>CM056096.1:15330174-20233567 GCA_002259235.3 Caenorhabditis latens | reverse complement strand
ATTCAGGTTATGTGACACAGTAATCTCTGTGATCGCAGTGATTGAAGTTTCAGACTAATTGGTAGAGGCCAAAACTGCGCATTTCCTATAACTTTTTTTCTAGAAGAGATATCGACAAACGCTAACGTGCATCTGAACAAGCATGTTTTGTTTAGTATATGTGCAAAAATTCAGGTTATGTGACACAGTAATCTCTGTGATCGCAGTGATTGAAGTTTCAGACTAATTGGTAGAGGCCAAAACTGCGCATTTCCTATAACTTTTTTTCTAGAAGAGATATCGACAAACGCTAACGTGCATCTGAACAAGCATGTTTTGTTTAGTATATGTGCAAAAAATTCAGGTTATGTGACACAGTAATCTCTGTGATCGCAGTGATTGAAGTTTCAGACTAATTGGTAGAGGCCAAAACTGCGCATTTCCTATAACTTTTTTCTAGAAGAGATATCGACAAACGCTAACGTGCATCTGAACAAGCATGTTTTGTTTAGTATATGTGCAAAAATTCAGGTTATGTGACACAGTAATCTCTGTGATCGCAGTGATTGAAGTTTCAGACTAATTGGTAGAGGCCAAAACTGCGCATTTCCTATAACTTTTTTTCTAGAAGAGATATCGACAAACGCTAACGTGCATCTGAACAAGCATGTTTTGTTTAGTATATGTGCAAAAAATTCAGGTTATGTGACACAGTAATCTCTGTGATCGCAGTGATTGAAGTTTCAGACTAATTGGTAGAGGCCAAAACTGCGCATTTCCTATAACTTTTTTCTAGAAGAGATATCGACAAACGCTAACGTGCATCTGAACAAGCATGTTTTGTTTAGTATATGTGCAAAAAATTCAGGTTATGTGACACAGTAATCTCTGTGATCGCAGTGATTGAAGTTTCAGACTAATTGGTAGAGGCCAAAACTGCGCATTTCCTATAACTTTTTTTCTAGAAGAGATATCGACAAACGCTAACGTGCATCTGAACAAGCATGTTTTGTTTAGTATATGTGCAAAAAATTCAGGTTATGTGACACAGTAATCTCTGTGATCGCAGTGATTGAAGTTTCAGACTAATTGGTAGAGGCCAAAACTGCGCATTTCCTATAACTTTTTTCTAGAAGAGATATCGACAAACGCTAACGTGCATCTGAACAAGCATGTTTTGTTTAGTATATGTGCAAAAAATTCAGGTTATGTGACACAGTAATCTCTGTGATCGCAGTGATTGAAGTTTCAGACTAATTGGTAGAGGCCAAAACTGCGCATTTCCTATAACTTTTTTTCTAGAAGAGATATCGACAAACGCTAACGTGCATCTGAACAAGCATGTTTTGTTTAGTATATGTGCAAAAAATTCAGGTTATGTGACACAGTAATCTCTGTGATCGCAGTGATTGAAGTTTCAGACTAATTGGTAGAGGCCAAAACTGCGCATTTCCTATAACTTTTTTTCTAGAAGAGATATCGACAAACGCTAACGTGCATCTGAACAAGCATGTTTTGTTTAGTATATGTGCAAAAAATTCAGGTTATGTGACACAGTAATCTCTGTGATCGCAGTGATTGAAGTTTCAGACTAATTGGTAGAGGCCAAAACTGCGCATTTCCTATAACTTTTTTTCTAGAAGAGATATCGACAAACGCTAACGTGCATCTGAACAAGCATGTTTTGTTTAGTATATGTGCAAAAAATTCAGGTTATGTGACACAGTAATCTCTGTGATCGCAGTGATTGAAGTTTCAGACTAATTGGTAGAGGCCAAAACTGCGCATTTCCTATAACTTTTTTCTAGAAGAGATATCGACAAACGCTAACGTGCATCTGAACAAGCATGTTTTGTTTAGTATATGTGCAAAAAATTCAGGTTATGTGACACAGTAATCTCTGTGATCGCAGTGATTGAAGTTTCAGACTAATTGGTAGAGGCCAAAACTGCGCATTTCCTATAACTTTTTTCTAGAAGAGATATCGACAAACGCTAACGTGCATCTGAACAAGCATGTTTTGTTTAGTATATGTGCAAAAAATTCAGGTTATGTGACACAGTAATCTCTGTGATCGCAGTGATTGAAGTTTCAGACTAATTGGTAGAGGCCAAAACTGCGCATTTCCTATAACTTTTTTCTAGAAGAGATATCGACAAACGCTAACGTGCATCTGAACAAGCATGTTTTGTTTAGTATATGTGCAAAAAATTCAGGTTATGTGACACAGTAATCTCTGTGATCGCAGTGATTGAAGTTTCAGACTAATTGGTAGAGGCCAAAACTGCGCATTTCCTATAACTTTTTTTCTAGAAGAGATATCGACAAACGCTAACGTGCATCTGAACAAGCATGTTTTGTTTAGTATATGTGCAAAAAATTCAGGTTATGTGACACAGTAATCTCTGTGATCGCAGTGATTGAAGTTTCAGACTAATTGGTAGAGGCCAAAACTGCGCATTTCCTATAACTTTTTTTCTAGAAGAGATATCGACAAACGCTAACGTGCATCTGAACAAGCATGTTTTGTTTAGTATATGTGCAAAAAATTCAGGTTATGTGACACAGTAATCTCTGTGATCGCAGTGATTGAAGTTTCAGACTAATTGGTAGAGGCCAAAACTGCGCATTTCCTATAACTTTTTTTCTAGAAGAGATATCGACAAACGCTAACGTGCATCTGAACAAGCATGTTTTGTTTAGTATATGTGCAAAAATTCAGGTTATGTGACACAGTAATCTCTGTGATCGCAGTGATTGAAGTTTCAGACTAATTGGTAGAGGCCAAAACTGCGCATTTCCTATAACTTTTTTCTAGAAGAGATATCGACAAACGCTAACGTGCATCTGAACAAGCATGTTTTGTTTAGTATATGTGCAAAAAATTCAGGTTATGTGACACAGTAATCTCTGTGATCGCAGTGATTGAAGTTTCAGACTAATTGGTAGAGGCCAAAACTGCGCATTTCCTATAACTTTTTTTCTAGAAGAGATATCGACAAACGCTAACGTGCATCTGAACAAGCATGTTTTGTTTAGTATATGTGCAAAAAATTCAGGTTATGTGACACAGTAATCTCTGTGATCGCAGTGATTGAAGTTTCAGACTAATTGGTAGAGGCCAAAACTGCGCATTTCCTATAACTTTTTTTCTAGAAGAGATATCGACAAACGCTAACGTGCATCTGAACAAGCATGTTTTGTTTAGTATATGTGCAAAAAATTCAGGTTATGTGACACAGTAATCTCTGTGATCGCAGTGATTGAAGTTTCAGACTAATTGGTAGAGGCCAAAACTGCGCATTTCCTATAACTTTTTTCTAGAAGAGATATCGACAAACGCTAACGTGCATCTGAACAAGCATGTTTTGTTTAGTATATGTGCAAAAAATTCAGGTTATGTGACACAGTAATCTCTGTGATCGCAGTGATTGAAGTTTCAGACTAATTGGTAGAGGCCAAAACTGCGCATTTCCTATAACTTTTTTTCTAGAAGAGATATCGACAAACGCTAACGTGCATCTGAACAAGCATGTTTTGTTTAGTATATGTGCAAAAATTCAGGTTATGTGACACAGTAATCTCTGTGATCGCAGTGATTGAAGTTTCAGACTAATTGGTAGAGGCCAAAACTGCGCATTTCCTATAACTTTTTTCTAGAAGAGATATCGACAAACGCTAACGTGCATCTGAACAAGCATGTTTTGTTTAGTATATGTGCAAAAAATTCAGGTTATGTGACACAGTAATCTCTGTGATCGCAGTGATTGAAGTTTCAGACTAATTGGTAGAGGCCAAAACTGCGCATTTCCTATAACTTTTTTTCTAGAAGAGATATCGACAAACGCTAACGTGCATCTGAACAAGCATGTTTTGTTTAGTATATGTGCAAAAATTCAGGTTATGTGACACAGTAATCTCTGTGATCGCAGTGATTGAAGTTTCAGACTAATTGGTAGAGGCCAAAACTGCGCATTTCCTATAACTTTTTTTCTAGAAGAGATATCGACAAACGCTAACGTGCATCTGAACAAGCATGTTTTGTTTAGTATATGTGCAAAAAATTCAGGTTATGTGACACAGTAATCTCTGTGATCGCAGTGATTGAAGTTTCAGACTAATTGGTAGAGGCCAAAACTGCGCATTTCCTATAACTTTTTTTCTAGAAGAGATATCGACAAACGCTAACGTGCATCTGAACAAGCATGTTTTGTTTAGTATATGTGCAAAAAATTCAGGTTATGTGACACAGTAATCTCTGTGATCGCAGTGATTGAAGTTTCAGACTAATTGGTAGAGGCCAAAACTGCGCATTTCCTATAACTTTTTTCTAGAAGAGATATCGACAAACGCTAACGTGCATCTGAACAAGCATGTTTTGTTTAGTATATGTGCAAAAATTCAGGTTATGTGACACAGTAATCTCTGTGATCGCAGTGATTGAAGTTTCAGACTAATTGGTAGAGGCCAAAACTGCGCATTTCCTATAACTTTTTTTCTAGAAGAGATATCGACAAACGCTAACGTGCATCTGAACAAGCATGTTTTGTTTAGTATATGTGCAAAAATTCAGGTTATGTGACACAGTAATCTCTGTGATCGCAGTGATTGAAGTTTCAGACTAATTGGTAGAGGCCAAAACTGCGCATTTCCTATAACTTTTTTTCTAGAAGAGATATCGACAAACGCTAACGTGCATCTGAACAAGCATGTTTTGTTTAGTATATGTGCAAAAAATTCAGGTTATGTGACACAGTAATCTCTGTGATCGCAGTGATTGAAGTTTCAGACTAATTGGTAGAGGCCAAAACTGCGCATTTCCTATAACTTTTTTTCTAGAAGAGATATCGACAAACGCTAACGTGCATCTGAACAAGCATGTTTTGTTTAGTATATGTGCAAAAAATTCAGGTTATGTGACACAGTAATCTCTGTGATCGCAGTGATTGAAGTTTCAGACTAATTGGTAGAGGCCAAAACTGCGCATTTCCTATAACTTTTTTTCTAGAAGAGATATCGACAAACGCTAACGTGCATCTGAACAAGCATGTTTTGTTTAGTATATGTGCAAAAAATTCAGGTTATGTGACACAGTAATCTCTGTGATCGCAGTGATTGAAGTTTCAGACTAATTGGTAGAGGCCAAAACTGCGCATTTCCTATAACTTTTTTCTAGAAGAGATATCGACAAACGCTAACGTGCATCTGAACAAGCATGTTTTGTTTAGTATATGTGCAAAAAATTCAGGTTATGTGACACAGTAATCTCTGTGATCGCAGTGATTGAAGTTTCAGACTAATTGGTAGAGGCCAAAACTGCGCATTTCCTATAACTTTTTTTCTAGAAGAGATATCGACAAACGCTAACGTGCATCTGAACAAGCATGTTTTGTTTAGTATATGTGCAAAAAATTCAGGTTATGTGACACAGTAATCTCTGTGATCGCAGTGATTGAAGTTTCAGACTAATTGGTAGAGGCCAAAACTGCGCATTTCCTATAACTTTTTTCTAGAAGAGATATCGACAAACGCTAACGTGCATCTGAACAAGCATGTTTTGTTTAGTATATGTGCAAAAAATTCAGGTTATGTGACACAGTAATCTCTGTGATCGCAGTGATTGAAGTTTCAGACTAATTGGTAGAGGCCAAAACTGCGCATTTCCTATAACTTTTTTCTAGAAGAGATATCGACAAACGCTAACGTGCATCTGAACAAGCATGTTTTGTTTAGTATATGTGCAAAAAATTCAGGTTATGTGACACAGTAATCTCTGTGATCGCAGTGATTGAAGTTTCAGACTAATTGGTAGAGGCCAAAACTGCGCATTTCCTATAACTTTTTTCTAGAAGAGATATCGACAAACGCTAACGTGCATCTGAACAAGCATGTTTTGTTTAGTATATGTGCAAAAAATTCAGGTTATGTGACACAGTAATCTCTGTGATCGCAGTGATTGAAGTTTCAGACTAATTGGTAGAGGCCAAAACTGCGCATTTCCTATAACTTTTTTTCTAGAAGAGATATCGACAAACGCTAACGTGCATCTGAACAAGCATGTTTTGTTTAGTATATGTGCAAAAATTCAGGTTATGTGACACAGTAATCTCTGTGATCGCAGTGATTGAAGTTTCAGACTAATTGGTAGAGGCCAAAACTGCGCATTTCCTATAACTTTTTTTCTAGAAGAGATATCGACAAACGCTAACGTGCATCTGAACAAGCATGTTTTGTTTAGTATATGTGCAAAAAATTCAGGTTATGTGACACAGTAATCTCTGTGATCGCAGTGATTGAAGTTTCAGACTAATTGGTAGAGGCCAAAACTGCGCATTTCCTATAACTTTTTTCTAGAAGAGATATCGACAAACGCTAACGTGCATCTGAACAAGCATGTTTTGTTTAGTATATGTGCAAAAAATTCAGGTTATGTGACACAGTAATCTCTGTGATCGCAGTGATTGAAGTTTCAGACTAATTGGTAGAGGCCAAAACTGCGCATTTCCTATAACTTTTTTTCTAGAAGAGATATCGACAAACGCTAACGTGCATCTGAACAAGCATGTTTTGTTTAGTATATGTGCAAAAATTCAGGTTATGTGACACAGTAATCTCTGTGATCGCAGTGATTGAAGTTTCAGACTAATTGGTAGAGGCCAAAACTGCGCATTTCCTATAACTTTTTTCTAGAAGAGATATCGACAAACGCTAACGTGCATCTGAACAAGCATGTTTTGTTTAGTATATGTGCAAAAAATTCAGGTTATGTGACACAGTAATCTCTGTGATCGCAGTGATTGAAGTTTCAGACTAATTGGTAGAGGCCAAAACTGCGCATTTCCTATAACTTTTTTTCTAGAAGAGATATCGACAAACGCTAACGTGCATCTGAACAAGCATGTTTTGTTTAGTATATGTGCAAAAATTCAGGTTATGTGACACAGTAATCTCTGTGATCGCAGTGATTGAAGTTTCAGACTAATTGGTAGAGGCCAAAACTGCGCATTTCCTATAACTTTTTTTCTAGAAGAGATATCGACAAACGCTAACGTGCATCTGAACAAGCATGTTTTGTTTAGTATATGTGCAAAAATTCAGGTTATGTGACACAGTAATCTCTGTGATCGCAGTGATTGAAGTTTCAGACTAATTGGTAGAGGCCAAAACTGCGCATTTCCTATAACTTTTTTTCTAGAAGAGATATCGACAAACGCTAACGTGCATCTGAACAAGCATGTTTTGTTTAGTATATGTGCAAAAATTCAGGTTATGTGACACAGTAATCTCTGTGATCGCAGTGATTGAAGTTTCAGACTAATTGGTAGAGGCCAAAACTGCGCATTTCCTATAACTTTTTTCTAGAAGAGATATCGACAAACGCTAACGTGCATCTGAACAAGCATGTTTTGTTTAGTATATGTGCAAAAAATTCAGGTTATGTGACACAGTAATCTCTGTGATCGCAGTGATTGAAGTTTCAGACTAATTGGTAGAGGCCAAAACTGCGCATTTCCTATAACTTTTTTCTAGAAGAGATATCGACAAACGCTAACGTGCATCTGAACAAGCATGTTTTGTTTAGTATATGTGCAAAAAATTCAGGTTATGTGACACAGTAATCTCTGTGATCGCAGTGATTGAAGTTTCAGACTAATTGGTAGAGGCCAAAACTGCGCATTTCCTATAACTTTTTTTCTAGAAGAGATATCGACAAACGCTAACGTGCATCTGAACAAGCATGTTTTGTTTAGTATATGTGCAAAAATTCAGGTTATGTGACACAGTAATCTCTGTGATCGCAGTGATTGAAGTTTCAGACTAATTGGTAGAGGCCAAAACTGCGCATTTCCTATAACTTTTTTTCTAGAAGAGATATCGACAAACGCTAACGTGCATCTGAACAAGCATGTTTTGTTTAGTATATGTGCAAAAAATTCAGGTTATGTGACACAGTAATCTCTGTGATCGCAGTGATTGAAGTTTCAGACTAATTGGTAGAGGCCAAAACTGCGCATTTCCTATAACTTTTTTCTAGAAGAGATATCGACAAACGCTAACGTGCATCTGAACAAGCATGTTTTGTTTAGTATATGTGCAAAAAATTCAGGTTATGTGACACAGTAATCTCTGTGATCGCAGTGATTGAAGTTTCAGACTAATTGGTAGAGGCCAAAACTGCGCATTTCCTATAACTTTTTTTCTAGAAGAGATATCGACAAACGCTAACGTGCATCTGAACAAGCATGTTTTGTTTAGTATATGTGCAAAAAATTCAGGTTATGTGACACAGTAATCTCTGTGATCGCAGTGATTGAAGTTTCAGACTAATTGGTAGAGGCCAAAACTGCGCATTTCCTATAACTTTTTTTCTAGAAGAGATATCGACAAACGCTAACGTGCATCTGAACAAGCATGTTTTGTTTAGTATATGTGCAAAAATTCAGGTTATGTGACACAGTAATCTCTGTGATCGCAGTGATTGAAGTTTCAGACTAATTGGTAGAGGCCAAAACTGCGCATTTCCTATAACTTTTTTCTAGAAGAGATATCGACAAACGCTAACGTGCATCTGAACAAGCATGTTTTGTTTAGTATATGTGCAAAAAATTCAGGTTATGTGACACAGTAATCTCTGTGATCGCAGTGATTGAAGTTTCAGACTAATTGGTAGAGGCCAAAACTGCGCATTTCCTATAACTTTTTTTCTAGAAGAGATATCGACAAACGCTAACGTGCATCTGAACAAGCATGTTTTGTTTAGTATATGTGCAAAAAATTCAGGTTATGTGACACAGTAATCTCTGTGATCGCAGTGATTGAAGTTTCAGACTAATTGGTAGAGGCCAAAACTGCGCATTTCCTATAACTTTTTTCTAGAAGAGATATCGACAAACGCTAACGTGCATCTGAACAAGCATGTTTTGTTTAGTATATGTGCAAAAATTCAGGTTATGTGACACAGTAATCTCTGTGATCGCAGTGATTGAAGTTTCAGACTAATTGGTAGAGGCCAAAACTGCGCATTTCCTATAACTTTTTTTCTAGAAGAGATATCGACAAACGCTAACGTGCATCTGAACAAGCATGTTTTGTTTAGTATATGTGCAAAAAATTCAGGTTATGTGACACAGTAATCTCTGTGATCGCAGTGATTGAAGTTTCAGACTAATTGGTAGAGGCCAAAACTGCGCATTTCCTATAACTTTTTTCTAGAAGAGATATCGACAAACGCTAACGTGCATCTGAACAAGCATGTTTTGTTTAGTATATGTGCAAAAAATTCAGGTTATGTGACACAGTAATCTCTGTGATCGCAGTGATTGAAGTTTCAGACTAATTGGTAGAGGCCAAAACTGCGCATTTCCTATAACTTTTTTTCTAGAAGAGATATCGACAAACGCTAACGTGCATCTGAACAAGCATGTTTTGTTTAGTATATGTGCAAAAAATTCAGGTTATGTGACACAGTAATCTCTGTGATCGCAGTGATTGAAGTTTCAGACTAATTGGTAGAGGCCAAAACTGCGCATTTCCTATAACTTTTTTTCTAGAAGAGATATCGACAAACGCTAACGTGCATCTGAACAAGCATGTTTTGTTTAGTATATGTGCAAAAAATTCAGGTTATGTGACACAGTAATCTCTGTGATCGCAGTGATTGAAGTTTCAGACTAATTGGTAGAGGCCAAAACTGCGCATTTCCTATAACTTTTTTTCTAGAAGAGATATCGACAAACGCTAACGTGCATCTGAACAAGCATGTTTTGTTTAGTATATGTGCAAAAAATTCAGGTTATGTGACACAGTAATCTCTGTGATCGCAGTGATTGAAGTTTCAGACTAATTGGTAGAGGCCAAAACTGCGCATTTCCTATAACTTTTTTCTAGAAGAGATATCGACAAACGCTAACGTGCATCTGAACAAGCATGTTTTGTTTAGTATATGTGCAAAAAATTCAGGTTATGTGACACAGTAATCTCTGTGATCGCAGTGATTGAAGTTTCAGACTAATTGGTAGAGGCCAAAACTGCGCATTTCCTATAACTTTTTTTCTAGAAGAGATATCGACAAACGCTAACGTGCATCTGAACAAGCATGTTTTGTTTAGTATATGTGCAAAAAATTCAGGTTATGTGACACAGTAATCTCTGTGATCGCAGTGATTGAAGTTTCAGACTAATTGGTAGAGGCCAAAACTGCGCATTTCCTATAACTTTTTTTCTAGAAGAGATATCGACAAACGCTAACGTGCATCTGAACAAGCATGTTTTGTTTAGTATATGTGCAAAAATTCAGGTTATGTGACACAGTAATCTCTGTGATCGCAGTGATTGAAGTTTCAGACTAATTGGTAGAGGCCAAAACTGCGCATTTCCTATAACTTTTTTCTAGAAGAGATATCGACAAACGCTAACGTGCATCTGAACAAGCATGTTTTGTTTAGTATATGTGCAAAAAATTCAGGTTATGTGACACAGTAATCTCTGTGATCGCAGTGATTGAAGTTTCAGACTAATTGGTAGAGGCCAAAACTGCGCATTTCCTATAACTTTTTTTCTAGAAGAGATATCGACAAACGCTAACGTGCATCTGAACAAGCATGTTTTGTTTAGTATATGTGCAAAAAATTCAGGTTATGTGACACAGTAATCTCTGTGATCGCAGTGATTGAAGTTTCAGACTAATTGGTAGAGGCCAAAACTGCGCATTTCCTATAACTTTTTTTCTAGAAGAGATATCGACAAACGCTAACGTGCATCTGAACAAGCATGTTTTGTTTAGTATATGTGCAAAAATTCAGGTTATGTGACACAGTAATCTCTGTGATCGCAGTGATTGAAGTTTCAGACTAATTGGTAGAGGCCAAAACTGCGCATTTCCTATAACTTTTTTCTAGAAGAGATATCGACAAACGCTAACGTGCATCTGAACAAGCATGTTTTGTTTAGTATATGTGCAAAAAATTCAGGTTATGTGACACAGTAATCTCTGTGATCGCAGTGATTGAAGTTTCAGACTAATTGGTAGAGGCCAAAACTGCGCATTTCCTATAACTTTTTTCTAGAAGAGATATCGACAAACGCTAACGTGCATCTGAACAAGCATGTTTTGTTTAGTATATGTGCAAAAAATTCAGGTTATGTGACACAGTAATCTCTGTGATCGCAGTGATTGAAGTTTCAGACTAATTGGTAGAGGCCAAAACTGCGCATTTCCTATAACTTTTTTTCTAGAAGAGATATCGACAAACGCTAACGTGCATCTGAACAAGCATGTTTTGTTTAGTATATGTGCAAAAATTCAGGTTATGTGACACAGTAATCTCTGTGATCGCAGTGATTGAAGTTTCAGACTAATTGGTAGAGGCCAAAACTGCGCATTTCCTATAACTTTTTTCTAGAAGAGATATCGACAAACGCTAACGTGCATCTGAACAAGCATGTTTTGTTTAGTATATGTGCAAAAAATTCAGGTTATGTGACACAGTAATCTCTGTGATCGCAGTGATTGAAGTTTCAGACTAATTGGTAGAGGCCAAAACTGCGCATTTCCTATAACTTTTTTTCTAGAAGAGATATCGACAAACGCTAACGTGCATCTGAACAAGCATGTTTTGTTTAGTATATGTGCAAAAAATTCAGGTTATGTGACACAGTAATCTCTGTGATCGCAGTGATTGAAGTTTCAGACTAATTGGTAGAGGCCAAAACTGCGCATTTCCTATAACTTTTTTTCTAGAAGAGATATCGACAAACGCTAACGTGCATCTGAACAAGCATGTTTTGTTTAGTATATGTGCAAAAAATTCAGGTTATGTGACACAGTAATCTCTGTGATCGCAGTGATTGAAGTTTCAGACTAATTGGTAGAGGCCAAAACTGCGCATTTCCTATAACTTTTTTCTAGAAGAGATATCGACAAACGCTAACGTGCATCTGAACAAGCATGTTTTGTTTAGTATATGTGCAAAAAATTCAGGTTATGTGACACAGTAATCTCTGTGATCGCAGTGATTGAAGTTTCAGACTAATTGGTAGAGGCCAAAACTGCGCATTTCCTATAACTTTTTTCTAGAAGAGATATCGACAAACGCTAACGTGCATCTGAACAAGCATGTTTTGTTTAGTATATGTGCAAAAAATTCAGGTTATGTGACACAGTAATCTCTGTGATCGCAGTGATTGAAGTTTCAGACTAATTGGTAGAGGCCAAAACTGCGCATTTCCTATAACTTTTTTTCTAGAAGAGATATCGACAAACGCTAACGTGCATCTGAACAAGCATGTTTTGTTTAGTATATGTGCAAAAAATTCAGGTTATGTGACACAGTAATCTCTGTGATCGCAGTGATTGAAGTTTCAGACTAATTGGTAGAGGCCAAAACTGCGCATTTCCTATAACTTTTTTCTAGAAGAGATATCGACAAACGCTAACGTGCATCTGAACAAGCATGTTTTGTTTAGTATATGTGCAAAAAATTCAGGTTATGTGACACAGTAATCTCTGTGATCGCAGTGATTGAAGTTTCAGACTAATTGGTAGAGGCCAAAACTGCGCATTTCCTATAACTTTTTTCTAGAAGAGATATCGACAAACGCTAACGTGCATCTGAACAAGCATGTTTTGTTTAGTATATGTGCAAAAAATTCAGGTTATGTGACACAGTAATCTCTGTGATCGCAGTGATTGAAGTTTCAGACTAATTGGTAGAGGCCAAAACTGCGCATTTCCTATAACTTTTTTTCTAGAAGAGATATCGACAAACGCTAACGTGCATCTGAACAAGCATGTTTTGTTTAGTATATGTGCAAAAATTCAGGTTATGTGACACAGTAATCTCTGTGATCGCAGTGATTGAAGTTTCAGACTAATTGGTAGAGGCCAAAACTGCGCATTTCCTATAACTTTTTTCTAGAAGAGATATCGACAAACGCTAACGTGCATCTGAACAAGCATGTTTTGTTTAGTATATGTGCAAAAAATTCAGGTTATGTGACACAGTAATCTCTGTGATCGCAGTGATTGAAGTTTCAGACTAATTGGTAGAGGCCAAAACTGCGCATTTCCTATAACTTTTTTCTAGAAGAGATATCGACAAACGCTAACGTGCATCTGAACAAGCATGTTTTGTTTAGTATATGTGCAAAAAATTCAGGTTATGTGACACAGTAATCTCTGTGATCGCAGTGATTGAAGTTTCAGACTAATTGGTAGAGGCCAAAACTGCGCATTTCCTATAACTTTTTTCTAGAAGAGATATCGACAAACGCTAACGTGCATCTGAACAAGCATGTTTTGTTTAGTATATGTGCAAAAAATTCAGGTTATGTGACACAGTAATCTCTGTGATCGCAGTGATTGAAGTTTCAGACTAATTGGTAGAGGCCAAAACTGCGCATTTCCTATAACTTTTTTTCTAGAAGAGATATCGACAAACGCTAACGTGCATCTGAACAAGCATGTTTTGTTTAGTATATGTGCAAAAAATTCAGGTTATGTGACACAGTAATCTCTGTGATCGCAGTGATTGAAGTTTCAGACTAATTGGTAGAGGCCAAAACTGCGCATTTCCTATAACTTTTTTCTAGAAGAGATATCGACAAACGCTAACGTGCATCTGAACAAGCATGTTTTGTTTAGTATATGTGCAAAAATTCAGGTTATGTGACACAGTAATCTCTGTGATCGCAGTGATTGAAGTTTCAGACTAATTGGTAGAGGCCAAAACTGCGCATTTCCTATAACTTTTTTCTAGAAGAGATATCGACAAACGCTAACGTGCATCTGAACAAGCATGTTTTGTTTAGTATATGTGCAAAAAATTCAGGTTATGTGACACAGTAATCTCTGTGATCGCAGTGATTGAAGTTTCAGACTAATTGGTAGAGGCCAAAACTGCGCATTTCCTATAACTTTTTTTCTAGAAGAGATATCGACAAACGCTAACGTGCATCTGAACAAGCATGTTTTGTTTAGTATATGTGCAAAAAATTCAGGTTATGTGACACAGTAATCTCTGTGATCGCAGTGATTGAAGTTTCAGACTAATTGGTAGAGGCCAAAACTGCGCATTTCCTATAACTTTTTTTCTAGAAGAGATATCGACAAACGCTAACGTGCATCTGAACAAGCATGTTTTGTTTAGTATATGTGCAAAAAATTCAGGTTATGTGACACAGTAATCTCTGTGATCGCAGTGATTGAAGTTTCAGACTAATTGGTAGAGGCCAAAACTGCGCATTTCCTATAACTTTTTTCTAGAAGAGATATCGACAAACGCTAACGTGCATCTGAACAAGCATGTTTTGTTTAGTATATGTGCAAAAAATTCAGGTTATGTGACACAGTAATCTCTGTGATCGCAGTGATTGAAGTTTCAGACTAATTGGTAGAGGCCAAAACTGCGCATTTCCTATAACTTTTTTCTAGAAGAGATATCGACAAACGCTAACGTGCATCTGAACAAGCATGTTTTGTTTAGTATATGTGCAAAAAATTCAGGTTATGTGACACAGTAATCTCTGTGATCGCAGTGATTGAAGTTTCAGACTAATTGGTAGAGGCCAAAACTGCGCATTTCCTATAACTTTTTTTCTAGAAGAGATATCGACAAACGCTAACGTGCATCTGAACAAGCATGTTTTGTTTAGTATATGTGCAAAAAATTCAGGTTATGTGACACAGTAATCTCTGTGATCGCAGTGATTGAAGTTTCAGACTAATTGGTAGAGGCCAAAACTGCGCATTTCCTATAACTTTTTTCTAGAAGAGATATCGACAAACGCTAACGTGCATCTGAACAAGCATGTTTTGTTTAGTATATGTGCAAAAATTCAGGTTATGTGACACAGTAATCTCTGTGATCGCAGTGATTGAAGTTTCAGACTAATTGGTAGAGGCCAAAACTGCGCATTTCCTATAACTTTTTTCTAGAAGAGATATCGACAAACGCTAACGTGCATCTGAACAAGCATGTTTTGTTTAGTATATGTGCAAAAAATTCAGGTTATGTGACACAGTAATCTCTGTGATCGCAGTGATTGAAGTTTCAGACTAATTGGTAGAGGCCAAAACTGCGCATTTCCTATAACTTTTTTCTAGAAGAGATATCGACAAACGCTAACGTGCATCTGAACAAGCATGTTTTGTTTAGTATATGTGCAAAAAATTCAGGTTATGTGACACAGTAATCTCTGTGATCGCAGTGATTGAAGTTTCAGACTAATTGGTAGAGGCCAAAACTGCGCATTTCCTATAACTTTTTTTCTAGAAGAGATATCGACAAACGCTAACGTGCATCTGAACAAGCATGTTTTGTTTAGTATATGTGCAAAAAATTCAGGTTATGTGACACAGTAATCTCTGTGATCGCAGTGATTGAAGTTTCAGACTAATTGGTAGAGGCCAAAACTGCGCATTTCCTATAACTTTTTTTCTAGAAGAGATATCGACAAACGCTAACGTGCATCTGAACAAGCATGTTTTGTTTAGTATATGTGCAAAAAATTCAGGTTATGTGACACAGTAATCTCTGTGATCGCAGTGATTGAAGTTTCAGACTAATTGGTAGAGGCCAAAACTGCGCATTTCCTATAACTTTTTTCTAGAAGAGATATCGACAAACGCTAACGTGCATCTGAACAAGCATGTTTTGTTTAGTATATGTGCAAAAATTCAGGTTATGTGACACAGTAATCTCTGTGATCGCAGTGATTGAAGTTTCAGACTAATTGGTAGAGGCCAAAACTGCGCATTTCCTATAACTTTTTTCTAGAAGAGATATCGACAAACGCTAACGTGCATCTGAACAAGCATGTTTTGTTTAGTATATGTGCAAAAAATTCAGGTTATGTGACACAGTAATCTCTGTGATCGCAGTGATTGAAGTTTCAGACTAATTGGTAGAGGCCAAAACTGCGCATTTCCTATAACTTTTTTTCTAGAAGAGATATCGACAAACGCTAACGTGCATCTGAACAAGCATGTTTTGTTTAGTATATGTGCAAAAAATTCAGGTTATGTGACACAGTAATCTCTGTGATCGCAGTGATTGAAGTTTCAGACTAATTGGTAGAGGCCAAAACTGCGCATTTCCTATAACTTTTTTCTAGAAGAGATATCGACAAACGCTAACGTGCATCTGAACAAGCATGTTTTGTTTAGTATATGTGCAAAAAATTCAGGTTATGTGACACAGTAATCTCTGTGATCGCAGTGATTGAAGTTTCAGACTAATTGGTAGAGGCCAAAACTGCGCATTTCCTATAACTTTTTTTCTAGAAGAGATATCGACAAACGCTAACGTGCATCTGAACAAGCATGTTTTGTTTAGTATATGTGCAAAAAATTCAGGTTATGTGACACAGTAATCTCTGTGATCGCAGTGATTGAAGTTTCAGACTAATTGGTAGAGGCCAAAACTGCGCATTTCCTATAACTTTTTTTCTAGAAGAGATATCGACAAACGCTAACGTGCATCTGAACAAGCATGTTTTGTTTAGTATATGTGCAAAAAATTCAGGTTATGTGACACAGTAATCTCTGTGATCGCAGTGATTGAAGTTTCAGACTAATTGGTAGAGGCCAAAACTGCGCATTTCCTATAACTTTTTTTCTAGAAGAGATATCGACAAACGCTAACGTGCATCTGAACAAGCATGTTTTGTTTAGTATATGTGCAAAAAATTCAGGTTATGTGACACAGTAATCTCTGTGATCGCAGTGATTGAAGTTTCAGACTAATTGGTAGAGGCCAAAACTGCGCATTTCCTATAACTTTTTTCTAGAAGAGATATCGACAAACGCTAACGTGCATCTGAACAAGCATGTTTTGTTTAGTATATGTGCAAAAAATTCAGGTTATGTGACACAGTAATCTCTGTGATCGCAGTGATTGAAGTTTCAGACTAATTGGTAGAGGCCAAAACTGCGCATTTCCTATAACTTTTTTCTAGAAGAGATATCGACAAACGCTAACGTGCATCTGAACAAGCATGTTTTGTTTAGTATATGTGCAAAAAATTCAGGTTATGTGACACAGTAATCTCTGTGATCGCAGTGATTGAAGTTTCAGACTAATTGGTAGAGGCCAAAACTGCGCATTTCCTATAACTTTTTTCTAGAAGAGATATCGACAAACGCTAACGTGCATCTGAACAAGCATGTTTTGTTTAGTATATGTGCAAAAAATTCAGGTTATGTGACACAGTAATCTCTGTGATCGCAGTGATTGAAGTTTCAGACTAATTGGTAGAGGCCAAAACTGCGCATTTCCTATAACTTTTTTTCTAGAAGAGATATCGACAAACGCTAACGTGCATCTGAACAAGCATGTTTTGTTTAGTATATGTGCAAAAAATTCAGGTTATGTGACACAGTAATCTCTGTGATCGCAGTGATTGAAGTTTCAGACTAATTGGTAGAGGCCAAAACTGCGCATTTCCTATAACTTTTTTTCTAGAAGAGATATCGACAAACGCTAACGTGCATCTGAACAAGCATGTTTTGTTTAGTATATGTGCAAAAAATTCAGGTTATGTGACACAGTAATCTCTGTGATCGCAGTGATTGAAGTTTCAGACTAATTGGTAGAGGCCAAAACTGCGCATTTCCTATAACTTTTTTTCTAGAAGAGATATCGACAAACGCTAACGTGCATCTGAACAAGCATGTTTTGTTTAGTATATGTGCAAAAAATTCAGGTTATGTGACACAGTAATCTCTGTGATCGCAGTGATTGAAGTTTCAGACTAATTGGTAGAGGCCAAAACTGCGCATTTCCTATAACTTTTTTTCTAGAAGAGATATCGACAAACGCTAACGTGCATCTGAACAAGCATGTTTTGTTTAGTATATGTGCAAAAAATTCAGGTTATGTGACACAGTAATCTCTGTGATCGCAGTGATTGAAGTTTCAGACTAATTGGTAGAGGCCAAAACTGCGCATTTCCTATAACTTTTTTCTAGAAGAGATATCGACAAACGCTAACGTGCATCTGAACAAGCATGTTTTGTTTAGTATATGTGCAAAAAATTCAGGTTATGTGACACAGTAATCTCTGTGATCGCAGTGATTGAAGTTTCAGACTAATTGGTAGAGGCCAAAACTGCGCATTTCCTATAACTTTTTTTCTAGAAGAGATATCGACAAACGCTAACGTGCATCTGAACAAGCATGTTTTGTTTAGTATATGTGCAAAAAATTCAGGTTATGTGACACAGTAATCTCTGTGATCGCAGTGATTGAAGTTTCAGACTAATTGGTAGAGGCCAAAACTGCGCATTTCCTATAACTTTTTTTCTAGAAGAGATATCGACAAACGCTAACGTGCATCTGAACAAGCATGTTTTGTTTAGTATATGTGCAAAAAATTCAGGTTATGTGACACAGTAATCTCTGTGATCGCAGTGATTGAAGTTTCAGACTAATTGGTAGAGGCCAAAACTGCGCATTTCCTATAACTTTTTTCTAGAAGAGATATCGACAAACGCTAACGTGCATCTGAACAAGCATGTTTTGTTTAGTATATGTGCAAAAAATTCAGGTTATGTGACACAGTAATCTCTGTGATCGCAGTGATTGAAGTTTCAGACTAATTGGTAGAGGCCAAAACTGCGCATTTCCTATAACTTTTTTCTAGAAGAGATATCGACAAACGCTAACGTGCATCTGAACAAGCATGTTTTGTTTAGTATATGTGCAAAAAATTCAGGTTATGTGACACAGTAATCTCTGTGATCGCAGTGATTGAAGTTTCAGACTAATTGGTAGAGGCCAAAACTGCGCATTTCCTATAACTTTTTTCTAGAAGAGATATCGACAAACGCTAACGTGCATCTGAACAAGCATGTTTTGTTTAGTATATGTGCAAAAAATTCAGGTTATGTGACACAGTAATCTCTGTGATCGCAGTGATTGAAGTTTCAGACTAATTGGTAGAGGCCAAAACTGCGCATTTCCTATAACTTTTTTTCTAGAAGAGATATCGACAAACGCTAACGTGCATCTGAACAAGCATGTTTTGTTTAGTATATGTGCAAAAAATTCAGGTTATGTGACACAGTAATCTCTGTGATCGCAGTGATTGAAGTTTCAGACTAATTGGTAGAGGCCAAAACTGCGCATTTCCTATAACTTTTTTCTAGAAGAGATATCGACAAACGCTAACGTGCATCTGAACAAGCATGTTTTGTTTAGTATATGTGCAAAAAATTCAGGTTATGTGACACAGTAATCTCTGTGATCGCAGTGATTGAAGTTTCAGACTAATTGGTAGAGGCCAAAACTGCGCATTTCCTATAACTTTTTTTCTAGAAGAGATATCGACAAACGCTAACGTGCATCTGAACAAGCATGTTTTGTTTAGTATATGTGCAAAAATTCAGGTTATGTGACACAGTAATCTCTGTGATCGCAGTGATTGAAGTTTCAGACTAATTGGTAGAGGCCAAAACTGCGCATTTCCTATAACTTTTTTCTAGAAGAGATATCGACAAACGCTAACGTGCATCTGAACAAGCATGTTTTGTTTAGTATATGTGCAAAAAATTCAGGTTATGTGACACAGTAATCTCTGTGATCGCAGTGATTGAAGTTTCAGACTAATTGGTAGAGGCCAAAACTGCGCATTTCCTATAACTTTTTTTCTAGAAGAGATATCGACAAACGCTAACGTGCATCTGAACAAGCATGTTTTGTTTAGTATATGTGCAAAAAATTCAGGTTATGTGACACAGTAATCTCTGTGATCGCAGTGATTGAAGTTTCAGACTAATTGGTAGAGGCCAAAACTGCGCATTTCCTATAACTTTTTTCTAGAAGAGATATCGACAAACGCTAACGTGCATCTGAACAAGCATGTTTTGTTTAGTATATGTGCAAAAAATTCAGGTTATGTGACACAGTAATCTCTGTGATCGCAGTGATTGAAGTTTCAGACTAATTGGTAGAGGCCAAAACTGCGCATTTCCTATAACTTTTTTTCTAGAAGAGATATCGACAAACGCTAACGTGCATCTGAACAAGCATGTTTTGTTTAGTATATGTGCAAAAAATTCAGGTTATGTGACACAGTAATCTCTGTGATCGCAGTGATTGAAGTTTCAGACTAATTGGTAGAGGCCAAAACTGCGCATTTCCTATAACTTTTTTCTAGAAGAGATATCGACAAACGCTAACGTGCATCTGAACAAGCATGTTTTGTTTAGTATATGTGCAAAAAATTCAGGTTATGTGACACAGTAATCTCTGTGATCGCAGTGATTGAAGTTTCAGACTAATTGGTAGAGGCCAAAACTGCGCATTTCCTATAACTTTTTTCTAGAAGAGATATCGACAAACGCTAACGTGCATCTGAACAAGCATGTTTTGTTTAGTATATGTGCAAAAATTCAGGTTATGTGACACAGTAATCTCTGTGATCGCAGTGATTGAAGTTTCAGACTAATTGGTAGAGGCCAAAACTGCGCATTTCCTATAACTTTTTTCTAGAAGAGATATCGACAAACGCTAACGTGCATCTGAACAAGCATGTTTTGTTTAGTATATGTGCAAAAAATTCAGGTTATGTGACACAGTAATCTCTGTGATCGCAGTGATTGAAGTTTCAGACTAATTGGTAGAGGCCAAAACTGCGCATTTCCTATAACTTTTTTCTAGAAGAGATATCGACAAACGCTAACGTGCATCTGAACAAGCATGTTTTGTTTAGTATATGTGCAAAAAATTCAGGTTATGTGACACAGTAATCTCTGTGATCGCAGTGATTGAAGTTTCAGACTAATTGGTAGAGGCCAAAACTGCGCATTTCCTATAACTTTTTTTCTAGAAGAGATATCGACAAACGCTAACGTGCATCTGAACAAGCATGTTTTGTTTAGTATATGTGCAAAAAATTCAGGTTATGTGACACAGTAATCTCTGTGATCGCAGTGATTGAAGTTTCAGACTAATTGGTAGAGGCCAAAACTGCGCATTTCCTATAACTTTTTTCTAGAAGAGATATCGACAAACGCTAACGTGCATCTGAACAAGCATGTTTTGTTTAGTATATGTGCAAAAAATTCAGGTTATGTGACACAGTAATCTCTGTGATCGCAGTGATTGAAGTTTCAGACTAATTGGTAGAGGCCAAAACTGCGCATTTCCTATAACTTTTTTCTAGAAGAGATATCGACAAACGCTAACGTGCATCTGAACAAGCATGTTTTGTTTAGTATATGTGCAAAAAATTCAGGTTATGTGACACAGTAATCTCTGTGATCGCAGTGATTGAAGTTTCAGACTAATTGGTAGAGGCCAAAACTGCGCATTTCCTATAACTTTTTTCTAGAAGAGATATCGACAAACGCTAACGTGCATCTGAACAAGCATGTTTTGTTTAGTATATGTGCAAAAAATTCAGGTTATGTGACACAGTAATCTCTGTGATCGCAGTGATTGAAGTTTCAGACTAATTGGTAGAGGCCAAAACTGCGCATTTCCTATAACTTTTTTCTAGAAGAGATATCGACAAACGCTAACGTGCATCTGAACAAGCATGTTTTGTTTAGTATATGTGCAAAAAATTCAGGTTATGTGACACAGTAATCTCTGTGATCGCAGTGATTGAAGTTTCAGACTAATTGGTAGAGGCCAAAACTGCGCATTTCCTATAACTTTTTTTCTAGAAGAGATATCGACAAACGCTAACGTGCATCTGAACAAGCATGTTTTGTTTAGTATATGTGCAAAAAATTCAGGTTATGTGACACAGTAATCTCTGTGATCGCAGTGATTGAAGTTTCAGACTAATTGGTAGAGGCCAAAACTGCGCATTTCCTATAACTTTTTTTCTAGAAGAGATATCGACAAACGCTAACGTGCATCTGAACAAGCATGTTTTGTTTAGTATATGTGCAAAAAATTCAGGTTATGTGACACAGTAATCTCTGTGATCGCAGTGATTGAAGTTTCAGACTAATTGGTAGAGGCCAAAACTGCGCATTTCCTATAACTTTTTTTCTAGAAGAGATATCGACAAACGCTAACGTGCATCTGAACAAGCATGTTTTGTTTAGTATATGTGCAAAAAATTCAGGTTATGTGACACAGTAATCTCTGTGATCGCAGTGATTGAAGTTTCAGACTAATTGGTAGAGGCCAAAACTGCGCATTTCCTATAACTTTTTTCTAGAAGAGATATCGACAAACGCTAACGTGCATCTGAACAAGCATGTTTTGTTTAGTATATGTGCAAAAAATTCAGGTTATGTGACACAGTAATCTCTGTGATCGCAGTGATTGAAGTTTCAGACTAATTGGTAGAGGCCAAAACTGCGCATTTCCTATAACTTTTTTTCTAGAAGAGATATCGACAAACGCTAACGTGCATCTGAACAAGCATGTTTTGTTTAGTATATGTGCAAAAAATTCAGGTTATGTGACACAGTAATCTCTGTGATCGCAGTGATTGAAGTTTCAGACTAATTGGTAGAGGCCAAAACTGCGCATTTCCTATAACTTTTTTTCTAGAAGAGATATCGACAAACGCTAACGTGCATCTGAACAAGCATGTTTTGTTTAGTATATGTGCAAAAAATTCAGGTTATGTGACACAGTAATCTCTGTGATCGCAGTGATTGAAGTTTCAGACTAATTGGTAGAGGCCAAAACTGCGCATTTCCTATAACTTTTTTTCTAGAAGAGATATCGACAAACGCTAACGTGCATCTGAACAAGCATGTTTTGTTTAGTATATGTGCAAAAAATTCAGGTTATGTGACACAGTAATCTCTGTGATCGCAGTGATTGAAGTTTCAGACTAATTGGTAGAGGCCAAAACTGCGCATTTCCTATAACTTTTTTCTAGAAGAGATATCGACAAACGCTAACGTGCATCTGAACAAGCATGTTTTGTTTAGTATATGTGCAAAAAATTCAGGTTATGTGACACAGTAATCTCTGTGATCGCAGTGATTGAAGTTTCAGACTAATTGGTAGAGGCCAAAACTGCGCATTTCCTATAACTTTTTTTCTAGAAGAGATATCGACAAACGCTAACGTGCATCTGAACAAGCATGTTTTGTTTAGTATATGTGCAAAAAATTCAGGTTATGTGACACAGTAATCTCTGTGATCGCAGTGATTGAAGTTTCAGACTAATTGGTAGAGGCCAAAACTGCGCATTTCCTATAACTTTTTTTCTAGAAGAGATATCGACAAACGCTAACGTGCATCTGAACAAGCATGTTTTGTTTAGTATATGTGCAAAAAATTCAGGTTATGTGACACAGTAATCTCTGTGATCGCAGTGATTGAAGTTTCAGACTAATTGGTAGAGGCCAAAACTGCGCATTTCCTATAACTTTTTTTCTAGAAGAGATATCGACAAACGCTAACGTGCATCTGAACAAGCATGTTTTGTTTAGTATATGTGCAAAAAATTCAGGTTATGTGACACAGTAATCTCTGTGATCGCAGTGATTGAAGTTTCAGACTAATTGGTAGAGGCCAAAACTGCGCATTTCCTATAACTTTTTTTCTAGAAGAGATATCGACAAACGCTAACGTGCATCTGAACAAGCATGTTTTGTTTAGTATATGTGCAAAAAATTCAGGTTATGTGACACAGTAATCTCTGTGATCGCAGTGATTGAAGTTTCAGACTAATTGGTAGAGGCCAAAACTGCGCATTTCCTATAACTTTTTTTCTAGAAGAGATATCGACAAACGCTAACGTGCATCTGAACAAGCATGTTTTGTTTAGTATATGTGCAAAAAATTCAGGTTATGTGACACAGTAATCTCTGTGATCGCAGTGATTGAAGTTTCAGACTAATTGGTAGAGGCCAAAACTGCGCATTTCCTATAACTTTTTTTCTAGAAGAGATATCGACAAACGCTAACGTGCATCTGAACAAGCATGTTTTGTTTAGTATATGTGCAAAAAATTCAGGTTATGTGACACAGTAATCTCTGTGATCGCAGTGATTGAAGTTTCAGACTAATTGGTAGAGGCCAAAACTGCGCATTTCCTATAACTTTTTTCTAGAAGAGATATCGACAAACGCTAACGTGCATCTGAACAAGCATGTTTTGTTTAGTATATGTGCAAAAAATTCAGGTTATGTGACACAGTAATCTCTGTGATCGCAGTGATTGAAGTTTCAGACTAATTGGTAGAGGCCAAAACTGCGCATTTCCTATAACTTTTTTCTAGAAGAGATATCGACAAACGCTAACGTGCATCTGAACAAGCATGTTTTGTTTAGTATATGTGCAAAAAATTCAGGTTATGTGACACAGTAATCTCTGTGATCGCAGTGATTGAAGTTTCAGACTAATTGGTAGAGGCCAAAACTGCGCATTTCCTATAACTTTTTTTCTAGAAGAGATATCGACAAACGCTAACGTGCATCTGAACAAGCATGTTTTGTTTAGTATATGTGCAAAAAATTCAGGTTATGTGACACAGTAATCTCTGTGATCGCAGTGATTGAAGTTTCAGACTAATTGGTAGAGGCCAAAACTGCGCATTTCCTATAACTTTTTTCTAGAAGAGATATCGACAAACGCTAACGTGCATCTGAACAAGCATGTTTTGTTTAGTATATGTGCAAAAAATTCAGGTTATGTGACACAGTAATCTCTGTGATCGCAGTGATTGAAGTTTCAGACTAATTGGTAGAGGCCAAAACTGCGCATTTCCTATAACTTTTTTCTAGAAGAGATATCGACAAACGCTAACGTGCATCTGAACAAGCATGTTTTGTTTAGTATATGTGCAAAAAATTCAGGTTATGTGACACAGTAATCTCTGTGATCGCAGTGATTGAAGTTTCAGACTAATTGGTAGAGGCCAAAACTGCGCATTTCCTATAACTTTTTTTCTAGAAGAGATATCGACAAACGCTAACGTGCATCTGAACAAGCATGTTTTGTTTAGTATATGTGCAAAAAATTCAGGTTATGTGACACAGTAATCTCTGTGATCGCAGTGATTGAAGTTTCAGACTAATTGGTAGAGGCCAAAACTGCGCATTTCCTATAACTTTTTTCTAGAAGAGATATCGACAAACGCTAACGTGCATCTGAACAAGCATGTTTTGTTTAGTATATGTGCAAAAAATTCAGGTTATGTGACACAGTAATCTCTGTGATCGCAGTGATTGAAGTTTCAGACTAATTGGTAGAGGCCAAAACTGCGCATTTCCTATAACTTTTTTCTAGAAGAGATATCGACAAACGCTAACGTGCATCTGAACAAGCATGTTTTGTTTAGTATATGTGCAAAAAATTCAGGTTATGTGACACAGTAATCTCTGTGATCGCAGTGATTGAAGTTTCAGACTAATTGGTAGAGGCCAAAACTGCGCATTTCCTATAACTTTTTTCTAGAAGAGATATCGACAAACGCTAACGTGCATCTGAACAAGCATGTTTTGTTTAGTATATGTGCAAAAAATTCAGGTTATGTGACACAGTAATCTCTGTGATCGCAGTGATTGAAGTTTCAGACTAATTGGTAGAGGCCAAAACTGCGCATTTCCTATAACTTTTTTCTAGAAGAGATATCGACAAACGCTAACGTGCATCTGAACAAGCATGTTTTGTTTAGTATATGTGCAAAAAATTCAGGTTATGTGACACAGTAATCTCTGTGATCGCAGTGATTGAAGTTTCAGACTAATTGGTAGAGGCCAAAACTGCGCATTTCCTATAACTTTTTTTCTAGAAGAGATATCGACAAACGCTAACGTGCATCTGAACAAGCATGTTTTGTTTAGTATATGTGCAAAAAATTCAGGTTATGTGACACAGTAATCTCTGTGATCGCAGTGATTGAAGTTTCAGACTAATTGGTAGAGGCCAAAACTGCGCATTTCCTATAACTTTTTTCTAGAAGAGATATCGACAAACGCTAACGTGCATCTGAACAAGCATGTTTTGTTTAGTATATGTGCAAAAAATTCAGGTTATGTGACACAGTAATCTCTGTGATCGCAGTGATTGAAGTTTCAGACTAATTGGTAGAGGCCAAAACTGCGCATTTCCTATAACTTTTTTCTAGAAGAGATATCGACAAACGCTAACGTGCATCTGAACAAGCATGTTTTGTTTAGTATATGTGCAAAAAATTCAGGTTATGTGACACAGTAATCTCTGTGATCGCAGTGATTGAAGTTTCAGACTAATTGGTAGAGGCCAAAACTGCGCATTTCCTATAACTTTTTTTCTAGAAGAGATATCGACAAACGCTAACGTGCATCTGAACAAGCATGTTTTGTTTAGTATATGTGCAAAAAATTCAGGTTATGTGACACAGTAATCTCTGTGATCGCAGTGATTGAAGTTTCAGACTAATTGGTAGAGGCCAAAACTGCGCATTTCCTATAACTTTTTTCTAGAAGAGATATCGACAAACGCTAACGTGCATCTGAACAAGCATGTTTTGTTTAGTATATGTGCAAAAAATTCAGGTTATGTGACACAGTAATCTCTGTGATCGCAGTGATTGAAGTTTCAGACTAATTGGTAGAGGCCAAAACTGCGCATTTCCTATAACTTTTTTTCTAGAAGAGATATCGACAAACGCTAACGTGCATCTGAACAAGCATGTTTTGTTTAGTATATGTGCAAAAAATTCAGGTTATGTGACACAGTAATCTCTGTGATCGCAGTGATTGAAGTTTCAGACTAATTGGTAGAGGCCAAAACTGCGCATTTCCTATAACTTTTTTTCTAGAAGAGATATCGACAAACGCTAACGTGCATCTGAACAAGCATGTTTTGTTTAGTATATGTGCAAAAAATTCAGGTTATGTGACACAGTAATCTCTGTGATCGCAGTGATTGAAGTTTCAGACTAATTGGTAGAGGCCAAAACTGCGCATTTCCTATAACTTTTTTCTAGAAGAGATATCGACAAACGCTAACGTGCATCTGAACAAGCATGTTTTGTTTAGTATATGTGCAAAAAATTCAGGTTATGTGACACAGTAATCTCTGTGATCGCAGTGATTGAAGTTTCAGACTAATTGGTAGAGGCCAAAACTGCGCATTTCCTATAACTTTTTTTCTAGAAGAGATATCGACAAACGCTAACGTGCATCTGAACAAGCATGTTTTGTTTAGTATATGTGCAAAAAATTCAGGTTATGTGACACAGTAATCTCTGTGATCGCAGTGATTGAAGTTTCAGACTAATTGGTAGAGGCCAAAACTGCGCATTTCCTATAACTTTTTTTCTAGAAGAGATATCGACAAACGCTAACGTGCATCTGAACAAGCATGTTTTGTTTAGTATATGTGCAAAAAATTCAGGTTATGTGACACAGTAATCTCTGTGATCGCAGTGATTGAAGTTTCAGACTAATTGGTAGAGGCCAAAACTGCGCATTTCCTATAACTTTTTTCTAGAAGAGATATCGACAAACGCTAACGTGCATCTGAACAAGCATGTTTTGTTTAGTATATGTGCAAAAATTCAGGTTATGTGACACAGTAATCTCTGTGATCGCAGTGATTGAAGTTTCAGACTAATTGGTAGAGGCCAAAACTGCGCATTTCCTATAACTTTTTTCTAGAAGAGATATCGACAAACGCTAACGTGCATCTGAACAAGCATGTTTTGTTTAGTATATGTGCAAAAATTCAGGTTATGTGACACAGTAATCTCTGTGATCGCAGTGATTGAAGTTTCAGACTAATTGGTAGAGGCCAAAACTGCGCATTTCCTATAACTTTTTTCTAGAAGAGATATCGACAAACGCTAACGTGCATCTGAACAAGCATGTTTTGTTTAGTATATGTGCAAAAATTCAGGTTATGTGACACAGTAATCTCTGTGATCGCAGTGATTGAAGTTTCAGACTAATTGGTAGAGGCCAAAACTGCGCATTTCCTATAACTTTTTTCTAGAAGAGATATCGACAAACGCTAACGTGCATCTGAACAAGCATGTTTTGTTTAGTATATGTGCAAAAATTCAGGTTATGTGACACAGTAATCTCTGTGATCGCAGTGATTGAAGTTTCAGACTAATTGGTAGAGGCCAAAACTGCGCATTTCCTATAACTTTTTTTCTAGAAGAGATATCGACAAACGCTAACGTGCATCTGAACAAGCATGTTTTGTTTAGTATATGTGCAAAAATTCAGGTTATGTGACACAGTAATCTCTGTGATCGCAGTGATTGAAGTTTCAGACTAATTGGTAGAGGCCAAAACTGCGCATTTCCTATAACTTTTTTTCTAGAAGAGATATCGACAAACGCTAACGTGCATCTGAACAAGCATGTTTTGTTTAGTATATGTGCAAAAAATTCAGGTTATGTGACACAGTAATCTCTGTGATCGCAGTGATTGAAGTTTCAGACTAATTGGTAGAGGCCAAAACTGCGCATTTCCTATAACTTTTTTTCTAGAAGAGATATCGACAAACGCTAACGTGCATCTGAACAAGCATGTTTTGTTTAGTATATGTGCAAAAAATTCAGGTTATGTGACACAGTAATCTCTGTGATCGCAGTGATTGAAGTTTCAGACTAATTGGTAGAGGCCAAAACTGCGCATTTCCTATAACTTTTTTTCTAGAAGAGATATCGACAAACGCTAACGTGCATCTGAACAAGCATGTTTTGTTTAGTATATGTGCAAAAAATTCAGGTTATGTGACACAGTAATCTCTGTGATCGCAGTGATTGAAGTTTCAGACTAATTGGTAGAGGCCAAAACTGCGCATTTCCTATAACTTTTTTCTAGAAGAGATATCGACAAACGCTAACGTGCATCTGAACAAGCATGTTTTGTTTAGTATATGTGCAAAAATTCAGGTTATGTGACACAGTAATCTCTGTGATCGCAGTGATTGAAGTTTCAGACTAATTGGTAGAGGCCAAAACTGCGCATTTCCTATAACTTTTTTTCTAGAAGAGATATCGACAAACGCTAACGTGCATCTGAACAAGCATGTTTTGTTTAGTATATGTGCAAAAAATTCAGGTTATGTGACACAGTAATCTCTGTGATCGCAGTGATTGAAGTTTCAGACTAATTGGTAGAGGCCAAAACTGCGCATTTCCTATAACTTTTTTTCTAGAAGAGATATCGACAAACGCTAACGTGCATCTGAACAAGCATGTTTTGTTTAGTATATGTGCAAAAAATTCAGGTTATGTGACACAGTAATCTCTGTGATCGCAGTGATTGAAGTTTCAGACTAATTGGTAGAGGCCAAAACTGCGCATTTCCTATAACTTTTTTTCTAGAAGAGATATCGACAAACGCTAACGTGCATCTGAACAAGCATGTTTTGTTTAGTATATGTGCAAAAAATTCAGGTTATGTGACACAGTAATCTCTGTGATCGCAGTGATTGAAGTTTCAGACTAATTGGTAGAGGCCAAAACTGCGCATTTCCTATAACTTTTTTTCTAGAAGAGATATCGACAAACGCTAACGTGCATCTGAACAAGCATGTTTTGTTTAGTATATGTGCAAAAATTCAGGTTATGTGACACAGTAATCTCTGTGATCGCAGTGATTGAAGTTTCAGACTAATTGGTAGAGGCCAAAACTGCGCATTTCCTATAACTTTTTTTCTAGAAGAGATATCGACAAACGCTAACGTGCATCTGAACAAGCATGTTTTGTTTAGTATATGTGCAAAAAATTCAGGTTATGTGACACAGTAATCTCTGTGATCGCAGTGATTGAAGTTTCAGACTAATTGGTAGAGGCCAAAACTGCGCATTTCCTATAACTTTTTTCTAGAAGAGATATCGACAAACGCTAACGTGCATCTGAACAAGCATGTTTTGTTTAGTATATGTGCAAAAATTCAGGTTATGTGACACAGTAATCTCTGTGATCGCAGTGATTGAAGTTTCAGACTAATTGGTAGAGGCCAAAACTGCGCATTTCCTATAACTTTTTTTCTAGAAGAGATATCGACAAACGCTAACGTGCATCTGAACAAGCATGTTTTGTTTAGTATATGTGCAAAAATTCAGGTTATGTGACACAGTAATCTCTGTGATCGCAGTGATTGAAGTTTCAGACTAATTGGTAGAGGCCAAAACTGCGCATTTCCTATAACTTTTTTTCTAGAAGAGATATCGACAAACGCTAACGTGCATCTGAACAAGCATGTTTTGTTTAGTATATGTGCAAAAATTCAGGTTATGTGACACAGTAATCTCTGTGATCGCAGTGATTGAAGTTTCAGACTAATTGGTAGAGGCCAAAACTGCGCATTTCCTATAACTTTTTTTCTAGAAGAGATATCGACAAACGCTAACGTGCATCTGAACAAGCATGTTTTGTTTAGTATATGTGCAAAAATTCAGGTTATGTGACACAGTAATCTCTGTGATCGCAGTGATTGAAGTTTCAGACTAATTGGTAGAGGCCAAAACTGCGCATTTCCTATAACTTTTTTTCTAGAAGAGATATCGACAAACGCTAACGTGCATCTGAACAAGCATGTTTTGTTTAGTATATGTGCAAAAAATTCAGGTTATGTGACACAGTAATCTCTGTGATCGCAGTGATTGAAGTTTCAGACTAATTGGTAGAGGCCAAAACTGCGCATTTCCTATAACTTTTTTTCTAGAAGAGATATCGACAAACGCTAACGTGCATCTGAACAAGCATGTTTTGTTTAGTATATGTGCAAAAAATTCAGGTTATGTGACACAGTAATCTCTGTGATCGCAGTGATTGAAGTTTCAGACTAATTGGTAGAGGCCAAAACTGCGCATTTCCTATAACTTTTTTTCTAGAAGAGATATCGACAAACGCTAACGTGCATCTGAACAAGCATGTTTTGTTTAGTATATGTGCAAAAAATTCAGGTTATGTGACACAGTAATCTCTGTGATCGCAGTGATTGAAGTTTCAGACTAATTGGTAGAGGCCAAAACTGCGCATTTCCTATAACTTTTTTTCTAGAAGAGATATCGACAAACGCTAACGTGCATCTGAACAAGCATGTTTTGTTTAGTATATGTGCAAAAAATTCAGGTTATGTGACACAGTAATCTCTGTGATCGCAGTGATTGAAGTTTCAGACTAATTGGTAGAGGCCAAAACTGCGCATTTCCTATAACTTTTTTTCTAGAAGAGATATCGACAAACGCTAACGTGCATCTGAACAAGCATGTTTTGTTTAGTATATGTGCAAAAAATTCAGGTTATGTGACACAGTAATCTCTGTGATCGCAGTGATTGAAGTTTCAGACTAATTGGTAGAGGCCAAAACTGCGCATTTCCTATAACTTTTTTCTAGAAGAGATATCGACAAACGCTAACGTGCATCTGAACAAGCATGTTTTGTTTAGTATATGTGCAAAAAATTCAGGTTATGTGACACAGTAATCTCTGTGATCGCAGTGATTGAAGTTTCAGACTAATTGGTAGAGGCCAAAACTGCGCATTTCCTATAACTTTTTTCTAGAAGAGATATCGACAAACGCTAACGTGCATCTGAACAAGCATGTTTTGTTTAGTATATGTGCAAAAAATTCAGGTTATGTGACACAGTAATCTCTGTGATCGCAGTGATTGAAGTTTCAGACTAATTGGTAGAGGCCAAAACTGCGCATTTCCTATAACTTTTTTTCTAGAAGAGATATCGACAAACGCTAACGTGCATCTGAACAAGCATGTTTTGTTTAGTATATGTGCAAAAAATTCAGGTTATGTGACACAGTAATCTCTGTGATCGCAGTGATTGAAGTTTCAGACTAATTGGTAGAGGCCAAAACTGCGCATTTCCTATAACTTTTTTTCTAGAAGAGATATCGACAAACGCTAACGTGCATCTGAACAAGCATGTTTTGTTTAGTATATGTGCAAAAATTCAGGTTATGTGACACAGTAATCTCTGTGATCGCAGTGATTGAAGTTTCAGACTAATTGGTAGAGGCCAAAACTGCGCATTTCCTATAACTTTTTTCTAGAAGAGATATCGACAAACGCTAACGTGCATCTGAACAAGCATGTTTTGTTTAGTATATGTGCAAAAATTCAGGTTATGTGACACAGTAATCTCTGTGATCGCAGTGATTGAAGTTTCAGACTAATTGGTAGAGGCCAAAACTGCGCATTTCCTATAACTTTTTTTCTAGAAGAGATATCGACAAACGCTAACGTGCATCTGAACAAGCATGTTTTGTTTAGTATATGTGCAAAAAATTCAGGTTATGTGACACAGTAATCTCTGTGATCGCAGTGATTGAAGTTTCAGACTAATTGGTAGAGGCCAAAACTGCGCATTTCCTATAACTTTTTTTCTAGAAGAGATATCGACAAACGCTAACGTGCATCTGAACAAGCATGTTTTGTTTAGTATATGTGCAAAAATTCAGGTTATGTGACACAGTAATCTCTGTGATCGCAGTGATTGAAGTTTCAGACTAATTGGTAGAGGCCAAAACTGCGCATTTCCTATAACTTTTTTTCTAGAAGAGATATCGACAAACGCTAACGTGCATCTGAACAAGCATGTTTTGTTTAGTATATGTGCAAAAAATTCAGGTTATGTGACACAGTAATCTCTGTGATCGCAGTGATTGAAGTTTCAGACTAATTGGTAGAGGCCAAAACTGCGCATTTCCTATAACTTTTTTTCTAGAAGAGATATCGACAAACGCTAACGTGCATCTGAACAAGCATGTTTTGTTTAGTATATGTGCAAAAATTCAGGTTATGTGACACAGTAATCTCTGTGATCGCAGTGATTGAAGTTTCAGACTAATTGGTAGAGGCCAAAACTGCGCATTTCCTATAACTTTTTTTCTAGAAGAGATATCGACAAACGCTAACGTGCATCTGAACAAGCATGTTTTGTTTAGTATATGTGCAAAAAATTCAGGTTATGTGACACAGTAATCTCTGTGATCGCAGTGATTGAAGTTTCAGACTAATTGGTAGAGGCCAAAACTGCGCATTTCCTATAACTTTTTTCTAGAAGAGATATCGACAAACGCTAACGTGCATCTGAACAAGCATGTTTTGTTTAGTATATGTGCAAAAAATTCAGGTTATGTGACACAGTAATCTCTGTGATCGCAGTGATTGAAGTTTCAGACTAATTGGTAGAGGCCAAAACTGCGCATTTCCTATAACTTTTTTTCTAGAAGAGATATCGACAAACGCTAACGTGCATCTGAACAAGCATGTTTTGTTTAGTATATGTGCAAAAAATTCAGGTTATGTGACACAGTAATCTCTGTGATCGCAGTGATTGAAGTTTCAGACTAATTGGTAGAGGCCAAAACTGCGCATTTCCTATAACTTTTTTCTAGAAGAGATATCGACAAACGCTAACGTGCATCTGAACAAGCATGTTTTGTTTAGTATATGTGCAAAAATTCAGGTTATGTGACACAGTAATCTCTGTGATCGCAGTGATTGAAGTTTCAGACTAATTGGTAGAGGCCAAAACTGCGCATTTCCTATAACTTTTTTTCTAGAAGAGATATCGACAAACGCTAACGTGCATCTGAACAAGCATGTTTTGTTTAGTATATGTGCAAAAATTCAGGTTATGTGACACAGTAATCTCTGTGATCGCAGTGATTGAAGTTTCAGACTAATTGGTAGAGGCCAAAACTGCGCATTTCCTATAACTTTTTTCTAGAAGAGATATCGACAAACGCTAACGTGCATCTGAACAAGCATGTTTTGTTTAGTATATGTGCAAAAAATTCAGGTTATGTGACACAGTAATCTCTGTGATCGCAGTGATTGAAGTTTCAGACTAATTGGTAGAGGCCAAAACTGCGCATTTCCTATAACTTTTTTCTAGAAGAGATATCGACAAACGCTAACGTGCATCTGAACAAGCATGTTTTGTTTAGTATATGTGCAAAAATTCAGGTTATGTGACACAGTAATCTCTGTGATCGCAGTGATTGAAGTTTCAGACTAATTGGTAGAGGCCAAAACTGCGCATTTCCTATAACTTTTTTCTAGAAGAGATATCGACAAACGCTAACGTGCATCTGAACAAGCATGTTTTGTTTAGTATATGTGCAAAAAATTCAGGTTATGTGACACAGTAATCTCTGTGATCGCAGTGATTGAAGTTTCAGACTAATTGGTAGAGGCCAAAACTGCGCATTTCCTATAACTTTTTTTCTAGAAGAGATATCGACAAACGCTAACGTGCATCTGAACAAGCATGTTTTGTTTAGTATATGTGCAAAAAATTCAGGTTATGTGACACAGTAATCTCTGTGATCGCAGTGATTGAAGTTTCAGACTAATTGGTAGAGGCCAAAACTGCGCATTTCCTATAACTTTTTTTCTAGAAGAGATATCGACAAACGCTAACGTGCATCTGAACAAGCATGTTTTGTTTAGTATATGTGCAAAAAATTCAGGTTATGTGACACAGTAATCTCTGTGATCGCAGTGATTGAAGTTTCAGACTAATTGGTAGAGGCCAAAACTGCGCATTTCCTATAACTTTTTTTCTAGAAGAGATATCGACAAACGCTAACGTGCATCTGAACAAGCATGTTTTGTTTAGTATATGTGCAAAAAATTCAGGTTATGTGACACAGTAATCTCTGTGATCGCAGTGATTGAAGTTTCAGACTAATTGGTAGAGGCCAAAACTGCGCATTTCCTATAACTTTTTTTCTAGAAGAGATATCGACAAACGCTAACGTGCATCTGAACAAGCATGTTTTGTTTAGTATATGTGCAAAAAATTCAGGTTATGTGACACAGTAATCTCTGTGATCGCAGTGATTGAAGTTTCAGACTAATTGGTAGAGGCCAAAACTGCGCATTTCCTATAACTTTTTTCTAGAAGAGATATCGACAAACGCTAACGTGCATCTGAACAAGCATGTTTTGTTTAGTATATGTGCAAAAATTCAGGTTATGTGACACAGTAATCTCTGTGATCGCAGTGATTGAAGTTTCAGACTAATTGGTAGAGGCCAAAACTGCGCATTTCCTATAACTTTTTTCTAGAAGAGATATCGACAAACGCTAACGTGCATCTGAACAAGCATGTTTTGTTTAGTATATGTGCAAAAATTCAGGTTATGTGACACAGTAATCTCTGTGATCGCAGTGATTGAAGTTTCAGACTAATTGGTAGAGGCCAAAACTGCGCATTTCCTATAACTTTTTTCTAGAAGAGATATCGACAAACGCTAACGTGCATCTGAACAAGCATGTTTTGTTTAGTATATGTGCAAAAATTCAGGTTATGTGACACAGTAATCTCTGTGATCGCAGTGATTGAAGTTTCAGACTAATTGGTAGAGGCCAAAACTGCGCATTTCCTATAACTTTTTTTCTAGAAGAGATATCGACAAACGCTAACGTGCATCTGAACAAGCATGTTTTGTTTAGTATATGTGCAAAAATTCAGGTTATGTGACACAGTAATCTCTGTGATCGCAGTGATTGAAGTTTCAGACTAATTGGTAGAGGCCAAAACTGCGCATTTCCTATAACTTTTTTCTAGAAGAGATATCGACAAACGCTAACGTGCATCTGAACAAGCATGTTTTGTTTAGTATATGTGCAAAAAATTCAGGTTATGTGACACAGTAATCTCTGTGATCGCAGTGATTGAAGTTTCAGACTAATTGGTAGAGGCCAAAACTGCGCATTTCCTATAACTTTTTTTCTAGAAGAGATATCGACAAACGCTAACGTGCATCTGAACAAGCATGTTTTGTTTAGTATATGTGCAAAAAATTCAGGTTATGTGACACAGTAATCTCTGTGATCGCAGTGATTGAAGTTTCAGACTAATTGGTAGAGGCCAAAACTGCGCATTTCCTATAACTTTTTTCTAGAAGAGATATCGACAAACGCTAACGTGCATCTGAACAAGCATGTTTTGTTTAGTATATGTGCAAAAAATTCAGGTTATGTGACACAGTAATCTCTGTGATCGCAGTGATTGAAGTTTCAGACTAATTGGTAGAGGCCAAAACTGCGCATTTCCTATAACTTTTTTTCTAGAAGAGATATCGACAAACGCTAACGTGCATCTGAACAAGCATGTTTTGTTTAGTATATGTGCAAAAAATTCAGGTTATGTGACACAGTAATCTCTGTGATCGCAGTGATTGAAGTTTCAGACTAATTGGTAGAGGCCAAAACTGCGCATTTCCTATAACTTTTTTTCTAGAAGAGATATCGACAAACGCTAACGTGCATCTGAACAAGCATGTTTTGTTTAGTATATGTGCAAAAAATTCAGGTTATGTGACACAGTAATCTCTGTGATCGCAGTGATTGAAGTTTCAGACTAATTGGTAGAGGCCAAAACTGCGCATTTCCTATAACTTTTTTCTAGAAGAGATATCGACAAACGCTAACGTGCATCTGAACAAGCATGTTTTGTTTAGTATATGTGCAAAAATTCAGGTTATGTGACACAGTAATCTCTGTGATCGCAGTGATTGAAGTTTCAGACTAATTGGTAGAGGCCAAAACTGCGCATTTCCTATAACTTTTTTCTAGAAGAGATATCGACAAACGCTAACGTGCATCTGAACAAGCATGTTTTGTTTAGTATATGTGCAAAAATTCAGGTTATGTGACACAGTAATCTCTGTGATCGCAGTGATTGAAGTTTCAGACTAATTGGTAGAGGCCAAAACTGCGCATTTCCTATAACTTTTTTTCTAGAAGAGATATCGACAAACGCTAACGTGCATCTGAACAAGCATGTTTTGTTTAGTATATGTGCAAAAATTCAGGTTATGTGACACAGTAATCTCTGTGATCGCAGTGATTGAAGTTTCAGACTAATTGGTAGAGGCCAAAACTGCGCATTTCCTATAACTTTTTTTCTAGAAGAGATATCGACAAACGCTAACGTGCATCTGAACAAGCATGTTTTGTTTAGTATATGTGCAAAAAATTCAGGTTATGTGACACAGTAATCTCTGTGATCGCAGTGATTGAAGTTTCAGACTAATTGGTAGAGGCCAAAACTGCGCATTTCCTATAACTTTTTTCTAGAAGAGATATCGACAAACGCTAACGTGCATCTGAACAAGCATGTTTTGTTTAGTATATGTGCAAAAATTCAGGTTATGTGACACAGTAATCTCTGTGATCGCAGTGATTGAAGTTTCAGACTAATTGGTAGAGGCCAAAACTGCGCATTTCCTATAACTTTTTTCTAGAAGAGATATCGACAAACGCTAACGTGCATCTGAACAAGCATGTTTTGTTTAGTATATGTGCAAAAATTCAGGTTATGTGACACAGTAATCTCTGTGATCGCAGTGATTGAAGTTTCAGACTAATTGGTAGAGGCCAAAACTGCGCATTTCCTATAACTTTTTTTCTAGAAGAGATATCGACAAACGCTAACGTGCATCTGAACAAGCATGTTTTGTTTAGTATATGTGCAAAAAATTCAGGTTATGTGACACAGTAATCTCTGTGATCGCAGTGATTGAAGTTTCAGACTAATTGGTAGAGGCCAAAACTGCGCATTTCCTATAACTTTTTTTCTAGAAGAGATATCGACAAACGCTAACGTGCATCTGAACAAGCATGTTTTGTTTAGTATATGTGCAAAAAATTCAGGTTATGTGACACAGTAATCTCTGTGATCGCAGTGATTGAAGTTTCAGACTAATTGGTAGAGGCCAAAACTGCGCATTTCCTATAACTTTTTTCTAGAAGAGATATCGACAAACGCTAACGTGCATCTGAACAAGCATGTTTTGTTTAGTATATGTGCAAAAAATTCAGGTTATGTGACACAGTAATCTCTGTGATCGCAGTGATTGAAGTTTCAGACTAATTGGTAGAGGCCAAAACTGCGCATTTCCTATAACTTTTTTTCTAGAAGAGATATCGACAAACGCTAACGTGCATCTGAACAAGCATGTTTTGTTTAGTATATGTGCAAAAAATTCAGGTTATGTGACACAGTAATCTCTGTGATCGCAGTGATTGAAGTTTCAGACTAATTGGTAGAGGCCAAAACTGCGCATTTCCTATAACTTTTTTCTAGAAGAGATATCGACAAACGCTAACGTGCATCTGAACAAGCATGTTTTGTTTAGTATATGTGCAAAAATTCAGGTTATGTGACACAGTAATCTCTGTGATCGCAGTGATTGAAGTTTCAGACTAATTGGTAGAGGCCAAAACTGCGCATTTCCTATAACTTTTTTTCTAGAAGAGATATCGACAAACGCTAACGTGCATCTGAACAAGCATGTTTTGTTTAGTATATGTGCAAAAAATTCAGGTTATGTGACACAGTAATCTCTGTGATCGCAGTGATTGAAGTTTCAGACTAATTGGTAGAGGCCAAAACTGCGCATTTCCTATAACTTTTTTTCTAGAAGAGATATCGACAAACGCTAACGTGCATCTGAACAAGCATGTTTTGTTTAGTATATGTGCAAAAAATTCAGGTTATGTGACACAGTAATCTCTGTGATCGCAGTGATTGAAGTTTCAGACTAATTGGTAGAGGCCAAAACTGCGCATTTCCTATAACTTTTTTCTAGAAGAGATATCGACAAACGCTAACGTGCATCTGAACAAGCATGTTTTGTTTAGTATATGTGCAAAAAATTCAGGTTATGTGACACAGTAATCTCTGTGATCGCAGTGATTGAAGTTTCAGACTAATTGGTAGAGGCCAAAACTGCGCATTTCCTATAACTTTTTTCTAGAAGAGATATCGACAAACGCTAACGTGCATCTGAACAAGCATGTTTTGTTTAGTATATGTGCAAAAATTCAGGTTATGTGACACAGTAATCTCTGTGATCGCAGTGATTGAAGTTTCAGACTAATTGGTAGAGGCCAAAACTGCGCATTTCCTATAACTTTTTTTCTAGAAGAGATATCGACAAACGCTAACGTGCATCTGAACAAGCATGTTTTGTTTAGTATATGTGCAAAAATTCAGGTTATGTGACACAGTAATCTCTGTGATCGCAGTGATTGAAGTTTCAGACTAATTGGTAGAGGCCAAAACTGCGCATTTCCTATAACTTTTTTCTAGAAGAGATATCGACAAACGCTAACGTGCATCTGAACAAGCATGTTTTGTTTAGTATATGTGCAAAAAATTCAGGTTATGTGACACAGTAATCTCTGTGATCGCAGTGATTGAAGTTTCAGACTAATTGGTAGAGGCCAAAACTGCGCATTTCCTATAACTTTTTTTCTAGAAGAGATATCGACAAACGCTAACGTGCATCTGAACAAGCATGTTTTGTTTAGTATATGTGCAAAAAATTCAGGTTATGTGACACAGTAATCTCTGTGATCGCAGTGATTGAAGTTTCAGACTAATTGGTAGAGGCCAAAACTGCGCATTTCCTATAACTTTTTTCTAGAAGAGATATCGACAAACGCTAACGTGCATCTGAACAAGCATGTTTTGTTTAGTATATGTGCAAAAAATTCAGGTTATGTGACACAGTAATCTCTGTGATCGCAGTGATTGAAGTTTCAGACTAATTGGTAGAGGCCAAAACTGCGCATTTCCTATAACTTTTTTTCTAGAAGAGATATCGACAAACGCTAACGTGCATCTGAACAAGCATGTTTTGTTTAGTATATGTGCAAAAAATTCAGGTTATGTGACACAGTAATCTCTGTGATCGCAGTGATTGAAGTTTCAGACTAATTGGTAGAGGCCAAAACTGCGCATTTCCTATAACTTTTTTTCTAGAAGAGATATCGACAAACGCTAACGTGCATCTGAACAAGCATGTTTTGTTTAGTATATGTGCAAAAATTCAGGTTATGTGACACAGTAATCTCTGTGATCGCAGTGATTGAAGTTTCAGACTAATTGGTAGAGGCCAAAACTGCGCATTTCCTATAACTTTTTTCTAGAAGAGATATCGACAAACGCTAACGTGCATCTGAACAAGCATGTTTTGTTTAGTATATGTGCAAAAATTCAGGTTATGTGACACAGTAATCTCTGTGATCGCAGTGATTGAAGTTTCAGACTAATTGGTAGAGGCCAAAACTGCGCATTTCCTATAACTTTTTTCTAGAAGAGATATCGACAAACGCTAACGTGCATCTGAACAAGCATGTTTTGTTTAGTATATGTGCAAAAATTCAGGTTATGTGACACAGTAATCTCTGTGATCGCAGTGATTGAAGTTTCAGACTAATTGGTAGAGGCCAAAACTGCGCATTTCCTATAACTTTTTTTCTAGAAGAGATATCGACAAACGCTAACGTGCATCTGAACAAGCATGTTTTGTTTAGTATATGTGCAAAAAATTCAGGTTATGTGACACAGTAATCTCTGTGATCGCAGTGATTGAAGTTTCAGACTAATTGGTAGAGGCCAAAACTGCGCATTTCCTATAACTTTTTTTCTAGAAGAGATATCGACAAACGCTAACGTGCATCTGAACAAGCATGTTTTGTTTAGTATATGTGCAAAAAATTCAGGTTATGTGACACAGTAATCTCTGTGATCGCAGTGATTGAAGTTTCAGACTAATTGGTAGAGGCCAAAACTGCGCATTTCCTATAACTTTTTTTCTAGAAGAGATATCGACAAACGCTAACGTGCATCTGAACAAGCATGTTTTGTTTAGTATATGTGCAAAAATTCAGGTTATGTGACACAGTAATCTCTGTGATCGCAGTGATTGAAGTTTCAGACTAATTGGTAGAGGCCAAAACTGCGCATTTCCTATAACTTTTTTTCTAGAAGAGATATCGACAAACGCTAACGTGCATCTGAACAAGCATGTTTTGTTTAGTATATGTGCAAAAAATTCAGGTTATGTGACACAGTAATCTCTGTGATCGCAGTGATTGAAGTTTCAGACTAATTGGTAGAGGCCAAAACTGCGCATTTCCTATAACTTTTTTTCTAGAAGAGATATCGACAAACGCTAACGTGCATCTGAACAAGCATGTTTTGTTTAGTATATGTGCAAAAAATTCAGGTTATGTGACACAGTAATCTCTGTGATCGCAGTGATTGAAGTTTCAGACTAATTGGTAGAGGCCAAAACTGCGCATTTCCTATAACTTTTTTTCTAGAAGAGATATCGACAAACGCTAACGTGCATCTGAACAAGCATGTTTTGTTTAGTATATGTGCAAAAAATTCAGGTTATGTGACACAGTAATCTCTGTGATCGCAGTGATTGAAGTTTCAGACTAATTGGTAGAGGCCAAAACTGCGCATTTCCTATAACTTTTTTTCTAGAAGAGATATCGACAAACGCTAACGTGCATCTGAACAAGCATGTTTTGTTTAGTATATGTGCAAAAATTCAGGTTATGTGACACAGTAATCTCTGTGATCGCAGTGATTGAAGTTTCAGACTAATTGGTAGAGGCCAAAACTGCGCATTTCCTATAACTTTTTTTCTAGAAGAGATATCGACAAACGCTAACGTGCATCTGAACAAGCATGTTTTGTTTAGTATATGTGCAAAAAATTCAGGTTATGTGACACAGTAATCTCTGTGATCGCAGTGATTGAAGTTTCAGACTAATTGGTAGAGGCCAAAACTGCGCATTTCCTATAACTTTTTTTCTAGAAGAGATATCGACAAACGCTAACGTGCATCTGAACAAGCATGTTTTGTTTAGTATATGTGCAAAAAATTCAGGTTATGTGACACAGTAATCTCTGTGATCGCAGTGATTGAAGTTTCAGACTAATTGGTAGAGGCCAAAACTGCGCATTTCCTATAACTTTTTTCTAGAAGAGATATCGACAAACGCTAACGTGCATCTGAACAAGCATGTTTTGTTTAGTATATGTGCAAAAAATTCAGGTTATGTGACACAGTAATCTCTGTGATCGCAGTGATTGAAGTTTCAGACTAATTGGTAGAGGCCAAAACTGCGCATTTCCTATAACTTTTTTCTAGAAGAGATATCGACAAACGCTAACGTGCATCTGAACAAGCATGTTTTGTTTAGTATATGTGCAAAAAATTCAGGTTATGTGACACAGTAATCTCTGTGATCGCAGTGATTGAAGTTTCAGACTAATTGGTAGAGGCCAAAACTGCGCATTTCCTATAACTTTTTTTCTAGAAGAGATATCGACAAACGCTAACGTGCATCTGAACAAGCATGTTTTGTTTAGTATATGTGCAAAAATTCAGGTTATGTGACACAGTAATCTCTGTGATCGCAGTGATTGAAGTTTCAGACTAATTGGTAGAGGCCAAAACTGCGCATTTCCTATAACTTTTTTCTAGAAGAGATATCGACAAACGCTAACGTGCATCTGAACAAGCATGTTTTGTTTAGTATATGTGCAAAAATTCAGGTTATGTGACACAGTAATCTCTGTGATCGCAGTGATTGAAGTTTCAGACTAATTGGTAGAGGCCAAAACTGCGCATTTCCTATAACTTTTTTTCTAGAAGAGATATCGACAAACGCTAACGTGCATCTGAACAAGCATGTTTTGTTTAGTATATGTGCAAAAATTCAGGTTATGTGACACAGTAATCTCTGTGATCGCAGTGATTGAAGTTTCAGACTAATTGGTAGAGGCCAAAACTGCGCATTTCCTATAACTTTTTTTCTAGAAGAGATATCGACAAACGCTAACGTGCATCTGAACAAGCATGTTTTGTTTAGTATATGTGCAAAAATTCAGGTTATGTGACACAGTAATCTCTGTGATCGCAGTGATTGAAGTTTCAGACTAATTGGTAGAGGCCAAAACTGCGCATTTCCTATAACTTTTTTCTAGAAGAGATATCGACAAACGCTAACGTGCATCTGAACAAGCATGTTTTGTTTAGTATATGTGCAAAAAATTCAGGTTATGTGACACAGTAATCTCTGTGATCGCAGTGATTGAAGTTTCAGACTAATTGGTAGAGGCCAAAACTGCGCATTTCCTATAACTTTTTTTCTAGAAGAGATATCGACAAACGCTAACGTGCATCTGAACAAGCATGTTTTGTTTAGTATATGTGCAAAAATTCAGGTTATGTGACACAGTAATCTCTGTGATCGCAGTGATTGAAGTTTCAGACTAATTGGTAGAGGCCAAAACTGCGCATTTCCTATAACTTTTTTTCTAGAAGAGATATCGACAAACGCTAACGTGCATCTGAACAAGCATGTTTTGTTTAGTATATGTGCAAAAATTCAGGTTATGTGACACAGTAATCTCTGTGATCGCAGTGATTGAAGTTTCAGACTAATTGGTAGAGGCCAAAACTGCGCATTTCCTATAACTTTTTTCTAGAAGAGATATCGACAAACGCTAACGTGCATCTGAACAAGCATGTTTTGTTTAGTATATGTGCAAAAATTCAGGTTATGTGACACAGTAATCTCTGTGATCGCAGTGATTGAAGTTTCAGACTAATTGGTAGAGGCCAAAACTGCGCATTTCCTATAACTTTTTTTCTAGAAGAGATATCGACAAACGCTAACGTGCATCTGAACAAGCATGTTTTGTTTAGTATATGTGCAAAAATTCAGGTTATGTGACACAGTAATCTCTGTGATCGCAGTGATTGAAGTTTCAGACTAATTGGTAGAGGCCAAAACTGCGCATTTCCTATAACTTTTTTCTAGAAGAGATATCGACAAACGCTAACGTGCATCTGAACAAGCATGTTTTGTTTAGTATATGTGCAAAAAATTCAGGTTATGTGACACAGTAATCTCTGTGATCGCAGTGATTGAAGTTTCAGACTAATTGGTAGAGGCCAAAACTGCGCATTTCCTATAACTTTTTTTCTAGAAGAGATATCGACAAACGCTAACGTGCATCTGAACAAGCATGTTTTGTTTAGTATATGTGCAAAAATTCAGGTTATGTGACACAGTAATCTCTGTGATCGCAGTGATTGAAGTTTCAGACTAATTGGTAGAGGCCAAAACTGCGCATTTCCTATAACTTTTTTTCTAGAAGAGATATCGACAAACGCTAACGTGCATCTGAACAAGCATGTTTTGTTTAGTATATGTGCAAAAAATTCAGGTTATGTGACACAGTAATCTCTGTGATCGCAGTGATTGAAGTTTCAGACTAATTGGTAGAGGCCAAAACTGCGCATTTCCTATAACTTTTTTTCTAGAAGAGATATCGACAAACGCTAACGTGCATCTGAACAAGCATGTTTTGTTTAGTATATGTGCAAAAATTCAGGTTATGTGACACAGTAATCTCTGTGATCGCAGTGATTGAAGTTTCAGACTAATTGGTAGAGGCCAAAACTGCGCATTTCCTATAACTTTTTTTCTAGAAGAGATATCGACAAACGCTAACGTGCATCTGAACAAGCATGTTTTGTTTAGTATATGTGCAAAAAATTCAGGTTATGTGACACAGTAATCTCTGTGATCGCAGTGATTGAAGTTTCAGACTAATTGGTAGAGGCCAAAACTGCGCATTTCCTATAACTTTTTTCTAGAAGAGATATCGACAAACGCTAACGTGCATCTGAACAAGCATGTTTTGTTTAGTATATGTGCAAAAATTCAGGTTATGTGACACAGTAATCTCTGTGATCGCAGTGATTGAAGTTTCAGACTAATTGGTAGAGGCCAAAACTGCGCATTTCCTATAACTTTTTTTCTAGAAGAGATATCGACAAACGCTAACGTGCATCTGAACAAGCATGTTTTGTTTAGTATATGTGCAAAAAATTCAGGTTATGTGACACAGTAATCTCTGTGATCGCAGTGATTGAAGTTTCAGACTAATTGGTAGAGGCCAAAACTGCGCATTTCCTATAACTTTTTTCTAGAAGAGATATCGACAAACGCTAACGTGCATCTGAACAAGCATGTTTTGTTTAGTATATGTGCAAAAAATTCAGGTTATGTGACACAGTAATCTCTGTGATCGCAGTGATTGAAGTTTCAGACTAATTGGTAGAGGCCAAAACTGCGCATTTCCTATAACTTTTTTTCTAGAAGAGATATCGACAAACGCTAACGTGCATCTGAACAAGCATGTTTTGTTTAGTATATGTGCAAAAAATTCAGGTTATGTGACACAGTAATCTCTGTGATCGCAGTGATTGAAGTTTCAGACTAATTGGTAGAGGCCAAAACTGCGCATTTCCTATAACTTTTTTTCTAGAAGAGATATCGACAAACGCTAACGTGCATCTGAACAAGCATGTTTTGTTTAGTATATGTGCAAAAAATTCAGGTTATGTGACACAGTAATCTCTGTGATCGCAGTGATTGAAGTTTCAGACTAATTGGTAGAGGCCAAAACTGCGCATTTCCTATAACTTTTTTTCTAGAAGAGATATCGACAAACGCTAACGTGCATCTGAACAAGCATGTTTTGTTTAGTATATGTGCAAAAAATTCAGGTTATGTGACACAGTAATCTCTGTGATCGCAGTGATTGAAGTTTCAGACTAATTGGTAGAGGCCAAAACTGCGCATTTCCTATAACTTTTTTTCTAGAAGAGATATCGACAAACGCTAACGTGCATCTGAACAAGCATGTTTTGTTTAGTATATGTGCAAAAAATTCAGGTTATGTGACACAGTAATCTCTGTGATCGCAGTGATTGAAGTTTCAGACTAATTGGTAGAGGCCAAAACTGCGCATTTCCTATAACTTTTTTCTAGAAGAGATATCGACAAACGCTAACGTGCATCTGAACAAGCATGTTTTGTTTAGTATATGTGCAAAAATTCAGGTTATGTGACACAGTAATCTCTGTGATCGCAGTGATTGAAGTTTCAGACTAATTGGTAGAGGCCAAAACTGCGCATTTCCTATAACTTTTTTCTAGAAGAGATATCGACAAACGCTAACGTGCATCTGAACAAGCATGTTTTGTTTAGTATATGTGCAAAAAATTCAGGTTATGTGACACAGTAATCTCTGTGATCGCAGTGATTGAAGTTTCAGACTAATTGGTAGAGGCCAAAACTGCGCATTTCCTATAACTTTTTTTCTAGAAGAGATATCGACAAACGCTAACGTGCATCTGAACAAGCATGTTTTGTTTAGTATATGTGCAAAAAATTCAGGTTATGTGACACAGTAATCTCTGTGATCGCAGTGATTGAAGTTTCAGACTAATTGGTAGAGGCCAAAACTGCGCATTTCCTATAACTTTTTTTCTAGAAGAGATATCGACAAACGCTAACGTGCATCTGAACAAGCATGTTTTGTTTAGTATATGTGCAAAAATTCAGGTTATGTGACACAGTAATCTCTGTGATCGCAGTGATTGAAGTTTCAGACTAATTGGTAGAGGCCAAAACTGCGCATTTCCTATAACTTTTTTTCTAGAAGAGATATCGACAAACGCTAACGTGCATCTGAACAAGCATGTTTTGTTTAGTATATGTGCAAAAAATTCAGGTTATGTGACACAGTAATCTCTGTGATCGCAGTGATTGAAGTTTCAGACTAATTGGTAGAGGCCAAAACTGCGCATTTCCTATAACTTTTTTTCTAGAAGAGATATCGACAAACGCTAACGTGCATCTGAACAAGCATGTTTTGTTTAGTATATGTGCAAAAATTCAGGTTATGTGACACAGTAATCTCTGTGATCGCAGTGATTGAAGTTTCAGACTAATTGGTAGAGGCCAAAACTGCGCATTTCCTATAACTTTTTTCTAGAAGAGATATCGACAAACGCTAACGTGCATCTGAACAAGCATGTTTTGTTTAGTATATGTGCAAAAATTCAGGTTATGTGACACAGTAATCTCTGTGATCGCAGTGATTGAAGTTTCAGACTAATTGGTAGAGGCCAAAACTGCGCATTTCCTATAACTTTTTTCTAGAAGAGATATCGACAAACGCTAACGTGCATCTGAACAAGCATGTTTTGTTTAGTATATGTGCAAAAAATTCAGGTTATGTGACACAGTAATCTCTGTGATCGCAGTGATTGAAGTTTCAGACTAATTGGTAGAGGCCAAAACTGCGCATTTCCTATAACTTTTTTTCTAGAAGAGATATCGACAAACGCTAACGTGCATCTGAACAAGCATGTTTTGTTTAGTATATGTGCAAAAAATTCAGGTCATGTGACACAGTAATCTCTGTGATCGCAGTGATTGAAGTTTCAGACTAATTGGTAGAGGCCAAAACTGCGCATTTCCTATAACTTTTTTTCTAGAAGAGATATCGACAAACGCTAACGTGCATCTGAACAAGCATGTTTTGTTTAGTATATGTGCAAAAAATTCAGGTTATGTGACACAGTAATCTCTGTGATCGCAGTGATTGAAGTTTCAGACTAATTGGTAGAGGCCAAAACTGCGCATTTCCTATAACTTTTTTTCTAGAAGAGATATCGACAAACGCTAACGTGCATCTGAACAAGCATGTTTTGTTTAGTATATGTGCAAAAAATTCAGGTTATGTGACACAGTAATCTCTGTGATCGCAGTGATTGAAGTTTCAGACTAATTGGTAGAGGCCAAAACTGCGCATTTCCTATAACTTTTTTCTAGAAGAGATATCGACAAACGCTAACGTGCATCTGAACAAGCATGTTTTGTTTAGTATATGTGCAAAAAATTCAGGTTATGTGACACAGTAATCTCTGTGATCGCAGTGATTGAAGTTTCAGACTAATTGGTAGAGGCCAAAACTGCGCATTTCCTATAACTTTTTTTCTAGAAGAGATATCGACAAACGCTAACGTGCATCTGAACAAGCATGTTTTGTTTAGTATATGTGCAAAAAATTCAGGTTATGTGACACAGTAATCTCTGTGATCGCAGTGATTGAAGTTTCAGACTAATTGGTAGAGGCCAAAACTGCGCATTTCCTATAACTTTTTTCTAGAAGAGATATCGACAAACGCTAACGTGCATCTGAACAAGCATGTTTTGTTTAGTATATGTGCAAAAAATTCAGGTTATGTGACACAGTAATCTCTGTGATCGCAGTGATTGAAGTTTCAGACTAATTGGTAGAGGCCAAAACTGCGCATTTCCTATAACTTTTTTTCTAGAAGAGATATCGACAAACGCTAACGTGCATCTGAACAAGCATGTTTTGTTTAGTATATGTGCAAAAAATTCAGGTTATGTGACACAGTAATCTCTGTGATCGCAGTGATTGAAGTTTCAGACTAATTGGTAGAGGCCAAAACTGCGCATTTCCTATAACTTTTTTTCTAGAAGAGATATCGACAAACGCTAACGTGCATCTGAACAAGCATGTTTTGTTTAGTATATGTGCAAAAAATTCAGGTTATGTGACACAGTAATCTCTGTGATCGCAGTGATTGAAGTTTCAGACTAATTGGTAGAGGCCAAAACTGCGCATTTCCTATAACTTTTTTTCTAGAAGAGATATCGACAAACGCTAACGTGCATCTGAACAAGCATGTTTTGTTTAGTATATGTGCAAAAAATTCAGGTCATGTGACACAGTAATCTCTGTGATCGCAGTGATTGAAGTTTCAGACTAATTGGTAGAGGCCAAAACTGCGCATTTCCTATAACTTTTTTTCTAGAAGAGATATCGACAAACGCTAACGTGCATCTGAACAAGCATGTTTTGTTTAGTATATGTGCAAAAATTCAGGTTATGTGACACAGTAATCTCTGTGATCGCAGTGATTGAAGTTTCAGACTAATTGGTAGAGGCCAAAACTGCGCATTTCCTATAACTTTTTTCTAGAAGAGATATCGACAAACGCTAACGTGCATCTGAACAAGCATGTTTTGTTTAGTATATGTGCAAAAAATTCAGGTCATGTGACACAGTAATCTCTGTGATCGCAGTGATTGAAGTTTCAGACTAATTGGTAGAGGCCAAAACTGCGCATTTCCTATAACTTTTTTTCTAGAAGAGATATCGACAAACGCTAACGTGCATCTGAACAAGCATGTTTTGTTTAGTATATGTGCAAAAAATTCAGGTTATGTGACACAGTAATCTCTGTGATCGCAGTGATTGAAGTTTCAGACTAATTGGTAGAGGCCAAAACTGCGCATTTCCCATAACTTTTTTCTAGAAGAGATATCGACAAACGCTAACGTGCATCTGAACAAGCATGTTTTGTTTAGTATATGTGCAAAAATTCAGGTTATGTGACACAGTAATCTCTGTGATCGCAGTGATTGAAGTTTCAGACTAATTGGTAGAGGCCAAAACTGCGCATTTCCTATAACTTTTTTTCTAGAAGAGATATCGACAAACGCTAACGTGCATCTGAACAAGCATGTTTTGTTTAGTATATGTGCAAAGGTCATGTGACACAGTAATCTCTGTGATCGCAGTGATTGAAGTTTCAGACTAATTGGTAGAGGCCAAAACTGCGCATTTCCTATAACTTTTTTTCTAGAAGAGATATCGACAAACGCTAACGTGCATCTGAACAAGCATGTTTTGTTTAGTATATGTGCAAAAAATTCAGGTCATGTGACACAGTAATCTCTGTGATCGCAGTGATTGAAGTTTCAGACTAATTGGTAGAGGCCAAAACTGCGCATTTCCTATAACTTTTTTCTAGAAGAGATATCGACAAACGCTAACGTGCATCTGAACAAGCATGTTTTGTTTAGTATATGTGCAAAAATTCAGGTTATGTGACACAGTAATCTCTGTGATCGCAGTGATTGAAGTTTCAGACTAATTGGTAGAGGCCAAAACTGCGCATTTCCTATAACTTTTTTTCTAGAAGAGATATCGACAAACGCTAACGTGCATCTGAACAAGCATGTTTTGTTTAGTATATGTGCAAAAAATTCAGGTTATGTGACACAGTAATCTCTGTGATCGCAGTGATTGAAGTTTCAGACTAATTGGTAGAGGCCAAAACTGCGCATTTCCTATAACTTTTTTTCTAGAAGAGATATCGACAAACGCTAACGTGCATCTGAACAAGCATGTTTTGTTTAGTATATGTGCAAAAAATTCAGGTTATGTGACACAGTAATCTCTGTGATCGCAGTGATTGAAGTTTCAGACTAATTGGTAGAGGCCAAAACTGCGCATTTCCTATAACTTTTTTTCTAGAAGAGATATCGACAAACGCTAACGTGCATCTGAACAAGCATGTTTTGTTTAGTATATGTGCAAAAAATTCAGGTTATGTGACACAGTAATCTCTGTGATCGCAGTGATTGAAGTTTCAGACTAATTGGTAGAGGCCAAAACTGCGCATTTCCTATAACTTTTTTCTAGAAGAGATATCGACAAACGCTAACGTGCATCTGAACAAGCATGTTTTGTTTAGTATATGTGCAAAAAATTCAGGTTATGTGACACAGTAATCTCTGTGATCGCAGTGATTGAAGTTTCAGACTAATTGGTAGAGGCCAAAACTGCGCATTTCCTATAACTTTTTTTCTAGAAGAGATATCGACAAACGCTAACGTGCATCTGAACAAGCATGTTTTGTTTAGTATATGTGCAAAAATTCAGGTTATGTGACACAGTAATCTCTGTGATCGCAGTGATTGAAGTTTCAGACTAATTGGTAGAGGCCAAAACTGCGCATTTCCTATAACTTTTTTTCTAGAAGAGATATCGACAAACGCTAACGTGCATCTGAACAAGCATGTTTTGTTTAGTATATGTGCAAAAAATTCAGGTCATGTGACACAGTAATCTCTGTGATCGCAGTGATTGAAGTTTCAGACTAATTGGTAGAGGCCAAAACTGCGCATTTCCTATAACTTTTTTCTAGAAGAGATATCGACAAACGCTAACGTGCATCTGAACAAGCATGTTTTGTTTAGTATATGTGCAAAAAATTCAGGTTATGTGACACAGTAATCTCTGTGATCGCAGTGATTGAAGTTTCAGACTAATTGGTAGAGGCCAAAACTGCGCATTTCCTATAACTTTTTTTCTAGAAGAGATATCGACAAACGCTAACGTGCATCTGAACAAGCATGTTTTGTTTAGTATATGTGCAAAAATTCAGGTTATGTGACACAGTAATCTCTGTGATCGCAGTGATTGAAGTTTCAGACTAATTGGTAGAGGCCAAAACTGCGCATTTCCTATAACTTTTTTCTAGAAGAGATATCGACAAACGCTAACGTGCATCTGAACAAGCATGTTTTGTTTAGTATATGTGCAAAAAATTCAGGTCATGTGACACAGTAATCTCTGTGATCGCAGTGATTGAAGTTTCAGACTAATTGGTAGAGGCCAAAACTGCGCATTTCCTATAACTTTTTTCTAGAAGAGATATCGACAAACGCTAACGTGCATCTGAACAAGCATGTTTTGTTTAGTATATGTGCAAAAAATTCAGGTTATGTGACACAGTAATCTCTGTGATCGCAGTGATTGAAGTTTCAGACTAATTGGTAGAGGCCAAAACTGCGCATTTCCTATAACTTTTTTCTAGAAGAGATATCGACAAACGCTAACGTGCATCTGAACAAGCATGTTTTGTTTAGTATATGTGCAAAAAATTCAGGTTATGTGACACAGTAATCTCTGTGATCGCAGTGATTGAAGTTTCAGACTAATTGGTAGAGGCCAAAACTGCGCATTTCCTATAACTTTTTTTCTAGAAGAGATATCGACAAACGCTAACGTGCATCTGAACAAGCATGTTTTGTTTAGTATATGTGCAAAAATTCAGGTTATGTGACACAGTAATCTCTGTGATCGCAGTGATTGAAGTTTCAGACTAATTGGTAGAGGCCAAAACTGCGCATTTCCTATAACTTTTTTCTAGAAGAGATATCGACAAACGCTAACGTGCATCTGAACAAGCATGTTTTGTTTAGTATATGTGCAAAAATTCAGGTTATGTGACACAGTAATCTCTGTGATCGCAGTGATTGAAGTTTCAGACTAATTGGTAGAGGCCAAAACTGCGCATTTCCTATAACTTTTTTCTAGAAGAGATATCGACAAACGCTAACGTGCATCTGAACAAGCATGTTTTGTTTAGTATATGTGCAAAAAATTCAGGTCATGTGACACAGTAATCTCTGTGATCGCAGTGATTGAAGTTTCAGACTAATTGGTAGAGGCCAAAACTGCGCATTTCCTATAACTTTTTTTCTAGAAGAGATATCGACAAACGCTAACGTGCATCTGAACAAGCATGTTTTGTTTAGTATATGTGCAAAAATTCAGGTTATGTGACACAGTAATCTCTGTGATCGCAGTGATTGAAGTTTCAGACTAATTGGTAGAGGCCAAAACTGCGCATTTCCTATAACTTTTTTTCTAGAAGAGATATCGACAAACGCTAACGTGCATCTGAACAAGCATGTTTTGTTTAGTATATGTGCAAAAAATTCAGGTTATGTGACACAGTAATCTCTGTGATCGCAGTGATTGAAGTTTCAGACTAATTGGTAGAGGCCAAAACTGCGCATTTCCTATAACTTTTTTTCTAGAAGAGATATCGACAAACGCTAACGTGCATCTGAACAAGCATGTTTTGTTTAGTATATGTGCAAAAAATTCAGGTTATGTGACACAGTAATCTCTGTGATCGCAGTGATTGAAGTTTCAGACTAATTGGTAGAGGCCAAAACTGCGCATTTCCTATAACTTTTTTTCTAGAAGAGATATCGACAAACGCTAACGTGCATCTGAACAAGCATGTTTTGTTTAGTATATGTGCAAAAAATTCAGGTTATGTGACACAGTAATCTCTGTGATCGCAGTGATTGAAGTTTCAGACTAATTGGTAGAGGCCAAAACTGCGCATTTCCTATAACTTTTTTTCTAGAAGAGATATCGACAAACGCTAACGTGCATCTGAACAAGCATGTTTTGTTTAGTATATGTGCAAAAATTCAGGTTATGTGACACAGTAATCTCTGTGATCGCAGTGATTGAAGTTTCAGACTAATTGGTAGAGGCCAAAACTGCGCATTTCCTATAACTTTTTTTCTAGAAGAGATATCGACAAACGCTAACGTGCATCTGAACAAGCATGTTTTGTTTAGTATATGTGCAAAAAATTCAGGTTATGTGACACAGTAATCTCTGTGATCGCAGTGATTGAAGTTTCAGACTAATTGGTAGAGGCCAAAACTGCGCATTTCCTATAACTTTTTTTCTAGAAGAGATATCGACAAACGCTAACGTGCATCTGAACAAGCATGTTTTGTTTAGTATATGTGCAAAAATTCAGGTCATTTGACACAGTAATCTCTGTGATCGCAGTGATTGAAGTTTCAGACTAATTGGTAGAGGCCAAAACTGCGCATTTCCTATAACTTTTTTTCTAGAAGAGATATCGACAAACGCTAACGTGCATCTGAACAAGCATGTTTTGTTTAGTATATGTGCAAAAAATTCAGGTTATGTGACACAGTAATCTCTGTGATCGCAGTGATTGAAGTTTCAGACTAATTGGTAGAGGCCAAAACTGCGCATTTCCTATAACTTTTTTCTAGAAGAGATATCGACAAACGCTAACGTGCATCTGAACAAGCATGTTTTGTTTAGTATATGTGCAAAAATTCAGGTTATGTGACACAGTAATCTCTGTGATCGCAGTGATTGAAGTTTCAGACTAATTGGTAGAGGCCAAAACTGCGCATTTCCTATAACTTTTTTCTAGAAGAGATATCGACAAACGCTAACGTGCATCTGAACAAGCATGTTTTGTTTAGTATATGTGCAAAAAATTCAGGTTATGTGACACAGTAATCTCTGTGATCGCAGTGATTGAAGTTTCAGACTAATTGGTAGAGGCCAAAACTGCGCATTTCCTATAACTTTTTTTCTAGAAGAGATATCGACAAACGCTAACGTGCATCTGAACAAGCATGTTTTGTTTAGTATATGTGCAAAAAATTCAGGTCATGTGACACAGTAATCTCTGTGATCGCAGTGATTGAAGTTTCAGACTAATTGGTAGAGGCCAAAACTGCGCATTTCCTATAACTTTTTTTCTAGAAGAGATATCGACAAACGCTAACGTGCATCTGAACAAGCATGTTTTGTTTAGTATATGTGCAAAAAATTCAGGTCATGTGACACAGTAATCTCTGTGATCGCAGTGATTGAAGTTTCAGACTAATTGGTAGAGGCCAAAACTGCGCATTTCCTATAACTTTTTTTCTAGAAGAGATATCGACAAACGCTAACGTGCATCTGAACAAGCATGTTTTGTTTAGTATATGTGCAAAAATTCAGGTCATTTGACACAGTAATCTCTGTGATCGCAGTGATTGAAGTTTCAGACTAATTGGTAGAGGCCAAAACTGCGCATTTCCTATAACTTTTTTCTAGAAGAGATATCGACAAACGCTAACGTGCATCTGAACAAGCATGTTTTGTTTAGTATATGTGCAAAAAATTCAGGTTATGTGACACAGTAATCTCTGTGATCGCAGTGATTGAAGTTTCAGACTAATTGGTAGAGGCCAAAACTGCGCATTTCCTATAACTTTTTTTCTAGAAGAGATATCGACAAACGCTAACGTGCATCTGAACAAGCATGTTTTGTTTAGTATATGTGCAAAAATTCAGGTCATGTGACACAGTAATCTCTGTGATCGCAGTGATTGAAGTTTCAGACTAATTGGTAGAGGCCAAAACTGCGCATTTCCTATAACTTTTTTCTAGAAGAGATATCGACAAACGCTAACGTGCATCTGAACAAGCATGTTTTGTTTAGTATATGTGCAAAAATTCAGGTCATTTGACACAGTAATCTCTGTGATCGCAGTGATTGAAGTTTCAGACTAATTGGTAGAGGCCAAAACTGCGCATTTCCTATAACTTTTTTCTAGAAGAGATATCGACAAACGCTAACGTGCATCTGAACAAGCATGTTTTGTTTAGTATATGTGCAAAAATTCAGGTCATGTGACACAGTAATCTCTGTGATCGCAGTGATTGAAGTTTCAGACTAATTGGTAGAGGCCAAAACTGCGCATTTCCTATAACTTTTTTTCTAGAAGAGATATCGACAAACGCTAACGTGCATCTGAACAAGCATGTTTTGTTTAGTATATGTGCAAAAAATTCAGGTTATGTGACACAGTAATCTCTGTGATCGCAGTGATTGAAGTTTCAGACTAATTGGTAGAGGCCAAAACTGCGCATTTCCTATAACTTTTTTTCTAGAAGAGATATCGACAAACGCTAACGTGCATCTGAACAAGCATGTTTTGTTTAGTATATGTGCAAAAAATTCAGGTCATGTGACACAGTAATCTCTGTGATCGCAGTGATTGAAGTTTCAGACTAATTGGTAGAGGCCAAAACTGCGCATTTCCTATAACTTTTTTTCTAGAAGAGATATCGACAAACGCTAACGTGCATCTGAACAAGCATGTTTTGTTTAGTATATGTGCAAAAAATTCAGGTTATGTGACACAGTAATCTCTGTGATCGCAGTGATTGAAGTTTCAGACTAATTGGTAGAGGCCAAAACTGCGCATTTCCTATAACTTTTTTCTAGAAGAGATATCGACAAACGCTAACGTGCATCTGAACAAGCATGTTTTGTTTAGTATATGTGCAAAAAATTCAGGTTATGTGACACAGTAATCTCTGTGATCGCAGTGATTGAAGTTTCAGACTAATTGGTAGAGGCCAAAACTGCGCATTTCCTATAACTTTTTTCTAGAAGAGATATCGACAAACGCTAACGTGCATCTGAACAAGCATGTTTTGTTTAGTATATGTGCAAAAATTCAGGTCATTTGACACAGTAATCTCTGTGATCGCAGTGATTGAAGTTTCAGACTAATTGGTAGAGGCCAAAACTGCGCATTTCCTATAACTTTTTTCTAGAAGAGATATCGACAAACGCTAACGTGCATCTGAACAAGCATGTTTTGTTTAGTATATGTGCAAAAATTCAGGTCATTTGACACAGTAATCTCTGTGATCGCAGTGATTGAAGTTTCAGACTAATTGGTAGAGGCCAAAACTGCGCATTTCCTATAACTTTTTTTCTAGAAGAGATATCGACAAACGCTAACGTGCATCTGAACAAGCATGTTTTGTTTAGTATATGTGCAAAAAATTCAGGTCATGTGACACAGTAATCTCTGTGATCGCAGTGATTGAAGTTTCAGACTAATTGGTAGAGGCCAAAACTGCGCATTTCCTATAACTTTTTTTCTAGAAGAGATATCGACAAACGCTAACGTGCATCTGAACAAGCATGTTTTGTTTAGTATATGTGCAAAGGTCATGTGACACAGTAATCTCTGTGATCGCAGTGATTGAAGTTTCAGACTAATTGGTAGAGGCCAAAACTGCGCATTTCCTATAACTTTTTTTCTAGAAGAGATATCGACAAACGCTAACGTGCATCTGAACAAGCATGTTTTGTTTAGTATATGTGCAAAAATTCAGGTCATTTGACACAGTAATCTCTGTGATCGCAGTGATTGAAGTTTCAGACTAATTGGTAGAGGCCAAAACTGCGCATTTCCTATAACTTTTTTTCTAGAAGAGATATCGACAAACGCTAACGTGCATCTGAACAAGCATGTTTTGTTTAGTATATGTGCAAAAATTCAGGTTATGTGACACAGTAATCTCTGTGATCGCAGTGATTGAAGTTTCAGACTAATTGGTAGAGGCCAAAACTGCGCATTTCCTATAACTTTTTTCTAGAAGAGATATCGACAAACGCTAACGTGCATCTGAACAAGCATGTTTTGTTTAGTATATGTGCAAAAAATTCAGGTCATGTGACACAGTAATCTCTGTGATCGCAGTGATTGAAGTTTCAGACTAATTGGTAGAGGCCAAAACTGCGCATTTCCTATAACTTTTTTCTAGAAGAGATATCGACAAACGCTAACGTGCATCTGAACAAGCATGTTTTGTTTAGTATATGTGCAAAAAATTCAGGTCATTTGACACAGTAATCTCTGTGATCGCAGTGATTGAAGTTTCAGACTAATTGGTAGAGGCCAAAACTGCGCATTTCCTATAACTTTTTTCTAGAAGAGATATCGACAAACGCTAACGTGCATCTGAACAAGCATGTTTTGTTTAGTATATGTGCAAAAAATTCAGGTCATTTGACACAGTAATCTCTGTGATCGCAGTGATTGAAGTTTCAGACTAATTGGTAGAGGCCAAAACTGCGCATTTCCTATAACTTTTTTCTAGAAGAGATATCGACAAACGCTAACGTGCATCTGAACAAGCATGTTTTGTTTAGTATATGTGCAAAAAATTCAGGTCATTTGACACAGTAATCTCTGTGATCGCAGTGATTGAAGTTTCAGACTAATTGGTAGAGGCCAAAACTGCGCATTTCCTATAACTTTTTTTCTAGAAGAGATATCGACAAACGCTAACGTGCATCTGAACAAGCATGTTTTGTTTAGTATATGTGCAAAAATTCAGGTCATTTGACACAGTAATCTCTGTGATCGCAGTGATTGAAGTTTCAGACTAATTGGTAGAGGCCAAAACTGCGCATTTCCTATAACTTTTTTTCTAGAAGAGATATCGACAAACGCTAACGTGCATCTGAACAAGCATGTTTTGTTTAGTATATGTGCAAAAATTCAGGTCATTTGACACAGTAATCTCTGTGATCGCAGTGATTGAAGTTTCAGACTAATTGGTAGAGGCCAAAACTGCGCATTTCCTATAACTTTTTTCTAGAAGAGATATCGACAAACGCTAACGTGCATCTGAACAAGCATGTTTTGTTTAGTATATGTGCAAAAAATTCAGGTCATTTGACACAGTAATCTCTGTGATCGCAGTGATTGAAGTTTCAGACTAATTGGTAGAGGCCAAAACTGCGCATTTCCTATAACTTTTTTCTAGAAGAGATATCGACAAACGCTAACGTGCATCTGAACAAGCATGTTTTGTTTAGTATATGTGCAAAAAATTCAGGTCATTTGACACAGTAATCTCTGTGATCGCAGTGATTGAAGTTTCAGACTAATTGGTAGAGGCCAAAACTGCGCATTTCCTATAACTTTTTTTCTAGAAGAGATATCGACAAACGCTAACGTGCATCTGAACAAGCATGTTTTGTTTAGTATATGTGCAAAAATTCAGGTCATTTGACACAGTAATCTCTGTGATCGCAGTGATTGAAGTTTCAGACTAATTGGTAGAGGCCAAAACTGCGCATTTCCTATAACTTTTTTTCTAGAAGAGATATCGACAAACGCTAACGTGCATCTGAACAAGCATGTTTTGTTTAGTATATGTGCAAAAAATTCAGGTCATTTGACACAGTAATCTCTGTGATCGCAGTGATTGAAGTTTCAGACTAATTGGTAGAGGCCAAAACTGCGCATTTCCTATAACTTTTTTTCTAGAAGAGATATCGACAAACGCTAACGTGCATCTGAACAAGCATGTTTTGTTTAGTATATGTGCAAAAATTCAGGTCATTTGACACAGTAATCTCTGTGATCGCAGTGATTGAAGTTTCAGACTAATTGGTAGAGGCCAAAACTGCGCATTTCCTATAACTTTTTTCTAGAAGAGGTATCGACAAACGCTAACGTGCATCTGAACAAGCATGTTTTGTTTAGTATATGTGCAAAAATTCAGGTCATTTGACACAGTAATCTCTGTGATCGCAGTGATTGAAGTTTCAGACTAATTGGTAGAGGCCAAAACTGCGCATTTCCTATAACTTTTTTTCTAGAAGAGATATCGACAAACGCTAACGTGCATCTGAACAAGCATGTTTTGTTTAGTATATGTGCAAAAAATTCAGGTCATTTGACACAGTAATCTCTGTGATCGCAGTGATTGAAGTTTCAGACTAATTGGTAGAGGCCAAAACTGCGCATTTTCCATAACTTTTTTTCTAGAAGAGGTATCGACAAACGCTAACGTGCATCTGAACAAGCATGTTTTGTTTAGTATATGTGCAAAAAATTCAGGTCATTTGACACAGTAATCTCTGTGATCGCAGTGATTGAAGTTTCAGACTAATTGGTAGAGGCCAAAACTGCGTATTTTCCATAACTTTTTTTCTAGAAGAGGTATCGCCAAACGCTAACGTGCATCTGAACAAGCATGTTTTGTTTAGTATATGTGCAAAAAATTCAGGTCATTTGACACAGTAATCTCTGTGATCGCAGTGATTGAAGTTTCAGACTAATTGGTAGAGGCCAAAACTGCGCATTTTCCATAACTTTTTTTCTAGAAGAGGTATCGCCAAACGCTAACGTGCATCTGAACAAGCATGTTTTGTTTAGTATATGTGCAAAAAATTCAGGTCATTTGACACAGTAATCTTTGTGATCGCAGTGATTGAAGTTTCAGACTAATTGGTAGAGGCCAAAACTGCGTATTTTCCATAACTTTTTTCTAGAAGAGGTATCGCCAAACGCTAACGTGCATCTAAACAAGCATGTTTTGTTTAGTATATGTGCAAAAAATTCAGGTCATTTGACACAGTAATCTTTGTGATCGCAGTGATTGAAGTTTCAGACTAATTGGTAGAGGCCAAAACTGCGCATTTCCTATAACTTTTTTTCTAGAAGAGATATCGACAAACGCTAACGTGCATCTGAACAAGCATGTTTTGTTTAGTATATGTGCAAAAAATTCAGGTCATTTGACACAGTAATCTTTGTGATCGCAGTGATTGAAGTTTCAGACTAATTGGTAGAGGCCAAAACTGCGTATTTTCCATAACTTTTTTTCTAGAAGAGGTATCGCCAAACGCTAACGTGCATCTAAACAAGCATGTTTTGTTTAGTATATGTGCAAAAAATTCAGGTCATTTGACACAGTAATCTTTGTGATCGCAGTGATTGAAGTTTCAGACTAATTGATAGAGGCCAAAACTGCGCATTTCCTATAACTTTTTTTCTGGATGAGGTATCGCCAAACGCTGACGTGCATCTGAACAAGCATGTTTTGTTTAGTATACGTGCAAAAAATTCAGGTCACTTGACACAGTAATCTCTGTGATCGCAGTGATTGAAGTTTCAGACTAATTGGTAGAGGCCAAAACTGCGCATTTCCTATAACTTTTTTTCTAGAAGAGATATCGACAAACGCTAACGTGCATCTGAACAAGCATGTTTTGTTTAGTATATGTGCAAAAATTCAGGTCACTTGACACAGTAATCTCTGTGATCGCAGTGATTGAAGTTTCAGACTAATTGGTAGAGGCCAAAACTGCGCATTTCCTATAACTTTTTTCTAGAAGAGATATCGACAAACGCTAACGTGCATCTAAACAAGCATGTTTTGTTTAGTATACGTGCAAAAAATTCAGGTCACTTGACACAGTAATCTCTGTGATCGCAGTGATTGAAGTTTCAGACTAATTGGTAGAGGCCAAACTGCGCATTTCCTATAACTTTTTTTCTAGAAGAGGTATCGCCAAACGCTAACGTGCATCTAAACAAGCATGTTTTGTTTAGTATATGTGCAAAAAATTCAGGTCATTTGACACAGTAATCTTTGTGATCGCAGTGATTGAAGTTTCAGACTAATTGGTAGAGGCCAAACTGCGCATTTCCTATAACTTTTTTCTAGAAGAGGTATCGCCAAACGCTAACGTGCATCTAAACAAGCATGTTTTGTTTAGTATATGTGCAAAAAATTCAGGTCACTTGACACAGTAATCTCTGTGATCGCAGTGATTGAAGTTTCAGACTAATTGGTAGAGGCCAAACTGCGCATTTCCTATAACTTTTTTTCTAGAAGAGGTATCGCCAAACGCTAACGTGCATCTAAACAAGCATGTTTTGTTTAGTATATGTGCAAAAAATTCAGGTCACTTGACACAGTAATCTCTGTGATCGCAGTGATTGAAGTTTCAGACTAATTGATAGAGGCCAAAACTGCGTATTTTCCATAACTTTTTTTCTGGATGAGGTATCGCCAAACGCTGACGTGCATCTGAACAAGCATGTTTTGTTTAGTATACGTGCAAAAAATTCAGGTCACTTGACACAGTAATCTCTGTGATCGCAGTGATTGAAGTTTCAGACTAATTGGTAGAGGCCAAAACTGCGCATTTCCTATAACTTTTTTTCTAGAAGAGATATCGACAAACGCTAACGTGCATCTAAACAAGCATGTTTTGTTTAGTATACGTGCAAAAATTCAGGTCACTTGACACAGTAATCTCTGTGATCGCAGTGATTGAAGTTTCAGACTAATTGGTAGAGGCCAAACTGCGCATTTCCTATAACTTTTTTCTAGAAGAGGTATCGCCAAACGCTAACGTGCATCTAAACAAGCATGTTTTGTTTAGTATATGTGCAAAAATTCAGGTCATTTGACACAGTAATCTTTGTGATCGCAGTGATTGAAGTTTCAGACTAATTGGTAGAGGCCAAAACTGCGTACTTTCCATAACTTTTTTTCTAGAAGAGGTATCGCCAAACGCTAACGTGCATCTAAACAAGCATGTTTTGTTTAGTATACGTGCAAAAAATTCAGGTCACTTGACACAGTAATCTCTGTGATCGCAGTGATTGAAGTTTCAGACTAATTGGTAGAGGCCAAAACTGGGGATGTCGTATAACTTTTTTCTAGAAGAGATATCGACAAACGCTAACGTGCATCTGAACAAGCATGTTTTGTTTAGTATATGTGCAAAAATTCAGGTTATGTGACACAGTAATCTCTGTGATCGCAGTGATTGAAGTTTCAGACTAATTGGTAGAGGCCAAAACTGGGGATGTCGTATAACTTTTTTTCTAGAAGAGATATCGACAAACGCTAACGTGCATCTGAACAAGCATGTTTTGTTTAGTATACGTGCAAAATTCAGGTCACTTGACACAGTAATCTCTGTGATCGCAGTGATTGAAGTTTCAGACTAATTGGTAGAGGCCAAAACTGCGCATTTCCTATAACTTTTTTCTAGAAGAGGTATCGCCAAACGCTAACGTGCATCTGAACAAGCATGTTTTGTTTAGTATACGTGCAAAAAATTCAGGTCACTTGACACAGTAATCTCTGTGATCGCAGTGATTGAAGTTTCAGACCAATTGGTAGAGGCCAAAACTGGGGATGTCGTATAACTTTTTTTCTAGAAGAGATATCGACAAACGCTGACGTGCATCTGAACAAGCATGTTTTGTTTAGTATACGTGCAAAAAATTCAGGTCATTTGACACAGTAATCTCTGTGATCGCAGTGATTGAAGTTTCAGACTAATTGGTAGAGGCCAAAACTGGGGATGTCGTATAACTTTTTTCTAGAAGAGATATCGACAAACGCTGACGTGCATCTGAACAAGCATGTTTTGTTTAGTATACGTGCAAAAATTCAGGTCACTTGACACAGTAATCTCTGTGATCGCAGTGATTGAAGTTTCAGACTAATTGGTAGAGGCCAAAACTGGGGATGTCGTATAACTTTTTTCTAGAAGAGATATCGACAAACGCTGACGTGCATCTGAACAAGCATGTTTTGTTTAGTATACGTGCAAAAAATTCAGGTCATTTGACACAGTAATCTCTGTGATCGCAGTGATTGAAGTTTCAGACTAATTGGTAGAGGCCAAAACTGGGGATGTCGTATAACTTTTTTTCTAGAAGAGATATCGACAAACGCTGACGTGCATCTGAACAAGCATGTTTTGTTTAGTATACGTGCAAAAAATTCAGGTCATTTGACACAGTAATCTCTGTGATCGCAGTGATTGAAGTTTCAGACTAATTGGTAGAGGCCAAAACTGGGGATGTCGTATAACTTTTTTCTAGAAGAGATATCGACAAACGCTGACGTGCATCTGAACAAGCATGTTTTGTTTAGTATACGTGCAAAAAATTCAGGTCATTTGACACAGTAATCTCTGTGATCGCAGTGATTGAAGTTTCAGACTAATTGGTAGAGGCCAAAACTGGGGATGTCGTATAACTTTTTTCTAGAAGAGATATCGACAAACGCTGACGTGCATCTGAACAAGCATGTTTTGTTTAGTATACGTGCAAAAAATTCAGGTCATTTGACACAGTAATCTCTGTGATCGCAGTGATTGAAGTTTCAGACTAATTGGTAGAGGCCAAAACTGGGGATGTCGTATAACTTTTTTCTAGAAGAGGTATCGCCAAACGCTAACGTGCATCTGAACAAGCATGTTCTGTTTAGTATATGTGCAAAAAATTCAGGTCATTTGACACAGTAATCTCTGTGATCGCAGTGATTGAAGTTTCAGACCAATTGGTAGAGGCCAAAACTGCGCATTTCCTATAACTTTTTTCTAGAAGAGGTATCGCCAAACGCTAACGTGCATCTGAACAAGCATGTTCTGTTTAGTATATGTGCAAAAAATTCAGGTCATTTGACACAGTAATCTCTGTGATCGCAGTGATTGAAGTTTCAGACTAATTGGTAGAGGCCAAAACTGCGCATTTCCTATAACTTTTTTTCTAGAAGAGATATCGCCAAACGCTAACGTGCATCTGAACAAGCATGTTTTGTTTAGTATATGTGCGAAAAATTAAGGTTATGTGACACAGTAATCTCTGTGATCGCAGTGATTGAAGTTTCAGACTAATTGGTAGAGGCCAAAACTGCGCATTTCCTATAACTTTTTTCTAGAAGAGATATCGCCAAACGCTAACGTGCATCTGAACAAGCATGTTTTGTTTAGTATATGTGCGAAAAATTAAGGTTATGTGACACAGTAATCTCTGTGGTCGCAGTGATTGAAGTTTCAGACTAATTGGTAGAGGCCAAAACTGCGCATTTCCTATAACTTTTTTACTAGAAGAGGTATCGCCAAACGCTAACGTGCATCTGAACAAGCATGTTTTGTTTAGTATATGTGCGAAAAATTAAGGTTATGTGACACAGTAATCTCTGTGATCGCAGTGATTGAAGTTTCAGACTAATTGGTAGAGGCCAAAACTGCGCATTTCCTATAACTTTTTTTCTAGAAGAGATATCGCCAAACGCTAACGTGCATCTGAACAAGCATGTTCTGTTTAGTATATGTGCAAAAAATTCAGGTCATTTGACACAGTAATCTCTGTGATCGCAGTGATTGAAGTTTCAGACTAATTGGTAGAGGCCAAAACTGCGCATTTCCTATAACTTTTTTTCTAGAAGAGATATCGCCAAACGCTAACGTGCATCTGAACAAGCATGTTTTGTTTAGTATATGTGCGAAAAATTAAGGTTATGTGACACAGTAATCTCTGTGATCGCAGTGATTGAAGTTTCAGACTAATTGGTAGAGGCCAAAACTGCGCATTTCCTATAACTTTTTTCTAGAAGAGGTATCGCCAAACGCTAACGTGCATCTGAACAAGCATGTTTTGTTTAGTATATGTGCGAAAAATTAAGGTTATGTGACACAGTAATCTCTGTGGTCGCAGTGATTGAAGTTTCAGACTAATTGGTAGAGGCCAAAACTGCGCATTTCCTATAACTTTTTTCTAGAAGAGATATCGCCAAACGCTAACGTGCATCTGAACAAGCATGTTTTGTTTAGTATATGTGCGAAAAATTAAGGTTATGTGACACAGTAATCTCTGTGATCGCAGTGATTGAAGTTTCAGACTAATTGGTAGAGGCCAAAACTGCGCATTTCCTATAACTTTTTTACTAGAAGAGGTATCGCCAAACGCTAACGTGCATCTGAACAAGCATGTTTTGTTTAGTATATGTGCGAAAAATTAAGGTTATGTGACACAGTAATCTCTGTGATCGCAGTGATTGAAGTTTCAGACTAATTGGTAGAGGCCAATACTGCGCATTTCCTATAACTTTTTTCTAGAAGAGGTATCGCCAAACGCTAACGTGCATCTGAACAAGCATGTTTTGTTTAGTATATGTGCGAAAAATTAAGGTTATGTGACACAGTAATCTCTGTGATCGCAGTGATTGAAGTTTCAGACTAATTGGTAGAGGCCAAAACTGCGCATTTCCTATAACTTTTTTTCTAGAAGAGGTATCGCCAAACGCTAACGTGCATCTGAACAAGCATGTTTTGTTTAGTATATGTGCGAAAAATTAAGGTTATGTGACACAGTAATCTCTGTGATCGCAGTGATTGAAGTTTCAGACTAATTGGTAGAGGCCAAAACTGCGCATTTCCTATAACTTTTTTACTAGAAGAGGTATCGCCAAACGCTAACGTGCATCTGAACAAGCATGTTTTGTTTAGTATATGTGCAAAAATTCAGGTCATTTGACACAGTAATCTCTGTGATCGCAGTGATTGAAGTTTCAGACTAATTGGTAGAGGCCAAAACTGCGCATTTCCTATAACTTTTTTCTAGAAGAGGTATCGCCAAACGCTAACGTGCATCTGAACAAGCATGTTTTGTTTAGTATATGTGCAAAAAATTCAGGTCATTTGACACAGTAATCTCTGTGATCGCAGTGATTGAAGTTTCAGACTAATTGGTAGAGGCCAAAACTGCGCATTTCCTATAACTTTTTTTCTAGAAGAGGTATCGCCAAACGTTAACGTGCATCTGAACAAGCATGTTTTGTTTAGTATATGTGCGAAAAATTAAGGTTATGTGACACAGTAATCTCTGTGATCGCAGTGATTGAAGTTTCAGACTAATTGGTAGAGGCCAAAACTGCGCATTTCCTATAACTTTTTTCTAGAAGAGGTATCGCCAAACGCTAACGTGCATCTGAACAAGCATGTTTTGTTTAGTATATGTGCAAAAATTCAGGTCATTTGACACAGTAATCTCTGTGATCGCAGTGATTGAAGTTTCAGACTAATTGGTAGAGGCCAAAACTGCGCATTTCCTATAACTTTTTTCTAGAAGAGGTATCGCCAAACGTTAACGTGCATCTGAACAAGCATGTTTTGTTTAGTATATGTGCGAAAAATTAAGGTTATGTGACACAGTAATCTCTGTGATCGCAGTGATTGAAGTTTCAGACTAATTGGTAGAGGCCAAAACTGCGCATTTCCTATAACTTTTTTTCTAGAAGAGGTATCGCCAAACGCTAACGTGCATCTGAACAAGCATGTTTTGTTTAGTATATGTGCGAAAAATTAAGGTTATGTGACACAGTAATCTCTGTGATCGCAGTGATTGAAGTTTCAGACTAATTGGTAGAGGCCAAAACTGCGCATTTCCTATAACTTTTTTCTAGAAGAGATATCGCCAAACGCTAACGTGCATCTGAACAAGCATGTTTTGTTTAGTATATGTGCGAAAAATTAAGGTTATGTGACACAGTAATCTCTGTGATCGCAGTGATTGAAGTTTCAGACTAATTGGTAGAGGCCAAAACTGCGCATTTCCTATAACTTTTTTTCTAGAAGAGATATCGCCAAACGCTAACGTGCATCTGAACAAGCATGTTTTGTTTAGTATATGTGCGAAAAATTAAGGTTATGTGACACAGTAATCTCTGTGATCGCAGTGATTGAAGTTTCAGACTAATTGGTAGAGGCCAAAACTGCGTACTTTCCATAACTTTTTTTCTAGAAGAGGTATCGCCAAACGCTAACGTGCATCTAAACAAGCATGTTTTGTTTAGTATATGTGCAAAAAATTCAGGTCATTTGACACAGTAATCTCTGTGATCGCAGTGATTGAAGTTTCAGACTAATTGGTAGAGGCCAAAACTGCGTACTTTCCATAACTTTTTTCTAGAAGAGGTATCGCCAAACGCTAACGTGCATCTAAACAAGCATGTTTTGTTTAGTATATGTGCAAAAAATTCAGGTTATGTGACACAGTAATCTTTGTGATCGCAGTGATTGAAGTTTCAGACTAATTGGTAGAGGCCAAAACTGCGTATTTTCCATAACTTTTTTTCTGGATGAGGTATCGCCAAACGCTGACGTGCATCTGAACAAGCATGTTTTGTTTAGTATACGTGCAAAAAATTCAGGTCACTTGACACAGTAATCTCTGTGATCGCAGTGATTGAAGTTTCAGACTAATTGGTAGAGGCCAAACTGCGCATTTCCTATAACTTTTTTTCTAGAAGAGATATCGCCAAACGCTAACGCGCATCTAAACAAGCATGTTTTGTTTAGTATATGTGCAAAAAATTCAGGTCATTTGACACAGTAATCTCTGTGATCGCAGTGATTGAAGTTTCAGACTAATTGGTAGAGGCCAAAACTGGGGATGTCGTATAACTTTTTTTCTAGAAGAGGTATCGCCAAACGCTAACGTGCATCTGAACAAGCATGTTTTGTTTAGTATATGTGCGAAAAATTCAGGTTATGTGACACAGTAATCTCTGTGATCGCAGTGATTGAAGTTTCAGACTAATTGGTAGAGGCCAAAACTGCGCATTTCCTATAACTTTTTTCTAGAAGAGATATCGCCAAACGCTAACGTGCATCTGAACAAGCATGTTTTGTTTAGTATATGTGCGAAAAATTAAGGTTATGTGACACAGTAATCTCTGTGATCGCAGTGATTGAAGTTTCAGACTAATTGGTAGAGGCCAAAACTGCGCATTTCCTATAACTTTTTTACTAGAAGAGGTATCGCCAAACGCTAACGTGCATCTGAACAAGCATGTTTTGTTTAGTATATGTGCGAAAAATTAAGGTTATGTGACACAGTAATCTCTGTGATCGCAGTGATTGAAGTTTCAGACTAATTGGTAGAGGCCAAAACTGCGCATTTCCTATAACTTTTTTTCTAGAAGAGGTATCGCCAAACGCTAACGCGCATCTAAACAAGCATGTTCTGTTTAGCATATGTGCACAAAATTCAGGTCATTTGACACAGTAATCTCTGTGATCGCAGTGATTGAAGTTTCAGACTAATTGGTAGAGGCCAAAACTGCGCATTTCCTATAACTTTTTTCTAGAAGAGGTATCGCCAAACGCTAACGCGCATCTAAACAAGCATGTTTTGTTTAGTATATGTGCACAAAATTCAGGTCATTTGACACAGTAATCTCTGTGATCGCAGTGATTGAAGTTTCAGACTAATTGGTAGAGGCCAAAACTGGGGATGTCGTATAACTTTTTTTCTAGAAGAGATATCGCCAAACGCTAACGTGCATCTGAACAAGCATGTTTTGTTTAGTATATGTGCGAAAAATTCAGGTTATGTGACACAGTAATCTCTGTTATCGCAGTGATTGAAGTTTCAGACTAATTGGCAGAGGCCAAAACTGCGCATTTCCTATAACTTTTTTTCTAGAAGAGATATCGCCAAACGCTAACGCGCATCTAAACAAGCATGTTTTGTTTAGTATATGTGCAAAAAATTCAGGTCATTTGACACAGTAATCTCTGTGATCGCAGTGATTGAAGTTTCAGACTAATTGGTAGAGGCCAAAACTGCGCATTTCCTATAACTTTTTTTCTAGAAGAGGTATCGCCAAACGCTAACGCGCATCTGAACAAGCATGTTTTGTTTAGTATATGTGCAAAAAATTCGGGTCATTTGACACAGTAATCTCTGTGATCGCAGTGATTGAAGTTTCAGACTAATTGGTAGAGGCCAAAACTGGGGATGTCGTATAACTTTTTTTCTAGAAGAGGTATCGCCAAACGCTAACAAGCATCTGAACAAGCATGTTTTGATTAGTATATGTGCAAAAAATTCAGGTCAATTACCACTGAAAACGGCAAAGTCCACAATCTTTTGACCGGTACACCGGTATATACGTACTTTATGATCTGTCTTCAAATATTTAACACCAACCAGAAATCAGAAACAAACATTGATTAATAATAATCATCATGACTCCGAATATCGCCGGTCATTGGGCTATCTTCGATTGCACATCAATCTTGTCCTCAAATTACTATCTTGGATTGTGTCATATCCAATAATTATTCCAGAGTGCCAGTCTTTGGCGCCTCTGCAGTCATCGTCGATAATGACACCTCTATCATAATGCTTGAACTGTTCTCCCACTTTGAAGTCTGAAACAATTGGGATGATTAGAACTCAGAATTTAAAAAAGACAGCTAATGCTACTTAACGAAAACTCACAAACAGCCACTGGAGCTCTCCATTTTGTGAGCACATGAATGGTCTGTTCCTGGTTTCCTGAAATAATTAATCGACGGCCATGCATCAAACATGAATTTTGTACTTTGAACGGAAGGAAAGAGTTGATTTGCAAAGAAGGAGGAAAGGAGGGATACGAGCAAGCGACTAAGGAATTGAACAAGAAGGGATGGCCTTTTCCGGATTAAGATTTTATTTTTCATGATTGTATTATGAAAATAAAGTTTTGCTAGTCTTCAATCCGTGTAAATGAAAGCTGTGAAAATGGCAGATCTCATGTATACCTTGTTAATTACCGTTGGAGGCCCTTCCTGCGCTTTCTTTCTTCCCTGTTTCCTCCCCCTCACGAACACAGATATAATCTGCCAACAGCATTGGCAACAGCACCACTAAGTATGACCCCTCCGGGGGTAACCAGGAGGAACAGGCTGTCGCGCCTTCGACGCACTTTCTCGAATGAGGAAGGTAAAAACACCGCACGGACAGAAATTTTAGTCGTTCTAAAAAAAACTTGGGACAGAAAGGCAAAAATAATATTTCCTAGTTGAAAATACCAGTCATCTCTCATTTTACAACTTTATTTTTTATTTTTTGCTTAACTTCATGAGCCTTTTCAGTTTGCATAAGTTTGTTTCAGATTAGAATATGAAACATGTTCATAAGATAAGAAAGGAAAATACACATGTCTACATTAATATAATTTTTCATGTTTTGTTTTCCCAAATGTTCATTTTCAACTCTACCATCATTTTTTATTCAAATAATAAAGTTCCTCAGGTAACATATTGAATTCACTTAATCATGAGTTGTTTGAATATCAAAAATATCTATTTCACCCCTCCATCGCTCAAAAGTCAATGTGCATTGACGTTTCCCTCTTTTTTTCTGTGCAAACACCACGCTTGACCATATATTGCGGACCTCGCGCTTCGATACATTTCATCGGTTACTTGCTCTTCCTTTTTTGATATTTTATCAGTTCTAAGCTTGTTTTGTCATTTCTTATTTGAAAAAAATCGATTTGGAATAATTAAAGATTCATAAATGCTAACTCTTTAGGAATAGGTCATAGTAGTCGATTTCCTAAGCCACTGCGCCCATTTTTCTTCGACCATTAGACTGACCAAACTTTCCGGCGCTCGCTTTCAGCGGGTTGTGCACCGAATAAAAAATTCTCAAAGTAGAGAAATAAATTCGTCGAAACGCATACATTATGATATGAAAATATTGGATTTTCCCTCTATTTTTCTGTGCAAACACCACCCCTGACGATATATTGCGGACATCGCGCTGCCACAACACGTATGCAAGTTGCCATCGCTCACTTGTTCTTCTTTTTTGATATTTTACAAGTTCTAAAAAAGCTTGACCATATGAAAAGTTTAAGAACTCATAACTCGACTTGGAGAGACATTTGGCGGCGTCACCAAACCCTTCCCTTGTCAGCTGTTTCTCTGCTCAACTTTTCTCTGCCATATTATCTCTGCTTTTTCCAGAATGGCCGAGCCTTCGACTCCTCAAACATTCCATCTGTGGAATCAACTTCCCCCGGAGCTCAAAACAGCTGTGATTAAAAAAATGGACGGAATCGACCAGTAAGCACTGCTCCTACAATCTTTATGTTTAATTGTACTTTCAGACTTAAAACTCGTCAATGCAGTAAAACCGAGAAGAAACTGATTGATAAACTCCCTATAATTATTATACAACAGCTCAAGTTCAAATTCGATGAAAATGGACGACCTATGATGGGAGTGGAAGAATTGAAATTAAAGGACACTGAGGTGTCACTATTGAACATTTTCTCCAATCCAAAAATTATTGTGAAGAATTTCGCATTTTTCACTACATTTGGCTACACAGACTGCATTCACAGTGAAATCAATAAACTGAGTGTGGCGGCAAGCGCAAGAAACATCAGACTACGAGCCGAATGCGTGCATTTCACTTTTTTCCAGAGCTTTCCAGAATCGTCTTCTAAAATTATCCGACTATTCGACGAGAGTTGTATAAAGTCAATAAGGATATTTGACCCTACTGAAGAAACGGTTGCTGCTATAAGTCAGACTGCGCAATGGAAAAGATGCCTGGAAGTTGTGATATGTAATCTGGAAGTGATTGAGTTCTTGGCAAAAAGATGGAGTTACAGAATGACCGATTTCTTGCATTTTGAAAGAATGCATTTGATGATAAAGATGCTCACAGTAGACGAAGCTTGTATTGTTATTAAGGTGAGCTTATTTCCCCTCTGTGTAAAATAACAGGAAACTGTTTTTCAGAATATGCAATCAAAGGCTCGCGGTCACTTCAAAATAATTACATCCCTCAATATCAGAAGTGAAGCTATTTTTAGAAGTTTCCAACCGGAAATCATCAAAAAACAAAAAATGTAAGTTATCTTGTCAACTCGAAACATTCATATGTTCCAGACTTGACGGAGAGCTCTACCAGCTCTCAATGACTGATCCAAACCTGGTTCTATGCGTGGAAACGAGCATATTCTTCATGAAAGGAGTAATATGTCGTCGTGAACGAATTTCGGAGGACTTTACAGCGGGGAATAAGATGATCGACGATTCGGAAGTCATTCGAGAAGACGAATAATCCACGAACCAATTCTTTTTCAGCGAAAAGACCAAAAATTGCTCGAGCTTCATTTTCACATGACTATACTTTTAAACCACTTTTATTTTTCCAGATGCCTGTTTTCAATTATTAATGGCTTATGAAAATATTTAAAAACAACGGGAACGCATTAAAAGGATTGTCAAGTATAATTATTTCTCAAGTACTGGTTGTCATCTAATAAAAATTTTCTGATATTATGTCGAATTCACTTAATTATGAGTTGTTTGAATACTCAAAAATATATATTTCACTCCTCAATTGCTTTAAAGTCAATGAGCATTGACTTTTCCCTTTATTTTTCTGTGCAAACACCACCCTTGACAATATATTGCGGACTTCGCGTTGTTACAACACGTATGCTAGTTGTCATCGTTCACTTGTTCTCCTTTTTTAATATTTTATAAGTTTCTGTGCCAAAAGCTTGACCATACGGAAAGTTTGAGAACTCATAACTCGACTCGCAAAGACATTTGGCAGGTTTTGATGGCGGAAATGGACTCCCCGTATTCGAAAGTACCTAAAATGTGTAGATCGTTTGAAAGCGGCGTCACCAAATCTGTCCCTTGTCAGCTGTTTCTCTGCTCAGCTTTTCTCTACCATATTATCTCTGTTTTTTCCAGAATGGCAGAACCTTCGACTCCTCAAACATTCCATCTGTGGAATCAACTTCCCCCGGAGCTCAAAACAGCTGTGATTAAAAAGATGGACGGAATCGACCAGTAAGCACTGCTCCAACACAAAACTCTTCATTTTTATTCTAATTCTAGACTTAAAACTCGTCAATGCAGTAAGACCGAGAAGGAATTGGTGGATAAACTTCCTATCATCACTATCCAACGAATCAAGTTTAAAATCGGTGTAGATGGGAGAACTTGGACGAAAGTGGAACAATTGAAACAAGAGGACAGTGAAATAAAAATTAAAAACGAAATTGGGGAGACGATTTTTGACATCTTCTCCAATCCAAAAATTATTGTGAAGAATTTTGCATTTTTCACTACATCCAGAAACGTTAACAGAGAACTCAAAGAACTGAGTGAGGCGGCAAGCGCAACAAACATCAGACTACGAGCCGAATGCGTGCATTTCACGCTTTTCCAAACTTCTCCAAAAACGGCTACTGAGATTCTCGGGCTATTCGACGAGAGTTGTATAAAGTCAATAAGGATGACAGCTTCTTTCGAGAGGGTCGTTGCTGCTATGAGTCAAACTGTCCAATGGAAAAGATGCCCGGAAATTGTGATATGTGATCAGAAAGGGCTTCGATTAGATCACTGGAGTTACAGTATGATCAACTTCTCGCATTTTGAACGAATTAATGTGATGATGGAGATGCTCACAGAAGACGAAGCTTGTATTGTTATTAAGGTGAGCCTTAGTCCCACCCCCTGTGTGTTTTTGTGAAGTGCTGTTTTCCAGAATATGCAATCAAAGGAACGAGGTTTCTTCAAAATACGTACGGCGCTCAGCATCAAATGTGATCTTATTATGAAACGTTTACAACCGGAAATCATCAACAAAGAAAGAATGTATGTTGTCTTCTAATGAGGTTATTGGAGTAATGTTGAAAAATCAGAAAAAAACATGCAAAAATACATTTTCACCGGTCGTGAGTAAGGTATAATAGTATTAATACATATATCTTTCAGACATGACATAAGGATCTACCAGTTCTCGATGGATTCTGACCCAAACCTGGTTCTATGCGTGGCAATGACCATGCACTCCATGAAAGGAGTAGTATGCCGTCGTGAACACTTTTCGGAGGACTTTACAGCGGCGGAAAAGATGATGAACGGTTTGAAAGTTATTCGAGGAGACAACATAGACTACAATAAGGCACTTCAAAACTTCTTCAACAAACACGGGTGTTAAGAATTTTCCAAAGCCAAATCTAATTCCAAAGTAATTCTATTTAGTATTTTGTATTTAACCTGTAATAATACAATGATAAATAATAACAATAAATGGCTATTCTCAATGAATTTTTCAGAATTATCATAAATAAAAACTTGTGTAAAGTTCACTGGTCTGATCCGGGAACACATCGGAATTATAGTCAAGCAATGGAATTTATATATCGAGGGAATCATATAATTTCAGAAAAGTGGAGGAGGAAAAATTTAAAAAGTGGAGAAGGAGGAGGAGAGAATACATTATTTTGAAGCAATGTACACATCGGAACTATAGTCAAGCAATGGAATTTATATATAGAGGGGATCATAAAATTTCAGAAAAGTGGATACAGAAACATTAAACAAGTGGAGAAGGAGGAGGAAAGAATATATTATTTTGAAGCAATGTAGTGATTTCTCAAGGATAATTATAAAATTAAGAGAAGAAGCTGGCTGAGGAAAGGGAAAATTGTGTTCCAATCGAAACAGTGGGTTGGGAAACGAAGAGTGGCAACAGATACGGCCTCTGGAGGAGGCGATGGGATGAAAAAAGTGTGAAAAAGCAAAATTTAGAGAAGAAGCAAAACTTAATGAGGGGTTTCAGGAAATGCTTCACAGCAAGGAATAACTTTTTAGAGGGATTGAGAAGTAAGCAATTATATTCAACGCTTGAAAACTTCTCCACGAATGGCATTCATGGTGATCTTCACTTCGAGAACCAACTCGGGTTTATGCATAGTGAAGCGGCGAGTGATTCTGGAAAGAATTGATGTTGTGCGTCTAAACTTTGTGTGTGGAGCCTGTTTCAACACTTACCCTGTTTCAGTTCCATTCACTTTTTTTGCAGGAATAAAATCAAAAAGATTCCAAACTTCTTCCTCATCAAGTCCCGGCTCCATAGAGAAACGGTCCGATTCCTTGGCTGCCTCCTTCGATCTCATATTCTAGAATGAAAGACCGTAGGTTTGCATCTGGTTAACAGACTCACCTGAATCAGTCTATGAATATCCATTGGTGTCCAACTGACACGCTCAGTATCTAATTTTGCGAAATGGAAGAAGTCATCAATACGGAATGTTTGTGGAACAGTTTGGAGCCAACGATTTTTCATTGAGAAGCTTTCACAACTTTTGAACTGAGCTGTGTCCCGGATTGCGGTGATGAATTCAGCCAATCGGACATTCATCCTCATCTCCTTCAAGAGATTCACATCGAACAACTCCACGAACTCTTTAAGGAGTGGTGTAGCGTGGCCTACATCAATGTTAATCAGTTTGGCACGGATCTTGATGTCCCTCTTGTGAGCTTCAACAACAAAGTCTCGCATCCACTCGACTCCCTCATAATGAACGAATATCGTGTCGAAATCTATTTTCTCCACAATTGTAGCGGGATTGGCGGAGAAGAAGTTGAAGAACGTTTTGATTGCCACACTCCCATCCTTGTCACATTCTTTTCTGTTGTTCCATTCCTTTGGACGCTTCATACTGTCTGCAGGATTTTCACCCAACCATTTCATGAACATCGCGTGAGTTCTGTTTGTCGTCTTACCAAATGTTTCGTAGAATTCAATTGTTCGAATAACGGTTGGGATGGTGTTGATTAGGTCGTTCATCGATTTGCTGCATTGGCGAGCTTTGTGTCTGAAAATGGAGGATTTTGCTCAGGGATATATCAAGTCAGTTTGATCAAGTCAATTTGATTTTTCATTTAAAATAACGGCAAAAGTGCGACAGACTAACTTTACTCTAGCATCAAGTATATATTTTTCTAACCTGCGTATCATCAATACCACGTTGTCGCTACTCAGCGATTTTGATAAATTAAAGCTCAAAATCGAGACCACTAACCTAAAAGGACCATCCAGTTTAGCTAGCACAAGCCTTTGCATCTCTGGCGGAAGCTCCGAGTATTTCTGGAAATCTGCGCGTGGCAGCTTTCGAAGCGGATTCTTTTTAATAGCATCAGCAGTTTTTTGTCGGGTGCTCTGACGAGTGTTGACCATGTTACGGCTGAAAAGGCAACTATTTAATGAAAAAAAATCAGAAAGTAGTCGAGGAAAACAAACGGTTGTTAAAAACTGATAAGAAGGAAGTATAAATAGAAAGTGAAAATGTTGATAAGAAGAGAAACAAATTGAAAATGAAAACCATTGATAAGAAAGGAAATAAATGATGATAATGCCAGACGTCTCTCTCTTCTCCAATTGATTCCGTGAACACACACACTCACGACAGATTGCGGATCTGGCGCGGTTCCACTCTCATTTTTGATAAATATATATTTTCTGCTAGAAAAAAAACGGTCATGAGATAGCGGGAAAAGGAGCGGCTCAGCTCAAAAGATATGATAGTGATCTGCGCAGATGAAATAGTGTGACACTGAGAGAGAACAGACTCTTGTGATTTATATTATTTATTATTATTTGCAATTTATTGGTTTTTCAAGGAAAGTTGACAAATTGAAAGGAGACGATAACTGGGAAAAGTGAACAATCTGTTAGACAAAAAAATTGTGTTGGGAAATGAAGAATAGCAACAAATAAGGGCTCTGGAAGCGGCGTAATAGCAAAATTTAGAGAAGGTTCATAAATTAATTAGAGCTTTCAAGGCGGTAGGATGATTACGATGCTTCACATCACGGTGTCACGACATCAAATCCTATCAAAGCTTGAAAACTTCTCCGCGAATTGCATTCATGGTGATCTTCACTTCAAGAACCAACTCGGGATTTTGCATAGTGAACCGGCGAGTGATTCTGAAAGGAATCAATGTTGTACGTCTGAACTTTGTGCGTGGAGCCTGTTTCAACACTTACCCTGCTTCCATTATATTCACTTTCTTTGCTGGAACAAAATCGAAAAGTCCCCAGACTTCTTCCTCGTCAAGTCCCGGTTTCATAGAGAAACGGTCCGATTCCTTGGCTTCCTCCTTCGATCTGATATTCTGAAAACAAAGAGAGTAGGTTAGTTTCTGGTGAACAGACTCACCTGAATCAGTCTATGAATATCCGTCGGTGTCCAAATGACATCTTTAGTGTCCAATTTTGCGAAATGGAAGTAGTCATCGATACGGAAAATTTCTGGAGGATCTCCGTAAGTGTTATTGTCCAATGAGAAGCTTTCACAACTTTTGAACTGAATTGTGTCCCGGACGGTGGCGATGGTTACAGCCCTAGTGACATTAATCCTCATATCCTCCAAGACGTTCACATCGAATAACTCCACAAAATCTCTAATGCCCGGTTTAGAGCTGCGTAAATAGATAACAATTGGTTTGGCACGGATCTTGATGTCCCTTTGGTGAGCTGCAGCAATAAACTTCCGCATCCACTTTCTGCCTTTACGATGAAAGAATACTGTGCCGAAGTCTATCACCTCCACGATCGAAGCAGGATTGGAGGAGAAGAAGTTGAAGAACGTTTTGATCGCCAAACTCCTATCCTTTTTACATGCTTTCCTGTTGTTCCATTCATTTGGAGGCTTCTTATCGTCATGAGGCTCCTCATCCATCCATGTCATGAACATTGCATGGTTTTTGCTTGTTAGGTGTCCAACTGTGTCAAATTCGATGGCTGGAATGATAGTTGGGATGGTGTTGATTAGGTCGTTCATCAATTTGCTGCATTGGCGAGCTTTGTGTCTGAAAATGGTCTTATTAGTCATTTGCCATTAAATGCAGACTTGCTACTCAGCGATTTCATTAAATACGCGGCATTCTAACTAGCCAAACTCAAAATCAATGGATAACACAAACCTAAAAGGACCATCCAGTTTAGTCAGCACAAGCCTTTGCAACTCCTTCGGAAGCTGACCCCATTTCATTCTTCTTTATAGCATCAGCGGTTTTTTGTTGGGTGCTCTGACGAGTGTTGACCATGTTACGGCTGAAAAAAACAACAACTAATTGAAAAAACAGGGAGGAGTCGCGGGAAATAAACGGTTATCAACAAACTGTGTTCAACCACTAATAAGAAGAGAAATAAAAAGGAATTAATGATAATACGAAACGTCTCTCTCTTCTCCCATTTATTCCGTGCAGACACGCTCACGGCTAACTACAGACCTGGCGCAATTCCAGATTTAATGTGAGCATTATAATGTTTTTAATTAAAAAGATTTACTTTTCAGCTATCCAACGGAAAACAGCCATGAATGGGAAGAAGGAGAGAAAACAGAAAGAATGGAGCGACCTGCCTATAGAACTGCATCGCCAAATAATGGGCAGTTTGAGTAATCTGGACAGGTGAGTATATTAATAATTAGTCGGTCGGACTCTAAAATTAGTGAAAAATGACTATTAAAGACTCAAAAATCATAAAATTCTGTCCTTTCTGCTATTTTAACTGAAAAATCTTTAAAACCTCATTTGTAAGCCAAAAAGCACAGCTTTATACCATTTTTGATTGTTTTGGGCAGTTTTTCAAATCAAAAAACGCTGATAATTGTCATTTTCATTTAAATTTCATTGTAGTCATAGTTAACACAGATGTCTGGACATCCCGGATACACATACAGGCAGTCGTCCAATTTCAGGACGTTGCTTTCAGGCAATGCTTCTAAAAATTAATGTTTTCTCGACTGTTGTTGACTTACATAAATTTTGAAAACAGATTCTGAATCTTTTTAATATCAGCTATATAATCATATAGAATGTGGTCATCTGAACGCATAGGACACACAGACAAACAGATTCTGTATATCTCGTGCTAACATATTCCCGGTTGTGGTATAGGAGGCTTGTCGTTTGCCAAAAATAAACAAATTTCAAAGTCTAAACACTTTACATATATTTTCACAACATACTGATATAATTTAATATAAAAATTAATATAAAAGCGTGTTGCTCAAGTCTGAATTGTTGTAGCGCGACCTGCTTAGTCGGATAGTAATACTTTCAGCAGCTGATATTTCATAGGCCAAAACTGATAAAAGTATCGACATCGGCGTAAAGTTACATAACTATAAGCTAACATGTATCTGTCACTTTCCTAGAATAAAAACTCTGTTCAGCCTCCATCCTCTACAAGAAAAATTATCAAATTGTTGCAGACTAAAAATCCGTCAATGCTCCATCCACACTATGAATACCTCAAATACTATTCCCATCACCACTCATTATGTTGATTTAATTTTGGCGGAAGCCGATCAATTTCCATACTTGAAATGGTACGATGATGAAAACCTTCGACAAGTGAACAACCGAGATGAATGCAGGAACGATATGACATTGGCTGTGAGGACATTCCTCAACTTCTTCACAAATCGTCTGTCAATGATTAAATATTTGGAGTTCTGTATTCCATCGGACCTTATTAGAGAACTTATTGCTGAAGCCAAAACGAGAAAGCTCAGGATCCGGACAGAAGAAGTAGTTTTCACATTTTTCGAAAACACCTCAGTCACATTAGTCAAAGAGTTGTTCGAACTGTTTGATGAGAGTACATTGAAGTTGTTGCTTTTACACGAGCCAACGAGCGCTATAATTGAAGCAATTAGTGGAACAGAGCAATGGCGGAATTGCTCAACAATTTGTTTTAAACATCCCAACAATCAAATCCCACTAGAATATAATCTCTTGAACTTCATGCAATTTGAAAACCTGAACATTGATAGATACAACTATACACCTCAAGAAATTTACAATTTCGTTCAGGCGAGTCTTTTTTCAGGTCGATTAACATAACCCCTTCACTTCCAGAACTATAGAATAAAGCCGTTAAAGATAGGAGACAGTTTCTACTTTCATTCTCAGCAACCAATTCCAGAAGTGGAAATTTCGAAAATTTTGGATACTCTCTCCAGACAACCAAGCCAAGAACCAGACAAGTGAGATTAGGCTCATTCTAAAAACTGCAAAACCGTCTTTTTAGAGAATACTACATGATCTACATGGAGAATCCTGAACTGCAGCTGGAAATATTTGTTTACGAGAAGTGCGTGATTGGTTGTGTGGAGAAACGACAATGACATGCAAACCAGTGACTAGTGACTACAGTGCGCGAAATATCTTTAGGACCCCCCTCCTCATTTTCGGGGATTTTGGAAAAACGAGAAGAGACTTTAACGTCAGGTCTCAACGTCACCTCTATCTGACCGTTTTTTTTCTTCCTGAGTCTGAAAATTGATAGGGATTTGATTTTTTGTTGTAAATTATAGTCGAATGAATTGTTTTAACTCGAAAACTGGTCTGATTCCATATCTGTAATCCGATTTTAGATTTTCTTCAAATAGTGTCGATACAAACTGACACATAACATATAGAATACGGAACATGTCTGGTAACGCTTCCACATCATGAGAGGGTTGGGCAACTTGAACAAAGTAAGGTCATTTGAACTCTCGAATTTCCAGTAAATCCAAGAAGTACGGTGAAAAGTAACTGTTTCCGATGGTTCGGTGAATATAAACACGTGGAGTGGTACCCTTTTGCATAATCATAGTTTACGATAGAAGAAACAATATTCGTGTGGTCTACATGGCGGATCCGGAGCTTCAGCTTTTCGTGATGACTTCCAATAGTAGTGTACGTTTGCGGGTAGCTGAACGACGGCCACTACCAACATCCTTATTCGAATTATATTGAAATTTTATTCCTTTAATTCTCCTGTTTCTATGTCCACCTTATCGAATCATTGTTCGATTCTTTTCTGTCTTTTCTACCACTTTCATATCTCAAAACCCTATTATTTTTCCATATCTCTTAACTTTGTTTCAAGTATTTCTTCCTTCTGTTTCTTAGCTCTCCCGCCACCAATCCTCTGTATTAGAATGAACCTGTTCCATTTCCTTGGAATCCGCTCTCGTAATCCGTGACACTAATATCCATACACATATGTACTCTTGTCCTGCTCCGCCTCATACATAACATTGTGTCGCATGCTGTCTCCTCCCTCCTCACCGTTGCTATGGGAGATATTCCCCACTTTTTATGTAAATGTTAACGCTTTGATCAACTCAACCTTCTTCTTCTCAATGACTACTCAAACAACAAACAAACGTTTTGATCTGTTTGTAATTCTGTTCATCCGGATGTCCAAGAGAAAATTTGTTGCGAAACACACATCGCTCTCCGGTTTTCCGTGCATACACCGTGACGACGGACTGCGTACTTCATTTTAAAACATTTTGGGCTTAGTTTTGTGTTTCAAGTAAATTCATCTTCAATTTATCGCTGTACCTATTTGCCTAGCTTCAACCACATCCACCCATAAGCCTATTTGTCTTTTTCGCAACACTGTTCATCCTGATGTCCATTTCAGTTTAACGAACTAGACAACTTCTTTTTCTCTTTTTTTTTAGTTCTCCGTTTTCCATGTACACATATTGCCGGCCAGCTGCGGACCTTGCTGCGCTGTTATCCCTTTCCTTTTCTTTTTCTTTTTTCTTACCTTATCAATCACTTGAAAACTATGATATGTTTCTCTCAAAGTGATTTTTTCAGCTTGAAACAATGGTTACCACTAGAAAAAGTGCAAAGTTGAGCAAATGGGAACGTCTCCCTGTCGAATTACAGCAACAAGTGCTGGAAAGTTTGGATAATTTTGATAGGTTAGTAGTTTCGTAATGGGAAAAGTTGTGGTGATTTACGAGAAGAATTTTCTCTATATAGTTGAATATATAGTTTTCACCGATGATTTATATGTAGTTTGATATTTAAAACTCTGAATCTCGCCGATCGAATCAACTAACTTTTTCTTTTTTTCAGACTCCAAATCCGTCAAGTCTCAAAGGGAATGCTGAGTGTCTCAGAAAACATTCCCATCGTCACCCACTCCATCCATTTCCTCACCACACTCAAAAAAAGGTATTCTTGGCTGGAATGGACGGATCAAGAAGGACAACGCTATAAAACGAATCAGGAAGAGTGCAAAAAAGAGAACAATGGGAATCTCGCAGTGAAATCGTTTCTAAACTTCTTCGCCTGTCGTTTCTCAAAGGTCACTTATCTGAAGATCGACAAGATTTTTAAAACCCAAAATGGGCTCAACACCATTGAGAAGATAATCGCGGAAGCTCAAGCAAGAAACATCCGAATCCGTGCCGAAGAACTTTGTTTAGAACTCTTGGAAGCCACCGCTGCTCCATTAGTGAAACAATTCTTCGAACTGTTCGATGGGAGTGTTTTGAAGACTCTGAGACTGGTTGATTCACCAGGCAACGTTGTGGATGCAATCACTGGAACGGAGCAATTCCGGAGTTGCTCGAGACTTTCTATCTGTCGTACTGATCGTTCAACTCGGCAACACTATAATTTGAGGAATTTGTTGCACATCGAAAACCTTTTTATTACGAGGGACCAGTACACAGCGCAAGATCTGTTTGATTTGGTGCATGTTAGTCTTTTATCATATTCCACTGCTAATCTTCTATTTTTACTATGAATTTCGGATTTCAGAGCTATCGACTCAAACCACTAAAGAAAGGAAACATCCGCCAATTACACGACACTACCAAATCCGCCACCGAAGAAGAAATTTCAAATGTTCTGGACACATTTCCCCGAGGTCCAGGCACACCACTACCTTAGTGAGTTGATTATTTTCTGTTTAAATAATATGAACATTGGTATTTTTCCAGCAGCTACAGAAGAAACCATTATCGTGTGATAGACATGGCGGATCCGGGGCTTCAGCTGAATCTGTCCACTTCCCACAGGAGCGTACTTCTTGTGGTAAAAAAACGAGAACAACCACCAAATAACTAAGTTTATTCTTTCGATGTTCATCTTTCCATACTCGTTTTATCGAGTCGATTGATCTTTCTTTTTTACTTATCGTTTAACCTTCCTTCGAATAATGTTTCCTTCTGTTCCTTAGCATTCCCACCTCCAATCCTCCGTATAAGCTTATTCGATTTGCTAGGAATCCGCGCTCGTGATCCGTGACACTAACTTCCAAACACATTTGTACTCTTGTCCTGCTCCGCCTCATACATAACATTATGTACTCGTACTCTTTATCTAGCCTTCTTCCCGTTGCAATCGAAGATAATCGCACTAACTTAATTCGAAAATAAGTCATTGTTGTATATGTCCTGATTTTTAGTTATTGCGGTGGAACTGTTGCAATCTTGTCACGTAACTGTTGCGGGAAGTATCCAAGACAGGAAGACGTCTATGGTGCAATGATGTTGCGATATTCGCGTTCAGAAGCTACGATGTTTTTCTCAAACATGTCACCGAAAATAACAATCCACCAAAGTATCAATGCTGACATTCCTAATCTCTCACAGTTAAGCATTTATTCCTTTATGAATTTCAGTAACCCCACTTGAATGAAAGCATTGAAACAATGAAATAATTCAAGATGAAGCAGCGTGAATTCGGGAACAACAAAAGGCATGATGGTGCAGGGTGGCGGTGGCGGATCCGCCACAGTATAAATACCCTGATTTCATCTTTGGTATCGGTTTTAGAGTAATCCGAAATATGTTTCTAAGTTTCGAAATGGTAAAATTACAGAATCACTGACAGGTTGATAGTGATCGATTATCTTTTGACCCTCATCGTCGTTAAGCGCAGATGTTATTTGATCATAAAATTTGTTGTGTTCCCTTGTAGCACAAGCTCGAATACCCTGCATTCCACATGGATCGGGAATGATCCATTTACAATTCTGAAAAGGAAATTAAAACGTTTGAGCAAAATGGTTTTGATTTGGAAAACTTACCTTAAATTGGAATTCGGTTGGGGATACCATAGAGTTAGATATAGTTGAGCCTAAAACTGTTTATTAAAATCCAAAAACTTCTTCCACAAAACAAACCATCAAAATTATATCCAGAATAAAATAAATAAATACTTAGTTCTCAATAAAAATCAAAGTTTCCAAAGGGGAAACCCAAAAATAGGTAGAGCGTTGCAACCGGCTGCTCACATAGGGGAAGAGTAATATGAATAGTGGAAAGGAGAAAGTTGATGTGATGTTATCAGTAGGTGTCTTATCAGTTAAGTACTAAGAGAAGGTTAAATTGGAATTCGGTTGGGGATACCATAGAGTTAGAAGGAGAATTTCATTCTCTCGAGCTTCTCAAGATTCTCGAATGAAGCATAAGGTTACAGCACGACTATTTATACTATTCCTTTCGCCTTGTCTGATCCTCTCCTTCGGCAATGCTGTCTACTCCCCAGGCATGATTCACACGCATGTTTTTGTTTCCATTTGTTTTGCCTTCATAAGGCAAGCTGACTCAGCGGTGGCCAAAAAACTGAGTTTTCATCGCTCACCTTTTCAACAAAATTTTCTGATCTTTTGAACTAGTGGCGAAATTCAGGCAGAAACGCTGAAAAATCTTGGTTAAACTGGACGGATAAGAAAGGACAACGCTATATCACCAATAGGAAAGAATGCAGGAACGAGAAAAATGGGAGTGTAGCAGTGAAGTCGCTTCTAAACTTCTTCGCCTGTCGTTCCTCGAAGGTGACTCTTCTGGAGATCGACAACATTCTTAAAGCCCAGACTGGGCTCAACGCTGTCGAAGAGATCAACGCAGAAGCTCAAGCAAGAAATATTCGAATTTTTTCGAACTCTTCGAAGCCACCTCTGCTCCATTGGTGAAACAATTCTTCGAACTATTCGATGCGGATGTTTTAAAGTTTCTGAAACTGGTCGATGCACCAGGAAACGTCTTGGACGCAATCAGTGAAAAAAACGGCGCCAATCGGGAGTGCTTCTGAGCGGCCCCGATCAACTCCGCCTTATTCTTCTGATGATGGTAACACTATTCAAATAATAAATAAACTTTCATCTGTTTGTAATTCTGTTCATCCGGATGTCCAATTGAGAACATTTGTTGCGAAATACACACCACTACCTTCTCTCTCTTTCTGTTTTTCCGTGCATACACCGTGACGAGTAACTGCAGACCTCATAAAAAATTTTGGGCTTAGTTTTTGTTTCAATTGAATTAAATATATATTTTTCGCCTCAACCCCGTCCATCAACAAATCTACTTGTCTATATTCCCAACTCTGTTCATCCTGATGTCCTTTTTTCCAGCTTGAAACAATGGTTACCACCCGAAAAAGTGCAAAATTGAGCAAATGGGAACGTCTTCCTGTCGAATTACAGCAACAAGTGCTTGGCAGTCTGGACAATTTAGATAGGTGAGTAGTTTTGTAATTGGAACGGTTCTGGGGAAAGTTATAAGAGTAAATGTATATAGTGAGCGGGATCGGGACAGTTTTGCCCAATGATTTAGAGGCTGGATATAAAAAAAATCTAAAACTCGCCGATCAAATCAACTAACTTTTAATTTTTCAGACTCCAAATCCGTCAAGTCTCAAAGGACATGATGAGCGTCTCAGAGACCATTCCCATCGTCACCCACTCCATTCACTTCCTCACGACACCCAAAAATAAGTATTCTTGGTTGAACTGGACGGATAAGGAAGGACAACGCTCCATCACCAATAGGAAAGAATGCAGGAACGAGAAAAATGGGAGTGTAGCAGTGAAATCGCTTCTTAACTTCTTCGCCTGTCGTTCCTCGAAGGTGACTCATCTGGAGATCGATAACATTTTTAAAACCCAAGATGGGCTCAACACTGTCGAGGAGATCATCGCGGAAGCTCAAGCAAAAAACATCCGAATCCGTGCCGAAGAAGTTCATTTGGACGTCTTCGAAGCCACCTCTGCTCCATTAGTGAAACAATTCTTCGAACTATTCGATGCGGATGTTTTGAAGACTCTGAGACTGGTTGATTCACCAGGCAACGTTGTGGACGCGATCAGTGAGACGGAGCAGTTCCGGAGTTGCTCGAAACTTCTCTGCACTGCTCACTATGATTCGACTCCGCAACACTTCAGTTTGAGAAACATGCTACACTTCGAAGACTTGCGTATCAGAAGAGATCACTACACCGCTCAAGATGTATTCGATTTGGTGCAGGTGAGTCTTTTATCATGCTACACTACTAACTTTCAATTTTCATTATTAATTTTCAGAGCTATCGACTCAAATCACTGAAGAAAGGAGACCGCATCCAATTATTCAACACAACTAAGGCCGCCACGGAGGAAGAAATCTCCAATCTTCTAGATGCATTTCCTACAGAACCTAACCCACGACCACCTTAGTGAGTTCACTATTCTCTGTTGAAATGGAATGAAATTTGGATTTTCAGCTATGAAAGAATCGATATTCGTGTGATCTACATGGCGGATCCGGAGCTTCAGCTTGTAGTGGACACTTGCGAGAGATTTTTAAGTATATGGGTAGCAGAACGACGACCACTACCAGCATTCTTCTTACAACAGTATTAAATTTTCATTCTTTTAATTCTCATGTTTTTTATTCATCGCATCGAATCATTTTTCCTTTCTTTTTTGCCCTTTTTACCACTATCATATCCCAAAATCCTATTATTTCTCCTAATCGCTTAACTTTCTTTTGAACCAACCATTACTGCCGACATCTCTGTTCATCTCCCACTCTTTTCCTCCCCTCTCTTCCATCTCATAATTCATAGCATTTCTGTCTCGAATCATTTTTTCTATCTGTTTCAATTGAATGTATCAATTGAATCCACACATTTTCAGTCCTTCTCCGTCTCTACCGTCTATAAGGATTGCCCAGCAAGAGCATTCACCGCCAATCCCCGATTTTAATCAATAAAAAGGGTCCTCGCTTTGATGTGCATATGTGTGTACAGAAAGAAGAGGAAATAAGAAAAGAATGTAATGGAAGGCGTTTGGGGCCTTCGGTGTAGCGGTTAGAAAGATAATATTTATTCATAGAAACATCATCATCTCTTAAAACATGATAAGGGAACCGACCACGATTGGTCGGGAGCAAGGGTTAAATAGTAATTCTTATCAGTGGCACACAGGAGCTACGTCAATACAAGGAAAGTTCTAGAGAAGGGTTACGTAAGCACAAAGTGATCTATAGTGACTCACGGGGCATGACAAGAACAAAAAAATGTACAGACTTTTATTAGCTTTTTTCAATATAAACATCATTTTTCACATACTCACGCTCCTGGAATTACATGGAGGCCCTTATCTCGGTTGTCTTTGAAGATATCAAAATTGTTTCAACTAAAGAAATATTTTATGAGTTTTAAGTTATATTTTGTCAGTTAGCTGCTTTTTGATATTTCCTTTGGGAACCGAGATATACCATTGCGAACTGGGTCCGTCAGGTGCGCCTCTATCTCAGGTTTTACGGTGAATCACAATAATTACAGTAGATACATATTAAAATAGTTTATACAACAGAAACTAGCAGCAAAAAAGAAAGTTTTGGTCATCTTTAAAAACGCATTGGTACAATTTCAGCAACCTACTCCAGTGTACCACCCAACTATCGTCGTTTTGAAACCGAACCACATATTAGGTTATCGGTCATCACCACTTTCAAAACGAGTTCCGGATCCTCCACTAGGAAATGACGCTTGTCACTGCTAAACAAACCAATTTTTAATTAAAAATCATATAATTGTTGCTGATCTTACTCTGTTCCTGCTTGTGCTAGACATCCCGGTATCGAATCAAGCAAATTTAAGATTTCAGTATAGGGACCTCGGTAACGAGAGTGAAGATGAAATTTATGCGAAGTTGTTAACGGTTTCAGACAATAGTTCTGAAATACAAGAATTAGCAGTGATTGACACCCACTTAACTTACTTTCACAAACTCAAAGACTTCCTCGAGTTCGAAAGCGTGGATTCTTTCAATATACACGTCATCAAAGTGCATGAAATATCTCAAACTACATCTTTGGCGTATTTCATAATTGCTCAAACAGATTTTTGAGCAATTTTCCCATTGCTTTGTTTCTCTCATCGCGTTTATAACATCATCCGGAGGCTCGATCAGTGTCATTTCGTTTGTGTCTTTTTCATCGAAAAGTTCTAGGAACTCGCGGACCAATTTAGCACGAGTAAGTCTAGAAAACGTGATCGTAACATTTCCGACACATAGTTTCATGTTTCTTCTCTTTGCCTCCTCAACAAATTTTTTCATCAAAGACTGTCCATTTGCCTCAGTGAACCCATTATTGAGAATCAAATATCCCAGAAATGATTGGGGATGATTGAAGAAGTTCAAGAGTACATTCAAAGCCATTGAGATGCCTTGTCCTTCGCAAGATTTTTTGTTGTTGCAGCGTCTAGGGGGTATTCGCTCCAACCATTGCAACCACCATGTTCGAAATTGTGAGCAGGATTGAAGGGTTAGATGATTTATGGTAATGGGGATGGTGTTGACGAGAGCATTCATTTGTTTGGAACATATTCGGGCTTCGAATCTGGAAATGAAATATGAGTTTGCCTTACGAGTTTTTGAAATATTACACTTAAGATGATTCTAATTCGGCCAGTTCTCATAAGAGGTAACACCACTTCAAGTTCTCCCAAAACGGAAATACATTCTATGTCAACTATAAGAAAGGTTCCAGCGACATTTCGTCACATCGATATTTCGCAGGTATCAATATAATAATTTGGCCGTATTGCAACTGTCTAACTTGCAACTAAGACGTTATGAAACTACTCTATGTGCATGTTGCGAAATGTTGAAACTGCGGACGATTTAAAGAAAAAAGCGCCTGGAATCAGCTAAATTTATCAACAAAAAAAATCAATTTATACTGTTTTCAACAAGTTTTTCCCTGAAAACCCCGAAAATAACTGACCTCTCTGAATTCGTCAAGTTCTTCATCACGTGTTGTTGCAGTTCGCCAGGAAGCTTGTCCCATTGCGGAAATTTGTATCCATGGCGACCTGTCGCCTTCTGTTTGCTCTTCGCTGTACTTTTTTGAGTAGAATTTCGAGTAGAAACCATGATATGGCTAAAAAAAGTGTTTGATAATTTTTCGATAAATAGCAAAATCATTAAAAAATGAAATGTCAGAGAAGGAAAAGTGTTTGCGGTGTGCGTCAAATGTGATGTTTGCACGGAAATGAAAAATAGAAGGAGTGGGGAGAATTTTGAAGTCCTAAAGGAATGATAATGACTTTCAACGACAAGAACCTTTTAAAATAAAAATGAATATTAGGAAACAATTTATTAAATACAAATAAAAAATAATCTGGAAAACCGATAAGTTACAACAAAACTGTATCATTACATGTCTCCCAGCCTTTCCTTTATCTCCTTCTTCCCAATTATCTGATCCTCATACAATCTGACTTCCAAAACCACTCCATCATCCAATGGGAAGTGTTGGATATGCTTCACATACTCAGTATCCTTCTCCTCACATTTCGATGGAATATCGAATAGAGCAATGACTCCGTTGATATCGATTTCAGTGTCACTGATGTGGAAGTAGGATCCGCGAGGGTGGTCGGGGTGGCGGAAGGCCTGGAATAAGGATGAAATAAATCAAGTGGTCTCTGGAGCGATAGTAATTATTTAGTATCAGGTATTGCCATGCCTGGAACGTGCTAACTTTGTCCCGTAACATAAAAACCTGTAGTTTTGTATTTCCAACAGGTATATTTAAAGATAAATGAGCCCAAGGCATCTTTGAAAGCCAGCTGGTTATACAGACGCTCGAAGTTTAACTGCTCACTGTGGCGTGTTGAAAGGTACGGTGTCTCAGTCAGATATTCATTGTGGTCTTTTCTTTCTACATCACGTATCCCGCTTAAAACGCAATGCTACTGGCTGAAAAATATACCAAAATGTAGATCTCGGCGTGTTCAACAACTGAGACCTATTACGGGCCAAATGGAGGACTGTTAAAGTGCCAAAAAACGAAAGTCTAGTCCAAGATCTACATTTTAGTCAGCCTTTCCTGCTCATCACAGAGCGATGTCAACCCAGTCCCCATAATGAGTAATAAGGACGGCACACTTTTCCAATGCTACAACTCGGTCCCCAGCAGTATTTAGTTAATTTTATTACATGTATCTCTCACCTTAATAATCTGCCAACACTCCTCTGCATACATCTTCCTTGTAAAACCAATCCAAAACATCTTCTCTAAATGCAAAAAATCCTCCATCCTCACCACATCCTTACAGTCCTTCATCGACATGTAAGTCACCTTCTTTGCCTGCTTCCATTGTTCAAGGGTCACCAATTGCTTATGAATCTCTGCAGACACTTTTGTGTTCAACTCGATGCCATAAAGAACTGATGGGTTGAAGTAGGTCAATAGTTCCAAATGTTTCTCCACAAGACCCTCGGTGATTGTGCTATGGAAATGGACAGTCTCAGCGGGGATTCTGAGATTTCCGTCTCCGAGTTTTGTTATGAGTTGAGTCAAAAAATGATTCTGATCTATCTCAACCCCTCCAATATCCAACAGCTCTATCCGAACATCCGGTAGCCTGAGAATCTCCAAAAAGTCCTTTATAACACTATAATGAGAATAGACCCTACTGAAAAGGGTTTCCCTTCCATCACGGATTTGGAGACTAGTGAAGTAGGGGACTTTAGTTGGTTCGAGGCACAATGAGATTTCAAGGGATTTGTGGGGTGAGCAGATGTCAGGGATGGAGTAGTTCATAGCTGTGAATATTGTGGTGGAAAGTTGTGAAATTTTAGAGAGAAAAAACTGCGGCGGTCACCTTTTTATACTTTTTTTCTTTCTTCCCTGCCGTCTCTCAATGCGTTTTCTGACGATTTTCATGACTGTGTAGGCAAACAATAACGTGAAAATCAAAAGTTTGAAAAGTCTGGGGTGTCTTAGACGCGTTTTTCTTTTCCTATGGAGACTTGAAGATGATTTGTTATTACAGGTTGGTTGTACCAATGAATGTAAGACGGATGGGTGCCTTGGACGTGTTTTTTTCTTCATATAGAGATTTGAGGACGCTGTAACATCCCGATGTTATTGATATTAACCAAATTGGGATATCTGGGGTGCCTTAGGCGCATTCTTCTCTTCCAATGGAGATTTGAGGATACTTTGTTATAACAGGTCGGTTGTATAAAACAACTTCAGAAATCTGGGGTGTCACGGACGCGTTTTTCCTTTTATGGAGAATTGAGGACGCCGTAACTACCGGCTGTTGTTGATATCAACAAAATTGGCATGTTTCGGATGCCTTTGGCGCGTTTTGTTTTACTTCAGGTTTTTTTCCAGTCCTGCTCAGTCTCTGGAGGACTAGATACGGTCTGGCAGCCCTGAAATTTAAAAGTATGGTTTTCCAGAAAAACGAAGAATCGGGAACAGGACTCTAAGAAAGTGGACTACGGAAGTGGAGATGCTATCTACATAGCTTAGAAAAATATCATAGAACCTGTATCTACTTATCTCATTCTCTTGAAATCCGCTTTGTAATTGAAATTTGACCCTGGTGAAAAAGACGCGGTTTTCTGTCTCGGAGCTCATGAGAGTTGATACTCAACGAACTTGAAAATCCCCACTCTATATCTATGTAAAACTCACATACACATCAAGAGATTACTGGGCATGCTGTGAGCGCACATGGTAGAAATCCCCCCCATTTCAATGCGAATATCTCATTTCCTCTTCTGATCCATTTCAATAAACTCCTTACATATAGTAGTACAAACCCGCCCCCCCCGAATTTCAAATTTCCGCTCTCCTGAGCCGTAATCCAACTCATGCGTACTCTTACTCTTTATCTCCCGCTCGTCCCTCCCTTCTCACCGTTGCTATGAGAGATAAGCCCCGGCGGGCATCATGTGTTACTTCTCTTTTACTTCTTTGCCTTGCACTTTTTCAATCAATAATTTAGTTATAATGGCTCCACCACGACGTGTTACCACTGCTGGCGAATTCAGCAGACTGACAACTACAGAAAAGATCAAGGCCATAAAAAGGATGAAGTTGTATGATAGGTAAGTTAGAGAAACTTGAGAAAAATTTGCTCTATTAAACTTTTCCAGAGCAACAATCCTGGTTGACTTTGCTCTTCTCGGCTACAGTACCCCTCTGAAACTGAAGCACGCTGATATCGAGGAGTACGTCTTTATGAGATTGCCAGGAGGCCCAAATGCTCCAGTTCGACAAGCACCGGCAGTAGCTGTCACTACTACAGATCACAGAAAGCGTATGACACAATGCGTTGGCTTTGAGTACTTCATAACTCATTTCCGGTGCTGCCTTGAGACATTCACTGATTGTTTCACTATCAGAATTAGTGAGGGATATGAAAATCACTTCTTTGGAATGATGATTCCAGTGATAAGAAGAAACCAGGGAGTGTTCATCAGATGCAAGCAGTTCCAATGGCGATGTACTCCCAATAATCATAGATGGATTGAGACAGTCGTCAAGTTCCTTGAGTCAGACCTTCTGAAAACTGTAGTTTTAATGGAGGATTGTACTCAGGCCATACTGAATGAGATCTCGGTGACAGTACAGTTTAATCATTGCGAGGCGTTGAAATTCAATGGAATCAAGAATGGGGTGCAGTTTGATTTGGAAAGGTTGAAGCATTTCAAGAGGCTGGAAGTTGCTGTGAGGAAATTCACCAAACGAAACTTTGAGGAGTTGGTTGAGGTAGGATGGTGGCTAACTTTTAAGTTAAACTTGTGTCATATTCCAGAATTTCCGCAAGCCACTCCCGGTTGGCAGCTCATTCATTATCGATACGAAACCTGGTGGTATCGCATGGGGGAGTAAAACTGCAAGATGTTCCAACAAAATTCAAAAGTTTGCTACCCAAACTGCCAACCACATTCTTATTGTCAAAATCGACAAGAATCGATTTCAAGGAGTCGTCTGTCGAGAACACGAGAGACACCCGAAATTTAATAACTATATTAAAGTGGAGAAGTCTAAACGGCTTCCATTGGTCCTACCAAAGACTTGAATGATTTTTTTTTTTCATTTTGAGTCCTGTATCAGTATCTAGTTACAGTACTGGCCATAAAGAATTCGACAATTGCAGTTTTTGTTGAAAATGGTCAAGTTTGTGGCTGTGATACGGCATTTTTGGCAGTCTCACAATATTTATTGTTTATGGAGTGAACAGAACACAAGTAGAGCTTTATTTTTGTATTTTACAACTTTTTAGTAGGAGCACATCCCAAGAAGTTACAGGCAATCAATGTAAAAAAGCTCAAAAATTTCTCTTTTTAGCACTGAAAGAGGGCAAAAATTGTGAGCAATCAATTTGACGAATGATAACATTTTAGGATGTGTCCGTACAAAAAATTTGTCAACTACAAAAATGAAGGAAGGCCGTGTCACAGTTACAAACTTGACCATTTTCAACTAAAAACTGCAAGTGTCGCATTTTTTATGGCCAGTACTGTATGCAACTCATAACCATTCTCCGATTCCCTATTTTTTGACAGATCTCTCAAGAATACCAATCCATATGTACTCCTTGTCTGTATAATGCTAGACGATGAGGCCAGGGGTACCAAAGCAGCTGCGCTCTATTGACAAGTACCATTCTTATCAATAGAGCGCGGTTGCACTAGTATCCCTGGCTTCATCGTGCTGCTACTGTTTCCCTATTAATCCTAAACTGTCCATTTTCTTTTATTCTATTTTAATATGATACTCATAGTTATCAAGGTCCGGGCCTAGACCATTTGTCATAAACATACTTTTTCTGAGACCTATAAGCTCCCTATTTCAAGACCTTATCGCACTCGCACTGGCTCAAATGTCCTTTATTACAATAGTCATTAAATAAAGATACAATAATCTCCAATTTCACACAATTTCACAATAGTTTACTGCTTCTGAGCGGCCTCGATCAACTCGGCTTTCTTCTTCTCGATGATGGCGTGATAGACCTTTTGATCTCCCTCTGATTGACTCTTGATGTACTCATTGAGCTCTCCGAACATCTTTCCGATGATTGCCAGAGAAGTGGCCGCGTCACGCTTTGGCTCGTCGTCCTTTGGTTTGTAGGTAGCGGCGATCTTCAGAATTCCGGCGATGGCTCCTTCGGAGAGACCAGCGGCGACCATGTCGGCCTTGGCTTTTTCGACTGGAATGTTCTTAAGGTTGTAGGGATTCTTGGTTTATAGATGTCATATTATTGAAAAGCTGAAATCCCAGAGATTCCAAATATGTAATTAAATTTTTGATAAGTTGAAAACTCACCGAGATACGAAGCTCTAAAAGTTCAAACCAATGTATCTTATTGAGTTTTCAACCAATCAAAAATCTAACCACAGATTCAGAATCCTTGGAATTTCAGCTTTTTGTGAATGTAAATTTTGCAAAATAAAAACAATTTTAGGCGTGTTGTCGGTGCGCTCTATTGGACTTTCAATTGGTGATTATCGCAAAGGAGCCCTTCGGCATTGGCAAAGGTTCAGTGGAGCGCGGTTTCTTACTTTTTTGCCTCAGAAAAACAAAAATAACGGTTTTTAGCTTCAATTGTTGTTCTAAAGCGCATTTTTTGAATGTTTGGGAAAAAAAGTATTTGAATTTTTTCTCCAAAATTTTTTTGCTGAATTTTTTTTTCAAAGTGTTTTTCCTGAGTTCTCGCTTAGGTCCCGTTGTTTTAAAATGTTATTTTCATACTAAACAAGACCAGGGCTACATTTTTGTAATTGACAACTTTTTGATAGCTCCGCCCACTTTTGAGATACAGTAGCTCTCCCTAGGAAAGCTAAGTACCTATCTTCAAACGCCTGTATCTCAAAAGTGGGCGGAGCTATCAAAAAGTTGTCAACCAATGAAATGTAGCCCTTTTTAAGAGCTATAAGAATATTATAATTTTATAGAAATTGAGCAAACTTGGACTCAGTTACAGGTCTTCAAAGTTGTACTTTTTTTTCAAGCCAACATTTTTTGGTATTTTTTGACAACTCACGTTTCTCTGCCATTTCTGCAAATTGAAGTCACCAAGTGAGTTGATGTCTATTCCTCCACTACTCTCTAGCCTATTTATACCAAACATTTGTGACTTTGTACCTTCGACCGACCCGCCCCTCTAATGCTTACGTGTTCCGAACAACAAAAACCGAAAATAATTTGATGAAATGTGTCAAATTGACATTCCAACTGATAACAAGTGACACTATTACAACGTGTTTGCGATAAAACATACATGCAACTTTTGAAATAAAACAAACAATTTTCAGTGAGCAAAAAAATTCCAAAATTTGAAACTTTCTGAAAATCAAAATCAGACCACTTCCAGATAGTCTCGTTATGCTATATCCTAAAATTCCTTATAACATTTTTATATGACTATGTAGATCAAACCAAGAGCTACATTTTTGTAGTTGACAACTTTTTTATAGGACCACTTCCCGGGTTACTGTAAGCCTTCAAAGTTTGTATTATTTCAACTTTTTCAAAAACCTTCAAACTTCAAAAGGCTACAGTAACCCGGGGAGTGGTCCTATCAAAAAGTTGTCAACTACAAAAATGTAGTCCTAGATTCAATCTACACAACAAAATAAAACATTTGAAATTTGGAAAACTTTGGACCCTATGGTAAGCCATTAAATATCATCGATTTTCAATATTTTGAAAAACGCGTCAAAGGCACCCCAGCTTGGATTTTCTGAAATTTGTGGACATCAGGAGGAACCTCTAAACATCCGGAAAATCACAAACAGTCCAGAAACAGCGTCAAAGGCGCTCAGTCTGTCAGAATCTCGATTTCTCGGGAAACGCGTCAACGGCGCGCCAGCATCATACGATTTTTGTGTCTGTCTGTTCATCTGTGTATCCACGTCACTTGTCTTCGATAATTTACGACCAAGTCACAAAGGAGGCTCCAAACCACAAAACTCCGCCCCTTTTCCTTTTTGAAAGTCACAAAAAACTAACATTTTACTACCAAAGAAAAGTCCTCACTCATTTTATTTACAAAAAAACGATAATTTAATTTCCCCAAGGAATAATAAATTATTGAAAACGTTAAAAACTTCAGACTTTTGTGTGATTGAATATGAAATCTGCGCATTTGGACGCACGGACACACAGACAGGCACAGGCTGTAAAAATATGGATTCCAGCCGGTCAGCAATCAAAAATTAATGGGTTGGGCGGTTTCCATCATGTTAGTTCGAATCACATGAGTACTTGTCGTATAAATGCACTTCTGATAAGAGCCTCGCCAGTTACTCACAAACATATTCCTATTTGAGGCACATATCAGAGCACAAAAAAATAGGCTAACCACTTGTTAATCTTTAGACTTTTAGCACCATGTACACCTTCAACTCGAACCACATTCCTGTTCGCATACTCCAATGATTTCAATGTTGATATTATGAATGTTGCAATGAACAGGCTTATGTTCCTATTAGATGGAGCATCTTGGAGGTTTGTCAAGTATGCGAATGTTCGATTCGATACGAAGCTGCAAGATCCTATTAGTTTTCATGATAATATCAAGTAGGTATTTGGCAGGCTCGGTTTTATCGCGGGAATCATCATTACAGAGATCTAAACACCTCGGTTTATTCTCATATGGTGGATTCTGAACAGAAATTAGAGGATAAAGTGGAGAGTAATATTTTGGATGTAATAGAGGTTGGTACACTTTGAAACTATAGTCAAAAGTGTATTCATTACTTTTTTTACAGTTGAAATGCTCAACTTTGAGATAGTGTCATAGTAAAACTAACTGTCCCACAAAACAACTTTTTATGGGATATAATAGACCAACAATATAACTTCATTTTGCAGTTGACAACTTTTTTGTACGGATACTCCCTAGAGAGTTATGGTTATTTTTAGCCGACAGCTCAAAAATCGCCCTGAAATCGGTCTATTTGAGGGAGAAATTACTTACTATTAGTCGATATGTAACTTGCTAGGGAGTGTCAGTACAAAAAAAGTGTCAACTACAAAAATGTAGTTCTATTCTTGGTATGTTTGATCCCTTAAAAATTTTGGTTGTGGGACAGTTTGTTTTACTATGACACACTCTCAAAATTGGTCATTTTCAACTGAAAACGGCAGAGCTTGACACTTTTGAGCAGTGCTGTATGGCCCTGAATCCCTTTCAGAACTACCTTCTCAACAACCAATCCCCTCTCTGTGGCTCCGTAATTTGCATTATAATGAAACGGAATCCGATTCGAAACAATACTGAAAGACTGGTCAAGCTGTTACAAGACAATCATATTATGTTGAGAATCGTGGGCAGTGATCAGATGTTGGGCGGTTCGGATTCAATGATTATGTACGACATGGCAGTGAAGACTAATGGATTATACATTTTTACTTATAGCCAGTACAGTGATGTTTTTGACGATGTGAGCTTTTACAAGGCTTTTAGGAATTCACAATAATAATTACAGAGTTTCAAATGGGCTGTATACAGCCCTTCCTCCAACTTCTTATTCTATGCACAGAACATTGCGGTGTCCGGAGAAGGAACTGTAGACCTTCCATCGTTTTTGCTCAACGGACAGGAATTTGTAGCCTCAGTTAGCGCTGAAATGAATGTTCAGAATCATGGTAGGTGAGAACTGAAAATCAACCTTCAGAATATTTATTTCATGGCTAACTGATGAAATCAATTCTATACAACTGTTTGTTGGGAATCAATCTTCCGGATTCAGTTTTGAAATTTATTGCAATAAATGGACATTGGTATAATACTAAATACTTTTCACCACTTGCGATCAACATTTTCAGCGGAATCAGACAGTGCAATTTAGCGGAGGAAGTTTGATGTCGAGCATCTCGCAACCTGTATCACTTAATTATGACTATAATACAGATAACATTCAGATATTGGAAATTCGATTCTGGTCCCTTACGTTTGTGGTTTTCATTTCGACTATTTTAAATTTTCTGATTTTTTCAGAGCGCCATCGGATTGGCTAGCCTACCCAACTGGAGATTTGTTGAATTAATATTTTTCACTACTACCACCTAACTTCCACATTGTGTAATTATGTCAAATAATACAATTTCTTCTATAATTTGTATATGAATGTGTAGATCAAACCAAGATCTGCAATTTTGTAGTTGACAATTTTTTGGTAGGACCACTCCCCGGGTTACTGTAAGCCTTCAAAGTTTGCAGCTTTCTCAAAAACCTGCTAACTTAAAAAGATTACAGTAAGCCAGGAAAGAATCTCACAAAAATGTGATCAACAGCAAAGTTGTAGTCCTAGATTTGATCAACACATTAAAATAAAAAAATGTAAAACTTTGGACCCTATGGTAAGCCATAAAATATCATCAATTTTCAATATATCGCAAAACGCGTCAAAGGAACCCCAGTCTTAATTTGTTTTTTTTTTTTTTTTTTCGGACATCCGGAGATCCGTACAAACAAACCGACAATCATCCTCAACTTTCCGACTGGAAAACGGGGTCAAAGGCGCGCCAGCCTGTCATAATCTCAATTACTCGGGAAAACGCGTCAAAGGCGCACCAGGCTCCACTCGATTTTTGTGTCTGTCTATCTATCTGTGGATCCACGTCACTTGAGGCTCCAAACCACAAAACTCAGCCCCTTTTTCCTTTTGAAAGTCACAAAAAGCAATCATCTTACTAATAAATTTCACTATAAGGCACAGGAATTCAGAATTCTCACATAAAAAAAGCAAAAAGCAGACACAAAAATAGAAAGTTATCACACATTTTGTTTCTTCAAGAACTGGTAGACGACGCCAAAGTCTTTGGCCTGGTAGGCGGGGTCACGGGCGAGAATACGGTAGATTTGATGGGCGAGTGATCCCATCGGAGTGGGTGCCTGGGTGTTGGTGGACGCGTTCTGGGCGAGTGACAGGTCTTTGGCCATGAGGGTAGTGCCGAAACCGCCGGCGTAGCCCTGGAAAAAACGATTTTTTTGAAATTTTTGGATCGAAATTTAGGATAGGGAGTACTTTGCCTAGATCCGGATTTTAAGATCGGGTTACTGTACCTGGATCCCAATTTTTGGATCGCGTTACCGTACCTGTATCCGGGATCCAAATTTTAGGATCGGGGTTATAATAACTCAATCCAAAGTTTAGGCTCATGAGTACTGTATCTAGATCCAAAAACTTTGGATCGGGGGTACTGTACCTAGATCCAAAATTTAGGATCGGGAGTGCTGTACCAGGATCCAGATTTTAGAATATAGGATGTAGGTACAGTACCCCCGATCTTAAAGTCAGGATCCTGGACCATATTTTTGGATCGGGGGGTACTGTACCTAAATCCAGATTTTTGGATTTAGGATGTAGGTACAGTACCCACCAGAGCTGTGCGGAATTCCTTCCTTCGACTTCCTTCTTCCTTCTTCCGGGCGTTTTTTCACTTCCTTCTTCCTTCTTCCTTCTTCCTTTTCAAAAAAATCACTTCCTTCTTCCTTCTTCCCTCTTCCTTTTTGCAAATTTTACTTCCTTCTTCCTTCTTCCTTCTTCCTTTTCAAAAAATTTACTTCCGCACAGCTCTGGTACCCACGATCTCAAATTTAGGATCGAGGGTACCGCACCTGGATCCAGATTTTAGGATCGGGGTTACTGTACTCTGATTCAAAATTTTATGACCGAGATTACCGTACTTCAATCCAAATTTTAGAAATTAGGATCGGGTATTTTTTCAGAATCCTCTTTTTTACCTTGGCACATGGAATGTTTGGAAGAACTCCTGGCACTGGATTATAGGTGTCCGATGACCAGCAACGACCCGACGACGTATTAATGATTCCAGCGAGAGCTTTCGCGTCGAGACCCATTGACATTCCCAAATTCATCGTCTCCGCCACAGCGACCATCTGAATTCCGAGTAACATGTTGTTACAGATCTTGGCGGCCGTTCCGTTTCCGACGGCTCCCAGATTCACGATATTCTTTCCCATCAGACTGAGCACTGCGTTCGCACGGGCGAATGTCTCATCGTTGCCGGCGCCGACCATGAATGTTAGAGTCGCTTGTTGGGCGCCTGGAAATGGTTATGGATATTATGGGGAAATCGCAATTTTCGAGTGAATTTTGGTCAAAAATGGGTTAATGAGAACTTTTTGACGAAAAAACTGCTTTTTCGAAGCCAAATACTCCAAAAATCAGTAATTTTCGTCAAAAAATGAGTCAAGACACACTTTTTTTGATAGGAAATCGCTGAAATTGCATTTTTCGAGCAAAAAGCCTTAAAAATGGTTATTGACCGTCTGGAATCGGTTCTAGGAGATGAGAAATCGCAATTTTCGACATTTTTCCAACTTTAACAGGTTTTCATCATTTAAAACTGCTGAAAAAGCTGAAATATAGCGAAAAACTGCTTTTTTGACGCCAAATACCTCAAAAATTGTAAATTTTCCGTCGGATGTTGAGAATTTCTGGTCAAATTTTGAAAAAACTGAAATTCTGACAAGAAAAATGTCTGAAAAACCAGATTTTTAGCAAGAAAATCGTCAAAAATGGCTATTTCTTGTCGAATTTCTACTGATTTTCACAAAAGTGAGACTGTCTGGCGCTCCATTGACGCCTTTTTCAATCTGGCTGGAGAGCATTGAAAATAATGGAAAAATCACGATTTTCGACTGATTTTTCGTCAAAAAATGAATTAAATCCCGCTCAGTAGAGCGAAAAAGCTGAAATTTTGCTGGAAACCCTTTAAAATTGTACATTTTTCGTCGGATTTTGAGAATTCCTGGTCAAATTCTGACTGAAAAACCACATTTTAAACAAGAAAACCGTCAAAAATAGCTATTTCTCGGCGAATTTCAGCTTTTTTCCATTGATTTTCACTAATTTTCCCGTTTTTTCTCCACTCCGTACCAGTGACACCACCAGAAATGGGTGCATCAATATACTCTGCCTTAAGGAGAGCCGCCGCTTGAGCCACTTCTAACGTCACGACTTGATCGATAGTCGACGAGTCCATACACAGGGTTCCCGGTTGGATTGTTCTGGAAATTTCAAATTTTGGGATTTTTTATGAAATTTTTTTTTTCAATTTTTTTTTCAATTTTTCCCAATTTTCTGAGCAAAAACCCACTTAAAAATGCCATTTTCTCCCTGATAAACAGCTTTCACGTGTGGAGAGCTCGGCAAAACCGTCACAATTTCTTTTGAGGCGGCGGCGATGTCTGCTGGATGAGTGGCCACTTCACAGCCTTCTGACTGCAAATATTCGAGTTTTTATTGATTTTTTCAGTTCTAAATACCTTGAATTGGTCTACAACTTGCTTATTAACATCATAGACGATCAGTTTCTTTCCATTTTTGAGCAAATTGCGAGCCATATGGCCGCCCATGTTGCCGAGCCCGATGAACCCAGTGAGAGACATTCTGGAATGAATTTAATGAATTTAATGGGAAATTGATTTATTTTAGATTTTTCTGAGCAGAAAAAATTGAGAAAAAGATGAAATTCATTGGGAGTTTTCAATAGATTTAAATATTATTAAATTAATAACTATTGTCCACGAACTGTCCGAGAGGACAACAGTGTTTGCGTACAGTGGTGACTCCGTCACGTCAGAATGCAGACTCTGAGAAAAGCTGAAATTTTTTTTCACTGAAACATGCTATTTATATAATTTAGGTATAATTTTTCGAGCTAAAAACTATCTCAGTAAATTCTGCAACTCTTAATCTCTCAAACAATCCAACTTTTCTTTCAAAAACCCTACGAGAAAAACGGACGGTTCACTCTGAAGAAAAAATCTAAAAAATCAAGAAACCAACGTTTCCAATGTCAAAGAAAAGTCAATCTTGACCTGTCTTCTGTCTTTCGAACAAAGAAATAGCATGGGAAACGAGGAGGGTAGCAGAGAAAAAAAGAGAAAAGAAGATAGGAAGTTGGCGACGGAAAAAGTGCAGAAACACACGTGCTGCTCGTTGTAAGAGACACGTCATAGGCAATTTTTTGAACTATTTATTGGAAAACTAAAAGAAAAAATGAATATCATACAAAAAAGCGGGGATTGCATCGGAATATTTTTTTACAAAAAAGTGAAATTTAAACTGGGAATTCATGGCAAAAATAAATAAATTTATACATTTATCGATTGATTTTTTCAACACAAGCCCTCCTCATCATCGTCCTCGGCGATTCCTCCACCATTTCCTCCCGGCGCTTTCAGATTCTTCATCACTCGGAGGTACTCATTATCCATCGATCGGAGTGTTCCACACTTTAGAACATTCTGGAAACTCTCGTCATCACCGGCGTCGTAGTATCCGATGAGATTCTCGCACACTCGACCGTCGTCTGATGTCTGCATGTCGGGCGATTGACTGGAAATTCACAAAAATTAGATTGTCTGGCGCGCCTTTGACGCCTTTCTCACCCTACAGCCCAAGAAAATCGGAAAAATAGCTATTTCTTGTGGAATTTCAGCTTTTCCCACTAATTTCCATTGACTTTCACAAAAATGCGACAGTCTGGCGCGCCGTTGACGCCTTTTTCAGTCATTTTCATCGAAAATTGGACTGTCTGGCGTGCTTTTTGACGCATTTTTAGTTGTTTCATCTCAAAAAGAATGTCTGGCGCGTCTTTGACGCCTTTCTCACCCCACAGCCCAATAAAATCGTTAAAAATATCTATTTATTGTCGAATTTCAGCTTTTTTCTACTAATTTTCACCAATTTTCACAGAAATTAGACTGTCTGACGCGCCGTTGACGCCTTCTCTCACCTCACAACCCAACTATAATCCTTCAACGCCGCCACCGAATCCTCCATTGCCAAATTGACAATGACGAGACCGATGCCGAGTTGCCCGATACGTGGATATTCCTGAAAATCAAAAACATGAAAATTAGGCTCCGCCCCTTTTCTCTTACCCGAATCTCGACGAATTTCTCGATTTCCTCTCGAATCGAGACGAGTGCTCCCTTGAAATCCTCGAGTTGTAATGAGAGTTTTGTGATTTGTTTCAAGAATTGACTCGCCATTTTCGCACGATCCGATTGTTGGACGAGAGCCAGCCCACGTTGGTAGATCTGAAGGAAAAGTGGTTGAAAACGCGTCAAACTGCACGCCAGACAGTCATTTTTCAGATTAAACCAGTGAAAACGCGTCAAAGGCGCGGCAACCGCTCACCGGTCGATTCAAATGAAAACGCGTCAAACGGCACGCCAGACAGCCGTTTCTGATGTTTAACAACTAAAAACGCGTCAAAGGCGCACCAGACAGTCATTTTTCAGACGAAACAACTAAAAACGCGTCAAAAGGCGCGCCAGACAGTTTTTTCAAGCGAAATAACTAAAAACGCGTCAAAGGTGCACCAGAAGCATCTGTGTAAAGAAAACGATAAACACGCGCTTCAGGTGCGCCTGACAATTCTAAAAAGGCACTCCAGACAGTCATTTCTGACGGAAAAATAATAAGAAAATAAGTTTTTCCCGTCAAAAATGACTGTCTGGCGTGCCATTTGGCGCGTTTTCTTGAAAATTAAGATTATGACAATCTGGCGCGCTTTTGACGCGGTTCTTCGGAAATTTGATGATTTTCTCTGTTCAAACGCGCCAAAAGACACGCCAGACAGTCATTTCTCGCGAAAAATAACGGAAATTCGATGTATTTCTTAGCTCGAACGCGCCTCCAAAGCCTCAGAATCCAAAATTTTCGCATCTTTCCGTCTATCTATCTGTCTGTCGATTTGTCCAGATGTCTCCTCCTCCAACTCACCGCCAACGCCTTCTTCGGATCATCGTTCTTCAACACATCGGCCGCCTTCTCGACAGTCATCGCAGCGGTATCAAGACTTCCGCTCTCCGCATATCCATCTATCGCCTTTTCGAACAATTTCACCGCTTCCGAGAACTCTTTTATGTCACGGAGCAACATTGCCGCACCCTCACGGGCTCTGAAAAGAGGGGCGGAGTTTATAGGGAGGAAAGGGGCGGAGCTAAGTTACTTTGCCGCATGAAAAAGATTCCGATTCTCCTGATAGTATTGAGCCGCTTTCAGCAACGAATCGGCCGCCTTTCTCGGCTCCTGAGCATTCCGATAGCAGACGGCGGCTCTCTCCAACGAGTAGGCCGCTCCATCGTAGTCGGGCTTGAATTTCAGTTTTATCATCGACGTTTTCATACAATCTTCTGCTTTTCGCTCGCATTCTGACGCCTCTTTTAGACGAGATGCGTTGGCAGACATGATGGTGGTGGGCGGAGCTGAAAATGGGAGGAGTCGATGGGCGGAGTTTCGGGGGGTGGAGAGAAGGTAGAAAGTTTCACGGATAAAAAATTCAGAAATAGAAGAAAAAATGATACTTTCAGTGGGCGGAGATTCTAGAAAAGTGTCTCAGGCGCACCAGAGAATAACTTTTAGTAAAAATGCATAGAAAACGCGGCTCAGCTCTGACCAAAACATTCTACAGGTACACCAAATAAATATATATATATATGAAAATGAAGTAAAATGTGGGCGGAGCATCTGGAAAATCGTCTAGAAACCAATAATGCGTCAAAGGCACGCCAGATTAACTGAAATTTCCAGATTTCCAGAAGATTTATCTGGAAAAAAGTGTCAGAGATGATGAAAAATTGACGAAAACCTTGGAATGAGAGTGATAACTGCAAAGCGAATTAAAAAACGCGCCAAAGGCGCACCAGCCGCTTTTTCGAAAATACAAACATAAACGCGTCATAAGGTACGCCAGACAGTGTCTTTCACAATGAAATATATGAAAAAACGCGTCAAAGGCACCCCAGAATTGGCGAAAGAAGAAAAAAAGACACTCAAAGTGGGCGGAGTTCCTGGAATTGTGTAGAAACCAATGAAAGATGCACCAGAGAGTAATAACTGCAAATGGAATTCAAGAAACGCGTCAAAGGCACGCCAATGTCGGTGTCTGTTCGAATGAACTATTTGAGAAAAAAGGGTAAATGTACTCAAAGTGGGCGGAGCTTCTGCAAATGAAGAAAACGCGTTAAAGGCACGCCAGAATTCAAAATAAGCGAATTTCGGCGATGTCTCGCTTCTAAAACGCTCTTTTTTCGAAATTTCCGGAATTTTCATATTTCCAGAAGATTCCTCTGAGAAAACGTGTCAGAGATGATGAAAAATTGACGAAAATTTGGAATGCGAGCCCATGAGAATGAGAGAAAAGGTCTGTGAGTTGTGAGAAAGAGTAACTGGAAAATTGAATTTCCATCATCATGTGAACACGAGAGAGTGAAACGCAGAGATTTCAGATACCAAAGAATGTTAATACCAAACGATAAGTAGAAAGTGCTTAAAATGCCATGAAGAGATCTGAAACAGGCTAAAAATGAGAAAAATTGAAAAAACAAACTGAAAGTTAGCGATCGCGATAGAAAGTAACCTGAAAAATGAGTCATAACTGCAACTCGAATTCAGAAAACGCGTCAAAGACACGCTAGACACTTAAAAACGCGTCATAAGGTGCGCCAGACCGTGTCTTTTTGAATGAAATATATGAAAATGGAGCAAAAAGTGGGTGGAGCGTCTGGAATCGTCAAGGATCCAATGAAAAGCGGATAACTGCAAATGGAATTCAGGAAACGCGTCAAAGGCACGCCAGTGTCCGTGTCTGTTAGAATGAACTATTTGAGAAAAACAGGTAAATGTACACTCAAATTGGGCGGAGCTTCTGCAAATGAAGAAAACGCGTTAAAGGCACGCCAGAATTCGAAATAAGCAAAAATTTCGCCGATTTTGAGGCATTTTTCAGAGCCAAAATCGCGTCATAGTCACGCCAGATTGTGGAAATCCTGAAAATTTGAAAAGGAACGCGTCCGGGGTGCGCCAGGAACCAGATATTTACGAAAGCTGTGAAAATCGCGGAGCCTTGGAGCCATTTACAGAAAAGAGTTGCTTAAATTGCTTCAGAACTTCAGATGAATGAGATATGAAGGAGATGGATCCATGGATTGAAAAATCTTCTGATATTGGCCTAAGAATCGCAAAAACTAGGCCAGCAGTGATTTTCAGAGAATTTCAGAAACGGAATCTGTATGAAAAATGAGGTTTAAGATTTCAGGACCAGGAAGAATCTGAAAGAACAAGAACAACACTCATTCAAAAGTATATAGCGAAGATTTTGGGAAACTTTTTTTGTTGGAAAAAGAAGAGATAAGAAAATATATAGATTGGATTTATTTTAAGGAAGAAAAGGAAGAAAAAAGCTGGTAGAGACGAGAAGAAGAAGAGAGTAGAAGCAGAAGAGCAGTAGTTTTAAGAACTTATGAGATAGTTGAAGATAGTAAACATATATATGTATAAATATATATCAAGTCTGAAAATAAATAAGAAGATAAAAGAAGAAGAAGAGATTTTTTGATGAAGAATGAAGATGTGGATGAAGAAGAAGAAGAAGGTTGGATTGGATTGAGAGAGGAGTGTCTCACGAGATTCATCGACGCCAGTAAGACTGAAATTAAGCTTTAACATATACATATATCAATTCAACAGACAAATCACAATGTACACTTTAGGGGGCGGAGCTTTAGATAAGATTCTCAAGAGTAGAGATTCAGACGGTGAGAGTGAGTGATGGAGAATAGAAAAATATGATTAGAAAAGTGTCAACTTGACACAGAAAAAAGTGAGTTTTTGGATTTTAAATCTGAAAATCGGTGTCTGAAATGAATGCTGTAATAAATGCTTCAATATCAGTATCTCCGCCGTCTGACCGCTTGTCTCTTCTCTCGAAAATCATTATCTCCTCCTCTTCCATTCGGTTCCATCATATCAAGTAGTCGTCTAACCTGATCTCCTTGTGGTCCTCCCTGACCGCCTTGTCCACCGCCTTGTCCACCACCCTGCACACCGCCACCGTATCCATCACCGAAGCCAGCCGATCCGTGATTCGCTGTCATTTGGGATTCTTGGCCGGTACGCATTTGAGCCATTGCGGCGACGCCGAGTCCGAGACCGAGGCCCATGATGTTGTATTTGGCGAGGACCTGGAGAAAATCCGAGAAATGAAGAGGTTTTGAGCGGGAAACTACAGTAACCCTGGAATCCCGGATCCTGGATCCAAACTATAGTAACCCTTGAAAACAGGATCCAAAGTACAGTAACCCTTGAATCCGGGATCCTGGATCCAAGTTACAGTAACCTTCAAATCCAGGATTCAAACTACAGTAATCCTTGAATCTCAGATCCAGGATTCAAACTACATTAACCCTTGAATCTCGGATCAAAACTACAGTACACAGGATCCGTTTATAGGATCTCCTTTTCTTATCCTGGGTTACTGTAGTTAGATCCAGGATCATACAGTACATCAATATTGTTTCAAAGTACAGTAACCCAAGGTTACTCTAGGATCTGATCACAATAATTAAGATCCTGGATCCAAACTACAGTAACCCTTGAATCTCGGATCCAAACTACAGTAATCCTTGGATCTCAGATCCAGGGTTCAAACTACAGTCCACAGGATCCGTTTATAGGATCTCCTTTTATGATCCTGGGTTACTGTACTTAGATCCAGGATCATACGGGGTACAGCAATCTAGTGGCAAAGTACAGTAACCCAGGATCGCTCTAGTATCTGATTACAGTACCCCTGAGATCCTGGATCCAGTTACAGTACCCCGAGATCTTAGATCCTGGATCCAGTTACAGTATCCCCGAGATCCTGGATCCAGTTACAATAACCTCAAGATCTGAGATCCTGGATCCAGTTACAGAACCTCTGAGATCCTGGATCCAGTTACAGTACCCCTGAGATCCTTACCTGCATAGCCTGCATCACTTCCGACACACTCTGCTCGTTGAATCCCGACGTACGGAGCGTTGATTGCAGATTGTCGAGGAATGAGAGTAACTGAAACCCTCTAACTATTATCTCACTTTCAATCCACTGTCCCCTACCTCATTATTCCCCAATCCATTCATCGGATACTTCTGATTCGGATTTCCATTTCCGAATTGTGGTCCTCCACCACCACCTCCACCAAACTGTCCCTGTCCTCCGCCACCATATCCACCTCCTTGGCCTCCACCGAATCCAGCAGCTCCCACATTCATTCCACCGCCTCCACCACCACCGTTGAACGCTGGCGCCTGTTGGAATGGAGCGTTTTGGGATTGATTTCCGGTGGGACCGCCTGTGTTGGTTGCTCCGTTTGGTCCAGAAGCCTTTCCAAAGTCTTCCTTGTTTATTTCAGAGGAATGGTGTGGATCCGAAGCGACTTTTTCCAAGACTCGAGATGCTGCTTGAAGGAGAGCCGCGGATTCCTCATGAGCTACCGTAACAACTCTCTCTAATGAGGTCTTCGCCTCCACAGACCCCGCCTTCGGATAGACTTGAATCTGGCACCCGAATTGCTCTCGAATATCCTTGATATTGGCACCAGACTTTCCGATCACCATACCGGCCGACGTATTGGGCATAACGATCTTAATCTCATTGCCACGCGATGTGTTCTTGTGGTCGAATGCGTCGTTGCCAGCTTGATCGGCGCATTTCTCGCGGATTTTATCCTGGATTGACTCGATTACAGCCATGATGTTGTTGAGGCGTCCTTTTACGAGACAGATTCGTTCGGAGGTTCCTGGAAAGGAAAAGTATGTCCAGATGCCCGGAAATCGTAAAAAACGCGTCGAAGGAACGCCAGCATCCATTTCTTTTTTAAAAGAAACTGCTCTTAGAATCGCTCTATTTTGACATTTCAAACGCGTCCAAGGCGCGCCAGCCCCAGCCCCCATTACTCACCTGGATAAGTCTCACTATTCTTGCTCATCTGAACGCGACAATTGTTATCATTCTTCAAATTGCGCATCGCCTCTCCACCCTTTCCAATAATCGCACCGACAGCCGACGACGGAATCAGAATCTTGATCGACAAATGATCGCCGCCCTCCTCCTCTTGTCCGAAGTGCGCCTTCTTGTTGGCTGGGCCGTCGGTGGCGTCTTGCGGACGTTTCACGCCCTGTTGCGACGGTTTTGTGTCGTCAGAGTAGTCGTCTCCCATTATTTCTGGAATTTAGAGAGAATTTGGAATAGGGTTGGGGGATTTGGGGAGAAATTGCATCTTCAAATCATAATTTTAATCAAATTTCGGGAATTTTTTCGGATTGTTGTGGAAAATTTCAGGGGAAAATAGGATATGATCTCAAAACGGTCAATTTGTGGAGAAAATCACGAAAAAGGTGGCAAAAACGAGACAATGAAACGCTCAATTCCTCAGAATTCGAAATTCATGAGAATTTGTGGCCAGGAATGCTCCAGGAGAAAAAAAAAGCTACTGGAAAGTCACAAAATTACGGTTAGAAGTGCAAAACTGGGCTGAAAATGGCTCAAACTAAACAAAAACCTATTCTACAATCACTCAATGCGTCGGAATTCAAAATTCATGAGAACTTGGTGTCAGAAAGACTCAATAGGTTCAAACGGCTTGCGTACTGCCGAAATCTCTGGGGACAGTCACAAAATTGAGCTTAGGAAGGGAAAAACGAGCTTGAAAATTGACTAAAATCACTCAAATGAATCGGAATTGGAAACTTATAACATTGTGCAGCCAGAAGGACCCTCGGAGTGCGAAACGGAGCTAAATAGGATCCTTTTGACTAAACCAGCAGCCAGAAGGAAAAATGAATGTAATTTTCAGCACAAAAGTGATAAAATCTGTCGAAAATTACAGATTTTGGGTCAGAAATAGTGAATTCGGAGTCAAAATCGATGAAAAATCACAAATAATTAGTTAAATGAGTCATTTTTTCCACTGAAAACCAAGATTTTTGTCTGAAAAGTGAGACTGGCGCACCTTTGACGCAATTTTGATGGGAGAAAAAAGACTTCAGGAATGCGAATCGGAGCTTAAAATGATCAAAATGACGGCCAGAAACAACAGAAAATCGAGAAAACGGAACGTTCTCTTATAGTTATCACTGATAACTCTCTATCTACGAGACGCAGAGAAACAAAGACCAAGCATCCAACAGTCACAAAAAAACGTAAAAAACGCGACGAACAGAGAAAGAGGTTTGGTAGGCGTCCCGGCTTGGGAAAAGGGAGGATAGCAAATAGAATGGACACACACACACAAGCAGTCAGAGAGCGAGGTCAGAGAGACAGAGCACTCTCCTCGTTCCACGTGCTATTTCGTGGCTCTGCGTGTCTCTGTTGGTGGCGGAAAATCGATATTGTTCGGGAGAGGAGGAGACGACGACGAAGACGATGAAGAAGGGAGGAGGCTGGGGCGGATTTGGCCGAGTGCCAAGTGGGAGAAGTGACAGATGGCTGGTTGTAGTAGTAAGAAGTGGGGAGGGGGGTTATTATGGGAATATGATGATGGGGAGGAGGAGACGAGGAAGATGGAGTTATACTAGTAATCAGGAAGCATTAGGATTGAGTTCTCAGAAAGCTATGTTATTTAGAGTGGATATGGGTTTTCTCAGATGAAACAATTGAAAAGGCGTCAAAAGGCACGCCAGACAGTCTTTTCTGAGGTTAAACGAGTGAAAACGCGTCAAACGGCACGCCAGACAGTCAATTCTGAGATCAAACAACTAAAAACGCGTCAAAAGGCACGCCAGACAGTCTTTTTCAGGTGGTTAAACAACTAAAAACGCGTTAAAGACACGCCAGACAGACTTATTGAAATGTAGCAACTAAAAACGCGTCAAACGGCACGCCAGACAGTCTTTTCCAGGTTAAACAACTAAAACGCATCAAAGGAACTCTAGACAGTCTTTTTCAGATTAAACAGCTAAAAACGCGTCAAAAGGCACCCCAGACAGTCTTTTTCAGATGAAACAACTAAAACGCGTCAAAAGGCGCGCCAGACAGTCTTTTCTCCGATTATACAACTAAAAACGCGTCGAACGGCACGCCAGACAGTCTTTTTCAGATTAAACAGCTGAAAAAGCGACAGAAAGCACGCCAGAATTTATAGATAACCTAGAATTAATGCTGAAACAGAGCTCCGAAAGATTTTGAAAAAAAAGCAAGTGGCTGGCGAGTCTTTGGCGCTTTTTGGCTCGAAAACAGGAAAATCTTAAAAATCGCTCTATTCTCCCAATTTTTTTGGAATTTCAAGCGGAAAATGGAGTTTTCAGTGCCAAAACTTTGCTGGAATCTGTCTAGAATCATATTTTTTGGACTGATACTGAAATTTTTGACTTTCCGGCTCGAAAACAGAAAAATCTCAATAATTACTCGATTTTTACCATTTTTTTCAGGATTTCAAGCGGAAAATTGGGTTATTAGCGTCAAAACTTTGCATGAAGCAGTCTAGAATCATATTTTTTCGACTAATTCAAAAAAATCGAATTTTTAGGCCCAAAATTTCGCAAATTTCTCGTTGAAAAACAAACCTTCCATCGCTTCCTTTAAGTCCTGCAGTTTTACAGCGGGGAATCTATCGAAAATCGATCGATATTCTATTTGATAGAGAAGAGGCGCGAATAAAGAATACAAATATTTTTCCACAGGCCGTTGAGTACTGTAGACAGTACACCGAATGATGCATGCGTACGGCGTGTTTGCGGACTTGTCGACCGTAGTCGGAGAGGGAAAATTGAAAGATGGGCGGTCTGCAATTTCATATGAGAAAGTGTAAGAAGGCATTTATTTAATTTCAGCGAAAGCGTTAAGTATTTTACAAAAAAAAGAGAAAAAATCGAGTTAAATTGTGCAGAAATTTGAGGAATCGAGGAGGAAAAGTGGGAAAATTAGAAAATTAGCGGCGAAAATAGTTAAAATTGAATTTTAAATACTGGCGTTGTCATTTGGGGGCAAATAGGGGGAAAGAGAGAAGCGTTAATTATTAAATAATCAGTGTCTTAAATATAGCATAATGATAATTTCAGAACTTTTAGAACTCCTCAGCTCCGTTGACCTCATCCTCGGGCGGTGCGAATCCCTCTTCCGTTTCGTAGAGTACCTAAAATTATCGATTTTTTCTGATTTTCCGCATTCTGCGGCTTACCTCCAGCACACGCGACACCTCTACATTGCCAATCGACTCATTATCCTGACAAATGACTTCAATCGTTCGTAGCTTACTAAAATAGAAGTCTCTCTCCTTCTCGAGACTCGCGATCACGTTATCCGACTCTGTCAACTGGCGAGTCACCTCCTCCAACTCCTCTTTCAGCTTGTTGAAAGTCGCCATATCCACACCGGGCGCCGCCGCGACAGTAGACGCCGATCTCACTGGCGCCGCGGTCGACGCGGGTTTCGCTGCCGGTGGAGCCGCGGCTTTTGGCGCCGGACGTGGCGCAGCAGCTGCTGGAGCAGGGCGGGGAGCCGCCGGTGTTCTCATGGTGGTCACTGGCTTCTGAGGCACGGTTCTCGCCGGCATTCTGGAGGCCACTGGTGTCTTCGCAGCGCCAGCCGGCCCGTTCTCAGTGGGAAGACCCTCTCCGTTACGGGCGCTCAACGGATCGTACTCGTGTCCGTCGTAGTTGGCGTCGAAGAGTTTCTTGAACCATTGCAAGAACTCAAAGTTGTCCTGAAAGATACTAATTGGGCTGAAAAAGTGGGCGTGGCTTATACTCATACCTGAAACTTTCCTTTGATCAATTTATCCACTGGAATCACCTTCTCCACACCGAGATTCTTCCACGCCGTCTGAACGAGCTTCCAGTTCGAGAGCCAATCCAACTCGAGACGACTGTTCCATTTTACTTTTTTCAGTTGGAGACTGTCCGGGAAGAGGAAGTCGGTGAACTGGAAATTGAAGAGGAATTATAGGAATTATGTGTGTCCGAGAGTCCGGATGTCCTGTGGTTTTTACTGTCTGCCTGTAAATCTGGGCATCGAGATGTCTCTACAGCGCTCAAAAATGACAATTTTCTGTCATTTTCAGGGACTGAGACAGCTGTCTGTAAATCCAGATGTCCGGATGTCCAAAATTGCGCCCGGAGATCAAAAACCGACGATTTCTGTTATTTTTCATCGGAATTTGACAATTTTTCGGGGTAAAGTACACTTCTGAGCATCCGGGTGTCTATTCTGGTCGTCCGAGAGTCCGGATTTCCCAGAATTATGAATTCGAGGGATTTTGAGGGGGATTTTACTGGAATATCGCCAGAAACACACGCTTTCGGTCTCTTTGTGAATTCCGGCATCCAGATTGGTGTCTGTATGTCCAGATGTCCCTAGAGCACTCAAAAATGACATGTTTCAGTCATTTTCAGGGACTGAAACAGCTGTCTATATATCCATACGTCCAGATGTCCGCCTGTCTGTGAGTATGTGTGTCCGGATGTCCAAAAGTGCGATTTTTGTTCTTTTTCATCGGAATTTGACTATTTCTGGCTAAAAGTTCTGAGCATCCAAAATCTATCCGTACGTCCGGATGTCTCAATTTCGAGTCAATTATGTGTGTCCGAGAGTCCAGATGTCCCAGAATTATGATTTTCGATGTCCGGATTTTCGTCTGTCTGTGAGTATGTGTGTCGGGATGTGCAAAAGTACAAAACAGGCGATTCCAGTCCGTTTTTCAGAAATCCGCTCGAAAATTCTGGCCATAATTCATTTTTGAGCACCCAAAACGGTCTTTCTGTCCATCTGTACGTCCGGATGTCTCTTTCCGAGCCGCAACTCACCAAACAATATCCTGCTCCAGTGTGCAACTGCTCAATCTTCGTGAAATGAGCCTGAAGACAATCGTTGACCCACATCAACATCTCATGTCGAGACAGATTATCGGCCGATGAGGCAGTCGTGTAGACATTCACTACTTGAGTAGCCATTCAGAGCTGAAAATAATTTCAGATGATATAGGTTATAGCATGTGGAGTTTCAGCCAAAAATAATCAGAAATGCGTTTGAAACGCTTTGAATATCAAAAATGAGAGAAATAAATGAAAAATCATCGATTTTTACCGGAATTTTACATTTAAAAGATCAAAAAATGTGTGAAAAAAGCGAAAAACAACAAATTTTCGGGTTAAAATTAAAAAATTAAAATAATTTAAGTGGGAATCTTAATCTTGTTAGTCGTCAAAGCCAGAATCTCCTCCGTCGTCTTTCGCCAATTCGTCGGATTCTTGGCGATCGACTGCCACAAATCTCCGTAGCGTGGCTCCGATTGCACGCATTTCTTGATGACGGCTTTTCGGTCTTCCTGAAAAAAATCCATTTTTTTATACTCAAAAGTGAGTCTGGCGCACCTTTGGCGCCTTTAAAAAATGAGTTTTAAGCTGAAAAATGATCGAAAATGTCAAATTTTGACCCAAAAACCAGCAAAAGTGATCAATTTTCAGTCAGAAAATGCAAATTTCAGCTCAAAAAGTAATAAAATCTGCCGAAAATGACAATTTTTGGGTCAGAAATGTCTGAAAAGTGAGTCTGGCGCACCTTTGACGCGTTTTGATGGGAGAATTCGTTGAATTTTTGAGGAAATTTTTTCCGTTTTTTGATTGAATATATCCCTAAAACTTATAGAATTCCGATGCTTTTCCGGCTCAAAAATGAGTCTGGCGCACCTTTGACGCGTTTTTGATGGGAGAAAAGCGGCGATTTTTTGAATTTTGAATGCAATTTTTCCGCTTTTTTAAAAATGAAAATACCTCAAAACGCTGAAAATCGGAAATTTCGCCTGAAAATGAATCTGGCGCACCTGTGACGCCTTTCAGGTTGAAAATTGGTAGAAAATGTCAAATTTTGACACAAAAAGCGGCAAAAATGATCAATTTTCACTTTTTCAGATTTGGTGCGATTTTTGAATTTAAAAGGGGATTTTTCGGTTTTTGAATAAAACTATTCCTAAAATTCATAGAATTACAACGCCTGTCCCGCTCAAAAGTGAGTCTGGGGCACCTGTGACGCGATTTTTGAATTTTGAACGAAATTTTTTTCTGTCTTTGCTCACCTCCTTTCCATGAATCTGTTCGAACGCCAAGAAATTCGCGAATCCATCTCCATTATCCGTGTCCAAATTGACAGCCTTCTGAAACCAATCTCTCGCTTTCTTGATCTTTCTCTCACTCCAGAATAGACGGGCGGCTGCGATGAGAACGTGTGGATTGTGTTCACACTTCTTCAAAGCGTCGATCGATTTGGCACGTCGGCCATGGGGTCCCTCCATCCAGATTGCTTCGGCCCATAGCTTACCTGCAATTATGAGGTCTATTATGTTGCAGAAAGGTGTGAAAATGTTTAGGAAGGGAAGTGTATACATATATATACATTTCCATTTCTAGACGTTCTTATGGAAGATAATTCTAGGTAGGGTTTTACGGTTAAATTTGAGGGTTTTAGACTGAAAATTATAGTAATTCGATGGTTTTTTTCAGAGGAAAATTGGATTTTTTGCACAGAAGCGCGTTAGAATCTCCAGAGGCTGTTCTAGTGAATGCTGTCTGTCGATCTATGTCCGGATGTCCAGTTTGGCTCTAATTTTCAAGATTTTTCGGGCCGAAAGTTGCTACTGTTAGATCGAAATTTGAGTTTTTGCTTTATTTTTTGTTTGTTTGTGTGTCCAGACGTCCTGATGTCCAATCCAATTTTTGATCAAAAATAGACAAATTTAGCTTCAAAAACCATTTCCATATGTCTTTCTGTGTGTCCGTACGTCCAAAAACCTCATTTTTCCGGATTTTTCGACAGAAAAAAGTCAAAACATCGTTGAAAAACCACATTTTTCCCATCTCTCTCTCTGTGTGTCTGGATAACCATTTCTTGACATTAAAGTTAGAAAAACGCAGATTTTAGAGCATTTTTGAGCTCTTTATTGTCGAGAAATGGATATCCGGACACACAGAGAGACAGGCAGACGGAAAATTGCGGGGTTTCAACAATTTTTGACTTTTTTCTGCCGAAAAATCCAGAAAAACTAGATTTTGGACATCTGAACACACAGATCCACAGAGAAATGCTTTTTTCTACATTCTTGAGCAATTTTATGCTGAAGAATCCGGAAAAATGAGGGTTTTGGACAAATGGACATACGGACATACGGACACACAGACCGTTAACAGAAAATGGGGTTTTAGGCCTAAAATTGAGAGAAATTGGAGGGTTTTTTGCTTTTTTTGCACCGAAGACCGTCAGAATCTCCCGACGTCTTCAGAAACCTGACTTCTGGACTTCCTTACCATTTTCTTCATAATTTATGGGAAAATGTCTGAAAATTGAGAGAAAAAAAGTAAAATTTGAACATTTTCCAAGTCAAAACTAAGAATCTGGCAAAGAAGTTAGTGGAAAAGAGGGCTTTAAACTGAAAATTATAGAAACTGGAGGGTTTTCTCTTCAGAAAATTGGATTTTTTGCACCGAAGATCGTCAGAATCTTCAGAAACCTACCACTTCCTTCACACTCCTGCAGAGCTCTCGACATTCGTTCCTTCGCCATCTCTGGACACCCAACTCTCTGTTCGAATCGTACAGATTCCAGCCACAAGTCCTCATTCTTCGGATTTCTCAACCTTGCCTTCTCCAAATCGACACGAGCCTTCACAATCTGTCCGGCGGATTCTTCCAGACGAACCAATAGAATCCAGAGAGGAATCACTCCATGACATTTACGTATTCCCCGAGTGTATGCCATTCGTGCTCCATCGACATCTCTCATTTCTTCGAGTACTTGTCCCAATACGAGATAAATCTTGTAGAAATCGTCGTACTTTTCGATGCACTCCTCGCAGAGACGTTTCGCCTCTTCGAGGTTGCCGAGACACCATTCGAAATGCGCGTTTTTCATCCAGACTCTGCAAAAAAGAAGGGATTAAAATGAGTGAGAATTCATCAAAAAATGACTGAAAATGTAGATTTTGATAGCTAGAAATCGGTTTTTAAGCCGGAAAATTCGGCTTTTTAAGCTGGAATCTTGAAAATTTGGAGTTCTGAGCATGAAAATATCGATTTTGACGGGATTTTGACACTTTTTTCGCTAATTTTCATGATTTTGAGGGGGTTTCAATTGAAAATCAACAAAATTTCAGCTGTTTCAAGCGTGTTTGGGTCAAAATGACGGATTTCAATGGTAAATCGCAGATTTTATAGCAGAAGATGAGTGAACACGCATCAAAAATGACCAAAAATGGGTTTTTTGAGCTGGAATTCAGATTTTTTTTTAGCATGAAGTAGTCAATTTCATGAGATTTTGACACTTTTCCCGCTAAATTCCAGAATTTTTGAGGCGATTTTCATGGAAATTCGACGAAATTTCAATGTTTTCAGATCTTTTGAGCGCTAGGGCTAAAATGACAGATTTCAATGGATTTTGTGGGGAAAAAGTCCAAAAAATCGCGTCAACGTCACGCCAGTTACATGAAAATTATGCGAAAATCTCAAGAAAATTGTCTGAAATCAATTGGAAATGCCTTTAAAAAAATCGGGTCAACGTCACGCCAGACATTCAATGAAAAGCTGAAACAGAGCAATTTTATAGCAAATTAGATGGATTTTTGCCTATTTTTCACAGTCTTTTCGGTCCAAAACGATGGATTTCAAGGAATTTTTGGTGAAAAAGTCCAAATTTGCTGATTTTTCGCCTATTTTTCCACATTTTTCAGTTTTTCCGGTTTAAAATTACGGATTTCGATGGATTTAGGGTGGGAAAAGTCTAAATTTGGCGGATTTTTTCCAGTTTTTCCCGTTTTCTCGTCCCATGGGCTGAAAATGAGGTATTTTGTGGCAGAACTTGATGGATTTTTGACTATTTTGCAGCAAAAATGACCAAATTCGATGGATTTTAAGTAAAACAAGTCAAAATTTGGTCAATTTCTGCCTATTCTTTCCACATTTTGCAGTTTTTTTGATCCAAAATGACAGATTTCGATGGATTTTGAGTGGAAAAAGTCCAAATTTGCTGGATTTTGGATGGAAAAAAGTCTTTTTTTTTCCAATTACTCTCCTTTTCCCTGTCCCAAGTGCTAAAAGTGAGCAATTTTATAGCAGAATTTGGAATTTCTTACCTAGCGGACGGTGCATGCTCCCTTGCCTTATTGAACAACTCTCTTGCCCTCTCAAACTCATCAGTCTCAATCTCAATCTTGGCCGCCGCCAACAACGTCTTCTCCGACTGATGTCCTTGAGTCTCGAATGCCAATCTCAACGTATCTCTCGCCTCTTTAATCCTCTTATTCACAAATCTCAATTTGGCCAACATCAACCAATAGTTCTCAACTTCTGGCACAGTTTCACACGCTTTCAGTAGAATCGCCTCATGATCGTCCAGGGATCCGTGTTCTCTCTCGAAATTGATCGCCGCATCCCAGACACTTTTCTTTCGGGAGAACTCTTTGATAGCGGCTGCGTAGACGGCACGGACACAGATGAATGCCTTCTCCTTCTCGAAATTCTCAGCGTCTAGAAGCCATGTCGTTCGTTTGTCTTCGTCTTCAACGCCCAGACTTATCACGTTTTGGATGATTGACTGCAAAAAAAGAATTATATGAGTAGACTGGGGCGTCTTTGGCGCTTATTCTGACCAGTTCTGGAATGTATGGCGTGCCTTTGACGCGTTTTTTCGCATTTTGAGCGTATATGATCAAAAGAAAATGTAATTGCTCCCCCAAAAAGATTCAAAATCGCGTCAACGTCACTCCAGAACCTCACTGAAAACTGCTAATCGAAGTCTGGGGCGTATTTGGAGCGTCTGACGTGCTTTTGACGCGCTTTTTTGAGGTTCGAAATCAATAAAAGCTATCAAAATGATGGAAATTTGACTGGAGGCAGCTGAAAACTGACAAAACTGAAAACAGGTGGAAATTTGTCGAATTTCAACAGAAACGCACTGAAAACTCCTGAAAATTAGTTGATTTCAGTAAAAAATATATTTGTTGACGCGTCAACGTCACGCCAGACACCTGAATTCAGGTATTTCAAAATGAGTTTGCTAGAGAAAACACTCAAAATTCATCACTGAAAAAGTTGAAAATCGCGTCAACGTCACGCCAGTTCCAAGAAAATTATGCGAAAATCTCGAAAAATCGTCTGAAATCAATCGAAAATGGTTTAAAAACCGCGTCAACGTCACGCCAGACGTATGTTTCTAGAGAAAACGTCAACGTCACGCCAGCTACATGAAAATTATTCAAAAATCTCGAGAAAATCGTCTGAAATCGATCGAAAATAGCCGAAAACCGCGTCAACGTCACGCCAGGCGCATTTTTCGAATAAAAAATGATTTTAAAAAACCGCGTCAACGTGACGCCAGGTAACTGAATTCAGGCGTTTCAAGATGATTTCTCTAATAGAAAACACCCGAAACTCCTCTCTAAAAGCTAAAAAATCGCGCCAACGTCACGCCAGTCATCTCTCTCATCTCTATGATATTACCTGACAAGTAATCGGGCACTTTGCCATCTCCGCATCAATCGCATCCTTCAACCACTGATCCCTATTAATCTCGACTTGATTCGCCTTCAACGAGTTCAACGCCTTCGACACAATCTTCTCGACCATATCCTTCTGTCCACGTGTCTCCTCGAGACGGGCGGCCGCAAACCAGATATGTCTGTCTGTCGGGATATGAACACGCGCCTTGTTGAGCACTTTCCGCGCGTTTTCATAGGTTTCAAGACGTGCCAAGGCCAGCCACATTTCAGTGGAAGAACTGCAACACTCGACGGCCCGTGTCAACAGAATCCGCGCCTCTTCTGGATCCTCCAACTCCACAGCCGCTTTCCACAACTTCACAGACGATGGAATCTGTTCCAACGCCTTCCTCAACACCTTCTTCTTATCCTTCACATCTTGCTCCAAATCCGACGCTTTACACCATAACCGGACACTTTGTGGACAACTTCTCACCGCATTCGCCACAATTGTCTTGCCCACATCAGCTGGATGAAGACGGATAGCATGGATCCACAACTCTTCAGAATTCTTCACTTTATCACATCCCTCCATTATCAGATTCCTTGCCGTCTGCAGTTTTCCAGCCTGTTCTTCCAGTACAGCCGACGCAACCCATGCCGGTGGATGACGTGGATTCGTTTCTCTCACTGATTTCAGCAACATTCTCGCTTTCTTGATATCCTGTAAGTCTCCGCCCATTTGAGGGATGATTGATTGGAGATCTGTGAGATATCCTTTCGGATCGACGACCGTCTGGCCGGTGACTGAATCTGAGACTTGTGTCAGTTGCATATCCATGATTTTGTTTCGGGCTTGACCGATTTTCACGAGATCCAAGTCTGTTGAGGTGCCTGTTTGGACGCCTGTTTTCCAGCCGGGTGTCATGATTCCACCTGCAAAACATTGATTTTCGAAAAATTCGGAAAATGAGGGTCTGGAGTGTCGGAGGCGCATTTTAACCAAATTTTGATAGTAAAAATGCTCAAGAACCCTAATTTTCGGTCAAAAATGTGTAAATGCGGATTTCCGGAGCACCTGGGACGCGTTTTTTGATATTTTTATGATTTCTAACGCTCGGGAAGCCTCGAGAACGCCGAAAACAAAGTTGTTGGCTTCTGGCGCGCCTGTGACGCGTTTTGAAGAGTCTGTGATTATCTGGGGTGCCTCAAGCACGGTTTACTGTAATTTTTATGATTTATAACGCTCGGACAGCCTCATTTTCAATCAAAAACGCCTAAAATGCGGATAGCTGGTGCGCATCAGACGCTTTCGAGCGCGGTTTTTGACATTTTGTAAAAAAACTAAATTAGTCTGGGGCGCCTCAAGCGCGTTTTCATATTCTCCCGCCATTTTTGTAATTTGAAGCAATCTGACTTGGTCTGGCGCGCATGTGACGCGTTTTGAAGCATCTACGCTTATCTGGGGCGCTTCAAGCGCGTTTTCTACCAAATTTTTGCGATTTGGGATGTTAGGAAAGCCTCAAGAACGCCTTAAACCTATTTGCTGACCTCTGGCGCGCCTGTGACGCGTTTTGCAGTGTGTATAATTATCTGGGGCGCCTCAAGCGCGTTTTAAAGCAATTTTTATGATTTATAACGCTCGGGAAGCCACAAAAACGCCTAAAATATGGTGGCGGACTTCTGGTGCGCCTGTGACGCGTTTTGAAGCATCTGTAAATGTCTGAAGCGTCTGTGACGCGTATTTAAGCGTCTGTGATTATCTGGGGCGCCTTTTGAAGCGTCTGGGGCGCCCCAGCCGCGTTTTCTATAAAATTTTCGCGATTTTTGCAATTTCCACTAACTTTTCATTGCGGATCCACCACCCAACGTGGACATGAATCCACTGCTGAACGGAGTGGTGAGACCACTGTTCACATCGATTGAATTCGTCATCTGTCCGTAATTCATATTCATCGCAATAATCGAATCGGGCACCGGGGTGAACTTTTCAGCACGGGCGTTTCGTTTCGCCTTGTTTCGCATATCTCCAACTTCTGGAATCGCTTGCCATTCATCTTCGGTTACCTGCAAAAAGTGGGAATTATAGGGAGGAGTGGTGGGCGGAGCTTAATGCAATCTGAGACAGATTTGAGAATTAGCAGACCGATTTGAGTGCTAGCAGACCAATGTCAACGCTAGCCGACCAATCTGATAATTAGCAGACCAAAATGAGAACTAGCAGACCAATCTGAGAGCTAGCAGACCAATCTGATAGCTAGCAGACCAATCTGAGAGCTAGCAGACCAATCTGATAGCTAGCAGACCAATCTGATAGCTAGCAGACCAATCCGAGAGCTAGCAGACCAATCTGAGAGCTAGCAGACCAATCTGAGAGCTAGCAGACCAATCTGAGAGCTAGCAGACCAATCTGAGAGCTAGCAGACCAATCTGAGAGCTAGCAGACCAATCTGAGAGCTAGCAGACCAATCTGAGAGCTAGCAGACCAATCTGAAAGCTAGCAGACCAATCTGAGAGTTAGCAGACCAATTTGTGATTTTCATTATTTCTATACTAAAAATCCCAGTTTTCGTCATTTTTTAGCCATTTTTGGACGAAAATCACGATTTTTAGGTAATTTTCAGTCAAAAAACCCCATTTTTATCCGATTTTCAACCATTTTAGGGTTAAAATGGCTCAAAATACGCGATTTTTTCACGTACCTCAGCCAATTGTCGCTTCAAATCGGAGAATCCTTGTTGAATTTTCGGTCGTTCTTTGTGAAACTTCTCCACCAGCTCCTTGTACTTTTTTTCTCTGAAAAAATGGAGAGAAAAGTGATTTAAAGAGAGAGAGAGAGAGACGGAACATGATTGCTGAGCAAATAGTGTCTGTGGGAGATCAAAAAACTTTGCGAAAGACTCCGCCCACTTTTTGCAGGGAGCATTTTCAAAATTCAAATTGTATGAAATTGGCGAATTTCATTTAAAAAAAGGGTCAAAATCTCAGAATTTTCAGAATAAAACCCTGCCGAAAGTGGGCGGAGCCTACATTTGAGACATTTTCAAAAAACTGTGTAAGGCTCCGCCCCCTTTTTTAGATACGCCGTGAATCTGATAATTGACAGATTTCTTACAAAAAAGACTAAAAATCTCAGAATTTTCTGAAAGCTTTTCAAAAACCTCTGAAAATTGTCTGAAAGTGACTAAAAATCGTTATTTTTCAAGAAAAATCACTCAAAAATGGAAAAAAAATGCGATTTTTCGATGAAAATTTGAGAAATTCTGGTTGAAAATTGCTCCAAAAATGAAAAAATTCAGAGAAAATTCGCTTAAAAACATGAATTTCAAATACAAGCTGAAAGTGGGCGGAGCCTATCTTGAATTTTCTGAAAATTTTCGAATTCTATGAATTCTCGTCCACAGACACTTCAAAACCCGCTGACTCCAAAAATGCGGATTTTGTTCAAAAAAGTTGAAAATCCCAAGATTTTCAGAAAAAAAACCACCGGGAAAAGGGGCGGAGCCTAATGACACTAGATTTCCATCTGAAAGTGGGCGGAGCCTAAGAATCTATGGCTCTAGATTTTTAACTGAAAATGGGGGAGCATTTCCTTTCTGACGCCACCTAGATAGCGGATATCGAAAATTGAGTTTATTTTTAATCACTCTATCTGAAAGTGGGCGGAGCCTATTCCGAATTTTCTGAAACTTCGTCCACAGACCCTTCTCAACCTGCTGATTCCAAAAATCACACTCACCTTCGATCCTTATGCCTCTCATCCAACCGATCATCGACCTCATTATAAATCCTATCCGCATCCTCATCCTCCTGATCATACGGATCCTTGGCAAACAGTGATCCACTATAACCCGAGAACTCGTCATAATTCGCCTCATTCAAATCCTCCCCATCCCCATCGTCATTATCCCGTGCCCTTTTCGGTGGTGGTCCCCCAGACGACGAGGCGCCCTGAGGTGACGGACCGACTGGCCCCGCCTCCGGGAGCTCGGTGGGATCACGGGCGGGACCGATGTCAGAACGAGTCGTGAAACCGGTGGCACCACGACCGACACCGGGAACGTAACCCGTCGGGGCGGGCATTCCCATGAAGAATTTTTTGGTCTTGTTGACGAGAGAACCAGGTATTGTTGTAGCCATTTTTGAGAGAAGACGGTCTGAAAATGGGCGGAGTTTTGATGGAAATGGTGTAAAAAAGACGATTTTAAAGAGAAAAAGTTTGAAATTTCAGTTATTTTTAGTCATTTCCTAGGGGATTTGAGGGTAAAAATCACGATTTTAATGCTAATTTCGTTATTTTTTGCCTATTTTACTTGGTTTTTGGACGAAAATCACGATTTTCAGGTAATTTTCAACCATTTTGGAGTTGAAATGGCTCAAAAGACGTTAAATTTCGGCGATTTTTGCCCAACGCGCATAACTCGCTTGAAACTCAACATTGTGGGCTGAAAATTATACGAAAATGTAGATCTCAGCGAGCTCTATGCATGTGACCTGCTACGGGTCGGATAGCTAGTCATTAACATGTCGCGGACCTGGCGAGAAAGGTTTTTCAGTCATTTTCCCGGTCCGCACCACGTTAATGACTAGCAATCCGGCCCGTATTAGGTCACAGAGATAGAACTCGTCGAGATCTACATTTTGGTATAATTTCCAGATCATAATATTGAGTTTGGTCTGAAAGTGGGCGGAGTTTTGATGGAAATGGGGTAAAAAAGTAGATTTTAAAGAGAAAAAGTTTAAAATTTCAGTTATTTTTAGTCATTTCCTAGGGAATTAGAGGGTAAAAATCACGGTTTTCAAGCTAATTCGGTTAATTTTTGAACGAAAATCACGATTTTTAAGTAATTTTCAACCATTTTGAGGTTAAAAATGACTCAAAAGACGTTAAATTTCGGCGATTTTTGCCCGGCGCACGTAACTCGCTGAAAACTCAATGTTATGAGCTGAAATATATACCAAAATGTAGATCATAGCGAGCTCTATGCATGTGACTTGCTACGAGCCGGATAGCTAGTCATTAACATGTCGCGGGCCGGGGAAATGGCCAAAAGCCGTTCTAACCCAGTCCGCGACATGCTAATGACTAGCAATCCGGCCCGTATTAGGCCACAGAGATAGAACTCGACGAGATCTACATTTTGGTATATTTTTCAGCTCATAATGTAGAGTTTTCAGCGAGTTACAGCCACTGATTGCAAGTATGTTTTCTAGGGAATTGGAGACTAAAAACCGAAAACTTTACAGATTTTCAGCTAGAACATAGCGTTTAAAGCTGTTTGGAGTTCAAATTTCACTGATTTCGCGGGTAAAAAGCTTAAAAATCGTTTTTTTTCATCAATTCTAATCATTTTACTTGAAATGTCAGAAAAAACTTCTGAGATTTCAAGTAAAAAGATCTGAATTGATGAAAAAGTAGCAATTTCTAAGCTTTCTACCCGCGAAATCAGTGAAATTTGAACTTCAAACAGCTTTAAACGCTATTTTCTAGCTGAAAATCTGGAAAACTCTCGGTTTTTTGTTGTAAAATCCCGGTTTTTCCTAGAAAATCCCGATTATAGCAGTAAATTGAAGAACGCTCCACCAGACTTTTAGAAAATCGTCACTGACTCAGATGACTCGATCTCCTGGAATGTTCCCGGCGGAAATACTATTTATATGCTTGAAAGTGTCCAGTTTTCTCGAATTTTCTGGTTTTAGGCCTAAAATTTCGAGAAAACTCGACGAATCCAGAATCTCCATACTTGCAAACCGGGCCGAAACGGGCCGGCGCGTAACTCGCTTCAAACGCAATATTACGAGCTGAAAAATATACCAAAATGTAGATCTCGACGAGTTCTATGTCCGTGACCTACTACGGGCCGGATGGCTATTCGTTATTGTGCCGCGGGCCGGGTTAGAAAGGCTTTTTTGGCCATTTTTGCGTTTTTTGGCACTTTTTCCCGGCCCGCGACATATTAGCGACTAGCCATCCGGCCCGTAGTAGGTCACGGACATAGAACTCGTCGAGATCTACATTTTGGTATATTTTTCAGCTCGTAATATTGCGTTTGAAGCGAGATACGGCCCGCTGATTGCAAGTATGTTTTCTAGAGAATTGGATGCTAAAGACCGGTTTTACAACAAAAAAACCGAGAATTTCACAGATTTTCAGCTAGAAAATAGTGTTCGGAACTGCTTGGAGTTCAATATTCATTGATTTCGCGGGTAAAAAGCTTAAAAATCGCTACTTGACTTGAAATGTCAGAAATTTGACGAAAAACTTTCGAAAAAATGATATTTTCCCACCAAACTTCTGAGATTTGATGAAAAAGTAGCGATTTTTAAGTTTTTACCCGCGAAATCAGTGTAAATTGAGAGAAACTGTGTCCCCGAACCAGCTACAAACACTATTTTCTAGCTGAAAATCTGTAAAACTCGGTTTTTTTTGTTGTAAAACGGGTTTTTAGCTTCCTGTGTCTTGAACCTGAATACGGGCCGGGTTAATGTACCGCGGACCTGCATAGAAGGAATTTTATGGCTGTTTTTGCGTTTTCTGGCACTTTATCCTATCCCAAGATACATCAACGAATAACCACTAGGCCTGTAGTAGGTCACAGATATAGAACTCGCCGAGATCTACATTTTGGTATATTTTTCAGCTCATAATATTGCGTTTGAAGCGAGTTACGCGCCGGCCCGTGTCGGCCCGTTTCGGCCCGGTTTGCAAGTATGATATAAACAATTTCTTTCCGCCGGAAAATTCTAGGAGATCGAGTCATCTATTTTCTAGAAGTCCGGTTGAGCGTTCTCACATATTCTTCAATTCTCAGCTATAATTATGATAGATAGTCCTCCCAAAAGTTCAATTTTAGGGCTACAACCCAGTTTTTACCGAAAATTTCAAGAAAACTTGACTTCTTCACTTAAAAACTGAGTTTTAGGCCTGAAATTCCCCCCAAGAGTGAGTGAATCCTTACATAATCTATCCTCCTCCTACTCCTTCCCTGTGCCAAGAATATAGACATATCAAATATGAATAGCATTTTTAATTCCTCTTCTTTTTAACAGCGGATAGGAATCTGATGATGAAATAGGAGAATAGTACGCGAGGACCCCCCTGACCCCTAGAGTAGTAGGGACATGTGTTTTTTATTACACTCTCAGTCTCTCTCAATGAGAGACTTGAGAGGTTCTATGTAGTCGGAGGATAGGGAAAGATATTGGAGATTGATATTTGATGGGGAAGGGACGAGTGTGTGTAAAATGAGTGAATAAGACACCGGAAAACTAATGGGTCGGGAAGGTTTTTGAGTAGAAAAAATGGGTTTTTTAAACGATTTTTTGAATTTTTATGTCGAAAAATCCAGAAAAACGAGATTTTGGACATCTGGACACACAGACCGACAGACATATGGTCTTTTCCTGCATTTTTGACCTATTGAGCTAAAAACAGAAGGAGAATCCTATTTTACAGGGATTTTTGATGGTTTTTGAGCTCAAAAATGCAGAAAAAAGCACATTTCTGTCGATCTGTGTGTCCAGATGTCCAAAAACTCGTTTTCTGGATTTTTCGGCGGAAAAAGTGAAAAAATCACAATTATCCGTCTGTGTGTCTGGAGATCCATTTCTTGACATTTTTGAGCTCTTCAATGGCGAGAAATGGACATCAGGACACGCAGAAATGGAGAAAATTTGTGGAAAATAAGGGTTTTTGAGGTGAAAATAGTACTGAAAATCACGAATTTGTCGCTAAATTCATGGGAAAATGTCAAAAAACGGAAGTTCTGAAATTTGAAAATTAAAAAATTTTCCACGCCACGGTGAGAGGTTCATCGAAAGTGCAAAGTTGAAGGCATTGCTTGCGCACTACTTGATCACTGGCGCATTTCTCGATTTATAAATTTGCAAGTCTACAATAATCGAATTGCGATTTAAAAATAGAATACTCAAAGGAAATATAAACAAACTGATCAATTTAAGGTTCTGAACCACTATTGAAGACTAACAAATCAAAAAAAATTAAAATTAAAAAAGGTTCGAAAAATTTTTTTTGAACTTTTTTTAAACCAATTTCAATAATTTCAAGCAAAAAATACTGAAAACTAACTTCAAAACTACTTTTATGATCATTCAATCTGAAAGAACGATGAAAAACACTGATTTCACCGAGAAAACGGTTTTTTTCCGAATTGTGATTACAGTCAGCTCTTCACAAAAAATGTATCAACTCCATTAGTTTTGAGTATTATAAGACGAATTTGTGATCAAAATGTCGGCAATGATTGCGCCTATCCAGCTAGTAAAAGTGGGCTTACATTAATACTTCATTTTCGAGAAAAATGTAAAAAACTAGCTATTTTTCTCATTTTCAGTAGTAAATGGAAAAAGGGTGATAACTTTGTACAAACGTTACCAACGCAAGTCATTTTATATTCAAAATGTTCACAATTATGCCGACAATACGGCTTGCAACACTAGAAAACGGAACTATTTTTTTCTGAGCTGTAATTGGAGAAAAACTGACTTTTCAGTTGAAAAATTTGTTCCCCTTTTTCTCTGCGTCTCTCACGCGCCGCCCTCTCGCCCACGTGTTGCGTAAGTGCGCTCTAGCTCGATTCGATGAGCCTCTCACCGTGCCACGAAAAATTTTTAGTTTAAGAACCTTGAATTTAGCTGGAATCTAGGCTATGTATACTGATTGAACACTGAAAATCTCGAATTTGAACTCAAAATCTTGAAAAATGACGAAAAACCATTCTAAATTAGAAAAATCCAAAAACCTCAAAAACGACAATTTCGATATCTCAAAACCTAGCTTCCCCATCAAAATTCACTGTTCTAGACCAAAAAAACGCGGAAAATCTCATTTTTCTACTCAAAAACATCAAAAAACCAATGAAAACCCACTAAAACTTATCAAAAAACTAAAAATCCAAAAAATCTCAATTTTCTCACCAGCAACCCTATTTTCCCCTGAAATCTATCAATTCTATATCAATTTTTAGCTTAAAACTCGATTTTTACCCTCAAAACCCTCTAAAAACCCCGAAAAACCCCAAAAATCCACAAAAAACAAGATTATATCGAATTCTCGATGGGTGCCGAATTGAATTGCGAAAATCGGTGTGGAGTGTGCGGTGGGGCGCACTTGCATCAGTTACCATAAAGAGGGCTCGAAATGAGCCGAAATAGGCTCAAATTATATATTTCGAGGCGAGAAAGTGGGATAGAACGATTCAGAAGGCTCGAAAACCCTTAAAAACAAAAAATAAAGTGGAAAAACGTCAAAGGCACGCCAGCATAGGCCATTTTTCAGAGAAGTCTATAAAACGCGCTGATGGCGCGCCAGGAGGTTTCAAATTTTCCAGCCCATAAGTAAAAAGACCCAAGGAATTCAAAAATATCATCTAAAACCCGCTGACCAATCGATTTCCTATTGAAAAACCCAACATTTCCGGAACTTCCCAAAACGAACCTTCTGGAATGTCGTCATGGTGAAAGAATCGTAATAAATGTTATATATAGGGAAACGTGGAATTCTCTCTTCTGTATGTATACAGAGAGAATATCGAATTATTTTATCGCCGACCGCAATCTCTTTCCCTCTTTTCTTTCCTCTGATGAACAGTAGTTGTGGGGAGAAGAGAGAGAGAGAGAGAGAGAGAGAGAGAGAGAGAGAGAGAGAGAGAGAGAGAGAGAGAGAGAGAGAGAGAGAGAGAGAGAGACTGAAGAGACGCAGAGAAATAGAGAGGTCAGTCGCTATAATTATCATATTAACATAATTGGGATGGGAGAGGAGTCTTAGTGTTGGTTTGGTCAAGCGAAAAAATTTGGATGGGGTGACGTTAGGCGCGTATTTTTCAGCAGATCTCAACAATGATTTCATTATCTCTCTATACGAAGCGGAGAGAATACAGTTTGATCTCGAAACAATGAACTTGAACAATGAAAGATAAAGCAACAATTTGAACAGGGGAGACAACAGTGTGCAAGCAAACGCGCTCCAGTCAACATCGATATGGAGCGTGAATGCGAAATTGGGGGATTCCAAATAAAAATTAATAAATGATGGGGGTGTGATTAAAGCGATAAAAAGGGAGGCATTTGAGGTAGAAATAGTGAGAAAAATATAAAATTTGGCAAGTGAGAAGCTAGAAAAGTGTCAAAAGGACAGTAATTGTGCAAAAAAATTGAGAAATTATAGAAGAAACTCGACTTTCTTCTCTTTCTTGCAGCAGTTTGGTGAATGGGTGCGTCGGAAGTCCTCGCTGAAAAAAATTCTGAAATTAAGCTCCGCCCCCATTCCAGTCACCAACCTAGTGTAGGTGTAATAGGCGGCTGAAGTGGATGGTTGAGAGTTTTCGTGTGCGAGATTGAATACGTTGAAATCGTGAGAAGTTGATGGGAGAAGGGTGGACGGCTTCTCTTCACGGTGAGAATGATGATGGGAAGAGGATTCAGATGGAGGACTCTCGTAGATGGTTGAGTCGAAGGACCTGAAAATATGGGGGAGTTATAGAGGGTTTCAGCATAAAAATCCCCCATTTTCAACCTTTTTACGTTTGAAAATCGCTTGGAATCCGGATTTTTAGCCAATAAATAGGGTAAATCCGGATTTTTTGGATGAAAACTTGGATTCTACGGCATTTTTTGGACTGAAAATTGGGGATTTGAGCTCAAAATCAGCCTTTTTACGTTCAAAAATCGCTTGGAATCCAGACTTTTAGGCCATAAACAGAGAAAATCCGATTTTTGGGCTGAAAATTTGGATTCTACGGGATTTTTGGACTAAAAATTGGGGAATTCGAGCTTAAAATCAGCCTTTTTACGTTCAAAAATCGCTCGGAATCCAGATGTTTAGCCCATAAACAGGGAAAATCCGTATTTTTCGGCTGAAAACTAGGATTCTACAGTATTTTTGGGCTGGAAATTGGGCATTTTGAGCTCAAAATCAGCCTTTTTACGTTCAAAAAAGTCGCTTGGAATATAGATTTTAAGTCTGAAAATCCACATTTTCAGCCCTGAAAATCGGGATAAAGAGCAGAAAAAGTTGAACTTTCAGCTTGAAAATCGGAGTCTTTCACCTTCTAAATCGTACTTTCAGCTAAAAATCTGAGATTTTCAATGAATTTATAGTTCTTTTTCAGCCAAAACCGGTGGTTTTCAACCAAAGCTACTCAAGTTGAACTATGTGACCAAATAGTGGATTTTTGAGTGGAAATCCGAGTTTTTGGCTGAAAAAGGTGAGATTTTCAGCTTGAGAATCCGAAACCTGTCTGGAAATACGATTTATAGCTGAAATCCCGAGCTATTCGATCAAAATTGCAATTTTTCAACAATTTTCAAGTTTCCGACTAGTAAATCGTCCGTACTCATTAATTGGCTCCGTTTTGATCTCCTTTTTGACAGTGTTTCTCACAACACGACACCCTTTCGCAGTTCTTCCATAACGTGTCTTGATCTCAACAATCTCCGTATCGTTCTTATAAATCTTCGGAATTCGATCACTCTTCAGCTCCTTCTTCACTCTAATCATCGTTGATTTCATCTTCGGAAGTCTATCCTCTGGCTTCGTTTTGAAGAATCTCTGCTCATGAATCGAGTCATAATTGTAGAAGAATGTGAGCTCATCGCCTGCTTTCAACGCCTTCTTCGCGTAGAATCCAATGCGTTCCTCGCCACGGACGACGGAAGAACGGGCTTCACAATTTGGTTGGGATGAGTTATTCACGAAACGAAGTTGGTTTCCAGCGCGAGTCGAGTCGATTGCGGTACCGTCTTTCAAATCTGGAAATGAAGTTAAAAAGGGTCAAAATCTCAGAATTTTCAGAGAAAAATCTCTGGGACAAGGGGCGGAGCCTAATAATCTATTAAAAACTATGTAAGGTTCCGCCCACTTTTCCAAATTCAGATTGTATAAAATTGAGAAAATCAGAGCTGAATCTGAAAATCGAGGGTCTAAATCTCAGAATTTTCAGGGAAAAACCTCCGGGAAAGGGGGCGGGGCCTAAAAATCGATTTCAAAAAACTGTGTGCAAGGCTCCGCCCACTTTTCCTTGGAGAAGGATTTTCAGAATTCAAATTGTATGAAATTGAGAAAATCAGGGCTGAATCTGAAAATCGAGGATCAAAAGCTCAAAACTTTCAGAAAAAAAAACCACCGCGAAAAGGGGCAGAGCCTAAAAATCTATCAAAAACTGTGTGTAAGGGTCCGCCCAACTTTCGAAAAGGAATTTTCAGAATTCAATTTGTATGAAATTGCAATAGTTGAATCTGAAAATCGACAAAAATTCAGAATTTACATTCAAAAAAAGGTCTGAGTCTCATAATTTTCAGGGGAAAAACCTCCAGGAAAGGGGGCGGAGTCTTTCAGATCTGGAAAAAATAGTGATTTAGGGGCCAAAATTTCCAACCAAATCCCTCCCACTCACTAAACAAATAGCTAGTATTCAACTCATAGAATCTTCCACGTCTCTCCGCCTCCTCAGCCGACACTCTCTCTCCGACATATTCTCCAATATACTCTCCCTTCTTCACATCTTCCCCAATGAACGCTCCATTTCCAGCGATTCCCGACTTCTTGACATGAATCACTTTCGAGCACTCGTCAGTTATCGATCGATTCTTGCAGCATTTCGATGATCCTTCCTCATCATTCTCATCATGAAAACATCCTTTACAAGTCAACGGAGAGCACTCGAATCCGACACTGAAGCATGTGCATTGACTGGTGCCACACGCCGATGTGCAATTACAGCCATGCAATTTACGATTGCAATTGACGTCACAGCTACAGTAGATCGAACACATCACGTCACACGAACACTCGGCGACATCAGGACCACACGGTCCCAGATGGTCACACGGTGTTGGAAGCGATCCGAACAGTTGACGTCCCGGATCCTCGCCATTCTCTTTCTGCTTCTTCACAAAGTTTCGACGTTCCGTAAGCATTGCGTTGAGGAATTTCTGATTGCGCACCTTCCAACTTCTGAAATTTGAATATTTTGATATCAAGGTTGTCCCCAGGGTTGAGAAATCCCGGGCCGGCCCGGCCCGGCCCGTCAGCCCGGCCCGGCCCGGTCGGCCCGGCCCGGCCCGGTCGGCCCGGATTCAAAAATCGTGCATAATTTTTTCACATATTTTTTCGAAATTTTCATTAAAAAATGACCAAAATGCTCTAAAATTCTCATACACTTCAGTTTTTATCGATATTCCAAAACATAGTCGAAAATTCGACTTTTCTGCAAAAAAATTCAAAATTTTTTCAAAAAATTTCAAAATTTTTTTATAAAAATTTCAAATTTCTACAGTAGCCGGGCCGGGCCGGGCCGGGCCGGGCTGACGGGCTGACCGGGCCGGGCCGGGCCGAGGAAAATTTTTCGGTCGGCCCGGCCCGGCCCGGCCCGGCCCGGAATTTCCCAACCCTGGTTGTCCCCGACAAAATTTCATGATTTTTGACCAATTTTTCTCCATTTTGACTCAAAATCAGTTAATTCTGGCTCAATTTCAGTCATTTTTGGCTCAAAATCACTGAAATTTGGCTCAAAATCACTCAAAGTAGTTTAAAGACTGAAAAGCTATACCTCAGAGTGAGTCAAAATTGGCTCAAAATGACTCAAATTTGGCTGAAATTGGGTCAAATTTGTCTGAAAATCACTCAAACTTGGCTCAAAATGGCTCAAAAAGAATGAAAATCAGTCAAAATTCGCTCAAAATCACGGAAATTTGGCTGAAAATCACTAAAATTTGGCTCGAAATCAGTCAATTTTTGCTGAAAATCACTCAAATTTAGCTTAAAATCACTGAAATTTGACTCGAAATCACTCAAAATTGGCTCAAAACCTGTCAAAATTAGCACAAAATCACTCAAATTTGGCTAAAATTGGCTTAAAATAGCTAAAATTTGGCTCAAACTGATTCTGGCGTACCTTTGACGCGTTCCAGTCTGAAAACTGAGCATTTTCTACTCAGAAGTATGTCTAAAACCGCCAATATTGCATCTGGCGCACCTTTGACGCGCTCGAAATCGACAAAATTGAGCTATGAATCTGGCGTGCCTTTGACGCGGTTCTGGTCGAAAAAGCGCACAATTTCTCAAAAAGTCTCCTATCTGGCGCGCCGTTGACGCGTTACAACTCGAAATTGTTAGATTTTCGATACAAATACCAGAAAATCGCAAAATCTAATCCCAGCTTCGTGTACTCCACGTGGACAATCAGTAAAACTAGTTTTGACTGAAATCTCTAGAAAAATCGGGAGAAATCCCTTACGCCGGTGCCGGATCCTCTTCCATCGGCGGCTTCGCAATCTTCAACAACGTCTTGAACCAGAAATCACACGTATACTCTGGGAACATGTTCGCAATCTCACAGAAATTTGTGATCACTGTCCGGTCTTTTTTATTCAACAGAGCATTGAAAAAACGAGAATTCCACTTGATCGGTGCGCCTTTCAGAACAGCAATGTCGAGTTCTTCCGGTGATTTTTCAATTAATTGAAACTTTTTGAGAAGTGGTTTCAACTGTTGATCAGTGAGCGCATGGAAGCAAGATTCTGAGCAGAAATCTCCAGAATTCTCAGTCGGCATCTTGACAGAAACCGCGAGGAAATCCCTTCTCGTCTTCATAATTCTATCGATATTCCATGGAATCTTCTGAAGTGGCTCCACACGGTAATCCTCTGCTTTCTTCCATGTCTCCATACGTAAATGGGTCGAACAGTATTTTCTACACAGTTTTGGGAAGATATCGGCGATTTCTTTCTGGAGACCAACGTTCGGGAACACTTTGTGAATGGAGTAGTAGAGAAGATCCGGGTTTCGAGTGGGGGGAATCAGCTCTACCATCAAATTGTACAACATCTCATCGCTGATCTCCATCTCGTTCTGAACGTAGCCATGGATTCCGTTCGGGTAGTTCTGAAACAAGGAAATTAAGGAAATTACTACGAATGGGGGAAATTTGAAGCCAAACAACCATACAGGGGGACAAAATGGATCAAAATGAGTCAAATTTGGCTCAAAATGGGTCTAAATTCGCTTAAAAAAGAGTAAAAAATGGCCCAAAATAGGTCAAATTTGGCTCAAAATCACTGGAAATCGGCTCAAAATCAGTATGATGCTTGCAAGCCGCGCCGGCGCGTAAGTCGCGTAAATCTCAACCTTATGAGCTGAAAAATATACCAAAATGTAGATATTGGCGAGTTCCATGTCCGTGACCTACTACGGGACGAATAGCTAGTCAATAACATGTCGCGGACCGGGAAAATGACCTTTAGGCCCGACCCGCGGCACATTAACGGCTAGCCATCCGGCCCGTAGTAGGTCAAAGACATAGAACTCGCTGAGATCTACGTTTTGGTATATTTTTCAGATCATAATATTGCAATTTAAGCGAGATACGGCCCGCTGATTGCAAGTATGTTTTCTAGAGAATTGGATGCTAAAGACCGGTTTTACAACAAAAAAACCGAGAATTTCACAGATTTTCAGCTAGAAAATAGTGTTCGGAACTGCTTGGAGTTCAATATTCATTGATTTCGCGGGTAAAAAGCTTAAAAATCGCTACTTGACTTGAAATGTCAGAAATTTGACGAAAAACTTTCGAAAAAATGATATTTTCCCACCAAACTTCTGAGATTTGATGAAAAAGTAGCAATTTTTAAGTTTTTACCCGCGAAATCAGTGTAAATTGAGAGAAACTGTGTCCCCGAACCAGCTACAAACACTATTTTCTAGCTGAAAATCTGTAAAACTCGGTTTTTTTTTGTTGTAAAACGGGTTTTTAGCTTCCTGTGTCTTGAACCTGAATACGGGCCGGGTTAATGTACCGCGGACCTGCATAGAAGGAATTTTATGGCTGTTTTTGCGTTTTCTGGCACTTTATCCTATCCCAAGATACATCAACGAATAACCACTAGGCCTGTAGTAGGTCACAGATATAGAACTCGCCGAGATCTATATTTTGGCATATTTTTCAGCTCATAATATTGAGTTTGAAGCGAGTTACGTGCCGGCACCGCTTGGAAGTATCATACTGATTTTGAGCCAATTTTGACCAATTTTAAGCCAATTTTCACCGTTTTTAGTGAATTTTGACCCACTTTGAGCCAAATTTGAGTCATATTGGTCCATTTTGACCCATTGCGAAGTATTTACACCGAGTTGCCCGGTTTGGTATTCCAAAAACCGCACCTTGTATATATGCGACACAACAGTCATATCATCCACCGCATCATGAACATGTGGAATATTCGGGAGCTGATACTGATCCTTGGCGATCGAGTTGTGTGCCAACGGCTCGAAAAACGTAAGCTTCTCAGTTTTCATCGGATTATTCACAATCTTTGGCACAACAATCTTCTTTTTGGTTCCCATCGGGAAGTTGAACACCAACGGAGCGAACTTTCTGGGGTTTTCTGGTTTTGACGGATCGGCAGGTGCTTTGAAAACATTCTGCTCCGGAATCATGTCGACAAACTCCTTCTCCACAACCTTCTCCTTGATCGCCAACACCTTTTTCGCCGCCTGCACGACTCTCTTGTATTCTGCTTCGAAATCCGCCTTCGTTGGCTCATAATCTGTGAATCTTCGCTCATACGGAACATTTGTGTCGACTTCACGATCTGTGCAGATGTAACCGGGCTTTTCTGGGCGTTTCGGTGGAGTTTTCGCGGTTTTCGCCGGTTTTGGAGAAGGTTTTGGAGCTTTCTTGGGTGGTGCTCTCTTTCTGGCGACTTTTGGTGTTTTCTGAGCCTCAATGAGCTCGCATTTGAGCGGAATACTGTCCTGGTATCGCTGAGCAGCTCTAATGGTTCTAGGCGGAGAGCTTCGTGGCGCCATCACCTTGAAAAGTGAAAAATTTGCTGAAAATTGAACAAAAAAACAGGAAAAAGCGAAAAAAACGAGAATTTCATGACTAAAACAGTGAAACAGTGAGCCATAACCCTGGAAAATGAGAAAAAGTTGCTGAAAATCAAAGAAAAAAACAACAAAAATTGGATTTTATGGTGCGTCCAAAGTTGCTACAAAACAGCAAAAACGACAAATCTGCGGCGGTCAAAGTTGATTTGTAGATTTGTAGGTTTTCAGTTATGCGTTATTGCTCATCCTTAATTTTTCAACTGCGAAATCTGCAAAACCTACAAATCTACAAATCAACTTTGGCCGCCGCAGATTTGTCGTTGTACCTACTTTGGACGCACCATTAGGACTAGGCCTAAAAATGTTCCATTTTTCCACGTATTTTTCAGATTTTTGGGTGTTTCTGATCAAAATTTCTGAAAAATAAGCTCCGCCCTGTTTCCCTGCAATTAATTTTACAAAAATTTCAGAAAAAAACCCAAAAAATCTAGAAGAGATAGACAGAAATCGATAGATTGCTCATTGAAAAATCTGAAAAAATTCAAATTTCCAGAACTCTGCATATTCGCGTCGCGGTGTACATGGTGTTTGCGGCCAATGCAACATAATTTACGCGCATGTTTTTTGAATTTTTCTTGGAGATTTTCAGAAGAAAATTTCGCTTAATTAGTGGTGAAATTTTGTGAAAATAAGGTGAAAAATGGATTTTATCAGCAAAAACAGCCGGGAAACAATAATTTTCAATCACAGGCGGCAAAAAATGACGACAAGAAAGCGAATAAATTGTGAATTTTTTACAAGAAACAATTCCTATATGGCATCAAAAATAATGGTGAAAATCACATACTATAATACACAGAAACAAGGCGAAAAATGTTAGAAATAAGGCAACAAAATTTATAGAAAAGATCCAGGGTTAGCACCGTTTGTAGAACAGAATGTAGGCGAGTGATTGCTGAAAAATTACAGATGTTTTCAGAATTTTCAGCTAAAACCCCCTACATTAACTTGAAATTTCTCGCACGGCGTCACCGTCTCATCATCGTATCGATGCCATTTTTCGGATTTCAGATGTGAGGCGACAGCTGTGTAGTGTCCAGAGTTCAAGCGTCCATTGTGCAGCTGAAATTCTCTATTTTAACGCGCCAAACGCGCGCCAGCCATACCGTTGCTGCGTACAGCTTGTAGTTTGGTTTGTCTCGGGGCGCCGCTTCGTGAAGATACGGACTGATATCGAAACTTTCAGGATTGAAGGACACTTGGGCGGTGTTCTTCTCGAAATCACCGTTGAACATTGAGAAGCGTTTGAGGTGGATGATCTGGAAGTTGATTTTGGTGGTTTTAGTTAAAAATAAAGTTTTTAAAGGGTTTTCTGCCTAAAACCGGAAAAAAGATCAGTGGAAAAACCGCAAAAGCGGTTCTAGAAGGATCGATGGCCTAACTTTTGCAAAAACTCGGCCATTGAGTCTTCCTGACTACTTCTGTACTGGAATCACTAGAAAAAGTGCTGAAAATTACCTTAAATGTCTTAAAAACCTCTAAAAACAGTCTGAAAACACTGTATAAACTCATGGCCTAACTTTTGCAAAAATTCGGCCACCAGCATTTTAAGCTTAGTTTGAAGCCATTTTCCCCTCTGAAGACGTCAAAAGTGTTGTCTAAACTGAAAATTGTGGTTTGTGAAGTTTTTTTCCTCGAAAACCTCGGAAATTTCACTGATGAACCTCATGGCCTAACTTTTATAAAAACTCGGACACCAGCACTTCCAGGGTCCAATTAACCCATTTTCTTCCATTTTTTGCTTTAAAAACTGCTGGAATCGTCCTTAATTTGTAGCTTTAGAGGTGTTTTATCTCAAAAAAGAAAGTAAAATGAGTCGAAAACCTGATGGCCTAACTTTTGCAAAAACTCGGCCACTAGCATTTTCAGCTATTTTTCCCTCTGAAACTCACTAAAACCGTCGGCGGCTGCCACAGTTTTGACGTCCGCGTACTCGGACGAGGCTGCTTGCATTTCGGACAATTCCAGCACGAATCGCCGTCCAATCTCTGAAAATCAGTCAGTTTTGGTTGAAAATCACTGAAAATTGGCTTGAAATCAGTCAAATTTGGCTCAAAGTGACTTAAAATCACTGAAATTTGACTTACCGTAGTTGAGAAATGAGATTGAAGACAATTATCGAGTGAGCACGAAGACGTCGACACAATTTCCACAGAGACGATTGTGTTCTCTTCGAATGTGGCCGACGACTCGCCACACGTCAGACAACGCACTTCTGACACGGAAATGTTCTGGAAAATTGCATTTTTTGGGGATTTTCAGTCGATTTTTCATTAAAAATCCACTAAAAATGTCATTTTTTCCTCGAAAAATTGCATTTTTTGGGGATTTTCTATCAATTTTCAGCAGTTTCTCACCCCAAGAATCCGATTCACAGGCGACGCTGTAAACATATAATGTTTCTTCAGAAAATCCGCGGCCTCCTGTCGAATCGCCTGTCCTCCTCGATAATTCTGCTCGAAACCGATACGGGCGGCCTGGTTGGTGTCTTCGTGAAGGGCGTCGAGTAAGAATATCTGGAATTCAGAGGCATCGTGTTGGCGACCGTCGTTGAGTGCTGTGTAGACTTCCGTGGCGAAGAGTTGCTGGAAAATAGTGGAATTATGGGCTGAAAATCGCTGAAAATTGGCTTGAAATCAGTCAAATTTGGTTGAAAATCACTCAAAATTGGCTCAAAAATAGTCAAATTCGGCCTTAAATGAGTCAAAATTGACTGAAAATGATTGAAAATGAATCGAAATTCCTCAAATTTTGCTCAAAATGGGTCAAAATTGGTTAAAAATGGGTCGAGTTTGGCTGGAAACGGGTCAAAATTGGCTCAAAAACACTAAAAGTCACTCAAATTTGACTCAAAATGGGTGAAAATTGGCTGAAAATGGCTCAAAATCAGTCAAAATTGGTTCAAAATGGGTCGAAGTCCCTCAAATTTGGCTTAAAATGGGTCAGATTAGGCTCAAAACGAGTCAAAATTGGCTCAAAAACACTAAAAATCACTCAAATTCAACTCAAAATGCGTGAAAATTGGTTGAAAATGGCTTAAAATGGGTCAACAATGACTCAAATTCACTGAAATTTGGTAGTTGGACTTCCGGACATCCGTACAAACCCCAACACTCACCAGAAACCGCGACGGCCGGATCGCAGTGTAGGTTCCATTCCAAATTGTGTCGGAGAGTGATGCGAAACCGGCGGAAATGATTCCTTTCGATCCCAAACGACTGTGTGTATTCACTTTTGTAATGAAATTCCTCTTGGTGAACACTTCGGACAGGCCCGGCGTTTGGAACAGACACTGAAATATAGAGATTTGGGTGAAAAAATGACTGAAAATCCAAAAAATCGTCTGAAAATGGGTCAAAATTGCATTAAAATCAGTCAAAACTGGCAAGAAATCACTCAAATTTGACTGAAAACCACTGGAAATCGGCTCGAATCACTAAAAATCAGCTCAAAATCACTGAAACTTGGCTAAAATTGGCTTAAAATAGCTAAAATTTGGGTCAAACTGATTCTGGCGTACCTTTGACGCGTTCCAGTCTGAAAACTGAGCATTTTCTACTCAGAAGTATGTCTAAACCGCCAATATATCTGGCGCACCTCTGACGCGCTCGAAATCGACAAAATTGAGCTATGAATCTGGCGTGCCGTTGACGCGGTACAACTCGAAATTGATAGATTTTCGATACAAAACCTGAATTTTCAGCGGCTTTCGCTGCAGAAACCGCTCTCAAATGTCTGAAAATGGCTCAAAATAGCTCTCACCTGTAATGTAGCCGACATAAAGCATGTATTTCCCATATTGTAGAGTCCAACAGCTCCCGGACTTCCAGATCCCCTGGATCTCGTCCTCTCATCAATCGATCGTTCAATTGCCATTGTCATTTGATCGTAAATTGATAATATTTGCACTTCGTACTCCTTTCTGAAAGACTCTTTTTGTGAGAAAGGGGCGGGGCTTAGAAGAAGGGGGCGGAGCTTAGAAAAAGGGCGGGGCTTAGAAAAAGGGGTGGAGCTAAGCACAAAGGTAGATCTAATCTACAGCAATCAGTAGGACTCAATGAGTTATTTGGCAGTTTTAGAGCCGTCAGGCGTGCCTTTGGCGCGTTTAATGAGAATCTAGAGCTGTCAAGTGCGCCTCTGACGCGTATTTCTCCAGTTTCAGATCTATCTGGGGTGTCGTTGACGCGTATTTTTCGCATTTTAGATCTATCTGGGGTGTCGTTGACGCGTATTCTAGCAGTTTTAGATCAAATTGGGGTGTCGTTGACGCGTATTCTCGCACTTTTAGATCTATCTGGGGTGCCTTTGACGCGTTTTTACAAATTCTGAGCTGCCAAGAGCCGCAAACTCACGAAATCATGGCTGGTTTCGTGGCTCTATCCAACAACGGTGGCCTCTTAACCACGCCCCCATCGACTCCTCCATTCTGTCGTGATATCAGTGAGTCGGGACTGTCTGGAATCGACGGTTTGGATGTTCGATCTGGAATGGGGAATGCCATCGGAGGGGGTGGTGGTGGGATGAATGGTTTCGAGGCGGTGGGTGCCGGACTGAAAATGGGCGGTCCTGGGCGCTCGAATTGGGGTACTGTAGAGGTGGACGGTGGGATCATTGGTCCTGAAAGATAATGAGTGATTTTGGGTTAAATTTGAGTGATTTTGAGCCAAATTTGACTGATTTTGAGCCGAAATTCACTGATTTTAAGCCAAATTTGAGTGAGTTTGGCCCAATTTTGGCAATTTTCAGCAAATTTTGACTGTTTTTGGGTAAAATTTGACTGTTTTTGGCAGACTTGTCAAAACCCGGGCCTGGCCGGGCCGGGCCGGGCCGTAATTTTGCTCGGCCCGGCCCGGCCCGTCGGCCCGGATTCAAAAATGGGTACCCATTTTTTACCGATTTTTTTTGAAATTTTTCGATAAAATAGAGTAAAAATGCTTAAATTATTGTACAAATTCACATTTTTATTCAATTTTGAATTTTTATTCGAAAGCTATACTTTTTTCGAAAAATTTCAAAAAAATTCCAAAAAAATTCAAAAATTCAAAATTTTTTCAAAAAATGTTTCAAACCGGGCCGAGCGGGCCGGGCCGGGCCGGGCCGAGATTTTTCCTGATTTTGGCCCGGCCCGGCCCGGCCCGTGACAAGTCTGGTTTTTGGGCAAAATTTGAGGGATTTTGACCCAAAATTCACTAACTTTGAGCCAAATTTGACTGAATTTGTGCTAAATTTGACAGATTTTAAGCTAAATTTAACTCACTCTGAGGTATAGCTGGCGTCTGGAACACGCCGACTCCGCCCACTTTTGGCTCCGGAGCAATCTGAGAGGGTTCTGGTGGAATCTGAGCTGCTGCTGGTCGTGGTGGTATAATCGGTTGCTTCGAGATAGCGATAGGCGGTCCCGGGGGCATTTCAGAAGAGCGTATCGGACTTGCCATGAGATCTGGATACCGGATTTCGGAGACACCGGAGAACGAGTGATACTCGGAAATCACTTTGTCCAGACCGTCGGATGGGAAGGAACGGGCGGTTTGGGGTTGCTGGAAGATGAGAAATTGGGAGGTTTTAAGGTGGATTTGAGTGAAAAAAGAGCGTTTTGGGGGCCTAAATCGACTATATTCGGTGAAAAAAGTGGTTTTCGAACTGAAAAAAAATCCACTTTTAAGGTTAAAATTGAGATTTCCAGCTCAATTTCAGCTTGATTTGAGTCGAAATATAGCGTTTTTAGGGCTAAATAGACTGTTTTTAGTTAAAAATGTTGACTTTTTCGAGCTAAAATTGTGATTTTCACCTCAATTTCAGTTGATTTGAGTAAAAATAAAGCGGTTTTTGGGCCTAAAACTACTATTTTCAGTTGAAAATGTTGCCTTTTCAGCTTGATTTGAGTAAACATAGAGCGTTTTTCACTCATTTCTAGCGATTTTTGAAGTGAAAAACTAATATTTTCTCCAAAATTCATGCATTTCAGGCTAATTTTAGGCTGTTTTACATGACTTTGAACTGAAAAATTTGACTTTTTTGGATAAAATTAAGATTTTCAGCTCAATTTCAGTTGATTTTGGTCGAAATTGCGCGTTTTTTGGGGCTAAAATGACTATTTTTAGTTGAAAAATGTAGAATTTTTAAGCTAAAAATGTGTTTTTTAACCTAATTTTAGCCCTTTTTAGCAAAAATTCAACATTTTTCATCTCAATTTCAGTTTTTCTCACCTCATTCCTCGTGTACATTGGATACTGTGCCTTCCACAACTTGAATCCACCATCCATGAACATTGGTCTCTCTCGAGGTCTCTCCGCAGTGTTATACTGAAAGAAACCGATAGCTATTAGAAGATGCCTGCTCTTACAACCGCGCTCCATCGAAATTGAGAGACGCAGAGAAAAATAGACATTTCTCAATGGGATTTCGAAAGAGCGCAGTTGTAAAAACGGTCTTACCATAGTCAACGCCTTAAAAAGAAAAGACATCTTCGTTTTGGGTGCCGGCGAGTGACTATGGAGTTCCGGTGAGTCGTCGTCCATCAGAACGACGAAATCGGATCCAGAGAGACGGGCAAGAAGAGCACGTTGGTTGACGGCCAGACGGTTACGAAGATTTGCGAATGTTAGGCTGGAAATAGTGGAGATTTCAGTGGAAAATTGATAAAAATTGGTTAAAAATGAGCATTTTCAATAAAAAATTACCCAAAAAATCGATTTTTAGGTTAAAAATGCAAATTTTTATTTAAAAATTGACGAAAAAACACAATTTTTTGGTTAAAAATGCAAAAAATTAAAATGACTTACGAGCTATCAATGGCGTCATACGGTAGTTGAATCACGGTGATCATCTCACTTCGGTTATAGAAGATGGCATCCGATTGGTTTTGTCTGGAAATTGAAGAAATTGGGAGGATTTTGGCTAATTTTGAGCCAAAATTGGCAATTTTTGAAGGATTTTAAGTGATTTTGAGCCTAATTTGACCCATTTTGAGCCATTTTCAGACAATTTTGACCCACTTTGAGTCAAATTCGACTAATTTAAACATTTTTCGGTCAAATTTCACTGACTTTGAGCCGATTCTGACCGGTTTTGGCCCATTTTCAGACATTTGAAAGCGGTTTCTGCACAGAAAACAGAGAAAACCACTGAAAATTCAGGTTTTGTATCAAAACTCTATCAATTTCGAGTTTCAACGCGTCAAGAGTGCGCCAGCTAGGAGATATTTTGAGAAAGTGTGCGCTTTTTCGACCAGAGACGCGTCGAAGGCACGCCAGATTCATAGCTCAATTTTGTCGATTTCGCGCGCGTCGAAAGTGCGCCAGCTGCAGAATTGGCGGTTTTAGACATACTTCTGAGTAGAAAATGTTCAGTTTTCAGACTGGCACGCGTCAAAGGTACGCCAGAATCAGTTTGAGCGGAATTCGGGTGATTTTAAGCCGATTTTCAGCCAAATTTGACCCATTTTGAGCCAATTTGAGTTATTTTAAACCGATTCTGACCGATTTTCAGACGGATTTTGGCTGTTCAGAGGTGTTTTTGGGGTGTCCGGATGTCCTTTCCAAACCAAAATTGGAATTTTCGACGGACTTTAAGCCGTCATAGCTGAAATGTCTGTCTGTGTGTCCGGATGTCCTCAATTCGAAATACTTCCAGTTTTTGACCGATTTCAGACGGATTTGTGCTGTTTTCCGCCTCAAATCGCATTTCAAATCAAAAATTGAGTGAGTTTTAGCCAAATTTGTGTGATTTTCAGGCAATTTTCAGTTATTTTGAGCCAAATTTCAGCGATTTTTGACCAGATTCCAGCTTAAATCCCAACTGAGATGTCTGTCTGTGTGTCTGGTAAGTCCGGATGTCCATTTTCCTTCAATTCTCACCTCAAATCAAAAATCAGCGCGCTCTTCTTCGGCTCCTCGTTCTCAACCTTCCTAATCAACTCTCTCGGTGTTATAGTCGACCGGATAGACCTCATTGTCGCTGGAACCGGAGTGGCGGCCGCCCGTTTTTCAGCCTCATGAGCAGCGGCACGCTCCTGTTTGTCACGTCGAACTTGAGCGGATTCGTATTTCTGGAAAATGAGTTTTCAGGGGTAAAAATAGTGAAAAATCGCTAAAAATCGTTATTTTTTACCCAAAAAACTCAAATTTTTACCATTTTCAGCACAGTCTGCAGGTTTCCGCCCTCTTCAATTATCTGCTTGAAATGAGCCTTGAACAGAGACTTATTGGCGGCCTGAAATTCAAAATTTAAAAAAAAAATTTTGTGGAAATTTTTTTTGAAAATTTTTTTCCAAAATTTTATTACTTATTTTAAAATACTTACATCTTTAACCCATTGAGAAAATCTGGGACTCTTCATTATAATATTTCCCAAATCTCCAGCCAACATCAACAGCCGATACTGCTCTTCCAGATCGCCTCGCGCCTTCTCACTCGCCGTTTGCATCTTTTTCATCGACATGAACACGCTGAAATCGATTTTAAGTGAAAAATCCAAAAATTTCAGGTTTTTCTATCAAAAACTCACGCATCCAACGATTTCTGCTCATACTGCCGGACTTGTTGCTCGGAGAGCTTGGCAGATTGTAAAAGGTGCTCAATACTGGTATATTTTAACCCGGAAGAATCCATTTTTCATCTGAAAACTCGAAAAAATCGTCGAGAACCCCGAAAAATCGCTGAAATTCGGCTGGAAATGGCTGAAAATGCCAAAAACCAGTGGAAAACTTGCGCGTCAAATATGGCGCATTCACGGAAAATTGCGGACTTTCGATCCAAAACGGGTTTCCCCGGCCAGACATTTGGCGTTTTTTCGCGAGGAGAAGCCAATGAGTCAGTGTAATCTATATTGATTCGCTTATTGCGAAATTTGTTGTGATGGAAATAAATAAATCTATTTTATTAGAGGAATTTCAAAAATATATAAATATATTAAACGATATGAATAGATCCACGTGTCTGGTGGGTGTTGACACTGGATCGGCTGACACGGCGAGCCGCCGAGCTGAATTTCGACCGTTGGCGGACGTAGCGACGAGGGGAGCTCGGCACCGGTTGGGAGCGTCTGGAAAATTGATTTTTATAGGGGAAAATGGGAAAAATGAGTTCAGGGACATTCGAAAACCGATTTTTCGCCGAATAATAGCCAAAACTGGCTGAAAAACCAAAAAACGGCTGAAAAAAGGACAAAAATTAGCTGAAAATCACTCGAATTTGACTTGAAATCTGTCAAATTTGGCTTAAAAACAGTGATAATTGGCTCAAAATCACTCAATTTGGTTCAAAATTAATCTAATTTGGCTCAAAATCACTCAAATTTGGCTTAAAAACAGTGAAAATTGACTCAAAATCAGTAAAATTTAGCCCAAACCAGTAAAATTTGGCTCAAAATCACTAAAATTTGACTGAAATCACACAAGATTGACTCAAAATCAGTCAAAATCGGCGGAAAATCACCAAAATTTGGCTTAAAATCACTCAAATTTGGCTCAAAATGGACATCCGGACGCACAGAACGACAGACAGACCTGCTCGGATGGCATTCCTTATAATACTCCTCCAACAAATCGTCCTCGTATGAAGGCGGTGGAGACGTGCCGCATCTGAAAACCAAATATTTCAGAATTTCAGATTTTTCTAGAAACTTACGGAAATTCTGTCGAATTATTCTTCGATTGATAGGCTGGAGGCGAGAATTCGGTGCGAGCTTTCGCACTGGCCGCCCGTTTTCTCATCGTGCGCGCTCCTAAATTTAGGAATTTCAGCATGAAACTGTGCGAAAAAGCTCTAAAACTCACTCTGTATTGTCTTAAAATTCTTCTCCCTCAACCGATTTGTGACTCGCTGTAGAACTCTCCGCGATCGCCGCATTTCTACAACCTTATCCAATTCCCACTGTTTGCACTTGTTTATTCCGAGCTGAAAGTTCAATTTCATGAAAAAGTTCACTATTTTTTGCGAACGGCTTACCAGCATTGCTGCGACTAGTCCAATACAAAAAATGATAGTGGGAAGTACGATAGAAGTCATCACCTCGCTGGCGGGAATCGTAAATTGCGCTGGCGACGACATTTTTTTCGATTTTTTCTCAAGAAAAATCCTAGTAAAAGAGGCGAAAACTGCGGAAAAGCGGCTAATTTTTAGTACATTTCTGGCCCCGCAGATGTTAGTGTTTTGAGAGAGGAGCGAGCAGCAAGAAGCTGTGCTCCTCTGAAGAGACGGCGACATCGTATCGATTTTTCTCATCTCGCCCCATTTCACCGCTAATTTGAGCTTTTTTCAGGAATTTTTTCGTTGAAAATCCCTTTAAAATCTCTGATTTCAACTGGATTTGATAAATATTTAAATTTCCGCCGAAAAATTTCAGCAGTTTCGCTTGAATTCACTTCAGTTTTCTCATTATACCTCACTCACGCTATCTTGTGTCGATTTACGCGGCGGCGCGTTAAAGGCGCATGGTGTTTTCCGTCTCTTCGTGCCGAGACCCGCTACCCTCCGTCTCGCTGCTTTGGGAATTTTTTCCACCAATTTTTCGCTGGCCTAAACTTTTTTCGACGTTTTTAAGCCAAATTTGATAATTTTTTTTTGATTTTAAGTTGAAAAATTACTGAAAAGCTGAAAATCTTGATTTGTTCATGTTTTTTCGTTAGTTTCCGAAACTTTAATTTGCTAAACACTGTATTTTTGAAAAAATAATTTTTCTCTTTTATCGTCCGTGAATTTTGTAACTCTGCAATTATTTCTCATCTTCATTTTTTTCTAGGGTAACATGGGACGCCGTATCCGTATCCAGCGTAAAGGAGCTGGTGGTATCTTCAAGAGCCACAACAAGCACCGCAAGGGAGCCTCCAAGCTTCGCCCACTCGACTATGCCGAGCGTCACGGCTACATCAAGGGACTCGTGAAGGACATCATCCACGACCCAGGAAGAGGAGCTCCACTCGCCGTCGTCGCTTTCCGCGACCCTTACAAGTACAAGACGGTCAAGACCACCGTTGTTGCTGCCGAAGGCATGCACACCGGACAGTTCATCCACTGCGGAGTTAAGGGTGAGTAGAATTCAATTTGAAGACAAAAATAGTAGAAAACTATGAACATTCATTTCAAAATCGTCCTTTTCATATTGCCTGAACCAAATTGGTTCTACGCTAATCTGAAGAGGGCAATAAAAATTTTTGCCACTTACCCCCGGTGTGATATTATGTCAGGATCGGTCATTTCATGCAAAGACAATAGTTTTGACATCAAAAATCCATAAAGTATTCTTGTATTTTTTTTCTAATGCAATTTTTCTTTCAGCCCAAGTCCAGATCGGAAACATCGTTCCAGTCGGAACCCTTCCAGAAGGAACCACCATCTGCAACGTTGAGAACAAGACTGGTGACCGTGGAGTTATCGCCCGTGCTTCCGGTTAGCTATAAAAAGATTTCTGAAGTTTTCCAATAATGCATTTTTAGGAAACTACGCCACCGTCATCGCTCACAACCCAGACACCAAGAAGACCCGTATTCGTCTCCCATCTGGAGCCAAGAAGGTCATCCAATCCGCCAACAGAGCCATGATCGGACTTGTTGCTGGAGGAGGACGTACCGACAAGCCACTTCTCAAGGCCGGAAGATCGTACCACAAGTACAAGGCAAAGAGAAACAGCTGGCCACGTGTCAGAGGAGTTGCCATGAATCCAGTTGAACATCCACACGGAGGAGGTAACCATCAACATATTGGACATCCATCTACCGTCAGAAGAGACGCCAGTGCCGGAAAGAAGGTCGGACTTATCGCTGCCCGTCGTACCGGAAGAATTCGTGGAGGAAAGCCAGTCAAGTTCACCAAGGAAGAGACTGTCTAAATGTATTGTTATTTGTTGGAATACAAAATACATTTTTGTTATTAATACCCAGTGTTTTGTTCTAAAAACGTTTCAGATTCAAGAACAGTCTTTCACACAAATAATTCTTTATTATCTATTATCTCAATCCTAAAACACGCCTGGAAGAAACCGGTATTTAACTTTAGAGCAGTATTGCGCCCAATACTGTCCATATTTAATGAGACATCGATTCTCATCAGTGAAAGCTCGGGCTATTAAAAATAAGGTAACAAATATAGCAGGGAAGTGAGCAAGGACAGATGGGAATCCTTGGAAAGCGGAGAATGCCAAGAATGTGACAGCTTCAGAAGTATAGTTTGGATGCCTGCAAACTCCCCAGTGGCCGCTTCCTGCAAGGTGATTTTGATTTGAGGATTCAGATTTCAGAATCCAGCACTCTTACCAAGCAAGAGATTCGCATTAGTCTCCCCCGAATCCGTGCGATACTTGGCACTGATGAAGAACGCATCGACTCCGCCCATTTTCAGCGCCCCCTTCGTCCTTCTAAACTCATATTTCTGTCTGTCACACCGGGCACTGAACACCATCGAAACCATCGACACTAAACAAAACAACCCATTCGAAATCAATCCAACCGATCGATTCGTGGCAGCAAGTACGGTAATCGGTGACGTGTAGATGATGGGTCCCAACACGAAATCCGCCCAAAGCCGGTAGAAACCACAGTCGCATCGTTTGGAGTCGAGGGAGTTTAGATAGAGATCCTCGTTCCAGTGGAATTGAAATATATACAGTAGTTGGACACTCGACAAGCATAATAGGCTGGCTGGAAAAAATTTCAAAAAAATTTTTTTTTTTCAAAAATTTTCAAAAACTTACTGGAAATCTGCCCATAAGTGATTTTATGGAAATACATTGCTGAAATGATGAACAGTGGCCATATCACAAAGGTAAAGCGTGTCCTGATAAAGCTTTTCAGGTCAATGTCCAAAATTTTCGGATGATTTTCGATCCCGAACCAGAATTCGCTGATCGTGGTGACTGGAATTTCAGAAATTTTTTCAAAAATTTGAAATTTCGAAAAAAGATGGCCTAACTTTTTCTCTTCCACCAACTCACCACTATTCCCCGTTCCAAAATGGTACGAAACAATAAGCGCCGCCCATATCGACAGTGCAAATATTGCGAATATGAGAATGATGGAATTGAAGTGAATGTAGATCAAATCGCCTCGGTAAATCCCAGCGGAGGCACCCAGGACGTAGAGGAGACACGTCAGAATACAGGAGAAGAACGAGTTGATTTCGCGCTTTTCGTCGCCTGAAATTGGAGGGAAGACTACAAAGACTACAAACTACAAATTGGAGACTAGAAACTAAAAAGACTATGTAAGCTTCCGTCAAGGTTTCTGGTTTCGCTCAAATCGATTCACAGCTTTCGTAGTTTGTAGTATTTGTAGTCTTTGTAGTTTGTAGTCACTGTAGTTTGTAGTCTTTGTAGTTACTGTAGTTTGTAGTCTTTGTAGTTTGTAGTCACTGTAGTTTGTAGTCTTTGTAGTCTTTGTAGTCTTTGTAGTCTTTGTAGTCTTTGTAGTCGGTAGTTCGGCAGCTCAAACGTTGGAATTTTCAAAATGACCGTTTTTTCAAAAAATCTCAATTTTCCAATTTTTAAAACCAAAAAGTAGTTGTAGTTAGTAGTCGCTGTAGTTTGTAGTCTTTGTAGTCTTTGTAGTTTGTAGTTTTTGTAGTTTGTAGTCTTGAATTACAAAATAAATGGATTGGAGGTTGTTGCTATCGGAGAACAAGGTTTCATTCACTTTGAGATGCTGTGGGACTTTGTAGTTTGTAGTATTTGTAGTAATTGTAGTTTGTAGTATTTGTAGTCTTTGTAGTCTTTGTAGTCTCTCTATATACCTGCCGAGCTCATGACCAATGCGTGATCATGCGGTAGAACCCAATAGAATATCATCTGAATCGCACAATGAACGATACTGAATTTCCACGCTACAGTATCCCAGACGGGCGGTATGCATTGGAGGACGAACGGGAATCGGAAGAACAGTGCGGTGATTGTCTGGAATTTTTGATTTTCAGACAAAAAATTTTTTCGAAATTTTTTTTTTCAAATTTTTTTTGAAAAAAAAGTTTGTACATCCTGGCACTTATTTGGACACACATACATACAGATGGATGTTCAGATGGACATCCGGACACACATCCACACAGACAGACACACAGACGGACTACTCACCGGCACAAATAGACCAGTATGCATAGAAATTGAGTAAAAGATGAAAAAAGTGGCGGGTGGAACGAAGAGAAGGAGGGCGAACACCATCTGGGCGGACACTTTTTGTTGTTTCTGAAAAAGAGAGGATTGGTGACCGAAGTTTTGCAAAAATTTATTTTCCGCCTTCGGTAATTTGGGGAGCAGGAGAGTGATGAATCAAGTTTGAGACGTCGTAACTTTGGTATTCTAGACTCAACTTTTTTGATTTTTATACCAATCGATAGACCAAGTCTCTAGCTATATTTTCATAGTTGACAACTTTTTTGTGGGACCACTCCCTGGGTTACTGTAGCTCCTTGAAGTTAGAGACTTCTAGCTAAATATGTTGCAATATTCCGGAAAGTACAGTAACCCAGGGAGGGGTCCTACAAAAAAGTTGTCAACTATACAAATGTAGCTCTAGACGTGATCTATAAATTGGTTTTTGAATTTTTAAAAATGCGTCAAAATTGAGATCAGGGCGGGGTCTGGAAGTTGAGCGAATTTCAGAATTTTTCAACAAATAGTTTTCCAAAAATGTTGTTTTCAAACATTTTCAAATCAGTTTTTCTGTTTTTGCCAATAGCCAAAAGTGTTTGATTTTTATACCAATCAATAGATCAAGTCTCTAGCTACATTTTGATAGTTGACAACTTTTCAGTGGGACCTCTCTCTGGATTACTGTAGGTCCTTGAAGTTAGGGATTCCTCGCACTTCTCACCAACTAGCTAGATATGTTGCAACGTTCCAGAGGGTACAGTAACCTGGGGAGGGGTCCCATTAAAAAGCTGTCAACTATGAAAATGTAGCTCTAGACGTGATCTATGAACTGGTTTTTGAATTTTTAAAAACGCGTGGAAATTGAGATAAGGGCGGGGTCTAGAAATTGAACAATTTTCAGAATTTTTCAACAAAAAATTGAAAACTAATATTTTCAAAACATTTTCAAATCAGTTTTTATGTTTTTGCTAATGGCCAAAAAAGTTTGATTTTTATACCAATCGATAGGTCAGACCTTCAGCTACATTTTCATAGTTAACAACTTTTCAGTGGAACCCCTCCCTGGGTTACTGTAGCTCCTCAAAGATAGCGACTCTTCGCACTTCTCCCCAACTAGCTAGATATGTTGCAATGTTCAAGGATCTACAGTAACCCAGGGAGGGGTCGCCAAAAAAAGTTGTCAACTATGAAAATGTAGCTCTAGACTTCATCTATACAATGGTGTTTGAATTTTTGAAATTGTGCCAAAATTCAGATCAGGGCGGAGTCTAAAAGTTGAGCGATTTTCAGCATTTTTCAAAATTTAAAAAAAACTGTATTTTACTTATTTTCAAAAAAATCCTCAAATTTGTGTTCCCATTTTTTGTTAAGCCATGATGGCCTAAATTTCTCAAATCCATATTCCTAGGCCATCTCACAAACCTGCAATGTCTCCTGCAACGCCTGAATATCCTTCTGCGATATGCTACTCCGTCGTGTCAGACTGCTCGTCGAGCCGCCGAGACTCGATCTTCGGATTCTTTGCAGTTCTTTCATTTTTAGGCTGAAAATACAGAGAAAATGAGGTATAGCATATAAAAATTTCAGATAAAAAATTTTTCGAAAAAAAATTTTTTGAAATTTTTTTGCTCAAAACCAAAAAGTAAAAGGGAACAAAAAGCTTTGAGCTGACCAATAGTAAAACTCAAAAAACTCAAAAAAAGAAGAGAAAAAAGCGTTTTTTATTTTTCCCACGAGCCTCGGTGGCTAGTAGCCACTGAGTTCCCCCATCATCAATTGGATTGGATTGAGTCTCAGAGAGAGAGAGATAGAAGGAAGGAGAGACGCAGAGAAACGGAGACAAAGGAAATGCAAACAAATAAGTTAGATGTGATGATATCAATGAGATTGATTTGAGTTTTTGAGAAAAACAAAAAATTTTGATTTTGGAAAAAATCTGAGATTAGGCATAGTTTAAGATCCCGTCACGGATTTCTGTAAATTCAAATGTTAAAAATTTTGATACCATTGTATAGATCAAATCTAGACCTACATTTTTGTAGTTGACAACTTTTTTCTGCGACCCCTCCCTGGGTTACTGTAGCTTCCGGAATGTTGCAACATATCTAGCCAGCTAACGAGGAGTCGCCAACTTTGAGGAGCTACAGTAACCCAGGGAAGGGTCCCACAAAAAAGTTGTCAACTATGAAAATGTAGCTCTGGACTTGATCTATCAATTGGTATAAACACTTTTAAGGTTTGACAGTATAGAAATGCGTGACGGGGTCTTAAACTATGACCGATCTCTTACTAACCACCAATTTGATTTTTAAAAAGAAAAAAAAAAGGTTCGAACAAAAAAAAGACAATTTTTGCTGTTTCTTTACAATTTCTGCTCCAGGAGACATTGGAGAGAAGAAGAAAAGATGCATCTTCAAAACATGTGTGTGTGTATTTTTCACTTTGGGAAGGCCTCTCTCTCTCTGTCATTCTGAGTCTCGGATAGACTCGGAGCTCTCGGAGAGAAAAGAAGAGAAGATGAGAAGAAGCATGATGATGATGATGACTGGGGAGAAAGCGATAGAAAAGTGTTGTCTTCTCGCTTCTCACATTACTACTTATGATTACTCAGGAATGAGGGAGGAGAGGGTAGTCTTTGAACTAGAGGGAGGCAGAACATCGGGTTGGGGAGGGTTTTGAGTGGAGATTCGGATTCTGCGGGGTTGAATTAGTATTAATAGTCTAAATTAGAAAGAAAAAAAAAGTTTACCAAAGGCGGGGTCGAACCTGCATAGTGTGCTTCAAAGGCAGACGCGCTCACCCCTCGACCACGAGTGGCTGCCCACGAAGTGTCATCATATGCCGTGATATTGGGGCGGAACACAGATAAATTTCGGTGAAATCGAGTAAATCACTTGTTTTGAAGTAGGATTTTCAGAGACCAGAGTATCTGGATTCTGGAGGCCGTTCAGCGATTTTTGGCATGATTGTGCAAAGTCTCGTTTCTGAACTTCACGGTCAGTTTAGACCATTCCCTGGTGAGGAATGAGGAGAGGGTAGTCTTTAAATTGGGATATAGGGGGAGCTAGAAGATACGATTGGTGAGGTTTTTCGAAGATTCTGAGTGAAAATTTGGATTCCTCGGTGTTGAATTACTATAGATAGCTTAAATTAGAGAAAAACTTACTTCTAAAGTTATAAAAACGAAAAAAAAGTTTCTGCTGAAAAATTCCGAAAACTGCTCAACTTCCAGACGCCCCCCTGACCTCAATTTTGATGCATTTTTAAAATTCAAACACCATCGTGTAGATCAAGTCCAGAGCTACATTTTCATAGTTTATCATTTTTCAGTGGGACCCCTCCCTAAGTTACTGTACCTTCTGGAACATTGCAACATATCTAGCTAGATGACGAGGAGTCACTAACTCCAAGGAGCTACAGTAACCCAGAGAGGGGTCCCACTGAAAAATGATAAACTATGAAAATGTAGCTGAAGACTTGATGTATCGATTGGTATAAAAATCTATCAAATTTAAAAATGTTTTGAAAAAATTAGTTTTTCAATTTTCAGTTGAAAAATTCTGAAAATTGCTCAACTTCGAGACCCCGTCCTGACCTCGATTTTGATGCATTTTCAAAAACTCAAAAGCCAATTTATAGATCAAGTATAGAGCTACATTTTCATAGTTGACAACTTTTTAATAGGACCCCTCCCCGGGTTACTGTAGCTTTCTGAACATTGCAACATATCTAGCTAGCTATCGAGAAGTCGCGAACTTTGAGGAGGTACAGTAACCCAGGGAGTGGTCCCACTGAAAAATTGTCAACTGTGAAAATGTAGCTGAAGACTTGATCTATTGATTGGTATAAAAATCAAACAGATTGAATTCAGAATAGCAAAGTTACAGAGTCTCAAACTTGATCCAAGACTCTCTTGCTCCCCAAATGACCATCTGTCTGTCTGTCTGTCTGTGTGCCCGGATGTCCTTCTGCATGTTTGTCTGTCTGTGTGACCCCATAAAAGTGTCCGGATGTCCAAAAAGTCACTTTAGGGAAAATGAGTGAAGGTGGTCGTTTTCTGAAGATTTCGAGTGTTGAGATTCAGATTCTTTGACGTCGAAGCTGTATATTTCAAAGCGATTCCCTGAAAATCTGAAAATAAGAGTTTTGAAGAAAGCGTTTTCTATAAATATAAAACGATTTATCTCGAGAAACTCTTGTACTAAAATCATGCAAAAAAATTGGTAAAAATCTATGAAACAATGATGACACTCTGGAATCTATGGGGAAAAGTATGATGAAAACTGGAAAACTATAGAACTCGGGGAATTTCAATGAAAAACGAACAAAATACACTATCAAAAATGGTACACGTGGGGGAGAGGAGGGGGGGCATGTTTGGCAATTTACATCAAACAAATAATCGGGGGGGGAGGTTCACATCACATAAATAAACGGGGGGAGGGGGGTCACATCATACAAATATTCGGGGGAGGGGGAATTTCAGGCGATCGATTAACCGCAATGTAGCGGTTGTCCCTCTTCGTGACGTTTCATCAGCGGCGCCACGATCTCCAACAACATCGTCATCTTTTGCGGATCCAAGTACTGAAAGTTTAGCGTTTTTTGAAAAGTTTGCTGAAAAAGAATCGACAAATTTTTATTGATTCCGATTTTATTAAATTTTTGTTCGGCAAAAATATTAGAAAAAAATTATGCAAGTTTTTCGAAAACTTGAAAAACGCCAATAAAATTCAAATTTCGCGCGCTTTTGCGCTCGCGGCCTAGAAATTTGAAGCGTTCAATTTCTCGGCCGCGGCCATCATCGTCGCGCGAATTTGAAATGGATTAAATTCGTTGGCGAATTTTTCGAGATTTTCAAAGATTTTCAGAGATTTTCAGAGATTTTCAAAGCAATTTTCAGCCCAAAACATTAAATTTCGCACTTTTATGATTGTTTTAGAGCAAAACGATTGAATTTTTGGCTCAAAATAGGCTTTTTTCCATTTTTAAGTTACCGATGCCAGCTTTCTCTTCGTTTCGTCGCACAGAAGCGCTCGAAGAAGTTCCGGACGGTTGAGAGCCTCCTCGTCGTGCTTCCCAATCGATCTTTCGATTCCATTTGCAACATCGATCGAGTTTCTGCAAAAAAAATAGGTTAAGAAATCGAAAGAATAATGGAAAAAACTCACTTGGTTGCGAGAAGTATCAAGAGGAGGAGCGTCGTGTCACACAGCCACACATATACGAATGGTGTCCCTGAACTCTGCAAAAATGAGAGAAAAATGAAAATTAAATTGTAGAGATTCGTCAAAACATACCAAGTGATCGACACTGAACAGTTCTTCCCAATTGGTCTTTTCCAGTTTCAAAAACCTTCTCGAATCGACAGCGGTTTTCGCGTGGAACCTGACGAGTTGGTGGCTTTCCGACAATCCTGGCATCATGGCTGGTTTGGAGACGGTGATGTGGGGGAGTGTGGGACCACTGAAATGAATTATTTGAATTAGAATTCTCTCCAAAAATGTGTGTGTGGGATTTCTCGGTTTGTGTGGAAACTCACCTCGCCAGGTACACGATGTCACCGTGGATGAGATCAGCATCGGTGCGCCTCGTTCTCTTTCTGTTGAAAAAACAGAGTTCTTGAGGCGTCCCCTTCTCCTGAAGACGTTTCTCTCGCTCCGAATTCCTCTTCTCTTCCAACGCCTTCTCTTCCAGTTCTCGTTTCTTCTTCTGAGCCTGGAATAAGAAAGAAAATTGAAAATGTTGAAACATAGAGAATTTCAACTAACTATCTCCAGTCTCTCCTTCTTCGTCAATTTCGGTGGCTCCTCATAGAACGTCTGGAAATATGAATTGTGATTCTTGAGATTTCTGGAGACAACTCACCACTTCTGCAATGCCTTTCGGCCGATTCTTCGACCCTTTTGGACGACCTCGCTTCCGTGGCTGAAATTATGAATAATCGATTATCAAATACATACTTTTTGAACATACCGGGAGAGAGAGTGTCACACGTGGACACTGAAGATCCGAGAAGTTGATGGAGCCGTCCCTTGTGGTATTCTGAAATAAACGATTATTGTTTTTCGGAATTTCGAAAATTTGAGTGTAAGTTTGAAAATTTTAGGGGAAACTATGTTGATTTCTAGCCAATAAGTCGGATTTTCTCGGCCACGAGGCGGTTTTCTAGGCCACCAGATTGATTCCTCTGCCACTAAACGGAATTCTAGGTCATCCGAGAGAAGTCTCGGCCACCAGAAGAAATTCTCGGCCACCAGAAGGAATTCTCGGCCACCAGAAGGAATTCTCGGCCATCAGAGAGAAGTCTCGGCCACCAGAAGAAATTCTCGGCCACCAAACGGAATACTCGGCCACCAGACCGAATTCTCGGCGATCAAACGAAACTCTCGGCCACCAAGTGGAATTCTAGGCCACCAGATTGATTCCTCTGCCACCAAACGGAATGCTCGGCCACCAGAAGAAATTCTCGGCCACCAGGAGGAATTCTCGTCCGCGACTCATTCCTCGGCCATCAGATAGATTCCTAGGCCACGAGACAAAATTCTCGGCCACCAAACGGAATACTCGGCCACCAGAAGGAATTCTCGGCCATCAGAGAGAAGTCTCGGCCACCAGAAGAAATTCTCGGCCACCAAACGGAATACTCGGCCACCAGAAGGAATTCTCGGCCATCAGAGAGAAGTCTCGGCCACCAGAAGAAATTCTCGGCCACCAAACGGAATACTCGGCCACCAGAAGGAATTCTCGGCCGCGACTCATTCCTCGGCCATCAAATAGATTCCTAGGCCACGAGACAAAATTCTCGGCCACCAAACGGAATACTCGGCCATCAGACCGAATTCTCGGCGATCAAACGGAACTCTCGGCCACCAAATGGAATTCTCGGCCGCGGGCGGATTCCTAGGCCACGAGGCGGTTTTCTAGGCCACGATGCGGAATACTCGGCCACCTGAAGGATTTCTCGGCCTCAAGACTGAATTCTCGTCCGCGACTCATTCCTCGGCCATCAGATAGATTCCTAGGCCACGAGACAAAATTCTCGGCCATCAAACGGAATTCTCGGCCATCAGACCGAATTCTCGGCGATCAAACAGAGCTCTCGGCCACCAATCGGAATTTTCGGCCGCGGGCGGATTCCTAGGCCACGAGGCGGTTTTCTAGGCCACGATGCGGAATACTCGGCGGCGGGCGGATTCTTAGGCCATGTGGCGGTTTTCCAGGCCACGACGCGGAATTCTCGGCCGTGGGCGGATTGATAGGCCACGTGGCGTTGTCTAGGCCACGATGCGGAATTCACGGCCACGGGCGGATTTCTATGCCACGTGGCGGTTTTCTAGACCACGATGCGGATTCCTAGGCCACGTGGTGGATTCCTAGGCCACGTGGCGGTTTTCTCGGCCGCGGGCGAATTCCGTGGCCACCAGAAGGAATTCTCGGCCATCAGACCGAATTCTCGGTCATCAGAGAGATTCCTAGGCCACGAGAGGGACTCCTAGGCCATGCGGCGGGTTCCCCGGCCTCAAGACAGATATCAACGAGACTAGACGGATTCCCAGGCAATGGAGGTGATTTTTCGGCCACGAGAACGGATTGCTAGGTCATCGAAGTTGAGGCAACCGTAATTTCGTCTACTTTTCAAGAGAAAATCAGGAATTTCTTTCAAAAAGTGAAGATTTTGATAACTCTTACCCGAGCAGTCTGAGCAGATGCAGATGCGGACGGTTCGTCATCCGAAGATTCCGATGGCTCTGATTCCTTTTCAGACTCTCTATCTGATTCCAGCAACTTCATCGATGCATAGTTTTTTGACGTCGGCTTTCCGGAAATTCGCTGAAAATTGGAATATATTTCCATTTTAAGACTGAAAACTCACATTTCTCTTGGTGTCAACTTGCTTCTGATTACTGACATTCTTGGTGGATGCATTGATTGGAATCGAAGAAGGCACCGGTCTCTGGACTAGATTCTGAAAATAAATCGATATTTTCAGATAAAAATTTACGAAACTTTTCGTTTTCAGCGGCGAAATTCAGATTTCAGCGCTGAAAAATCGGATTTTTGTTTCGAAAACTCTTACCCGATCTTTTTGAGAATTCTTGGATGGGGCGACTTGAGAATCCGGTCGTTTCGTCACACTTTCAGCTGTTTCTTCTTGTGCTGCTGACGCTTTTCCGGCAGACTTCTGAAAATTGAAACATATTTCCATTTTGAGACTCAACATTTGAATTTTTGTCTTGCAAACTCTTACCGACTGATTCTTTTCGACTTCAGAAGATACGGCATGTGTCGAACTCGACTCTGAAGATTTCGGTTTAACTGTTTCGTCTCGTGCCAAGTGTCGTTTTCCAGAAGTCGTCTGAAAATTGTAATATATTTCCATTTTAAGACTGAAAACTTACCACTGTCTCATCACTCCTTTTTAAAGAAGACTGTGTGGCCGCATCACTCTTTCGACCCGACGGTGGTGGATTATGAAGAGGTTTCTGGAAATAAATCAATATTTTTAGATGAAAACCAACGAAAGTTTTCGTTTTCAGCGTCGAAATTCGGGTTTCAACGCTGAAAAATTGGATTTTTGTGTTGAAAACTCTTACCAACTGATTTTTCGGTATTTCAGCTGGAAGAACACGGAATTTAGAAGAATTCGACGACAATGGCCCGTTTTTGACACCTTCTTCTGTGGACGATAACGGTTTACGGGCAGGTATCTGAAAAAAAAAATATATATATATATCCATTTTAAGACTGTAAACTTACGATTTTCTCTTGATTCTTCATACTTTCCACACTCTTTGTGGTGGTCTCGTTTCGAAGTGACGGTGGTGGATTCTGAAGAGGTTTCTGAAAATAAATCGATATTTTTGGGATGAAAGCCAACAAAAATTCGGTTTTAAATGTCAAAATTTGGAGTTCAGTACTGAAAATTAAACATTTTGTTTCGAAAACTTTCTTACCGGATCTTTTTGAGAAATCTTGGATGGGACGACTCGAGAAGTCGGCGGTTCCGCCATTTTTTCAGTTGTTTCTTCTTGTGCTGCTGACGTTTTTCCAGCGGACTTCTGAAGATTCAAATATATTTCCATTTTCAGACTGTAAACTTACCACTTTTCTGGTTGAATCCTCTGCAAGCTCCTTGCTTCGACTTGCTCCGAGAATTTCATTTGAAGCCAGATGACTCTCAAGGCTGGATAATTTTGTGGAATTATCGACAGAAACTCGGACATCTTCGGGCCTTGCTTGTGATTGTCGAATCTGAAAATAAAACAATATTTTCAGATAAAAATTGACAAAAATGTTCGTTTTCAGCGTCAAAATTCGGATTTCAATGCTGAAAATTCCAACTTTTCGTCTTGAAACTCTTACCAATTGATTTCTAGAGATTTGCAGTGGGGCGACTTGAGGACCCGACGACAACGGCACGATTTTGACACTTTCTTCTGCTGACGACGGCATCTTTTTGCGAGAAATCTGAGAAAAATGAAATATATCTTCCTTTTAAGACTGAAAACTCACATTATCATGGGAGTCTCTGTGAATCACCGATTCTGAACCATTTTTTTTGGTGTCGGGAGCAGAATTGACAGGAACAGATGACTCTGGAGACTCGGCTGATTTCTGAAAATAAATCAATACTTTCAACTGAAAACCAACGAAAATTTTCGTGAAAATCGTGGAAATTGGACGTGGAAATTCGGATTTTAGTGCTGAAATAATGGATTTTTGTGTTGAAAACTCTTACCCGATTGTTTTTGTTTTGGGACTTGTCCGATGATAAGACACGAGAATCTCTTTCTCGAAGTTTTACAGGGATTGCATCTGCTTCCGACGATCCTTCACGAGATCTCTGAAAATCGAAATATCTTTCCATTTTAAGACTGAAAACTTACTTTTCGCTCAACTTCTCTTGCCTTTTCGGCGTTCAAAACGGTCGCTTCGGTGATAGAAACATCCGGGAGCGACGACGATGATCTCGCTGCGTATTTCTGAAAAAAAATCAATATTTTTTAGATGAAAACCAACGAAAATTTTGGTTTTCAGCGTCGAAATTCGGATTTCAGCGCTGAAAATTGGGATTTTTGGCTTGAAAACTCTTACCGGCTGATTTTGTGGAATTATGGATCGGGCGTGCTCATGGAAACCCGTTGGAGGAGGATTGCGAGTGTTGGGGAGAGAAGTAGGCGATCTTTCGACAGGGATCTGAAAATAAATCAATATTCAGATGAAAACCAACAAAATTCTGATTTGAAAGTGAAAAATTTCAAGTTTAAAAGGTTTTTCAATAGTTCTGATTCCAATAATGCACTTTTAATCCATTTTTCTTGAAATTTTACGCAAAATTCCACCAAAAAGTGAGTAATTTCGTCCAAAAATTCGAATCAGCGTAAAATTCTCTCCACTGTCGATCAATGATTACTAACAGGAGAGTTTCTTCGATCGATCATGTTCTGGAACTGCTGAATTCGTTGAGAGACCGATGGCGGTGACGAATCGGCGGGTCTCTGAAAATAAATCAACATTTATAGATTAAATTCGGATTTCAATATGAAAAATTTCAATTTTAAATGGATTTTCACTAGTTCTGATTACAATAATGCACTTTTAATCCATTTTTTCTTGAAATTTTACGCAAAATTCCATAAAAACGTGAACAATTTCGTCCACAAATTCGACCAATGCTTACTAACCGAGCCATACAGGTATTCCTCGAGAAATCTTTTGATTTCATTTTTTGTAGGATGTCCTGCAGTTTTGAAGATGCATCCAGAAGGGTAAACACCTCGAATCACTCGATTTTGCCATCGAAATCGGCAATATTGGGCCGAATGGGCGCAGTTATATTCGCCAGCGTCCAAACGGTTTTGCTCTTCTTGCACCGATAGATCATTCCCAAACGCATCGAGAATCATAAAATCAGCAGGATTTTTCCTCAAATTATCCCAGACAATTTGAACTTCTTCTTGATTATTCTTCAATCCACAACTATTCCTCGCGACTTTATCGACTGTTTGTGCATCAATTTTTGATTTTTGAATGGAAACAGCCATCTCGTCATTCATTTTCTCATTTGATTCATTGGAATCTTCGGCTGAAATTGGATCTTCTAATGGCACTGATTGCGATTCGGATTGCGCAGCGTCGACGGGGGTTGTGGCCTCCTGTTTGTCCCGAATTGTGGTCGGTGCCACTTCAATCTCTTTCTCACTCATCGATTGCTCATCGGAACTGCTCGACGACTCGTCACTCGATGACTCATCAGAATCCTCCATTGTCCTTGGCGCATCTCTAGCCATTTTGTCTGAATCCGAATCGCTTGAGACATCAGAATCGATGGGAGGCGTGTCCTCCACATCGTCTATTTCTCGGGATCTTCGAAGAGCATTTCTGGAATCATTTTGAAGAGATTTTCGACCTTGTTTGGACACTTTTTTGACTTTTTTGACTTTCTTCGTCGATTTCACATCATTCCGTACTTCTCTCGTTGTCATCGGAACATCATCTTCCTCTGGAATCACTTTTCTCTTCTTCTTCTTCGGTTTTTCACCGTTCTCCGCTCGTTTCCTCTCTGTCTGATCATTCCTTGCTGATTTTTCTTTCTTTTCCTTCTTTTTCTTATCACTGATTTCCGAAAATTTTCTCTTTTGTGATCGATTTTCAGTAACTTCTTCACTAATTGACGTATTCGATGTGTTCGGAACAAACAATTCAGAAATTTGGAGATTTTCAGTAAGATTCGATCCGGATTCAGAAGCAGTTTTTGACTTCTTCTTCTTTTTCTTCGGCTTCACCGATCGAACTGCTTCATCATTATTTGCTCTCGCGCTCCTCTCGCATTCTTTCGGCTCTTCCAACCTATTTTTGAGTCTTCTGCTGCACGCACTCTTCTCTGCCTCACTTCTAGATCCTAGAATTACATTCAAGTCCTTTCTGGAGACTACCATATTCTTTCTTTTCTTTTTCACACGAAGATCATCGTGTTCGGATTGTTGAAGCTTCAGATCCCGTTCACGTGCCCATTTGACTCTCTGCAAAATAATAACAACTTTTAAAAATAAATTTAAAATGAATTATTACCAATCTCTTCTTTAATCCCCATCGACAACGCTTTTTTTTGCCAGTGGGAGTGGCTTCGGGTGATTTTTCGGCTCCTTTTTTCTTTGTCATTCCAGTCAACTACTGAAAATAATTTAATAAATTTTTAATAAATCGTTGCACCCTGGGACGAGCGGCAACGAAATTGCCATTTTTCGAGATGTTTCGCCAAATTTTCGGCTTTCGACATAGGAATTTTGTTGAAATATATAGATTTCCACTGAATTTCGATGAATTTTTGCGAGTTTTTTCCCGACTATAATTTTCACAGATCAGCGAAACGTTGCCGAGTCGGAATTTTTAATTTGGCTTAATCGACGAACAAAATTTTGCTGTCGCTAGTCCCGGATTTTCAAAAAATTACAAGAAAATACGAAATCGGTCTCGAAAACCGAAAAATGAGAAGAAAAACAGCGAAAAGGAGGCAGAAATCGGAAATTTTTATTAAAAAAAACAAGAAGCACGTAGAAAAACAGTGAAAATAACAAAATTGAGAAGAAATAATCGAAGGAAAACACTGAAACAATGGAAAATTGAAGATCTATGTGCAGAAGAAGAAATTGGGTTGGATTGAGACGAGAGAGAATATCAGCCATCGCGGCGACGTCGAAATCTGGAAAATATAAAATAAAAATGCTAGAAATGATATAATGCGAGCAAAAATCAGCCGTATTTTCCAATTTGTTCTCGATTTTCCAACAAAAATCAAGAACAGCCTGTGAAATTTGAGAATTGGTCTTGAAAATACCTTCGAATCAATCCTTTCGTGTTTTTCTTCTCTCTGCCGATCGTCTCCTGTCCAATATCATCCAGTTTTCCCACTCTGTTGAGCCAGATTTTTCGATTTTCTGAATAAATTCATTTAGATAGAATATACACTATGTTTATCTCACCTTTTTAGAAGCTTTTTCCACAGAGATCATCGATTTCATTCGTTATTTTGTTGATTCCTTGGCTTTTTAGACAAACAATCATTTTGCATACATTTTTAGACTCTCTGAGTCTCAAAATTTCTTGCATACCTTCTATATATTTATCTAAAGGTATGAAAAGTTTTAGCAGTTAGATTTAATTTAAATGTTATCATTTTCTCTGTAAATTTTTTTTCTGTAACATTATTTTTCGAATCTGTCTTGAAATCTTTGCATTATTTAAAAAAAAGTCACTTTTAAAAGTGAAAAATGATGACTGAACACGTAATCGAAATAGCGTCGTAAGATATGATACATTTCGACGTCATTGTGACGTCACGGCCGTAAACACCGCCACGCAATAATGCGGGCCTTCAAAATCATGATGATGTTTTTTGAGAGTTTTGTTGTGAATTTACCATTGAAAATCTTAAATTTGACGATTTTTTTTTCGATTTTTAAACAATTGTTTTGATTTTCGTCCTTTCCGATCGAGATTTTCTAATTTTTAACGTTTCGCCGGCCGTTTCTTCATAGTTTTTGCTGGTTTTAATCAGAGATATATATTTTTTAATCATTGATTCTTTTCCGCTTCTTCTCCGTTGCTTTTCATGATCTTAATGCTCATTTTTTGACTAGGCGATGTCGATAACTTTTTAGAGTAGTTGTCGTAAGATATGAGACATTTTGACGCCACGGCCGTAAACACCGTCACGCAAAAATGCGGACCTCCAAAATTTTGATGATTTTTGAGAGTTTTGTTGTGAATTTACCATTGAAAATCTTAAATTTGACGATTTTTTTTCGATTTTTAAACAATTGTTTTGATTTTCGTCCTTTCGATCGAGATTTTCTAATTTTTAACGTTTCGCCGGCCGTTTCTTCATAGTTTTTGCTGGTTTTAATCAGAGATATATATTTTTTAATCATTGATTCTTTTCCGCTTCTTCTCCGTTGCTTTTCATGATCTTAATGCTCATTTTTTGACTATGCGATGTCGATAACTTTTTAGAGTAGTTGTCGTAAGATATGAGACATTTTGACGCCACGGCCGTAAACACCGTCACGCAAAAATGCGGATCTCCAAAATTTTGATGATTTTTGAGAGTTTTGTTGTGAATTTACCATTGAAAATCTTAAATTTGACGATTTTTTTTCGATTTTTAAACAATTGTTTTGATTTTCGTCCTTTCCGATCGAGATTTTCTAATTTTTAACGTTTCGCCGGCCGTTTCTTCATAGTTTTTGCTGGTTTTAATCAGAGATATATATTTTTTAATCATTGATTCTTTTCCGCTTCTTCTCCGTTGCTTTTCATGATCTTAATGCTCATTTTTTGACTAGGCGATGTCGATAACTTTTTAGAGTAGTTGTCGTAAGATATGAGACATTTTGACGCCACGGCCGTAAACACCGTCACGCAAAAATGCGGATCTCCAAAATTTTGATGATTTTTGAGAGTTTTGTTGTGAATTTACCATTGAAAATCTTAAATTTGACGATTTTTTTCGATTTTTAAACAATTGTTTTGATTTTCGTCCTTTCCGATCGAGATTTTCTAATTTTTAACGTTTCGCCAGCCGTTTCTTCATAGTTTTTGCTGGTTTTAATCAGAGATATATATTTTTTAATCATTGATTCTTTTCCGCTTCTTCTCCGTTGCTTTTCATGATCTTAATGCTCATTTTTTGACTATGCGATGTCGATAACTTTTTAGAGTAGTTGTCGTAAGATATGAGACATTTTGACGCCACGGCCGTAAACACCGTCACGCAAAAATGCGGACCTCCAAAATTTTGATGATTTTCATACTTGCAAAATATCGGCCCGGCCCGGCCCGGTCGGTCCGGAGTCAAAAAATGAGCACAATTTTTTCACAAAATTTTTCGAAATTTTTGAAATTTTTCATCAAAAATAGTCAAAAATTCTATGTAAACTTGAGTTTTATCGGTATGTAGAAACATAGTCGAAAGTTCGACTTTTTGCGAAAAAATCGAAAAAATTTTCAAAAAAATTCAAAATTTCAAATTTTTGTACTGAGACCCGGGCCGACCGGGCCGGGCCGGTGAAAATTCTCAGATCGGCCCGGCCCGGCCCGGCCCGTTGCAAGTATGATGATTTTTAAGAGTTTTCAGTGGTTTTTAACTGAAAATAGTTTCAAAAATGACGCTTTTTGTGCGTTTTGTTAACTAATTTGTTAATTTTCGCTCCTTCCGATCGTGTTTATCTCAATTTCACGCTTCGCCGACCGTTTTTAAAAAATAGGTTTTGCTGATTTTAATCAGAGAATGTATCTATTTTGCATATCAATGCTTTTCCGCTTCTTCTTCGTTGTTTTTCATGATTATAATGCTCGGTTTCTGAGATTTCGATCACTTACATGTTTTCTTTAATTTGTTGAAGTTGTGTTGTTTCTCTCGGTGACAGCTTTCTACCGCGTTCTGTAGTTCAATTCTTTTTGTCAAATTACTATATCTTTCCGATATCTATATTATCGTGTTCTGTTTCAAGGTTCTGCTCAAATCCACTTAGTCAAAAGGTTCATCGCTTTCCAGAATTTTTTTGTCGTTAGAACCTGTTTTCGCTACTTTTTCTCCGCCCCTGTCTTTTAAACTCCTATGCACTGTCTCTTTCTTTGTTCTTTTCATCATTCGTGTTTCTTCCCGAAATATCTTACAAAATTCACATTTTTCAGATCCGACACCAATAAATCTCAAGAACTTGGAGAAAAAAGCAATGATGAGTGTGTCCAACGATACCTCTAGCTTTTTTCAAGTGGAACTCCCGTTGAAGTTTTCGTGCGTAAAAGCTGTACCCTCTCCGAGCATTTTGGAGACGGAGTTACACACGCGGAGTTGGATTCAATTCCTTCTCACAAGGTGGGAGATACTCCGGTTGATGTTCGATAGCGTGAAAGTTGTAACCTGTCCGGGTGGTGTCTCTTCGGAGTTAACTGACCCATGCGTTTTGGATTTTGAGTTACACACGCGGAGTAGGATTCATATCCTGCCAGCAAAGTGAGAGAGACTCTGATTGATGTACGCTCCCGTGGAAGATGTACCCTCTCCGGGTAGTTTCTCTTCGGAGCTAACAGACCCATGCATTTTGGAGATGGAGTTACTAACGCCGGAGTAGGATCCAAATCCTGCTCACAAAGTGGGAGATACTCTCGTTGATGTTTTTCCGCATGAAAGTTGTAGCCTCTCCGGGTGGTGTCTCTTCGGAGTTAACTGACCCATGCATTTTGGAGTTTGCGTTACCTAATTCGCAATGATTACATCCACTCGGGGATACTGAATCGGTCAGTACGTGATCCGGTGATTAAGTTTATGAGCGAATAATTTTCGAACTCTGTTCGAATAATATTTTGACATTTTTTCGCCCCATTCCGTAAATAAAGCGTTTTTATTTTCGTATCATTTTTTCAGATCCCAATTATCACTCTAGGTGGACAATTCGTATAAGTGTATCCATCAACTCCTAATATTATCGGTTCGCGAACCCGCTCCGGGGGCTCGCGTTTAGAACCTTGTTCATAAACAGGTTTTCTTTTTGTTTGTTCTCTTCAGCTGGTGCCAGTCAATAGTTAGAAATTATCAATAAGACTTTTTGGAGTAGTGCAACAGCGTGTGGTGCCGAGGAACCTGAAAAGAATGAAAGTTTTTAAATTTTGAAGTGAAATTTCATTTGTAGTCTGAGTTTTTGGTATATCCGCTGCAGTTTCTGACTGTTATTATGGAAATCCGATGAGGACTTTTCTGATTCGACGACGGAGGAGATGTGAAGTTTGTAGTACTTCTGAAAAATATTATTTTCATTTTTAATTGCGTCGTCATCTAGAGATTTAGCTATTTCTCTTTGAGAAGCTGAGAGTAGGACTTCAGAATCATTTGCTCTTTTTTTCAGTTGCTCTCTTCTCCAGTCAGACAAGCGGCTGTAATTGGTTTGCTGTTCAAATCAAACAACGTTATTTTCGAGTTCCGCGATATCAACATTCACAGATATTTCTGGGAAACACACCCTATCCGTCCACTAATACGCCTTCGACGTATCTTGCGCGTTTCTCGTCACCGCGCACGAGAAATGCGCTAATACTAGAGCTGATTCTGTCAAAAATCAAGATTTTGGAAGAAAAATGAAAAAGGTTAAAATGATCATTAATAGACTTCTATCGATGAGAAAACGTCTGACAACACGAAACAAAGCCCCAAACCCCCGTTTCAGGGAAGCTTTGAAGCTAGATGCAACAGACTTGAACAAAACTCAAAATTTTTCGTAATTCTTGAGTTATTTGTGCAATATCTAATGATACTATAGTCCTCCCAAAGTTTTCTCGTCATCTGTGGGCAAAAAACACAAAAAATTGACAATGGGGCAATGGACATTAATTATAGCAAAAACTACGAGAAAAAAGGGAATAACTTCTGAATTTTTTGCTTTACAATATTTATTCCCTTTAGGAATATAGTCTTACAGAAAAAACGCTGTTTTAAAGCCGAGAAATACGTTTTCGCTGACTTTTATTTTAAAAATCCGTAGAAAATTGTTTCAAAAGTCAATTTCTCTCTTCTAACCTAACCACCAGGGAGGGTTTTGTACTTAAAATGTAGCCACATATCACACTAAGCAAACACAGAGAATGAAAGTTGAAAAATTAGTCAGAAATCATGTTTTTATCGAAGAAATCTGAAACCTCAGTAGAAAATCTGAAAAAACGTGTAGTGCGCTAAGGCGCGCACTGACGCGTTTCTCAAGCGGTGGGAGACGGAAAAGTTTGGCGTATTAGTGGATGGATATACCGTGGGAAAAGACTTTCATTCTGTGGCTCCGGCGACGGTAGAAATTTTTCTGAGACTATTTTTTATTCTGATTGTGGCATAGTGAAAGAAACAAATTTTAGATCATTCATTCTTGTAAACACTAGATAACAATTCTATCAATAAACAATTGCAATTGCAGAATAGAGACGTGTCTATAAAAATTAACACAAAAAAACTACATAAACAAAAAATCAAATGAAAAAGGAAACTCATGGTAAAAGGGATATGAAAGAAACTGAAAATGACAACATTGAGCTTATAAAACAATTATGAAGAAGCACTGGAAGGAAAATAGGGAAATTGATGAAATGGATGAAGAAGAATGTAGATTGGATTGGAATGAGCGAGGATATTCTCACGAAATTCAACGACGCCAAGACTGAAATAAAGCACATTTATTAACATATATCAAGTAGTCGTCTAACCTGATCTCCTTGTAGTCCTTCCGGACCGCCTTGTCCACCACCCTGCCCACCACCACCGTATCCATCACCGAAGCCAGCCGATCCGTGATTTGCTGTCATTTGGGATTCTTGTCCGGTACGCATTTGTGCCATCGCCGCGACGACGAATCCGAAATCCAATCTCAAGATTCTGTGATTGGCGAGCACCTGAAGAAAATGGAGAATTAGAAAGAGTTGAAAGGATTCAAGAGTTACCATTAAACCTGTAATAGAGGCGCACCTAGCGGTCCCCAAAGGAGATATCAAAAAGCTTCGAACTGAAGAAATATAATTAAATAATCCTAAAATAATTCTTCAGTTGAAAACATTTTTATATCTGTAAAGAGACAGCCGAGATAGGATACCGTAAAAACTGTATTTGAGGTGCCCCTCAATTTGAATTGCCCCTCTAATAGAGTTGCTCTCCGACAGACCCTTTGAACAATAGAGTTGCATGCACCTCAAATACAGTTTTTACGGTACTCCAAAGTTTTGCTGGCAGGTGTGCCTCTATTACATGTTTTACGGTATGCTAGCTGTTTTGCAGAGAGTGTCTTCTGAATCGTTACAAGAGCAGTTGATTTCTACAAAGCTCTAGAAATTGTCTATTCGACACCCAGAGCTCCACCGGTTGCTGCTTACCTGCATAGCCTGCATCACTTCCGACACACTTTGTTCATTGAATTGACGATTGCCTTGGAGTACGAGTGACTGAAATCACTTTTATAATTGTAAATATCTCTCACTAAACTGTCCCCTACCTCATTATTCCCCAATCCATTCATCGGATACTTCTGATTCGGGTTTCCATTTCCGAATTGTGGTCCTCCACCACCACCATATCCACCTCCTTGGCCTCCACCGAATCCAGCAGCTCTCCCAGTCATTCCACCGCCTCCTCCACCACTGTTGACTGCTGGCGCCTGTTGGAATGGCGCATTTTGGGACTGATTTCCGGTTGGACCGCCTGTGTTGGTTGCTCCGTTTGGTCTAGAAGCCTTTACAGAGCCTTCGCGACGAGTTGAACCTGATTTAGCGGAAGCTTTATATGTTTTCTTCATTTTCTCCGTCGGTGGCGCTTCATTAACCAACTCCTCCGCGAGTCTCGCATGTTTCCTCCGCTGCAAAAAATATTTTTTTTTAATGTTTTGAAATGCATTAATACCAATCTCTTCTTCAGACCCCATCGACAGGGCTTTTTCTTGCCAGTGAGCGGAAGTTCTTCTTCTTTTACCTTCATCATCACAATTTGCCAATATATCTTAAAATAACTACATATCTTTTGAAATAATTGGACCTGGGACGAGCGGCAACGAAATCGCTAGTTTTTGTTGATATTCTTCGCCGTATTTCCGTTTTCCGATGTTTTTAACATAGAACTTATATAGATTTCCGATGATCTTTTTCTCTATTATAATTTACAGAGATTATCGAATTGTTGCGGATAATTTAAGTTGCCAATTGCCATTTTACTGAATCGACAAACAGTTTCGTTGTCGCTCGTCCCGGAAGTCACTGGTGGAACAAAAAATAACAAGAACAAATACGAAATCGGTCTCGAAAACCGAAGAAAGAAAATAAAAACAGCTGGAAACAGACAGATTTCGGAACGTCTTATCAACCAAATGAAGAAACTCGTAACATGACTGTGGACACAAAAATGAAAAAGAATGAAAAATATCAAATTTAAGAAGAAACAATCGGAAGAAATTTCCTAATAATGCTACCGATAAACGAGTGCAGAATAGTTACGTGCATATAGATATTAACACAAAAAGATACAAAAGGAGGGGATGTAGGGAGATGGGAACAAAATATCAAACAGAAAAGGGGTATTCATGATGAAAGGGATATGAAAGAAACGGGGCTGATAATGGAAACATTGAGCTTATGAAACAATTAAGAAGAAACAATCGGATAGGAAAATAGGAAAATTGAATATGTGGATGAAGAAGAAGGATGGATTGAATTTACATGAGATAAGAGTTTCTCACGAGATTCATCGACGCCAGTTGCATTGTGGTCCTCCCTGACCTCCTTGTCCACCACCCTGCTCACCTCCACCGTATCCATCACTGAATCCAGCCGTTCCGTGATTCGCTGTCATCTGGGATTCCTGTCCGGTGCGCATTTGAGCCATCGCCGCGACACCGAGACCGAAACCAACCTGAAAATAATGGAGAAATTGGAAGAATTGAATGGATTCTTCAGCTATGTCAGCTGATTTGCAGAGATTTACAACCTTAGCTGACAGCAAGATCTATTTGGGTTGTTTTGAATAGAGCTGGGCTCTAGCTGCTGCTCACCTGCATAGCCTGCATCACTTCCGAAACACTCTGTTCATTGGATTGACGATTCCATTGGAATGGGAAGAACATCATCGGATTTCCATTTCCAAACTGTCCTTGGCCTCCACCGAATCCAGCCGCTCCCACATTCATTCCACCTCCACTATCACCATCGTTGACTACTGGAGAATCTCCTTGAACAGATTTCTGTCCTTCTTTGTCTCTTTTCTTCTTCTTTTCCATCAATTTCTCAGAAATCTTTGTTTGTTTCCTTTCTTTCTGTCCCTTTGCTGATGGTTTTAACTTATTTTCCTTCCTATTCTCAACAGAAATTGCAGAATTACCCCTCTTTTTTGATCGATTTTCAGAAGAAACTTTTTCTTCCTCCTCCTTTCCTTCTGGAAAAGTGAGTCTTCTAAATACAGACTTCCAAAGTGTCCCCGCCATTTTTCTGGCTTCGTAGCTCAGTCTCTTCTCCTCCTTCTTCGCCAGTCTCTCTCGTTCTAACGCAATCTTTATTCGCTGCAAAATAATGAAATGGTCCACAATTAAAATAAAGGATGAATACCCATCGTCTTTTCGCAGATTTCCTTTTTCTTTTTCCGGTTGGAGTGGCATCGGTCCCTTGTTCTTCTTCGATTTCCTCCTTCATGACACCACGCAACAAAAATACACAGGGTCTAGGGGTGAGTACTGAAATCGTTCGCGCTCCACTAGACATTGGCGGCAAATTCAAATTTTAATTTTTGCAATTCGCTGTTTCACTGTGGCATTTTGATACGCAGCTTAATCGGCCGCTTTTTGAGCTGACTTATGCCTGTTTTTGCGCATTTTTGGCCAGTTTTTCGCCTGTCTCGTATCTTTTCAAGATCAATTCTATTAGATAAATAAATAAAATTTTTAAATAAAAAATTTATTTTGAATTTCGCGCTAAAATTTCAGCTGATTTCAGCGGAGCGCGTTTATTTTTACTACTCATCCCGAGACCCTGTGAGAATATCTGAAAATAATCAAAAATCTTCCGAAATAATTGCACCCTGGGATGAGCGGCTACAAAATTTCCAGTTTTTGTAGATATTCATTGCCATATTTCTGTTTTTCCTCACTTTTTTGTTAAAATTATCAGCACGGTACGCTTCTCACAACCGCGCTCTACCGAAACCAAAGAAAAATTTCCGTTTTTCGGTGCATTGTCAAGATTTCCGATGAAATTTCACAGAATCGCTCAGAGGACCGTTTTCCCACGACACAGGGTCTAGGGGTGAGTAGTGAAATCGTATGCGCTCCACTAGACATTGGCGGCAAATTCAAATTTTAATTTTTTCAATTCGCTGTTTCACTGTGGCGTTTTGATACGCAGCTTAATCGACCACGTTTTGAGCCGATTTATGTCCGTTTTCCCGCATTTTTGGCCAGTTTTTCGACCGTCGCGCGTCTTTTCGGGATCAATTCTATTAAATAAATATAAAATAAAAAATTTATTTTGAATTTCGCGCTAAAATTTCAGCTGATTTCAGCGGAGCGCGTTTATTTTTACTACTCATCCCGAGACCCTGTGCCACGAGATTTCCATAATTATACTCGACAAATTCAAATCTCGCGCTTATTGTTCGAGTTCAATAGAGCGCATTTGCGGTGTGGAGGAAAAATGGATTTTTATGAATTCTGCGATGAAAATTATTGCGAAAATCTCAGTTTTCCGCCTTTTTTTCTCAATAAATGCAATAAAACAGCAAATATTTCAGAAAAATTGCAAAAATCTGCGTCTCTCTCTTTCTCCCGCTCTCTGTCTATTAAACCCGTTAGGATTTTCTTCAAATATCAACCAAAAATATTTTTAAAAAAAATTTCAAATCTTAAATCTACAAATGCTTTATATACGATAAACAAATCTATATGGAAGACATCAAGACATCGAGTTTAATAACACATCACACTAATTATCTTATACATTTTCAGAAGCAGCAATTATAATTATAATAATTAATTGGGGAAAGAAAAAAGGAAAAAGTAGAGCATCAAGTAAAAGAAAAATTGAGAAAAAAACAAGTTGTAGTAGGTAAAAAAACGAAAAATAAATGACAAATTGAGATCGAAAAGTGGGGAAAAGGGGCGTGGCTAAATTTCAGCGTTTTTCAGTATTTGAGGTATATTGATGAATTTGAGATTTTGTGTATAGGGGAAACAAGTAAAATTGTGAAGAATTTGAAACAAAAAAGGCAAAAAAAACGAAAAAAAAATTATAAAAATTATTATCCATTAAAATTTCCATCATCCGAATAGTCGGAATCGCACATGAACTCCTTTCGATCATCGATCGACGACTTCTCCTTCGGATAGTAGTAGTGCTTCAGACGGACGTGCCACGCCACCGAAGTACACGCACTGACTGTACGGAACTGGTGGACGACGTTACGTGGCAAGAAGTACATGTCGTTCTCCTTCAGATCCAGCTTAGCGTATCGGACACCTTGACGACGCATCGAATTGAGCTTCGCCTCTTCTACCCATTGGCTGCACTGCAAAAACAGAGAGAGAGATTAGGGGGAAAATCAGAAATGCGATGTCTGTGTGTCCGGATGTCCGCATCGAGTTTGTGGGCGGAGTTTCAGTGATTTTCCGTAAAAGTGGAGGTTTTTTGTGAAAAATTTCAGTTTTCCAGATTCTTGCCTGTCTGTAGGTATGTCCGGATGTCCAAAAACACCAGAAATTAGAAAAAAAAGTTGAATGATTCAAATGTCTGTCTGTGTTTCTGTGTGTCCAGATGTCTGCATTGAATTAGTGGGCGGAGTTTCAGCTATTTCGTTTCAGCTATTCCGAGCTGAGATTGATTCAAATTTCTGTATGTATGTCTGTGTGTCTGTGTGTCCGGATGTCTTCTTAGCATCGATTCCTATCGAAAAACTCAAAAACAAGTGATTTTCCGAAAATTTTGAGATTTCAAAATTTCTGTCTGTCTGTCTGTAGGTGTGGTGTGTCCGGATGTCCAAAAACACCAGAAATCAGAACAAATGTCTGTGTGTCCGGATGTCCGCATCGAGTTTGTGGGGAGCGGAGTTTCAGTGATTTACAGCTGAGAGTGATCTGTCTGTATGTTTGTGTGTCCGGATGTCTTTTTGTGGGGGCGGAGCTAAAAATCAGTGTCAGAATATAAGGAGCAGAATCACAATTGCGGGGCGGAGCTTGCTTCGAAAAACTCAAAAAAAGAGTTATTTCTAAGGTCCTTTTTGAAAATTTTTGAAACTTTTTCTCAGAAAATTCCCAGTTTTCTAGATTCTTGTCTATCTGTGTGTACGGATGTCCGAATATCCGGATCTCCATATCTCTGTCTGTGTGTCCGTATCTCCGGATGTCCACTAGCTATCTGCCTGTGTCGATTTACGAGCGTAAATCCACCCAGAACACAGGAAGCTCACAATCTGTATGTGATGTCTCTGTCTATCCAGATATCCGTGTCATCTGCTCATATGACAGTCTGTCTGTGTTTCTGTGAGTGTCCGGATGTCCGGATGTCCACTAACTATCTGTCTGTGGCGATCCTATCTATCCGGATGTCGATTTACGAGCGTAAATCCACACGGAAAGGGAGAGCTCAGGATCTGTCTGTGGGCCTGTGTGTCCGTATGTCCATATGTCGGTCTGTCTGTCTGTCCGTATGTCCGGATGCTCAGCAGCTATCTGTCTGTTTATCCAGATATCCGGATCTCCACTAGCTATCTATCTGTCGTGTCTATGTTTGTCTGTGTATCCGGATGTCCACCGGGGATCTCTCTGTGTCGATTTACGAGCGTAAATCCACACAGAACTAAGAGCGATCAGGATCTGTCTGTGTGTCCATGCGTCCAGATGTCCTGATGTCCACTATCTCTCTGTCTGTAGTGTGTCTGTGTGTCCGGATGTCCGCGTAAATCAACAAAAAAGACTCCATAAGTCCGTCCATCTTACCTGACCAGCGGGTGGCTCATACAAATCGATTCCCAAATTGTTAACAACCGCATGCAAATCGGCAGCATGGAACACGACGACCTCCTTCACAACTTGTCTCTCCTCAGCCATCCAGTCCTCGTACTTCTCCGGCTGATCACCAGGCTTCCGGATACCCTGTAGGACACCAACAGCCGCTGTCGACCTCTTCACCGTCTCCTTATCATCGACCTGATCCGCGTGACACGGTGTCCGATCCAAAAACTCCACTTCTCGTCGCTCGGCGTGCCGTGTCGAAAGCGGGTGCTTCGCATCGTTATTTCGCCTCGTCTCCGTCATCGGAACCATCTGCTCACCGGGACGAACCCATAGAATCGGTCCGTCGTCCGACTCTGGTGGTGGCATCTTGTGAAGTTCTGAGAACTCTCCCCATGGCATCATTGGTCCAGTGAATGGATGAGTGTCGAGCTCTTTGAGGAATTCCTTGAAGTGGCCACCAGCCTCCTCTTGCTTAGCGCCTACTGTAGATACAGCCATAAGGGGTCCGACTCTGAAAGAAAATTCGCATTTTACCACATTTTCTGACCCAAAAAACCCCATTTTTTGACCAAAAAACCCCATTTTTTGACAAAAAGACCCCATTTTTTGACAAAAAGACCCCATTTTTTGACCAAAAACCCCATTTTTTGACAAAAAAACCCCATTTTTTGACAAAAAGACCCCATTTTTTGACAAAAAGACCCCATTTTTTGACAAAAAGACCCCATTTTTTGACCAAAAAACCCCATTTTTTGACAAAAAAACCCCATTTTTGACCAAAAAACCCCATTTTTTGACCAAAAAACCCCATTTTTTGACAAAAAGACCCCATTTTTTGACAAAAAGACCCCATTTTTTGACCAAAAAACCCCATTTTTTGACCAAAAAACCCCATTTTTTGACAAAAAGACCCCATTTTTTGACAAAAAAACCCCATTTTTGACCAAAAAACCCCATTTTCTGACCCAAAAAACCCCATTTTTTGACCAAAAAACCCCATTTTTTGACAAAAAGACCCCATTTTTTGACCAAAAAACCCCATTTTTTGACCAAAAAACCCCATTTTTTGACAAAAAGACCCCATTTTTTGACCAAAAAACCCCATTTTTTCACCATTTTCTACGTCAAAACTCTCCAACTCACCTAAACGTTCCATTCTCATAAGTCTCGTGAACCAAGTTCTGATACGTCCTGATTCCCATCGTCTCAATCAACTGCTTATTCGTCAGACTGCCCACTTTCACTTGCAGCTGTCCGTTCGTCTCTTCGACTATCTTTCCGAATAAATCCGACATCATCGACGCGCCGTTCTCCATGATAACAATGGAGAACACTCCGGAACCGCGGTGTTCCGAGAAACCGAGACGACAGAATTGACGACAGAACTTTTCGCTGCAAAATATATTAATTGGGGAACGAAGAATGAAGAGTGAGGGGGCGGGGCCTATTTTTGATAGAATTTAGTCTGAAAATCTAGAGGGTTGGAGTTCAAATCATGAAAAACTGGAAAATCTGGAAAAGACGAGAAAGTGGGCGGAGCCTAAATTGGAATAGATACGTTGGAAAACTGAGAAATAGAAAAAGGGGCGGAGCCTGGGTCTTCAAGAATATGAGGAATTAAGGAAAAGTGGGCGGAGCCTAAAACTCGTAATTTTTCACAAAAGGGGCGGAGCTTAAGTTTTCAAAATCTGGAAATATAGGATTCATAAAAGTGGGCGTGGTCTAAAAGGGGGCGGAGCCTAGATCTTCAGGAATCTTAAAAATCAGCGGAAAAGTGGGCGGAGCCTAAAACTCGTAATTTTTCACAAAAGGGGCGGAGCTTACGTTTTCAGAATCTGGAAATATAGGATTCACAAAAGTGGGCGTGGTCTAAAAGGGGGCGGAGCCTAGATCTTTAGAAATCTCAAAAATCAGCGGAAAAGTGGGCGGAGCCTAAAACTCGTAATTTTTCACAAAAGGGGCGGAGCTTACGTTTTCAGAATCTGGAAATATAGGATTCACAAAAGTGGGCGTGGTCTAAAAGGGGGCGGAGCCTAGATCTTTAGAAATCTCAAAAATCTGGGAAAAGTGGGCGGAGTCTCGAACTCAAGAATCGTCAAATGGGCGGGGATTGCAAAAACGGATATTTTTTTTAAAAACTTAAAATGGGCGGAGCCTAAAAGTGGGCGTGGCTTCTAAAAAAACTTACAGATCCCTCGTGGTGAACTCCTTTCGAATCTGATTATAATCACACTTGAGAACCGAGGCGCCACCGTTCGGATGTTTCCAGACGCGAATGTATTTTCGGAACTGAAAAATTCAAAATTTTTGATAAAATTTCAAAAAAATTGTGACCTGGAGACATTCGGACACACAGACATCCATTGGGACATCAAAAGAAGTCGATTTACGAGCGTAAATCCACACAGAACACAGCGAGCTCATGATCTGTCTGTGGGTCTGTGTGTCCGGATGTCCAGATGCCTGTCTGTGTGCCCGGATGTCCGTATGCCCACTAGCTATCTGTCAGTGTCGATTTACGGACGTAAATCCACACAAAAGGCTTCGATCTTCATGTCATCTGCTCATATGACAGTCTGTCTATGTGTCCGTATGTCCGGATGTCCACTAGCTCTGTCTGTGGTGTCTCTGTCTGTCTGTCTATCCGGATGTTCACCCGGATGTCGATTTACGGGCGTAAATCCACACAAAAGGCTTCGATCTTCATGTCATCTGCTCATATGACAGTCTGTCTATGTGTCTGTCTGTCTGTGTGTCCAGATGTCCACTAGCTATCTGTCTGTCTATCCGGATGTCGATTTACGAGCGTAATTACCTTGCACTGCATCTTCGGCAATCGATACTTATTCGAAAGCATCTTCAGATTCCTGTTCGACGTTCCAGCCGAGTCCATGCCAGCCATCATCTCCGCATCCCTCTTCGACTTCTCGAAATCCGGATGAACCCTTCTGTGTCCTCGTCCTTTCTTCCGCTCCTCCTCCTCATCCTTCAAATGTTTCAACACACCCTGTCCCATTGAGTTCTTCGCCGCACCATTCAATTGCTGTCGATTCATCATAATCGTCAGAACCTCGTGACGTTGATCAACGGATGGATTCATAAGGAACGTTCGTTCCACTACGTTATCCTTCTTTTTGGGCGATGGGGTACGGCGTGCCGGGTAGGCGATGCCCGCCAGGGAGCCGTTATTCCGATTGAAGTGAACTTTCTCACCACGGCGAACTGCTCTTATCGTTTCACTCATACTAGTCGTCGGTTCATCTTCAGTATCTTCAGAATCCTCTGAACCGGACGCCGAACGAGAACGACGTGACCGTTTAGACGACATGCTCTCTCTACCCGGGGACGGTGACGGTGCACCAGCCCTTCCCGGGACAACTCGAGACGTGGACGCGATCGACGCAATAGAAGAGTTCGATTCTCCCCTGAGACTCCGTTCCCGAGACGCTTGTTGCTCTGTAATCGTGTTCATTCGTCGTACGGACTCTTCTCTAAATCGCTTCGAGTGTCGAGTATCGTCAATCACATTCTGTTCAAGTTGTATCAGTTTCTGGTACGTTGCCTGGAAACCCGTCTCAGTAGTCTTCGATGCCGCTCTCTCCAATCGCCGTTTCTCCTGCGCATCGAGTGCCGCAAAACGCTCTTGTTGGGCGGCTCGTCGCTCCTGAATCCTAGCCATACTCTCATCGCTACGTGGCAGAGTGATCGGTGCCAATGGTGTAGGTGAGATACTAGCGGACGTGGAGCCAGGCGCAATCGACTCTCTGAGCTTCTTGGAGTGCGGCAAAAGTGGTGGAGCCACTCCCATCTTCAACGCGGCGTTTGTAAGCAATTTGCGGGCTCGTTTGAACGGATTCGCGTTGGAATTCATTGCGGCTAGCAGGTGAGCCGGGTTGATTTCCATGGGTTTGTGGAGTGGAGCTGGGGTGGCGCGGGGAGTCGGGGCAGCTGAACCATCCGAAGCTTTGCACTCGTCGCTGTCTACTGATGGTCTCGCCCATCTCCGCCTCTTCCGACGCTCTCGTGGTCTGGACGGCACGGAGGAGTATTCACAGACATCGATGATCTCGAGCGATGGTGAGCGCTCTTTTCGTTTGGCGTCGGCGTCGGCGGCGTCGGCGGAGGTAGACGGAGCTTGCTCTGACGTACTGGGTTGGTCCGAAGTGGACGGTTGCTCGGCGGGTGTCTCCAAGACTGTCGGAGGTGTCTCCGTGACTTCTGGAGTCTTCTCCTTCTCCGGTGTCTTCTCTGGAGTCTTCTCCTTTTCTGGCTCCTGGGGTTCTGGCTCTGGCTCCTTGGGCTCCGGCTCTTGCTCCATCACATCCTCTCCCAACAACTCTTCCTCGGTAAACTGTTGCTCCGGCTCCTGTTCCCTTCGTTCTTCTCGTCCTTCTGGTTGCTCCAGGAGCTCCTCCGTTTCATCAGTAACCACTAGGACCTCTTCCTGTGGCTCCTCCTGCTCCATCGGCTCACACTCCATCGGCTCCTCATACTGTGGATCATATTGTGGATCGAATTCCTGATCCATTGATTCCTGCTCCATTGGCTCCATATCCTCAAAGACAATCGGCTCATAGTCCACCGGCTCATCAGCTCCACCAACAACGTCAATGTACTCATCGTCGGGATCCTGGGGTTCTGGTTCTTGGGGCACTGGCTCTGGCTCCTGGGGCTCCTGGGACTCTGGCTTTTGGGGCACTGGCTCCGCCTCCTGAGGCTTTTGCTCCTGGGGCTCCTTCTGCTCCTTCTTCTTCTTCTTGTGATGCGCCCTATCCACAACCAGCGGGTCGAACTTTTCCTGACACTCCTTGCTCATTCTCGTACGGAAGAATGCCATACGATTGCCCAGATTCGGCCCGTTCATCTCCATCTGCATCTCCATCTGCATCATCTCTTTTTGAATCTCTCTATCTTGACGGCTCTCTGTATCCTCACGGTGTGACCGCTTCTTGATGGGCTCAGACGGCTGTTCTGGAGCATCGTCAGTGACGGAGTGTCCGTTGGAGGCGGATTCTGATTCTGGAGCAGATTCTGAAGCTGGCTTTCCATTCTCTCTATCACGATGGCGATGTGGCTTCTTGGCAGGCTCCTCACTACCAGATGGTACTTCTGGAGCATTGTCAGTGACGCTGAATCCGTTGGAGGTAGATTCAGTGTCTGGAGCTTCTCTATCTTTTCCATTCTCTCTATGGCGTGACCGCTTCTTGACAGGCTCCTCACCACCAGATGGTGCTTCTGGACCATCGTCAGGGACGCTGAATCCGTTGGAGGTGGATTCCAGAGATTCCCGCGTCGGTCCCGGCACATACTCCAAAAACGCTTCCTGGCGATTCTGAGCTTCGAGGTACGCTAGCACCGAGTCTTCCGGTGCCACCGGGGTGTAGACTACCAGCTCGTCCTCACCAAATGAATCCCATGGTTTAGGCTGTTCGGATTCTCCATAGGATGTGCTGGGGACGTCTTCCACGCTCTGCTTCGGGATCACGACGGCCTTAGGCTTTTCAGGTTTCGGGCGGACCGGTTTGCCCGTTCTAAACGCATGTCTAGAAGGCATTTTGAACGGTTTCGGGGCCTTCGGTGTCGCTTCAGGCTCCTTGGGCGCCGCAAATAACTCCATTGGCAACGCCCTTATAGTGGGTACCACCTCTTTCGGCACAATCGGAGGCGGTGGAGGCGGAGCCAACGGAGGCGGGGCCACCACCTTCTTCCTCTCCTCTTCCTTCCGATCCAACTCTCTCTGCTGTCTGCGTCTCTCCTTCTCACGGTGTCTCTCCTTTCGCTCCTCCTCCTCTTCCCGTTGTCGTTGTCTCTTTCTCTCCGCCCTCTCCACCTCCGCCTCCTCCTCTCGATGTCTCTTCTTAGAAGAGGATTCTGATCCTGACGCTGGTGACGTCGTCGATGGACCCTTCACAACGAATCCAAGATGTCCTGGTGTCCTGGGTGTCTTTGGTGTCAAGACGTCACAAAACGATGCTTCCTGAATGCGTGGCGGTGTTGGAGCCCGAGAAGATCCGTATGGTGTCGGTGGCATACGTGGCGGTTGCGGCGGTGGTGGTATGAAATGTTCTAGCATTTTCTCAGTGGGCGGAGCCGGTGGTGGTGGTGGAAGCGATGGATATGAAGACTTGGCGGTGTGGAGGACGTCCAGTGGCATCTCGTTGGCAACTGACGTCGGGACACCACGGTGGGACGCCTGAAAATTGGGAAAATTCGAAAAAAAAAATTCAAAAAAAAAAATTTTTTTTGGATCCTAAATTTAGGATCGGGGGTACTGTAGATGATCCCAAACTCACATATTTGCTCTTCTTATTCGTCTTGCTCTCAATCGTTGTCATATGGGCGTCAACCAGAATTTCCGAAACCGGAATGGTTATCAAACCATTCTTTTGAGCAAATGGGTATTGTCTGAAAATAAATTGAAATGTGGGCGTGGCTTATAGATCTCGCTGATGGCTAAAAGTGGGCGGAGCTAAAGCTCAAAACTTCAAATTTTCCAAATTTTCCAAATTTTCAATCCAAAAATTCTCCAAAAATCTCACTTTCGAGATTCAGATCCTGACTCAATTTTTTTTGGAAAATTCGGTTATACCCCCCCACACCGTTAGCTTCCCCGCATGTTGGAATACACCCCCCACCAACAGAAAAGTGGGGGGTTATAACTGTGGGGGTGCATAATGGAACAGAAAGTGTGGGGGGTTATAATGAAACCATTAAAGACCCCCACAGTGGAAAGTGGGGGTTCATATCATAACACCTGGTAAACTTCTATTATAACCCCCCACGTGTATCAATAAGCACCCCCCAAACGCCATGTTGGAATACCACCCCCGGGGGGTGTTTAATAGAATGTCTCGGGAATTTGAGCCTAAGCCTAAGAATTAAGGGAAACCTGCTTCCAGGGCGCTGAGCTTAGATTCGGGGGTGAGAGCAAGCTTCAGGGCGTCATTGTTTTAAGGTAATCACTATTTCCAGGGTGCTGAGCTTAGGAGGTGTTTAATAGAATGTCGCGGGAATTTCAGCCTAAGCCTAAGAATTAAGAGAAATTGGCCTCAAGTTTAGTATCCACGCCCCCGTATGCCACCCCCGGGGGTGTTTAATAGAATGTTACGGGAATTTCAGCCTAAGCCTAAGAATTATGGAAAACCAGGTGGAATTTCAGCATAAATCAACGTTTTAGTTATTGCCTAAATTTACATTTCAAAGTTTCAGCAAAAAACTGCTGAAAACGAACAGAAAACCCGCAAAAAAGAAGAAAAATCGGAAGAAAATGATTATTTTTGAGTGCAATCAATATTTAATTTGGCTGCCAACTATGATACTCAGTCATTGGGGGGTTTATATCAAAATGATGCATATATTACAATATAAACCCCCACATCTACTTGAAATTTGGGGGGTTATATTGTAATGTGTGGGGTTCTATAATAGAATGTTCACAAAATAGTCCCAACATTCCAATAAACACCCCCACCCAAATGACTAAATCAAACGTTGTGGGGGTGTATTCCAACGTTCATCCAGGGGGGTGTATAACCTAATCTTACGGGGGTCTATAATAGAATGTACCCAAAAATTCTCCAAAAATCTCACTTTCGAGATTCAGATCCTGACTCAAGCTACGCCCACTTTTTAAAGGAGAAGTAGGCGGAGCCTCGACAAAAACACCGCCCTTTTCCAGGTCCAAAAGTGGGCGGAGCTTTATCCCAAGCTCCGCCCATTTTTTCGTTTTCTTAATGGGAAAATGGTCGGAGTTTTAGAAAAAACGGTTCAAAATCAGTCAAATTTTTCGGGTTTTCACCAGAAAAGTGGGCGGAGCCTATTTCTAGAATTCCCCAAACTCACTGTCCGATATCCTTTCCATTCTGCGCGGGTGATCTGACGGATGGCGACGAATTCTGTGCCAACACAGCCACTGGAGGCAGTGATGACGCTGCAGGGGCGGCGACTGCGGCGGCAGATGACGATGACGTCGAAGAAGCTCCGCCCCCTCCCGAAGCTCCGCCCCACACTTTCGTCTTTGGTGCCGGTGGTACCGGTGGTAGGCGTGGTGGTGGTGGTGGTGGAATCGACGGGTCCACATACCGTCTATTCTGCTGACTGACCGGATCGTACACATTGAGACTGCCAACTGGTGGAGGCGGGGTCAGAGTGGGCGGAGCGGGAGGCGGGGCTCCGAATTTCGGAGGAGGAGGAGGGGGAACGAGTGGTGGTGGAACTGGATGGTATCCGGGTGGAGCGACGGGCGGATAGGAGGTCGGGTAGAAGAATGAAGACGGTGGTGGTATAGCCGGTGGTGGTACGAGAGTGGTCACTGAAAATTGGATAATTGGATAATTAGGGAAAAGTGGGCGGAGCTTTCTTATCTTAACTATAATCAATTCAAACCTGTAAATATAGGCTCCGCCCACTTGTGATTTAAAAAAAAAATTTCTCAAAAACCGTCTACATGCCACCTATTTGAAACTGTTTTCATGCTTCCTACGAAGCTCCGCCCACTTTTTGAAGCATACAGTTTCCTTGACTACGAAAGTGGGCGGAGCCTATTTCAATTTAATTCAAAACTGTTTTTTTAGGCTCCGCCCACTTGTGAGGAAAATTCTACGAAAAGTGGGCGGAGCTTAGATGATCAATTTTTCGATTTCGGGTTAAAAAAGCTAATCCGAATAGGCTCCGCCCACTTTCGCGATGTGTGATTCTGTGAAAAGTGGGCGGAGCTTACATCGACCCGAAACTGTGAAATTGGCTCCGCCCACTTTCGTAGGCTTCAAAAAGTGGGCGGAGCTTCGTGAAAAGCATAAAGACAGTTTCAGATAGATGAGATTGTTTTCAGATGTTTTAAAGAAATTTTTCTGAAAATAATTCATTTTTCCAGCAAAAACTCACCAGTTGGGGCATGTGGCGGGTATTGGTGTGGCGGCGGTGCTCCATATGGGGTGAAGTTCGAATAGTATCTGGAATTTTTTTAATAAAAAAATTTTTTGAAAAAAAAAATTTTGATCCATTTTTTCTAAAAAGAAAAAAAAGAGCAAAAACTCACTGGCTAAATGCCTGGTAGTGTTCTGGTGGATTCGCCGGTGGTGCCGTGTAGTGGGGCAGTGGTGGTGTATGGGGACCTCGGCGTCTGAAAATTGAAAAAAAAACATTTTTAAAGACATTTTTTTTAATTTTTGGAAATTTTTTTTTGTTTGAAAAATCCGATATTGTAAATAGATAGACAGCTCTACTCAATACTCGATTAACAAAAGAAGCCACGCCCCCTCGGCTCCGCCCATTTTTAAAAACAAAATGTTCTTCTTCATGTCAAATTGGCTCTCATTTTTTGATTTTTTTTTTTAACTGAAAATCCGGAAAAGAGGCTCCGCCCACTTTTAATAAGCGTTGCTGTATGCATATACACTCTTATATACATATATATATATATATATACCAAGGATTTTCAGATAGAAAATTTTTTTTGAAAATTTTTTTTTTCGGAAAATGATTTTTTTTTGCTTTTTTCACTCAAAAGCTCTCTTTTTTTCAAATTTTTCGAAAACCAGAACGGAAAATGGATACTCACCTTGGTAGAAACGAGTCGCCGCTGCTCTTCGAGGAGTCCGAAGACGCTGGCGATGGTTTGACGACGGGAGCGTCGTTGCCATCAGGATACGGTTCCTCCTGAAAAAAATAGAGAATTCATGGTTTTAATGGGAAAAATTGGGATTTCTAGCTACAAAAACTATAAGAATTGAACAGGAATTAAAATATTGAAGTTTGAAAAATTTGGAAAAAAAATTTTTTTGGAATTTTTTCAATTTTTATTTTTCAACTATTAAAAATAACCTGACCATTATAAATTTTATACCACTAGAAAGCTGAAGACGTCAGGATTCTGAATCCGTTTTCAATTTTTCAATAGCTTCGAAACCTGACGAGTAGTGAGGCATACCATGTTTCAGCACACTCATCTCATTATATCTCATTGTATCTCAGCCAATTTCGATGCTAGGAATTTTTTGAAAACAGATTCAGAATCCTGAAGACGTCAGCTTTCAGATGATCACAATTTCATGAGATTGAATGAAAGAAAAATGAGATTTCGAGTAAGTTGAAAATATTGAAAAAAATTTTTTGGATTTTTCTTCAATTTTTATTTTTCAACTATTTCAAAAAACTCCACCGCTTCAAATTTCATACCATTAGGAAGCAGAAGACGTCAGGATTCTGAATCCGTTTTCAAAATTTTCATAGCATTGAAATTCGCTGAGATACAATGAGATATAATGAGCTAAGTGTGCTGAAACATGCCGTATCTTACTAAACTTGGTGTAACTCTGCGAATTTCTAAGTTTTGAAAATTTTGAAAACAGATTCAGAATCCTGACGACGTCAGCTTTCAGATGGTCACAATTAGAAGATGATTCAAGAAAAACCAGAAAACTTACAGGAGTTCGTGGGCCGCGACCTGTAGGTCTTGGTGACTCATCCGCCGGTGATGAGCTCTAAAAAATTCAATTTTTTCATTTTTTTTTTCAATTTTTTTGTCAAAATTCTTACACTTTGAAACGGCGGATTATGATGGTTCATCTTGCTCTCTCTCAGATCTTCTTCTTCTATTTCTTCTCTTTCAGCTATTTCTTCACTTTGCCATCATGGCTCTCTTTGGCGGCACGTCTTGGATCAAATGGAGAAATTTAGGATTTTTGTGGTGAGAAAACACAGATAGTCCGTTGATTCTCAGCACGATGATTGTGGCGTGGATACGGTGACAAATTTGAAATCTGAAAATGGAAAAAAAATTTTGAAAAAAATTTTTTTTTGGAAATAAACATTTCAGCGAAAAACAAAGTTAGGTATAGACAATTCTTATGTTTATAGACTATAGAATGCTGAAATTAAAGCCACAATTCATAATATAGCCCGTTCTCAAGTTTCAAGTCTCGTGTTTCAGAAGTGAGGTATAGATGGTTTCCGAAGTGAGGTATAAACAAATTGGAGGGTTTTGGGGGTTGAGGGCTATAGGAGGGGCTTAAAAACATGAAGGAACTAAAAATAGAAACTGAATTCAAAAAATTTGAAAGAAAAAAATTGGATTTGAAGAAAAAAACTTTCGCAAAATTTTTTTTTTTTAAATTTTTTCAACTTTTTTCAGACAACACAAAAATTAATTCCAGATAAATTATATATCAATCGAAAGCTGAAATCGTGAGAATTACAAAGATATTTTCAGATTCCATCTAAGTTTAAAACGAACAAAGTTACGGAAGTGTGGGTAGAGCACAACTTATATCACTCAAATTCCAGTCAATACCAATTCTATGAGAATGTTGGAAATGGATTCAGAATTGTGACGACGAAAGGATTAAGATGAAGATGTGAGATAGATGGTTAGGATTGAAGAAGTATAGAAACGGAGAGAAAATTGGAAAATTAATTTGCGAAAATTAAAAAAAAACATTGTTTTCTACTTTTCGAAAATTACGATTTCGATGAATTTATATATCAATTGAAAGCTGAAAATGTGAAGAACAAAAAGATATACTCAGATTCCTTCCAGCTATAGGACTAATAAAGTTACAACTTGTCAAAAATCGAAAAAAAAAATGTTTTCGCAAAATTTTTTTTCCCATTTTTTTTACCGTTAGAAAAAATTAAATCTAGATAAATTATATATCAAAAGAAAGCTGAAAATGTGAGGAAAATGAGGATGTAGTCAAAATCAATGTCACTATGGAACTAACAAAGTTGTGAAACGTTTTGTAAAAATTGAGAAAAATTGTTGTCAAAAAAACAATTGTCCTTCTTTTTTTTAACTGAAATAAAGAGATGAAACCTCGATAAATTATATATCATTAAAAAGCCGAGAACGTGAGGAACATGAAGATATAGTCAGAGTCAGGGTAGCTATAGAACGAAAAAAAGTTGTAAAACGTTGAAAAAATGACGAAAAAAAATTTCGCAAAAACAGTTTCTCCGTTTTTCAACAGTAAGATAAATACGATCTCGATAAATTGCATACCAATAGAAAGCAGAAAACATGGAGAACACGAAGATATAGTCAGATCCCGTCGAGCTATAAAACCAACAAAGTTGTAAGACTTTGAAAAATATACGAATTTGTTGTCAAAAATATTTTCTTTTTCTGTTTTTAAACTAAACTAAAAATTGAACCTCGATGAATTATATACCAAAAGGAAGCTGAAAGTGTGGAGAACAAGAAAATATAGTCAGAATCAATGTCACTATAAAACCAACAAAGTTGTAAGATGTTTTCAAAAAAAAAATTGAGAAAAATGCTTTTTCTGCGTTTTTTCAACAGTAAGATAAATACGATCTCGATGAATTATATATCAAAAGAGAGCTAAAAATGTGAAGAACAAGAAGATATAGTCAAATTCCTTCTAGCTATAAGACTAAAAAAGTTACACAACGTTGAAAAATTGTCAAAAAAAAAATTTGCGAAAATTAATAAAAAAACATTGTTTTCTACTTTTTCGAAAAATACGATATCGATGAATTGTATATCAAAGGAAAGCTAAAAACGTGGAGAACAAGAATATATACTTAGATTCCATCTAGCTATAAAACCAACAAAGTTGTAAGATGTTTTCAAAAAAAAAAATTGAGAAAAATGCTTTTTCTGCGTTTTTTCAACAGTAAGAAAAAATACGATCTCGATGAATTATACATCATTAGAAAGCAGAAAACATGGAGAACACGAAGATACTGTCAAAACCAATGTAACTATGAAGCTAACAAAGTTGTAAGATGTTTTTTTTATTTGACGAAAAAAACATTTCCAAGTTTTTTCTATCTTTACGCATACTGAAACCTCGATAAATTGTATATCAAAAGAAAGCTGAAAACGTGGAGAACACGAAGATATACTCAGATTCGTTCTAACTATAAAACGACCAAAGTTACAACTTGTCGAAAATCGAAGAAAAACAAAAAAAATTCGCAAACTTTTTGTTGTTCCTAATTATGTTGAAGGTGGCCCTAATTATGTTGTAATTAATTTCGCAATTTCGATTAATTGTAATCATTACTATTCTCTGAGTCTCTCAAAATCTTTGACTCCTTAGCATTCTTGTCAACTATATTTACATTGAGACTTGTTTACGTTTACAAGTCTCCTCTTACAATTGATCAGACCAATTAACTCTACCTAATTAAGTATATACATCCATTAAAACTATACATATACATAAGTCCAGAAAAAGTCAAAAACGCTCTGTCGTTTCCAATAGCGCCCGAGAAACGGCATCGTCGTCAGTGTCGACATATAGAAGGAGAGAGAGAGACGTGCTGCGTGAGAAACATGAAAACCAAACAGCCGACACGCGACGCGACCGCCGTCGCACCCCTCTCGCGTCTTATCGACTGACTGGGTCTCCAGTCTCTTCGCTCACCACACTCTCTTCGAGATGCTCACACGATGGCAGCGCGCGCGGGGCATCTGGATGAGAGAGTGTGTGGGAAGAGGAGAGTGCAGAGAGAAAGAGAAAACCTCTCTCTCTCTCTCTCTCTCTCTGAGAGAAATGCGGGTGACCCTGCTGGTTGCTGTGGTTAGGAGAGACGGACGGAAAACTGCAGTAAGAAGAAGAAGAAGGCGAAAAAGAAGAAGAGGAGGACGACGAAGAGGAGGAGGAGGATGATGATGACAAAAAATATTTTGAGGGTGGTGGTGGCATTGGTCAGTGTAGGGGGGTACACTGACCAGAATTTTAGGCCTAAAAGCTCGAAGCCTAAGCCTAAAATCCTTAAGCCTAAGCCTAAAATCCTTAAGCCTAAGCCTAAGAGCCCAAAGCCTAAGAGCCTTAAGCCTAAAATCCTTAAGCCTAAGCCTAAGAGCCCAAAGCCTAAGAGCCTTAAGCCTAAAATCCTTAAGCCTAAGCCTAAGAGCCCAAAGCCTAAAAGCCCAAAGCCTAAGAGCCTTAAGCCTAAGCCTAAGGACCCAAAACCCTAAACCTAAAAGCCCTAAGCCTAAGCCTGAGGACTTTTAGGCTTAGGCTTAAGGCTTTTAGGCTTAAGGCTCTTAGGCTCAGGCTTTCAGGCTTAGGCTTACGGCCTCAGCGACTTTAGGCTTGCTATCTTACTGACGTTGTCGCTCGCGGAGCCCAAAAAGAGAGCCACCACTCGGCTCACCGCTTCACGGCTCAAAATGAGACACCTTGTGGCTCTTTCTCTCTCTCCTGTCGCTCCTGTTTCAGCCAAATAAAGCTCCGCCCCCTTTTCATAATAGAGGCGTGACACTCGTCCCCTTAGAGTTTAAAGGCACATGAGCGGGAGAGAGAGAGAGACGCAGAGAAAATCTGAAAAAGAGAGAAGAAGAAAAGAGAAATAATGATGAAACATAGAGAATATCAACAAAAAGAATAAAATTAATAAAAAATAGGAGTAAAATAATAAAAATCCATTTATACGAATAAGAGAAAGAGAGCCGGAGCACACACAAGTCATTTTATAGGAATAAGCAATTAAAGGGAGTCGGGGGGAAATAGGAAACAGAGAAATGGGGGGAAAAACACAAAAACCAGCCAAAAAACACTTTTTTATACAGAATTTTTCGCACAAATCACTTAGAATAGAATGGGGGGGGGGCGGGGCCTAATTTATCTAGAATTTTTACAACAAAAAGACATTTTAAAATAAGAGAAGATGAAAACGAGTAGATAGAGAGCAGGAGGCAGGCGGTGTTGCTCAGTCGAGCAGTGAGATTTGGGCAAATCCTGTCAGAGTCCGCTCGTCGGGCACCTGAAGTGGAAAAATATATGTATTTTATTGGAAAATTTTTTGTTGAAAAAACGGAAATTGCATTCATTTCCGTTGGAGGGATACATATATCAGCAATTGTTGGAGAGTGTCAACAACAAGTGTGTGGGCGGCCTAGAAAACCAACAGAAGGGGTTTCTAGGCCACCATCTGATGGCCTAGGATCCTATCGTTCAATGGCCTAGAAATCCCAATTTCGAGATTTCTAAGCCACCTTGGGTTCGATGGCCTAGAAATCCACGTTTTGAGGATTTTAGGCCACCTTAGGTTCGATGGCATAGAAATCCCAATTTCGAGATTTCTAGGCCACCTTGGGTTCGATGGCCCAGATATTCCAATTTCTGGGTTTTTAGGCCACCTTAGGTTCGATGGCCTAGAAATCCCAATTTTGAGGATACCGCCAATGACCTAGAAAAACGAAATTCTGAGGTTTCTAGGCCACCATCTGATGTTTCAGCATGGGATCCCGCTAGATGAGATTTTTGGGCTATTCTAGTGACCTAGAAATCCCAATTCTGAGGTTTGTAGGCCACCTTAGGTTCGATGGCCTAGAAATAAGCTCATTGGCTTGTTAGGCCATCAAGTTGCTGGGTGGTGGCCTAGAATCGCCCAGGATGAGATTCTTAGGCCAGTCTTTCTCTGATGGATTTCCCGATGTCAAAGGCCTAGAATCCACTGGGCACCTTTCTAGGTCACCATGGATTCTCCATGCTCTCCTGTTGCCTGATGACCTAGAATCCACTAAACCCTTTTCTAGGCCACCATTCCAATCATCACATGATCACTTTCAGATTCCCCATTTTGTGTTATTCATCTCTCTCTCACTTCAGTGAGCCGTTTACGCTCCAAATCACCGGTTATCACCGGCTCTCCTATATTTTCAGAATCTCTCACTTGTCAGTCAAGTGACTAGAGACTACGATTCTTCTCCACTAGTTATGGGTGTGTGAATCGGTGTGTGACTGACTTCGTGGTAAACAAAGCTGACGAAATGGAGAGAAGACGTGGGAAGATGTAACAGCTTCGAGCTCCCAAGTGGAAGATCAGAAGCGTCGCGTGTCGCGTTGCGTGTCTGTCTTCCAGTCTCCATGACAAACCAGATCAGAACTACCGTATCCCACCTCATTTTGCAGGTGATTTTCTGTCCCCCCATCACCGCTAGATTATTACTAATCGGGTGGTATATGAGGACAGGTGCATCGGCATCGGTAATCTATACGAAAAACTGCTAGTTTTTTTGTCGTGTAATCTCAAAAATCTCAAAAAGGGATTCGGTGTCAATTTACGGGGCGTAAATCGACACTCTTCTACAATCCGAGGAATCGCACTAATGAGAGGATGGCTTGTCGACTAATGAGCTTCACGTTTCTAGCGGACCTCCTTGTGCGGCGTTTGCATGTGTGTGTCGAAGAGGCGATGAGAAAAAAAGAAGGGGAGCAGTGACCAGCGAGAAGGGGGAGCCACGGACCTCCAAGGAAGATGCAGTGACCAGAAGGGGAGCGGGGGTCTAGGAGTCCATGCATACATGCAAACCGGACCGCTGCGTAACTAGCTTCAAACTCAATATTATGAGCTGAAAAATATACCAAAATGTAGATCTCAGCAAGATCTATCTCTGTGATCGTACGATATGACAGAGATAGATCTCGCCGAGATCTACATTTTGGTATATTTTTCAGCTCATAATATTGAGTTTGAAGCGAGTTACGCGGCGGCTCGGTTCGCAAGTATGACTCCACGGGGAAAGGGTGCATTACAGCGACCAAGCCATTTGACAGGTGGGAAGAACAAAGGAGAGAAACCTTCCGACGCTGCCGAGAGGAGTACAGTGACCAGAAGAAAGTGTCACCACTGACAAGTACAGTGACCATATACAGTGACAAACCCGGACTACACTGACAAATGTCACCACCACCAAAAGACAGGCAGATGTTTGGAAGAAAGGAGAGATTGCCTAGTAGCGGAGGAGGGAAGAGACCTTCCCGATGCTGTCGAGAGGAGTACAGTGACCAAGACGGAAAAGCGTCACCACTGACAGGTACAGTGACAAAGTTACACTGACCAAAGCCAACCCCAAACGAAGGAACGATTTCCCTAACAACACGCTGAGAAACCTCCCTTTCTACCCATGTAATCGTGCTAATTGGCCAATTAGCCCAGGTCTTTTGAACCTGAGCCACGGACCTCCTCCCCTAATAATCCCCGAGCACTGACAAGTACACTGACCAAGTTACACTGACCAAAACCAATACCAAACAAAGAACCTATTGCCTAACAACAAGCCATGACCTTTCTAACTATGTAATCGTGCTAATTACGACATCTGCCCCCAATTAGCACACGTCTTTTCCCCTAATGATCCAAATCTAGATCTCAGGTTACATCACCTTCCTAAGCCCTTCTAAAGACACCGCGTCCACCTCTAATCTCTTCTCCATCTGCTTGACTCTCTCGGCTCCTCTCTCTTCGACTCCACGGCTCCTGCTCTCGGAGCATCAAAAAATGTTTATATGTATATATGTAAGTGTGTGTGAGTCCATGTGTGTGTTTGTTTGTGAGCGGGAGGGGCGCCGTGGCGGGGCGCTCGGACAAGGGCACGAAGAGGAGAGCGGGACGGGGAGGACAACGACAACGACGACTTCTCAAATGAGCGGGACGCCCGTCCTAGTGATGAGAGATTTCTCTGTTTCTCTGTAATTTCAGATTTCAGCCGGCCGGCAACTCGCTCGTCGAGCCGCCACGAGCCATATGCATTGACGTAAGAGGAAAAGAGAGAGAGGCGCCCCTCCAAACGGAAATTAAAGCCGTCAAATCTGAAAACGGGCTGAAAAAGAAAAGAGGGAGAAGATATACCCATATATGATTAAAAAGTGTGCAATTTCAATTTATAGGACCTACAATTCCAGAAAAAAATATACCTCATTGGCGTGAACTCCAGAATTCAGCGCGAACGTGATCGATCGTTTTCCAGACTTTGGATCCGCGTTGTCAATCAACTTCTGGAGATTCGCAGCGACGATGACCAGATCGTGACAGTCTATCAATTCGGCGGTGACAAGTTCGTGCGCGATTCCTTCCACTGAAACAATAACGGAAAAATTTGAGAGATCGGGAAGCTTCAGAGGGGGTTTAAGCAAATTTTGGAGTTTCTGGATTTTTTGAGTTTTGAAGCGAAAATTCGGTACTTTTAGCCGATTTACTAAAAAAAAACTGAAAATTCGGAAAAAAATTTCTTCCCCGAATTTTCAAAATCTGGGGAAGAAAAAAGAAGAACGAAAAAGAAATGTTTGAGTCAAATTCAGTTCGATAGTTCTGAATCTACACTTTTTCATCCAGAATCTCTTTTTCTTCTCCAGATTTTGAGCCCAACTCGAAATTCGAGTTCGGCTCAAAATCCTGATGAGAAAGACTAACAAATCTGGTTGGCGGTAGACAAGAATCCAGGGAAGACCGGAAAAAACTCAAAATATGAGAAAGATCTAAAATCCCAAAATCGTTTTTCTTCTCCGAATTTTGAAAATGTGGGAAAGAAAAAAGAAGACAAAAAAAGAGATTTTTCGGTGTATTCTGTCTTATACGACTGTGCTCATTCAGAATCCATAACTTTTGATTCAGAATCTCTTTTTCTTCCCCAAATTTTCAAAATCCGGAGAAGAAAAAATATGAAAAAAGAAGAACTTCTTACCCGAATCAGCAGACTTCGTGTAATCAAACTTGATATCATTCAACTCTCTCTGCTGATTTCTCACTCTCAACACCAAATTCAACGTCTCCGTCGCTTCTAACGGCGCGTCTCTCTGATTCTGAATCGGAGCCACCTGCTCCTTCTTCTTCTTTTCCCTCTCCTCATCGTCTTCATCTGAATCACTCTCCTGAGGGGAGTCGTATTCGAACTCCCAATTTCCGTGAGCATCTTTCCGAAGCTTTCCAGACGCCACTTTTTTCGACGAGTGATGAGAGACGACGGGTACGGAGGCGAGGTTTTCTATGAGCGTGTGAACGAGATACTTCTTATCCTTGCCCTTTTTAAAGAACGAGTATTTGAGGAGTTCCGATGCGGTTGGCCGTTTTGCTGGGTCTTTCTGAAACGATTTGGCTAAAAAACTGAAAATTTGGGCATAGCTTCCGCCTACGCGTGACTAAACGCGCTCTATTGATAACCCAGTGAACCGGATTAGCATTAGAGCGCGTTTGCCACTAGTTTTGAGTGCTTTGATTCTTCTGAAATTCCCTCCCAAAATTACCTGCAAACAATCCTTAATCAACGTCTTAAACGACTTCCCGTACGCCTTATACTGATCCTTCCGTTCCGCATTCGTCTCCAAAGTGGGCGGATCGTTTTGAAGTGTCAACATGAGCACTTTCATCGGTGGATACTTATGATAGGGGGCGGTGCCGGTGGCCAACTCGATCGCCAGAATTCCCAGTGACCATATGTCCGCTTTGAAGTCGTATCCTTGCACTTGTTCCATCACTTCTGGTGCCATCCAGCATGGCGTGCCGACGAAGGTGTGACGAACTTTCTGGAATGGATTAGCATGTATAGGACCTCATTTTCAGTCAAATCGCTCTGGTACTCCAGAAAAATCGGGGCGGATTTCGCTAAACCCAGGATTAGACCTCTAGAAGAGGATTATGTAGAGAAGAGTTTGATGGCCGAACTTTCTGGTTTTGGGGGTTTCTAGGCCAGCGGTGCTCCACTTCGACTATACTGACCCTGAGGATTTCATTTCCGCATTCAGAATCTGCTGAATCCTATTGCATAGCGAAGTAAGCTGTGAAAAAGTCTTACTTCGTTATGCCATAGGATTCAGCGGATTCTGAATGCAGAAATGAAATCCTTAGGGTCAACATAGTTGAGCATCCGCCTTGTGACCGCTGGCCTAGAAATCCCCAAAAACTCGGCCATCTTCCCTTACATAATCCCATTCTATATACATTTTGAGGTCTAATCCGGGAGAATCAAAAAGCTGAAATTCCTGAAAAATCTCCATTTTTCAAAACGGAGATTATCCCGGATTGGACCTCAAAATGTATATACTTTTGCGATTGTGCAAGGGAAGATGGCCGAACTTTTGGGGGTTTCTAGGCCACCGGTCAAATTAACAATAGAGCGCACTTTCCACAAGAGACATCAATTTATAACTGAAATTTTGGGCATAGCTTCCGCGTGAGAGTGGAAAGTGCGCTCTATTGATAATCTGGTGTTTAAATAGTTATTTTTGAGCAAAATACTCAGAATTTGAATCAAAAATAACGATTTGAACACTAAATTAACAGTAAAGCGCACTTTCCACAATAGAAATCATCTTATAACTAAAAATTTGGGCATAGCTTCCGCGTAAGTGCGCTCTATTGATAATTTGGTGTTTGAATCGTTATTTTTTGGTCAAAAATAACGATTTAAACCCTAAATTAGCAATAGAGCCCACTTTCCACGATTCCCAGCAGGATTCATGAGATTCTATTTGCAGAAATGGAATTCCAGAGCATCCTGGCCTAGAAACCCCCTAAAATTCGGCCATCAAACTCTACATAATCCCTTTCTAGAGGATTCTCAGATCCCCATCTACCGTACCTGCCGTGACAAATCGCCACCAGACGACGCCAACCATCCGGACACTCCAAAATCAGCAATTTGTATAGTACCATCATCAGCCAACAATATGTTTCCAGCCTTTATATCTCGATGAATTTGTCCGTTCAAATGGAAATACTCCAATCCTTTCAACACTTCTCTCAGCACCGTCGCAATCGACACCTCGTCGAGCACTCCGAACTGCGCTTGCTCCTTCCCAATCGCTTTGACTTTTCGCTTCAATATGTCCAACATTGAGCCACAATTCAGCAGACGCATCACCACCCACAACTCCTCTTGGGCGATGAATGAGGTGTAGTAGTTGACGACGTTCGGATGGTTACACTGAGACATTGCTTGAATCTCGTGACTCAACTCGTCCACCGACGTTTGACACTTTTCTAGATTGATGCATTTGATGGCGACTTTCTCGTTACGCGGTAGACAGTATGCCTGCAAAATTGGAAATATTGAGTTTTTGGGGCTCAAAATCGGATTTTCCAGGAATTTTCAGTCATTTTCAGATCCGTTTTTACAGAAAATCTCAAAAATCCAGTGAACTCACCACATAAGTGAATTGTGTCAAGCTCCGCCCACTTTGTTCGTTTCGGAGTGCTTTGGTAGCTTTTGGAGCCTGTCTTGAGCTTAAGCTCTTGCAGCTTTTTGCTTCTTATACCGAAATGCTGAAAAGTGGGCGGAGCTTACGCTCAAAACAGGCTCCAAAAGCTACCAAAGCACTCCGAAACGAACAAAGTGGGCGGAGCTTAACACAATTCACCTATTACTGCTGATATTCGATTTGTGAGGGATTTTCGGTGAAAAACTACCATTTTTATGTCAGTTTTTTGGTCAGACTGTCGCTCGTCTTTTCGAAATCATTTCCACTAGAATTAAGCTCCACCCACTCTTTTTAATTGAAATTTCGGGCATAGCTTCCGCGTAGAAGTGTCAAGTGCGCTCTATTGTTAATTTAGTGTTTGAATCGTTATTTTTGCACAAAAAACTCAGAATTTGAGTCAAAAATAACGATTAAATCACTAAATCAACAATAGGGCGCACTTTCCACATTAGAAATCTACCTATAGCTTGCGATTTTTTGAGAAAAAAACGCCTCTGGCAAGCTCCGCCTACTGTTCAGCTGTCTTCAGCTCCGCCTCTTTCTAACGGTCTCCACTATCCTAAGCTCCGCCCCATCTCTCTTCTCTCCATATCCTCTACCGTACTCCAAAGTAGGCGGAGCTTAAGACAATTCATATATTACTTATGAAAACTGCACTCAAATTTGAGTTCCCTGCTCTCTAGAGTTGGTTTTAATCTATTTTTGACATTCTTTCTCATCCCACCTAGTCTAAGCTCCGCCCTCTCTCTCCCCATTTCTCACCATTATGGAGACTCCATATATATCCCCTACCGTACCCCTATCCTCCTCTTCCTGCACATCTAACTCCTTCTATTCAATTTCTCTAATAATCCCTCTCTCCTCTCCTCTCTTCTCATATCGAATCATTTACTAAAAAGCGAGAAATGTGAATGTGCAGATGACATTTCAATAGGAGGAAGGCTGCCAGCTATACCCCCTTCTTCTCTCTCTCTGTTCCTCTAAAGGTCTGTCTTCAGAGGAATAGCCGGGGCAGCAGGCATCAGGCAAGCATAGAACGAGAGAGTAACAAACACGTGACCACCACCAATGCCAGCATCACACTCTCTTTCTACTCTCTCTCTCTGACGCCATTTTTGTTGTTTTGTTCGTTTCTGCGCACTCTTGTGTTCTTTTTACTACATTTCCGTAGTTTTTAGGCCAGAAATAGGTCACTTATGGGCCTAAAAATGGTCATTTAAAAGACCAAAAACGGTCATTTCAAGGGCTTTTCCGTAGTGTTCAGGCCAAAAATAGCCATTTAGGGCGTTTTAAGGGCCTATCAAGGGCCTTTCCGTAGTTTTTAGGCCAATTTTGGCCTTAAAATAACCGTTTTTAGGCCAAAAATGTCACTTTTAAACAAAATTAGGCATTTAAAGACTAAAAATAGCTGGGATTACATAGAAAACGGGATTTTCAAAAGGGTGAAGTGTTTCAGGCCAAAAATGGGCAATTTTAGGCTGGAAAATAGCTGATTCCTCCAAGAAAGTTGGGATGTTTTTGAGCCTTTTCTAATCAGTTGAATCCTGGATTTAGGATGAGAAATAATTGGGATTTAGGTCCAATTTTCAGACTTTTCAGTTAAAAAGGTGGTTTTCAGCCCAGAAATTGTCATTTTAAGGCGAAATTAGGCTAAGAATAGCTGGAATCGCAGAGAAAATGCGATTTTTTAGATCTCACTCAGTTTTTTCGAATGAGAAACTTGGATTTTGAAGCTGGAACCGCCGATTTTCAGTGTTTTAGGCCTAAAAATAGCTGAAAAATCGCTGGAAGACCGTAGAATCCTTGTTCTTCTTCAATATTCATTTCTCTATTCTATTGGGACTTGGTACTGGAGTAAATGAATAACATTTTCAATATTTTTGGCTGAGAGATAGCAGAGAGTTGGCTGAAAGTTGCTCGCTATAGTCTAGACTAGCAATTTCCAGTGAATTTCAGACGAAAAAAGAGATTTTCAGCTCGGAAATCGTTTTTTTAATGCGATTTTTGCCTGATAAATCTCAACTTTTTCTTGCTATTTTTCTTTCAAAAAATATCCAATTTATCCAATTTTAGCCTTAAAATATGCCGTTTCCATCAATTTTGGGACCTTTTATAGCCATTTTAAACTCCAAAGTACTCATTTTTAAACGATTTTCAGCCTAAGAATAACCTTGTTTTGCTATTTTTTGCTCAAAATCATCCATTTTTGAGTATCTACAGCTCAAAAATCTTGAGTCTATTCAAATTTCGGCGTCAAAAATGCCGATTTTAGTCATTCTAGACCCCAAAGTACTCATTTCTTTAATGATATTCATTTTTGAGATTTTCTGTCAGAAAAATGCGATTTTTTGTCTGAAAATCATCATTTTCACCTTTAAAAAAACCCCATTTTCTCCAATTTCCAGTCTAAAAATAACTTTTTCTTGCTATTTTTCTTTCAAAAAATCTCAAATTTATCCAATTTTAGCCTTAAAATATGCAGTTTCCATCAATTTTGGGACCTTTTATAGCCATTTTAAACACCAAAACACCAATTTTTCATGATTTTCAGCATAAAAATAACCCTTTCTTGCTAATTTTTTGCTCAAAACCACCCATTTTTAGAGATCTTAACTTTAAGTCTCAAAAAGTGTCGGTTTTAGTCATTCTAGACGGAAAAATACCCATTTTTAATGATATTCCGCTCAAAATCAGTTTTTTTCGTATCAAAAAAATGCTCATTTTTGCGATTTTCTCACAGAAAAATGCGATTTTTTGTCTTAAAATCAGCATTTTTACCTCAAAAAACCCGTTTTCTCCAATTTCCAGTCTAAAAATAACTTTTTCTTGCTATTTTTCTTTCAAAAAATCTCAAATTTATCCAATTTTAGCCTTAAAATATGCAGTTTCCATCAATTTTGGGACCTTTTATAGCCATTTTAAACACCAAAACACCAATTTTTCATGATTTTCAGCCTTAAAATAACCTCTTCTTGCTATTTTTTTCCTCAAAACCACCCATTTTTAGAGATCTGAACTTTAAGTCTCAAAAAGTGTCGGTTTTAGTCATTCTAGACGGAAAAATACCCATTTTTAATGATAATCCGCTCAAAATCAGTTTTTTTCGTTTCAAAAAAATGCTCATTTTTGCGATTTTCTCACAGAAAAATGCGATTTTTTGTCTTAAAATCAGCATTTTTACCTCAAAAAACCCGTTTTCTCCTATTTTCTTCCTGAAAACCTCCTCCTTACCGTAAAAACCGTGGCAGTCGCTCCAACCCCAATGGACTCATCCAACTTGTATGCAGACGCTTCTGTCGGCCACCGATCCGCCGGATTCAACTGAGCAACGAGAGCCGCCGACGCAGCCGCCGCCGCCGCTATCGGAGATGACACGTGGTGAGTGGGCGGGGCCGTGGGAGCCGTGGGAGTAGGCGTAGGGGGCGGAGCCATAGAAGTGACGGTCCCTTGAGTGGAATGCGCCTGGGAAGGAGTGATCGACGAGACCGTCGAACCGCCCATCATACTCGTCACATCCGTCTGATAGGTCCCTTGTGTCGTTTGTGTCGTCGAGTATTCTGATGATACTGTATTGGTGTGGGCGGGGCCTCCTCCACCACCACCTCCTGGAGCTCCTGGAGCTCCGGAGCTTGCCGTTACATTTGACGACGAGCTCATTTTGTGTGTGTATGGGGAGGTGTGAGCTAATCGATTCTCTGCAAAAATTGAAAGGAAATTTGATGAATTTGAGAAGGATAGTGGAGAAATAAGAAGAAGAGACGAGATGGGAGGAGGAGACCACGCCCACTTTTCTAGAGAACACAAAATTAGGCTGAAATTGAATAAGCCACGCCCACTTTAAAGCTATTTCGCATTTTGAATGCTTTTGAGCTCATTTTCAGTCATTTTCAGCCAAGAACAGGGATGTGCCTATGGATGCGCTTTGGGCGCTGAAAGATTTCAAAGTGGTGTGTAAAATCGAGAGAGTGTGTTTGCGTCTCTCTATTTCGCACACTCTTTCTCGTCGCATTTTCAAATTTCGGCTGAAAATGCGAGGCGCTCAACGCCACCCGGGCACATACCTGGCCAAGAAAGAACGATTTTTCGACTTATTTAGTTTTTGAGCACTATTGGGCTCATTTTCAGCCAAAAATAGGCGATTTTTGTGCTAATTTTCAGTAATTTTCAGCTAAACTTAGCGATTTCTGCCTAAAACGACGATTCTTCCAAATGCGCTCCACCGAACTCCCAAGTCTCTCAAATTCCCCGTCAAGTGTCGGTAGAGCGCGATTGATAGTGTCGTATTGCGACAATAAGTGTAGAAAATGACATTTCCCTGGTCTAAAAGCCTATTTTTCCACCAAAAACCAGTTTAAATCGTCTAAATTGAACGGAAAATCATCAAAAATTGAAACTTTGACACCAAAAACGGGCGGTTTTCAACCAAAAAGTCAATAAAAACAACGTGGATTTTCTCACGTTTCTCGATAAAACAAAAATTTTAATTAAAAAAATGCCACGTTTGCCAACTTCTCCTATTATACACAATCGTCTAATTTTTAGCTGAAATGGGTAAAAATGAGCGGAAAACACCTATTTTTGGCTGAAAGTGACTGAAAATGAGTCCATGATTGGTCAAAAACGCAAAAAGTCCAAAAATCGTTTTTTTTTAAATTGGCATCAAAATCGCCTTTTTCTGGCTGAAAATCACTGAAAATAAGCAGCCGTGTCGATTTACGGGCGTAAATCCACACAGAGAGCTTGTGGATCCTAAAACTAGCTTTAAAAGTGCAATTTTTCAGAGGAAACAATTCAAAAATCCGGTCATTTTCAAGTTTATAAGCGAAAATATCGTCATTTCGTTCTATTTCCGGTGAAAAATCACATTTTTGCTGAAAAATGAAAAAACGGCCGAGAATTGACCCTAAAATTGCCATCCCTCAGCTAGAAAAGCATTCATTTCGAAAAATTCGGTTTCAGTGTCGATTTACGAGCGTAAATCCACATTCTGACTGAAATTCGGTCATTTTTGAACTATTTCCGCTGAAAAATCCCATTTTTAAGCGAATTTCCGTCCAAAAAAAACCAAAAATTTTCATGTTTATCCGTCGGAAAATGGAGAAAAAGAAGGTGTTGAGATACAGTGAGAAGAGACAACTTTTTTATAGTTTCACTGTTGTTTCTTCTCTATCTTCTATTCCATCACTAACACCCGTAAAACGGACACAAAATAATCTATGACCCCTTCTCTCTATCTCTTTCAAGTAGAGAATCAAAGAAGTGATATCATCTATTCGCTGCGGTTTATTACGGTAATTGGGTGAAAATTGGGAGTTTTTGGCTGAAAATCCCTCATTTTCAGCCTTTTTAAGTTCGAAAATGACCTGAAATCCAGATTTTGAGCTCAGAAATGGGGATTTTGAGCTTAAAATCTGGTTTTAACGTTGGAATCCAGATTTCTAGACAAAAAATCTGGATACTAAAGGATTTTCAGCTCTAAAAATCAGATTTAGAGCCGGAAAAACCAAATTTTAAGCTTGAAAATCGGGGTTTTTCACCTTGGAAATCCTATTTTCAGAGATTGATTTCAGCTCAAAATCTGAACCTCATTCATCTATTCATAGTGAAAATTGGCCGGACAGTTGGTGATTTTTGGATGAAAAAAAAAGGATTTCGGGCTTAAAATCCTTCATTTTCAGCATTTTTATGTTGAAAAATATCTTGGAATCCGGATTTTTAGGGTGAAATTCTGCATTCTACGGGATTTTTTGAGCTGAAAATTGGCTGAAAATAGTGGATTTTGAGCTAAAAATCCGGTTTCTACGCCCAAAAATCGCTTGGATTCCGGATTTCAGCCTAGAAACAGAGATATTTAGGCTGAAAGTCCAATTGTTGTTTTTCTTAGCCAAAACCGGTTTTCATCTTGAAAAAAGGTAAAAATTGTGAATTTTCGTTCTAAAAACTCATTTTTAGCACAAAAATTTGAGCTTTTCTGCTGGAAAATGCCTGGAAATCCCGATTTTAACTTGTAAATCGGGAATTTTCGGGTCCAAAAGTCCAAAATCTCTATTTTCTCACTATACCTATGTTATATATAGTGTCTATCTATAAATAGCGTCTATTGATGTATTAATATCTTCTAAAAGACAGAGAAACCCTATAAAGATCACTGAGAAGAAGAATGAAAAGAAGAGAAAAGAGATTGTGAACAATTTGTGATGAGGATAGACTAAAGATCGAAATTTATTTGTTTTTTTTTGAGAAAATTGAAAAAAATGTTCAGAAAAATCCAATTTCCCCCGCTTTTTTCAATTAAAATGGCGTTTTTAAGTGAAAAAATGGAAAAAAAAATAATCTGAGAAATTCCAGATTTTTTGGATGAGGAAATGAGGTTTTCAGTAGGAGAATTCGAGTCTAGAAAGCTGATTTTGAGGCCAAAAACTGGAAAATGCTGGATTTTCAATCTAGAAACTCGATTTTTAGACCAGAAAGCGAAATTTTGAGGCTAGAAAGTCCCACTTAGAAAAAAAAACTGAGAAAAACGGTCGATTTTGAGTCTGAAAACTCAATTATTAGTTCCGAAAGTGGATTTTCAGACAAGAAAGTAGATTTGTAGAGTTTTTCGAGTCTGAGGTGAAATTTTCCACCCAAAAACAGCATTTTCAGTCCAGAAATCGAATTCTGAGTTGAAAAACTGATTTTCAGCTCGTTTTTAGAGCCAAAAAGTTCATTTTCGCCCCAAAAACTGAATTTTCAGTCCAAAATAGCCGGTATTTGAGTTCAAAAACTCAATTCAGGGTCCAAAAACTCAATTTTGAGTTCAGAAAGTCGATTTTCAGCGTTTTTCCTTGTCAATCGACGAAAATGCCCAATTTCAACTCGTTTTTTGAGCCAAAAACGTCATTTTTGAGTCAGAAACTCAATTTTGAGGTTAGAAAGTCGATTTTCAGTCCAACAACTCAATTTTCGAGCCCAGAAACTCACTTTTTCAGTCTAGAAAGTCGATTTTTGAGACAGAGACTCTTATTTGAGCCCAGAAAGCTGATTATCAGAGATTTTTGAGCCGAAAATATCTTTTTTCGAGTGAAAAACGGAGATATTTACCTTGAAAACTGAAATTCGAACCAGAAACTCAACAGAGTCAGTTTTTAATTCAAAAACTCAAATTTTCAGTCCAAAAAGTCAGTTTTTGAGCTGAAATTCCAAATTTTCAGCTCAAAAACTCCTCGCACTCTCTCTCAGTCACACTAGAAAACGGGGGGGTGTTGTCGAGTCATCAAAGATATTTTCAGCGGGAATAAATGAATATTCGAAACCGCTCAACACACACATGAGAATGCATGAATACATACAGTATAATCGACTTAAAATAATTGAATTCAGGTGGTGGTGGGGGGGAAACAATCGAGAGAAGTGTGTGCTGTGTGTGTGTGTGTGCGAATGATTTATATGTTGATATTTCGAGAGGAAGCGACTAGGAATTGTCACGGGAAAGGGGGCGGAGCCTAATTGTATATGAAAAAATCAATAAAAATCACAGAAAAACCGACACCAAAGGGAGAAAAATGATATAAATATATGAATATAAAACTGGCAATATGCAATATAGGACACAGGAAACGATGAGGTGAGGAGAGGAGTGAGAAAATAAATAAATAAATAAATACATAAAGAGAAATAAAATCAATCTGAAAATTTCAGATTATGGCATATGTTTGAGACGATTCACCACATCTTCGAGGAGAGAGATTTCAGCCTGAAAATTGGAAAAAATAGTGGAAATATGGGATTTTTGGTCGAAAATTTGAAGTTTTGTAGGGAAAAATGGAGATTTTGGGCTCAAAAATTGTGATTTTTGAGCAGAAATTCAGCATTTTTGAGAAGATTTTAATACAAAAATCGCGGATTTTTAACTCAAATACCATGATTTTCACGTAAAAATTGAGTTTCTCAGCTCTAAACTCGATTTTTCGGTTTTCCAACCAACTTTTCGAGTTTGGAGGATGGAAAATGTGATTTTTGGTGAAAATTGAGCTTCAAAACTCAATAATTTTTGCCCGAAAATCCAAAATTTCGTCGGGAAAAATGGAGGTTTTCGAACTCTAAAATCGTAATTTCAAGCAGAAAATCAGAATTTTTGAAAAATCGAGATTTCTGGTTTGTCAGATAGCCTGAAAATGTTCCAAATGACTCTGAATCCAATAAACCAGTCTAGATCTCTCCCAGACATCCTCAGGACCCTTTAAAATACACAAAACGGTCAAGAATCTCGATCAGATCACATCAAAATGGTCTATATTGCTTTTGGACTGAAAATTGGGGATTCTGAGCTTAAAATTCCCCATTTTCAGCCTTTTTACGTCCAAAAACCGCTTAAAATATAGATTTTTAGCCTGGGGAAATCCAACTCGATTTCCCTTCAGACTCACCTTCGTGTGTTTCTTCTCCAACTCGGCCAAATCGATCAAATTCTTCTTGAACGCCTGAACTCGTCTCACTTTCAGATCTTTCAGCTCCGTCTTCGCCAATCCGGTGATCTCTTCGAACTTTTTACACGCTTCCGCTTGTTCTGCTTCCGCCTGGAAAAAAAATAAAGAATAGGAGGAAAAAATAGACATTTTAGGCTGAAAACGAGCCAAAACCGTCTATTTTTTGGCTGAAAATGGCTAGAAATGAACCCAAAAGTGGAAAAATTGGCCCTAAAATCGGCATTTTTTACTGAAATTACCTTCTGAATCTCTCGATTCTTAGCTCTCGCCCTCTCCAAATTCTTATTCGCCGCCTCGTAGTTCGCCAGACATCTCATTCGTCGATACAGTAGGTCTTTGGCCGCTTGCGTGTCACGAGTGAAATAATTCAAAGTGTCACTCAGTTTCAGCTCTTCGTCGTTCGATGCACGAGATTCAACCTGGAAAAAATGACAGTTCAGAGGGAAAAAACGGGTCAAAAGAGCGCCAGACAGCTGAAAATGAGGAAGACGCTCTCAAAGACAGGCCTGGAGGTCTGAGAGCAATCTGAAGGCTTGAAAACGCGCCAAAGACACGCCAGATTCGCTCTCCAAACGCGTCGAAGACACGCCAGACTCTCAAGAATCAGCTGGAACGCGCCAAAGACACGCCAGACTCTATAGAACCAGCTGGAACGCGCCAAAGACACGCCAGACTCTATAGAACCAGCTGGAACGCGCCAAAGACACACCGGAAGTCTAAAACATTCAAAATACGCGCCAAAGACACTCCAGACTCTCTTGAACCAGTTCGAGCGCGTCAAAAGCACTCCAGATGGTATAAAACGAACGAAATGAATGGAAATGCGAAAAAGACACGATAGACTCTCTATAAACGCGCCAAGGGCACGCCAGACACTCTAGAACCAGCTGGAACGCGCCAAAGACACTCCAGATGGTATAAAACGAACAAATTGCTCGGAAAATGCGCCCAACGCACGCCAGATTCTCCAGAACCAGCTAGAAATGCGCCAAAGACACGCCTGACGATATAGAAACGCGCTAAAGACACGCCAACCTTTTTCAGCTTCATCATTGCATCGGCTCCCTGAGCAAACGTTCTCGCCAGCTGCTTATTCGGCTCTCCGCGAGCAATCCGTTCGAAACAATCGCCAATCTTTGAGAACGACACGACGACGTCTGGAAATTTTCAGAATTCAAGGATTCAGGGATTCAGGGATTCAAGGATTCAGGGATTCATGGAATCAGAATTCAGAGAATTTGGAATTCAGAGGATTCGAGGATTCAGGGATTCAGAGGATTCAGAATCAGAATCCATCAACAACTCACTCTTCCTCGCCGCATTCAATTTCTCAGCCTTCGCAGCTGCTTCCTTGATGTGAATATTGTATTCAACCATGTAGTTTTTCTCTTTTTCGAAGAACTCATCGACATCTTTTTGGCCGGATAGAAGAACTTCGTCGGCGGATTGAGTGAATCGCTTCCAGAACGATTCGACTTGTTCTTTTTTGTTTTTTCCACGCACTGAGAGCTGGAAATAGGGAGAAATTGAAGGGAAAATCAGAAAATGGCTTAAGGGAACCCAGAATCTTCCCAGAAGACGTCAGATATTATACACTGCGCTCAAAAGCTCCGATTTTCGCCAAAAAGCCCGAAATCTTTAAGGGAAAAATGAAGATTTTCAGCTGCTTTTTGGGCTCCAAATTTGCGATTTTCAGGCAGAAATTCAGAATTTTTGACCCGAAATCCCAAATTTTCAGCTAGAAAATAGAGATTTCAAGACAAAAATCGCGGATTTTCAGCTCAAATTCTATTATTTTCACATCGAAATTGTGTATTTTTCAGCTCCAAAAACTCGATTTTCAGAGTTTAGAGGATGAAAAATAAGATTTTCAGTCAGAATTGAGCTTCAAAACTCAGATTTTCGCCCAAAAATTCGAAATATCGAGAGGAAAATGGAGATTTTCAGCGTTTTTCAGTGGGGATCACGATTTTTGAGCTCTAAAATAGAGATTTTCAAGCAGAAATTCCAAATTTCCAGCTGGAAAATCAAGATTTCAACTGGCCTGCCAGATGCCTAAGAATGTTCCAAATGAATAAATTGGCTTAAAGAGACCCAGAACCTTCCCAGATGACTCATGATGATTTACAATCTTCCGAGACAATTAATTTGGCTTAATTTGGTGTTAATTGGCATGTCAGACAGTCTAAAACCGTTCAAAATGGGCTCCAAACGGCCAAAAACTCAATCAAATCGTCTAAACGCTTCCAAAAAAGCTTCTAGATCCCTGGGAAGTCAGATGGCTCAAAATCACACAAAATAGTCTAAAAACCTGCTCTAATTGACAAAAACTACTTCAAAACCCCCAAAACCCGCTCAGAAACATTTATTACCTCATTCTCATACTGCAAAAAGATTCTGAAATTCTGATCGTTCTTGAATACGGGATGAGCGGCGACTCTCTGCAAGAACACCTCATGCATTGCGACAGTCTTCTTGAATTGTGCCAGATAGTCTCTGAAAATCGGAAATTAGTGCTGAAAATTCAGATTTTCAGGCATTTTCAGTCTGAAAATCCCAAAAACTCACTGTTCCAGATCATGTTTCATCTTCAAAAACTCTTCTTTCGTCATCGTCGCCTCGCCTTCTCCGAGTTTTTGCAATTTCTCACGAGACGAGTCGAAATTCGGCTTTGGGGGTGCTGGAGGAATCTGAAAATCGAAAATTGCATTGGCTGGCGTGTCGCTGGCGCGCTTACAATGAATCCAGCATAAGCTTCGTTCTCTTCAAGTGTTCCGTGGAGCCACAGGAATTCTTCGTGCTCTCGAACCACCGCAGTTTCTGGACGCATGTCTTGGAGACGTGTTCGTGTGTGGACTGTGTATTTCACCTGGAAAAATTGGATGATTGGGCTGAAAATAGCTGAAAAACAGGATTTTTTGAGGTTTTTCAGTGAAAAATTGTCAAAGATCGCGGCAAAGGAGCGCCAGATAGCTGAAAATGGAAATTCTAGACGGTTTTGAGAGAAGGAACGCGCCAAAGTAGCGCTAGCCTCTGTAGAACCAGCTGGGACGCGTCAAAGACACGCCAGACTCTGTAGAACCAGCTGGGACGCGCCAAAGAAACGCCAGACAGTTAAAATGGGGATTTTAGAGGGTTTTGAGAGAAAAAACGCGTCGAAGAAGCGCCGGACAGCTGAAAACCAGGATTTTTGAGGTTTTTCAAAGAAAATCCAAAAAAATCGCATAATTCTCATTTCCAGACCTGAAAAACATGATTTTTTCCTCCATTTTCAACTCAAAATCCTCATTTTTTGCTCAGAAATCATCAATTTTCACTCCAAAACGAACTGAAAAACACGATTTTTAAGGTTTTTCAGTGAAAATCTCAATTTCGGACCTCAAAAACACGATTTTCCACTCAAAAATCATCCAAAACCGTACCTTATCCCTCTCACTCAACGCATCCGAGATATCGACAAAAATCGAGTCGGCCGAGTCCATATCGATGTTGATTTCCTCGGTTCGATGCTGAAAATATGATTTTTTCAACAAAAAAAATCCAAAAATCAATAATTTTGTGGTCATGTGAAATGTGTCTCTGTCGTCTCTTATCTCTGATGACACCTGTCAATTTACTGATTTTTTGCAGAGATTGCAACAAAATTAGTAATAAGATAGTGGGAAATTCGGTTTTTTTGGGTTGAAAATAGTCTAATTTGAGCTGAAAAACGGGTTTCTCGCGAAAATTGGGTTTTTAGCATGAAAAAATGAGTTTTTTCGTGGTTTTCCGACTAAAACCAGTCCAAAACCCCCATTTTTTCTCTTGAAATAGTAGGAAATTGGAGTTTTCTGAGTGAAAATAACCAAATTTGAGCTGAAAAATCTGTTTTTTCAGAGAAAAACGGGTTTTTTCGTGGTTTTTCGACTAAAAACACCTAAAATCGCTCACATTTCGATTCTCGATCAACGACGAGTACGTCTCTTCTGCTGCTGCTGCCACGTTGCTACTCGATGACGTGTCTTCTACGACAGGAGGCTCCGCCCCCTCATTTTGCAACGTGTCAGCCGTAATATTGGTACGGGCGGTGCGGAACGTCTCATCAACGTCTTCTTTCTCATCATTCAACGAGATTTCGACTTCTGATGTCTCCGGTTGCAGCGGATTCGCGAAAACTTCCTCGCCAAGCATTCTGGAAGGGAATCTTAGAGAAACATTTGGGTTTTTTGGGAGAAAACCAAAGTTTTAGTGAGAAAAATGGGTTTTTGATGGAAAAATTGAGCCAAACAGCCCTGAAATTCAATTTCCGGAGGTTTCTAACTCCAATTTCCGTTGTTTTCTATTTGAAAAAAATTTTCCAAAATTTCGCAACGCCCACCCCATTTTTACCCTCGAAACCCCCATTTTTTGCATAAAACAACCGAAAATAAATCAAAAATCAAGATTTTAGCGGGGTTTAATCGAAAAAATGAGGAAAAATTTTTTATTTTCGGCAAAGTTTAGTGATCACAACGTTTCGGTCGATTGGCGATTCGAGAGGTCCGCAAACACCGAGCGGTTTGTACTGAGTACGCAACGACATTCGGTGTCAGTGCGCATTGTCGTCGTCTACCGTATTACCTGCGAGAAAAATTGGAGGGAGTTGAAGCGATAAAATTGTGATAAAACTCTGATTCTAATCGGACGAATCGGAGGGAAATCGATAAATAAAAAAATCTTGCAAGTTTTACTATTTTTGACAGATAAAACCATGCAGAATGATGACGGTGGGGGCGAGTGCGGCCAACCGATGAAGAAACCAAGAAAAGGAGCGAGATGGCGGCCCTCTACTTTCTCTGCACTATCTCCTTATTGAGCTCCAGCTTCGTTTCGTTTCTGGCTCTCTCACACATTCTCTCGCATATTAGCATTTGGAATATATTGATGAAATTTTTTCCGCCTATTTTCTGTGGGATAATTGGGTTTTGGTTTTTGTGGGCGGTTTTAATCGGTTTTTCTTATATTTTTTAGTGGTTTTGTGTGATTTTTAACTTTATTTTTCGTGCAAAACTCATTTTTCTTGATTTTAAACGAAGTATGTCTCAATTTTTACTATTTTTTAACGAAAAATTGCTGAAAATCCAATAAATTTTCTGTAAATGGTACGGTAGACAATGAGAAGTACGCAATTGTACGTAAGCACCGAGCAACGGCGGATTTTCAAATTAGATGGTTTCTAAGCACGAAAATTTGAAACAATTGATTTTTACTCGAATTTTCTGCAATCTTAATCGATTTTTGAACTTTGAGTGACGGTTTTTGACAATCTTAATCCATTTCCTGCTAAAAACCCAATTTGTTTTCGAAAATGTTCACCTTGACTTCCAAATTACGAAATTTAGTCACTACTTAATCGTAATTCGCCAAAAAAAAAAACCGGCACTTCGACGATCTACGCACTCTGGGTTAAGAGAAGAGACAACACAGCTGTCCCTCTTATCATTGTTTTCTTCTTAAATTTCACCTTTTTTTCGGTTTTTTTCCAACTTCTCTTCCCCAATCCTTTGCTTCAAAAGTCATCCGGTTTCCTTTTTTCTTTTTATATTATATTCTCATTCATATATTCTTCTTCTCAATGCTGTCTGTTTCCTCCCCTTCTTTTCTGTTTCTTGTACTATAGTGGTGGCTTCTCTACGCGGGTGAAATAAATGGGGGAGGTAGATCATCATATAATAGAATACATCACAAATCCCTGTCAAGGTTAGTACATGTTTACACATGTTCGATCTTCCGGTTTTGTTGTCTTCTAGACATTTTTTCGAGAGACGGTGAAGAACACGTGATTGTTTTCACAAAGTGATTTTTAAAATTTGGAGAGTGATCTACTGATTTCTTGTTTTGTTATGTTCAAAAAAATCTGTTTTTATTTACCAGAAATTTTTTGATTTTCAGTAAATTTTCTGCATATGTTACAGCGGTTTCGCCGGCTGTTAATGTATGAAAACGGAGCAAGATTTTCAGCGAAAAGCGGGGTTTTGAGCGATTTTTTATCTGAAAATCTCGTTTTTTGATGAAAGTCGGTCGGTGTTTCCCAAAAATCGCTCAAAAATAGGCTCCGCCCACTTTTACCTCATCAACAAGCGCTCTTTAGACGAAAAATAACAGTTTTGAGCGATTTTCAGAGCATTTTTACCATTTTTTCTGCGAAAAATCATGTTTTTGGATTAATTTCAGTCGGTTTTCTCCCAAAACCGCTCAAATGATAAGCTCCGCTCACTTTTAACTCGATAGAGTGAATTTTTAGCGATTTTTAGTGGAAAAGACGGGTTTTCGAGCGATTTAAGTAAACTTTCGCCGTTTTTTCAGCGAAAAATCATGATTTCGGATGAATAATGACCGGTTTTTCCCTTAGATAGGCTCCGCCCACTTTCACCTCATTTCAGTGAAATTTTAGCGGTTTTTAGTAGAAAAGCTGTGTTTTGAGCGATTTTCAGAGAGTTTCCGCCGTTTTTCAGCTGAAAATCAACATAGAATCACTATTTTCGTCTGAAAATCCGGAAAAATAGCAAAATATGAGACCGCCCGACTAAATCGGTGTTTGCGTACAATTGCGTACATTGGCATTGTCTACCGTACTCCACTATGTATTTTTGGTTGTTTTAGGCTTAAAATGTGGTTTTTAGAACATTTAAACTAGGTTCTGAACAGATTTTTAGTAGTTTTTCTGATTTCTCAACAAGAAAACCTAAAATTTCGATTAAAAACTGCAGAAAACCTTCAAAACCGTTAATTTGGTGTTTGCGTACACTTGCGTACTTTCCATTGTCTACCGTACTCCTCTTCTCATTTTTATTCGATTTTCAGCCGATTTTCAGCCAATTTTCAGCCAAATTTTACGATTTTCAGGCAAAAATGTCGTTATGCCGTCGGCGGAGGGACCCCATAGCCGACACAATCTACACACTATCCCCCTTCAAGCGGATATGTGTCATTCTCTTCGGCGCCGTCTCAATCCACCTGACAATTGGCACCTATCACACGTTTGGTATCAAATGATTCAGAATTTTCAGAATTTCAAGACAAAAATCGATTTCCAGGCAACATGCTACCATATATGGCCTCTTACATGCGTAATTTCACCGATCCGAGTGTCAGAATTGAGCATATGATGTGGATCCCAACGTTTCAGGGTTGTTTTCCGTTCGCTATGGTCATTGGGGGCCTAACTTCTTCCACTTTTAGTCCGCGAGTCTCAGCGTTCATTGGATGTGCTCTAGTGACGTTAGTTGGAAAAAATGTGAAAATTTTTGATGGAAAAATGGAAAAATTCGGAGTTTTTTGGCTAAAAATGGCCAAAAATCGATAATTTTCAGCGTTTTTCACCCAAAAATGTGAAATAATTCCAGATCGAGCGTCGCCCTATCTGCATATGCAATTCAACACTCATTCGCCATGTTCTTCATTGTCTACGGTCTTCTTTTTGGTCTGGGATCTGGAATTGCATATGTTACAGCGGTTTCGACGGCTATCAATGTATGAAAGTGGCATTTTTAGCAATTTTCAGCGGTTTTCTATGAAGAAATCGATTTTTTGAGCGATTTTTTGTGAGAAAATCACGGTTTTTGATAACCTTACTCTGGTTTTCCTCCTGGATAGGCTCCGCCCACTTTTACCTCATTACAGTTAATTTTTAGCGTTTTTTTGTGAAAAAGACGGGTTTTGAGCGATTTTCAGTGAATTTTTGCCGTTTTTTCTGCGAAAAATTTAGTTTTTTGATGAATTTTTACCGATTTTGGTGGTTTTTCCCCGAAATCGCTCAAAAAATAGGCTCCGCCCACTTTTACCTCATTTCAGTGATTTTTTAGCGTTTTTTGTGAAAAAGACGGGTTTTTGAGCGATTTTCAGTGAATTTTCGGCGTTTTTCCAGCCAGAAATCACGTCTTTCGTTGAATTTTGATTGTTTTTCCCCAAAATCGCTCAAAAAATAGGCTCCGCCCACTTTTACCTCATTACAGTGATTTTTTAGCGGTTTTTAGTAGAAAAACAGAGTTTTGAGCGATTTTTAGAGATTTTTGCCGCTTTTTCAGCGAAAAATCATGTTTTTCGAAGGATTTTGACCGATTTTCCCCCAAAATGGGCTCTAAATAGGCTCCGCCCACTTTTACTTGATTTCAGTGAATTTTTAGCGGTTTTTAGTGGAAAAATCGTGTTTTTCGATGAATTTGGATCGTTTTTCCACAAAATCGGCCGTAAAATAGGCTCCGCCCACGTTTACCTCATTTCAGTGAATTTTTTAGCAAATTCAATTAGAAAAAATGGTTTTTTGAGCGTTTTCAGAGTATTTTCGCCAATTTTACACCTAAAATCATGTTTTTTCGATGAATTTTGACCAATTTTAGACCGTTATGTCCCCAAAAGCTGAAAAATAGGCTCCGCCCACTTTTACCTCATTGCAGTTAATTTTTAGCGGTTTTAGTGAAAAAGACGGGTTTTGAGCGATTTTCAGTGAATTTTCGCCGTTTTTTCATCGAAAAATCATGTTTTCCGATGAATTTTGACCCCTTTCCCTCAAAATCGCTGAAAAAATAAGCTCCGCCCACTTCTACATTATCAATTTCTTTTGCAGTGGGCCCCCGACAAAATCGGCGTCGTCTCAGGCATCGTGGCCGCCGGTTTCGGTCTCTCCTCATCAATTTTCGCCCCAATCCAGACGTGGATCGTCAATCCGATGAATCTTCCGGCGACAAAAGACGGGTTAGCCGTGGAGCGCACTTGCATTTCGACCGCGAATTTTAAAATTTTCAGATATTTCGTCCAACCGGAACTCCTTCATCGTGTTCCATCACTGTTCACAAAGTTGGCACTGATTTATGGATGTATGCAGGCGATTGCACTGATTGTCGTCTGTGATCCACCGTTTCGGGTAAGCCACGCCCACAAAAGAAGCCCCGCCCCTTTTAAAAATTTTTAATTTTTTCATTTAACACAAATGGGCGGGATCTGAGCTTCGCAAACTCTTGAAATTAGGCTCCACAAGAGGGCGGAGCTTATTCTCCACAGAATATGAAAAGTGGGCGGAGCCTAACCAAAATATGAATTCGGGTAAGCCACGCCCACTTTTATAGCAATTTTTATAGATTTTCGCGCAAATTATAAAGAAAACAAGCCCAAACTCCGCCCACAATTAGAGATGAAGGTTCTAACGTTTTGTGGGCGGAGCCTACTTCAGGATATCAGTGAAGTTTAAGCCACGCCCAGTTTTCAAACTTTTGACGCAAAAAAGGGGCGGAGCTTAAACTTTGGAAGTTCTAAGTTTCCCAGGCTCCGCCCACATTTTGTTAAATTTAAGCAGTTTTTCGCTAAAGTGGGCGGAGCCTGAACCCACAAAAGAGGCGGGGCTTAAACTTTGAAAGTTATGAGTTTCCCAAACTCCGCCCACATTTCATGAAAAAAAAGTTTTAAACAAAAATGGGCGGAGCTTAAACGTTGAAAGTTTTAAACTTCTTAGGCTCCGCCCACTTTTCGTAAAAACCGAGTTTTTCAAAGAAATGGGCGGAGCTTAAACGTTGAAAGTTGTAAACTTCTTAGACTCCGCCCACTTTTCGTAAAAACCGAGTTTTTCAAAGAAATGAAAATAATAGCACTCGATATTGTAGTGATATAGCAACAAAACTAATCGGGGTTCTCTTAAGCCACGCCCCTTTTACCTTGGGCCACGCCCCCCTTTTCTGACATCATCTACAGATCCGTCACTCTGGTTTGGGTTCTCTATCCGAATACATATTCTCTGGCTCCGCCTCCTCCCGGTATGCCGGAGTGTCGTACTCGCGTGTACGCCTTGACGAACAGCAGGAGGCCACGCCCCCTTCCACTTCAGATGACGCCCCGCCCACAACTACAACGGTTTGCGCTAGAGTGTTGTGTGTTTTGCTGTGATGGCTCCGCCCCTTAAGTAGGCGGAGCGTTTTTGCATGGTTTTAATGCTATAACTTTGACTGCATGCATCTATATATATAATCTGAAATTTTTTTTTGGAAATTGAAAATTTTCAGAAATCTCGATCCAACGAATCGATAGCGAATGATGTGGATGAGGATGAGGAGGACGATGACTACGAGCGACCGGTGTTTGATAATGGTACGGTTGTTGGGAGGCTCCGCCCACTTTTTGGCGCATTTTAGTGGAAAAAATCGAGTTTTTGAGCGGTTTTCAAAGAATTTCGGCCATTGTTTCGATTGGAATATCAGACATAATAATTTTTATAACGCATTTTGCTGAGTCTGGCGCGCCTTTGACGCACTTTTCCAAAAAATTCCACTGAAAACCGCGTCAAAGGTGCGCCAGACATCATCAGTTTTGTTGAGGCTGGCGCGCCTTTGACGCTCTTTTATTAGAAGTTCCACTTTCCAGAGAATTTCAGCTGTTTTTTCAGCGAAAAATCAAGTTTTCTGATGTATTTCAGACGGATTTTCCCTTAGATAGGCTCCGCCCACTTTTATCTCTTTGCAGTGCATTTGCAGCGCATTTTTTGTGTTTTGAGCGGTTTTTCAGCGAAAAATCACGGTTTTTAGTGCATTTTAGCAGGGTTTTCCCCAAAACCACTGAAAAATAAGCTCCGCCCACTTTCATCTCATTTCAGTGATTTTCTTGTGAAAAGATCGGGTTTTTGAGCGATTTTTAAGCTTAAACGCGCCGAAGACACGCCAGACTTTTAGAACTAGCTGGAACGCAATAGAAAATGGAATTTTACAGACGAGGACCGGGGGCGGAGCTTGAAAATTCGAGAACTCATTGTTCTATTTGCAGACGAGGACACAACAATCCAGCTGTCTCCGAATGAAATGCTGAAATCTCCCACATTCTACTGCCTATTCGCCGCTTTGTTCTGTTGCTCATTCTACGCCAATATGTTCTATAATCTCTATAAAACATACGGAGAATCATTCATCGAAGACGATATGTTCATGGCAATGGCCTTCTCGATAGCCTCTGTCGCCAATGCGATCGCCCGTATCGGTTGGGGATATCTGACGGATCGAACGAGTTTTCAGATTGCTCTGTCTACGGCCACTTGTCTGGCATCGGTGTTTCTTTTGACGATGCCCATGACGAGAGAGTTGGGAAAAGGGGCGTTTCTCTTCTGGTTGACGGGCACTTTTGTGTGTATGGGAGCGACGCATGCGTTGTTTATTACGGCGACGGTCAAGTGTTTTGGCAATCGGCATAAGGCTAACAATTATGGATATCTTATTTTGTCAACGGTAAGAGCTTGGAGTTACAGTGAGATTCTGAGGATCTATGAGACTCTCCCGATCCTTAGAAGGATTCTGAAGATTCTTAGGAACCTAGAAACCTACCAGTGGATTCTGGAAGATTCTGAGGATCTTGAACACCCAGAAATTCCATTTTGGATTGTGGAGTTAGATGGATATTCTGAGCATCCTAGAGGCTCGAAAAGGATCGTAACCGATTTTCAAACATTCTGAAGATTCAGAAGATTCTAACGATCTTTGAAACTTTTTTGAAGGTTCTGAGTATCCAGAGCAGATTCTAGAGACTCTCCTGATCCTTAGAAGGATTCTGGAAGATTCTGAGGACCCTGAAGGCTCGAAAAGGATTCTAGTGATCTAGGAGAGACTCCCGATCCTTAGAAAGATTCTTAGGAACCTAGAGCTCTACCAGTGGATTCTGGAAGATTCTGAGGATCCTAGACACCCAGAAATCCCATTTTGGATCCTGGAGGTTCAGAAGAGGATTCTAGGAAAGACTCCCGATCCTGGGGATTCTGTGGATTCTGGTGAACCTAGAAGTCCACCAGTGGATTCCAGGAGATTCCAGGATTTCCAAGGATTCCCAGGATCCCGTAGACCCCTCCTTGAAGGTTACTGTAGACTCTAGATCTGTTATGGGATCCTGAGTATCCTGAAATCCGTCGCTCCTGAAGGCTAGATTCTGTGGATTCTGAAAGCTAGGAGACTCATCAAGCTTCTCTGAATCCTCAGAATCGAGTCTTCTGATAAGTGATGGATTTCGGATCCTATAATTCTGAAGATTCAGAAAATTTTAACGGTCTTCAAAACTTTTAAAAAGATTCTGAAGATCTAGAGCAGATTTTTGATATTCTCCGGATCCTTACTGTAGAATATGTTAGTAGGATTCTGAGGGGAATATAACAATTCTGAAAAATTCTGCCGTTTCTAGGGATTCTGAATCTTCTCTCTGACAGATTCTAAAGATCATGAGAAAACTATAGATCCGGAGTGGATTCTGATGACTCTGACGGATTCTAGAAAATTCTAAAGATCTAGAAAAGACTCCTGACTCTCAGCAGGATTCTGAAGACTCTTAGGAATCTAGAAACCTCAGTGGGTTCCTGAAGATTCTAAAGATTTTTGAGGTCTGATTTGAGGTTCAAAACGTTGGAAAAATCGGTTTTTGGGACAAAGAATGAGAAAAAACAGGGGTTTTTTAGCGAAAAATGGTTAAAATTCGGATTTTAGGCTAGACATGGGAGTTCCAGCGGCAAAATTGGAGTTCTCACCTTCAAAATGACTGAAAATTATTGAATTAGTGTGAAAAATCTTATTTTGGCTCACAATTATAGTTTAAGAGTTAAAAATTAGATTTTTCACTCTAATTCCACAATTGTCAGTCATTTTGAAGCTGAAAACTCCTATTTTTGCATTCAGATCTCCCATTTCTAGGCTAAAATTCTGATTTTCGACCATGTTTCGCTGAAAATCCCCTGTTTTAACTCATTTTTCTACCCAAAAACCGATTTTTCCAACGTTTTGAACCTCAAATCAGACCTCAAGGATCGTCAGAGTCTTCTGGAATCCACTGATAGAGTTCTGGATTCCTAAGAATCTTCAGAATCCTTCTAAGGATCGGGAAAGCCTCAAGAATCTGCTCTGGATACTCAGAACCCTGAGAATCTTCCAGTAAATGTCTAGAATCTTCAGAATCCTTCTAAGAATCAGGAGTCTCTCCTAGATCTATAGAATCTTCTAGAATCCGTCAGAGTCATCTGAATTTTCTCAGGATCTCTAGGATTCTCAGGATCTTTAGAATCTGCTGATAGGCCTTCTGAAGCTTCAGAATCCCTAGAAACGCTGGGTTTCTGGATTTCTAAGGTTCGCAGAATCTTTTGAATCTTTCAGAGAGAAGATTCAGAATCCCCATCAACCTATATTCTATTTTCAGACGGCAAGCGGCGTTCTCCTCGCAGCAATCTCCCAATTCTACTTGAAAACCATCGGCTACACATATCTCTTCATTATAACCTCCATATTCCCCTTCTTCGCATTCATCATTATCTCATGTATCCAATGGACGCCTCAAGGCAAATTAGTCACTTAATTACCCAATATGTATAGTTTTATGTCTGTAAATTAGTCCCCGAACTCACCGGTCCCTCCCTTTTTCTGTGTGACAGTATTCCAGCACCCATGACGGTTATGATATTTGTATCTTGGAATTTATTTTGTAATAGAAAAAAGGAAAAACAACATTTGAGAGAGTCCAAAAATAACTTAGGCTTATTAATTCTAGGACAATTTTGAGATTTAGATGATTCCACGCTTTCGCTGCTCGTCGATCGAGTAGCAATACAATTCGCACTCCTGTTTAGTTCTAGGCGATCGCCACAAATTAAAGTCCAACTCTGGGCAATAGGGGAAAATGTAGGGTTCACACTGGTCGGTGTTGGTGAACCGATTCACTCGACGGAACCATCTGTGCACTTTCTGGGCGGGGTCACGGCTATTGAGGGTGACGTTCGGGCAACCGTTGACGATGAGATCGTGCCAGAGGATGAATGGCATTGGGTCACAACCACGGGATGGGGAACCGATTGGGCATGCGCATAGCTGGAAAATGGTGTTTTATTTCAAACTTTAAATAATATACTTGATTTTTGGGGCGGAGCATCAGCTGGATGCTCAGGTTTTTAGTAGATCCAAGCTTCCAGAGGTTTTCAGATATCGGGACATCGGTCAGATATGTGCCCGGGTGGCGTTGAGCGCCCCGCATTTTCAGCCGAAATTTGAAAATGCGACGAGAAATAGTGTGAGAAATGGAGAGACGCAGACACACCCTCTTGATTTCACACACTCTCTCTCGTCGCATTTTCGCCCACTTTGAAATCTTTCAGCGCCCAAAGCGCCTCCATGGGCACATCCCTGACATCGGTACATTTAGAAACACAGACATACCGATCCCGTTAACATCTAATGAGTCATCCGGACATGCGGACACACAGACAAACCGACAGACACATCTAGATTTTCAAAACTTTATGAATCTTCGGACATCCGGACACACAGACAGACAAACAGATTGTTGTAAAATCCCCTTAAAATATGTTCTAGTTAGTCGACTGTAGTGAGCCGTTGGATTCCCTGGGGGATTTTACAACAATCTGTCTGTCTGTCTGTGTTTCCGGATGTCCGAAAAAAAAGAAAAAATGTTCGGAAACCTTTATCCTGGAAGTTCGTACCGTAAAATTTGGAAAAAAACAGTTTTTCGGAGGAAAAATCTTGATATTGTATGAGAAAACTGTAAGTTTTTCAAGAAAAGACCCCGGAAACATGTATTTGGGTTCAAAACTAGAAACAATTTCAGGAATTTTTCGAACGGTTTTTTTTCGAAAACCACTGAAAAAAACCGAAAAATTATTCGCACTGCCCTCCCTAATCCAGATGTCCGGATGACAGAAATGACTCATTAACTTTGATGATAATGGGATCGGTCTGTGTGTCTTTCCAAATAGTGTACCGCTCAAAAGTATATCATATTTTGCCTTTTTTAGTTGAAAATGCTCAACTTTGAGAGCGTGTCATAGTTTAACTAACTGTCCCACAAAATAAGTTATTATGGGATCAAATAGACCAAGAGGAGACCTTCATTTTTCTAGTTGACAACTTTTCCGTACAGGCGGTCCCAAGAGAGTTACATATCGACAAAGTCATTTTTCCCTCTTACCGTCCCATTTCAGTGCAAAATAGTGCGATTTTCGAGCTGTCTAGTTAAAATGACATAACTCTCTAGGGACCGCCCGTACGAAAAAGTTGTCAACTACAAAAATGAAGGTCTACTTTTGATCTGTATGATCCATAAAAAATCTACTCCATGGGACAATCAGTATTCCCATGACACACTCTCAAAGTTGAGCATTTTCAACTGAAAAAGATCAATATTAAAGGTTTTTTGGCCGGTACTGTATGCCGATGTCTGGATTTCTGAAAACCTCTATTCCTGAATTTGGGGTCTGTTTATTTATCTGTTCATCCAGATGTCCACCTAACCAGCACCAGATAGATCTGTCATGCCCCGTGAGTCACTATAGATCACTTTGTGCTTACGTAACCCTTCTCTAGAACTTTCCTTGTATTGACGTAGCTCCTGTGTGCCACTGATAAGAATTACTATTTAACCCTTGCTCCCGACCAATCGTGGTCGGTTCCCTTATCATGTTTTAAGAGATGATGATGTTTCTATGAATAAATATTATCTTTCTAACCGCTACACCGAAGGCCCCAAAAGCCTTCCATTACATGGAGGTACCACCTTCGCGTTGAGTATACTGCTCAACGTGAACAAGGGAGCAGAATCCATAGTCCAAACTGAAATGAAATATGAACACAACTGTTCAAATAAATCATAATCAGTAAGAAACTACTTCTACGAGGGCACCCATTGAAGGCTGCTTCTGCTAGAACTAGTGATCTGAAAAAGAAGTGAAATTTGCTTCTAATCAGAAAACGTAAGACCACTTCTATAAAAGCTTACTCTAGTAACCTAAACCAGAACTGGCAGTATAAAATGAAGAACGAGGTTTCTCCGGAAAACTCCGTAACTTCATTTACCAAAAAGGTAGAGAAATGAGACATCCAGATGCTCAAATTCGAAGTGAATTCTTTGATTGAAGTGACGTCAAACTCGTTCAACATACCTCTGTTCTCTTATTGGGAAGTTCTGAGGAACTGTTGAAAAAAGGGGCGAAGCAGGAAGCTCGTAACCCAGCAGATGCAATCTGCAAGCTCACCGAAGATGGTGCAGCCGAGTTATGTTGAATCGAGGTCTCTGAGCGCTTGTACCCACTTCGCGGGCGACAATCGTACCAGCCTTGACTCTGGTCAAGGTCTACAGGCTGAAAAGTCCGACGACTTTCTCGGAGACATCTCGTGACCATTCATGAGAGTAATCGATCCACGTCAGAGATGAGAACAAAGATTTTTTGTTATCATGCTCGAGCGAGATGATAACGGTAATTACCTGATGTGGCGAGGGAGACCGAAGCTACAATCAGAGAACCAGCTGAGATGACGAGCACTGAAAAGTCATTTCTGAAAAACCAGATAAGCTAAAGCCTGAAAATGTAGCTAATGCACAAAAAGGCAGGAACCCGACCGGAAAAAAAAGAGTGATGACCGTTCAACCTGTCTCCACCGACAGCAACGGAAATTCCACTGAAAAAAATACTCTGAAACTTCAGACTATTGAACTTCAGTATAACATAAAGAAAACATTCAAAATACTGAAAACTGACATTCAAGTCTCAGCAAGATTATGTGTCATTCTCAATCATTCATCATATTTGATGAAACCAGAGAAAACAACTTGCCATCGTGAGACGTGTCGGTAAAGCATTATGAATTATTTCAATACTCGGACAATAGCGAGAAGCTAATAAACGAGGGAGAGACTGACCGATTCTAGATAAGAACATTTTCTAGATAATGATAACGGCAGCAAACAACGAGACTGTATAAAACACTCTCAAACAGAAACATGATTATCTCATTATGGACACTCTCTGGAACATCAATTGCACGCTGCTGCCAAATCATTGACAACAACATTTGGGTCAACTGCGTGTCGTAGAACCAGAGCAACATCACGAGCATGGTAACAAGAAGCTGCAGGATGGTGAAAACACGGATGCTGACAGAGAGCTGCATGGAAGGAGGTCAACGTATCAAATGGCACAAACTGACATCAACAACAAATGAGAGAACACCTACAACTGGAACTATGCTAAGTGACTGACTTTCTATATTTAATTCAAATTCATTTGTTGTAATTTTATTTTTAACGCTCGGGACGAGCTTTCCGAAATGAGGGGGATGTCATGCCCCGTGAGTCACTATAGATCACTTTGTGCTTACGTAACCCTTCTCTAGAACTTTCCTTGTATTGACGTAGCTCCTGTGTGCCACTGATAAGAATTACTATTTAACCCTTGCTCCCGACCAATCGTGGTCGGTTCCCTTATCATGTTTTAAGAGATGATGATGTTTCTATGAATAAATATTATCTTTCTAACCGCTACACCGAAGGCCCCAAAAGCCTTCCATTACAGATCCCCTCTACTCCTTTAGTTCCATGATCCCCACGTTCATCATCTTAACCCCCCTTTCAAACCAGTTTGTCTTTCTCTATTTGGATTTGAATTCGTGTTGAGAGGGAGAGAAAAAGAAAAAACGAAACAAAAGAGTAAAAGTGGAACACCACCACATACACCGACACAGTTAATGGAACGGGGAGGGGGAATGAGAGTGATTGAATTGGAGATCAAGATTTGGAGAGGGGAAAGAACGGATTTGAATTCGAAAGAGCGGCGACTGCATACTGTAATGGATAATGCGCTCTAAGGAGAGACCAGAGCTCTCAATGGAGCACATTTGCATACAGTGCTGTGAAAATCGCCTTTATATTGACTGGAAACGGTCCAAATCTGGTTTCAGAACATTTTCAGTCGATTTTAAGCAAGTTTTTGGCTCGAAACCGGTCAAACTCAGGTTTTTAGCAGCGGTTGTCTCTTTTTTGAGCAATTTTGGACTTGGAGAGGATTTTCTGCGCATTTTATCCAATTTAGAACGATTTCTAGATGCCTCGCTCAGTTCCGGATATTTCATGTCTCACAACCGGGCTTATGCGACTTGGACACAGCGAAAACATAATTTGGTGCAGTCAAATTTTCAAACTTCCTATACCGTTTTGTAGATCCAGTCAAGGGCTACATTTTTGCAGTTGACGACTTTTGGATAGCTCCGCCCACTTTTGAGATATGCGCCTTTAAAGATAGACGACCTCGATCCATTGGAAGAGGCGCAGAAAAGCTCTCGTTTCTCTGCGCTCTCTTTAGTTAGAGATGTAAAATATAGTTTTTTGAAAAGAGGAGGTCAAGACGGTTTAAAAAAATGTAAAATTGATATGGTTTCAGTGGGAATTCTGAAAATTTTCAGACTTGAAAAAAAAATTGAAAAAAGTTATTTTTTGAAAACTTTGGAAAATGTCAAATTTGGAGATTCCGTCACGACTCTTTTTGTAAAGCTACTATTTCAAGACTTGACACATACATTAAACAGGCTACGGGCTACATTTTTTTAATTGACCACTTTTCGATAGCTCCGCCCACTTTTGAGATATAACGCTTTGAACGCCGGTAACTTATCGTGGTTGTGAGCAACTAGAGACCAGCGAACTTTAAGGTTCCATCAAAACTCCCAGTGTCATCCCACTATTCCAAGACTTGGCACATACACTAATCAGGCTATGGGCAAAATTTTCTTAGTTGATAACTTTTTGATAGCTCCGCCCACTTTTGAGATATCCTCACCTGACACCCATTTCTCTCTGTGACGACTGCACAATCCAATCCGGTACACAACATAGGTGGACAGTTGTCGACGATGAGTTTACCCAGATCCGCAATTACTGCTTGTTGGGATCCTGAAAGATATTGGAAGGTAATTATGAAGATAATTAGTTTTTGAGAGTTTTGAAAAAATACAAAACAGAAATTTCAAACTTCAACACCCTCTAACTCCCTGAGTTTTTGAGCTACCAGAAATCTGATTACAGATTCTGAATCCTCACGTCTTCAGCTATTCAACTATATAAAATTCAAGTAAAATACATTTTTCTATCCCAGTGAAAACTAGCAAAAACTAAGTAAACCAACTCACTCTGTGCAATAACAACGACGGAGGCAGCTGAGAAAACCGCCAGGACGGCGTATAATCGAGAACTCCGCATGGCTTAATCTGGAATTTGTTGAAGGATAAAATACAAGAAAATTGGTAAAAAACAGTTTAATATGAGAGAAAATAGAAATTTGTGAATGAAATCGGAAATCGAAAAACAGATTGAAAATTTTTTTGTGACTTTTCCACTTCAAGATAGCATAATTTTGTTGAAAGCCGAAAGGTTTAGTATATCTTTAATATATATGAAAAGCTGAAATTATAAGCTTTTAGAATCTGTTCACTATTTTCAGTTATCTTAAAAACTGACTGAGATACAAAATTTTCAAAAATTTTTAAGGAACTTTTTTATTGCATGTTCAAGTTTGAAGCTGGCTAACTTAGCTAAAATTCTAAATTTTAATAAAATGTTATGCACCATTAAAAAGCTCACAATTCAAGCTTTTTGAGAATATTATCAAATTTGTTCTACCATACCACCTGACAGAGATACACCGTTTTGAACCTGAAATAGTAATGAAATCAAGACCTTCCCCACCAAAAATGATGTATCTCAGTGGGTTTTAGTGCTAGAAAAGTTTTGAAAATAGTTTCAGAATCTTTACATTTTAAGCTATCAATTGATGTAAAACACACTTGGAAATAATGAAAATTTAAAAAATTTCGGCAATGAAAAAATCGAAATTTTTAGATTTTTGATTTCAGCGAAAAACCAAAAATACGCTGAATTGTCACTAGCTCAGAAGTTATTAAATCTAGCAATAAACTATATAATTATGTAGATCTGAAAGCGGGCTACATTTTTCCAGTTGACTGTTTTACGATAGCTCCGCCCACTTTTGAGATATGGGCTTTCAAAAACGGGAGGCATAAGAGGAGAAGGGGAATGTCTGTCAGCTTTAAAGGCGCATATCTCAAAAGTGGGCGGAGCTATCAAAAAACGGTCAACTAGAAAAATGTAGCCCAATTTGTGATCTACATGAGTTTATTTTAAAAATATAAAAATTAAACGATTCCAGACCGTTTTAAATAAAAACAGAAGACAACTGTCCCTAACTATATCGAAACGTCACTTCTTCATTAACAACCACCCAACAAGAAGTGATAGAATCAACGCATTCAGCGGGATAAGAAGGCGTCGAAGAAACAGAAAACGAGAAAAACCAAGAAAAAAAGAGACGACGGATAGGCGAATAATTAATGGGGTGGCTAAACAGAGGGGGATTCAAAAAGGGAGAAGAAGAGAAGAAGGGAAGAATGGAAGGTGATTAATTGAGCGATTCGAAATGTGTGATGGGCGTGTCTTTGTTGAATTATATGAGGATTTTCTATGGATTTCCATGGATTCCGAAAAAAATTCAAAAAAAAAGGCATACTTTGACCAGACGCCTTGGTCTTCTTTGAAGTCCAATCATTTCCAAAATAAATGCGTTTTGTAGATCTCAAATCGGGCTACATTTTTGTAGTTGGAAGTTTTTTGATAGCTATTCACGCTTTTGAGATACAAGCGGTCAAAGTTGGGTACCTGAAGATTAAAGTGGAGGAGAGACGCAGAGAAGCGATAGCGCTCTCGTTTCTCTGCGTCTCTCCCGCTCTCCTCTCGATTCCACAGGTACCCAACTTTGATCGCCCGTATCTCAAAAGAGTGAATAGCTATCAGAAAACTTTCAACTACAAAAATGTAGCCCGGTTTGAGATCTACACGGTCATATAAAATATCAAAGTTTGCATTACAAATGACGCCACGGTGACGTTTCAAAGTTGAACGATTTTTCCATTTTTATACAAAAAGTTTTGCATTTTTCACTACAACGAGGTTTGCGGCAACGCGAATAGCTATGAAAAAGTGCTCAACTACAAAAGTGTAGCCATGGTTGTGATCTACAACTTCAAATTTGAAAAATCTGAGAAATATGACACCTTCGACATAAAAATTTCAACATTTCAAGTGAGAGGATCACCACGGAAGTAGCCGAAGAGAGGCGAAAACGAGGCGAAATGAGAAGAAATTTTTTGGAAAAAGAAAAGAAAACAGACCGGTTTTTTCATGTCATGTCATCGATATATAGCATATATATATATCTAAGAGATATGCATCGAAAATCTCTTCTTATGAAGGCTGAAGGCCAAGACGGAGGCCATGTGAGGAGGGAGAAGGGGGATGTTGAAAATTCAAGGAGGGTGTTAAAGGAATTCAGGAAAAAGGTATATGGCTGTGTAGATCAAGGCTAGGGCTACATTTTTGTAGTAGACAGTTTTTGAATTGGAAAGGAGACTGGAGAGTTGTGAGGGCTGAAAAAGTTATAAAGGTGCCTAACTTCAAAGGCGCATATCTCAAATGTGGGCAGAGCTGGAGAAAAACGGGCAACTACGAAAATATGGCATTGGATGTGATCTTCACAGTGATATGAAAAATTTTGAGTTTTAATTGAATTCCGGGTGCAAAACAACACTTTAAAGTTAGTCTAGCTGCGATTTTCCCTGTAAAGGTTACCTAACTTAGAACTCGCATATCTAAAAAGTAGGCGGAGCTATCGAAAATATGTCTACCACTAAAATGTAGCCCTTAACAAGATCTACACAACGATATAAAAATGTTCAAGTTTTTCTCAAAACGAAATTCATGGCATCCCTTCCAAACTAGGCTACACCCACCGCCGCTTCATCTCGCAGACTTCCAGCTACCAGTCTTTAAAGGTGCATATCTCAAAAATGGGCGGAGCTATCAAAAAGTTGTCAACTACTAAAAAGTAGCTCATGACAAGATCTATACACTTATGTAAGAATATCAGAGTTTTTATCAAATTTCGGATGCATAACAGCTCGTTAAAGTTAGTCTGGACGCAATTTTCCTCCGTCAAGGTTACCCAACTTTGAATACGCATATCTCAAGAGTGGGCGAAGCAATCGAAAAATGGTAAATTAAAAAAATGTAGACCAGGACTTTATCTAGGCAATCGTATTAAAAAATTAGATTTAAGCTTTATCGAGACCCAGTGGCGTCTTTCTTTGCCCGCATCCATACTAGTAAGTAGGCCATGCGGCTTAAGTAGGTCAAGACGATAACCAGTTCTCAGCTTAGCCCCTAAGTGTAAAGTTTCATTTTTTCATGAAGATGTTTAATCCTTGAATCTTGGAATTCCTAGAAACTAGACACCCTGGCGCCTTGCGCTCAGTACAAATCAGTACGTGAGATATCTCATAATGCACTTTTCCGAACAAAAAGGGATTTTCTGATGAACCTGGGTGTGTTTTGATCACTTTTGACCAATAAAACAAAAAAACTGTGTTAGAAGGGCAAGGGCTGTTCTAGAGTCAAAAATTTCCTACTGAAAATTAAGAATCTGGTTTGAAATTAATATAATTAGAAAGCTTAAGGTATAAGCTTCCAAATATGTAATTAGTTATCCGCTTGGTAGAAAACATGCAGAGATACAAGGCTTCAGAATTTGAGTGGATGTATCCCTATGAGATTTTGACCTACCAAAAAACTAATTATATATTTGGAAAGCTGAGAATTTCAGCTTTCTATTCATATTACAATTTCACCTAGAAACCATCAACAGTTCCGAGTTACAAGCCTCCAAACAGGGAAGATACAACATGAGAAGAATGGGGGGAGGAAATGAAACAATGGCAACATACCGTCCAAACACGACGCAATTCGGAAACAGACACACGACAACACTAATGCGATAAAAATTGGATAACGAAACTGCCCCTTGATGATATAAGATATCAGTGGACAATCCCTATTTTTTTGCAAAAAAATACACACAATGAGTGACGTAATCGGGTTTTTGAAGGATTTCAACAACGAAATTCTAGGGAATTGGTAAAACCACTTGGATCCCTTTGCAACCTAGGTAACTGTTTGGCATGTATTGTTTGCATTCCGCGATATGTACATTATTCACCCGGAATGATATGGTTGTTGAAAAAACATCAAATATCATATTATTCAGCTTTCCAGGTTTGGAAAAGACTGCAAACCGAACTCCATCAGAGTCGTCATAGGAGTAGATGTACCACTGTGTTTTGGAAACCATTCTCATGTTTTTACAGTGCTCAACCGGAGTATCCAGGGATATTTGAGACGGTTTCCCTCCGCGGCAAGTAAAGACCACAAAAAATTTGAGATCTGCCTATTTAAGCTGTCCTTAATACCTAGTTGAAACGATTCCAAAATAAAGACTCCATGAGGTTCCCTTCTAACTGTTTGGTATTTTCCATACTTTCAAACCGGCCCCAAGCCGCGTAACTCATTCAAAAAGCAACATTATTAGCTGAAAAATATACCAAAATGTAGATCTCGACGAACTCTGTGACCGTGACATACTACCTGCCGGATGGATATATGGTAATGTGCCGCGGGCCGGGATAAAATGCCTAAGAAAAGAAAAATTGTCAAAAATTCATTCTAGACAAGCCCGCGGCAGTAGCGTAGCACATGTAATTGAGTTTCTTGACTTAACGATTTATTTCTGTCCGCAACGATATCTGAATCGGATTCCCCATTAAAAAGTACTCCTAGGCAAAGATTTTTGTGACATGACCCCTAAAAGAAGGATGGTGACAAGGCGAAATGTGAAATTGAGCAGAATACATGGACCAAGGTTGGATCTGGAAGTCGATTTTGGGAGTCTAGAGATTACATTTCTTCCAAAAAACACGTAAACTTTGCAAATTCTTGACTGAAAAAGTTATATTAATCAAGAACATCCTCTGACAATGCCTATAACATCTCAGAAATCACCATTAGACCATCCCGAGAAATGGCAACAGATATAAAAATTGGATAAGAACAGAATCTCTTCAATTGATTACATAAGAAGACATAGTCCCCAAGAGACCGACAAAAACGAGAATCTCAAACCTGTCTAATTGAAGAGAGAGAGAAGCGGATATGCGGGATATTTCGACACTGTCATGGAGAGAAAAGCGGGTATGCTTCCCTTCTTCTGCGGTGAGAAGTAGGAGGAAGAATTGGAAAAAAAGGGAGGAGAAACCCGCTCTCCTGTTATTCTAAAGGGGATGAGGAAGGAGAATTTTCGAATTGAAATGTTGAGGAGAGGAGGCTTCTGCTGTGAAGTGATTGATTGATCAATGGAGGGAGATCAAGAGGGTTGACAAGGGACTTAGTACATATGGACTGTACAGGAACAGGGAGGGGTTGAGGGGGCTTGTACCTTCTGGAATTGGACACAACCTCACTGAAACTGGCGTAAATCCAGATCCTTGTAAATCGACGCCAAGATTTCGTTAATCGACATTAGGCTTCCGTAAATGGGCTTCAAGGTGGCGTGAAATGCGTTCAAGCTTTAGTGAATTGGGTTCAAGTTTCAGTAAATCGACATGTAGCTGTCGTAAATCACAAAATAGCACCCGTAAATCGACCCCAAGCTCTCGTAAATCTACAGTTTGCGGATAAGTGTAGCGCACCCTCTCGATTTTCCAGTTTTCGGAATTCCTGAAGGAATTCCTGAATTCACTGAAACTGGCGTAAATCCAGATCTCCTTAAATAGCTCCCGTAAAATGAGAGCAGATTTTTGTAAGGTTCGTTGTTTTTCGTGATCCAGGTGTACATTTACGAAAACTTGGGGTAGATTTACGGGAGGAAGGGTTCCTTATACGTGAATCACATGCCAATTTATAAAAAGCTATCGGGCGTCAATTTACGAAATATGAGTGTAGATTTACGGTAACTAAGGGACAAATCTACGTTGTTGAACAGATTAGTACATATGAACTAGAAGAACGGAGGGGGAGTTGAGGGAGCTAGGGGTCCATTTACACCCGTAAATTCGCACAAGCTTCACGGAAGGTGACGTAAATTCATGATCGTCGTAAATCGACCCACAGACCCCGTAAACCAACACCAAGGGTTCCGTAAAACAACTCCAAGCACCAGCAAATCTGCGTTAGGTTTCCGTGAATTGCGTCCAAGCTTTAGTGAATTGGGTTCATGTCTCAGTAAATCGACATGTAGCTCCCGTAAATCTACATTTAGCACCCGTATATCGACCCCAAGCTCTCGTAAGTCTACAGTTTGCGAATAGGTGTAGCGCCACCCCACCCCTCGATTTTCAAGTTTTCGGAATTCCTGAAGGAGACAGAGAAAACTGACACATAGCTCTTGTTAATCGACTCCTAGATTCTGTTAATTGCCTTAAAGCTCCCGTTAATTCACGCCTACTCCCCGTAAATCTGCTCCAAACTTCCGTAAATCTACAGTGTGCGTGATAAATCTAGCGCCCCCCTCGATTTTCAAGTTTCCGGAATTCCTGTAGGCGACAGAAGAGATTGGCAAATGGCTCTCTTGAATCAATTGACCGTAAATCTACATTGAGATTCCGTAAATTGGTTTCTACCTCCCGTAGATTGACTTCTACCTTCTGTGAATCGACCTTATTGATAACGTAAACCACAAGTAGATTTACTAGAAGTCGCTGTGAATTTACGGGAGTAAGGTACAAGGTGATTTACAGAAAGCTAGCGGGAGTAGATATAAGGGATTAAGGAGTGCATTTACGACAGCTGGATGCTCGATTTACAGGATTCTTGTGTAGATTTACGGGAGGTAGAAGTCAATTTACGGAATCTGAATGAAGATTTACGCAAGTTAGGGACAAACCTACGTTGTTGATTTACGGGATCTCAAGACTACCTCTCTATAAGTGTCTGTATCTCAAAAATGGGCGGAGCTAACAAAAAGTACTAAACTATGAAAATGAAGGTATACCTTGTCTGTAGTTTGTACAGTCTAGACTCCCCTCCAGGCTAATTATAGTGTCTATAAACTTCCCCCTTTTAGCCACCGCTTCACTTACATAATAGAAAAGAGACCAATTATATAACTTCTCGTTTTTCTACTGTAACGGGATCCATTAGATGCTTTTCCCCCGCCATCATCATCATCATTACCTAGCAATTTGGCAATGGTTTTTATAGGGAAATTGTGAAAGCTAGGGAAAAAGTAAAAGCATATAGAGTATTTGCAAACATAAATTTTATTGAGTTTATTGACAAAAAGAAAAAACTAATAGTGAACATAGGTGACCTAATAAAGAACCTCACGAGACGACAGACCAGGAAGGGGTAGGGGAACAATGGAGTATAGATTGAGAATCATAGTGGCAAAATAAAACATAGAATTACAGGAAGGTGAAAAGTGTCCGACTTTGAACGTGTGATACGAAGTATGCATTGAGTAAGGAGAATTGGTTTTACACTTATATACTTTAATTTTCTTTTTATAACCTAATTTTTCGTTTAATAATTAATATAAAACTCCTCCACATCAGTATAGAATGATGTATTAATTACTTTTCAGCTGAAAAGTCACAAAATTTCCCCTTCTATAGTTGAGCAGCGTATTGGCTAATTTGGGTCTAATCTTCCTTGGTTTTTGGGAGTAAATCTTCTTCAATTTTATCCATTTTTATTATAATAAATCAATTGATAGTATCTTGTCTTATCTCTTGCTCATTTCCGATTGTGTCGCCTCATTTCTACGCACATTCTAGTTGAATTTAGTCTTTATTCACTTAATAACTTATAATCCAGTTCACACAGGGTCTAGTTGTGAGTAGTGAAATCGTATGCGCTCCACTAGACATTGGCGGCAAATTCAAATTTTAATTTTTGCAATTCGCTGTTTCACTGTGGCATTTTGATACGCAGCTTAATCGGCCGCTTTTTGAGCTGATTTATGCCCGTTTTTGAGCATTTTTGTCCAGTTTTTCGCCTGTCTCGTATCTTTTCAAATTCAATTCTATTAGATAAATAAATAAAATTTTTAAATAAAAAATTTATTTTGAATTTCGCACTAAAATTTTAGCTGATTTCAGCGGAACGCGTTTATGTTCACTACTCATTCCGAGACCCTGTGCTTCCTCGTTATAACTGGCTTTGTTGTTACGTTCTTACCTCCTTCGTGTATCTTGTTAGTCCTTCGACGCATCAGACTCAACTGAGTACAAAATATCCTTTCCTTCAATCTAGTATTAATCTTGTTCTGTTATTGAAGATCTTTGTAAACGGCAAAAATTATTGATTTTTTCACAGTCCTCGCCGAGACCTCTCACACTCCATCTGTTCCCGAATCGATAGACAGGGGGCGACGTTCAATTTTTTAAAAGTTTTCATAATATGCTCCCGATTCTACGGCTTCCTATTCTGGTGTTAAACAACGTTTTAGCACATTTGAACGTTTTCGAGTTGTAAGTCAATTTTTTGTAGGAATTTTTCATTTTGAAAGAATTTCAGAGTGTCTCTCTCTGTATGCAGTAGTCGATGTAAATCGAGATGCATTCAATTCAGAAGTTCGATTAAAATGAAGAAACACATTGAGAAATTCCACGTGGAATTTCTCTCCGATAGTAGTAAAGTGGACATCAATTTCTATCCATCGCTACAACAGTGCTTGAATTTCGAATTGAAGAAATTGGAAGAACATTCGGATGACTTGTATATGTGCATTGCAAACGGCTTGTATATTTCTAGAGACTGGAGTCCAAATGTTAAACATATCGGTCATGATATGTGGTGGCCGTTGTAAGTTTTAAAAATGTTCAGGAATCACATGAATAAATATCATACTTGCAAACCGGGCCGGCTCCTAACTCGCGTAAAACTAAATCTTATGAGCTGAAAAATATACCAAAATGTAGATCTCAGTAAGTTTTATGTCTGTGACCTACTACGGACCTTACGGTTATTTGTTAATATGCCGCGGGCCGGGCTAGAATGGTATTTTTTGGCCATTTTCGCGTTTATCGGCACTTTTTCCCGGCCCGTGACATATTAACAAATAGCCAAGCCCGTAGTAGGTCACGAACATAGATCTATCCGAGATCTGCATTTTGGTATATTTCTCAACTCATAATATTGAGTTTGACGCAAGTTACGAGCCGGCCCGTGTCGGCCCGTGTCGGCCCGATTAGGCCCGGTTTGCAAGTATGTTTATAAAATAGGAATTTTTTTAAATTTCTTAATAAATTTCTTTTTAAAAAAACCTCTATTTTTAGTAGTCCCACCTGGCTGTGGAAATTTCGTCCGATTATATACTATTCAACTGATTTGGCTGCCTCGACTCTAACTTGGGTTAGATTTCTATCCGAGTTATTCTCTGCTCAACCAACATCTCTATCTCTCACTTTTAACTGTTTCAATACGGAAGAAATTAATAGAATCATGGATTGCCACTGCTCGGTTACCAACTTTGAAATCGATAGTGATAGTAATCAAGAAGTAGATCAAAAACTTGCGATTTCAATTCTAGAACGTCAAAATGCCACGAAAGAGCTAAAGATCTCTTTGAAACCTAACGAGACCTTTCAATTCGATCTAAAATCTTTTCGCAACATTCCAGAGTTTCTAGAAATCGGATATTCGTTTTGGGTCAAGTGGGAACAGGTTCTCAATATGAGATCTGATGCCAATTATATTCTGAGATCCAACTTTTCAAATTTTCATTTCAAAGACTTGATAGAAAAATGGAAGGATGGCTGGACACCGAAATGGAATCGTATTATGATTGAAGCAAACGAAACTCTGGATATTGACTCATGGATTAATGATTCAGTAATTAATCTTGGTCCAGAAGATTTAGGAAACACCAGAAGTTTAATAACACAGTAAGTTTTTTGTCTCATCTTGGTGTAACTTGCTTGAAACTCAATATTATGAGCTGAAAAGTATACCAAAATGTAAGTCTCAACGAGATCTATGGTACTGACATACTACCTTCGGGCCGGATAGCTCTTAAAAGGCTTTTCATGGGATCACGAATAAACAAGAATATAACACAGTCACAGCATGACAAGGCGCCTCTTACAGTACCGGACAAAAAGGTATCAATTTTTGTCTTTTTCAGTTGAAAATGCCCAACTTTGAGAGTGTGTCATAGTGAAAATAACTGTCCCACAAAATAACTTTTTACAGGAACACACAGATCAAGAGTAGACCTTCATTTTTGTAGTTGGCAATTTTTTTGTACGGACACTCCCTAGAGAGTTATGGTCATTTGATTTACCATTTTAGAAACTACAGTCATTGCCAAAATTCTAACAACTTTGATCGTTTTCAGTTGAAAATGTCCAACTTTGAGAATGTGTTACGGTATCACTGATTGTCCCACCAGAAAAATTTTTATGGGGTCATACAGATCAAGAGTAGACCTTCATTTTTGAAGTTGGCAATTTTTTTGTACGGACACTCCCTAGAGAGTTATGGTCATTTTAAGGAGACAGCTCAAAAATCGCACTATTTTGCACTAAAATTGGTCGATTTGAGGGAGAAATAACTATGACGGTATGTAACTTGCTGGGGATTGTTTGTGCAAAAAAGTTGTTAACTACAAAAATGGAGTTCTATTTTTGCTCTGTTCGATACTATAAAAGGTTGTTTTGTGGGACAGTTACTTTTACTATGACACACTCTCAAAGTTGGACATTTTCAACTGAAAAAAAGCAAAAGTTGATACCTTTTTGTCCGGTACTGTATGTCATTCTGTGCATAGTTCCTATTCTGGGCTCGCGAACACTCAGCGGGTGGGGTCATAGTACGGTTTGCAGTTCTCTCAGGCCTACAATGCTCAAAAACAGTATCTGACGTCTTTTCAATTAGCATATCATTCCAGGGGCAGCCTTTAAACCCACCCGGAAAATGTAAGCAAACTAATAATCTAGAAATACCGTACTTGCGGCCCAGATGGGGGTGTAAATCGCTTCAAACTGAGTTTTATCAGGTGAAACATGTACCAAAATGTAGATCTCGACGAATTCTATGTCCGTGACTTACTATAGGTTGTTAATATTCCGCGGGCCGGTCTAGAATAACTTTTTTGGCATATTCCGTGTCGTATGGATAATGTGCAGTCGCAGGCGTCCGGCTAGAAAAAGTTTACAAGAAAAAACTTTACAACATCCCATTTTGTCAAGCCGAAGAAACGTGGTTCCCGCGTAACTCGCTTGAAACTGAGTTTCATGATCGGAAAAATATACCAAAATGCAGATGAGTCCTATGACTGTGACCTACGCTGGCTGGCTGTTCGGTAATGTACCGCGGACCGGGTTAGAATGGCTTTTTGACCATTTTTTGGGTTTCTTCAGACATTTTCTCCGTATTTTTATTATGTAGAATCTCACCGGAGACACTTTTCTAGAATACCTTTTGTGGCTCTAGTACTTTGACCTAGTCACCGGTCCTTGCCTGAAGGTAGCTCAAGAAGGCTAAATAGAGAAATCTCCAGGATTAACATTGTTTCGTACTGTGCTAATTCATGATATCTCTTGATATTCCTTTTAGGACGGAATGCTTTCATCAGGAAATCCGACCCGTGGGATAATAACTATCTGCCATCCGGCCCGTAGTATGTCACAAATATAGTACTCGCCGAGATCTACATTTGAAACATGTACCAAAATGTAGATCTCGACAAAAGTCTTCGACATGCAACGACTTGTCAGGTTTTTTGCCATTTTTTGAGTTTTTTGGCACTTTAGCGAGCTACGCGTCTGTAAGTATCTATATCATACTTGCAAACCGGGCCGAAACGGGCCGACACGGGCCGGGGCGTAACTCGCTTAAAATTCAACATTATGAGCTGAAAAATATACCAAAATGTAGATCTCGGCGAGTTCTACGTCCCTGACCTACTACGGGCCGGATTTCTATTCGTTAATATGTCGCGGGCCGGGAAAAAGTGCCAAAAAACGCGAAAATGGCCAAAAAAGCCATTCTAGCCCGGCCCGCGGCACATTAACGAATAGCCATCCGGCCCGTAGTAGGTCAGGGACGTAGAACTCGCCGAGATCTACATTCTGGTATATTTTTCAGCTCATAATGTTGAGTTTGAAGCGAGTTACGCCCCGGCCCGTGTCGGCCCGTTTCGGCCCGGTTTGCAAGTATGATCTATATAACTACAAAATGGTTGCAATTTACTGCCAAAAAAAGCCAATTTTCCAGAAAGCCGATAATGCATGCGTACAAGTTTCAATTCAAAGTGAGATTCCCGTATGGAGCTATCATCAAAAACGGATATCTCATAACTCGTCAGGACAAATCGATCGCAACGGTTACTGTGGAGAATAACAAAATCGGATGGTTCATTCTTCAATCTGCTGGGCCTGATGACGTATTCATGGTTCATTCCCATCTGAGAACTTATCAGTGTAATGATCCACCGGGCGTCCCGTCTGTTTCATATTACCCCGCTCGAGAGACACCTCTAATGTAGGCGCCTGTTGACTCAAAGACTCTGCAGCACCTTTTCTGTTTTCTTTAAATACTGTTTACCAAATGAAGACTTGTATTTTTTTTTTGGAGTTTGAAAGATCTCGAAACAAAAACTGTGAATCTTTATTGATTGATCAGTATGTATATACCAATAAAATTTGAACAACGTACAGGTGTTAACGACTTTTGAAAAATACATCGTTGTGTAGATCAAAACAAGGGCTACATTTTTGCAATTAAAAGTTTTTTGATAGCTCCGCGCACTTTTGAGATACAGGCGGTCAAAGTTAGGTGGCGAGGAAGAGAGGCGCAGAGAAAGCAGGCGCGCTCGCTTCTCTGCGTCTCTTTTCAGTTACCCACCTTTGACCGCCCGTATCTCAAGAACGTGAATAGCTATCAAAAAACTTCCAACTACAAAAATGTAGCCCTTGTTTTGATCTACAAGCTCATATAAAAATAAATCTGCTTCGACCAAAACGTACTCCGTGATGGCGTCTTAAAGTTGGGTTACAAAATCTCCATTTCAAAGCCCTCATCCACCGTCATACACGAATTTTTCAGAATAGCCGCCATCTTTTTTGGACGACAGCAACGGATGCATTCTGAAATTATAATTTCATATTTTAGACTCTTTCCAATGTAACAAACCAATAAAAAACTCTCGATAACTGCTGACAATAATAAGAACCGCCAGGGGGTCCAGAATAGGATAAATCGATATACTGATAGCTGATATTTGCACCAAATATTTTGGGGATAAGCCAAATAGTGGGATTATAATAATTATAGTGATCGGGAGGAACATAAAGATTAATGGGATGCAGGACTGAAAAAAGGGGAAAATTTGGTTCAATTTTGGTCTACTTTGCCGCAAACCTCGTACTGAAATTTGCAAAATTTTAATATGGCTGTGTAGATCAAAACCAGGGCTACATTTTTGCAGTTGGATGTTTTTTGATAGCTATTCACGTTCTCGAGATACGGGCGGTTAAAGTTGGTTACCTCTCGGGCCGTGGCGGCAAGGAGGGAGAGACGCAGAGAAACGAGAGAGCCTTTTTTCTCTGCGTCTCTCCCTCCCCGCCGGCCCCCCACATAACTTTAACCGCCTGTATCTCAAAAGTGGACAGAGCAATCAAAAAACTTCCAACTGCAAAAATATAGCCCTGGTTTTGATCTACACACTCATATAAAAATATTGAAGTTCGCACTAAAAATGAAGTCACGGCAACGTTTCAAAGTTTGGTGATTTTTCTGTTTTTTTGAATTTTTTTTTCACAATTTTTCCCTAAAATAGCAAATACGCTTCATTAAACCCTACCTGTGTGACCAAAGCCACAAATATCTGTCGATTAAACTTCTCGTTCTCCTCATTCTGTTCCAGTCGACTCTTTGAGAATTGATAAGTCTTAAAGGCGCAGTATACCGTAATAAAACCAAATATCAGCATTAAAATCATCACATTTACAATGAGAAGCAATGTTTTCAGATTCCAATCAATATTTTTATTGGCGGTCTCCGTATAGAATTGGATTCCAATAAATTCGACTTCTTCTATGTTCGTATGGAAGTCGGTTTTCAGAGTTTCTCTGGAATTTTACCAGTTTCAAGGGGAAGAACGCTAATCAAAAATGGTATATTCTTGTAGATCAAATCAAGAGCTACATTTTTGTAGTTGACAGTTTTTTGGTAGCTCCGCCCACTTTGGAGATATGCGCTCCTAACAAAAGAGGAGCTAGCGCCCCTTCCCTGACTTTAAAGGCGCATATCTCAAAAGTGGGCGGAGCTATCTGAAAACGGTCAACTACAAAAATGTAGCCCGAGACGTTCTCTATAAGCTCATATAATTTTCAAAACTGGCACACCTCATCACACTCTCCATCTCTGTCGTTCTTCTCGCCAGAAACGCAGTCAGTAATCCCCAATCGGTGGCGATAACTAAAATCCCAGAAAGCCAACACGCTAGATACTTTCCAGAGAAGTAGATTATCATTTTTGGTCTGTAATTCCAATAGAGCGCACTTGCAGCAATTGGACGACTCACTTGCAAATCAGACAGTATCTATAGATGAATTGGACGGCGATCAGATACATTAGGATTCCGACTGATGTGGAGTACATACCTGGGAAATGAAGAATTTGATTGGACATTTTATATACCTAGATAGAGCATGTCAAGAGCTACATTTTTGTAGTTGACCACTTTTTGATAGCTCCGCGTAATTTTGAGATACAAGCGGTTGAAGATTTCCCGACTTTAAAGCGATGCCACACAATTAGTTGCAACTTAATATCATTGATTTTTATATCAGTGTGTAGATCACAACCAGGGCTACATTTTTGTAGTTGAAAGTTTTTTGATAGCTCTTCACATTCTTGAGATACGAGCGATCAAAGCTAGGTATCTGCCGATCTGTGGCGGCGGGGAGGGAGAGACGCAGAGAAACGAGCGCGCCTGCTTTCTCTGCGTCTCTCTTCACCATCACCTTACTTTGACCGCCCGTATCTCTAAAACGTGAATAGCTATCAAAAAACTTTCAACTACAAAAATGTAGCCCTGGTTTTGATCTACACACTCATATAAAAATCAATATGCTATAACAAAAAGTGACGCCACGACAACGTTTCAAAGTTTGGTTATCTTAAACCGCTTGTATCTCAAAAGTGGGCGGAGCTATCAAAAAGTGGTCAACTACAAAAATGTAGCCCTCAAAATTCTCTATAAGCTCATATACTTGTGAGCTCTATTCACTCACAAACAAGCGCGTGCTTCCACAAATCATATCGCACCGGATCTTCTCTCCTGACAAATATGATATAAACCTGTCCCGTGGCCACCGACGTCGGCTCGCCGAGCCACGTGACAAGTGAGAAAATCATGCAATAGCCGGAGAAGGTGAGCATCAGATACCGGTACGGCCCAATTTTTTCGGGCGATTTGAAAAGGATGAGGAGGAAGAGAAGCGAGTTGATCGACGCGGAAATCACGAAAATTATCGACTCGAGGTTACTGTAGATGAGGGGGAGGATGGTGTCCATAGTTGTGATGGGATGAGGAAAAAAAGTAATAATGAGAAAATAAATTTTTTGGTTGGTATTTAAAACAAAAAATAGTATAATCCCTGCGGACAACTGGCTAATGACGAGAAGAAACGATGTAAAGCGAAAACAGAAAGAGGAAAAGAAACGAAAATAACAATATTTTATTCAAAAAAGTAAATCAATCAAATTTTTCAAAGATAATCTTCCGCCAATCTTCCAAACTTCCCGGCTGAGTATTAAAGAAATTAATTGAATTTGAAAAACCGCCATCATTCTCTCTCTGCGTCTCTAGTCTCTAAAGCGTGTCAGTGGAGCGCGCTTGCATTTGTAGATGTTTTTCGATTTATTATTATTTTCCAGCAGATTTTCAGTGGTTTTCACCTGATTCCACAGCGATTTTTTGCGTTTTTCGAGTTGAAACACCTAGAAATATCAATTTTAAACCTATTTATATTTTCAAAGTGTGAAATTTCCCAATAAAAATCGAATTTCTGGGACTAACCCGGAAAAATTGATTTTCGCTCGTTTTGCACTATTTTTTCGTTTTTAAAAATGGTTTTTAAGTTTAAATATAGGAAAATCACGAATTTCAACATATTTTTCACACAAAATATTGAAATTTTTGAATGAAAATTGATTTTTCTGGTCACCATCGATTTTCCTTCCTTTTCCATCATTTTCCACATTTTTTGGAGTTTTTTGAATTAAAATTGCTTCAAAATTACGATTTTAGCACTTTCCTATCATCAAAAACCGAAGAAATCATGATTTTTAGCAGTTTTTCATACATAAAATTGAGAAATTCTAATAAAAGTCGATTTTCGCTCATTTTGCATCATTCTCCACTATTTTTGAAGGATTTTTCATTAAAAATACTTCAAAATTACGATTTTCCAGCTCCCCAACGAATGGAGGGTGATTACGCAGACGAGGACTTTGTCGTCGAGTCCCCTCCCACGGAAAAACCGGCGGAAACTCTAGAAACCGTGGAAAAACTTGAAAAACTTCCTGAAAAAGACGGTTCTGGGCCAAAAGGGCGGTTCAAATGGACACCGCACACATTTAAAATGGGAAAGCTGAGATGGCAATTGAGAATGACAATCCGAGATAGAATGTATCAAGTTGATAAGATTATCGAGGCATTCTACTGCACAAAAACCAATATTCGACATCGAAGACTCGATGAGTTGATGTGGTTTGCGAGACGGATGGAGGAGACGTTATTCCATAAATCCACGAAATTTGAGATCTATGAGAAGGGAATACAGACGATTGTCACTCTCATGAATGTGTTGATGCAGGCGGATCCGGCGATGCGGCATTTGATCGATGAGAATGGTTCATTTTAGCACTTTTTGGTGGAAAAATGAGGAAAAACATAGATTTTGAGCCAAAAAACCGAGATTTTAAGCATAGAACGGAGATTTTCAGCCAAAAATCGCTTTTTTAACGTTTTGAACGGAAAAAATCGAAGTTTAGATATTCTGGCGCACCTTAGACGCGTTTTTAACGATTTTATTGAGAAAAATCGATGAATGATTGTGTTGATGCAGCTGCGGATCCGGCGATGCGACATTTGATCGATGAGAATGGTTCATTTTTGCACTTTTTTCATGGAAAAATGGGGAAAAATACTGGAAAAATCAGTCTAAAACAAAGATTTTGAGCCAAAACGCGCGTTTTATTCCTTTTCAATAGGAAAAATAGATTTTTAGACGTTCTGGCGCACCTTAGACGCGTTTTCAGCGTTTTAAGTGCGAAAAATCGAATTATAAACGTTCTGGTGCACTTGAAACGCGTTTTTATCGATTTTTGATCATTTTTGAATCCGGCTGGTGCACCTTAGACGCGTTTTCATATACTTTATAATGGCTTTTTGGATCCGTCTGGTGCGCCTTGAACGCGTTTTCAGAGTGTAGAAAAGTGAAAAATCCTCGGTTTTCGATGAAAAATTGCAGAAAAAATAAAGATTTTTCACCAGAAATGGCAATTTTGACACGATTTTGACATTTTTGAATTCAATTTCCTTAATTTCTGGCGATTTTCGTTCCTTTTGGGCTGGATTTGACGATTTTCGATGGTTTGAAACCAATTTTTATGCCAAAATGGCAATATTTTCGTGAAAAATTCAACTATTTCAGTAAAACGCTAAGTAAATAGCGTTCCGAGACTCTTAAAATCTCCAAAATTGTGATAAAAATGGCTAAAACCATTGTAAAAATCCATTTTTTCCATAAAAGTAACTCCGAAACCCTCATTTTTCTCTATGTTTTCCAGAAATCCCGTCGACAGAACAACTCGAGAAGTTGTTCACACTGAAAGCGGAACGTCACGAACTGATTGAAGACGACTATCAGGAGGAGGGAGTTGCAGAGATAGAATTGATAAAAGAGGACAGATTCAGGCATACTGATCTGATTCTTGACAGAGAACCACCAGCCGAGATGATTATGGTGAGCAGGAAGCGCGTTTTTCTGACTAAAATGAACAAAAGGCCGTTTTTAGAAAAAAATGAGTAAAAATGGAGGTCTGGCGCGTCTTCGGCGCGTTTTGCTGATTAAAATTGCTTAGAAATGAGTGTCTGGCGCACCGTGGACGCGTTTTTGGGGATTTTGTGCTTAAAAATCGAAGGTTTTAGCGATTTTGAACCAGTCTTTCGTGCGTTTGACGCGTTTTTCTGATAGAAATTGTCAAAAAATGTGGATTTTCCTAGGCTGGTGCACCTGGGACGCGCGTTCTGATCGTGACTGGGGTGTCTTTGGCGCCTTTTTCTGATCGAAATTTCTTTAGTGATTTTGTACCTGTCTGGCGCGCGTTGGACGCGTTTTTCAGATGAAAAAGTGTCTGAAAATGTGGATTCTCAGAGACTGACGCACCTGGGACGCGCGTTCTGAGCGTCGACTGGGGTGACTTTGGCGCGTTTTCTGCTTGAAATTCCTCAAAACGGCGATTTTCTCAGTTTTTGAATGGCTGGGGCACCTCGGACGCGTCTCTGAACTTGAGGTATCTGGCGTGACTTCAGCTCAGCGGATTTTGACTATCTGGCGCGCCTTTAGCGCGTTTTCAAAGCAGATTCCTGTTGTTTTTGGAGTGGAAATTACGCGTTTTCAGCCGTTTTCGCGCAAAATTGTCGTGGCTGGTGCGCCTTCGACGCGTTCTGAACGAATTTTGACTAACAGGAGCGCGTTTTCAAAGCGATTTTCGACTTTTTTGAGCAAAAAGTAGGATTTTCCAGCATTTTTGAGTATAGAAATGGCTGAAAATCAAGTTTTCTGACGATTTTCCCTAGTTTTTTTCCCTCCGAAACGCCTCCAATTCCATGTAGTCTTCCAGGCGGAACAACGACGAAAACTGGTCCGTCGTGGTCCGAACAATCGGAAGATCGTAATGGCGAGATACTCGAATCGGGAGCCAGCCGAGGATCCACACATGACGATTCGAATGATTTCGTGTCCGAATAAGACTCTAAATTCTGAATAATTTGTGCTCTTTTTTGTCATTTTTGTGTAAAAATTATATTTTTTTGAAGGATTTATTGGTTTTTATCGATTTTTTGAGAAAAATTGATACATATAGAGACGGAAAGACATTATCGATTGATTTTTTTTTTTCAATTTTTGCAATTTTTTCTATAAAAAAAGAAATTATGAAAGAGTCGGCGTCTGATGAACTGAATCCACTTGAACTGTTGAGGAGACCAAATTTGTGTTGCGAGCGTCGATGAAGTCGAGATCCGGGCAGTCGATGGAGAGTGGCGTTCTGGAAATTGCGGAAATTTAGGCCACGCCCACTTTTTTTTTGGCTGAAAATCGCTTGCAGTGCAAACGCGCTCTATTGAGAACGCCGTAACTCCACCCCGCTTTCCAATTTTTGATACGTATACCAAACAGACCAAGGGCTACATTTTTGTAATTGACAACGTTTTTGTAGCTCCGCCCACTTTTGAGATATAGCCCTCTGTGCTGAAAATTTCAGCCTTTTTCAACTGGAACGAGCTATATCTCAAAAGTGGGCGGAGCTATCAAAAAGTTGTCAACTAGAAAAATGTAGCCCTTGGTCTGTTTGGTATATATACCAAAAATTGGGAGGTGGAGGTAAAAGGGGGCGGAGCTACGGATGCTGAAGATGTGAATTGTCAATGGAGCGCGTTTGCAATCGTTTTCTATGAATTTTAGACTTTTTTTGACAGTTTAAACTAGTTTTTTGGTGTTTTTGAGGGTTGGAAACTTATTCTAGCTACTTTTTTCGTTGATTTTTAGCCGATTTCGAGTTTATTTGCAATGGAGCGCGTTGGCAGCCGATTAAAATTAAAAAAAAATCAGTTTTAATAATTTTTCGCGATTTCCGTCGTTTTTTTGTGACTTACGGGCATTTGTACCTGAGTGAGTTTCCGACGTTGCTAGTTGAATTTTGAGTATTTTATCAATAGAGCGCACTTTCTACCGATGAAAATTCAAATTTCGAGAGTTTGAAACGATTTTTCACATGTTTTCGGAAGATTTATGCCGATTTTTTGTGATTTTCAGGCATTTTAAGGTATATTATCAATGGAGCGCACTTTCTACAGAACGAATTTTGAATTTCGAGTATTTCGATCGATTTTTTCCGTTTTTTCATTGTTTTTTATCGAATTTTCAGTATTTTATCAACAGAGCGCACTTACTTATCCCTATGCTGTGTGACCATAACGTGTGGAATATTACTGTGACGTCGTTGACCACTTTTCCGTTTACAACATCCACAACTCATCCAACAGTACAGTATGACGATTGCGATTAGAGCGAGAGTGACGACGATGGACGAGAAGACGATTAGGACGAGATTGAAGTCGTCAACGTCCAGAGACCACTCCTGGATCATCTGGAATAAGAAAATAATTGAAAAATTCGAGAAATTCAGCAAAAATTGGTCCAAAAAAGCCAATTTTTTAGCTCCTAATTGCGAAAAAGTGCTCCAAATAAGAAAAAAAAAGAGAAAATGAGTTCGAAACGACGAAAAAGTTCAAGTTTCCCCCGAATGTCATTCCGTCAAAAGTTGAGTCAACTTTAGAAAACTCTTTCGACAAAGAATAACAAAAGTTGCACCAAAATGGTCCCTTGGGAATCATGCAGTACTTTTTTGGGGGGACTCTAGGAGAGAGGGAACACGTTGGAAGGGATGGATAGGAAGATTCCGACAGGAAACATGAGGTTATGAAGATTCCGAATCAGTTTTCAGAATTTAAATCGGTCGAATATTGGCAGAGATAAGAAGGTAGAAGTGTCTAGCGGAGAAAACAAGGCTGTGCGTTGCGGTCGCGCAGCGGCTACTTAGAAAATGGAAACCATATGAAAGTTACATGACTGGAAAGCTGAAATCATGAGGATTCTGAATCAATTTTCAGATTCTCTGTAAGTTGAAAACTCGTTGAGATAGAGGGCATTGAATATGGCCGACTGTTTAGTCTCTTGGAGAGGAAACGCGATAGACGGGTTTTAAGAACGGGACAGAAAAGGAGTGGTTATGAGGGTTCTGAATCAGCTCTTAGATTTTCGGTAGCTCAAAAGATCGCTGAGATAGAGGGGTATGAGGTTGGCGGACTTTTTGAACTTTTTGGGAGGCTTCGTGGAGAGGAAGAAGAACTGGATTTTTGATTTGGAAGAAATATGACAAGAATGTCTAGGTTATAGAGATTCTGAATCAGTTTTCAGATTCTCTTTAAGTTGAAAACTCGTTGAGATAGAGGACATTGAATATGATTGACTATTTCGTCTCCTGGAAAGGGGAACGCGTTGGAAGTAGGTTTTTGTGTAAGAGACGATGGGATAGACAGATTTTAGGACTGACGCTAGTATGTCTAGAAAACTGAGGTCACACAGATTCTGAATCTGTTTTCAGAATTTTGATAGGTGGAAAACTCGATATGAAGGACTTTGGGAGGCGTGATTTTCAAGGGAGACCTTAATACCGTGACGGGAACAGGTAGGAAATACTTTTTTGTTTCAACTCTTAGAAGACTGGAAAGCTGTATTTACGAGGATTCTGAATCTGTTTTCAGAATTTTGATAGGTGGAAAACTCGCCAAGATATGAAGGACTTTGGGAGGCGTGCTCTTCAAGTTTTGCGGAAGGGAGACCGTAACACCGTGACGGGAGCCGGTAGGAAATACATTTTTTGTTTCAATTTTTAGATGACTGGAAAGCTGAATTCACGAGGATTCCGAATCTGTTTTCAGAATTCAAATCGGTCGAAAATTGGCAGAGATAGGAAGGTAAACGTGTCTAACGTAGAAAACGAGGTTACATGTTGCGTTGCGGTCGCGCAGCGGCTACCGAAAAATGAAAAGTATATAAAAGCTACATGACTGGAAAGCTGAAGTTATGAGGATTCTGAATCAGTTTTCAGATTCTCTTTAAGTTGAAAACTCGATGAGATAGCGCGTTTTGAATGAATTTTCGAGAGACACCTGCTTATTAGCTCCAACTCTTTCCCCCTAAACATGTGATCTACTCTACTCGTTTTGTGGGAATTTTTTTTCTGAATTTTCCAAATTCTCACGCCTTCAGTCATCTGATTCTGACAACACGATGTTTACACTGATTACCGGTTACTAGGCTATGATAAAAGTGTGGTAGAGCGCTGTTGTTGGCATTCTATTGTAGGCCGTTCACTTTAAAGCGCCCACAGCGCGCCAGGGAAGGCACCTATGAAAAAGTTGTCAACTACAAAGGTGTAGTTTAAGACATGGTCTATCGATTGGTATAAAAATTTTGAGAGTTGAGCGTCAACTAGAGGTCAAGAGGGGATCTGGAAGTGGGAAAAGGTCAAAAACTCAAAAAACTCAAAGTTTTAAAAGCGGAATACTCGGATTACCGCAAACTAAACCGTGTGGAGAGTTTTAAAGGGAAGAAACATCGGCAAGTAAAAAAATCGGCGATGAAAAAGAGCAAACATTCTCTCTTCTCTTCCCGAGAGCTGTTTCCCACACGGAGCCCCCGACGCTTTTCTCTCTTTCTCTGCGTCTCTCACATGCTCAATACTCTCTCGCTCTCTCTCTCACTGGTAGTAAAGGTATATCATTTACGAAGAGATCAGAGGAGAGAAATTTCTATATCTCTCGTCGGAGCCGGCGGATGGCATACGGACAACAGTTGTGGCTCCGCCGCAGGCCCCCTCAGGGAGCACCTGGAGATGCGGCCGCCGAAAAGCGGTGAAAAAAGAGGGAAACTGGAGAGTTTTAAATGTAAAAAATAAAGGAAAACGATGGTTTCAGGTTGTGGGAAAGTTTGACCGATATTGAAGCGATTTGAAGGAAGTTATAGCCGTTTGAAGCCAAGAAACAAGTTTTCAAAGTTTCAGACCTGACCCTGAAGCCCAACCTCATCTAATCTTGATGAAACTTTTATCATTAGATAGAGCATGTCTTAAACTACATTTTTGCAGTTTACCGCTTTTTTCTAGACCCAATCCCTAAGGAGCTACAGCGTGTCAAAGTAAAGTTATGCTGAAAAATTGCTCTGAGCAAACGCGCTCTATTGTAACTCCGCCCCTTTCACCCCCCACTTCCCACATTCTGGTACATATACCAAACAAATGATGGGCTACATTTTTGTAGTTGACAACTTTTTTATAGCTCCGCCTACTTTTGAGATATAGCTAGTGGAAGTTAAAAAATGCTGGAATTTTAAGCATTTTTCAACTTGAGCGAGCTATATCTCAAAAGTGGGCGGAGCTACAAAAACGTGGTCAACTTTAGAATTGTAGCCCATGACTTGTTTAGTACGCATGTCAAAATTTGTTAAGCAAAAGGGGCGGAGTTACAGACTTTACAAGCCACTGTAAAACAGAAATTTGGGTTTTTTCTGGAAAAAACAGTGAATTTTTCGTTTTTTTTCAATGTTCTAACATTTAAATCAGATTTATTATTATTTTTCAATATTTTTTCCATTTTGAACCATTCGAATCCATTAATTCTAGCCTTTTTTTGACCTGCCACAATATTTCCCCGCTTTTAAAATTCAAATTTCCCGCTAATTTCACTCCACACTGTCCAATGGAGCGCGTTTGCAATATACCAACAAAAAGTCCATTTTTTGCGATTTTTACACTAAAAACATCAATTTTCCATCAATTTTCGCGATTTTTTGATTGGAAATACTCGAAAAACACGCTGGAATTTTTCTAGACCATTTTTAATCTTATAACTCATCGAAAAACAGCAAATTTTCAGACCAAATACATGTCCATCAATGAGCCACTGTTCAGCAAGGTTTTTCTCCCATGTTTCCGGCGGAAATCTAATTTTTTCAGCTGAATTTCAGGAAAACTGGCAGAATTACGTCATGAATCCGGGTCCTTCCAACCCGAATCACGCGCTTTTGAGCCTTCCGACGCCACAAAAAATTCGCCAGACGTCTGCTGGGAAAGCGATGAAACAGACATGGACTTGCATGTATGTAGAGGTTGAAAAACGCGTGAAAGGCGCGCCAGACACCGAAAATTTGAGAAAATTCGATCAAAAACCATGTAATTTATCTAATTTGAGCGGGTTCCCCAGAAACATCGCGTCTAAGGCACGCCAGACTCAAATTCTTTATTTAAAAAGTGAATTCCAAGCTGTGATAGGCGCCGAAGGCGCCCCAGAGGAAGGAAAAACCGGAAAAATAAAAAAATTGGCTCTGAATACTCGATTTTCAAATTTATCCAAAAACGCGTCAAAAGCGCGCCAGACTTCTTCTTTTTTTTCGAATTTCAGGATGTTGAGCGCGTCAAAGGTGCCCCAGACTATGAAAAAAACCTGAAAATCCAAGAAAAAATAATAGTAAATCCGGTTTTTCTTTAAAAAAACGCGTCAACGGCGCGCCAGCCACCCTAAAACTGAAATTTTTCGAATTTTCTGGAATTTGCAGGGTGTGTCGGAAGGAGTTATCGTCGAAACGATCGTACACCGAACACATGAATATACACAACAAATCCCGCCCATTTCAGTGTGAGCACTGCGCCTATGCAGCAGGTAAATAGGAGTTTTGGGTGGGAAAATGGTGTTTTTGGGGTGTTTTTGGATGGTTTTTGACCGAAAAAACGGCGAAAAAGTGGTTTTTTTGGTCGTAAAGGTGTGAAAAACCAATTTTTCCGCGTTTTTCCGGTCAAAAACACCCCAAGAACCTAATTTTTGACCTGAAAATCGGATTTTTCCAGCGAGCCAAATGACACTACACCGTCACAAACTTCGGAATCACACACCGAAAACCGAATGGGGCTATCGGTGTCCGTATTGTGAAGATGCCTATATGGAACCGGCTGGGTATCAGAGTCATGTTCAGTGAGTTGTTGGGGAGATTTTTAGAGGAAAAGTTGAATTTTCAGTAGGAAAATATGGGAAAAATGGGATTTTTCATCCGAAAACGTACTAAAATAGGTGTTTTTAGACTGAAAATATGGAAAAATAGGGATTTTTCGTGCAAAAATAGGCATTTCAGCCCGAAAATAGAGAAAAATAGGGATTTTTAGCATTTGAAAAGTGAAAAATACAACTATTTTATTCATAAAGGGTCCAAATATAAGGGTTTTCAACCGGAAAATATGGAAAATTTGAGATTTTTCAACCAAAAATGGACATCTGGACATCTGGACACACAGACTAACCCCTTATTCTCGAATTTCCAGATATTAGATTTCCAGGTGAAAAATATGAAAAAATGAGCATTTTTCATTCAAAAATTGACGAAAAATAGGATTTTCAGCTCGAAAATCATAGAAAAAAAGGATTTTTCTTACAAAAACCGCCCAAAAACAGGATTTTCAGTCGGAAAATGAACATCTGGACACCTGGACACACAGACAGAACCTCTAATTTCCTCAAACTCAATAAGGAAATTAAGGTTTCTATCTGTGTGTCCAGATGTACAGATGTCCACTTTTTTGATGAAAAAATCCCTATTTTCCCATATTTTTCGGCTGAAAATCCCTATTTTTAGTTCTTTTTCAGCGGAAAATCGCTGTTTTTCCATATCCTCGGACTGAAAATCCCCATGTTTACCAATTTTTTAGCGGAAAATCTCTATTTTTCCATTTTTTCATATTTTCCGGCTGAAAATCCTATTTTTGGTCTGTTTTTTCCATGAAAAATGGACATCTGGATATCTGGAAACACAGACAGAACCTCAAATTGAGTTTTGTCTTAGAAGACACCTTGTCTGTGTGTCCAGATGTCCAGATGTCTTTCTGGAAGAAAAATCCATACTTTCCCATATTTTTCGGCTGAAAATCCCTATTTTTTGGCTATTTTTGCATAGAAAAACCCCATTTTTCCTTAATTTTTTGGCCGAAAACCCTATTTTTAGTCCATTTACAGCCGAAAAATGGACATCTGGACACACAGAAAGATCCTCAGATTGAGTGGCAACTTGTATGCTCCATTTTCGGCTGAAAATCCTGTTTTTGGTCTATTTTTCAGCGGAAAATCCTTAATTTCAGTCTACTTTTGCATAGAAAATCCCTATTTTTACCAATTTTTAGCGGAAAATCTCTATTTTTCCATATTTCCTCCAATTTCCAGACAACGACACGCCGGTCGATCAGCCACGTATGGATGTCCATTCGGAAAGTGTAAATTCACTTCGAAATCTCAACGACACTTCCGAGAGCACCTGTTGAAACATGAAAAGTGAAAAATCTGAAATTTCAGTCCGAAAAATCAATATTTCCATTCCAGAACCGACAAAATCGAGGGAGGAGTCGATCCGTGTGCACTGTCGAATCAGCAACTCGTTCGGTATATGGTCGCCGATGAGATGGGTACGAGATCGAGGATTTTCAGCTTAAAAATCATAAAAATGGGCTTAAAATGGGGATTTTTGGTCTGAAAGTGATGAAAAATCTGTAATTTTCAGCATTTTCTGCATCGAACTCGTCGATTTACAGCTGAAATTGAGGGTTTTGGTGATTTTTGCAGCTGGAACCCGGTTTTATACGGAATACTGCTCGAAAAACGCGTCTCAGGTGCACCAGACACTCAAAATGTTGAAAAATCTAACTTTCAGCTTAAAAATCGTTCAAAATCGCGTAATTTCGCGTAAAATGAGCGATTTCCCGGTAAACATCGCGTCAAAGGCACACCAGACGGAGCTAAAATTGAAAATTTTACCGAATTTTTCACTATTTTTGATATTTTTTTGAGTGTTTTCGCGACATCGGTCTCGATTTTTCGGGACTTTTAAGTGATCCTAAAACGCGTCTGAGGTGCACCAGACATTTTTTAAAAAGAAATGCTGAAAATAGTCAAAAATCAGCAATTTTAGTATTTTTTTCAGTCATTTTCATCTGATAAACAGCCAAAAACTTGGTTTTTGTGAATGAAAATGCTGGAAAATGCGATTTTCCTGTAGAACACGCGTCAGAGGTGCGCCAGTTTTCCCGCACGATTCCAACGCGTCTCAGGTGCACCAGACGCAAACAAGAAGTTGTAAAACTGCGTTTTTAGGTTGAAAAGTGCACAGATTTTCAGCGATTTCTAGACTTAAATATGGTGAGAAATCCATTTTTCCACTCCAAAATCCTCTAAATCGGCTATTTTCCTGGGATTTTTCGTCCAAAACCTCGAAAAAACCACTTTTCCAATCAATTTTGATCAATTTCCCCCCAGTTTCAGGGCACGGTTTCAAACGCGTCGGAGGCACGCCAGCCGTCACAATCCGTGCGAGACCTCAACCGACGATCGCACCGAAAGTGACGTCATCACCACAAAAAGTGGTTTGGCATCTGGAGAGTGTGATTCCGAACAAGACGATCATTCGGACGAATCAACTGATTCCACCTCCACGACGCGGATTCTATGTTCATCAGAATCAGAATCCCGAGGATTCAGAAGGCCTCACGACGACGACGACGTCATCAGAATCCATGCCTTCTGGTTCATCTGAATCCTTTCCTTCTGAAGAATTCCATGACGACGACTACTCGCATCAGAATCAGTATTACGACGTCGAAGACGTCGACGACGAGGAGATTCTGGAGTATATTGAAGACGAAGAAGAAGAAGAGGGGGCGGAGCTTATCGAGGAGGGGGCGGAGCCTTTCGAGTATGACGAGGGACCGCCCATTTTGGAGTCATTCCAGGATCCACAGCAACGAATGGAGCAGAATTGGGGAGGAGAAGAGGTAGAGAAGCACGCGTCAAAAGCGCGCCAGCCAGGGGGAGAATAGGGATGAAAGCGCGCTAATGGCGCTCCAGATAGTGAAAATCCGCTTAGAAATGCGCTCAGAACGCGTCTCAGGTGCGCCAGACACTCAAATTCTGTTTTTAGCCTTAAAAAATATTTGAAAATCGTCTGAAATCTGTAATTTCCGCGTCGAAAACTTGATTTTCACACAGGGTCTCGGGATGAGTAGTAAAAATAAACGCGCTCCGCTGAAATCAGCTGAAATTTTAGCGCGAAATTCAAAATAAATTTTTTATTTTATATTTATTAATTAGAGTTGATCCCGAAAAGACGCGCGACGGTCGAAAAACTGGCCAAAAATGCGGGAAAACGGACATAAATCGGCTCAAAACGTGGTCGATTAAGCTGCGTATCAAAACGCCACAGTGAAACAGCGAATTTAAAAAATTAAAATTTGAATTTGCCGCCAATGTCTAGTGGAGCGCGAACGATTTCAGTACTCACCCCTAGACCCTGTGTTTTCAGCCATTTCGAGACTCAAAAATGTTGAAAAATCCAAATTTTTCGTTTAAAATCGTTTAAAATCGGCAACAATAGGGATCTGCTTGGAAAACGCGCCAAAAGCGCACCAGCCCCTCCAAATTCGCTAAGAAATGCTCACAGAACGCGTCCGAGGTGCGCCAGACACTCGAAAAGGCAAAAAACGCGCCAAAGACACTCCAGCCGTTACAACAGTGAGAAGACGCGTCTGAGGTGCCCCAGATATTCAAAACTGAGAAAACGCGCCAAAGACACCCCAGAATCCTTAATTGCTCTCAGAACGCTTCAAAGGTGCGCCAGCCTCAAAAAATCCACATTTTTAGACACTTTTCTATCAGAAAACGCGCCAAAGACACCCCAGCCGTTCCATTTTTACTCTAAAATGCTCGATTTTTTCAGACGACAATCAAAGAAGTGTTCCCGAATGGATTCATCGACGATGAACTCGATTGAGATAATTAATTTTAATTATATAATTGCATTTTAATTGACCAATTAGCTTATTAGCGCTAATTTGATAATTTTTATATTGAAAAATCTGAATTTTTGCTCAAAAATCTGATATAATATTGTGATTTTATTCGAAAAAATACGGGCGTTTTCTTGTTTTTTTGCATTTTCTGTGTGATTTTTCAGAATTTTTTTAATTTCCCGCCGTTTTATTGTATTTAATTGTTATTTTTCTTGAGAAATGTTGCATTTTTTATACAAAAATTATTGATTTTTCTCCAATTTTCCCTCAAAAAGGGTTTTATCCCGAAAATTCTCATATTTTCTTCAAAATTTCCTATTTTTTCGCCAATTTTTTCATTTTAATTCATTCATTTTCCAACAGATTAACACCCCCCAATGGACGGTCCGTCCTCTTCGTCAGCTGGCGCGACGTCGGCGCGTTCTGAAGACGTCCGACAGAAATATGTGTTGCCGTCGGATGAGGAAGACGATGACGTGGATTTTGGAGGAGGTGGAGGGGGCGTGGCCAATGGAGAGAAGAAGAATCAGATGATTCTAAGTGTGGATCCCGATTTTGGTACGGATATGAGCCGGATTTTTCAGTGTTTTTTAGTCTAGAAATGGCTGAAAATCAGCATTTTTGAGCCTAAAAACGCGGTTTTGAGTGTCTGGCGCACCTGAGACGCGTTTTTTCTGAAAAACGAGTTTTCACCGATTTTTAAGCAAAAAGTTTGATTTTGCATCAATTTTGAATCTAGAAATGGCTGAAAATCTAGTTTTTGACGCGAAAATTACAGATTTAAGACGATTTTCAGCATTTTTGTGCTTAAAATTACGGTTTTACACAGCATTTTGAGTGTCTGGCGCACCGGAGACGCGTTTTCTTACTGAAAAACAAGTTTTCCGGATCTTGGCACGGAAAATGGACGATTTTAGAGGGAAAATCGCGTTTTTCAGCGTTTTTTTAGTCCAGAAATGGCTGAAAATCAGCATTTTTGAGCTGAAAAACGCGATAATGAGTGTCTGGCGCACCTGAGACGCGTTTTTTCAGAAATATGAGTTTTTAAGGCTAAAAGTGGCCGAAAATCTAGTTTTTGACGCGAAAATTACAGATTTAAGACGATTTTCAGCGTTTTTGTGCTTAAAATTACGGTTTTCACAGCATTTTGAGTGTCTGGCGCACCTAAGACGCGTTTTCACGTTCAGATGATTCTGAGTGTGGATCCCGATTTTGGTACGGAAATGAGCCAAAATGTGGATTTTCAGTGTTTTTTAGTCTGGAAATGGCTGAAAATCAGCGTTTTTGAGTGTCTGGCGCACCTGAGACGCGTGTTTCCTGAAAACGAGTTTTCAGGGTTTTCAACCTTGAAAACGCAGGGTTTTTCTGCATTCCCGTGAATTTTGGTGAGGAAAATCGGGGTTTTCAGCGTTTTCGCGTCTGGAAATGGCTGAAAATCAGCATTTTTGAGCCTAAAAACACGATTTTGACTGTCTGGCGCACCTGAGAGGCCCATAATCCAAGGGTACATCAAAAAAGGGTACATCGTGATCATAGGGTACATTGAATCGAAGGGTACAGTGGATCTTAGGGTACATCGAGCAGCTATGATCATGGGGTACATCCATAGGGTTATCATAGGGTACATCGAATCAGAACTTTCATAAAATTTCAGAAGTTTCAGAGTGTTCATCAAACTTTGAGAAAAACTTTAAAGATGTAGTTCGAGAGACATATTACTACTGTTTTCAGAAAGATGACATGAAAAGATTTAGCATTTAAGAAGATGCTTGAATGAATTATAGAGACTTCAACATGATCATCTTGAAGTTTGTTGATGGAGTAACTTATATGTACATCATCCTTCTCAAACGAGCAGTAATATGTCCCTCGAAATACGTCTTTAAAGTTTTTCTCAAAATTTGATGAAAACTCTGAAACTTCTGAAATTTTATGAAAATTCTGATTCGATGTACCCTATGATAACCCTATGGATGTACCCCATGATCATAGCTGCTCGATGTACCCTAAGATCCACTGTACCCTTCGATTCAATGTACCCTATGATCAAATTTTTCATAGATGTACCCTTTTTCGATGTACCCTTGGATTATGGGCCCACCTGAGACGCGTATTCTTGCTGAAAAACGAGTTTTCAACGATTTTCAAGCAACAAGTTGGATTTTTCAGCGTTTTTGCGTCTAGAAATGGCTGAAAATCAGCATTTTTGAGCCTAAAAACGCGGATTTTTACAACAGTTTGAGTGTCTGGCGCACCTGAGACGCGTTTTTTCAAATAACGAGTTTTTTAACAAAAATGCTGATTATCAGTCATTTCTAGACTCAAAAATGCTGGAAAGTCCATTTTTTCACATTAAAATTCTCGAAAATCTTTTTTCAAAAAATCTGAAACAGTTCCAGACGACGACGACGAGTGCTTCGCCGATGACGACGGAGGACCGGCGCCGGCTCCGCTGAGCCGAGAGATTGTTGACGGTGCCATCATTCGAAGGTCTAAAGATCGACAGATCTCACCGGGAGTGGTAAGAAAGAAAGGGGCGGAGCCTAAATCTGGAAATTTCGAAAAATTGCATTTTTTTACATCAAAAATCAATGATTTTCGACGATTTTTGAGCTAAAAATTGGATTTTTCAGCATTTTTGAGTCTAGAAAGGGGCGGAGCCTAAATATGGAAATTTTTTTCAGAAAATGTCAATCGGAAATTACGACGATTTGGAAGAGGAGGCCGAGGAGACACACGAGGAGCAGAAACATCGATTCTTGGAGTCGATGAGAAGGATTCGGCAAAAAGTGAATAGAGAGGAGGGGGCGGAGCCTATTTTCAGCATTTTCAGCCGAAAAAATACACGAAAACTTGACCATTTTAGAGTAAAAATAGAAATGGCGTGACTTTGGCGCGTTTTTCTGATGAAGAAGTGCGTAAAATTGAGGATTTTCTGAGGCTGGCGCACCTAGAACGCGCGTTCTGAATGGCTGGGTCGCCTCGGACGCGTCTCTGAACTTGAGGTCTCTGGCGTGACGTTAGCTCGTTTTTCTGGCTTTTCGAATGGCTGGCGCACCTCGGACGCGTTTTGAGCGGATTTTGACTACCTGGTGCGCCTTTCGCGCGTTGTCAAAGTACAAAATTTCCGTGTCTGGCGCGCTTTCAACGCATGCTTCTACCTAGGGTCAGCTGGAGCGTCTTCGGCGCGTTTTTCTGGTTGTTCGAGTGGGCCCATAATCGAAGGGTACATCAAAAAAGGGTACATCGTGATCATAGGGTACATTGAATCGAAGGGTACAGTGAATCTTAGGGTACATCGAGGAGCTATGATCATGGAGTACATCCACGTGGTTATCATAGGGTACATCAAGTCAGAATTTTCATAAAATTTCAGAAGTCTTAGAGTTTTCATAAATTTTAGAGAAAAACTTTACAGACGTAGCTCGAGGAACATATTAATGCTCTTTTAAGAAGGATGATATAAATATACATTACTCTAACAACCATTTGCAAGATGATCATATTGGAGCTTTTATAATAGACTCAATCATCTTTTTGAATTCTAAGTCTTATTATGTATTCCTTCTCAAAAGAGCATTAATATGTTCCTCGAGCTACGTCTGTAAAGTTTTTCTCTAAAATTTATGAAAATCATAAGACTTCTGAAATTTTATGAAAATTCTGACTTGATGTACCCTATGATAACCCTATGGATGTACCCCATGATCATAGGTATTAGATGTACCCTAAGATTCACTGTACCCTTCGATTCAATGTACCCTATGATCAAATTTTTCATAGATGTACCCTTTTTCGATGTACCCTTGGATTATGGGCCGTTCGAGTGGCTGGCGTGGCTCAGACGCGTGCTGAGTGGATTTCTGAGCGGATTTTGACTATACCTGGTGCGCCTTTAGCGCGTTTTTAAAGCCGTTTTCGAGCCAAATTCCCGTGTCTGGCGTGCCTTTGACGTGGTTTCCCAATTATTAATTTTCAGCAAGAAGAAGACTTCGACCTCCCCCATCCACCACCGGAAACCGACGCGATGCGACAATTCATTCATAAACAAGTCAATAAAGCAATGATGTTCAATCAGGCAAATGTAAGACTCATCGCCCCGCCCACTTTCAGCAAAACCCCGCCCCTTTTCTCGTCGTCATTTCAGCACATTGACTACGAGCCCCTAGCGAAACGAAAGACGCCGAAAATAGTGAATGGGTACTTGTGGGGAGCACTTATAGGCAATGGATCGTATGGAAAAGTGAAGGAGGTGATTGATGTGTACACGCTGACACGACGTGCTGCCAAGATTATGAAGGTAAGGTCTGTCGCGCCTTCAGCGCGTTTTTCTGCGGAAAAACGACTCGAAATCGCGTTTTTGAAGCGATTCCCTTCTTTCTGGCGCACCTTGGTCGCGTTTTTTACTGTGTTGGGTTCGTCTGGCGCACCTTTAGCGCTTTTCCGTTTTCGCTCACTTTTTGTCTAAACTGGGGCGTCGTTGGCGCGTTTTTCTGATCAAAATAAGTTTTTTGAGTGTCTGGCGCACCTTGGACGCGTTTCTTGGCGATTTTGGGGCCTTTAAACTCAAGATTTTAGTGATTTCAAACCTGTCTGGCGCGTGTTTGACGCGTTTCCCCAAGATTATGAAGGTTTGTGTCTGAAAGAGGGCGGAGCCTATTATGGAGAATTTTTAGATGATTTGGAGGCGAAAAAACGAGAAAAAACTATTTTTGAGAGTGTCTGGCGCACCTGAGACGCGTTCTGGTAAAAACGACTTGAAATCGTTGGTTTTCCCGTTTCTGGCGTGACTCTGACGCGTTTTTCAGAGCGGTTGCCTTATTTTCTGGTGCGCCTTGGACGCGTTTTTCTGATGAAAATGACTCGAAATTGTTGGTTTTACTGTGTCTGGGGTTACTCTGACGCGTTTTTTGTGATTTTTGTGCATAAAATCTAAGGTTTTGATGATTTCAAACCTGCCTGGCGCGTGTTTGACGCGTTTCCTCAACATTATTTTATAATACGGGTAAGCCACGCCCCTTTTTACCTTCATAAGCCTTCACAATGGGCGGAGTCTCAAATCCGAGATTTTGACTTTGATTTAAAAAAAAAAGAATGACTAAACGCTCTTCAATGATAATTCTATTTTTCCCGTACGAAAAATTACGTATCTGGCGCGCCTTGGACGCTTTTTCTGGTGAAAATGACTTCAAATCGTTGGTTTTTCTGTATCTGGCGTGACTCTGACGCGTTTTTCAAAGCGATTCCGTTCTTGTCTGGCGCGCCTTGGACGCGTATTTTAAACGGTTTTTTCTCCAAGATTTTAGTATTTTCAACACACTAAACCACGCCCCTTTTTGTTTCAGTACGACAAACTGCGTAAAATCAACAACGGCTGGGAGAATATTCGAAGTGAAATGTCGATTCTTCGTCGTCTGAATCATCGGAACGTCGTCAAACTCATCGAGATTTTCAATCTTCCGTCTAAGGGCAAAGTCTATATGATATTCGAGTACTGTATCGGTTCAGTCCAACAGATTATTGATTTGGAGCCAGCGAAGCGTCTGACAATCGGAGAATCTCATGCGATTTTCGTTGAAATGTGTCATGGATTGAGTTATTTACACTCGAAACGCATCTCTCATAAGGACATCAAGCCAGGGAATCTTCTCATTTCTATCGATATGGTTGTCAAGATTTGTGATTTTGGGGTGGCGGAGCAGATCGGATTCTTTCAGGTACCAGTTTTAGAGCGTTTTTGAGCCGAAAAATCGATTTTTAGCTTCAAAGATTACTCTGGCGTTCCTTAGACGCGTTTTAGAGCATTTTCAATGCAAAAAATCCAATTTTAGACTGTCTGGCGCACCTGAGACGCGTTTTTAGCGATTTTTCAACGTGACTGGCGTGCCTTAGACGCGTTTTAATGCAAGAAGTTTCAGACATTCTGGCGCACCTGACACGCGTGTTTAATGCGTGAATCCGGCGATTTTTAGACCTGGCTGGCGTGCCTTACCCGCGTTTTTAGATCATTTTTCATATAAAAATCGACTTTTAGACTGTCTGGCGCGTCTTAACCGCGTTCTCAGCAGTTTTACTGTTAGGAATGTCTGGCGCGCCTGAGACGCGTTTTCAGCGATTTTTGATGAATTTTGAACCCGTTCTGGTGCGCGTTGGCCGCGTTTTTAGCGATTTTTGTTGATTTTTGTTTCCGGCTGGCGTTCCATTGACGCGTTTCAACTGCAAAATTCATATTTTCTGCGATTTTTATACGTGTCTGGCGCACCTGAGACGCGTTTTTTGTTGATTTTTGTTTCCGGCTGGCGTTCCATTGACGCGTTTCAACTGCAAAATTCATATTTTCTGCGGTTTTGGACGTGTCTGGCGCACCTGAGACGCGTTTTTTGTTGGCAAACCAAAATTTTCAGCAATTTCGGATGAAAAATGTGCTAGAAAACGCGGCAATCGCGCCCCAGCTTACTTTTTCTCACTTTGTTCGGTAGAGCGCGTTAGCCACATTCTCAATTTCAAAAAATTTTCATTTTCCAGGAATCGGGAAAATGCTTCAAAGTGAACGGAACACCGAAATTCCAGCCGCCCGAATGCGTCTGGGGAAATCATGAATTCTTTGAGTAAGCCACGCCCACTCCTCCCCCTAAGCCACGCCCCTTTTTCTGTTTTCAGTGGCTACAAAGCAGATATGTGGAGTGCCGGTGTGACATTGTATAATTTGGTTTCTGGAAAATATCCATTCGAGCAACAGATACTGCTTAAATTGTACGAATGCATTGGCAATGAACCGTTGGTAATGCCGACGAATGTTCAGTTGTCGAATGATTTGAAAGAGTGAGTTTTCTAGGCCATGGGAGTGGAAAGTTAGGCCATGGAGCGATTTTCTCAAATTTTCGAGTTTTGACTTGAAAATAGCGGATTTCTAGTGATTTTATGCGGAAAAACTGGATTTTTAGAGGGTTTTTAGTGGAAAAATGAGTTTTCTAGGCCATGGGAGTGGAAAGTTAGGCCGTCACTGAAAAATGACGATTTTTGAAGTCAGGAGGTGAAAATTGGCTCTGAAATGGATTTTTTGGCTAAAATCGGTGTCTTTTCAAGAAATTTAACTGAAAAAACGAGATTTTCAGAGGTTTTCCAGTGGAAAAATGAGTTTTCTAGGCCATGGGAGTGGAAAGTTAGGCCATGGGCTTGAAACCTCAAATTTTCGAGTTTTGGCTTGAAAATCGGTGGATTTCTAGTGATTTTAGGTGAAAAATCGACATTTTTGGAGGTTTTCCAGTGGAAAAATGAGTTTTCTAGGCCGTCGGTGTGGAAAGTTAGGCCACCGAGCAAAAATTGGCTTGGAACTCAAATTTTAGACCTAAAAATAGCGGATTTTCAGTGATTTTTAGAGGAAAATCGGCATTTTAAAGGTTTTTAGTGGAAAAATGAGTTTTCTAGGCCATGGGAGTGGAAAGTTAGGCCATTGCTAAAAAATGGCGAGTGTTGATGTCAGGAGGTGAAAATTGGCTAAAATCGGTGTCTTTTTAAGGAGATTAATTGGTTTTTGGTGTAAATTGGTGCTGGTTTCGATGCGAAAAACGATTTTCAATGTGCTGGCGCGCCTGAGACGCGTTTTTAACAGTAAAATGAAAATCCCATTTTTAGCCCAAAACTTTTGAAACATATCGACTTTCGATGAAATTGATGGTGTTCCCCCACGAAATCAACGCGTCTCGACGCATTTTTGAGTGTCTGGCGCACCTGAGACGCGTTTTCTGACTGAAAACTAGTTTTCGAGCAATTTCCCGTATTGCGAGCGTTTCAAATGCTAAAAATCACACTTTTGAGACTATAAATGGTTGAAAATTGAGTATTTTACTCGAAAAATCGCATTTTTTAGTTTTTTTGTGAAAACGCGTCTCCGGTGCGCCAGACTCTCAAAATGCTGTGAAAACCGTAATTTTAAGCACAAAAATGCTGAAAATCGTCTTAAATCTGTATATTTCGCGTCAAAAACTAGATTTTCAGCCATTTCTAGATTCAAAATTGATGCAAAATCAAATTTTTTGCTTAAAAATCGGTGGAAACTCGTTTTTCAGGAAAAACGCGTCTCAGGTGCGCCAGACACTCAAAACCGCGCTTTTAGGCTCAAAAATGCTGATTTTCAGCCATTTCTAGACTCAAAATGCTGAAAAATCAAGTTTTCGACGTGAAAATACATTTTTGAGCCTAAAAACGCGGTTTTCACAACATTTTGAGTGTCTGGCGCACCTGAGACGCGTTCTAGAAGTGTTTTTGGGTGTTTAAGCAAAAGACTCCTCAAAATCTCCGATTGTTTCAGTCTAATCACTCAACTGCTTGACAAAGACTTCACCGCCCGTCTCGACATCACTAACACGATGCGACACCCATGGTTCGTCTCATCATTTCCAGAGGATCAAGGACTCGGTCGAATGATGGAACGAATGAGGACAGGAGACCGTCCGTTGACAATGTTACCAAGTTTGACGGCGATGTTCGATGGAAATGATGAGGAATTGGTGTTGGATGACGACGGGAACGAGATTCTTCTTCCGCCGCCTAATTTGACACATGGAGGTCTGAAAATGACTGAAAATGACTGAAAATGACTGAAAATCTGAACATTTAAAAAAAAATTGAAAGTCTGGCGCGCGTTTGGCGCGTTTTTAGAATCCATCTTGTCACCAAAATAGGGGTGGAGCTTAATTTCCCAAAAAATCGAAATTTTTGGAATCTGGGGCACCTTTGGCGCGTTTTAGAGGAGGAGCTATTTTGGAATCCCATTAACCGAATTTGACGCATGGAGGTCTGAAATTGACTGAAAATCTGAAAGTCTGAGGCAAAATTGAGCCCTGTGGCAGAAATTCAGAGCAAAATTGAGAGTCTGGCGCGCGTTTGGCGCGTTGTGAAAAATGAAGAGTTTCAGTCTGGGGCGCCTTTGGCGCGTTCTAGAAGCGTAACCATATCTGAAACCGCATTCACCAAATAAGGGGCGGAGCCTCCTTTCTCATAAATTGGAATTTTCGATTCTGGCGCGCCTTCGGTGCGTTTTAGAGGCGGAGCTAGTTTTGGAATCCTCCCACCACCGAATTTGATGCATGGAGGTCTGAAATCGACTGAAACAAAATTGAATGTCTGGCGCGCGTTTGGCGCGTTTTTACTGCTTCAAAACGGCATTTTCGGCGGTTTTGAGCAATTTCAAAGCTCTGCAATATCGAATTTCAGAGCAAAATGGAGTGTCTGGGGCGCTTTTGGCGCGTTTTCAGATTTCATCTTGTGATCGAAGTCACCAATTTAGGGGCGGAGCCTAATTTCTCAAAAATTTAGAATTTTTGGCTTGAAAACATCAAAATTGAAATTTTCGAGTCTGGCTCACTTTTCGCGTTTGGGAAGGGAATTAGTTAGGGGCGGAGCCTAATTTCTCAAAAATGCGGAATTTTCGGATTCTGGAGGATGCCGAACCTCTGAAAGCTTTAAAAATGAAAATGATTCGATTCTGGGGCACCTTTGGCGCGTTCTTAGAGCCTGACATAGTTAGGGGCGGAGCCTAATTTCCTCAAAAATTCGGAATTTTTGGATTCTGGAGGCTTAAATTCTTCAAAAATTGAAAATTTTCGATTCTGGGACACCTTGGGCGCGTTCTAGAGGCGGAACTATATCTGAAATCGCATTAATCAATTGGGCAAAAAAGTGGCTGGGGTGCGATGGACGCGTTCTTAAAATTCTTGAGTTTTCCTCATTTTTTAAATCAAAAACCGCCCAATTTTTCCATTTAGGAGAACTCGACAAACAATCATTTCTCGGATTCCACTACCTCGAAGCCCGCCCCGGAGACGGTCCCCCACCTCCAGATGGCTCAAATGACGATATAGTCGGAGAACCGACTCGACGTCCATCCTCCCGTTCCGCACCGACTTCTGCTCCACGAGCAACAGCACGGGAGTCTCCTGCTCCTCCAGAAGTCCAAAGTGCTCCAGATGCTGTCGCTGACGTCGTCGTGGCGGCGGCTCCAGCGGCTCCAGAATCCGCACGACGACGACGACCGAAGCGAAACTTCTTCTCGTGCATTTTCCGCTCACGAACTGATAGTAATTAATTGATTTTTGCGAACTTTTTGTGCTTTAATTTGCTCTTTTTCTGATTTGCTCATTCACCCTCTCTCTCTACGCCAGGATTTTCATCATAATCTCTCTCACAAAAATTATTTTTTTCTACCCGATCATTTCATGTAAAAGCCTACTTATTCTTTAATTTTATTTCGGAATTCCTCGATATTTTTGTGCTCTTTTTTCCCCCTCGTCTCCTAAACTCGGTCATATCGCTTATATAAAAGCTGTTCTTGTCTTGTAACAAAGTGGCTGGCGTGCTTTGTGCGCGTTTTTAGCGATTTTTGATGACTTTTTGTTTCCGGCTGGCGTGCCTTGGTCGCGTTTTTTCAGAGTGATTTTAGAGTTAAAACTGTCTGGCGCACCTGAGACGCGTTTTCAGGAATTTTTGATGAATTTTGAACCCGTTCTGGTGCGCGTTTTTAGCGGTTTTTGTAGATTTTTGTTTCCGGCTGGCGTTCCATTGACGCGTTTCAACTGCAAAATTCGTATTTTCTGCGATTTTTGGACGTGTCTGGCGTGCCTTTGCTGCGTTTTTAGCGTTTTTAGATGATTTTTGTCTCCGGCTGGCGCGCCTGAGACGCGTTTTTACTGTTTTTGAAGCGAATAGTCGTTTTTTTTTTTGGGTTTACTGGCGCAGCAGACTTGTCAAAAAAATATTTTCAGCTCAACCCGTTTTGAAAATTTTTTAATTTTTAAAAAAGTTGATTTTTTTTTTGAAAAAGTCTAGTTTATAATCGAATTCGTCTCAATTTTTCCAATTTTTTTTTTCAGATTTTTCCCAATAAATCGATCTTTATTTTTGAACCATCTCAATTCTGCTTAGCTTGTGCAGTGCTACTCGGCTGTTGTGACATTTGAATCTCCTGCTCGATCATCGTGACGGCGTCAGGGGTCTTCGGACGCAACAACAACATTTCGACGGTTCCCTTCTCTTTCAGACTCGACATCAGACGCTTTTTACAGTCGATTTTGGTCAAAACCTCCTTTTTGTTAATCTCCAGAATTTGATCTCCGTATCTGAGCACACCGTTTACCAGGGAGTCTGGAAATGGAGAATATGGGGGGGGGGCGGGGCTTAAAGTGTCAACATGCTATGTATGCAATGAATGTAATATCATTGGAAAACTGAAGTCGTAAGAATTCAGAATCCGTTTGAATTTTTGAGATTGGACAAAAACTCGCTGAGATAGATAGGTTTGAAGTTGGAGAGCGCATTTAGCTCAGCAAGCGCGCTCTATTGAAACTGCTGTATCTCGGTGCGGTTTTGACCGATTTTAATTCTGAAAACAGGTTTAAAATTGTCATAATTAAAGCTGTCTAATGATATAAAATTTGAATATAAAAATTTCCCGAAAGGGAGCACCTGGCTTCGAAAGATGAGGCGCGTGCAACAATTCTTCGATAAACGGCTGCGTTGCGGTCGCGCAGCGGCTATAGGGGGACTGGAAACTAGGCAAAAAATATATGATTTGAAAGCTGAAGTAAAGAGCTTTTTGAATCTATTTTTAGATTTTTGATTGGTCGAAAACTCGCTGAGATAGACGGCTTTAAAGTTGAAGGTGCCTTCTGGCAGCGCATCAAAATGTTCTCCAACTTCAACAGGCTTTATCTCAGCGAGTTCACAACCTGTCAGAATTTTGAAAACAGATTCAGAATCCTCTTGTTTTCAGCTTCCTAGTCATATAACATTTGAATTGAACAATTTATTTCCTACCGGTCCTCGTCAAGGTTAAGGGCTGCTATCCGCAAATCGTGAAAAGCGCGCCTCACAAACTCCCTCATATCTCAACGAGTTTTCAACAGAATTTAATTTTGAAAACAGATTCAGAATGCTCACGTCTTCAGCTTTCTAGTCATATAACATTTGAAACAAAAAATGTATTTCCTACCGGTTCCTGTCAAGGTTAAAGGGTACAGACTTGAAAAGCATGAAAAACGCGCCTCACAAACTCCCCCATATCTCAACGAGTTTTCAACAGAATCTAATTTTGAAAACAGATTCAGAATTCTCTTGTTTTCAGCTTTCTAGACATATAACATTTCAAAGCAAAACTTTGGTTTTTCACCGTTTCGCAGCAGGGTAAAGGTCCATCACCGTCAACAACCTCTACCCTGCTGAACCACCCTCCACAAACTCCCCCATATCTCATCGAGTTCTCAATGTATCAGAATTTTGAAAACTGATTTGGAATTCTCACGTTTTCAACTTTCCAGTCATATAACATTTGAAACAAAAAATGTATTTCCTACCGGTTCCCGTCAAGGTTAAGGCCTACCATCCCCAAGATGTGAAAAGCGCGCCCCACAAACTCCCCTATATCTCAGCGAGTTCACAACCTATCAGAATTTTGAAAACTGATTCGGAATCCTCACGTTCTTTTCTTTCCAACCATATGCAACACCTCCCAAAACTCCTTACCATTCTCCACCTTACACACCAAAATACGTTGATGAACCGACGCGATGCCGAGTCCGAACTTCTTCCCGCCAACTTTCTCCAGCGTCACCGTAATTCTCTCGAATCGATGATCCATCGATCCCGAGTTCTGATCGTTTTGATCGTCTTCGGCAAGTGTCTGAAGAAAAAACGATTCTGGCGTGTCGTTGGCGCGTTTTGAAGCAAAAGACGTACCCTATCATCATCAGTGTTCTCGGCTGATTTACAGTTCTTGCTCATTTTTTGAAAATAAGAGAAACGGAACTTTTCTTTGTGGTTTCGGGAATGGAGGGAAATTGGAAATAACCGGTATGAGGAAAATGGGGAAACGGTTCGGGTGAGAGAAGGGGGAGGCACACGTGAAAATTTGAGAATTTCTGTGTAAGACGTGGGAATAGTGAGACATTTAATACATTTGAAATATCTATATACATAGCTCAAAAGCTGAAAACGTAAGGATTCTGAATCTGTTTTCAGAATCCAGATCGGTCGAATATTGGCGGAGATAGGAAGGTAAAAGTGTCAAACGGAAAAAACAAGGCTATGCGTTGCGGTCGCGAAGCGGCTACTTAAAAACTTGGAAACCGAATGAAAGTTACTTGAATAAAAAGCTGAAGTCATGAGGATTCTGATTCGGTTTCCAAAATGAGATTCTGATGAAAACTCGCTGAGATATGGAGGAGTTTGTGAGACTCGCTTTTCACGATTTTTAAGTTGATACCCTTTAACCTTGACAGGAGCCGGCTGGAAATAATTTTTTTTTTTAATCTTATATGTCTAGAAAGCTGAAGACGTGAGAATTTCGAATCTGTTTTCAGATTCTCTGTAGGTTAAAAACTCGCTGAGATAGAGCAGGTTGAAGTCGGAGAACATTTTGAGGCGCTAGACGTCTTTGACTTTAAAGTCTCCTATCACAGCGAGTTTAAAACCTATAACAAATTTAAGAACAGATTCGGAAAGCTCTTTATTTGAGCTTTCGAATCATATATTTTTTGCCTAGTTTCTCATTTTGCAGTAGCCGCTACGCGACCGCAACGCAGCCGTAAGCAAAGAATTGTTGCACGCGCCTCATCTTTCGACGTCAGATTCTCCTTTTTGTGAAGAATTTTATAATCCAAATTTTATATCATTAAAAAGCCCTAATTATGACGGTTTTAAATCTGTTTTCAAAACTAAAATCGGTCGGAAACAAACTGAGATGCAGCAGTTTCAATAGAGCGCGCTTGCTGAGCTAAATGCGCTCTCCAACTTCAAACCTATCTATCTCAGCGAGTTTTTGTCCAATCTCAAAAATTCAAACGGATTCTGAATTCTTACGACTTCAGTTTTCCAATGATATTACATTCATTGCATATTGACTTGTTAAGCCCCGCCCCGCTCCGCCCCATTCCATATTTCTTTTTCAGACTCCCTGGTAAACGGTGTGCTCAGATACTGTACTCGTTCCCACAATGGTTTCATGCCTCGCAGTAGTTGGATCACTATTCCTCGCGAAATATTTCGCAAAACCTTTTTGCTAGAATATCGCCGTTGGAGCACGTTTTCTGTCATGCTTTATTGATACAATAATTTAAGCAAAATATATAAATCTTTTGAATTCAAGACAAGACAAGAGAAGCGATATAGAGATACAACACTGGAAATGGAGGGGTTATGACTAGATAGCGTAATCTACACTAATTGATACAATGACCGGGTAGATGGGATGATTGGGTGGGTAATTTAATTAAGTCAATTAAGTCAATTAAATCAATATTCAAAGTACTGTGGTCCGATTTCTCCCTCCTCCAATTCATCCTCCTCCATTTCCTCATCTCCTTCCTCTTCCTCTTCTTCTTCTTCCTCCTCGTTTACTAGTACCACCGCCTGAATTCTTTGCATATACTGTAGATGACGTTCATGTTGCCTTTGGATCATTTCACGAAGTTGAGCAAACGCTTGAGCCTCCATACGGTCCACGAGCTGCTGGTCTATCGGGTAGGCTGAAAAATTTCATTTTTGGTTAGCCAACTTTAAGATCCCGTCACGGGTCCGCATTTTGTCCCATTCTTCCAGTTTTTGGTATGTATACTAAACAAAACAAGGGCTACATTTTTGTAGTTGACCGTTTTTTCATAAGACACCTCCCTGAGGAGTTATGGCATAGTAGAGTGAGGCGACCCCCAAGTAAAAGTGCGCTACACAAGAAGTACTGTATCTCAGCGAGTTTTTTACCTATATAAATTTTGAAAACAGAATCAGAATTCTCGCAAATTCAGCTTTGCAGTCATATAACATTCCAAGCCAAAATTTTGGTTTTCTACCGTTTCGCAACAAGGTAAAGATCCATCACCGTCAACGACCTCCACCCGAAAAACCGCGCTCCACAAACTTCTCTGTATCTCAGTGAGTTTTCTACTTATCAGAATTTTGAAAAAAAATACAGAATCCTCACGGTTTCAGCTTTCCAGTCATATAAGTTTTTAAAAGAAAAATGAATTTCCTTCCGGATCTCGTCAAGGTTAAGGGGTTCCATCCGCATGATTCGACAAGCGCGTCTCACAAACTCCTCTGTATCTCAGTGAGTTTTCTACTTATCAGAATTTTGAAAACAGATACAGAATCCTCACGGTTTCAGCTTTTCAGTCATATACGGTTTGAAAAGAAAAATGTATTTTCTAGCGGTTCCCGTCAAGGATAAGGGTACCATCCGCATGACGTGACAAGCGCGCCTCACAAAATCCTCTGTATCTCAGTGAGTTTTCTACTTATCAGAATTTTGAAAACTGATTCGGAATTCTCACGGTTTCAGCTTTCCAGTCATTTAAAGTTTGAAAAGAAACATGTTTTTCCTAGGGGTTCCGGTCAAGACCATCCCCAGGACTTGAAAAGCGTGAAAAGCGTGTCTAACAAACTGCTATGTATCTCAGTGAGTTTTCTACTTATCAGAATTTTGAAAACAGATACAGAATCCTCACGTCTACAGTTTTCTAGTCACATAAGATTTTGAAAGAAAACTGTACTTCCTACCGGTTCCCGTCAAGGATAAGGGGTACCATCCGCATGACGTGACAAGCGTGCCTCACAAACTCCTCTGTATCTCAGCGAGTTTTTGACGGATTTCAATTTTGAAAACAGATTGAGAATCCTTATGTCTTCAGCTTTCCAATTATATAAAATTGTAAAGGAACATTCTGATTATCCACCAACTCGCAGCAGGGTAAAGGCCCATCACCATCCACCCTGCTGAACCGCCCTTCACAAACTCCCCCATATCTCAGCGAGTTTTCATTCTACCAGTATTTTGAAAACAGATTCGGAATCCTCACGTCTTCAGCTTTCCAGTCATATAACAATTTAAAAATTTCCACTACCAACCGATCCTCTAATTCAACTCACGAGCAATCTGATCCAAGTACACGTTCTCGTCCTCCTTCAACTTCTTCGTCTGCATCACAATATGATCAATCGACTCCTGATAGTCCGTCTCCACCTCCGCCCTCAAAAACACCTGTCTCTCAACCATATATCCAAACTTCATGAGTTCCGTCGTCACATAGTGCTTTCCATCTTCGAACGGCTCAGGGAAGATGTACTTGAGCAGTCGGAATACCGTACTTTGACGGAGCTCCTGGATGTCACCGTCACGGCACCGGTGTACGGATCGGTATGGCAGTGGGAGGGCCATCATACCACAGGTGGCATGAAGCATGCAATCCGCCAACTCGGTGTGATCGGTTTTACGGCAGAATTGGATAAGGGTGCAGAGGAGTTGGGAGAGTTGGAAGGCGGGGTCTGCAAGTTAGAAAACCGGTATTCTCAATATTCAACAGGGCGCACTTACTACTCGGATGAATCATTCCAAAGCTTCCGACTCGTTGCCTCTTGATCTCCTGATCCACTCCGATCGCTCCGATCATTGTCTCCCCCACCATCCGGCTATAATCCTCCATGTACACCGACGAGTTGAAGATTCTCAACTCGGTATCGTACACCCATGCCATCAAGGCCTTGATGGGGCTCTCACGGTTCTCGAGGAACGGGAGCCATGGCGTGGGGAAGCTGGAGTTGATGATACGCCCCACTTGGTATTGACGACGGTGTGTGGAGAGGACGACGCCGAATGGGTTCACGTGCTCGCGGTTCATTTGAGCTGAAAATGGAAATCAAAAATTGAGAATCGGTGTTAAAAATAGATTGAAAAGAGAAACGGAGCGTGAAATAACAGCAGATAAGAGACAAAAAAAATGGAGAGCCCGTCACATCACCCCTTTACCCACCAGTATTTCAATTTTTGGGATGTATACTAAACAAAAAACGGGCTACATTTTTGTAGTTGATCACTTTTTGGTAGGACACCTCCCTGAGGAGTTATGACACAACGAAATAAGAGACCGGGGAAAGCAGAATGACCAAAAGAGAGCCACCGCCCGTTTCGGAGTATCGGTGCCACACCGCCCGTTTTTGTTCTATTAAACCAGTTTTTGATATACGTACTAATTAAAATACGGCCTACATTTTTGTAGTTGACCACTTTTTGATTGGACACCTCGGCGGGGAAATATAGCGTAGTGAAGAGAGCAGACCCCCAAAGTTTTGAGGAAGGGTCCCGCGCCTCCCGTTTTTAGGTTTTCACCCCATGATTCCAATTTTTGTTATCTATCTTAACAAAAAATTGCTTAAATAAGTTTTCAACCCCCAAAAACACCGCAACCTAGTTAAAATTATCGAAAAACCACCAAAACTAAAAAAAAAACGAATGCAAACGCGCTCCACGAAAAACTAACCTCTCCAAAACTTTGAGCACTTGTAGCTCCGCCCCCTTTTGTCCTTTATGTTCCATTTTCGGTATGTATACTAAACAAAACACGGGCTACATTTTTGTAGTTGACAGCTTTTTGATAAAACATCTCACTGAGGAGTTACGGTATAGCGAAGTGAGGTACGGGGAGGGCAGGATGAAGAAAGGGGAGCCGCTCAACTTCAACTTGCTATATCTCAAAAATGGGCGGAGCTACCAAAAAGTTGTCAACTACAAAAATGTAGCCCTTGGCCAATTTGATGTACGTACCAAAGATTAAAAAGTGGGAGTATTTGGAGGCGGAGCTACGGGTAAGCGTTTGCACCCGTTATTCGAAGTTTTTCGTGTTTTTCTGGGTTGGAAACCTATTTTGGAAAGCTGAATTTTTAACCTATAATAACCTAACCCAATAAAAAAGTGGCCTAGTGACAAGTAGTTGCCTCGAAAAGACGATAATTTAGTAGTTATAACATTTAATTCAGTTTCAAGTGAGTGTCTTTTGGCAAACGTCTTCTCTCTTTTTTAGGTCGTCTGTCCCCATCACGAGTGTCTATATAGAGAGAATTGTTCTTTTTTTTTGAATGGTTGTCTCCTTATTACGAATGGGAAGGAATGGTGGCTATTGTATTGTATTATCAAACGTGAAAATCTCCGAGAAAACTGAAAAGAAGGGAAGGGGAAAGAGAATCGGAAAAATTTCGTGAAGGTTATTTGAAAGAACGTCATGATGGAGTGAACTAATCGGTAGCAGGAATGGTAGTTGAAAACATGGGCGGTTCAAGGAAACTTAGGATAATTGCCAGAAGTACTAAACAAGTAGAGAACTTGGTTTTTAAGGTACTGTAGTCAAAAAACCGAAAAATATAAAACGGTCTGTTATAATCATAGGAAGCTTATTGGTTAATAATTGCAAACGCTTATTCGAAAAAATGCTGAACAAGAAGATTGTATTGTTTTACACAGTTAGAGAAATGAAGACTTGAATGGGCATACAGCGATAGCCATCATAATTGTCCGGAATCCGGATTCCGGAAATTCCGGATTCCGGAATTCCGGGTTTTTTGACATTCCGGTTCCGGATTCCGGAAAATGAAATTTTCAATTCCGGTTCCGGATTCCGGATTCCGAGTTTTTGAATTTTTTTCCGGAATCCTAAAGTTGAAATTTTAAAATTATTTTTGAGTTTTAAAGACAACTGCATTACTTCTTTTTCGGTTTTGAACCTCAAAAGTAGTTTTAAACTTTTTATATCATTAAAAACACTCGAAAAAATGACGTGGCCTTGCAAATTTATCGAATCAATCCGGATTCCGGATTCCGAAATTCCGGAACTCCGGGTTTTTTCGTCATTCCGGTTCCGGATTCCGAATTCCGGAAAATTAAAAATTTCATTCCGGTTCCGGATTCCGGATTCCGGTTTTTCGGAAAATGGCATTCCGTACAACTATGATAGCCATGTAGTATAACCAGTGCTGTATCAAACGGTCTACAATATTGAAACTTTGCAAGAATTCTGAAGGAGACATAGTAGATATGTATAGAGACCAAGTGCTAAGAAGGTCAGTACTGGAAGGTCGATTCCTCTAAACTTTTTACGTTTAAACCATTAAGAATGGGTATGAATACTAACCAAGAAAACCTCCAGGAAACCGTGGAGTAATGGGACGATTGGAAAGCTGAGAGAACACTAATTCCAAATATATACTCAGTGTTTGACCTAGATGCCTAGTATTTGAGAAAAATAAGGTCAAAGTTTGGAAAAATGAAAAGTGATTGCCTTCCCTAGTAAAAAAGACATGTTGAAAAAGAATATCATAAAATTGACATAGGCTAGTAGTGTGGTCTCTGAGATCTCAACCAAAACTTTAAAAATCGGAAAAACAAATTATGATACCGTTAGTTATGTATGTTCCCAATACGTTTAGTCACGTCTCCCTTTTCTCAGACATCACAGTTCACGTGGGACCGCCTACTTTAGAGGTTTCACTGTCGGAACTCCCTATAATGTGACAAGGTCTTAAACATTCTATAACTCTCTTAAAACACAATATTATGCGGTGAAAATTACACCAAAATGTAGATCTCGGCGAGTTCTATCTATATAATATAAGAAAACTGCCAAAAAAGTCATTTTAGCACAGCACGTGAGACATTAACGAACAGTCATTAGGCCCTTAGTAAGTCAGTGACGTAGAGTTTGCCAAGATCTACATTGTGGTATATTTTTCAGCTCATAGTAATGTGTTTCAAGGAAGTTACACCCTAATTTCAATTAATTCTATGAAGGTAATTAACTAATTAACTAATTACCAGCCTATAACAAGAACATCACAAGGTAGCATTGACACAGGTTGACTATCGGTTGCTAACATCAGTGGAAACCAATTAGTGGCAAAAATTGTGGAAATTAGTTAGTAGAGGTAGTAAACAAGACACGCCAGACACAGGAAAAAATAGTTTAGTTTTATGTGTGACAAGAACCTTTCCTATTAGAATCGCAGTTAGTGGAAACTGCTAAAAATTGACTAAAACCTTAAATAAGACATGCTGAACAAGAATATCACAAAAAAATTTCAAATTGAGAGCTTAGTTTTTGAGATATCAGCCTTCGAGAGAGAAAGAGGGTAAAACGCGTCTAGGGCACGCCAGCGCGAGCCAAGAAGGCATCTGCGCTTGTTGTAGTCCCGTTTCTCCAATATTTATAGGTTTAATCTTCTGAAAATTGGTAGAAATAGTGAATAAGACATGGTGAACAAGAATAACTAAAAATTGGATACATGTTACTAGCATGTTTATTGAGATATGGGGTGTAGAAGTAGGGAAACTTGGAAAGTTGGTGCGCACTGCTTTCAAGCTTCATTAATCTTTCATTTGTTATTCAATCATGCTGAGAATTGGTAGGGATACAAAATAAGACATGGTGAACAAGAATATTACAAATTCAATACAAGTTCATAGGTCAGATTTTGAGATATAGGGATTTTTGAGCTGGGTAAGACCTGTCAACCTTTCCTATTGGAATCGCAGTTTCCTGTCAGTGGAAACTGCTAAAAATGCTAAAAATCAACTGAAATACTAAACAAGACATGCTGAACAAGAATATCACAAAAAAATTCAAAAGTTTCGTCATCGGTCGCTCAAAAGGTCATCAAATATCCAACTGAATGCAAATATAAGCGGATCAACAAGTTCAAACAGTTGTATCTCGAAAAGTGTTGGCCTAATGGTCATGAAATTTTGGATAAAGATAAATTGAACTATTTATAAATCAGAGTTGAACGTAAGGCGGAAAGCGGAACTCCGCTCAACCCTGATTTGACTGAAATATGCTAAAACTATATCAGTAAATAAAATTGTTCTGAAAATATTGAGACAAGTGGTCAGTCGATATAAGCCGATTAAAAGTCAACTCTCTGCTCAACCTCCCTCAACCTGATAACTCGACTTTTACTGAAAATGTCACATGTTTCATAGTATGTCTACCAATTTTCAGCAAGTTGCCGACAAGAAAATTGAATTTTCGTTAACACTCTCACCACATGTCAGCATCGAGAACATAGAGACCAGAGGGGTTATGTAAATAGTTGGGGGGAAGTTGATAAAAATTTTAATTCTTAAAAGAATCGAGTCAACTTTGTGGGCTTGTGAAGCGTGCTTAGATTACTAAACTTGTGAAAATTTTCGGGCAGAGGTTACGCATGGCTGGACGACCAGAGAAACCGAGTACATCTCACAAGAAAGGCCTCTAACAGCTTGAAATCCCTGTATCTTAAAATCTGATTCATGAACTTATATTCAGTTTGTGATATTCTTGTTCAGCATGTTTTAATTAGTGTATATGCCGATTTTCAATATAAAAGCGTCATAAATAAGTTTAAACATTTAAAATAACCGGGGGAGCCGTCGAGTTCGAAGAATGACAGGGTGCATCAGGTATCCCGACCCTTTATCTCGAAAACTAAGCTGTCAACATCTATTTTTTTTTGTTATATTCATGTTTAGCATGTCTTATTTAGTATTCCTACCAATTTTCAGAAGATTACAGTTGGAAATATTGGAGAAATGAGAGTACAACTTATAAATCGCCCATTTCACACACTTGACAGGTCTTACCTAGCTCAAAAATCCCTGAATCTCAAAATCTGAGCCATGAACTTGTATCAAATTTGTCATATTCTTGTTCAGCAAGTTTTATTTAATATTTCTACCAATTTTCAGTATGATTGGATAACAAATTGAAGATTAATGAATCTTGAAAGCAGTGCACATCAACTTTCTAAGTTCCCCTATTTCTACACCCCATATCTCAAAAAACACGCTAGTAACAAATATCTAATTTGTAGATATTCTTGTTCAGCATGTCTCATTTACTATTACTATCAATTTTCAGAGATTTTTGCTGAATAATGTCCGAGAAACCGACTAATCCTCCATTTCGCACACTTGACAGGTCTTACCCCGATTGAAACCCCTATATCTCAAAATCAAAGCGATGAACTTATATTCAACTTGTTATATTCTTGTTCACCATGTCTTATTTAGTATCCCTACCAATTTTCAGTATGATTGGATAACAAATTTTTTTTTAAATGAAGCTTAAAAGCAGTGCGCATCAACTTTCTTAGTTTCCCTACTTCTACACCCCATATCTCAAAAAACATGCCAGTAATATATAGTTAATTTTTAGATATTCTTGTTCACCATGTCTTATTTACTATTCCTACCAATTTTCAGAGATTTTCGCTGGATATTGCTCGAGAAACCGACTAATCCTCCATTTCGCACACTTGACAGGTCTTACCCAGATTGAAACCCCTATATCTTAAAATCAAAGCGATGAACTTATATTCAACTTGTTATATTCTTGTTCACCATGTATTATTTAGTATCCCTACCAATTTTCAGTAGGATTGGATAACAAATTTTTTTTAAATGAAGCTTAAAAGCAGTGCGCACCAACTTTCTTAGTTTCTCCAACTTCTACACCCCATATCTCAATAAACATGCTAGTAACATGTATCCAATTTTTAGTTATTCTTGTTTACCATGTCTTATTTAGTATTCCTACCAATTTTCAGAAAATTAAACCTATACATAGTGGAGAAATGGGGGTAAGCACAACGAGGCGCCTGAGCGCTGGCGCGCCCTAGACGCGTTTTCCCTCCTTCACTCCCGAAGGCCGATATCTCAAAAACTAAGCTGGCAACTTGGAATTTTTTGTTATAATCTTGTTCATCATGTCTTTTTTAGTATCTCACTCAATTTTCAGAACATTAAAGCTATAAATAATGGAGAAAGGAGAGTACAACAAGAGCAGGTATCTTCTTCGCATGAAGCCAGGAAGTTGGCGCACCCTAGACGCGTTTTTGGTTGTTACATACAACATTACTTTATCTTATCACTCTCAACCAATAAAACAATTCTATAAACTAAAAAAAAGAGAAAGAAGTCGATATAAACCCACGTTGGACGCCCCGCAAACCGAAAAGTGATAGAGAGAAAGAGACATAGAGAGTCAGAGAACAAGGGGAGCGAGGCGCCAGAAGAAAGAAGTGTATAGAGGAGACGCGTCTCTTTTTTCTCTTTTTTTTCTCCGTTGTGATGGTTGGAGGTCGCTGGCTGGGGTGTCTTCATGAAGGAAGGAGAGAACAGCAGTGGGGAGGGGGCCGCCCAATTTTATTGAGTGTAAAAGGGGGGGTTAGGAAAAGAGAATGAGATGGGTTCTTCTTTTACAAAAACGCATTGGTCTTGAGGAAAGGGAAAACGATTTTTGATCTTTCTTGGAAATGGATGGCAATAGGGTACAACTTGAATAGTGAAGGGCATTGTGGTTGAGGAGCTGGGTGGGCGGAGTTCAGGACCCCGTCACGACTCCCCCTTTGGAGTTTGAGATTCCGTCACAACTTTTCCGTACTAAACAAGACATGGGCTAGATTTTTGTAGTTGACAACTTTTTTATAGGACACCTCCCTGAAGAGTTATGGGATAGTGAAGTGTGAGAATAAAGAGAGCATGATGACAACGGGAGTAGGCACCACCCGTTACGGAGTATCGGTGCCACACCGCCCGTTTTTACCAAATTCTTCCAATTTTTGGTATGTACACTAAACAAAACACGGCCTACATTTTTGTAGTTGACAACTTTTTGATAGGACATTTCCCTGAAGAGTTATGGAATAGTGAAGTGTGAGAATAAAGAGAGCATGATGCCAAAGGGAGTAGGCGCCGCCCGTTCAGGAGAACCGATGTCACAACGCCCGTTTTTGTTCAATTATTTCGATTTTTGGTATGTATACTAAACACCACATGGGCTACATTTTTGTAGTTGATAACTTTTTTATAGAACACCTCCCTGAAGAGTTATGGCAGAGTGAAGTAAGGGACCGGGGAAGGCAGCATGATAAAAGGGAGAGGCGCCCCCCGTTCCGGAGTATCGGTGAAACACAACACGTTTTTATCCCATTACCCCAATTTTTGATATGTATACTAAACAAGACATGGGCTACATTTTTGTAGTTGACAACTTTTTTCTAGCTCCGCCCACTTTTGAGATATAGCGTTTCCAATAGTGACCGCTCAGTGGCGCTGAGAAGTCCGTGGAGTCTTGCAATGACAAAAACTAAAAATATTAGTTTTTCACAGAAAAACATTATAGTTAAACAAGATTTTTTCTGATCATACACTTGGAAACGGATAAAACGGATAAAACTGACGAAAAGGATTATGTGTCTTAACTACTGACGTCAGTGGCAGAGCTCACACAAATCTCTATTGCTCCAAAAACTCCAAAGTCCCTGATTCTAGCAATTTCAATATTTGATACGTATATTAATCACAATTTGAGCTACATTTTTGTAGTTGACCACTTTTTGATAGCTCCGCCCACTTTTGAGATACGGCGGTGTTACTGGTAGGCGCATCAAAGGTATACGCCCTTCAACTACCTTCAACACCCCGTATCTCAAAAGTGGGCGGAGCTATCAAAAAGTGGTCAACTACAAAAACAGAGCTCTTAACTTGCTCTATCCAACCAAATAAAAATCTGATATAAAAAATCAATCTAGGAACCTGAAAACCCTACTCTACTATTTCAGTGTGGCCAGGTATAGCAAAACCCACATAAAATGTATGTAACATCAAAATCCTCGTACGGAAGGGAAAAAGAGCACATGTAGATCCATATGTGCTCTGCTCTCAAGAATAGGGATTAGAGAAAGGGCCCCCATCCGTTATATTCCCCTCCATTCTCCTCTCGGGGAGTTGCTAGGAGTCACCTGGAGACACCAGTCACGGAAAAGAACGAAGGGGTGTCTGGCTCTTATGTCTTGTGCAATGCGAATATCTTGCTACAAATTGGGAAAAAGAGATTTTGGGATACAAAAATAAGGGAAATTTATATTAAATTTGGTCAGAAGTGTCTCTATATACGAGTGTCTCATTATTGCATCTATCAAAAAATAAGTCAAGCAAATCTTGAAAATTGACAGACTTTGAGATACCGTCTCGGCTCTCTATTTTATCTCATTATTTCAATTTTCAGTATGTATACTAAACAAGACAAGAGCTATATTTTTGTAGTTGATAACTTTTTGATAGCTCCGTCCACTCTTAAGATATAGCGGTTTGAAATTGAGCGGCGCCTCCAACGTTGACAAGAAAGAGAAGAGGAGCGAGGAGGCGCAGAGAAGCTAGAGTGTCTCGTTTCTCTGCGTGTCTTGTCACTACTTATGGGTGTTTATAGTCATTGTAACCGTCTTGTTATGGTAGCTTTGAAAATGTAAGTTTTATAAGTTTTTAGCGAAAACTGAGGAAGTTATGATGGTTTGAAAAATCAAAATGAAAATTATGAAAAATTGAAAAACGTCCAGCTTCTACGCTTTTTAACTTTATAGAGTGGCGTTCTAGTAAAAAGTTGTCAACTACAAAAATGTAGTCCATGTTTCGTTTGATGTACACACCAAAAACTGAAATGATGCAATAAAAACGGGCGGTGTGGCGCCGATACTCCGGAACGGGTGGTGGCTCCCTTCTGGTCATCCTGTCTTCCCCGGTCCCTTACTTCGCTGTGCCATAACTCTTCAGGGAGGTGACTTATAAAAAAATGATCAACTACAAAAATGTAGCCCGTGTCTTGTTTAGTATACATACCAAAAATTGAAATGTAAAGATAAAATCGGGAGCCGTGACGGGATCTCAACGTTTTCCGACACATTGCACAGTGGAGAACGAGGAGAGGGCGCAGAGAAGCTAGAGTGTCTCGCTTCTCTGCGTCTCTAAAAAGTTTACAATCAAGTATTTATTAATTAGAAGAAAAACCGTCTTAGGAATCGAATCAAGTGATGAAAAATGAGATATTTTTGTGAAAAAAGAAAAAAAAAAACTGAAAAAAATTTAAAACCGATCGATTTTCCGATCGACCTCCAACCCTCCGAAACTCGCCGACTTCTTCGTTTTGTCCTTTGTGGATGGATTTGAACTGGCAATCGTTGTAACCGTCTGACTTCTCGTCGCCCGATCGATAATCGAATTCTGATCGGCACTCGACGAGCTGTAGCTTTGTTTGAATGTGCCACGCTGGTGGTCCCCAACTTTCCGACCCTGACCGAACAGTTCCAGGAAGCCGCGGCGGAGCTGTAAAAATATTGTGATCTACCGTTACAGTACTCTATAGGTTACCTGAAAATCAGTGATAAACGAGAGGACTGGGTCGAGGATGCATCGAATGACTAGGAAGAGACGGATGCATCCGAGGAGACGCATCATTTCAGAGTAGTTTCGTTGGAAGAGACATGGATAGGGATTGAGGAACAGCCCGATGCACCTGGAACATGAATATTAGGAAGGTAAAAAGAGTAAAAACAAAAAAACAAAAAAATCGCGGGGAGAGGAATTGAACCAGGAACCCCCAAAACTGTCCGATTGCAGCCCCAACACGTTAACCAGTAGGCCACGCGGTCGCTGAGAAGATAGTAGGGTGCAAGGCGTAGAGGTGGCGGCGGGCGGGAGCAAATTGGTGATAAAAAAGAAAAGTGTTGTTCTACTCAATTCCGCCACGCTGATCCCAAATTTCCCATTTAAAAACCATGAAAACTCTCACCAAATCGCATAAGGAACATTCAAAATCGCAAAAGTTCCCACATTCAACGCCAACTTCCACAACGGGAACCGCACCATCCGTATCCGTCCGCCACCGTCCTTCTCTCGCTTTTTGAATGAGTTACTAAAGTTTTGAGCTTTTCGAATGAAGAAACAAGTGATCACGAAGACTAGGATAGTGAAACAATAGACGGATGCTGTCATCAGGTTGCGAGATCTGGAATTTTTAAATTAATAGATTCAAAATCCACATTTTTTGACCTACCTATACATATTCCTGAGACATGTCTCCGCTTTACACCCTGACCATGCGTTGAGGTCTGGAATTTTGACAAGAGCCGAGACGGCTAACGTGTAACTGACCATTAGTACGAGGATTGTCCAGCTGAAATTATCCATTTTATTTGAAAAAGTGTCGCCACCTCTACGCCTTGCACACCACTTGTTTTCAAGCGGCCGTTTGGCCCACTGGTGAAGGAGTCGGGGCGGCAGTCGGAGGGTTTTTGGTTCAATCCCACCTCCCACGTTATTTTCTTATTTTCTTTTTTGCCACTTCTTACCTACCTAATAATCATCAAATTAACGCATCTCCGCATGGTAAACCATTTTCTGTAATGAAACGGCTTCCAGACAGCGAACAACTTCAGTAGAGACAGCGAGCAATAGGAGACCATAGCCGACCAGAAACTTCCGATGAAGAACGACTCGATGACCACTACCATGTCACGGCTGGAATAAAAAATAATGATAAATTCGTTAGTTTTTCGCTGTAAGACCCACTTGATATCATGCCACGTTAACACATATGCACATGTGACCAAAGCGGAGCAACAAGTGAGAGCATCTCCGATTGCACGATTCATGAGGAGAGCGTAGCATTTTCGGGATACACGACGGGCTTTTATGGCCTGGAATATAGAAATGATTTATATATTCTTGTAGATCACATTTTGGGCTTCATTTTTGTAGTTGGTAACTTTTTTGTAGGACGTCACCCTAGGGAGTTGCAGCGTCCCGAATATAGCGCGGCCTTACACTGCGATGTGAAAGGGGTGTGTCTTTCAAAGCGTGTATCTCAAAAGTGGGCGGAGCTACCAAAAAGTTGTCAACTAAAAAAATGTAGCTCTAGTTTTGATCTACACAATGATAGTAATTTTTAAACATTTGGATTGCAACGAGCAAACTAATGGAATCTCAAAGTGGAGCAATTTTTCTAAATTTTGAAAAAATTTAAATTTTCTGTAACTCGCTTATTTTTCAACCAAATTTACTGAAGTTTATATTTCCAGAATCAGCGTTTTAAGACGGTTCTAATAACATACCTTATAACAACTGATAATAAAAATAATGGTAGCAATGGCTCCACAAATCGCCAGCGGCAGCATCGCCCACCCGTAGAACGTTCGGAACACATTCTCCACACGTAACGCTTGTCGTCTCTGGAATTTTGGAATTTTGGAATTTCTTAGAATTAATTGTTAATTAGTTAATTAGTTAATTAAGTTATTTTAGTGATTATAGGCTCCGCCCCCAAAAAATTATTTGACCTACTCGAAAAAGATCGATGCGTTCGGGTGTGGTCAGATTGAAGAAGCAATCTGTTCGTTGATTTGCGCTCATGTCATCTGAATCAATCGATTGAATTTATTGAGAAATGAGAGAGAAGAGAGAGACGCAGACAGTCAGAGAGATAGAAACGTCTTCTGATGATATGTATTTGATAAGGATAGGGGGATATCATATGTTTGTACATTATGTGTAAAAATAACGATAAAAATGGGAAGTGCGACCGTATAACACTAAAAACAAGAAGAGACGCAGAGAAACGAGAGTGTCTCGCTTCTCTGCGTCTCTTCTCTCCTTCAAAAATTGCCTAACTTTGAAGGTGCATATCTCAAAATCCTGCATAGCTAGAAAAAAGTTGTCAACTACAAAAATGTAGAGCGTAAAATTTTAAATATTTTTGCAGTTGACAACTTTCTGATAGCTCCGCCCAGTTTTGAGATACAGCGGTTTGAAGTTAAGCGATTTTAAAGTGCGGGGGGAAGAGAGAGATGAGGAGGGAGGAGACGCAGAGAAGCTAGAGTGTCTGCATTCTCTGCGTCTCCCTTCATGTCTATAGTCGTTAGAACCGTTTAGGCATGCTGAATTCAAAAATATAAGTTTCATAAGATTTGAACAAAACCTGAGGAAGTTATGATGGTTTGAAAAATCAAAAAAAAAACCCAAAAAAAAATTTTTCCTAAAACTTTCTTGCCTTATAACTTTTTAGGGTAACGTCCTAGAAAAAGTTATCAACTCCAAAAATGTAGCCCTTAATGTGTTCTATAAGAATATATAAATTTCAAAATGTGAAAACTAAAACTGAGGGGAGAAGGGTACCTCCAAGTTTCAGAAAAAGGACAATTTTCAGAATTTTGCCTGTTCTTGATCTTTCTAACGTATAATAGACCATTCTGACTTCCGAATCACAAACTTTCCCTTTTTTCTTTTATTATCTCTCCCCACACCAATCACGTCATTAACCCGTTATCCATTACCCTCTCCGTCATCCAATTAGTCGTTAGTCTATGATCTTTCCAGAAACTTGAAAATTTGGATCAGAATTTTTATTCTTAAAGTTTACTACCTGTAGATCACTAAAAATCACTAAAAACCACTAAAAATCGAAAAAAATGAGAGAAAAAGAAAAAATGTTTGTGATCTCTCTGTCTTGTGCCCTTCTTCCCCACCTTGATTTGGTCTAGTGTACTATTTTTAGACATTTGGACAGTTTTTTCTATATTCTCAACAAAAAGTAATGTAGAAACCAAAAAAAAAAGATCTAAAATACAAAAAATCCAGCGTTTCATAAGAAAAAACGATAAAAGCAAAAAATCGAAAATTCACATATTCAAAAATTCCGCCACGGACCTATTTCAAAATTTTCTATTTAAAATGTTATATGGTTGTATAGACCACTATTAGAGGTACATTTTTGCAGTTGACCATTTTTTGCTAGCTCCGCCCACTTTTGAGATATGCGCCTTTAAAATTCAGCGCCACTTCCTGGAGCACCATCCCTCCTTTTTTCATTTTAAAAGCGCATATCTCAAAAGTGGGCGGAGCTATCAAGAAGTGGTCAACTACAAAAATGTAGCCCAAAACTTGTTCTATAAAATGATATACAATTCAATTCAAAGAATGCAAAAATACTTAATCAGGAATGCTCAAAGTTAGGTAGCTTTCAAAAAATAAATTTTTTAAAGATAATGTTTTCAGATAATCATAACTTCCATATTTTTATATATTTTGATTTCAAACTAACCAAACGATGTGTCTTGAGCTTTTCTACAAACAAACATTAAAAATTTCAATTTTAGAAAAAATAATTTTTCTAATTTTTTTCACTCAAAAATTTTTTGATTCCCATTTTTACCTAATTTCCGATATTTTCTGGCTGTAAAACAAAGAAAGAATGCAGAAATGCGTTTGAATATGTGTGAAAAAACACCTTGCATCCTATTTGTGAGAGGTATGCTCGTTTTACAGCCAGAAAATATCGAAAATTAGGTAAAAATGGGAATCAAAAATTTTTGAGTGAAAAAATTTGAAAAATTATTTTTTCTAAAATTGAAATTTTTTAATGTTTCTTTGTAGAAAAGCTCAAGACACATCGTTTGGTACATTTTTTGACTAATTTGGAGCCTTTTTTGATGAGTTATGATAACTTTCCCGAGGGCGTTACTTTTGACTTCTGGAGCTGTGGCACGATGCTCAGAAAAAAGAATGCCGATTCAACATAATTTTTTGTTTATTTGAGGGTTTTCCAACATTTTGACATCAAAAACTCAATAACTCCAAGAGAAAAATAAAACGTTTTTTTTTTCGAATTTTCAAATCACGATCTGGAAAAATCGATTATTGAAAAAAATCAGAACTGAAACTTTTTTTTCAAAAAACTTGTTTTCATTTTTCAAAAAACTTGTTTTCATGTTACTGGATATTTCAGCTACCTTTTAAAAAAAAGTTTATGCAAAACGGACAAGATTCAGCTAAGTTACACATGAAAGTATGCAGGTGTACTCACCTATGATCGCTACTGTAAGCGTCTTAAAAATCTGCTGTAAACTGCTGATATCCTCCCCCCTAATAGTAAGATGGGATTCCAGAATGCTGAAATTGCGCTCCATTGACAATTTGTATTCATATTTTTGATTTTCTGAGAAAAAATATAATATCTTCTCTTTCCTTCTCCAGGTTTCTTTTATTTTCACACATTCATAAATCAGCTTTTTTTTTTCGTTTTTTTTTCGTGGTCATCCATATTCGCTCCTTGCCTTCTTAAAGCCTTCCCATCTATTATTATGTTTTTTGGTGCTATTATACATTTAAAACGCTTTTGTTATATATCCATATCTATTTTTAGAGATATTAGTCTTTCCTCTCTGTTGTTGAAAAAATCGAAAAATCTTGAAAATCGGCTCACTTTGAGATTCCGTCACGGCTTTCTTTTTTATCTAATCACTTTGATTTTTGGTGTGTATGCTAAACAAGACACGGGCTTAATTTTTGTAGTTGACAACTTTTTGATAGGACATTTCCCTAGGGAGATATGCGTCTTTAAAGTTAAACAACTTTCAGGCGGCAGGGGGAGACGCAGAGAAGCTAGAGTGTCTCGTTTCTCTGCGTCTCCACTCTCTGCCTAGGTGTGTTTATAGTCGTTAGAAGCGTCTTGACACGCTAAATTTGAAAATGTTAGTTTGAAATCAAAATATATAAAAATATGGAAGTTATGATTATCTGAAAACATTATCTTTAAAAAATTTATTTTTTGAAAGCTACCTAACTTTGAGCATTCCTGATTAAGTATTTTTGCATTCTTTGAATTGAATTGTATATCATTTTATAGAACAAGTTTTGGGCTACATTTTTGTAGTTGACCACTTCTTGATAGCTCCGCCCACTTTTGAGATATGCGCTTTTAAAATGAAAAAAAGGAGGGATGGTGCTCCAGGAAGTGGCGCTGAATTTTAAAGGCGCATATCTCAAAAGTGGGCGGAGCTAGCAAAAAATGGTCAACTGCAAAAATGTACCTCTAATAGTGGTCTATACAACCATATAACATTTTAAATAGAAAATTTTGAAATAGGTCCGTGGCGGAATTTTTGAATATGTGAATTTTCGATTTTTTGCTTTTATCGTTTTTTCTTATGAAACGCTGGATTTTTTGTATTTTAGATCTTTTTTTTTTTGGTTTCTACATTACTTTTTGTTGAGAATATAGAAAAAACTGTCCAAATGTCTAAAAATAGTACACTAGACCAAATCAAGGTGGGGAAGAAGGGCACAAGACAGAGAGATCACAAACATTTTTTCTTTTTCTCTCATTTTTTTCGATTTTTAGTGGTTTTTAGTGATTTTTAGTGATCTACAGGTAGTAAACTTTAAGAATAAAAATTCTGATCCAAATTTTCAAGTTTCTGGAAAGATCATAGACTAACGACTAATTGGATGACGGAGAGGGTAATGGATAACGGGTTAATGACGTGATTGGTGTGGGGGAGAGATAATAAAAGAAAAAAAGGGAAAGTTTGTGATTCGGAAGTCAGAATGGTCTATTATACGTTAGAAAGATCAAGAACAGGCAAAATTCTGAAAATTGTCCTTTTTCTGAAACTTGGAGGTACCCTTCTCCCCTCAGTTTTAGTTTTCACATTTTGAAATTTATATATTCTTATAGAACACATTAAGGGCTACATTTTTGGAGTTGATAACTTTTTTCTAGGACGTTACCCTAAAAAGTTATAAGGCAAGAAAGTTTTAGGAAAAATTTTTTTTTGGGGTTTTTTTTTGATTTTTCAAACCATCATAACTTCCTCAGGTTTTGTTCAAATCTTATGAAACTTATATTTTTGAATTCAGCATGCCTAAACGGTTCTAACGACTATAGACATGAAGGGAGACGCAGAGAATGCAGACACTCTAGCTTCTCTGCGTCTCCTCCTCCTCATCTCTCTCTTCCCCCGCACTTTAAAATCGCTTAACTTCAAACCGCTGTATCTCAAAACTGGGCGGAGCTATCAGAAAGTTGTCAACTGCAAAAATATTTAAAATTTTACGCTCTACATTTTTGTAGTTGACAACTTTTTTCTAGCTATGCAGGATTTTGAGATATGCACCTTCAAAGTTAGGCAATTTTTGAAGGAGAGAAGAGACGCAGAGAAGCGAGACACTCTCGTTTCTCTGCGTCTCTTCTTGTTTTTAGTGTTATACGGTCGCACTTCCCATTTTTATCGTTATTTTTACACATAATGTACAAACATATGATATCCCCCTATCCTTATCAAATACATATCATCAGAAGACGTTTCTATCTCTCTGACTGTCTGCGTCTCTCTCTTCTCTCTCATTTCTCAATAAATTCAATCGATTGATTCAGATGACATGAGCGCAAATCAACGAACAGATTGCTTCTTCAATCTGACCACACCCGAACGCATCGATCTTTTTCGAGTAGGTCAAATAATTTTTTGGGGGCGGAGCCTATAATCACTAAAATAACTTAATTAACTAATTAACTAATTAACAATTAATTCTAAGAAATTCCAAAATTCCAAAATTCCAGAGACGACAAGCGTTACGTGTGGAGAATGTGTTCCGAACGTTCTACGGGTGGGCGATGCTGCCGCTGGCGATTTGTGGAGCCATTGCTACCATTATTTTTATTATCAGTTGTTATAAGGTATGTTATTAGAACCGTCTTAAAACGCTGATTCTGGAAATATAAACTTCAGTAAATTTGGTTGAAAAATAAGCGAGTTACAGAAAATTTAAATTTTTTCAAAATTTAGAAAAATTGCTCCACTTTGAGATTCCATTAGTTTGCTCGTTGCAATCCAAATGTTTAAAAATTACTATCATTGTGTAGATCAAAACTAGAGCTACATTTTTTAGTTGACAACTTTTTGGTAGCTCCGCCCACTTTTGAGATACACGCTTTGAAAGACACACCCCTTTCACATCGCAGTGTAAGGCCGCGCTATATTCGGGACGCTGCAACTCCCTAGGGTGACGTCCTACAAAAAAGTTACCAACTACAAAAATGAAGCCCAAAATGTGATCTACAAGAATATATAAATCATTTCTATATTCCAGGCCATAAAAGCCCGTCGTGTATCCCGAAAATGCTACGCTCTCCTCATGAATCGTGCAATCGGAGATGCTCTCACTTGTTGCTCCGCTTTGGTCACATGTGCATATGTGTTAACGTGGCATGATATCAAGTGGGTCTTACAGCGAAAAACTAACGAATTTATCATTATTTTTTATTCCAGCCGTGACATGGTAGTGGTCATCGAGTCGTTCTTCATCGGAAGTTTCTGGTCGGCTATGGTCTCCTATTGCTCGCTGTCTCTACTGAAGTTGTTCGCTGTCTGGAAGCCGTTTCATTACAGAAAATGGTTTACCATGCGGAGATGCGTTAATTTGATGATTATTAGGTAGGTAAGAAGTGGCAAAAAAGAAAATAAGAAAATAACGTGGGAGGTGGGATTGAACCAAAAACCCTCCGACTGCCGCCCCGACTCCTTCACCAGTGGGCCAAACGGCCGCTTGAAAACAAGTGGTGTGCAAGGCGTAGAGGTGGCGACACTTTTTCAAATAAAATGGATAATTTCAGCTGGACAATCCTCGTACTAATGGTCAGTTACACGTTAGCCGTCTCGGCTCTTGTCAAAATTCCAGACCTCAACGCATGGTCAGGGTGTAAAGCGGAGACATGTCTCAGGAATATGTATAGGTAGGTCAAAAAATGTGGATTTTGAATCTATTAATTTAAAAATTCCAGATCTCGCAACCTGATGACAGCATCCGTCTATTGTTTCACTATCCTAGTCTTCGTGATCACTTGTTTCTTCATTCGAAAAGCTCAAAACTTTAGTAACTCATTCAAAAAGCGAGAGAAGGACGGTGGCGGACGGATACGGATGGTGCGGTTCCCGTTGTGGAAGTTGGCGTTGAATGTGGGAACTTTTGCGATTTTGAATGTTCCTTATGCGATTTGGTGAGAGTTTTCATGGTTTTTAAATGGGAAATTTGGGATCAGCGTGGCGGAATTGAGTAGAACAACACTTTTCTTTTTTATCACCAATTTGCTCCCGCCCGCCGCCACCTCTACGCCTTGCACCCTACTATCTTCTCAGCGACCGCGTGGCCTACTGGTTAACGTGTTGGGGCTGCAATCGGACAGTTTTGGGGGTTCCTGGTTCAATTCCTCTCCCCGCGATTTTTTTGTTTTTTTTTGTTTTTACTCTTTTTACCTTCCTAATATTCATGTTCCAGGTGCATCGGGCTGTTCCTCAATCCCTATCCATGTCTCTTCCAACGAAACTACTCTGAAATGATGCGTCTCCTCGGATGCATCCGTCTCTTCCTAGTCATTCGATGCATCCTCGACCCAGTCCTCTCGTTTATCACTGATTTTCAGGTAACCTATAGAGTACTGTAACGGTAGATCACAATATTTTTACAGCTCCGCCGCGGCTTCCTGGAACTGTTCGGTCAGGGTCGGAAAGTTGGGGACCACCAGCGTGGCACATTCAAACAAAGCTACAGCTCGTCGAGTGCCGATCAGAATTCGATTATCGATCGGGCGACGAGAAGTCAGACGGTTACAACGATTGCCAGTTCAAATCCATCCACAAAGGACAAAACGAAGAAGTCGGCGAGTTTCGGAGGGTTGGAGGTCGATCGGAAAATCGATCGGTTTTAAATTTTTTTCAGTTTTTTTTTTCTTTTTCACAAAAATATCTCATTTTTCATCACTTGATTCGATTCCTAAGACGGTTTTTCTTCTAATTAATAAATACTTGATTGTAAACTTTTTAGAGACGCAGAGAAGCGAGACACTCTAGCTTCTCTGCGCCCTCTCCTCGTTCTCCACTGTGCAATGTGTCGGAAAACGTTGAGATCCCGTCACGGCTCCCGATTTTATCTTTACATTTCAATTTTTGGTATGTATACTAAACAAGACACGGGCTACATTTTTGTAGTTGATCATTTTTTTATAAGTCACCTCCCTGAAGAGTTATGGCACAGCGAAGTAAGGGACCGGGGAAGACAGGATGACCAGAAGGGAGCCACCACCCGTTCCGGAGTATCGGCGCCACACCGCCCGTTTTTATTGCATCATTTCAGTTTTTGGTGTGTACATCAAACGAAACATGGACTACATTTTTGTAGTTGACAACTTTTTACTAGAACGCCACTCTATAAAGTTAAAAAGCGTAGAAGCTGGACGTTTTTCAATTTTTCATAATTTTCATTTTGATTTTTCAAACCATCATAACTTCCTCAGTTTTCGCTAAAAACTTATAAAACTTACATTTTCAAAGCTACCATAACAAGACGGTTACAATGACTATAAACACCCATAAGTAGTGACAAGACACGCAGAGAAACGAGACACTCTAGCTTCTCTGCGCCTCCTCGCTCCTCTTCTCTTTCTTGTCAACGTTGGAGGCGCCGCTCAATTTCAAACCGCTATATCTTAAGAGTGGACGGAGCTATCAAAAAGTTATCAACTACAAAAATATAGCTCTTGTCTTGTTTAGTATACATACTGAAAATTGAAATAATGAGATAAAATAGAGAGCCGAGACGGTATCTCAAAGTCTGTCAATTTTCAAGATTTGCTTGACTTATTTTTTGATAGATGCAATAATGAGACACTCGTATATAGAGACACTTCTGACCAAATTTAATATAAATTTCCCTTATTTTTGTATCCCAAAATCTCTTTTTCCCAATTTGTAGCAAGATATTCGCATTGCACAAGACATAAGAGCCAGACACCCCTTCGTTCTTTTCCGTGACTGGTGTCTCCAGGTGACTCCTAGCAACTCCCCGAGAGGAGAATGGAGGGGGAATATAACGGATGGGGGCCCTTTCTCTAATCCCTATTCTTGAGAGCAGAGCACATATGGATCTACATGTGCTCTTTTTCCCTTCCGTACGAGGATTTTGATGTTACATACATTTTATGTGGGTTTTGCTATACCTGGCCACACTGAAATAGTAGAGTAGGGTTTTCAGGTTCCTAGATTGATTTTTTATATCAGATTTTTATTTGGTTGGATAGAGCAAGTTAAGAGCTCTGTTTTTGTAGTTGACCACTTTTTGATAGCTCCGCCCACTTTTGAGATACGGGGTGTTGAAGGTAGTTGAAGGGCGTATACCTTTGATGCGCCTACCAGTAACACCGCCGTATCTCAAAAGTGGGCGGAGCTATCAAAAAGTGGTCAACTACAAAAATGTAGCTCAAATTGTGATTAATATACGTATCAAATATTGAAATTGCTAGAATCAGGGACTTTGGAGTTTTTGGAGCAATAGAGATTTGTGTGAGCTCTGCCACTGACGTCAGTAGTTAAGACACATAATCCTTTTCGTCAGTTTTATCCGTTTTATCCGTTTCCAAGTGTATGATCAGAAAAAATCTTGTTTAACTATAATGTTTTTCTGTGAAAAACTAATATTTTTAGTTTTTGTCATTGCAAGACTCCACGGACTTCTCAGCGCCACTGAGCGGTCACTATTGGAAACGCTATATCTCAAAAGTGGGCGGAGCTAGAAAAAAGTTGTCAACTACAAAAATGTAGCCCATGTCTTGTTTAGTATACATATCAAAAATTGGGGTAATGGGATAAAAACGTGTTGTGTTTCACCGATACTCCGGAACGGGGGGCGCCTCTCCCTTTTATCATGCTGCCTTCCCCGGTCCCTTACTTCACTCTGCCATAACTCTTCAGGGAGGTGTTCTATAAAAAAGTTATCAACTACAAAAATGTAGCCCATGTGGTGTTTAGTATACATACCAAAAATCGAAATAATTGAACAAAAACGGGCGTTGTGACATCGGTTCTCCTGAACGGGCGGCGCCTACTCCCTTTGGCATCATGCTCTCTTTATTCTCACACTTCACTATTCCATAACTCTTCAGGGAAATGTCCTATCAAAAAGTTGTCAACTACAAAAATGTAGGCCGTGTTTTGTTTAGTGTACATACCAAAAATTGGAAGAATTTGGTAAAAACGGGCGGTGTGGCACCGATACTCCGTAACGGGTGGTGCCTACTCCCGTTGTCATCATGCTCTCTTTATTCTCACACTTCACTATCCCATAACTCTTCAGGGAGGTGTCCTATAAAAAAGTTGTCAACTACAAAAATCTAGCCCATGTCTTGTTTAGTACGGAAAAGTTGTGACGGAATCTCAAACTCCAAAGGGGGAGTCGTGACGGGGTCCTGAACTCCGCCCACCCAGCTCCTCAACCACAATGCCCTTCACTATTCAAGTTGTACCCTATTGCCATCCATTTCCAAGAAAGATCAAAAATCGTTTTCCCTTTCCTCAAGACCAATGCGTTTTTGTAAAAGAAGAACCCATCTCATTCTCTTTTCCTAACCCCCCCCTTTTACACTCAATAAAATTGGGCGGCCCCCTCCCCACTGCTGTTCTCTCCTTCCTTCATGAAGACACCCCAGCCAGCGACCTCCAACCATCACAACGGAGAAAAAAAAGAGAAAAAAGAGACGCGTCTCCTCTATACACTTCTTTCTTCTGGCGCCTCGCTCCCCTTGTTCTCTGACTCTCTATGTCTCTTTCTCTCTATCACTTTTCGGTTTGCGGGGCGTCCAACGTGGGTTTATATCGACTTCTTTCTCTTTTTTTTAGTTTATAGAATTGTTTTATTGGTTGAGAGTGATAAGATAAAGTAATGTTGTATGTAACAACCAAAAACGCGTCTAGGGTGCGCCAACTTCCTGGCTTCATGCGAAGAAGATACCTGCTCTTGTTGTACTCTCCTTTCTCCATTATTTATAGCTTTAATGTTCTGAAAATTGAGTGAGATACTAAAAAAGACATGATGAACAAGATTATAACAAAAAATTCCAAGTTGCCAGCTTAGTTTTTGAGATATCGGCCTTCGGGAGTGAAGGAGGGGAAAACGCGTCTAGGGCGCGCCAGCGCTCAGGCGCCTCGTTGTGCTTACCCCCATTTCTCCACTATGTATAGGTTTAATTTTCTGAAAATTGGTAGGAATACTAAATAAGACATGGTAAACAAGAATAACTAAAAATTGGATACATGTTACTAGCATGTTTATTGAGATATGGGGTGTAGAAGTTGGAGAAACTAAGAAAGTTGGTGCGCACTGCTTTTAAGCTTCATTTAAAAAAATTTGTTATCCAATCCTACTGAAAATTGGTAGGGATACTAAATAATACATGGTGAACAAGAATATAACAAGTTGAATATAAGTTCATCGCTTTGATTTTAAGATATAGGGGTTTCAATCTGGGTAAGACCTGTCAAGTGTGCGAAATGGAGGATTAGTCGGTTTCTCGAGCAATATCCAGCGAAAATCTCTGAAAATTGGTAGGAATAGTAAATAAGACATGGTGAACAAGAATATCTAAAAATTAACTATATATTACTGGCATGTTTTTTGAGATATGGGGTGTAGAAGTAGGGAAACTAAGAAAGTTGATGCGCACTGCTTTTAAGCTTCATTTAAAAAAAATTTGTTATCCAATCATACTGAAAATTGGTAGGGATACTAAATAAGACATGGTGAACAAGAATATAACAAGTTGAATATAAGTTCATCGCTTTGATTTTGAGATATAGGGGTTTCAATCGGGGTAAGACCTGTCAAGTGTGCGAAATGGAGGATTAGTCGGTTTCTCGGACATTATTCAGCAAAAATCTCTGAAAATTGATAGTAATAGTAAATGAGACATGCTGAACAAGAATATCTACAAATTAGATATTTGTTACTAGCGTGTTTTTTGAGATATGGGGTGTAGAAATAGGGGAACTTAGAAAGTTGATGTGCACTGCTTTCAAGATTCATTAATCTTCAATTTGTTATCCAATCATACTGAAAATTGGTAGAAATATTAAATAAAACTTGCTGAACAAGAATATGACAAATTTGATACAAGTTCATGGCTCAGATTTTGAGATTCAGGGATTTTTGAGCTAGGTAAGACCTGTCAAGTGTGTGAAATGGGCGATTTATAAGTTGTACTCTCATTTCTCCAATATTTCCAACTGTAATCTTCTGAAAATTGGTAGGAATACTAAATAAGACATGCTAAACATGAATATAACAAAAAAAAATAGATGTTGACAGCTTAGTTTTCGAGATAAAGGGTCGGGATACCTGATGCACCCTGTCATTCTTCGAACTCGACGGCTCCCCCGGTTATTTTAAATGTTTAAACTTATTTATGACGCTTTTATATTGAAAATCGGCATATACACTAATTAAAACATGCTGAACAAGAATATCACAAACTGAATATAAGTTCATGAATCAGATTTTAAGATACAGGGATTTCAAGCTGTTAGAGGCCTTTCTTGTGAGATGTACTCGGTTTCTCTGGTCGTCCAGCCATGCGTAACCTCTGCCCGAAAATTTTCACAAGTTTAGTAATCTAAGCACGCTTCACAAGCCCACAAAGTTGACTCGATTCTTTTAAGAATTAAAATTTTTATCAACTTCCCCCCAACTATTTACATAACCCCTCTGGTCTCTATGTTCTCGATGCTGACATGTGGTGAGAGTGTTAACGAAAATTCAATTTTCTTGTCGGCAACTTGCTGAAAATTGGTAGACATACTATGAAACATGTGACATTTTCAGTAAAAGTCGAGTTATCAGGTTGAGGGAGGTTGAGCAGAGAGTTGACTTTTAATCGGCTTATATCGACTGACCACTTGTCTCAATATTTTCAGAACAATTTTATTTACTGATATAGTTTTAGCATATTTCAGTCAAATCAGGGTTGAGCGGAGTTCCGCTTTCCGCCTTACGTTCAACTCTGATTTATAAATAGTTCAATTTATCTTTATCCAAAATTTCATGACCATTAGGCCAACACTTTTCGAGATACAACTGTTTGAACTTGTTGATCCGCTTATATTTGCATTCAGTTGGATATTTGATGACCTTTTGAGCGACCGATGACGAAACTTTTGAATTTTTTTGTGATATTCTTGTTCAGCATGTCTTGTTTAGTATTTCAGTTGATTTTTAGCATTTTTAGCAGTTTCCACTGACAGGAAACTGCGATTCCAATAGGAAAGGTTGACAGGTCTTACCCAGCTCAAAAATCCCTATATCTCAAAATCTGACCTATGAACTTGTATTGAATTTGTAATATTCTTGTTCACCATGTCTTATTTTGTATCCCTACCAATTCTCAGCATGATTGAATAACAAATGAAAGATTAATGAAGCTTGAAAGCAGTGCGCACCAACTTTCCAAGTTTCCCTACTTCTACACCCCATATCTCAATAAACATGCTAGTAACATGTATCCAATTTTTAGTTATTCTTGTTCACCATATGATATATATTTCAAAAAAAGTTGACAATTGGGGGCGGAGTTACAAAACGTCAAAGTTTTGTGGAATGAGCTGTTGGGGGGATACCAGTGGTAATTTACCGGTCCTGCTTCTCCGCCTTATAGCTTTATTGGGTAGCGTTCTAGTAAAAAGTTGTTAACTACAAAAATGTAGCCCGTGTCTTGTTTAGTATACTTAACAAAAATTGGTGTAATGGGACAAAAAAGGGCGGTGTGGCACTAAACGGGCGTTGGCTCCCTTCTGGTCATCCTGTCTTCCCCGATCCATCACTTCGCTGTGTCACAACTCATCAGGGAAATGTCCTATCAAAAAGTTGTCAACTACAAAAATGTAGCCCGTGTCTTGTTTAGTATACATACCAAGAATCGGGGTAATGGGACTAAAACGGGCGGTGTGGCACCGACACTCCGGAACGGGCGGTGTCTCTCCTCTGGTCATCCTGTTATGTTCATTCCTCTACTTCGTGGTGCCATAACTCATTAGGGTAAAGCCTATCAAAAAGTTGTCAACTACAAAAATGTAGCCCGTGTCTTGTTTGGTATAAATACCAAAAATTGGGATAATGGAATAAAATGGGTACCCGTGACGGGATGTTAAATTTGTAGAAAAAACTTTTGAAAATTTTTTTTTCAAAATTTTATTTTTCGATTTAAAGTCCAAACACCAAAAAAAGAAACAAAGCAACCTTGGTTGTAAGATTTCCCAACCTGATACAAGGTAAATCGAGAGTATACCAACTGTATTAAGAACGAGACCTCAGAAGGGGGGTGACGTCGTCTCGTCAGGCGTGACGGTGGAGGGACGAGAAGAGAAAAAACAAGTTTCCGACGGAGACGTCGAATTGATTTCTTATTCTTCTTTTCTTCTCGTCCTTTCTCACATACATTCGGTTTTGACCACCTGATTTTTGTCTTTTACTTAAATAGTTTGGAGAAGAACATCCTTCATAGGGCGCACTCATAGGAAGTTCCTAAAATCGACTTACTTTGAGTTACCGTCACGGGTCCCCATTTTATTCCATTACCCCAATTTTTTGTATGTATATTAATCAAGACACGGGCTACATTTTTGTAGTTGACCACTTTTTGATAGCTCCTTCCACTTTTGAGATATACGCCCTTAAAGTTAAGCGAAGTTCAAGGGGAAGAGGAGACGCAGAGAAGCTAGAGTGTCCGTGTTCTCTGTGTCTCTAACCTCTACCTAGTCAAATTTATAATGGGTAAAAGCGTCTTGAAACGGTGATTTTAAAACAATTTATTTTAAAGCAGGAAAACAAGAATTCAGTGAGTTGTGGGAGTCTGAAAATTTAGAAAAACTCCATTTTTCAATCAATTTTGAAAATTTACCAGATTTTTACATTTTCGACAAAGTCAATTAGTGTTGTCTTATACCGAACTTTATATCACTTTATTGAGCAGCAGACAACTTTTTGATAGGCTTTACCCTAATGAGTTATGGCACCACGAAGTAGAGGAATGAACATAACAGGATGACCAGAGGAGAGACACCGCCCGTTCCGGAGTGTCGGTGCCACACCGCCCGTTTTAGTCCCATTACCCCGATTCTTGGTATGTATACTAAACAAGACACGGGCTACATTTTTGTAGTTGACAACTTTTTGATAGGACATTTCCCTGATGAGTTGTGACACAGCGAAGTGATGGATCGGGGAAGACAGGATGACCAGAAGGGAGCCAACGCCCGTTTAGTGCCACACCGCCCTTTTTTGTCCCATTACACCAATTTTTGTTAAGTATACTAAACAAGACACGGGCTACATTTTTGTAGTTAACAACTTTTTACTAGAACGCTACCCAATAAAGCTATAAGGCGGAGAAGCAGGACCGGTAAATTACCACTGGTATCCCCCAACAGCTCATTCCACAAAACTTTGACGTTTTGTAACTCCGCCCCCAATTGTCAACTTTTTTGAAATATATATCATTTATATCATTGTGTAGAGCAAAACGAGGGCTACATTTTTATAGCTGACAACTTTTTCATAGCTCCGCCCACTTCTGAGATATACTTGTTGAAACATGAGTACCACTTGCTACCACCCGCCATCTCTTCCTACAAACTACAAAAGTTTGACGTTTCGTAGCTCCGCCCTCAATTGTCAGTTCATTCTAAAATGTATAACATTGTGTAGAACATAACAAGGGCTACATTTTTGTAGTTGAAAAATTTTTCATAGCTCCGCCCACTCTTGAGATATACTCGTTGGAACAAGACTACCACTTGCTACCACCCGCCATTTCACACTACGAACTGCAAAACTTTGACGTTTCGTAGCTCCGCCCTCAATTGTCAGTTCATTCTAAAATGTATAACATTGTGTAGAACATAACAAGGGCTACATTTTTGTAGTTGAAAAATTTTTCATAGCTCCGCCCACTCTTGAGATATACTCGTTGGAACAAGACTACCACTTGCTACCACCCGCCATTTCACACTACGAACTGCAAAACTTTGAAGCTTCATATCTCCGCCCCCTTCTGTCAGTTTATGCTGAAATGTATATCACTGTGTAGATCAAAGCTAGGGCTACATTTTTGTAGTTGGCAACTTTTTATTAGCTCCGCCCACTTTTGAGATATGGCATTTTTAAGCCGACAATTCTGTAGTACTCTCTAAAAACAACGTCTTCAGAATGTCATCTGAATCCAGAATTCCAGAATCTGTTTGAATTTCATATGTATAGATAGAACAACTCAAGACCTTCATTTTCATAGTTGACCATATTCTGATAGCTCCGCCCACTTTTCAGATACAACGGTTTCTAAGTTATCAATTTTTGTTTCAGAAAAGGAATCGACGTCTTCTGAATGCCATCCGATACCATCAACACCACCATCTGAATCACCTGAACATTACCTAATTGGTAAAAACACGATCTTTGATACTCTCGGTGTCTTCCCGTTTGTACTTTGTTATTATCGGGACGTCGTTTTTAGGGAAGACGACGACGACGTCACGATGTGTGAATTTTAAAAGATTGGAAGAGAGACAAGAATGCAATAAATAGAAATTCATTTCACAGAGAATAGGAATGAATTCCTCTATGGTGGTATTAGGTAGCGGGAGGGGTTCACATAAATAAATAAGTTACAAAAAAAGAAAGAGGCGGTTAGGAATGGGGGGAGAGGTGTGGTGACTCTTTGGTCGTTTTGATTTTCTATAAGAGAGAGGAAAAACTCCAAAAGGAAAAATGCTTACGGGAAGAAACGGGGTGGAGGGATCGAACAAAAACACACGGCAAACATCGAGAGAGAGAAAGAGACATATCACATTGAAAGGGGGAAACGGGTGCAGCTATAATTAAAGAAGGGGGACTGTAAATGGGGACGGGATAGAGAATGGAAAGAAGCAGAGTATTAGTTCTCGAGTAATTGAATCGAACTGTAGAGTGACGAGACAAGTTATGCTTGGAGAGCGGCAATCTGCTCGTATTGCTTGTCAGCGAGCTCACCAATGTGTTCCAGTTGTTGGCGCTGAAAAAAGAAAATTTTCATGAAGACTCCGTCTGAAACTGTCTGAGAACTTACCAAGTCAACAATAGTCTTGCGGAGGAAAGCAGCTTCATCACCACTTCCACTTTCAGTAGAAGGAGCCGCTGAGGACTTGGAGGACTTGGAGGCCTTTCCTGGAGCCGCCTGTGGAGCAGCAGACGCCGCCTGACTCTTCTCCTTCTCAGCCAACGCCTTCTCAACAGCACTGACAGATTCCACCAGATACTCGTAGTAGGCCTCCTCGTCGTTGAAGTTCTTGAACTGCTTCTTCGTCACCTTCGCCAACTCAGCGACCACTCGTTTTCTATCGTTAACCAATAGATTTGGCGTCGCTTCAACCTTCTCCAGAATGCTCATGTTGCGTTGGCGGAGCTCCTGAAATAACACAAATTTTCAGATTTTCCCTATATGAATAACCTACATCATTCTTCTCCTGCAACTCCTTAACTTTGGAATCTGAAGACGTGCTTGGAGCGGCTGCGAGATCAACATTCGTCTTTTTGAGCTCGAAGATCTCCTCCTCGACTGGAGCAGGAGTGTTCAACGGAATCTCGACGGCACGCGCCTTCTCCGCATCCAACGCCGCTCTAACCTCCGCCAGCATTTGTCTCGCCTCGGCGACCTGCTCCTGCGACTTCTCAAACTTCTCCTTCGTCTGAACCAACTCTTCACTACGATCCGCGTCCTTCGCTCGGAGGTCGGCAACAATCTTCTCCTGGTCACGTTTGCTATAACGAAAATTCAAACGAATATAAATATACTCAAACATTCCTCTACTTACCATGCGTGGAACTCGGCGATATCATTGTTGAGCTCCTTGACGAGCTCCTCCAATCGTTCGTACTTCTCCAACATCTGCTCCTTCTCCGACAACCAAACCTTCTTCTCCTCCTTCAACGTCTCCATCTCCGAATCCTTCTTCTCATTGTCATGCTTCGCCTGGTTATTCAAAGCAAGTCGCGTGGCATTCAGCGTGTCCTCCTGCTTCGACGCCTCCTCCTTCAACTTCTGATTCTCGGCAGACAACCGACGAATCCGATCCGTCTGATCTGCGATCTGATTGCTCGCCGACTCCAATCTCTGCTCAGCCATCACAACAACATCGGTAAGCTGTGTGATGCTCTCCTTCATCTTGGCGCTTCCAGCCTCACTCGCTTCAAGATTCAATCGGTGTGCACGTGCCTGTTCGTCCAATTTCCCTTGGATGTCTTTAGCCTGTTGTTGAGCAGAACGAAGTTGTCCAGCGCTTCGATTGCTCGCCGACTTGAGGTTGTTAACCTCCGTCTCGAGTTGTTGAGCCTTGGAACGAAGGGTTTGGGTGTCCTTGGTGTGATCCGCATCCTTGGCTTGAAGTTGAGCATTCACCGCTTGAACCTGTCGGGACAATTCGGATTCCCGGGCTTGGAGGGTTTGAACTTTAGAGCTGAGGGACATTCGTTGAGATTGCTCATTCTTCTCTCTCATCTCAAGCGACGCCTTCTCCTTCTGCAATCTGTCATTCTTCTGTGACGCCTCCGACAATCTTTTCTGCAGTGCCTTCACCTCACTCGTCAGACCATTCTTCTGGACATCAGTATCACGGAATTGAGACGTCAGCCATTGCACATAAGCCTCATCGAGATCCGCAAGAGTCGAGAGACGAGCGAGCACCTTCTTCTGATCCAAATCCTTCACATTCACTGGTTTCGGCGACTTCTTCTTTGGAACATTCTCCTTGGGAGTCGTCTGTGGTGCCTGTTGTTGCTGTGGAGGCGACAATTGCTTCTGGACTTGTTCTTCTGGAGCGGGAGATGATTGCTTTGGGGCGGGAGAGACCTTCTTGTTGCCTGGAGATGCCGATTGAAGATTCTGAGTTTGAACGGTAAGAGTGGCTGGCTTCTGCTCCTGAACGTCTCGTTTCTCGTCCATTGGACTATCCGGAGAGTTCTTCTGCTGTTTCTTCGCCTCCTTCTTGTTGTTCTTTCCCTTCTTCTTCTTTTCCGCTTCATCCAGGGCGGCCATTGCAGCGAGGGCTTCCTGGAAATAGAAAAGTGAGTGTTTTTCTCAATTTTTGTGTATTTAATGTGGCCAAAAATTCATCATACCTTATCAAACGAATCGTCACCCGTATCCCGGAAATACAACACGAAGAAGAAAATAGGCTAGAAAGTGTTAAAATCGGATGGAATTCTACTAAAACGCCCATTTATAACCTAGATACCGTTTTCATAGAGAAAATCTATGAATTTTGCGGATTTTTAGCTCAAAATTCATAGATTTTCGCACTGAAAATGGCATCTATGCTTTAAATGGACGTTTTAGTGAAATTCCGTGCTCTAGAAGTGCCAAGCATCTGTTTTATAGTGAATCCCAGTTTTTTTCGAATAAAATAGATATATCTTCATCTAACTTCTCTCTCCCGAGTAATTTATTGGAAAATTTATTAGAACACAAAAAAAATCAGCTGTATCTTCTCAATCTCCTTCCGCCTATTCATCAAATAAAAACTCAAGTATGTGTGATAGACCGCTGTCTTGCTGTCTCTCACACAATGTTATACATTTTAGAATGAACTGACAATTGAGGGCGGAGCTACGAAACGTCAAAGTTTTGCAGTTCGTAGTGTGAAATGGCGGGTGGTAGCAAGTGGTAGTCTTGTTCCAACGAGTATATCTCAAGAGTGGGCGGAGCTATGAAAAATTTTTCAACTACAAAAATGTAGCCCTTGTTATGTTCTACACAATGTTATACATTTTAGAATGAACTGACAATTGAGGGCGGAGCTACGAAACGTCAAACTTTTGTAGTTTGTAGGAAGAGATGGCGGGTGGTAGCAAGTGGTACTCATGTTTCAACAAGTATATCTCAGAAGTGGGCGGAGCTATGAAAAAGTTGTCAGCTATAAAAAGTCAAAGTTTTGTGGAATGAGCTGTTGGGGGGATACCAGTGGTAATTTACCGGTCCTGCTTCTCCGCCTTATAGCTTTATTGGGTAGCGTTCTAGTAAAAAGTTGTTAACTACAAAAATGTAGCCCGTGTCTTGTTTAGTATACTTAACAAAAATTGGTGTAATGGGACAAAAAAGGGCGGTGTGGCACTAAACGGGCGTTGGCTCCCTTCTGGTCATCCTGTCTTCCCCGATCCATCACTTCGCTGTGTCACAACTCATCAGGGAAATGTCCTATCAAAAAGTTGTCAACTACAAAAATGTAGCCCGTGTCTTGTTTAGTATACATACCAAGAATCGGGGTAATGGGACTAAAACGGGCGGTGTGGCACCGACACTCCGGAACGGGCGGTGTCTCTCCTCTGGTCATCCTGTTATGTTCATTCCTCTACTTCGTGGTGCCATAACTCATTAGGGTAAAGCCTATCAAAAAGTTGTCTGCTGCTCAATAAAGTGATATAAAGTTCGGTATAAGACAACACTAATTGACTTTGTCGAAAATGTAAAAATCTGGTAAATTTTCAAAATTGATTGAAAAATGGAGTTTTTCTAAATTTTCAGACTCCCACAACTCACTGAATTCTTGTTTTCCTGCTTTAAAATAAATTGTTTTAAAATCACCGTTTCAAGACGCTTTTACCCATTATAAATTTGACTAGGTAGAGGTTAGAGACACAGAGAACACGGACACTCTAGCTTCTCTGCGTCTCCTCTTCCCCTTGAACTTCGCTTAACTTTAAGGGCGTATATCTCAAAAGTGGAAGGAGCTATCAAAAAGTGGTCAACTACAAAAATGTAGCCCGTGTCTTGATTAATATACATACAAAAAATTGGGGTAATGGAATAAAATGGGGACCCGTGACGGTAACTCAAAGTAAGTCGATTTTAGGAACTTCCTATGAGTGCGCCCTATGAAGGATGTTCTTCTCCAAACTATTTAAGTAAAAGACAAAAATCAGGTGGTCAAAACCGAATGTATGTGAGAAAGGACGAGAAGAAAAGAAGAATAAGAAATCAATTCGACGTCTCCGTCGGAAACTTGTTTTTTCTCTTCTCGTCCCTCCACCGTCACGCCTGACGAGACGACGTCACCCCCCTTCTGAGGTCTCGTTCTTAATACAGTTGGTATACTCTCGATTTACCTTGTATCAGGTTGGGAAATCTTACAACCAAGGTTGCTTTGTTTCTTTTTTGGTGTTTGGACTTTAAATCGAAAAATAAAATTTTGAAAAAAAAATTTTCAAAAGTTTTTTCTACAAATTTAACATCCCGTCACGGGTACCCATTTTATTCCATTATCCCAATTTTTGGTATTTATACCAAACAAGACACGGGCTACATTTTTGTAGTTGACAACTTTTTGATAGGCTTTACCCTAATGAGTTATGGCACCACGAAGTAGAGGAATGAACATAACAGGATGACCAGAGGAGAGACACCGCCCGTTCCGGAGTGTCGGTGCCACACCGCCCGTTTTAGTCCCATTACCCCGATTCTTGGTATGTATACTAAACAAGACACGGGCTACATTTTTGTAGTTGACAACTTTTTGATAGGACATTTCCCTGATGAGTTGTGACACAGCGAAGTGATGGATCGGGGAAGACAGGATGACCAGAAGGGAGCCAACGCCCGTTTAGTGCCACACCGCCCTTTTTTGTCCCATTACACCAATTTTTGTTAAGTATACTAAACAAGACACGGGCTACATTTTTGTAGTTAACAACTTTTTACTAGAACGCTACCCAATAAAGCTATAAGGCGGAGAAGCAGGACCGGTAAATTACCACTGGTATCCCCCCAACAGCTCATTCCACAAAACTTTGACGTTTTGTAACTCCGCCCCCAATTGTCAACTTTTTTTGAAATATATATCATTTATATCATTGTGTAGAGCAAAACGAGGGCTACATTTTTATAGCTGACAACTTTTTCATAGCTCCGCCCACTTCTGAGATATACTTGTTGAAACATGAGTACCACTTGCTACCACCCGCCATCTCTTCCTACAAACTACAAAAGTTTGACGTTTCGTAGCTCCGCCCTCAATTGTCAGTTCATTCTAAAATGTATAACATTGTGTAGAACATAACAAGGGCTACATTTTTGTAGTTGAAAAATTTTTCATAGCTCCGCCCACTCTTGAGATATACTCGTTGGAACAAGACTACCACTTGCTACCACCCGCCATTTCACACTACGAACTGCAAAACTTTGACGTTTCGTAGCTCCGCCCTCAATTGTCAGTTCATTCTAAAATGTATAACATTGTGTAGAACATAACAAGGGCTACATTTTTGTAGTTGAAAAATTTTTCATAGCTCCGCCCACTCTTGAGATATACTCGTTGGAACAAGACTACCACTTGCTACCACCCGCCATTTCACACTACGAACTGCAAAACTTTGAAGCTTCATATCTCCGCCCCCTTCTGTCAGTTTATGCTGAAATGTATATCACTGTGTAGATCAAAGCTAGGGCTACATTTTTGTAGTTGGCAACTTTTTATTAGCTCCGCCCACTTTTGAGATATGGCATTTTTAAGCCGACAATTCTGTAGTACTCTCTAAAAACAACGTCTTCAGAATGTCATCTGAATCCAGAATTCCAGAATCTGTTTGAATTTCATATGTATAGATAGAACAACTCAAGACCTTCATTTTCATAGTTGACCATATTCTGATAGCTCCGCCCACTTTTCAGATACAACGGTTTCTAAGTTATCAATTTTTGTTTCAGAAAAGGAATCGACGTCTTCTGAATGCCATCCGATACCATCAACACCACCATCTGAATCACCTGAACATTACCTAATTGGTAAAAACACGATCTTTGATACTCTCGGTGTCTTCCCGTTTGTACTTTGTTATTATCGGGACGTCGTTTTTAGGGAAGACGACGACGACGTCACGATGTGTGAATTTTAAAAGATTGGAAGAGAGACAAGAATGCAATAAATAGAAATTCATTTCACAGAGAATAGGAATGAATTCCTCTATGGTGGTATTAGGTAGCGGGAGGGGTTCACATAAATAAATAAGTTACAAAAAAAGAAAGAGGCGGTTAGGAATGGGGGGAGAGGTGTGGTGACTCTTTGGTCGTTTTGATTTTCTATAAGAGAGAGGAAAAACTCCAAAAGGAAAAATGCTTACGGGAAGAAACGGGGTGGAGGGATCGAACAAAAACACACGGCAAACATCGAGAGAGAGAAAGAGACATATCACATTGAAAGGGGGAAACGGGTGCAGCTATAATTAAAGAAGGGGGACTGTAAATGGGGACGGGATAGAGAATGGAAAGAAGCAGAGTATTAGTTCTCGAGTAATTGAATCGAACTGTAGAGTGACGAGACAAGTTATGCTTGGAGAGCGGCAATCTGCTCGTATTGCTTGTCAGCGAGCTCACCAATGTGTTCCAGTTGTTGGCGCTGAAAAAAGAAAATTTTCATGAAGACTCCGTCTGAAACTGTCTGAGAACTTACCAAGTCAACAATAGTCTTGCGGAGGAAAGCAGCTTCATCACCACTTCCACTTTCAGTAGAAGGAGCCGCTGAGGACTTGGAGGACTTGGAGGCCTTTCCTGGAGCCGCCTGTGGAGCAGCAGACGCCGCCTGACTCTTCTCCTTCTCAGCCAACGCCTTCTCAACAGCACTGACAGATTCCACCAGATACTCGTAGTAGGCCTCCTCGTCGTTGAAGTTCTTGAACTGCTTCTTCGTCACCTTCGCCAACTCAGCGACCACTCGTTTTCTATCGTTAACCAATAGATTTGGCGTCGCTTCAACCTTCTCCAGAATGCTCATGTTGCGTTGGCGGAGCTCCTGAAATAACACAAATTTTCAGATTTTCCCTATATGAATAACCTACATCATTCTTCTCCTGCAACTCCTTAACTTTGGAATCTGAAGACGTGCTTGGAGCGGCTGCGAGATCAACATTCGTCTTTTTGAGCTCGAAGATCTCCTCCTCGACTGGAGCAGGAGTGTTCAACGGAATCTCGACGGCACGCGCCTTCTCCGCATCCAACGCCGCTCTAACCTCCGCCAGCATTTGTCTCGCCTCGGCGACCTGCTCCTGCGACTTCTCAAACTTCTCCTTCGTCTGAACCAACTCTTCACTACGATCCGCGTCCTTCGCTCGGAGGTCGGCAACAATCTTCTCCTGGTCACGTTTGCTATAACGAAAATTCAAACGAATATAAATATACTCAAACATTCCTCTACTTACCATGCGTGGAACTCGGCGATATCATTGTTGAGCTCCTTGACGAGCTCCTCCAATCGTTCGTACTTCTCCAACATCTGCTCCTTCTCCGACAACCAAACCTTCTTCTCCTCCTTCAACGTCTCCATCTCCGAATCCTTCTTCTCATTGTCATGCTTCGCCTGGTTATTCAAAGCAAGTCGCGTGGCATTCAGCGTGTCCTCCTGCTTCGACGCCTCCTCCTTCAACTTCTGATTCTCGGCAGACAACCGACGAATCCGATCCGTCTGATCTGCGATCTGATTGCTCGCCGACTCCAATCTCTGCTCAGCCATCACAACAACATCGGTAAGCTGTGTGATGCTCTCCTTCATCTTGGCGCTTCCAGCCTCACTCGCTTCAAGATTCAATCGGTGTGCACGTGCCTGTTCGTCCAATTTCCCTTGGATGTCTTTAGCCTGTTGTTGAGCAGAACGAAGTTGTCCAGCGCTTCGATTGCTCGCCGACTTGAGGTTGTTAACCTCCGTCTCGAGTTGTTGAGCCTTGGAACGAAGGGTTTGGGTGTCCTTGGTGTGATCCGCATCCTTGGCTTGAAGTTGAGCATTCACCGCTTGAACCTGTCGGGACAATTCGGATTCCCGGGCTTGGAGGGTTTGAACTTTAGAGCTGAGGGACATTCGTTGAGATTGCTCATTCTTCTCTCTCATCTCAAGCGACGCCTTCTCCTTCTGCAATCTGTCATTCTTCTGTGACGCCTCCGACAATCTTTTCTGCAGTGCCTTCACCTCACTCGTCAGACCATTCTTCTGGACATCAGTATCACGGAATTGAGACGTCAGCCATTGCACATAAGCCTCATCGAGATCCGCAAGAGTCGAGAGACGAGCGAGCACCTTCTTCTGATCCAAATCCTTCACATTCACTGGTTTCGGCGACTTCTTCTTTGGAACATTCTCCTTGGGAGTCGTCTGTGGTGCCTGTTGTTGCTGTGGAGGCGACAATTGCTTCTGGACTTGTTCTTCTGGAGCGGGAGATGATTGCTTTGGGGCGGGAGAGACCTTCTTGTTGCCTGGAGATGCCGATTGAAGATTCTGAGTTTGAACGGTAAGAGTGGCTGGCTTCTGCTCCTGAACGTCTCGTTTCTCGTCCATTGGACTATCCGGAGAGTTCTTCTGCTGTTTCTTCGCCTCCTTCTTGTTGTTCTTTCCCTTCTTCTTCTTTTCCGCTTCATCCAGGGCGGCCATTGCAGCGAGGGCTTCCTGGAAATAGAAAAGTGAGTGTTTTTCTCAATTTTTGTGTATTTAATGTGGCCAAAAATTCATCATACCTTATCAAACGAATCGTCACCCGTATCCCGGAAATACAACACGAAGAAGACAACGAAGATTGCCAGGCTGATCGCCATTCCGACGTACATCATAAATTCATTCATGTTGTCGCCCTGCTGTAATAATATTGACTGTATAGATATAGAGATAAGGAGCAGCTAAAGGACGAGAACAACGAAAACAAGCAATATGGTGATGATCATACATGCAAACTAAATCGCTTAAAACTCAATATTATAAGCTGAAAAATAGACCAAAATCTAGCTCTCGGCGAGCTCTATAATACAGACCAAATGGCTATTCGTGAGTGTGCCGCGAGCCGGGAAAACTTGAGAAAAACGCGAAAAATCCATTCTAACCCGGCCCGCGGCGGCTCCGGGACATTTCGCCACCAATTTTCGGAAATTTCAAAAGCTTTATGGAGGAAAACATATCACCTTGATTAGCATAATCTACGCGTGCTAGCGATATGTTTTTCCCCATAAAACCTTGAAAATTTTCTTAAAATTGACGGCGAAACGTCCCGGAGCCGCCGCGGGCCGGGTTAGAATGTCCTTTTTTGGCCATTTTCGCGTTTTTGGCACACCTAGGGCTCATTAACGATTAGCCATTAGGCCCGCAGTATGTCACAGACATAAAACTCGCCGAAATCTACATTTTCGTTTATTTTTCAGCTCACGATATTAAGTTTGAAGCGAGTTTCGGCCCGGTTCACAAGTATGGTGATGATAAAACGTGACAATAATCAATCCGCGCCCATCATTTCCGATTCTTGCGAAAAAAGATAGGGAACTGATTGGATCGGTTTGCAGAATGCGCTGCGGCGCCCCGAGGAGATCATATTAAAAAAATGTCGGAGAGAGAAAAGTACACGGAATCGAGGTCAAACACAGTGAGAGAGACAGCAAGACAGCGGTCTATCACACATACTTGAGTTTTTATTTGATGAATAGGCGGAAGGAGATTGAGAAGATACAGCTGATTTTTTTTGTGTTCTAATAAATTTTCCAATAAATTACTCGGGAGAGAGAAGTTAGATGAAGATATATCTATTTTATTCGAAAAAAACTGGGATTCACTATAAAACAGATGCTTGGCACTTCTAGAGCACGGAATTTCACTAAAACGTCCATTTAAAGCATAGATGCCATTTTCAGTGCGAAAATCTATGAATTTTGAGCTAAAAATCCGCAAAATTCATAGATTTTCTCTATGAAAACGGTATCTAGGTTATAAATGGGCGTTTTAGTAGAATTCCATCCGATTTTAACACTTTCTAGCCTATTTCAAGCGTATTCGGAGGATTTTTGCGATAAAAATCGAAATTTTGCAGCTAACAAGAGGATTTCGCGGGTTTCCTAGTGTTGAAACCCTAATTTCTCAATTTTAGTCGGAAATCAAGAAAAGGTTTTTATTGAGCTCCTGGCGTGCTCAAAACTAGAGAAAACATGAAAAATGTGCTTTTCAGCGGATTTCGCACGTTTTTGAGCCGGAAATTGGAACATTTTAGTGACGAATTAGGAAAAACTGGCGACTCAACTAACTTGGATACGGAAAATGACTAAAACCTGCAAACTCGATCTGAACGCTGAAAAATGACCTGATAGGGCTGAAAAACCGGCGAAAACTCTATTTTTTAACACCATTTCTGGAAAAATCTGCTTTTTAGCGGAATTCGCACGTTTGAGCAGGAAATTGGAAATTTTCGGTGGCGAAATAGGTGAAAATGACGACTATGATTACCTAGACTAACAGAAACCTAGCTTGACGACTAAATACCTGAAAACTCCATCTGGACGCTGAAAAATCGCTAAAAATCGGCGAAAACTCTGATTTCCACATGATTTCGCGATGTTTGCATTGCCAACTTCAAAACCGGCGCTTGATGAAGATAATGTACTTCTAGAGCTTCCGGAGGGCTAAAAACTAGTAAAAACATGAGAGAAACTCGAAAACCCGTGCTTTTCAGCGAATTTCGCACGTTTTAAGCCGGAAATTGGAAATTTTCAGTGGAGAAACCTAACTTGGTCACGGAAAATGACTAAATAGCTGAAAAATCGCTAAAAATCGGCAAAAACTCAATTTTTCACACGATTTCGCGATGTTTTCATTGCCGCCGCCTGATGCGTCACCCTGTTCGTCAAAGTTGCAAAAGAAGGTGGGCGTGAAACATGCAAAGACTAAAACAACATCTACACAACAGCGAACCATCACAACGATATATTCAGCAACGTACCGATGAGCTCTGTGACTCAGTAAGGCTACGAACGGATTTTGAATGGAGAGCCGATATTTTCTCTTTCACAACTCCGTCCATAAGAAACACTGATCTCAAACTGTGTGACGTTTCTGAGGCTTCGCCGGCTCCTTAGAATGAGGAAAAGGACCAGAGAAAGAAAAAATGCGGATAGAAAAGAGGGTCAACCAGTGAAAAAGAGACAGCGAGCGCCGTCGCCACGTCGTGTCGTCGCGCCACTCTCCTCAAGACCAATTCTCTCTCGAGACGCTGTGTCCAACAGGCGCCGGGCGCCTTTTTCTGGCTCTAGTGGAAAATAGTGAGGGAAGTGAAGAGATACGCAGAGACACATACTATTTGACCCTTTTCTTCTCAGAGTCTCATTTAATTGCCATTAATTCTGCGTCTCTATGCGCGTGCTTGCGCTGAGGAAGGAAAAGAGCCCACGACGTCTTCTTGTTTATTCAGATATCTCCTCTTTTTCGGTGGCTAATGAGAAAAGAAAAATAACGAAAAATTCTTCGATGCGCATAATGAAAACCTATGAAACACCAGTTTCTGGGCCCAAAATTGAGAAAAAAACGACCTTGAAACTTGAAATTAACGAGGGAACGGGCAGAAAACAAAACATGAGAAATTAGAAATTCGCGGGCGGCATCTGATGGTCAATTACCGGTGATTTTAGGTGAGAAATAGGATTTTCTCATAGAATTGCGTCATATTACCTGATTTTCGGGATATTTTTAACTTGAAAATGTGGTTTTTTCAGCGAAAGAATGGAAAACCTCGTGGAAATCTGGAAGAAAAACGTGGCAAAATTAATGATGACAAAGTTAAAGGCGCACGGAATTTTTCAGTGATGTGGGTCTCGGCACGAAACAACTTTTTACTGTAGGGATTTTGCGAAATAAGCGGAAAAACCGGGTTTTTTGAGTTATTTTAACATTTTTGAACGGAGAAAATTCTAGAAAATCTGAAATTTGTCTAAAAATTCAAATTTTTCAACAAATTTCAGCCTAAAAAACTGAAAAAAACCTACTTTGATGACAAAACAGTACCATTTAAAGGAACATTGAGATCTCAGAAAAGTGGGTCTCGACACGAAAACCTAGCTACTGTCTCTTGCAGAAAAAACGTAGATTTTCCAGCCGATTTCACCTATTTTTAGGCCTTTTCAGACGAAAAAAAGACACTAAAAACTGCTAAAAACTACAAAAACTCATCGACAAATTGTAGTTCGTATCACTGAGGTGTCAATCAACAAGTCGAAATCGACAGCGGAAAAAGAGAGAGCGTAGAGCGCTGAGTTGTCAAGGAGATAGTGGGAAAAAGGCGAAAATTTTCGGGAAGAAAAAGAGTAAAAGTGCTGGCAATCAGGGGGGAAACTTTTGAGGGCGGGTGTATGTGTGGATGACGTGGGTATTTATTTATTCGTCGTAAAAAGGAGGGCACGGGAAAAACAATAAATACGTATTTCTTGAGGGGCCGCGCGGGAAAAATTTAAATTTATACACGAAAAATGGGGTAAAAAAGGGTAAAATTCAAAAAAAAATTATTTAAATATCGCCCAAATCCTCGATATAGTTTTGTCCACTGGCCGACTCGAAGCTCATATTGAAGTCGTCGGAGATCGGTCCGAGGGGTCCATCATCGAAATCTAGCGTGTTGCGATGAGCGCCTCCATCCTTCTTCCGTTTCTGGCGAGTTTCCTTATCGGAGATTGAGTGGATATTGGCACGCGCCATAGCCGTCTTCCACAACAGCGATTTAGCTCTAAGAATCGAGCGATCGCATGTCTCATTGACTCTTCTCAGCGTGCTCTCCTCATCCCTCTCATCAATCAATCGAATGATCCCCGCGTTCTGATCGATTCTCAACTGCACATGCCCCGCCTCCACCAACTCCAACAACGCCGACTGCAAGTCTGGCATATTGGTGACAAGAGCCTCGCACATCGTCTCCATCTTAATCGTCGAGTACGGCCGCAAATACTGAATCACACATCGTTGACGGATTTTCGAGAAGAGCTCATCGACATTCCTCGAGATAAATGGATCGAGAAGAAGACGACTTCTAACACTTTTCATGATTTCAAAGCATTTTCCGAAACGAGAAGAACTGTAGGCGTTGAGGAGCTCGATGAAAAGGGGCTCCGATTCCAGAAGCTTCCGAATCGTCGGTGTCGCCGAGACCATCGTCTTCAAACACTTTCGAGCCATCGTCGCCATGGAGCACAACAGAGTATAGATTCCCAAGTCAGAAGACGTGACGAACCACTTCTGTTGGAGACTCTCCACCTTAATCTGAAGGACGCTTTCAGCCACTTGATGGTATTTCTTGTGTTTCAGCTTGAGAATCACTTGAGCCGCCAGACATTTCGCCAGTGCCGTCTCGATGAGTTGACGGTTCGTGAGTGAGGCGACCGCTGCGTTCGCGTCACGCTCCACGAGATATGTCGAGTTCTCACCGCGTGGTTGTTGCGCGTTCTGAAATATTCGAAATTATAGAAAAAGTGGGCGGAGTTTCATCCCATTTTGCAGTTTTTCAGCTCGAAATCACTTAAAATAGACTGGAATTTTACTAAAAAAAAGCCCATTTGTAGCTGAGAATGGTGGATTTTAGAAAGTTTTGAGAGAAAAACGCGTCGAAGACACGCCAGACTCTCTAAAACCAGCTCGAACGCGCCAAAGACACGCCAGACCCTCCAGAACCAGCTCGAACGCGCCAAAGACACGCCAGAGTCTCTAAAACCAGTTTGAACGCGCCAAAGACACGCCAAACTATCTAAAACCAGCGGGAACGCGCCAAAGACACGCCAGACTCTCTAGAACCAAGTTGAACGCGCCAAAGACACGCCAGACTCTCCAGAACCAGCTCGAAAACGCCGAAGACACGCCAGACAACCGATTTTGCGCATTTTTGCTCAAAATTCATAGATTTTCGCTCTGAAAACGATATCTAGACTATAAATGGATGTTTTTAGAGAATTTTCAGCCGATTTTTGAGCTTTTTTCAGCCAAAACCGCACCTTCTCCGCATCATCCGCATCCTTCAACGATCTGTACGCGGTGGAGGTGATATTCTCGAGTTTGGCCCAATCGTTGGCACTGATTGATACCTCGATCCAGTTGAGCCACATCTGGAAATGGAAATTGTGAAAATCACAGAAAATATGCGATTTTGGACATTTTTCAGCTAAGAACTTCAATTTCAGAGGGATTTCACTGAAATTGACTAAAAAAAGGGTTTTGGACACAAATATCGTAAAAAAGGGGGATTTTGAGCATTTTTCAGCCAAAATCGAATTCCAGGATCCTGCTACAGTATCCCAAAGGATCGAAGCCTAGGATACGGCTACAGTGTCCCATAAGATCGAAGCCTAGGATCCCGCTACAGTATCCCATAAGATCGAATCCTAGGATCCGGCTACAGTACCCTATAAAATCGATTTCCAGGATCCGGCTACAGTATCCCATAGGATCGAAGCCTAGGATACGGCTACAGTGTCCCATAAGATCGAAGCCTAGGATCCCGCTACAGTATCCCATAAGATCGAATCCTAGGATCCGGCTACAGTACCCTATAAAATCGATTTCCAGGATCCGGCTACAGTATCCCATAGGATCGAATCCTAGGATCCGGCTACAGTACCCTATAGGATCAAATTCCATTTCCTGACCAAAACTCACATTAATAGAATGCTTCAACTGTGTACAATAGTCACGAATTCCTCTAGAATACAGTCTGAAAGCCTCTTCAACCTTTCCAGCACTAACAAAGTGCTGAAATAGATCCTCCATAGCGCGTCTCGTCGATTCCTTCACTCCCTCATCCTTGTGTCTCTTGTATTCCGCCTGCAACTGATCCAACTGGATTTGCCACGTGGAACCCGTCTCCTCAATCCATTTGGCGTCTCGAATCGGCAACTGGAGATTCACACACTTCGTCTTCGATTTGTTATCTTTTGACAGTTCTGTCTCCAGCTCATTGAAGAATGCCATGTAGTGAGTGATATCAGTTGTATGGGCTTTCAGATGGTTGATCAGCACGATGTAGGCGTCGGCACGAAGTGGTGGACAGTGTTTTGCGATGAATCGGCCTCTGGAAATGGGAAACATTGGGGTTAGAGCGTCAAAAATGGTCAAAATAAGCTAGAAAATGGGATTTTTCCTTTAAAATCGGCCAGTGAGAGTCAAAAATCACTCAAAATCGCCTGGTCTGGCGCGCCTTTGACGCGTTATATCGACTAATTTGATTGTTTTCTCTCGGTTTTTTCTGAGATTTTGACAAATTTGTTGTGATTTAGAGGTCAGTTTTAGGCTGATTTCCGCTCAAAAACAAGTAAAAACGCGTCAAATGCGCGCCAGATTCTTTGAAATCCTCATATAACGACTGGAATCTTTAAAAACGTTAAAAATCCAATTAAAACGCGTCAAAGGGGCGCCAGACGGCTACTACCTTTAAAAATGACGAATTTTGCTGAAATGTTTGGCAAAAACTGACGTTTTAGTGATTTTTCACCAAAAAAATTGGTTTTTTGAAAATTCTCACTGAAAATTCATATCTGGCGCGCCTTTGACGCGTTTCAGACGGTTTTTTTTCTATTTTTTTCTCGATATTACGCTCTGAGGACAATGTGTCTGCTCAAAATGATTAGGAGCGGCTTTTTCCGTTCCTGGCGTGCCTTTGACGCGTTTTTGCAAAAAAACATGATTTATGCTCAAAATCTCGCAATAATCCTGCTTTAAACGCCAGAACCAGCCAACAAACCTGACAAAAAACGCGTTTCCATCATAACAACACGCCAACGACTCCACATCCACCGCCGCCTCCTTCACCGTCAAATCGTACGTCTCATCGAAGTTCTCCTTGTCTCGTTTCTCCTCGAGACGTGTCACATGTGCTGAAAATTAATAATTCATTGAAAAATTTGGTAAAAATTGGTCATTTTCAGGCCGAAACAGTAAAAACGCGTCCAAGGCGCGCCAGATTCTTTGAAAACTATGAAAAGTGTGGAAATTTGATAAAAATCGATCATTTTCCGGCGGATTTTCGCTCTAACACAAGTTGAAACCCGTCATTTTGCAAAAATCAATCAATAAATGCCCACATTTCACCGCATCAAGCGGTACTGCATCGTGCTCGAAAACCGGTGGCGCTGGATCCATGGCTCCGGCGATTTCACGTGTTGCACTTGATGATTCGCCCGTCTGAAACTATTTCTAGCTTTATTAAGAGTCCAGAATCAATAAAAATGCTAACCGGCGTTCCTGTATCCATTGGATCGTCGAATTCAGCGACGTTTGACATTTTTTATGCTGGAAAAAGAAAAGCTCGAGTTTTGACCAATTTTAGCATGAAAATCAATAATTTCAACGGTGAAAAGGGGTTTTTATTGAACTCAGAGAGTTTTTTAACCTATTTTAGAAAGAAAAATGACGAAAAACGGCCTAGAACTCAATGGGGGACACTCAATAAATTAATGAGCGTTCGAAAAATACATTCGCCGTGGAGCGCGTTTGCATCATTTTTTCTCTGCGTCTCCTCGTTTCACACACTGTCTCGCCTGGATTTAAATTGTTTTTTGGAATTCTTATTTGTCATTATTTCCCAGAGGATTTTTGGGTTCTCCAGGAAGATTTTTGTGATTTTTAGGGTTGAAAATCGATATTTTCACACTTAAATAGCATAGTTATCGTGAAAAAATAGAAAAAATATGGAAAAATTGCAGATTCAAGAGTGATGTCCAAGTCCGGCGAGGGTTCCTCAATATTCGGGAAAATGAGTGGGTTTTTGGGGTTTTTTAGGGGTTCTAAGGGGTTTTGAAGGCTCCAGACACACTGAGATGAGTTTGGAGGCGTTTAAAGCACTAGAAAACCCAAAAATTCGAAGTTTTTTGGACATTTTTGCCCAAAAACGAATTTTCCAGCCACTCGCCCAGCGGGCAAGCGTCAAATCAAGCCAACCGCCATCCTCTACGCGACTCTTCACGAGAATCACAGTTCCGATGAGGAAGATGAGGATTTCGAGATGAAACCATCAGAAATCGGGGGGAAAACTGATTCCGATGAGGAGGAGGGCAGCTCTTCAGAAAATTCTGAAAATTCTGATGAAGAGGAATCAGAAGACGACGAAAACGAGGAGCAAGAAGACATCGACGACCAGGAGAAGCAGAGAACACCGTCTGTCGAAAAAGATTCAGTCGTGGTGTGCGGTGTCTGTGTCAATCAGCGGAATGTGGTCGCCGCTGGGGATTTTATGCAGTGTGATAAGTACGGAAGCTCAAAATCCCAATTAAATTCCCAAAAGCTTGGAAAAAACGAGAGAAAACGCGTCAAAGACACGCCAAAGCGTGAAATTTCGATAAAAATCCGTCATTTTCAAGAGGATTTCCGCTCTAAAACATGTAAAAACGCGTCAAAGGCGCGCCAGATTTTTGAATTCAGCCCGAAAATTACCGATTTTTATCAAGTTTTCACATTTTCTCATTGATTTCAAAGAATCTGGCGCGTCTTTCGCGCGTTTTTTATTGTTTTAGAGCGGAAATCACACCAAATTTGTCGAAATCATGGAAAAAAACGAGAGAAAACCGTCAAATTAGTCGACATAACGCGTCAAAGGCGCGCCAGACTATGTGATTTTGAGTTATTTTTGACGGTCTTCTATGAATTTTAAAGGGAAATACCCAATTTTCAGCTATTTTTGACGATTTTTACCGCTAAGTGGCCAATTGTGAAAGAAAAAATCAGTTTTCTGGTACTTTTTGACGCTCACTCTCCAATTTTAGAGAACGCGTCAAAGGCGCGCCAGATAAGACTGAACAAGAGCGGAAATCGACGGAAATTAGCTTGAAAATGACCGATTTTCACCAAATTTTCACATTTTTCAATCAATTTCAAAGAATCTGGCGCGCCTTTGACGCGTTTTAACTGGTTTTTGAGCAAGAAAATACCGATTTTCCCCAGATTTCACCAATTCTTTAACGCGTCAAAGGCGCGCCAGACTGGGCAATTTTGAGTGATTTTCGACGCTCTGAGACCAGTTTCAGCTTGAAAAATCTTAAAATTAATCGATATTCTGTCTGAAACGCGTCAAAGGCGCGCCAGATATGACTGAACATGAGCGGAAATCAGTCTGAAAATAACGAATTTTGCCAAATTTCACCAAATCTGGCGCGCCTTTGACGCTTTCGGAAAAATTGTTTTAGAGTGAGAATCCGCCTGAAAATGAAGGATTTTTACCAAATTTTCACATTTTTCAATTGATTTTACTAAATCTGGCGCACCTTTGACGCGTTTTTACTTGATTTAGTAGCTTGAAAATGACAGCTTTTAATCAAATTTTACTGAATCTGGCGTGCCTTTGACGCGCTTTTGAGTGAAAATTTTCATTTTTTAGCTATTTTTGACGATTTTCAACCTATTTTTGCCAAATTTTCTCACATTTTCCCATTTCCAGATGCGGAATCCACGTGCACGAGTCATGCTACGGTGGTCTCCCCGTCGCCGACCCCGAAGAGACCCGCTGGTTCTGCGAACCGTGCCAATACGGTCTCATCGAACCGCCGCACTGCGAGTTCTGCCCCTCTCGATTCGGCGCTTTCAAACGATCCGATATCCCGGGCCGCTGGGCTCACGCGGTGTGCTCTCTCTATACTCATGGGGTGACGTGGAGTCAGGAGCACACGACGACGGGTGTTTCATGGGAGAATCTAGAGAATTCAGTGTTCGGAAGACGTGTGTGTACCGCGTGTTCTGATAAGATTGAGGCGAGATTCGGGGTGGCGTCACGGTGTGAATCAGGAATGTGTAAAGAGTACATGCATGTGACTTGTGCTCAGAAGCTGGGGCTCTTGGTAGATGAGACCGATGAGTCAGATGATGTCATCGTCGCTGTTCCTCGCTACTTCTTCTGTAAAAAACACACGAATCAGGAGAATTTGAAACCGTTCCAACGGAGATTCGAGCAGTGGGAGAAGGCGGAGGGACGACGGATCACGGTGCATCGTCGCCGGAAGGCGTTGAGAGGGGAGGAAGATGCGTTGAGGATTCAGATGAGGGAGACGTTGGAGGAGACGATTCGAGAAGAGGATAGGGGGAAGATGAATGGAAGTGTGGCGGGAGGGGAGAAGATTAAGCAGGTAGGAGCATTGAAATGAGCGAAAAAGCGAAGAAAATCGGGTTTTTAGAAGGAAAATCGCTGAAAATTGGCAAAAATCCTAGATTTTTGTCAAAAAATTCCGAAAAATCAGTCTTTGTTAAGGTACAGAGCTGACTGGCGCGCCTTTGACGCGTTTTAGCAAAAAAATCGCTGAAAATCGGTAAAAATCAATAAGAAATTAGGAAATTAGCCTAAAAATGACTGATTTTCACCAAAGCTTCTCAGTTTTCTATCGATTTCAAAGAAACTGGCGCGCCTTTGACGCGTTCTTACTTGTTTTGCTCTGGCAAGAAAATGACAGATTTTCACCGAATTTTCACATTTTCTATTTATTTCGAAGAAGAGTTGCAAGAAAAATTTGTATTTTGAAGTCAAAAATATTGAAAATTGAGTTTTTTCAATCAAACATCGGTGAAAATCGGTGAAAATCCTGGATTTTTGACCGAAAATGACATTTTTCACTACCGAAATAGCACATTCCTTTTATGACGGAAGTATGACGGGAAAGAAAAGGAAATTGGCAGGAAAAGCGCACAATTTTGAGCTTAAAGCGCTGAAAGAAAGAATCTGGCGCGCCTTTGACGCGTCCTCAAAAATCCCCCTTTTCCGCTGTTTCGGCATCAAAAATCCTAGATTTTCCGCAATTTTCGACCTCAAGAACCCTTCAATATCACTAAAAACGGTTTACGAGTCCAAAAATTCACATTTTATCGATAATTCGTCTAAAACGCGTCAAAGGCGCGCCAGAATAGGAGCGGGATTCGAAAATGTCTGATTTTCAGCGAAAGCTTTCAAAACATTTTAATGAAAAAATACTGAAGACATCACTTTATATCAAAAATTTCAGCAAAATCCGTAATTTCTCAATGTAGTAGTTGTCTGGCGCACCTTTGACGCGTTTCGATTGGATTTTTTGACGTTTTTAAGGATTCCAAGGTTCTATATGAAGATTTCAAAGAACCTGGCGCGCCTTTACTAGTTTTCGAGCGGAATTCACAACAAATTTGCCGAAATTTCGGAAAAAACGAGAGGAAACCGTCGAATTAGTCGATAGAACGCGTCAAAGGCGCGCCAGACTCGGCGATTTTGAGTGATTTTTGACGCTCTCCGACCAATTTTAGAGGAAATATCGCATTTTCCAATTATTTTTTGACTCTGTAAAATCAAACTGGCGCGCCTTTGACGCGTTCTACATCAAACTTCTCTCTCTCCAATTTCAGGCTCGCCTTCTCAACTCGTCCACCGAGTTCTTCGATCGTTTCGAGACGAAAGCCGAGGATTCGGGACTGTCGAAAAAAGAGTTTCGTGATCCGTTCTACGATATTAAGCTCACAAATGCATCACATGTTCCCATCGGATTCTCGAAAGAGTATATTGAGTGAGTTTGTGGGGTCTGGCGTGTCGTTGACGCTTTTTCTGAGATCAGACTAATTATGAGTGAATCTGGCGTGCCATTGACGCGTTTTTTGAATTTAAAAGGGAAATTTTTGAATCTTCTGGCGTATCGTGGACGCGTTTTTGAATTTTTCGACCGGTTTTCAAAACCGCTGGCGTGCCGTTGACGCGTTTTCTGAGATCAGACTCATTTTGAGTGAAACTGGCGTGTCGGTGACGCGTTCTGGAACTTTTCGACCCATTTTTTCAAAGACTGGCGTGCCTTTGACGCGTTTTCTGAGATCAGACTCATTTTGAGTGAAACTGGCGTGTCGGTGACGCGTTCTTGAACTTTTCGACCGATTTTTTCAAAGACTGGCGTACCGTTGACGCGTTTTTGAAATCAGACTCATTCTGCGTGAATCTGGCGTACCTCTGACGCGTTTTTTGAAGTCAGAAACGTGAAAAACCTCTTTTTGAATCGCTGGTGTCTTTGACTCGTTTTTGAAACTTTTCTATCGGTTTTTCCAAAATCTGGCGTGCATTTGACGCGTTTTATGGAAAAGTGAAAATTCTCGAGGTTTTGACCAATTTCTAACGAATCTGGCGCGCGTTTGGCGCATTTTTGAAAAAAAAAACAATTTTTCGTTGAAAATAGTGCCGATTTCGAGATTTTTACATTTTTGACCCAGTCTGGGGTGTCTTTGACGCGTTTTTTGAAGAAAAAATGTGATATTTGACTCATTTTAACCGAATTTTCTCTCATTTTGAGTGAATCTGGCGTGCCTTTGACGCGTTTCCACTCTCCAAAACTATATTTTTCTTGCAGTTTCATGCAAATCCGCGACTCTCAAATCATCCCAGAAGAGGAGGAAAAACTGCGAAAAGCGCGTGATCTGTTGGCCGAAACGAAGACTCGACAAGAGAAGAAATCGGCGTCGAAACAACTATCCGATCGATTTCATTCGAATGAGGAACAGATTGAGAAGAAATTGGAATCACTTGAGAAATTGCATTCACTGCTCGCGGAGCTCGGCGGGGACGGCGGCGCACTGTCGCAATTTTTGTCGCGGAACAGTGCGGATGGGGCCAGGAATTCGAGGAATTCTCCAGCGCTGATGGTATCGAAAAAGGAAAAAGAGCATTATACGTGTGTGGTGTGCCGGAAAGCGACGGAGCAACACAAGCAGACCCAATGTGATCAGTGTCATAAGAGTTATCATATTGGGTGTCTGTCCCCTCCGTTGACTCGTCTTCCGAAACGAAATAATTTCGGATGGATCTGTTCTGAATGTAATGAGTCGAGTGATGATGAGCCGGAGATTCCGATGGAGACGGAGGACGCGCCGAGGGCTTCGAGAAGCAGAAGACCGCCGGCGAGGCTTTCCGCGTTTTTGAGCCAATAAATTATCGATTTGTCTTTTTTTTCGTGATTTTGACCCGATTTTACCTCTGAAATCTCTTTTTTCCCTGTTTTTATGGTGTTTTTCCTCTGAAATCGTCCAAAATACCTCAAAATGAGCGAAAAATTCGCCATCTGGCGTACCTTTGACGCGTTTTCTCGTTTTCGCATTTTCTCACTTTTCCGGTCTTTTGAATCCCTTTTCCGTCATTTTTCTGAATTTTCCCCAATCTGGTGTACCTCTGACGCGTTTTCGAGTCAAAAATTGTTGGATTTTTCGTTGATTTTGGGATTTCTGACCAAGTTTTGCCCATCTCGAAAATTTCTGGCGTACCTTTGGCGCGTTTTCGAATCAACACTCTGTCATACGATATCCTTGAAGCCCCGTCCCTTTTTACCTCATTTTGTCACTTTTTTCAAGTTTCGGAACCCATTTTCAAAATTTTCCCCAATAATTATATTGTCAAAACAAACTTTCTTGACATTCGGTGTTTGCGGACCTAAGTTCCCGAGCTTAAAATAAGCCACGCCCACTTTCCGTTGTCTCGGATATATATTCAGAAAAGATCGGGGAGTTCGACTAATATCATAGCCGAGACAACGGAAAGTGGGCGTGGCATATTTTAAGCTCGGGAACTCAGGTCCGCAATCACCGAATGTCAAGAAAATTTGTTTCGACAATAGGACTTTTTGTGGTTTTCACTCAATTTCACTCCTAAAATCCCATTTTTCCCGATTTTTGCATCGATTTTCCTCGTTTTTTTGATATTTTTTCACTAAAATCGGTAAAAATGTCTCAAAATGTGCAAAAAACCGTTTTCTGTCAACTAATTGCCGGATTTTTTGTGGTTTTTCGATGATTTTTGACCCAGTTTTCCCCATTTAGAAGATTTCTGGCGTACCTCTGACGCGTTTTCGAATTAACACTTTGTTATACGATTTTCCTCAATCCACACCCCCTTTAACCACTTTTACCTCATTTTTGACACTTATCCGGTCTTTTGAATGTCCTTTTCTGTCATTTTTCCGATTATTTTCCCAAATCTGGCGTGCCTTTGACGCGTTTTCACCCCCGTTTCGACCCAAAACCTATACCAGCGCTGAAATAGGGGATTCTGGAAATTTCAGCTCCAGAATCCTCAATTTTCAGGCCACGCCCCTTTTTCATCTTTTTGCTGTCAATTTAAAACATTTTATTGTAAAATTCTCGATTTTCGCCCTCACAATTTTTACAAACAATTAAAAACCACCGCTCCATTATTCTATTCCTTCGCTGTCACCACCACATCCAACAGCTCCACCTCCTCTTCTGACTTCTTGACTTCTGAATCTTTAGAAGACGTGACGGCTTCTGAATCCCCCTTCCGACACCCTCTGAACAGCGGTCCCGCATCGAAATCATCAATGTCTTCCGGCAACTTTTTGTTCTTGGTCTCCGGTTGGAGCAGCACTAAGCCAGCCGCGATGAACGACATGATGCATAACAAGATGGCCGGCGCGTCCTGGTTTATGGCGGTCTGGAATTGAAAAAATGACGTCTGGCGTGCCGTTGGCGCGTTTTTTTGAGTTGAGCTTACCAGCCGATTCATATAGGGCGCTCCGATGGATCCCAACTCGCCGACGAATGACACAACACCGCTGAACACGTTTCGGATGGTTGTTGGGGTGCCCTGCAAATGTCAAATGTGCAAACGCGCTCCATCGATAATGATGCAAATGCGCCCTACCTCAGAATACAATAACGGCTGAGACGACCAGACAATAGAATTGGTGGATTTCGCTAGCAGCGGGAAGATCATCTTCCAATTGCCATGCATTGGTATCCAGACCGTACAAATCATAAAGACGGCGGTGAGGACCAGCGACCCGAAGGAGACGGTCTTACGGTCGAAAATGATGAGAAGGATGACGGACAGGAAACCGGCGGGAAGCTCGACGAGACCTGATAGGAAGTAGCCGGTGGTCTCGTCTTCGGAGAGTTCGGTGGAGTAGAGGGACAGTGCCCAGTAGGTACCGCTCATGACGATTCTGGAATTAGTACCATTGGATAGAATAAGTCAAGCGGTATATTTTTGTAGTTGACCACTTTTTGATAGCTCCGCCCACTTTTGAGATATAGCGCTTTGAACGCAGTAGTGGAGGAGAGCCACTAGAAGACTGTAAACTTTAAGATCTCTTCACAACTTTCCGTGTTACCCCACTGTTCTAAGACTTGGCACATGTACTAAAAAGGTTATGGGCTACATTTCCTCAGTTGACAGTTTTTCGGTAGCTCCGCCCACTTTTGAGATATAACGCTTTGAACGCAGGCGGCTAGGGAGAGTCTTGGCTTGAGAGGAGAGAAGCTTTCGTTTCTCTGCACTCTCTTTAGCTAGAGATGTGAAACATAGATTTTTGAAAAGAGGAAGTCCAATCGGTTCCAAAAATAGTAAGTTTGACATAGTTTCAACAAAAATTTCTGGAGATTCAGACTTGGCAAAAAAAAACAAAAAATTTTTTTTCGAAAATTTCAAATTTTGAGATTCCATCACGACTTCCGCTCTTACCCCTCTATTTCAAGATTCAGCATGTAAACTAATTAGGTCAAGGGCTACATTTTTCTAGTTAACCACTTTTTCGTAGCTCCGCCCACTTTTGAGATACGCGCCTTGAAAGAGAGGCATGATGTAGTGTGGGGAGAAAAGGGCGTGGAGGAAGTGACATAGAAGATTCCGTCAGCTGTTACTCCACTATTTCAAGATTTTGCACATACACTAATCAAGTCAAGGGCTACATTTTTCTAGTTGAAAATTTTTCACTAGCTCCGCCCACTTTTAAGATACACCTCCTCCAAGTCTAGCGGCTCTAACAACCTCATGTGAGAAGGTGGAATCGGTGTATCTCTACCAGATTTAACTCTTCTAACCCCAAATTTTGTGGGTAAACTCACAATATATAAGAGTTGATGAGCACATGCACAAAAATCCTGGGAATGAACAAATCCCTGAATGTTCTCGTCTTTTCGCTAGTCTGCTGGTTAGCGGATCGGCAATCGATAAGGCTGATAGTCTGCTTGTTGAATGTCATCGATGCGTTGATGTATCTGGAATCTCGGGGATTCAGAATCTCTTCTTCTTACCCTAGAAGAAAGGACTCACTTCTCAATCTTCCGATTATTCTTTTTCGTCAATAACCAATGCAACGATTCCGGTGTAAACCAGTAGAACGGGATAGTCAATAACCCCGGCACCGTCGCCATCAAATATAACATCCGCCAATTCTTGAAGAACATATAGAACACCCCAGCCAGCATATATCCCCCAACCCAGGAGATGGAGGTTAGTACTGGGATGAAAGACCGGAACTCAACGGACACCGATTCCATGCAGAGCACGAAGCCAGTCATGGAGAAGGAGGTAGTGGTGACGCCGGAGATGAAGCGGAAGAGCAAGAAGATCCAATAATTGGGGGCAATCACGCATATCAAATTAGCAATTACACTGATATACAAGGGAATCAAAAACAAGGGTCTTCGACCCAACAAATCCGATAGCTGACTGATAAACGGTGACACCACCATCCCGCCGACCAGGAATATCGATGTGGCGTGCTCCGCCATACCCTGATGCTCACACACCAAATCAAAGTCACTGGTTATTGTCGATTTCTTGTCGAGCTCGTAGGCGTAGCTGAAAAAGCAAGAAGAAATAAAAAAAGGGATGATACAAGAGAAGATCGTCGCTTACCTGGCCCCCGGCACTGCTAAACACTCTATTGTAGAGTTGTATTGCATATCCTTGACATGACAACTGTCACCGACGAGTGGGGAGAAGTACTGAAACTTTGAATTTAAGTGGGTTTGGTAGAGTAAAAAGAGGGCTTCATTTTTGTAGTTGACGGTTTTTTGGTAGCTCCGCCCAGTTTTGAGATATAACGATTTTAGTGATGGGAGAGCCACTAGATCCCAGTGAACTTTAAGATCCCGTCACAACTTTCCGTGTTACCCCTCTATTTCAAGACTTAGTACATGTACTAAACAGGTTTCGGGCTACATTTTTGCAGTTGACGGTTTTTTGATAGCTCCGCCCATTTTTGAGATATAACGCTTTGAAAGCTGGCGACTTGTAAGGGGGGTGAGCCTTGGGTATAGAGGAGGAGGCTCTCGTTTCTCTGCGCTCTCTTTAGCTAGAAACTTGAAATTTAGTTTTTTGAAAAGAGGAAGTCTAGATGGTTCTAAAGAATATAAAATTAATATGGTTTCAGTGAGAATTCCAGAAATTTCAGACTTCGCAAAAATTTCAGAAAAAATGAAAAAAACATTTTTTTTTTTGGAAAATTTTGGAAAATGTCAAATTTCTAGATTCTGTCACGGCTTTTGCTGTATATTCACATTATTGAGTCTTTCTAGGTGTGATAACCCAGAAGGAGAGACGCAGACAGTCAGACACTCTCGCTTCTCTGCGTCTCCTCCCCTCTCTCCTCTTCTCCCTCGTTGGCGTTTCGGTCTAAAAGCGCATATCTCAAAAGTGGGCGGAGTTATCGAAAAGTGGTCAACTACAAAAATGTAGCCCGTGATCTGTTTAATATGTATGCGAGATCTTGAACACTTGGAACTGAAAGGGAAGCTGTGACGGAATCTCAAAGTTTGGCATTTTCGAAAAATCTGTTTTTTGCCAAGTCTGAAAATTTTCAGAATTTTTACTGAAACCATATCAATTTTATATTTATTGAAATTGTTTCGGCTTCCCCTTTTCAAAAATCTATGTTCGACATCTCTAGCCGAAACTCGAGCTTCTCTGCGCCTCCACCTCTATCTAGTGGCTTCTATAATTAAAGACGCATATCTCAAAAGTGGGCGGAGCTATCAAAAAATGGTCAACAGGAAAAACGTAGCCCTTGACCTGTTCTGAACACCTACCGCACTATTCGGCGTCTCCCTATCCGGTAGATCACACATAAAAGTGATGGATTTCGTGATGAACGGCATGATCATCATGTTCAAAGCGAACAACATGTGAACTGACGTGGTGATGACGTAGGCAAGCATCTGAACATATATTTTATATTGAATTTAACAATAAATTGATAAAAAGAAGTTTGACCTACCTGATACCTTCCATATTTACCAAACGCTGAGAGCACCTTGTCGGCATCCAAATGGAGGTAGTTGATGGTGGCGGATATTGAATTGGCACGTACGGGGGGAGGTGATGGCGACTCGTTGTTTGTCATTCTGAAATAATAAAATTGAGATTTAGGAAAAAAATTGATACAAAATGCAACAAATTTGAGAAAAATCGGTTGACACTGAAGAAATTTGGAGCCAAAGTTTTGTACCACCGATTGGCACAACTACTCGAAAACTCATTGTGTAGATCAAGTCTAGGGCTACATTTTTGTAGTTGACAACTTTTTCATAGCTCCGCCCACTTTAGAGATACGAGCTGTTAAAGATGCTAGGAGAGTGAGAAAGAAGAAGTAGAGAAACCAGAGTGTCTGACGGTCTGCGTCTCTTTCTTGCAGAGATATCAAAAAGTCGTCAACTACAAAGTTATAGAGAATTTTACGCTGATCATTTTTGTAGTCAACCGTTTTTTGGTTGCTCCGCCCACTTTTGAGATACACCTCCTCGAAGATGAGCGGCTCTAAAAACCAAGGAGGTGAGAGGGTGCGGCTACCCAAAACGCGTCAAAGGCGCGCCAGATTTTGTGGTACACTACTAAATAAGGGGAGGACAGAGCCTAAAACTATAATTGAATCCTTTAAAAAAAAGAAAAAAAAATACCGAAAATTACCAACATTGCACTACTGGTAACAGTAAGTAGGCTTTCCTGGAGCGCGTCAACGGCGCGCCAGCCAGATATTTTGGATATTTGTTAAAATCTTTAAGACGGAGAGTAATTAAGTAAATAAAAATTCTCAAAAAACCATGGAAACCGTCCTAAACCAGCTAGCTGAAGTACGTAAGCTAGTTATTTAGTGAAAACGCGTCAACGGCGCGCCAGACGCTCTGTCACAGATTCTATCTGACCTATTATAGTAGTTTCTAGAAGCAATTTAAAAGAAAAAACTAAAAATCTGTCAGAATGAAAAAAGTAGAAAAATTTGACAGACACTTCCCCCTCTCACGATTTTAAGTCGATATGATATATATATATATAGATGGAGGGAGAGAGAGTTTCAGAAATCGATGAGTTACAGACAACTAGACATATTTCTTTCCAATTGATAAGACAGACTTTACATAGAGAGCCCTGGCCATTTTTATGATAAGACACACGTTAGTGAGACGATAAGAGAGACAAATTTGGTTAGAAAGCGGTGCGGTTAGGGATGGTGCCAGGTGGTGGACGGGGGAAGTAGAGTTGGAAGACAAGCTGTTCGGGGGACAATGTCAGATAGATAATGTCAGAATGCCAAAAACTAGAAAATCTTGGTTAAAAGTGCCTAGATCCTAGATTCTGGAGCCTGGAGCAAAGAGCCTCAACAAAGAGTGGAAATGGCTAGGAAGCATAGGAAACGTTTCTAAGCGGCCGGGAGAGCAAATTTTCTAAATGAAATTCAAATGAACAAAAAGTAGAAGTTATAAAGATTCTGAATCATCTGTTTTTAAAATTATTATAGGTTAGAAATTGAGAGAGTTACGAGAGAACTTATGTTTGTTGTAGCGGGATGGCTTGGAAGTTAGGAGGAATATTGTGATTGCAGCGGCTTTAATTCAATTAAAGTTAAATAAAACATATATCATTAGGTCACTCAAGACATAAGGATTCTGAATCTGTTTTTAAATTTTCTGTAGGTTAGAAATTGACAGAGTAATGAGAGAAGGAAATAGAGTGGGTGGCTTAGTAGTTAGGACGGCTGCGTCTTTTGATTTACATTGATGAAAAATATACCATTGAAAAGGTAAAGACATGAGGATTTTGAATATGTATTCAGATTTCTTGTGCGTTAAAAACTTGCAGAGTTATGAGAAAACTTAGGTCGGATGTAGCGTGATGGCTTGAAAGTTAAAAGGTGCATAGGATAGATGTGGCTTCAAGATGATTTCAAATGAAAATATACCATTGCAAAGCTAAAAACATAAGGATTCTGAATCTGTATTCAGATTTCTTGTGCGTCAAAAACTGACTGAGTTATGACACAACCAGTAGGGGTGGCTTTGTAATTAGGAAGTGTGAAAAGGTACAATGGGGTTGTCGGAAGCGATTTGAAATTTGGATGTGAAAAATGAAAATTATATAATTAGAAAGCTGAATTTGTGATGATTCTGAATTAGTTTTCAAAATTGATTCTGACGAAAACTAGTTGAGATATGAGGGTTTGAACTTGAGGTACCTTTGGCTTATGATAGTGGAGTCGAAACAGATGCGGTTTTCGACGAAATGAGCTGGAATACAAATTCTCTATATTGACAAATATTATATGAGAAAAAACTGAATTTGCGAGGATTATAAACCTGTATTCAGATCAAAAACTGGCAGAGTTATGAAAATAAAATTAAGGGCACGGAGTTGCGATTAGTAATTAGAAAGCGTATCAGGGACAAAGCGATTTTAATATGTCAAATGAAAAAATATACCATTGAAAAGCTGAAATTGTGAGGATTCAGAATCTGAATTCAAAATTTGATTCTGATAAAAAATTGCTGAGATATGAGGATTTGAACTTGACGTACTATTGACTTATGATTGCGCAACTTGTGTGGCAGAATTTATTTTTTTATACCTGAAACTACGGAAATACTCCTAAAAACTCTCTCAAAATCGTTTTTTTATCAGGCACAAAGTACATGAGTCTGTCTTATGACACGTTTTGATATTGTTCAAAACAGAGACATACATATGGAGTCGATGTGTTTACATATGAATGCGTCTCCTCACTTTTGTGAAAAGAATCATGGGAAGAAAATAACTGTCTTGTGACTGAAGGCGATTTTTAAAAGTCAAAAATAGTTCTGGAACATTCGGTTTTTTTTGCCAACAACAGCTATGGTGCCTTCCGGTTGCCTGACAGTCTTACAGGTACCTATCTTTAAAATCGCATATCTCATAAGTGGGCGGAGCTATCAAAAAGTTGTCAGCTACAAAAATGATCAGCGTAAAATTTTCTATAACTTTGTAGTTGACTACTTTTTGATATCTCTGCAAGAAAGAGACGCAGACAGTCAGACACTATAGTTTCTCTACTCCCTCTCTCACTCCCTCCCAGCATCTTTAAAGACGCATATCTCAAAAGTGGGCGGAGCTATCAAAAAGTTGTCAACTACAAAAATGTAGCCCAAAACCTGTTCAGTAAACATGCCATGTCTTGGAATAGTGGGATTACATGGAAAGTTGTGACGGGATCTCAAAATCTCAAACCTTACCGATTTCAGCCGGCACAGTTTACAGACCTACGTATTAAACACATGAATTCCCTTTAAAAATCATTAAAACCAACTACAAAACATGGGAAAATGTGCTTTACTAGTCTCCAAGAAAATGGAAAGAGACTAGGTTTGCAGAGAGTCGGTGTCACTTCTCGGTTCATTGTGATAAGAAAAGGTAATCATAAAAGTTGTCCTCATTTGACACTTTCTGATGATAAAGAGTTAAGAAGAGGGAGAGGTATTGGGAAAAGAAAAAATGCACTTAAAGTACGAATGTCGCTAAATCCAAAGATCAAGAAACTTTGACCCTGCCTACAGGGCTCTTACAGTAGGACTGTTAAATCTAGGAGTTTCACTCAACTGACTAGGAAAGGTCGGAATGAGGGACCTATATCAATAGAAAGCTGAAATAACACTGATTACAAATATATATTCAGTTTTTTTTTTCGAGGGCTGGTATTCGAGAAAAACCAGGTCAAACACACCTTTTCAAGCGTCTGTAAGGTAGCGGTCCAAACGTCGACCTCGTTTTTCTCGAACACCAGGCATCGAGAGCAAAAACTAACTGTATAGTTGAAATCAGGAGGGTTTCAGCTTTCCACGGTCACTCGGTGGCCAACTCTAGTGAAATAAACTTTTGTCAGGGTGTCAGAAGAACTGAAAACCTTCCAACTTACCGAATCATCCATGAAAGCATTTCCCATTTATCTAACTTCTTTCTCATTGTTGCATCCGGTTTGTAGTCCTTGCCACTGAATCCAGTTCCTGGTGGTTGATAGAAAGAATAAGTTTTTCTGATATATTCCAGATCAGGACGATTCACACCCGCGTCTACCGTGAGTAGTCCGGATAAATGAAAAGATTGAAATTTTCTACTATTCTAGAATAAGGGATTCATACCCATCGTTACTCACATCAATTTCGTCGTCATCCCTTTTTTGGTCTATCGGTGTACTGTACTGGATCGTTGTAGTAGTTGGTCGTGGCTGAAAAAAAACTTATCTTTTTTTTAAATGAGGAATCAGAGGAATCCAGTAAGACATCTAAAGAATTGAACGAGATTCATAAAAAATAACTGGTAAGGTGTGTGGTCAAGAAAAATGAGTAGAAAAGGGGCATAGGGTTCATACGGTTATAAGGATATGTTTAACAAGGAAAGTCTTCGAAGACGCCGCTTTCAAATAATCTATGAATTTGGTTATAGGTACTTTTGATTACGGGAAGTCCAGTTCCGCAGTCCAAACCTGGAATTCCAAATTGGCAAGTAAGATATTCTCATCTTCGAAACATCAGAGCAAAGGTCAATCGCTGGGGAACACAAATGGAACCGCGCGGTGGCGTATATGCATAGGGAATTTCATATGAAAAGTTTGAGAGATCATAACGCGGCTCGCAGACACATTCAGCAGGTTTTGATGGCAGAAATGGACTTCCCGTTGTTGAAAGTACCTACAACCATACTTGCAAACCGGGCCGGCGCATAACTCGCTTCAAACTCAACATTATGAGCTGAAAAATATACCAAAATGTAGATCTCGGCGAGTTCTATGTCCCTGACCTGTTACGGGCCGGATGGCTATTCGTTAATGTGCCGCGGGCCGGGCTAGAATGGCTTTTTTGGCCATTTTCGCGTTTTTTGGCACTTTTTCCCGGCCCGCGACATATTAACGAATAGCCATCCGGCCCGTAGTAGTTCAGGGACATAGAACTCGCCGAGATCTACATTTTGCTATATTTTTCAGTTCATAATGTTGAGTTTGAAGCGAGTTACGCCCCGGCCCGTGTCGGCCCGTTTTGGTCCGGTTTGCAAGTATGCCTACAACCAAATTTATAAATCGTTTGACTTACCTCGTAGGGTAACATAGAAAAAGTTCGGAGAAAATGTGTCTGAAAAAAGTCGTGACTCGGTTGCTATGTCGAATATTGAAAATCCAACTGGTTCATCTGAAAGCGCGTAATCATTCGAATGCTCAATAACACATACAGCTGCCAAATACTTCTTAATTATAGCTCTCCCTAAAACATATTTTCTCAACATAACATCTCCTTCAAACCTCTTCCTTTTCTTTTCTCCTTTTCTTCTAAACCTTTTCTTTTATTCGCTATGCCTCTCTACCTCGAAAACTACTATACCATCCCTCCGGACGACAACTTCATGACAAGTTACATGGTGATGGATAACGGGACAGTCATCACTCTGACCTACACCTTCTACTCGTGGCCTGTACTTTTCCCGAATTTAATCAATATTCTGGATATGATAGTTCAGTTAGCAGCCATTCATTTTGTGTGGACTGGGAAAATGTTTAGGAAGGTATTGGAAATGCGCCCTACTGAAAACTAGATTATAAATTCCAGACGAAATTCTTCATGCTACTTCTCATCTTCTCCACCACAATCTCCTGGAGAACCTTTACTTTTATAATCTGTACCACGTTAGCGTCATCAATCGAAACTGGCTTGATCTACCGTATCACCACGTACATCTCCTTATACACGGACGCCATCACAGGCTATTTTTCTATGCAAATGATATTTCTGATGTCTTTAAATAGATGTCTCAGTTTTACCAGGGATACCTGGAATTCTCGAATCTTCGGTGGATATCGATATATTCCTACTGTAATTGCCAGTGGGGTACTAGCAATTATTAGTGCAATTAGTGGGTTAATTACCTCGAAAGTTTATCGACACTTTAATTATGCATATGGATTTGTGGACTATGGGTATAGTGTGGGCATACGGGCGGTGAGAAGGCGTAGATTATTTACAATTAAAAAAATATAATTTCAGGAAATCAGCCGACTTTATTATATGTTTCAAGTCAGCTCTGTGTCATGTTATGCTATTCTATATTATTATTTGAGAAAACAAAATACATCGATCAGCAATCAATCGGTGAACACGAACCAGGGAGAGAAAAAGGTTTTCGTGCAGTTGTGTGTGGCGGCTGTTTTGGAGGTGGTGAGTAAAGCATTTTGTAAAATAAGTTATGTATTCTGAAAGCTGAAGACGTGAGGATTCTGAATCCGTTTTCAAAATTAGATTCTGACTAAAACACAGCGAGATATGAGGTTTTGAACTTTAGGTATTTTTGGCTTATAAAACTGAAGCTTGTGTGCCTGCGGTTTTTAACGTCAGGATGCAAGTGCGCCCTATTGACACAAATTATATGAATAGAATGTTAAAAACATGAAGATTATGAATCTGTTCTCAAATTTCGAATCTGAGATAAACTTGCTGAGATATAAGGTTTTGAACTTAAGTTACTTTTGGCTAATGATTGTGCAACTAGTGTCGCAGTGGTCTTTGTCGGAGTGAGTGAAGATGCAAATGTGCTCTATCAACAATGTTTTTAGGTAAAAAAAAGCTGAAGACGTGAGGATTCTGAATCTGTTTTTAAATTTTGAATACGACTAAAACTTGCTGAGATATGACGCATAGAATTTAGGGTACTTATGGCATATGATAGTGAACCTGAGATGCCTGCGGTTTTCGATGTAGTGAGTCAGTATAGAAATGGGCTCTAGTGACAAATATTATATGAAAAAAAAGCTAAGAATGTGAGGATTTTGAATCTGTTTCAAAATTTTGATTTTGATGAAAACACGGCGAGATATGACGCATTTAACTTAAAGCTCACAAAACCCATCACATCTCACCTAGATGTTGTCAAAATAAAAATTTGAAAACAGATTCAGAATCCTCACGCCTCTACCATTCCAGCCATATTACCCACCACCAATTTTTCTCTCTTCCAGACCCTTTCAACCTTCTACGAATGCAATCTTCTCTTTGCCCACCTCGATAGATCCCAAAAGACCAGTGGTTTCCGGAATGACACCCTTCAAGACACCGCAATGGGAATACTGAATGTCACTAATTATTTTCCAGAGATCTCATTACCGTTTCTTATGTTAATTAGTCATTATCGTGTGAGAGAGAGAATTTTCAACTTTATTTCTCCCAGTGGTAGTACGGTAGTTGTCGGGAGGAGAGTCATGGAGACCAGGGTATAAAAAATAAAGATTCAGAATTCTTACAAGTTCAGCTTTTCACAAAATTTAACCAAATGGGAAATTGGAAGAAAATAACATGAAAAATGGGTTATTACATGAAAGAAATTATTAAAAACAGTGGAATAGAAGGTAAACGTGAACATTTTTTAACTTAAATTGCCACGCGATGGCTCCGGGGGAAAACGAAGATGTAGAATCTGAAAAAAAGGGTTAGGAATACGCACCTAGTTTGGACACTTTATGACAAGTGTGAATTTCCAGCGAAATCCGGCCAGACCACCAAATGAAACCGATTCAATTCGTGCCTGTTGTTCAAGATAGTCGCAGTGACTCCATCAATCGATCTTTGAATATCCACACCGCCTCGAACAGTCCATGGACGGTTCTCATGATTGATATAACTTCTCTTGAGTTCTCTATTCCTATTTATAAATTGTATACCATTCATCACAACTTGGTAATTAATAGGATTCATAGAAGAATCCATTAAAATCACAAGTGATTTCAATTCGAAGCATCCTCCATTCATCCAATGCTTTAAGAAAACATTGATCTCTTCGCTACTCAATTTTGAGTCTGACAACACAATATTCCGTGCGTTCATCGTTAATGAATGATCCAGTTGAATCCAAAAACTTGGGTAAAGGAAAAGGTGGATCACATTGAAATTAGGCATTTTAGTCGGGCGATAATTCTCAGAAGGTTTCACGAAAAGTTGAAGACGTTCAGTGTAGTTGCATGTCTCCAATATATCATCGAGATCTTTATCGGTTCTAGGTTCGAAACCGCAGCACAAATTATTAACTTGTTCATTTTGTGACGCCATAAGCCAAGCCACCGCCCGTCTATGATCATTCTCTTTGTGCTCTTTTCCAAGAAGCAATTTATGGATATCTCGATTGAAAACTTGGCGGATATAATCTCCAAGTATAGACATCCCGACTATACGATCCTCCCAATAGGTTTTCAGATACCCATTTTCATCCATCTCAACTGGAATTTTCTTTTCGAAATTTCCGATTCTTACTGTATCCAGCCCTTGGTCTTCTTCTGTAATCTCTGAGACACTCAGAAGCCAATGTTCTTCGAAATTTGAAGAATATAATATGCAATCATCCCTACCAAAGTGTATTTCAATTTTTATACTTTTCGACGGACCTCTGTAGGAAGTCGCCATATTTCTTGATTTTTGAGAGCATAGGGAAAAGTTTATTCTGGAAAAAAGCGGGGTGAAAGAGGAAATAAAAAAGATGAAACTACTCACATTCCATGGGGTCCAAAATTGTCAAAAACTTGTTTGAGGGGTAGATAGGGGAGAGAGAACAGAGGGAAAGATGACGTAGACATAGGGGAAATATGAAGGAATGACTAGCCTAAAGGAATCAATGGATTCTCACAGTAATTAAACAGATGTGCCACCAGAAAATGTACAGTATGCCAGGGTACTCCTAATACAGAGTTTGCAGAGGATTCACACCGTTCTCTATCTCTCTTCTCTTGGCCAACCTGGGTTACTGTACATCTTCTGGTGGCACATCTGTTTAGTTACTGTGGGAAACCCCCCGCACTCTATTGATTCCTTTAGTCATTTATTCTTATTTCCCCTATGTCTTCAACGCCGTTCCCTCTGTTCTCTCTCCCTTATTTACCCCTCAAACAAGTTTTTGACAATTTTGGACCCCATGGAATGTGAGTAGTTTCATCTTTTTATTTCCTCTATCACCCCGCTTTTTCCAGAATAAACTTCTCCCTATGCTCTCAAAAATCAGGAAATATGGCGATTTCCTACAGAGGACCCTCGAAAAATATAAAAATTGAAATACACTTTGGTAGGAAAGAGAAGAAGGATTGCATATTATATTCTTCAAATTTCGAAGAACATTGGCTTCTGAGTGTCTCAGAGATTACCAAAGAAGACCAGGGACTGGATGCAGTAAGAATCGGAAATTTCGAAAAGAGAATTCCAGTTGAGATGGATGAAAATGGGTATCTTAAAACCTATTGGGAGGATCGTATGGTCGGGATGTCTATACTTGGAGATTATATCCGCCAAGTTTTCAATCGAGATATCCATAAATTGCTCCTTGGAGAAGAACACAAAGAGAATGATCACAGACGGGCGGTAAGTTGGCTTATGGCGTCACAAAATGGACAAGTTAATAATTTGTGCTGCGGTTTCGAACCTAGAACCGATAAAGATCTCGATGATATATTGGAGACATGCAACTACACTGAACGTCTTCAACTTTTCGTGAAACCTTCTGAGAATTATCGCCCGACTAAAATGCCTAACTTCAATGTGATCCACCTTTCCCTTTACCCAAGTTTTTGGATTCATCTGGATCATTTATTAACGATGAACGCACGGAATATTGTGTTGTCAGACTCAAAATTGAGTAGCGAAGAGATCAATGTTTTCTTAAAGCATTGGATGAATGGAGGATGCTTTGAATTGAAATCACTTGTGATTTTAATGGATTCCTCTATGAATCCTATTAATTACCAAGTTGTGATGAATGGTATACAATTTATAAATAGGAATAGAGAACTCAAGAGAAGTTATATCAATCATGAGAACCGTCCATGGACTGTTCGAGGCGGTGTGGATATTCAAAGATCGATTGATGGAGTCACTGCGACTATCTTGAACAACAGGCACGAATTGAATCGGTTTCATTTGGTGGTCTGGCCGGATTTCGCTGGGAATTCACACTTGTCTGTTTAAGAGCCTACTGGATTTGCATGAAATGCCAAAACTAGGTAATGGAGTGTCTTTCTAACCCTTTTTTCAGTTTCACCATCTTCGTTTCCCCCCCGGAGTCGTTTCCGTTCGTCACCTTCTCTCGCACTACGCATATCACCTTTTTATGTCGTTTTTCCCTTGTTTCTTTTATTTTTTCATGTTTTTAGTAATTTCTTTCATGTAATAATCTGTTCTAATTATTCCTTGACCCCTTTTTTTAAATGTTATTCTCCCCCAATCTCTCACAGGTCTATTAGTATGCGTTCCCTTTTTCTTCACAAAATAATAACAAAGTTTCTATAAATATGAATAAAATATTGCATCATTTTTCAGCCAAGTTTTTTGTAACAAATTAGATAGAATGTGTTAGATAATCCACGCTGTTCCGTTGCATATGTAAAAAGAGTCATTAACAAAAAAAAACAATATTGAAAAGCTGAAGACGTAAGAGTTTATTTTATTTTTTTATTTTTTATACCCTGGTCTCCATGACTCTCCTCCCGACAACTACCGTACTACCACTGGGAGAAATAAAGTTGAAAATTCTCTCTCTCACACGATAATGACTAATTAACATAAGAAACGGTAATGAGATCTCTGGAAAATAATTAGTGACATTTAGTATTCCCATTGCGGTGTCTTGAAGGGTGTCATTCCGGAAACCACTGGTCTTTTGGGATCTATCGAGGCGGACGAGGAGAAGATTGCATTCATAGAAGGTTGAGAGGGTCTGGAAGGAAGAAAAATTGGTTGAAGGTGGTATGGTTGGAATGGTGGAAAATGTAAGGATTCTGAAAACTTATTTTAAAAAATGTACAAATGCATAAAATCAGATTTTTTTTTCGATTTTCAGATTATTTTTCATGTTGTCCCCCCTCATGAAATCGAAAAAATTTTTGGAGGTCATCAGTTTTTTGAAAAAATCGAAAAATTTTAACATGAGCTTTTTTAATTTAAGATCATTTTTTGTAGCTGAGGTACATGTATTTTCTATTTGCTCTCCATGCTTTATTGTGGACGACAAAAATTATTTTAAAAAATTTGAGAACATTTTTTTCTAAAGATCTAAATTTTTAGAAAACCAGGTCACGCCACAAGAAAACTCTGTCAGATTGGTGTTTCCTCTCTGAAAGCTATCAGTTAAGCAAAAAACGGATCTGTTAGGGGGGCCAGTTAAAATACATTTCTTGTAAGTTTTTGATAGGCCGGTAGACACTAGATCTTAAGTCCAAGTTATCCCAGTAAAACATTCAAAACTGAGTCTCAGTCAATGCAAAACGTTAAAACTGATTGAATTTGCAAGTTTTGTAAGTGGAAAAAGTGTGGAGGCATTTCCAGCATCGATATTCGTTTCAGAAATAAGGAAGTTATTCACAGACAAAGTTTGGGACAGAAATGATGAGCAAATTTATCAACTTCTTTCTGAATTCCATTCAATTCCGTCCTGAACAGACCTACAACACTGTCTCTGAAAAGTCAAACGTTTTGATCTACCGCTCAGCAAAACGGTGAAAACAAGGAACGCGCGCAAGACTGCGACAGTTGGTTCATTGTTCACGATTTTCAATATTTCTGAAGTCTTCTCAATTTTTTCACCAATTTATTTTCGCTTTTTTTTACAAACTAATGCTAATACTTTCAGGGTAAACTATGGTATTCCACTACCTGGAAAGACCCACCAACTTGACCCCTCCTCCAGGAGTCGATATCGATCAGTTTGTCACTCAATACATGAATGCCGGACAAATTCAGAATGATGATAACTTGGATATATTTATGAATGCTCCAGAAATCGGGAATCAAGAAAACTTGAATCATATTGAGAATGCCGGACAAATTCAGAATGATGATAACTTGGATATATTTATGAATGCTCCAGAAATCGGGAATCAAGAAAACTTGAATCATATTGAGAATGCCGGACAAATTCAGAATGATGATAACTTGGATATATTTATGAATGCTCCAGAAATCGGGAATCAAGAAAACTTGAATCATATTGAGAATGCCGGACAAATTCAGAATGATGATAACTTGGATATATTTATGAATGCTCCAGAAATCGGGAATCAAGAAAACGACGTCTCGTCTCCTCCTAATTTATCTCCAAACGCAACTGTCAATGAACTAACATACTGCCACATCTGCCACAGAAATTATTCGTCTCACGAAGATCTTCTCGCTCACCAAGCCTTCTGTAAGAAATAGTAATGCAATTTCTCATTCGTTCGCTGTATATGAAATATTATCGATTAATACAAGCTGTTTATTTTACACCACACATTGGGACCGATGGACAGACTCCCCGCCCCCCTCTCTCTCTCTCTCTCGCAAATATGAGAAACTAGAAATTAGAAACACAGGTTTCTCTCGACTTCTCCTCCAAAAATATATTTCTCGCTTCTCACAGGTAGATCAAAACTTTATCCGGGGTAGGCCTACAACCACAATCTTCTGGTCACCCTTCGTGCGGTTCTATTTCCCGCCAGTCAAATAGACTACCCAGGTGGCCTTCACGTCTTCAGTTTTCTAAACATATGCGTTTTGTCATTAGAGCGCGATTGCATCTTTATTTACTCTCCATGTTTCCCGGGAGGTAATTGACCAACCAGCAAGGTGAACAGTCAATAAGATGGGTCTTGCAACGAAAATAAGAATTGATGGGAGACTAGGACACCCTCTGTCCAGTCAGTCGTCCTCTCATCTCCTTCTCCTCTGTCACAAATGCCTGTACCTTCCCTACAGAACCTCACCGACTCTCAAGTTATGGATTGTATTTTTAAAGGTATTTTTAATTATCTATAATTATCGATTTCCTCATAATTAAATCTCCAGGTACCCTCCCACCATCCGCCTACCAACTCGACCCAGTCATCAGCAACCGGTTATTTGAGGAGTACTGTAGAATTTATGATATAGAGATCACGAATAGTGTAATAAAGGAGATATGCTCGAGATTGAATGTGACTAGAGTCGATATGAGACATTGTGTTGTTCAACGGAGTGAGATTCTCATTCTTCAGAATCTCAAACTCGAGTGGTTGGTGATGGGCAGTTTGATGAGTTTGGAGCCAAGGCGAAATACCGGTAAGAGAGGAACAACGCTGAAAATTGAAAAAAATAGAATAAAAAACGGTGGAGTTTGATTTAAATCACTTTTTTTTGCATTTGACTCTTGTTCTAAAAGTTTAAAAACTTGAGAGCCCGTCACGGTTTTATTTCAAAGTTTCCTGTTTCAAAATTATATTTACTGTATGGAACAAAGCAAGGGCTACATTTTTGTAGTTGAGCATTTTTTGATAGCTCCGCCCACTTTTGAGATATGCGTCTTTAAATATGAGTGGTTGAGAGACGGGAAGTGAGAGTGGGCGCAGAGAAACCAGAGTGTTTGACTGTCTGCGTCTCCTTCTTGCAAAGATATCGAAAAATGGCCAACTACAAAGTTGTAAAGAATTTTATGCTAATCATTTTTGTAGTTAAAAGTTTTTTGATAGCTTTGCACATTTTTGAGATACACCTCCTCAAAGCTGAGCGCCTCCAACAACCCTCTATTAGGAGGTGAGAGGGAGGGGAGACGCAGAGAAGCTTGATTGTCTCGTTTCTCTGCTTCTCTTTTTCCTTGTTGTGATGAAATCATTCAAATTCATTGATTTTCTGCGTTGAACAATTCTCATTTTTGGTGAGAAAATTTGTTATTTAGAAGATTTGTCGAAAAAAAAAAACATTCGAAATTTTTTTTAATTTTTGATTTTGAGATTTCATGAGTTTTTAACATATTCCTATAAATTTTTCGTGAAATTCTGACGTTTTCCAGACTTACATCTACAGAAATCAATAGCTTCAGCCAATTTTTTTTCAGAAAGTTGTGAATTTCGCTTCAGAATGGGGCTCCGCCCACTTTTGAGATACAAGTTAAGTCGCTTGACTTCAAAGACGCATATCTCAAAAGTGGGCGGAGCTATCAAAAAATTGTCAACTGCAAAAATGTAGCCCTTGTCTTGTTCTACCTGCGTATAATATTTTCTAGTTTTTCAATAAATTGTTACAGCTCCTTCAACAACTCTCAAAATCGAAGCACTCCTGAAGCGATGTCTCAATGAAGAATCGCGAAAATCCTTGAAACATTTGGATTTGAGTCAAACTGGAAACGACTATTTGGATGGATGGGTAGAGAACGTGAGTTATACTTTTTCCTTCAAAGCCACGCCCCCTTTTACAGATCTCCAAGCTCCTCCCCTCTCTCATCAGCCTCGGAATCGCTGGTCGTCCTCTAAACGCCACGGAATTCACCACACTCTGCACGTGTTACCCGAATCTTCGAAATTTGGATATTTCTAATTCAAATGTGAACGATTTAAGAGGAATATCAAATCTTAGCATGTTGGAGGTCCTTGCCATCGGAGGATTAGAAGTGACTGATATGAAGGAGGTGTTTGAGTTAAAGAAGTTGAGAGTACTCGATTTGTCGAGTAGGGAGTGAGTTTCATCAATTGCTAATAAATTCACTGTATAGAACAAAACAAGGGCTACATTTTTGCAGTTGACTTTTTATCTGTAGCTCCTCCCATTTTTGAGATATGCGCCTTTAAAGATGGTAGGAGGGGAAAGAGGGAGTAGAGAAACGAGAGTGTCTAACTGTCTGCGTCTCTTTCTTGCAGAGATATTCTTTCACGTCTCGACACTCTAAACGTAGTTGAATGATAGTTTTTCGATTTCTCTATAAATTTGAATAAAAATTTATCGATAGCCAACTTAGGAAAAATTTTATTGGAATTTTTTTTTGTCGACTTTCTTCAAAAATTTTTTTTTCCCTATATATTTTTTGCTTCTTTCAGATGCCTCTGCTGTCTTCGAAACCTACTCGAATCGTATCTTTCATGTCACCAAGTGCTCCCTGACCTCCGATTTATCGATTGTTCTGGAAACTTTGCGAATCCTAATATGATCGACAATCTGTTAGAGACACATAAGACACTACAGCAAGTCGGGTTGATAGGTAGGTCAAAACATTTTTATATTGTAAGCAAATTATAGATCAAATCAAGGACTACATTTTTGTAGTTTACCATTTTTTCATAGCTCCGCCCACTTTTGAGATATACGCCTTTAAATATAGCTGGCTATGAGACGAGGAGTGAGGAGGGAGTAGAGAAACCAGAGTGTCTGACTGTCTGCGTCTTTTTCTTGTAGAGATATCAAAAAGTGGTCAACTACAAAATTGTAGAGAATTTTACGCTGATCATTTTTGTAACAAACAACTTTTTTGTAACTCTACCCACTTTTGAGATATGCGTTTTAAGGATATGATCCTTTAAAGACAGGAAGGTTTTGTTTAGAGCGTGTATCTGAAAAGTGGGCGAAGCTACCTGAAAACCGTCAATTACAAAAATGTAGCCCTTAATTTGATCTACAGCCTGACATTAAAATTTTTAGGAATCGACCGTGACTTTCCGGATTTTCCCAACGTCAAACTCCTCACCCACTCGACCATCCGAACCTCCATTGAAGCTATCCACCACTACACGACTACCAAGAATTATTCGGCGATTTGTGCGATTTTGAAGAAGATTTCAGAGATTTTGGTAGAGAATTACGACGGGGAGACTGAGGAGACACTTAGAGAGTGTTTTTTCGCATTGTGTCGGGTTATCAAGGAATTTCCGGATGGACAGAGTTTGCACAAGTTGGTCACTGAATGTTTGAGAATTATGTGTCGGTGAGTTGAAATAAAATATGGGGAAAAGTCATAAAACTCCGGAAAAATTGACAAAAATCGAAGCATTTGTCAATTTTTGTCGACATGTCGATAAATTATCGATAAAGTCGAGTCGATTTGCATTATAATGCCGATTAAGTAATGGCAACTCTTGTCAACAAATAGTAATTATCGATAAAGTTTAGGAATGTGTCAAAAAATCTGTCGCTGTCTATCGACATTTTCTCCAATTCTTGAGTTGGAAAGAAAATCTTGTTTTTTTATCGATTATCGACAAAAATTCGATTTTTTCTCGATAAACAATCGTTGCCGATAAAAATGATAAGTCAAAATTCGGCAAAAGCACAAATTTCGAAAAATTCTACAAGCCGACGGTTTTTGTCGACAAAGTTAGCAAATTCTTGAAAATCGACAAAACACACCTACAAGAGTTCAAAAAATATAAAACATGCTAAAAATGTAAGTTTTTTTGATAAAATGAGATTTTCAAGCAAAAAAGTTACAGTTCCACATAAACTCAACATATCTCGAAAGTGGGCGGAGCTATCAAAAAATGGTCAACTACAAAAATGATCAGCATAAAATTCTCTACAACTTTATAGTTGACCACTTTTTGATATCTCTGTAAGAAAGAGACGCAGACAGTCAGACACTCAAGTTTCTCAGCGCCCTCTTCACCTCTCCTCCTCTTCTGCCTCCCATCTTTAAAAGCGCATATCTCAAAAGTGGGCGGAGCTATCAAAAAGTGACCAACTACAAAAATATAGCCCGTGGCTTGTTTAGTATGAATACCAATTTTCGATTTGCAGCGACACCCGCATCTACATGCTCTCCGTCTCCGAACGTCACGACCTAGTCAACACTCTCTTCACAATCTGCGACCACTGGCCATCGTATAACCAAGATTTCGAGCAATCCGAAACAATTCAAAACGTGTGGAGAATGTTCCAGAACCTCTCGTTCCTTATGACAAAAAAATTGAATTACCGCCGGATTTTCGAGACCGCAATGGAGTATGTGATGGAGGAGAGGACGATGATGGGGTGTTGTCTGAAAGTGATGGGAGAGTTGGTAGATCAAATGAGTCCTTCAGATCAATTATCGATTTTCGAGAATCGTCAGACGTGTAGACACCTTCTTGATCTACTCCACAACTCTTACAAACAAAATCGCCACGAAATTTATCGATTAGTTCTCGGAATCCTGCACAAAACTGTTGCTCAATGCCCGGAGGTGTTTGTGGAGATGGGCGGAGTCTGGATATTAATTGGACACTTGAAAAAGTTCAACTATTATGATAGTCTGTGCATGTTGAGGATGTTGGTGACGAGTAAGCAGCAGAAAATTGTCCAGGAGATGAGAAAGACGGATAATGTGCAGAGATTGGTGTGAGTAGGCGGGAATATGCGAAAAATCATGGAGAACAGGCTTTTTAGAGCAAAAAACTGCTAAAAATTGTCGAAAAAACTGTTATTTGTAGTCAAAATTGAGCAAACTCGATCAAAATCCGCCCAGAAATGACTAAATCTTGGTTTTCAAAATTTTTGAAAATTTTGAAAATGTCAAAATTTATCACCCCGTCACACCTTCACCTATGATCCCAACATTGCAGTTTTTTTACATGCACACTAAACAAATACTGGGCTACATTTTTGTAATAGACCACTTTTTGGTAGCTCCACCCACTTTTGAGATATGCACCAGAGCTGTGCGGAATTCCTTCTTCCTTCTTCCTTCTTCCGGGCATTTTTTCACTTCCTTCTTCCTTCTTCCTTCTTCCTTTTTTGAAATTTTATTCCTTCTTCCTTCTTCCTTCTTCCGTTGAAATTGTTCGACTTCCGTGTTAAAAGTTCACAAAAATTTTGTAATTTTCGACTGAATATCAGCGGAGTTTTGGTGATTTTTAATGGAATTTTGTATGCAAAACAACGCCAAAATTCGTTTTCAGATATGACTAGAAAAAAGTTTCCTCAAATTTGTCATTTTCAAAATTAACTTCCGATTTCCCGGTTTGGAACCCAACTTCCTTCTTCCTTCCTTCTTCCTTCCTTCTTCCTTCCTTCTTCCTTCTTCCGGGCTTTTTTCACTTCCTTCTTCCTTCTTCCTTCTTCCTTTTTGAAAATGTTATTCCTTCTTCCTTCTTCCTTCTTCCTTTTTTGAAAATTTTACTTCCGCACAGCTCTGATATGCACCTTTAAAAAGGGGTCACTTGGAAATGAGGAGTGAGGGAGAAAGTAGAGAAGCGAGAGTGTCTGACTTTCTGCGTCTCTTTCTTGCAGAGTTATCTAAAAGTGACCAACTACAAAATTGTAGAGAGTTTTACGCTGATCATTTTTGTTGTTGGCAAATTTCTTCTAGCTCCTCCCACTTTTGAGATATGCTAAATTTAATTGAAACTGTTACTTATTTTTTGTTTCAAAATTTCATTTTATCCAAGATTTTCTCGATTTTAACATGTTTTATTTCGCATTCTTCTAAACTCTCTTAAGTGCACAACTAGACCAAGGAAGTGAAAAGACGCAGACAGTCAGAAACTCTCGCTTCTCTGCGTCCTCCTCCTCCATCATATCCCTCACTCCTTCTTGTTTGAGCCGCTCACCTTTAAAAGCGTGTATCTCAAAAATGGGTGAAGCTATCGAAAAATTGTTAACTACAAAAATGTAGCCCTTATTTTGGTGGACATGAATATAGGAAGCTTGAAATAACTGATGATTAGGGTATAGAGATAGACACAGGTTTTGAAATTGGTTTATTTTTTCTTCTATTTAGTCGTTTCTAACCGATTTTTAACCGATTTTCCTATATTTTCTCAATTTTCTTTTCTTATTTACAGCCGTTTCCTTCAAGCCTGCGCCAACGAGCTCGACGTCTCCCCCAACACCTACATGATCAAAGAGAAGACCTTCATACTCGCCTCGATTCTCAGTGAGATCAAATTCTATTCGAAAGAGAGTCATCTGAAGACAATCTACTGGATAACGGTGACCAGAATACTTCGGGAAGTGCTCATCAAGCTCTCCGGAGCCCCCACTTGCTCCATCGACACCACATTCTTTGAGACTTACTATGAGACACCGCGAGGGAAGGATCTCATGGAGACACCGATTGAGTATTTGAAAAGAAATCGAGATGAGCGGGGATGTTGTTTATATTGTTTACTCCAAGGAGTCTAAAAGTCTAAACTATTTATTTTTACTAATGTTTCACCGTTTTAATTTATATTTGATATTATTATTTTTCAAAAAAAATGTATCAAGTTTGAGATCCTCTCGCGATTGCCACTGTTATTCCAGCGCTCCAGTATTTAATAGGTGTACTAAAAAAAAACCTGCTACATTTTTGTAATTGACAACTTTTTGATAGCTCCGCCCACTTTTGAGATATGCGTCTTTGAAGATGCTATGAGGGGAAGAGAGGGAGTAGAGAAGCGAGAGAGCCTGACTATCTGCGTCTCTTTCTTGCAGAGATATCAAAAAGTGGTCAAGAACAAAATTATAGAAAATTTTATGCTGATCATTTTTGTAGTTAACACTTTTTTTGTAGCTCCACCCACTGTCGAGATATGCGCTTTTAAAGATAGGTACCTGGAGACAAAGGGGAAGGAAGTGAGGTATAGCGCAGAGAAGCTAGAGTGTCTCGCTTTTCTGCGTCTCTTACTATGTTGATGTACATATTACGCAAACCAGGAACACATATGTGTCTAGTCTTGTGTCTTCCTCTTCTTGCTCCGCTTCACGCTACCATGACTTTAAATTTCAGAATGTGTGTGACCTCAACCTGCATATTTTCGTCTTTTGAGGAAGAAAAATGAGCAAGTTTTGTTAGACAAGGTCTAAATATACTTGAAACGTATAGTTTCTTGTTTTCATGAGGGATACAATTTGAACTTTTTGTTGTTCGAAAAATTTCAAAATAGAAAACTTTTCGTCTTGTGACAACATCCCTATGGGCGGTTCCTGTTATTTCGGCGCCCTAGAATTTAATATGTATACTAACCAAAAATACTGCTACATTTTTGTAGTTGACCGATTTTTTGTAGCTCCACCCACTTTTGAGATATGCGCCTTTAAAGATGCTAGGAGGGGAGAGAGAGGGCGCAGAGAAACCAGAGTGTCTGACTGTCTGCGTCTCCAAAAAACTTTTTGAACTTCCTTATAATCAGCACCCCCATTCAGGAGGTGAAAAACCTCCTCGATTTCTATGGAACAATTATTTGGAGCATTAACTTGTGTGCATGCTGATCTAATCAGTCTCTCTTTTTTATTGTTATTATTCCCAGGGGGTTTTCTTGGAGAACTAGAATTCCTTGATTCTAGTCTAGCAAGAAAATGTTAAACGTGTGATATCAGAACCCAGTGGTGTCATAATTGTCACTATCTTGAAGAAAAGAAGGGTTTTTGATTCTTTAAGTTTTTCTTTGAGCTCCTTTGGGTCCCCTTATTGTCACTGTCTGATTTTTACTTTTTGATTTGAAATTTGAGTCTTAGAACATTTCTTCTTCAGCTCCTTTACCGTTTTCAGTTTCGTTCACAACCCTTGGTTTTCCAGCTTAAAATATGTCAGGTACCAACAACATAATGGACTCCTTGTGGGCTACAATTGAAAGGTAAGGGATCTTTTAGGTTATTTCTTCTCAAAAACCGGTATAATTCTTGAAATTCTGGAATTCCCAAGAATATATATTCCTATTTTCGAAAAATTCGATCCAAATTTACACCAGTCTAAACTTCCCCTCCATCAGACCTCTAATCTCATTTAAAATTCTTTTGTTTTCCCTCTTTTTATATATTTTTATTATCTATTTTTACGAATCTCAATAGGGGAAAAGAATCCGAATCCCAGGACCCCTATTTTCAATCAATTATTCATCTCCTCTCCTTTTCCGTTTCCAAAAAAATGCTATGCTGTGTTCAGTCGACCGGATTCAGAGAGGATAGTGACACTTTGTTTTGATGCTCCTGCTTCGAACAAACTTGATACACATAGGTGTCTCAGTGATGTATGTATATATCACTACAATTCTGAAACGGTTGCAAAGTGTCCCAGTTTTGAAACGTCCAAGTTTCTAGGTTCACAATTTTCCAAATCGTCTTTAAACCGGCCTAGTTCTCAGGTGTCCTGGTTTTGAAAAGTCCGCGGTTTTTGAAAAATTGTTTGCTCGGTTTCAAAACGTCTTAGTAGTTTTAAAACGGGATAATACATATGACATCATTCAGATCCAAACTCAAAAAACTTCCGTAATCCAAATACTTCCTCCCCCTCCCTCAAGACTCAAATTTCTTCTTCTTCTTCCTCTGCTTTCTGTAAATATTGTATTCATAGCTTTTTCTTATTTCTTTTTTCTTATAATCTTAAAAATAGAATATTCTGTCTTAAAATTATTTATTTACTGTAGTCTAGAACTTTCAGACAGGTGAAGTACTCTCTAACTTTGGTCTCAAGGAGGAAAATATTTGTTTCTATTTGAGGTTGTGAATTCTGGCGTACCTATTACCCTTATGTTCTAAAACTTTGTGTGTATATTAAACAAAACTAGGGCTACATTTTTGTAGTTGACAACTTTTTCATAGCTCCGCCTACTTTTGAGATATAAGCGTCTTTAAAGATGCTAGGAGGGGAGAGAGAGGCTGACTGTCTGCGTCTCTTTCTTGCAGAGATATCAAAAAGTGGTCAACTACAAAGTTGTAGAGAATTCAATGTTGATCATTTTCATAGTTCACACCTTTTTTATAGCTCCGCCCACTCTTGAGATACACCCGCATACCTATCTCATAGTAGTTGTTCTTTAAAGACGCAGCTATCAAAAAGTGGTAAACTAAAAAGTTCAAAGTATGTATCTCATGTTTTTTGAACCGGGTATTTTAAGACCTAGGCACACTACATATAAAGAAGAAAAATTCTCATGAATGCGTAATTTATTCAAGATTAAAGATGATTGGATATTCAAATTCACCCCGTTTTTACATTTTTTGAGAATTTCCATCCAGTAAAATTTATTTTGATTTTTTGCTATTTAATATATCTTGTTAAGCGTTTCAGCCATTTCTCAGACACTTTTTACTCGAATTTCCTAAAACCCTGTTCAAGTACAGTCTATTAATTTCCCAGGGGTCCCATCAGTGTTCGATGTTGTCTTCTTCTCAGAACGTTATGTAAAAACATTTAGTTCTCCTTTAATACTAGTTCCAGTTGTTTAATTTTTCATTTTCTTAAAATGTCAGACTACTTCGAGTACGCCTATGACTATTCCCCCAACTACGATGAAAACGTCACATGGCCCCATTATTTTGAAACCATCGAGGAAGAGAATAAATGGCTGATTTTGATTTCAACTGTTGCTTTATATTTGGAAAAAGCTAATTAAATATTATCAGCTATTGGTTTAATTTTCAGCTTGCTACATTTTGTGGTCATGATTCAGAAGAGGATGAGAACCTCTTCTATTAATATTCTGGCAATTGGAATTTCCATTTGTGATATCATGGTGATCGGGTATACTGTAGGCATCTATGTTTATGACATTTTCTATGGGGATACGTGGTAAGTCAATATAAGCATTCTTGTCAAGCGCGTAACTTGGTTCAAATTGAGTTTTATGAGCTGAAAAATGTATCAAAATGAAGATCTCAACGAGTTCTATGTCTGTGACAGAGTTGCGGGGAATTCCGACTTCCGACTTCCGGGCTGTTTTTCACTTCCGACTTCCGACTTCCGTTTTGAAAGTTTTACTTCCGACTTCCGTTTTCAAAATTTTACTTCCGACTTCCGACTTCCGTTTTCGGATGTTTACTTCCGACTTCCGTTTTCAAAATTTTACTTCCGACTTCCGACTTCCGTTTTCGGATGTTTAGTTCCGACTTCCGTTTTCAAAATTTTACTTCCGACTTCCGACTTCCGACTTCCGTTTTCGGATGTTTACTTCCGACTTCCGTCATTCCATAATTGTGGGATTTCGGAAAAGTACATCTCGCAGAAATAGAAGGAAAAATGGTCTAAAAGGAGAGAAAATTGGCTTTTTTTCATCCAAAACCTAATTTTCCACTGATTTCCGCCAACTTTGTGATCTTTTCTCTTGGAGTTTTTGAAAGTTTGAGAAAAAATGTAATTCCGACTTCCGACTTCCGGACGTTTTTTCACTTCCGACTTCCGACTTCCGACTTCCGGTTAAGGGAATTCACTTCCGACTTCCGGTTAAGGGAATTCACTTCCGACTTCCGGTTAAGGGAATTCACTTCCGACTTCCGGTTAAGGGAATTCACTTCCGACTTCCGGTTAAGGGAATTCACTTCCGACTTCCGACTTCCGACTTCCGGATAAGGGAATTCACTTCCGACTTCCGGTTAAGGGAATTCACTTCCGACTTCCGACTTCCGACTTCCGGATAAGGGAATTCACTTCCGACTTCCGGATAAGGGAATTCACTTCCGACTTCCGGTTAAGGGAATTCACTTCCGACTTCCGGTTAAGGGAATTCACTTCCGACTTCCGACTTCCGACTTCCGGATAAGGGAATTCACTTCCGACTTCCGGTTAAGGGAATTCACTTCCGACTTCCGGTTAAGGGAATTCACTTCCGACTTCCGACTTCCGACTTCCGGATAAGAAATTTTCACTTCCATGCAACTCTGGTCTGTGACCTACTACAGGGTGGATCGACTATTCGTTACTGTCCCACGGGCCAAAATAAAGTGCCAAAAACGCGAAAAATGCCAACCAGCTAGCAGTAGATTAACGACTAGCCGATTTGAACCATTTTTTAACCGATATTAATCAAAATTTTAAATTTTCAAAGTTCAAGAAGGATTCTGGAAGTTCTGAGCTTTTGAAAGTGTTTAAATTTATTGCGAAAATGTTGAAATTGGAGTTTTTCGCACGAAAACCGTTTCAGCTCTGAAAATTGGCTTATTTCCCGTCATTTCGGACCGTGTTTTCTGGAAAAATTGATTTTCGAATATCGAGGAGTATTCTGGAGGCTTTCACAGTTGGAAAAAATGAAAATTAGTTTAAAAAAAAAGTGAAAATTGGTGTTTTTCGCATGATTATAAAAAGCGAGCCGATTTCAGCCGATTAAAACCGTTTTTCCTTGAATTTTTCGGTTTTTGACTAAAAAAATGGGCTCTATTGGCAAAGAATGGTCCCAACCGCAAAGAACGGTCCCAAAAAATAAAAGAACGGTCCCAAAGAATTACATGGTCCCTACCGCAAAGAATGGTCCCAACCGCAAAGAATGGTCCCAAAATTTTGGGTGACACAAGTTTCCGAATTGAATGGTCCCTACCGCAAAGAATGGTCCCTTAAAATTGATACGGAAAACTTCTCACCATTCTCTTAGGCTTAGGTTTCTTGGAAATTGGGAAAAAATTGTCAAATACGATTAATAACCGATTTTGTCAATTTTTTCTCTAATTTCTAAGAAACCTAAGCCTAAGAGAATGGTGAAAAGTTTTTTGTATCAATTTTGAAGGACCATTCTTTGCGGTTGGGACCATTCAATTCGGAAACTTGTGTCACCCAAAATTTTGGGACCATTCTTTGCGGTTGGGACTATTCTTTGCGGTTGGGACCGTTCTTTGCGGTTGGGACCATTCTTTGCCAATAGAGCCAAAAAATGTGAAAAATGACATATTGCAGATCTCGCTGAGACCTACATTTTTGTATATTTTTCAGCTCATAAAACTAAGTTTGAAGCGAGTTCGACCCGCTTGACAAGCATAGTTGTCCGGAATCCGGATTCCGGAAATTCCGGATTCCGGAATTCCGGGTTTTTTTGACTTTCCGGTTCCGGATTCCGGATCCCGGAAAATGAAAATTTTCATTCCGATTCCGGATTCCGGATTCCGGTTTTTTGAATTTTTTCGGAATCCTGAAGTTTAAATTAAATTTTTTTTTTGAGTTTTAAAGACAACTGCATTACCAAACTTTACATATCATTAAAAACACTCGAAAAAATGACTTGGCCTTGCAGATTTATCGGATCATTCCGGATTCCGGATTCCGAGAAATTCCGGAATTCCGGGTTTTTTCGTCATTCCGGTTCCGGATTCCGGATTCGGCATTTCGAAAATTTGATTCCGGTTCCGGATCCCGGATTCCGGAAATAAAAAAAATCTCATTCCGGTTCCGGATTCCGGATTCCGGATACTGAAAAATCGCGTTCCGTACAACTCTGTTGACAAGTATGAATATCAGATGTTAGGCTTAGATTTTTGAAAATTTCCAGCTGGCCCAAATCCACTTATCTCAGCCAGTGGGTCCTCCTGGTCTTCGAGTTTCTCATCAACCTTCTGCTCCGCCTCTCCCCATGGCTAGGTCTAGCCATGGCTCTCATCCGTGCTACAGTAATACTATTCCCTTGGAACAATAAGATCAGCAGGCTTTCTAAAAAACCCACTGGCATCCTTACAACATCATTTTTATCATTTTTGAGTTTTCTAATAACTTCATTTCTAAGGGCGCGCTTTTCAATATTCAAAGATGGTTTATGGATTGCACCAAATGGGTACGGTACATCTGCGTATCCTAATGTCCAGATGTCCGTTTTCAGATGCGGCTACCCTCCGAAATACAATCAAACAAAGTATATTGTGTTGGTTGGGCGGAAAGTGATATTCTCGGACCGTACATCCCAAAAGTTGTATGGTGTAGTGAATGGAGCTGCAAGTGTGATCCCAGCGGTACTGTACCCTGTGATAGCGATAGTTTTGTTGGTGCAGCTGTGGAAGAATGAGAAGAATCGAAATAAATTGTTTAGTCGACGAAAAAAGAAAAGGATCACACCACGCAACTCGTTATCCTCATGACAATCACCTTCTTTATCTCCCAGCTCCCATTCGGCTTATCCATCTGGCTCAGTCTCGTCTTCCCGTATCATTCAGTAATTTCATCGCTGTTAGATCATGGGAAGGAGATCACTTCTATCTTATTTACTATCAATGCCACGTGTCACTGTATAATATTTGCCACGTTGAGCGAACAGTATAGGGAAGTGGCTAGGGAGGTGTACTGTTGCTGAAAGGTGCGGTGGAGCGTGTTTGCGTTGTCAGTGAAAAAAAAAACAACATTTTTGTTTTAGATGAAACCTGTGATGGTGGTGTCGACAAGAAGTATTGATTAAATTCTCCGATTTTAATAGAATGCCTGTTCATATAATATTTTGTGGCCGTTATAAACCCTGAATGTCAAGCCGGAAGGATTTTAGAATCTTGCAATTCAAAAAGCTGAAAATAACTGGAACCGGGGATTTCTAGATCTTATTTCTTATGGACTAGCGTCCCCCGCAGAGTTGAGCTGAATTCCGCCTTCCGCCTTCCGCTTTCCGCCTTCCGCTTTCCGCTTTCCGTCATAAATTTTCCTATTTCCGCTTTCCGCCTTCCGCCTTTCGCTGTTAAGAGATTTTTTTCTCAGTTTGAAAAATTTGATCACCTATTCCAATTTACTGATATTTTTTGAAGCTTTTTGCAGCAAAGCTATCAGTATTTACCGAAAAAACAAAATTTAACACAAATTTAACCATTTTAGTGTTTTTTACTACAAAACAAGGCCAAAATCGTATTTTTGAAAGCGACATTGTATTCCGCTTTCCGCCTTCCGCCAAAAAATTTTCGCTTCCGCCTTCCGCTCTCCGTTTTCCGCCGATATTTTTTCAATTCCGCCTTCCGCCTTCCGCTTTCCGCCCAAAAAATGTTCATTCCGCTTTCCGCATTCCGCCTTCCGCCATTTCAAAAACCGCATTCCGCTCAACTCTGGTCCCCCGTCTCCCGACTCTTAAAAAAAAAGCATATATAAATTAGTGTCTGACAAGAAAAGTTCATGAAGAGTCAAGTTGAACATTTTCTATAAATTTGGCCATAGATAATTTCGCCCCTGACAGCTCATAACTCGGTCCACGTGAGCATTTGTGTGGTTTTACTTGCAGTTTTGGAATCCTCAGGGTCGAAATTATCTTCGGTCAATTTTATAGAAACATGAACTTTTCTTCTGACATGCAATAGTTACAGTACGTTTCCGAATCCCGGTTTATTAGATCTGTGAAAATCTGAGGTCTTTGGAGACGCCACTTTCAAACGACCCATAGATTTGGTCATAGGTACTTTCGACCACGGCGAATTCATTTCTGCAAACAAAACCAGCTAAATGTCTCTGCGAGCCGATTTATGAACTCTCAAACTTTTCCTGTGGATCAGCTTGTTCACACGGAATTCCAAATCGACGGTATATACTTCACTGGGCGGTTCCATTTGTGTTCCCCAGCGGTTAACCTGTGCTGGAATTCCACGTGAAAAAGCTTATCCATATTAAAAGTTTCAGAGCTGATAATTCGGCCCAGAGAGACACATAGCAGGTTTTGACTGCAGAAATGGACTCCACGTGGTCGAAAGTATGACCTAATTTATAGGTCGTTTGAAAGTGGCGTCTCCAAAGACTTCCCTTGTCAGACCTTAAGTTACCAAGAAATGACATCAAATTCTAACGTCCTTTGCATGTAAGTTCGAAAACTTTGTAATTTTTGATTGCTGATTGCTAATTTCTAGACGTTTGACTTAACAGTATCGTAGAATCTCTGAAAATTGATTTCCCAACGGATTTTCACCTTCTGACTTGCACCTCTCTCAGAGAAATTTATTATTTAGTGTTCGAGCTTGTTTGACATCTTCTGTTCAGTCGACTTTCAGAAGTTTCCATACTTGTCAACGGGCCGAAACGGGCCGGCTCGTAACTCGCTTAAAAATGAATATTATGAGCTGAAAAATATACGAAAATGTAGATCTCGACGAGTTCTATGCCCGTGACCTACTACGGGCCGGATGTCTATTCGTTAATGTACCGCGGTCCAGGAAAAAGTGCCAAAATGCGAAAATGGCCAAAAAAGCCTTTCTAGCCCGGCCCGCGGCATATTAACGAATAGACATCCGGCCCGTAGTAGATCACGGGCAAAGAACTCGTCGAGATCTACATTTTCGTATATTTTTCAGCTCATAATATTCATTTTGACGCGAGTTACGATCCGGCCCGTGTCGGCCCGTTTCGGCCCGTTGACAAGTATGGAAGTTTCACAGTGAAATCTATCATAATCTCTTCACGGAACTATTCTCCTCAGCCGGTCACACTTCTGTTTAGCATGTTTTCAATAGAATATGAGACTTTCTGACAAAAATACGTAAAGCGGAAGATATGAAAGCATTACGTCCTCCTCATTTCCGTTCATTCTTCTCGTGTTATACTCATTTCTATAGTCAATTCGTCTATTTTGTTAAACAAGTCCTTTCAGCTTGCTGTAAGGACATTTAACCTAGACACTTTAAAAAAATCGAATTCTGAGTTCGCTATATCTTTAGCAATGTGCCGGTCAATTTTTAGCCGTTTTGGATTTAAAACCCCGTTTTTTTAAGCTTTTTAATCTCGAAATGAGTCTAAAAACACAAATTTTCCACATTTTCGGTAGGGAAAATCAATTATACATGTCAAAAAGATCAGAGTTTTTCACGTTTTTGGTAATTTCTTTGTCTCAAAACGGTAGTTTTATATTCAAAAACCAGAATTTTCACCATTTTTTTTCGTCAAAAATCCCGTTATTTTCCCTCCAAGCTTGCGTAACTCACTTAAAACTCAATATTATGAGCTGAAAATTATACCAAAATGTAGCTCTCGGCGAGTTCTATGTCGGTGACTTGTTACGGGCCGTCTAAAATAGCTTTTTGACCATTTTTTGCAATTTTTTATGATTGTACATGTCTGTATTAATACTTACCGTAAATACTGTATTATAACGGCATGCCGTTATATTTTTCAACTGCCTCCTAGAGAAATTTTGTGGTTTCAGAAACTTATTAAAATTAACCCGAAAAACTTTTTTGGACGTTCTATTTGCTGATCTAAACGCTACTAATCACGTAGCTTCTAATCAGAACCGAGAAAAAACCCCCCTGATAAACATTTTAATGGATTCTGAGTAGAGATGGGGTGCCGTTATAATACTGTATTTACGGTAGTTTTCCTTATTCACGGAATGCTTTAAAAACATATTTTTCACCCATTTGTCTACAGTTTTTCTCCTTTTTTGACACTCTTTTTTGAATATTTCTACCTAAGGATGCCGAAAAATTGCAAAAAAGGGGGAAAATTGAGATTTGTAAAGAAAATAATGTGAATAAGAAAATTTCCCCTATTCAAAACCTTCCCCGACCACCAGTTTCCCGCAGGTTCTAAGAATGTTATTTTCGTTTTTCTTTTTTCGTTTTTTAAGCACTTCCAAGTATGTCATTCCTCATTCCTCATTTCTTAGTCTCCCCCCGGTAAGTACTTTTTCGAAATGCATTCCTTTTTTGAAATGCTCCACAACAATGATTCAATTAGGTGTTTACTACTACATCTCTTTTTCGAAATAGAGAACCTTGAAAAACAAAAAGAAGAAGAAGAAAACGAGAATGGGAAATACATTTCCTCCCTCCTTTTCCACTTAATTTTTTATTCATGGCACTCTCCTCCGTTTTTTTCATTTTATTGTGCTCCCCTGAGCCTCAAGAGCCCCGAGATGAAAGAGTTTACCCCATATATTATTATTCTTTTTTTTATTTACCACTTGTGATATAATACTTGAAAAAATAGGGAAGGGGATGGCTCATTAGACACGCGTTGGGGGTGTTTTGATAGGTTTTTTCCTTTTTTTCTTCCTTTTTTTGACAAAATTGGAGGATACCAACATTTTTGAGCGGTGACGACGCGCATTATTCCTGTTTTTTGTCTGTCATTTACAGATGGAATAACTGGGAAGTGTTTTTTAGTGGTGTCATAAAAATGAGTTTGAGATCTCCGTCATTACTGATTTCCAGTCAAAACCCTTCAAAATTGAAACTCAAACTTTGAGATTTTTTCACGGCTCTCCACTTATCCCTTTTTATTCTAAATTATGATATAAATACTAAACAAGACACGGGCTACATTTTTGTAATTGACAACTTTTTGATAGCTCCGCCCACTTTTGAGATATGCGTATTTAAAGATGCTAGGAGGGGAAGAGAGGGAGTAGAGAAGCGAGGGTGTCTGACTGTCTGCGTCTCTTTCTTGCAGAGATATCAAAAAGTGGTCAATTACAAAGTTGTAGAAAATTTTACGGTGATCATTTTTGTATTGATCATTTTTCCTGTAGCTCCACCCACTTTTGAGATATGCGCCTTTAAAGTACTAAGGATGCGAGAGAGTGAGAGAAAATGAGTTGGATGACGCAGAGAAGCTAGAGTGTCTGGCTTCTCTGCGTTTCTTGGATCTCACAAGAATTTCTACAAATTTGAACAATAGCGCAATTAAAATGTTTGAAAAAAATCATTTTGACAAAATCTGTTATTTTAAAGAATAATTTTGAATTAAAATTTTCCGACCTAAAAATTTTTTTCGAAAATGATCTAAGCTTTTAAACCTGATAAAAACAAATATAATTACAATTTCAAACTAATCAGAATATCTTTAAAAAAAATGTTCTGCGGTAATAGACGCAAAGAAACAAAATACTCTAGTTTCTCTGCGTCACATTCCTCATACTGCCTCCCCGTATCACAGTCACCCATCTTTAAACACTCATATCACAAAAGTGGGCGGAGTTACAAAAAAAGTTTTAACTATAAAAATGATTAGCGTAAAATTCTCTACAACTTTGTAATTGACCACTTATTGATATCTCTGCAAGAAAAACACGCAGACAGTCAGACACTCTCGTTTCTTTACACCCTCTCTCACCCCTCCAGCATCTTTAAAGGCGCATATCTCAAAAATGGGCGGAGCTATCAAAAAGTGGTCAATTTAAAAAATGTAGCCCGTGGCTTGTTTAGTATTTATGTTATAAATTAAAATGAAAAAATAAAATGGAAAGCCGTAACGGAAGCTCAAAATTTGAATATGACTTTTGAGGGGTTTTGCCTGTTTTTCCTAGTTTTCGGGTTCAAAACTTCCACTCTTTTCCCTATTTTTGAAACATCCCATTCCTTCTAACTCAATTTCCGTTTTTACTGCTCCAGACACCCCACTTTTCATCCCGGAACCCCTTCTCCCAGTCGACTTGATGACTCCCCAGCGAATTGTCTCTCTGAAAATTTTCTTTTCGTACCCTTTTTTCTGTTGTTCATTTTCCCCACCACTATCGTTTTGTCGGTGTCGCAGTGTCATCCCTTCCAACTCATTTCGCATCCATTTCGCAGAAAAAAGAGGAAAACGAGGCGGCTTAATGGGAGGAGGTGTACTAAAATTGTAAAATAGATTGAGAGTCATTGGCGGAGCGGAGCATAATTAGATGACTGATGAGATGCAAGTGGGGTCATGTGTGTGTACCTCCAGTGTCATTGGTTTACACAAGATCACGACCTTTTTGACTGGAAAATGTACTTTGACAGCTCTTCCTACTATCTCATGTAGTCCCACCTCCTTCTGTTAAAAAAAATTTGAGATCCTAAAATTTGAGATCCCGTCACGGCATGAGTTCTTATCTGAAATTTTCAAAATCTAGATGGCTGTGTAGATCACAATCCGGGCTACATTTTTGTAGTTGAAAGTTTTCTGATAGCTATTCACGTTCTAGAGATACGGGGCTTCAAAGTTGGGCGGCAGAGGGAAGAGACGCAGAGAAGCGCGAGTGTCACGTTTCTCTGCGTCTCCTCTCAACCTCCTCCTTCTCCTGTTGGAGCCGCCCATCTTTGCAGCTTTGTATCTCAAGATCCTGCAAAGCTATCAAAAAGTTGTCAACTAATAAAATGTAGGAACTTTCTCGGAGATTATTTTTGTACTTTAAAGTTTTTTGATAGGTTTGCAGGGTTTTGAGATACGGGCGGTCAAAGATGGAGGAGGCGTAGAGCACTCCAGCTTCTCTGTGCTAATAGTAAGGTCGCATAGCTTCAACCGCTTGTATCTCAATAGTGGGCGGAGCTATCAAAAAACTGTCAACTACAAAAATGTAGCCCTAGACATGCTCTACACAGTGAATATATTTTCGGGGTTGTTGTGGCAATTGGTAGTTTTGGAATGGGCTCTCAAAGTTTTGCTCGAAAAGTTGTACTTCCTTCGATTTCAGCCGATTTTTTTTCAAAGTTTTCATTATCTCTCAGCTTTAAACGCTTGTATTTCTTAACCCTGCGCTCCTATCAAAAAACTTTCAACTACAAAAATGTAGTCCTGTTTATGATCTACAATCTATATTTAAAACTATTCCAGAATGACATCCCCAATACCGGACCCTCTCATCTTTAACTGCTCCGTCATGCTACAACTCGCCAACTCCCATTTCCTCCAGTCGGTTCTCTACTTCAACCTATTCTGTAGTGCCGTTGCAGTCTTCTGTCTTGTTCACACATGGCGCTCAATTTGTCGTTACAAATTGATGCATTTCAATCTGAAACTCCTTATGAAGATCCATTGCGCCGCCCTTCTCATCCACTGCGTCCCTCGGCTCTTCCTTCATTTATTCGACCTCTACGCTTACTTTTTTGCATCGAATTGCTATGAAATGCAGCCGGGATCTCTTCGTTGCTTTATTTTGAGATTTCCTTACATGTTTGGACTTATTTTAAGTAGCACTACTACTATTTTCCTTATGATTGAACGGGGATTCGCTACCTGTTACAGCCAGAACTATGAGCATGGCTATAAGTCGACTGGAATTATTATCGGCTGTTGTCAGGTGGGTCTAATCACTAAAAATGGTAGATCAAAACCTCGGAAATTCAGATTTTTTGCTCCCTGATACTTATGGCATCAGTATTCCATGAATATGACTTCAACGCCCCACATTATTATTGTTCGGTGAGAAAAACTCAATTTTTTTTATTTAGAAAAAAATTTTAAACCATTTTTTCAGAGTATCTCTGTCAAATTCCCCCTTTGGGTTATAATCCCGGAAGTTTTAATTATTGCACTACAAATCGCTGCTAGAATTGGGAATCGATGTTTGTTGGGCTTGAATAAGGTAAGTAGAGCGGGATGAATTATTTTGAAACTATATGGGTCTTATAGAATAAAAATAGAGCTACATTTTTGTAGTTGACCATTTTTTGAAAGCTCCGCCCACTTTTGAGATATGTGTCTTCGAAGATGGGTGGCTGAGAAACCAGAGTGTCTGACTGTCTGCGTCTCTTTCTTGCAGAGATATCAAAATGTGGTCAACTACAAAGTTGTAGAAAATTTTATGCTGATCATTTTTGTAGTTAAAAATTTTTTTGTAGCTCCGCCCACTTTTGAGATATGAGCCTTTAAAGTTGTGAAGCTAAATAGCTAGAGAGAGGATGAGATGGAGGGCGCAGAGAAGCGAGAGTGTCCGTTTTCTCTGCGTCTCTCAGCTTGAAGGCAATTTAAAAAAAAATTCGAATAATGTTTAGTGTAATTTTGATATAGTTCCAGCATTTTTAAGAGATATTATCAACAAAAAAATTCAGAAAAAATTTCGAAAATTTTTTTGAATTATTTTTAAAACTGAAATTCGCTGCTGATTTTTATAATTTTTTCACAAAGTGTATTCCAGATTAATTCAATATGATAAATTTTTCCACAAAGTTTGACCCTCTAGCTTCTCTGCCTCTTCCTACTCTCTCACCCTCGCCTCCTTCAGGCGTCTATCTTTAAAGGCGCATATCTCAAAAGTGGGCGGAGCTACAAGAAAGTTGTCAACTACAAAAATGTAGCACGTGTCTTGTTTAGTATACATACTGAATTTCGTTTTCTGAAATTTATTTTTGATTGAGGATCAATGGTTTGAAAAGCTCCAATCTTCCAGATTTATTTTTCAGAAATTTTCAATTTTTCAAAGGCGCATCACTCAAAAATGGGCGTAGCTATCTGAAAACCGTCAACTACAAAAATAAAGATTTAAACCTGCTCTATACAAATATATAAAAATATATAGTACACCTTTACCCATTTCAATTTTTCAGCAAATCCGCGAGCGGTCCGTCACCGCGACCCTCTCCAATCGTTACCAGCTGGAAGCCAACATGCGGAACATCCGTCTCCTCCAATCCTTTACCTTATGTGACCTATTCTTCGTCTTTACCTGCTTCACCCTTTCCGCACCCGTTCATTATTACAGTTCAGAGATGGAGAGGGCCACTTATCATGGGCTGGTGGAAGGTCTGTAAAAAAATCATTTAAAATTGCCCAAAATTATCTAAAAATCTTTACTATTAACAAACACCAAATTCTGTGTGTATGTGTGTATGTCGCCGATCCTACCGCCCTTCCTACTGAACCGATTTTCTTCGAACTTGGACCAAAAGATCAGAAATTTTCCCCTCGCAATGCCCGTCTATTTTTTTAGTTAGAATAGGTCTCAACTAGGTCACTAGGTGAAAAAACACGGTTTTCAAGCCATTCAGTGGTTTTCGTTTCCGAAATAGGGAAATAGGAGTTCACGGGGGAAATAATTATAGAACTTTTTCATTCTTCAAATGAATTCATTTCTTCAAATTTTCAACTCCTAGAAGGGTGGTGTAGAAAAGGAGGTTGAGCAGCCGTTAGGCTGCGTTAACCGACTGGTTGCTTTAAATTGCAAAAAGTTCCTTAAAAACAGTCGAAAATTGCATAAAATCGCCTAAAATTGTCAAAAATCACCTAGAATTACCTAAAAATCGCGTAAATAAGAAAAAAAATTTAATAACATTTTTATAGGTAATGAATCTGAAAAATGCTCAAATTGGATTAAAAAAACACTTAGAATAATTCTAATCTTATCAAAACTCGTCAAAATCATTACTAGCTGAGAGACGCAGAGAAAACAGACACTCTCGCTTCTCTGCGCCCTCCACCTCATCCTCTCTCTAGCTATTTAGCCTCAAAACTTTAAACACGCGTATCTCAAAAGTGGGCGGAGTTATCAAAAAATGGTTAACTACAAAACTAATCAGCGTAAAATTCTGTATAACTTTGTAGTTGACCACTTTTTGATATCTCTGCAAGAAAGAGACGCAGACAGTGAGACACTCTCGCTTCTCTACTCCCTGTTGTCTCTCAGCCATCTTTAAAGGCACATATCTCAAAAGTGGGCGGAGTTTTCAAAAAGTGCTCAACTACAAAAATGTAGCCCTACTTTTATTCTATAAGACCGGCACAATTTCAAAATAATTGATTTGGTTCCTGCTTCAAAACATTACAATCTGAAAAAAACTTCCAGTCGTCAACTTCGTCCCACTCTACTCCGTGGTAATGCCGCTCTACCTTTGGGTATTCCGAAAGAAGGTTAGAAACATAATTATTGATTGATTTTCCCAAAAAACATTTGATCTACCCTTCAGCACCGCGACATCGTGACCAACACCCTACAGGCGTCTCTCACCACCTCATCCGACCACTATTTCAACGTGTTGAATCAACAATTGAGTGTACGCGAAGAGGGAGAAAAGAAACGGATGCGAAACAAATTGAGAAAAAAGTGATGATAAGGAACTGATATGTTACGTGTGTTTCATTTGGAAATAAAATAAAATAATTTTATTTATTTCATATTTTTCGAAAAATTAAAAACAAATTTAATTTTTCTTCAAAGCATGCCTACCAAGATAGCTGTAATCGGGGAAGGTGTTATCGGATGTTCTACGGCTCTTCAGTTATCTCTTGCACTCCCAGACGCTCAGATTACTGTACTTTTCGACCGCCCGTTTGCGGAGACGTGTAGTGCCGGCCCAGCTGGCTTGTTCCGTATCGATGAAGAGGCTAATCGGTGAGTATTTTTTCAGAGGGTGTCGATGCCTCTGAAAATGAGCAAAAAATGTTGAAAATAGCATCAATCGATAGAACAAATCACGGGCTACATTTTTGTAGTTGACAATTTTTTCATAGCTCCGCCCACTTTTGAGATATGCGCCTTTAAAAATGCTAAGAGGGGTGAGAGGGAGTAGAGAAGCGAGAGTGTCTGACTGTCTGCGTCTCTTTCTTGCAGAGATATCAAAAAGTGATCAACTACAAACATGTAGAGAATTTTACGCTGATCATTTTTATAGTTAAAACTTTTTTTGTAACTCCGCCCACTTTTGTGATATGAGGTTTTAAAGTTTCACGAGTTCAAGGTGCGGCGGGGGAGAGAGGAGACGCAGAGAAGCAGATTGCTGGTCAGATATGGCCAAATTCAATTGATAATAAAACTAATTGACAGAAAATGATCAAGACTAATCAAAATCTATTTAACTGGAAAGCAAAACAAAGGAAAGAATTGAAAAATTTAATAAAAAGTAAGCGAATTTGCCGATTATTTTTGTTTTCAAGAGAGAGAGAGAGAGAGAAATTGAGTAATTTGACATGAAAATAACTTAATTCCAATAAATTAAAAATACAATCATGTAATAATAAAACCAAAAACCATCAAGAAAATAGAAAAATTGATAGAATTCAAACGAAAATGGGTAAAAATCTGTTTAAAAATGCCAAAAATTGAAGAGAGGGGCGCAAGGCTACTTTTTATTTTAAAACTCCAATATTTTCAGAGTATACTAAACAAAACACGAGCTACATTTTTGTAGTTGACCATTTTTTGTTAGCTCCGCCCACTTTTGAGATATGCTTCTTTAAAGTTAGGAACCTCTAGAAGCAGGAGAGTAGGAGGGCTCACTAGGGAAGGCCCTCGAGTCAAAGTGGAGATATGGGACGTGACCTATATCGTTGGAAAGCTGAGAAAACGCTGATTCCAAATATATATTTAATTTTTGCCCTCGAGGCTTGGTATTCGAGAAAAACGAGGTCAAAGTTTGGACCTCTAACAAGTCATAACCTTACCGATGTGTTAAAAATATCGGCAGCGTGGTGTAGGCGGTAGCAGTGTAGTAAATACGCAATCACTTTTTGGTTCAATTCCATCCGGCCACCAAATTTATTTTGGTTTTTTAAGTTTCGTTTTTCATCTATTTGAACATAACTTTTAAAAAAACCACTTCCCGATCCAAAAAAACGAAACTTAAAAAACCAAAAAAAATTTGGTGGCCGGATGGAATTGAACCAAAAAGTGATTGATCATTGACTACACTGCTACCGCCTACACCACGCTGCCGACATTTTTAACTCGTCGGTAAGGTTATGACTTGTTAGGGGTCCAAACTTTGACCTCGTTTTTCTCGAATACCAGGCCTCGAGGGCAAAAATTGAATATATATTTGGAATCAGCGTTTTCTCAGCTTTCTAATGATATAGGTCACGTCCCATATCTCCACTTTGACTCGAGGGCCTTCCCTAGTCAGAGAAGCGAGACTGTCTGACTGTCTGGGTCTATTTCTTGCAGAGTTATCAAAAAGTGGTCAACTACAAAGTTATAGAAAATCTTATGTTGATTATTTTTGTAATTTACCACTTTTCGATGGCTCCGCCCACTTTTGAGCTACATATAAGGCTGAAAAGATGACTAGAGGTTTGGAGGGCGCGTCATCTTCAAGAGCTCATATCTCAAAACTCGGCGGAGCTATCAAAAAGTGATCAACAAACAAAATGTAGTCTATATCCATTTCCAGCACCTACGGCAAATCCACCTTCGCCTGGTTCGCCCATCTCCACCGCACCGAGAAAGGCGACGCGACGGGTGTGAAGCTCCTCTCCGGTCACATTCAATCAGACTCCCTGGAGCGTTTGGAGCAACAACAGAGGGCTTACGGAGATATTGTTTATAATTTCAGATTTTTGGACAATAGAGAGATTAAGGACTTGTTCCCGAATCCGGCGCGGTGGGTTTTAGAAAAACTTTTTTTTTTCAAATTTTCAGAATTTTTCTTTTCAGCCACTGCATCCACTACACCGCTTTTGCCTCAGAAGGCAATAAATACGTACCCTACCTAAAATCTCGTTGTCTTTCCAATGGAGTTCAGTTCAAGGAGCAAAAAGTGACTCCAGGGCTCGCGGAGCTCGCCGACACCGGTTATGACGTCATAGTCAACTGTGGGGGCCTGAATGGTGGGGTGTTGGCGGGCGACGATGATACAGTATACCCGATAAGGGGCGTGGTTTTGGATGTGGACGCGAAATGGCATAAACACTTCAATTATAAGGACTTTATCACGTTTACAATTCCGAAGTGAGTGATTTTTAAAAACTTCAAAAAAAAATTTTTTTTTGGAATTTTGAAAATTTAGAGAAAACAGTGTGGTAATTGGCTCCGTTAAACAAGATAATCGATTTGATCTACAAATTACGGATATCGATCGAAAAGACATTTTGGAGAGATATGTGACATTGCATCCGGCGATGAGGGTGAGAAAAAGGGGCGGGACTTTTTTTTGAAATTTTTTTTTGCAGGACCCAAAAATCATTGGCGAGTGGTCTGGACTACGGCCAGGACGAAAATCGATTCGAATCGAGAAGCAGGTCAAAAAATCGGAGAAAACTGGCAAGGAGTATACGGTAGGGTTTTATAGGATCCGGGTTACTGTAGTAGGATCCTGGGATCATAGGATCCTGGATCCAGGGTACTGTATCATCAAAATATCTGTTAAGAAGGGGTTGGGGGTTACTGTACCTCTCCTAGGAACAGGTTACTGTAACTCTCCTAGGATCGGTGTAGGATCCGGGTTACTGTAGTTGGATCCTGGATCCTAGGATCCAGGTTTACAGGATTTCAGATCCAGGATCGAGAATACTGTATCATCAAAGTATCTGTTAAGAAGGGGTTGGGGGTTACTGTACCTCTCCTGGGATTGGGTTACTGTAGCTATCCTAAGATCGGTGTAGGATCCGGGGTACTGTAGTTGGATCCTGGATCCTGGATCCTAGGATCCAGGTTTACAGGATTTCAGATCCAGGATCGAGAGTACTGTATCATCAAAGTATCTGTTAAGAAGGGGTTGGGGGTTACTGTACCTCTCCTGGGATTAGGTTACTGTAGCTATCCTAAGATCGGTGTAGGATCCGGGGTACTGTAGTTGGATCCTGGATCCTGGATCCTAGGATCCAGGTTTACAGGATTTCAGATCCAGGATCGAGAGTACTGTATCATCAAAATATCTGTTAAGAAGGGGTTGGGGGTTACTGTACCTCTCCTGGGATTGGGTTACTGTAGCTATCCTAAGATCGGTGTAGGATCCGGGGTACTGTAGTTGGATCCTGGATCCTGGATCCTAGGATCCAGGTTTACAGGATTTCAGATCCAGGATCGAGAGTACTGTATCATCAAAGTATCTGTTAAGAAGGGGTTGGGGGTTACTGTACCTCTCCTGGGATTGGGTTACTGTAGCTATCCTAAGATCGGTGTAGGATCCGGGGTACTGTAGTTGGATCCGGGATCCTGGATCCTAGGATCCAGGTTTACAGGATTTCAGATCCAGGATCGAGAGTACTGTATCATCAAAATATCTGTTAAGAAGGGGTTCGGGGTTACTGTACCTCTCCTGGGATCAGGTTACTGTAGCTAACCTAGGATCCGAGTAGGATCGGGTTACTGTAGTTGGATCCTAGGATCCTAGGATCAGGTCTTCGATCCTCGATCCAGAATTGCGGGTACTGTAGATTCAAAATGTCGGTTAGGAGAGGATTGGGGTTACTGTACTTCCCCTAGAATTAGGTTACTGTAGCTCACCTAGGATCGGTTTGTAGGATCCGGATTACTGTAGTTGGATCCATGGATCCTGGGATCAGGTTGGGGATCCTGAATCCAGGATCGAAAGTACTGTAGCTTTATAATAGCGGTTAAGAAGGGATTCGGGGTTACTGTACGTCTCCTGTAGTTGGGTTACTGTACCTCTTCTAGGATCGGTGTAGGATCCGGGTTACTGTAGTTGGATCCTTGGATCCTGGGATCAGGTTGGGGATCCTGAATCCAGGATCGAAAGTACTGTAGCTTTATAATAGCGGTTAAAAAGGGATTCGGGGTTACTGTACCTCTCCTGGGATTGGGTTACTGTAGCTAACCTAGGATCGAAGCAGGGTCCGGGTTACTGTAGGTGGATCCTAGAACCTAAAAAAAACTTTTTTCCAGGTAATCCACCATTACGGACACGGCGGAAACGGCTTCACTCTAGGCTGGGGGACCGCCGAGGAGACGGTAAAGCTGGTGAAGCAGGCGATTCTGGATAGAAGAAGCAAATTGTAGATTTACAAGAACAATTTTTTTCTCGGAAAATGTTTTTTTGATTCAATAAATACATATACAATTTCTGTCTGGAAAAAAGAGAAATATAAAATACGACACAGCTGAAAACCGAAAACAGGTGATTATAGTTGTGTCCCCCCGACCAAAACTTTTTTGAGTCATTTCAAAAAAAACTTTTTTTTTTCATTTTTTCCTCTACCATGAATATTTTCTCAGTAAAACTTGCGACTAAAGAGGAAGTTTTGGATAGGTCGCGTAAGTCTTAAGCGGGGCGCGCCAACGTCACGCCAGATTGATTAAAAAAAATTCAGAAGACACTGGAGACGTGAACATCATCTGGGTGTTTACATTCAACTCGAATCGGGATTCTTCGATTTTCGAATTTTTTTTCGTCTCATTTTTATTATTGGTCTCTTTAATTATCACAATTATCGGGGTGTTTTGTATAAGTAGGTCAAAGTAAGTAGGGAGGAAGCCACGCCCTCTTTTTGCAATTTTGCCGCACACTTCATTTTATTGTAGCTCGCCTCATCGAAACAACCGATTCATTGTGACGGCAGGTGTCTTATCGTGGTTGGAGTTATTGATTAGTAGATCACTGGTTTTTGGATTTCAATTTTCGCGGGAAAACATAAATTCCGAAAATTCGTCATCTCATTTGCTGTTTTGGGCGGCACTTTTCAGATATCATTATATGTTTTTTGGAGTTCACTCATTGTTGTGTGTCACGGCGGAACGAGGGATGGCTACGGTTTTCTTGAGGTGATTTTTGTTTTATATTATTAATGGGGAATTATATGCCCAATTCAATTTTCACGGAAAACTAAAATTGAGTTACCTTTGAGATCCCGTCTTCGCTCCTCATTTTACGCCAGCATTCCAGTTTTTTGTATGTATACTAAACAAGAAACGGGCTGCATTTTTGTAGTTGACTACTTTATGATAGCTCCGCCCACTTTTGAGATATGCGCCTTTAAAGAAGGGTGGCTGAGAGACCAGGAGTGAGAGACGGAGTAGAGAAATCAGAGTGCCTGACTGTCTGCGTCTCTTTTTTGGAGAGATATCAAAAAGTGGTTGACTACAAAGTTATAGAGAATTTTACGCTGATCATTTTTGTAGTTGACAACAATTTTATAGCTCCGCCCACTTTTGAGGTACATACTTTTAAAGATTGCTGGGAAGGTAGAGTTGTAATCATTTCTTGTTCATTACCACTAGGGAGGCTTATTAGAAAATAGTTTTCCATTACTAAAGAAACATTAAAAACATATTTATGTGTTTTTTATGTACTTTGTTAAGAATTATTTATAAACAGCTGAAAACAGGTTCTTTTTGAAAATAAAAAAAACTTTAATTTTTTTTGATTTTTTTCAAATTTTTATCAATTTTTCAAAAATAACCATTTTGGCCTGTTTTTTGGTATAAAAATATAAGTTTAAATGTATTTTTGCTGATTTTCTCTCAAAAAGTAGGAAAAATGTTAAAAAAAATTTTGTTGCATTTTTAGTCAAAATCAGCAAATATCATCATTCTGTAACTACGTCAGCTATCACTTTATTATCCTAATTATTATTTATATATACTAAACAAGACAAGGGCTACATTTTTGTAGTTGACCATTTTTTTGTAGGACACTTCCCTGAAGAGATACAGTTGTGCCAATATTGGGTGCAGATGGCCTTCCAAGTCTCTCGCTTCTAGAGCTGCATGACTTTAATGGCGCATATCTCAAAAGTGGGCGGAGCTATCAAAAAATGCCAAACTGTAAAAATGATCAACATAACATTTTCTACAACTTTGTAGTTGGCCACTTTTTGATATCTCTGCAAGAAAGAGACGCAGACCGTCAGACACTCTGGATTCTCTACTCCCTCTCTTTCTCCTCGTCTCTCAGCCACTTATTTTTAAAGGCGCATATCTCAAAAGTAGGCGGAGCTATCAAAAAGTTGTCAACTACAAAAATGTAGCCCGTGTTTTGTTTAGTATAAATACCAAAAACGAGAAAGATGTGATTATATCGTGTACCATGACGGGATCTCAAATTTAAAAGTTCATAAAAATGATTTGTTTTTATTTTTATGTAATAACCTTACTTCAAAATGCCAGCCTAACTCCCAAATCACTAATTTTTTAAAGATATTATTATTATCTATATATATATATATATACAGATAATTACCAGACACTTGTAATTAGCAACTAATTTCAGAGACTACGAAAACAAGCCCCGCCTCTGGATCGCCGTCACTCTCATCATCGCCAATTTTCTCATCTCCCTAACCTACGCATTTCTCGCAGTCTTTCAACTAATTATGATGAAATTCGTGTTTACAGTATGCCTAGTGGTTACAGTATCCTCCATGGTAATTCTAGAGATTATTTATTTTTTAAATCGAAATCGACTAGCCGCTCTGGTCCGTCATGACAGCAATATAGTGTTCTACACTCTAAGTACCAAGTATCAGTTACAAGAGAACGTGCAGAGTTGTAAAGTAGGTCACAATTAATTGATTAACTTTTCATTGAGCTTATCTTAGCTTATCCGTCCCGCTCTCATCGCTGTCGGTGCCTTCATCATTTTTATGATTTTGACAGAGTGTCTACCGATTATTTTGGATTTTCCTGATGACGTCGAGCATTGGTGTAATTTGATTTTTGATACAATGGTTTATACGTAAGTTTTGAAAAAATTAGAATATTAAGTTTCTCAGGCTTAGGCTCCGCCCACTTTTGGCTCCCCACAGTTTTAACTCATTGCTGAGTGAGGTCTGGTTGCCGTGAGGAAGTGGGCGGAGCCTAGTTGGGATGGAAATGAAAAACTTAAAAAGAAACTAGTTGTAAGTTCATGATTTCAGTTCGAAAAATTGGTTTTTTTTTAAATTGAAAAATTTTTTGAGTTGGAAAGCAGAGTGTTTGGCTAAGCAGAAAAAGTCATGAGTCAACTTTAAGATTCCGTCACGGGCGGAGTTTTTGTCAGAGTCAGAAAGTTTTAACGTACCTCTAGAGAACAAGTCTCGGGCTACATTTTTGTAGTTGACCACTTTTTGATAGCTCCGCCCACTTTTGAGATATGCGTCTTTAAAGATAGGCGGCTCATTTCAAGGGGGAGATAGGGAGAGAGGAAACGCAGAGAAGCTAGAGTGTCTGATTTCTCTGCGTCTCTCATCTTGACGGTATCAAGTACTTTTTTGTGACATTTTATCTTCTATTTATTGTTTTTATCCTAGAGATACGCAGAGAAGTCATACACTCTACCTTCTCTGCGTCTCCTCTCCCTCTGCTGTTGGAGCCGCCCATCTTTGAAGCCGCGTATCTCAAAACCCTACAGCGCTATCTGAAATCTTTTAACTGCAAAAATAATCACCGTGAAATTTCCCACATTTCATTAGTTGACAACTTTTCGATAGCTCTGCAGGATCTTGAGATACAATGCGTTGAAGATAAGCGTCAAGAAGGAGGAGAGTGGGAGGAGAGGGGAGACGCAGAGAAACTAGACACTCGCGCATCCGTCAGCTTTAAACGCGTGTATCTCCTAACCCTGCATTCCAATCAAAAAACTTTCAACTACAAAAATGTAGCCCTGGTTGTGGTCTACATAACCGTTTAAATTTTGAAAATTTTGGACAAAAACTGAATCTCAAAAAAGTACTTTTTCAGAAACTCCCTGGTAGTCGTGCCTGTCCTCTTTCTTCTTATGGATAGCTATCGGAAAGTGTTCCTACATTACTATCGTCAAATCAAGGAGTCAATTCATCCACCAACTCAGAATCCGAATCGAAAACGATCGATATTTGTATTTTCGAAAAGAACCGAGAACGAAGGGGACGTCTATTTCGAGATGTTCAATAAAAGTGTCAGCCCACAGATAATATCCAGGGAAACTACGTTTACATTGAAATAAATTCATTTATTTTTTATTTTTGACCGTGGGAACAAAAAATATCAGGAAATGACTAATCTCCATTTCATTCCGCATGACTAAACGGTTCCAGACCAAATCACATAGACGCGTCTCCTCATTTCGTATTTCACTTCTTATTATTTTCTTATCTTTTACTTGGTATACTACAAGTACGAAAAATTTCCTACAAATACAAATTTTGGCTTAAAAACAAGAGAAAAACCACCAAAACCACTCAAAAATGAACAAGATTATCGAGTATGGCTCTATTCAAGCAATTCCTATGTATAATTGCAGGCAAGATTTTTCAACAAGTTTGAGATCCAAAATTACTTATATGAGTGAATAGATCACAACCATGGCTACATTTTTGTAGTTGGAAGTTTTTTGATAGGAGTGCAGGAATTTGAGATACAAGCGTCTAAAACTAAAAGAAGACGCAGAGAAACGAGAGTGTCTGTCTTCTCTGCGTCTCCCACTCCCCCACTCTCTTGTTTTTTGGCGCTTATCTTCAACGCATTGTATCTCGAGATCTTGAAGAGCTATCAAAAAGCTGTTAACTGATGGAATGTAGGAAATTTTACGGTGATTATTTTTGTAGTTAAAAAGTTTTTGATAGTAAATTGCAGTTTTGAGATATGGGCGGTCAAAGCTGGGCGTTCTGATGACAAAGGGAAGTCGCAGAGAAGCGAGAGTGTCTGGCTTCTCTGCGTATTTTTTTTCTTCATGGTTGGAATAGAGAACTTTAGTTCCGATCTAATAATAAGAAAAATAATTATTTTGGAATTTTTTGGTTTTTTGAGGTTTTAGAGGTTATTTGAGGCCAAAAATTCAGAAACGTCAAAAATTTTATCAATTTCAAAGGATTGTCATAGACCACGTTTTCAGCCAAATTTATTAAATGTTATGTTTTTAGATAGACAAAAACCAGGGCTACATTTTTGTAGTTGACCACTTTTTGATAGCTACGCCCATTTTTGAGATACGCGCCATCAAATCAAAAGGTGCCGGGGCGAGAGAACCACCCCACTTTAAAGACGCATATCTCAAAAGTGGGCGGAGCTATAAAAAAGTGGTCTACTACAAAAATGTAGCCCGTTTTTTGTTTAGTATGATTATAAACTTTCTTGTTTCAGCGCGCACTACCCACCCAACTGGTACGAAAAAGATGGAGTCCCCCGTCCAATCCTCGGCCTCACCGAAGCCACCCTCGGCGTTATTTTAGTACTGATTTACCTCCCTATGATCTCTGTAATGTTGGAAAAAGAGCAATTCAGCATGTCATGCTTCAAAATAATGACTCTTCTGGCTATAGTCGACGTCTTCTCCATTCTTATCAACTGTATTATCACCGGGTGGCTCGCCTACCAAGGCGCCGTCTACTGTACCCACCCCGATTTGATCTACATCTCTGGAATGGCCGGAATGGGACTTTGGTGCTGTTCCTGTGTGATCGCGGTGACTCTGGTGACAAATCGGCTGTTGGATTTGATATTTCCGAGGATTGGAGCCATGATTTTCGATGGGAAAAAGACGTTTTTGGTGTTGGTGGTACCTGTACTGTATGGGTTGTACTTTGCAGTTTTTAATACTCCCATTTTATTCACCTCCAAATTTCATGCCTGGTTTTTTGATCCCATGATATTTGAGGGTATGGAGAAGGAGGTATGCCAGAAGAGTCTTGCCTCCAAAGTTTGTCCGATTTTCTAAAAAAAATATATTTCTGAATAGGTCATGTCAAGACCTACATTTTTGTAGTTGATCGTTTTTTGATTGCTCCGCCCACTTTTGAGATACAACGCTTTGAAGATAGGCGCCTAGGAGACGGTCACTCTCGCTTCTCTGCGGCTCTCCAAACTTTGAAGCTCCATATCTCAAAACCCTGCACTGCTATCAAAAAACTTTTGGCTCTGTTCCAAAATCGGAGGCCCATAAAAAAATCGGAGGCCCATGGCAGAATCGGAGGCCCGTAAAAAAATCGGAGGCCCATAAAAAAATAAGAGGCCCGTAGCAGAATCGGAGGCCCATGGTAGAATCGGAGGCCCATGGTAGATAGAGAATGTCTTCGTTTATAAATGATGAAAAACTCCATTATAAGCAGCTGAAGTAGTGCAGAAGTCTGAAAACCATGTTGTAACTACATGATGCGCAATGCTGAGTTTTTTTTTTCATTCATTGCTAATTATAACAGATCTTTTTTAACACATTTATTTACCCGAAGAAAGTGACATATTTATGTGAGTAATTGTAAAAGGAAAAAAGTCGGAAGCAACTATCCGCCTCTGCCAGTTTGTACTTTGGGTGCCTTGGGCATCTTTGGAAGTTTTGGAGGCTTCGGAGTTGTAGGGGCTTGAAACCCGAAGAGGATGTTTTTTTAGTTTTCTTTGTCGTTGTGGGGCGACCTGTTGTAACTTGTCTTGATCTTGTGGGCGGGTTAGTGGGGCTATGAATTACGGAATTCTAAGTAGTAGTGAGTTTACTTTCTGGTTTTTTAGTTCTATAACTAGGAGTTTTAGTAGTTTACACCTTTCTCTAAATCAAGCAGACGCCGTGGCCACAGATCATCCACTACTCCTACAGCTAGCACTTATCCTTCGACTAATATGGCTGCGTCTCCATCACCAGCAGTTACGCCATCTACTGCTGAGTCACCTGTGGTAACAACCTCCTCCACACCTCTTCTAACGACAAAAAAACGACGTGGACACAGAACATCCGCTGTTCCCTCAGTCACAACCTCCTTTTCTACGACTCCATCGTTGTCTTCTTCCACATTCTCTTTTCCGCCAACATCTGCGACTACACTATCTACATCAAACTTACTCTCTCCGACAACAACTAGACGAAGTGGCCACAGATCATCTACTGTATCTACACCTACTATCACAACTCGATTGTCGTTTATATCTACATCCACTGTTTTGTCTACAGCTATTACAGCCACAACTTTTAATCCATCTTCTCAAACAACAGCTAGACGACGTGGCCCGAGAAAACCCACTGTTCCATCTCCCACCGCAACGGTCACTGCGTCTACATTCACGGTCCCTCTGTCATCCACTGCAACGTCAAAAGTTACACCAGCAGCCACGACACCTTCCCAAACAACTACAATCAAACAACCCCTCTAACCCTCTTGCCATCCAAAATGGTATAGATCTTATTGAAAACTGGGCTTCAACTAACTCTCTTCCTCTTGCTCATACTAAAACGGCTCTTCTCCGACTCGGACCAAAAAATGCTTCATTCCCATACTCCATTGCTGGTCAACCTATTGAAACTTCCAAATCAGTTCGGGACCTCGGTCTCATCACTGATTCATCACTAAACTTCAAATCCCACATTAACAAAACTGTAGCCTCCGCTCTCCTGCGTACTAAGCAACTTCTGAAATCCTTCAAGTCAACCTCCCCACAGTTCTACATTTTTCTTTTCAACTGCTACGTTTTACCCATTATTGAATATTGCTCTGTAGTCTACTCACCTCCTCCTGCTTCTAAATTATCGTTTTCGCTAGAAACTCCTCTCCGATTCTTCACCAGGAAAATCTTCCAACGCTGTAACATAACTTATTGCTCCTATTCCGATCGTCTAGCCCAACTTAATCTCTTCTCATTACGCCATCGTAGACTCAAATCCCAGCTCCTCCTTCTATACAATTTTCTAAGCGGTACCTCATACTTTCCACACCTAGATTCGTACATCCGGTTTTCCACTTCCACCCGTCGCCCTATGAATCTTGTATGCATTAAACCCAGTTGCTCTGACTTTTTTTCCCGCACCGTTCCCCTTTGGAACGCCATAACCGCCCAGACCCCATATTTTCTGTGCCCTGCTGAATTCAGTACCCTTATTATGTCTAGTATCACCCGTTATTGAGCTCACCTTTTATCCTAAATCCATTCGTCCTCTCTCTATTCTCTTTCTTGTTTCAATAGTGTTTTTTCCTTTTGATTCCTTTGATTTGATTCGATTCAAAGTCATATATATAAGTATACATTTTACTGTGCTAATCCCCTCTTACCGGTCATTCTCATTATTTTTGTTACCCCGCATTTCTCACCTCAACCCACCCTTTGAATGGTCTCGTGAGGGACTTAATCTTAGCCTCTTGCCCTTTAATTGATAATGTTTAAAAAGAATAAACAAACAAACAAACAAACAAGGTGGACGCAGAACATATAAAATGTCTTCTACTACCTCCTTCTTTTCTCCAACTTTGACTGAAATGACGAGAGTTAAACCTACTAAAACTCCTAGTTATAGAACTAAAAAACCAGAAAGTAAACTCACTACTACTTAGAATTCCGTAATTCATAGCCCCACTAACCCGCCCACAAGATCAAGACAAGTTACAACAGGTCGCCCCACAACGACAAAGAAAACTAAAAAAACATCCTCTTCGGGTTTCAAGCCCCTACAACTCCGAAGCCTCCAAAACTTCCAAAGATGCCCAAGGCACCCAAAGTACAAACTGGCAGAGGCGGATAGTTGCTTCCGACTTTTTCCTTTTACAATTACTCACATAAATATGTCACTTTCTTCGGGTAAATAAATGTGTTAAAAAAGATCTGTTATAATTAGCAATGAATGAAAAAAAAAACTCAGCATTGCGCATCATGTAGTTACAACATGGTTTTCAGACTTCTGCACTACTTCAGCTGCTTATAATGGAGTTTTTCATCATTTATAAACGAAGACATTCTCTATCTACCATGGGCCTCCGATTCTACCATGGGCCTCCGATTCTGCTACGGGCCTCTTATTTTTTTATGGGCCTCCGATTCTGCCATGGGCCTCCGATTTTTTTATGGGCCTCCGATTCTGCCATGGGCCTCCGATTTTTTTATGGGCCTCCGATTTTGGAACAGAGCCAAACTTTTAACTACAAAAATAATTTTCGAAAATTTTCCTACATTTTATTAGTTGACAACTTTTTGATAGCTCTGCAGGATCTTGAGATACATCGCGTTGAAGATAAGCGCCAATAAAAAAGAAAGAGGGGGAAGGGGGAGACCCAGAGAAGGCAGACACTCTCGCTTCTCTGCGTCTTCTTTTAGCTTCAAACGCTTGTATCTCCCAACCCTGCACTCCTATCAAAAAACTTCCAACTACAAAAATGTAGCCCTGGTTTTGATCTACACAGCCATCTAGATTTTGAAAGTTTTGGACAGCCGTGACGGGATCTCACTTCCTCAATTTTAAACAAGTTTCCTATTCCAGTACGCCAACATCCCTCACGTTGTCAACAACTTTTTTGTCGTTGCCGTCACTTGTTTTCTCTACGGAATCTTTTGCTGGGCACTCTGTTCAAAACTAAAACACGTGGACACTGAATCCGAGTCTCGGAATGCGGTACCTACAGTAACCTTCTACAGTAACCCAACCATTTCATTCAGAGCTCTCAAATCTTCCTGCAATCCGCTTTGATTTGTGCGGTTAACCTAGCCGCCGCTATCATTTATGTGATAATGAATTATATCGACATCCCGTTTTGGCTCATCCTCGTGGGGACCCTTATGTGGCAATCCGGGAATTCCGCGCCGGTTTTGATCTACTTAAGGTTCAATAGAACTATAAGGAATGGGATTTTGAGAAAGATCGGGGTGAAGAAGGTAGGTTTCTTGAGAAAAGAAAGTTTTTTGATTTTTTTTCAGATCTCCCCACAGAAACTGGTCCGCACAACAAATATTAGCACGTCACAAGTGGCTCCTGCTTAATTTATTTTGGTAGATCAAAACTAGGACTACCTTTTTGTAGTTGACAACTTTTTGATAGCTTTAGTGCGGAGGATACCCTGACAACGGCAACAACCAACAAGTGATGACTATTTCATAAAACTTGTTTTTTTTTCTGCCACCAGAATCACAGGAACTAATTTCAGTCTGGTTCCCACTAATTAATATTTTTCACTTATTTACTAAAATTTTGCTGACGAATCTGTTTTTTGGTGTCGATTTTTTCATTTTTCATTATTTTTCCAGGAAAATCGTGGTCGCTATTCTCTTATTTTAAATTTGTGCACCATTTTTTTCCATTTCTTCGTGAAAAGAAATTTTGGTACTTCCTTGTTATTTGCTTATTGTCTACATACAATTATTGGTATAAAAATAAGAAAGAATCCATCAAACCTCACCAAAAATGAACCAGGTTATCCGTTACGGCTCTGTTCAAGCGATTCCTATTCATAATTGCAGGTGAGTTATGGTGTTAGGGGTAGTTGGAATGATTTCAAATTTGGATTGAATATATAGATGAAAACTAGGGCTACATTTTTGTAGTTGAAAGTTTTTTGATAGCGATTCACGGTTTGTAGATATAAATCCTCAAAGTTTGGATATGCGCAAACTCTTCTCGTAGCTTTGTGCCCCATATCTTTAAGCCCTCAGCTCCTATCGAAAATCTTCTAACTACAAAAATGTAGCCCTTTTTACGATCTACACAGCCACCTTAAATTTAAAACGTTTTCAGTGCCCATACGCCTGAAGAATGGACCCAAAAGGATGGTGTCTTCTGGCCTATCCTTGGTTTCACCGAAGCCTCCCTTGGCATCCTTATAAACATCTGTTACATCCCAATTCTCCTCGTGATGCTTGAAAAGGACCAATTCAAAATTTCCTGCTACAAAATCATGTCTTTTCCTTGCTTTAATTGATATGTTATCCATAGTTGTCGACTGTATTATTACCGGATGGCTCGCCTACCAGGGCGCCGTTTTCTGTTCTCTGGTGTTGTACCTGTGTGACTGCTCTTATATTAATTGTCAACCGGATATTTGACCTTGTAATTCCTCAAGCCAGAATCTTCTTCTTCGAGGGAAATCGTACTTTCCTTGTAATTCTAGCTGCAATTCTCTATTCCTTGCACTTTGTATTCTGTTATCCTCCGAGTCTTTTTAATTCTAAACACCATGCCTGGTTTTTTAACCCTTTGATATTCGAGGGAAGTGGCGGAGCTTATGAAAATGTACCCATGTATTTCAACAGCATTCTGGTGGTATTTATCACTTGTTTTCTCTACATTTTGTTCTGTCTCGTGTTAGGAGCGAAGCTGAAGAATGTGCCAACAGGGTCAGAGTCAAAGAGCGCGGTAAGTTTACCTAACCTACAGCAACCCAATGAACTATTCCAGATCATTCAAGTATTCTTCCAATCCGCCATGATATGTGCCTTTAACTTAATGGCTGCGCTGATTAGTGTAATTCATGTGGGACCCTTTTGGTTTGTCCTTATTGGACATTTCAGCTGGCAACTTCAAACTTCTGCACCGGTTTTTATATATTTGACGTTTAATAAGACAATAAGGAATGGTGCTTTGAAAAATTTGGAGATAAAGGTACACTTTTAGTGATAGGGCTACATTTTTGTAGTTGGAAGCTTCTTGATAGTTCTGCAGGGTTCTGAGATACAAGTGTTTAAAGCTAGACGAGGAGGGAAGAGAGAGAGAGACGCAGAGACTGCAGGCACTCTCGCTCCTCTGCGTCTCCTCAGAGCCGCCCCCACTTTGAACCCTTATATCTCCTAACCATGCACTCCTATCAAAAAACTCTCAACTAGAAAAATGTAGTCCGTTTTCTGATCTACATATTCATTATAAATTCAACCCACTTTTCCCTAACACTGTTATTACAGAAAGGCCAGAAGCTAAGCATTGTGCAGAGGATACCCTAACAACGGCAAAAATCCATTCGACGCAAATGATGACTGATACTTGTTTTTTTCTGCCACCAAAATCACAGGAACTAATTTCAGTCTGGTTCCCACTAATTAATTTTTTTCACTTATTTACTAAAATTTTGCTGACGAATCTGTTTTTTGGTGTCGATTTTTTTTCTTTTTTTTCTGATTATTCCGGGAAAAGTAGTGATCTCTTTTCTTTTATTTTAAATTTGTGCACCGTTATTTTCCATTTTTTCGCAAAAGGAGATTTTGGTACTTCCTTGTTATTCGCACATTGTCTACATACAATTATTGGTATAACATATAAAATAAAATAAAATCCATCACACCACACCAAAATGAACCAGGTTATCCGTTACGGCTCTGTTCAAGCGATTCCTATTTATAATTGCAGGTGAGTTATGGTGATAGAGATGATGGGAATGATTTTAATTTTATATAGAATATGAAGAGAAAAACTAGGGCTACATTTTTGTAGTTGAAAGTTTTTTGATTGGAGCTAAGGGCTTTGAGATATGGGGCATAAGACTACGAGAAGAGTTTGCGTCTCTCCGAACTTTGAGGCTTTATATCTCAAAACCCTGCGCTCCAATCAAAAAACTTTCAACTACAAAAATGGAGCCCTAGTTTTGATAACCTTATTAGTCATATTCCAGCGCCCATACCCCTGAAGAATGGACCAAAAGAGATGGTGTCTCCCGCCCGATCCTTGGTATCACTGAAGCCTCTCTTGGCATTCTTATCAATATCTGTTACATTCCAATTCTATTCGTGATGCTTGAAAAGGACCAATTCAAGATATCCTGCTACAAAATCATGTCCTTCCTGGCTATAGTCGATATGTCATGCATAGTTGTCGACTGTATTATCACCGGATGGCTTGCCTACCAGGGCGCCGTGTTTTGCTCCTATCCAACTCTCATCTACTTCTCTGGAATGGCTGGAACAGGACTCTGGTGTTGTACTTGTGTGACTGCTCTCTTATTGATTGTCAACCGGATATTTGATCTACTGGTTCCTTGTGCCAGAACCTTCTTCTTCGAGGGAAACCGTACTTTTCTTGTTATTCTGGGAGCAATTCTCTATACCATGTACTATGTATTCTTTAACACTCCAAGTCTCTTCACTTCCAAATTCCATTCCTGGTTTTTTACCCCGATGATTTTTGAGGGAAGGGACATGGATTACGAGAATGTTCCTATGTTTTTCAACAACATTGGTGTGGTCTTTATCACATGTTGCCTTTATATTCTATTATGTTTTGTATTGGGGGCAAAACTGAAGAATGTGTCTAAAGGTTCTGAGTCAAGAAGCGCGGTACGTTGAGCTAACCTACAGTAACGCAATGAACTATTTCAGAGTATCCAAATCTTCTTTCAATCTGCAATGATATGCGCCTTCAACTTAATGGCCTCCTTGATATACATCAGTATGAACTATATCGTCGTCCCCTTCTGGCTAATCGTTCTTGGACAGTTCAGCTGGCAACTTGGGAATTCTGCTCCGGTTTTTATCTATATGAAGTTTAATAAGACACTTAGGAATGGTGTTTTGAAGAATTTGGGGATAAAGGTAAGTTCAGACTGACGCAGAGCGGCTCTTTCTTATCTTTGAAGGCTCATATCTCAAAACTATGAGCCCCTATCAATAAACTGTCAACTATAAAATTGTAGCCCGTATTCTTATCTACGTATTCATTATAAATTCGCCCCCACTTTCCCGAAACAGTGTTCTTACAGAAGGGTCGGAAGATGAGTATGGTGCGGAGAGGTACACTGACAACATCGAAAATCCATTCGACACAAGTGACGACTTTGTCATAGAATTTGTTTTTTTGTGAACTTTTGCTTATGCGTCAATAATTAAAGTTCCTTGAAACTGTCTGAAATATCGTAATCTGCAATATGGCTAATTATTTTTGTCTTAATCACTTCTCTAACATTCCTCAATTATTTTTTCTCTTTTGGAGAATGTTTTTCGATAGCTTTTTTAGGACCGCCCTGATCTCTATTATTTTATTCGAATATTGTGCACCATTATTTTCCATTTTTCGCAAGAAATAAATTTTGTTACTTCCTTGTTATTCAAACATTGTCTACATACAATTTTTGGTTTAAAAATAAGAAAAATCCATCAAACCACACCAAAAATGAACCAGGTTATCCGATATGGTTCTGTTCAAGCGATTCCTATTTATAATTGCAGGTGAGCTCGGTTGTTGGAATGGTTTTAATTCTTGATTTTTCCAACTTAATTTCAAAATAATTTTCAGCGCTCATACGCCTGAAGAATGGACGAAAAGAGATGGTGTCTCCCGCCCGATTCTTGGTGTCACTGAAGCCTCTCTTGGCATCCTTATCAATATCTGTTACATTCCAATTCTCCTCGTGATGCTTGAAAAGGACCAATTCAAGATATCCTGCTACAAAATTATGTCCTTCCTGACAATAGTCGATATGTCATGCATAGTTGTCGACTGTATTATCACCGGATGGCTTGCCTACCATCTGGCCTACCCCCCTTTTTAGATAGCCCCTCCCACTTTTGAGATATGCAGAGAAGCTAATGATTTTCAAAGCCTCATATCTCAAAACTATGAGCCCCTATCAAAAAACTCTTAACTAAAAAATTGTAGCCCGTATTCTTATCTACGTATTCATTATAAATTCGTCCCCACTTCCCCCTAACAGTGTTCTTACAGAAGGGTCGGAAGATGAGTATGGCGCGGAGAGGTACTCTGACAACATCGAAAATCCATTCGACACAAGCGATGACTATTTGATTAATTGTTTGTGTTTTTTGTTGTGTGATCTGTAGTTTTGGCATTAAAAAATGTATTTAATTTAGTTTTTGATTTCCGCTTTTCTATGGGAATTTTTTTGTAGAGTCGTGCTCTCATTTTTTGAATAATAAAAGGATTCTTAAAATTATATCCATTTTGTAGACCGAAACCAGGGCTACATTTTTCTAGTTGATAGTTTCTTGATAGCGATTCACAGTTTTGAGATATGCGTCTTTAAAGCTAGACGAGGAGGGAAGGTAGGCGAAGAGAACTAGTCTCAGCCAACCATCTTTGAGCGTATTTATCTCAAAACCCTGCATTCCTATCAAAAAACTTTCAACTACAAAAATGTAGCCCAGGTTGTGATCTACACAATTGTAAAAAATTGAAGAGGGGAGGCTCAACTTCTTTATTTATTCAAGAGTTCACATCAATGAATAGTGCTAACATTAGTAACTTTCCCACTTGGCTGATTTGTGACTCCCACTGTCGACTTCTTCAACCCAATCTTCCTCAACATTCCATTTCTCAACGTCTTATTGAATTTCAGATAGATAAACGCAGGTGCTCCATGTCCCAACTCCCACAGAACGTGTCCTAAGACTATTAGCCAGAAAGGGACTTCAATGAAGTTCATCGAGACATAGATCACCGAAGCGACTTGATTGACCGCACAAATCATCGCCGACTGGAAAAAGATTTGAGTACTCGCTTTTTGAGCTGTGGAGCCGGAGGACCCCGCGTCAACGTTTTTGAGTTTCGCTCCGAAAGCACAACAGAAAATCATGTAGAGACAACCGGTGACGCCGACGACAAGGATGTTGTTGAAGAAGTGAGGGAAGTTGGCGTACTGAAAAGTTAAAAACAATTGAGGAAAAATTGAGGCAAATTTTGTTTGAATTTTAGTGGAGTGTGTAGGTAAAATGTAGGGCTATATTTTTGTAGTTGAATGTTTTTCGAGAGGCGTGCAGAGTCAAAAGATACGCGGCTTTGAAGTTCTCTCTCTTCTTTTTTGGCGCTTAACTTCAACACATCGTATCTCAAGAACCTACTGAGCTATCAAAAAGTTGTCAACTTATGAAATGTAGGAAATTTTTCGGTGATTATTTTAGTAGTTGACAATTTTTTGATAGCGCTGCAAGGTTTTGAGATACGGGTGGTCAAAGTTGGGTGACTAAAAGAGGAGAGGCATAGCTTCTCTGCGTCTCTCACCCTCCTTGCAGGTTAACTTCAAAGCGTTGTATCTCAAAAGTGGGCGGAGCAATTAGAAAACGATCAACTACAAAAATTGAGCTCTTGATATGATCTACTTAAAACATGTAAAAATTTTGAAAATTGAGACATGGTAAAAGCCAATCTTACCTCCTCCGATTTCCCTTTGAATATCAAGGGATCAAAGAACCAAGTCATAAATTTCGAGGAAAACGCGATTGGAGGTGTGAAAAACACAAAATACAATCCATATATTATTGGCAATATCAAAACAAGAAATGTGCGATTTCCATCGAAAAGGAATGCTCCGAGAGCCGGGAACAACAAGTCTAGCAGTCGATTCGTCACCAGACTCATTGCAATTATACAAGAACAACACCAGAGTCCCAATCCCGCCATTCCAGCGATGTAGATCAAATTGGGGTGGGTACAGTAGACGGCGCCTTGGTAGGAGAGGTATCCGGTGATGATGGAGTTGACGGTGAGGGCGAAGATATCTATAAGTGTCAAGAAGGACATGATTTTGTAGCATGACATTTTGAATTGATCCTTTTCCAGCATAACTGATATTATTGGAATGTAAATTATATTTACTATGATGCCATAGGTCATTTCAAGTATTCCTGCAATTGGACGAGGGACACCATCTGTTTGAGACCATTCTTCCGGGGTATGGGCGCTGAAAACGGTTTAGAACTTAGGTAGGCTGTGTAGATCGTAAAACGGGCTACATTTTTGTAATTTGAAGTTTTTTAATAGAAGTGTAGGGTTAGGAGATGTAGGGGTTTAAAGATGGACGGCTACTTCCCTCTTCTACTAGTTTTAAACGCCTGTATCTCAAGACCCTGCAGCGCTATCAAAAAACTATCAACTACAAAAAGAATAACCGAAAAATTTCCTACATTTTATTAATTGACACCTTTTTGATAGCTCTGCGGGTTATTGAGATACAGACGGTCAAAGCTCGGTATTTGTGGCGCCGCGCGGGAAAGTAGAAGAGGAGACGCAGAGAAGACAGACACTCTCGCTTCTCTGCGTCTTCCCTTAGCTTCAAACGCCTGTATCTCATAACCCTGCACTCCTATCAAAAAACTTCCAACTACAAAAATGTAGCCCTACATTTTATCTTTATAGTCATATAAAGACTTTAAATTAAAAAATATTACCTGCAATTATACAGCGGAATCGCCTCAATGGAGCCATACTTGATAATGTTGTTCATTTTACTAACAAACGAAGAATACCAAATCAAAATTTATTTATATATATAAAATTTTTGTACTCTGGTATTGTGTGGGTGTTCAAATAGCCTAACGGGTATTTGAGAAAAATAAAAATTTGTTTTTCAGGTCGTTAGTCATAAAAATTCCAATAATCTGAAATTGTGGATCGTATTTGAAAGCGCATATCTCAAAAGTGAGCGGAGCTATCAAAAAGTGATAAACTACAAAAATGTAGCTCAGGACTTTTTCTATCTAGTGGTATAAATTTTTTCTAAAAATTTCCCTCACTTCCACATTTTAAGACGTCTTCAAATCGAACTCACTTCCACCGATTTTCGAAATTCACCGCAATCAATAAGTATTTGAATGAAACACAATTTATTATTATAATAAATGCACTCATTATCATATCCAGCACTCTCTTTCCTCCAAAAATTCATCAAATTTATTTTATCTCCCCCTGCAAAAATTGCAAAAAATGAAAATTCCCCTCTTTCTCCTTCTCCTACTCTCTTTTCTCGCATCTGGATGTGAATTCGAAGTGGAATACGACTATGAAACCGTTTCCCCAACGGAATGCTCAAGTTGCCCACCGTTTACAAGTCTCTTCTATTCTCATTGTAAGTTATATTTGTAAAAGTTTGAAATCCCGTCTCGGCTTCCGTTCTTGTCCGAGATTCTCAAAATCTAGATGGTTGTGTAGATCAAAACCAGGGCAACATTTTTGTAGTTGGAAGTTTTTTGATAAGACTGCAGGGATAGGAGATGCATGCGTTTGAAGCCAAGGAGAGACAGAGAGAAGCGAGAGTGTCTGTCTTCTCTGCGTCTCCCCTTCCCTCCACTCTCTTCCATTTTGACGCTAATCTTCAACGCGTTGTATCTTAACATCCTGTAGAGCTATCAAAAAGTTGTCAACTAATAAAATGTAGGAAATTTCTCGGTGATTATTTTTGAAGTTAAACGTTTTTTGATATCGTTGCAGGGTTTTGAGATATGAAGCGTCAAAGTTTGGGGAGACGCAGAGAAGCGAGAGAGTCTAACTTCCCTGCGTATCTCCAAACTTTGAGGCTTGATATCTCAAAACCGTGCATCGCTATCAAAAAACTTTCAACTACAAAAATATAGCCCTAGTTTCGAACTACATTTCTATATAACCTGTTTTCCAACTGCCATTCAAATTCCCAGATGCCAACGCGTCCAACTCTGAGACCTACTACAAGGTCTCCGAGTGTGTCTACAACTACACCTGCCTCACAGTCCAACAAAAAGAAAACTATGTGATTGTAAACGCGACGGATGATATTAAAGTGGCCACCGGTTATTTTGTGGTAGGTCTCAAGTCAAAACCGCAACGCAACACGCGACGCCTTCCAGCGCGTCCATCTCACCGACAAGCCGTATCCAGAGTATGGGGACCCGATCAACGTGTTCGATGCGCTCGGGTTTCAATGCATTGACTCCAAATGGTACGCCACTAAATTCCCATATGGGTTATGGCATAATGGAGCCACTAGAAATATGTCGGCTGCTGATTTGGTGGGGATTAAGTTGCCGATTCAATCGATGAGTATTCTATGCAATTGATTTTCTGAAAATATCAATAAAGATTTCAATTTCCCCAATTTATTTTCAGCATGAAAAAACGTCATGTCATTTCAAAACCGCTTATCAAAAAAAGTTTACGAAATTTCAATCTATGCTCGTTTGTGCGGTTTTCCGGGTGATGGAAGTGATAAGAATAAGACAAAGTGAAAGATAGGCTGGGGTGTCGTGGGCGCGTTTTGAAATTGAGGTGATTACTGAATTTTGAATGAAATTACAAAAATAATGTGTATCTCGGCTCGTTTTCTACCAAAACAGAATTTGAAAACAGATTCAGAATCCTTGGAATCTCAGCTTTCCAAAAAAGAAAATTAATCAAGTATTCAATTTTTTTAGGAAGCTGAGATCTTAAGGATTCTGAACATGCCTTCAAATTTGGCTTTGCTGAATAATGAATATACACCATATTATAACACAGTTCATTTTTGATCTACATGAATTTTGAAAACAGATTCAGAATCCTCACAGTTTCACCTTTTTCAATAGGTAACTATAGTTTATGTGACATTTTTTGAAAAGTCATAAATGCGGGAACAAAAATGTGAACCAAAATTTTAAATGAACCAAGATACAAGAAGATACGTATCTCGGCCTCTTTCTGACTTACACGGAATTTGAAAACGAATTCAGAATCCTCAGGGATCTCACCTTCCCAGAAAGAGGATTCAGGAGCAGTTTTCAAAATCTCAGCTATCTGACAAGGGAATAGGTACTTTCGACTACGTTGAGTACATTTCAATCATCAAAACCGACTAAAAGTCTCGGCGAGCTAAGTTATGAGCTCTTAAACTTTTCTGACAGCACAAAATTCACTTCTTGGAAAAAATGTGCAAAGATTTCACCACTATAACGCACTTTTCTGATTTCAAAAATATCAATTTTGAAGCGAGTTATGGAGATTCTAAGTTTGTGGCCAAGAAAACCAAAATTTGGATTTCTAGTCCACCAACTTTAAACTTTCATAACTCTGCTAGAAATCGTCCAATTTCAGTTCAAAAAACATTACAGAGTTTGGGAGAACTTGTAGTACCGGTGGCCTAACTTTTGCAAAATTTGTGAAGAAAATTTCCAGGTTATGTTAGCTCAAATACATTGAAAAAGAGAACGAAGTTTGACAGCTCATAACTCAACTCGCAGAGACATTTCACCGGTTTTGAAAGCAGAAATGGACTCAACGTGGTCGAAAATACCTATAGCCAAATTTACAGAGCTGGCGCACGTTTAGCGCGTTTTTTTTTTTGCGAAAACCGCCCAATTTAACCAAAGACACACTGAAAACTCGGGAAATATTGGTCTGGCGCACTTTCGGCGCGTTCTGTTAAGTTGAAAACGATTGAATTTCAGTGTAAGATGTAAGGAAAGTGTCAGTTTCAAAATTTCCAAACAATCAGGAGCCCCCTCTTGTCACCTCCCTGTCAAACCGTGTTCGAAACCGTGCTCTCTTCACGTCCCGGTTCTTTGTGTCGTGTCGGAGAGACGAGTGTGTCGTTTGCATCACCTTATCTTCAGAGTTTCGCAATCTTCCAATTCTTTCTTCAAAATATTTCTGGAAATTGATAACTCGGGAGGAAAAATACACCCGCTGGGGTCAAGTCAAGTCAAGTCAATCTCAAACCACACGGAGAGCACACAAACGAAATTTTGGTCGCTCTAGAAAAGAAAAAGAGAAAAAAGAAGAAAAGAGAGTCTATCTGATAAGCGAAAACGAAATTCGGTGTGGTTTGTAACAGTTGGTACACGGAAAAATGCGGAGTTTATGCTCGGAGAACAAGGAAAGTTGTAAAATTTCGATGTAGTTCATATAAGAGGAAAAATTTGGGAGTTGGGAGAGAGATAACGAAGGTTTTTTTGGGTTTTTTGTCATTTTATTAGTTTGTTACAGTCTTAGAACCCAGGACGTTTTAGAAAAGTTCCAAAAGTTGAGCCCGGGAGTCTTTTTCCCATATTTTTTCCAAACTTTTCATTCAGAAACGGGTAAAGTATGTTATCACCTGCTATTTTACTGTAGAATCACCTTTTCGGCACAGTTTTTAAACATTTGAACTCATTTTTGCCATTTTCTCAATAGAAATTGCAAAAAGAGTAAATGTCTTGTCTCCTAACCCGGATTTTCAGCCACAAATCCAATTTTCCGGTAAGAAATTTGCATTTCCAGTGAGAACTTATGAAAAACTGCAATCACAACTGTATTTTCTGGTTTTAAAACTCTTAAAATAGGTTAGTATCTTTGTTGACTTTCAAAACGCGTCAAAGGTGCGCCAGTATTCAAAATGGTCAAAACTTCAGTACTAAAGAACGCGCCAACGACACGCCAGTTGACAAGAATCCCATCAGAATCTCAAATTCCTTCAAAAACGGGCCTAAGTCACCCCAGTCTACTATAGACTTTCCTCCTTTGAAAGAAGATTCAAAGTGCCACAATCTCAAACTATAAAAAAAGCGCCAACGACACCCCAGCCTTAAATAACTGAATATGTGTTTTGAACCACTTAACTCACAATCTTTTTTTTCTGCTCAGGCCATCTCATTAGCCGGAACCCTCTTTTTCTGCTATTCTAGAATTGAGGAAAAAGAAGAGAAATCCTTGAAAAGCGAAGAAGAAGAGAAGACATCAAAAAACGGAGTTTATGCTCGGAGACGCGTGCTCTATGCTCCTATAAAAATGGAATGTAGGGGAGCAAGTGGGGGAGGGTCACTCTCTCCATCTGAAATATGATATCTTTTGGGTTTCGCAATTCCTCCCCTTTGTACGTATTCTGGTGGGTTTTTGCATCATTAATTGATAGTAGTAGTAGTATATAAGCCACCTCAGGTTATCAGTAGTCAGTAGTCAAGGGCTCCAAGTGATCGTGGCGAGACTTATATCATTAGAAAGCTGAAATCCAGCTGATTCTTAATATATATCCAGTTTTTGTACAAGAGGCCTGATATTCGAGAAAAATGAGGTCAAAGTTTCCTCGATTTGTCGGCGGTCCAAACTTTGACCTCGTTTTTCACAAACGCCAGGTCTTGTAGGCAAAAACTGAATATATACCTAGAATCAGTGTTTTCTCAGCTTTTTAATGATATCAATTCCAGGCCAGGTCCTATAACTCCACGGTCATTATCTTACCTAATTGCCATTACCTTACCTTACAAGCACTGGTAATGTAAGGTAAGGTAAACGTCGACCTCTTTTTTCTCGAATACCAGGCCTCGAAGGCAAAAACGAAATATATATCTGGAATCAGCGTTTTCTCAGCTTTCCAGTGGTATAGGCCACGTCCCATATCTCCAAACTGACTCCTTGTCCTTCTCTAGTAAGTCAAAAATGCCCGACTTTAATGAATATTGAAAAATTTTGAGCAAAGTTACATTTTTTGAGCGAAAAATGCTGTTTTGAAAGTCCGGAGATGACTTCGAGCAGTTTTTCCGACAGCTTTTGGTTAGGAGCCCAATGAAATAGGTCACCTCATATAACACCACGGTCATTACCTTACCACATTACTATTACCCCAAAACCGTGCTCCCAGATCTTTGATTTTTTGATTCCGTGCTCTCGCCACCCGCTAACTTTGGTCCAAAATGTGTACGTTGGTTTGGTTTCTTTTCTTATTTTCTATTTACTTCCCTTCCCCCTTTAGACCCTACACTTTTGTTTCAACAAACTAGAGATCTTTCTTCTTGTGTACTCAAGGAAATGCCTCTCTCGATAAAATGAAAATTGGAGGGGTGGGGGAGGGTGTCAACTGATAAAGGGAGTTGAATTTCATTTTTCTTTCATTTTTTGTTTCTTTGCTGTCCTTTTCACTGTGCTCTCGGGCCGTCCTATAATGTTGATTTTGATTTTATTTGATTTTTTTCAGGTAATGGGTCTGTTCAAGAAGAAGAAGGATGACTCGTCTTCGGAGGGGTGAGTATTTTTAAATAGTGAAGATTCTGGGAATTCTGAATCTGTTGAACCAAGATAGTGGTAACCAGACTTCAGAAACTGTCTAAGAATGGATTCAGAATCCTCAGAATCTCAGCTTTCTGAAAACACCAACAAAAATGAAGCGTTTTGGTTAGATAGCTGCGATTCGGACGCTTCTGAATCAGTTTCTAGATTCACGGTAGCTGGAAAATAAAAGGAGATACAATAGTGTACATAACCCGGTTCATTTTGATCTCGGAAAGATTTAGAAATTAGATTCAGAAAGCTCACGATGTCAGCTTTCAGGGACATAACAAACTAAAATTGAATTTGATATTCTTAAAGCTGAGATTCGGACGCTTCTGAATCTGTTTTTAGATTCTCGATAGCTGGAAAATGAACGGAGTTACACACACTTTTGTAATTCTCTTCATTTTGATCTTGGACAAATTTAGAGAGCGGATCCAGAATGCTCAGGATTTCAGCTTTTTGGAAGTATTAACTATAAATAAACTTATGTAGATATAAAGCTGAAATTTCAAGGATTCCAAATCTGTTTTCAAATTTTATTTCGGTCAATATTGAACCAAGTTACAGATCATCTTGTAGCTCGGTTCATTTTGATCTTCGACAGATTTAGAGAGCAGATTCAGAATACTCACGGTTTCAGCTTTTTGGAAACAGTCACTCAAAATGAATCTATATACATATGAAGCTGAAATTCTGAGGATTCTATATCAGTTTTCAAATCTTAACTTGGTCTTCATTGAACCAAGATATAAATCAACTTGGAACTTGGTTCATTTTGATCTTAGACAGATTTGGAAAACAGATTCAGAATCCTCACATTTTAAGCTTTTTGGGCCTGGTAACTTGATATAAGTTTGAATAAATAGAAGCTGAAATTTCCAGGATTCTGAATCAGTTTTGAAATCATAATTTAGTCAAAATGGAACCAAGTTACAGATCATCTTGTAACTCGGTTCATTTTGATCTTCGACAGATTTAGAAAGCAGATTCAGAATCCTCACATTTTAAGATTTCTGGGCCTGGTAACTTGATATAAGTTTGAATAAACAGAAAGCAGGAATTTCAAGGATTCTGAATCAGTTTTTAGATCTCATTTTGATAAAAACTGAGCCAAGGTACAGAGATTTCTGTCACTCGGTTTATTTTTAAGGTTTTCAAAATGTGACTATAATTTTTCCAGCTCCACAAAAAAAGTCGAGGACCCACCACCGCCAAAAATCTCAATCTTCCAACTCTTCCGCTACACCAGCACAGTGGATCGAATCATGCTTATCGTCGGTATCATTGTGTCATGTGCAACCGGTCTAGGTCTTCCTTTGATGTCTATTATTATGGTAAGCCTCTGGTGGAGATCCCCTCTATGTGCTTCTAAAAATTTCAGGGTAACGTCTCTCAAAACTTCGTAGAAATCGGCACTATTCTTCTAAACTCCACGGATCCCGCTGTCATCAAGAAGGCCAAAGACGACTTCTCCCATGACGTCATCCAAAATTGTCTACAATACGTGTATCTTGGCGCGGGCATCTTCGCCGCCGGCTTCATCCAAGCCTCCTGCTTCCTGGTGATCTGTGAGAATCTGTCAAATAGATTCCGTCGAGAATTCTTCTATTCGGTCATGCGTCATGAGATAGCGTGGTATGATAAGAATACATCAGGAACGTTATCGAATAAACTTTTTGAGTGAGTACATTATTTTTAGCACGGTATCCATATATTATGTAATTTAGCAATCTGGAAAGAGTCCGTGAAGGTACTGGAGACAAAGTCGGCCTAGCCTTCCAGATGATGGCTCAGTTCATCGGAGGATTTGCGGTAGCCTTCACCTACGACTGGCTTCTCACTCTCATCATGATGTCGTTATCCCCATTCATGATGATTTGCGGGTTGTTCCTTGCCAAACTACTCGCTACCGCTGCCACCAAAGAAGCTAAACAGTACGCCGTCGCTGGAGGAATCGCCGAGGAAGTGCTGACCTCCATCCGGACAGTCATAGCGTTCAACGGTCAGGAGTATGAGTGCAAGAGGTACGAGGACGCGTTGGCGCATGGTAAGAAGACTGGAATCAAGAAATCGTTCTTGATCGGCGCCGGTCTCGCCTCGTTCTTCGTTATCATCTACGCCTCCTACTGCTTGGCGTTCTGGGTTGGAACTAATTATGTGTACAGTGGAAGGCTCCAAAGTGGAACTGTGCTCACCGTCTTTTTCTCTGTGATGATGGGATCCATGGCGTTGGGACAAGCCGGACAGCAGTTTGCTACCATTGGAACGGCTCTTGGTGCAGCGGCGTCTCTATATGAAGTTATTGACAGAATTCCGGAAATCGATGCGTATTCTGAGAGAGGAGTGACTCCGGAGAAGATTTCTGGAAGGATTAAGATCCAGAACCTGGAGTTCACTTACCCTACACGTCCGGATGTCCAGATTCTGAAGGATGTATCGATGGAAGCTCAACCAGGTCAGACGATAGCGTTGGTTGGATCGTCTGGATGTGGAAAGTCTACAATTATTCAACTTCTTCAAAGATTCTATAACCCAGACGCCGGAAAGATTTATATCGATGATATAGCTATCGAGGACTTCAATATCAAGTATCTTAGACAACTCGTGGGAGTAGTAAGCCAGGAACCAAACTTGTTCAACACATCCATCGAGCAGAATATCAGATATGGAAGGGCTGATGTTGACTCGGATGCAATCAACAGAGCATTGAAGGAAGCGAATGCATACGACTTTATCAAGACATTCCCAGAAGGTCTGAACACGTTGGTTGGAGATCGTGGAGTCCAGATGTCCGGAGGTCAGAAGCAGCGTATCGCTATTGCGAGAGCCCTGGTGAGAAACCCCAAGATTTTGTTACTCGATGAAGCTACAAGTGCCCTGGACGCAGAATCGGAGAGTGTTGTGCAAGCGGCTTTGGAGAATGCGTCGCGTGGCAGGACTACTATAGTGATCGCCCATAGACTCTCCACTGTTCGAAATGCTGACAAGATTATTGTGATGAAAGCCGGAAAGATTATGGAAGTAGGAACACACGACACGCTGATCGAGCAGAAGGGTCTCTATCATGAACTTGTGCACGCTCAAGTCTTTGCTGATGTTGAAGACAAGCCGATGAAGAAGAAGGAGGTGGAACGAAGAATGTCTAGACAGACATCAGAGAGGAAGGGATCAGTCCTCAAAACTCAGGAATCTCAAGTGGAAGGCCCTCCACCTGCACCTGAACCCGCTGAGAAGGAAATCAAGCGTCTGAAAAAGGAGCTCGAGGAGGAAGGAGCAGTGAAAGCCAACTTGTTCAAAATTCTCAAGTACGCCCGACCGGAATGGGTGTACATCTTCTTCGCCATCATCGCCGCTCTCATCCAAGGCGCCGTCATGCCAGCGTTCTCCCTATTCTTCTCTCAGATCATCAATGTCTTCTCGAATCCCGACAGAGAGCAAATGAAAAAAGATGGACACTTCTGGGCGCTCATGTTCTTGGTTCTTGCAGCGATTCAAGGAACATCAATGCTATTTCAGTGCGCTTTCTTCGGAGTGGCCGCCGAGGGACTCACCATGAGAGTCAGAAGTAAAGTGTATAGAAATGTGTTGAGACAAGACGCCACGTACTTCGATATGCCAAAACACTCACCAGGACGTATCACAACTCGTTTGGCTACTGACGCTCCAAATGTAAAGTCTGCAATCGACTACCGTCTTGGCTCGGTCTTCAACGCTATCGCTTCAATCGGAGGAGGTCTTGGAATCGCTTTCTACTATGGCTGGCAGATGGCTCTACTCGTCATGGCTATCTTCCCATTCATGGCTGTCGGTCAGGCACTTGTCATCAAGTATCATGGAGGAACCGCTACAAGTGACGCTAAGGAGATGGAGAACTCTGGAAAGACTGCGATGGAAGCTATTGAGAATATCCGAACGGTGCAAGCCCTGACACTCCAGACCAAGCTCTACAACATTTTCTGCTCCCATCTGGACTCCCCGCATAGTGGAAATGTGTCGAAAGCAGTCATCCGTGGTATAACCTATGGATTTGCGAATTCTATTCAATTCTTCACGTATGCCGCTGCCTTCCGTTTCGGACTCTTCCTGATCTTTGACAATAACGTCCACATGTCCCCGGAGAACGTGCTACGTGTCTTGTTCGCCATTTCTTTCTCATTTGGTACCATTGGATTCGCCGCCTCCTACTTCCCAGAATACATCAAAGCCACTTTCGCAGCAGGTCTTATCTTTAATATGCTGGAGGAGGAGCCACGAATCGATGGAATGACTTCAAACGGTACCCGACCCCAGTTAAGTGGAGAAGTCAAACTGAACAAGGTGTTCTTCCGTTATCCAGAACGTCCTGGAGTACCAATTCTTCAAGGATTAGATGTCCATGTCAAGCCTGGACAGACACTGGCGCTGGTTGGACCAAGTGGATGTGGAAAGAGTACTGTAATCTCCCTACTGGAACGACTCTATGACCCATTGGATGGCGCGGTTACAGTAGACAATAATGATTTGAGACAGATGAATCCAAAGCATTTGAGGAAGCATATCGCTTTGGTGTCCCAGGAACCAATCTTGTTTGACACCTCGATCCGGGAGAATATCGTGTATGGACTCCAGCCTGGAGAGTACACCGAGGCTGAGATCTCCATTGCTTGCCAGAAAGCAAACATCCACAACTTCATCTCAGAACTCCCCGATGGTTATGAGACACGAGTCGGAGAGAAGGGAACCCAGCTATCCGGAGGTCAGAAGCAACGTATCGCCATCGCTCGTGCTCTCATCAGAAATCCCAAGATTCTTCTATTGGACGAGGCGACGAGTGCGTTGGATACAGAATCCGAGAAGCAGGTGCAGGTGGCGTTGGATGCTGCGGCGAAGGATAGGACGTGTATTGTGGTGGCGCATCGGTTGTCGACGATTGTGAATGCCGGGTGTATTATGGTGGTGAAGAATGGACAGGTTGTGGAGAAAGGTTGGTGATAGGGGTAGCTTGAGTGGGGATCATTCTTGATAGAGTTTAAATCGCGGCTAAGCCTCACTATCAGCCTTAGTGAAATGATAGTCTGAACAGAAAAAGCGTATGGATGTGCTAAACCAAAGCCGAAGAACGTTATAGCGCTGCATTGTATTAAAGGCGTATTGTGGTCTGTTGTGATGTTTTCATATCATAATGTATGAGTTTCGGCGAGTTCATTTTCATAGTTCAAGAATTTTTTAATTCGGTCCACGGCCCGCTGAGAGCGAGCGCCGAAAAGTTTGGTCAGCGAGAAGAACGAAGAAACTTGGTGGCCGCGGCCTAGAAAATCTACTAAAAATACGTTGATTTTTTTATTTTTGACGGCATTTTCGACTATTTTTGTCGTTTTTCTTTTATAAATTCGATAGAACACAGCAAATATTCTTAGAAAAACACAAAAAACTAACAAAAATAACGCCAGAAATAGCAGAATACTGAAAAAACCAACGGAAAGTTTGGTCAGCGAGAATGTTCTAGAAATTTCACTTCGGTAAAGTTGTTTTTTCAGTATTCTGCTATTTCTGGCGTTATTTTTGTTAGTTTTTTGTGTTTTTCTAAGAATATTTGCTGTGTTCTATCGAATTTATAAAAGAAAAACGACAAAAATAGTCGAAAATGCCGTCAAAAATAAAAAAAATCAACGTATTTTTAGTAGATTTTCTAAGCCGCGGCCACCAAGTTTCTTCGTCCTTCTCGCTGACCAAACTTTTCGGCGCTCGCTCTCAGCGGGCCGTGGACCGAATTAAAAAATTCTTGAACTATGAAAATGAACTCGCCGAAACTCATACATTATGATATGAAAACATCACAACAGACCACAATACGCCTTTAAGCCTAAACACACGGAGGTTATTAAGCATTAGACGACTACCTTATGGTTAGGCATTGAAATTTTGTGAAACCTTAACCTAAGATCTCAAATCGGAGCCTCATATCGTGTTAAGCCCGATTATTCTATGTTTAGCCTCGAGTTTTAGTAAAATATAAGGTTTAACTGAGCTTTAAATTGTGCTAAGCCTAAGCCTATTGACTTCTTAAGGCCTGAATCTGAAAATTAGTAAAACTTTAGGCTAAGAACTAGAATTGGTGCTTTGAATTGGGTTAAGCCTGAGCCTATAAACTTCTTTAAGCCTTAGCCGATTATATTATGTTTGGCCTCAAGTTTTAGTCAAACTTAAACCTAAGACCTTGACTGAGCCTCGAAATGTGTTAAGCCTAAGCCTAAGGACTTCCTTAAGCCTCAGCCAACTATTTTATGTTTAGGCTTAAGTTTTAGTCAAACCTAAACCTAAACCTTGAACAGAGCCTCAAATTGTGTTAAGCCTAAGCTTAAGGACTTCTTTAAGGCTAAACCTGAAATTCAGACAAACCTTAGCCTAAGAGTTTAAACGAGCTCCAAACTGAGTTAAGTTTAAGCCTAAGGACTTCCTTGAGCCTGATTCTGAAGTATTGTGAAATCTTAGCTTAATACCTAAAATCGGTGCATTAAGTTGGGTCAAGCCTAAGCCTAAGAGCTTTAGGCAAACTTAAGCCTAAGACTTTTATGGATCCTCAAGTTGTGTTAAGCCTAACCTTAATTTTTACATTTTTCCAGGAACCCACAATGAACTAATGGCCAAACGTGGCGCCTACTTTGCCCTGACCCAGAAGCAATCTTCCAACCAAGCCGGTGGTCAATTTGATACTGGAATGGCTGTGGAGGACGATGATGATGACAATGTCAAATTCTAAATGTTTAACAATTTTCCATGATTTTCTCTGAAATTCCTTTGTGATTAATATGATCTCGTGTTGTTTTTTATGTGATTTTCTCTTTTAAAATGTGTAAATTGTGAATAAATAGTTTTTGTTTTTATATTTCGACCTCCCAATTTTTTCCCCTTCTGATATTATCTTTCTCCAACTTTACTCTAGATCTTTATCATTTGAATCTCATCAGTTCTCAATTCAAAATGTCCAGTTCCCCAACAATGCCATGTCCGATGAACATGTCAAAGGATGATATTGAGCTGATAGAACTCTTACAATATGGTAAAGTATCGTACACTCGTGGTCTTCTGGATATGCAGAAAGAAAGGGAAAGAGATTTTCTCACTCTGAAAAGGAATTGCAAGATGAGTGAGTTGGAATTTTGGTTTGGAACCTTGAAATGAAGTTTTTCAGTGTTCGTGTACTATTATAACGAGAGAAACATAAAAAATTCCGAGGGCTACCAAGTTTGCTGCGAAATAGCTCGAATCTGCAACATAAATAATTTATTTTATTATGAACCGTTTTATAAGCAGGTGAGCTTATGAAAAACTGACTATTTTGTAGTTGACAGTTTCTCGATAGCTGGTATAGGTTACGAGATAATATGGTTTCCAGTAAAAACACTTAAAAACCTTAAGATCGTGCCCCGGCATTAGGTTGGCCAAAATTAAAAAAAAATGTTAAATGATTGTGTAGATCACACCCAGAACTACATTTTTGTAGTTGAGCATTTTTCGCTAACTCCGCCCACGTGTGAGATACATGCCTTTGAAGACAAGCAAGTATGCCTCAGCATCTCCCTAGCAGCATGTCTATCTTTAAAGACTCATATCTCAATACCTCGCATCCCTTTCAAAAAACTGTCGACTACAAAAATGTAGCCCTTGTCTTAATCTCCCCAACCCCACTCACAATTTCCAGACCGGGTTCTTCATCACTTGTGGAGGTATCCTTCTTCTTATCATTATCGGTGTCGGCGTCGGAGTCTTCATTTGTTGCCGTCGTAAGGGAAAGAGTGGCAGTGGTGGTGGTCAAAGTGCAAAAGGAGTAGAAGCTGGTGGCAAGAAGAACAAAAAATGAGATGGAAAATTCAAGAAATAATAACCGATAACTGATATAGCCCTTGTCTTTTCTTTCACACTTATACACTGATCCCAATAAAGGTTGCTTACAGTACCGTTCTAAAGGTTATCCACTTTGGCTGTTTTCAGTGAGTAATGACCAACTTTGACAGCATATTTCGGTGTCACCTGATTGTCCCATAAACTCAGCTGTTTATAGGCTGAACAGAGCAAAAAAAGCACATCATTTCTGTAGTTGACCATTTTTTGTAAGGGCAGGATCTTGAAAGTTACAGGTTTTCAAAGTGAAAACCTCTAAAAATTTGCTTATATGCATTGAAATTCAAATTTCTTTCATTTTTGTATGTTTATTTGAAAAGAAATATGAGAGTTTTTTTATTTCGACCTCCCAATTTTTTTCCCTCTGATCTTATCTCTTTTTCAACTTCACTCTAGATCTTTATCATCATAATCTCATCAGTTCTCAATTTAAAATGTACTCCGGACGCTCCACCACGAACCCTCCGATGATGCGCCCGAGGAATTCGGATGCCCGCCAAGTTGGAAAGTTCTTCCGAGATGCTCGAGAACCTTTGAATCATGTTGTTCTGGATAATCAAAAAGAAATTTTCAATTCTTTTAGTGGCGAGAAAAAGGAGAAAGAGCTTGCCATATTGAAAAAAGTATGCAAGGCATGTGAGTTAGAATTTTGGTTCGGAACGTTGATTTGAAAGCACAACAACGTTTTTTCAGATTTTGCTTATTATGATGACGACAAATACATAAAAGATACCCATGGTTACGTAATGTGCTGCGAAATAGGTGGAACCTGCATACAACCGTTTTATATGCAGGTAAGCAGTTGTCAAACCTACAAACCTTATATTCGATAGTTGGTATAGGTTATGAGATAATGTGGTATCAAGAAGAAACTCTTGAAAAAACTTAAGATTGCACTACGCCATAATGTTGATCAAAACTTCAAAAAATATAAATTGATTGTAAACATTAAATGGATGCCTACATTTTTGTAGTTGAGCACTTTTTGATAACGCCGCAAAGTTGTGAGATACACGCCTTTAAAGACAAGCAAGCAAATTTGCGTCCTCCCAGCAGGATGCCTGTCTTCAAAGGCGCATTTCTCCACACCTCGCATCCCTATCAAAAAACTGTCAACTACAAAAATGTAGCTCTTGACTTATCTACACAACCCCACTCACAACTTCCAGATCTGGTTCTTCGTCGCCTGTGGAGGTGTCCTTCTTCTTCTTCTCATCATCGGTATCGTCCTGGGAGTCTTCATTTGTCGTCGTCGTAAGGGAAAGAGTGGTGGTAGCAATGGTGGTGGTCAAAGTGGAAAAGGTGTAGAAGCTGGTGGCAAGAAGAACAAGAAATGAGATGGAAATTCAAGAGATAATAACCGATAACTGATATAGCCCTTGTCTTTTCTTCCACACTTATGCACTGATCCCAATAAAAATTGCTTACAGTACCGTTCAAAAGATTATCATCTTTGGCTGTTTTCAGTGAGTAATGAACAACTTTGACAGCATATTTCGGTGTCACCTGATTGTCCGATAAACTCAGCTATCTATGGGCTGAACAGAGCCAAAATATCACATCATTTCTGTAGTTGATAATTTTGTTGTCGAGACTCTATATTGGAAGTTATAGGTTGTCAAAGTGAAAAGCTCCAAAATTCGCAAATTTGTACTGAAAGTAGTTGGTTTCAGGTTTCTTTGATTGTTGTATGTTTCTTTGCAAAGAAATAAAAAATAATGTATTTAAAAAAGCGGAGAAATTCCCAGTAAATTCAAGTTTTTTATTTCGACCTCCCATTTTTTTCCCTCTGATCTTATCTCTTTTTCAACTTCACTATAGATCTTTATCATCATAATATCATCAGTTCTCAATTTGAAATGTACTCCGGATCCCAAACCTCGAAGCCCAATGTGTCACCGAATTTCAAACAGCTCGCAAAGTGGTTCCCGTATGCTCGAGAACCCTTGGATCGTGTTCATCTGGATATGGAAAAAGAACAGTTGAAGCATGCAAGTAATAGGAAAGAATTTCTTGCAGAAATAAGACAACTTTGCAAGGCATGTAAGTTCGGATTTTGGTTAGGTACTTTGATTTAAAAGCACGTCCGTACGTTTTTCAGACTTAGCTTATTATGAGGACGACAAATACATTAAAAATACCCATGGTTACGGATTGTGCTGCGAAGCAGCTGGAATCTGCACCATAAAAGATATGTCAAGTGACGAAAGCAAAATAGCAGGGCCTCCGTTTTATATGCAGGTGAGCTTAAAGAACAATGCTTAACCCCACTCACAATTTCCAGACCTTGTTCTTCGTCGCCTGTGGAGGTGTCCTTCTTCTACTTCTAATAGTCGGTGTCGTCGTCGGAGTCTTCATTTGTCGTCGTCGAAAGGGAAAGAGTGGTGGTGGTGGTGGTCAAAGTGGAAAAAGTGTAAAAAATGGTGACAAGAAGAGCAAGAAAGGAGATGGGAAATCTACTGCCTTATTCTGATGCCAAATCTGATGTCTCTTTGTCTTTTCTTTCACACTTATACACTGATCCCAATAAATGAACTGTCCTCTGTGCTTTCAAAAATGTTCACTACGAGCAGTTTGCTGATGATATGAAATTGTACGCAGCGGTTAATAGTAATACAAGAGAATTCCTCACAAAAAGACATGGAACAACGCAAAATGGCCCGTGCTGGAGTTTGGCCCTAGTCTAAGCTCTCCCTGAAAGTAACTGACTAACTATAAAAGCTAATCAAATCGGTTCAAAACTCATTTATTTTTGAATATTACAAAACGCGCGCAAAGACAAGATTCATTTGGAAGCGTCCAGAAAACAACTGTTTGAAAAAAGCGACAAAATTCTTAGTAAATTAAAGTTTTTTTATTTCGACCTCCCAATTTTTTCCCCTCTGATCTTATCTTCCTTACACTTTACTCCAGATCTTTATCATCAGAATCTCATCAGTTCTTTATTTGAAATCTCCAGTTCCCAAAGAATGCCCTCGAAGCACCACCCAAGCTATATGTCACCGGAGGGCATTGCGGTCGCAATGTTCTTAGAAACTGGTCAAGAACCGTTGAATCGTCGTGAATTGGATTTGTCCAAAAAAGTGTTAGAAAAATTAAGTGAAGAGGAAAAGAAGAGAATTGTTTCCTCATTGAAAAAAGTATGCAAGGCATGTAAGTTAGAGCTTTGGTCTGTTTGGATTTGAAAGCACGTCCGTACGTTTTTCAGACTTAGCTTATTATGAGGACGACAAATTCATAAAATCTACCACTGGTTACGGAGCGTGCTGCGAAGTAGCTGGAATCTGCAGCCTACAAGATATCCCAAGTTCCGGAAGCCAGTTAGCTGAACCGTTTTATATGCAGGTTAGCTGATGTCAAACGCAAAACGTTATATTCGATAGGTGATATAGGTTTTAAGAAGAAAGACTTTAACAAACTTGTAAACTAAAGATTGCACTACGGCATCATGTTTGCCGAAATTTCAAAAAATTTTATATGATTGTGAAGATTGAATTCAGAACTACATTTTTGTAGTTAGGCACTTTTTAATAACTTCACAAGGTTTTGAGATACACGCTTCTGAAGACAAGCAAGTTAGCGTCCTTCCTAATGGGGCACCAGTCTTTGAAAGCGCATATCTCCACACCTCGTATTCCTATCAAAAAACTGTCAACTACAAAAATGTAGCCCTTAACTTAATCTACAAAACCATATAAAAATATTTAATTTTCGACAAAACCCTGCAACGTGACTTAGTGTCAAAAGACACACCCTCTCTTTCTCACAGTGCAAACACCTATCTTTAAAGACTCATACCTCTACTCCTCGTATTCCTATCAAAAAACGGTCAACTACAAAAATGTAGCCCTTGCCTTAATGTCCCCAACCCCACTCACAATTTCCAGATCTGGTTCTTCGTCGCCTGTGGAGGGGTCCTTCTTCTTCTCATCATCGGTGTCGTCGTTGGACTCTTCATTTGTCGTCGTCGTAAGGGAAAGAGTGGTGGTAGTGGTGGTGGTGGTCAAAGTGCAAAAGGAGTAGAAGCTGGTGGCAAGAAGAACAAGAAATGAAATGGGAAATTCAAGAAATCTGATAACTGATATAGCCCTTGTCTTTTCTTTCACACTTATACACTGATCCCCAATAAAAATTGCTTACAGTACTTTTGCTGTTTTCAGTGGAAAATTATCAACTTTGACAGCATATTTCAGTGTCACCTGGTTGTCCGATAATTTCAATGGGCTGAACAGAGCAAAAATAACACTTCATTTTTGTAGTTGACCATTTTTTTCTAGGGACACTACCCTGAAAGTTACAGGTTGTCAAAGTGAATTCCCCACTTTCCCCCAAAAAAGCGCCAAAGGCACGCCAGATACATATTCTTTCTCCCCCTTTTCGAAAACAACATTTTCCTATTTCCATTTCTATTTCTTCTCCCCCCCCTTTTCGTCCTCTAATTCTCTTCTGCCCGCTGGCGTGTCTCCTCGACACAAAATGTGTGTCGAACACACATTTCGTTCTCTAGTCACACGCAAATAGCATGAGAGGAAGAGGGATTTTCCTCTTCTTTTTCAAAAATAACATCATATGTCTGTGAATTCAGACTTATTTTTTTCCCCAGTTTCTGATCAGTTGGCTGAAGACTAATTGTACATTATTTCGATCTGTTAATCTCAGTTTTTGTGTGATTTGACACGCGTTTTGTGCTCAGTTTTTTGCATTATCAGAGGGATTAATAAGATTTTCTAGATCTTAGGATTGAAATAGGCTAAGCATTATACCATGAACATGGAAACTTCAGGAAAATAGAAAGGTTTGAAGGTTGTTTATAGATTTACTGTGTTAAAACCACTTTTGGCTGGAATAGAAAATTCTTGAATCAGAAAATGTTAAACTTTCCAATAAGTCTAATGTTGATTCCTACAATAGTAAACTGAGAGCTTTTTGACTTGAAAACCCAGAAAATACTCTTGGGCAAGAGTATTTTCTGGGTTTTCTGTGAATCTTTCAATTCAGTTCCGTTTTCAGTAACATTTTTCAGCTTTCATTGCATTATTGGTTCACTTTCTGTAACTTGAACACAGAAAAATTAAACTTGTTACATTTCTGTTCAGGATTTATTTTTTATTAGTTTACGAGATTTATTTTCAGACTATTTCGCCTTTAATTTATGAAAAAACTCTCTATTAGTCACTGAAATTCGGCTCAAAATCGCCCAAATTTTGTTTAAAATCACCCAAATTCGGCTTAAATTTGCTTAAATTTGGCTCAAAATCGATAAAAATCGGTTCAAAATCACTGAAGTTCGGCTTAATCTCACTCGAATTTCGCCTTGAATTGCCCAAAATTGCCTTAAAATTGCCCACATTTGGCTCAAAACCACTGAAATTTAACTCAAAATCACCTAAATTTGCTTTAAAACCGCCCGTATTTTGCTTAAAATCTCCCAAATTTGTCTTAAAATCGCTTAAATTTGGCTCAAAATCACTGAAAATCGGCTCAAATTACTCAAAATTGGCTCAAAATCACTGAAATTTGCTTTAAAACCGCCCGTATTTTGCTTAAAATCTCCCAAATTTGTCTTAAAATCGCCTAAATTTGACTTAAAATCGCCCAAATTTGCCTCTAAATCACTGAAATTTAACTCAAATTACTGAAGTTCGGCTCAGATTACTGAAAATCGGCTCAAAATCGCCTAAATTTCGCCTAAAATCGCCCAAATTTAGCTCAAAAATCACTAAAATTTAACTCAAAATCACCTAAATTTGTCTTAAAATTGCCCGTATTTTGCTTAAAATCTCCCAAATTTGTCTTAAAATCGCTTAAATTTGGCTCAAAATCACTGAAAATCGGCTCAAATTACTCAAAATTGGCTCAAAATTACACAAATTTGGCTCAATCCTTTTGATCTCATCCTCTCCTCAATCGATCTCAATATTTGAACTTCGTACTCCTTTCTGAATCTCGCTTTCCCTGGTTTCCCCAATCCCATGACTTCAAAAAAACTGGGCGGAGTCAATTCTCATATATAAAAACCTAAAACCAGCGTCTCACTTTCAGTCCTTGTTTTTCATCCACTCCCCATTATGGCCGAACTCCCACCCCAAATCCCTGTGGTCACCCGCCAATCTGACGGCTCCAAACTCCACGAGATCTCTGGTCACAAGTACAAAGCAGTGCTCCTCAGCCAGCCAAGCTTCTGTTCCTACTGTAGCAAGTTCATTTATGGCCTCGGAAAGCAGGGATATCAGTGTCAACGTGAGTTGTGGCTACAGTAATTTTTGTACTGGGTCGTGACCTATATCATTGAAAAGCTGAAAAAACGCTGATTCCAAATATATATTCAGTTTTTGCCCTGGAGGTCTGGTGTTCGAGAAAATCGAGATAAAAGTTTGGACCATTGACAAGTTATCATTTTGACATCGAGGGCAAAAACTGAATATATATTCGGAATCAGCGTTTTCTCAGCATTCCAATAATATATAACACATCCCATAACTTCACGAAGGCTTTCCCTATCTAATGAATTTGCAGTCTGCGACGGTGTTGTCCACAAAAAGTGCCATTCGTCAGTTGTCGCGCGTTGCACGTGCGCTCCACAGGTAACGGAGCAACAAGACACGCCCGCCACCAACAATCACAACTTCTCAGCGCGTTTCTATACGGTCCCGACATTCTGTGGACACTGTGGAAGTCTACTTTACGGATGCGTCCGACAAGGAGTCCGATGCACTGATTGCAGTGTGAACGTTCATCATCGATGTCAGGAGAAGGCGATGCGCAATTGTACAAGTGTCACTGTTTGAATATCATTTTATAATTTCCTTGCCTTCTGATCTTCCTGACATTCATAATATTTGGTTTTTTTCTTGCTTGAATAAAACAACGAATTCTCATGTACACACCGCTCTCCTGAAAAAAAATCGGAAAAATGAACAAAAAAAGCGGAAAAGCCCGTCTCCACTCCTCATTTCACACCAACGTTTTAGTTTTTGCATAGAACAAGACAGGGGCTACATTTTTGTAGTTGACCACTTTTTTGTGGGGTGCTTCCCTGCGGAGTTACAGCATAGCGAAGTAAGAGACCGTGGACAGTAGAAGGACAAAGGGGTGAGGCATCGCCCGTTTTCATCCTATTCTTACAGTTTTTGACATACATACTAAACAAGACGAGGGCTCCATTTTTGTAGTTGACAACTTTTTTGTAGGACACCTACCTGGGCAGTTATACGGCTTTGGATAGGATTCTCTCCACAATAAATAATGAAAAATTGGGTTACCTTTTATTTGAGATCTCGTCTTGGCATCCAGTTTTAACCGATTACGTCAATATTTGGTATGAATACTAAACAAGTCCTAAACTACATTTTTGTAGTTCAAAATGTTTTGATAGCTCCGCCCACTTTTGAGATATGCGCCTTTAAAGTTAAGCGACATCGATGTGCGGCGGGGGAGAGAGGAGGAGGCGCAGAGAAGCCAGTGTGTCTGCTGTCTCTGCTTCTTGACTTTAAAGGCGCATATCTCAAAAGTGGGCGGAGCCATCAAAAAGTGCTCAACTACAAAAATGTAGCCCAATATTTGTTCTCTACAATCGACTAAAAACCAAAACGCTGCGACAAAAACCCGCACAGTGAGACTGCGCCAAAGTTCTGGAGTTCTTCAACCTGTCTTATTGAAGCCACATTTTCAATGAGTCCTAAACCTTGAAAATGGAAAATTTTTAGTTAGAAATTTAATTTGTTATATGAATCAAGAATCTGGCTACATTTTTGTAATTAATCATTTTTTGATAGCTCCGCCCACTTTTGAGATATGCGCCTTTAAAGATGAGTGGCTGAGAAACGGGAGTGAGATAGGGCGAAGACGCAGAGAAGCTAGAGTGTCTGACTTCACTGTGTCTTTCAAACGATTTCTTTTGAGATACGTGTCTTTTCCTTGTTTTTCACCACAATTTCGACCAAATCCAATTATTTTTTGAGTGCTCTGACCTATGATACCCAATCTAAAAGAATAAAAAAACTGCCTAATCCATCTTCTTTCATTTTTGGTCATCTCCTGTCAGTCACATCTCACCGAGCACCTCTCTTTTGATTTCTGATGTCCCCACCACGCATAGATAATTGCATTGTTCACAAGGCACCGGCTCTAATTCAATTTGACACGGGACTCACTTGTGTAGTGGTGACTAAGGAGGGATAGAGGAGAAGATCACATGTAGGGGGCGGGGCCCCCGAGAAGTGTGTATATAAACGAGGAGGAGGCCACTCCCCTTCCCAGTTTTCTCGAAAATCATGTCCGTCGACTCGCAGCCTCAAATGCCGATCGTTATCCGTCAATCGGATGGATCTAAGATCCATGAGATCGCTGGTCACAAGTTCAAGGCGATTGTCTTGTCACAGCCCACTTTCTGCTCATTTTGCACAAAGTTTATTTATGGACTTGGGAAGCAGGGATACAAGTGTTTGGGTAAGTAAGAGATCCCGTCACTGGCGGAGTTTTTGTCAGAACTTCACAAATTTTAAATAACTATAATGATCAAGTCTAGAGCTACATTTTTGTAGTTGGCAACTTTCTTGTAGGACACCTCCCTGGTTAGTTACAGGGCTTTAAAAACTACTGCCTACACAAAAACCGGTAAAAAATTGGGTAAACTTTGAGATCCCGTATTGGCTCCCAGTTTTGATCCGTTATGTCAATACTCTGTACGTACACTAAACAAGTTCTGGGCTACATTTTTGTAGTTTTTCACTTTTTGATAGCTCCGCCCACTTTTGAGAAAAACGCTTTTAAAACTCAGCGACTTAGAAGTGCGGCGGGGGAGAGAGAGATGGAGGCGCAGAGAAGCGAGAGCGTCTGCTTTCTCTGCGTCTCTCTTCAGAGCCGCTGAATTAGACGGAGCTATCGGAAATCAACTGTAAAAATGTAGCCTTTGTTTCAATATATAAAACAAAATTGAAAATTAAAAAACTTCACATTTTTGAAAATTTCTCAACGAAAAACGATGAAATTTGAGATTGCGTCCTGATGAGAGTTTTTGTCAGAACTAAAAAAATGTTATATAACAATAGAGATCAAGACAAGGGCTACATTTTTGTAGTTGACCACTTTTTGATAGCTCCGCCCACTTTTGAGATATGCGCCTCTAAAGTTAGGAAATTTCTAAATGCGGCGGGGGAGAGAGAAGGAGGCGCAGAGAAGCAAGAGTGTCTCGTTTCTCTGCGTCTCCCTTCATGTTTATAGTCGTCACGTTGAGTCCCAGGCTACCTATGCAAACGCGCTCTGAAAAAGACATGGTCCGCAATACGTGGCGGTGAACATTAGAATCTATTTTCCTACAGAAAATTTTAGGATACGTGAAAATAATTTAATTTCCACGTAGTTTCTCGTTAGAGCGTGTTCGCATAGGTAGCCTGGGACTCAACGTGAGTCGTTAGAACGGTTTAGACATGCTCAATTCAAAAATGGGATTTTTAGAAGATTTGAACAATATCTGAGGAAGTTATTAGGTTGGCAAGAAAGTTTTTGACCATAACTCGAGTTATTCGTACTCAGACAGAAAACGTGCCCAATGGCATATGTAGTAACTATCTTAATACAGAACAGTCTGCGGTTTACTGGGTACGTTCCCGATACCCTCCGGCCAAAACTCCGGCTGTTTCAAGCCAAAATAAACTTTGACCGATTTCTCGACTTGACCTCAAGTTTAGAAGTCCTGTTCAACGGTAGCGCGCTCAATTACCCCGAACATATGAAAATCTGTTAGAGGATGGTTAGAGCTGTAATTTGTGTAAACAAGAACGGTTTTGCAAAATTAGGTGAGAATATACGTCGTCGGTTATGCAACATGCTGATGAGCAATATCATGGAGGTGGTGGAGTTTTTGACTGCGCGGAGTTGAGGACTTGCGTATAGATTCCATTTTTTGCATATTGAAAGACCAGAAGTTTAAGAATATGTTTTTGAACGTTTCAAGAAGATTCCAATTGTATGCGTTGTGTAGGGAAGGAATGACTTTCATCTGGCATCGTTCTCGTTCTACGATGTCTGCTGGCGTTTGATCAACGCTGATTCACTGGACTTTTCTGTGGTGGTTACTGTACAAGACCCTCTCCCTATTGAAATTAACCAAATGGCTGAGTCAATTGAAATTTGGTGGAGAACTGAGAAATTGAAGCAGCAGGACTACCCTTCACTAGTGTTCAAACTCGATCAAAAGATGGCGAACTGATGTCTCATTTCTTCTTCTTGCCGACACTTTTGAAAAAATTTCCAATTGTGGATTAAATAGTGTGGATTGTTATTGATAATTTACAAGAAGACTGGGGTGGACATTCTCTCTCTACAGCTAACAGCGTGTACAAATTCTGTTCCTATGGTATTTTAGTATATGACTCTTCGACTATAGAAAATTTATGTTTTCCAAAATTATGAAGCCAATCACTTATAGTGAAAAGAAAGTGGAGTTCATTCTTGTAAACTTTCACTATTTGTTAATTGACGCTCTCAAACTTGGTTGTAGTTTGAGCGAAGAATGAAAAACCTTGTTGAAAGGGTGAATGGTTAAGAATGAAAACGAACATGGTGCTTGGACAGGAGAAGCCGCAAGAGAAAATTTTAACTACTAATAAACTTACAGAAAGTTTGTATAACTGAAAGTGTATGTATGTTTTTCTGATTCTCGTTCCTCGTCCGTTAGCATTCAAAACAAATCATGGTCAAAAACTTTCTTGCCAACCTAATATGATGATTTGAAAAATCCAAAAAAAATTTGTTTGGAAAATTTTGAGACATTATAAAAGTCATGACGGAATTTCAAAGTTTTAGCGTAATGGAAGTCATGGCGGGGTCTTAAATACAACACTCTCATTTCAGGCTGCGAAACCGTCGTTCACAAACGCTGCCACTCCTTCATCTCGGCTCGTTGCACCTTCGGCCCATCCTCCCGTGCCCCACAGCTCCCGGACCCTTCCCTCACTCATCGCACCCGCTCTGCCTCAGTGGACCCACCATCCAACAACCATCACTTCAACAAGCACTTCTACACCCGTCCGACGTTCTGTGATCACTGCGGAAGCATGTTGTATGGCATCATGAAACAAGGGGTGCAGTGCACGGATTGCCATGCGAATGTTCATTATCGGTGTCAGGAGAAGGCGCTGAGGAATTGTGGGATACAAGTGCAATGAGGGCTCTCATATAATCTGATACCTTGAATATGATAATCAGTCATGTCTATTTTTGAAAATAAAGTACTCTTAATGTATTCGTTTTCGGAATTTGCATTTTCAGCGGAGGGGCAAACGTTGTCACTGACCTACTACTAGGCCTTTCCTCACAATTTTTTGCCTAAAACTATGCCAGACCCCGACAAAAATTCTAGCACCCTGACTCTTCCCGGTTCACGTGAGAGCTCCTCCGCACGTCTTCAAGTCCAGCGGAGCACCTCTGTAGACGCCCCTAGTACCAAACCACGTGTGACCTACAAAGAGGATGACCCCGTCACCCAGTACTACCAGCGGAACCACTATACGGTGACTGGTGGCACTCAGGAGACATTCAACAAGTTGCCGAGAAATGTGTCGGCGAATCGGTTCAAGGTGGACAAGGCGTCGATTAGTCATAAGAGTTTTGGAAGGGACGCGGCGGATACAGAGATGATGCAGATGTTGCCGCAGGAGAGACGTGAGTAGAAAAAGTTAAGGGCTACATTTTTGTAGTTGACCACTTTTTGATTGCTCCGCACACTTTTGAGATATGCGCCTTTAAAGTTGTGCAACCATAAAGGAAGAAGGACGAGACAGGAGAACAATAGTCCTAACTTTAAGATCCCGCCACAAATTTCATTACAATCCAAAATTTTTGAAATTAAGTTAATTGTGTAGATAAAATCTGGGGCTACATTTTTGCAGTTTACAATTTTTTGATAGCTCCGCCCATTTTTGAGATACAGCGGCTTGAAGTTGAGCGGCGCCCTACCAGAGAGGGGAAGAGGAGGAGACGCAGAGAAGCGAGAGTGTCTGCTTTCTCTGCGTCTCTCCTCCCATCTTTGAATACGCTTATCTCAAAAGTGGGCGGAGCTATCTCAAAACTGTCAACTACAAAAATGTAGCCCTTGATAAGATCTATACAGCCATATAAAGAATTTCAAATTTTGACAATTTTTTTTTGAAAAATGACAAGAATCTCACAAGAACCAATCAAAATTTATCATAAATCACAAAAATAGCGTAAAAAATAAAACGAGACGCAGAGAAATCAGACACTCTAGTTTCTCTGCGTACTTTCTTCCGACTGTTCTCTCGCCTCGGGACCTTTTTGACTTTAAAGGCTTTTATCTGAAAAGTGGGCGGAGCTATGAAAAAGTGATCAATTACAAAAATATAGCCCCAGACATATTCTACACAATTAATTAACCAATATAACAGAATTCGACAAATCATTCTACTGGTTCGCCATGCATCGCAAAAAGTTCGGTTTTCGCTACATAGCCCTGCTGTTTTTGGCTCTCGCCTACACTTTATTTGGAGCCACCGTATTCTATCTTATCGAGGGGTCCCACGAGAAATCAATACTTCGTGTCAGGGAGCAGAATCTGGATAAGGTGTTGGATCAGCTGGCGAAAGTGTTGTCAGAGGCAGTGAATGACCCGGAGCAAAGTTCGGAGCATCAAATGATGAAGGATTTTATAAAAGAGTCCTACATATCCCTCCAGAAACATGAAGAGCAGTACAAATGGAGCACATATTACCGCTTGGAACACCCGGATAACTTGAAATGGTCATTCACCAGCGCCTTCTTTTTCAGTATGAATGTTTACACCACAACCGGTTACGGTCTGTCAAACACTCTCCGAAAATATGGAAATTTTTAACGTTTTCAGGTTCAATTTCAGCGCAGACATTCGGGGGCCAGTTGTTCACCATGCTATACGCATTCTGTTTCGTGCCGATGACTTTGGTGATTCTCAGAGACTTGGGACAGTTGTTTCTGGTGAATTTCACAAAGTTGTATGCGCACGCGTTGACGATTGTGAGGAGGATGCGGGGGAAGAGGGAGATTGATGAGGATGAGATGATACAGTTGCCTGTCAAGTACTGTATGGGGATACTGATAGGTGAGGAGACGCGGATTTCTCAAAAAATTCAAAAAATCTGCTGGGAGATACGATCAGAGATAGGCTTAACTTTGAGATCCCGTCACAACTTTCTTTATGATCCAAAATTTTTAAAATTTAGTTGGTTTTAAAGATGAAATCTGGGGCTACATTTTTCTAGTTGACCACTTTTTCATAGCTCCGCCCACTTTTGAGATATGCGCTTTTAAAGGAACGCGACTTTTAAACAGTGAGATTGAGAGAGGAGGAGAGGGAGGAGGCGCAGAGAAGCGAGGTTGTCTGGTTTCTTTGCGTCTCTCCTTCCACTTTAAAGACGCATATCTCAAAAGTGGGCGGAGCTATCAGAAAATTCTCAACTAAAAAAATGCAGCCTTTGAAAAGATCTATACATCCATATAAAGAATTTTTAATTTTGACAAAAACTGGCACCGTGGTTGTCAAAAACCACTCAAAACACATCAAAAGTCACAAAACCCACCGATTTTCACTAGAAACAGTGTAAAAAGAGCTTCAGGTTCCTAGATTTAGGCTCCGTGATCTAGGCTCCTCCTGAAAATCAACTTTTCCTTCAAAAATCAGAATCGTGGCCAAATGCTCTCGAAAAACTGCATTTTCCACTCAAAAACATGAATTTTTGCTCAAAATTCCCCAAAAATTGTCAAACTCACCCATTTTTGACCCAAAACACATGTCTGGAGTGTCTTTGATGCGTTTATTTGTGTGAAATATGCAAAAGATGCGGCAGTCATAATTTCAGACGATTTTTCTGGGTTCTAATTTTAGTCTCCCAAAGATTCTCATAGAGGCTTCAACATATAGGCTCCAAGATTCAGGCTCTGAGATTCCCGCTCCCAGATTCCGGCTCCCAAACTCAATCCCCCATATTCCAGCCTACCTTCTCCTCTGCACCACGTTCGTCTACCTCTACGACGCGATCATGGGTCCAGAATGGGACGACGGTCTTCCCTACTTCACCGCCTTCTACTTCTCATTCATCTCTCTCACCACTATCGGTCTCGGCGATGTTATGCCGAATAATGTGCCGTACGCACCGCCCGTCTCTATCATCTTTTTCATCGGGATGGCTGTGACAAAGGTGGTGAATCGCGCCACGTTTATTGCAGTGGAGAACGGGGTTTTTGGTATAAAAACTGTCTCAAAATTACGGCTTTTCAGATATTTTTTGAAATTTTAGGACTAATGACACTGGCGGAGACCAAAATTGATCAGGTGCTAACCAAGAGCCCAGCGGAGGCGGGTGGTACGGTAGCTCCAGTAAAACGAAGGAAGGCGTCCACGTCTTCTGGTTCTTCTAGTGGCTCCTCAGAGTCTTCAGAGGGTCCTGGATTTGCTTTGTATGAAAATTCATCGACGGATAGTGTATCCGACGATGGGGTAAGTTTTTGAGACGCAGAGAAGCGAGAGTGTCTGCTTTCTCTGCGTCTCTCTTAACTTTTAAGGCGCATATCTCAAAAGTGGGCGGGGCTATCAAAAAATGGTCAACTACAGAAATGTAGCCCTTGATAAGATTTATACAGCCATGTGAAGAATTTTAAATTTTGACAAAAAACTGGTACCCCCTCCATTTCCAGCTCATCAACCGTCGTCGCAACGAGATGATGAACACGTTCACCGTCCGCTCCATCGCCACGTTCATGCGATCCAACCATGACGTCTATGGTGGAGGATTCGGGCGGGTCCAACTGAGAAGAGGGGATCTCATAAATCATAACCATACAGTAACCGGTGGTACCCACAGGGTTAGACCTGTTGTGTGATATAGATGTTTGTTCAAAAAACTTATTTGTTATCATTGTGTGGTGGTATTGAATAAAAAAATGAACATTTACATAACAAAGATCTGTTTTTCTTGGGCGACTGTCCCGCTTTCCAATTCTTCCATATCAATTTCAGCATGACCGTCAAGCCTTTTCTTATCTTTATATGTCTCCTAACCTCCATCCGTGCCCGATCACCAACACCTACTGGCTACAGTAACCTCTGCCAGTCCTGTATGACTTTCCTGGAGCAACTGCCCGGATTCATGGAGAACTACTCGCCGGTCACGGGAATTGATGCGGTAAGATCTAGGAGCCTAAATCTTGGAGCCTAAATCCGAAATTCCAAATCTGATTGCGAGAATCTGGACTTTTGGAACCGAAGAGCCAGATTCCTCCAAAATAACTAAAATTTTTGCAAAAATGACGGAATTTACGTTCAAAAACTTGGTAGCAACAGAAAATTCGTCTGAAATCATGACTGGCACACATTTTTGCAAACTTCCCACAAATAAATGCGTCAAAGACACCCCAGTCATGTGTTTCTCTCTGTTTCTAAGTCAAAAATAGGTAATTTTTGACGATTTTTGATAAATTTTGACCGAAAATCAGGATTTTTATCCTGCAGAATTGTCAGAATTTGCCAAAATTACTTATTTTGGACTTCAAAGCAAAAAACCACATGTCCGGGGTGTCTTCGGCGCGTCTATTTGCGTGAAATCTCCAAACGCGTCAAAGGTGCGCCAGTCATAATTGAAGACGATTTTCTGATTATGATAAGTTTTTAAACGTAAAATCCGCTATTTTTGCAAAAATTGGATCGAAAACGGGTTTTTAACAAGTTTAGAGTCATTTTGGAGGAATCTGGCTCTCTGATTCCAAAAGTCCAGATTCTAAACATGAGACTTAGAATTCCGGATTTAGGTTCGGTACAACGCTACGTTGAAAAGGGCTCTAGGACTCCTGCCTCCTTACAATCTCAGAAAATTTTGATAAATTCTTGCTCAGCATGTCTTATTTAGTATCTCAGCCAATTTTGAGACAAATCGGCACTTGGAAACGCGCTCAGTCGCTCCAGTGCCAAATCTGAAATTTGAACCGCGCCGCGCACGCAACGCGACTCAGAAATGGCACGTCCCACCGCCCATCCCAACCAATCTATTCCAGACCACCCTCTGCACCTCCCTATCCCATCACATGCCATCCCTCGGCCAACCTTGCTTCAAACTCTTCGCAGAGTACTGGCCAGCCGGCACCAACGCAACCACTATTCAAATCTGTGACGCTCTTTATTTCTGTTAATTTGGGACAATAAATCCGTTAATTAATTAGTTAATTACAATACATATCACAAACAGCGTTTCCAAAATCGATGAGTTGCGGGCGGAACGTGTCGAACATCTGTCCAATATTGAAATCATTGACAAGGGCCATGCAACGTGGCTTGAGAGTTGCGTGGAGTTGGAAACAGGCGAGATTCTGGAAATCGTCTCGGGATCTTGAAACTATCTCAAGAATCGATTAGACATACCAGGTAAGCAGTGACTTCCGCCCAACTTTTCGGGACCTTCTCCTCCCAATTCTTGTTGCAAGTCGAGCAAAACTGGCCCTGTGCCTCCTGGAGGTCCGTAAGGTCCGCAAAAGTGATAAGGCAGAGGAAAATGATAGCGATGGTGGCCTTCATGATAAGTATGGAATAAATGAACTGAGTAGATCGGAAGCTGGTTACAGTTGCCAACAAACATTCCCACCCACTCATTTGATATGCAACAGCAGAAAAATTGAATATTCAATTTTCTGATCAAACATCCCTTAACAATATGGAAATTCATTTGGGAAGGTTCCCACACCCAACTTCTTATAAAAACCGTCCCCCATGTCTCAAGAAACCATCAAGCAACTACCATGAAGCTCTTCATTCTCCTCTTCACTATTCTCTGTATCACGGTCGCCACCGTATCCGCCGATGAGAAATGCGGCATCTGCAAGGCGTCGGTGAAATCTATCAAGGATTCGAAGGAGTTGGCGTATATGAAGGATTTGACGACTGAGCAGATCGAGAATATCGTCAATAAACATGTTAAGGTGAGTTGAGGAGCTTTGATCTTGAAGTTGAGAAGCGGAATATGGGTCTTGGTACCAGAAAGTCCGGAATTCTAGATCTGATGGTGAGAATCTGGACCTTGAAATCTGAGCACCAGATAACGGGATCCTGAGTCGGAGGCCCGGAATCCAGGGTTTTAAATCTAGCCGCCTTAATCTGAGGGGCGGAATCAGGGCTCCGAAATTCGAGAACTAAAATCCAAGGTCCTATCCTAAACACAGGAACGCGAGATTCTAAATCTAAGAGCCTGAACCTGGAATTCGGAATCTAGGATCCTAAATTTGAGGAGCTAAATCTAACTAGGGAAAGCCCGTCAAAGTAGAGATATGGGACGTGACCTATATCACTAGAAAGCTGAGAAAACGCTGATTCCAAATATATATTCAGTTTTTGCCCTCGAATACCAGGCCTCGAGGGCAAAAATTGAATATATATTTGAAATCAGCGTGTTCTCAGCTTTCCAATGATATAGGTCACGTCCCATATCTCCACTTTGACTCGAGGGCCTTCCCTAGTAAGTACCCAAATCCAATGTCCTAAATTCTATATCTTGAATCTAGGAGCCTGAATCTTGGAGCCTAAACTCAAAATTCCAAATCTGATGGCGAGAATCAGGACTTTTGGAATCTGAGAGCCAGTTCCCTCCAAAATGACTCTGAACATGTTAAAACCAGAATTTTCACCGAATTTTTGCAAAAAAATGGATAATTCTGAGCAGTTTTTTCGTGAGAACCCGAGATCCTAACTCTACGAGCCTAAATCTTGAAGCCTAAATTTCGAAGCCTAAGCTTAGGAACTTGAATCTAAGAGCCAGAATCCCGGTCCCTAAATCCAAGTACCTGAATCTGGTAGCCGGAATCCGCGCTCTCAAATCTATGCACCGAAATCCTGAACCCTGAATCATAGGACCAGAATCTAGGATCCTAAATCCCAGGACCCAAATCTAAGTACCAAAATCTTATATTCCAGAAAAACTGCTCCGCCCCGTCCATCTGCAACAAACTCATCAAGTCCCTCATCGAGATCGCCGATCAACTCGACGACGACCTCGATGCCACCCCAGCTCAGCTCTGCCAATTCGTCTATCATTGTTAATAAGCGTTTATTGTACTGTGCTGAATTTGAAATGAATAAATCTGTTAACTTCTAACTAGTCGATACGTTTCGGTGCCGGTGGCAGTTGTCTCTCCTTGTCGTTGTTCTGGAAACAACGGATTTCGGACACCTATCGTATTTTAGATTCTCAGCCTTACCGTATACTCCGAAAAGTATACATTCATCTCATTTTTCTTCCGTGGAGTTATCAGCAACACTAGCATAGAGAGTACTGTAATCAGGACAAGGATCGTCTCCCCACCAATGCTATTCGTGGCGTAGAGCTGGAAATTTTGAAAATAAAAATTCTCACTTAACGCTCCTGAAACTCACATCTCTCACATTTCCATCAAACGAGTACTGTACAAAAAAGAGCAATGAGATGATGGGGACACGGATGAGGACAGGCATCACTTCCAGCAAATGGAGTTTTACAAGGAATCGGATGACATCGGTCAGCGCTGAGGTGAGTATACCAACTGATAGGAATAATGGGAAGACGGAAGCTGGAAAACGGGAAGGAGGCGTTTAGAAACCTGGGGACGTTTGGCAACTGAGACACTTTGAAACTAAAAGTTTGGTCACTGTAAGGTTTTGGTCACTGTAAGTTTTGTCAGTGTAACTCATGTGTTTTTTCACAGGATTTTTTCACGGGTTTGAAAACCAAAGTTGCCAAATGTCCTGGTTTCAATATGTCACAAATGCCAAATGTCCCAGGTACCATAAGAGATCACCTAAACATGCTACAGTAGTTTCATTAAAAAAAGTTTGTCACTGTAACTTTTGGTCACTGTAACTTTTGGTCAGTGTAAATTTTGTCACTGTAACTACTGTTTTTTTCACTGCTCTCTACGAAGACGTCCAACCCGGGGCCAAAATATATCTAAGGATCAAAATATTGACTCCGGGACGTTTCGAAACCGAGACTTTTGGCAACTATGGGCATTTTTAAACCGAAAGTTTGGTCACTGTAAGTTTTGTCAGTGTAACTCTTATTTCGGTTTCAAAACGTCCAATCTCCTAAACCAGAGAAAAACCACTTACAACTAACAACCCAATGCTGCGAGCACTTATCCAACTCCTTGAAATACGCGGGAATCATGAAAATCGCCGACGCCAAGAAGAACAGCACCGGTATCACTATAATCACGGGTAGAATCCGCTTCTTCGGCATCAAGAAGCTCATCATAATCAACAAAAGACTCGAGATCAAATAAGTCGGTCCTGGAATAAGTGTCTTCTCGAAGAACATCACCTCGGCGTGTCGGTTGATCTCGGCCTCAGCAAATGAGTTCACCGCCAGGCTCGCTCCAGAAATCAGACCACACACGAGGACTTCTTGAATCAATTTAAACGTTTTCAGGGTCTTCGTAAGAATCTCGATGGCACTTGTGTTATTCTCAAAATTCTCGAATGCAATCTGATCGATGACCGTGTCTGGCGCCAATACGATATCCGATTTGTCGAAAATGTGGGTGAGCCTGTCTTGCATTTGATCCGTCTTACTTCTAGCCAACAGGCTGAAGAGCGAGTCGTGGAATGTGCTAAAATTTCAAAAAAGGGTTTAATTATGACCGTTTACACCCACTAATAAGCCAAAAACCCCATAAAAATCATGAGGAATCCAAAGATTTCTAGACTATACGTCATATCCAACGAGACTTCAGACGGGAGACGAACGAAGACGGTGGAGAGGGAACGAGACGCGGTGCGGACTGAAAATGGATAAAATTTAAAGCTTAAAAAGGTAAAAGACACTAACCTAGCTCTATCAGGACCAGTGCAGGCACACGATGGAATTTCGGGACGGACTCGGCGATGGTGACAGTGGCGACGATACGGTAGACCTGAAGATGTAAATATCTCATTTTGTTTTCAACCTACATCAAATTTGGTAACTGATTTAGAATCCTCATGGATTCAGGATTCTGAATCTGTTTTCGAATTTTGTGTATCATAAAAAGTTTCTGAGATAGAACGCTCTGAAGTTGGAGGCGCCCTATGTCGCGGTGTATTTCAGCGAGTTCTCAACATACAGTAAATCTAAAAACAGATTCAGAATCCTCACGTCTTCAGCTTTCTAGCCATGCTATTTTCTATGCGAAATATTTAAAAGTGGTATAGCTAGAAAGCTGAAATCATGAGGATTCTGAAACAGCTTTAAGAATTGGTATCGGTCAAATGTTGAACGGGATATAGCGGTTTCAAAGCAAACGTTTAAATTATGACGATTTCAATCAGTTTCAATAGAGCGCACTTCGTCAATGCTATTGCTCCCTACAACTTTAAACCTATCTATCTCAGCACATTTTTGTCCAATTAAAAAAATTTAAACGGATTCTGAATTCGCACGACTTTAGCTTTCTGATGAAACTAAATTTATCCATTGTTTACACTTTAAAGAGGGCTCACCTCCGTAAAAATCTGCGACAAATAAATCATCATCTGTAACTGCGTCGGGAAATGCGCCATGATGAAATAGCACAAACTATTCATCCCAATACACACCAATACCATAATTCTCGGGCTGATAGTAGTGGTGGCGAACATGAACAACGCATTCATCACAATGGTCAGCTCGCCCTTCGGTATCTCCACATGAAGAAAATCCGCTTTTTCCACAACTTTCAGCGAGTCATCCTCGTTGTTCGGCAGGCATTTCGAGTAGAAGAACTCATGGGTCCCGTTGTTTTCAGCCACCTCGTTAAGACTCATTTTTTTGGTTTCCGAGATGACACGAGAAGCAAAATAGAGGAAGAAGTAGACGATGCAGATGGGGAGCACGGTGGTACGGTAGTATGGGTAGCGGGCTCCTATAAGTGGGCGGAGTTTAGAAGTGGGGAGAAGTGGGCGGAGTCTATGGGACCCTAGACTCACCTATATACGTCATGACCTCCTCGAGATTCCAGAACATGCGCTGATTGAAAATAGTGGCTTCAGCTTCCGAGGTGGATGGTTTTAGTGTTGTGAGAAGACGGTCATCCTCTTTACTTTTCGATTTAGATGTTGTTTGTTGTGGTGTACTCGAGTTCGATGACATTTTTATAAAAGGGAAATAATGAAATGTGAAAAATAGAAAATACGGCAAAGGGTACGTGGAACAATAAAACATAATGAGGGAAGGGGCTGGTCACGTGGGAATTGTCAGTGGAGCGTGAAAGTCGTGTAACTCCGCCCCCTTACTACCTACTTCAAATCTGAAAACTGATTCAGAATCCTCACATTAAAAGCTTTCCAGTAATATAAAATTCAAGAAAAAAAACGAAATTTAGAGTTGTACGAGTCGTGTACTTCTCGCGGACAAGTTGAAATTTTGGGATTTTGAAATTGAGGAGGGATTTGACTGGTTTTCAGGTTTTTTAAAAATCAAAACATAATTTTTTTTTCTGCATGGATACATATTTTTCCGGACGTTGTCAAAAAAAAACGGTCAAAGCCTTACCTCAACTTTAAAATCCTAAAATGTCCATTTGTCCACGAGGAGTACACGACACTACCATTGATTTTGGCCATTTTTTGTGATTTTTAATAATTTTTTCTCTTTTTCTTATGAAAACAGAGTTAAAACTATATAATTGAAAGTTTTAAAACTCCAAAATCATCAAAACCCACTTCAACTTCAAAAACCCCAAATTTTCAACTTGTCCACGAGGAGTACACGACTCCTATCTCTCCAAATTGTGTCTTTCTCATTATCAATAGAGCACATTTGCTGGCTATATTTTCGAGTAATGTTATTCTCAATAGAGCGCAATTCCCCTTGAATAACAGACTCCATTCTTTATTCCAATGACAGCATGCGTCAAACCTTCAACTTGACTTCCCACGACTATACCTATGCGGCGTCGCTTTTCTATGTGAGTTTGTGATATCAAATTGTATTTGCCTATATGACTAGATAGCTGAAAATGTGAGGATTCTGAATCAGTTATCAAATTTGAAGTAGGTAGACAGGGGGCGGAGTTACAAGAGTAGGAGCTTTCGACTATCCTAAGTCGCTATCCTGAGTTGGTATCTTAACTAGGGAAGGACATGGAATCACTGTGGAGATATGGGACTTGTTCTATATTATTGGAAAGCTCAAAAAACGCTGATTCCAAATATATCTTCAGTTTTTGCAATTGAAATCTGGTATTCGAGAAAAACGGGGTCAAATTATAGACCCCTAACAAGTCATTACCTTCCTCTAATCCGTCTCTATTACATCGGATGCACCCTAGCATTCCCCGGCGACATAGTCGTCGACCTCTCCGCCCCTATTCCTTTCCTAAACACCCCCCGTATAGCCTTCCGGTAGTCCTTTATAAAATACATAGGTACCAGAGAATCTATCACAGGCTCCGTTGCTATGAGAGGTAATATCATGGCTTCCAGGGGTCCCGGCTCGAATTTGAGAATTGGACAACCTAGAAGGACACCCGCCGGGAAAAATAACAAGAAAACCGGAAAGAGGGTCTGGGCGACTAGGGACCGGAATAGTTGATGCTGCATTTCGAGGGTCCGACGGGATTGGGAAGGACGGAAATGGAAATGCGTTTTGGTATTGATGAACACGGTGTGGAGTTTGAACCAGCAATATGTGATTATGGAGAAGCCAGAAGTCTGAAAATTCAAGATTTTTCAAAATGAGAAGGCAGCTGAAATTTCAACTCACTATAATAAGAACCAGGTTGAGCACAAAGAGGAAATCAGGAAGGCTGGCGGATTCCATGCCGGTGATTGGGTTATTGCGCTGAAAAAAGCCCTGTATTTCAGCTCCCTTATGACCTATCTAAAATCTAAAAACGGATTCAGAATCCTCATAATTTCAGCTTTTTAGTCATATAAAATTTTAGAAGAAGAATTTATTTTCTACCGGTTCCCGTCAAGGTTAAGAGCTACCGTTTCACAGGAATTGAAAAGCGTCAAAAGCGCGCCTCACAAACTCCCCTATATCTCAGCGAGTTTTCTACCTATCAAAAATCTAAAAACGGATCCAGAATCCTCATAATTTCAGCTTTCAAATAATATACATAACTTTTTATAAACTCACATAGAAAAGCGACGCCGCATAGGTGTAGTCCTGGGAAGTCAAGTTGAAGGTTTGACGCATGCTGTCTCTGGAAATGGGTTATATTATTCAAGGGTCTATTGAGAATTACATACTCTTTATTGAGAATAACTATGTTTTAGAACTTAGCCAGCAAGTGTGCTTTATTGATAATGAGAAAAACAGAATTTGAGTCGTGTACTCCTCGCGGACAAGTGGAAATTTTGCGGTTTTGAAGTTGAGGCGGGATTTTACTGGTTTTTTTTGAGTTTCAAAAAGGAAAATTGATTTTTAAACAGTTTTCATGATCATTACATTGGAAAATCTGAAAAAATTCACCAAAAACGATCTGGAACAATGTGAGCGTCGTGTACTCCTCGTGGACAATTCGAGTTTGAAAAATTTGAGATTTTGAATGGTTTCAGGTCATTTTTTGAAATGAAAAGGGTTGAAATTGTATAATTTTAATTTTCTCATTATCAATAGTCCGCAGTTACACTTACCTTATATACTCCTCCACCTCTTCATCCTCCCCTGCCAACCAGACCGCCATAAACCACCAATCGAGAGTAACCATCAGAAATATAGCGATCATGACCAGAAAATACGGATAAGTGAACCATTGTAGCTTGTGGGGCTTACAAACTGCAAGGTATCGGTACACGAAATGAAATGCCAGTAGATAGAGAGTCATTGCATACATAGCACAGTTTAGGGCTGGAAAATATGTATGGAAATAGGAAAAACCAACAAAAAACCCACCTAAATACCAAAAAGACACTTTTCTAGGTAATCCTAAAGGGTTCTCACTAAATATTATATATGCTGCTTGATAGAAATGAAGTTTCGGTTGACTTGTGACATTGATTACTCCAAAAACTACACCAAACACACTGAAAATCAGCATAAGATACTTATAGCCTCCCAGTGCCTGAGGACTTCTTTGGAGGATCAGAAAGATAAGGATGGCATTGCACAACCAGGAAAGGAGAGGGAGTAAATAGGTTAGGATTTGAGATATCATGGCTGATAGTGAGAGCATATTGGAGAAGAATGAAATAAGGAAAATGATCTATCAGGCCCCACAAGTCCCCCCGAGAACCTTCAATATCACCTGTCTAGCAGATGATATACTTGGTATTTATGTCTGCTTGAAATTATAAGGCATCGATCAACCAAAAAAACGCTGGGATTGTAAGATCAATTTACAAGAAGCATTTTTAAAGTGGATAGAGGCCCTGAGCGAACATGCGTCTAAGATTGGCTGTGCAAAGAAGTGGACATCTGGACAAACATAAATCCCTTTTGACTCCTAACTAGGGAAGGTTATGGAGTCAATTTGAGGTTATGTGACGTGGCCTATATGAATGGAAAGCTGAGAAAACGCTGATTCCAAATATATAAACAGTTTTTGCCCTCGAGATCTGGCGTTTGAGAAAAACAAGGTCAAAGTTAGAGAAAATGGGAAGAATTGTAATAATTCTCTATTTCCAATGATATAAGTCACGTATGTATTCCCAAATTGACTCCCTGACCTTCCCTTGTCAGTCAATTTCATAAAAACAAAAAAATCTCACAATGATGGTTTCCAGGTCGGCGGAATTTTGTTTTGGGAAGAAATGGACATCTGGACAAACATTGACGTATAGGAGTGTCCCTGGACACCCAACATCACTTTTTTCCCGACGAATTATCAGCTATTCATGTCAAGAACATCATCAACATAGATTTCACGTTCAGAGATTCAATTTGGTTGAGAATATCTCATTTTTGATGCCTTTTCGAATAAAAGTTCTCGATTTTTTAGTCAAAAGTACCTACCTTCGTGTATCTCAGAGTCACTGAAGTATCATCGACATAATTTCCTCATGCTCTTTCTCTCATGCGTAAAAGAATTCATATCATCACAATTTCACACAAAACTAGAGTTCCCATGAGAGTGTGTAGTCTACTTCCTCAAGTACAGGAACCATAGAGTTGATCTCTGATTATTCTGATATTTTGTTCCTTCTGAAAGCATTTCTCTTCGTGATCTGATCAAGAAGCGGTGGGGCGGAAACTGAAATTGGAAGATGAGGGGGAAACCCCCCTTATCTAGACCCTGAGACCCTTAGACCCTTAGACCCTAGACCCCGAACCCTAGACCCTCAGACCCTTAGACCCTATACCTTTAGACCCTATAGGCTAAACCACACGGCCTAATGATCCCTTTTTCGTCATATCTACTCGTTTTCTTTCATTTTTTCCTTCAATTTCACCCAACCATAACCTTATGCTCTTTCAACCATGAAGAACATCCCATCTGACACCAACATTTCTCAACTCATTTTCAGCTCTAATCCCCATGCTCACCAAACTCACGTTCTCCCTCATCTCCTGCTACTTCAACGCCCTGCTAGCCATCCTTGGCAATTCCCTCCTCATCTCATTAATCCTCAAAAAGAGTCCTCGATCCATGGGCAATTATAAATACGTTATGCTTTTATTCTCAAGTTTTGGTGTTGTATTTGCTATCGTTGATGTCACAAATCAACCAATGCTCCACATTTTCAATGGCGCTTATATAATCTTCAGTAGGAATGTGCTAGGGTTGCCGAGAAAGATTAGTTTTTGGTATATCGGTGAGTGAGACCTTCGTGTGCTCCTCGTGGACAATAACCTTACAGGCTTAAACTGCGCTTGCTATGGGATGATCATGCTGCTACTAGTCTATCACTTTGTCTATCGCTATCTCGCTGTATGCAAGCCACACCGTTTGGAATTGTTCTCCTGGCCGTATTTCAACATTCTTATTATAATATTTGTGGCCGTTAGCCTAGAATGGTGGATCGTTGCTATATTTGTGGCAGGGGAGAATCCAGAGGTAGAGGGGCATATCAGAGAGACAATGGCTGAAAATTATGGGTTGAATGATGTCAAGGATTATACATATGCAAGTTCCTGGTTTTATGTGAGTCAGGCTTTTGTTAAAGTTTGTTGAAATCGAAAAATTGTACCAAAATTTTAGAGAATCGATGGAGCTACTGGTAAAGAGTATGCTAGTATTCCTGATTTCTTGTTTTTGGGAAATCTAGGAGTTATTATTGTGAGTTTTTCACTATTTTTTAGATTTTGATTACAGGATTACCCTATTTCTGGTTACAGGGCTCCGGCTTCTCTATCATCATCTACTGCTGGCTCCGTCTCCGTCGGGAGCTCATTCAATCCGCACGGGAGCTCCAATCGATATCCCAACGGACGCTAGAAATGCAGCGGCAACTCTTCCACTCCCTAATCGCCCAAACCCTATTCCCAGTGTTCCTAATGTTCATCCCGGCTGGAATTCTGTTGTGCTTCCCGATTCTTAAAATGAATATGGGAGCGGTGGAAGTTGTGATACTCCCATTGATCACTACTCAACCATTCATGGATGCTATTGTACCAATGTGGTTTATTAAGGATTACCGGATGGCTATTCTGAATTTTGTGAGGAGAAACAAGAATCGAGTGAAAGTTCACACGGCTTCAGATTTGGATCGATCGGCTACTAATTCTAAAGTGTTTTCCTTGAGGACTTGAATAAAAAAAACATTTATTTATAAATCCATCATCCATCTTTTCTACATATCGAAAAGAAATGCTGTCCAAGAAACTCGATATCCAATACTTTATCGGTATCCCCTCTTGCATAGCGGTAGATTTTGGATTCTGTTCCAGTTCCGGCTCCAGAAAGCTCTTTAAGTACCCATGTCTTGAGACGGGGTGCACTAAAACCAGGAGCGTAGATTTTACATGTTTCGAACTGCGGGAGAGAAAGCAGCGTCTGGAAAATTGATTAGGTTAACTGATCAATTATCTGAACTCACATTTCTCATAACGCCTGCTTGCTCCATTGAAAAATCCTTCAACTCCACTTCAAAATGTTTCAAGTGATAGTAATGCTTTAATTGATCACAATCTAGTTTTATAAAATCCGAGAGGTCCGCATGGGTCGCTTGCTTCCACTGCTCCAGCTCATAGATGCTGTCAGCCCAGTTCGAAACGCATCGTTTTGTATGATGTCCGATAAATATCTCCTTCAAATATCCCGGTTCCATAAGTTCCAAAATTTTCGAACAGTCTGTCTTCTTGCTTATCAGAATGGCAATCCGGACCGCAAGGAATCGATTGGGAAAATATTCAGCCAGGGTGTTGAGGAAACCCAACGGAGCGTCATTTTCCAGATCAATAGTTAGATGTTGGGTCCGAATGTTCAGGAAGCGAAGGGAAAATGACATATCTTGTAGGGCGGTCTCCAGGAATCCAGATTTTTCTTTTTGATCCGGTTTGCCTGGCCTCCGAATAACACAACTGTTGTCAGTGTCCTTTTGGTATTCGACGCATTTTTTGTCATTTAATTTCACAGAAAGTGTGTTGGCACTCAGAGATACACTTATTTTGTGGTACATGACCATTTGGTTGCCGATAATCTGCTTCATTCGTTTGCACACACGTCTCATGTTTATTCTGGAACATGTTGAGAATTGAGGTAATCAGTGTGCAGTTATGGGACGTGACCTATATCATTGGAAAGCTGAGAAAACGCTGATTCCAAATAAATCCTCAGTTTTTGGCCTTGACTCCTGGTATTCGAGAAAAACAAGGTTAAAGTTAGGGAAATTGCAACAATGAAGGTAGAGAGGCTTTCGTCAAGGGTAGGCGTAGGCTCAAGAATTTAGAGGCTCTTAGGCTTAGTCTTAAGGATAAACTTTAGGCTTACACATTAAGGAACAGCTTCGTTGAGGTCTGCTGAATGGAAAACCTTAGGCTTAGGCTTAGAAGAAACTTTTTCGGGGTTTAGGCTTGTAAAAACAACCTGAGGCCTGAGGCTTATGTTTGTTTAAACAACTCCAGGCTTAGGCTGAAAGGAGAATTGTATGACTAGTCTTGAGGGATCACTTAGGCTTAGGCTTGACTAAAAGGATTAAAGGAAACTTTTAGGCTTAGGCGTAATTGGGCACCTAATTAAGTGAAACTTGGGCTCAGAATCTATCGACCTCGTTTTTTTTCAAATACCAGGTCTCAAGGGCAAAAACTGGATATATATTTGAGACCAGCGTTTTCTCAGCTTTATATCCATATAGATCACGTAAAATATAAACTACTCACTTTGCTTTACAATTCATATTCTTCAAAATCATATCATGAATTTCCGCTGGCAGCTGTGGAAACGTGTGGTGAGGTAGGTCTGTGCTCCGATCATGCTCGAAATCCATCTCTCCTTGATAAAACCGACAGTACCAATACTCGAAATCATAATAACTCATCACATCGTCACCGATTTTCTCACAAAAGTTTCGGTAGGATTCAGAGACAGGCTTCTTGTGGAGCGCTTCGTAGAGAATACAGGATTTTAAGAAGGTTGGGTTGGTTTTGAGGAAGTCAGGGAGGGGAGTCATGACGGGTCTGGAAATGGTTACAGACTAGGGAAGGAGTCCAAGTGATCAGGATGTGATCTATATCATTGAAAAGTTTGGAAAACGCTGATTCCAAATATATAATCAGTTTCTGCCCACGAGGCCTGGTATTCGAGAAAAACGAGGTCAAAGTTTGAACTTTTGACAAGTCACTACCGTTGACCTCGTTTTTCTCAATATACTAGGCCTCAAGGATAAAAACTGTATATATATTTAAAATCAGCATTTTCTCAGCTTTCCAACGATATAGGTCACGTACTGAATGAAAATGAAAATCAGGGAATCAGGCCGCTACGACCAGAAACCTTTGCTATAAAAAGGAGAATGAAAATACCAATAGGGGAAGATTAAGTAGAGAGATAGAAGAGAGGAGACACAGAGAGGCAAACTGCATCGGTCAACCATATATACACAACGGTCACTGGCAGACGGCAGATAATCCGTCTGCCAGTGACCGTTGGTAATCGCTTCAGAACAGCATAAGAATGGTTTCAATACAACTATTTTAAAGTACATACAGCACCGTACAGTAAGATGTACAGTTTGGCCTTTTTTCAGTTGAAAATGGCCTGACTGGATTGTCCCACGAAGATAATTACCTATAAACCATACAAATCAAAAGTAGATCTTCATTTTTGTGATTGACAACTTTTTTGTACTGACCCTCCAGATAGAAGAGTGAATAACTGATACTAGCACATTCATCTTATTTATATAGCCTCTGTCAATGCAAAAGGGTACCAATTAAAGGTCGTTCACCCGTAAAAAGGAGACATTTTTGGAGACACCCCTCTCAGCTGTCTTTGCCACCCACTAATCTTCCTCCGATCGGTGTCTCAATAGGAAAAAAGGAGAAAGGAGGGAGACGCAGCATTAGAAACAATGCGAAATGATGTACATACATACATTGCCGATATCAGGGTTTATAATAGAAAACAAGTCTTTGAAACAACCAAAAACAGCTGAAAATTGGTGAAAATCAATGGAAATAGGAAGAAAATCGACAAGAATTAAATAGAATTCGCCAAACTGTGCCCATGCACAGGGTTTCATTGGTTTTCAGCATTTTTTTCATCACATTTTTCAGATAAAACAATCATATTCCAAATTTTGAGATCTCACTTCTTTTGCTACTAAAATGATCCAAACTAACAGGCTTGGTTCTGTTCCCTATTTTGGTAAATTTAAGATAATTTTCAAATTGTACGTTACACACTTCTCAACAAGACGAAACCGATCTTAAAACCCTCGAAATGTCCCTGTCTAGCAGAGCGCGTTTGCTGAGCTCAGGATATGAGAGGTGGGTAGACCACAGGCGTTTCCAGTATCTTTCAATAATTGTTCAAATGTATATCGAGAGAGATTTTATTGCTCAAACTGAGATTATCATGAATATAAAAAAAATAAACAAGCCATCTCTCTGCCTCGTCACGTCTAATATCATCTTTCAGGTCGAGAAGATTCATTTTCTGAAAAAAAAAACTTATTTTGAATCGAAAATAATTCGCAAAACCATCGAAACAGGCCAAAAATTAATACGAAAACAACGGGAAAAAAATGAAAAGGGTTGTTGTCTAGCAGAGCGCGGTTGCACGTCTCTTTTCCAGTATTGCAGGCTGCATTTCCGTCTCCTCCGTCTGGCGCGCCTCTGACGCGGTTTCTCTTTGTTTGGTTGTTATTTGTTCATGAATCATTTTGATTCTTGCAGGTACGCCCCCTTGCCTTTTCTTGTCACCTTTTTAGAAGTGTGCCGGCTCATGGCTCCAAATGAGTCAGCTCTATAGAAAAAATTATAGAGACAAAAAGTGTTCTCTGGTCACTTGCTCAATTATCTGCGTCTCTCCTCTCTCTCTCTTTTCCCATAATCCGTTGCTAAGCTCCGGAGTCTTCTCTATTCCATTCTCCCATGTTTTTCATTTTTCATCAATGGAGCTGCTCGGCCTTCCTGATGATATGCTCTCAGAGATTTCTGAGAAACTTGACCTTCGTGGAGTGTAAGTAAAGATTTTTCTGAATTCTCCCCTTCTAGATTCACATTTTAGTTCAATCTTCCAAAAAGTGCATCCTCGTCTCCACCAACTTAAACCTATCACCAATGACTTCTCGGAAATCTCAATTATCAAGAAAGAGGACTCGATTTCCGTGAATTTTGAGTCGGATGATGAACGCCAGGGGATATTATACGAGAAGACAGAGGATGGCTGTTTGGTTAACCAGAAGAAGCTAGTAGGTCAGGATTTTCTGGAGATTGCTCTCAACGATTTTGAAATAAATCTACGCTATCAAAAGGGGAAATTGAGAGAGCTTGTGGTGGAGGACCAAGTGGAGGACGATACCAATGAAAAAGTCGTTCAAAAAGTCCTCAATATTCTGAAGTCACGAGCCAAGCCACTGGCCACAAAGAATTTTGTGTTGCGAGTGAATGACCCAAATACAGTATCCAACTTCCTCCCGTACTTGGATGCAACCTCTCTTAGGGATATATGTCTTAATTGCAAAGAAAGAGACATCCCACTCCGATTTGAGGAATTTGAACATCTGGAGCAATGGAGGACCGCGGAACATTTCTGCTGTACTGGCTATCTTGGGGATTCCAATGTCCTCTCACGTTTGATTCATTTGGATACTGTAGACGTTCATGTGCACAATCTTTATATGAAGGACTTATTCCTCTTAAGAGATGTAAGTAGTTTCCTACAACAATTTTACAAAAACGTTCAATATTCTGGTTCCAGGCCATCCTCAACGACGCCAACAAATTCTGTATCTTCACTGTAAACTATACAAATTTCGCTGAAGAGGAGGAGTTTGAAAACTTGGTAAAAACGGAGAAGGATACATGGCCTACTGTATGCTTTACATACCGAGCGGGAGTGGAGAGAGCGGAGAGAAATGAGCGTCCTCTACATAAGTTTCAGGCTGTTTCATTACAGCAAGATCTTCTCTAATGTTTTTTTAAAAATTTTAATAAAGAAATTTAAGACCTGTATCCCTGCAACCCTTAAATTAACAACAGAATGGTCAACTACAAAAATGTAGAGAATTTTACACGCTACATTTTTGTGGTTGACAACTTTTTGATAGCTCCTCTCGTTTTTGAGATATGCGTCTTTAAAGTCATGCAGCTCTAGAAGCGAAAGAGTAGTAGGGTGCAGAGAAGGGAGAGTGTTTGACTTCTCTGCGTCTCTAACTATTTCATCCGGATTTCTGTACTTTTTAGACACAATTTATCAATTTTCAATCCCCTTTTGGAACAAAAGCTGACCTTCTAGCTTCGTCTTCTTCTGATGCTTTCTCTGTCCATGCCAGGCACCAGATTCTTATAAGAGGGCTGGAGCTAGACGGGGTGTAGCACTCTCTCAATAATCTTGGTTACCCAACCTTTCCAGGCTATTCTCAGCTCTCGACTCACCAAGTTTACTGTAAAATATGTCAATTTCGCTGAGGAAGAGGAGTTTAAAAACTTGTTGGAAATGGAGACCGACCAATGGCCTCGTGTACGTTTCAAAGTCTGGAAGGTTTTCAAAATCCGTAAGACTATTAACAAACGTCGTTGATTTTTTCTTCAAAAGCTATTTTTCTTTACTTTTCTTTATTAATAAAGAACATGTCAAGTTATTTCTTGAAACATCTCTGGAAACGTTCGAATTTGAAAACTGAACAACATAACGAATAGAGAAAGGTGAATGGCATCAACACTGGCTAATTTGATAGAGTGTTTCCCGCATTTTGGGGAGACTGGGTACATCTGTTCATGTCTAATAAGAGGGACGTTTTTCTGACGATTCCCTCCGTTCTCAACGAGAGCTCAACAACCAAAAAGACCCGCATAAAAGTAAGATGTCTTAAAAATGGTTTATTATTTTCAAATCAAACCACAAAAAAGTCCGCAGGAGAATCTTCCTCATATTGAACACGTTCAGAATCAACTCGTTCAAAATGAATATCAAAGTAATTGACGGATACTATCAGATAGTCATCAGAGTTTGGAATTTTATAGTAGGCGTGTTCCGGCAATCCTGAACAGACATCTACATTCAGCATTTGTCCAATTGAATCTAATCCAGGGAACTGAGAATAGCGAAATGAGATATCGGTAAGTGAGTGGGTCTTGTTGAGGAGTACCTGTAAGGCAAGATGGTAAAATAATTTATTTTTTCTACAAAAACTTACATCTCTCAGCATAAACAAATCCTTCAAATACACTTTCTCCACCCTAACGATGACAGTCTGAAAATGTAGAAAATAGTGGAGACTCGAGGTGTCTTGAATCCAGAAATCAGAAAACAATACAGCCGCAGACTTCCATTGTGTCAGATGTTCAAACTCCTCGGGTTTCAGCTCGATGTGTGGTTGATCCGTATCAAGTTGGTACAATTGAATCGCTTCCAAAACATCTGGGTCCACAAAAGGGAGCATCGTAAGTGCTTCACTTTGATTGTTCACAGTCAGCTCTAGACTTTTAACTGGTAGTTGTTTGGCACGGGATTTTAGAACTCTTGAAATCTCTTCTCCCGCCGAAGTTGGTTCTTCCGCATATAGAATAAGTGAATCCAATGGAGATTTCTGGTAGAATAGGGCCAACTCGAAGTCTCGACTGAACATCTTCACAAAATCTTCTCCAACGATTTTTTGTTGCCTTGATAAATAGTTTTGGCGTTTGCCGTTTTGTATACAAGGCCGTTTGAGGTATAAAACACATCCACAGCATCCTGACGTGTTTCTATCCCAATGGATCTAAAGTTATGGGTCGGAGGGTACGATTCGAGAAGGGAACGGATGTGGCGGTTGACTTTTCGGAAGCTGGAGCTGAAAATGGGATGAGTTAGTACAAAAAACTCTTTGGAGTCTTTGGAGACGCGGCTTTCGAACGTTCTATAAATTTGGTTCTAGGTACTTTCGAATACGGGGAGTCCATTTCTGCAGTCAAAACCCGCTAAATGTCTTTGCGAGGCGAGTTATGAGCTCTCTAACTTCTATGGTGATCCTTTTTCAAATGAAATTCCAAATCGGTTATTAGTATGAGCAAAATATTCTTATTTTGGCAACGTACGAGCAAATGTAAACCGCAGAGGAACACACACCGATTTGGAACTTCATGTGAAAAAGCTTAACCATAAGAAACGTTTGAGAGCTCATAACTTGACTTGTAGAGATATTTAGCAGGTTTTGACTGCAGAAACAGATTCCCCGTAGTTAGAAGTACCTATAACCAAATTTTTAGATAGTTTGAAACCCGCATCTCCAAACACTTCTCCCAGTTAGAGAAAATTATGCACTTACATTCCACGAAAATCCAGCCTATCAGATATATCCAGCAATAGTTCATCGGGTAGGTGGAGTAGACTCATTTGGTCAGAAAATGATCAAAATAAGAAGAAGGAGACTGGAGTATTGAATAGGATGTTTACCGCATTTGGCTTGAGATGGGACATCTGCTCATGACAAGAGGGATAAAGAGAAATAGAGAAATAGAGAAAAAGCGGAACCAGTGTCCCTTTCTTAGGATTCCCCCTTTTCACAGCACTAGAGCTCATGCCAAGGCTGGGCAAATAATTTGAATTCTTGTTTTGAATGTTTGATAACTTTGGTGAAAGTGGACCAATCTGTCCAAAACTTTTCTCGGCTGTTTTCAATTACCAATTCCTACATTATGTGACTCAATTCAGAGAACAAGGTTGTGCGGTCACGGTGAACTGAAAACGTGGTCAAATAATTTGCCCAGCCCTGGCTCATGCTATGCCGAAAAAGGACAAATGCACCAGTTCCCCAGCAGTATGTTCCAAAAAAAAAATACCTTGCGTATATTTCGGAATTCCATGTGAAAACGCTTAAAGTTTGAGAGCTTATAACTCGACTTGCAGAGACATTTAGCAGGTTTTGACTGCAGAAATGGAATCTCCGTTGTCGAAAGTACCTATAACCAAATTTATGGATCGTTTGGAACCAGCGTCTTCAACGAATTCCTGTATTAGAGAAACGCGCGGCAGAGGCGCGTCAGCGGCACGCCAGATGGTGTAGAGACCACTGAGGAGACGGAGACGCAGAGACGTGCAAACGCGCTCCGCTAGACAATAACTATTTTCATTTCTCTCTCGTTGTTTTTTTATTTATTTTTCGCATGTTTTGTTGGTTTTACAACTCATTTTCGATTAAAAATTAGTTTTTTTTTTAGAAAATGAGTTTACTCGTCTTGCATGATGATAATCTACTGGAGATTGCTGGGAAATTGAATCTTCGTGGAATGTGAGTTGGTTTTTATATGATTTATAATTTTTTTTTGAATTCTTGGAGTGGGTTTGGTAAATTCCAAGTAGAGCTCTCTACCGATACTTTAAAACCGATTAGAATAGGTGAAAATATTTGCAAAAAGAAAGATTAATTGGTTTTTCTCCGGGAAAAATGGTTTTTATCTATTTTTACCGATTTTATCCAAACGATTACACTAAAGTTGATAATTTTTCATTTTTGCTGAAAAAAAACTTTATAGAAAAATAGAAATATACGTGTGAAATGATAAAAACACGACAAACCGCCGAAAAGTTATAAAAAGGCGGTAAAAATCGGTAAAAATCGAAAAAGGTCGATGAATAATCGGTTTTTTTTCAAAACACAATTGAGACCCCACAAATCGGGGAGAAACGTGGTGCGGGAAACACGGAACGGGGAGAAACAAATCGGGGAAATACCATTCGGGGAAATACAAATCGGGGAAATACAATTCGGGGAGAAAGGGGCGGAGTCACGAAAAAACTATGCCGCCGTTGCAAAAAAGTTGTTTAACAGTAGTTTTCAGAAGAAAAGTTACCATGAGAAAATTGTTTTGCAACTGCGGCACAGTTTTTTCGTGACTCCGCCTCTTTCTCCCCGAATTGTATCTCCCCGAATTGTATTTCCCCGATTTGTTTCTCCCCGATCCGTGTTTCCCGCACCACGTTTCTCCCCGATTTGTGGGGCCTCACACAATTGAAGAAAATCGGTGTTCACGGGCTTGTGTTTGGTTTTATTCCCGTTTTTGTATTTCAAAAACCGGTAGAATTTAACCGGAAAAAAACCGGGGTTCCTTCGATTTTATCTCCGGTGGAGGTCCCACAAACCCTCGACAAAGTTTTCAGACAAATTTTGTGAGCTTTTTTCTTTAATATAAAAGTTTCTTTAATTTCAGCTCTGTTCTCCGAAAAGTGAATCAACGACTCCGGAACCTTCTCGATCTACGTCCACCAATCAATAACTTCACCAAAATCTCTATTGGAGGAAGAATTTATTATCCACGAACACAAGTGATATATGAGTCAGCGACTGGAACAGAAACAATTCTGTATGATGACAAGGATCAGGCTGGACGAGACTTCGAACTGAATATCCGGTATCAAAAGGGTCTGGTGAATGAGTTTTCCATCGATTTTCAAGACGCGGAGGATCCAGTGGTTGAGAAAATTCACGAAACTCTAAAATCTCGAAACAAAAAACTTCGAGTAAAAGACATCTTAATGCAAGGGAATGTTCAACAAAAACTGTTCGAATTTCTCCCGTTTCTGGATCCAACTTCTCTGAAAATGATTGCGACTTTTAAGAGTAAAGGAAATGAAATGCAACAATTGGATGATAATTGTATGCAGCTGGAGCAGTGGAATAGTGCCGAAGAGTTTTTCAGTGGTTGTACGTTTGAAAGCTCGGCGTGTTTCAGCCGATTGTTAAACTTTCGGCAAGTCAATATTTGGGTGAATGAAATTCGTTTGGAGGATGTGCTTTTGCTGCGAAAGGTAACAGTTTTTTCTCATTTTTCTCAGCAAAGTTTTTCTTTTTCAGCCGTCTCTTTCCAATCCACTCTTCCGATATGTTTATTTTTATTTCACCGTGTTTCCCGAACTTGATGAATTTTTGCGTTTGTTGGGAAACTCGTTAGCGGATCTAACTAATAATATAGTGGCAAAGTACTTCCGAATCCCCAACTCGACGGATGTTCTCTTAATCCGTATATCTCGAAATTGTTGCTATTTTTGTAGAAGTCCCGAGGCAAAGAGATTTGCCGGATGGGAATTGATCGAAGATATCGGAACAGTGGAGTTCTTTCAGAGATAATTGTTTGGTTATTATTTGAAATACGGTTTTTTGTTGTAAAAAATTATGATAATCTCATTTTGATCAATAAAGTCTATCTTGATAAACATTTGAACTTGTATTAAAAGGTACTGAAAAACCTGTGGTCTATCTACCTTTCATAACCGGAGCTCAGCAAACGCGCACTGTTAGACAGGGTCATTTCCGACATTTTTAGTAGATTTCACCACCCTTTATATTCATAACACGTTCTTTTTCAGAAAATGAATCTTCTCGACCTGACTGATGATGATCTGCTGGTGATCGCTGGGAAATTGGATCTGCGTGGGATGTTAGTTGGTTTTCTAGGGGATTTATTGATTTTTTTAAATGATTGGAGTGGATTTGGTATATTCCCTAAAGTTTGGAATATGGTTGTACTGTAGCGCTTTCAAAAATCACGCTGAAACGTGCTCCGCTGCGAACATTCAACAATTTTAAGAACATTTTTTGTTTCGAGGTGCCGTGCTGCTTCCCAACTATATCGGATTTTTTTTAAAATATTAAAGTTTTCTATTTTCAGCACGAACCTCTGCAAAGTGAATCAACGACTCCGGAACCTTATTGACCTGCGTCCACCAACAAATAACTTTGCCTCAATATCTCTGCTTGCGAGTGTCGGATACACAATAGTACGGTTTAGGTCGCCATTTGAAAGAGTATCTAATGTATACCAAACCGATGATCAAAATTGTCAAATCAACCTGAATACCCTCGTCAGACAGGACTTTCGTGAAGTTTGTTGTCGAGACTTTGAACTGAACATTCGTTATCAAAAGGGTGTATTAAATTATCTTCATGTGGATCTCAAGGCTGAGAATCTCGTTTTCGAGAAGATTTGTCAAATCCTGCGATCTCGGAACAGAAAACTCCAAGCGACGGGTTTTACGGTGATGCTTGATAATCTACCAAAAGTGTTTGAAATTCTCCAACTATTGGATCCAAACACTCTAAAACGTATTGGAATTCTTTGGTTTGAAGAAGTTACAATGAGTATAAGCAGCTTGGATGAGTATGAGCAACTAGAACAATGGCGTAATGCGGAAGAATTGGATTATAAGATACGGCTGGAGAGCTCAGAGTGTTTTCATAGATTTTTGCACTTTCGGAATGTCACGATTCGTGTGGACACACTTTACTTGAAGGATCTGCTGATGCTGAGAGATGTAAGTGACTTTTAATCAACTATCTTCCCATAACTCTATGCTTCCAGGCATTTCTCGCAAATCCGCAGATTCAAAAATTCAAATCCTACTTCCTGAAGTTTCCCGAGTTGCAAGAGTCCATGGACTTGTTAGGAATGGAAAAGGATTCAGAAGATCTAGAAGAGGACAAATTTTCGGAAATGTATTTCCGAATTCCCAACTCATCGGACGTTTTAGCAATTGGCGTTTGTCTCAATTTCTTCAAGTTCGTAAGGCTAGTTGTAGCAGAGAAGTATGCAGGAAAGAATGTGATTGAGGATATCGGGGAAGTTGGATTCTTCCAAAGATAATTGGATGTTTTTATAAATTTAAATCCTTTCTCTTTAATATAATATTGATAATCTTACTTTGAAAAATAAAATATGAAAAAAGATACTGATAAAAGCAACCGCGCTCTGCTAGACAGGGACAATTCAACACTAAACAAATGTATTGAAATTTCCCATCCTTAAAAAGAGAGTAAACATTGATAACATATATATGGCGTCACCGTGTAACAGTTTTTTGACAACAATTTTAGAGAATGAGTTTACTCGACTTGCATGATGATGACCTGTTGGAGATTGCTGGAAATCTGGATCTTCGTGGAGTGTGAGTTGGTTTTGGGATATATTTATTGAATTTTAATTAGATAAATAGCTTCTTGTGTATGTGTGGAAAAACATGACAGATCCTCATCATTTCTTAATTAACAATTTTCAGTTCAAACTTGCGGAAAGTAAACCAACGACTCCGAAACCTTATAGAGACTCGCCCACCAACCAATATATTTTCTAGTGTCGTGGTTACAGCGGATGAAGATTTGAAAGTGGTATATAACTCATTATCCGGACAAGAAACAATTTCATACGGTAATCCTGAACAAAATGCTGAACAAAATTGCCGCGTCAACCAGAAGACACTCGTCGGACAGGACTATCGTGAGGTTTTTTGCCGGGATTTCCACCTGAACATTCGCTATCAAAAGGGTGTACTGGATAGGCTTTGTGTAGTTGAAGGAGTTGAAGGAAACAATAGTTTGGGATTCAAGAGGATTTGTGAAACCCTCCAATCACGGGATACAAAACTTCCAGTGAAGTTTTTGCGAGTTTTCTGTGACTTTCAACGAGAAGTGTTCCAAATTCTATCGGCTGTGGAGCCACTCACTCTGAAGTCTCTTCACATTCTATTATTCCGTGATAGTACACAGCAACTGGATGAGTATGAGCGTCTGGATCAATGGCGTAGTGCGGAAGAATTAGATGGTAATGTTAATGTGGATAGCTCAACGAATTTCGGAAGATTGCTTCATTTTCGGAAAGTCACCGTTTGTGTGGAACGACTTTTTTTAAAGGATCTATTTGATTTGAGAGATGTAATAAGCTATTTAAAATTTTCTACACTTTTTAGTTTTCTTTTTCCAGGCATTCCTCAGAAATCCACACAATGAAAAATTCAAGTCCTACTTCCCAAACTTCCCCGAGTTGCAAGAATTTATGGATTTGTTAGGAATGGAAAAGGATTCAGAAGATCTAGAAGAGGACGTACTTTCAAAAATGTATTTCCGAATTCCCAACTCATCGGATGTTCTAGTAATTGGCGTTTGTCTCAATTTGTTCAAGTTCAGAAGACTTGTTGTAGCAGAGAAGTATGCAGGAAAGGATGTGATTGAGGATATTGGTGAAGTTCGATTCTTTCAGAGATAATTTCTTGTTTTTATAAATTAGAATCCGTAATTTTTCAATATAATATTAATAATCTTATTTTGAGCAATAAAAATGTCTACATTTGCAACTAGCTATTCAAAACTTATATTTTCAGAAAATGATGTCCTTATACCTATCGGTCGGATCATTTAAAAAAATGGTCAAGTGGCAATTATGAGCAGGGATCGACCCGCACTTTGACCAGCTGAATTGAAAAATCGCATTTTTCAGAATTTTTACCCAAAAAATAAATACTAATCAATAAAAATGACTGAAAACTGAACTTTTAATTCCAAAATTGCCGATTTTCAGCATTTTTCAGTCTAGAAATGACTGAAAATCAAGTTTTCGACCCAAAAAGACCCCAATCTGATAATTGTTTTTAGCATTTTTGAGCTTAAAATCGAGTTTTTAGGGTCTGGAGCACCTGAGACGTGTTCGTTTTGAGCAAAAAAAATGGGATTTTTATCAAATTTTTCAGTAAAAACGCGTCTACGGTGCACCAGACACTCAAATTGATATGAAACCGCGATTTTAAGCTCTAAAATGCAAATTTCGCGTCGAAACTTGATTTTTCAGCCGTTTCTAGACTCAAAAATGATGAAAAATCCAACATTTTGCTTGAAAAACCGATACATGTATGTATTTTTAGCCAAAAAAGTTGAATTTTCAGCATAGAATTGCTTGAAAACCGGGGTTTCCCTGAAAAAAAAAACGCGCGGCGGAACCCAAAAACACACTTAGAGAGCGTCCCAGGCGCACCAGAAATTCAAAATGTTGTAAAAATCGCGTTTTCAGGCTCAAAAATGCTGAAAAATCCACCTATTCTCCCAAAGCACCTTGTCACCGACGGGCTCAGTCAACACTACCTCATGGCCCTTCTGCCATTTAGACGTTCTAAATTCCACCTACCGCCTCCAGGATCCATCACGTCAGACTGGCGCGCCTTTGACGCCATATCATTATGTTTTTCATGAGTAGATGATATCTTTGTTTTCCTCCACACATTTCCAAGAAACTTGAATATGTATAATTACATATATCACGATAACAAAAAACACCCACCTATTAGTCCCAACGGAGCCAAAAACTCGAGCTGTTTTCTATTTTCTTCGTTTCGCTCGTTTTCCGTCACAACTCACACAAATGATTCTCTGGTTGAGTCGAGCGGTGATATCGATTTTTCGATATCTCTATCGAATCCTGCTATACTCCGTGTTGTGTTTCTCGAATAAGCCGGAGTTGGTGGAGAAGGATTTGATAGATGTGCCAGAGTGTATTGTTCGGGGATTTATAAGGAAAATGGATTTGAAGGAGAGGTAATTAAATTAATTAAAACTTGAACTAATTAAATAATTAATTATAGAATTACTATCCGCACAAAGTCCTCTGCTCTCCGTGATATTGATGATATGGTTCCTTTGAAAGTGGATGGAATTGTTCTAAAATCTATCGGGTCCTCAGAAATCTCTCTCTGCTTCGAGGAATCCATCAAATTCATTTTTTCTGGAAATAACCGATTGCAGGAAGCCATGACGCAACTCTTGATAGTCTTAAACCACCCGAAACTTGACTTGAGAAGTATCCGATTCGACTTTTTTAGAGAGGACACTGATGAGCAGATCATGGAGATATTCTCCACTAGATTGACATTTGGTATCTCTGTAAAACTACTTCATTTCGAGAATTGCAGTTTTCAAAACCTCCTGACTCTATTGGAACATACCACACCAAAAGTTCTCAATGAGATTTGGATAACTGGGCGGATTCACAGACAGTATAACCCGGATACTATCGATAGAATTTTTCAATTGGAGCAGTGGAAAAGAGCCAAGACATTGGTGATCACTGGAGGGTTGTTTGGCAGTATGGAGCATTTCAGTCATTTTGAGGAGTTGGCTCTATATATATCCGGGTTTACTCTACAGAAAAACTGGGCGGATACAATTGTGATTAGACAGGTGGGGCGGCAAAAAATGTGTCAAAATGTAAATCTCGGTGAGCTCTAGGTATTTTTGTCGGATTATAGACATAATCATACTAAAATGAAAGCTCTTGGCTCCCTGTTTCTGGATAACTAAATTTCAAGAGGCTCGGGTTAAATTGAGTTACGGTAGTGTGGCTCTCACCACACTCAAGGGTTCCGCAGCAAAATTGAGTGGGTTACGGTAGTTTTTGATGTTTCGAAATGTTTCGAAAATCTGTGACTTTGTTAGATTTCAATGGTTTTCAATGTTTTATGGCTTAAAATTTTACAATTTATCGCATTCATTTTCCTAGAAAACCTGAAAATTCTACACATTCTAAGCCGGAAAACATTGAAAACCATTGGAATCTGACAAAGTTACAGGTTTTCGAAACATTTTGAAAATCTGAAACTACCGTAACCCACTCAATTTCGCTGCGGGCCCTTGAGACTTATATTTTTGGAATCAGCAAAACGAGACGATTCAAATGAGTATAATCATGTGCAGGTTTAGTCAGATTTGAGTTTTTGATAATTTTCGTGGTGAGACTCACGCTACCGTAACTCAATTTGACCCGAGCATCTTGAAATTTAGTTATCCAGAATCAGGGAGCCAAGAGCTTCCATTTGAGTATAGTCATGCCTATATTCTGCTTATAACACTGATTTTTTATATTTAAAAATAATGTTTATTCCAGATCCTCCGCCAATTCAGCAATCTCAAAAAAATGGAGTTTTTCACATTCCCAAATCGCCTTCAATGCCATGAAATTTGTGAGCTCTTTGAGGCCGAGCAGATCAGTGATCGGAAGTACATTCGGCATGAATCCGAGGATTCCAATTTCTCCATCAAATTATTCAACGCAGAGAAGGGACACTTCAAGATCAAGAGGGTCATTAAGAAGTCGGATGATGAGAATGTGGAGATGTTGAGATTGATTTGATAATTGTATAAATTTTATTTGAAACCGCTATCCATACAAGATAAATAAATCAATAAATAAATCTGGGGACCACCGGGGTATTCGGTACATGAACATTAACAGTGGGTATCGGGGATCTCACGGATCTCTCCGATACCAACCAAGGCAATAGACACTTCAACATTCTTAGCGCTCGCTTCCAGACCTGTTCCTCCACAAAACCCTTGATAGTCCGCCGGTAATCCCTGACAATCACAAGTACCGCTATTGGATCCAGGATCGGGTAGAACACAAAAGCAAACTGGATGATAAAGTCAATGAAATGAAGGTTCGCCATGAGAATCGGTGCCAGGAGCATAGTGGCTAACGGGAGGTAAAGTAGGAGGATGGGGATTAGGGTCTGGACCACCAGGGCTCGGAAGAATTGCTTCTGCATGTCCAGGGTACGACGGGAGACCGCCCGTTTTTTGATGGTGATTTCTCGCCAGGTATGGTATCCGCAATAGGTGACGATGGCGCAGGAGATTACCACAATCTTCAAAAGAATAACTGCCAACACTATAGACTTCCCACAATACGTTGTCTCAGAAGCTGTGGAGACATGATACTTGATGCCAATGAACACGGTGACATCCGGGTCAACACTATAGAAATCGATTAGAGCATCCATATCCACTTCACAAACGCTGTCAGAGGTGTTTCCTAGAAACAGCGTTGCGAAATACCACTCGAGACCGAAAATTACGAAAATCGCGATCCAGATGAAGAATTTGGGCATCTCGAATTGACGCAGCCAGTTTTGATTGCTTAAAACAGTGGTATACGGTAGCCATCCACAAAAAGAACTCACTTGCAAACCGCCATGTAACGATAGAAGAAATGGATGGCAAGGAGGGAGATGATGATGCCGGAGCAAGCGAAATTCACCACTAGAATATAATAAAAATAGGAAGAAAAAACAGATTTTAGTGATAAGATTAAATACTTACTATTAAAATGTTTGGCCACCGTCTTGGGAAGATGAAGGGGGTTTGTACTGAAGAACAGGAACTCGCCGTTGTTCACAAGGATCATCTGAAAATAAGGGGGAATTTTGAGAACGGGACGTATGGAAACCGGGGCGTTTGAGAACCGGGGCGTTAGGGAACTACTCTAACATTACTTCTCAGGAATTAAAGGTGGACTAAGGTAAATTCTGATATTGTCATAGAATAATGTTTGAGTACCTGTGAGTTCATTTTCATACCGAAAAAATTTTAAAAAACGGTCTGGAACCCGCTGAGAGCGATTGCCGGTCAGTTTGGGCATTTCGGTGGCCGGTGAAAATTGGCGGTACGGCTCAGAAATTCGAGTTCAGTCGTGTGTTCATTTGTTCATTTCCGTGAGTTCATCTTCATATTTCAAGAATTTTTCAATCCGGTTCATTCCCCGCGGAGAACGAGCGGCAAAACAATTTGGGCATTTCTGTGGCTATGGAACATTCTAGAACTTTTTCGAAAATGTTGTTTTATTCGAGTTTTCTTCGTTTTTTCTATCATTTTTGTAATAATTCTATCAATTTTAGCAGTTTACTTTCAAAATTATTGAAAGAAAACAACAAAAATGACCGAAAATAGCGATAAAATTTGAAAAAATCAACATGGCCGAAGTCGAATTTCTAGGCCACCGAAATGCCCAAACTCACCGGCGATCGCTCTCAGCGGGTTCCAGACCGATTTTTAAAATTTTTTCGGTATGAAAATGAACTCACAGGTACTCAAACATGATTCTATGAAAATATCAGAGTTGACCTTAGTCCACCTTTAAAGATTGATTTTGATGCAATTTGGTTTCTAGGCTTCCTTTCTAGGTTTATCGGTTTTAAAACGTCATAGTATTAAGATGCCCCGGTTTCAAAATTTCCTAATGTATATTTCCTTGTCTACAATAAGTTAATATACATCCCGGTCTGTTTTCAGCAAATTTGAACAGTTAGTTTTGGAGATTTCTGTCTCAGACCGTAGCTAGCAGCTGGGTTAATCTATTGATCATTCTGAAACCTGGTGTTTCAAAACTTGGTTTCAAAATGTCTCGGTTTCAGAACGTCCTATTGTTTCATTTTCTTGATAAGAATTGTCTCAATTACACCTACACTAGTTTTCAGCGGTTTTCAACTGCTGGGTTTGGAGATACCTGTATCAGAATATAGCTACTGGCTGAGATCGTTCAAAACATCTGGTTGCCAAGTGTCCCGGTTTCAAAACGTCCTATTTGTACATTTCTTTGTTTAGGACTACGTGATCTACATCCTGACCAATTTTCAGCTATTTTTAACGGGTTTGGAGATACCTGTGTCAGGCTATAGCTACCGGCTGGCTTCGTTCAGAAAACCTGACATTTCAAAAAAAATATATCCAACATTTCTATCAATTTTCAGCAACTTTAACGGTTCCTCTTTCCTAAAAACCTAAAAACCACTTACCGGCTGATTCAACACATCGACCGTCGAGAAAACCAGCTCAAAAATGGAGAAACTCAACATAAGATAAACATACGACCCCAGCTGCTTTGTAGTCTTCTTCCGTATCATATACATCAGAATATTATTGATTAGTACAGAGAGACAGAAGCCAGCGTAGGTACTGACTTGTTGAATGGAGATTTTCATCGTTTTTGGGACGAGAATATGGGGAAAAATGAATGAAAGTTGAGATTTTGAGAGAATGATGTGATGTCGAGGGGTTTGTTGTTGCTCGCTGCCTTCCTTAGAGCTCGTGATTTCGAGTTGTTGGAGCACTTATAATTAGTACTTCTCTCCCGATACATAATTAGTGGGTTGCTGAGAACCTGCACAAACTTTTGAGCATTGCTCAAAATAGGAGAGAGATGTTATACTTTTATGGGGAGAATGAGAATAAAAAGGGCAGGTTTTGCAAGGTTTATGTACATGTGTATGGAGAAGACATTTTAGGGGAAGGTTTGGGAAAGACGGGGATTTCAGAATAGCAACTTGACATGGGTTCCCTGGATTCGGCTCTCATGTTTTGTCTCCGAGATCTAGGCTCACCAGAAAAAACTGCTCAAACTCCTTCACGGACCTAAAAAATCACTTTTTTTACTCAAAAATATGGATTTTTGCTTAAAATTTATCAAAAATCGTCAACAATGGGATGTCTTTTACTCATTTATTTATGGGAAATATCGCAAATGCGTCAAAGGTGCGCCAGTCATAATGTCAGACGAAAAGTACGGGGACGCCTTTTATTACAACCAGCACATTGCGATGTATATTATTGTGTCCTTAGTGATTACTGAGTGGTACTTGCTGATATCTGCAATTCTTATAGCCTGGTCGATCACTGGTTTCTTTCATAACTAAATTGTAAATAAATGAAGTTTGACAAAGAACTTACGGAACATTGCGAAATTTCTACAAATTTATGTGCTAAATCTAATAAACACCTCAATCCACCTGACCTGATAATTCGATTTATGAATGCAATACTCATGTGTACATTTCTCTTTTTTGTTCCATACTTTTTTTGATATTTTGATATAGGCCAACATGTCGCTGGATTTGGGCGAAAAAGAACTGTGAGTTCAAGTTGAAAATTATTCAAGATCGATCCGTGTAGTCCTTGTGGACAACTGATCCTTTAACTGGGTGTTCGATAGTGAGCGTTTTTTCAAGTGTCATTTTTAACATGGTAGGTGCATAGAACAGGTATAGGGCTACGTTTTTGTAGTAGACCGTTTTTCTGTAAATATAACGTTTCAGTTTGTAGTTGACCACTTTTTCATGGGGCTTTACCGTAAGAAGTTATGCCATAGTTAGTGAGAGTGACGACACTGTGAGCTATATCTCAGCAGGGAGCGGTCTTAACAAATAGTTGTCAACTACACAACTGTACCCCGTATCTTTTTCAGTATACATACTAAATTTAATTATTTTATAAGCCGTCCATGTAGAGTTATGAAATGTTGAAGTTTGTCAGTGTAAACTTACACTGACCAACGTTGGTCACTGTAACTTTCAACACTAACCAACTTCTACTGTATGGTACTGTTCAGGGAGGTGTCCTACAGAAAAATTGTTAACTACAAAAATGTAGCCCGTGTTTTGTTTAGTATACGTACCAAATTCGGTAAATTTAGGGTTCTCCTTAACCCCTTTTTTGCACCCTTACCTGCATCAATATACTCAATTTTCTGGAGCCCGTTTTATCATGTGTCGTTTGTAGTATTCTAAATGAAGTTATATTTGTTCAAAAGCAAAAATGTTGAGGATTCTGAATCCATTTTTGATATCTCAAAACGTTGAGAATCGACCTCGTGAACAAGTTCCGAGATATTCACCTTCCCGATATTTCAGCGACAAACACCAATTCACCCTACCCAACAATGGCTTATCCAACTTCCATGAGTTCTTACAATACACCAATCGATTTGTATCCCAATCCATGTGTATTTGGCTCCACTTTTCTATAATTTGCCGGCTATTCGTTGTGAACAATTTCAGAGTCAAAAGTGACTATCAGATACTGATTATAGCACAGTCAGCCATCAATATTGCGGCGTGTGCGTTTGATGTTATAGTAAATGAGGTAAGACATTTCAGATTTTCAAATTTTCAAATTATAAAAAGTTTTTTTATTCCAGATCCAAACCCAAAACGGATTGTTGATAAAAATCGGTCACCCATTCTGGCAGCTCTCCATGAATGAGAGGTTGTTCTATATCATTGGGTTGACAGTGTTTTCCACTAGTTCTCAGGATATTCTCATGCTTTTCAACTTGCATAGATTATTTATTATCAAAAAGTAAGTATATTTACTGAAATTCGAAATTTTAACTTAGTTGTGTATTGCAGAAAAAGTCTGGTAATCCTGTATGCGATTGCAATCCCCTTAATGCTAATCGGGCCAATTGGAGATGCGTTTTACGCTGTGCCGGTTATTCAGGTAGGTTGAAATGCAGAGGACGTGAGGATTCTGAATCTGTATTCAAAATTTGAATTGAATAATGTACTCCTCGTGGACAACTGAGTCAAGTTAGATTAGACTTGAAAGTCGTCCTTTTTGATGTCCTATAACTCGGCCTATCTTCAAGTTACAAAAAGTTTGAATACAGATTCAGAATCCTCGTATTGTCAGCTTTCTAGTTATGTAATTCATTTTTCAAAATCTTCACTTTTTTGCATTTTTCAACCCGACCTTCAATTTTTCCAGGCCGGCCGTGACATTGACCTATTCTTCAAGCATGGTCAGATTCCTGGAATCGCTATAATCATCATTATATGTTATGTCAAATTAAACAAAGAATTTGCCACAAATCCGAGTTTCTCTGAAAAAACAAAGCGGCTGCAGCAGAAATTGAGTTGGAGTATATTGATGCAGGTAAGTGGGCAAAAACGGGGTAAGGGAGTAAAGTAATTATACCAAATTTGGTATGTATACTAAAAACGATCTGAGCTACATTTTTGTAGTTGGCAACTTTTTTGTAGGACACCTCCCTGAAGAGTTATACACAGTAGAAGTAAGGGACCGGGGAAGACAGGGTGACAAAAAGGGAGCCACCGCCTGTTCCGGAGTTTTGGTGCTACACCGCCCATTTTTGTCCTGTTTCCACAGTTTTTGTTACGTATACCAAACAAGACACGGGCTACATTTTTGTAGTTGACAACTTTTTTGTAGGACATTTCCCTGTTGAGATATAACGTGGGACCACGGTAGTGACGTCACTCCCACTAACTACAACATAACTTCTTACTGTAAAGTTGTACGGAAAAACTGTCAACTACAAAAATGTACCTCGATACTTGTTCTATACACCCAACATGTTTTCAAAACGTATGCACTCCGCCCAGTACAAAAGACATTGATCACAACCCACGCAACACCTTAGTGCTACCTTTTCTCTAGTCTTCACGTGCGAAAACTCAATTTATTCTGAATGGACAAAGTTCATGCTAGCTGATAGCAAAAATTGATAGTGTTGCATAATTTTATCAGTGACAAAGTATAAAATATTGTTGTTTCAGCTCACCCTTCTCTGTGTCATCCTTTTCATCCTGAAAATTCTACCATGGGCTATCGAAAATCTGGTGGACTACAATGTATATGGAAGATATGAAGTGACGTATATAATTGTAAGTTATTAGTCAATTATCCTAATTACCCAATTAACTTTTTTAATCCAGTACGCCCTTGTAATCACACAGTGGTACTCGTTCCTCTCCGCAGTTTTCATCGCATGGTCTATCGCCGGCTTCTTCAAGAATCCGACGCCTCCAACGACAAAACAACACTCGGACTCGAAAATTTTTCAAGTGGAGCCGCAAAGGAAGCAATCGGTGAAAACGGCGTTTGTGTAGATAAGAAAACACTTGTTCTGTGTATGTACATAAAATGTTTGAATTATTTTTGGTCTTCCGGGTTGATGTTTGTCAGTGTACACTTACACTGACGAACGTTGGTCACTGTAACAATGTACACTGACCAACTTCTACTGCATATAACTCTTCAGGGAAATGTCCTACAAAAAAGTTGTCAACTACAAAAATGTAGCCCGAATCTTTTTTAGTGTACATTCCAAAAATTGGGGTAATGGAACAAAAACGAGCGGTGTGACACCTGTTCTCCGGAACGGGCGGAGGCTCCCTTCTGGTCATCCTGGCTTCCTCGGTCCTTTACTTCGCAGTGTCATAACTCTTCAGGGAGACTTCCTTTGAAAAAGTTGTCAACTACAAAAATGTAGCCCTGGTCTTATTTAGTATACGTACCAAATTAGGTGAAGTGAGGGTTTCCCCTACCCCGGTGGTGCCCCTTTTTCAGGTCTTTGAGCCTTCTGACCACTCTGATTCAGGTTTTTGTGCCTTTTGCAATCAAACATTTTATTATGTCCTTATTAGTCTCCTTTAAAAAAATAAACACTTTCCAGAAACTTACTTTATCAAACATCAAATTTCCAGCAAAAGTATCAAAAATAACAATTTCATATCATTAACAAACCCGTAAACAACAGAATTACACGAAAATTTCCGTGAAAAAAAAGAAATGATAAGAATATGACAATCAAACATTAACTCTCCTAAACACCTCATTGAAAAATAAGTCTTGTTTCCTTCGCCACACCAAAACGCTCTTTGTGCTCATCGAACAAGTCAGATAGCTCTTCCATATATCTCGCGTGGATTTGATCAACCAGTTCCTGGGATGCCGTTAGGCTCTTTGTGACTGGAATCGGTTTTCCGACTACCACATTGACAGAGGTGTTGATGGGTAGGAGTCCTAGAGCCATTTGGAAATATCCTCTTCCGTAGATCAACGGGAGCGAGATTCCGATCTTCGACTTTCCCCACTCTTGCATTTTCCGGAGCATGGAACCTTCTGGATTATTGACTTGTTTGTAGATATCATTCTCTCCAAACGCATAAACCGGCACTAAATGTGCTCCAGTCTTGATTGCCTCTCTTACAAATCCCTTTCGATTCGCCAGGGTCAAAGTGTGCTTCCCTGGATGAGCTTCGAGAGCCTCGGCTGCTCCACCAACTACTATCACGACAGCACGCCCCTTTTCTTCAGAATTCAACACGTACTCTATGGATTCTTTGGAACTTTCGATCATCCCGATGCTCATTAGGATTTCCCGGCGGAACATTGCGGTGAAGTTGCCGGGAAGGGTGCAGATCGAGAAGCGGATTCCTTTGAACTGAAATTTATACTATTTGGGACGTTGTAACTCGGTGAATTTTTAACCTAGAAATAATTCAAAGATAAATTCTGAATCATTACATTTTCAGCTGCTTAAAAACATAAATTTCAATTGAAAATTCCAAATTCTGAGACGTGTACTCCTCGTGGACAAGCTTTCAAGATAGGGCTCTAAGTTACTTGGCGCGAAGTTCTGTATCTCGGTTCATTTTTGACTTACACCGAATTTGACAACAGATTCTGAGTCCTCATGATTTCAGCTATCTAAGAGTACAAGTTTCAATTGAATGTTCTAAATTTGGTGCGTGTACTCCTCGTGGACAACAATACCAGGAAAACTGTTTTGCATAAAATGCAAGGTAACTTGTCCACGAGAAGTACACGGCGAAGAATTTCAACTTTCGAAACAAAATTTATATTTCCAAAAAGCTAAAGTGCTCAGAATTCTGAATCTAATTTCAAATTTGGTGTAAATCAAAAATAGACCGAGATACAGAACTTTGCGCTAAGTAACTTGAGGCCCTAGCTTGGAAACTTGTCCACGAGGAGTACACGGCGCAGAATTTGAATTTTTGAACAAAATTTGACTTTTCAGAAAGCTAACATCTTCAGGATTTTGAATCTGATTTCAAATTTGGTTTAAGTTAAAAATGAACCGAGATACAGGACATAGAGCCCTGAACCTTATAAACTTACCACTTGTGACACATTGCATCCATTAAACCCGAAACATGACCAAGCGCCAACTCCAAGGATTCCATGCGGGTGGTAGCCAAATAGATAGTTCTAAAAACGTTTTATTTTTTATTTTTAGAATTTCCTCTACTGTTACCTGCTTCTCATCCAACTCCGCTGTTTTATGAAGTCTAATCGGGAAGTAGTCGGCGAACCATCGATGCAGTGACATTCTTCTAAACCAATTATCCCTGTAGCCCCCTCTTCTCGGTGCATCCCGGTCATAGTAATACCATGCAGCATACACGGCAAGGAATACCCATTGACCAGTGAAGAATAGAACGAATGGAGCCAATTGGCATAGGCAACAGAACGGGTAGATCACGACGAACCAGACGAGGACGGCGAAGTAGGCACGTTGACGTTCCCATGGGGAGAAGATGTTCACCCATTTCACGTTGGTTAGGTTCTTGTGGATTTGATAGTTTAACATAGTTGAGCAACTCTGTAATTTTGGGTAATTTAGTTATAGTAATTAGAGAAAAACAGGGAAAAAAGTGAATACCATCATTAAATACCCCTCGACTACTAGACTACACCGCTAGCGACCCCGAGTGCTACATTGATTTTTGTCAGTGTCAGTCGAAAAAAAAATTGATAAGATAAGGCAACGGGGTTGCCTTTTATTAGCGCACAGTTTGCACAACTTTCACGAAATTACTTGTACCGCTCCTTCCCCCAGACCTCCATAGATCGTTCACGTGAAGAACTTTGGTCTGGAGGGTGTCTTGGGTCAGGGGTTAGTAATGAATATGGGTATGGATGGGTACACGGTGTAGTCTGACAATTTGGTCAGAGGAAGGAGACAAGACAATAATGATGATGTAAAGTTCAAAAAATGGGCGATCATAAGGGGTGATTCATGGGCAATTTTTGAAAGTTTGAAAGGCATATATGATTTCGCAATAGGAAAAATGATGGTAAATGATAATTAGGTAGCCAAATTTAAAATTCCTAAAAAAATAAAAGCCTTAGGAGCAGGAGATATAGAAAGGATAATATTGTACAAGTGCAGTATACTTTTAGAGTCAAAAACGAGGTTGCTGTTTTCAAAAATCATGGCAAAGGTGCTCCTCCATATGATCATTGTACACAACATATGACTAATCATGAGACTACGGCGTTGTTGCGACACTTGGAGTCGATGAGAGCATGAGTCATAGAAACTTCATCCAAAAAGGTTAATGACCAGATTTCAGACCATCCAAAGCTGGCTTGTTATAATAATCATGTGGTTGATATATGCTTGTGTCTTGCTATTTCATCATTTTAGAACACTGTCCCTATCAGTCTCACATTTGTCACACGTAGAATGTACAGTAGTCAACACAATAGCATTTTTGTGGTCTACCACTGTTTGGTAGGAAATAAGAATTCCATAGAACTCTGGTACAAGGATAGTTTTTGCCAATTTTCACCAAGAGCTCCCCCTCTTCACTGCGTCGAACAAAGATTTTGCGATCCCTTCCATATTGATCAACATTACATGATAATTATCTTTTCTTGTTATTCATTCCATTTTTGCTCTTTTATGTCTATAGTTTGTTTACATATGTCACCAAAATATAGACTTGAGAAAAAGAGAAAAAATCAAACAACATTTACAGAACACAAATTTTGAAAAATAAGAAACATTTTTCCTCTTCTATGTATGTGAACTTCAAATTAGTTTTAAGTCGAACAGCATTCTCCACTACAGTTGCCCTGGTGTTGCGTGTCATTGATGAGTTGAAGGAAATACCAGACAAACTAGAAGAATCCGGAATACAATTTGTACTGGCTCAAGTTTGTATGTACCTGGACTGGATTGGGGATGACTTCTCGATGGTGATGATATTTCTGATGGCTCTTAACAGATGTCTGCGTTTTGCTGCGAAGGATGTTAGTCAGAGGATTTTTGGGAAGTAAGGGGACCTGAAAATAAAAGAAAGACTACATTTCCAAGTGACGTCCCTAAAAATTGTTTCCCCCTTTGAAAATCTCACTTTTCTCGAAGAACTTCACATGAGTATAACCACCAATTATCCCAGTCCTCAGTCTAGAATAGTGTCCCCCTCTCAAACATCATCACCAAAACCTATACCACAACATATATACAAGATGACTCTGAATTTTGTTCTCAATAGATCTGAGATAGATAATGTTTTTGGTGATTCAACCACGTCGGCTTGTGAGATCCCAAGACCAGATTTTTTAGATCCTGTTCCAAGCCTTTGCTCTGGTTTAGATACAAAAAGTGAAGATTCTCATCTTTTTCACATGATTCCTCATTTTATCAAAGTAATTGGTTTACTTATTATCATTCTCTACCTCCTGGATTATTACACTACTCCAGTTACTCGAAGGACCAAATCCCCATTCTATGACATTCTCAGTTTCTACTGTGTAGTATTACTGGCCAGGACTGGATTCACCACAAGCGTTGCATTGGTATTACGAGTAAACGATGAATTCACTGCACCGAATCAAAAACTTGAGGTATCAGGACCTCAGTTCGTGTTGATTCAAGTTTGTATGTACCTGGACTGGATTGGGGATGACTTCTCAATGGTGATGATATTTCTGATGGCTCTTAACAGATGTCTGCATTTTGCGGCGAAGGATGTTAGTCAGCGGATTTTTGGGAAGTAAGTTGAGCTTAATCGGATTGTGAAGCTGACGGGGTCTGTAGCAGTGTCTTTGTCGGGAAATAAATTTCTAGACTTTGTGATTGTGAATTACTATTATTTTCATTCTTTAGTTGTGTACAAGGGCAAAATTGGACCGATGACGTGTCCAGATGTCTTTGATATGTAATTACCATTCTCCTTCTCTAGTCTAGGCACAAATATTATTCCCTTTCCCATTTGGAGTGCAGACTCACTCTCCTCATGTCTAAAAATCTTATTTTTGATAAAGAGCTATTAAAAGTGACACTCGGTATCACGAATACGCTAGTATGCCCTTCTAAGTTCGACACTATTTTGAATCAAATAACAATCGGTTGTGATCCAAAACCACCAGACTCAGTATTATTATTCTTGATACCATCTGCTATCAAAGTCCTCGGATTGATAATTATTCTTTTCTACCTAATTGACTATTACACCATTCCAATAACTCAACGCACCAAATCTCCGTTCTACGACATCCTCGGCTTCTATTGTATAGTCTTGATGAGTAGGACAGCATTCTCCACTACTGTTGTTTTGGTGTTCCGTTTGATTGATGAGTTGAAAGAAAGACCAGACAAACTAGAAGAATCAGGAATACAATTTGTGTTTATTCAAGTTTGTATGTACCTGGACTGGATTGGGGATGACTTCTCAATGGTGATGATATTCTTGATGGCTCTCAATAGATGTCTGCATTTTGCTGCGAAAGATGTTAGTCAGAGGATTTTTGGGAAGTAAGTGAAAGAGACCTTGAAAGTGGTTGGCCTTTAGCTGTTCAACCGATTAACATTTTTTAAATTTGAGTTATTTTCAAGACCGTGACGCACTTTCCTTTGATCAGTGCATTTTTTGTCAGTCCAACTTTAAATCGTCATAACTCTATTCAGGCTCAATTTCCCAAAATTATGAAAATACCACAGGAATCCTCAGATTCTACTCTTTCGATTGAAAGTAGATTTCATGGCCTAGAAACCAAATTTCCAGATTTCTAGGTCACCAACTTCAAACCTAATGTTCAAAGACCAACATTTCAAATATAGAATCACAAAGTTTGTCATCAAGTCCCTAATACCTGAAATGAAAAATTTAGAATTCAACCCCCTTCCCCTCTCTTCAAAATCTCTAAACATATTTACAACCAATTTTTTTCTCAAACCTAGTCTTTTGAATAACAATTTTTTCCAAATGCCGTTATTTCTCTTTTCCTGAGAACTTTTGACTACACCACTATCAAAGTACAAAGCAGCACACTTAAAGGACGCATTTTTTCCTTTGAAAATTTTTTTTAATCTGAAGTGTCTACTTGATCCCCTAAAAACATCAATGCCGGTATATCTTCTCAAAGTAAACCCCTATGACATTCAAATTGATATGGGTATCAGTGAAAAAGACAAGGCGGTATTGGAATTCCGACCGACCCCGAGTTCTAATGATGTCATGGACTCCTCATACTCCACCCCACTAGTTATCTATAATATTATTCAAATCTCTGTTATCTCCATCCATTTTCTATTCCTACTCTTCAATTTCGGCTCGGCATCCCTCATCCATGTTCGATCCACGTTCTTCGACTTGGTCACTATTTTTTCGGCACTTTTGTCTATTCGGACACTCATGACATTTCTATTCTTTGTGTTTCTTGCTATTAGAAAAGAGGAAGTAAATATAACCGGGTATATGAATGTATTCATGCAAGTGACGTTATATGGAAACTTCATCGGTGACTACTTCTCCCAGTCAATGCTGGCGTTAATGGCTTGCAATCGATATCTGTCGGTGTGCAGTTCCGAGAAGGTGTTTAATGGAGTCATGGGGAGCAGGTTGGTTTTGGGGTAGAGGGTGTTAAGAATTGGTCGGTTAACTATAATCGTTAGTCATGACGATATAGGGTCGAAGAGTGGTTTCTGGTGGGAAACATCTGATGTTATATCTCGGACATAGGCTACCAAGGTCTCAAAGTGCGGAAAAACTAAAATAACGTATATCTAACAAGGGAAGTCCTCAAAGTGTTCTTTTTCAAGCGACTCTAAAATTGGGTACCTGATACTTTCGAGTCCGTAGATTGCAAATATGAAATAAAATTCTATTGAATCCTTCTGTGAACCGAGTTATGAGCTGTCTAACTTTTGCTACGATTATGTTTTTTGCTTGATGAAGGTGCTCTTACGGAGAGGCGGCCCAAAAGTGGAAGACAGTTGAAAATCATAAAGTTGGACGATGGTTCAAAGGTTTATAGAGACACCACATAAACTGAAAACCGAAAGATCGAAAGGCTGAAATTTTGAAAGTTTCTCAGTTTGAACTTCCCGTCTTGAAAAACCAAAAAGACGAAAAGACTGAAAAATCAAATAACCATCTGCTTAAAAGTTCGGAACTTTGCATCTTTGTAGCTCTGAATGTGTAAATGTACAAATCACTGTGATTAATCAAAATAACAACAAACAAGAATGAAATCATACACATTTAATTTAACTAAATTTATTGATACGAGTAAAAAAAGACCGACGCGTTAGATCTTGACAGTTGGTTTGACATGGGCGCCAAAAGATTCGAAATCCGGCGTCTCATCTCTGTATTAGGCACCATTAACAATAGAAGTAGGTATATCTCGGGAAGGAAGTTGATGATATTCAGAACTGCTACTGGATTCCGCGCTTATTGGACTCCTAGACATCTCCAAAGTGGTAAACTGGTACTTCTGAACCTGTTGAGCTGGAATTCATTAAAATCCTCTGATTTTTAACCTTAGCTGAGTATCCAGCTCCCTAATTCCCCTGTACCCAAAAAGCACCCAAATCCCATTCCACACCAACGTATCCATTAATTCCGATATTTTCCGCCAACATTAACCGCGTAAAAATGGCACAAAAAGCCCCATTGCACACTATAATTACTGCATCCACCCACAAATTCTGTAACTCCCCCTTTCTCAGTTTTTTCCTTCACTTCAACTCAAAAAGCATGCCGTTTTCCTATATCGCTGAGCTCCCCGAATTCTTGAAATTGTCCGGTCTGGAATCTTCTAGTCTTCCGCCTGGCATTCCAAATAACACCGATTCCATCTACCTGTTCCCCCCAAAAACTATAATGTTCAACGGTGCAAAACTTCTGGAAATCTTCCTCTACATTGGTTTCTCCTACGAATTCTTTAAATCCTTCTACTACGTTCACTCCTTATTCTGTGTGGTTGCCTATCAGTCGGTAGTCTTGTCTGTGTTGACAATTATATCAATGTTATCATTGGTATTGGCGTGGCAGGTGGAGACATGGCCTGTTGTTATGCAAGTCGCCTTGTATTGTGATACTATCTCAGGCTTTTTTTCGATGATGATGTTGTATCCGTTGATGTGTAATCAGATGTTGAGTAGGATGTATGAGGATATATGGAGACGCTCGTTTACTAAGTTAGTAGTACCAGGGAGTTAAACCTAAAACTCACATTATATTGAGATTCGAACTTACGGCTCCAGACGCTCAGGCTAGGAGCTTAGGCTGGGAGCTAAAGCTAGGAGCCAAGGCTAGGAGCTCAAGCTAGGATCTTAGGCTGGGAGCTTAGGCTAGAAGCCAAAGATATGAGATCAGGCTAGGGCCCAACCCTTGGATCTGGGACTACTTGGAGCCAAGAACTCTAGAGCGAGAGCCTGGGAGCCTAGGGTAGGATCTGAGCCTAGAAACAGAAACGGGGATGCTACGTGATGGGACTGAGAGCCAAAGTTCGGAGCCAAGGCTAGGAACTGAGACTGAAAGCTAAGGCTTGGAGCAGAGGCTGAAAATCTGAGACTAGGACCCGAGTCTGTGAGCTGGGACTAGCAGCCAAAGCTTGGATTCAGGGTTAGGAGCGTAGGCTAGGAGCTTAGACTAAGAGCCTAGGCTCGGAGCTGGGGCTAGGAGCTTGGAGCCTAGACCTCCCCCCTCTTCCCACCCCCTTTACCTATAACAATTCCTATTCCAGAACCCGGATCATCTGCCTCGTCGCGCTCTGCGCCTCACTCTCCTGCATCGCCGCTGTCATCCTCATCCAAACCTCCGAAATGCAACGCTTCTACATTCGCAAAATCGGATTTGTGGATAGCGGACTCCCCGGCTATCAAATGCTTATAAACCGACTGTTTTATATATTCCCGTTTGGCTCTATAGTCTGCTATATCGTGTTGTATTTCCATATAAGGAGAATGACGCAACAGGTTATGTCAAGAAGAACCGCGGAGAATGGGAAGCAGCGAGTTTTTGTGCAACTTTTTATCACGGTGGTGTTTTATGGGGTGAGTAACCATCGAGAGATTACAAATACAACAAATATTCAGATGATGTGCGCCTTATTCGAGTTCATAAACTTCACAGAGTACCCCAATGTTCGAGATAAAATAAACCTAGTAGCAATTCTGAATATCATCAACTACCTTCCCGAAATCTCCCTACCTTTATTGTTACTGGTATCCAATACAGAGATGAGACGCCGGATTTCGAATCTTTTGGCGCCCAGATCAAACCAACCGTCAAGATCTAACGCCTCCGTCAATCAGGGTGTGTGACTCCTTGTTATTTTTGTCGTGATAATAATAATAAAACATTTTATTTTTATGTCTTACAAATCCCCACTTGAAAGCATGCCACCTCAGGTGTCTCCCCTATAAACAACAACTGTATGATTCTCCAAAAATTTGGGCTCAAGTAGTCATAACACTCCTTGGTGACATCGATAGGTAACGGGAAGTTGGAGCAGAGTTGAGTCTATAAAAATTCTGTCAGCAAGTGCGCTCCATTGAACTAAAATTTACCGCTTTCTCCTCCATAAACTTCTCGATACTTTCCGGGTTCTATGTGATCGCTGAGGTGGCTAGGGTGACACATTATGAGCAGTACACGGTAAACGTAGGCTAGAAAAAATTATGTTACCTAATTCTTTTGTTTTGTTTTCAGAAACGTTTTATTTCTCTGGATGGTTGAAACGGAATATTTTAAAATAGTTCAATCTATGCCGTCTACTTGTATTTCATTGATGCAGATTTTTCAGAACAATGTTTTCCTCGTGAAGTACGGCCGTTGATTTTTCTGGGGACACTGTCCTCTTATATCGGAAACAGTCGTTGTTTTCAAAACGTGTCGGAGTTCGAAAACTGAAAAAAATTAAAACTTTTTCGGTTGTCATGACATTCGTTGATTTTTTCCTGATTTCCGCATCAACACGTCGATCTTTTAGCACGACACGCTTCTTGCGACCGCGCTCTACCGGAACCGAAGAAAAATTGTGTGCGAAATTGAGAGATTCAGAGAAAAAAAAACATTTTTCAAGAGGATTTCGGTGGAGCGCAGTTGTGAGAACTGTGTCGCTAATACTTATAAAGTAAACAACAATTATGACATTCACACGGCCTCCAGCGGAGGCCCTCTCAATCCACTGCGCACAGCACTTTGAGAGGGCCCCCAGGCAGTGCATTCATTGATTTTTTCCACTATTTTCGCTTCAGACATTACCCACACACCGAACAATTTGTCTAACCCCTCACACTTAGTCTGGTCACAATCGATACACATTTGTAGGGCGTCCTCAATATGATTTTCCCAATACTACGACTTCCCTATCTTGTTCTAAACAAAATTTTAGATCATCTCAATGTTTTTGAATTGTAAGTTTGTTTTTTTTTTCAATCTAAACACTCCGCGGTCAAAAAAATCTATTCCCGTCGTGAAAACAGATTCCGTTCCGAAAGAATCAGAGAATTCGAATATCCAATTCTCCGACTCCGAACAAGCCTAGTGTCCAATCAAAACTTCATGCAATGCGCTCAAACCGTAGCACATGTACAAAAATAGGTAAAAAATAAAACAATTTATTCTTCATCTTGTTTTTAGAGTGTCTCTATCAGTATGCAGTAATCGCTGTAAATGGCGATGCAAGCAATTTCGAAGCACAAAAGAACAAATTACGACATTTCACTTGGAATTTCTTTCTACCAAGAGAACGACGTTTCTTAATTTCTATCCATCGTTAGAACAACAATTGGTTTTTGAATTAAAGAAGTTGGAAGAATTGCAAAATTTGAATAACTATTTATGCATTGCAAGCAATTTGTATGTTACGAGAGACTGGAGTCCACGTGTTTTTGATGTCGGGAGTGATCGATGGTTCCCGTTGTAAGTTTTAGAATAGAAAAAAGGATTATCAGATGCTGACCCTAAGAGGAACTGTTAGAAATCAGCATACTTGCAAACCGAGCCTTCGTGAAACTTTCTCAAAACGCAATGTTGTGATCTGAATAATAAACCAAAATGTAGATCTCGGTGAGTTTCATGTATGTGGCCTGTTACGGGCCGGGCTACAACTTTTTTTTGCTCTTTTTTTTTACCTTTTCTCCCGGCACATGAATGAACAGTCATTTGGCCCGTACGTCTCGGATATAGAATATACCACAATCTACATTGTGTTATATTTTCAGCTAATAACTTTGTGTTTCAAACAAGTTACTCGCCGGCGCGTTTTGGCCTAGTTTGCAAAACCGGCACATGAAATTTTGAATGGCTCTTTTTAACAAGGGAACCTCAAGGGGTCACAAGTTTGGAATCGTTCCAAACTGCTACCAGGTATTAAGGACAGCTTGATAAGGCATATCCCAAATTTTTGTGTTGTGCTCGTCACTAGCCGCTGAGATAAACGGTCCCAAAGTTTCACCCCTGTACTTGAAAGTCATTCTTTGGCTTTTACAGTGCTAAATCAGACACTTTGGGACCGTTTATCTCAGCGGCTAGTGACGAGCACAACACAAAAATTTGGGATATGCCTAATCAAGCTGTCCTTAATACCTGGTAGCAATTTGGAACGATTCCAAACTTGTGACCCAAAAAGGTTTCCTTGTAAGACAGGAAAACTGGAATTGTAGTGTTTTGAGCAATTTTAGCATGTGCTCCAATGATAAAAATTTCTCAGAATTTCCTGAAGCATTGGCATCTGAAAAACAAAGACTTCAGTCCTCCATTAATGTTGACTTAAGGAGTATGTGATACAAAGTTTGAAGTTTTTACAACTATTATTTTAATTTCAGTATAATTAGTTCTATTTTCAGCCGTTCCTACCTATCAAAATACCATCAAACTGTGTACTATTCAACTGATTTGGCTGCCTCGACTCTAACTTGGGTTAGATTTCTATCCGAGTTGTTCTCTGCTCAACCAACATCTATATCTCTCACTTTCAACTGTTTCAATACGGAAGAAATTGATAGAATCATGAAATTACACTGCTCGGCTGCAAGTTTTGAAATCGATAGTGATAGTAATCAAGAAGTAGATCAAAAACTTGCGATTTCAATTCTAGAACGTCAAAATGCCACGAAAGAGCTAAAGATCTCTTTGAAACCTAACGAGACCTTTCAATTTGATCTAAAATCTCTTCGCAACATTCCAGAGTTTCTAGAAATCGGACATTCGTTTTGGGTCAAGTGGGAACAGGTTCTCGATTTAAGATCTAATGCCAATTATATTCTGAGATCGAACTTTTCAAATTTTCATTTCAAAGACTTGGTTGAAAAATGGAAGAGTGGCTGGACACCGAAATGGAATCGTATTATGATTGAAGCAAACGAAATTCTGGATATTGACTCATGGATTACAGATTCAGTAATTAATCTTGGTCCAGAAGATTTAGGAAACACCAGAAGTTCAATAACACAGTAAGTTTTTTGTTTTGATCTAAGTTCCTGGAACAATGCCATGAACTGATAAGCAACTAAGCATTTTCCACTGATTTTGTTTGCTGGGAAACGAAAATATAATAGTGATGCATCAGCAAAAGCTCATCACTATCTTGATATGAATTTCCGGCTACAGTACTGGAAAACTGCAATTGCGACATTTTTTGTCACCTGCATACTCGCAGACTACTCTAATCAAAAAACAAAGATATTCTGAAATGTTATATAATAATTGATATTAAAGAAACCAAATAATGCATGCGTACAAGTTTCAATTCAAAGAGAGATACTCATACGGAGATATAATCAAAACCGGATATCACATAACTCGTCAGGACAAATCGATCGCAACGGTTACCGTGGAGAATAATAAAATAGGATGGTTTATACTGCAGTCTGCTGAACCTGATGACGTATTCATGGTTTATTCACATTTGAGAACTTATCAATGTAATGATCCACCGGGGCGCCCGGTAATTTCTTATTTCCCCGCTCGTGGGACACCGCTGTCATAGGGGCACGGTCTGCTAAAGGTTTTACAATAGTTTTGTGGATCAGAATAATAATCACCTTTTTTTAGTTGTCATTTTTCCAAAATCTCCGTTCAGTTTCGAGAAATATTGTAGCTTTTTTCTGAATCAAAACGCCCAAGAAACATGGAACTGTATCAAAAGCGTGAGAAGCTATGAGAACTCCTTTCAACTCCAAAAATGTAGCCCTTTTTCTGATCTACACAACAGCACAAATTATCGGTTTGAAAACACGCACCAATCATTTTGAACAGTTTTAGATACTCCTTGAACACCACCCGGCGCGCGTTTTCGAACCGATAACGATATTATGATTTTCAACATAAACCGATTCTCGCCTAGCTACCACTGAAAACTAGTCTGTTTTTTTTAATATATTGCATACCTAATAAAGAATTTATTTTTTTTACACCACGTTCACATTTTTTAAATAACAAAGCAATGCCAAACTGCTAAAAGATGATAATGGAAAAATCATAATGGGTCCCGTTGCAGTAGCAAAACACCTTTTATATAGTTGGTCTCTCCCACTTTTCGAAAGCTCCATGACACTTGTAGACAGGATACTTGACATCCTCCACGAAGACATGACTCACGTCGAAGAACTGCAACAAGAAATGGGGTATAGGTGTACGGTAGGGAGATAACTCACATGAGAGCCAAGTGGGTTCAAGTGTTATCTGTCTAATTGTCCAAACTCCCCTCTCTTCCGTAAAACGACCTTCCGGCGGAGATGACTTTTGAAAGTCAAAGAACAGGTATAAAATTAGATACAAATGTTAACATTTTGAATGTCCTGAAATGAAATATTCTAAATAACCTGTTTCAGTATCTCCAAGTAATTTTTATAGCCTATTTTAAGTATGCACTACCCTTGATAGAGTTTTATTTTTAGACATGTGCTATTTAATACTGGTGGCGCTCACAAAAACGTGAATAACTTCTTCAAACAAGACACTCTGCAAAAACAAAACACAGACTCGGAATAGGATAACTTTTCCCATTTAACACCGTAAACCACACCCTGTAGTGAGTGTTCAAACTACACCTCTTCCCGTAAACCCGATTTGCAAAAACGATTTTGAATAGTAAGCATTCAAAAATGATCAAGAGGATATCTTTTTTCGTAAAATCAAATGGTTCAATTCTCCTCAGCGCGAGAAACAATCTGATCTTCTAAAATGAATGTGCCTTTGTATGTAGCCTGACCATCTCCTAGCTGCGTTCTTTTGATCTCAATGGTAGTGATGCGCAGCGGGAGCGCAGAAAACACACTTTCAAAAATCATTGCCCGTGGAGAAGGTTTCATGGAAAAAGGTCAATGGGGGGGGGGAGGAAAGCGGGAATGTAGTTTGATGCAGGACATGGAAATAATCAAAGTTTTAAAATTGAACCGCTTGGTTGAAGTTGGTTAGTTTAACATTATCCAAGTTCAACCCCTCATAACTGTCAAGGAAGACGTCCTGCAAAAAAGTCGTCAACTACAAAAATGAAGCTCTAGGTTTGATTCGCACATCCATACATATATTGGCAAAATTGAGACAAACAGTGAGATGGGACAAGCGGGGCAGTTTTTTTCCTGATATCAGTTTTCAGCCTTTGAGCAGGTACAGATTTGATAAAGGTTACAGTCTTCCGATTTCAAATTGCTCTACTTTTCCAATGTATCAAATCTCCATCCTTCGACTACAAACACCAATTGACCTCCGATTGGACTTTTGATCATGCAAATTACCATTTCTCCCATTTCGGATTCTCTACCATGGAAGATTTGGTATTCAGTTTGTTACCTAGAATCCTGAGAGAATCTCTCTCAGTTTCAAAATGCGATCAGATATACAATGTTTACGTGGTATTGCCATCATACTGGTATTACTTTTTCATCTTTTTCCGAAACTGTTTGTTAATGGATTCCTGGGAGTGGATGTGTGAGTTCTCTTTCTTTCTTACTGATTGTTCTGGCTTTTTCAGATTTTTTGTGATTTCCGGATTCCTTATGGCAAAGAACCTGACCAATCGGGAACTAAAGAGTTTTAGTGATTTTCTAGTGTTTTATTATAAAAGGTTGGTCTGCTTGTTACCTTTCTTAAAACAAATCTAATTTCAGATTCCGGCGGATTCTCCCATTATACTATTTGGTTGTGTTTGTGACTGTTGTAATGGTCCACTTATATCTAGGAGATTACTTATGGGAGAATAATAACAGATACTCATTGGCTTCCTTGTTTCTGGTTACCAATCAATTGGTTATTCATGATCAGATGGATTATTTTAATGAGGTAATATTGATACGCCCGATCCCATAACACCCAATATTTTCAGTTCCTTGCCAAATCCTCTTCCGCCAACGCCTTCCTCCATCTATGGTCATTATCCGTCGAAATGCAATTCTACCTCATCGTACCATTCATTTTTTACGGACTACAACTCCTCAAGCACAACTATTTGAAGTTGGCAGCAGTATCTCTTATAACAGAATTCGGTTTTATTGCTTTCTCTCTGGTAGTCAAACCATTTGCATTCAATTTCATGTTCCTTCGGTTATGGCAATTCTCCGCGGGGTTCGCGGTGCTGTTTTGGAGCAAGATTGAGGAAAATTTGAAGAAACAGAAAACAGAGAAGAAAAGTGAATTTGATTTTCCTAAAAATGATATTTTCACAGTTTCCTTATCTATAATCGCTCTCTGTTTCCTCCCCAAAGAAATCAATGTTCTGTACCTCCGCCCATTGGTTACCCTGGCCACTGCTTGTATGATAGCCTGCGATTCCGAGGTTAATATCTGTCATATTTTGTCTCATAAAAAACAATTTTACAGATTTTGACCTCCAGAATATTATCCTACATTGGTGACGTTTCCTATGTGATGTATCTGGTACATTGGCCGTTGATTGCAATGTTTTCGGCATATGGAACTGTTTTTGTGATCGGTGGGTTCTTGATATTTCCTGTTCGATTAGTAGAATATTTCAGTGGTAATCTTGATCTCCTCCATAACTCTCTATCACCTCTTCGAGAAAAAGTACTTGCTCATGAGCTGGAAGTCCCTTGTCCCTCTAGTTTTCACACTAGTTATGGGGAACGTCTGCCTCCAGAAAAGTGTTCGAATGGATAGTTTCTGGAATGTGACCTATCCAGTGGATGTTCAACATACACTAATTGCAAATCGAGCACAGCTACCGTATTCTTGGAAGTATGAGGAAAAAAGAAAAAGAGAGGAATGCACCGAGGAAAAACCAGTGGAGTCGTTTGATGTCGCTGAGGGGAAGCTGTTGGGATATGGATCTTGTGTGGTTAGTAGGAGTCCTTTTGCATAATTTTCTATTTTTCCATATTCAGCCTGGAAACGGAACCCTGTCTATCCTGGTAGCCGGTAACAGCTGGGCAATGAACTTCCGGAATCCAATACGAGAACAGTTCAACTATAACTATTCAAGTTTTCGGTATTGCTCTGCTTCAGGTATTTTTTTTCTTGGTTTTGTCAAATATTGAAATTTAAACTTCCACAAATTACAGCAAGCTACGGTCTCATAGCTGAAGACTTCTGGTATTCCCAAAAGAACCTTGTAGCTTTGAAGCAACTAGTTGAGAGGCTCAAACCGGATGTGCTCTTTCTCATAGCAATGCACCCACACATTCTGCAATCCCCTATCCAGGACAACGACAAATATCTCCGGGAAATCAATGAGAATATCCATTACTATGAGAAACACGCGAAAACTATCTATACCCTCGGCTCCCACCCGTTATACCCCTCGAATCTCCTCACCTCCTTCTTGAATGCAATCGTAGATCACAAGGATGACTTTGAAGATTTACATCTGAATCGGAGGGAAGCGGATCGCCAAATGAGGAATGTGAGGAGAAGGTTCGACATGGCAAAAGTGAATTGCACCAGGTGTCATGTGAGTTATCTCCCTACCGTACCTCCATACCCCTTTCCCCTGTTGCAGTTCTTCGACGTGAGTCATGTCTTCGTGGAGGATGATAAGTATCTAACTTTTGACCGGGATCGAATGATAGGGTATGTGGATAACTCCGCCCATTTAACTGGTGCCGGGTTAAAGTTGTGTGAGCCAGTGTTGAAGAGGGTTGCAGAGGAGATCATGGAGAAGTCGGAAGTTTGAATGATGTTTGACAAATGTGAAAAGTGTCCTCTACTGTTGATCATGTTTTTTGAGAGCTTTTTTGATGTACTCAATAAATTTTATTTATGTTTTCAAAACATGACACAAATGTCAGAAGGATATATCTTTTCAGAAAGTCGAACTCATTAAAAATTCAAAAATTGTGTTTTTTTGGCCGTGAGAAGAAAAAATGCTGTCTACTTCCATGTTGTTTTTGTGGTTTCCTTATTCACAAAACAAAGAAGTCTAGCAATTTGATAAGGAGCCATTTTCACCTTGTTGAAATAAGAATCCCAGAATTTACAGTACTAGCAAGCCGGGCCGGTGCATAACTCGCTTTAAGCGCAATATTATGAGCTGAAAAATATATAAAAATGTAGATCTCCACGAGTTATATGTTTCAGACTTTTATTTGACACCAACTTCGCGCACGAATGCTCCAGAATGCTCAGTCATTCACCAGAATGCTCAAGAAAACTTGCCATGTTTTAAAAAACCGGTATATGTACATTTTAGTAGTGATCAACCTTTTGGTAGGTCAGCAGCGTAAAAATAAAATTCCAAATAATTTATTATTCAGAAATTATTAAAAGTAAAAATACAACTAAGTCTCCGCTGACTTCACCATCGTCCCCGTCGCAGATACCCGATTTTTTCTTAAAAACAGAATCTGGAAAGTGTCCATCAACCATTTCTGATAAGGGTCGTAATAAAGGAACAGTATAACTATACAAGCAGTCGGACTGTTTTTAGACATCACATCCACAAAATAAGTGAGCTCAGGAATCTGCCAATGGAATAAAGTGGCCATGTTAGATACGGTAAATGGGATTGAGGTAAAGGAGGTGTCAATCAGCACCTGTAGAAGAGTACGACGGTTGAATTTCAGGTGCATTCTTCTGGTTTTTTCAGATTGATGAGTCATCCGTCTTGATAAGAGGTAGTAGGCTAGGTGGGCGCTGAGAATGCTTGCAATGGCCAAGGCGAGAAGGTAGCACAAATAGAAAACGAGAGAGCTTTTTAGTTTTCCAGGGTCCGGGGATATAAATACAATGACATTAGGATCATCGAGACAATCCGGGTAGTAGGGGGCGATCTGAAACAGAGCAGATAAAAACTTTTCAAATTTAGATTTTAGTCTACTGACGTCGTCGTCACCTACCTGCCTCGTCATCGGCTTCACAGCTGACTGGTCAGGAACCTTGAAACCATAGAGAACCGTGGCGGGAAATAGAAACACGATGACGTATAGCAAGAATTCGAGAATTCTACGAATCACAGATTTGTTCCCTTTGTACATGTTGAGAATTCCAAGGATCCGGTTGCAGAAGATGAGGAGGCAAGAGGCGGAGGCTACTGGAAGTTTTTAGGATTATGGTTTGAATGATGATGTAGGGCATGTTAAGAGCTATATTTTTGTAGTTGGAAGTTTTTTGATAGGGGCGTTTGATTTTGAGATACGCGGGATTAAAGATGGGCGACTCAAATCTGAAGGGGCAGAGACGCAGAGAAAGCAGACCCTCTAGCTTGTCTGTGTCTCTCTAAGCTTTGAGGCTTCATATCTCATGAGTGGGTGGCGCTATCAAAAAACTGTCAACTACAAAAATAATAACCGGGAAATTTCCTACATTTTATTAGCTGACAACATTTCGATAGCTCTGTAGGATCATGAGATAGGGAGTCGCAGAGAAGACAGACAATCGCGCTTCTCAGCGTCTCCCCTCCCCCTTCTTCTAACTTTAAACGCTTGTATCTCAGAATCTAGCGATGCTATTAAAAAAGTTTCAACTACAAAAATGTAGCCCGTGTCTTGTTTAATAACATTATCTATAAAAGTTTTAGCCTACTCACCAAAATACACTACATACATTCCAACAAACAGCACTTCAATATCCACTATCCCCACCAGTATCCCCTCCACCCTTGTTATCTTCGATGGGACAAAAGTGTAGAAATTGATAAGAACAAAACTGCACAGCCATTGACAGGTTATTCTGAAAATTTCCGATAATGTAACAATCGCGCCCCACCGAACTACTACTTACGCCACGGCGTGAAACAATAGAAACCACTTGAGAGAGCCGAAACTTTTGGGCGATTTGTAGAGAATTACATAGAATACAAAAGGATAGGCGAATGAAAATATAGTGAATAGTATCTGCCGGATAATTATATAAATCCACGGGTCCTCGTTCCAAATCGATTTTGAGGTGGTCGTGGTGGACATTTTTCGAGAAGAAAAGGAAAAAGAAGGTTTCGTGAGGAAACGAAAAAGAAAAATGAGTAATGAGAGCTCATTATAAGGAGTTATAAGGTTCAGTGGGCTGGAAAAGTTGGAAAAAACATGAGAGTACATATCAGAGTCTGGGCAGAGTCAGGAGGCGATATCTTTGAAAAAACGTGAAAAGTACTGGGAACGGAAAAACAAAGCAGAAAGCACCTGGGTGGCCTGAAACCGTCAAAATAGGGGTTTTTAGTCCGGCAAGCTGCTCGTGACCTAAAAATCTCAAAATTTAGGTTTTTAAGCCATCACAGCCAAAATGGCCTAGAAATTTCAAAATGGGAATTTCTAGGCCATCAAACCCAAGATAGTACAAACCCACGGTGGTCTTAAAATCTAAAAATCGGGATTTCTAGGCCATCAAACCCACGGTGGCCTAAAACCCCTAAAAATTGGGTTTTTAGACCATAAAACCCACGGTGGCCTAAAAATCTCAAAATTTGGTTTTTAGGTCATCGCAGCCAAAATGGCCTAAAAATCTCAAATTTTGAGGTTTTTAGGCCATCAAATCAACGGTGGCCTAAAAATCTCAAACTTTGGATTTCTAGGCCATATTCACTTTTACATACATACCCTCGCTTGCCCCCTACAAACTACATTATTTTGCAACAACTTGTCCTCTTCCTCCCTCCTCTTAAGACAGTCCCCCTTGATCAAAGCGTCCTAACATCAAAAAGAAAAAGGAGAAGAAATCAAGAAAGCGTATCGAGACAGGGAGAGGAATCAAAGGTTAATTCTACAGTAATCTTCCTTTTTAGATGGAAAAACACAGTAATCCTATCAGGACTGAAGGAGATATTGCACCCTGAGATGATGTGACAAGTTGACCTCAAGCCGATCATCTGGTAATAGGATTTCATGGTTATAAATATTATATAATGGAGGTCTGAGACCGAAAACGTAAGGATTTTTATTTTTGGCATCATAGGTTACAGTATATTCCAGAATGATATTTAGAAAATTTTGGGGTGATGAAGGTTGTTGCTTCCTCTATCTCCTCCCTTATCAATTCTAATTGAATTTTCCGCTTAAAAAAACTTAATTTTCCCTTCCCGAACATGATTACACTGATTACATCCACACCATACGCAAACTTTTATCACTATGTTTTTTATTTGTTTAAGAACGTCACTCTTCTTTTAAAATAATAACAATGATCATTCTCTTTTTGTCCCCTTGTTTTCTTAGAAACTATTTCTAAGAGGTGGCGGTGAAATAATGTTTTGATAATAGTTACTTATTGACCTTGGAGGCAAATTGATTTTTTTCTTTCTGAGGGAAATATTTGTATTTTTTGTCATCTGAAACTTTTGTGTCATTTTTTTTGTTGGTATTCCGTCTATCACTGTCTGATATCTTTTTCCTTCTTTTTTTTTAATTTTTGATATATTTTAGACCACCTTAAGTTTCCCCGGCCTAGAAATCCCAATTTTGAAACTTTTAGGCCACCTTTGGCATGATGACTAAAATAAATATCAAAAAAGTTATTTACAACGCGTTTTTTCTTAGAATTGTTAAAACTTTTATTTAAAATTCTTGGCGTTACGTTTTTTTTGCGTTATTGTGTTCCATCTATAGTTCTATTGTTATAATTATTAATATCAATAAGAAAATGGCATGTTCAGTGATCAACAACTAGTTACTTTTCGCCAAAATATATATTTTCGGAAAAATTTGAACAAAAAATCTAAAATTTTGAAAATTATATGATCTTCTTAAAAGACTCGTAACTCAAAAGGGGGCGGAGCTATCAAAATGTTGACAACTACAAAAATGTAGACCTAGACATACCCTACAATTCCAAAGTAAATTTTGAAAATTAGAAGATATGGGATTTTGGAATGGGATCTAAAAATAAGCTAATCGAGGCGGCCCCGTAGTAAATAGAGGTGTTAGTTCACTATGCCATAACTCATCAGGGTGAACTCTGACCAAAAAGTTGTCAACTACAAAAATGTAGCCCGTGTCTTGTTTAGTATCCATACCAAACACTGGGGTGATGAGACAAAACTGGGCGGCGTGACACTTGACTCCCCCTTCCTCCTGAGGGCTCTCCTAGTCATTCTACCTCCCACGCTCCTTCACTTCACTATGCTATAACTCATCAGGGAAGGCTCCTACCAAAAAGTTGTCAACTACAAAAATGTAGCCCATGTATTGTTTAGTAAACATACCAAATATTGGTATATTATGACAGCAAGGAAATTGAGGACGGAAGCTCAATTACAAACGATTTCGGTCAGAGAACAAAAATATCGACACCTTATATTGTAAAACATATTTGCACGAAGTTTTCTTAATACTAATTGATAACAAAACAGACAGGTTCAGGTGTTTAATCATATCTTCTTTTTCTCTCCAATTTCTTTTGTGTCATTGAAAGTTACCCCCTCCTCTTTCCCCTCTCCGTCTAACTTATCACCATGATATTTTTAGAGTGTCAACTGAAGATACCGATCAATCTTCTTTCTCATCGTCATCATACCTTTTTTTTTCTTCACAGTTTTTTTGGTCGACAAGTGGTTGTGAATGACCAGCGAGGTGTGTGTAATATCTTTTACTGATTTGGCGATTTTCATGATATCAAACTTCTAATCTTCCAGCAGACCCATCACTTTCCTAGAGGCAGCGTTCCAAAGCACACGACAGTTCTCGAGGAGATCCATGAGGAACGAGACAGTTTGCCGGATGAGGAGAACAATTTGGAGAGCTCGAATCCCGATGGATCCCAACGAAAGAATGCGGTGACGGATGAAGAGTCGCCGAAGGTGTCGCCGGAACATCAGAAGTTGGAGGACCCGTTGGCATGGGTGGATGAGGAGGATGAGGATAGACCGAGGACGTGAGTTTAGGTTTATTAGATTGAGCTGGAGTAGGGGGACAATATTTTTTATAGTGGACACCTTTTTTGTAGGACTCCTTCCTGGACAGTTATGAAGGGTTGAAGTTTGCCAGTGTAAAATAAGTTCACACTGACCAAAAACACTTCAACTATTCACAACTTTCCAGGGAGGGCTCCTACTTGAAAGTTGTCAACTACAAAAATGTAGCCCGTGTCTTGTTTAGTATACATACCAAAATATATAATACTTGAACAAAAACGGGCGGTGTAGCACCAAAACTACGGAATGGGCGGCGGCACCCCTATAATCACCCTGTCTTCCCCGATCCCTCACTTCGCTGTGCCAAAACTGTTCAGCGTGGTGTTCTACAAAAAAGTTGTTAACTACAAAAATGTAGCCCGTGTCTTGTTTAGTATAAATATTAAAATGTGTTATAATTGAACAAAAACGGGCGGTGTGGCACCGAAACTACGGAATGGGCGGCGGCACCCCTATGATCACCCTGTCTTCCCCGATCCCTTATTTCGCTGTGCCATAACTCCTCAGAGTGGTGTCCTACAAAAAAGTTGTCAACTACAAAAATGTAGCCCCTGTCTTGTTTGATGTATATGCCAAAAATCGGGGCTTTTCTGCGTCTCCCTCCCTCTTCCGCGAGCTTTAACTTTAAACACCTGTATCTCAGAACCCTGTATAGCTATCAAAAAACTTTCAACAACAAAAGTAATTACCGTGAAATTTTCTACTCCCAAGTCAACTCACAAATGTTATAGGCGGAGCGTCAGCGTGAGCAATGCAGATCTCGAAGAGCGGCACCGTATGGATAGTATATCAGAAGCCGACAAAGCCCAATTAAGTAACCATAGATACACAAGACACTCCTCCATAGACCGCGGAGCTGTGAATCAACAACAAAAGGAGGACCCGATAGAGAAGTATTACGAGAGGAACAACTACACAGTCACCGGACGGGATCGTGACTTCTATAACAAGTTACCGAGCCACCTACAACATCGATTGAGCAAAGATGCTGTGAGTAGGTACAGTAGTCCTGGCGCCTTAGGACAGCCAGTGGTACCCACGTTGCGGAGATTTGATAAATCGATGTATTGGTTCGCGTTTCATCGCAAGCAGATTGGATTCCGGCACATTTGTGTGGTGATTTTGGTTCTGCTGTATACATTGCTGGGCGCCGCGTTGTTCTGGTCAGTGGAGAGTCGGCATGAGAAATCGGTAAGCACGAAAATCACAAAATCTAGTTTTCTTGCTTAAAAACTGACCAAGTTACAGATATTCGAAACATTTGGAAAATAGTTAAAACGTAAAACTACCGTAAATCGGTTAGCTTCACTCCAATTTTTATGAAAATTAGATTTTCAGAATCAGCGTGTGGAGGCATTTGACATGAGTATAATCATGACCACCATGACCATATTTTCGAAATATTTAGAACCTAGTCATGATTATACTCATTTGAATGATCTTGACGAGTTAATTCTAAAAAATCAAGTTTCACAGAAATCGGAGCAAAACTGACAGAGTTACGGTACTTACTAGCCCGAAGGTCCGCACATCTAAAAATCTGAAATGCTGAAACCCGGCTACAGTACTCCCGATCCAAATTTGATCCACTTTCCAGAAAACCCTTCTCCACGTCCATAATCTCGAGGAGCTTCTCACGAAACTAGCTGAAAATGTCACTGAATCCGTAAACAATGAGAACACCACCACAAATGTCGCGGAAATGAAAATTTATATAAGAGTGGGTCCTAACTCTTTAGGTTTTTAAAATAATTCTCAAAGTTATCATGTTTTCTAGGAAGCCTACATAGAACTGATGAAGCTGGAAGGTCAATACAAGGGGAGCACGTATTACAAGTTGGAGGACCAGGGCAATAATTGGAAATGGACTTTCGAAAGCGCGTTCTTCTTCAGTATGAATGTCTATACCACTACTGGTTACGGCTCAATCGCCCCGGAATCTACACTCGGTCAGTTCCTGGTCTGCCTCTACGGCTTCATCTTTGTTCCTGTCACCCTAGTGGTGCTCCGCGACCTCGGACAGTTCTTTCTGGTGCATTTAACAAAATTATATGCGTTGGGAAGCCAGAAATTCCGGGAACTCAATGGAGATAAGCATGTGGATGAGGATGAAGTGATACAGCTCTCTATCAAAGCGTGTCTCCTCTTGTTAGCCTCTTATCTTGGGTTGTGCACAGTTTTTATATATTTCTATGATGAGTTGAGTGGGAGTGAGCCGGGATCTGGAATGTCTATGTTTCTATGCTTCTACTTCTCATTCATATCCCTTTCGACTATTGGTCTGGGAGATGTGATGCCGAATAATGCAACGGTAAAAAAAGAAATCTTAAAAGTTTATTTATAAATCAAAATTTTTTCCAATAGTTCTCACCCATCATCTCGATCATGTTCTTCTTCGGTATGGCTGTCACCAAAGTTGTCAATAGAAACACATTTATTGCTGTGGAGAATGGAATATTTGGTGAGTTTTGAATTCAGGTTGTTTGGAAAAATTTTGATTTTGTGGGATTTTGGGACCGTTGAAGCAAAAATTATCAAGAAACATGTCATGATTATACTTTTCTGGACCGTTTTGTTGAGTAAAATCCAAATTTTTGAACGAGGATCAATATGGACCAAAACTGACCAAGTTATTTACTTGCTAAAATTGTAAATCTAGATTTTGGAGTTTAAGCCGCAAACCCTAAAAAATGACGATAATTTTTTTAAACAGCTAATTTTTAACGTTTAATCCTAATAAAGACTCTAAATTGTAGTCAGAAGGCTAAAACTATGATTTTTCAAGCATTTATATGTTGAAATTGCTGAAAATTGGCAGAAATACTAAACAAAGAAAGCTGAATAGGAATTATATGACATTGTTAGTATTTGAATACGACATTATCCTGTAATTGACAAAAACTGGCCTAAACATGATAATGATACTGAAAATGAGCCCAATTATCGAATTTTTGACATTTCAATACCGTATACCAAAATTCATTAGTCTCTTGATTTCAATACGTCCCTATTTGATAATAATCCTTTTTTAAAACCTCTAATCCTTCCACGTCACTTTCGAAAACTTTTGACCTGACAACTCAAATTTTTCATATATTTTTTTTTGTCACGTTGCTTAAAACTACATTCCCGTAATTCAATTCCAGGTACCCTCACACTCGTGGAGAACAAACTAGACGGAGTGGTTACACGTGCCTCCGCAAAACCAGAAGACAAGCCGCCATCGCCAAAGGTGCAGAGGGCTTTCAGTATGGACGCCGATTCGGTGGCTCAGGTACTTCAGATATCACCTAACAAGCCTAAATCCCTAAATTTCAGGCCGACGAGACGCCGAACGAGATTCTCAACAACTTTACCGTCCGCTCCATCGCCACTTTCATGAAATCGAACGCCGATATCTATGGCGGAGGATTCGGAAGGGTGCAACTGAGAAGAGGCGATCTGATGAATACGGATAGCCAGAATCAGAATCAGAATCAGGCGACGGTGAATAGTGTGTCACAGTTGAGGAATAGGAGACCCTCACAGAATATCAATAATAATGTTTAGTTTTGGGGAAATTGAATTATTTTTTATTAGTTTTAGACACTCTTGTACATATATAATATGTAGAATGGATGAATAAAGTATTTTTGGGTTTATTTTTATGTTACATTCACAAATCTAGACCATATATATATATATATATATATATATATATATATATATATATATATATATATATATATATATATATTTCAAAGATCTTTGAAATAATTACAACAAATATTTATCCCAAAACACAAAAAATATTAAAAATATCATTAGCCGCTCCTTCTCTTCCTTGATTCATTCCTCCTTGACAATATACCAAATCAACTTTTTTTTCTTTTTATTTTTCAAAAATTGTTTTTTCCTTTTACCAGAACACACTGCACAAATCTTTACTATAAAAGTGGAAAATTATTCAAAAATAACTTTTATTTCACTTCCGCAAATGCCTAGGGAATACTTCTGTGCGGATTGATCTTATGATATTGAGTATTGCTGCCTTTATATCTCTCCAGCTAAAACTCCTGTAACTCGGTTCAATTTTTATCTACTAAAAATTTGAGAAAAGATTCGGAATCCTCATAAAATCAGCTTTATAGACATATAAGTTTCTATTGAAAAAATGAAAATCGCAACCGTGTACTCCACGTGGACAATCACTTCCTCCATCTCCTCCTGGCTCCCAAACTAAAAGTCGTGTAACTCGGTTCATTTTTTACAAAATGATATTTGAAAAGAGATTCGGAATCCTCATGAAATCAGCTTTCTAGGCATGTAAATTTTAATAGAACAAATGGAAGCCGCAATCGTGTACTCCTCGTGGACAATTACTCATGGTCCTAGGCTCCCAAACTAAACGTCCTGTATCTCGGTTTTCGACTTAACTTTGGTATTTAGTTTTCAATTTTTGGTTTTTTTCTTGAACTTCAATTGATATATATTTTCAGTTCTCTCACAGAATGCCGCTTTCTTTCGAGCAACTCTCCGACATCTCCTACACCGTCGCCGTGATCTTCTGTGTCTCGTGCAACATTCTCCTCCTCTATCTAGTCTACACGAAAAGCCCGAAGCACGTTGGCACCTACAAACATCTTATGACATTCTTCGCTATAAACGGAATTCTCCATTCGATTTTTGATTTTATCACAAAACCCATTTTCATAATGTTGGAGGGGAACGCGTATCATGGGAATATATTGGTGTATTTCGTGTTGAATAAGAGGTTCCCGTCGAAATGGTGGGCTGTGTTGGCGACAGGTAATTAAATAGTTATTAAATTAAAATAAATTGAAACTTTCAAAAATAAAACGAATTTTGAGAAATCTACGGCTTCTTTCTGGCAGTGATCTTTGTGATTTTCGCAGTTCATTTTATATTCCGGTATTGGACAATTACTAAGTGAGTGTCAAATTGAAATTTTTATATGACTAGGTAGCTTAAGGCTTCAGGTATACTTTTGTAGTTGACACTTTTTTGATAGCTCCGCCCAGTTTTGAGATATGCGTCTTTAAAGATGGGTAGCTGGAAACGCGGGGGAGAGAGAGGGTGGAGGGCGCAGAGAAGTCAGACACTCTCGTTTCTCAGCGTCTCCTTTTTTTCTTATTTTTGATGAAAAACATGAAAAACTTTTAAAAAAAGAATGTGCAAAAGAGGAGACGCAGAGAAACGAGACCGTCTGACTTCTCTGCGCTCTCCACTCTCTCTCTCCTCCGCGTTCCCAGCCACCGCTCATCTTTAAAGGCGTATATCTCGAAAGTGGGCGGAGCTATCAAAAAGTGGTCAACTACAAAAATATAGCCCTATCCATACCCTACAATTTAATTACAAATTCAAAATATTTTTGATATCCAGAAACCCGAAAATCCGGTTTTTCAACTTCCCCTACTTCATCTTCTGGATCCTCCTCTCCTATTATTTCGGTGTTGAATACTCCGCGATTCTTCATATCGAATTTTCAGAGAGACCCGATAAAACTGAGTTTATACGGTAATTTTCAAAGCTAAAAATTTTAAACTTGAGTAGAATTTCAGCCAAAAAATGCAGGACGACTTTGGGCACAGCATGAGTGAGGTGACCTACATGGCCGCTCGGTTCGTCAAGTATTCTGAGGAGGAAGGCGTTTTGAGAATCGATTGGAGACAAGTCGCCTTCTATTTTGCAGCCGTGAAAACTATGATTTTAAGTGTTATCATTCTGATCTACTGCGGCACTGCCATCACGAAATCGATTCGGAGGGATTTGAAAGCCCTGGCGTCAAAGGAGAGGTTGAGGTTGGAGTTGAACTTGTTTATGGCGCTGATTGTGCAGGTATGTAGATCTGAAATCGGCTATATTTTTGTAGTTGGAAGTTTTTTGATTGGAGTGCAGAGTTTTGAGATATGGGGCTTAAAAGATGGGCGGCTCCGAAAGGAGAGGGCTTTAAACGCTTGTATCTCAAAACCCTGAACTCCTATCAAAAAACTTTCAACTACAAAAATGTAGCCTTTGATTTGTTCTACAAATACATATAAAAACTATTAAAAACTTTCCAGACCGTCATCCCGCTCCTCATGATCTACTGCCCGTTCCTCCTCATGTGGAACTTCCCCATCTTCCTCGGCATCGAGACCGCCCGTCTCACTGGAATCGGAGTGGCACTGTATCCAGGAATCGACCCTCTCGCTATCATTTTCATCGTCGCCAATTATAGAAGAGCCCTGTTAAACCCGTTTAGAAGACTTGTGCTCCGCCAGAATGTCAGTTATACTGTAAGAGAGATCTCGTCGACGAGCCGGTCGGGTCTCGGAGCGAAAATTGGACCAACTAATTGACCTATTTATGTACATTGTGAAATAAATAAAATGGTAAACATCATAAAAATTGTTATCAAAAAAGTTGACGCTTAGTTATCAGCACGTCAGAAGAGTGTTCCCAATAGACTCCACGAAGACTTTGGTCTCTTATCAGAAAACTTTTTGCTAAAGAGTGTAGGGTAAGCAAAAAAATCAAAAACGAAGTTAGTGGAAAACATAAAATAGACATTAGGTTAAAAACATGTTAATAAAAAGGAAAAATTGTGGTTTTCGGTGAAAATTTGAATCGACCGGATTTTAGATCCCGTTATATGCTCCCAATGTTCCAAATTGTAGCATATATACTAAACAAGACACGGGCTACATTTTTGTAGTTGACAACTTTTCAATAGCTCCGCTCATTTTCGAGATATGCGTCTTTAAAGTAATAATCCAAGAAGATGGCGAGAGAGAGGGAGGGAGGGAGGGAGGACGCAGAGAAGCGAGAGTGTCTGTTTTCTCTGCGTCTCTTAGGTAGTAATGATTTTGACAGTTTTTGAACAGATTATAATGATTTTTAGTATATTTTTGATTCAATTTAAGGATTTTTAAGATATTTTACCTAATTTAAACAAATTTCAAAAATTTCAAAAACAAACTTTGGCAATTTTCTAGGGTTTGGGACGAAACCCGGATTATATTTTTGGCTTTGACATCAATTTATTCAGTAAAAACGCGATTCTAGTAGAACGAAGAAAAAGAGACGCAGAGAAACGAGACACTTTAGCTTCTCTGCGCCCTCTCCTCCCCTTCCTTCCCTTCCCTCGGTATATCCCTCTCATCTTTAAAGGCGCATATCTCAAAAGTGGGCGGAGCTATCAAAAAGTGGTCAACTACAAAAATGTAGCCCAAGACATGCTTTGTATACAGATTCAATATTGAAAAACTGGGCTTAAAGGGGACGTTGTGACGGGATGTTAAATCTCCTTATTTTGAGGTTGTTAGAAAACAGGGTGGTCACAAGAGGTTAACTTCAAACGGTCACATCTCTGTGAGGAGTCGTCTTACAAAAAAGTTGTCAACTACAAAAATATAGCCCTAAGCTTGTTGAGTACTCATTTCAAATACTAAACGGCTGGACTTAAAGAGAGCATTGTGACGGGATGTTAAATATCTTCATTTTGAGGTTGTTTGAACAGAGGTTGGTCACAAGAGGTTAATTTCAAACGGTCACATCTCTGTGAGGAGTCATTTTACAAAAAAGTGGTCAACTACAAAAACATAGTCCTTGTCTTGATTAGTATACATAACAAAACGCAAAATGATACGGTGTTATTCGGAGCCGTGACGGGACCTCAAAGTTCTCTTCTAATCCTCAATAAATGGAAAATTTCTATAAAATTGAACATTGATGTGAGATAGAACGTAGCGGAGGAAAATCCAATTAGTCATGAAGATCATCCCATCCATTCAAAACATCCCTTTCTCTTTTCTCTCCTGCTACACTTTATCGCCGCAGCGGCCGAGAAAACATTCCGTGTGTTCTGTGGTCAGGGTAACATGCCATGTAGAAAACAGAACACTCAAAAATAATAAAATTGACAGGAGGTATAAACAAATTATTGGGTTTTATTGGCTCCAAAGAACTTAAACTTCAATAAATTTTCAGACACAGTTTAAGAAAGCTGTAAAAGGTTACTGTAGGGCTACTGTAGCTGTGAGGAGTCTCCAGAACCGCGCCAACGTCACCCCAGTGCTTCCAGCCAACCAATGATCACATCACTTGTTGCAATTCCAGAAGAATACAACAATTAGACCTACCTCTCTTTCTCTTATCATCCGGAAGAGGAAATGCAGGAAACCAATGTTCTGATCAGTGTATCATCAAAGTATCTAAGTACAGAATAGAAGTCGTAGCTGACCAATTACGACCCTTGGACCGTTTTTGTTTCTGATTACTGACTCTCAATGTCTTAAGTAGAGTAGTGAATGAGTATGAAAGGGGAACGAGGCTACAAGGATACAGTGGTCGGACAATTGGTAGCGGGCAGTGGTGGAGAGGGGGGATTGTATAAATAGAGGGCATGGGAGGCTTTGGAAGAGCAGTTTTCTTAGTTTCGGTTGTTTTTTGAAGGTTTTTTTTTCTTTACCATGAAAAAAAGTAATCCAGGATCCTTATGATCTCAGCTATCTTGTCATATGGATTTCATTAGAAATCTTTCTGTTAATCTCGTGTAGTCCTCGTGTACAACTGATATAAACAGGATTTCTCACATTTTGTATATGAGCGTTTTTAGAGCCGGTTTAAGCAGTTCTGACTGGAAAAAGATTTGCTACTTTTTTTTAAATATCAAAAATTTCGATTTCTGTAATTCTGGACGTTCAGATTTCGGGACACTTGTATATCTGAGATTTCAGTTTTTTGCGTATGAATATCCTTAAATCCGGAACTTTTTTTAAAGCTTTTTGAAAAAAAAAACCAAAATTTTCGATTTTGACAAAAGTTATTCTGCACCCTTGGATAACGAAAATTTCAGTTTTTTTTTTGCATTTGAATATTCGGACATCTGGAACTCTGTAATTCCGGAATTTTCACACTCTCCTCACACCACATTGTAGCCGAATGAGCAAAAAAACCTCTCTATTTGCTCATAACCTTCCTTTACTTGTTCTTCGTACCCCCTCCCCCCCTTTTCAAAAAAACTTGTGTTTGAACAAGCTCCGCCCCCCTTGAAGAAGTTGTTTACTTTCTTAAGAAATCATGCCACCACCATAACCAGCAACAAGGTGGAGCTGGAATTTAAGGAATAAAAGGAGTACCGTATAAATAGCAACGGTGTCTTATTTTTGCATTGTCATGATTCACTTCCTTTCCTTCACTCCTCTATCTTTGAGGATCGGACTCTTAGGCTTATGGCCTTAGGGCTTCTGGGTTTCGGATTCTCAGGCTTTGAGACTCTTAGGCTTAGGACCGTTGGGCCTTCGGGCTTTGAACCCCATCGCTTTGAACCTTTGAGGCTTAGGGCCCTAGGGCTTCGGGCATTAAGGATTTGGAGTCTTTCAGTTTTTGAACCTACCCGCATTCCACTTCCTATTTTCCGTTTCCCACCTCCTTTATCGCTTCGAATCTTCTCGTTTCTTCCAGATGACCCAAATAAAAGTGGACGCCCTCATTACGAAGCAATTCCTTGCTGCGGACCTCAACGAGATCCGTGCGATGCAAGAGGAAAGCAAGAAACATGCGCCGAGGACTGAAATTGTCTGGAGGAATGTGTTTCTCTTCATCGCTCTCCATATTGGAGCTCTCATCGGTTTATACCAGCTACTGTTTCAAGCCAAATGGGCGACCCTTGCGTGGGGTGAGTCTAGTTGCAGGGAAATCCAATAATTTTACTGCTTTTTAGTATTCCTGCTGCACACACTTGGCAGCATGGGAGTCACTGGCGGAGCCCACCGACTATGGGCTCATCGCTCCTATAAAGCGAGATTCCCCATGAGAGTCTTCCTGATGCTCATCAACTCGATCGCATTCCAAAATGATATTATTGAATGGGCCAGAGACCATCGTTGCCATCACAAGTGGACGGACACTGATGCGGACCCGCATAGTACCAACCGGGGAATGTTCTTTGCCCATATGGGATGGTTGTTGGTGAAGAAGCATGAGCAGTTGAAGACTCAAGGAGCCAAGTTGGATTTGAGTGATTTGTATGCGGATCCGGTGTTGATGTTTCAGAGAAAGTGAGCTTCTTTTTCAACTTTTCTCAAATCTAAAAATAGTTTTGGAAAGCTCATGATTCAAGCTATCTAACAGTATAATTTTCCCCTACTTATCAGATTTTATGTCGTGTACTCCTCGTGGACAAGTGTACAACAATAGCAATTCTGATAAGACTGACTAGGGTATTAGATCGCGTTTTTTCACAGTCTCATTTTCTAAAGTTGGGAATATAAAAAAATTATCGAATAGCTGAAATTACGAGCATTCTGAATCTGTATTCAAATTCAATGTACATCAAAAAAATAGCAAAGATATCGGGAGTTTGGACCTTCCTTTTTTTTTTGAAAAAATGAAAAAATAGTTCTGATTCAAAGTACTATATCTCCGCCAATTTCTTTCCTAGAAGAAATCAAAAAACAGATTCAGAATCCTCACGTCTTCAGCTATTCATTCATGTAAAATTAGAGTTTACTATTGTTAGTAGCTCGTGTACTCCTCGTGGACCATCCTGTTGCATCCGTTGCCCAGATTGTCCACGGGGAGTACACGATCAAGGTGTGTGTTTTGACAAAACTTCGAAAACGTTTTATAATCCGATAGCTGAAATCAAGGGGATTCTAATACTGGTTTTGAAATGGATCTAGGGCTAAAAGGAGGCGAGATACATTAGTTTTCGTGTAAAAAAATTTTCAAGGGGGTACTTCTCAGCCAACTTTTTCCCTAGAGAAAATGTGAAAACGGATTCAGAATCCTTACGTCTTTAGTTGTCTGGCCAGTATCCCGGATGATATGAAAACATGATTTCAGTTTTTTCGTTATCAAATATAGGTGTGGTCATTCATGTCCGGTACTCCACTCTATTTTGCTGGAACATTTTGCCCACGTGCCGCCTAGAGCAATTCATTTCAAAATTCAGTCACATTGTAGTCTACTTCAGCCCCCCTCGCTTCTCTAAACAAAAGTTATTCCAGAAACTACCTCCCCCTCGTCGGCATCTTCTGCTTCGCCCTTCCCACCGTCATCCCCGTCGCCTTCTGGGGCGAATCCGCCTTCATCTCATTCTACACGGCGGCTCTCTTCCGCTACTGCTTCACACTCCACGCCACATGGTGCATCAACAGTGTCTCGCATTGGATCGGATGGCAACCATACGATCATCAAGCGTCTTCCGTAGACAATCTATGGACTTCTGTGGCGGCAGTGGGGGAGGGAGGACACAACTACCATCACACGTTCCCACAGGACTATCGGACGTCGGAGCACGCAGAGTTTTTGAATTGGACACGAGTCCTTATTGATACAGGAGCCGCGCTGGGGCTGGTCTATGACAGGAAGACGACAGCGGAGGAGGTTATTCAGAGACAATGCAAGAATTATGGATGTGAAGCGGAGCGAGTGAAGATGTTGCAGAAATTGGGATAATTTATTTTGGAAATTTTAAAAACTTTATTGAAAGATCTCATAATATTACTCCCCTGTATTATAAATATATAATCGTCTTGTATTTATCCGTGACTTTGGCGCCGTCTCCTCTGGATCCTCTTCCCAAGTCTGCTCATAGCGATCAGCGGTCTGCACACTTGCCACCTTGATCTGCGACGTCGTCTGAGTAGCGCTGTTCCTCATTTTCGCGCGCTCATCGAATTTCTCGTTTAGCATCTTTTTCCTGGAATGTTCACCAATTTTTGGGAGTAGGGGGTTTCAAGAATACTTGCAAACCGGGCTGCTTGCTTCAAAATCAATATTATGGGGTGAAAAATATACCAAAATGTAGGTCTCGGCGAGTTCTATGTCCTTGGGTCGAATGGCTACTCAAAAAATCCGGAAAACACGGTCTTCCAGCAGAAAAATCACACTTGTAGCTTGAAAATCGTAGAAAATTGTCAATTTTCGCTTAAAAACTGTGATTTTATCTTTGATTTACAGCGAAAAAATAGCGTTTTAGTGATTGTTTTAGCTATTTTTAGTTGTTTTTGAGTATTTCAACGCTTCACTACTCAATTTCCCTGGAAAACCGGGAATTAATGCTGTTAGACCCATTTTATACATCAAAAATAGCGTCAAACGCGCGCCAGACTCAAAAAAAGCCTGAGATTATTTTGACTTGCAAAAATAGCATTCTAGACCGGCCTGCGGCACAGTAATGATTAACCATCCGACCCGTTTTATATCATATAGATAGAACTCGCCGAGATCTACATTTTGGTATACTTTTCAATTCATAATATTGAGATTCAAGGGAGTTACCCCCTTGCAAGTATGGTTTCAAGGATTTACTCACTGATGATTACTCATAAACCGCATCAACAACTTGTTGCCCATCTCCATGTTCTCCGAGTACTTTGTAGCGACATCTCCCTCGGTCCTCATGGTTTTCTTCTTGGACGGGTCGATGGACCCGAATTCAGACACCCCGATGGACTTTTTGCGGCTCTCCTCGGCAGCCACCGATAGTGTTGTCTTAAAATCGTTCTCAATTCTTTGAACGATTTGATTAAAAAGATATTCCAACTGCATTTGTATCACATTAATACACATTGATACCACTGAAAGTCCTCCCAGAATAAACACAATCCCACCCACTGCCACGGAATGGCTCGGCGTGAAATCTCCGAAACCAATTGTGGTCATGGAGATGAAGAAGAAGTAGACGGACTCGAATAGGGTCCAATTCTCGAAATAGGCAAAGTAGGCAACGCATTGAGTCATCCAAAAGAAGAGGACAATGATGACGAGGAGTAAGGGGATGGGTCGGGTGCCGTCGGCGTTGGGAGGTGGAGTCGAGGTTTCCATTAGGGGCGTTTTGTCGATGGAACCCTGTAAATCAATCATTTGAGATCCCGTCACAGCGACCTTCGGTAAGTACACTAAACACAACTAGGGCTACATTTTTGTAGTTGTCAACTTTTTTATAGCTCCGCTCCTTTTTGAGATACGAGTATTTAAAGATGGGCGACCGGGGAGAGGGGAGAGAGAGTGGCGTAAAGAAGCTCTCATTTCCCGGCGTTCTCCAAATTGAAAGATTCGAAATTTAGATTTTTGAAAAGAACAAATCTAGGCGGTTTCAAAAATACTAAATTTGGCATAGATTGAACAAAAATTTCTAGATTTTCAGCTAAAATGGAAAAAAAAGAAAGTTTTTTTCAAAAATTTCAAAAAAATTTATTTTGAAGACTTTCTCACAACTTTCCTTTCAGTTCCGCTTTTTCAAGATTTAAATCCTATACTAAACAAATTATGGGCTACATTTTTGTAGTTGATTACTTTTCGATAGCTCTGCCCACTTTTGAGTTACGCGTCTCTAAAGATGGGGGATTCATACCTGGAGGTGCAATGAGAGGAGAGCGTAGAGAGACGCAGAGAAGTTATAGTGTCTGACTTCTCTGTGTCTCTAACTTCAATCATATCTACCCATTTTCAAACACTTTTGGGTAAAACTTATTTTCGGGTGTACCGGGACACTGAAATTTGAAAATCTTCAAAATGTTCGAAAAAAAATTGAGCTCACATTTTGACACTGAAATTTTTAAAAAGATTTTCAGAAATACGTAATCTACAGTAACGTTATGAATAAATCTTTCCTTGGAGTGAATACAGTACCCCTGACTCGGCTACCACTACAGTACCCTTACCTTGCTACTACAGTAATCTCTGCCATCCTTATAGTACCCATGTAGTGACTACAAAACTCCTTCCCTGTTACTACAGTAGTCTCTCCTAAGTGCTCTCGGAACCCTACAGTACCCCTTCTCTGATATCCAACTCAGATTGCTCATATCATCGCTAAACTCATTTCCTCCTCAATAAAATCCCAATTGTCAGCCAGCGCGCCTGCAATTAAAATGAGTCCCCTTGTCAAATTTCCCGTCAGCTGTTCTATCCTCTTGTCATTTTACACCTACAACAATTTGTCAGAAAACATAAATATGTTGAACATTCGGGATATTAAATATGATGGGTTGTGATGGGGGACAGGTGTCTTCTCTTAGTGGATTTCATAATAACAGAGATTTTTGATCTTCTGGAAAAGATTAGAGTCTAGTGAGGTCAAACTGATTGTCACAATCAGAGAGCTCGGCTCATTAATTATTCTTTCTCTGATGCATCGGGCTCATCGAGCAGTTGGCTCCTCGGAGAAGCTCTCGACGCCCGCTATTAAAAAAGGTGTCAATAAATTTCTATCTCTCACCTCCTCCAAACTCTGCACTTTCCGCCGCCATCGCAATTTTGCTCGCAGCTTTTGAACCCACGGGCGGCCGATGTTTTGCCAGAAGTCTAAAAAATATAACTCTGGGTAGATTTTTCTTCAATGAAAACTCACGATCCACAAAATAGAACAGCATATTACCCCAGTCATTCAAGATATTGATGACTATGGGGATGCCAATCATTGCATACAACATGGTACATACACGACCCCATAGAGTGACGGCGGCAAGGTCTCCGTAACCTGGAAAATGAAAATTTTTGGGGTTGTTGGATAGCTGAAGACGTGAGGATTATGAATCTGTTTTCAAAATTCGATTCTGATCAAAACTCGCTGGGATATGAGGGAGTTTGTGTAGGAAAAAAGTTGGCTGAGATACAGGACCTAAAAAAATTTCACGTAAACTATCGCATCTCGCCTCATTTCAGTCCTAGATCGAATTCAAAAACAGTTTCAGAATCCTCTTGATTTCAGCTAGCCGATCATATAATTTTTTTCAAAATTGTCATGAACGTTCGTCGTGTACTCCCCGTGGACAAGCTGTGCAACAATCTGAGCGGAGGCAACACGCTTGTCCACGAGGAGTACACGACCCAAGAACAAACTAATATGATTTCACATGAAAGGATAGCAGAAGACGTGAGGATTCTGAATCTGCTTTCGAGTGTAACCCCGTGTACTCCTCGTGGACAACCACGAGACACGAGTCAAAAACCAAAATTTTATAACAAACAATATACCACTAGAAAGCTCAGCTTGTGAGGATTTCGAATCTGTTTTTAGTTTTTGCAAGTTCAATTTTCGCTTACAAACAACTGAGATTTACTGTGCCTGCCCACCAGTCCTCCCCCAAGAGTCGACGTATTTCCCGTCATTTTTAACTTACAAAAAATCTGAAAACGGATTCAGAATCCTCAGAATATCAGCTTCATTTTCAAATTTTCAAATTTAAAAAAAACTCACCAATAGTAGTATAAATCGTACCCGCATAGTACAAGCCTCCCCAAATGTCCCATCTCGTCGTCATCTTGCTATCTATCGTAATCCCCATCGCCGCGTCGTACTCCGACAACACTCTTCTCAGTTTTGTCTCCGAGAATTCTGATGAGTTGGCACCACCAGCACTATGATACATTACCTAAATCATTGAATTGATTGAGTAATTAATTCTCCAGTAGATCACACCTGCAACCGGTGCACAAAGACCTGTTTGGCTGCGATACTTGTCCGGAGTACCCGCATGTTCTCCTCGTTTTTTGTCGATTTCTCGTGCTCCGCCTCACAGAGCATGAATAGACCGGCACCTAGGAAACTGTACACGATGAGGACACCGATTTTGGCCAGATGGTGAAGATGGTATCGCTCATAGTTGACAGCAACCAGGTTCCAGAACATGCTGAAAAATTGATGAAGATAGCGTTTTTCGCCGAAAATTTGTGTTTTTCAGTTCTTAAATATCAACATTTTTTGCCTCAAAGAAGTTAAAATTTGATCCAAAATTCCATGTTTTTTCATGAAAAAATCACTTGTTTTGGTTTTGAAACCGCTGAAATTCTTCATTTTCTGACTTGAAACTTCTACAAACTAAAATTTCTGAAAACGCGCCAAAACACGCCAGTCAACCTCAAAATGCATAAAAAGCGTTTTTCAGACCTCTTAAACATCCCAAAATTTAATTACCATCAAAAACGCGCCAACGACACGCCAGACACAAGAAATGAGCATTTCAGACCTAAAGCTCCAAATGTTTCAAAAAATGAAAATTTTACAATAAACGTCAAAGACACGCTAGACAACTCTTACAGCGTTCTGTTTTTTCAAACCTTTCGATCATCCCAAAATCTAAATTTCAGTAAAAACGCGCCAATGACACGCCAGAAACTCTAAATAGCGTCAAAGGTACACCATCTTGATTTAGAATTCAAAACTTACAACATTTTCGAAATTTCCAGATAATTGGGAGGCGACTAAAAATAAATAAATATAGGTGTCGGTCGAGTGAAGAAAACAAAAACTGCTCGAAATGATGCAGTCAAGTTGAAAAGAGGAGAGAGAGAAAAACGAACCCGAATGTATGAAATGTGATATCAGTGATATCTGTCGGCGGGTCGCCGATAGACTGAACTGCCCTTTTTTCTGCCCCGTCCTACAGAAAAATACTGAATTTTTGATCTGAGCAAGAGAGAGAGAGAGCAAGAATTGAAGCACAAAATTCTTCTTAGTTTCAATTTTTGCTCTTACGTAAAAAGGCGGAAGTCTTACAATTCGAGGATTAGGAATTTTTTTTTTTGAATCTTGCATTCTCTCAGCGTTTTTGAAAAGTTTTAATCTTCATGACCAAAAAATATCGCACCCCAGCGCTTTCAAGGATTCCAGGACCCGGATAATTGGTGTCAAAATTTGAAATTCAAATTTTTTTTATTTGCGAAAAAGTCAAATATTCCGAAAAATCATCGAAAATTGAAGAAATGTTTCTTGACAAGAATGCTTGAAACCCTCAATTTTTGAATATTCAACTTTCAAAACGCGTCAAAGGTACGCCAGACATCTCAACAATTGTGCCAAACCTTTATTTTCAGAGTGTTAAATCTCCTATTTTTAATCAAGAATTTTCAAAAACGCGTCGAAGGCGCGCCAGTGTTTTCAAACCTTATTTTTGAAGGTAGAACTTCAACAATATAGAACGCGCCTAAAGCACGCCAGACAGTCTCAGCCGTCAAAAATAGGAAGATCGCGCCCGAGGCACCCCAGAATCTCCCAAACTTGCGGTTTCCGTGAAGAATACTCTCACTATTTCAGCTCAAACGCGCCCGAGGCACGCCAGACAGTCTCAATCTCATTTTTCTGGAAACGTTTTACCTAGAAACCTAGAAACTTACCGCTCTTTGGCAAAAAAGTTGGGCATTTTGTGAAAAGAGAAAATTGAATGGAATGAAAATAAGTATAATTCATATTTTTCATTTTTCTCTCATCAATTCACACCCCCACCCGTAACTCCAGGTGTTCACCACATTTTTCTATCAAAAAGACTCACACTTATCGAAAAAAAATCTCCGGCTGGCTTATTCTATTCCATCGAAAATTTTCAAAAATCGAAGTATTGGGGATCAAACAAAAATGTCTCCAGACTCATCCGGAGGAAACCAACTGCTTCTGTGCAATTTCTATTTCTCTCTGCGTCTCTCACTCTCTGTGTACTATTTTTTGAGAGTGGTTGGGGGTCTATCTCTTATCCTTTGACCATTTGATTTTTGTTGAGTAGTGGGTTAGAGGGATGAGGTTTGACAATGGGGGTGTTCTGATGGGGCACAGAGATAAACAACTTGTTCGGAAATGTTTTGACAAGGATATAATTTATTTGGGGAATAGTGGAATTAGAAATAAATAAATATAAATAAAAAATACCATAAAACCTCTAATTGAAAAATACATTTTTGAAAAAAATTCAAGATAGATCAAGTTACCGGTAAATCTTTAAAAACAGGGACAATTAAGAACTAGTGATTTCCTTTGTGATTGACGGGAAATTAACGAGAAAAATCCGGTAGCGGCAGCTTTTTGGACTTTCTGCTGGCACATTCTGAAATAATGGAGAAGGTAAATAAAAATGTTTGGCTTTGGGATAGTTATGTTTTTTTAAGACTTGGTATGCGTATTGAACAAGACTAGGACTACATTTGCAGTGTAAAATTACACTGACCAAAACCAGAGAAGCCCGAGTCTCTGGCTGTCTGCGTCTCCTATTTGCAGAGATATCAAAAAGTTGTCAACTACAAAGCTATAGAAAATTTTATGCTGATCATTTTTGTAATTGGCTACTTTTTGATTGCTCCCTCCAGTTTGGAGATACGAGCGTTTAAAGATGTGCGACTCAAACCTGGAGGTGCACGCTTCGAGAGACGCAGAGAAGTTAGAGTGTCTGACTTCTCTGCGTCTCTTACTTTGTCGTTTTTTGATTCTATTCAGTAAGTTTTTACCCATTTTCAAACATTTTCGGGTAATACTTGACTATTTTGCGGTCCCCCTCTCACCGCTCTCATGGTTAACATCATTAAAGACGCGTACCTCAAAAGTGGGCGGAGCTACCAAAATGTTGTCAACTACAAAAATGTAGCCCTTTTCTTGCTTAGTAAACATATCTAGACTCACCTCTCTCCGCCACTCTACTTATCACCAAATACATCAGCGACACCGTCACTATTCCCAATGCTACCAGGATCAACAGGCTCAATATGATATTAGTCCGAGTGAAGCACACTTCTGATGACGTCACCGTTCGGAGTCTTCTGGCCTTCTCAGATGTCTTGTCGCCGAGTTCTGATTCAGGGAGGTCTTGCACGTTCACAGATGGCGCCGCTACATCAAAATCTGCCAGCAACTTGTTCTTATTTGATGCAACATCCCTCCGGATCAGTCGGTTCATGCTGAAATTACCTCTATGAAAGAGTTTTAAACCAAAAAACCCACGTAGCCGCCGGAATCTTGTCCATTTTATCTTTTTCTTCTCCCATTTCTTCCTCCAATTCGTCATCCAAAAAGTCGCTATTGGTGTAGTCTGAGCTTGTGGCGAACTTTGCAGACTTCTGAAGTCTTGTGTCATTTGGAGGTCTTGGGAATCCAGGGGGTATGTCATCGGAGACTCTAGTCATGACGTCCAGAGATTCAGTTTTGGAGGAGGAGCGATCCTTACAGGTGGGTATCACACAAGGTGTCTCCGCCGACTCCTTCATCTCCACTCTTATCATACAACTGAAGAATACCGTCGGCTTATCCGCAAACTTGAACACACTCGACATCTGTCCCGCCTCCAGTTCCTTCTCCTTATATTCCAACTCTTTCAGTATAAATGCGTCGAGGGAACACCCAGCCTCATCGACCAACTTTTGTCCAAACCCCTGGCCGTCATCGACGACACAAGAGTGGACAGTCATACAGTACATCTCCTTGTTGCTACCGTCGCACGACCATTTATGGTAGACCAAGTCGCCTACTGTAGCGTGAGATAACGGGGCGCCTGTGGAGCTCTCCATGAGGACCTCGTACTTGCACACGGGCGCCGAGGCTTCGTCTTGTTGTTGGATGCTCTGGGGGAGCTCGGATGCTGGCTGCATACTTACATCCAATGCGTTTGTCACTGTCCTTTCGGACTCGGTGTACTGGCACTGTACGTGATAACTCCGATCCGTTTGGGTTAGGAAGACAGGGTGGAACATTAGAATGACAATTGTGTCTAGCAAAATCCCTCTTGGATTCATCATTCTCTTCCTGCGAATTCCACAATCTGAATCCACCGGGATCACTATCTCAACTGAATTCGCTGTGGAATTTCCACGGATTCTGCATTCCGACTTATGGAAGAATCCCTTAGCGTAGAGGTTCCCTAGGAATGGCTGGAGAGTTTTCATGGTGATACGAATGTGACGAATGTCGCAGATCACTTCGGGTTCTCCTGGAAACAAACTAGTTCTTTAGAAAAATAGAAAAATAAAAGGGAGCTCTGGACTTACCAACGATCCCATTTTGTATCCGTGGGACTTGGACGGAATCCGTGAAGTATAGAATAACGGAAAATATTAGGAGAAAGGGTAGCATTCTGAAAAAAGGGTGAAGGAATGAGGCATGAAGTTTAATGTAGCGGAATGACGGTCAGTTATCACGGTCAATGGAAAGTAGTCGGAGAAAATCGGGACATTGTGTACCAACAAAGAGTTTGAGATCCCGTCACGGTTTACGGAAACAGCTTCAGGGAAAATCTGACCGTCAGGAGTTAGTGTAACACCATACTCTGACCAAATTAAATTCTTAAAATTTGAGATCGCGTCACGACTTCCGGGGGAATCCAACAGCCCTGATATTTTTGAACTATACTAAACAAGACACGGGCTACATTTTTGTAGTTGACAGTTTTTTGATAGCTCCGCCCACTTTTGAGATATGCGTCATCAAAGATAGGCGGCTCATTCCGAAAGTACAGGCGATGGGAGACGAGACGCAGAGAAGCTAGAGCGCATGATTTCTCGGCGTCTATTTTCTTTTATATCTATTTGTTAGCTAAATAAGAATAACTACAAGTTAGTAAAGAATTTGGTTTTCATTATTTTGGTAATTAGTCGACATTTTCAAAATGAGTGCTCCGTTGGTAGCCACGGGTTAAAATCCAGACTTCGAAGGGATGTAACTCCACAGGAAGGGGTCCTATCAAAAAGTTGTCAACTACAAAAATATAGCCCGTGTTTTGTTTAGTAAGCATACCAAAAATTGGGGTAATCAGACAAAAATGGGCGGCGTGACACCCCTTCCTCCTGAACACTCTCCTGGTCAGCCTACTTCCTTACTCCACTATTGCATAAGTCCTCAGGGAACTGTCCCATCAAAAAGTTGTCAACTCCAAAAATGTAGCCCATGTCTTGTTTAGTATACACACTAAAAATGAGTAAAATGGACAAAAATTGCATTTTCAAACGTTTTCAAACAAAATAAAAAATTGCAGGCCACCAGCCTACCAATGCCAGAAAATTCTCGTCCAAATTTTTTCAATTCCAAACACCCCCCAAACTTCATGCCAATTAGCTATATTACCACCTACTACTATGGCTAACTGACCGGATACTCGTTCTATTCCGTAACGACCTTCTCGAGGCGACTGTATGGTGCTAATTAAGGCTGGCGGATGATTTATTCATCACTAGTTCCATCTAGGTGGCTAGTTTTGAGGGTCTCGACAGAAAAAGTTGGGAAAGATTTTTATATTTTTGGAACGCTAAGGTAACAAGGATTCTGAATCAGTTTTCAGATTCTGGGTAGGTGGAAAGTGAAGAAAGCTACGAAGTATACAGTAACTCTGACCAATCGAAAAATTGAAACCTGATTTAGAATCCTCATTCACACGGCTTTCTAGTAATACAAAAAATTTTGTGAATGTTTAATTTCTGAGTGTAATTTTAGACCAAAAATACAAAAAATGAAGAAGAAGAAATGTACTTCCGATTGAACTGGTAGGATTAGAAGAAAAGTGTCAAATAGACATGCGTCGGCAGAATAAGAAGTAGAGGAACGAAACTTTTTATGGTCATCGGATTTGGATTAGTTCGGAGAAAAGAGAGAGGGGGGATGGCTTTGTACTTTTGGTATATCTGGGACAGAAAAAAATGGTGGCATAGTTTGGAGACACGAAAATTGGGAAAAAATGGCCTAGAAGATGAAGAAATTCCCAAAATTTTGGAAGGTGGCCTAGGATTCCGGATAGATGGCCTAGGAACTCAAATACTCAAAATTTTGAATAGTGACCTAGAATTCCAGAGGGATGGCCTAGAAATCCAAATTTTTGGATGGTGGCCGAGAAATACAAACTTCCTTGATTTTGAATAGTGGCGTAGGATTCAGGAGAGGTGGCCTAGTAACCCGAAAATTTCTCTGATAGCCTAGAAATTCAAGTTCTGGCTGCCTCGGTCACAGCCTAAGAGTTTTGAGTATTTGGGTTCCTAGGTCATCAGGGCATTTTCTAGGCCATGACCGAAAATGCTGGCAGTTTGGTTTCCTAGGCCATGTCTTAAGAATTGTAGGCAGCTATCCGAAATTCTGGGAGTTTGTATTCTTAGGCCATCTCCTAGGGATTCTAGGCCACCAGTCGAAATTCCGGATATTTGGGTTTCTAGGTCATCCATCAAGGATTCTACGCCACTATCTGAAATACCGGGAGTTTGGATTCTTAGACCATCTATCAGGGATTCTAGGCCACGATTCAAAATTACAGGGCTATGGGTTTCTGGGCCATGTCTCATAGATTTTTCGTCAATTTTTCCAAATTTCGGGTATTTGGGTTCCTAGGCCACCTTTCATGGATTCCAGGCCACTATCCGCGTATTTGGATTTTAAGGCAAACCACGATTCAAAACTTTGGAAATTCGGATTCCAAGGCCATCTTAAAGGAATTCTAGGCCACAACTCAAAATTCTTAAAATTCGGATTCTTAGGCCATCTTTCAAGGGTACTAAGTCAAAATAGGGGATGTTTGGTTTTTTAGGCCATCTCCTAGGGATTCTAGGCCACGATTCAAAATTCTGGGAATACAGATGCCTAGGCCATATCTCAAAGATTATAGGCCCCCTATAACTACTCCAAGGTCAAAAAGAAAAGTAACAAAAGATAAGATATGAAAAGGCGGCATGCCCACCATCACCAAAAAACAGGAAAGATGGGAACCAGCTAGCCAAGAAGACGACGAACGAAGTGAACGGATAGTCGGAAAATGATACGCATAGAAAACGAATAAATGAAAGGAAGAATAAGATGCTAATGATGGCAAATGAAATGAATGATGACGTGAAACTAGGCGGATGAAGGGGGGGCAATTAACACACGATTTCACTAATTAGGACGGCAAGCTTAGTTTCCGCTAGGATTTCTACAAGTGGCATAATTAGTCGACGTCCGGATGAGTTGTGCAATCGACGTTTGTACTTCTTGTACTTGAGAATGAAAAAAAGGGAAATGCAACAATTTTTCTGGAGTGGACATGTTCTGGAGTGGTCTTTTTGGGAAGCGATTTTTAAATAATGCTCAATATAACTTTATTCTCAACTTCAATTAAAAATTACTTCTTCTTCTTGAAGACAATCTCATAATTCTCGCCGGTCTCGCCACCACAGACACCTGGACAAATGGAGTCTCTGACCGGGTAGAGAGCGGCATAGAGTGGACGGTAGACCCAGCTCATGACGCTGGTGAATCCGGTGACACATTGGGCGAGTGGCAGGAAGGAGAAGTAGGCGGGGCAGTAGTTGTACTGAAATATTAGGTTAAAATTAAGAAAACTAAGATCATAAAGATGTTAAATCAGTTTTCAGATTTTGATAATGTCGAAAATTAAAGAAGTTACAAAGCATACTGTAACTCAGTCCGATTTTGACCGATCGGAAATTTGAAACCTGATTCAGAATCCTCGTTTTCTTAGCTTCAATAATGGTAAATTTTAAATTTCTGCGGGTAATTTAAGACAAAAATAGGCCTAGACTGGAAACCTTTATAACTCGGCTCAAAGTTGACATATTGTATGTCTTCAAACTGTTATAACTGAAAATCTAAAAACGCTACAAAAATTATGTCAAGTTCAAAAAAATCTGCATAAAATTATGCATATTTTTGTAGTTTTCAACTTTTTGATAGCTAAGCCCATTCTTCAGATATAAGAAGTTAAAGTCAGAGTAGCGAAAAGAGAGACGCAGAGAAGGCAGTCGCTTTCACTTCTCTGCGTCTCTTCTCCCCCTACCTCCCGTTCAGAAAATACCGCGCATCTTTAAAGGCGCATATCTCAAAAGTGGATGGAGTTATCAAAAAATGGTTAACTATGAAAATATAGCCCTGAAATCGATCTACACAAATATATAAAAAATATATCAACTGAGACTATAACTGACACCGTGACGGGCTTTCAAAGTTAGTCGATTTTTTTTGTACCTGAAAATACATCTCGGTCACCGAGATCAAAGTTTCCACATCATTCGGCAACACGACTCCATACACCAGTTGTCCACAGTAGTTACAGGTGTAATTGTCATAAAATGCAGAGGCATTTCCGATAAGGAATAGGAAGAAGATGGTTTTGAGACAGCGGTTCATCTTTTAGAGACCGTATTATGGGAATTTAAGACCTGGAAGGGGGGGTATAAGAGGGCTTGTGATAACAAAAAGGCGGTATTGATATGGAAATTTTTATTCAATTTCCAAATGGAAAATGTTCGAATATAACAATAAGAATGATCTTCACTCCTCCACCTTCACCACCTTCATTGTTACAAAAGGCGCCGGCTCCTCCGATGTCAAAAACGGGAATGGTAGATTTGTGAGGACTGTGATAATGCTCACAATGATGAAAAGGCGGGACCATCCATCCCCATTTTCACTGGAAGTTATCCACCCCACTACAATCGGTGCTCCGAAATGGATCAGGTAGGCGCAGAAGGAGATAACGGTGATGGCGAAGTGCACGTGTTGACGGCAACGCTAAAAGTTTTGTGTGTTCAGTGGAGCGCACTTTCTACACTACGAAATCTATAATTACCAACTGAATACACTTGACATTGCCCACGATATTCAATCCGGACGAGGTGATAGCAAAGGTGTAGGCGAATTGAGCAACTCGTCGATTTGATGTCATTGCCATGAGCATTAGGCCGAGAACGACACTGGCTTGGGAGACCACGGCGCAGAAGGTGAAGCGGGTCTGGAATAGGGGTACATCTTAAAAATGGGATGAGCTGTCAAAATTTTGTCAACTACAAATATAATCTACAGGAAATTTCCTACATTTTTGTAGTTTAAAACTTTTTGATAGCTCCTCCCATTCTTCAGATATGAGGCGTTAAAGTCAGGGAAGCGAAAAAAGAGACCCAGAGAATGCAGCCGTTCTAGCTTCTCTGTGTCTCTTCCTCTCGCTCTCTCCCTCCTCCTGTAGTTCACTATCTTTAAAGGCGCATATCTCAAAAGTGAGCGGCGCTATCAAAAAATGGTTGACTATGAAAATGTAGCCCTGAAATTGGTCTATACAAATATATAGAAACATTTAAGTGGAGACTAAAACTGACTCCGTTACGGACTTTCAAAGTTAGTCAATTTTAAAGACTTTTGTTCTGAGCCGCTCATCTTCAAAGGATAATATCTCAAAAATGGGTGAAGCTATCAAAAAATTCTTAATTAAGACAACATAGCTCACCTTCTCCGACAAATGATCCATTTTATCTGAAATCCGTCCCGCCGCAAATTTTACCACAGCACTCAATATAAACGGCAGCGCAGTCGCAAACCCCGTCTCCTTCACATCAAAATGAAGAACATCTTTCAAATAAGTGGGTCCATACAAAGTGAGTATAGTAAACCCAAAGTTCCCACCGAAAACCGAAAGCCACGCGGCAAGAACAGTGACGTCACTACAGATTGCCCAATAGGGGACACCCTCCTGGACGGGCGTCTCTAATTTGCCACTTTCGATTCTTCTCAATTCCTTCTCCGACACATTTCGATGAATCCTCGGGGAATCTGTGTAGAAAGTGAAGAAAATTGTGTAGATCAAAAGAGTGACCGCTCCAAATATATAGTAAATCGATCGCCATCCGAGATATGGAGTCTCACAAAGAATTCCAGAGATGGGCATACAAATTATCATGCTTAACTGGAACGCACACGACAGGATGGCTAGAAATGTGCCTGTCTCGTTGCGGGGCGCCCAGATTCCTGGGATCACACCGACCACGGTGAACAAGATAGAGATCCCCAATCCTTGAAGTACCCGACACAATATTACGGCGTAGTAGTTGAAATCAGCAGCTAGCGGGAAAAATATGGAGCCGACGGCGGAAATGACACCGGAGATTGTGAGAACCACGCGGATACCCAGGGCATCGATAAGGGGGACCGAGGGGATGAGGCCTATGACGGCGCCGATGGCCGTGGAGGAGAAGATGAAGGATTTGTGAGTGGGCGATGACATCCAGTGGGGGTCTGGAACGAATAGATTAAATTTTCAATATGTTAGGTGTGATCAGCTCTTCAAAACGCTTCGAATGAGTATAATCATGGCATGGTTGGGTCCCACCACGAAAACTACGGTATGCGCCTTTAAAAGTGACTACTGTAGTTTTCGTGGTGTAACCTAGCCATGCCATGATTATACTCATTCGAAGCGTCTTGACGAGCAGATCACGATTAACTAACTTAAATTTTAATTTGAGCAGAATTTTCGCTTCAAAAGTTGAAAAGACTCACCACTACGATTCATCGCCTGATGCCGCTCTACCAAGTCGCCCATACAAATCACAGTGAAATTAAAAGTGATCGAATTCATTTGTGGTAGAGTTAGACAGAACAACCTGGAATTTTTTATATTTTTTATTTGATCTACCATTTACAGTAGCCAGGAACTTACAGTAAAACCATAATGTACAACCGAGTTTTGTGGCAGAATATGAATTTCGAAACTGTTCGCTTTTTCTTCTTCTTCTCATATTCATAGATGACGTCTTCTGGTGATGGGTCATCTGGAGAATCCGGTGAAATCGATAGCTGGGAAAATGAAGAAGAAGACGACGACATTCTCGGTAGACGGTTGTAGGAAAATGCCATTTTTATTTATATTTATTTTTTCTCGGTGGAGAAAAAATTTTGGGAACAATTGAAAATGTTTTGAATTGTTTGTACAATATATGTACAATTGTTGGGGGGAACAAAAGTCGAGAAGTGGCCGTGCACACTTACACCCTTTTATTACTGGGGAAAAGTAGGAAAAATCGAAGAAGAATAGGTTCTCAACATGAAAAAAACACGCTGGGTGTCTTCAAACGGTTATAACTCAAAATCTGAGAACGTTACAGAAATTTGGTCAACTACAAAAATAATCTACAGGAAATTCTGCATATTTTTGTAGTTAAACACTTTTTGATAGCTCCACCCACTTTTGAGATATGAGGCTTTAAAGTCAGAGGAGCGATAAGAGAGGCGCAGAGAAGGCAGCCGCTCTAGCTTCTCTTCGTCTCTTCCCCTCGCTCTCTCTCCCCTCCTGCAGTCCGCCATCTTTAAAGGCGCATATCTCAAAAGTGGGCGGAGTTATCAAAAAATGATAAACTACAAAAATAAAGCTCTAAACCTGCTCTGTACACCTATATAAAAATTTACATTTAAAAAATGAAAATTAACAGTTTGAAAAAATACTTTAATTTTTCACATTTTTTTCTTGATATTCATCATTCTTGAATGTTGCAATCATGCTCTATCTGACTATGTTTTTTGCATTTTTAAACTTTTTTATTTCAAAAAAAAACAATTTCTCCTTATCCAGTCTTCGAACTCGACGTCGTTGTCTTACTTCCACTAGAGACCCCTGCGGTCAACGGTGACACTTCTGAACTTGATCTACTCGCTCCATTTATTGATTTCTTATTCTTCTTTTTCAGTTTCTCCTCGTCCATCTTAATCTCCTTATCCGCTCTCCACAAATAACACAATCCCACTATAAAAACGATGATGAACATCGCTACACCGACTCCAATAAGGCTGAACATCACAGTGCTGAAAAATATATTTTCGTAACCGGAAAATAAGAAAATTGTTATATGGATGAATAGAAAAAGTCTCGGGTTATATTTTTGTAGTTGCCCGTTTTTTGATAGCTCCGCCCACTTTTGAGATACGAGCCTTTGAAGATGGGCGGATCTTTCCGAAGGTGAGGTAGGGGGCGGGGAGACGCAGAGATGCTAAAGTGTCTGACTTCTCTGCGTCTCTCTATCAGAGGGGCTCTATCAAAGGAAAACTGCAAAAAGAAAAAAAAGAAATAAGGAGAAGAGACGCAGAGAAGTCAGACACTCTTGCTTCTCTGCGTCTCTTCTAACGCTCTCTCTCCCCTCCAAATGGCCGCCCATCTTTGAAGGTGCTTATCTTAAAAGTGGGCGGACCTATCAAAAAACAGCCAACTACAAAAATATATCCCATTTCCTTCGCTATCCATCCATATATTCAAAAACTCACTAATCACTATTCCTGCTCGCCAAAATCGGTTCGTACACCTTACTCTCATAACTTGCAAAGAATAGATTCAGCGCTTGCATTGTTCCATTCGTTTCCTCGAAACTTTTCGAGTATTTTGAAAAGTTTAATCCAATTGAGTTCATCTCCTTGACAACCGCTTCCAGATCTTTCAGCTGTTCTCTAATCGTTTCATTTGAGGTCTCCTGGATAAGCTGATCAAGGGAATCGGAGATTTCAGTGAAGTTCAACGGGATCCCAGTCACATTTTTCGCATTTTCGAATAGTGTGGTGTAGTTGTTGAGGGTAGATGAGTTGGAATCAGTTAAGCTATCCCTCCAAGTCTCCAGTGACCTGTACATGGCTTCCAGAGGGGTCTGAAGGTCAGCCAGGGCCTCCAGGTTGCTAAGATCCTTTGGGGGTAAAGAGCTATTCAGAATCTGCGCTCTGACAATTTCCAAATAAGGGATAACCCCTTGAAATCTAGATTTTCGATCGAGTGCTTGTTTCATTGACACCACACCCTGAGTAGCTAGACCTAGAACCTCCGAGTGACGGAATGGGTCGAGTAGGTGAGTTAAGGCATCTGATTCCAGACTTCTGGAGTGTTTCATAGAGCAGATGGTGTTGCGAAGAGCCCTTAGAGCATTTTGAGCATTCCGGAAATTTCGGGTGATCCGGAGCCCCAGCTGAGTTGTGTTACTAAGCCAGAAGAGTGGATTCCCAGCCAGCGCACTCAACATCTCCTTCTCCTCCCTTGTCACTTCCAACATCCCACTAATATTCCTCAACGCCATCCCCAATTCCTCTAGCTTTGCCATAGAATACGATAGGGATCTGGTGCGCACGATCTCCTGAATCCATGGATCCTTGACATCCTCCTGGAGTGTCAACAGGTCCCTATAGCCATTGGGGAACCCTAAGGAGTGTCTGGGGGTCGGGGGTACTGTAGGCTTCTGGGTTAGCAGGGTGATCATGATCATGAGATGAAGATCTCTCCCAAGAGAGGAGGAGTTGGTATCATTCAACCTCTCAAACACTTTTCTAACCTTCCTCGTGTCCACTTTCAACATTTGATCTACCGACTGAATTCCTAGTAGCTCCTCTATAAGCTCATCTACAGGAATAGTGCCATCTATCAATCCTCTCTGAAGGTATATCCCATTCGTGATTCGAGCTATCATACGCATTCGATCCACGGAGACGGACCAGGTGGTGTCTGGAAACTTTTTTTTTGGATTTCTGGATTTTGGATGTACGGTAGAGCACAATAGCTTACCATTGAGATCCCGGGTACCTGATGATACGGTGGTGCTGATGATTGTTATGAAGATTGCAGTGATTATATCTGGAAAATTGAAAAACTTCGGTTTCACAGTGTCATAAACTTACTCATTGTGGAGAACAATTTGGAACTAAAACTAAAAAGCTAAAATTTGTTTTCGAATTCTCAAAAATAGATCTAGGGCACGGTTTTTTTATTGACGTGACTTTTCACAAAAAATAAAAATTATTATTTAAGTTTGAGAGCCCGTCACGAAGTCTGTTCTAGACACAGCTCAAATATTTTTACATATTTGTGTAGACCAAGTCCAGGGCTACATTTTCATAGCAAACCATTTTTTGATAGCTCCGCCCACTTTTGAGATATACGCCTTTAAAGATGTCGGTCTGCAGGAGCGGGAGAGAGAATGAGGGAAGAGGCGCAGAGAAGCGAGAGCTCTCTTCTCGCTCTGACTTGAACTCCTCATACAGTATCGTCCAAAAGGTTGTCAACTTTTTGTTTTTCGACCATAACTTCTTTCAAATTGGTCGGATCGACCTGAAACTTGGAGGAAACATTAATTGTAGAGCTTTTGTCATGTTTAATCGAAATTCTGGGTGAAAAATCATGTTTCACAAGTTTTTTGTAAAATTTCCGAAAATCACGAAAATACGAAAAATCGCATATTTTCATTCCATGATCGGCGTATCAAAAATAGATTATGAAATTAGTGTTTATGATTGTTTTCTAATGAAAACAGTCTTGATTCTTATTTTGTGACCACTGGGACACTACTCTTGACTTGTTCCCCATGTCTCCCGGGCCTTCCAAGTTTGGTAGGACTAATATATGGAGTTTTGAACTTCAAACATCTGTAAAACTTGTATTTTTGTAGAAAACAGTATGAAACATTGCCAAACCATTGAGAGACACAAGGAAAACATTTATTTAACACTTTTATCTCGATTGAAATCCCTTAACCATTTTTTGAGACCTCCAATTGTCTAATACTGCATATCTGGTATCGATGTAAGACCAGTTCCGTAGCGAAATTATACATTTATCCGGTACTTTTGGTTTTCGAACTTATGGAAATTGTTATTTGAACAATTGTGAATATTCTGAACCGTACTCCGATACACAAGTATGTATTAATAATACTGAGTCACTCCCTACAATCTCACTCCACTTGTTCGAAAATTTCAAAATTGTACGTTTTTGCTTTTTGTTCAAAAATCACTGTGTATTTATGCAATTTTCGATTATTCACGTCAAAAAGGACCGGAATTAACTTAAAAATACTAGAAATGTCCTCTCTCACATTTTGTCATCTATTTATAGGATGACCAAAAAAATGCTGTGAGAACAAGATCACAACGAAGTTTATTTTCAATGTAATAATACCTTAACAACTAATTTATTAATCAAAACTTAGCTCAGAATATTCACAATTGTTCAAATAACAAGTTCCATAAGTTCGAAAACCAAAAGTACCGGATAAATGTATAATTTCGCTACGGAACTGGTCTTACATCGATACCAGATATGCAGTATTAGACAATTGGAGGTCTCAAAAAATGGTTAAGGGATTTCAATCGAGATAAAAGTGTTAAATAAATGTTTTCCTTGTGTCTCTCAATGGTTTGGCAATGTTTCATACTGTTTTCTACAAAAATACAAGTTTTACAGATGTTTGAAGTTCAAAACTCCATATATTAGTACTACCAAACTTGGACGGCCCGGGAGACATGGGGAAAAAGTCAAGAGTAGTGTCCCAGTGGTCACAAAATAAGAATCAAGACTGTTTTCATTAGAAAACAATCATAAACACTAATTTCATAATCTATTTTTGATACGCCGATCATGGAATGAAAATATGCGATTTTTCGTATTTTCGTGATTTTCGGAAATTTTACAAAAAACTTGTGAAACATGATTTTTCACCCAGAATTTCGATTAAACATGACAAAAGCTCTACAATTAATGTTTCCTCCAAGTTTCAGGTCGATCCGACCAATTTGAAAGAAGTTATGGTCGAAAAACAAAAAGTTGACAACCTTTTGGACGGTACTGTAGCTCAAGATTGGGCGGAGCTATCAAAAGATGATTAACTACAAAAATGTAGGTAATGTCATGTAAATTATTTCTGTATTTGACAAAATTTTAGTAGCTTTTTTACATTTTGAGTTATAGCTTTTTGTTTCTACTTTTCTATTTTTTCTTCGTTTTTTAACACTTTTCTCAGAATAAATAGGATGCGCTTTGGGATCCTTATTGCAAAAGTGAGGTAGTGGGAGCGTAGAAGCAGAGAAGCTAGAGTGTCTGCCTTCTCTGGGTCTCTCTCCTTGCTCTCAGACTTTGGAACGTTGTATCTCAAAAGTGGGCGGAGCTATCAAAAAGTGGTCAACTACAAAAATGTAGCCCGTGTCTTGTTTAGTATCCATACCAAAACTCAGGGTAGTAGCATTGTACCTGAAACTGCGACGGGATCTCAACTCTAATCTCAGCCGATTCTAATGGATCCTCCCTCCAGAATTGACAGTTGCCTCTATCCCCCTCCGTCTGTTCTTGACAGATTGCTTATTTTCTTCCTTTTCTCATTCTTATCGCCTTCCCACCATCTCTCCTCCATAACTAATTACATATACACAACTGACACCTCCTCCCCCTAGTCGTTCCGTTGTTTTGACCCAAATACTTTATATATTTTTTATTAAATGTACAATAAGAAATGGAAATTCAATGCCCCCTCTGTGTCTGTTTCAAAAGATGTTTGGTTCTTGTTTTATTTCTCGATTCGAGAAAGAGAAAGACAAAAAAAGAAATATAAATGGTGTCTCGAATTTCCTGCCGCCCCGTTTTTGCTATTTCAATCGAGCAAATTGCTATGTGTTTTGACAGCCTCTCGTTTGACTTTTCATGTGTCTCGTTTTACCCAGATTGGATGGTTTCGAAAGGTCCCTAGGTGTCCCATTGTTTTTGTGCACACCACCGGAAGTGTTTTTCTAATTGGACACTGGGTCAAGACACCCCCCTGGGGTGTCTTATTAGAATTTCTGTGTGAGAGGTGGAGTTATTAGTCGACTTGGGAAAAACATTATATTTCCCAAGAATTGTTTTTGAGAATAGCTGCTATGATTATTTTTCTTGTGGAATTTATTATTTTTGGCGGTAACCAACGGTCTTAATGGAAGAAGTTAGGTAGATACATAACCGTCCTCACATCTCACAGCGAAATGCATAGTTGGTCCCAGTCAAACCGCGATTTCTCCAAATTTTATAAATGAAAATGTCTGAAAATTGGCAGGTATACTAAATAAGACCTGCTCAACAAGAATATCACAAAATTAGTCTAGGTTGATTGCACTGGTTTTGAGATATGTGGATTTGAAGTAAATCTAAGCTTAACGGAAGCAGTGGAAGGCTGTTATCGCGACTTGTTAACGGCTCTAAACCTCTGAAACTTATCTGAAACACTAAAGAAGACCTGCTTAACAAGAATATCACAAAATAAGTCTTGGTTGATTGTGCTGGTTTTGAGATACGGGGGTTTAAAGAAGGTGTAGGCTTAAAGGAAGCAGTGGGTGGCTGCTAGTCGTGATTTCTCCAAAGTCAACCGCTCTAAACTTCTGAAAAATGGCTGAAGCACCAAACCGGACTTGCTGAATTGTATTCTCATATTGTTACAAACCAGGGTACTCACTTTTAGCACTTTTAATATTGGGTAACCAAAAGAACGGAAAAATCGGTCAGGAATGCTTCAACTCGTGTTGCAAAGTGCTACGTTCTAATAAAATTTACCGCTGGAAATGTCTGAAACTTGGCTCAAATACTAAATAAGACCTGCTGAACAAGAATATCACAAAACTGGTCTAGGTTGATAATGCCGGTTTTGAGATATGAGGATTTAAAGTTGGGGCTATGGTTAGAAGGGGGAGATACCGGGCGCCTTGTTAAAAATGAAGTTCCTTTGGAGTCTAGAAGTGAAGATGTCTGAAAATCAACTGGAATACTAAATAAACATGCTGAACAGGAATAACACAAAATATTAAAAAACTGATTACCAGTTTTTGAGATTCGACGAAAAAAAAGAAAAAATAGCAAAAATTGTGATTTTTGCGAAATAATTTTGAAAGAAAATTTTCTCAAAAACTGAACAACAAGTTTATATAAGTTGTGTGATATTCTTACTAAGCGTGTCTTGTTTAGTATTTCAGTTAATTTTTAGACATTTCCAGCAGTAAATTCCAGAGGAACATCTTATTCAGCCCGATCTCTCCGCCTTCCCATTTCACACCCCCCATATCTCAAAACCATTCCTATCAACTTAGACCAATTTTGTAATATTCTTGTTGACCATGTCTTCTTTAGTGTTCCAGCCAATTTTCAGACTTTTCCACTTTCAAATGCCAACGGAACTTCGATGGGGCAAGGTCTTTCCTCCTGTTAACGATTATGCCAACTTCAAACCCCCATATCTCAAAATCAACACAATCAGCCTAGACTAATTTTGTGATATTCTTGTTCGCCATGTCTTCTTTAGTATTCCAGCTAAGTTTCAGACATTTCCAGCGGCAAATTTTAGAACTAATCCAGAGAAGCCTGGCTAAACGGGATCCCAACATATTTTTTCGAATTTTTTAAAGATTTTTTCCGATATTTTTGCTATCCGATGCTAAAACCACTAAAAGTAAGTATCCTGGTGTGTAGCAATATAAGAATTGAGTGTATGTGTGGATCCACCCCAACTCTTCACACTAGATCCAAGTGTGTAAAGTGAATCCTACTACTCTCACCCACTTCCTCCCCCCTCCGGAACCCTCAATTTCAATTCTTGGTGTAGTGTATCGAATATATATATTCGGTTTCCCCCCTTTTATTATTATTCTTCAATTTTCAATTTTCAGGGGGAAGATAGAAGCCACTTTCCAGGAGGTCCCCGTATATCAAATTTCTTGGAATTTTTCCTTCCTGGATTTATGATTTATTAGACATTTTCAAATTCTCTACATTTTAGTGTGTATAAGTATACAATTTTTATTCCGTCATTTTCCTTTAAAGTACTAAAAAGTGGCTATCAAGTTACCCCCCTCCCCCTTTTACACACCGTGGGAACGTTCCCTCCTCCCTCTCGATTCCCCGCTCATTCCTATACGCCCTTCGTACCCTCGTCGCTCGCCGGCTTCCGTGGCGCAATAGGCAGCGCGTTCGGCTGTTAACCGAAAGGCTGGTGGTTCGAGCCCACCCGGGAGCGAAACTTTTTTTGCTCTTTTGCTTCAAGAAGGGAATTAATTCTCGGGGGTCCCTGGGGGCGTTTTTGCCGTTTTGCATAAACATAAAGGGTGATGTGACAGAAGTATTTGTCTATTTGTCACACATAATTTGCATATTCCCCTCTTCCCCTCAAGCTGCCTTGTGCACCCGACGTGTTTATTCAAAAAGAACAGACCTCGGGTCTTTAGATCCGTTTTTCACAATTTGAAGAGGTTTAGGCTCAAAGAATATATTTCTGATAACTTTGGTCATGTTAGTAAGAGTGGATACGCAGAGAAGCGAGACGGTCTGACTTCTAACTTAGCAACTTAACTTTAAAGACTCGTATCTCAAAAGTGGGCGGAGCTATCAAAAAGTTGTCAACTACAAAAATGTAGCCCTGCTTTTTGTCTATCAAGCGGTACAAATTTCATAAATTTGGAGCAAATCCTGACTTCACACCGACCGTTTGAAATTAGGACACCTTTGTCTACCACCTACAGGTACACGTTTTTGCGGCTCCATAACTTTTTAGGTTCGGCTCCTACAAAAAAGTTGTCAACTACAAAAATGTAGCTCTAGACTTGCTCTACTCAGAAAACTAAAGATTTTAAAAATCGGACCGCAAACAACTCCAGGCCGCTTTGTCAAACTTTTCCAATTTTCACAGAATTTCGAAAATTGCAATGTCCCCGGCTTACCAGCTAACCAAAACCGGGAATTTTCATATGTAGTTTCACTATCAGAGTTGTCATATCCTAAGCTAGTCAGCATTGCAAAGGGGCGGAGCCAACGACTCCGCCCCCCTTTTGCTCCCGCCCGTTTGAAGAGTAAAGAGTCTCTTACACCCATTTCACCACCACGCATCACTAATTGCCACAAATCGTCTCGGTTTTCTTCCCCATTTATATTTTTTTCTCCACCAACCCCTCCCCAGCAGATGGGCGGTCTGGTCTCTCTTTATGACTTTAGCTCTTGCAAAAGCTGTGTGAACGGCGGCGTTTTTGCAGCGGAATAAAAGAAATCTAAGAAAAAGAGAGAGAGGGAGTGTCCAAATTTCGTTATTTTTGTTGTTTACACGACGCACGGACAACGGACAACTTTTTGACCCGACATCGTTTGATCTGTGCTGCTGAACACTTTTTATATACATGAGGCTTGGATTAAGTGTGGGGCCAGCTGCTCCCTGATAGCAACAAAGTGATAAATGTTTAGTGTCCCCCTTCTTGTCCCTTCAACCCATTCCTATTAAAAATGCATCGTCTTTTCTCTTCGGGTTTCCTTCCACTCATTCTTTATTACTTTCTCTGCGTCGCATGGTCTTCTACACTATTTTTTTTCTGGGGAAGAAAATGCAACATTTTTTGGAATTGGAGAGTTCTTTGGGTTTGAGTTTTTGGGTTATGAAACTTTTTGAATGATCGCATAAAGTCAAACTTATATGACCAGAAATCTGACTGTCAACTTTGAATGTTGTAACTCACTTGATTTTGGACAAATCTGAAATTTTGCAACAGATTTGGAATCCTGACCACTTTAGCTTTCTTTTCATATATTTTTTGTTTGAATTATTTTGAATCGTGATAAATTCCGAAGCCCCTAAAGTGAATCTCCGTAAGGACGGCCTAACAAGTAGTCTCAACTGAAACCGTTGTATCTCGCTTCATTTTCGACCAATCTAAAATCTGAAATCTGATTCGGAATCCTCATAACATTGGGTTCATAGTTATATAAATTTCGTGTGGAGACTTTTGAGTTTTGGTATATTTTCGAGCGTCCGGAAGAGATTAGGGTGCAGACAAACTTTTGTTGAAAATGGTCTGATTTGAAACCGTAAAACTCTGCTGTGTGTCGTCCAATTATTTTGAATTTAGTAATATCTTATAGAACAAGCCTAGGGCTCCAATTTTGTAGTTGATAACTTTTCGATAGCTCCGCCCACTTTTGAGATATACGCCTTTAAAGACGGGCAGCTCATTCTGAAGTTGAGGTGGGGGCAGAGGGAGGAGAAGAGACGCAGAGAAGGCAGACAGTCTCGTTTCTCTGTCTCTCTTTTTTGATAAAAACCTCACAAAAAAAAAGTCCGGAGCGTGTAAGAGAGGAGACGCAGAGAAACGAGACTGTCTGACTTCTCTGCGCCCTCTACCCTCTTCCTCGCCCCGCATTTCCAGCTACCCATCTTTGAAAGCCCATATCTCTAAAATGGGCGGAGCTATCAAAAAGTGCTCAACTACAAAAATATAGCCCATTTCTTGTTTAGTATGCTTACAGGACCGTGACGGGCTTTCAATGCAGGTCATTCTCAAAAAATACGAATTTTAATAATTTTCCTTCTAGAAGTCACATTCACTTCACCCCTAACCAAGACTCATAACACACACACACACACAACAGCATAATAATAAGAATAACAACTCAAAATAATAATCCGTTGTTTTTCCACTCCCCTTCTATGACCCGCGAGGCGCCAAAAATAAACAAATTTGTGCCACTTTTTCCGTCAAAGAAGTGTGTGTATCTTCTTCAAAAGATGGAGCTCCCTTTGCCTAATTAGCTCAATTTCCTGTGTCTTCGTCTTCCTTTTTCTTTCTTCGAAGACCCCTTCTTGGTATCGTTTTTCCATTCTCATTTTTTTCACTGACTCAGATTCGAACGAGAAATGCAAAAATGCGGAGATTCTCATCTATTTCCAATCTCCATTCAGTGATTTATGGTATTGGGCTCCTTTCTTGTTGGACTCGTCTCCATTCCCATCTTATTTTATTTCATTTCTATTCTTTTTGGTCGGAAGGCGCTTGGAACTCTCAAAATCGCTTCAAAATCCCTTCTAGATAGCTAAAATCTGAAATCGGATTCAATATTATCTAGACATAAGATTTTCGAGCAACCCGTCTTTGTTTTATCCTTAAACACCTCAATTCCCAATTTCAAAAAACGCGAAACTTCTGAAAGTTGGCAGATATACTAAATAAGACATGCTGAATAAGAAAATCACATCATTTTCTCAGCTATTCAATTTAATCTCGAGATAACGTCCTGAGAAGCCATGACGCTTTAAACCTCATTGAGCACTATATATTGATGTTGAGCTTTTCCGGAGAAAATCTCTGAAAATTGGTCGGAAATCTAATCAAAACATGGTTAACATGAATATGACATTATTTTCTCAGTCATTCGACCCAATTTCGAAACATTGACCTGAGAAGCAGCGGCACACAATATTTTCACGAAGAACATGATTTCCCAACTTTTGTAAATAATTGCGGATTATCAATAAAATTGTGTGATATTCTTCTTCATCAGATTTTGTTTAGTATTTTAGCCAATATTCAGCACGTTGATGCTATAAATAGGTGAGAAACCAGGCTTTTTGTAGGTTAACTTCAATAGCATTACATCGCTTGTGAGTTCCTGAGTTTTCACTCGATATCTTAAAATCTGAGCAGAAAATGTATAGAAATTCTTGTATATTCTTGTTCAGCGTGTCTTCTTTAGTATTTCTATCAATTTTCGTAATCCTAGTTGATTTTTGAGAAAGCGCAATTGTAGTAAATGTAAATTATGTTACGACCTTCTCAGACCGATATCTCAGAACCCTTGTGATTTAGAACCAGCATATTCTTGTTCACCATGATTAATTTAGTATTTCACCTAATTCTCAAACACTTCCACTATTAAATTCCAAAGGAATTTCGATCTTAACAAGTCGCGCGGTATCTCCCCCTTTTTAACCATTGTGCCCACTTCAAACACCCTAATCTCAAACCCAGTAGTCTCATCCTCGGCCGATTTTGTGGTATTCTTGCTTAGTCTCTCTTTTTTAGTATTCCAGACGATTTTCAGACATTTTTTACTATAAGTTATTGAAAAATCGCAGTTCTTCTCCGCTCATCTTATCTGGCCTCCTCATCTCTCCTTTTCTCTACAAATCCCCAATTTCCAGACCCCAACCATGACCACTGTCACCTGTTCACCAAGCCTCGCCGACATCCGTGCTCTCCAAGCGGACAATCTCGACCGTCTCCGTGACTCTCTTCAACAGATCAACATCCGTGATGTCGTTCCACTTCTTGTCGCCAGAAACGTTCTCAGATCTTATGAGATGGGAGCGTTGTATGCAAAGGTAATGTTTGAAATTGTATTCATAATTCATAATTGAAATTGGGTTTCAGGGCTCCGATGAGCAAGTCGATGCACTCATCGATCTTCTGAAGACAAAGAATCACTGGGTTGGACCACTAACCGATGCACTCATCAGAAACGGAAAAGCACCGATTGCCAAAATTCTTCTCGAACTTCAGAATGGAAAATGATCAATTTTTGTTGATTTCTCTTTAACTATCTTACATTCCCTTCCTAATAAATCTGATGTTTGCACTTTGATTTTTTGAATCAGTTCTCTGTTTTCTGTATTCAATTATGCATCATCAACTAATTAGAATATGCAAATCGTTATCTATAAAAGCAGTGGAATCCGCTGAAAACCAAACTGAAAATGACTCGTTTTCCTCTTGTCCTCGGTATTCTCATTGGAATTGTTGGTATCGTTTATTCTCAGGATGAGTTGATTAGTGGAATGGATATTATGAAGGATACTCCAAAGAAACAAATATCGTACTCTTTTATTCAACAACCTGAGGCGCCCATTTTACAGGATGATGATGATGACTCAACTAGTAAGCTTTAACTTTAGATAAACAGTAATCAGTTATTTTTTAGTTTGCCATAAGTGTGGAATTCACCCGGAATCAACTGATTCTCAATTCAATTTAGTTTCTATGTTTGTTTTTTTTTGTTACATGTTCAAAGTTGAACTAATAACTTTCAGACCACTCGAGGGGAGGGAATGCCTGGTGAATCGTGTGATATGTGAACCAGTGAAAAACTGTGAAAACATTAGAATCGAATACACTGATCTGTTGGCTTCGGAAATAAGAGTCGAACATAATAAAACGATGGACCTGACTTGCAGTAATACTACCGATGGCCAGTGGAATTATAAGGAAAGGTGAATTGTTCTACTATGTTGAAATATAATCATTCTTAACCATCGTTTAGACCTGTTAGATTGGAAAGTTGCAAAGGAGATTGTGAAAGCCAAATAGGTCAACCGTCAACAAAAACGACCACTGTACGAACCACTACTACTGTCACCACAACAACTGTGACGCCAACCACCACTGTAGATCCTACCACTACCGTTGAACCCACAACGACAGTAGAACCGACAACTACCATCGAACCTACAACCACTGTTGAGCCTACGACGACTGTGGAGTTAACTACAACAGTTGAACCTACAACCACTGTTGAGCCTACGACTACAGTTGAACCCACTACTACTGTTGAACCCACCACTACCATCGAGCCCACAACCACAGTCGAGCCAACAACTACGGTGGAGCCGACGACTACCGTTGAACCCACAACGACAGTAGAACCGACAACTACCATCGAACCTACAACAACTGTAAAGCCTACGACGACTGTGGAGCCGACGACTACTGTAGAGCCTACGACCACAATTGAGCCTACGACCACCATTGAACCAACAACCACTGTCGAGCTGACGACTACTGTAGAACCCACCACCACTATCGAGTCAACTACCACCACTACTACCAAACCCACGACCACCGTTGAGCCTACGACTACTGTGGAGCCCACCACAACTATCGAACCCACGACTACTGCAGAACCCACCACCACTGTCGAGCCTACGTCTACTGTTGAGCCAACCACAACCAAAGAACCGACGACCACCGTCGAGCCAACTACAACAATCGAACCCACCACTACTGTAGAACCTACAACTACTATGAAGCCAACAACTACAGTGAAACCGACGACTACTGTCGAACCCGCGACCACTTCCGAACCTTCTACCTCTACCGAGCCTTGCGTCACCACGGAGGCATCTACCACCCCGAAACCAACCACTCGTGCCAACCGTGGATGTCATGTTCCTGGAGCCAAGAAGAAGTAATTCTTCAAATTCCGTTTAAATTCAAAATCATGTTAAACACATACATGAGGAATTATATCTATTCATTGTATTATTGAAATGAATAAATGTTCTGGCAATCTATTTTAGGGAAGGAAGGAAGTGGGTGGACTCCACATACGACTGACTTTATCGATTTACCAAAACTTCTGAAACTTGTGAAAGATATTGATAAAAATATCGTGAATCTGAATATAAAACATTGAATTTATGTCTTGGCCTCAAAGTTGTGTAGGACAATCTTAAAAATTCATCTAAAAGAAGTAAGGAAATCAGCAACTGAGCGTTTCTCAATAATTAACCAGTCTGAAAACTGACTGGGAAACTATACAATATATGATGAACGCGATTATAGTAGAAGTTCTGGATATTGGTTCAAATTTTAAGAGAATTAACAACATTTCTAAATATTTTTCAATTTTGTTTTATCTTGAAAAATCACTGTATTCTACACTTCTCAAAACGGACAAACCCAGTAACCAAGACACGAGATTCATTCTTATATATAAAAGACAAATGGGTGTTTTCTGGACTCTGTAAGGATGTATGCATTTTATTTTAACTTCTAGAAAAACAAATTATCCTCGAGAAAGTTTTCACATGAACTCGAGTGGCGTAGCCGCAAGAAAACGCGCGGAGCATACAGTCAGTCTCGGTATAAATTAATTTTCAAACTAATGTTAAGGTATAAACCGGAAAATAACTGAAAAAGTGAAGCAATCTTACTGTAACTAGCTGAAATATCAATTTTCTTAAAGTCACAGGTCAAAGTGTTTGAAAATTCACTGGGATGCTGAACAAGACATGCTAAGCCTTTTTTTCAAAGTTTCGTTTTGCAATGTTAAGATATCCACCTTCAAGACCTCAGTTCTCCGATCTTTTAGTCCTCTCCAGTGATTGCTCAAGACGGTTCCCTGTTTTATGTTCTTTTCTAGTCTCAAATAGGTTGCACGTTCATCCAAAAGTTCAATAGAGCGCACTATCCCAAAACTGTACCTGATCTTTTCATCTCTCCCTCGATTTGAAATCGACTAAAGTACACCTCTCTGTATATTCAAATCAACCAACGAAGCACTCATTTCACTTGCAAATCGACCCAAAATCAGAAAAAATTAGGCCAATAAAAACCGCGAAATTGCCCTCATTCCATCAACAAATCATGAGTTCTCAAATATTCTTCTCCCTGGTTCTTTTTCAAATAATTGCTCTCGGAGCTCTCGGTCAGCAGCTCTGCGCCAGATGCAACAACTTCACAGATATTAAGTACACTAATGTCACAATGGTCTTCAAGTAAGTCCCTGAGTAAATTGATTAACAAAGGAAGTTCATAACGAGGCGAGTTGAGCTTTTTCTAAAAATTATTGCAAGTTCACGTGAAAAGCATAACCACATTGAGACATTGAAAAGTTTGACGGCTCGTAACTCGGCTCACGTAGGCATTCGGCTGATTTTTCTTGCAGTTTTGGAGTCAGCAGGGTCGAAAGTCCCAGAGGTCTAAATTTTATAAAAAGTTCAACTCGCCTCGTTATAAACTTCTCTTGTTATCGATTGTTTTCCAGCAACACGATCAATGCGGCTGGCTGTAAAGAAGTCACCGTAACATGCGTGGCTGACAGACCAGATTGCGATGTTAGAGCTAGAATTCAGGACCTTGATACCAACGTATTTATCAAAACTAACCCGGGTGAAGGATCAGTTGATGGTCCTGGCGCGCTTGTGTGCCAACAAAACTCCCCTTCGTCAGCCGTATACAAGTATGAGGGGAAGTGAGTCACGAGCCACGTTTACTGTAGGTACATTATCTTATTCTTGCAGGAGGGCTCAATTCGTCTGCTCAGCTAATTGCGAAAATGGTGGAGGATCGGGAGGCGGTGCGGTGACCCTGGAGGAGACCACGGAAGATCCCACGACTACTGTGGAGCTTACGACTACTGTAGAACCCACAACCACAGTCGAGCCAACCACCACTGTAGAACCGACTACTACCATCAAACCCACGACCACCGTTGAGCCAACAACAACAATCGAACTCACGACTACTGTAGAACCCACCACCACTGTCGAGCCTACGACTACTGTAGAGCCAACCACAACCATCGAACCCACGACTACTGCAGAACCCACGACCACTCCCGAACCTTCTACCTCCACCGAGCCTTGCGTCACTACGGAGCCATCTACCACCCCGACACCGACAACACGTGCCAACCGTGGATGTCATGTTCCTGGAGCCAAGAAGAAGTAATTATTTAAATTCAGTTTAAACTTGAAATCATGTTGAAGCATACATGAGGAATTATTCGATATATTGTTATATTGGCATGAATAAATGTTCTGGCAATCTATTTTAGGGTAAGGTTGGGATGGGGAGAAGGAAGTGACTAGAACCCATAGAGGACCATTTTTCAGGAATTCTATGGAAGAAATAACTGAAATCTTATTGAAATACTGAAGAAAACATGCTGAACACGTAGATGTTTTAGTTGAGCTACTCATCGTTTTCAAGATTTCCAGCTTCAGGCACACCAAAAAACACAGTGAAACAAAAATGCCTCTGAAAATTGACTGGAAAGCTAAACAAGACATGATTCACACGATTCTGATGGATTTCTTCTGATAGATATCGCTTCTAATTCCAAGAAAACTTAAAATAATTTTATGAAAGTTGCCTCCCTCTAACAAAAAGCTTGTTTTTCAGAAAACTCTTTATTTTAAACTTCTAAAAGCTAACAAAACTAGTAACCAAGACACGCTGAACAACATTATAAAACCATTTTCAAAGTAATATTAAAAGTAATATTATTTAATTTTCAAAGTAATATTACTCTTCTTTGAAAGTCACCGGTTAAATGGATTGAAAAATGACCACGTTACTAAACAAGACAGACCGAACAAATATATCCTAGAAAATACAAAACCATACACATTGTCGACTCTAGAATACTTATTATTAAATCTTATATCAAGTTAACTATCCGATGTTTTTTAACACTACACCTGCAGCATACAGTAATTGAAATTTATTCCATTTTCTCGAACATTTATGAGTCGAAGTGTCTGAAACCTGGCTGAAATACTAAACGAGACATGGTGAACACGAATCACACATTTTTTTGAAAAGTTTCGTGTTTGTTTCAATGTTTGCTTAAAACACCTTTCCGGTCTTCTCTTCTGTATGACTTCTTTGCACGATAGAGCGCACTTGTACCCTCATCCCCCAAACTGTACCTGATCTTTGCATCTTTCCCACGGTTTTGCAAAAGACTAAAGTATACCCCTCTGTATATTCAAATCAACCAACGAAGCACTCATTTCACTTGCAAATCGACCCAAAATCAGAAAAAATTGAGGCAATATAAGCGGCAAGATTTCTCTCATTCCATCAACAAATCATGACTTCTCAACTACTCTTCTCATTGGTTCTTCTTCAAGTAATTGCTCTCGGAGCTCTCGGTCAACAGCTATGCGCCAGATGCAACAACTTCACAGATCTTAAGTACCCTGATGTCACAATGGTCTTCAAGTAAGTCTCTAAATAAAGTAATTAAGGCAATTATCGATTGTTTTCCAGCAACACGATCAATGCGGCTGGCTGTAAAGAAGTCACCGTAACATGCGTGGCTGACAGACCAGATTGCGATGTTAGAGCTAGAATTCAGGACCTTGATACCAACTTATTTATCAAATCTAACCCGGGTGAAGGATCAGTTGATGGTCCTGGCGCGCTTGTGTGCCAACAAAACTCCCCTTCGTCAGCCGTATACAAGTATGAGGGGAAGTGAGTCACGAGCCACGTTTACTGTAGGTACATTATCTTATTCTTGCAGGAGGGCTCAATTCGTCTGCTCAGCTAATTGCGAAAATGGTGGAGGATCGGGAGGCGGTGGTGCGGTGACCATCGAGTTGACCACTGAGGATCCCACTACCAAGATGCCAGCTGAACGCGGATGCAAGGTTCAGAAATAATTTTTTTATGTGTTACATGGGAATCAATGAATGAATGTTTATTTCAAGAAGTGTAAAGTATATTCAAAAACTGAAGGAGTGTGGGTTCTGAATCATTTTTCCGTTCATGGCGTCCTTAGCAGACTTGTGCACGATTTTTATCACATTGGAGAAACCCATGTTTCTAGACCTACATTAAGAACTGACTATCTGATTCGTAGCTAACTTCATATGGTATTCTAGTCACACAGGCACTCACGGTTAGAGAACAGGATAATTCCGAAGAACCGCCCTGAACTAGCGCTCGAAATGGGACCTCCCGCTTTTTTCCGGTCATTTCAGAAAACAGTCAATTTTGGTCGAAGAATAGTGAAACTTTCACAGAGTCGGAAGACATTGCTTGGGACGCGGTTTCCTAAGTTTCAAAAATATAGGTTCATTCTTAACCGTTTTATGACAATCCGGGACGCGCGGGACGGGGACGCGGGACGTCCCAACTCGGCCCATTTCGAGCGCTACCCTGAACATCAAATTGGAGAAACCCATGTTTCTAGGCCTACATCCATCGCCGTCGTATAAAAGCCATCGTATAAAACATCCATATGGTCGAAGCACTCGCTGGAAAAACACAAAGGATCGCCCTTATCTCTCAAACTCTCAGTCCTGGAGACCGAACGGAACACAATACGAAGGAGAATTCTGGAGGGTGTATCTGATATATTATCTGATATGGTTGCTGATCTTGGTTTCGGAGTCACACTGACGCGGAAGTTGTAAACATGTTCACACTATCCTTTTCCTCTCATTCCCACTGGTGTTCTTTTGTCTCATCTTTTGCCTCACCAGTGTTTACCTCTTGCTTTTTTCTCCCTACATGTCTTTCGTTCCTAATAGTTTTAGTGTTTTCCCCTCCCATACACCTAGAATCTGAAGGTGTCGAATACCGTCTCATGTTTCTCTTATCTCTAAATTTGTTTTACTGTTTTTCATGTTATGATCCACCAAAAAGCCTACTTTATTCCACCAGAATAGCTACGAGATGTACAAACATATGGTCGTCAACCACTGCTATAATGCATAAAACCATACTTGCAAACCGGGCCGACACGGGCCGACGCGTAACTCGCTTCAAACTCAACATTATGAGCTGAAAAATATACCAAAATGTAGATCTCGGCGAGCTCTATGCCCGTGACCTACTACGGGCCGGATGACTATTCGTTAATATGCTGCGGGCCGGGAAAAAGTGCCAAAAAACGCGAAAATGGCCAAAAAAGCCATTCTAGCCCGGCCCTTTTTCGGTGATTTTTGAGCTCAAATTTCGAATTTTAAACGGTTTCTCATCGATTTAAATCTGAAAATAAATGAATTTTCGCAGTTTTTTAAAATCTGAAAACTGAAAACAGGGCTTTAGGAATGTATCGGAGTGCGAAATTCTAGAAAAATCTGCGGAAAATCGGTTGAAATCCAGTTAAAACCAGAATTTGTCAAAAATTCAGTGAATTTCTTACACTATTGTGCAAAACAGAAAAGTTCCAGAAATTCAAACACCAAAAATTCATCGGGAATAATTGATTACAGCGTATTTAGTCGGGGGAGGGGAAGAGAAATCTCAAAAAAAAAATGTTAAAATGCTAATATAGATTAGAGAAAAGAGGGGAAAGGGGGGGGGCGGGGCTTAACAAATTGGGAACAACAAAAAATGACAGAAAAATAACAAAAAAAAACAGAAAAAACAAAGAGAAAAGAGAGAGAGATTTAAGATCTCAAAACGTAGAGAGTGTCGTTGATGGCGTTGAGCCATGAGGAGAGATGGTCGGACGATTCGGCGGCGAGAATGACGCTGAATTATCAAAATTAGAAATTAGACAGGGAAATCGTCAAAAAATGAGGGTTTTTGGCTGAAAACTAGGTTTTTCCATAGCAAAATTAGAAAAAATCGGAAAAAATGACCAAAAATTGGTGAAAAATATCCAAAAAACGCTCAAAAACCAGTCGAAACAGTGATTTTCAGCGCGAAAATTCCAAAATGCACTAAAACTGCCTGAAAATCGTGAGAAACCCGAAAATGGTCATTTTTCAACAAAAATGAATAAAAATCGCTGAAAATCACCGAAATTTCCAGAAAAACTGACGAAAAATGCCAAAAAATCGGCTGAATACAACAAAAAATACGATTTTGTGCTGAAAATTTCAATTTTCGAACAGTTTTCTACAGCTCGAAATTTTAGCTCGAAAACTCAGATTTTCAGCTTAAAATCTTGTATTTTCAGCCAAAAAACTCCGATTTTCAGGCAAAAACATCAGATTTTCTGCTCAAAATCTCGATTTTCCTGATATAAATAATGTATTTTCAGCCAAAACACTTCAGATTTTCCAGCCAAAAAAGTCCGATTTCCAGCAGAAAAACTCAGATTTTCAGCTCAAAAAAACTCAGATTCTCCAGCCTAAAAATCTAGTATTTTCTGCCAAAACACTTCAGATTTTCCAGCCAAAAAACCCCTTAAAATCTTGTCTTTACAGCTGAATCAAGCATATCGATGTGGCTGAAATTTGCTAAAAATCCAATTTTTGGGACATTTTTTCACTTTTTCGGTTGAAAACACCCTAATTTGAGCCAAAAAACTCCGATTTTCCAGCAAAAAACCTTGTGATTTCAGCTCTAAATCTCGATTTTCCAACAAAAAAACCTTGTATTTTCCAGCCAAAAAACTCGATTTTCCAGCTAAACATTTTGTATTTTCAGCCAAAACACTTCAGATATTCCAGCTAAAAATCTCGATTTTCCCACTGAAAGTTGTGTATTTTCCGCTTAAAATCTTGTATTTTCAGCCAAAATCTCCGAACTCAGATTTTAAGCTCAAAATTCAGTACTTCGATTTTGCTAAAAATCCCAATTTTGGGACAGTTTATCACGTTTTCGCCCGATTTCCAGCTAAAAACCTAATATTTTCAGCCAAAAAACCCCATTTTCCCTCTCAAAACCCAAATTTTCCCCTCCAGAATCCCCTTCCCGTACCGTCTCTTCTCGAGCAAACTCGGATCATGATCAATCAACAACTCGATATGAAACTCATGCTCCGCGCCGGCGGTCTTCTCTCTCATCGTCTCCTCAATCGATTGATTCGTACATTTGGTCAAATCAATCTGTGATAACGGTGACTTCTCCGTCATTTCATCCGTCGGCGTGCTCCAAAAGAACACGATTCCTCGATGGAGCATCGCCCAGTACCGGTGCCATGTCGGGAGTCCTCTAGAGGCCCCCTGGATCACTGGGTCATGGAAAAGATGCAAATAACCACGGTACTCCACATCTATAGCCTCCGGGAGTGATGAGCAATGGGAATTCAGCTTGACAGTACCCTCCAGTGGATAGATGACGTCATCTAGATAGAATTGACGGTCCCCACCAGCGGAATCACGGTCGAGTGTCAGTTTTCCGCAGAGTTTGAATTCACACTCCGGGGAGGTGTGGTGGTTGGAGGAGGGAAGAGAGATGGAGGTCTTGTTTAAGTTATTTGGAGTGGTAGTGGTGGTAGTGGTGGTGGTGAGAGTGGGACGACGATGGGCGGCTGGAAATGGGAAATAGAGGATTTTACATGAAAAAAACTGAAAAAATCCGAGTTTTCAGTGATTTCCAGATAAAAAATGACTTAAAATCGAAATTTTTGGCATTTTTCAGACTGGAAATTGGAAAAATAGTGGATTTGGATGAATCGTCACAGTTATTCCAACTGCGCTCCACCGAAACGCCCTCGAAAAATGACTCTTTTTCTCTGAGTCTCTCATTTTTGCACACAGTTTTCATTGGTTCCGGTAGAGCGCGGTTGAAAGAAGCGTGTCGTGTCAATAACGAAATTTTCAATTTTCAGCTTAAAAACACATTTTTGAACAGATTTTCGAGACAAAAAACCGATTTTTCAGCGATTTCCAGCTGAAAATAGAATAAAAAAGGGAATTTTCACTAAATTTCGCACATTTTTCTGTAGAAATCTGCAAAAATGTTCGATTTCTTTAATCAAAAATAGAGTTTTTATTCCCCCAAAAATCATGAATTTTCCCGTAAAAAAATGAGAAAACGGCTCGAAATTCTATGACTCATTGACTTTGGCCAAATTTAAGAAAAGAACTCTTCAAAAAATGGCATTTTTTCGACATTTTCCGGCTGAAAAAGTCGATTTTCACACTGAAATTGTGTCAAAAAAGTACTTTTCCAATTAAAAAAGACCTGAAAAATGGCATTTTTCAAACATTTTTCGGTTGAAAAAGCTGATTTTTACATTAAAAACACTGAAAAATCGCATTTTCCACAAAAAATTCATCAAAAATCCTTCCAGAACTCGTACCATGACTCGGAACGAACAAATTCCTGACTTTCTCCGCAAGGAATGCGGCGCAGTTTCTCTCCGGTGGCTTGTATTCTGGAACTTTCTGCAAAAAAAAAACATCGATTTTCTGTGGCTCGGAATTCGCGCTCCACCGAAATCCCGTCTCTTTTTCTCTGCGTCTCTCAATTTCGCACACTGTTTCTCTTCGGTTTCGGTAGAGCGCGGTTGCAATAACTGTGCCTTGCTATTAGCAAAGCCCGCTTCTTACAACCGCGCTCTACCAAAACCAACGAGAAATTCTGTGTGAAATTGAGAGAGAGCAGAGAAAAAGGGCATTTCAGTAGAGCGCGATTGTAAGAAGTGTGAAGTAGAGCGCACTTGCAGTCAGTACAGTACCATCATATAAATCTCGACACCAATCACAAAATCGACGGGAAGATTCGAGAAATGCAAGTGTTCACCGAATTGAATCGTGTTCAGACGGGTCTGGAATTGGGCGAGAAGGGTGACGACACCCGTCGCCTCGACTTCGGTACGGCACTTCAAGACGACTATGAACGCGAATGAGCTGCCTGGAAAATACATTTTTATCTGAAAATCCTGGGAAAATTCGGTAGAAAATTGTAATTTTGGGCCAAAATTGAAGAAAAAATCCTGATTTTTCCAGTTTTTACCAGTTTTTGATCGAAAAATTATGGATTTTCTGTCATTTCTGAGCGAAAAAATGCACATTATTATCGAAATTTTCAATTTTCCAGCTTAAAAACCACTTTTTTGATGGATTTTCGAGACAAAAAACCAATTTTTCAGTTATTTTCAGCTGAAAATTGACTTAAAATCAAATATTTCCTCATTTTTTCAAGCGAAAATTGCGATTTTCCCGCTGAAAAAGGCAAAAATTTTAGATTTTCTGAATCAAAAACCGGAAACCAGCTGGAAAACTCGATTTTTCATCTCAAAAATCATCGAAAAACCACGATTTTTCGAGTTTTTTCGATAGAAAATCGTATTTTTGAGCCAAAAATTAAAGAAAAACTCTGATTTTTCCCCATTTTTAGGTGAAAAACCAATTTTTCACTTTAAAAATTGGCGCTTTTGGCCAAAAATTGATTAAAAAATGGAAAAATCACAGTTTTCCACATGAAAATGCGTCAAAAATCCAGATTTTCAGTCGAAAAAATCAGATTTTTTCAAATTTTCCGTCTAAAAACACTGAAAAATCGCAGTTTTCCAGTGAAAAAAACACATTTTCAGTCAAAAAATATCAGATTTTTCGAATGTTTCCCCCATCTCCCTTACGCGAATGAAAGTTCTTATTAATCTGCAACGATATATTCGAGATAACCATCGTCGACTTAAACTGTCTATTAATCGGCGGTGGCGGGTGTCGAACGACAGCGAGTGCCTGAAGACGTCGGATCTCTTCCAACTGCAATTTCAGACGTTCACGACAACAGAGAAGGACGCGTTGAGACGAGAGCTCCTGGACGACGACACGAGATTTCTTCGCTTCGAGAAGCGAGATTTCAGCGAGTTGGATGTGATGACGTGTCTTATCGATTGATTCGAGAAGGCGAGAGATTTGACGACGAGAGTCATTCGCGTGGTCCACTGCCGAGAAGTTGCTGATCGAACTGACGAACGAATTCTGGAAAAGAGAGTTTTGGAATCTCGAGGAGAAGGGGGCTGGGGTGTCGGTGGTGGCGCGTTTTTTGGCCCCAGAACCACTAAAAAGTAGAAGTTTTTCATCGACTTTCAGTTGGCGCGTTTTCAAGAAATATGAGTTTTGGGAATGGCTGGGGTGTCGGTGGCGCGTTTTTCTAAAAATTGTGCTCAAAACAAAGTTTTGGACGTTTTCTCACCGATTTTCAGTGGTTTTGTAGGAAATAAAACACTTTTTGAGCTGAAAGAATCATTTTTCAACAAATTGAAAGTGATGAACTGAGGTGACGTTGGCGCGCTAGAAAAAAGGCAATTTTTGACCCAAAATTAGATTTTTAAAGCTTTTCTGATGATTTTTGAGCTCAAAATCAAAATTTTAGACGTTTTTCATCGCTTTTCAGTGATTTTGAAAGAATTGAATAAATTTTCAAGCTTGAATGGTCTTTTTTTTTAAGAAACCGCTGTCTGGGGTGTCGGTGGCGCGCTTTTGAGAAATTTTCGATTTTTTAGCTCAAAATTTGAATTTCAGGCATTTCCCATCGATTTCTAACTAAATTGAGTCAGTTTTCCGGCTCAAAATGTAGTTTTCGACAATTAGCTGAATTGTCTGGGGCGCCTTTGACGCGGAGGTGAAAAATGCGAATTGGGGCGTTTTTGGGGTTTTTGTAACCATTTTCAGCAATTTTCAAGCTCAAAACGCTATAAAAACCAGCAAAAACACCTGAGAATCACAAAAATCGAAAAAAAGCTGAAAATTTGATTTTATTGGAATCTGGAAAATGATCGATACTTTTATTCAATATTGACAGAAAAATGGGAAAAAAAAATCTCTGAAAATCAGTGGGAATCAATATTTTTAAGCGATTTTAGCCGATTAAATCGATTTTAGGGTATTTTCACTCGACGCGCCAACGTCACCCCAGCCCATCGCGTTCAGGTTTCAAATAAGAACTTTTCGGGCTTAAAAATATCAGAAAGTCTTCATTGTATGGCGATTTCAGCCGATTTCAGCTGATTTTAGGGCGTTTTAGATAGATTTCAACCGATTTTTACCGATTTTTGCCGATTTCAGCCGATTTCAGCCGATTTTACCGATTTTTGCCGATTTCAGCCGATTTCAGCCGATTTTGATAGATTTTTAACCGATTTCAACCGATTTCAGCCGATTTCAGCCAATTTCAGCCGATTTTGATCGATTTTAACCGATTTCAGCCAATTTTTAACCAGTTTTAAAGTATTTTCCCCCAATTTTCCCCATTTTCTGTGTCATTTCCTACCTGAAACTGCGCTTCATACGCCTCTCCTCCCCGTCTCATGCCTCCCCCTCTACTAATCGTTCCAAACGGTGTCGACGTGGCCAACGCCGCCGGCGGCATCTGCTGTTTGACCACTTTATGCGGTCCCTCCGTCTCGGTGACACGGTATTCTGTGACCGGTTGGCCAGCGTATGGAGTGAAAAGAGATGGGGAACTCGTGAATTTCGGGGAAGCGGACGACGATTGGGATTCAGTGGGGAAAACGGAATCTGGAGCGATATTCTCTTTATCGGATTGATAATCCGGCTCATCGAATGTTCTGTCAGCTGTCTTGGATTCGTCTAGCTCCATAGGCTCAGCGTCAGATGCCTCAGAAGCATCAGAATCCCCCGACGACGCCTGAGAATCCCCAGAATCCTCCTTCACCCAAAAATCGATATCCCGTGTATTCATCACTTGAACCGAGCAATCCTTCTTAATAAACGGTTCCAACTCTTTTTTCAGCGCCGCTTTCCGAATGTTCGCCGGAAAAAGCGACTCAGGCGCGCTTGACGCCAACGGAGAGCTCTTAAAGACCACCGCCTGAGTGCCACGTCGAGAATTCTGATGACGTTGAGCCAGTGGTGACGTCTTCATGGTGATTGGAGTGGAGAGCTTGTTCAAATCGAGAGCTTTCGGTGGCGCCGCCCGTTTTTCAGCGGATGATGGACGCTTTGGAGTGGAGATTTGTGGCGTTTTGAAGCTTCCGGCCGGTGGGATTTCGTGGAATTTCGGTGGTGGTGGCGCCGGCTTTTTGAAGTGATCGTCTGGAAAAATAGCGATGATTTTGAGAAACTGGGGCGCCGTCAGCGCGTTTTTGTGAATTTTTGCGGTTTTCACTTCAATTTTCATTCTTTTTGAGCGATTTTAAATGAAAAAGAGGTGAAAATGCCGGGTTTGATGTCTAGAAGCTTGCAAAACGAAAAAAATCCAGAATTTTCACATTTTTCGGCCCAGAAATGCATCTGACGCGCCTTCGACGCGTTTTGACAATTTCTTTTCGACTTTTGACGAATTTCTCAGGTTTTCAGTTCGAAAATAGATGGAAATCACGACTTTTTTGATGACAGAGCTGGAAAAATGGCGGAAATCAGTCAAAATCAATGAAAAAAGGGAAAGCGCTCAAGGCGCGCCAGCCTGTGTTTGCACAACGAAAAAGAACGATTTTCCTGTTTTTCCCCACCAATTTTCAGCGTTTTGAGTGATTTCAGCTGCAAAATATGTGAAAAAGCTGAAACAAGTTGGAAAAACAACAAAAAATCGAGCATTTTGACACGTTTCAACACAAAATGCACCTGGCGCGCCTTTGACGCTTTTTCTACGGAATTTTCGCGATTTAGAAGAATTTAGCCGATTTTTCCAAGTTTTAAGTTCAAAAATAGATGAAAAATGCTGGTTTTGATGTCTAAAAGCTCGAAAAACTGCAAAAAACCGAGTATTTTCACATTTTTCAACACAAAATCGCAACTGGCGCGCCTTTGACGCGTTTTCTACGGATTTTTCGCGATTTTGCTGATTTTGTCGAGTTTTTTCAGGTTTTCAGAGCAAAAATAGCTGAAAATCATGATTTTTCAGATGACAAAGCTGAAAAACCGGAAAGCGCCCAAAGCGCGCCAGCCTGACCACATCTATGTTTGCACAGGGTGTTTTTCACACACAAAAGTCAATGGAACACATCGATATACACTGTGAAACGTGTCTTTTCTCTTTTTCTGAATAAAATTTTTCGATTTTCGCTTGAAATCCACACCTTCTGGCCGAGCGCACTGATCGAATGCGGCGACAAGATCACGAATTCTGCCACGTGGCACCGCTTTCCGCCACGTCGCCTCCACGTCTATGGGCGTCTCTTGACGGCTGCTAATCGGCGAGAAATCGGAATAGAGCGAGTTGCGAGCGGCGGTGTAAGATGTCCAGCGATAGCACTAAAAAAAATTATTTTTTGCGAAAAATTTTCCAATTTTTGTCGTCATACTCGACTGGAACCTATTGGTAGTGGTGTTGGTGGCATTGATTTAATTTCCGGCGCCTCCGAATCGTCCATTTTTTCGTTAGAATCGGTTTGTAAGTGGGTGAAAATGCGGTGAGAAAATGATTTATTTATTCAAAAATTCCCACTTCGCGCGTTGCCGGCATACTGTCATCGCGGCGGGAACCACGCGAAAGTTTTAGCGCGTGCGCCTTTAATTTTGCGAGGGAGTTTGAATTTGGTGTTTTAATCGTTTGGTATTATCTGACGTTTTTATCGCATTTGTTGCGATTAAATACATAAAATATATAGGAAAATGATAAGATAAGGGGGTTGCCGGTCATATATTGCATATAGTGCACAAAAATTGTCGTCTTTATTTTCGATTTGTTGCGTTTACACCGTTTTCTAGGTTTTTTTCAAATTTTTTCAACGAAAAAAAGGATTTTTCAGTGAAAACTAAGGAAAAATGACCGTTAAATTGGTTATTGGTGAGTCAAAAAACTGAGTTTTTGGGGGAAAAACCTGGTCTTGATGTCTGTCTGTGTATCCAAGTGTCCGGATGTCCTCTCCACGCTTTAGGCTTGTCTATCTGTGTATCTGTCTGTCCGGATGACCAAATTTTCTGTCTGTCCATCCATTCTCACGTCCGGATGTCCCGATTCCAATTTCCAGACTCCGATGGTGTCAGCGATGACGTCAGAGCCATCTCCCTAGCCCTCCAACACCCCAAAGCTGAAATTCTCGCGTTCACCGCAGTGCACGGCTGTGTTACTGTAGATCAAGCGTGTGCAAACATCAAAAGAACGATTCGAGCCAACGAGGGGACCCAGAATTTCTCAAAAATTCCGGTCTACAAGGGAGCACCCAAGTCGATCCTCTCGTTGCCCAAAGACGACACGGTCTCCACATTTTTCGGGGAGGATGGCATCGGGGATAAGCCGGATGAGTTTCCGAAAGTCGAGAAATCTGACTTTGAGGGAGAGGGAAAGCATGCCGCGTTGGCGATGATTGATATTTTCAGGGAGAATCGAGATGCTACTTTGGTGTGAGTTGGTTATAGGGAAGACATGGGGACTAGAGTAGTGCCACCAGGAACCGTTTAGTTTGTGTCAGAAAATGTTCAAAACTATAATGGTTGTGTAGACCAAATTCCGGGCTACATTTTTGTAGTTCACCATTTTTTGATAGCTCTTCCCACTTTTGAGATATGCGTCCTTAAAGATGGGTAGCTGAGAGACGAGGAGAGCGAGAGAGAAGAGAAGCGAGAGTGTCTGACTGTCTGCGTCTCCTTGTTGCAGAAATATCAAAAAGTGGTTAACTGCAAAGTTATAGAGAATTTCATGCTGATTAATTTTGTAGTTGATCATTTTTTGATAGTAGTCTTCCCTGGGGAGTTATAAGCCTATAAGCCGGGAACATTGGTGGCCTAGGAGCCCAGAGCGGCTTACACCGTTCCCATCACCTCAGGTGGGGGTCCTAGCACAAAGTTGTCAACTACAAAAATGTAGCCCTTGTCTTGTTTATTGTATGTAGCAAAACCTGGAATACTGGGATCCACGAGTATACTGAAAAAATTGTGACGCCGGGATCTCAAAATTTTCAATTTTTTTTGAAATGTGGTAAATTCTCTCAAAAATGCATCAAAATCATCTCAAAATTACTATAATCCGTTTAAAAACTGTCAAAATCATTGCTAGTTGAGAGACGCAGAGAAATCAGACCTTCTCACTTCTCTGCGCCCTCCCTATCTCTCTCTCTCTCGCCGTTTCATAGGTTTATGACTTTAAAGACGCATATCTCAAAAGTGGGCGGAGCTATCGAAAAGTTGTCAACTACAAAAATGTAGCCCTAGTCTTGTTTAGTATGCACACCAAATCTTGGTTGCAAGGAATTTGAGACGGGATCTCAAAATTTTCAAAATTCCAGAACAATCGGCCCCTTAACCAACGTGGCAATTGCTCTCCAATTATGTGAGGAGTTTGCAACGTACCCATCGAGAATGGTGATAATGGGCGGGAACTATTACGCAGTGGGAAATGTGGATGGAGGTAAGACTCGAGACCGAGACCGAGACCGAGACCGAGACCGAGACCGAGACCGAGACCGAGACTGAGACTGAGACCGAGACCGAGACCGAGACCGAGACTGAGACCGAGACTGAGACCGAGACCGAGACCGAGACTGAGACTGAGACCGAGACCGAGACTGAGACCGAGACCGAGACTGAGACCGAGACCGAGACCGAGACCGAGACCGAGACCGAGACTGAGACCGAGACCGAGACCGAGACCGAGACCGAGACCGAGACCAAGACCCCATTTCCAGGTTCCTCCGCCGAGTACAACTTCCACGGCGACCCAGAAGCCGCGAGCATCGTCCTGCGTCGCATGAAGTGTCCCATCACCATCGTTCCATGGGAGGCCTTCTACTTCGAGTCGAAAGTACATAACGAGTCGGTCAACTTCTCCGCCCACCTCAAATATGACACCCCGTTAGCCGGATATCTCTCATTGGCCACTAGTATTGGTACATTTTTTTTTCGAAAATTTTGAAAATTTTCAATTTTTTGGATTCCTAAATTCCAGGACGCATAAAATGCGAGCAAAACGGTCGCCAATATTCGTACTGCGACGAGATCGCTGTCGCCACCGCTATCGACGAGGAGAAAATCGCTACTAAATCCCAGTACCTGTACGTGGATGTGGAGTTGAATGGGACAAAGACCCGAGGACAGGTTGTGGTGGATTGGACAGAGCAGTTGTGGTCTAATGAGGAGGCGCCGAATACGGTAGGTCCCATTTTCTTGTTTCAGGTTTTTGATATGTTATAGAACAAGTCCTGGGCTACATTTTTGTAGTTGACCACTTTTTGATAGCTCCGCCCACTTTTGAGATACGCGCTTTTAAAGGAGCCGAACAGATAAAGAGAGCGGAGACACCATCCATCGCCACTTTAAAGGTGCATATCTCAAAAGTGGGCGGAGCTATCAAAAAGTGGTCAATTACAAAAATAATCAATGTAAAATTTTCTACAACTTTGTAGTTAACCACTTTTTGATATCTCTGCAAGAAAGAGACGCAGACTGTCAGACACTTTCTACGCCCTCCCTCTCTCCCTGTTTCTCAGCCGCCCATCTTTAAAGGCGCGTATCTCAAAAGTGGGCGGAGCTATCAAAAATGCTCAATTACAAAAATGTAGCCCAAGACTTGTTCTATAACATACCATAATTTTGATAAAGTAGAATAAAGGGTGAAAAAGTTATGACATTGCAAAGTCAAAAATTTTTTGACTTTTTAACAATTAAATACAATTTTTCAATCCTCCATAACTTTACCCATTTTCCACATATTTTGGTAATTTTCAGCTCAAAATCAAAGTCAAAATGAGCACAATTTTATATTTTCCAGCACACCCATCGTCGCGTCAAATTCGTCACCTCATACGACGTGCACACCGTCGACAAGTGGCTTCATGCCGCCACATCTGGCAGCGGGCAGTTCTAGGCGGAGGTTTTTTTTATATTGTCGAAAAAATGTATTGATATGTTTTTGTTTCTATGTTGTAATATAATAAAATGAAGGATATTTCTGGCATTCATATCTTGATTTTTCTCTTGAACCTCATTTTTCTATCGAAAAATTCCCGAATGCTGATATCTACCTGCCTCCTGCTAACCTCTACCATCCGCCACGTGGCACCCCGGTTCCTCGAATCAACGGGGTGTGACCTGGACCTTTGTTTGGCTGAAATTACAGTTCTACAACAAAAAATATCTCAAAATTCCGAAAATCCTGAAAACCACTGCCTAGCCGTCGCTTCCTGCCTGTCAAATCTCAATTGCCACCCGGAGGAGAGGCGGAAATTGGTGGAAGTCGTTATGGAGACTTATCGAGCGCTGAAATGGGAGATGGTGGAAAAAATAAAGAATCTGGATGTCAGAAAATGTTGAATGAGTTGATTGCCCTAGTGGAAGGAGCGGAGGAGCCGAGAGTCTTTTTCAAGTTGTGTGGAGAGTTGGAGGTAAGAGGGTGATGGAGAGAAATATATAGATGTGTAGACCAAGTCATGGGCTACATTTTTGTAGTTCACCATTTTTTGATAGCTCCGCCCACTTTTGAGATATGCGTCTTTAAAGATGCTAGGAGGGGAGAGAGGGAGTAGAGAAGCGAGAGTGTCTGACTGTCTGCTTCTCTTTCTTGCAGAGATATCAAAAAGTGGTCAACTACAATGTTGTAGAGAATTTTACGCTGATCATTTTTGTTGTTGACTATTTTTTGATAAGAGTCTTTTCTAGGGAGTTATAAGCTTTTAAACCTATAGGCCGGGGAAAGATAGGCGCTTGTGGAAAAGAACGGCTTAGAGCGCCAACATCACCCCAGGTATTGGTCCTAGCAAAAAGTTGTCAACTATGAAAATGTAGCCTTTGACTTGTTCAGTATGAATAACAAAACCTAAATTCTAAAAATAAGAACTGGTGCCGTGGCGGGATCTTAAAATTTTAAACACAATTTTTTTTTTTAATTTGTGCATTTTGAAAACTTGTCAATTTTTTGCTCAAAATAACGCAAATTTTTCATTTTTTAGTAGTTTCAGAATTGCAACTCCTTCACTTCATCCCAAAAACAAACCATCGCTTATTCCTGTAACTTGCTCCGTTTCGAAACCGATCCCCTATCCCAGTGCTTCCAGTTTTTGAAGGATCCCCACAATATTCCTACAGATGAATGCTTGAAAGGGCACAATTTTTTCGATTTGTCTAGAATTTCAGTTTGTCGAAAGGATAAGGTAATTTTGAAAGATTTTATTCAAAGTGTATAATAATAATTTCAGGAATCTATGACTTGCACCCGGGAAATCATAAGAAGAAAGTGTGGTGTGGATGCGATGAGGAGTCACGAGACACATCAAGCAGTGTTGGCTGAAATTTATAAATGTTAAATAAAAAATTAATATAAAATTGTAGAGAATTTCAAGGGCTACATTTTTGCAATTGACAACTTTTTTGTAGAACTCCTCGCTAGCGCGCTACCGGCGGTCAAAGCCCCCCATCTCCAAGTGGGCATTGCGCGGTGTTCTGACAGCAACGAGGTAAACGCGCCGACAGCGCGCCAGGGAGGTGTCCTACAAAAAAGTGGTCAACTACAAAAATGTAGATCTTGTCTTACCTAATGTATGTACAAATTTTTAGGTTTTGGAATTCACAGGGGACAAAGTGACAAACCTTCAAACTTGTGAAAGCTCAAAACATAGTAGACATCACAGTTGAAACATTGTCTCGTTTCTTTCTGCACCTGGAAACTTAATTAATAGTTTTTAAACAATAATTGTGATCTACTTATCGGGAATAAACTCCTCTCGTAGTCGAGAGCTACTAATCAATAAACTCCATCCCGAACTGATGCACATGAGCTCTGTGGTGAAGAACCTGGAAGAGGTCACGTTGGGGTCTCGTTGGGGCCGAGTGATCGTGGGGTTATAAGACGTGACCTATATTATTGGAAAGCTGAGAAAACCCAGAATCCAAAGATATATTCAATTTTTGACCTGGATGTCTGGTATTCGAGAAAAACATTGTTTTCCCAGTTTTCAACTCACCACAACTCTGTCCCAATATCAATAATCTGTGGGCTCGTTGCAAAATACAAAACGATAGTCTTCGCGAAATTCGGTGTAAATAGAACAAACGAGAAGAATGCGCACTTGAAAATAATCAGATCCGTGGGAGTATTCAATTTAGAGTTCCGAGCCATTCGAGAGGTGAAATAAGAGCCCGACTGGTTTTTCGGTAGCTGTTGGATCAAATGGATGAATGTGAGGAGGTAGAGAACGGAGCTCAGTAGGAAGCAAGCAGTGGAGATTATAATATCCTGCAGGGCGTCTAACTTCATAAACTCCGCGTTCGCTCTTATCAGTATCCCCCCAATTGGGGAGGGCACCAATGAGAAATTATGGTTTCCCATGTAAAACAAGGGACCAAGTATTATAGAAGGTGCCAGCCATTCTGATATGTAGATAGCAAAAATGAGGGAGGGGCACCAGAACTGAAAGAGCAGGTGGCTATTGAAAATGGTTAAAACGGCCCCATACCTTGAAGTGATTTCTGAATCGGAATATTTCGGAGCACCGATTGATCGCCACTACAGTGTACCCGAGAAACATCGCGTTCTTGACAAGGGTTTGAAAAAAGTAGAGGAATTGTGGAAACCAGTGGTCGGTGACCACTTCGAATAGGTTGTGGATGCGATATTTGCGTGGACGAGCGATGAGTTCCACGTAGAGAAACATAAGAACGTCGGTGATAGCCTAAATGTATTTGGCTATAACTTTAATCGCCCACAACTCCCCAGGGACATGTCCCACCAAAAAATGGTCAACAACAAAAATGTAGCCCCTGCCTTGTTTAATATACATATTGATTTTTGGTTTCTTGAAACCATAGCAGACATAGTTACAGACTTACAAAGTTGACAAAAAACAATTTTTTGAAGAAAAAGTCAAAGTTTTTCCAGAAAAATTTCCAGAATCTCTGATTTTGATGTCAATGTTAAGTTTTTTCAATAGTAAAAACCTGACTTCTTGCCAAAATGTGACCCTGAAAAGTTACGGCATGGTGAACACAGGTGACCTTGCAGTGCTCTGGCAGTAACGAGGTAAACGCGCCAACAGCACGCCAGGGACATGTCCCACTAAAAAATGGTCAACTACAAAAATATAGCCCGAGACATTTTCTATACAATCATATTGAATTTCTAGCTCCAAAGTTTTGGTAAGAGCCATCCGTGATGAGTTGAAGTTGGTCTGTGTAAAGTTACACTGTCAAAATTCATTTCTCTATATAACTCCTCAGGGAAGTGTCCCACCAAAAAACGGTCAACTACAAAAATGTAGCCCGAGACATTTCCTATACAACCATATTACATATTTCTGGAATTTTGACTTACATGCAACCTCACAATCAAGAAAAATGACGACTTGAACTCTTTATGGCGCAACTTGTGAATTATATACAGTAGCCGCCAATAAATAACCATGGATAACCAACAAATTGGGGAGAAAATTAAGTGACTAATTGGGACTAATTGGAAATTAAGAGAGAAGGTCATTTTTATTTTTCTTATTGTGTTTTAGAGGGAATCGAGAAGTGGTGACTGAGAGCTGACTAGTGGAGAGGCGACAGGTGGTTTAGATGATTACTAAATTGAAATAAGAAGGTTTTTGTTGTCAATATACAATGGGAAATGATGCCTGAAATTGCGTTTATCTAAAATTTACAAGTCAAAATGTCTGAAAGTTTATTGAAATAGTGAAAAAGATTTGGTGAAGAGGAAAAGTGGGGTCGCTATTTTTGAATCGCTATCACAATCGGAATGTCTGAAAATCGGCTGAAATAGGAAAAAAAAAACGTTCTAATCAAGCAGATGCACTTCAGTCAGTGATATGACGGAAGATGAGCAACACACTGTACCGGGGTTCAGTTGGATTTTCTAAACAAGTATGCTAGAAATTTAGTATGGTTGTATAGAAAATGTCTCAGGATATATATTTGTAGTTGACCATTTTTTAGTGGGACATGTTCCTGAGGAGTTATAAAGAAATGAAGTTTGACAGTGTAACTTTACACAGACCAACTTCAACTCATCACGGATGGCTCTTACCAAAATGTTGGAGCTAGAAATTTAAAATGATTGTATAGGAAATGTCTCTGGCTACATTTTTGTAGTTGACAATTTTTCGATAGGACACCTCCCTGGCGTGCTGTTGGCGCGTTTACCTCGTTACTGCCAGAGCACTGCAAGGTCACCTGTGTTCATCATGCCGTAACTTTTCAGGAACACATTTTGGCGGGAAATAGTTAAAGTCAGGTTTTTACTATTTGAAAAACTTAACATTGACATCAAAATCAGAGATTCTGGAAATTTTTCAAACTTTGACTTTTTCAAAAAATAGTTTCTTTGTCAACTTTGTAAGCCTGTAACTATGTCTGCTATGGTTTCAAGCAACGAAAAATCAATATGTTTATCAAACAAGGCAAGGGCTACATTTTTGTAGTTGACCATTTTTTAGTGGGACATGTCCCTAGCGCGCTGCCGGCGGTTGAAGTTGGCTCACTTCCTGCTGGCGTTCACTAGGAGGAAGAAGCCTTCAACCACTGGTAGCAGGCTATAGTGCGGTCTAAACAAAAAATGGTCAACTACAAAAATGTAGGCCAAGACATGTTTAATAACATGCTTTAGTGTTGATAAGCTAGAATGAAAGAAAAGAAAAAGATTTTTTCTTATGAAGTTGAAGTAAAACCATTTTTATATATTTTTTTAATTGTTTTTTTATTCATTATTTCCTCAAATCGTTTTCTTTTTCACCAAAAATTCAAATTCCGACTCCATTTTTATGAAAATTGTCGTCAATTCTTGGGTTTCTCGTTTAAGTCCGCAAACACCGTCACGTCAAAATGCACAAAATGCTGAAAATCTGATTTTTCGCTCAAAACTTGAATTTTGGTGCTTTTTCGACGATTTTTCAGAGTTTTCTGATGAAAATTTCGGTTTTTTCGTGATTTTCAAGTCTAGAATAGTAAAAATGCTCGATTTTTACCAATTTTTTTTCAGGTTTTTTGCTGTAGAAATGTCAGTCAACAATAAAGTTCATAACAAATTGATAATTTGTACTTTTCCTTCTTTCTTATCAGTCCCCCCCTCTTCTCCAACTATACTATATCAAGTATATGGCTTCCTTCTCATATTCAAAAGTCTCCGAAGTATTTCATAAGAAATTTTTGATATCTCGATTATTACATTATGATGATAATAGTCACATATAAATCATAAAACTTTTTCGTCTTTTTCTCTTTTTTTGAAATTTTTGTGCTGATCCGTGTCGAGGGTATTTAACGGGAATGATGATAACGGGAGGTGTCTGAAAATCTCTCTTTTTTTGTCATCATTTTGTTACAACCTGCTTTTTTTCACATTTCTCCCTATCTCTCATGCTGAGTGCACATGTTGTGTGTATGTCATTCTGGAACAGAGAATTGGAAAAAAGATTTTTTTTTTCGAAAATTTTTTGTTTCAATACTTGACTATAATCTTTTGTACTTATAGAGTTCAGTGTCAGTTTCTTTGTTCTGATGAACTTGGAGGTGTGTGAAGTGCGCTCTAATGATAAACTTGCATTTTACCTTAATTGTGATCAACCGACTGAAAATGCGCCGTTTCTCAATTTTTAAAAAGTTTTCCCGCCAATTTTTTTCTCAAAAATCAAAAATTAGTATTTTTTTTCATTATTTCCCAAACTTCGTTCTTTTTCACCAAAAATTCAAATCCCGACGCCATTTTTATGAAAATTGTCGTCAACTCTTGGGTTTCTCGTTTTAGTCCGCAAACACCGTCACGTCAAAATGCACACTTTTGGAAAGTCGTGCTGAAAATCTAGTTTTTTGCTGAATACTTCATTTTTAGTGGGGTTTCGTCGATTTTTTAGTGTTTTCTAGTGAAATTTTCAGGTTTTTCGTGATTTTTTGAGTCTAGAATGGTGGAAATCACCAAATTTGGCCAATTTTTACCAGATTTTCGAAATTTTTTCTTTTTCCAGAAACAATTTTTGTCTTTTTGCCCCCAGCTGATAATTCTTATCACCAATTTTCCTGAATAACACCAAAATTATGATTTCATGAACTCAGTGTGTGTGCGGAAATGATGACAAAACCTGTCACCCCGCCTAGTACGGAAAAAATTTGCATAATTTTCATTTTTCAGTCAAAAAAGTTTTTTTTCAATTTAATTCTCATCATTTTGTCTATCACCCTATCATATAAAAACTATTCAAATTCCTCTGTGTTTCGATAAAAATGCGCTCCATCGCACTTTTATCTGAGTGTGCACTGGAGCGCGCTTGCCTTCTTATTCAATTTTTTCCGATAATTTAATAATTTTAAGAGAATTTTTTTGTTTCCAGCATCAAACATTCGAGCGACAACTTGACAAACCAGTTAGATGCTTTCCTCGTTTTGTGGTGATGACGGTCACCCGGTAAGTTATAAAGGCTGGCGTGTCTTAGGCGCGCAAGAAATTTTCCGAATGTTTGGTTCATTGGTGTTGTGATAACGACTTTTTGCTCTTTTTCTTCTCCAGTGAGCATTGACCAATGTGTCTGCGTCTCTCTTGCTCTCTCGCGGAGAGCATCGAGCAAAACACGCGGCGAAGGCGCGCCAGACAATGAGAATTTTTGAAAAGTAATTCAAAATTGGTAAAAAAAAAGGTGATTTTCTGATAGAATTTTCATTTTTATCACACTTCTGGTGCGCCTTCGGCGCTTTTTGCGTAGAAAATCATCAAAAATCCGGAGACGCGTCAACTGCGCGCCAGACAGTTTTTTTTTTCCAAAATCAAAGTTTTTCCTTATTTTCGCAACAAAAATTTGCATTTCCAGCTTCTGGCGTACCTTTGCCGTGTTTTCTACTGATTTTGAAGAGTTTTCCTGTTAAAAACGCGTCGAAAGGTGCGCCAGGCATTATAATTTAGAAAATGTTGCTCTGAAAGCAGTTTTTGGCTGAGAATCTCTATTTTCTATCAGAAATGTCAAAAGTCCAGCTAAAATTTACTATTTCTCTAACGAAATTGCTATTTTTGCTGCATTTTCAGTTGAAATTTGAAATTTGTGTTGTCTGGCGCGCCTGCGACGCGTTTTTTATAGTTTTCGGCTGAAAAATCGTAGAAAATCCAGATTTTTTGCAGAAAAAAACTTGATCAAATTTAAGAAAATCGCCGTAATTATCTATTTCTGCTCGAAATTTCAATTTTGTGCTGCCTGGCGCGCCTGAGACGCGTTTTCACATTTCTCGCGTCTCCGACACCCCAGCCAAACACCTGTTCGCCGAAAATCCCGTTTTTCACTAAAATGTATCAAATTCCAGCTGAAATTCGCTATTTTTGCGGCATTTTCAGCTAAAAACTCGATTTTTTGTGCTGTCTGGCGCGCCTGTGATGCCTTTCTATCGATTGCTCAGCAATTTTTCAGTGGAAAACTCCTCCCAATGCAAAAATTATAATTATCGCATAATCTGGCGCGCCTTCGACGCGTTTTCTAATCAATAATTTCCATTTTTTCAGTTCAAAACGGGTCTTCCAAACCTCTCAATATGTGCTCAACACACGGTGCTCGTCTGGGTTCCCACCGCCTTCTTCCTCCTCACCCTTCCATTTCTCTCGGCTCAATGTCATCTGAATTCGCAACGCTTCGATCGTCTACCGTTCAGTGCTCACTTCATTATTAAGCTCATTCTCACCGCATTCCTCGCGGTGAACTCGTTGTTCACCTGGTGCTATGTGCTATTCTCCAGCGAGTCTTTCCCGCCCGCCAGTTATGTGTATCCTGGATTATGGGTCATTGTTTGGGTAAGAAAATGCGCGGAAATTCGAGATTTTTGCGCTGAAAATGGCGAAAGAACGAGCGAAAACACTCTAAATTCGCGGTTTTTCACGTGAAATACACATTTCAACGCCCTAAACGCGCGGTTCTCAATAGAGCGCAATTACCGCCATGAATCTCCAATTCTCAATAGAGCGCACTTTCTTTTCCAGACGGGTACATTCCTCGTGCATCTCATTCGTCTCCGTTGCGGTCTCGTCTCCTCCGGCATTCAACATGTGACGGCGATGATTTTCGCGCTGTGCGGCGCGCCAGAAATGTATCAATGGTGTCGAATGGATAACGAGAGCAGTGGGGTGCTCGGGTCGGCTCTATCGATAGCTTATTTGAGTTGGTACTCGGCACTTTTGATCTACACTTTTATGCTATGTTTCGCGGATCCGAGGAGTGGAATTGTGAAGGGGGTACTGTAGACGGCCGTGGCCTAGAAAACTCTTTGGTTTATCCGCTCGCTGATTGGTTGTTTTCTCTACCAATCAGCAAGCGATGGCCGAGGATTTTTCTGGGTCACGGCCGCTGAAGGACGTTAGTTTTTCAACATTTTTACTTTCTAGGCGCACTCCCCAGAACTCCAAAGCTCATTCCTGAATCGTCTGACACTCTGGTGGTTCAACAGTGTCCCGTGGGCTGGTGCCAAACGGGATTTGGAGGTAATTAGGCAATTAGGCTTAATTGACCAATCAACTCTTTCAGATCGATGACTTATACGAGCTCAATGAGCGTAGCGGCACACGATATCTCAGCGAGTTGTGGGAATCGTTCTGGGAGCCGAAGAGACTGAGTTAGCAATGGAGCGCACTTTCTGAGTCAAAAATTCAAATTTTTTGTAGAATACATCCACGAAAACAGCATTTGGGCGAAAAAATCGCCGGAAGAACGAACGACGCCCGTGATTCTTCCCTCGGTGATCTCATCACTCTTCATGATGTTCCGATGGGAATTTTTGTTGGCTTCCACGCTGAAATTCGTTTCAGACACTATGCAATTCGCTAGTCCGTTCTTGTTACAGTAAGTTTGGTGGCGGTGGAGCGCGATTGCATCATTGACCCTGAAAACGCGCTCTATTGAGAATTCGTCGTGTACTCCACGTGGACAAGTTTTTTCGAGGTTTTTTTTTAAAGTAAAAATGATGAAAAATCATGAAAATTGGTAATTTTTGGCGATTTTTCTGGAAAAAATAGCAAAATTTCGTCAAAATTGCCCAAAAACGGAGAAAAATAGCCCCATGTCTTCCGAGTTAACCATAGAGCGCACTTCTTGCGGTAACATTTGAAAAATGCATAGTTGTCAAGGCCCGGCCCGGGCCGGGCCGGGCCGGGCCTTGTCGGCGAAATCAGGGCCCGGCCCGGCCCGGCCGGGCCGGCCCGGGCCGGGCCGGGCTTAAGGCCCGGCCCGAAGGCCCGGGCAAATTGGCGCGAAAGTCAAAAATTCAAATTTTTTCAAATTTTTTGAAATTTTTTGAATTTTTTCGCCAAAAAGTCAAATTTTTGAGCATCGTTCAGAATTAGAAGAAATTCAGAAAAATAGTCTAAAATTGACCCATTTTCGATGAAAAATTGAAAAAATTTCGGAAAAAAATGTGTTTAAAAAATGGGTCATTTTTGAAGCCGGGCCTTCGGGCCGGGCCGGGCCTTGAAAATTTTCTACCGGCCCGGCCCGGCCCGGCCCGGCCCGGCCCGGCCCGGCCCGGGCCTTCGGGCCTTGCCGGGCCTTGCCGGGCCGGCCCGGGCCTTGACAACTATGGAAAAATGGCATTTCCATCGATTTTGGAGCGTTTTTTTGCGATTTTTTGTCAAAAAACAGTAAAAACGCGCAAAAATCTACGAAAAACCTCTCAAAATTGTCCAAAAACGTCAAAAGTTGTCCGTAGAGCGCACTTGCAGCGGTAACATTTGAGAAATTCCAATTTTAGCGATTTTCGGATTATTTTTGAAAATTTTTGACGAAAAAGTCGCAAAAAACTGTCTGAAATCCACGGAAAAGCCCTCAAAATAGCTCAAAAACGCCAGAAACACAGTCTTGTCCACGTGAAGTACACACGAATATCTTTCGAGTTAACCGTAGAGCGCACTTACAGCTGTAACATTTGAAAAATGTCATTTTTCCGCAATTTTCGGGTTATTTTTTTCGATTTCTCTGGAAAAAATAGCAGAAAAACGCTCAAAATGGCCGAAAAACGCCAAAAATGCGCTAAAATGTCTTTTGCTCGTGAAGTACACAAAATTTCTTTCGAATTAACCGTAGAGCGCTCTTGCGGTGGTAACATTTGAAAATGTGTAGAAAACCTCATTTCTATCGATTTTTGAAGCATTTTTTGCGATTTTTCGACAGCCCCGTACCCCATTGGACTCTTTTTTACAGCAATTCTGAAAAAATAGCAAAAAAACGCTCCAAAATCGACGAAAATGCCATTTTTCAAATGCTACCGCAACAAGTGCGCTCTATGGTTAACTCGGAAGACATGGGGCTATTTTTCTGCGTTTTTGGGCAATTTTGACGAAATTTTGCTATTTTTTCCAGAAAAATCGCCAAAAATTACCCAAGAATTGCTAAAACCCGACCCTTTTTCGAGGATTTTCAGGATTTTTCATCATTTTTTCTGAGAAATCTCAAAAAAAACTTGTCCACGTGGAGTACACGACGAATTCTCAATAGAGCGCGTTTCAGTGGAGCGCACTTGCGGCAGAAAACTCTGATAATTTTCATTTTTTTACACAAAGAAGTGCAAACGCGCCCCATTGAACTTTTTTTTTCCAGCGAACTGCTCAACTTCATCTCCTCCAAAAACGCGCCGTTCTGGAAAGGAATGGCTCTGAGTATCCTGATGTTCTCCACATCGGAACTCCGCTCTCTCATTCTCAACGGATATTTCTATATCATGTTTCGAATGGGCACCAAAATTCAGACGTCACTAACCGCCGCCGTGTACAAGAAGACACTTTTGCTCTCGAATTCAGCTCGAAGGGACCGAACAGTCGGAGAAATTGTGAATCTGATGGCGATCGACGTGGAACGATTCCAGATGATCACTCCACAAATCCAACAATTCTGGAGTTGTCCCTATCAGATCACGTTCGCTCTAGTCTATCTGTTCATCACATTAGGCTACTCAGCGATCCCAGGTGTCGTGATAATGGTGATTTTTGTGCCGATGAATATTATCTCGTCGATGGTCGTCAGAAAATGGCAGATTGAGCAGATGAAGTTGAAGGATGAACGGACGAAGATGGTGAATGAGGTGTTGAATGGGATCAAAGTGGTTAAACTGTACGCGTGGGAGGTGCCGATGGAAGAGTATATTGAGGAGATCAGAAGGAAAGAGTTGGCGTTGATTAAGAAGTCTGCGATGGTCAGAAACATTCTAGACTCTTTCAACACGGCTTCCCCATTCCTCGTGGCACTATTCTCATTCGGCACGTTTGTCCTCTCAAACCCCGCCCACTTGTTAACCCCACAGATCGCATTCGTCTCATTAGCCTTGTTCAACCAGTTACGGTCTCCAATGACTATGATCGCTTTGCTTATCAACCAAGCGGTCCAAGCGGTGGTATCTAACAAACGACTCAAGGAATTCCTGGTGGCGGAGGAGCTCGACGAGAAATCGGTGGATCGATCGGAGAACATTGAGCGGAGTCATAACGCGGTGCGGGTTGAGAATCTGACGGCGACTTGGGAGAATCCAGAAGACGAAGAGAGGCAAGCGACACTCCAGGATCTGGATTTGACGGCGCCACGCAACTCGTTGATAGCTGTTGTCGGGAAAGTGGGGTCTGGAAAGAGTAGCTTGTTGCAAGCGTTGCTCGGAGAGATGGGAAAACTCAAAGGAAGAATCGGAGTGAACGGACGGGTCGCCTATGTGCCCCAGCAGCCGTGGATCCAGAATATGACTCTACGAGATAATATCACTTTTGGTAGACCTTTTGACCGCAAACGGTACGACCAGGTGCTCTATGCGTGCGCTTTGAAAGCGGATATCAAAATTTTGCCAGCTGGAGATCAGACGGAAATTGGAGAGAAGGGAATCAACCTGTCTGGAGGGCAAAAAGCGAGAGTATCGCTTGCCAGAGCGGTCTATCAGAATCTTGATGTATACCTGCTGGATGATCCGCTTTCTGCGGTAGACGCTCATGTAGGACGACACATTTTCGAGAAAGTTATCGGACCCAACGGGTTGTTGAGAGAGAAAACGCGAATCTTGGTGACCCATGGCTTGACATTCACCAAACTCGCTGATGAGATCCTTGTGATGTATGAGGGCAAGATTGAGGAGTCTGGAACATTCGACACGCTTATGAAGAGACGTGGTGTGTTCTGGGATTTTATGGAGGAATACAAGTCGAGTAGTGATACGAACAGTGAGGAGGACTTTGACGAGATTGGAGGCGAGAAGGAGGACTATGTGAATCCGGAGGATGTGGTGCTCACGGTGACCAATGATTTGGATGAGACGTAAGGAGTCAACTTGGGGCTAAAGAATGTGCACATTTGGCGTTTCTAGCGATCATTGGCTCATTTTTTTGAGCCATATGACTGTTAGGTCTGAAATCCCTAGTTGTTGCTGGAACTTCCCGATAAAATGGGTTAAAATTGCAACTTTAGACAGAAAAGTCAGTTTTTTGAGTCCAAATCGGAAAAAAACTGACATTGTTTGAATATACATGGTGCATCTGCCCCCCTTTTCTCAACAAAGATAATTTTGACTGGAAAAATAGTTGATAATACCTTTTTCAAGCTGTAAAAGGTTTCAAAATGTCAAAATTTGACATTTTCAGCCTGTAAATGGTGCATCGAAATTTGACTAAAATTATTTATTTTCGGTTTAAATCGATTTTTTGAGTTTTCGAATTCCATGGTGTCTCAATGAGCACTTTAGGCTTATCCAGACATATGATCTACCGAGAGTTCTCAATTTTGAGGCGAAAATCCAAAAATTTCGCTTTTACTGTGACCTCTGATGGTACGGTGGCACGCGAGATCGGTATTTTGCTTCAAATTTTGACGTAGATCGATTTCCTGGTTACTCTAAAGTTCTCTCTGGGATATCAAAGATAGGGGGAACCTCTGCTCAAATTTTTCTGGAAAAGGGGGCGGGGCTTCAGCAAAACGTTTTTAGTTGATTTTTTGCGTTTTCCATGCGGAAAATGAGCAAAAAACGATAAAAATTTTCGAAAAAGTTCTAGAAAAAGGGGCGAGGCTTCAGCAAAAGTGCTCTAATTTTGTCCGTTTTTACTGTTTTTGAGCGGTTTTTCACGAACTTTTGACAAATCTCGAGTGGTGGCCGAGTTTTTGCAAAAGTTCGGCCACCATTTGAATTTTGCAGTTTCGGTTTTTGAGTCGGTTTTTTCACAATTTTCTGTTTTTTTTTCCTAAAAAAACCGTTTTTGACAGGGAAAAATAAGATTTTTATCAATTTCTATCAATCAATCGCACTTTTTCAGTGTCCGCACGCCCGAACTGACCACTCAAATCTCTACAATTTCCTCCCCCGAGAAGCCATCGCTCGCCACCTCCCCAAACAAACTCATCAAAAAAGAAGACGTCGCACAAGGAAAAGTGGAAGTGGCCACCTACAAACTATACGTCAAAGCCGCCGGTTACACACTCTCCATCGCATTCATCGCCTTCTTCATCGCCTACATGACAATGCAAATCCTTCGATCGTTCTGGCTATCCGCCTGGTCCGACGAGTACGATCCGGATGCGCCGAGCGCTCATCCGATGGCTAAGGGATGGAGACTTGGTGTCTATGGAGCACTGGGATTCACTGAGACAGCGTGTTTCTTTGTTGCTCTATTGGCATTGGTGTTTGTAGGACAGAGAGCGTCGAAGAATCTTCACGGACCTCTTATCCATAATTTGATGAGGTCCCCGATGTCCTTTTATGACACGACACCGTTAGGGCGGATTCTGAATCGGTGTGCCAAGGATATTGAGACAATCGATATGTTGCTTCCGATGAATTTCCGGTACCTGGTGATGTGTGTCCTTCAGGTGGCCTTCACCCTGATAGTCATTATCATCTCAACCCCACTATTCGCTGTTGTCATCGTCCCCCTTGCCTTGATCTACCTAGTATTCCTCAAGTACTACGTGCCGACATCGCGACAGTTGAAACGGTTGGAGAGTGTCCATCGGTCACCGATCTACTCGCATTTCGGGGAGACCATTCAGGGTGCCGCGTCGATTCGAGCGTTCAATAAGGTTGATGAGTTTCGGGAGCACTCGGGCAAGATTTTGGATACGTTTATCAGGTGTCGATACTCGAGTTTGGTTGCCAATCGATGGTTGGCTGTGAGACTGGAATTCGTTGGAAATTGTATTGTTAGTGTGGTTTTTGCCCTTGGAGCGCGTTTGCGTCTAGTAGTTTAGCACAGAACGCGCCAACGGTGCGCCAGCCCAACGTTTTTTGCAGTTTTTATGCTAAAAATGAGCAAAAAAACGATGAAAAACGGCTCAAAATGAGAAAAATCTCAAAATTTCTAGTGGTGGCCGAGAAAATGAGAAAGTTAGGTCACCAACTCTTGGCTCGTTTTTTGACGATTTTTGCGATTTTTTGCAGTTTTGAAGCTGAAAATGAGCAAAAATCGCCTAAAACGAGCTGAATTGAAAATGGTGGCCGAGAAAATGCGAAAGTTAGGCCACCAACTCTTTTTTTTAATTTTGGAGGTTTCGGCTCGTTTTTTGACGTTTTTTCGCAGTTTTCATGCTGAAAATGAGCAGAAAACGATGAAAAACGGCTCAAAATGAAAAAAAAAACTTTTTTTTGGTGATTTCGAAGGTTTTGGCTCGGTTTTTGACGGTTTTTAGTTTTTCTTCTGCGTTTTTATGCGGAAAATGAGCAGAAAACGATGAAAAACGGCTCAAAACTATCAAAATCTCAGAATTTCTAGTGGTGGCCCAGAAAATGCGAAAGTTAGGCCACCAAATGATTTTGAAGGGCTTTTCGCGAGTCTAGACAGTTTTTGGTTGTTTGTTCGAAAAAATTTCACTATTTTTGACGAGTTTTCCGTCTTCAAATCTCAAAAAATAGGCCAAAACCGTCAAAAGGTGAAAACGCGCTCTACTGTACTATTCAGCTCAAGCAAACGCGCTCCATTTCTTACCTTATCAATAGAGCGCACTTTCATAATCCAAAATTTTTAAGATCTTCTTCGCCGCTCTCTTCGCCGTTCTTTCCAAAGAATTTGGATGGATCACATCGCCAGGAGTGATTGGTGTCTCTGTTTCTTATGCGCTCAATGTAAGAAACATTTTGAATTTTTTGAAAAATCGAATTATCGACATTTGTAGATCACAGAAGTGCTCAACTTCGCCGTCCGTCAAGTCTCAGAAATCGAGGCGAACATAGTGTCGGTAGAGCGTGTCAATGAGTACACAAACACGCCGAACGAGGCGCCATGGCGTATCGAAGGACGGGCTCCGGCCCCCGGATGGCCATCGAAAGGAATCGTGAGATTCGATCGATACTCGACGAGATATCGAGAGGGATTGGATTTGGTGTTACATGATATCTCGGCTGATGTGTCGGCTGGAGAGAAGATTGGGATTGTGGGACGGACTGGAGCGGGTAAGGGCATTTCGGGCTGAAAAACGCTGAAAATTCGAGGAAGAATCGCGTTTTTAAGCTGAAAATACGCACAAAATGGTGTTTTTTCAGTCAAAAACGCTGAAAATCGACATTTTTCGAACATACATGGTGCATCTGTCCCCATTATCTCAATAGCCAATTTTCAACCTAAATTGAACAAAATGAGTGAAAAATCGCGTTTTTAAGCTGAAAATATACACAAAAAGGTGTTGAAATCGCTGAAAACTGAAATTTTCAGTGTTCACATGGTGCATCTGTCCCCATTTTCTCAAGGAAGATGATTCTAAGTTCAAGCACACATTTTTGGCTGAAAAATACATTTTTCAAGCTAAAAACGGTTTCAAAATGTCATTTTTCGAGTTTTGACGACATTTTTTGACCTGAAAATGGTGCATCTATCAGTTATTTTCGAATTTCGTCGAAATTTGACGAAAAATGGTTGATTTTCAGCTTAAATTGATGAAAATCTGAGAAAATTGCGGTTTTCCACTAAAAAATAGTCAAAAATACTCAAAAATAGACAATTTTCAGGCATAAAATGGTATGATGGTGGGTTTTTGGATATAAATGTTGTAAATAGTGATTTGTCAGTGTCACCATCATGTTGTAAACGCGCTCCATCGATAACTATGAGCGCGGCACGCTTCTTACAACTGCGCTCTACCGAAATCTCCTTGAAAAGTGTCTCTCTTTTTCTCTAAGTCTCTCAACTTCCCACACTATTTTCTTTGGTTTCGGTAGAGCGCGATTGGAAGAAGCACTCGAAGTTGAAATCTGAAATTGTAAACGCGCTCCATCGATAACTATTTCAATTCCCCAATTCTTCCAGGAAAATCGTCATTCGCGTTGGCACTGTTCCGTATGGTCGAAGCGGCCGACGGTCGAATCATCATCGACGACGTCGAGGTGTCACAAATCGGACTGCACGATCTTCGCAGCAATATCACCATCATCCCGCAGGACCCTGTTCTGTTCTCTGGAACACTTCGATTCAATTTGGATCCGTTTTCCACGTATTCGGATGAACAGATTTGGAGAGCACTTGAATTGGGTAATTCGCCTAGAAAAAGTGAAAATAGGTGGTGGCCGAGTTTTTGCAAAAGTTCGGCCACCATGAATTGGTTAACTATTTCTTGGTAAACTCTGACTGGAATCTTGTGATTTTTGTGACTGGAATCGTCAAAAAACGCGGGAAAATAACTCTAGAAAAAGAGAGTTCGGCGGTGGCCGAGTTTTCGCAAAAGTTAGGCCACCAAACTTTTCTAGATCGGTTTTCGATAATTTTTGAGATTTTTGGGTATTTTTTTGATTTTGACAAGATTTTCAGCTCAGAATTGTCTCAAAATCCTGAAAAGTGGAAAAATTTGGGTGATGACCGAATTTTTGCAAAACTTCGGCCACCATACTTTTATGGGCATTTTTTCATTTTTTACTGGTTTTTGAGCGATTTTCACATGTTTCAGCTAGATCTTCAGCTCAATGAAGTCTCAAAATGCTGAAAAGTGAGAATGTTGTAATGGTGGCCGAGGTTTTGCAAAACTTCGGCCACCATTCAAAACTTCCAGTTTTTTGTCTTTATTGATCAGTTTTTTCCACAATTTCCACTTTTTTCCTAAAAAAAAGCGTTTTTGAAAAGAAAAAATCTGATTTTTATCACATTTCTGAAAATTGGTAACTCTGGTGGCCGAACTTTTGCAAAAACTCGGCCATCTCTGTTTCTAGAGTGATTTTCTCACGTTTTTTTGACAATTTTTATATCAAAGTGGCCTAAGTTTTCGGAAAACTCGGCCACCAAGCTATTTTTTATCAAAAATGATGAATTTTGAGTAATTTTTATGTAAAAATGATGGTTTTTGACTCATTTTTGATAAAATAATGATGAAATTTTAGCCATTTTTATATAAAAATGATGAATTTTTCATTTCCAGCCCATCTGAAAACGTTTGCGTCGTCTCTTCCCGACGGATTACTGTACAAAATCAGTGAAGCGGGCGAGAATTTGAGTGTCGGACAACGACAACTCGTCGCCCTGTCACGAGCTCTGCTCCGTCACACTCGAGTCCTCGTACTCGACGAGGCGACGGCCGCTGTCGACGTGACGACCGATGCGTTGATTCAGGAGACGATTCGGACGGAGTTTAAGGAGTGTACGGTGTTCACCATTGCTCATCGATTGAATACTATTATGGATTATGATAGGTGAGCTAGTTGGGAAGGTGACGTCCTGAGGATTCTGAATCCGTTTTCAGAATTTTGAAAAGTTGAGAATGAGTGGAGATACATCGATTTCCAGACTAAAATCGATGTATCTCTGCTCATTTTTCATTTTTCAAAAATCTGACAACGAATTCAGAATCCTCACGATCTCAGCTTCAGAATCACCCTGAAATTTTTTCTCTTCAGAATCATGGTGCTCGACAAGGGATCGATTCTGGAATTCGACTCTCCTGACAACCTGATGGCCGATAAGAACAGCGCATTCGCCAAGATGGTCGCAGACGCCGAGGAGCAAGAGAACCAGAAATAGACCATGTGGAAATCTGGAAATTCTATACTCATATCAACTGAAGCTTTAATTACTTTTTCTTAATTTTTTAAATAATTTTATAATTTATGACTTTACCCCTCCTTGTTTCACTTTTCACACAAAATGAAACCGGTGCTACCGCCTTCCCCCCAATTAATTGTTTAATTCCCTCCTAATTATTATTCATAAATTGTGTGTGCCAACGAATTAACGGATAAACGTTTATCAAATGTGACAAAATTATCCCTTCATATCGAAAGCGTCGTGATCGAACGCGCCCCGGAAGACGGACGACGCGGTTTCCGATGAGGGAAGCGGTTGGAAACGAGCACGATAGCATTTGATGATGGCGAAACGGTTGAAGAAGACGATTGAGGCGACGTTGAGGATGAGCAAGAAGAGAGAGATGGCCAGGAGGTACTGGAATGGATAGAGTGATGAATGGGCTGCATTTTTGTAGTTTGTAGTTTTGAGATAGCTCCGCCCACTTTTGAGATATGCGCCTTTCAAGAGAGACAAGTTGTAGTGGGACTCAATGAGAAAGCGACATTTGAGATCCCGTCACGACTTTTCTTGTTGCCCCACTATCCCAAAACTTGGCACATGTACTAATCAGGTTTCGGGCTACATTTTTGTAGTTGACCACTTTTTGATAACTCCGCCCACTTTTGAGATATAACGCTTTAAACGCCGGCGACTTTTAGTGGGGGAGGAGCCATGGCTAGAGAGGAGGAGGCGCAGAGAAGCACGAGTTTGTTAGCTAGAAATGTGAAACATAGATTTTTGGAAAGAGGAGGTTTAGACGGTTCTAAGGAATATAAAATCGATATGATTTGAATAAAAATTATGAAAATTTTCGACTTGATAAAAATTAAAAAAATAATTTTTTTTGAAAAAAAGACAAATTTTGAGATTCCGTCACGACTTTTAGTGTCTTTCCACTATTTCAAGATTTGGTACATGTACTAATCAGGTTTTGGGCTACATTTTTGTAGTTTGTAGTTTTTTGATAGCTCCGCCCACTTTTGAGATATGCGCCTTTAAATATGTTAACTGAGTAAGAGTAGGGAAAGGGGGGAGCTCAAAGATATAGTCAAATTTTCCAATTTTACCCAATCATCTTCAAAAATGGATAAAACGGACTAAATTAAATCTAAAAACAAGAAACCAGTAAAGTAAGAGACGCAGTGAAGTCAGACACTCTAGCTGCGCTCTGCCTCCTCTCTCTCTCTCCCCCTCACTATTGCCGTCTATTTTTAATAGTTCGTATCTCAAAAGTGAGCGGAGCTATCAAAAAATGGTCTACTACTAAAATGTAGCCCGTGTTTTGTTTAGTATACATAACAAAAATTAATATAATGGACTGAAACCGAATACTGAGACGGGACCTCAACGTTAGCCCATTTTTCCCCCTGGAACAATAGTAGCTAAAGTTGAATGACCTATATCTCCGCAGGAAAGAGACCTATCAAAAAACGGACAACTACAAAAATGTAGCCCGAGACATTTCCTACACAACCATATATAAAAATTTGAAGTTGTGTTATTCCTGAGCTTCACGACGGGCTCTCAAAGTTTGCCGATTCTATTTTGGTCAGTGTAAGTCTCATCTATGCTCTCTGCTCTCTGCGCTGATTCATTATAAAAACCAAATGCTATAATCCCCCCACTACTCACCACGCAGTTGTCCTCGGCGGTCTTCAAATTCTCCACACATGTTTTGGCGGCCAAAACGTGTGGCGTCTCCTCGCCAGCACCACCGACGTCAGTGTTCATCCAGACCTCACGGAAATCCATCGGAAGAAGCGGTATAATCTGGAAATCCAAAAAGAAGAATCAAAGGATCAAAGTACACATAACATTGAGGGGAAAAAAGTGTTTAGAATAGAAAAAAAGTAAATGAACTTAATCGTGTGAGAAGCGATGAGAGGGGTGAAAAGGAGCTAAATGAGCTCTCTTCTTCTTTTTTTTAAGAGCAGGAGGCGAGATAGTGAGAGACGCAGAGAAAAAAGGATACACTAATATTATATTCATAGGTTCAGAACACGAGATGATCATGAGAAATATAGAGTTTTGATGAACTTTCGGGCCTCGGAATGGCTGGAAATGGGCTGGCGCGCCTTTGACGCGTTCTCCATTATGGTAGAACACTAATGAAGACATGGGGAACACGAATATAGCACATTTGGAGAAACCGCTAGGGCTGGCGCGCCTCAGACGCGCTATTCAAAAAAGTTCGCAAGGATTCTTCAAGGCAGAGGTGACATTCGTAAAACAATCGACTGAAACGCGTCAGAGGAACGCCAGCCTTCAATAAAATTTCTGGGATTTTCATTCAGAATATGCTGGGGATTGCCCTTCCAAATACGAAAAAAGACGTAATGAACTGGCGTACCTCTTACGCGTTTGACCCTTTTTTTTTCAAAAATCGAAAACCCGAAATAGCTGAAATTCAACTTGAAAACGGGCCAGGCTGGCGCGCCTTTGGCTTGTCTCACTCTTCAAAAATAAATATTTTCCTGCAAACACCTGAAACTTGACTCAAATATCAAACAACATTTCTTTTTTGGAAAACACAATTACCATAATCTGTTTCTTTTTCAGGTTTTTGAATTTCAAATTTTAGATTTCAAAGTTCAAACTCTAACCACCACTGGTTGGAAGTGAAAAATATAAAATAATCCGGCAAATAATCAAAGGTCGATTTGGTGAGAACTTATAACTTTTTTCCACTTATAACATTTTTCAGGAAAATTTGTCAAGTAGCATACGCCGTCTATTCTTTGACCCCCTCCCATTTGTAGACGTCACAAGTTTCCAAGTGAGAGAAGTATTCTCTGGGTGGTTTAGTGTGTGTGTGCGCCAGGGCTGGGCAAATTATTTGAATTCTTGTTTTGAATGTTTGATATCTTTGGTGAAAGTTGACCAATCTGTCCAAAACTTTTTCGGCTGATTTTAATTACCATTTCTAACATTATGTGACTCAATTCAGGGAAAAAGAATGTGCGGTCACGGAGAACTAAAAACCTGGTCAAATAATTTGCCCAGCCCTGGTGTGCGCCACTTAAATAACGTTTTTGATGGAGATCATGGAAACATAGAGCGGAGTGTACTCAGGAAGGTAGATTTATAAAAAATATATATAATTTGGTAGGTATAGGATGGGAAAGCTAATGTGTGGTTGCAGAATATCGAAATTTGAGAGATTTCAGTTCCCGTCGAAGAATAGATGTTCAGGCTATGTATCTCCCGGCTAGTTCCACTGAAAAGCGCATCTCAGGCGCGCCAGACATTGAGTTTTCCTAAAACCTTACAATCCCAAACAACTGAAAATTCGGTAGAATACTAAAGAAGACATGGGGAACACGAATATCACAAATTTGGGAGGAATGCTGAGCTGGCGCGCCTCAGACGCGCTATCCAAAAAGGGAGCAGAGACTTTTGAGGCAGAGGTGACAAGCACTGTTTCTCAAAAAAAGTATTAAAATTTTAAAAAAAACTGGCTCAAATGCTAAACAAGAGTAAAGAAGACAATTTTCAGGGTATCCAGCAAATATATTTTCGAAAAAAGATAATTTTCGGGAAGCTCATGCTCCCAATATCCTTCTGTTCAGCCAGTTAAACTTGAATAACCATGTTTATAATCTTGTAGAGAATTTTTTTGTATTGTTTGGCAAATTTCAATAGAAATTGACAGTTATGGATATATAGTAGAAGTTTGTCAGTGTAAGTGACGAAGCTTACACTGACAAACTTGAACCTTTCATAACTCCACATGGACGGCTCATTTCCTAAAATTGACAACTACAAAGTTGTAGCCCGTGTTTTGTTTAGTATGCATAATAAAAATCCATTTAGTGGGTGGAGTAAAACCGTTTACTGAGACGGGTTCTCAAAGTTAGCCAATTTTTCAAGATGATGGCTTATAGGTATTGGTAACCAAGGTTCAATAGCCCATATCTCCGCAGGAAAGAGACCTTTCAAAAAACGGTTTACAAGAAATTTGTAGCCCGAGACATTTCCTACACAACCTTATATCAAAACCTGAAGCTATATTATTTGCCGGCTCCAGGACGGGCTCTCAAAGTTAGAGGACTTTTTTTGGTCAATCTAAGTCTCATTGCGGAAAAAGGCGCGAGAGTTCATAACTCTCATAACTCAAAACTTAGGAAATGAGAAAAAATATAAAAAGAGACAACATTATTCTATTTGGCTCGTACCGTCTGATCAACACATTATATAGTGAGCTCCATCTAATCCCCACGAGAGACTCCGCCCCCACATCTGAAAAACTTGAGTCTAGGCTAATCTGAAACTGCCACAAAAACATCTGTTGTTAAGAGATTATATCACATGTTTGAGGGGATTAGTCCCCCCCCTCCCCTGAATGAGGGGCTCAAAAAGTGCTCCTGTCGGAGCTCCTGTCGGAAATTCATATTCAGGATATTGTTGTCATCAATTTTGATATCAATAAATAAATAAAATTTTTATAGTTTTCTTCCGTTTCCAAACTTTTGTAGTCCCCTGCTTAAGGGCTTCCGGCCCCCTAGCTTCCTGTCGTGTTCCCCAATTTTTATTCATTGTCACACGGAGATATACACACAGGTATACATACACATGTCCTTGAATTGACAGGCATCCAGATAGCAAAGCGGAAAAAAAAACGAAGAAACCTGGCGCGTTTTTATGATTCCTGCCTGTTGGCAGCTGTTTTTTGTCTCCTTTTCTCCTTTTTTCGAAACGAATGAAAAGAGGCAGACAGGGTGGCCACGGGCCACTTTTTATCAACGGACATCGTTCGGAAAATAATGGGCGCCGGGGAGGGGGGGAGAGGAGGCAGGCATGCGGTAAAGGTCATTTATGTGTAAGAACATGTTGATGATGATGAAACTTGGAATTCGACAAAAAAATTTAGAAGTGAAAACCATGGGAAAGTGGTATCTGGCTATCCAAGACACGGACTACATTTTTGTAGTTGACAACTTTTTGATAGCTCTGCCCTTTTTGAGATACACACGGTCAAAGTTGGACACTGTTACTTACAGTGACAAATTTTGGTCAGTGTAAGTTACAGTGACCAACGACTCCTGAAAAAAACCTGAAAACTCAAGTAGCTTCACGTCATCTATAATGAAAAAATTATTTTTCAGAAAATGTTCTTTCCAGTCAAGTCTCCTTTTCATGGTCAATAGTTCAAATGGGATTAGCTAGCCTAAGAAATGAAAAAAATGGATTAACATTATTAAACTGATATAAATGTTGAGCGACATTTTCTATATGCAATTGGAGATTATTACGGATTTTATTATTTTCATTATTCCTGTGGATTCATATATCAGTTTGTTACAATTTCCTTGAGTCATGTTTTAGATTTTGGGAAATCCGGTCTACATTTGAGTTCAATTAGCCATATCTCCTCAGAATAAGCTTCCACTAGAAGTTGTTCACTACATAAATGTGGCTAGACTCCATGGCACTGTCTCCAACTAGTATACTCTTCTCAGAAGCTGACCATGTGATTCTGGTTCACTAAGATTTCTAAGATTCTTCAATATAAGCAGATGAAATCGTACCAAAAAACAACAGCACGACACTCCTGAGAAAAGTTTTCAAAACAACAAAAGAAAGGGCAGGTGGGAAAATTGTGATTCTGATAATTCGTAGTGTGAGAAAACAATTTATGTTAAGTTTGCAATTATCAACTTTCTGATAGAGTAGAAGTAGGTCATTGTTCCAACGTTGGTCATTGTCAGTTACACTGACATAACTCCACATGGACGGCTCATACCCTTAAAATTGCCAACAACAAAGTTGTAGCCAGGGATATGTTTAATAAGGGTGCGGAAACTCGAAACGAGACCGGAACGGGATCTGTGGTTTTTGGTCACGCAAAAAAAGCTTAACCATAGGAAAAGTTAGACGGCTCATAACTTGGTTAACAGAGAAAATTATCAGTATTTGATTTCAGATTCAGAATCTACGTGTTTGAATGTGTCAGGTGCAATTTTTTTGAGGAGTAGTTTCAAAGAGAATACGTCGAGGACCTCCTTGGAAATTTTCCTACAACCTTGCCAAAGTCTCTGTAGTTCAACACGCCATATCTTCCCAGATAAGTGTCCTACTGAAAAGTTGTCAACTATAAAAATGTAGCCCACGATACGTTTAATAAGAGTGCCAAAACTGAGAACAGCACGATGCCGGCGGGTACTGTGACGAGAGCTCAAATTCTTTTTCAGCCTCCTCTTGACGGGCTCTCGACCGATTGTGATTTTTGGTCACTGTAACTTATGGTCAGTCCCCCTTTCATATGTTATTCTTTCCCCTTCTCCCAATCATTCTCGAAGACATCCCGGCGCCGACAATAAGCGAAAATCGGACACTAATTTTATGGGTACGGTAATAACGGACATGTATTGGCCTTGTTTTTTTTTCTGGGAGGTGGTTAAACCCCTGAAGGAATTAAAAAGAAGAGGAACAAATGGGGGGAACTCATTAGTCAGGAACAACACTAACCCCCCAACGGGGGAAAGGATTTATCGGTTTTCGACGAGGTCGCCCTCCCTGCTTCAACTATAAAATATATAGTGGTGGAACATTAATATCACAATTTAGGTCTACACACGGGTTACGGTAGTCCCCTCTCCCTCTCGATATTCTAAAAAAAAGTTTATTTGACCCAAAAGAATGAAGGAACCCAAAAAAATTTATTGCGCGCCCCAAAAAAGACATCAAGAAGCGATAAAATGTGTGTCGGTTTTTTCTGGGAACCCCAAGAGGGATTTCTCATCGAGTTAATGTACTTTGTAGTACTACATGTCGGGAGACACCAAAAAAAGTTGGGTGGCCTCTATCGAATTTGAGAAAGTGGTTTTAGGCTGATCGAGAGAGTAGATTCGAACGAAAAAAACTATAACAAATGGATTATGTGTACTTTTTGGATTGGATAGTGACGATACATGTGCATATGTTTATATTCGAAAAATGTTATGTGTACAGTGGTGAGCAAGAGCTTGTAAGCGGTGTAACTCGGTGGGGATTTGACAATCCGGAATTTTGGTTACAGATTAAAAAAGCTTAGGGTTTCAGCTTTTCAGACATATACAATTTGTAGTACACACCTCAGGAGAGATTCAGGGAAATCGGAAATACAAAGTCAAGCTCCAAAGAAAAGAAAAAAAAGAAACTGGCTTTAAAGTGATGTAACTCAGCAGAAATAAAACATACCGGAATTTTGATTACAGATTTGGATAGCTGAGGATTTCAGCTTTTTAAGCATATATAATGAGATACAGATTTATAATAAATTAAGGAAGATCTGTACTAAAAATCAAAAAACTTTTTTTTCAAAATTTCAAAAAATAATTTTTTGAAAAATAAAATGTTATATGTATTTTTTGTTCAAATTTTGCATATATTTTCTGAAAATTTAATTTTCTGGTTCCCGGGTTTTCCCTATTTCAGATTTTTCAAAAATTGACCAACCCATCGGAGAAACGAAACATCATGCAGATGGTTATCCCAACTCTTGAATGGACAACTTTCAGAGGTCCGTATCTCAAAACTGCAATCTCAAATCCAAAAAATAATTTGATATTCTTGATCCCCGTGTCTCTTTTAGTGTGGTAGCCAATTTTCAGAACATTTTTTTCAGAAAATATCGCTTGTACAGACCTTATTATCAGTGAAATCGGCAGGAGGTGATTGGAGAAGTGGTCTGGATGGAGCAAACCACTTAGATCGGTGTACCTAGCGGTTCCTGTGTCAAATTCAATTAAGAATATGTTAAAATTGTCATATTCTTGTTCACCTGGTCTGAATTAGTATGTTAGCAAATTTTCAAAAGTTTTGAACAACAGAATTCTGAGATATCTCATAATCTATGAAGGCACGGCTCCATGACTTCTGGGATCGGTACCTCAAGGTTTCTCTACAATTTTTCACAGATTTTTATGACAAATTTTTGCTCCCTATGTTTTCTTTAGTACCATCAACTAATTTTCCAAAAATCCTTCATATCAAATCACAAAAATGCGGCGACTTATCAAAAAGATACCCGCGATTTTTCACATGTTTCATAGTGTGACCTACTTTGTCACTTCACACTTTTTTGCCATCCCCCAACCCCACCCCATCCATCAAAACTTGGAAACAATGGTCAGTGTCACTGACCACATTCATCACAACACAAAAATGTTTCCTGGGCGTAGCACAACCCCCAGCCCCAGAGTGCAATCTGTGTCAGTGTGTTCCCTTTCAAATTTATGACCCCCAAAGAGACCCACATGCCCCCCTCTCTCTTTTTTTTTGGAACACCCTGCTTTTCTTAGCCCCGCCCCCTTCCCTCAGCGAGAAGCCTAAACGTTTGGTTTTTTCGTGTGTCTCCAAGAATCCAAGTGTTGAATTAGATTCTCTCTCATCCTCTGTGTTAACCCTGTGGCCATTATCTTGTCTCTCGGCGCCTGGCGCTTTTGCCGCCTGGGGGGACCGCCCAGTTGTGTGTGTGTGTCACACTACTCAGTTTCTTGTGTACTTTTGTGACTGAAAAGTTTTAACGGAGTCTGCTAAGCCTAAGCCTAAGAAATGCCTGGATGGGAAGCCTAAGCCTAAGTTTGGGTAAAAACTGAGTCTGTTAAGCCTAAGCCTTGCCTAAACTTCAGCTCTTAGGCTTAGGCTTACGCATTTTTCCAACTTTTCGACTTTCTAGCCATTTTTTGAGTTTTTTGAGCCTAATATCCATAAATCTCTCCCAAAATTTCATTTCCATCGTGTCCTCCGCCTGTCCTAAGACACCCCACCAGCACACACATACATACGTCCTGCTAAAGAACAGCTGTTCCAATTCATTTCAATTTTATAGTAGAAAGAGAGAGAGAAGAAGATTCATATCTTTATGTAGCTGACTGACGCTCACATATTTTTAAGTGAGAGGCGTTTTTGACTTTTTTTTGAATTTTAATTCTATAGGGTTTAGTGTACTGTAAGTGCCAGTAGGTGAGGTTTAAATTTTGAAACTGTGTAGAAAAGGACTAGTGCTACATTTTTGTAGTTGACAACTTTTTGATAGGATTCATCCCCAGAGAGTTAAGAATGGTTTAAGATGGTCACTGTAAGTTTTACACCGACCAACTTTGACATACAGTATCTCAGCTCTGCTAAATCCCCAATTTTCAATATTTCGCATGAATACTAAACAGGACTTGGGCTACAACTTTTTAGTTGAACATTTTTTGATAGGACCCCTCCCTTGACAGTTATAGGCCGTTAAAGTCGGGAAGGTCCACTACACTGACCAAAGCACACACCGCGTCACCGTTTCAAATCCTCTCCAGGTGTACTGTACCCATTTTCCCGGATTTTTTGTTGGTTTTTTGGTTTCGCTACATTTTTTTCCTCCTTAGATTACCATTTCCTTAGTAATTATACTATTTTATTAGTCATCATGAATACCACCACCACCACCTGCACACTTTTCATGTTCAGAAAAGAAGGTTTCCAAAAAAGAAAAAGGTTCTTAACCAGTACTCGCTTTTCACATTTCCTGTGTCTTTCGATTTCCCATAAAACCCTTGAAGGGACCCGGAGAAGGAAGTGGTTGGATAGGCCAGAGCCAAAAAGGGGGCGGAGTCGTGGTGGGGGGCGCCGAGCCACCGTAGTCTTGTTGTGTATGTATATGAAAGTTTTTAGTTTTATTTTTTCATAAATTGCCTAAAATTGCCCAAAATTGTTTAAGATTCCGTCTTGTGGAGCCTGGGTTAGTAAAATTGTTTAAAATTTTAATTCCGGTAAATTCGACCGCTCTTATCTCCCCAGTTTCAAATTTCCCTGCAAAGTTATCAACTGCAAAAATGTAGTCCTATTCATAATCTGTTCGTTTCTGTTTAAATTTTCAAGTTTGCGCTATTTCTCAAGTTTTTACACCGAATTTAAGTCAGGCACCTATTTTTGGTCACTGTACCACCTTCTAGACATTATACCTCAATTAAATGCACCGATATTTCTACATTTTTAAAAATTGGTTAAATATTATCAATTACAAAATTAAAACTCTATTCTAGACCTATCGATTTTACTAAAAACATTTTACCTTACCACTTTTTTTCGTGTCAAAATCGCTTTCCCTATTTTTGTCACTGTAAAATATTTTGTCAGTGTAACCATCATTCTGATAAAAAGTACATACCATCTTCTCAAAATACATTGAGAGAAGGTCAAACCGATCTGACCGTCAAAACGTTCTTTTTTTCTTCATTCCGGTCGTTATACAGTTTTCGTCGTGGTAGGTATAGGTATTGGACACACCGCGTTGATCACTTTGCCGGTGTTTTATTTGTGTTCCCTAACTTTTTTTGGGTGATCTACAATATATATATATTTTCATATTTTGAAGCTAAGCCCCATCTACCGTAACCCATGTACACATACATACATACATACACATGTCGCCTTATTCCACACTAATCGTAGGCAGAGGGGACCGGAAAGCCATGGGGCCCGGCCCGTTCCCACCCATTTACCCCTTCACATACAATCCACCGTATACTGGAAACAAATTTTTGTTGCCTATTCCTATTGGTGAGCCCTGAGAGCAAGCACTTGAGCTTTTTTATTTCTCTTATTCCAAAAAAGTTTTGGGTATTTGGCGATGTCATTTTTCCTGGGATTCTACGGGTTCTGATTAATTTGCGCTTATTGAAAATTTTTGAAGATTAACCGCCCATATCTCCCTAGGGAGATGTACTCCAAAACAGTTGTCAACTACAAAAATGTAGCCCTTGTCTTGTTTAATATAGGTACTAAAAATCAATAAAATGGGATAATAGTGGAGCTAGTTTCACTATGTCAAAGATTAGTTAATGTGGAACCATAAGAGAGACGCAGAGAAGCTAGATCGTCTGTCTTCTCTGCGTCTCTCGGTGACGAATTTTTTATAATTATGTTATATATCGATAGAGAAAAATAAGGGCTTTCTAATGGTATAAAAGTCTTGCCGATTTGATCAAAACCGATAAAGTTATGAATTTAAAAATGTTGGTCAGTGTATTTACAATGACCAACTTTGACCACGTATATCTCAAAAATGGGCGGAGCTATCAAAAAATTGTCAACTACCAAAATGTAGAGCTTGTCTGGGTTAGCATACATACAAAAATTCAACAATGTAAATTCACAGAAGAAGCCGAGACGGAACTTCAAAGTTTGACTTTTTTTTCTCTTTTTTTTTTCATTTTTTGTCAAATCTGTCTGAAATTTTCAGAGCTCACACTTAAACCATTTTTATTTTACATTTTTCAGAACCGTTTGAACTTTTTCGTTTCAAAAAATCGATTTTCTACATCTGGATACTGAGAAGCGAGAGCTTCTCTGAGCCTCCTCCAGTTGATCGAGGTTGTCTGTCTTTAAAGGCGCATATCTCAAAAGTGGGCGGAGCTGTCAAAAAGTTGTCAACTACAAAAATATAGCCTGTAACCTATTTCGTATACTCACCAAACTTTGGGACTCGGGCACATGCCGTTTCTTCCGTGACGTCACTCCATTTCTCAATCCCCCTCACCCCATACCAATTATCCTTTTTTCCCGCCGATAAAATGTCAAAACCTTTTTTGTCTCGATTCCCCCCCATCATCTGCAAACTATCATTTTATCATGGAGGTCGGGGGGCGCCCGTCCTCACACTTTAATTGACTTGGGAACGTTGTCGTATATAAATAGAGAGATAGAGAGGGGACACCGACAAGAATTTATTACAACCAAAAAAAAAACTTTTCTTAGGTTTGATTTCTCGAGTTTATTAACAGTGCCGACCTTTTAAAAGGAAAATTCTTGAGAAAATTGTCTTTCTTGACCATCGGAGTGGACCCATCACCTATGGGAACACCATTTTCTTCTTTTCGTTATTCTCTTTTTTTCTCATTTCCCCTACTCAACCATTTCCAGGCATCTCCCATGATGAATATAGAGGAAATACTACCAGAGCTGTTCGGCGAGAAACGTGTATATTATTGTCAGAGGTAGGTAGGCGACACTTGGGTTTGGTAGGGCTGGCGCGCCTTACACGCGAAGATTTTGAAAATTTTAAAAATTGAATATGAATAAGAATGCTGTGACAAAAGTATAGAACAAAGTAAAACTAAAGCTGGCGCACCTTTGTCGCACTCTCGTAGTGTCCTAGGGTACTGCGGAACCTAAGTATTTGAGTCAATTTTCAGATATTTTCATATTTTTTCAGTTTTTGAGAATTACAAAAATTGCAGATGCCTCAACCATGGTCTCCGTGAGAAGCGTAAAAACCACAAGCTCTCGTGTTCATTCCGATTCTGTCAGTGCTCGAATTGTATTGTGAGTTCCATTTCCCACCATATTTCACTCTAAAAAAATAATTTTTCCTCACTCCAGATGGTCGAACGACGTCGTCAACTCAACTCGCGTCTTATGCAAATCGAGGGAAGTCAGGAGGATAAGAAGACGTCGCCGCCGCTGACGACGTTAACGATGGCGTTGACAACATCGTCGGAGGAGGATCAGATGGAGTGTACGAGTCAGTCGGAGACAACTAATGAGAGTAGTGGAGAGGATAAAGATGATGGGAAGCCTAAAGGTATGAGTCATTGCATTTTGAAACTTTTTGAGTACACAGATCAAATCTCGGGCTACATTTTTGTAGTTGACCATTTTTTGATAGCTCCGCCCATTTTTGAGATATGCGCCTTTAAAGATAGAGGACCTCGAGCTAATGGCTAGAGAGGAGAAGAAGCTCTCGTTTCTCTGCGCTCTCTTTGCCTAGAGATGTGAAACATAGATAGTCGAAAAAAATAAGTCTAGACGGTTCCAAAGAATATAAATTTGACATAGTTTCAGTAAGAATTCAGAAAATTTCAAACTTGGCAAAAAATGAAAAAAAAAAGTTTTTCGAAATTTTTGGAAAATGTCAAAATTGGAGATTCCGTCCCGTTTTTTCGTGTTTTTCCACTTTTTCAAGATTTGGCACATACATTAATCAGGTTTTGGGCTACATTTTTGTAATTGATTATTTTTTGATAGGACACCTCCCTGAAGAGTTAGAGCGGTGTAAGGTGGTCAGTGAAGCAAGCTCTGCACTTCGTCAGTGTAACTTTCACAATGACCAACTTTGACATACAGTATCTCTACTCTGCTAAATCCTTAAATTTCAATGTTTGGCATGAATACTAAACAAGACTTGAGCTACATTTTTGTAGTTGACCATTTTTTGATAGGACACCTCCCTTAAGAGTTATAGGCCGTTAAAGTTGGGAGGTCCAGAACGCGGACCAAAGCTCTCAGCGTGGTCTCCTAAAGCGCGTCACGACCCCCCACAGTAGTTGTTACCGTATCTCCAAAAGTTTTGACCAATTGGAAATCACGTCAAGACCAACCAGTGTCTTCAAATTCTGCACACTTATTAAACATGTCAAACCATTTCTTATCACTTTTTCAAAATCTTCTCAAAAGACACAAAGGGGGCGCCGCCACCCATTTTTATTATAACGTCAGTGGTCCCGTCCCTCCCCCCTCGCAAAAAAATCTGTCTTCCAACTTTCATTTCTTTCGATACTTTAATTGTTTCTTCTAAGTGTTTCCTCTCCGTCAGCCTCCCCGCCTGCACAGCGACACTTAACGATTATGAGCACACGTTCCAGAAACTTTTTCCTCTCTATGTTTCGGGGGAAGGGGTTATAACTCTTGTTCGCATCGGATAGAGAGAGAGAGAGAAGATTATTGCGATTTTATTGCTTTTTGACAAGAAGAAGATGATGATGAAGAGTTGAGATTAGAGGGGAGATCTCACAAGAAACAACTGGCTCCAAGAAAAGAGTTCCAAAGTTCCGGGGGGCTGGTGTGCCTTACACGCTTTAAGATTCTCCGGGGAAAGTTATATAACTAGAAAGATAAAGTTTCAAGGATTCTGAAAATATGTTCAAAATCGATGTAGCTCAAAAATGAAAGGAGATACATGTCTTTGAACTTTTTTGGCTAGAAAAGTGTGTATCTCCGTCAGACTATGTTCTATCAAAACTCTGAAAGTAGTTTCGGGATCCGCAGAATTTCAGCTTTCTAGCCATATAACATTTACAATAGGAATATTTGAGTTTCAGTGGGAAAATTAAAACTTTCAGAAAAAATTCATTGTAAAAGTTACACTGACAAAGTTGGTCAGTGCACAACTTACAGTGACCAAATTTTTTTTGTTGAATTTTTTATAAATCTCCATCTTCTTAAGCTTTTAGAACCAGTATGTAATACATACCTCACATCTGGACATCCGGACATACCTGCCGACACACACAGACAGACACTCAAAAGTCCTCTCTTTAGCAATTCGGGGCTGAGATACTGCAAGCCAAAGTTGGTCAGTGTAAAACTTACAGTGACCAAATTTTGGGACATTCGGACCCACAGACACACAGACACATTCCCCTCATTCCCACCACTACCGTATGCCTCCTCTCTCCAAAATCACCTCTTTCTCATGACCTCCATGAACTGATCTTTTCAACCTCCTATCATCATCAACCCAGCAGGCCTATCTTTCTGCGTCTCCTCCCCTCACACACTATTTCTCTAGTCCAGGCGGCCACAGCTGTTTAACCCATTAAATCTCAATGCTAGAGAGTCTCATTTTTTGCTACTGAACGTTTCATTTTTGCGGTGCGGATAGCTATGGATCGGCTTCCAAGAATATTAGGTGTGGCCTAGAATCCCAAATTCAGAATCCTCATCCCCCAATACAATTTCCAATTTCCAGAACGCCGTCCGAACTGTCAACGATGCGCGCAGCACAGTGTGGTGAATCGCCTGAAAGGACACAAACGGGCATGCCCGTTTCGTGACTGCTTCTGTGCAAAGTGTCAAGTGGTCGTCGAGCGGCAGAAGTTGATGGCCGATCAGATCAAGTTGAGACGACGTCAGAAGCGCGAGAAGAACAATTTGAATAGCGAACGCGAGGCGCCGATGACGCATAGTTTGACACCGTCGCCGACAGGTTAGTGTTGGGGAGATTTGGTGTCCCCAGAGTTAACAATGCGTCACGGCCTTCCATCGAGCCACAGCTGTTTCAGATTTTGTGAGCATATAATACAAGTCCAGGGCTACATTTTTGTAATTGACCACTTTTTGATAGCTCCACCCACTTTTGAGATATGCGTCTTTTAAGACAGATGCCCTCGAACCAACGGCTAGAGAGCAGTCGGCACAGAGAAGCTCTCGTTTCTCTGCGCTCTCTTTAGCTAGAGATGTGAAACATAGATTTTTGAAAAGAAGAAGTCTGGACGGTTCTAAAATATATAAATTTGACATAATTTAGATAAGAATTCTAAAAATTTCTGACTTGTCAAAAATGAAAAAAAAAACATTTTTTTCGAAAATTTCGGAAAATATCAAATTCTGAGATTCTGTCACGGCTTCTTTTGTGAATTCACTTTATTGAGTCTTTGTATGTATGCTAAACAAGACTAGGGCTACATTTTTGTAGTTGGCAACTTTTTGATAGCTCCGCCCACTTTTAAGATATTCATGGTCAAAGTTGGTCACTGTAACTTACACTGACCAAAATTTGTCACTGTAAGTTACAATGACCAACTTTGATCATGTATATCTCAAAAGTGGGCGGAGCTATCAAAAAGTTGTCAACTACAAAAATGTAGCCCTGGACTTGGTCTATCCAACTGACCATATTATCTTCCAGGCACCGCCACCACCACCCCAACGTCCGACTCCTCGACCCCAATGTGTCTAAAATGCGCCCAACAGGTCATCGGCTACCAGCAACTTCTATCCCTTCTCGACCCCTCTGCAACCCTTCAAGACCCAATGATTACACTATCGGCGGTCCTGTCAGCGTGCCCTCATAAAAATGAGTAAAAAATGTTGATTTTTAAACAACTTTAAACAAAAATACCAAATTTCTCGGTGATCTGATCACTTTGGACACTTCCAGTGCCTCTTTTTCCACCCATTGTATTTATTTTTGTCCCGATTTCTGAATTTTTTCTGAAAACTTCCCATCCAATGCATTTTTAAACGTGTTCTCCCTGTTTATTTATTCATTTTTCCACCAATTCTTTTTTGCAAGTTTTTTAAAAACTTGAATATTTCATAGGTTAGCGTTGAATCTCATTCTCTCCCATTGTGTAACACTAAATCAATAAAGACTCTCTTCTCAGAAAAAAACGCAAAAAAGCAATTACAGTATACCGGATTTGCATGTAGTGTCTCACACACGACACATTTGAAACGAAACGAAACGAGACACCAAAGTGAAATATGTGGTGACATTTCGTTTCCGCAGGGACACTTGACGCCTAATATCTTGGGAATGGGGAGACTAGTTTTAGGATTTTCGAGTTCAGGCGGTCTTGGTTAGTCTATCAGGTGAATTTCAGAATGTTTGGATACGGTTTACTCGAGTTAGAACAAGTAGAGGACCTCCCAACTTTAACGGCCTATAACTGTCTAGGGATGACTCCTATCGAAAAGTTGTCAGCTTCAAAAATGTAGCCCAAGTCTTGTTTAGTATTCATGCCAAATATTGGAATTCGGAAATTTAGTGGAGCTGAGATACTGTATGTCAAAGTCGGTCATCTTAAAAGTTACAGTGACCAACATTGAGCGCCTAAGGCGCGCCAGATAGCCAATTTTTTGTTTCGTATTGCGATTTTCTTATTCAGCGTGTCTCGTTTAGTATTTCAGTAAGTTTTCAGAAGTTTCAGACTAGATTTTGAACAGAAAACACGGTTTTGCGTTGTTTCTCTGGTATAATGATTTTTTTCGGAATTTTTACGATTTTAAAGCAAAATTATTACGATTTTTGAGAATTTCAACGTTTTCTGATACATTTATCTGAAAAAAGAGCGAAAAATGATGCAGATTTATCTATTTTTTCTATTTTTGGTGAAAAAAATTCTCGAGAATTAGAAAAATGAGCGTGATGCAAGCGCGCTCCATTGTACTCGGCGTCGTGTACTCCTCTCGGAGGAGTCTTTTTTTTAATGAATTTTGGTGGTTTAAACGTATTTTAGACTGAAAAACCCCCGTAAAAACCGGAAAACTTCGAAAAATAAAAATGTTTCTATTGTTTTATCGGCGCTGCGAATACCTACATCGAAATCCTCAATATCTCGACAACCACTGAACCAAATTTTTTAAAACTAAGATATTCTTGTTCCTCGTGCTTTGTTTAGTAAATTGGTAAATTTTCAGTATGTTACAGTCAAAAATGTTCAAGAAATTGCTTTCTCAAAGGTCCAAAACGCGAAAAAAAGAAAATCGCGCCTAAGGTGCGCCAGCCTTTGTCAAACATTTCAATTTGTACATATTCTTGATCCCCGTGTCTCATTTAGTGTTTCAGCCAAATTTCAGATATTTCCTCTGTCAAATCTTCGAGAAAAAGTTGAGAATGTCTCAGCTAGGAGCCAGGAGCGCGCGCGCCGCAGGCGCGCCAGCTCCATTCAATTCCTCACAAATCAATAACGTTCGTTTTTTCTCCCATTTTTTCTCTCCAAAGGTGGTTAATTCGTTTCCATCTGTCTCTCTGTGTGGCATGTTAATTCTGAGGAGATCTCCGCCAGATGCCAGTGACATTTTCTATTAAATGAGAGAAGGGGGGGGATTTGAATAGGTGGAAGTGGAGGAAAAAAGACATAAATTTATGAGAAAACAGGAGAGGAAAATCAACAAAAAACGGAAAAGAAGAAGAAGCTAAAGGGGGGTCTAAAATGTACAAAAAAATCGAAAAAATTAAACGGGCGGTGACGTGGCGGTGGCTTCAGAATCCTTCGGAACTTCTGACGTCTTCTGATCCTTCTGATTCTGACGTTGTTGACGTGGCACGTTGGATAGAAGGCGTACGAGTACTGCATCGGCTTCCAACAACGTCAAATCCTTCTTCGATCCCAAAAATCGTTCGCTGAGCTCTGGGTCGAGGAGACGGATGAGCACACGGGCACCGCTACGGTACGCTCTGGAAAGGAAAAAAGTTGGGAATTTTCAGCGAAAAATGTGATTTGTGACATTTTAAAGGCTGAAATATGCAAATTTTAAGCTAAAAATTGGAAAATTCAGAGTTTTTCTGGGGGATAACTAATTTTTTCCGATTTTTGGCTCAAAATTCTGATTCTCAGCATGAATTTGAGTGTTTTCTTGGTTTATTGAGAATTTTTCTGAAAAAAATCTGAAAAATCAAGTGAAAAGACCAAAAATTGACTTTCCAGCCTAAAAACCCTGAAAATAATGGATTTTTGAGAATTTCAGAACTGAAAATCATGATTTTCACCTTGAAAAATGCATATTTTCAGTCAAAATCACATTAAAATGTTGAAAAACGGTTGAAAATAGGGATCTCTCGATTTCAGCTCAAAAATACTGAAATTACGTAATTTTTACACTTTCCGGACTAAAAAATCACGATTTTTGACATTTCAAAGCCTAAAATGTGAAATTTTAATGGCAGAAACCGCAATTTTCAGCAGTTTTGAGTAAAAAATTGGAAAAATTCGGAGTTTTAGGTGAACTTGTCGGCGGAAAACTAGTTTTTTTTTCGATTCTTGCATCAAATTTTCGATTCTGAGCGGAAAAACACGTTTCTCCGTGCTCTGGCATCTAGAAATCGTGATTTGCATAATTTTTACACCGAAAAACGAGTCTTTTTACTGAAAACCTGTGCTAAACAGCCAAAACTTGACTGTCCAGCTCAAAAACCATGAAAATAACGGATTTTTGAGCTTTTCGGAGCTGAAAATCACGATTTTAACGATAAAAATCGATTGTTTTCAGTCAAAATCACATTAAAATGTTAAAGATCGGTCATATAGCGGAGAATCCAGGGATTTTTTAAATTTCAGCTCAAAAGTTTTGAAAATTCGCGAATTTTTAATTTCCGGACCGAAAAATCACGAGTTCTGACATTTTAAACTCTAGATTATGCAATATTTTTGCTGAAAATCGCATTTTTCAGCCAAATAAATCAATTTTAAGCCAAAAACTAAAAAATTCGGAGTTTTTCAGGCGGAAAACTGTTTTCATCGAAAAAACCTGAAAATAATGTATTTATGAGAATAAAACATCACTCTAGAGCATTTCAGAGCTGAAAATCACGATTTTAACCATAAAAATCGTATATTTTCAGTCAAAATCACATTAAAATGATGAAAATCAGCTGAAAATAGGGATTTTTCGATTTCAGCTCAAAAATACTGAAATTTCGCGATTTTCACACTTTCCAGACCAGAAAATCACGATTTTCTTGCTTATTTCCATGTTTTTAAGCTATTTTTTTACTTGAAAACGCCGTTTTTCGCACTCCAGGCACTCACTCAGCATTAACAGGTGGAACTTTGCAGACGGCATTGAATTTCAGTCCGAAATCGATATAAACGTCCTCCTGAATTCGGTGTACAATTTTTCCGACAACGAGCCGCCCGTTGAAGTCTCCGAGCTGCATGAATTTCGAGTTTCGGAGCAGAGAGGCGAAAGATTGGTTCTAAATTTGGAAATTATTGATTTTTCAGTTTTTTTCGCCAGTTTTCCGGGTACCTGCGCTTCTGAAGATTCTGTAACAGTGTCCACAAAGTCAATGATACTCTCATCACCGGCTCCGGCTACTGTTTCAGTGGAGAACGCTGCTCGGAAGCTTCTGAGGGCGACGCCTCGAGAATTCAGTAAGGATCGCAGCATTTTCTGGAAATATATCTTTTTTTCGATGAATTTTTCTCTTTTTTTTCAAGAAAAACTTTGAAAATCGCTCATATTTAATTAAATTTTAATTTTTAAAACTTGGGTGGTAAATGTCGTCAAATAAAATGCCAGGTCCGCAATTCTGCCGGCGCGGTGTTTGCGTACTTGTCGACCGTACCCCCACTCATTAAACCGACCGCCAGTGTGATTTGTTTTAATTTCAAAAAAATCGATAATTCCGTTCAATTTTAAATTTTCAGAATGCAAATTAAACCTTCACTTCTCACTCTTCTACTCATTCTTCCCATTTTTTGCACGTCAGAATGGACAATTGACCTCGAATATAGTTTGAATGGTTTGTCTCAAAAAATCAATATTTTTTTGAATTTGAAATTGCAAAAATTTCAGGATTTACCAACAGTTATCCGCTGGGAAGTATCGAAATGCGACGCGGTTTCGACGGAAATTTCACTGGAACTTTTAAACCGAGTCAAGAGCAAAATTTCGGACAAAAGTAGTTTTTTGGCTTAAAAATTGCATTTTTTCAACAATTTCTAATTTTTAGGCTGTCTTCTGCTCAGGATGAAACATATTCCGTCAGGGCAAAGTCTTCTACACAAAATGGGCAGACTTTTTTGACTACTAGTGATCCGGTAGGTAAAACAAGTTTCAAGTGGACAAATTGTCGTTCCTTGTGAATTCTAGACCGAAAAATCGGTTTCTGGAAGCTATTTTACCTCTGGAATCCTCTAGAATCCCCTAAAATCCTCTTAATTCATCAAAAACCCTTCTTTCCCCCAACTCGCGCGCCCCCACTCATATCTACGCCCTCCTCGCCCTCTTCTCGATTGCGCACGCGTGGCCGAGTGGTTAAGGCGCGCCGTTGTCTACCCGGCGGCCGGTGACCTCGGGGGTTCGACTCCCCTCCAGTGTTAAACAACACCCATGGCAACAAATTCCAATCGTGTGATTTCTCGCAACGCGATTGAGCCGACGCCATGGGAAAGTGTATTCCAACGGCTATTAGATCCCATTAACGCTACATTCAATTAGCGATCGTGGTTTGCACGTAGTCGACATTTTGTACTTTTTTTGTTAAAATCTTGTGATTTTCATCAAATTTTTTATTCTTTTCCAGTGCCTCTTCCTCCACTCCAACCTATTCCACGTCTTCTGGCTCTCAATCTCCCAAGAAAAACAACAATTACACACGATCACTGTGTTCCCAGACACTGTCGCGTGGCGTAACGATGAAGAAGGCGGGAAGTACGAATCACTCGGAGCAACGTGTAAAGATCGAAGCTCTTTGGCTTCTGAAGCACGGGGAACACCGAAAGGAGTCGTTCACGTCGTCGGGGAGGCCACGTTGCCCACTCCGGACACAGCGTCGTTCGTTCAGAAAATGGAGAGGGAGAAGAGGGCGAAACAGCACGGGGCCGATGCGGATAATCGCAGTTTTATCGCGAAATATGTGGGTTTTGGCGAAAATTTCGAAGTTTTCAGCAATTTGATGATTTCGTGCATAAAATCAAAGATTATAGTGATTATGAACCTGTCTGGCGCGCGTTTGACGCGTTTTTCTGATAGAAAAGTGTCTAAAAATGTGTATTTCCCAGAACTGGCGCACCTGCGACGCGCGTTCTCAGCGTGACGGGGGTGACTTTGACGCGTTTTTTTTCTGGTGGAAAGCTGCTCTCAAAACGGTATTTAGTCAAGTCTGTAGTGCCGCGATTTTCTCAGCTTTTTGAATGACTGGCGCACCTCTGACGCGTTCTGAACTCGGAGTCTGGCGTGTCGTTGGCGCGTTTTTTGGGTTTTCGAGTGTCTGGCGCAGCTTAGACGCGTTCCGAACGCATTGGTGAGCAGATTTTGACTATCTGGGGCGCATTTAGCGCGTTTTCAAAGTAAATTTCTGTTGTTTGCGAAAATTGCTCGAATTCCTGTGAAATTGACCGGATTTCGCTGATTTTTTGTTGCAAAACTCAAATTTTCAACGTTTTTGATGCGAAATAATGAATTTTTGCTAGTTTTTGAGTCAAAAAACGTTAAAATTTTGAATTTTGCGGCCAAAATCAGCAAAATCACTGATTTTCAGCCGAATTTGGGCTTTTTTCATGCAAAAACCTCAATTTTTCGCTAAAAATGACAAATTTTCTGCCAATTTCAGCCAATTTAATGCATATTTTCAGTGGATGTACATCGTTCCCGTCGTCCTCTTCGCCGTCATCTCAAGTGCAGTGAATCCGGAAGGCGGCGAAGGCGCGCCAGCTCAATAATTTTCAAATACATTTTTCTCATGTTTCCCATCGAAAATTGTTAATTTCTCAGTGATTTTCTCCCCATTTTTCCATTTTTTCACCATATTTTCAGCTTTCTCCACTTCTTTCCACTCGATTTCGGGTTTATAGTAGATATTAGTGTTCTGGTAAGTGCGCTCCATTGAGAAATTCAGAATTTTGGTTTTTTCGATAGAGCGCATTTGCAATAATTCCGTTATTTTAATAATATTGCACCAAAAAAAGTTATTTATTGATTTTTCTCAATTTTTAAAACCATTTTTGAAATGTTTTACCGTGAATTTCGGTGATTTTTACTATCTTTTAATGAGTTTTTATTGAAATTTCTCTAATTTTGATTCAGATGAACTCCAGAAACTACGAGACACACGTACCGCCACTGGCGAGTAACACAGTGACGATCGCCACTTCGTCGACGGGACAGGTAGGATAAATATTGCAATTTTTGCCTAAAAATCTTGATTTTCAGTCGAAAATTGCGATTTTTCACCTGAAAAATTACTAAAAATCACAATTTTTACCCTAAAAATGCTGGTTTTCAGTTGAAAAATGCGATTTTTCAGCGAAACATTCCCTGAAAACGGTTAAAAATTACAAATTTTCAGCCAAAATTACCCAATATTGTGCTCATGGCCTAGAAACCCGCCTCATGGCCTAACTTTCCCTCTTCCAGGTCTATAGCGATTTTCGACTGGAGAAAACTATTTTTGACTAGAAAAAGCAATTTTTCGACCAAAAATGATTGAAAATGGCAATTTTTCACCTGAAAATTGTCAAAAATCGCAAAATTTCGGCCAAAATTTCCCAAAATCGCACTCATGGCCTAGAAACCCCTGGCCTAACTTTCCTTTCTCTTCCAGGTCCGTCTCCAACAAGGCGCCAGCATCCGACCAGTCAATTCCATTCCGATGCGTCAAGTTCCCATACGAAAAGTGGTTCACGACGGAGGGGGCGGAGCCTCCACAAGCTCCGCCCAACAATTTCTACAAATCAAAGAGGAAGTGGACGATGGATTCGGGACACCCACTTGCTCATCGGGTCCTCTCATCGCCTCCACCTCCAACTCATTCCAACAATATCAAAGGGGCGGTCCCACAGGGGGCGGAGCTACAGTAACCTCGGGAGCCCTTGTAATGAATACAAACGGCGATCGAAGTATGGCAATGGATCAACCGGCGCCCGTCAATTTGGCTGCGAAGGTGGCCGAAGTTTTTCTGACGGCCGGCCACGCATTCCAGAAGCTCGGTGATTTGACACTTCAATTGCACACGACGACGGATGCGGATGAGAGTAAATGGTCGGAGAAGGAGGTGGATAATTTGAAGAATGCTCTGACGAGATTTGCACATGATTTGGATCAGATTAGTAGTGCTGTACAGAATCGCAGCACGTGAGTTTGAGGACTGGAAATTGAGGGAAATAGGTGGAAAATGGCTCCAAAATGAGCCAAAATCGGTGGAAATCGGCTAAAAATGGCTTCAAAACGACCCAGAATTGGTTGAGATCGGCTGAGATAGGCTGATCAATATTGGACAATTTTGGCCGAAAATGATCAAAAATTGGTCGGAAATTGGTGGAAATTGGCTGAAAATGGCTCAAACTGGCTGAAAATGGCTCCAAAATGACCCAGAATCGGTTGAAATCGGTTAAGATTGGCTGAGATCGGCTGAAAATGATTGAAAATTGGCTAAAAAGTCGGTCGAAAATGACTGAAACTTACTGAAAATTAGCCGAAAATGACAAAAATGAACGAATTTAGCTTTAAAATCAGTTTAAATCGGTCAAAATCGTCTGAAATTGGCTGAAAATGGTCCAAAAGTTATCAAAATAGGTTCAAAATAGCCCAAAACCGACCGAAATGGACCAGAAATCATTCAGAATGAGTCAGAATTCGAATGATATAGACAATTTTTGTCTGAAAATCATCGAAAATCGGCCAGAAATCGGTCCAAACGAGGTTAAAAATGGGTGAATTCGGCTCAAAATTAGATTAAACGGGTCAAAAACGGCTCAGAAAAAAATTATTCAAAATCGTCTGAAATTGGCTGAAAATTGTCCATAAGTGGTCAAAATTGGTTCACAATTCCCGAAAATAGAGCTGGAAACCGATAAAAATCATATTTTTCATCTTAAAAACGAGTTTTTAGCATACTTGCAACGGGCCGGGCCGGGCCGATCTGAGAATTTTCACCGGCCCGGCCCGGCCCGGCCCGGCCCGGTCGGCCCGGGTCACAGTACAAAAATTTGAAAATTTTTTCGATTTTTTTGCAAAAAAGTCGAATTTTCGACTATGTTTTTACGTACCGATAAAACTCAAGTTTACATGGGATTTTTGACTATTTTTGATGAAAATTTTCAAAATTTTCGAAAAATTTTGTGAAAAAATTGTGCTCATTTTTTGACTCCGGGCCGACCGGGCCAAGCCGGGCCGGCAACTTCCTCTACCGGCCCGACGGGCCGATATTTTGCAAGTATGGTTTTTAGGCCTAAAATCTCCATTTTTACCGCAAAAGCAGTCGAAAATCATCTAAACCTTCCCATGGCCTAACTTTTCGATTTGGTGGCCCAGAAATCCGATTCTCCACAGAAAACTAGTCCCTGAACCCAAGTTTGACGATTTTCCTCCATTTCAAAGTGCAAAAAATGGCCGTGGCCTAACAATTCTTCTGGTGGCCTAGAAAATCAAATAATTGGAAAATTAGTCCTGAAAAGTGGTTTAAAATGTTCAAAAATCGGTCAAAAATGACTGAAATTGGTCATTTTTGAGGTTAAAAACCCTGTTTTTGTCAATTTTTAGCCGAAAAAGAGCAAAAAATGGTCAAAAATCGGGTCAAAAACTGAAAAATTCGTCTTTTTTCATAAAATTCAATAAAATTCTAGGCGGCTCGTGAAAAACGAGATCAAACGACGCCATATGCTGGCAGCAGACGATTCTCAACAAGTACCGAAACGAATGACAATGAGTGGAGGGGGCGGAGTCACCGGACAACCGACGGGTACTTATACGACAGTCAATTCAGTTGGAATGATGTCTGGACACGCTGTTCCATTGGGACAGAAGAGATTGGGTGGTGGAGGACCGACGATGGGAAAGTTGATGGCTGCGAGGGTGAGTTTTGGGGAGAAAATTAATGGAAATTCCGTGAGAAATCGAGTAAAACTGGCCGAAAATGGCTCCAAAATGAGCCAGAATTGGTTGAAATTGGTGGAGATCCGCTTAAATCGGCTGAAAATGGCTGAAAATGATCGGAAATTGTTGAAAATCGCGGTTTTTCGACTTAAAAAACCGATTTCTCGACAGAAAAAAGGATTTTTCGACTAAAAAAAGCGATTTTTTCACTGAAAATGACCCATTTTCCGACTAAAAATAGTTGAAAAATAACGATTTTCATCCAAAAACTTGTTTTATTTTTTCGACTAAAAACTTGACTCAAGTTGACTGAAAATGACTGAAAAAAGCGATTTTCCATTCAAAAATGCGATTTTTCGTCTTAAATAAGGTATTTTTCACTCAGAAAAGCAATTTTTCCCCGGAAAAAGCTCATTTTTCGACTAAAAATATCGGTTTTTTGACAAATCGATTTTGCGACTTAAAAACCGATTTCTCCGCTGATAATGCGAGTTTTCGACTAAAAAACGCGATTTCTCAATGAAAAGAAGCGATTTTTGGCTTGAGAAAACCCATTTTTCGTCTGAAAAAGCGATTCTTCGACTAAAATGAAAAGCGAATTTTCGACTAAAAAATCGTTTTTCACGACTAAAATAGGCGATTTTTTGACTGAAAAACCCCCGTTTTTCGTCCAAAAAAGCGATTTTTCGACTAGAAAAGAGCGATTTTTCAACCCCGAACCCCATCCAAATCCCCAATTTCCAGACAATGATTCCGGCCGCCCGTTTCACCGTAACTCCAATTCCCGGCTCCTCCTCCTCGGGACTCCACCCCTCCGTCTCCGTCGTCAACAATCAATCGCAGTCTCCATCGCCCGGAATGCCCCAATTACAGTCTCAAGGTGTCGGAGGACCATCGACGTCAGGAGGGGGCGGAGCTTCCTCCAGAATCATATCGACGACGTCAGCGTCAGGAACGACGTCGACGCCTTCTGGAGTCAATAGTAACAATACGCCGACGACGATCACTCGAGTCATGGCACCACAATTACAGCATGGAGGAGGTGTGATGAAGACTCAGAATTCAGTGAAACGAGTCATGACACCCAATAGTTTGACGATGAGTATGCCCACGTCTGGAGCACTCGTTTTAGAGCATACTGATTAATTTTTAGGAAGGGGAGAGAGAAGTGGAGGAGAAATTTGAGTATTTTTGAGCGAAAATTTGCGATTTTTGACAATTTTTTAGGTGAAAAGTCTCAAAAAATCGCACTTTTTGACTAAAAATCAGCATTTTTAGGCGAAAAATTGTGACTTTTGGCAATTTTCGGGTCATTTTTGACTAAAAATCGCATTTTTCGACTAAAAACCACCAAAAAGCGCTCTGAAAATGAGTTCTGATGAGGTTTTGGCTGAAAATACGATATGAGAGTGATCCAGAGCTTAGAATCGAGTCTAGACGAAATTTTGTCTGGAATTTCGATTTCAGCACCGATTTTCTTCCATTTTTCGTCTGAAAGTGTATTTTTTGAGCCCGAATTCGATATCACATCGATATCATTTTCATAATGACATTCTGATAATGAGTGTCCACTGGAAAACTCATTTTTCAGCTAATAACTGGTTTTTGGGCTTAAAATGTCAGTGAAATCAAATTTTTCAAGCCAAAACTGTCATTTTAAGCCCCGAAACCAAGTTATTCGGTGAAAAATGAGTTTTTCAGTGGAAACTCATTATCAGATTATGAAAATATAGTATTTTCAGCAGTTTTCGAGGCATTTGAGCTCAAATTTTCGATTTTTGAGTTCTCAAAACGTCAGAATCGACTTTTTCAGCCTGGAATTTCAGCTCAAACTTCAATTTTGAGCATGAAAAGTGCGAAAATGTGCTCTTTCAGCCGAAAACTCATCTAGGATGACTTCTGAGTGAAAAACCGATTTCAGAGTTCAAAAAACCACATTTCCAGACGAAAAATTCAGTTTTCGACAGATTTTTCAGTAAAAAATTCACAAAAAATTGAAAATTTCAACAAAAAAAATCATATTCTCCCTCTGTTCCCTCTCTCTCTACCCTATCGTCGCTTCAATTTTTCACCGAAATTTTTCAATTTTTTAATTTTTTTAAAGTTCAAAAAATCTCAATTGTCCTCATTTCTAATATATCCACTTGTCACCCCCGTTGTCTTTCTGTCACACGATGAGAAAACGCGCCCCATTGAGAATCTCCTCGTGTAGTCCTCGTGGACAATCCGAGTCTTCAAGATTCGGATTGTCCACGAGGACTACACGAAGAGATTCTGAATGGAGCGCGTTTTCACCCCCGCCCATTTTTAAAATGCATTTCTTTTTCTAATTTTAATCGATTTATTATCTGTATATCAGTATTACACCGCCCGAATTTTCACTTTTCTGCCTCCCCCTCAAGTGTCCTTAAACCCCATTTTTTGCCTCGAAAATTTGAATTTTTAAACGGAAATTTTACATTGTAACCGTCCCGTCCCGCCTCCTACCTCACTGTCTCTGTTATCCAGCCTTTCTGTAATTTTTTACTGAAATTTTTTGAATTTTTTTCCTCTGAAATTACCTCCACTTCGACCTCACGTTACAATGAATTTTAGCAAAAAAATTACTCGAAAATTTTCAAAAAATTCCAGAATTTTTCAGATCTACCACCCGCTTCCAGTCTTATTCCGACGAGTTGGAGGAGCTGAACTTTTCAATTTTTTTTCGGTTTTTTTTTAGTTTTTGCTTTTTTTGGTTTTTATGAACGATAGGAATTTTGAGGTTTTGAGGATTTTGTCCGGTGGAGCGCGGTTACATAATCGAAAAAAAAAATTCAAAAAAATTTTTTTTCGTTTTTTCACAATTTTTTTGCGCTTTTAGTTTCAAAATGCAATGGTTTGATATTAAAGTAAAATTAAATTTAAAAAATTCATTCCAAATAAAAAACACTAAAATTTTGAATAATTCAACATTTCAAAATTTTGATACAATATCGCAAACTTTGAGACCCCTTCCCTCCCTAATTTTTGGTCCAAACCCACAAATTCTTATATTACTGTGTAGATCAAAACCAGGGCTACAATTTTGCAGTTGACCGTTTTTTGGTAGCTCCGCCCATTTTTGAGATGTGCGCCTTTGAAGAGAGGCAAGGGGAGACGCTAGCTCTCTGAGCGTTTTCTTTAAAGGCGCAAATCTCAAAAGTGGGCGGAGCTATCAAAAAATCTTCAACTACATAAATGTAGCCCTGGTTTTGATCTACACACTCATATAAGAATTTGGGGGTTTGGGAAACAAGGAGCGGGGTATCAAAGTTGAAGGAAAACATTTTCAAAAAATTTTTTTTCAAATCACAAAAAAAATCACAAAGTCATGAAGATATCCATACATTTCAGTTATTTTGGGGCGCCACAGTGGCCACCTTCTGGCCGGCGTACTTCTCCAAATGCTCATAGTGCTTCTTCAACGAGGCCCTCACACTCTCCGACCGCCGCTGCGTATTCTGATTCGAGTTTCCGCCTCCACCGACGCCGAATAGTTCCTCCTCACGAGTTCTCCGTGGTCTCCGTCCAGAATCGCCAAGATTCAAGTGCATCGTCGAGTGAGCCAATCCATGGATCTTCTGCTCATTTCGAATCCGCTCTATCTCTGAGCACTCGGCGGTGAGGAGCGTTTCGAGTTGTTGGAGCTAGAAAATGTTGTTTATGAGAGTTTGCCTGGATAGACCAAGTATAGAGCTACATTTTTGTAGTTGACCACTTTTTGATAGCTCCGCCCACTTTTGAGATATGCGCTTCTAAAGATGGGCGGCTCATAAAAGGAGAGAGAAAGAGAGGGAAAGAGAAGCTCTCGTTTCTCTGCGCTCTCTTTAGCTAGAGATGTGAAACATATAGTTTTAGAAAGAAGAAGTTTACACGATTCTATGGAATATAAATTTGATATGGTTACAGTGAGAATTCTGAAAATTTCAGACTTGACAAAAAAGGAAAACAAAATTTCGAAAATTTCGGAAAAAGTCAAAATTTGAGAATCCGTCACGGCTTATCGTATTACCCCACAATTTTAAAACTTGACACATGTACTAATCAGGTTTTGGGCTACACTTTGGTAGTTGACCACTTTTTGATAGCTCCGCCCACTTTTGAGATATGCGCCTTTAAAGATGGGAATGGTCAAAGTTGGTCACTGTAACTTTCACTGACCACAACTTGTCACTGTCAGTTACAGTGACCAACTTTGAGCGTGTTTATCTCAAAAGTGGGCGGAACTATCGAAAAGTGGTCAACAACAAAAATGTAGCGCCAATCCTTACCTGTCGATACTTGGTCTCCGTGATCAATTTCATCTCAGCCACATGTTGATCGGCCGTCGTCACCTGCTGTGACTTGATATCCAGCTCATACGCCTCCGATTTGATCCGCTTGATGTCTTGGTCGCGTTTTCTAGAGAAAAATAGATGGTAATGGGCGAAAAAAAAAGAAAATTCAAAAAAAAATTGCAAAAAACTTACGCCAAAAACTCGTTCCTCTCCTGTTCCAGCAGCTCTCGTTCAGTGCTCACTCGGAATAGAAGGTCGCTTTGATTCTTACGGAAAGCTCTCAACTCCTCCGCCAACTGCTGCTTCTCTTTCTCAATATTTCCAATAATCCTGTCCTGATTCTCCTTGAAAATCTGCTTCTCCACTTTCAACCGGTTCCACTCCTCTTTTGTTCGCCATTTTTCCTGAAATTCTTCATCATTTTTTTTTAATTTTAGGTACAGTACCCTCTCATTCTCATCCTGCTGATTCTTCACAAGATCCTTCAGACTCAAATTGAGCTCGTGCACTTTGAGTTGTTCTGTACGGAGAGCCGCCATATCATCGGCGAGCTTCTCCTCTCGAATTTTGAGTCGTTCCTCTTGGAGTTGCAAAAGAACCGCTTGTTCAGAGCTCACTTTGTTGGTAGTAGCGCTGAAATTGCAATTTTTGAAAAGGGGAGCTTACTAAACAAGACATGGGCTACATTTTTGTAGTTGACAACTTTTTGATAGCTCCGCCCACTTTCGAGATATACATGGTCAAAGTTGGTCACTGTAACTTACAGCGACAAATTTTTGTCAGTGTAAATTACAGTAACCAACTTTGACCGTGTATATCTCAAAAGTGGGTGGAGCTATCAAAAAGTTGTCAATTACAAAAATGTAGCCCTGGTTTTGTTTAACATACATACCAAATATTAACTATGTGAATTCACAAAAAAAAATCGTGACGGAATCTCAAAATTTGACTTTTTTCGAAAAATTGTTTTTTTTTTCATTTTTTGCAAGTTTCAGAATTCTCTCTAAAACCATATCAATCTTATTTTCCTTAGAACCATCTAAACTTTTTCTTTTCCAAAATCTTTGTTTCACATCTCTAGCTAAAGAGAGCGCAGAGAAACGAGAGTGCCTCCTCCAGGCTCGAGGTCTTCTATCTTTAAAGGCGCATATCTCAAAAGTGGGCGGAGCTATCAAAAAACGGTCAACTACAAAAATGAAGCACTAGACTTGGTCTATCTAGTCAAAACCTCACAAATTACATTTTCCAGCTCCAACACCCAGCATAGCCCAGCCCAGCATTCCCCCTAATTACACTTACACCACATCCGCTGCAATCCTATCGATATTCATCGAAATGCTATCCACCTTCCCCACCACTGACACCAGATCCCCCACTTGACTCGTCGACGACGTCACACTATCCAGCTGTCTCTCGAAATTCGTCTTGATTCTCTCCAACTCGACGTGATGCTCTTCCTGGAGCTTTGTGATTTGAGTCTTATGAGAATTCCGAACATCCTCCAGGAGTTTCGAGTGATCCCGCGCCTGGACCTCTAGCTTGGTCTTCCAGAAGTTCTCCAAGTCTTCCTCATCCTCTCTTTTCTTCCTTTTAGTGTCTTCCAACTCTCGATTCACTCGCTCAAGCTCCGCCTCCAATCTTAAAATCCTTCCCGCATCGAAGTTATCTGGTGGTGGTGGTGCAGTTGTCGCTGTTGGCTGGGATGCTTGCGGTGTTGTTGCACCTGCAGGTGCCTTAGGTGCCGTTCCAAAAATGTCATCTAATGTGGAAGTACCTCCACCGGCTCGGCGGGGAGGGGCCGCAGAAGTTGCAGGTGTGCTGAGAGAGGTGCTTGGTCCGAAGAGGTCGTTGAGGGCGTTGGTGGAACGGGCCACCTGGAATTAGAAGGGAATCTTACTAAACTACGCACGAAGTACATTTTTGTGAATGACAACTTTTTGATAGCTCCACCTACTTTTGAGATATACATGGTGAAAGTTGGTAATTGTAACTTACAGTGACAAGTTTTGGTTAGTGTAAGTTACAGTGACAAACTTTGGCCAGGTATATCTCAAAAATGGGCGGAGCTATCAAAAAGTTGTCAACTACGAAAATGTAGCCCTAGTCATGTTTAGTATACATACAAAGACTCAATAATGTGGATTCACAGGAAAAGCCATGACGGAATCTCAAAATTTGACATTTTCCAAAATTTTTGAAAAAAAAATGTTTTTCCTTTTTTGTCACACAGCCAAAAGTTGACCGATTTTTACATTTTTCAAATCATAATATAGCTCTTGACCCGCACAGTTTAACCTGACACAATTTCCAATAAATTGGATTCATTTTCTACAAAAGAAAACACACATACCGATCTCATCTCCTCGTCCTTGGGTGCAATTGAGAAATTGACCTCTTTCTTGGCGGTTGGCGGTGTCTGGAATAGATTTTTTGGAAGTTTTATCGAAACTTGACTGTCAGGAGTCTCCTGGGCATAACTCGTTTAAAACGCAATATTATGAGCTCAAAAATACACCAAAAAGTAGATCTCGACGAGTTCTATGTCCGTTACTTCTAAAAGAAAAATGTGTCATAAAATTACCATTCTAGCGCGGCCCCCCTGCACATTACGAATTAGGAATCCGCCCCGTTTTATATCATATAGATAGAACTCGTCGAGATCTACATTTTGGTATATTTTTCAGTGTATAATATTGAGTTTTAAGCGAGTTACGGCCTGGTTTGCCAGTATGCTCCTGTGGATCCTCGGGCGCCTAGCTCTGAAGGTGTTCAAGCTGTTCAACCGGAAAAATTTTAATGGGAAATCTTAAAAGTATATAACTCACCTTATCGGCTCCTCCAGCACTCAAAAATGAGTCTAATCCACTACGTGGCTTTGTCGGTGTACTTTTCTGATTCCCTGCTGGTTTTGCTGTTTCTGGCGGTGGTGGTGGTGGTTCGTTATCTAATCCCTAGAAAATAAATCAATTTAATTATCACAATTATCTATTTATATCACTTACCTCTAATAAATCACCCCATTCATCGTCAGACATACACTATCCCCCCTACTATGCCACCGAATATATAAATGATCTGAAAGAGGAAAACTTGAATAATAAGAGGGGGAATGAGGAACTAGTGAAAGTGAGTGTGTGCGGGAAAATGGAGAGAGAGAGGGGAGAAGAAGGGGGTGGAGGTCACTATGGCAACGGAGCAAAATGGGGGGGGGAGCTCTCGAGTTTTGAATTCTCGGAGGGGTTACTTGGAGGAATGGGGGAGGTAACTGAGAGGGGTCTTTGTATAATTAGAATGCGAGATCGAGATGTTGCAGAGCTGTGCGGAAATAGTGAGATGAATTAGTTTTATCGAAGGTATAACTACCTTTCGAGCATTAAAAACACCTCCAGATTTTACTTATCTGCTGCTAGTGGACCTGAAAAAGTGTATGTTTTCGATTTCTGTTTGACAAGTTCATTAGTTCTTTCCAGGTTAGCTCGGCCACCTGGTGGATAGTATAGAGCTAGTGACTTTTGGTAAACGATTTTGGAGATTCTGAATATGTGTTCAATTTCAACGTAGGTCTTTAAAAGTAATAACTATTTTTTCTTGACCTTGTTAGTCTACAGTTTTCCCAGAATTTTGGTTTCACTAACCCATGTCAAATCTTTTTAAGGATGCTTTCAGAATTTTTGAGTTTTTTTTGCAAAATTGTTAATTAAGTCGTCATCCAAAGCACCATTAACTGACTTTAACAGATGTGAAACATAGATTTTGAAAAAGAGAAAGTCAAGACGGTTTCAAGGAATACAAAATACAGAAAAAGTCTGAAAATTTCAGACTTGACAAAAAAGGATTTTTTTCGAAAATTTTGGAAAATTTCAAATTTTGAGATTTTTTTCATGGCTTTGTTTGTGAATTCTCATATTTGAGTTATTGTATGTATACTGAACATAACTAGGGCTACATTTTTGTAGTTGACAATTTTTTGATAGCTCCGCCCACTTTTGAGATATACAAAAAAGGGCCAAAGTTGGTCACTGTAACTTACAGTGACCAAAATTTGTCACTGTATGTTACAGTGACCAAGTTTGACCATGTATATCTTAAAAGTGGGCGGAGCTATCGAAAAGTTGTCAACTACAAAAATGTAGCCCATGTCTTGTTTGGTAAGCTCCTCACCTTTTTAGAAATAGCTTTTTACAAGTTTTATGTATTTTTTGGCACTTTACGATTAGTCCTCTACCCTGTAGTAGGCCACATCCATAGAATTAAGTATAAGGTGCTCCATTCTTCAGACTCTGACTATATACAAATTGTTCACCCCTCTGTGGCCCAGTAGCCTCTCTTCCATCACTCCCTGTCAATAATCAGTCCCTATCATCAATATCAATTTCCCTCCACCTCCACACCACCCCAACCATATCGAATACTAATAATTTCTTTTCTCGCCCCCGACACAAGAGAGACTCTTTTCCTCTCTCCATCTCCTTCTCTCAAAACACTCTCGTCTCTCCTCTCTCCGTTCCCCCTCTCCTGCCTCCTATTATTCAGTATCTCATGTGGCAAACAGCCGATTCATCGGAAATCGTGTGTCGTAAATTGGCTGTGGCTGTTGCTGGCTGCTGTAGAAAAATGGAGAAAAGAAGACAAAAAGGAAAAATTGAGAAATGAGAAAAGAAATTGACAAGAAATCGTATAGTTAGAGGAGGGAGAAAACTACAGTAACCCGGAGCTCAGAGTCAGGAACTCAGAGTCAGGGTTACTGTAGCCGCTGAAGGATCCAGGATCAGTTTTTAGTAGACACCACTGGTCGGTATTTCAGGAGATGATGTAATTTTGAAAACGGACGGAAACGCACGTGGATAGCATGCTTGGGTAGTAGAAATATCGAAACATAGTTATAATTTTGAAAATTGGGAAAATGTGTTTTGCAAAAAAAATTTTGAAATTTTTTTTCTGAGGAAATGTTTTTCTCTACTTTTTCAGATTTTTAGTCAACATTTTTAGTGTGTATACTAAACATGACTAGCGCTACATTTTTGCAGTTGACAACTTTTTGATAGCTTCGCCCACTTTTGAGATATACATGGTCGAAGTTGTCACTGTAACTTACAGGGACAAATTTTGGTAAGTGTAAGTTACAGTGACCAACTTTGACATACAGTATCTCAGCATTTTTAAATCCCCAAAGTTCGATATTTGATGTGTATACTAAACAAGACAAGCACTACATTTTTGTCATTGATCACTTTGTTGTAGAGCGTCATCCTGAGAAGAAAAACCAATTGAAAAAATAATTTGAAAAAAAAATTTCTCAAAATTTTTTTTGTCAATTTTCAACATTCTTTAACTATTTCAGTTTTTACCCAAATTTTCAAATTTTTGCGCATAAACTAGCTAAAACTTAAGGAACATATGAAAAAAACTTTCAGACCCTCCCAAGACAGATACCCCTCCCGCGGCAGTGATCTGTTGAGCAGCTAGTCATCAAATTTAGAAACCAAAAACGTTGTTATATCTTCTCCGTGTCGGCTCCTACAAAAAAGTGAGCAACTACAAAAGTGTAGCTCTAGAACTTCTCGACACATTCATATACAATTCGGAGCAACTGGACTGCACCAGACACCATGGCGCCACCGCCAACTCCGACAGTGCTCATTGTGTATTTCACCCCGGGTTAACTCCCACTAACTCAACTTCTGTCTCCATCACCAAAATCAATGTGACCCCATATATTCCGTATTTCCATCTCTCTTCCATCTTCCAAAATGGCAAGCAATACATATAAATGTGGTGGTTGGAGAGAGGAGAAGGGTTTTTGTGGAGAAGAAGACCTCTCTCTTCCCTATAGTGAGTGCGGCGGCGCACTCAAACTCACACAAGACGCAGACGCTTCCAGTCAATCGGACGCTACGCGATGAAATTTCGGCGAGAAGGGGTTAGTGATCATTGTGCGGTAAAAGAGACGGAGAAGTTGTGAGACGCATTGGAAGGCTGGTGATGGCTGTGTATGTATATGTGTGTGTTGAAGGAGAGAGTCGATCAGCCGGGCAGCGCGGCAGAGGGCCCGTCTGTCTCTCTTCCGAAGAACAACAATATTCGTTCACTTCTCTCGCTCCCTCCACAACCCACTCTCCGCCTCTCTTCTCTCCTCCCCATCGTGTCCTCCCAAGCAGCCCCTGCTGACTAGAGAGGAGACCTCCTGACTAGGTTGTGCCTTCCCCTTCTCTGCTATTTTCGTGTGTGTGTATAATTTTGGAGCTGCTGAAAAAGCAATAATGGAAGGTATGGAAGAGGAGGAAGAGATTCCCGTCAAGTATCGACTTCGCGGTGAGACTGATTGGCAAGTGAAGAAGGAGGCTGTGATGAAGTTGGGAAAGACCGAGTGGTGAGTAGTTACAGTACCCCCCGTGATCCTCTCCCATCTTGACGAGTCTCGAAAAAGAAAGAACTGGGGGTTACAGTAGCGTTGTGGGGTTACTGTAGCACCTACTGAAGGCCCTATCGATCTAAATTCTTAATCTCTCTCATAATTCCTCCACTTTCTTCATCCTTTGTTACACAGCTGTGTGTGAAGCCTTTTCCTCTTTCTCACGCTGCCTACAGTACCCTAAGCCCTTCAGAAGAAAAAAAGGAAAAAAGTATCGATTGGCACACGAAACATGACATGAACAAAGAACATTGATTGAAATTGAAATAATCTGAAAATCTGGAAATCTGAAAAAGGACAGAGTTACTGAACAAGACTTGCAAAAAACTCTTTAAATTTTTTTTCGATTTCCATATGATCATACCGTATTCCTGTGTTATCAGTGGTGTCTCCCATTGATAGGTCTTATCTTTGTAACGGGTCTTGAGAGAAATGGGAATTATTACCCATATTTATTACTGTTTTTATATTATGATTCGGTATGATTTTTAGGGATGTAAAAAACTAGGATCTTCTTAACTCTTTTTGTTAGGTATCACGGCACCTGCTTTCCAGTTTTCCCAGTTTTTCAGACCCTTTCATATCTCAAAGTTTATTAACTTCAGTGAAACTGTCATATTCTTGTTCAGCATGTCTTATTTGATATTCCAGCCAATTTTCAGCAGAGATTTCCAGTGACTCATTCTTGGCTTTTTTGTTTATCTCTTCTCAAAATTCGTTTCAACACTGTTTATTGTTTTTTTCCTCCATTGCGTTTTCTTCTCGATTTCGGGAATTCTGAGTCAACAGACAAAAAGGAAATGTATTATTTTTTTCAGAAATTTGGATCAGAAGTTTTAGAATTTGAATGTAAAGCACTTTTTAGCAGGATCAATTTTGTGTCCTCAAAAAGTTTGCTATTATATCCTTGTTAAGTTTGTCTTACTATAGTTGAGCCACTTGTCATTTGTATAGCGTTAGACTCATAAGTTTTAGAGAATTTCCATTTTTCAGCCCCTGTAATTAAGACATTCAAATAGCACACACCACATTAAGAAAATTTACTTTGTTTCCTTTTTTCTTGTTCACCATGTCTTGTTTAGTAAATTCCCCAATTTTCAGAGATTTTGAGTCATAGGTTGAAGAGAATCATCGGGTTCAGGAAATTAGCTTTTCTAGCACTGATGAGTATACCTAGTAAATCAACTTAAATAGTCCTTGCTATATTCTTGTTCAGCATGTCTTGTTCAGTATTGAAGCCAATTTTCAGAGATTTTAAGTTAGACATTTTGGAGATATCACAGTTGCAAATGAATGTCTTATTTACAAGAAAAGTCTTTGGAGACGCGTTTCTATAAATTTGGTCATATGGGCTTTCGACTACGTGGATTCCATTTCTGGAATGAAAACCGAGTAAATATCTCTTCGAGCCGAGTTATGAGCTCTCAAACTTTTTATATCGAGCATAATTTTGAGAGCTCGTAACTCGCAGAGACATTTAACCGGTTTCGATTGCAGACATGGAATCCACGTAATCGAAAACCTACGATTTTCGACGAGAGGATTTCTACGAGAATTATCCCTTTTTGACTTATCATTTTCACAAGTTTTGAGAGCCATGATCTCTCTCCTACAGTAACCTTACCAAAACCTTTATTGACTAAACTCCCTTATCACCCAACTCCATTTCCAGGGCGATCCGTCTGAAACTATGCAAACAAGGCGACGACCACCAATACTATTCTCTCCACGTGGTGCTTCTCACCCCCGGAAAAGTGTCTCGTATCCAGATCAAATGTTCTCGTGAAGGAGAGACAAAAACCGATTGGCAGCAGGAGTACACCTTCGGATCCAAGCAATCGGTCATCGTCAATCCGTGTCTGATGAAAGTTGGCGAGCAGCGGGTGGGTATACTGTAGGCATTATTCCTTTTCAAGCTTTTCCAAAAAGCTTCTTTCATCTCTTTGCATGGCGTCCAAGACAGTTGAAAAGACGGAGAGAGAGAGAGAGCAGAAAGACAAAGTGTGTGTCATGTCATGTGCGCGCTCCTCATGTGGGGAAGAAAAGGGAAAAACACATCGATAGGCACGGAAGAAAACCCGAGAAATTTTGGAGAAAACTGTATAGTGAAAGGGGCGAAAGATGTATAAGACAAGGGGCTTAACAATTTCTGAAATTTTACCATAAACTGTGTCAAAATTACACTTCATCAATGTTAGGAAAAAAATTATCAAAACATTTTTTTTCGATTTTTCGATATCGTCTTTCAGGGCTCTGGCATTGTTAAATTGCTAAAAAAAAGTTATACAGATATATAGATCGCAAGTAGAGCTTTATTTTTGTAGTTGAAAACTTTTTGATAGCTCCTCACAATTTTGAGATACACCTGGTCAAAGTTGGTCACTGCAACTGACAAATTTTGGTCAGTGTAAGTTACAGTGACTAACTTTGATCATGTATATCTCAAAAGTGGGTGGAGCTATCAAAAAGTGGTCAACTACAGAAATGTAGCACAGGTTTTGTTTAGTATACTCATAAAAAATTGGGACAGTGGGACCAAAGCAACACGCCTTCTAAATTAAAGATCAAAAAATTGCAAAAAAAAATTTTCAACATTTTTTTCAGGCCTAATTTTATATACTTAATTCGTGTATTTTCAGGACAAAGTGACATTCGTTGTTGAGATCAAACAATTATGTGAACATGACAACCCAATTCTGGAGTTACCCGACGACATCTGCTTCCCGAATGCTGATTATGCGTTGATTGTGGGAGACAAGAAACTGCATGTCGACTCGGAGGTAGGTGGAGTTTTAGGGCTCCGAGAAGAGAGCTAGAAAAAAAATGAGTCAAATAAAATGTATATCAATAAATAGGAAATGTTATGAGGATTCTGAATCTGTTTTCAGATTTTTGATAGGACACATTTGAGCTGGGTTATGCGGTTTCAAAGATTCTCAAGATTTCTTCAAATTTTCATTCGCATAATTCACACTGACACATTGCAAATTGCAAATTAGTGAATATGAATATCTAAGATTCTTAATCGGAGATAACACATAAATTCATTCATTCCAGTTTTCCTTGGGTTACTGTAATTTTTTGATTTGATCTACCACCCAGAAAAAATTACAGTACCTAAAACGTCGTGCACCACTGCTTGGCTACATGTTTGAGGATGAGGAGAAAAAGGAGTACGAAGTGGAAAATGTGGATTTTGTGGATCTGGTGGATGCGTTTGGCGTGTTTCAGCATAGATGGGAGTTTCCAGGTATATAGGATAGAACTAAAACAGAAAAAATTGAAGATTAGTTTTCCAGCCGACCGTCTTCTCACCCTTATCCCAATCGCTCGCAAACTTGGCTTTGATGTCTGGGGACCCGCTCTGAACCGAGAATTTTCGCAGCTGGTGTATCGCGCGGATCCAGTGAAAATTGTGGCCAAGGAAGCCGAGGAAATCCAGGAATTCCAGTTTAACACAACTTTGAAGCTACCTATTGAGGATGTGGAGGCTATGGGTGCATCCACGATTCCAGATAATCAGAATCATCTGGTGACGTGGGAGGAAATGAATCGGAATTGCATAATCTACACCTATACTCAAGAGATCCAGGGTCAGAAGTACTTCTCTCTGGGATTCCAGATGTCTCGTCCATCGACGTCGGATTCTGGAAATTCTGGAGATGACGAAGTGAATGTCACTGATGACGACGAGTACTCGGATTCTGAATCGAAATTCTTCGCTATTGAAGTCCATCTGATAAATGAGAAAGGCGAGCGGCTGATCTCTGACAGAATCCGAAGAATTCGAGATGATGAGTATACAATAGTGGGGTCCCCAGTGTTCGCACTATTCGAGGATGTGCTAGGCAACTGTGTCGACGGGCGAGTGGAGTTGGAATTCAACTTTGTGGAGGTTCCGGATGACGAGGATGAGGATACGACTCCAGATGAGAACCTAGATTTCGAGGGGGATTTCAAGCCACCACCTAAGATCAGAATGCCTGGAGTCATCAACGGCGAAATCAAGTGTCAGGGAAGAATCATCCAAATAAATCGAGAGTACCTCTCCCATCACTCGGAATACTTCCGTGGGCTCTTCTCGAAACGATTCAAAGAAGGCCAAATGGATTGTATCACTCTCCCCGCGGAGCACCTCAACACACTATGCTCTGCTCTAGATCTACTCTACAATCGGAGACTTGTTTTGAGTGATGTGGAGATCTCGCGGGTGTTGGATTTCTCGGATCGGGTGTGCTTGAAGACGTTGACCGATGGGTTGCAGAGTCAGTTGTGGAATAGCAAAGTGATGGATGTGGGAGATAAGAAGTGGTTGGCCGAGCAGTTTATGTTGACGGATTTGGAGGTGAGGACTATGGCTGTGTAGATAAAAAAACAGGGCTTTAATTTTGTAGTTGACCACTTTTTGATAGCTCACTATCAGCCCACATGTGCGCTTTCAAAGAATGGCAAGTTGACAGTGAGGGTGAGGAGGAAGAGATCCCGTCACAACTTTTTGTTTTTGTGTTTTTGTTTTTGTGGTTGACCACTTCCCGTTAGCTCCGCCCACTTTTGAGATATGCTCCTTTAAAGATAGAAACCACTAGATAGAGGAGGAGGCGCAGAGAAGCTCTAATTTCTTAGCTAGAGATGTGAACCTTAGATTTAAAAAAAAAGAGAAAGTCCAGAATGTTTTGAGGAATATAAAAGTGATATGGTTTCAGTGAGAATTCTAAAAATTTCAGACTTGACAAAAATGAAAAAAACTTTTTTTTTCGAAAATTTTGGAAAATGTCTAATTTTGAGCCTCCATCATGGCATCTTTTTTGAATTCACATTAATGAACTTTCGTATGTATACTAAACATAACATGGGTTACATTTTCATAGTTGACAATTTTTTGATAACTCCACCCATTTTTGAGATATACATTTTCAAAGTTGCTTACTGTAATCTACAGTGACAAATTTGGTCAGTGTAAGTGACAGTGACCAACTTCGACCATGTATATCTCAAAAGTGGGCGGAGGTATCAAAAAGTTGTCAACTTCAAAAATGTAGCCCTAGTCTTGTTTAGTATACATACAAAGATTCAATAATGTGAATTCACAGAAGAAGCCATGACGAAATCTCAAAAATTGTCATTTTCTAAAGTTTTCGAAATTTTTTTCTTTTTTTGTCAATTCTGAAATTTTATTAATTCCAGATCAAATGCACCATGGAACAAAACGAGGAGGTGCTCCGTGCCGCCCGTGCCACCCGTAAACGTACCCGCCCCGCCGATTTCCAAGATGAACCACTCGACGCCCCGCCCCCACCGAACCCAGAGCGTGTGTTCCAAGAGCTGCCGGATATGGTGATGAATGAACAGATGAGCTCATGATAATCTGCTTTTTGAATGATCTATGTGAATATTGTATAGTGCGGTGGAGCGCGGTTTCCACTCCATCGAACATCTCTCTTTTCTTGTCTTTCCATTTTTTGTATATTCCAGAAGCTTCTAAGCTTTCACCATCCCCCAAGACACCTCGTCTCAAAAATTTTAAATATTCAGGAAAATTTTTTTTCTTCTTAGCAACGCCAAACTTTTAGTCCTCATGAACTTTAACATTCTCCTCATCACAACTGCCTTTCTTAAGGGTTTCTTTTTTTCTGTAAAATGTCCTCAAATCCATCTTTAAATTGTAAACTGTACATAAAATAAAAATGAAGCAAATTGAAAATCTTTTATGTTAGAAAATTGAATTCAGCATCTTCGACATGCTGGAACCGTTCTCCTGACTCAGAAGGAGCCTAGGTGAAAGAACACGGCCGTGTAGTCTTCTCGGAAAAGTGTCTTACAACATTTGCGGTTTTCACACCGTACGGCCCTCATTTTTGATTTGGGATTAAATTACAGCGTCTGAAAACTCTGAATCTGTTTTCAAAATTGACCTGTGACCTAACCAAGCCGAAATACTTACCTTCAAAACTGCCGTACCTGAACTTCAGGTTAAACCTAAAATTCTTGTCCACGAGGAGTACACAAGTTATTTTCAAAATCATTTTTTGATTTACATTTCCAAAAATTCCTCTTGTTTTAATGATCTTAACTTACGTGATTTTTTATTCGATTTCATCTTCCTTTAGAGTGAAACAAAGAGACAACAGAGACACAAATCAGAATCGTCTCAGTCTTTGCCCCATCTAAACCAATTTCCTGTCCGCTATCAAATCAGGAGGCGGGGTTCGTCTTGATTGATAGTCTATTGGGTTTCCTTTTTTCGAGAGAATAATAGTACCCTAATGAGACTATGACATCATTAGACGGGTCGGTATAAAAGACAGACTTTTCTGACCGAGCGGACACACAGACACTTGTTTTCTTGGAGTGGGGATTGGGGTGCTGTAGGTTTTTCCGTTTGTGGCTTTTTTTTCACATTTCCGTAGTTGACTACTTTCCTAAAACTCTTTTAAGTTTTGAGATACGCGCATTGAAATAAAATAAAATATGTTTTCCATTTTTTCAATGCGCATAATTTGGGCTACTGTAACTTGGCCAGTTCTTTTTCTTTTTTTCGAGACTTGTATGGTTATGTAAATATAATTTATGGCTATATTTTCATAGTTGACAACTTTTCGATGACCTCGCCCACTTTTGAGATACACATGGTCAAAGTTGGTCACTGTAACTTACACTGACCAAAATTTTTCACTGTAAGTTACAGTGACCAACTTTGACTATGTATATCTCAAAAGTGGGCGGAGCTATCAAAAAGTTGTTAACTACAAATTGTACCGCTAGATCATATCTATAACCTCAATCAATTTTGAACCCCTATTGGTCGATACTTGATCTCAATACAGCCGAGCTTCGAGATATTTTTGTCACTGTAATTTTCCTTCCTCCACTTCCTCCTATGAACTGGGGATTTGGGATACTATAACTTCCCCCAGTCGTTTTTTTTTAAATCTGAAATTTGTATGCTGTAAATCACAGCAAGGACTACACTTTTCTAGTTGACAATTTTTTGATAGTTCCGCTCACTTTCGAGATATGCGCCTACAAAGTTATGGAGAAGGGGAGAAGCTCCTTTAAAGGCGCATATCTCAAAAGTGTGCGGAGCTGTCAAAAAGTGGTCAACTACAAAAATAAGAATCTAGATGTGATCTACATAACCATACAAAATTTTTTGACAGTTTAGTGACGCCAGAGTCCAAATTCTCTAATCTTCGTTATTCTCATTTTCTCCTCTATCGCCTTCAAATTCCACCGAAATTCCTCAATTTTCCTTATTCCAGAATGCAAAAACTAACGCTTCTCCTACTTCTCGCCATCATTGGCTACACCACGTGCCAGTGGGGACCCGGTGGTTGGGGCGGTGGCCCAGGACGATGGGGCGGATGGGGCGGTAATCGATGGGGCGGAGGAGGTCCAGGCGGATGGGGCGGTGATCGAGGAGGCGGTTGGGGAGGAAGTGAGTACCGTAAGACTCTGGTATAGAAAAGCTACCAATGATTTTCAGATGGCGGCGGAGGTCGTGGTGGCGACTGGAACGGTGGCGACCGCGGTGGTGATTGGAACGGTGGCGGTGGAGGCCGTGGTGGCGGCTGGGGAGACAACGGAGGCGGTGGCCGAGGAAATGGTGGATGGGGAGGAAGTTAGTCCCCCAGTGGAAGCTTGTAAATCTAAATTTTGAGTTTCAGATAACGGAGGAGGCAACTGGGGAGGAAATGGAGGCGGAAATGATGGTGGATGGGGAGGAAATAATGGAGGCGGTGGAGGAGGACGAGGAGGTGGCGGACGTGGACCACCGGGAGGAAATGGTGGTGGTGATTGGGGAGGCAGTGAGTAAAGTGCGCTCTATTGCAACGTAATAAATTCAAAATTTTCAGACGGCGGAGGTGGTCGAGGAGGAGGCGGAGGACGTGGAGGCGGTGGTGGCGGACGTGAATCCACCGGCGAGCGAATCGCTGAAAATGTTCTCGGCGCGTTGTTAGGATAATTTGATCTCTCTCCCTCAATTACAAAACGAAACAATTTCTTGCGATGTGTGTATGTGTATGAATTGATAACAATAATGAACCGGTTTTCCCGATAGAATTTTTTCGATTTTTTAGAAAGATTTTTTGATTGATAATGGACAATGGACAGAGGGATAAGAAGGCAGAAAAATACTTTCATAGTAGAAAGGTCACATAGACAAAGGACTGAATGACATACATTATACCTAGTTTACGATATGTACCTATTGTGGTATCCATATCTCTGTAGGTAGCAGTCCTAGCAAAAAGTGTCCAACTACAAAGTTGCAGCCCAAGTCCTGTTTAGTATTCATGCCGAATATTGAAACTTAGGGATTTATCAGAGATGAGATACAGTATGTCAAAGTTGGTCAGTGTAAAATGTACACTGACAAAGTTGGTCAGTGTAAAACTCACAGTGACCAGGACGGGTGAAGGCAAGCATAAGAAGGCCTAGGCTTGGCTGGACCCCAGACGGTTCCTGCGGGGCTGAACAGGGCCATGACCAGCTTAGACTAGTTAAGCGTAAGCCTTGGATGGTTTGATAGTGTCAAAGTTTGTCATTGTAAAAATAAAACTTACAGTGACCAATTCATAAGTCTTGGATGGTTTTGTTAAACTGATCCAATCTAAAGCATTCCTCGAACCCATCCCCCTTAAGGAGTTATTGATCTAGATCAAAATGGATCATGACGAATCTTTGGTGGGTTATTCGTCAAACAAGTAGATACACCTACACACAAATTGCTGCTTATCAGTAACGGATAGATCATTCAATTTTAGTTTTCTCTCGTCTCTCTCACTTCCTATATGCTATCTCACCCAAAGTTCAGCATCGCACAAAAAAGGTGGGTCAGCCATCAAGAAAGTATAAAAACGAGAGAATTTTTCGTTTGACCATCAAATTCTGAAATGAATTCCTTCCTACTTCTCGCCCTTCTCCTCGTCGGATTTGTCACTTGCCAATTCGGAGGATTCGGTGGATTTGGCAGTCAGCAACAGTTCGGACGTGGTGGACAATTCGGTGGTCAGCAAGGAGGACAGTTTGGAAGTGAGTTCCCTGAATCCCTGAAACTTTTTCTATCCCCTTATTCCAGACCGCGGTGGATTCCAAGGACAACAAGGAGGACAGTGGGGACAACAACAGGGTAGATTCGGAGGACAACAGCAGTTCGGAGGACGGCAAGGACAATTCGGCGGTCAGCAACAATTCGGTGGACGTGGCGGTCAATTCGGTGGACAACAACAGTTCGGAGGACGTGGTGGATTCGGAGGATGGGGAAAGAAGTAGATATTTTTGATATTTGTGTATTGCATTTAGATAAGAACCTAATAAAGAAAATTTAAAATCGTTTTTGGTCACATGACCAGTATCTTCTTCTAATTTGATTCAACCAATAATTGAACTGAATGATAACGGTGACGACACAATGGAAACGATTTACCTATCTGATGATGGCTGAGAGATAGAGAAAGTGTTTTTCTAGAAAAAGTTTTATTGGTCAATGTAATTTTCACACTGACCAACATTGTCAGTGTAACTTTTACACTTACCAACTTTAACATACAGTATCTCAGCTCTCCCAAATCACTGAATTTCAATACTTGGCATGAATACTAAATAAGACATGGGCTACAACTTTGTAGTTAATTGCTTTTGGCTAGGACTGATACCAGCAGAGATATTGACCCAGAACGACTGGAGACTCCCTAATCAGAACGGCGAAGCGGCGCTTAAATCTGAACCGCCCGAACTGGAACTGGTACATATCGAAACCTAGGTATAATGTCTGTGATATAATGTTTAACAATCTTTTTGTCGGTTTTAAGTAATAACAGTTCTAAATTTGGTTTTTGCCCTCGAGGCTAGACATTTGAGAAAAACAAGGTCAAAGTTTGGAAAAATGACAAATTCTCTATTGTTTCCGAACGTTGACCTTGTTTTTCTCGAATACCGGGCCTCGAAAGCAAAAACCAAATATATATTTGGAATCAGCGTTTTCTCAACTTTCCAATGGTATTGTTCAAGGTCTATAACTCCAAACTGACACCATGACCTTTCTGGTAAAGATATAAATGACTTCCCAGTTCCATCAAACCTGCCACAAACCACTGAACACATGGTTTCTGTCCTGGTCTTATTTGTGAAATACGCAGAAATCAGATTGTTAATTTGGGCAGAGATGCGTCATGACAAAGGCATATTTTGACCCCAAAGTCTCAGAATATTTGGTGAAAAGTGAAAAGTTTGTTCCGATGATCACTATTAAATAGAAATGACATCACACATCTCAGAGGAACATAGTATATAAGAAACAATGCAAGATCTTCAGATTCAAAAATTTCATAATGCGCGGTCTGATTCTTATTTCTGTCCTAATATTCTGCCTACTCAATTCTGTCCAATCTCAATGGGGCAATGGTGGCGGCTGGAATAATGGTTACGGTAATTATGGTCCTGGTGGATATGGAGGTGGCTATGGTGGAAATGGATGGCGAGGTGGATATGGAGGATTCGGATCACAACAAGCCTACAATGTTCAGAATGCTGCTAGAATCGGGACAGAGGTAGCGGAAGGAGTGCTGGTGGCTGAGGAGGTGTCGGAGGCGTTGGGATAACTTTTTAAAATGGGATCTTGAAATAAATTTTTTAAAATTCATATATTCTTGCTGTCTTCTTTGATTCCTAGAGTGTTTGTCTATGCGTCTTCAGTTCAAAATTTGAAGAAAGTCGGTGTACTCCTCTCGGACGAGCCATTTCTGGTCGCGGCGAAAGTGATGCCAATTTTTCGAAAAGGGTGCGGTACGCAAGTCCGCAAACACTCTGTGCGCAACCTACACGGAATTTTTTTTGGACTTTGTCTGGACTTTTGGACGGTCGCGAAACATTGAAAATAATTGGATTTTTTGAAGTTTTTTAAAAATAAAGTTTTCTTCAATGATTGTTTCAACTTTTGACTGTTTTAATAACAAAAGTTTCAGGAAAATTTTCGAAAATGGCGGGGGCCGCAATTATGCACAAAAGTAGTGTTTATCGTGTGAATGCCGCTACAGATGTTTTGGAAACGGAATCTAATAATGGGATAAAATGGTGAGTTAAGCGTTTTTTAGAATAATAATTGAATTGGAACATTTTTCAGTATCTGGACCGGAAAAATGTATAACCAACGAATCCTTTTCGAATGGGTGTTTGATTGGAGTGAACTCAAAAAGCAAGGAGTCGATGAGATCACTGGACACATTACTCTTTTCTCAGCAAACAATTCGTTCCGTACAATGAGAATAAATGTGGAACTGACTGAAACTCCACAATCAATCGCGAAAGAAATCGGAAGCAGTAGTATTCTAGAAACTGTCTACTATCAATATTCTCTCACTCCTCATTATACCTCCATTTCTGAAAATGCATTATACGATGAGATGTTTGCACCCTCCGATCAAAATGACACAATTCTGATTGTCGACGGAAAGAAGCTCCATGTCAGCAAAGCTGTAAGTTTTTCTATTATTTTCTATTAAAAAATCTATTAATTTTTCTTTTTTTTCAGTTTCTCTCATACCACTCGGAATATTTCCACGCTCTCTTCTCTTCAAACTACAAAGAAGGACAAATGGATGAAATTCCGATCGGAGAAGTGTCATTCAAAGATTTCGCTCTGCTTCTCAGCACGTTCTACCCGAAACCGACGTTTCCAAAAGACGAAACTGTGGACACAATTCTGAAAATGGCTCGTCGTTTTCTGGTGTCATCTGCCGTAAGTAGCGTCGAACATCATCTGATGAACATGTCAAACATCGACAATGAAAAGAAGTTGTGGTTGGCAGACGAGTATGGAATGCCGAATCTTCTGGAGAAATGTATTCGTGAAATGAATACATTGGCACATGCAAAAAGAATGAAGAGATCTGATAAATATGACCAATTATCGGATAAGACCAAGTTGAAGGTGTACGAGCGTCTCGTGGATTCTAATTCATATTAACAAATCCTCACCGTTTTATTTCTGGCTTTCATATTTGTGATTCTTTTCTAATGTACATAAAAATGTCATCTTTTATTATCTATTTTTTTTCTCCCTTGATGACTATAGCGTCTGTCTGTGCGTCCAATCGTCCAGATGTCCCAACTCACTCAAAGTCTTAACCTGACCAACCTTTTCTGTCTCCCTGTCTGTCTGTGTGTCCCGGACTTCAAAATATTGTATTTATTCATTTCGTGATGCAAAAAAACACATTTTCAACATAAATGTTAAAAACTCAAAAAATCAAATCACATTTCGATATTGCAAAGAAAAAAGGATGAAAATAAAGACCAGAATGATACTGATGTTATGTCAGAGGGAGAGACACCGGAGTCTGGACTGGGAGGAGATCGAAAATCGATTTAAACAAAAATTTAGAGAAAAAAACACAGAAAAAGGGGGGAAATCACAGTTTTCGAAAAAATAAACTTTTTTGTTACAAAAAAATAAAAAAGCTAGACCTCCTCAAAATTGGAGATCAACGGTGTGGTTACTGTAGCGTAGATGCCACCGGTTGGGCAGTTCGACAACTGATCTACAGTACACTGAGGGAGTGACCCATTTCCTGACGACGCAGACGACGTGGTGGATCCCACCGAGATTCTGGGAATCGAAGCGGAATTCGGGAGTTGGGCGTCAGTGGTGGTGACTTGGAGGGGTTCACGATGTGACTGGCTAGCATGAAGCATTGGGGATTGACTTGGCAACGGGATCGACGGGATTACGGTGGGGAGTACTGTACCAAGTTGGGTGGAGGTGGAGAAGTAGGCGTCTTGGGATGAGGTGACCGGCGCGGCGCAACACGGCGGACGGGTGTTAAGAGTCAACTGGAGTTCCATGATTTTCTGGGTGAGCACGTCGATTTGGGAGATGAAGTGATCTTGGGTGCGATGCATTTCCCACAGTGTCTCGTGCATATCGCTATGAAGTTTTCCGACGTCGAGCAGGGAGTTTCCTTTCTCTTGGAGCTTCCGCTGGTCCCACTTGATGCGTCGGAATTCGTTGATCGAGTGGAGGAAGCGGCGTTGGTGGTGACGGAGACGAAGGTCGTCGCCTTTGTGAAGAGCTTTTTTGTATTTGTGGATGAACCTGGAATAATAAAAATGAGCTCTGGATTTCTGTAGCCAAAAAGTTGGTCAGTGCGAAGTTACTACTTACCACGTCTCCTGAAGCACACTCGCTGCTGCATTCTTCCTTTGATTCGTCAATTTCGAGTCTGCCATAAAGTTGTTCACGTGCTTCTCCGCTCGCGACAATTCCAGCTTCCGCGATATGATAGCGATCAACGCAGAGGAGACACCAGCGCCCTGAAACCCCACAAAATGTCGATATGTCTGGTATTCTGAAGTGAAAAATAAAAACTTACCACAATACCAGTGGTAATCGATAGGCAGCGTCCGCAATAGGTGTTCGGAACGATGTCTCCGTAGCCGATGGACATAAAGGTGACCATGATGAACCACATTGAGTTGAGGTAGTAGTGCTCCACGTCGAGTTGGCCGTCGTATCTGGAAATCTGGATGTTGGAATGTCCCAAATCACACTAATTCGGTGGGCTTTGTGTCCAGAAAAAGTCGTATAAAAATTGGTCACTGTAACTTTTGGTCACTGTAACTGACCAAATTTGTCAGTGTAACTTTTACAATGACCAACTTTGACATACAGTATCTCAGCTCTGATAAACGGTCAAGGCTCTGTCTGTGTGTCTGTACGCTCGGATGTACGAAATCTTCTCAAAAATGCGAAAGCATTGACTCTATTTCCAATTTTAAGTCTGTCTGTAAGTCCTTGCGTCCCGATGTCTTACCTCTCACACTGCGTAAACATCCAAGACATACACATCCAATAGGATAGTGTAAAGACAATAAGAACACGAAGTGGATGATCAGCCATCATAGTCTTGATCACAAATCGAAAGTCCATGGAGATACGGTTGAGTGCGGCGATAGACCGCGTGGCGGCGTCCTGAATTTTATTTTTATTGAAATTTTGAATCATTCGGTTCTTACTGTACCTGAAACTGTTTGCTGTGTAGAACCATAAAGCGACAAACTAGATAAGACCGTAGAAACATGGGAACCGACAGTAGGACATCCACGGGGACGTTTATCATTTTGACCTGCCGGGTGTCCGCATTGATATAGGGCATTCTCATAAGACCGTCGGAGAAGATTTCCGGGAACGGACAGATCATACAGACCAGCACTTCGATCAACATTTTCACGAATCGATCCGTACTGAACGCCACTCGCCAGTCGTCCGCTCCACTGTCGATCAACGCGATTTTCACCTCGATCGCATGATAATTCACCAGACAACAGATCAGAAAAAATGTGGAGACGACACAGGCGGAGCGCAGGATTATGGAGATGGGGGAGTCCTAAAAGAGACGATGAATGGGCGGTCCATATTAAAGAAAACTCACTTTAGTAATACCGGTAGAGCCAGAGAGAGCCGTAAGTTCAGAGTCGATTATCACCAGGATGAGGCCAACAACGGCGAGGAACAGAGATATGTCACAGACCTGGAAGGAGAGATGTTGCTGGGGTGACTTTGGCGCACTTTCCATAAAATCCTGCGCATTTTGGCACAAAAATCGCCCGATTCCATCCAGAGTTCACAAGGTTACAGATGATTGAATTTTTCAAAAATTTCATTTTTTTTGAAAATTTTTGAAGATCCATAACTTGGCCAGTTTTTGGCGCAGCTTTATGATATATATATTTTTAAAATCAGCATGTCTAGACGGTTTGTATGAATATGATTTTGATGTTCTAGTTATGAGCGCAGTCACATTCTACCTATTTACGTACCCTAAACCTAATTACCCCATATTCATGCAGGTGCAAGCACTTCGAGTTTAGGTAAATATAATTAATTTTTTCTTTTTTTTCTTTTTCTATCTAAAAAGTGATGTGTGCTGCCAAACATACCTTATTTCTTCGAATGAACAATTGCTTGCGGAGCCGGCATCGCATTTTTGCGGTACTGTCGCTGAAATTTACATCAATTATTATTGTTTAGGCCCAAAAATCAATATTTTCTCTTTTCTATTGGAAAACCCACTCAAAAAAGAAGAATATTGTGTCAACGATAGTTTTTCTGGTGAAAATTCGCATCTTTCAGTGTCCAATATTGAAAAATAAAAGCCGAATTTAAAGTTCAAAATAAAAATCTTTTTCATCCGAAATGACCAGATGTTATGAGTCTGCTTCTATCAAAAACGCAGAAAAACGCTTCTGATTTTTGACTCCGCCCACATTTTTTGACATAAAGAACAATCCGGAATGTATTGGGGGTACAATTTCATGTTTTCCTAGATAGGGTGCTCATTAGACAGAGAGACGAGAAGGAATATGAGATGGAGTGTCACGAAATGTGTTTTTTTCAATGGCTGAGAATCTGACACAGACTTTTCAAGCCAGAAGGTTCAGTGATCACTTAGGGTAACTTTTGAAAGCCGTCTTGATCTCCGAAAAAGTCAGATTTTAAATTTTTTTTATTTGGGCTGGTAGATTAAGAATCGGGCTACATTTTTGTAGTTGAAAACTTTTTTATAGCAACTCACGGTTTTGAGATACGGGCGGTCCAAGTTAGGTACTTGATGCGCCTTAAGGAGAAGACGCAGAGAAACGAGGGTGTCTGCTTTCTCTGCGTCTCCTCACCCTATGTGGCAGGACCGCCTATTTTTGACAGCGTGTATCTCAAAGGCCTGCAGAGCTATCAAAAAACTTTCACCTACAAAAATATAGCTCAAGATTTGTAGTTTGTAGTCAAACAAATTTCATAAAAAACGAACCACATGTCCCAAAGTTATGGGATGTCAAAATTGAGTAATTTTTTTTGTTGGAAATACTAACTTCAAACCTTTGTATCTCAAACCCCTGCAGAACTATCAAAAAACGTTCAACTGCAAAAATATAGCTTAAGGTTTGTAGTTTGTAGTGACATAAATTTCAAAGTAAACGAATTATATGTGTCAAAGTTACGGGATGTCAAAGTTAACTAATTTTTAACTAACAAAAAATTTACCGCCATTCATGTGGATAATAGAAAACATTCAACTCGGGATCAGTTAGTGCCTCTTCAGATAACATTTCTCCATAAGAAGACGTGAATAAAAAGAAGCCGAAGAAGACAAAAAGTGTTGATAGAATTCGGGTTTCAGCTTCCGCTTCGTTCCTCTCCTAACACAAGCCACGCCCCTTTTTTTTTTCTTATATCGAATTTTGTCAATGACACTTGCCAAGTGACGACGACGACTAGCTGAGAAGTCGAGAGGGATCAGAAATGCAATTAGGAAAAGGGGGATGGGCGAGAGAGTATGGTAAGTGGAGAGACAGCAGAGAAACGAGTTGTAAAAGTTTCGATTGTTGTAATCAAATTGAATTATTCCTAATTTTTTTGTGTTGCTGCTGGAAATTTTTTTCCCGTTTTTTTTGGTGTTAAAGGTTCCCACCATCCGAAAAAAAATTTTTGTTGTGAAAAATATATGAATATTTTTTCTCACGTAACGATTAAAGATTTAACCAAAAAATATATCAACAGATATGAGATTAATTCGGTTTCCTGAGAGATGGACTTTCCAGGAGATCGTGGGATCCTGACTGTTGGTGAAACTTTGAAAATTATTTTCAGAAAATCAAAAAATTGGAAAAAAAAATTTGTCTGAAATTTTCAGATTTTTCAAAATTTCAGTCAAAATTTTAAAAGGCAAAAAACGTATTTTTGATCAGTTTGCTGGTTTTTTTCTACAAAAACTTGCGTGAAAGCTAGATGATTATCAACGAAAGTAGAAACTACATGAAGCAAAATAAATGCAGGCAAAAAACTTTTCAGACAAAAAAATTTCAGACAAAAATTTTTCCTGAAATTTTCTTTGTTCGATTTTTTGATTCTCAAAAGTTTTAGGCGCAAATTAATGAAAAAAAACTCAAAAAAAAAACCAGAATCCCGAATATCCATATATTGAGATAAAAATCAGATTCACCAGAAAAAAAACTTTTTTTCAGAAAAAAATATCTGAATTTTTTTCCCTAAACAACCTACATAATTCTTCTCAAATCCCTCTTCAGACAAAACCATGGCATAATAATGCTAGGAATACTGTTAGTGAATGTACGCTCCATTGAACTCGGCGCCATTTCTAAGATCCAAGGAAAACGAGACGTGAGTTATTGGGGTTTTCCTTCTTCCTAATCCGGAAGGAAAGGTGTAAAAAGGGGCGGAGCCTGTTTGGTCCTATTTGGGCGGCTCCGAGAGGGGATACACATACAATTTTGATTAGCTCTTTTCCTGGAGGTTCGACCGGAGACTAGAAGATAATCGAGTTAGAAGGGAAATGTCAGAAATTTTTTGAAAAAAATGACTCACATGACAAAAAAGTTCATTTTCGAAGTTTCTGCAGAAAAATGTTCTCCAGAAGTTTTGAAATTTTTGAGAATTATTAGTATCTTCTTAGCCCCCCCCTAGCCGAAAATCCGCAGAAAAATTCTCATGAATCTCAAATTACCACCTTGAAAAGGTCCCTGACCCAGAATTAAGAAAAAGAGAAAATATTTAAAATGAATGCGAAAATTTTTCCAAAAAAAAATAGAGAGAGGCGTAAAACAGAATACAACACATTTTGGGGCCTTCTTTTTATGATACCCAGAGGATCGCCATAATCTGGAAAGAAGGGGGAAAAAAGAAAAATAGAGAAAAGTTACACATGCTTAGTGGTTCTTGTGGAGATTGATGTATTGGGGGAACTTAAAGATTCCGTTACGGTTTCCCAGAAAAGTTAATATGACTAAAATATTTATCAGAATACTGAACAAGCCTAGGGCTACATTTTTGTAGTTGACAACTTTTTGCTAGGACTGCCACCTGCAGAGATATGCGCCTTTAAAGATTGGGAGTGTGAGAGGGAGCAGAGAAGCACGAGTGTCTGACTGTCTGCGTCTCTTTCTTGCAGAGATATCAAAAAATGGTAAACTACAAAGTTATAGAGAATTTTATGCTGACCATTTTTGTAGTTGAACATTTTTTGATAGCTCTTCCTGCTTTTGAGATATGCGCGCTTAAAGATGGAGCTCTGAATAATAGAAGTTTCAGAAGAGTCACCTGAGTAAAGAAAAAGTAAGTCTTAGCATAACCCTGTCTAATTCCTCAGCTTTTAAGTTTTCAAGCAAAAAAACCTTGATTACTGTAACTCCATCATATTTATGCACACTGACAATTGTTTGTCAGTGTAAATGACCAACTAATACAAAGACGTCTGGCGTACTCCACCCAATTTCCCTTCTAGACCGGATATTACCCTCTCAATGACGAGTTAACACATTAGCATAACAAGGTACAACAAAAAAACTTAAAGCCATTTTTTTCTGACTGACTCAGTTTGAGTGCAGAACACAGCCTTCTTTTAATGCATATGTGCTCATTGGAGCTGAAAAAAGAAAAAAAAACCCAATGACGTATGGTAGCGCCATAACATTTTTTTGTTCATTTTTCCTTTGTTCTTCTTAAAAACCAGAAGTACTGACTCACCTCGAAATAGCGATACCATAACCGCTCTGCCGTCTTCTAAACCCGGCGATCTTGCGGGGAGTCTGTAGACCGCCCGTCGTCGCTCCAGACGCTGTACCACCCTCGTCGATGACGTCATTGTCGAAGCGGACACCTCCATTCACGTAACGGTCATCTGCAACTATGTGAAATTATAATCAAATTATAGGGTTGTGTTGAGATAATTCTTGGCTTAAAACCCCTGTTAGTCACGTGTTATTATTTTTCTTATTTCCTTCCCTATGAAATTTGAATCCGTCCATATTTGACGGCGTCTGATGCCTGCCGACGCCGCTCCAAAATTTTCAAAATTTGTAACTTCAAAAAACTCCAAGAACCCGTCAACAATATTCCCAGAAGAGTAACTCTCGTTTGTTCTTCGATTTTTCCAATGTACTAGTCACTCAATTTATTGGGGAGTCCATATCCCATAGGGAAAACAAACTTGGAACAAAAATATTCCGAGAGTAAAAATTTTGTGGTGATGGGGAGGTCTTTGTTCTCTTAATTTGGGAAACTGGCAAGTTTGGGGCCCCTGGAATCCGTCCTGGAGAGTTATAGCCATGCGATTGTCAGTGCCGCTGACAAAATTTGGTAAATGTATGAAAGTTACAGTGACAAAACATGGAAATTTTTGAATCTTCACAGGAGCCTCAGCCCAAGTTTCACTTAATCCGGCGCTCATTTAAGCCTAAGCCTAAATAATCCCATGCGTCTAGACTTAAAGCTTTCTTTAAACCTAAGCCTATCCTTCCATCCAGACTGGCTTAAGCCTAAACTTCTCTTAAGCCGAAGCCTAAGGGATTCCTTAAGCGTAAGCCTGAAGATTTTCTTTAGGCTCAAGCCTAAAAGCCTCTAGACTCTGGAGATACCTTCATCAATAAGAATTTTGGCGTCAGAATTGAAACAGAACCCAAATATGATCGCTTGGAACTTCTGCATGAATCAAGCGAATACGAATGAGAATCCTTGAAGATGACCGGATGACATTAATAGAAAAGGATTAACGGGGAAAGAAAAAATGAAGAAGTCGTTGGTTGCCAAGACACGCGGACAAGAGAAGCAGAAAAAGAACAGAAATAAGGCGTAGTGTGAGCTGAAAAGTGGGGCGGAGTCTGAGCTGTTCGGCTGAGTTGCTCTGTGTGTGTGTGTGGGGAGCTGGGGGAAAAGGCGCCCAGCCGTTTTTAATTATAGAAAAAGGCACCGGGCGGGAAGAGTTGGGATATCGGAAACATTTGAAGGAGAGAGAGACGCAGGGAATAAAATAGACGATTAATTTCCAAACGGACAATGACCACCCCACACTTTTCCCCCAACTCGTGGTCCCTTAAACCCCCTGAATTTAAATTTCATGGGATATTTTTTGGTCGGTACGTAGTAGTAGTGACTGGCCACTCATTTATTATACATTTTCAATTTTTTTGCAACAATTGGTCATATTGTTGTGTGTGGAAAACAATTTTCAATATTTGGGTTAGAATTAAAAGTAGAGTCATCAGAATCAACCTACATACACGAATGATGAATTTTTTTGGAGGAAGATGAAGATGAGGAAATGAGTTTGGAATCAGAATTGGAGGGGATTTATCAAATGGTCAAATTGGTAAATAAGGTCAGAAGAAACAGAAGAGAGCGGAAGATCAGAATGGATGAAATTTTTGGAAATTTGAAAATTGGCAAGAGGAGGAAAGCGGAAATGAAAAACATTTCAAATTTTCAGATATCCTGGTTTCTAATGTCTGGTTCAGTGTCTAAACCAGTTTTCTGATTTTTTACATTTACAGGTAGTACCGACTAAAACAAGAATTTTACGGTTGATTAATAGAACGATATCAAAATTTTAGTCCATTGCCTTGCTCAGCATGTCTTATTTTGTAGTTAAGGGATTTTTCCGATACAGACCGTTTGCTAGGACTACAATTTTCTAAATCAGAAATTTTTTTTACATAATCTTGTTCAGCATGTCTTACTTCATATTTTGGCTGAGTTTCAGATCAATTCGCCTTGAAAATTCAAAGATATCTCATTATTACTACGTAACTACCGTTAAACTTTGTTTTTTTGGTCATCAAAACTTTCATTTATGAACAATTTTTGGTACATAGAAGACAACGAGAGCTTTTGAATGGTATAAAAATCTCGCTGATCCGACCAAAACTAATAAAGTTATGATTAAAACCATATTGGTCAGAAATTCCCTTTGGTTATACCTAACTTTAACTAAATACCGCCTTTAAGCTTCACATTACTACATCTCAGTGTCTAATTTCTGAATTTTTGACATATTCTTCTTATTTGACATGTTTTATTTAGTACTCAAGTCAATTTTCAGAAGTTGTGAACTGCTGGAACCGGTGATTCTAGAAAAAAACCTGCATTCATTCTAAAAACAGCAAATTTGGCTATAATACCAGGTGTGTGTAATATGCAAATACAATTTGTTTCCATACTGATTCAATAAAGAAATCTGTGTCAAGTTACACGGACTTGCACTCCTTCCTTCAGTAGAAATCAGAAAAAACCACACATTTTATCTATAAAAACGTTTCTCTCGAGACATCATCAACCACGGATTATTTTAATACCAAGAAGATTGAGATTATATGTCGTTTTGCCAGATGTCTTGTAGGCACCGGGACGAACTTTGAAGTTACAAGTCAAGATACATTAAAAAGCAGATCAAGATAAGTACCATGGTTACTCACTACCCCAGACGGTATGAGAAGAACTAGAGAAAATCCAAAAATCGTGAGAAAACTTAAAAGAATTTTCGTCTGTGTGTGGCAACACAAATAAGGCTAATTGTTCAAAGACTTTTTCTCGGAAAATAGGAAAAAGTACGTGATTTTTATCGCAGGAAGACACTCTATTTGCAAGAAGAGGTAATGATGCGGAAATTGCTCATTATCGGATAGAGGGAGGAGGGAGGGGACAAAAGTTGTTAGATTGAAGGAGGAGATTTGGAAACTGAAAGAAATTTTGAGAATGTTGGATACAGGGATAGCGATGATAGTGATGACAACGATGATAAGGGTTTAGTGGTAAAGACTCTAACCGTGAGATTTCTAAGCCATGATTCCAACAATCCCGTCTACGGGTGAGTTCTCCAATAGAGTCATGACCGTAGCCTAGAAATCTCGGAGTTTGTAAGCGGTGGTCGTGAGTTTCCTAGTCCTGATCGGAGGATGATGGCCTAGATATCGCAAGAAAAGCGTGGCCTAGGAACCCGATATACTTCCACCGATTTCTGATAGGTCAGGTGAAGCGGTTCGCTCGGATTTTCGTGAAAAAACACATTTCTGAACAGTTTTCCAAACTAAAACCAACAAAACAAAAGTCGCCGTGCACTTTCTTACATACACACTCTTCCATCACAATTATTCGCCCCTTCTTCCATAATCCATGCCTCACAATCATTTGAAATGACGCCGCCACCAGCGAGCCCCAATAATCCCTCGGATTAACCCGGGCACGACTCGAAACTTTTTCATTTTCAGAACTCATTTTCTGTCTTTTTGTTTTCATTTCTCACTTTTTTTCCAGAACAGAGAGTTAATAACGTCATCATCAATTCCAGACACTTCACAATTCAACAAAATTCAGATGACGTGCCGCCGTCGTCCGTTCATGAATAAACAAACGGAGAAAAAACGATGGGGTATCATATATCATGGGCAAACACGCTCTATTGGACCAGTGACTTACATGGATTCGTGAAAATATGAATAATTTGTTTCGGGTCACTTCTTATCACCCTCCTCTTCGTACTGCTTCTTCTCAAGCCGATTGGTCCGTCGATAGTGGAGAATCTTCGCGAATCGAACTGACTCAACGCCATGAGTGCCGTAGAGCCCGGTGCCAGTGTAGACCGTCTAGGAGATGCCACGTGGCTAGATTTCCTGGGAGCCGAGGCGGCACCTGACGTCGACGGTATTGCGGCGCCGTTCGTCAGCAGCTCACTCCGACGACGTCGGCTCTCCGAAGACGTCGCCGCGTTCTTCTTCTGACTCATTGTACGCGTTCGTCGTCGTGGAAGATGATGTAAGGAGGAGGAGCTGGCGCCAAGCTCGGAGACCTCGGTGCTTGGGCAGCCATGCAGGTCAAGCAGAGGCTGTTGAGGCGGAATCGCTGTGGAGCACGTTGGCTGCGGGTTCAGTTTGACGCACGAAGAATTGGAGGGGAGGGTTATAAGAGTTGGAGGTAACACTGGTGTTAGAGAGGGATCCGGTTACAGTAGTCTTCGGTTTTTTCGACCTGAGGATTGAGGTGACGGTAATATGATTCTGGAATTGCGGTTTTTTGTGACAACGTTTTTAAAGATGACGAGGTGAGCAAAGAGCAAAAAAAACAAAATGAAAGATCAGAATGGCAGAAGTTTGAGATAGCGTTTAGAAAGTTAGGCCCGTAGACGCAGACTGTCAGACTGTCTAGCTTCTCTGTGTCTCCCTCTCTAAAGACGCATATCTCAAAAGTGGGCGGAGCAATCTAAAAGTTGTCAATTACAAAAATGTAGCCTTAGACTTGTTTAGTACACATACCAAACTCTAAAATAATCCGGGTATCAAACAACATAAAAACCGTCAGTGTAAAGTTACACTGACCTAAAAAGTTACAGTGACGTTATAATGGATAACCCAAGAGTATAATAGAAAAACTGGAAAAAAAAAATATGGTGGAGAGGTGGTGGCTAAACTATATATAAGTGGCAAAGAGAAGCGAAAAAAAAACGGAAGAAGAAGCACCAGAAGAAGCGTCCCGTTTTGCCCCCTTGGTTGCGTGTGTGCTCCGTGGTATGCACACACACACAACTGAGTGCTCCTCTTCTTGTGGCTTGCTTCTTCTCTCTTCTAGTCCACCGCTTCTCGAATATCACCTCATCCCGCTCCTTCTCTTACCCTTTTTTCAAAAAAAAAAAAAAATGAAAAAGAAGGAAGGCCACGCCCCGGGTTTAAGCTCAGAGCCGGTAGGTCTTGAGAACGGAGAAAAATGTGAGGTCTAGGCTTTAGTCAACTAGATATTTGGTGTAAGGGATACAGATTCTAAGATGCTGAAATAAGATCGGCAAACTGAAATTTAGCGGGAAATTCAAAATTTTGATCTAGGGTCTAGGGTCTAGGGTCTAGGGTCTAGGGTCTAGGGTCTAGGGTCTAGGGTCTAGGGTCTAGGGTCTAGGGTCTAGGGTCTAGGGTCTAGGGTCTAGGGTCTAGGGTCTAGGGTCTAGGGTCTAGGGTCTAGGGTCTAGGGTCTAGGGTCTAGGGTCTAGGGTCTAGGGTCTAGGGTCTAGGGTCTAGGGTCTAGGGTCTAGGGTCTAGGGTCTAGGGTCTAGGGTCTAGGGTCTAGGGTCTAGGGTCTAGGGTCTAGGGTCTAGGGTCTAGGGTCTAGGGTCTAGGGTCTAGGGTCTAGGGTCTAGGGTCTAGGGTCTAGGGTCTAGGGTCTAGGCTCTAGGCTCTAGGCTCTTGGCTCTAGGCTCTAGGCTTTAGGCTCTAGGCTTTAGGCTCTTAGCTCTAGGCTGAATAACAAAAAGTGCAAAAATCTGGTCTAGACCTCCCTCAAACCACCCACCCCAAAAACCGAAAAACCCCATTAATCAATAAAACAACGAGTCCTAGACTGATTTTCAGGCGTGTGCCGGGGGAGACATATAGGAGAAAAGAGAAACGGAAAAAAAGTGGAGAAAAATATTTAATCTTATCAGGATTATTGACTTTGGCTCTAGTCCGGCTTTCCCCTTTTCAGCTTTCGATTATCACGCTCCCCGCTTTCTCTATTTTTCTCTGGAAGGGATTAGTTTTTTCTCCGTTTTTTCATTCTTTTTTTCATATTTCATATGAAGTTGGTTTTCTATGGTTATCTATGAATTGATATGAATCCGAGGAAGTCGGCTGGGTGGCCACGCCCCTTTTAGTCCGCCAGGAATGTGAAGCTGATCCTAGAGCAGGTACTTCAAGGACTATGCGTCAATATTGCAAAAAAGGGGCGGAGCCTAGTTTTATATTTTATAGCTTAAAGACGTTCTAGAACAAGTTTAGATTATCCCAGAAACGCACAGCTCGAGAAGTGTGCGTCAATATTGCAAAAAGTGGGCGGAGCTTCCTTTCAAGAATTATTCATGTAGGATTAGGAACAAGAAGACCCGTGATTTTTTGTTTTTTTTTCAATATTTATAATTGTTTTTATATCTGACGTCGTATGGAACATGCAGGTGATCTACATATCTAAAAAACACAAAAACCTGAAAAAATCTCTAAAAAAGGGTAATCTCCGTCGAAGAATCTTTTGGAGCATCCTGACGAAGCCATTATCTTCTCTGTCCCCCCTTCTAAAGAATTCTAAAGGGGGAAGGGGAAGATTAGGCACAGAGATGTGTTACGTATATGTATAAGAAGTGTAATGCGATTGGAGAATTCTTTTTGAGATTGAACGGGGGATAGGGGGCGACACGTCAAAGGAGAGCAGAGCCCCAATATGATACATTTACCCTTTTTTCCATCTGAAATTCCCTTCCAAAACTAACCATTCTTATTCTCATCCTCTGCCGCCTCGATATTCACATTGGGTGTCGACTCACGACGTGGTGAGAAGCGAGCGGTCAGAAGGCTTCGGAATTGTTGGGTGTAGCCGGAGACGCGGAGGATGTCCGAGGAGACCTGGAATACGGGGAAAATTTATAATGACCAAAAAATTTTTTTCAAAAATTTCTCACAAAGTCATTTCGCATTTTTTTGGTTCAAAATTTATCACATTGTATAGAAAAAGTCTTTGGCTATATTTTTGTAGTTGATAACTTTTGGATTGCTCCGCCCACTTTTGAGATAAGCGACTTTAAATATGGCTGAAGATGAAGAGTGAGAGAGAGCGGAGGCGGTGACGCTGAGAAGCAGAGAGTCTGACTTCTCTGGGCCTCTTACACTATTTTTTCCTGGTGTAGTCAAATTCTTATTCACCTCGAAGTTTCATGCCTAGTTTTTTGATTCAGTGATATTTAAGGATGGTTTGAAGCCGCGTATCCCAAAACCCTGCAGCGCTATCAAAAAGTTTTCAACCACAAAAATAGTCACCGTGAAATTTCCCACATTTCATTAGTTCACCATTTTTTGTTAGCTCTGAAGGGTCTCGAGATATGACGCGTTGAAGATAAGCGCCAAGAAAGAAGAATGGAGGAGCAGGCAGACACTCTAGCTTCTCTGCGCCCTCTCCGTTCTTCGGTTCCTCCAGGTGTTTATCTTTGAAGGAGCATATCTCAAAAGTGGGCGGAGCAATCGAAAAGTTATCAACTACAAAAATGATCAGCATACCGTTTTTTATAACTTTGTAGTTGATCACTTTTTGATATATCTACAAGGAGGAGACGCAGACAGTCAGACGCTCTAGCTTCTCTGCGCCCTCTTCTTTTGTGCCTCCAGGGTTTTAAAGGCGCATATCTCAAAAGTGGTGCTATCAAAAAGTTGTCAACTACAAAAATGCAACCCTAGACATATTTAGTACACATACCGGATCTCAAGGATAAGATCTCAAAATGAGGAAGCCTAGCTTCTAAAATAAATAAAGATCCTGCTAAAAGCTCACCGAATACATGGAAAACGCTCTATCCCTTCCTTCATTTTTCTCGCCCGAATTAGCGGATAACGAGCCGTTTTTAGTGCCTAAAACCCGCTTCGGCTCAGTTTTCCGTCGATTCAACGGCGAGTCCGCCGGAGAGGTCATATCTGGAGAGTCCTTGAATTCTAACAATGAGAAATAAAAAAGTAGAGAATAGAAAGGAGTAAAGTAAAGTGTGAAGGAACAAAGTGTGACAATGGAAAATAAGGTTTTGTTGGCTAGAAAGAGGGACGGAGGACGCAAGAAAAAAAAACGAGTTGGAGAGTGAATTTGAATAAGGGAAATCATATTTTCACCATTTTAAACGATTGAAAAGAAACAACGGAAAGGAAAAAGTTTGTAGGAAAATTTGTCTTTTATGAGTCACATTTTTAGAGAACAAGCAGCTGAAAGTAGTCTAGTTAATTGAGTTTCGAAAAAAAATGTTTTCAGGTGGAAATACTAGAAATGATGTTGGATGTATAGGAGTGCGCTCTATTGAGAATTTTTCAAAAATGGGAGTTCGATGAAGCGCAATTACTGAATAGTGGTCTACATACATATGTACGCACAGAAATGTTCAATTATTCGTTAATTACAATTAAGATAACTGAATTGTTCAAGTGCACGAGGAAGTAGAAAACCCTCTCTTGAGATTCTTTGAAGTTTGGGAAAATGAAATTTTCGGGATATTCGAAAACTTTTGAGATTTATCTTTAAATGTTGGAAATTCAGACGTATATTTAGCAATTCCTAAGAAAATGGCCCTTTGAAAATGCGCTTTTGTGAAACCTCAAGAAAATGAGGTTCTGGCTTTTCTGGTCAGAAAAACATGTTAAAATCAAACATATTAAATATAATATAGATGATTAGAAAGCTGAAAATCCGAGGATTCAAAACCTATACTCTGATTTTTATTAAGTCAAAAATGAACCGATTTACAAAGGTTTAATGGCAGGTGACTTTTGTCAGATCGTTAATTCTTGAGAACAAACTTATTCATAATCTTAAAACTAACATAACCAAAAAACTTAGTTATTCAGGATTTCAAATCTATACTCAGATTTCTATTAGGTAAAAAATGAACTGAGATACATGACTCAAAAGCTTAGGAGGCGTCACCTAATCCAAGAACATCTTCAAATTCCTCACGTCATCAGCTTCTTATCTATGTGAAACCCGTTTAGATTGTTTGAGCGTAACCTATCAAAAAAAAAAAAGAAAGTTCCAGATAAAGAAAAAAAACCTAAAACCCTCTTTAGAATAGAGCAAGAAATTGGTTCAATTTGAACCCTCCTCCTAGCTATGCGAGCTCCTTGGATTTCCAATGAGACATTTTTACGAGGCGGACGGGCACTAATTACCCTCCGAGCTATCCCAAGGAGCACTAAATTCTCTTTCTGGATGATCAATTATTCTGAAGACCAGCAAAAAGTTCACTCTAGGACTGAATGCGCTTATCCAGCCGGAAGGAAAAGGGGGGAAATCTTTTGGAAAATGAAAAATTGATGAGAATTTTGGAAGGGGGTGGAGGGCAAAGCAAATATAAGGAATTATATTAATATGGGTTTCATCTAGAGTATGATGCATATTGTGGGGTCTGACATTTTCAGTAGACGGCTAATGTCAAAATATCAATTTCAGATCGCGTCATGAAGGCTTTAGAGACCATCATTTTGAAGACGCGTATCCCAAAATCCTGCGGCGCTATCAAAAAGTTTTCAACCACAAAAATAGTCACCGTGAAATTCCCAACATTTCATTAGTTGACAACTTTTTGATAGCTCTGCAAGGTCTTGAGATACGACGCGTTGAAGGGAGGGGGAGACTGAGAGAAGTCAGACACTCTAGCTTCTCTGCCCCTCCGGCTATCTTTAAAGGGCCATATCTCAAAAGTGATCAGTGCAATCAAAAAGTTGTCAACTACAAAAATGTAGCTCTATTTATGTTTAGTATACATTCCAAAAATCAGGTAGCTCGGTCACCAGAGGCACGTTATAACCATTTGTGAAAAAAGATACACTGATCTTGACGGTATGTTAAGTTATTCTGTTATTTTCTTTTTTTTCAGAGAACCGTTTAACCATAACGCATATTGTATTCACTCCATACAAAAAATATATTATTGTTATTCCCCAAAAATTGGATAAAAAATATAAATTCAAAAAAATGAGACTGATTAATGAGATACGTCTAATGTACACTACATTTCTCTATCAGGTGAAAACCAGCTCACCTGAGCAATCGGGTTGTCATAGCGATCGTGTCGATCATCATCGGACGTGTGGAACTCGCAACTTCTTCCCTGACGGCGATCGAGAGGCGCCGGGATTGACGTGGATCTGAAAACGTATAGATTTAAGATGAAAATTTCCTAAATTTTCCCCTTTTTTATAAGCCTAGTCTTACCGAGTCCGTTCCGGGTTTGGTAGATTCTTCCTACGGAGTCTAAACGAGCGGGAAGCCACCGCTTTCCGTTGTTTTGACAAGAACCCCATAGAATTTTGAGAATTTTGAAGAGCGGAGGGTAAACTCGATAGAAATAAGTGGTTATGCTTCTCACCCTCTTTAAAGTTGTCATGTTAAGCCCCGCCCACTTTTTGCCTCTTTTTCAGGTGATGTCAAATCAGAGACTTATCGGAAATTGGATTTGTCGCAACGGGATAAAGACAAAAAATTGTAGAAAGGAAATTGAAAAACGAAAAATTGGAAAACCGAAAATATATTTTCTAGACGATTTGAAAGATCATAGATCCATACAATTTGCGACACGAATAGGTGTGAAGAATGGTGTCGGAGTATTTGGGCATCCGAGGTGACCGACGATGGAATGCTCCGTTCTGGGGAAGCGGTCGCATTGGGTAGGCATCTTCTGAGGAGATGTCTGATGAGGATGCCCACGGCATCTGGAGATTGGACTTTGGACTTTTTTGGGGAAGGAGGAGGAGAAGAGAGATATTGAAAAATGAAGATGAAAGGAACAAGCAAACAGAAAGAAAAACTTCATGACGAATGATACGGTTGGACAGCTAAAGTCATAAGGATTCAAACACTACAAGAGCTGCCCAAAATAGCCTCAAAATAACCTTCAAGTGTATTGATATTGAATTTAGGCTGTTCAGCGTTTTCTGCAAGACAGCTGTGTAGTTTTTATAACAAAAATTGATCTCATTTTTAAATATTTAGTAATACGACTGACAAAATAAAGAGAGGAATGTCGTGTGGACAAAATGAGGCTTGGATTTACAGAATTTTCAGATCGAGACAAGTTTCAGCAAATTCGTATGAAAAAGATTCCCTTGTGAGAGAAAGGGGGTGACTAATTCTTCAGAGAGCCGTCTTCTAGTGTCAGATAGAGTACATATACATATCTGTCACAAATTTTTGTTATATGAATATTGAACAGATCTCCTCTTTTTTTAATTCGCTCTAAAATTTGAAAATTTGAATTTTCATGACCATTTTAAAGGTTTGGTCCAGAGACTGTGTACTTTCAAAATGGTTTTTATCAATTATCTTCAAAAATAATGGTTAATTATCATTTTATCATTATTGAGATTTGGTCTCAAGACTGTTTTCTTTCAACTTTTGTCAAAATCGGATGTTTCCAAACTAGAATTATTGAAACTGAGACATCTTGGAACAAAGATAATTTAGAAATGGGAAAGATTTGAGAAAATTAAAAAACTGATTAAGCAATTGAGGACCAGGACTGTTAAAAACCTGAGAAATATATATGGATGATAGGAAAGTGAGCGTAGGTCCCGCATTTTCTCAAAATCGTGGCTCAATTCCTCGCATTTTTTGAAAAAAACTTCCGTGTTGTTCAATTTATATCGCAAAAAGGGAATAAGCTTGTCCGCGAGGACAACATGGCTGAAAAACTCTTCCACAAGAAGCTCAAAATCGGAAAAATATAAAAGCTGTAGGAAAAGCAGATATTAAGAATTCGAAACTATGTTCACTATCCAAGTTCTGAAAATAGACAGAAGACCCTTCTTGAAAAACAGAAAGGTGCGGGTCTCACTACCATTACTAATAAGGTTGACTTCTTCTAAAATAATCTCACGCTCCGCTTCACATGATATGCCTCAAAACCGAAAATTTTCTTTGAAAGTGTAAAATGAAACAAGGCCCCCGAAAATATGAGAGAACGGGGAATGTGGCAATTTCGATATCGGGGAAGGCTCTAAGCTCCAGAAAAAGGAGGAAGAAGAACACACATACACCATAAAAACGTTTGTTTGAATGACTTTTCTATCTTTCTTTCTGCAAAACGCCTTCTTCCTTTTATAGCCTATCCTATCCGCCGTTTTCAGCTTCCTTCTCAGAATAGAATAAATAAGTGAAGAAGGAAGAAATTTGACACCTTTTCGGGCTGATGGATTGCGTGTTGTTTTTATAATTGATTGCTTGCTATGTTTGTGTAAAATGAGCTGGATTTTTTTGGAATTCTGGAATTGCAGACTGTTCTGGTAGCTGAGATTCTAGGCATTCAGAATCAGGTTGAAATTTCAAAGTGAGTCAAAAATGAGGTTCCCAAAACTTTAAATAAGTATATCTCGGCTTAAAACCGCCCACATTTTGTCATATTTATACTGAAATTCTCAAATTTTTTCGGTGAATTTAATGACAGCACTTTTAGTTATCTAGACACAACAGAAGTGCTGGGAAATTTCAAAAAGTGAAAGATTTTGCTTCAGATTGGCTCTGAAGGTGGATTTCAAGCTATGCAACAACGCTCTACTGGAAAAATCTTGGGTTTTGAGATTTTTCCAGGAAAAATCGGTGAAATTTCAAAATTCATGACACAATTCTATGGAACTACGCTCTCATCATGCTTTTCAAGCTCCGGGTCAGGCCGGACAGTGTCAGCAAAAAGACCTTGGTGCTTGTCGCCAAAATTCACAAATCAAGGTTTTCGAAAATTTGAAAAATCCTGAAAATGTTCACACTTTCGATCAATAATTGAAAATTTTGGAAAAATTAGTTCGTTTTTGGAACCGGGCCGTGACAAGTATGGCTCTAATGCTAGACTTGACCCCCCGGAGTCCAACGTCGACAGCTTTGCAAATGTGCTCCACTGCTAACCTAACAGACTAATATCATAAATATCAATAAAAGTGGAACCCGGCAACAAGAAATGTATAATTTCCCTTCCAGCCGGGGGGACTCGGAGACAAAACAATGATTAGAATGCAAATTGACACTCGCGCTCTTTTCGGGCATTTCCCCTCTAGGAATGGGAAAAAAGGGGGGGGGGGTGACTGAGCCAAGGCTACACCTCATTATTCCACCTGCATTTTTTTCGCTTCTGAAAAATAGAGGTGAGAGACTTCTGGCATCAGAAATCAAATCAAAATTTTAGATTTTACCCCTTATTTTTACTTCTGACTCACCCGAATCGTGGAGAACAGGTAGAAACTGTGTGTCCTTTGACGAGCACTCTGCTGGGCGTGGCTCCCGATTTCTGATGGTGTCCGGTGATGGGGATAGTCGATAGGGAGCTGGATAGGGTGTTGCCTGGAAGTTGTTGATCGATTTATTAGTTGCCCCCACTGGTAGAATCCCATCGGAGCACAACTCACTGGTACTCTTCCTACTATCACTCTGAACATTTCGGGTTCTTATCAACCTGCTCCGCTTCCGCCGTGTCTCGTGACTCAGGGACACTTGAAGACACGGGCGGTCTGTTGAGAAGCGACGGGGATGACTGTGCTGACGTGGCGAGGCGCCGTCGGAAGAGCACTTGGTGATACGCGGAATTTTATGGGTGCCGGCTGGTGGGGCCATCGGGGAACTATATGAAGGAAGGAGTTCATAGCGATGATGGGAACGGTAGAAAGAGAACGGAGAGTACATAGTGGGGAAGAATAAAGAATGGAAAAGGAAGAAAAATAAGACTTTGTTCTTTTTTAATTGGATTTTGTATTTAGAACAAGCTACACAATAGTAAACAAAAATAAAAAAGAACAAAACTACATGAAATTTGATTTGATTCTGTGTATACTCTAACTCCAGACAGATTAAAATCTTGGCGAAATAGTACAAAATTATGATTCTGAGATTCCATGACTGTGAAAAGTGCAGAGGTACTTTTAGCTGAATTACTATAAAACATGATTTCGAATAGTGTACTCGTATTGGAAAACGGATTTTTAGAATTTCCAAAAACTCAATTTTTGCAGAACCTGAAGTGCGGAATACCAAAAATTGAATTTTCCAAGAAACGTGTAGGTCTAACGTGCTGAAAATTAGTCCTGAACAGCAAAATCCCACATTCGACAAAAAATTCAGTTCTAGATGATCCTTAGTAGCTCAAAATTTGAGTAAATTTACACTTTTTAACTTTAGAGCCTGAAAAAAGAAGTTTTGATAGAAAATGTATTTAAATAAATTAACGTAGAGCCCCAGGATTTGAATAACCGTTTAAAATTAATAAACTAAATTAAAACTGACATAGTTTTGGAATTCAGAAGTCATAGTAACTGGAAATAAGCTCAAATACTAAACAAGACATGCTGAACAAGAATATATACCTAAAAGTTATTAAAACATAGACACTTGATTTTGAGATTAAAATCTTAGCAGGTCAGAGTTTTAAAAACTGGTAAAAACACTTAATATGACATGCTGAACAAGAGAATATTAACTTTTACTAAATTTTCATTTTTAGAAATTGAGAAACACACTTTAGCCATAGGTATGTACCAAAATTAGCAACAAAAATTTGACCAAATCGACCAAAATGCTGAACAAGACATCCCAAAACTAAAAAAAACTTTAAAACTTTCTTCCGAGTTCAACTATGACATGTAAACAACAGCTGAAAATAAAAACACTCTTTTTAAGAATGTTAAAGGTCAATAACACAAAAAATTGCCTGGACTGTTGATATAGCAAGACCACTACAAAATTGACTAAAATCAGAAATCAATAGTTGATACTCCAACCTACAAACTGACCAGACTAAAAATGTACAACTTTTTTGGTCAGTCAAATATTTTTCTTCTGAGACCAAAAAGTTCAAAACGTGCTCTAATCCCAAAACTCTTCTATCAATGTTCTCTAAGCCCAAAACTTTGAAAACTTCGAAAATACTAAATTTTGAACACTACATATGTAACATGTAACCCAAGTCATTACTATGTACATGTTTACCTAGTTAGGTCTTTGGACCCATGGTCATCAAACTATGAACCACAGATTCTAGAATTTTCAGCCGAACAGAAAGTTTTCATTTTTCAAAATAATCCCACGGTGACTATGAGCAGTCACTTTTTTTTTCGAAATCTCAAAATCTCTGAAAAATCTCCTGGGGAGGAAATAAATAATAAGAAAAGTGAGAAGTGAAGAAGAAAGATGGCTGGGAGATGAGAAGTGGAATAAAGCGGATTATGACACCCATTTTTTTATAGGCCCCTCTTCCCGCCGTTTCCAACATATTTTTATGGATTTCTATACTTCATCGTTAGCGGAAAGGACAAAGAGTATTAGACACCGGAAATTAGTCTGGGAGCTTGTGATATAGGTTTGGTTTCATTCTGACTGAAATTTTCTATAGTATAGAGATTTCTAGAATATGGATTATAGTGTGAGTACTGAACAAGAAAAAAATATAAAAAATGTGTTCGGATGATACAATGCATAGATCCATTCATAACATATGTTTTGTTCAAAAAAAGCTCATGACCTAGAATTCCTTAACGGAACTCTCTAGGCCACCACAGTACCGGAAAGCAACTAAAAACCAAAAAATTGTTGTATTTCCGAACAAATTTTAGAACAACCAAGTCACGCGATGCGTAAAGCAGAGATATCCGGTTACGCGCACACCTTCAATAGAACTAATGAGTTTGCTTCCAAATCATGTATACAATTTTTGAAAAGTTGTTGTGGTCTGGAAATGGCTCGTGGGAGAAAAACGTTTGGAAAAAAACCATGTAACAATTGGAACTAGAGGTCTAAAACAAAAATTGGTTCAACCTGATAAATATATAAGCCTAAGCCTAATGACAGTCTGAGCCGGAAAATTGTGTAAGCCTAAGCCTAAACCGTTTTCCTAGCCTAGGCCTAAACGAATGTCTGAAACGGAAAATTGGGTAAGCCTAAGCCTAAACCGTTTTTCTAGCATGAGTGTAAATTAATTTGTAAGCCTAAGCCTAAAGAATGCCAGAGCTCCGACACCAGACCTTCCGCAACCGGGCTTATGTATACTCAAAAATGCGCTCTTTAGAATTATGAATCAAAGGGAAATTCTAAAAAAGGGAAATATATATCTATGGGTGATTAGACACCTTAAATCCCCCCGTAGTTCTTTGCCACTAGATCACATCATCATATATACGGCTCAATGCAGAGTTCAGTTCAATCCAACTCATGACACAGAGCGAATCGGATCAATACAAAGCTTATGGCTTTTTCATGACTGACAAAAGAAGCGGAACCAAAGAATGTTTTATGTAGAGGAGGAGACCCCATCTCCGAAAAGAGGAAATGTGTTGATTAGTAGTGCAGACAGCGTGCATTTTTGATGAGGAGGTACAAGATATGTTTTTGGACGTAGGGGGGTTTTATGAGAAGACAATGAGTGGGTCAAAGTCCGTTAGACAGGAGACTTGAAATTCAAAAGTTTATATCAGAATTCTGATTTCAGATTTAGAATTCCCACATTTTTATCCTTCGGAAAATGACTCTAAAATCCAAAAGCCAACTTTATTTCAAAATGAAAGTAAATGTACATATTGTGAGCTAGACTTTATTGTTGCATTGTTGAATATATATATGCCTATTGAGGACTATTAAATTTAAAAAAAAAGAAGTGTTATTCTCACAAAACTTTTTGCAAAAAATATTGGAGCGCGAAATTTTCCATTTTAATAACGTTTTTGAGTTACCAGGTAGTTTTGACAGACTGAAAAAAAAAACACTGCCTCAGATGGCTGGGCGGCTCTTTTTGATGAACTATAACTGTCCAAAAAAGCGGTTTAACAAAAAGGGAGACCCTAAAGATGATATGAGGCCCCCAGCACACTTTAAAGGGTATATCTCAAAAGTGGGCGAGCTATCAAAAAGTGGTCAACTACAAAAATGGAGCTCAAGTTTTGTTTAGTACATGTAAGGTTACAGTAGGAAAATTTGGTAGAACGTGGGAACAATAGGAAGCGAGAGAAGAACAGAGTCATGCTAGGAGCCAACTGGTTATGTTATGGCTGTCAAATCTGAAATCTGGCTACTTGGGGGAATTCTGCAAGTTCTAGATTGTCCACGTTCTTCCAGATCTCTGCTTGGTACCCGTCTACCGCATCCGACTTCTACTAGACCCCGCCTCATAACACCTCTTGTACCTGAGGGAGATCGTATCAAAAAGTCACCAACTAAAAACTCCGAAAATCTAAAACTCACTGGGACATGGTCAGTGTAGGAAAGGGTCAGTGTAGAAAAAATTGGTCAGTGTAGAAATACACTGACCAACTTACAGCCGGCTATAACTTTCCAGGATGTGATTTTATGGTTTTAGAATAAAGTTGCCAACTACAAAACTGTAGACCAGATCTTATTCAGTATGAACATTGGGCAATCAGACAAAAATTGGAGAATATCTCCATTTACCCCCATAAAACTCACCACTAGTCGCTTCCGTCTCCGCCGACAATCTGCTATGCGAGTGACTGTTGAGTTGTGGTGTCAAGAATGGGATCCGGTCGTCCATCTGACAGTAGGACGAGGCGCGGACTCGCATCAACTGAAAAAAAGAATTAAACAAATGTAAGGGTACGTGTTTTCAGACAAAAGTAAAGTGGAAGTCGGAAAAAACAAAACAGACTTAGAAATTCATTAACGTTCTTTTTGTTAAGAGCACCCGTACCCGACAAAAGAGCAACGAGGAGTTGAAGAATACAACAAAAAGAACATAAGGACTCTAGGTCCACTGAGAAATTACAGATGTCTTCCAGAAGAGAAAAACATGAAATAAAATCAGTTATTTCTGAGGAGACATGACCAAAACATATCATAGTGTATATGGAATTCTGTGGAAATTTGATCAGAAGAGTCCAAATTTTTTCTATTTTTCTATTTTTTGTATTGTTATTTATCAAAAATCTGAATGAAATGAATGACTCACATATTTTCTTCCCACCATCTGTTAGTTCTTCAGAAGCTGAGGGGGGGGTGTCTGGAGACGGAGGGTCACAAGTTTAATTTCTAGGGGAAAACGTTTCATTTCCATCCCCCCCCCCTCTCGCTTGTGCTCGTAACAACTTTTCTGATGACATTCATTGTTTTATTTATTCAATGGAAGGGGAGGAAGCTGCAGGGATAATTACGTGGTGATGGTGGGAGGACGGAATTTTGGGATAAAATACGGGCGGGTTTGAGGAAAAATAGATTAAAAATGGTGCAAAAAACCTTGATTTTTATAAATTTTTGTAGGTTTTAGAGTTTAAAATGTGTTAGCATACGTTACCAGACACGTTTCAAAATCAGAGGTTGCCAAATGTTTTGGTTTGGGAACGACTAGTTTCAAAATGTCTCGTTGTCGTTTTGTCACTGTAAAAATATTCTACACTGACAAAATATTTACACTGACCAATATTTTTACACTGACCGAAAAAGTTGTTATTTAAGAAAATGGTTATAAAGGCTTTTTGTCTGAAAATAAAGCATTTTAGCTGAAAATCCCAGAATTTTTCATAAATTTCAAGGTTTAAGCATTACAAAGCATGAAAACTCAGTTGAGGAACGCCGAAAATGTGATTAAATTGCTTTTTCCGAAACTTCTGAAATTGTGTAAGCCTAAGCCTAACCTCAGCCCAAATGGCGCAGGCAGAAGCCTGCGCCTGAACTATTTTCTAAAGCATTTTTTTTGAAGAATGTGACGTTGGTAGCTTCAGAATTTAGAACAATCTCCTAAAAACCAATTTCAGATGATCAAAATATGGTAAAACGGGGTTTGTGTCGAAAATCTGTTTAAAAAATCGCAGAAAAAACACTCTGCCATAACATTTGGGGTCTAACACACTGCTGCCAAACAAAAAATGCAACCGTGGGAACTATTTTTTCAGGAAAATTTTCAGAAAGTCGTGTGAAAATATGAATGAAAATGACAAATCCCTTGGAAAAACGCGTCAACGTCACCCCGGACTCCTCACACAAAACATTATCGGAGAATCACTAAAATTCCTACTAAAAACCCTCTGAATTTCAGAAAAACGCGTCAACGTCACCCCAGCCGCATCCCTCCCACAAAAACCTATAGGGGATATAAAACGAGATAAACTCAACAAAAAGGGCGGAAAAAGAACTTGGAGATGACCGGCGGGACGCACTTACTCAATTAAGTTTGTCTCTCTCTCTCTCTCGTATCCCCCTTATTCTATTCCTTCATTTTTCTCCTCCCATCCATCTGGTCTCACCATCTTAGTTCGTTTTATAAAAGAAAAAAAGTGTTGCACATGCTGACGTCGTGTTATAAAAAAGTTATATCGGGGAGAAAAAAGAAAATTGGAAAAATTGCAAATCTAGTTAGGAGACCAGAAACTAATTGAAAATCATATCCAGGTCTTGATCTACTAGCAACAGGTGCTTTATGAGTCTGACTCTATTTTCAGGGTCTTAGAACTTTGAGCCTAACCAGGACCCTTGGTACAACAGAGCGCATTATGTATCATTATAAAAAATGTAAATGTCCTCCTAGACACCAACAATAAACCAAACAAAAATAAGACACACAATTTTTTGTCCTCGTCCGCAGTGCCGTCCCTCCCCAGATGATGATGATGAGTGTTAAATCTAAGAGAAGAAAGGATACGACGAGAGGAGGAGGAGGAGGGTGAGAAATTGAAGAAGAATAGGAAAAGAAATGGATATGGGAATATCAAGAAAAGATGGAAAGGGGTGGGGAGTGTTTACTGGGTAGTGGTTCTCAGAGTGGGTCCTGGTACTCGGAGGGGGGTGTCCCTGATAACTAAATTGTTGCGATATGAATCCTTACAAGAGAGACATGCTCCGTAACCTCGCAGATATTTTTTCTGGCTCCCAAAATCTGATCGGTACAGCACCGCCCGTTTTTTTCCCATCAACGTGAAAACTAGAGTGTATATCTGACATGGATAGAACTGCATTTTTGTAGTTGACCACTTTTTCATATCCCCGCCTACTTTTGAAATACACATGTTCCAAGTTGATCAGTGTAGTTTACAGTGACAACTTTTGGTTAGTGTAGTTTTGTTACAGTGACCAACTTTAATGATGTATATCTCAAAAGTGGGCGGAGCTTTCAAAAAGTGGATAACTACAAAAATGTTGATCTGGTTTGGTTTAGTGTAAATTTTGGATTTTTTTTAAAGGTATGGGAGTCTCCAGGTCAAAAATGTCAATATTTCCACCGGGGAATTTTTTTCTGAAACCAATTCATTTTTAATTATATGAATTTTACAACTTGTCACAATTTGTTCATAACTTTTTCATAACGCTTGGAACATAAACTTTCAAAAATGTTTGATTTTTTTCATAGTTACTACTTTGGGCGGTGTGATAACTAATCAAAGTATCAGAGCGATCATTACCCCTATATCTCAAAAGTTTTGTGTGAAATTGCCTGGAAACTTCTATTTTCAGGACAAAATTCCTATTTTTGGTGAAATCTATAACTATACTAATGCTGTACGCTATTCTACACATATTTCAAGAAAAATAACTTTCAGCTCCACTCCTTCTATCCTACTCCCTTCCAGCCGACTGACCAAAACCAAAAAGTGCAAACATATATTCAAATATCCCTTCACAACCTTTTAGTCACCAATTTTCTCGTTTTGGCGTTTGGTGGCTCACCGAACCGTTATAATCGTCGTGTGTTTTTCTACACAAGCCCCGACTATGTATTTTTACGAAAATTGACACCTTTCTGCTAATAAGACACAGAAATTTGGGTATCTCAAGGGAGGAAAACAAAATGAATCCAGTCGGTGAAGTGACGTGGCGGTGAGACATGTGGTGGACATGCAATAAAATGGAAACTTGAGAAATGCGAAAGAAACGTTTTATTACCAATTTATGAGCTGGAGACTGAGGGATCTTTTTCAGTTCTTATTTACACTGTATAATGTTCAATAATCCCTAAGAGATTTTCAGATAGACCTAGTTTCAAGAATAAGTACAATACCAGAGATCCCAACAAATTAAAACAGAAACCCGAAACAAAAAGACAGAAAAAATAGTGTCAGTTGTGTGTGTGTGATGATCAGCAGAGGATACTCCCATCAAATTGAGACTCAATTTGCAAAAAGAAAGAGAAAAAAGATAAAAGAGCAAGAGGAAGGGAGAAGAAAGACAATTGGTGGCAATATGATTGACATTTGGACTCGGGGTTTTATGAGTTTCAAGGAACTTTTGAATGGAAAAAAAGTTTTGGTGGTTTGGAAAGGTCTGGTCCACGCAGAGACATTTCATATCTGCTGCACAGTTCTAGAACTTTTCGACCACCGTTTGGGCGGTCCGGTCCACGGGCCGTGTGGACTGACATGACTATGTCAGATTCAACAGACCGTTAGGTTCATGATAGGCTTGTCACTGGCAATGTTGAGTGGATGAGTCATGGAAAGCGCATCAGGGTGAATTGACCCTATCATCGACGCGTCTAGCCCTGCCGGACCATACGAGACCATGTGATACCTTCTGGCCCGTGCCGAACCTTGACCGTCCTAGACCTAGTCGACTACCATTGGGACCGTCTGGAACGATTCCACTCATTGCAGTCAGCTTACCCAACCGGACCTTGTGAGAAAGCTTGATGACTTCTACAAAAATCTAGGTATGTCTAGTTATTGACTTACCCGGACCATGTTAGACCGATTGGGACGTTCCTGACCTAGTCGGGACGTGTCGAGCGAGCACAGCTTCTGGAACCACTTTTATGCTATACTACCTGACTTCACACCTCTCCTTCCCCCCAGCCACCACTTGGTCACTCGTAATAAAAATACTAAAAATCTCATTATTTTTGACGACCACATATAAATATCCACTATAGTTTGGTCCAAAAAACACAAAAACTTTGGCCCTTCCTTCCTCCGAAAAATAAAAATAATTAGAATCGGGATGGGGTGTCAGATTACTACTCAGGTATACACGTAAGCAAGCTTCCAACAGATTTTTTCTTATTCTTTTCTAAGATGCATTAGGATCTTTGCAATATATGGGGTGTCAAACCAAACAAAACGATTCTAAAGAGGCAATTTAGAAAAATGAGAAAATGGGGTAATAGAAACAATGGTTAGGGGGAAAATGAAGGTTTCAAGAGGCGGGAGAGGTATAGAAATGATTTTTTGGTCAGAGAGATTTGATTTCTTTTTCTGGAGGGAAGAATAAGAAGAGGGGGTATCTGGGGATGCACTGTGATCACAGTTAAATAATTTTCTGTGTAGACAAGTCTTTTGTTGGCACCGTGCCAACAGTTTACAAAATTCCAAAAAACAATTTTTGGAATTTTTGTCACGAATTGTCACAGACCACTTGTTTTTACCAAACCATTTGAACTATGTTTTTAGATAGACCAAACTCAGAGCTTCATTTTTGTAGTTGACCACTTTTTGATAGCTCCGCCCATTTTTGGGATATGCGCCTTTGAAGATGCTTGGAGGGGATAGAGGGGGAAGAGAAACCAGATTGTCTGTCTGTCTGCGTTTCTTTCTGGTAGAGATATCAAAAAATGGTCAACTACAAAGTTGTAGAGTATTTTATGCGTATCATTTTTGTAGTTGAAAGTTTTTTGATTGCTCCCCCCACTTTTGAGCTACAAGCTTTTTATGAAGAGCGGTTTTGGATAGACTGCTCTTATGGTTAACAACTTTAAAGGCGCATATCTCAAAACTGTGCAGAGATATCAAAAAGTGGTCAACAACGAAAATGAAGCTCAGGTCTTGTTTAGTACAGAAATAAATACAGAAAAGAAATTTAAAAGACCGTGGCACCAATCTGCTGGGAAGAAGGAAGAGAGGCATCCAATGAGCCTTTTGTTCTGGCGGTCAAATCTGAAATCTGCGTCCTTGGAGTAATTCAAGCACTGTAAATTCTAGATTCTCCACTATTCTCCAGATCTTTCCTTGGTACTCGTACTTCCACAGGACCCTGGTACATATCACTTCTCCGGATTTTTCCTCGAAGTTGGACTCAAAAGTTCCCCTTTTTCTTGTACAAACATTCCCAAACATCCATCTAATTTTAATTCCATGTTCATGTTCACAATTTATTAATCATTCCCTCCTGATGAATGTCTGATCTACATGCCTCTACAACCAACGCCAAAAGACAAAAAACCGGACAGCGTGTGCGTCCACAAACACTGGTGGTCAGATGCAGAAATCTTCCTGAGCAAAATGATGGCACACATTGTCTCTGCGTCTCTCCAGTCTACGCTCACTATCTCTCTACTCAAGATCTTGCTCGGCAAAGAGCAAGCATGAAGCAAAACGAGGCAAAAAAAACGAGAGAACTCTCGGAGCAACATTTTTCCATGTAAGACACTTATCACTTGAGAGGAGTCTGGTGTATGTCGGTGACACGTCATCCCCCCACCCCGTCTCAAGTGTTCGTTTCGATTTGTACTTTTTTATATTCTGTAACCGTAACTCTCGCCTCAGATCAAAATTCAATACACACTCACAATACCGAATAGTTATACGAATCGTGATACAATTCTCGCCCCCACCGTTCATTTTTTCACTTTTTCACAAACAACAAAGGGGGGGGGGCAAACATGGGTGACAGTAGTAATCTATTGGGTACACACAGTTGTTGTGGGTTCAAGTTTTCACCGGTCAGTTACAAAGACGAGTCAAGTATACTCTATTTTTTGCAACATCTCACGTTTCGGACACTTGAGAAGTAGGTGTTATAACGGGAAGAGAGTTAGTTGGATTTCACTTGTTATATGTGGGATCCTGATATTATAACTGTTACTATTTTATATTGGTTTTGTAGGAAAAGTATAGAACTATATTTTTGTAGTTGACAATTTTTTTGTAGGACGCTCACATAAAAAGTTATAGTGTAACGGACCAAACTAACTGTAGTTCGGTGCTAGACCAGGTTCAATGCCTGAGATTACGTAATTTTGTAGTAGAATAAATCTTTTTGTAGTTGACAACTCCTTTCTAAGATGCTTATCTGGGAAGTTATAGACGGTTTAAGATTTGGACCAGTTGTGCAAGATGGGAGGTGTTCCATAACCTCCGCTCTGATTTTATTGCTTTAGATTTACATTTTTTAAATAAATCAAGTCTTAAATAACATTTTTCTAGTAGATAACTTTTTTGTAGGACGCCTTCTTGAAAAGTTATATCAGGTTGAAGTTGGTCATTGTACATAAATCTAAATTTTTTACACTGACCATGTTTTTTTGTCAGTGTAAATTGTTTCAAATTCACTATTTTTAGGTTAAACAAATCTTTAAAAACATTTTTCTAGGACTCATACCTTATAAGTTATAGTCTCTTGAAGTTATTCTTTCCAGCCAAAACTCCCACCACTGCAAACAAATGCAACTTTTTTCCGTTTCCAATTCGTGATGGAGTAGTCATACAAACAATGTTCATCTCTCTCTCTCTCTCTTATCCCCCCCGTAGAGTATCAATTCCACGTTTTTATGCTCCAAGTGAAAGGCTCTTGTGAGGTCAGTCTATATGTCCACTCTTATTTGTTATATATCTTTTGGGGAATTGAAAGATGAAAACTGACGGTTTGACAGGCGGAAGAGATAGGGATGAGTGATAAGGATAAGTCTATATGGTGTTCAAGTTGTGTCTGCAACGTTCGCCTTTTATTTTGAGTTGAATTTTTAAATAATTCCTGGGCTAGAATCGCTCCGAATTCTTCATTTTTGTAGTTGACAACACTTTTTTCAGGATTCTTTAAGTTAGAGCCAAATTTTGTGAACTAGTGGTCATGGAGCTTCAGTTTACAGTTTCATACAATAACAATTGACTATTTTTTGCTATAGACCTTCGAAAAGGAGTTTTTCTTTGAAATAAGTCAGTATCTAGGTCTAACTGGTGTATCTTAACCATAGTTTCTAAAACACCCTCAAATCTTCACAGGTATGTGTCCTAGCAAAAAACTGTCAAGTACAAAGTTGTAGCCCAAGTCTTGTTTATTGTTCATCTCAAACATTGAAATTTGGGGATTAAACAATGATCAGATACTGTATTTCAAAGTTGGTCAGTGTAAAAGTTACAGTGACCAACTTTTATGCAACTTTTTATTAAAAAAAAACCCTATTTGACCATCTCCATCAATATTGGGTTCACCGATACAATCATTGTAAAATTAAAGCCCTGGCTTCCACTTTGGTCAGAATAAAAATGATACTCTATAATTCTCTAAGGGAGACTCCTACAAAAACGTTGTCAACTACAAAAATATATCTCTAGACCTATTCTACCTAAATACTGACAGGATCTGAAATCTAAAGCATATCCCCTTTTTTGTAGACCTCTCCTCTTCGTCCATTCGATTTCCCGTCTTCACCAGTTCAGAAATTCCGCACCTTCGTTAATCTTCTCCCCTCCTCCTCCCCTCATCATCATTTCTACCTCCTGGTGTGCCCTGCTCCGGGTTGTGCCTCCAATTTCTATTTGTTTTTGTTCCTTCTTCGGCCACAAGGCCACACCTGAAGCGGAAAAAAAACAAAAATGTGTTGGGTTCTCTGTGATTATTTCATTTTTCACCTAACTTTTTCCTAGACCATTCCATAGGAGATGGAACGCGTGTGTGTGTGTGTATGTTCTAAAACCCAAACAATTGACCACCAACACTTGTCAAAAAGTTGAGAGTGAGCGCGCGCGAAAAAACAAACATCCAAAGAGGTTACCTCTTAGGTTATCCCATAGTCTTTTATCCATCTCCCCTTCGATTCGTTCTTCGATTCAAGTGCAAAAATTTCGTTTTTCTCTTTGACCCACACTTCCGCCTGAGATCGTGGGAATTTTCAAGGGGAAAGAAGCTCAAAGCTCTTCCGTGTCATTCTTAGTGTCAGATCCCTCGGAGTTCCCTTCTGAACTTGCTGGGGTGGCTGGGGTGTCGTAGGCGCGTTAGCCAATTGCATTTCTATTTCTGTTGCTCTTGTGCCGCGACGACCTAATTCATTCTCAAATTACCTGCCATTTCTAATTAGACACCTCGCACCTCACAAAAACAAACGAACATCACTTCTCAAATTTCTTGTCCCTGAACATTCCAGAAACCAGTTCAGGGTCAAAAACTCAAAAACTTGTGCTCCCGCTCCCTCATCCTCTCCCCAATGAAAAATGAACATTGCGCGAAGCTTCTTGAGTATAGGAAGACTACTCATCTTTTTTGCGTTTTTTTCCGCGCGGAAGCTCTCTCTCTCTCTACGTGACGTAACTACTTTACCGCGAGTGAGCGCGGGAGCCCTTTTGCGCCCCCCTCTCCCAACCAGTCAGGGGCGTATGCTCCGAGGAATTGGAGAGAGAGTGAAGAAGCATCTCCAGCTTAATCATTGCCATCTTTTCAAACAATTGTTGCACTCCCTTTCCGCGTTTTCGTTTGAGACATTTTTTGATCTCAGAAATTTTGTCATTGTATGTTGTAGGACTTACACTGACCGAAATTTTGTCAGTGTAAGTTCTAATACCTATACTGACCAACTTCGAAAGCTTTTTTTTTAGGATTAAAGCTTAAGGGTTCACGTTTTATTCGTTAGGTTTAAAGATCTAGGTTTAAGGCTTGAGGCTTCGAGCCTGATGCTGTTGACCGAAATTTTGTCATTGTAACTTCTAATATTTACACTGACCAATTTCGTAAGCTTGATGATTTTTACACCGTTTTGTAGATCTTCACGTGCTCTTTATTTTTGTAGTTGACAATTTTTGATAACTCCCGTCATTTTTAAAATACGGTTCAAGTTAAAGTTGTGAATTCCAAACCATGTTACTACTTTTCCTCCCCTCTCTTTCTTTACAAATCTAGTCCTCTCTGTCTAAATAATACTTACCGTCAATAAACACCCGTTGTCAAGTGGTTCAGGGGGGTAGAACGAGTCAGCAACTTCGTTGACTCATCAAGGGTGTGTACTACCATTTGTTTTATTCATACTCTTCTATCATTTCAATCTTTCAATCAATCCATTTCACTATAATCCCCGTTTCCAGGACGATGCCTCCACTCAGGTGGCTCTTTTTAGTACTATGCGCGTGTGTGGCAGTGAGAGCGGCCGATGACAGCCTCATCGACTCATTTAAGACAATGTTTTTTGGTAATGAACCGGACAAGACCACCAACGACTCTGCCGCGCCTCCACAGAATAATCCTCCGATCAGTTATCATCAGTATTCTGCCTCGTCTTCATGTGAGTTTCTTAGAATTGTATTTTTTGGATAGATCATGCCAAAACCAACATTTTTGTAGTTGACCACTTTTTGTAAGAGCTTCATTCTAATGAGTTACAGAGGTTTGTAGTTTACACTGACCAAAACCCCAGTGACCAAGACATTACGCCTAATCTTACCATGCAAATGTATTGATTTCTTTTTCAGCTAGCCGCTCGCAACCACCGCCGTCCGGACAATCGTGTACCCTTCCCCGCCAAATCGGAACCGGACCCTACCGAATCCCACGTTGGTACTATAACCCAGTCCGCGGACGTTGCGAGCTCTTCTACTGGTCCGGCTGTTGTGGAAACGGAAACAATTTCCAGACATTCCAAACCTGTCAATCGACTTGCGAAGGTATGTAGGTGGCTAGGGACAACGTCCCCTTTCAAAGTTTTACAGATTTGATACCTAGCTCTATTCTAGTGAATACAACATTATTTAAAAACAAAAATAGAATATTCTAGCATCTTCTTCTACTTCTACTTCTCAAATCGTATTTTCCACACCTCAACTTTCCGTGTTCCAACCCTCATCCACCCAAATCGATGTCCTCTTCCAACCGAATCTCTTAAACCATTATCTCTCAATGCCGCCCGTCCTCTGCTCCTGTTGTCTCCGCCCGTATTCCGAGGGGTACGGTAGCTCGAATCTCCTCAGATTCTATTACGACGCACCGTCTAAAACGTGCCGTCAGTTTATCTATAAAGGGATGGGCGGCTACGGGAACCAATTTGAAAACGAGCAAAAGTGTCGGAACTCGTGTGGTGTTAGTGGTACTCCGGTGGTACCCCAAACTCTGGCGACACCTCCACCGACACTGATGACGTCTACGTCACTACCACCTGTCGTCTATGTTCCAACAGGTTCTTAGAGTGTGTGATGACGCTTTGAGCTTAAACCGCCTAAAATCCCCTTTAAAAATGTGTGTTCTTGTGTCAAAAGTGTGAAAAACTCCCTGAGTTGTGTGACCTCCCCCCGCCCTTTAATCGTGTGCTTTCAGTCGATCCGTGCTCTCAGGACAAGGAGCCAGGTGTGGGCGCCGTGCAGCTGCCACGCTTCTTTTTCAATAAAGACACACGGTTGTGCGAACAATTCCAGTATTTTGGCACTGGCGGGAATCGAAACAATTTTCAGACACTAGAGGAGTGTCAATCACAGTGCCCAGGTTGTTGTGGATAGCACTTCTTCACGAATGTACTAATTGGAATGAACTGGTTAGGCTTAGGCTTAAAGATCTTAGGCTTAAGGATCTCAGGCTTAAGGGTCTTAGGCTTAAGGGTCTTAGGCTTAAAGACCTTAGGCTTACGGATCTTTGGCTTAAGAATCTTAGGCTTAAAGATTTTAGGCTTAAGGATTTCGGTCTAAGCTAAGCCTAACCCTATTCTTTACCACTAACCACCTAACAACCACGCCCCACGTTTTTCTACTAACCTAAGGTATCCCAAAATGTATTTTTTATTTTTCTCTTTGGTGACGGTATTCAAGCTTATCATTTCCAACTTTTATCATTCCCATTTGGGCCATATTACCTCGGTGTCAGTTAGTCTCTCTCGGCATGCGCACACAGCAATCGGGTTATCTTTTGGAAGCGGTGTTACATCTTCATAAACTTCCACAACTCAAAAATTGCAGAAAGCCCGAACCCATGTGCCGTGAGCAGTGGAGCCACGCTTGCTCCATGCGCTCCAGGACAAGGATGTGGTACTGGAAGCTATTGCCACGTGGGTGCCCAGACCCAAACCACAGTCTGTTGTCCGAAACCAGCGGCTGTCGATCGATGCCAACAACCGTTGAATATCGGAATCGGTAACTCGAATCTTCAGAGGTACGTGTTAAGGAGTGTTAGAAAACTGAATAAAATGTTCCAGATGGTACTTCAACCCACTCACCCAACAATGCCAAACATGCACCTATCGTGGACTTCAAGGAAACGAGAACAACTTTTTGTCGCAAAACGAATGCGAGCAGTCATGTCTCGTGAACCCCTGCAAAATCGGGTCGCCATTCCGCTCCCAGGGAATCACCGTTCAATGCTCCGCCAATAGTCCAACAGTGTGCCCCGCCGGCTATTATTGCCATCTCGGAGCCGATCAGACCACCACAGTGTGCTGTCAGGCACTAGGTATACATTTTATAGTCGCTGGGAATATTCTCAGAAAATATAAAATTGGTTTAAAATCTTCTAAACTAACAAAAATCCCAATAATCTAATCGCGTGTCCCCCAAATACGGTCTAACATGTCTAAACCTGCTAACCCCTCAATCTTAATTTCAGGTGCATTTTGGTTCGGGTTACGGTACTTTGGTTCGGGTTACGGTATAATTAAGACCTGGTAGGTGGAAGTGTTGGTGTTGGCTTAGCTAATAGTTTGGATGTGTATGTATTAATAGCATGTGCGTATAGATTTTTTGTTGGAATTTTCAGGTACCAGTGTGGTGTTGCTTTTAGACTCCTGTGTACCATTCCCCCAATAAATTTGTTTTCAGGAAACTCCCCGTGCGAGGAAGAGATGACTCAAGGCGAGGGGTCCTCAGCTCTCACCCGCTTCTACTACGACGCCTCGCAACGCAAATGTCTTGCCTTCAACTACCTCGGCCTGAAAGGAAACCGCAACAACTTCCAATCCAAGGAGCACTGCGAGTCTACTTGCCCAGTATGGATCAACCCATGCGCCATTGGTCAACCCGTGATGACAGTAACCCAAAAACCGTTCCAATGCCATCAGGGAGCCACATGCAGTACCGGGTATTTCTGTCACCTTGGATTCGACGACGCCACCACTGTCTGCTGTCAGTCAGAGGGTGACCCATGCTCCCTGGTAGTCAAGGAAGGAAATGGAAACCACCATTTGTCAAGATGGTTCTACAACCAGAAGACCCGACAGTGCCAGCCATTCACTTACACCGGACAAGGGGGTAATGAGAACAACTTCCTGCTCCGCGAGCATTGTGAGGCCACCTGCCCGGTATGGATCAACGCCTGCCCATCCGGTGAGCCATACCTCCTGCCAAACGGTAAACCTCAACCATGTGACGCCTCGAACACCAACTCCTGCCCATTGACTCATTGGTGCCACCCCGGACCAGACGCCTCTACAACTATGTGCTGTCCCGGAAGAGTCGATCCATGCACCCAAGCGCTGGGACAAGGAGAGGGACCGCTAAGTGTTACCAGATACTACTTCAATGCTCAAAGCAGCACGTGCGACGAATTCATGTTCCGTGGACTTAAGGGTAACTCGAACAACTTCAATACCTTGGCGGAATGCGAGAAGGCGTGTCCAGTCCAGCAGAACCCATGCCCCATTACCATGTCATCTTTGAAACATTCGGCGAAGCTGATGCCTTGCTCACCAACCAAATCCTGCCCATCCCAGCAGTGGTGTCACTACGGAGAGACCAAGGAGACCACAGTGTGCTGTCCTAATGGTAGGTCTTCAGTTTTATTTAGTTTTTATTCAATTTAATAGTACCAGGAATCAAAAATCTAGCAGAAATAGAACCAGGATTCAGTAAATTATCAAGAATCGGTTGTTTCTTCATTCTAACCCATATCGTTGAAATCATCTTCCTTCCCTCATAAATCGGACATCCGGCATGTTCCGAAAGATCCTCTTGACTACCATCCCCCATCATATCGAACCAAAAAAATGCGTCTCCAGGATTCGGTCTTACTGTAGCACCAAGCGCCGGGAATACGGTGGCACCTCCCCTTTCAGCAGTCTTAAATACCATAATAAGGGTTCCAAACCGATTTCCATAATTTCGCATCCAGGAGTCCCACTCCTTCTCGCTAGGGTATTCTAGGTAGTCGTGATGGGCAGCATAGTGACCACCAGGGTGGTAGGACAGGGCCACAATATCCTCTGCATATTTAAAATCCAAATTCGGCATTAGGTTCTTCACAGTGTTGAAAATCGACAGAGCCGCCGGGAAGTCTTTCGCAATGATCTGAGTGCCGTTAGCCTTGCGGACTTTGGAGTAGAATTCTGTGCCATCGTCGTCTACGACTTGCTAAAAATAATTGGTGTATATTAAACAAGTCATGGGCTACATTTTTGTAGTTGAAAGTTTTTTGATAGCTCCTCCCGTTTTTGAGATATTTGTTGTTAAACATGGGCGGCTCATAATAGGAGAGAGAGAGGAGAAGAGATGGTGGAGGTCGCAGAAGCTAGAGTGTCTGACTTCTCTGCGTCTTGCTTTTCATCAATTGAAAGCGTCTAGAACTCAGGGTTTTAAGGTTTTAAAGGGAAAGAGTATGAGAGCGAGACGCAGAGAAGTCAGACACTCTAGCTTCTTTGCGCCCTCCTTGGGCCCCTTCCTTTCCCTCTAGATCCACGAACCCATCTTTAAAGGCCCATATCTCAAAACTGGGCGGAGCTATCAAAAAACGTTCAACTACAAAAATCCTCCCCACATCTTCCTCTATCCAACCAACCTACTTTTGACTCACCTGTTCTTCAAACTCCTGCTCTTCCATCAACCTCAAATAGTCCTCCACCTGCTTCCTGGTGAACAAGTCTCTATAAATCACTAGTCCCGGACGCCATGCGATCACTTCCATTTTAACGGCCTGATAGTTCCAAAAATACTCAAAACAAACAGCTTTTTCCCACTGCCACGTGGTATCCAATTCTACGTCATCACAAAGATTCCGAGATTCGTCATCCCAGAATTCCTGACCATCGAATTGAAATTCGTGAGAGTCCGCTAGAGCAGAATAGGTTAAAAATAATAAGAATACATAAATTTTGTACATTTTGCAAAGGTAGAAACAAAAAGAGGATGATGCAGCTTGCATTTTTTAACGACCCCGAGAATCATTTCATGTTTTATTCAAAAAATAAACGCCTGTCATAATATTTTTTGCTTTCCGCGCAAGGCATCGAGAACTCTTGTCCTTTTGCATGCACCCATAACGTGGCTCCTGGAAAAATCGCAATTATGAAATAATTAGGAAAGCAATTACCTATTTTTGTGCCCTCTTTAATTGGGCACGCTGCATGTAGGGTCTGGGAGTCGGACTCTCCGGAGGGTAGCGTGTTGAGCCATACCACAACGTCACCGGCTTTCGGGCGGATGTTCAAGTTGATTTTTGGGAATACGGTGGCTGAAATTTCGGTATTAGATTCTAAAGAGGACAGAAACTTACTCCCTCCCTTCTTGGCAATCTGCAAAATCACCAGCACCGTCGCTATTCGATTCCCTCTACCCTCCACCAACTGTTTATTGGTGTCCGGATTCAAGAAATCATAATGGGGAGCGTAATACCCATCTGAGTTATAACTCAAGATCTGCCAGGGCTCCGCGGTGCTCAAATCCAATGATGCAATGTCGGATTGCAAATTTCGGAACATTTTCGCAAAATTCGGACGGTTCTCGTGGATTAGCCAGGTTCCGTTGGCAGCTCGGATTTCTGATTTTTCGGGGGTCGAGGTTTTTCCGGAGATGCGCTGAAAAGGGGGTTTTTGAGAAGACTAAACAAGTCATGGGCTACATTTTTGTAGTTGAACGTTTTTTGGTAGCTCCGCCCAGTTTTGAGCTATGCGCCTTTAAAGATTGGCGGCTCATTCCGGAGGGGGAGAAGAGACGCAGAGAATCTAGAGTGTCTGCCTTCTCTGCCTCTCTCTTTCCTCTACTCTGACTTTAACACCTCATATCTTAAGAATGGGCGGAGATATCAAAAAACGTCAAACTGCAAAATTATGTAGAATTTCCTGAAAAATATTTTTATAGTTAAAAGTTTTTTGATAGCTCCTCACATTTTTGAGATATGCGCATTTAACCTACCAACTGCTCCAATTGCAACGCCTCCGCCTCCACCACCGCTCTTTTCGCCAACCTTCTATGCACCAAATTGTGATACTGTAGTATAAAAGGCTCCAGACTTAAAACCTCCACTTTCCGTATCATCAAGTGTTTGAATGTTCGAAAACATACCAAATTTGCTGAAAATTGGACATGAGATCTTCAAAATGATTCCAAAGACTTACGATTTGTGGCGGAGTCTCCACGTAGTTCTTTTCCACATTTTTCCCACATTTTTTCATTGAATTCGATGGTTTCTGATAAGAAAAATGGGAAGAATTGAATAATTAGTATAATTAATAGGGAGCGCATTTTACACAATTAAATCTAGAGGGCTTTCAAGCGAGAAGAGGAACGAACCAAGCTGAGCTGAACAAACAAAAAGATATATCATATATGTATATACAAACAATGGTCATTTTTCAGCTGTCGACGATCCATGTACCGCACCACCACGTAACCCGGGAACCGGCGAGTTCCATGCGACAAGATGGGCTTTCGATGGATCATCCCGAAAATGTGTGCCATTCGAGTACCGAGGAATGAAGGGAAACTCGAATAACTTCCTTACCCGCGAGAATTGCGAGAAACGGTGTCCAGTATTCCAAAATCCGTGCAAGATCGGAGAGCCGCATGCCGTGAATAACCAGTACATGCAGTGCTCGCCACAACAAGTGTGTCCAGGCGGACACTACTGTCACATCGGATCGGAAGCCAATTATTGTTGCAAGGCTCTTGGTAGTTTATTTGCTGTGCAGTGCTTTCCCCCTTATCCTTTTATTCAAAAAAAAAAAACAAAAAACAAACCAGAATTCTCACCCCATAATTTAAACTTTAGGAGGCGACCCATGCGGCCAACCATTGGATCGTGGAGTCGGAGGATCCCAGTTGTCGAGATGGTACTGGAATCAACAGTCTCAGTGTTGTCTGCCATTCAGCTATTGTGGACAGAAGGGAACACAGAATAACTTCTTGACCAAACAGGATTGTGATAGAACTTGTTATGGTGAGTAGGGCAATCCGGGGCGATGAGATCCTAGTAGGGCAAAGGATCTTTCTGTAGCTAAAGGATATTACTGTAGTTTTGGCCCGAAAGATATCGGAATTCCAAAAAATCTTACTGTATTTGAAAGATCTTACGGTAGTAACCAGATCTTACTGTAGTCACACATTTCTACTGTAGTGAAAATATCTTACTGTAGCTATGCAGATAGTCCTGCGATCTTTGCATCCTCTTTTAAAGATCTTTCTGTAGATCCAGAATCTGTGATCCCAATTTTGTATTCCCCACCCCTCGATCCCTTATATCCCCCATCCTTGAGTGCCCCCAGACCCCGCTAGGCTTTAAGATTCGATTTTTTGTGTTTTTTCCCCTTCCTCCCTTCCTTAGCCCCATCTCCCCTATCCCCCTACTCAGGTCCTACAATCATTTCCAGAACTCGATAACCCGTGTGCTCTTGGCGACCCACAAATGTCTCAAATGAACCGCCCACTCCAGTGCACTTCCTCCTCGAACACCTGCGGCGCCCAATTCTGGTGTCACTTCGGAGCCAACGCCGACACCACCGTCTGCTGTCCAGGACGAGGTTTCTCTATTGCGCTTCTCCTCTTTTCTCTATCTATCCAATTCTCATAATTTCTCTCTTATCCCAATTCTTATTCAGTCGAATCCCCCCAAATCTGTCAGCAGCCAATGGTCGCTGGAAGCGGTGGCGCCTCGTTGCCACGTTGGTATTACAACGCCTCCACAATGCAGTGTGTGCAGTTCAACTATCAAGGACGAATGGGAAATCAGAATAACTTTTTGAGCCAGCAAGCGTGCGAACAGACGTGTCCAGGTAGGAAGGTTACATTTTCAGAAATCTTTTGTACTTTTTAAAAAAAAATCCAACTCGCTTGTCTTGACCCATGCATCCCTCCCAACCATATTCCAGTCTATGTAAACGTGTGTCCCACCGGTTCGCCAACCCTCGATCCATCCACCAACAAGCCCGTCCCATGCACCTTCGGCTCCAACTCATGCGGTGCCGACCATTGGTGTCATCTCGGTTTGGTGCCCGACGAGTACCAATGCTGTCCAGGATCCCCTACCAATCCAGGTGCCTGTCAAGGTCTTCCATCGTCGGATGGTGTCGTTGGCGCGCCAGCCCCGCCCACTTCCAGATGGTACTACGATCAGACGGATATGCAGTGCAAGCAGTTCACCTATAATGGAAGACGAGGAAATCAGAACAACTTTTTGACTCAGGAAGATTGTGCGGCCACTTGTGACGGTTTGTGATTTGTGCATGATCTGTTTAGTGTTTGTTGTGTGCTCCACTTCTATCTTTCTATCTTTAACACTTTCTTTCATATGAATTTTAAAAACGCATTTCTTATTTCGGGGTAGACTTCTTATAGTTACTTTTCTTAGTTACTATCTATCGGTTCTGTCTAGTTCAATTATCCAATAACTGAAATCCTTTCAGTTTTTACGAACCCTTGCAACCAACCCATCGCTCTCCCCGCCACCATGTGCTCCGGCACCGGAACCTCTGACACTTGTGGAGCCAACATGTGGTGCCACATCGGCGCCTCACAGGAGTCTACAGTATGCTGCCCGTCAGAAGGCGATCCATGCTCCCTCCCACTGGCTCGTGGTACCGGAAACCAGTTCATGGACCGATTCTTCTACAACCAGCAAACCGGATCCTGCCAGCAGTTCACTTATTCCGGACTTCACGGAAACCAAAACAACTTCCTTACCCAGCAATCTTGTGAGGAGCAGTGCGGACCAAACCCATGTTTCGAAGGCCGCCCGTTTGTTGGAGCCGACGGAAGAACTCAGACATGCTCGGCATCCGCTAACTTCAACACTTGTCCACTTAACCATTGGTGTCACATTGGATCCGACTTGTCTACTACCGTATGCTGTCCAGGAGCCTCTACAAATGTGTGTAATCTTCCAATGTCGACAGGAGAAGGAAATGCCAACCTTGATAGATTCTACTACGACCAACAGTCCAAGACCTGCAGACCATTTGTCTATAACGGATTGAAGGGTAACCAGAACAACTTTATCTCCTTGGTAAGCCCCGCCTTCTTGAATAGCAAAAAATGATTTTCCAACTTCCAGAGAGCCTGCCAACTGTCCTGCCAGCCACTCGACAACCCTTGCATCGGCCAGCCCGCTACCACCGCTGCCGGACAAGTTCTGTTCTGTTCCATCACTAACAAGGACTCGTGCCCCGTCAATTTCTGGTGCCACATCGGAGCCACACCGGAAACTACAGTATGCTGCCCGGGAGCCACTAACCCATGCTCTGTGCCATTGGCGCCAGGAACCGGAAACAATGGATTGTCAAGATATTACTATAATCCGGATGATAGAGTAATTAAATTGACACGAGCCCGTAAATCAACAAAATATTTTTTCAGCAATGCCTCCCCTTCCAATACAACGGAAAACGCGGTAACCAGAACAACTTCGAGAGCCAAGCAGAGTGCGAGAGGACGTGTCCAGGTAAAACTACAGTAATCCAGACTCAGATTATTTTTTGAAAGATCGGCGTTGGATACTGTATAGTTTTTTGGAATTGGGTTGTTTTTACTATTTTTTACCCTGCATGCTCTGTGTACTCCCACCCCCGCTTAGCCTTGAATTCAGTGTTTATCAATCCGTGCCTGGGAGAAGTGATTTTTGAAAACGGAGCACCCAAAAAGTGCCGAGCAATGCTCAAAAACTCATGTGGCTCTCCGAATGAGTTCTGCCATACCGGCGACCCGTCGGATCCGGATTCGAGTTACTGCTGCCCCAGAATTAATCGTAAGTTCATATCTTGGAGATTTCTGGAGCCGATCAACTTCAGAAGATCCATGCGACGCATTTGTGCGTAACGGAGAAGGAAATTTGAACATGACTCGTTACTACTACAACCCTGTCGAAGGAGACTGCTTCCCATTCCAGTACAAAGGATTCAAGGGCAATGAAAACAACTTTTTGACTCTGAAGACCTGTCAGGAGACTTGTAAACCTTGTAAGTCTAGTCAGATCTATTTTCCAATAAAAATGTTTCCTTACAGTAGCCACTGCGTGTTTCGGCGGGGAGTCTCCACTTATGAACAATGGAAGAGTCGTGCAATGTCATAACTTTGTGTGCCCCTCAACTCATTATTGCCATCGTGGCGCTGACGTCAGGTCTACAGTATGCTGTGCCCGTCGTGGGCACTCTTGTGACCAGCAACTTATGCTAGGTGTCGGAAACTCTGCAATCGATAGATACTACTATGACACCACTGACGACGCATGCATCGCGTTCAACTACACCGGCGTGGGCGGGAATGAGAACAACTTTTTGACGAAGGCAGAGTGCCAGATTGCGTGTCCCGGGTACCGAGGATACTGTCCGCATGGCAAGCCAGATGTGACGAATCACGCGTTGACAACATGTGGAATAGATACAGGATGTCCGAGGGATCACGTGTGTCATGTTAGCAAGAGGGGATCTAAAACTGTGTGCTGTCCGGATCCAGCCTCTTTCTGCCTCATCCGCGCTAATCCAGGCCCCTGCAACCGTGAGATCCCGCGATGGGCCTATGATAAGGCTAGTGGAACCTGCAAGAAGTTTATGTGAGGATCTTTTACACTATTTCAGCAAAGACTCATTTTCCGAATTTCAGATTTGGCGGTTGTCAGGGCAACCTGAACAACTTCGACACGGTGGAGAAGTGTACCGAGATTTGTTGCGATAAGGGATACAACTAGCCATTTCCATTTCACCATATTTTATCACTGCCAAGCTTTCCACTATCACCCCTCTACACGTATACCAATACCCCTTTGTGTGTGTCTGTGTCTTTTTTGTGTGCTGTGTCTGTATTTCTGAAAGTGAGTTTAAGAATTTTCAATGCATGTTGGCTTCCCTATCGCTTTGCAAGAAGACTCCGGACCTTTGGCGGTGATTGGTATACGGTAGAGGGTTTTCCCTGATTAAGCATTTAATAGTCATTTTTTAAAATCTAACACTAATCCACATAAATCTATTATTATTTATGTAACAGCGCCGATCGAAAATAATCTGAGAATGATGGAAGATAAGTTGGATGATATACTCACCCGCAAGAGCTTCTCTGATAATCCACGAATCTTGTTTCAGAGCAATTGTGCTTGCTGTCAATTGATCGAGGAGCGTGTGGCGGTCGTCAGACCAGATATGCATATAATAGACAGACAGTAAGTCTCTTGTTAACTAAAAACGTAAAACACTTGGATTACTGTAATTACCCTTCCAGAACCAATGCGTCCCATTCGAATATACCGGTTGCGGTGGAAACCTGAACAACTTCGTGTCGATGCAAGATTGTATGGCGACATGCGGAAATGTTGGGTTCCGATAGACTCTATAATTGTTTCTTCTTTTTTAAATTCGCATCTCTGTCTGCTCCTTCTCAAAAATATGCCACACCCTGCCCGTCTTTCTGGCCCCCCATATCCTAAACCGTTTTTGTATATTTCTGAAGAACCAAAAAATATTTATAGCATTGCTTCTGCCACCTTAATATATAAATATATATTTTATTTTATTTTTTCCCAATTTTCCGTCTTTTTTCACAAGTTGCTAGTCAAAATAAACTTTTTATGATACAAAGCGTCTCGTTATAGTACAACAAATGGGGGTAATTAAGTAATTAAGTAATTAGCAATTACAACAACCCGGGTGGGGAGATAAATTAGTTGTGGGACCTAATGGTCTAATTAAACGACGGCTTGAATTCTGGGTCGATGGCTGGCGTGCTGACTGGAGTGACGATTGGAAGAGAGTCGGTGGAGGAGTATTGAGATTCTGATGATTTGGAGGAGGAGTCGGTGGAGAGTGGTGGAGATTGAAGGGATCCGCATGGAGCGACCTGGTCCTCTTCTCCGGCCTGAAATGATAGAGAGTTAGGGAATGTTTTAGATAACGGGGAGGGTAAATCACACCTCAATCAACTTCAATCTTTGCACAAGTTTCTCACTGAACCGCTCCCGATATCCTGGTGAGATATCGTCCATCAGCAAGTACAACGAGTCGTAGTACTTGGTGAACAACTCGAGTCGAGTGAAGTCCCCAACCATGCAGTCTGATCGAAGACTTGTGATCCGCCATCCTTTCAGAGTCAGCTCGAGGCAGTAGGGTTGGGCTTCTAGGGTGGTGACATTGACAAAAATGAGGTCTGGTGTACGTGGCAGCATTTCGGAGACACTGATCGATTGGACGGCGAACGAGAGCTCATGGACGGCGGCTGGAATTTAGAGAGGTAAGTTACAATGGCCAAACCTTCTGTTTTTATGAATCATATCTATTTGCACCTATGTTTTTCAAAACCAGTTGGTTTATATTTTCGTTTTTCAGCACCCACCTATGGCCTCCAATTCCAACGATGATTCCCCGCCACGCGATGCTGGATTGGTGCCTGCTGACCGGTTGATTGATGAAACCTTGTGAAGAGACATCGGGACAGAACTGAAAAAAAACAACTGATATGATATAAAATGAGAGGAGGAAGTCACGTGATCTCTTTTTGTTACACTGAATTTCTCGCTATCAGACAGGCGCACGTGGTGTCTGATTGCAATTTTTTGAAAAAAAAGTGATTTTTAACCATTAAAAAAGTTTCTTACCCAGTGGGACTTCCCACATTGCCGCATCTCAAACATGGAATCGGCTCGGACTTTAACATTTTCGATAGTTGGCTCGACGTGGTTGGCGGTGATGTGGAGGGAGCGAACTGGCTGCCCTCAAATAGTGAATGGCTACGGTTGCGTTGTGGTACGGTACTCATTGTACGTTAGGAGTTATTAGAAGACAATTACGAAACGCCTTATATACCCAAGGGGGTCCCCCGGGTGTGGGGCGGAGAGAAGGGAGAGGGAGGGGCGGCGAAAGAAGACGCGAGAGAGTTCTAGAAGACGTTGGAGACGCAGAGGGAGAAGTGGAGACGGGTAATAACATAGAATGATGATGTCATGTGTATATCATTAATAATGGATGGGCGGCGGGCAAATAGACGATGGTGGGAACAAGGTCATGTATACTTTTGGACACCGCTCTGAGATTAGACAAGGAACCCCGTTAGATAAGGAATTGCACACAGACTGAAATTAGATTGATCTACGCTATTATGTATTCATAGAAAAAATAAAATTGTGTCGATAAATGCCGAGAAAAAATTGGTAGTGGGCGTTATGATAACAAAATAAGAGAAGAGAGAGAGAGAATAATAAATTGACAGCGAGAAAATGAACTTTTAGATTAGAATGGGCTATGAATGGGGGTTAAAAAATGAGAAAACAGAGAACTAGACTTATTTTCGGTGAGTTTAACTGGGAAACGTTAAAGAAATTACGAAAAATTATGCAAATTGTGTTGTTTTTCAATAAATTAATATAATTTCAGAGGTTTTACGGACAAGAGACTTCCGGTAAGCTCTCAGAACTTGTCAGGACTTAAATTAATTCAAAAATCATGAGATTTAGTTGAAAAAACTGCTATTTAATTTGATTTTTGGTGTGTTGAGCTGAATAAACGCGGTTTTCTTTGTGAAATCTACTTTTTTCAATAAAATTTGGCAAAAACCCCTTATTACTACGAGTATATGAGCACCAGACTCGGCTGAAAGTTGTTCAGTCAAATAAAACCTGATTACAATTTGAAATTTCCCAGAAAATGCAAAAGTGATCAGACTTTCTGATGTAAAACTAACTGAAAACACCCATTTTTCACAGCTGAGAATGAAAAAATACTTCTGATTTAATGTCAGAGTGTCCAAAAGAGAAAAATGCAAAAACTGGACCAACCAGACTATTTCATCATGCAAACTAAAGCCCTAAGCCTCCTCCCGACTATTTCAAAACATTTGCATCATCTAACTCTCAAAAAAAAAGGAAAATCGGGCTACCAGGGCTCTAGAGGACAAAAATTTGGAGGTGTGCCTCCAGAAGTATCCAGAAGAAAAGGAAGACGATAAAAAAATGAATTGGTGCCCTTCTCTTTCAAAATGTGTGGAGCGTCTCTCGGTAGTCTCTCGACGTCAGAAGGTGCAAAAAGAAGAAGAAGACAAGGAAGAAGGAATAAGAAGAACAGCTGCCAGCGCATCCCAGCGATTTTCGAAAGTCCGATGAAACACCAAGACACGTGGCTTCCGTTAGACAGTGTAATGTGTAATTAAGCGGCACGTGACATTCATATGATATAGATATATAACTCGAGAGGAGTAGACAGAACATTAGAAAACGATTTTCTGCAGAATTGATAAAAAAAGTGAACTATAGTGCCTTGTGTAAAGAAAATAGTGTACATCACTAGAGAACGATCAAGACCAATTATAGTTTTTATATAGAAAACTTTGGTTTTTATTTGATCTGGTTCCTCTTTTTGACCCTGATGATCGTAACCTAAGCCAAAAGGTCAATAGTGAACTTTGGTTATCACCATCATTACACCTGTCACTATTCGAAATGTCTCAAAAAAGGAAATGACAAAATGTGTCTTGGAACACACATGTTTTATACTCTTATACCGTGGTTCGAGTCAAAGATCAAACACATAATTTGATTAAGAAACAATGCGACAGAGGAGAGGTGAATTCACTCAAGATTCTTCATGCGCGTGTGAATCGAAATCAGAAGAAAAGAGAAACCTGTCACAAATGAATACACCCATTAAAATGAGAGAAGACGTGAGGTTGTGCAATTTTTGTTAATGGGTAGGGGGAGATGCTGAGGGGAAGTTTTTGACTAATTAGGGGCAAATAAGACTCTAAGAATAGAATATGAAAAACGATTAGCCTAAAATGAGACTCGGCCCAAAACCTGAAATCGAGCCGTAGTAAAAAGCCTCGAGTCGGACTAGAATGGCTTTCATGGCCTTTTTTGCGTTTTTTGGCTCTTTTTCCCGGGCTATATCAAACCACAGACATATAACTCGTCGAAACCTACATTTTTATATACTTTCCAGCTCATAATATTGCGTTTACGCGTGCTACACGCCGGTCCGGTTCACAAGTATGCTTTTTCTGAACACGAGCCTAAAGCAAGTTCAAAAACAGATCGAATCTTAGAGAAACTTTAAAAAAAGTTACTAAGAATTATCTGAGCCCGAACTGATCCAAAAACAAGCTCAAATCCTATCTGGTCTAAGAAATAAGCCCGAGCAAAGCCTAAACCTACCCTAAACCAGGCTCAAAATAAGCCTAACCATAGCCTGACCTCAGCTTTAGTTCCGCTTAAAATAAGACACTCTATACCTAAACATTAAAAAAAAAGAGAAAAATCACAAATTGAAAAAGTCATAAAATAAACGAAATTGAGTAGCTGACACCGTATTTAACAGAGGTTATCAGTTGGAATGTGTCTCTTATCAGGTAGAAAGTTAGCATTTCCATTTCCAGCTGCTAATTTAGTTTAATTTACATCAACGTGTGATGCGTGGAAGAAAAAGGAGAAGATAATAATTCATATGACTTGACTCCTTTTCGAAAAAATTTTCCTGCTTCGGTCAGCAGCACATTACGAAACTCATTCGCGGTGGCGGTGCGAGAGAAGAAAAAAAGAACCAACTTAATTATCGTGTGAGCCGTGGCGCCCCGCTTTTCCCATTCCATTTCCTCCAGCAATTATCTCACGTCACTTTAGTTGTTTTTTTTTGCCACAGATTCCCAGACCCCTCCATCACTTTGTACATATATATTTGAACTTCTATCTTCTATCTAGATGAGATTCTGATCTACCGCCACGTGACATGAAGACGTCTCGGCATTCCACTAAATAGAGATTGGAGACGCAGACCGTCGCCTCCAGGCTGGTCAGCGACGATTCACGTGCGTCGCGCACCGAAACCACCCACTTTTTCGTTGACAAGATGTGTGTGTGTATGTGTCAGTGGAATGGGGGGAGAGGGGAAAACCAAAAGAGATAGAAAGAGGGAGGGAGAGACAACACTACGTATGGGGAGGAAGGAGCTTGGTTCTTTTTATAGAGTGTTGAGAAAAGAGGAAATTGATGAGGTTTGTAGAATTTAGAGTCGTCATGTGATAATTGATGAAAAGTTCGAAAGTTTGGTTGAGAGATACCAGAAGAAGAGTTCAAACTATGATAGAGAAGAAGGATTCATTAAAATAATGAAATTTCAGAACTTTTTCAGGGGGAACATTTTCAGGGTGAAATTGTCAGTGTAAGTCTTCAGTGACCAAGATTGTCACTGTAGGTTACACTCATAAAACAATTTGTAGGCCTTTCAGGAAGTGTGACATACTCCAAATTTTTTGCTTGTTACTTTGAAATGTAGGTGAAGTCTAGGGCTACATTTTCGTAGTTGACAACTTTCTGGTAGAACTTTTCTCTGTGGAGATATAACTTGTTAAAGCACGAAGACTAGTTATTTCACTGTTTGGTAATATTATAATTAACAACTTTCTTTAAGGAGCACTCGGTGAAGAAATATGAGTAGGTCTTTAGGAAAAATAAGGTTGTTCCTTGATTTGGTTCGTGAATTATACAATAGCCAAAAGTTGTCAATTACAAAAATAAAGAATTACACATTTATAATATAATCAAACAAGTTTGAGCGCACATGACAAGTATTATACTTTTTTTTCGAAAAAGGATACAGAACAAAATTTTTTGAACTTTGATTTCAAAGACTTTGACCTTTCACTGTATTTTTGTAGTTGCTAACTTTTTGTACAACTTTTCCAAATAAGACATAAACCATGGAGTGCCGGTTGAGTTTCTAATTGACCAAACATTGAAAAGCAGCAAAAAATTGACCGTTAATTCAATTTCGATCATTTTAAACCACCTGCACTCCTTAAACCTACTAAAACTAAATAATTCCCGCAACACTCAAAAAAAATCCTGTCCAAAAATAGCGAGGCTGACTCAAAGTGTCTACACACACCCATTACTCACTCCTCTCCTGCAAGCTGCACCCCCTATCAGTTGTCCAAGTGAACACAGGAAATATCAGATTTCAAAAAAAAACCAAACTTTAAAGTTGCACGTTTTCTTGTGATAATCATGTGTGGAGACGGGGGTTTGAATGGCTGGTGAGGCCCGCACCGTCACACCATAGAAAGCGGATTGGGTGGAAAGGTTCCAGAGAATTCTCGTGTTAGACGAGACTGTGTATCGATAGAATAGTGGTGGTTCAGTGGTTCAGTGGTTTAAGAATAGAATGTAGCGAATAACAGGTTTATTTAGTGAAAACCTTGCTGGGGGAACACGATAGTAGAGAGCGGTGAGCGAGTCACCGTCCCATAGGTGGGGAATATGTGTGAAGTGAGAAAAGAACAAAAGCGAAACGAAAGAAGAGAGTTTCGCGGGCAAATTACAATTGTTCTGGAAGAATCCCGGTCGTTTCGCGCCAAGCTGTCGACATTTGAACTTTGTCCCGTGGAGCGCAGTTGCATTATCGCTTCCAATCGCGAGTAGTCGATTGGAGGCGATTTCCGGTGGATTTTCCATTGATTTGAGCGAGAAGCTGGGGAAGTTGAACACACAATATATTGACAGAATTTATATAGTAAACTCTGGCCATAAACTAATCTCTTCGATTAGAATAAAGCGCGAATTACCCAAAGTTGATGAGCAGAAAGGTCGCGTTAATAACAGCCAGGTTATGGGCGCGACATTCCGGGGGCGGAATGAACCTGCTTTCCGGTTGAAGATGAGGAAAGTGGGTTTTGAACTAGGTTTGGCACACCATTGGGTTCCATGTATCCCGTTTTGGCTGACCTTGGTATGTAAGCCCTCGACCTCTCTGTTGGATTGACGTTCCTAACCCTCTTCGGGTTAGTCCTTGTCTCCGTCTGCTGACTATCCTTGTGTTCGGTTGGGCGTTGAAGTCTCGGCGATTTCCTTGTGACAGAAATTTCGCTCCGATTGCAATGGTTAGAAGTTGATCCTTTCGGACGTCCCCGTCCTCTTTTGTCCTGTGTTGACTGTTCTTGAGGCTGAGGGGTCACTGGAGAAGGTGTGTCAGACTTCTTCGGTCTTCCACGTCTTCTTTCCACTGTTATGGCTGCGTCCAGTTGGTTGTTCAGCAATGGGTCCGATTGACATGTATCCAGTTTTGCTGGGGAGTCTATGGATGGTACGGGCGGAGTAATACTCTGAGGAACTGAGATCTTCTCTCGGTTCTCTTCGTCTCCAGGATCCTCCAGTGGTATTAGCTGATTGACTGGTCTTTCCACGGTTCCATCCTTCATCTTTACCATTACCGAGCGTACTGTGCCCTCCTTAGTACGAGTGATTTCAGCAATCACTCCGAGTGGCCACGTGTGTCTAGGCACAATTGGTAGCTCTACCAGCACCAGCTGTCCTATCTTGGGCTTGAGAACTGAGTGTGCAGCATTCTTGGGGTTGAACTCCTTGAGCATATGGAAATACTTCTTTGCGAAATCTTCCCATACCTGTTGTTTCACTTTTGCCAGATCTTCGAGCAGTGTCCTCGAAAGTTTTTCTGTTTGTCCACTTTTGATCATGTCCGTTGTGGAGTGTATTCCTTCCGGGAGGGTGAAACAAACATTCGGGGCGATGAAGTCGAATGGGCGGATTGCTGGTGAGTCTTCCAAGTCCTTTTTGTTGGCTGTAATCGGACGACTGTTGACGATTCCTTCGGTTTCGATCAACAACGTTTCCAGCTCTAGGAAGGTCAGCAAGCCATTGCCCAGAGTTTTCAACACCACGTTTTTGACGATTCCGACCAAACGCTCGTAAATCCCTCCTTGCCATGGCGACATTGGAGTGATGAGGCTCACTTCGATCTGATGCCTTGCGATGAATGACGTCAAGCTTGGGTTCTGGTTGATGAAGGTCTTCAGGTCCTTGTTGATCATGCTGTATGCGAGCTTGAACTGAGGGGCATTGTCCGACAGGATTGAGCTGGGGGACCCTCTTCTACCAATGAACCTCTTCAGTCCATTGATGAAACCTACGGTGGTGTTATCCGATACGACTTCCAGATGTATTGCCCTCGTTACTAAACAAGTTAGCAAGAGGACCCACACTTTTCCGGTTTTCCGTCCTAGCTTGAAGGGTAGTGGACCCATGTAGTCCAAACCAATGTGTTTGAATGGGGCTTCCATTGTAGTTCTGCTTGGGGGAAGGATCCTCGTGTAGTCGTACGAAAATGGTTTCGCATGTCTTTTTTGACAGATCAAGCATCCTCTTCGGATACTCCTGACAATTGACACTAGACTTTCAATCCAGTATTGTTTGTGGATCTCCGTGACGACATCTTGCACTCCTTGATGTTTTAGATGTTCATGGGCTTCTTGTACGATGAGTCTCGCGAGTGGATGTTTTGCTTTGATGATGATTGGGTTCTTCATCGCCTGGGTCATCCTTTCATCCTTTGCTCGTGAGAACCTTGTCGGGTACTTCCAAACTCCATCTTCCATGAATGCCAGAGGTATCTTGTTCGATGGAAACTCGTCTCCTGTCTCTCCGTTCTTGTAATGGTCTTGTATGATGAGCCTTCTGGCCAACACCGTCTCTTCGACGGAGTTACCAGACTTGAAGGCTTCATTAAACTTTGACATAGTAAGATCGGTGAACCTTATTTCTCGGCTTGGGTGACGCAGGTTCTGTTTCTTTACAATGTGGCATATCCAACTGCATACTCTTCGCATGCATTTGGTTATTTTGTCGAGAGAGTTTGATCTTTCGTACGGAACGATGGATGAGAGGCTGGGGTTTTCCGACACGTTGACTTTCATCACAGTTGTAGACTCTGTTGAAGCTGACGATTGGACTATTCCAAACTTCTTGGCTTGTTCGCGAAAGGCGTATGGATCCGCTAATGTATTGTCCAACTTCTTGGGCCATTGATCTTCTGGCAGTTCCAGAAACTTTGCTCCATTGTGCCAGAGGCTGCTTTCTTTGAGCTCCTTGGCTGAACATCCACGAGATGCAATATCGGCTGGGTTTTGGTCGGTTGGTACGTAACGGATTGTTGTGACCAGGCCGACCTCTCTCAGTTGCGAAACATTCTGGTGAATCTTCTTCACCCGATTAGCGACCCATATCGATCCGACATCGTTGTTGACCTTGGATAGTACCCAGAATAGGCAGCAAGTGCTATCTGAGAACAGGTTAACGTCCTGAAGCTTCAAGTGGAGTTCATTGGAGATGTTGACCGCTGCATTTGCTGCTAGTTCCATTGCTGCCAATTCCATCCTTGGTATTGAGTATTCTGGTCCTCCTGAGCTGGGGCGAACTCTTGACTTGGAGTAGATGAGCTTACTCTTGAAAACGTCATCTTCGTATCCAAATCGTAAGTACATTGCCACTCCTAAGTGGTATTTGGAGGCGTCTGCGAAAACAATCAACTGGATAGACTTGTAGTTGTAGTTATCGATCAACTGTCTGGGTATGGTGTAGGAAGTTTCGGTGAATTGTGCTGCCACTGTTCTCCACAGTGGAAGCAGCTCTTCAGGTATCTTGTCGTCCCACTTCATCTTCTTCTCACAGAGAATCGAGAAGAATCTTTTCAGTTGAACCGTGATCGGGGCAACCCAACCACTTGGATCGTATGTCATCGCTTTGAACTGGGCGACTTCACGTTTGCTGGGGATCCCTTCTGGTGGAGTAGGAATTTTGATCTCAATGGTATCCTCTTCGGAGTCCCATTTATGACCAAGTAGTTTTCCTACCGTTTGCGGGGATCTGTCCTTCTCAGCCATCCGTTCTTCTACTGCTCGGGAGTTGCAAAGGAATTCTCGAAGATTCATGTGCATGTTGTTGCATTTGCTCTTGGACTTCTCATAGCACATCATCATGTCTTCTTCGGACATTGACGTGAACATGAGATTGTCCACATAGAGATTCTCCAAGATCCTATCGTTGAATTCGTCGACGTCCAAATCCAGATAAGTCAGTATGGTAACCGCCAGCAAGAAGGGTGAGCATGTTACACCAAACGGAAGTCTGGTGAACCTGTAGACAACTATGTTGCTTTCTTTGTATCCTTCGCTGGGGTCTTTCAGCCACAAGAACTTCATGACGTCCCGAAACTTTTCCTGCACCACGACAGTGTGGAAGGCCTTCTCGATGTCCGAAGTCATCAAGAATTTGGAGAGTCGACTTCGGAGGAGAATTCCTAGAATTGCTTGAAGTATCGAAGGTCCTGGATACAATGTGTCGTTAAGAGACAACTCATTTTTCATGTGGGATGATGCGTCCAGAACGATCCGTAGCTTCGTCGTCAATGAATCCTCTTTTACGACAACTCGATGGGGAATAAAATACTCTGGTCCAACTGCTGGGGTACCTGGTATCACCTCTTCGATGATTCCAGATTCCAGTTGTTTAGCGATAATTTCATGGTAGGCGTCTCTGGACTCCTTCTTCTGAAGCTGCTTATCTAATAGAGATGCTAACCTTCGTTTTGCAATCGGAAGGTTACTTGCTAACTCCATTTGACGTCCGTTGAAAGGTAGAGCAACCTGAATTCTCCCATCCTTATCTCTGATTGCCGACTTTTTGAATTCGGCAATGAGCTCGTTGTTCAGAGTTTCCTTGTCTTCTCGCTTAGTTGGGGGCTCGATTCCAAGTACTTCAAATGACCATAGCTGCTCAATTTGTTTGTCCAGTTTTTTGTTGGAAACGGAGCTGGGGTGGCTAGTTTTCTTGCTTCCTACCAAATCGTGATCTTCCGACTCGATAGTGTGAATCCATACTTGATCCAATTCGCCGATGATGTTGACTTCCCTCTTGTCGTCGATTGGCAAGAACGATGCTTCCAGTACCGGAGGGTGGATTATGTGTCCGACTTTTAGCTGTTCGACAGATCTTCCGCTGGGTAGATACAATACTTCCGGCGTTTGGATATTCTTTATCTTGTTGAGAATGTTGTTGCCAAGTATCATATCGATTGGTTGCCCGTCCCAATATTTGAGACCTGTGATACCGTCGATGTCCAGTTGGTGGCTCCTAAGCATTTCCAGATCTTCTCTGGAATGATCCGGTGCCGTGAACTTTGTCGTCATTCTATGATAGCTGGGTATACAAGAGAACCACGACTCTCCGTCTCGGTCTCTTAGCACCAGCTTATAGAATATACACCACGATGGCTGGCTCTCTGCCACAAACCCAGAGTATCTCGTCAACCTCTTCCCAACTTCTTCCAACTTCAATCGTGCGGCCGCATCAGTGGAGATTATAGATACTTGAGCACCAGTATCCACCAATGCTACGATCTTTTGTCCGGACGGTGTTTGGAGTTGAATGAAGGGTAGTTGTGCCTGAAGGTCTGTGATCTTGTTTACCTTTATGACGATAGGGGCTGGGGGTGGTTGATTATCGGTTTGGTTGATGAAGCTCATGTCGACCATGAAGTCATCTGACGATGAGAATGTGTCGCATGTGAAAGTTGATGGTGAGTGAGCACTAATTTCGGGATTTTCTTCTTCAGAAGTAGACAAGAAACTCTTCGTTTCTTCCGAAGATATATAGTTAGTATTGTTAGTTCCAATTAGTGGCGTTTTTTCTTGACATTGATCATATATTGTAGAACTTGGATAATTAACATTTGATAGAGTTATCTGAGGAGCAATTGACAGGGGCGAGACATTAGTAGATGGCACAGCTGGGGGGTTAGGTGAGTTTGAATCAGAAGTCGGAGGGTCGAGCCTCCTCTCCATGAAACAACTGGTGTTCCAATTCTTCATCGTCTTCGTAGTTGACACTTTCCGTAATCATGACTCGGATGTTGTCCTTGTCTTTGATCTGGGGGCAATGGGCGGTGTAGTGACGTTTGTAGCAGTTCAGGCAATTGAACCTTGATTTGCAGTCAACGACGCCATGCTGACTCGAGAGACAGTTGAAGCACAGCATCTTGTTGGCCACCGCTTTCAGCTTCTTTTCTACTGGAAGAGTGCACTCGCTAGCACAGTGATCTGCTGCTTCGCAATATGTGCATGGCACGACCTTTCCTGGTGGCGCGAATTTGACTTTCTTATCCTGTCTCCTACGCGATTGATAGGAATTGCTGGCTCCTCTTCCCTCCCATCTTTGCGCAAGCTGGGGATTATTCGTTCGACCGACATGGTTTACTTGAGTATTGTAGATTTCTTTGGTGGAGCTTTCGGAGTCTTCAATGCTCTTATTCAGCTCGATTGTGTCGAGGATCGCGTTGATCAACTCCCGCAAAGTTGGGTTGCCTCCACTCGTCCGTTTGTGCGCGGCTGCGCGTAGCTGCTTGGGGAGTCTCTTGATAAGAGATTCCTGGAGGAATGGGTCATTTGGGTTTACGCCAAATGCCTTCAGTTTTCCCGTGTAGGTGGCAAAGGTATTGATCGATTTTGTCAACACGTCGTAGTTCTCGCTGGAGAAATCCAGTTCCTCGATCTTTCGTAAGAGTGCCTTCTTTTGAGTGCTGCTTCTGCAGAACTGTCTCTCAAGGTCTTCCCTCAAGTTCCAGTAGGCTCCCTCTGTGAACTCGTGTGGGCAGTGTTGCTCCGAGATTTCTTTTGGCAGGAGTCGAATGAGCATCATCAGCTTTGACTTCACTGGGATCGCCACGTTTTCGTGTACCATGTCGTCAAACTGAGCCATGAACAGCGGAAACTGGTGCTCCTCGCCTCCAAACGGTTGGATCATTGCCATGATTGAGTGCACAATTGACGCCGTCGTTCCTGCTGGGGTTTCCTGAACGTGTAGCGGTCCTCTGTGCTGGGAGTGTTGGTGTTCTTCTGGGTAAGCACGATTTTGTCCCCAGTGGAACTCCTCTCTTTGCGACGCATGGGGTCTTCCCTGTGAAGCTCCGACCATGTCTTGCTGGACATTTGAATGATGACCTCTTCTTCCAGGATATCCTCCGGCAGGTGCGGTATCCTCACGGTCGATTTCATCAACTCTCTTCGAGTTGGGAAATCCGCTGTGTGGACGTTGCTCTTGTTGCAAGGCAATCGTGTTCGCGATCTTGGTGATTGCTGCCTCAATTGCTGACAGTCTCCAGGCGTCTTTGGAGTCTTTTTCGTTCACGAACTTATTCAACTCTCTCAGAGCTTTCCCCGTGGCTTCTTGTGTTTTCTCCATGGCAGCGACTCGACTGAAGAATCTGTCTTCGAGAACTATGCGTGTCGAGCCGTCGGAATCCTCGCTGGGGTTTCTCTGCCGATACTGTCTCGCTGATTGATGAATGGACTCAATCCTCATAGCGGTGTTCGTTCTCTCCGGAATTTCTTCCAACAGCTCACTGCGATACCTGATAGACTTTCTCCGGTTGAGGTCCTCCAGATCCCATTCCTCATTGTTGTACTCGGTGTTGAGGAACTGTTCCAGTCTTCCCATTTGAGATAGGGGAGCGTGTTTGGTGTTTGCGCCGATATTGTTGAGTCTCTTCGACCCTTCAGTGTTATCGGTCACTTGAGAGTTGGATGTAGTTCCAACGAGGCCGGAGGTTGGAGGGGTCGTGTTGTTTGATGCTCCGAGTTGTTGGACAGGTACCGCTGGGGGTGGTCGTTTGTCAGTCTTTGATCGATCTTCTCGATCGTGGACTTGACGCGTGCCAACACAACCGCATAGTTGATTGACTGTAGATGAGCTTTCATCTCCTCCCGAATCGTATCCTGTCTCTCCGGAGTCTCATCTTCTTCGCCAACCGCTTTACGAATGTCGGCTTCGAGCTCTTCAAGTCCAGGAAGTTTGTCCATGAGAGACTTCTGCTTTTTTGCCAGATTGTCGTTCTTGAGCTCTCGCATGTCTACTTCCAATAGGATGTCCGCCTCATTGCATTCATCATCGGCTTTGCGCACCGTTCTCGTTGCTTTTTGGCGATATCCTTTCAGAAATTCCATGGTTGAGCTGGGGAATGTGGATCCAAGTTCTGCAATGAAGATCCAATTTAGTTTGTGATTGGAACGCGCAAGTGTTTGATATGTTGAGCGATAACGAATGATTGACGACAGGAATAGAAAAAAAAGATTTTGCTCGAAAAATGAAAGTGAGCTCGTGTCGATCCGTCCTCCTTGCTGTGTATCGTTTCCTTGCGCTCGCACTTCCTTCGTAAGTGTCTTTTTATGTCCTCTTCGGACTGATACATACGTATGTTGATGTGATGAGTTTGATAAAACTTGAGTTGCTGTGTGACAGCGTGTGTGAGTTGATTGAAGTTGAGTTTTTGATGGAGATTTATGTGATGGGTTCCAACCCGTGTCAGCATGTTTGAAGGCTGCTTGTCCATTCTAGCATTTTTGAAGTTGCTCGTACCGTGTTAGCATTTTTAAGGCTGCTCGTACCATCTTAGCATTTTTCGAGGGCTGTCGGTACCCAGACGATTTTCCGAGGGCTGTCCGTACCCTGACAATTTTTCGAGGGCTGCTTGTACCATCCTAGCATTTTGAGGCTGCTCGTACCATCTTAGCATTTTTCGAGGGCTGTCTGTACCCAGACGATTTTCCGAGGGCTGTCCGTACCCTGACAATTTTTCGAGGGCTGCTCGTACCAGGTGATCGTATCTGTACTAGACCTCGTTGGCGTAGTCCTTCCATCCAGGTCATTCGGGACTTAGAAGTCGAGAAGTCGGTTCCGGTCTTGCTCCTCCGGATGGGCACTGACTAGAAGACATCTCTACTGTTTGATGAGCTGGGTGTGATGGGCCTGTCGTCCACGCTTCTTGAAGAAATTCTTGTCCTTGGTTTCCTTCTTCCGCTTAGACGTATTCGACTTCCTTTCCTCCATTAGTCGTTCCTAATACGATGGGGGCCACGTCGTATCCCTCATTCCTCTTCTGGAGAGGTATGCTGGGGGTTGATTCTAACATTGACTCAGCAGCTCAAGAAGTCAGAAATTGAGCTATACGCTTCTCTTCGAAGGTCATGCTGAGTAAGTCTTTGCATGTTCCGTCTGGATTGATTGTGTTTCCCACCCGTCGAACATGCTGGGGGCGGGGGTGAAACATTCCAGATTCTTCGGCGCATCGTGCATTTCCTTCCGGTTTCTTGGGAGTCCATAGAAACTCCATCCTCCTTTACGGTGTGGGTTCTCCGATGTCCTTTGCTGTGTGCAAAGGCGTTCATGTTGCTTGGATTCCTCTTCGGAAGGACATGCCGTGCGTTCTCCGTCGAACATGCTGGGGGCGGGGTGGTTTCTCGGTTCCGCTCTTCGCGTAACCGATACATTTGCCCTTTCCTTCGTCCATTGTAGACTCAGCTTCAGGTTAACTCTTCGGAATTCCTTATACTTCTTCGGCATGCGGTACTGCTCGAATAAACGTTTATACGACGTTTTGGAGTGACTAGATGATGTGCTCCGGCTCACTTGATTGCGTGTGACCACCGTTGCTGGGGAAAGATCATCATCTAGCTTCACCACTCCTTGAATTGCGTTGTGTTGCCACCGTTCCTGTTGTTATTGGGATTTATATGAGGAACACCCACTTCGACTTCCGATTGAACGGCTCTTGTGGCTTCTTCAGCCCCATTCCAGTAGCTGCCTTCTCGCGGCGGCTTCCGATCACTGTCTACTGCATCCGATTGATTCTCCTCTTCGGAGAATTTGTGCAGACTCTTCATTGTCTCTTTCATCGCAGTCGATGACTCCTTTGAGCTTCGTCGTCTCCATCGCGTCCGACTTTGACTTCCTTCTTGTTGTCGATAGAGCATTGATCACCATGATGAGTTCCTGTGCTCTGCTCGGGTGAAACAGTAGACAGGTAATTCACATTTGATGCTCGCGTCCTTATCGCCAGCACAACGACTCTCTTCGAGCCGATTGCTGTCGAATTCCACTAGAAATTGCATCGTTATTGCCAACGCCACGAATCTCTTCGATTCGGCTGGCGAAGCTCCACTTGAAGTTGACATCAACTACCAGAATGGCTTCTACACATTGCTCTCACACTCTTCTACTATTCGTGAGCTGGGGAGCGTTTCGCAATAATTTCGAAATTCCGTCTCACTGAGTGAATGCTCGAGAACCTGAAATTTGTATAGCAACTTACAATTACAGCGAAATCGCTTTGCTTTTGGTCCAGAAAAAAAAATTATCACATAGATTGCATCATTTTCTTTTCGCCGACGACCAATAACTAATAAAATCGATAATCCGTATCATCGTGATTCTTCTGTTGAAAAAATCGGCTCTCCTCTTCGGAGAGTCAATTGCTTTCGCTTTCCGGCGAAATGTTATCGAAAAAATCGATAATCCGCTTCACCTCGGTCCTTTCTAGAAAAAAAATTAACCTTCTTCTTCAGAAGGCTAATAGTTTTCTTTTCCGGTCGATTGCACCATGTGGAGACGGGGGTTTGAATGGCTGGTGAGGCCCGCACCGTCACACCATAGAAAGCGGATTGGGTGGAAAGGTTCCAGAGAATTCTCGTGTTAGACGAGACTGTGTATCGATAGAATAGTGGTGGTTCAGTGGTTCAGTGGTTTAAGAATAGAATGTAGCGAATAACAGGTTTATTTAGTGAAAACCTTGCTGGGGGAACACGATAGTAGAGAGCGGTGAGCGAGTCACCGTCCCATAGGTGGGGAATATGTGTGAAGTGAGAAAAGAACAAAAGCGAAACGAAAGAAGAGAGTTTCGCGGGCAAATTACAATTGTTCTGGAAGAATCCCGGTCGTTTCGCGCCAAGCTGTCGACATTTGAACTTTGTCCCGTGGAGCGCAGTTGCATTATCGCTTCCAATCGCGAGTAGTCGATTGGAGGCGATTTCCGGTGGATTTTCCATTGATTTGAGCGAGAAGCTGGGGAAGTTGAACACACAATATATTGACAGAATTTATATAGTAAACTCTGGCCATAAACTAATCTCTTCGATTAGAATAAAGCGCGAATTACCCAAAGTTGATGAGCAGAAAGGTCGCGTTAATAACAGCCAGGTTATGGGCGCGACATCATGTGATTCTAACTCTAAATACTATCTGCAAGCGTTCAATTACTCCACAAATATTTACTCTTTCCACGTCAGCCAAACAAAAAAATAATAGCGTACTTTCATTCCATCAATCTTTGGGTGTTTATCAGTTTGGTGTTCTTTGTTCCCCTTTTTGTTGTATGCCCACCTGTGACTAGTAGCCGACTGGTCATTGCCTCCAAAAAATAGATGACTATGGGACAAACGACGGCGATGAAGTTTTGGCGAGTGCTCCGGGGAGTGGTATTCTGAATTTTCATTTATTTAATGAGTCGTCACGTCAAGAACTTACGACTCCTGCACTTCTCCTTCCGCTCCCTCTTCTCGATATCGTGGAAGCGATTTCCAAATAGAGAATGGCCGATTCGCAGCTCGTCATAGAGATGGGCAGCGGAGTTCCAGCGGATAGCGCTAAAAATTTATTCAGTTTTTTATTCGGATACAAAAAAAATAGACCTACTCCTTCTTAAGATAATCCGGTGCAGCATGCAAAGTCTCCTCGGTAAGGCTGCTGATGATGCAGTCGCAACGGATGGTGCAGGAACAGATGGGCATCTGAAATTGGATTGTAGGAGACGTGGGGATTCTGATGCTATAACCAGATTTTTGATAGGCCAAAAATGAGCTGAGTTATCTTCTGAAGAGACAAAGGTATTGGGGGGGGGAATTGCCAGTGGTAGGCTACAGTGACCAAGATTGTCTGTTACACTGGCCAAACAATTTAGTTTTAGTTATGTAACTTTGTTCATTTCTGACCTATTAAAAATCTGATTACAGTTTTAGAATTATTAGGTTTTCAGCTTTCTGAACATAGTAAATTCATTAAAATTACAGTTCTTAAAAAGTCTGAAAACCTCCTTGTAACTCACTCCATTTTCATCTTGCCAAAAATTGGACTACAGTTTCAGAATTCTCATGCTTTCCGTTTTCCTTATATGTATCCTATTTCAATTTATAACTTCTGTGAAAATCCTCACCTTTAACTGATGACTCAACACCTTTGGCAAGCGATGATTCCTGGAAGAACTCATTTTATGTATATGCGAATGAAAACGTCTATAGGTTTAAAAAGGGGCGTGGCTTAAAATTGGACGGATTAAAGATACAAAACGACTTGGATAAAGGATTAGAGATATTGTTCGAATGCTTTTTTTCAGCTGTGAATATTTGATTAGGGGTAAAAAATCAAAATAAGATTTGTTGGTTTCGCACGATCACACTCTAAATAAATATGAGCTGGGTTTTTGGAAAAACTGAGGAAAATTTTAATTAAAATTCACTTTTTGTGTTTGTTTTGCCAGGAGGGAGATCTTTGTCTGAAAACGAAAACGAGATTCTTTTAAAAAACAGGAATTATCTTCTTCCTTCTAAAAATAGAACATCAAAGAACACCCCTTCGTGGCATTCCTTATCAGTTTGTACATATATGTGTATGACTTTTGAAGAATATGTACAAAGAGAGAAAGAGAGAAATATCAAAGAATCAGAGGAGAGTGGTGGGTCTTCGAAAAGATTGGTGACGTCACTGGTCAGACACGAGACTAAAATAGATATTGAAATTGAGAAGGGATGATAGTTTGATTTATATTTTGGTATCGTCCAAACAGAGATTAGCAAAGAAACCTTAAAAAGTGATACATTCAGACTGGATCTGGGAAGTAGAGTCACGGTTTGGTTGCTGGAAATTGTCAGTGTAAGTCTACAATGACCAAGATTGTCAGTGTAAGTCTACAGTGACCAAACAATTTGCAGGCCGGTCAGGAGACGTGGCACGGTTCAAATTTTTTGGTTTTTTGTTTAAAATGTAGATAAAGTCTAGCACTACATTTTTGCAGTTGACAACTTTTTGGTAGAACTTTTCTCTGTGGAGATATAACTTGTTAAAACACGATGACCAGTTATTTCACTGTGAAACAACTTCGGGACGTTTCGAAATGTTATGTATTAGAAACGCTCAAGATCGCTTTATAACTGGGACATTATGAAACTCGTTATTTATATCAGAATCTGACATTTCGAAAGTCCGATTGGTTTTCGAACGTCTGGTTTTCAGATGTCTCAGTTTTGAAGAATCTCGGAACAAAACTTTATGACCAGGTGCTTCAAAACCGGTACATTCTAAAATTAGCCGTTTTGAAACCAGTTACATAACGACTCGATTTTAAACCAAACAAACTGCTTGACCCGTCAAAAAGTATGACCTGATATCATAGTTCAATTAGAAAACGTGAAAAAGCATAAAGAATAATGAGAAGACACTATTATTCAAGCGTAATAGCTCATTATAAGCTAAAAACTCCCATAAAAATAGAAATAGAACTTTCATCTCACCAGAAGCCCTTCTTCTAAAAAAAGTTTAGGAAGCCATTTTTTCCAAAATAAGAAAAAAGTGCCTAGAGGGGGTGAGGCAAATAACGATTAGAGAGAAAAATGATGTTTGGTCATTCAATAGACATTCAAAAGTGATGAGGAGAACATAAACAACAACTTGAAAAAATGAAAGCTTTTCAAAAAAAAATTGATAAAAAATTGGAAAAACTCTGAGCTCCGTTAGAAGGGCCTCAAGTTTGCCAAGTATCCCATATTAGAAAAAAAAACCGAGACGGGCGGTGCACACACAAGATTTATCGAATAACGTGTGGCTGCTCATTGCAGCGGAAATATTAGGATGAAGAGTCCTAATCCCCCAATTAGCACTTGCTTCATGTCTTCTTGAATCATATATGAATTATATACGGATTACACAAAAAAACTTTATTCAAAGAAATGTTATGAAAGAGAAGTAAGAGAATACTGAAAAAAAGTCGTCACTCTACTCAAAAAATTGAAAAAGAAAAGAAAAGAAAGTTGTGTGTGTTCGAAAATACAGAAAAAATGCTTCGTGACTTGAAAAATGAATCCAATGGCATTGTGGTAATACTGGCGGATTATTTAAAAGGAGAAGGAGAGCATGGGGGAGGAGTTCACTGTGATCGGATGACAGTGCGGATCACCTGTTGTTGGCCGGTCTGGAAAAAATTGGGATTATATTAGTCATTGTTGTTGTGTGACATGAGCCGTGTAAGCGTGTTAAAAGTGAGTTTGACTGTTTTAAAGTTTCCGAAACTTTAAACTTTTTCTTTTAAAATTCGAAAACTTTGAACAAAAACGATTGATTTTGAGTAAAAATCAATGTGTCTGGCGCGCCTTTGACGCATTTTTTGAAAAACTTGACTGATTGTTTTTTAAAACATATTGATGATACGCCAGGTAGTCCGAAATATCAAAAAAACAAAAAAAAATCCAACAAAAACTATCGATTTTGACTTGAAATGTGTGCATCTGGCGCGCCTTTGACGCGCGTTTGGAAATATACTCATTTCTTCGAAATCATAAAGTTGCGTCTTGATATTATCGATAAAACATTATATAATTGAAAAGCTGAAGAAGTGAGGATTCTGAATCTATTTTCCAAATTTTTCTAGGTCAAAAACCAGTAGAGATAGACAGATTTGAAAATGTAAAGTTTTGAAATGTCCAGTTTAAAATGTCATTGTTTCAAAAAAGTTAAGTCTCAGAATGTACGGTTTTAGAATGTCAAAAATTAGGAATTTGACAACTTGATGTGGATTTACGCCGTCAATCTACAAATAGCGTTAGTTGTTATAAGCTACTAACTAATAAGTACCAATCTAACAGATTTTAAAAGAAAAAAAAAGCAAAGCATTACATTTTGAAAATGAAACGAAAAAAGTGTGAGGAGTTAGTGATTATTTTAAGCCTGAATATGTCCCATGCGAAGGCTATTCACCGCTTGTTGTTGGTCGACCTGCAAAAATTGGTGTCAATTAACATTATAGTTAATTTATAATTACCTCAGCTGGATTGTAGCGGGTCTCGATTTCACCGGTGGATTCCACAACTGAAATTTTTAAATTTATAAAAGTTTTTCAATTTTCCAAAAATGTGAATCGAATCAATTTTTTAAAAAATTACTTCAATTTGTAATTTTTACCTTGATATTGTGGTGGCGGTGGTGGCCACTGTCTCTCCATTTTTTTGGTTGGAATATGCTTTTGGAGCACCTCGACCTGCTCACGCTCGTGAGCCTCAGCCTCCGGTGGGGGCCATTGGACGACAGGCATGTGTTGGGGTCCTGAGAGAATGTTAGTTGGAGATAGGGATGATTTTTTTGTGATTTGATGCTAGGGACAAAGGTATTGGGAGGGGAGTTGGTTGCGGGGACGGAAATTGTCCGTGTAAGTCTACAGTGACCAAAATTGTCACTGTAGGTTACACTGACCAAACGATTTGTACGCCTGTCAGGAGGCGTGTCATGGTCCAAAATGTTTTGTTTTTTGTTTAAAATGTAGGCAAAGTCTAGGACTACATTTTTGTAGTTGATAACTTTTTGATCTGACTAACCAAAATCAGTCAACGACGACTCGTTCTCTGGTGGTGGCCAAACGCGATTGATTCTCGACGTCTTCCCCCAAACAGCTTGCTTTTGAATTCCATTCTGATCTTGTTGAATCCAGGCGGTATCCTCATTAGCCTTAACGACGAGTGGGGAGTGTCTAAATCCGAATTTCCAATAAAATCCCCCGAGTAGTTATTACTCACCCCTCCTTCACCAACTCATCTTGCGGTGGTGGCCAGACAGCCGACATACGCGCCGGTTTGTAGATACTTCTTTGTAGCTCGTTTTGCTCATTGTTGACCGGCACCCAATCTTGAGTCTTGGTCTTTGGCGCCGCCTCGATCTCGTATTTCGGCTCTTCGGGGAACTCGTTCCATTGGACTTTGTGGTAGGAGGCGGGCTGCGCGACGATTGTGCGCTGAAAGGGGTATAAGGACGTGTCAGGCTTGAAATGGGGGGGGGACTTACTTGAATCTCCTTTTCACTCAATTCTGGAATCGAGATTTTGCCCACTTGCGGTTGTTGGATCTCTACTGGGACACGGCGTTGGGTTTGCCAGCAGGCGTCGTCCTGGAAATATTGGAATTCAAATTGTTACATTATTTTCGAAATTTTGTAACTCTCCGGATGTTTTTAATACAAACATTTTCAGCACTTTTTGATGATGTTACACAGAAATGTTGAAAATGACATCGTCGTGCTGGTCATCGTGCTTTAACAAGTCATATCTCCACAGGGAAAAGTTCTACCGGAAAGTTGTCTACTACAAAAATGTAGCGCTAGACTTTACCTACATATTAAACAAAAAAACCCAAAAAATTTGAACCTTGCCACGCCCCTGGCAGGCTTACAAGTTTTTGGTCAGTGTAACCTTCAGGTCACTGTAGACTTACACTGACAATTTCCTTTTAACTTTGTTATTTTTTAAGCCTTGTTTTTTTTCCCAAAAAAAGTTAATTACCATCGGTTTAATTGGCTTCCGATTGAAATCGGTGTTGTTCAGATAATTAGCCTGTTGATGAGCCAACATTGTAGCTGAATGCACACAAAAATTTAGCGGAGGTAAGAAGAAGAAAACGAAATTATATATTTTTCGAAAAAAAGAAAAGAAGTCACGTCATATAGAAATCTGAAGTAGTGGGGAAGTAGAGAATGGAGGGGAAAATAAATTGGTGGTGAGAAAGCTATGAATGAGAAAATGGGGTTTTTGGGGGGGAAGGAACGAGAGAAAAAGGGCAGAGTGTTTTTGTTTTTACTTTTTGGAAGTAGCAGTCATTAATCAAAAATGCAGATTTTTTTGCAACCAAATTCTGAGAATGGGATGTCAGAAAGTGAGGTAAGAGGGAGAGGCACCTTAGGCTCCGCCCGATTCAGCGAGTAGACCATGCGGCAAAATTGCAAAAAGGGGCGGAGCCTGACCAGGTACCGTTTTTTGGTATTATGTTGACCAACTACCAAAAAAAAAAACAAATTTCAATAAATGAAATCACTATGCTATTTTCATACTTTTGTCATTCATGATGTCAGTATTCATCCCACTGCTTCAAATTTTCAGATATATCCTAATCAAAGCAAGGACTACATTTTTGTAGTTGGCAATTTTCAGGTAGGACACCCCTCTGAGCAGAAAGACAGACGGGAGACAGGAATTGAGTCCGTCTCAAAACTTGTCAACCACAGTCGACTGGCTATAACTCTCTGAGGAAGACTCCTACAAAAAAGTTGTCAACTACAAAAATGTAGCCCGTGTCTTGTTTAGTACATCTACCAAAAATTGGGATAATGGAACAAAAACGGGCGGTATGGCAGCGAAACTCCGGAACGGGCGGTGGCTAACCTCTGGTCATCCTGTCTTGCCCGGGTTCTTACTTCGCTGTACCATTACTCTTCAGGGAGGGGTCCTATCAAAGAATTGTCAACTACAAAAATGTAGGCCTAGTTTTGCTCAGTACATACGCCAAAAATTGAGAAAGTAGAGCAAAATCTGGTAAACCCTAGAAGCAATCCCCCAAATTTCTGCAATTATCAAGCAAGCTAACCAATAAAAAAGAGAAGTCGAAAAATCAAAAGAAAGCAGCAAAATTGCATTGTTTTTCCCTCCCGAGCCCTCCGGAGCCATCTGCCTGGGCTCCCGCCCCCAATTGCTCCAGTATCTCTTTCCTTTCCTCCAATACGCTATTTCCAAGCGGGAAGAAGAGCAGAAGAAGAACGGGAAAACAGAAGAAAAGAGTGTAAAAGTGGTGTGGCTGGCAGCAGCTTCGGGGCAACACGTCAGTGTGTCTTTTCGAAAAAATAGAAAAAAAATGAAAAAAAAGTTTTAATTTCCGGTTTCTGCATTCAAAAAGCGGTAAAAATAACTTGGTCTCTGAGAGAACTTTTCTAAATACCAATCTCCAGGGGGACACAAGGGACACACCTTCTGACTGATTGACGTCTTTGGGCTCAAAAATTTTGTATTTTTGGAGTGGCAACAATAAATGTAGTGTGCTCAGATGATTCGACGCAATTTTAAATTATGAGTTACGTATTGGTAAAAGAGTAAAAATACAATTGTTATTGTTTACTCCTGGGGATCTCGCGGAGCACAAGAACCCAATGACAACTGTGTGATAAACGATTTGAGATCTGGGATATCAGGATTCGAGAAGAAGTGTAAAAATGAAGGGGGAGACGTGTGAAAAGGAGGGAGCGGTTTTTTTTTGGATCTTTTGGGGGGAAAATTGGATGATGGCTTTGAGTGATCAAGGAGCACATCACGTTTTTTTTTGGATTGTAAATACCAAGAGGGATTTTGATCAGTGGGCACAGATGTGTCTTGAAGACAGTGAAAAAAGTTTGAAATGTTAAAATTTACGTCAAATTAGCACAATTACTGCCCACGAATACGCTTGCAACAGTAAAATAACTGGTCATCGTGCTTTAACAGGCTATATCTTCACAGTGAAAAGCTGTAACAGAAAGTTGTCAACTACAAAAATGTAGCACTAGACTTTACCTACATTTTAAACAAAAAATCCAGAAAATTTAGATCGTGCAACGCTTTCTGACAAGCCTACAAACTTTTTGGTCAGTGTATCCTACAGTGACAATCTTGGTCACTGTAGATTTACACTGACAATTTCCCGCAACCACTAACTATCTCGCTACTTTTTGATCTGGTGTTAAAATTTTATGGTTTCAAAATCTCACGGTTTCAAAGTGTCAAGATTCTAAAATGTCATATTTTAAAGGTTCAAAATACTCTATTTTCAAGAAATTTGGTTTCAAAATTGGCATGGTTTCGAAAATATCCGATTTTAAAATGCCATGCTTTTGAAATAATAAAGTTTCATAATATCATAATTTCAAAAACAGTGAGATTTTGAAAAAATTTAAAATTTGTTTCTCTGTGAAAGATCTAACCCAAATTTCAGCCAAAAGAAGAAATACTCACCGCCAATATCACCGCTTTGGGTCCTCTCTCGACTTGATTCATGCTGTTGACTGGTGCTTCTCTTGTCTCACTATCAGCGACCCACCGTTTCGCCCCTTCCAACTGTTGTCCCTTTTGTACGGCCTGAAAAGAAATTTGTCATTTTGAGGAGGAAAATTTCGAAAAAAAAACAAAGTGTATCTATCGATAAGACGGTGGGGGAAATCTTAGCCATCATCCCACACTATTTGTTTAGCTATCGAAAAGTCGAGATCGAGGGAGATAGAGCTCCACCTTCTTGACACTTTTTCTATTACTCGCTGAGTCAAGTGAACGGTTTTTATATTTTTAGAAAACTTGTTTGCCTACCATTTTCTCCTTCTGCTCCTCCGGCTTCTCCACGAACTTTTGCGCGAGTTGGTCCGCCTGGATTTGTGGTTTACGTGCCATAACTGGTGACATGGCAAGGTGACCGCCGATCGCGTATTCTTGCTCTTGTTGCTGGAAGTATTTATATATTATATAGTGGGGTTGAGAGAGAAAAGTGTAAAAAATAAAAAATATATCCGCCCGATGTGAAAGTGAACACATGTGGGCCCTGCTCCTCAAGAGCTCTTGGCGGAGCATCTATCCCCCCCTCCCCTCTCTGGTACCTACCAAAACCGTCTGCCGCAACGCAGTCTTTCCTGTGGGCGGGGCAACAGCGGTTACAGGTTTTGGTTGCTCTGGTTGTGGTCCCTGAGTGGTCACTTTGCCTGGCGTTCTGCTCCATTTTGGTCCGGTGGCTGCGTGAATTTCTTGTGGAGCTGGTTGAGATTGAGTGAGAGCTCCTTTTGGAGCATTTTGTGAAGTTGTGGAGGTCTGGGCTTGGGCTTGTGGTTGGGGTTTAGCGGTTTGTTGAGGTTGCGGCTTAGCGGCTTGAGACTGTGGCTTAGCGACCTGGGCTTGAGGTTGAGGTTTGGCAGGTTGGGTGGCTTGGGGTTTTACTTGTGCTTGTTGAGGTTGTGGCTTAGCGGCCTGAGCAGCCTGAGCAGCAGCTTGAGCCTTTTTCTGAGCCTCTTCCTGTGCCTTCTTTTGAGCAGCTGCCTGAGCTTGGGCCTGAGCCTGCTGAGCTTGCTGAGCCTTCTTCTGAGCTTCTTCCTGAGCCTTCTTCTGAGCAGCGGCCTGGGCCTGAGCCTGCTGCTGTGCCTGCTGCTGAGCCAGCTGAGCCTTTTTCTGGGCCTCTGCTTGAGCCTGAGCCTGAGCCGCCTGCGCCTTCTTCAGCGCCTCTTCCTGAGCCTTCTTCTGCGCTTCTTGTGCTCTTGCCAGCGCCTCTTGCTGAGCCTTAGCCTGACTTTGCGCTTGAGCTTGAGCGGCTTGAGCTTTCTTCAAGGCCTCCTCCTGGGCCTTCTTTTGTGCTTCCTGGGCTCTTGCCAACGCCTCCTGTTGAGCTTTTTTAGCCTGCTCCTGTGCGGCTCTCAGCGCTTCTTGTTGAGCTTGTTGGGCTTGATTTTGTTGGGCTTGATTAGCTTGAGATTGGCTCTGAGCCTGAGCGACTCTCGCGGCGGCTGCTTGAAGCGCAGCGGCTTGTTGGGCTTTCGCGAGTTGTTGAGCCTCGAGCATCTTTTGGTGTTGCTCCAAAGCCTTCTTTTCTGCTTCGGTTTTTTCTTGAGATTGGGTTTGCTGGACGACGACCTCGTTCTGTTGTCTCTCACTAGCCAGGTTACCAATTTGACTCAATACTTGCTGCGCGGCTTGTGCGGGGGTTTGCGCGACACGGATTCCGAACGACTTCCGGCGAGTGGTGACAACGATCTGAATAAAGAATTAAAAATTGATTATTTTGATAGAAAATGGAATAAATACCTCCCCATCAGACTCCTCCTCCGACGACGTTCCATCGTGTCTATTGACTCCTGAAGACGTGGATTGTATAGGGGATTCTTCAGAAGTCGGACGCTTCTTGAGGGTTACGACGATTACTGGAGAGGGAAAGGGCGTTAGATTAGTTAGTAAAAGGAAAAAATGTTTAGAGATGGGTTTGGGAATCTACAATTAAAATCTACAAGAACTTACCAGTGTCCGGCATGACGGGATTTTGGATTCAGTTTGTGTTGATTATCAACAAGGGAGATGTTTTCGGGGAGGATTGTTTGTTGGATGGGTGATGCGAAAAGATAAAGAGAAAACGAGGCGAGTCAGTTGTTTCTTATGGTTTTTGGCGATTTCCGACTGATTTGAAGGCGAGCACTGATCGATGAGAGATGAGAGAGAAGAGAGAAAGACACCCCCTCAAAAAATGAGAGAAACGAAAACAGATTGTGTGGATGGGAGGGAGGATCAAAGGGATAGAGAGAGAAAGAGAAAATATGTATAAAAAAAGGTCAGGTGTGGCGATGAATGAGTCGTTGCTGTCAGAGGAGCAATTGTGATTTGGGAAGAATTGGGAAGAATGAATGGGAACTGGTTTAAGAGGGGGAAGAAATGAGTAAATAGTTTATAGTTGCAACATTGGAGAGATATTGATATTTGAGTTTGAGAAAAAAAGTTTGACGTAAAACATCTTGGATTCATTTATAACTCTGTAGGAAGGGACTATAAGAAAAGTTGTCAACTACAAAAATCTAAAGAAGGCCTCCGAGTGACCAGGACGTGAGCAGCCACATCATTGGAAAGCTGGAAAAACGCTGATTTCAAATATATATTCAGTTTTTGCCCTAGAGGCCTGGTATTCGAAAAAAATGAGGTCAAAGCTTGGGCAGTAAGAAGTTTTGCATAAAACGACTGAGAATGGAATAACTGTTTGACCAGTGTATCAATTTTTAAAGAAAAAGTAAAGTGAGCAATTTAATTAGAAGAAACCAAACTAATTGGGATTCTGAAATTGTTTTTGTATTTAAGACAAAACCAGACACTATGCGTTTAACTTCGAAATGTTTGAAATTCGGTTATTTGCAGTATTTGACACTCTTTGCTAAAAGGTTTGAAAAATTTGTGAATTTCAGCGTTTTAGTTATATTTCTAAACTGCAAATCAGATTTTTGGACAAGCTATACATATATGATTGAAAGAATAAAACTATAAGGTTTTTGAATTTGTTTCAAAACTTTTGGTAGGTCAGAAATGAGCCGAGATACATTTTTGCATTTTTTTGTTGCAATTTTTCCGTGTTTACATGGTAATAATTTGTCAATTTTTCCAAACTTTGACCTCGTTTTTCTCGAATATCCGGCCTCGAGGGCACAAACTAAATATATATTCAAAATCTGGGTTTTCTCAGCTTTCCAACGATATAGGTCATGCCCCATGAGTCCATGACCTTCTCTAGTAAGTATCTATTCGAGATTTAAATTTAAGATTTCCACGTCAATCTTTCAAATAATTATAGTCAGCCCCTTCGTGACCTTTCCCCTTTTACCTTTACCCTCTTCACCTCCACGTGGCAGTTCTCACCGTGGAACTTTTCCCACAAGTTCCCAAAAAAACAGAAAACAAATCAATTCTCCAAAGAACAATGGCTGCTGCTCCGAAGTAAGTGTCTCCTCTATCATCTCCCTCCAACTCCATTTCCAGAGAACGCCCGACATGTATCATGCTCAGTCCCAATCTCTACACCTTCGGTACTGCAATTGGTGACGGTCGAGTCTTGATTGAGGAGACTGATAAGGGAAAGATTGCAAAACTCAAGACGTACCCCGAATTCAGGGATATTTTTGTGTATGAGATCGAGGAGAAGGGCAAGAAGAATGGAGGGAATATGAAGAAACGGCCAGGGAAGGTAGGAGACCAAAATTTTATTAAAATTGCGTTTAAGAGAACAAAGATAGAGCTTCATTTTCGTAGTTGACAACTTTTTTGTACGGACGGTCCTGAGCAAGTTACATGTCTTCTTAAAATAACCATAACTCTCTGGGGAGTGTCCGTACAAAAAAGTTGTCAACTACAAAAATGAAGCTCCACCTTTGTTCTGTATGGGTTATACATAATTTAATATTTGGGACAATCCGTAATACCGTAAAACCCTTTCAGATTTGGTCACTTTTTATTGAAAAAGGCCAAGACACGAGCTTCATTTTTGTAGTTGACAACTTTTTGATAGCTCCTCCCATTTTAGAGATATACATGCTCAAAGTTGGTCATTGTAACTTTCAGTGACAAATGTTGGTCAGTGTAAGTTACAGTGACCAACTTTGACCATTTATATCTAGAAAATCGGCAGCCATATCGAAAAGTTGTGGTTGATGAAACTAACAATTTCCAGCGGAAAACCTAGTATGAAATTTATAAATTTTCAGCTCGACAACACGCCGGCCCATGAGATCATCCTTCGTGCAGCAATGGATAAGAAGAGTCAATTTGGGACTCCAATTGTTCTTCGAAAACAACCAACGGCTTCATCTTCTGCTCAGGAGCAGCCAACAGCTCCAACGGCTCCATCTGCTGCTCCTCAGAACCAACCATCGGCTCCACTCCCCATCTCAACTCCACAGGAAACTTCTAGAACATTCTGGAAAAAACCCAATTTCTATCTCATTTTCCTTGCTCCAATCTATGTTCCCGTTATCACCTATTTCTTCTCTCCAGTCTTTGATTCGATTATTTTTAAGTTTAAGGAGATTGTGATGTGAATAAATGGATTTGGTTGTTGTAAATTTTGTCCGATTCTTACTAGAAAAGGTCGCCAAGTCGGTCTGGAGATATGGGACGTGACCTATATCATTGAAAAGCGGAGAAAATGCTGATTCCAAATATATATTCAGTTTTCACTATCGAGTCCTGGTATTCGAGAAAAACGGGGTCAAAGTTCGGATCCAAAATTGAAAAAAATGCAAAAAAGTGTCATGAAAGTAATAATTTTCTACTTATCCGAACTTTGACCTCGTTTATCTTGGATACCATACATCGAGGGCAGAAACTGAATATATATTCAAAATCAGCGTTTTCTCAGCTTTCCAATGATATAAGTTACGACCCATAACTTCAAACAGATAGGCGTGACTTTTCAACCTTTGTTCGAATGAAATATTACAAAAGAAAATCTGTAAATACCGTGACCTGTCTTCAACTACAAATCAATGAAGCCACGTCCTCCTCATATCCAGTTATTCCCGTATTCATCGAACCTTCGAGAACAGTGTGCTCCACCGGGATTTTAAAACTAGCAATAACCGGGTTTTCATGAAAAAACCGGTGAAAATATTCACCGGTTTTCACCGAAAATCACCGGTGTTTCACCGGGGAAAAACCGGGGAAAACCGGTGAGCACCGGGTTTTCCCCGGGGAAACACCGGTGAAAACCCCGGTGTTTTCCCCGGTTTTCACCGGTTTTCACCGGTTTTTACCTGAGTTTTTTGAAACATCACACAACCAAATATTTCAAAACTGGACGTTTCGCAACCGGACATTTCCAAACCGGATAACACTTCGAAACTAAATAATTCATGTTGCGAAACGTCCGGTTGCGAAATTTCCTGTTTCTAAATGTCCGAATTTTTTTGGAATTTTTTTTACAAATTTTTGTCGAAAATGTGACTATTTTTATTGTTTTTTTGAATTTTTTTCTAATTCTAAATTATCAAAAAAATTTGAAAAAATTCGAAAAAATTTGAATTTTGAACTTTGGCGCCAATTTCCCGGGCTTACGGGCCGGCCCGGGCCGGGCCTTGACAAATGTAGCAGAAACAAAATTAATCCAGTTTCGAAAAGTCCGGTTGTTGTCCTGTTCTTTCAAATTGTGGTGTTTGCGTCATCAAAAAACCGGTGAAAACCGGTGAAAACCGGGGTTTTCCCCGGGGAAAACCGGGCACCGGTGAAAATGAAAACCGGGGAAACCCGGTTTTTTTGATTTTGAAAACCGGGGAATTCCGGTGAACACCGGTTTTTGCCAAACTTGACTCCGGTTTTTGTTTTTATAAAACCGAGAAAAATGTCACCGGTGAGTATTACAGTTTTCACCGGTGAAAAAAAACCGGGTTTTCGCCGGTTTCTTCACCGGTGGAGCACACTGTTCGAGAAGAAACGAAAATCAGTGGCGGATCAAGAATACTCTTGAAATGGTAAGTCTGTGATGTTGAAAGATCACTAATAATATATTTTCAGCTCAACAACACCGCCAAGCTCCTAGCATTCTGTGCTCTCTTCTTCCAATCCATAGATGCTAAACCAATCAAGATGGAGATCACATTGAGTGGACCAAACGACGACCACTGCGGCAAGTACACAACGCGTGGAAACGACTTTCTGGTCATCACGCACGCCCGGATTTTTCAAAGCAGAAATCCAGATATTAGTAGCGGAGAAATGCAGATACACGGAAATATTGAGTGCCACGGAACGCAGACAAGCACAACAAAGTACAATTTTGACTGCGATGGGATAATAGTAATGGGAACTTCTTCCGATAACTAATTTGAAGATAGTATTCTTTCAGATCAAAGATTACGAAGGAATAAACCTGATGTTCTCTGTGACGACGCGTAAACAAATGCTTTCCGGGCCGATTGACTATCGTTACACAGAAAGTTCGATGCAGTTGATCAAGAATGGCTATCTGAACCCAGTTAAAATAAATAAGCAGACATTCCAGCATGACCAACATCTTCACATCCAGATGGTCAATATCACTGGATTGGCGCAAGACGATCCAGAGTATGTTTTGAGAATATTTTTGATCAACCTGAAACATTTTTTCTAAATCTCTCTGGTATGATCGATTGTCACGTCGAATTCCCACGAAAGTTGATCGCAGATCATGGACTCTACATGTTTGAAGGCGTCGGCAAGTCTGATAATATTCTGAAACGGATGTACTTTGAACCAGACGGTATTGGAGAGTACATCGTGGTCAGTGATCATAATGAATAACTGAAATAAATTTGAGTCCACGGATTACTGTCGTCGCCGAATGAACAAGATTAATTTTGCTTCTTCCTTTTTTTTTTAGATATTAGACACACAGACAGACCAATCTTCATATTAATTTTTGACAACATTTTTACTATGAAAATAGCTCAAAATTTAAAGAATACCCCCTTCATGAAGCACATCCCTTAACTCCAAACTGATTCCTTGACCTTCCCTAGTGAAAAACGGCGTGACCTTTCCAACGTTAATTGAATAAAATATTATAAAAGTAACCAATTAACCTCCTGACCTCGACCTGTCCTCCCTCGAAAAAAAATCAATAAAACCACGTTGTCCTCATAACCAGTTATTCCCGTATTCATCGAACCTTCGATAAGAAACGAAAATCAGTGGCGGATCGAGAAAATTCTTGAAATGGTAAGTTTGCGATAAGGGTTGAGCGGGATTCTGGCTTCTGCATTCCCCTCAACTCTGTCTGCGAAGCTAAAAGAGTGCTTCTACTCTCCAAGCATGTCAACTATGATCTGCAAGACCCCAATCAAATTTTTCAGCTCAACAACGCCACCAAGCTCCTTGCACTTTGTGCCCTTCTTTCGGTCGTCATTCAACCTCTCGCCGCCGAGCAAAAACGCTTGGCAAATATGACAATCACGTTGGCTGATCTTAAGGACATTTGTGCCAAGTACTCTAAGCGTGGTCCTGAGTTTTTGGAAATCACTCACGCGCGTATTCTCGAATACGAAACTACGTCGGGAGGAGATCAACAGGTGAGTAAACATTCTCACCTGATAGGTTGACCACTCGCTTATTTCAGATAGTCTCAAACATTCTGTGCACCCCTAAGGGTTATAAACATGGCGATCTAGTGTATAATTTGCCATGCACGGGAATCAGGGTACTCCGAGAAGAATATTTTCTATTTATGAAAATACTATTATTCAGAAAGACGAAAAAAAGAGAGGCTGGTTTATAATGATATCAGTGAGAGCTAAAAAGCAAATGCTTTCTGGTCCAATTGAGTATCGTTACCAAGAGTCGGCGATGCAGTTGATCAAGAACAAGTTTCTCGACGCGAGCAATTTGAAAAATGAAAAATTCTCACACGATCAGCATCTTTACATCAAATCGATCGTTTTGAAAGGAAATGATAATCTCAGCGGGTGAGCTTATTTGTTTAAAAATACTATAAAACTATGAAATTCTTACAGTTGGTATTCCCTATCTGATTGTCACCACTTCTTCCCCAAACAACTGATTCCTGATCACGGTCTTTATATAGTAGTAGGCGATAAGCAGAAAGGTGATAATTTCCTCAAGAAAATCTATTTCGAACCGTATGGTGTTGGCGAGTATTTCTCTCTTGGATAGAGTAAATGATATAATGATAATGATTGTGATAAAATAATAAAGATATTTGTATTTTATGATTTCGATTATTTCAATTTCTTTTTCAGGTCGTTTTTTGATTTTAGCAGGGCTACGGGAAGAATGAGACCGATCTAACTGAGGGAAGCACTTGGTCGACTGTCGTGTACCTGAATAAAAACCGTCGGCTTGAATAGATTGTAGATGACATTTTGATAATGCATAACTTTTCCGATACGCTTCTCACATTTTTTTGATTATTCATTCATTCATTCATTCATTCATACATTCATTCAGGAGACTGTACAGTAGGCACACGGGCGAATACTTAAGTCCAAACGACCCGAGCTACAAAACCTCAACTGAGCGCAACCAACTCTACGGGCTCTCTTCTCTGAAAGACAGGCGCCTGCAAATAGACAAAAAACTTATTGAAAAAATGATGAGTGGCAAAATAGACCTCAATACTGCCGATTTCTTCACAAATTCACAAAACAATCACACGCGCACAAAGACTAGATTCGTTTGGAAGCGTCCCAAAGACAAACTGCGAAGGCAATTTTTTGTCAACCGTACTCTAACTTATTTGACACAACTAAACAGCGCATCCCCACGAAACCTCTTTTAACTGTATGTTCTCCAATATTTTTTAAACACTCTCTCACAATTTTATGTCACCCTCACTGTTCACGTGTCGATTATGTATTATGTATGCACTGATTCTGATCTATTTTCACGACTCGCGAAGTCGTAATAAACAATTAGAATTCATTTTGACCCAACTGAAGAAGTGTTAGACCTAACATCATTAAGTTAAGTAAGACATTCTGAGGTCTCCTCAAAAGGAAATCATCGATCCAGTACAAAAGCTCAGCTTGAATACCGTATGTTTTAAGTTTAATAACTAATTTGGAAATGAATATGGTGTCGAACGCCTTACGAAAATCTATATACACTGAAGTGACAGGTTTATTCTGCGTCAAATTTATGATTTTCAACTAGTGATGATAAAAACGTGAACTTGACTCTATATTCACAAGAAAAAAAGATTGCAAAAAAACTAAATAACAATCGTGACCTGCCTTAGACTAAAAGTCAATATGGCCACGACCTTCTGATATCCAGTTATTCCCGTATTCATCGAACCTTCGAGAAGAACGAAAATCAGTGGCGGATCGAGAAAATTCTTGAAATGGTAAGTTTGCGATCAGGCTAGAGCGGTATTTTGGCTTCTGCATTCTGCTCAACTCTGTCTGCGATAATGAAAGAGCACTTCTACTCTCCGAGCATGTCAACTATGACCTGCAAGACCCCAATCATTTTTTCAGCTCAACAACACCACCAAGTTCCTAGCACTCTGTGCCCTTCTTTCCGTCGTTATTCAACCTCTCGCCGCTGAACAAATACGCTTGGCGAAAATGACTATCAAGTTGGCTGGTCCTAATGACATTTGTGCCAAGTACTCTAAGCGTGGTCCTGAGTTTTTGGAAATTACTCACGCGCGTATTTTTGAATACGAAACTACATTGGGAGGAGATCACCAAGTGAGTTAACATTCTCATTTGATAGGTTTACCGTTCGCTTTTTCAGGTAGTTTCAAACATTCTGTGCACCCCTAATGGTCCAAAAGTTAATGATCTAGAGTATGAAATGTCATGCACGGGATTCAAGGTACTGTGAGATGAATATTTTCTATTTATGAAAAATATAAATTTTCAGAAAGATGAAAATAAGAGAAGATGGTGGATAATGGTATCAGTGAGAGCAAAAAAGCAAATGCTTTCTGGTCCGATTGAGTATCGTTACCAAGAGTCGGCGATGCAGTTGATCAAGAACAAGTTTCTCGACCCGAACAATTTGAAGAATGAAAAATTTTCACACGATCAGCATCTCTACATCAAATCGTTCAATTTGACTGGAACGGGTAACCTTAATGGGTGAGTTTGCTTGTTCCAAAAAACTATTAAAATTATGCAATTTTACAGCTATTATCCCCAAAATGATTGTCACTACTATTTCCCCAAACAACTGATTCCTGATCACGGTCTTTATATAGTATACGGCGATCAGCAGAGAGGTGATAATTACCTCAAGAAAATTTATTTCGAACCGTATAGTGTTGGCGAGTATTTCTCTCTTGGATAGAGCAAATGATATAATAATAATGATTGTGATAAAATAATAAAGGTCTTTTTCTTCTATGTTTTGAAGTATTTCAATTTTTCTCAAATCGTGTTTTAATTTCAGCAGGGTTACGGGAAGAATGAGACCGATCTCATTGAGCACTGAGAGAGCACGTGGTCAACTGTCGTGTACCTGAATAAAAACCGTCGACTTGAACAGATGGTCAAGTACATTTTGATAACTCTGGTTTTGAGAACCGCTTTTTTACACAACTTTTCAGATTTGCTTCTTAAATGATAAAGTTAAGGACGGGTTTTCAGCACGGTTTTCAAGTTGGACCTTTGTTCCCTGATCATCAATCTCATTTCTCCCAAAATTATCTCCAGCTCCTTTTTCAGCCTGTGAAGCTCCGTCACAGATGAGAATTCGTTGTCACAGAAATTTCTTGTCGTTGATTATAAGGTTTAGGGTTTAAAAAAGAAGCTAACGGAATGTAATAATAACGTTTTTCTGCGTTTTCCAATAAAGCAACCGCGCTTCATTGCACCGTCTTTTTTATTCCCCCCACAAAATGAAGTATAAGAACACCGTCGCAAAAACCGATAGCAGAACCGACCAGGGCACACGAGAGAGTATGAGAACACGCGGAGACCCAGATGTCCTCTACACAATAGACACCAGAGAAAGAAGGGAAGAACGAGAGATAGATAAGAGAACATTGCCAGGAAAAAAGGAAAAGGACACCAGTCTTCTCCATTCCTTCCGTTTTGTGGACTATGGCAATGGAACCCCATAAAATTGTGAGACCTATTCCAACACGGCCGGCTCTACAGACAATTACTATTTGGAGACCACGTTCATTGCCAAACTCAATGGAATCCTTCATGCAGCGCATTATCGGAGAGGATATATTGTCGAAATAATAAAGTTCTGACATTTTTTACCGACGAGTGTTTGCGGACTTAGTGCTAATTTTAATAATTTTGCACTAAGTCCGCAAACACGCGTCGGTAAAAAATGTCGGAACTTTATTATTTCGATAATACAGTGGGTGAAACAAAAAAATGTTGAAAAAGAATTCATATAATTTCAGAATGGAGCCCCAACAAATTGCGATACCAACTCCACTTTCTTATTGGGAACCACCTCCATCTCTCAACGCGATTTTATCTGATATACGGTGGGTCTTTGAGAAAAAAATCTGGAAATTGCTGGGATTTGAATGATATAGTTTTGAACTTAGGTTAAATCGAAAGATTGAATTGGCCGATAGGTAAGGAAAAGAGCAATGATCTCTCAGTTATACCCGCTCTGTCGTTAACTAGGAAAATTAAGTTTTGATCTTGATATTAATTGAAAAACATGACCTAACCTAAACTTGAAAAACTTGTTCTTCAGACGCGATACCCAACAGATTCCAATCACGCCGGTCGTGCAGCCGATTCCTCGTATGGAACCACCTTCATTATCATCCCTAATTCAGAATGGTATTGGACGAGCCGAATTCTATAATATGCTGTGGGTTTTTACATTGAAATACTAGAAAAAACTTCAAGCCAGAACTCTCTCTTCTCTGCGCCCTCCTACTCTCACGCTTTTAGAGCTGCATGAATTTAAAAGCGCGTATCTCAAAAGTGGGAGGAGCAATCAAAAAATGGTCAACTACAAAAATGATCAGCGCAAAATTTTCTATAACATTGTAATAAACCATATTTTGATATCTCTGCAAGAAAGAGCCGCAGATAGTCAGACACTCTCGCTAATAATTGGGCATGGATCCCTTATCAATTTCTGTATTCTGCTGCAAAGCGACTCGAAGGGAAGCTCAGTTGCCGCGAGTTCCTGATTACTGTAGACGAGTATGCTGCGGAAACAGGGGAGAAGGCGGAACTACTTCTGGAAATGTTGGATCCAGATTCTCTCAAAGAGATGAAAATTCGGATGCAGAGGCGAAGAAGAACAGATCATCGCCTTAATGATCATTGGCGTATCGACTTTGAGCATGCTATAATGCACACAAAGCATTGGAAAGCTGTGGAAACGTTTACGTTTCAAAACCCACACTATCAGATTCCGCCAAGGTACCTGTATGGATTCCAATGAAGTGAATATAGAAACTATGAATTGTTCGGCGTTGAAGGAGATGATTTATGTAAGTTCTGTTTGGTGGTATACATATAACTATAAAAGTTTCCAGACCTACATCCTCAAGTATTCTCGCGACCATGACATTGTGATCAACTTCAATGTGGATATTCAAAAAAACTATCTACTGGAGCTCCTGTTCGATCAACCACCGGAGCCCGAGAGATATGTGGGAACTTTCGAGGATGGTAGACTATTCTATGGCCATGTCGCAGGGACTGGTGTTAATATCAAGATTTTCGACCCAGACTTGATGCTGTCAATGGATATTTTTGAGGATGAGGGTGGAATCATTTTGAGGCAAGAGGTTTTGGAGTTGGAGGAGGAAGAGGAGCAAGAGGATTCTGAAGACGATTCTGACCAGATTAAACCTTTATTTTTCAATCAATAAATATATATACTTTTCATCGAAATAAGAAGTACACACGCTGCCCCCTTCCCCCGGCCACAAGGGAGAGAGCACGGCGCCCCTGCGGAGACGCAGACACTCGAGAAGTAGAGAAATAGGGGAATGGAGAAAAAAACACATATTGCCACACGCTCGCCTAGCCATTCACTTTTCACAATATACTTTCTTGTTGTTCTTATTTTCTATTTCGTCCTCCAATATGTCCTCCGACCGCGAGTTGATCGCCGCGGGATTGCTAATGAATATGTATTCGAGGTTAGTTGCTTTGAGGGCTAATAAATTTTCTGAAAATTGCCCAATATTGATTTTCAGCATGCGAGGCCCTGAAGAGTTTTTTGGTGGTATGGGTGGTAGACAAGAGCCATTGGTATCGCTTCTAGAATTGCTGGCTGCCAGACAAGCGGCTCAACAGGCCGCGCAGCCTACAGTGAGCCCGCCAGAGCAGCCAACGGAGCCACCAACCCCACCAACACCAACACCAGAACCATCTTTTCCGATTTTCCAACCACCCGAGCTCCCACCAGTCCCAACTTACCAACGACCAAGTTTTCACATTGGAGACATGCATCGTGTATTCCTATTCGACAAATTCTCCCAAGGAACTTCTGCGATAGGGTCGTACCGCCAACTTTGTGGGATACCGGAGCCAGAGGCGCGGGAAGATTCGGAATCGGAGGATGAGAATGAAGATGTTGAAGTTGTGGACGCCCCGAGTTCTCTATTCAGTGATACTAGCTATTCCGACGTGGATTTCTGGTATAATCGCTTCATAAATGGCAACTACGGTATGGATCGTGAGGATACGCTCCCCGAAAAGCCAAACCCATTCGAAAAACCAAAAGTGCAGGAGCTGATAGCCAAGTATTCCGATAGTTGGACATTGTAAGTGTTTTCTTCTTATCTTGCGGCCCAACCATCAAGCGATCAAAGTACACTTCACGCACGCGTTCCCCCTCTCTTTTTCTTCTCCCAATCGATTCCAACCAGCGCTCCCCCTTCTTATTGTGTAGCCAACACGAGAAGAACAACTGAAAGGGTGCGTATACACTCATATGCGGTCTCAACATGGGGGGCTCGTGTGGAGCTGTGGGGCTCTGTGAAGAATTGATTCGGTCACGTAGACGATAAATGGAGACTTGTACTAGGCAACCTGAGAAAAGCTAGACAAGGATAACTAGGAAAACGCTAGACTAGGCTAGTCTAGACATGACGAGGACTCACTGAGACGAGATTGAGAAGACTAGGGAAGGCTGAAGGTTGTCTGATATAGCTAGACAGGATAGAGAAGGGAGATAGACAGGACAGGTCTGGACTAAAAGTAGATTCGACCACTTAGACAGACCGAGAAAGATGATTTGACCAATTTTTGACTCAAAAACTCTAGATGTAGAGGTTATTTGACATGTAGAATCCGAAAAAAACAAGCAAGTCGAACCCCGGACCTGTGGAACAATGGCCAGATCCAAAAATGCTTTCCGGAAATTAAGATTTTTGGGGTAAAACAACTAAAAAACGACGAATTTAGGGATTTTTTGAACTCTAATAGTTTTTCTGGCTTTGAAACAGCCTGATTTTGATACTATTTCAATCGATATCAGTCGATACCATCGATTTTTGGGGTAAAAATACCAAAAAATGACCGATTTTCAACTAGACAAGACTGGATTTGACAGCTTAGACCGTCCTAAAAAGATGATTTGACACATTGATAGCGAATGATGAGCGCGTCAGACTAGGTCCTGTTTGCCGCGGTATATCTCGGTTCCAGACTGAAATATCAAAAAGTTGCTAACTGACAAAATATAGATCAATATTCATAGAACATTTCTTTAGTTTGAAGAAATTGCATATCTCTATAGACAACCGGGATAGGATGCTCTAAATTCTTGTTAGCGGCACGCCTAGACTGTTCGAGGCCGAAACTCAAAACGCGCCAAAGACACGCCAGACTCTCTAGAACCGGGTTAAAAGCTCCAAAGATACGCCAGACTCTTTAGAACCAGCCGAACATATTTCTCCCAATATTCCAGAGCCAACCTCCAACAAGTCAGCTCAAGCTTCCGTGCCGTTGCCAGAGAGACTCCTATCAACATCACCAAAGTCAAAGTAAAAGTCGACACTGACAATATCAAACTTCAAGTTTTCGGCGGACGCCACCAGCAATGGACAAAAATTGAGTACCACAATGAGGAGGAAGGATGCCGTTACACAGTAGGGAAGAAATCTAGGATAATGCCAAAACTGAACTTCCATCGGGTGTTCATGTCGGACTTCAAAATGATCGCAAGGCATCCTATGCTGAAGTTGGAAGAGTTGGATTTCGAAATTGTGCAGGTTCGATTCCCCATGTTCTTGGAATGGATTCCGTATAAGTTTTTCAAAAACTGCGCGATTTCATTGCAAGAGACAATCGACTGCAAGATGTTCTGTATCACCGTCGACGAATGCTACGAGGACTATAAGGATCCTGCAGCACACTTGTTGAAAATGTGTAGACCTGGAGTAGAGACTGTAAAAGTCCGAGTCCTAAAGCGTGCCTGGCCACCATCCAACTACAATCCCAAATTTGATGGAAGGAGCTTCTTTACACACAGGATGAGGGACACAACTCAATGGCGATCCGCAACCAACTTGATTTTTGAGAGTGATTTTTATGATGTCGAAATCCGCCCGGAGGATTCAATCAAATCTTTCACTCTCAACAATATCTGCCACAACACAATGAGAGAAATAGTCCAGGTAAGTGTACAACCTAAAATAATACCCGATACTCATCCTTCATATTCCAGAACTTCACCACTACCCCACTTCACCACGACATCACTATCAATCTCAAAGGAGAGTTGCTGATGTCATGTGTGGACCGGATGGTGGTCCAAAACCTGGAGGGGCCGGTACCACGAGACCGGGTATGCGAGTTCCCGGTGCTCAATCATTATGAGACGTTCTCAGTTCAGTTCACCGGGTCCCAGATTCTTCTGAAGAGGCATGAAGTCAATTTGGAGGAGATGTTGTATTAATTGTGATTTTTATTATGTATGTACATATTTATTTGATAATTGAAAAATAAATTATAGTGAAATTAGAAAATTAAAATTGTCTCTCCCAGTTGGCATCCGACACATAAGAAACTCGGTTATCCTGCTGAAATCGTGCTGGACAGACCATTTTCCGGACTGATGAGCGGATGGTAGGGTTGAGAGTCAAGTAGATAACGCTTATCGATCCTGTTATAACAAACTTTTTATACTTTTCAAAAATTCCGCATTACCTGTACAAATTTGCCACCCAATCTGCGCCGCCACAATAAACCACTCCGGGGAATAGAAGAATTGCATGTAGACATAAACAAATGACGTGATAGAGTGGAAGAAACAAATAATCGCCGCTTGAAGAATAACTTGACGTTGGGTTCTTAAGAATTGAGCCGATTCCAAGTGAGTACCTTTGCGGATTAGATAAGATACTAGGTAAGTATAAAGTGACAAAGTGATAATAGTAAGGATCGCGTTATTTACAGGTTGGTTGATATTATAGTAGGCGGATGGGTCCGACAGGCTAGTACCAGTCCCCGGGTCGAAAAACCAAGACATGAATTCAGGACGGAATATTACAGGTTTAGTGAGAAATACCCCATAGAACGGTGCCAGAAAGAATAATAACATTAAAAAATAGATAAAAGGTGGTCTGAACACCCAGCGAATGTTTAAATCAGGATTTAGCTCACTTATCCGACAGACTGCAAGAGTGATGCATGCCAAGGAGCACCCGAGCCATAACCCGAAACCATTTGCGCCGAGGAAGAATATGAGACGTGGATAGTCACAGAAATAGATTCCATTCCAGCCGAAATACCCGGTCGCCAATGAATTGACACAAATCGATGGAATATCACAGAGTGCCAAACTAATCATGATTTTAAATGCAGGGAAACGGATCAAGTCTCTGTTAAGCATTGCGGAAAAGCATAGAAGATAAAGGGTGACATAAATAGATCCACTTGTCATAAAATACACTCCCAAATACGGTCTTTTTATCCTGTCTGCCTCTGATAGCGTCCAGTTTTCCGGACAAGAATAGAAATTCGAGTTGAGCTCAAGCTTGTTGAGTATAAAGTAGGCCAGTGACATGTGATAGTTGGTTGGTGTAGACATGGTGAGCACAAATAAATAATTTTGTTATGCAAATGGTATTTTATATATGTACCGGTAACCACGCCTAAAATTATCCTGGGACGGGGATGGCTAGACGGGGGGGGCAATAATATAGAATGAGGTTTGGTCTAGTAACAGAAGACAAGTAACCAAAGATTCAGAGGCATTTAGCAAGAATTCGTAAGTGTCTCCTGTAGATCACAGGATCTTAGATAGCCATAAGATTTTGGTGTATTTTAAACCATTTTTCCACAAAACGCCTCTTTTATCTTATTTTTTGCGCATTTGGAAAGCCTAAAATCCTTGAAAATGTTCTAGAAGACGTATTCGGGAGCATTCTGGTGCATTCTGGTGCATTTTGAGCGTTAAAAGGGATTAGGATGTTTGAAAATGAACCAAAATTGATCGGAATGATTTTAGCGGTTTGGAAGATTCTAGTTCAATTTAGTGCATTTTGGAGTTCTAGCACCAAAAAAAAGAAAAAGAAAAATGCGTCATCAAGATGGTGAAAATCATCCTTGTTGATGTTGAAAATGTGTCAGGCTGGATTGAATACTATCAAAGTTCGGGTGATAAAACGGGCCTGGCCACCATCCGACTACAATCCAAAATTCGATGGGAGGAGCTTCTTTACACACAGGATGAGGGACACAACTCAATGGCGATCCGCAACCAACTTGATTTTTGAGAGTGATTTTTATGATGTTGAAATTCGACCGGAGGATTCTATCAAGTCCTTCACTCTTAACAATATCTGCCATAACACAATGAAAGAAATAGTCCAGGTAAGTGTAAAACAATCTACTATACCCAATGCTCATCATGAATAATTCATAATTCCAGAATTTCACTATCACCCCGCTCCACCACGACATCACCATCAACCTCAAAGGAGAGTTGCTCATGTCATGTGTCGACCGGATGGTGGTCCAAAATCTGGAGGGGCCGGTACCACGAGACCGGGTATGCGAGTTCCCGGTGCTCAACCACTATGAGACGTTCTCAGTTCAGTTCACCGGGTCCCAGATTCTTTTGAAGAGGCATGAAGTCAATTTGGAGGAGATGTTGTATTAATTGTGATTAAACATATGTATGCACACATTTATTTGATAACTAAGGAATAAATTATAGTGAAATTAAAAAATCAAAGTTTGCTCTTCCAGTTGGCATCCGACACATAATCGAGTACAAACTCGGCTATCCTGCTGACATCTTGCTGGGCACATCGAAAGTTTTCATATATTTCAAGGTCGGACGGACATTGTGAGGACAAGATATATTGAATTGGATGGGAATAATTATGTATTCATTCATTTGAACTAAAAACACTTGAAGACAAAGTAAAAATGCGAAATCATTGACACCTACCGAAAACCTGAATCCCTCGGTTCCCAAAAGAAACATCAAAAAGTTGCTAACTGACAAAATATAGTTTAATATTCATAGAACATTTCTTTAGTAAATTCTTTATATATCTTTGAAGACAGCCAGCCGGGATAAGAAGCTCCAAACTCTGTTAAATACGTAGAAGCTGGTATCTAAAACTCCACTCTATCGAGAACGTCTTCCTTGCCCAAGCCTTGAATCTCTTCATCCTTCCAGGTTTTTCATGACTACTCTCCACCTCCTGGATAACCTTTACGTATACATGATCCACTTTTGTCATTTTCTCAACTGCTTCGATCAGGGGCCAAATCTGACGGTAGTCACGGCAGAGATTCAGGGTAAAGGCAGATCTTCTATCAACACGAAGAATTCCAATTCCACATTCCTTTGTGAAATACTTTGCTGGCGATAATCCACGTATACCATGTAAAAAAACAAAGCGGATATTATGTTGGTGGTTGAGCAACAGTTGGAGGTCTTTGAAGGCTCTAGTGATGTAATCCGCCGAGACTTTATGCTTCTTACCGGCATGCTTCACTTGGCAACCAGAATCTTTCTTTTTGTACTCCACGGTATAAGTGGAATTGTTGGATTGGAGCTCCACATAGAAGGATTTGTCGTCTTGATGCATGGTGATAGTGGTCAAGTCACCTTCTGGTTGAGTATCGTCTATATGCTCACGAAGATTGCGGTTGACTTTTCGGAGGACTTGGCTGGAAATGGGAATGGTATATTTTGGATTCAGGCAAGGATTTCAAGCTCTGACGCTAGAGTTTAGTATGGGATTCTAAATCCTAGTTCAAAAAAACCGGTTCAAAAGCAATTCCGCCCTTCTAGGCTTCATTTCTCACCAAAACAGTAATGTTTGCTCAAAAATTGAGTATAGATGTTGCAATCAGTAAGCCTATCCCACAAAATAAATTAACTAAAAACCAGTTTATCCCTGGTTCCCCCTCGAAAACTCACATTTCCTTGAATCCCAGGCCTCCCAATATCATATCCAGCGGTATATCTGGCATATCCAAGAGCGATGGTGGTTCCGACATTTTCTGGAACAAAAAACAATAAAATCGGTGTAAAAAAAAGTTGAGGAAAAACAAGCGAAAATAGGAAAGTAGGGGAACGGCTGGCTTAAATAATGTGTATTCCAGGGAAAAAAAGGAACGACGTGGAATGGTGTACCGTGGAGCGCGATAGCAATAGCTTTTATTGTAGCTGGAATTATAACAATTCATTTTGTAGTGGCATTTAATGATCTTTGTCAATAGATATCTAGTACATTTTTTTGTTTTTCGAGGTATTTTCTCCCCTCAAGCCATTCAAATGTTTATGACTCATAGAGTTCAATAAACCATATTTTTTTCCCATTTTATCTCTCCTCGCTTCGCCTTCGCTTTTCTTCTTTTTGGTTGTGTCCCTCATTCTCCCTTTCTTTGCAAAAAAAGAGGGAAAACAAAAAGACGAAAATGATGTGAAAGGCAAGACACATGTCTGTCCGGGCATATGTCTGTCCGGATGTCTACCCAGCCTTTGTTTTAGTCCCCTGCATGAGAAAATACTGAAAAGAGACAAAAATATTAAGTGAAAACAATCATCATGATCACGAAAGACCGGTAAGATACATGTAATGAAAAAATTATAACTCGTTTTATAAAATTGGTTTATTCACTTTCTTTCATTATCAATTCTGAACATTGGCAAACTTTGGGAGCGCCGCCCGCTCAATTTTAAAAAATGACAAGACACTGTCAAATGGGTCGACGGACATCTTTAAATATGAACTATCATCTGGAATGCGGAAATTCCATGATCTTCTTTCGTTTTCTTCAACATTCGGAGGTCCATAGAGATCGAGAAGGGATCGTCGGGGGAGGTGGAAAAACTTGATTTCAAGGGTGAATTTTCGGAATGTTGGAGAGAGGGTGAGAGTCTGAAAAGAAGAGAAATATATCATGGAAAGACAGACATCCGGACGAAAAGACATTTGAACAGACAGGTAAAAGTGACATTCGGACAAGCATGCACTGTGACAGACATACATTTGGACAGGCTGGACAGGGAGCCGGATTGGTGCAGACAGTAAATTGGGATCGGGACGACATCTGGACAAATAAACGCCTGGACAGACGGACGAAAACCAGATCTGGGCAAAATCAAGACAAACTGACGCTCGGACAGACAGATAAACACCATAGGAGACAAACAGGAGCGTGGACAGGCAGTCTTGACACCAGGAGACATACATATTTAAAAAGACATCCGGAAAAACAGACGCGGGACAGACATTCTGACATTCTGACCCGAGACGTAGAGAAGAGCCAGGGCAGACAGACAGAAAGTCAATTTTACCAAAAAACAGGATAGACATCGGGACAAACCGACACTTGAACAGACCCACCTCCTTCAGAAACACCAAACTGCCCAAGCTGACTTCCTGCACTATCACTGATACCTCACGAATCCTTGTGAAATAGTGAAAATCGTTATGCGAGATTTTCCGTCTCATAACAACCCGCTCCAAATTGTTCCAATGATCGAATTTAACGAGCTCACCCAACTCAAATTCCTCCTGCCTGGCGTCCAGACAGGTGACGAAAATTCGGATTTCCTTGATGACATTTGGGTCGAAATGACGTAAAAGTGCAATGACGTGATGTTGGTTATATGCATTGATGAGGAGTTTTTGAACTCGAAGTGGTTTTTTGCGGGATTCCAGAACGTTCTGGAACGCATCGAAGATAGAAGTGACCTGCTCATCCCATGGAGTAAGTATGAGAGATTGAGTCCTCCATTCCAGTTGAAGAGCTTCTAGAATTCCTTTTTGTCGGGATAGAACATATTCTAAGTCTCCTAGAAATGTTTCCAGGAAGCTTGAATCCTCCACAAAAACCTTCTTAGCGCCTTGGATAACTATACATCCATACTGGTCCAGTTGATACTCCACATGGGTGGTAAGGTTGTAGACCATTATGATTTTTTGGGGAGTTGCCGAGATGTGAAGGTTAGTGAGTTGAAGAAATGGATAGCTGTGGTCTATGAAGCCACGGAACCCATAGTTCACTTTTCGGAGGGTGAACATTTCCTTGAAATCCAAATACTCCAGAATCCTCGCAACCGCTACATCCGGCATATTCATCATAGTAGTTGTGTAGTCACTCTCTGCAAACCACCAACTCAAACTGTCAGGTGTTTCTGGGCGAGGAGGTTCTGAGGGTTCGGGTGCAGACTCCGGCGAAGCAATGGCCTGGAAAAAATCAGTATCGTTGCAGAGCTAAATAGAGAAACTCACCGGCTCAGACTTATCAGGTTTTACCACGGTTTGTGAGTTCTTAAAATATACAATTAAGACGAAACATTTCAAACGAATCACTCACCTTCCCACCGAAGAACCTGCTCCAAAATCGAGTCAAACAGCCTCTAGTCATGCTGAATTTGATGTCTAGAAAAAAAATGAAACGAGTGAGTATGAGACGTCTATATAAAGCAGGCATACGTGTGGGGAATTGGGATTATATAGTTGAATTTTGAGATTCAAAGAGAGAAGGAGAGCTCACCGCCCTACTCATTATGGCATAAAGAAAAATGGATGGGAAATAACCAAATGGGGAAAAACTAGGTAAATTATTAAATGGGAATGTGCTCAGGGGGCTTAGGCATCCTCATCGAAAAGATTTGAACTTTTCCGAGACGCGTTGCGTGTGCGTCGCGGTTCAAAAAACGTGAAATTCAAAGCACAACGGTTGGCACCGTGTCAACCGTTGTGCGACAGAGCGAGTTTCCACGACTTCACGCCTTGCACTGCTGTGAGTGTGTCTGTCCGTGTGGGGAAGGTGTCCTGATGTCCAGTTTTACCGACAACAGGGGTTCAAAGGGTCTAGGGGCTTAGTGGTCTGGACTCATGCTAAGACACCTGCAAGGAAAAAGAAATATTGGAATCAGAAAATAACAAAAAATAACGAAAAACTAAGTTTTTAATGAAAAAAAAGTTTCTAATACAAAAATCTCATCCACGATTTATCTCCTACTTCCCAATCTATCACTTACAGTACCGCTCAAAAGTATATTAACTTTTTGTTTTTTGTTCATAACTTATCTCAAATAGGTCCGATTGAGCTGAAACTTTGGGAAAACATTTATTGTAGAGTTTTCAATATATTTACACAAAATTTGAATGAAAAATCATGTTCCAAAAGTTTTTTGCACAATTTTCGAAAATCTCGAAATTGCGAAAAAATGGCATATTTTCGTTTAAATGACCAGTGTATCAAAAACAGGCTGTAAAAACAGGGTTCATGATAGCTTTCCGTAAGATATAGTCAAGCGCTTCAATTTTTGAGTACTGGTCCGCAATTCTAGCCATGCTTTCCTGTATCCCATTCCGGCAAATTTTGGTGGTCGAGACATTTGGAGTTTTGAAGTTCGAACTTCTATAAAATAGTTTATTTTTGTATAAAACGTTAGCGGTTTGCTCAAAACTATTCAAAAGACGATGAAGAACAATTTAATAATAACCCGATACTAATACAAGGCCTCAATCAGTTTTTGGAGACGTTCAAATGTCAAATAGGGGTTCTCCGGAATGGAAATTCGACATGTTCCGGATCGAAAGTTCATAGTTATCAGGAACCCTTGGCATCAAAACTTTGAACAATTATTATTTCAGTATCTGTCAATATTTTGAACCATATTCTGAAGCATAAATTTGTAATTGAAAGTATGTGCACACTAAAAAGTAACTACGCAGTATCCACGTTCTAACTGCAGTTTTGCCTACTGTATGAAAACATAATAAAACGTGAGTGAGCACATTTTTAATTGTTAGGAACATATTGAAGTCTTTTTCTGATGTAGAAAACTGAAAAATAATCAGCTAGCCACTATTTCTAGAGAAAAAAAGAATTAAAAATTTTTGAGTTTTTTGAAATGCCATGTACTAATTTGAAGAGAGTGGCACAGCTTTCAATTACAAATTTATGCTTCAGAATATAGTTCAAAATATTGACAGATACTGAAATAATAATTGTTTGAAGTTTTATGCCAAGGGTTCCTGATAACTATGAACTTTCGATCCGGAACGTGTCAGATTGCCATTCCAGAGAACCCTTGTTTGACATTTAAGAGTCTCCAAAAACTGATTCAGGCCTTGTATTAGAATCGGGTTATTATTAAATAGTTCTTCATCGTCTTTTGAATAGTTTTGAGCAAACCGCTAACGTTTTATACAAAAATAAACTATTTTATAGAAGTTCGAACTTCAAAACTCCAAATGTCTCGACCACCAAAATTTGCCGGAATGGGATACAGGGAAAGCATGGCTAGAATTGCGGACCAGTACTCAAAAATTGAAGCGCTTGACTATATCTTACGGAAAGCTATCATGAACCCTGTTTTTACAGCCTGTTTTTGATACACTGGTCATTTAAACGAAAATATGCTATTTTTTCGCAATTTCGAGATTTTCGAAAATTGTGCAAAAAACTTTTGGAACATGATTTTTCATTCAAATTTTGTGTAAATATATCGAAAACTCTACAATAAATGTTTTCCCAAAGTTTCAGCTCAATCGGACCTATTTGAGATAAGTTATGAACAAAAAACAAAAAGTTAATATACTTTTGAGCGGTACTGTATATGTCCGTCCCGATGACTTGATGTACGCGATTGCAAAAACATGTCGAAAAACACCTGAATCTTCTCCAAAATGCGCTATTTTTGTTATTCCAAACCCAAATTTTCACATCTCAACCCATCAATTAGTGCGTGCTCTCTCCATCTTTTGTTTTTCACTTCTTCTTCTTTCTTGCTATACGAAAATTGTTCAGCGATTTAATTTCCATGGCAACGCGCTATCACTCCATCTTGGGAATATCCTTAATCTCAACTTTTTTTTCAGAAATGAAGAAGTGGAATTTTCAGCCGCTGCTTTTTTCAAAAAGTACACTTTTTGCAGACATACATTGTTTCTGAGAGAAGGCGTTTCATAATAAATAAATTGATATAAAAAAGAAACATCACAGAAAAAGAAGACGCAAAGTTCAAATAGCATCAAACACGGAAGAGACAGAGATCATACGTGAAACAATTGAGCTAATAATTTCCTCAATGAACAACTTCTTTGACACACGTACATTAATATGAAAAGGGTAATAAGGGCACAGATATTTTATTTTTAATTTTTTAATTTATTTCTTCTTGGTGGAATCCTTAAACATCTTGGTGGACTCCTTAGCCTGACCATCGGCTGCTCTCTTTCTTCTTCTTGGCGCTTCACGACGTCGCGGCGTGACGGCAGGAACATCTGGAAGTTTCTCATTAAGTATACCAGACTGGAAATGTTTAGCATACCTTCGGACATGTCCATATTCTCCGAATATTGCACATCCTTCATAGAGCTCCTCCGTGGTTCATCTTTAGACTGGTCAGGTGATTTTTTGATTTTTTGCCTTTTTCCTGGAGTTTTTCTTGGCGGATAATTGTTGAGTGTCAATTCCGGTTCTTCATAGCAGAAGTATGTTAACTTTTCGACTTTATTTAACTTGAATGTGACACCTTTCTCGATAAATCTGGGTAAGCAAATTGAATTACATTGTTTAAAGGACACTCACTTTTTTTGGATGTCGGCGGGCACTGACCATTTTGTGGCAAACAAAACTTTGGCAACTGTTTCCATGTTTTCTGTCTTATCTAATGCTCTTTTGAGCCTGTAATAATTGATTGATGATAAATTACATGAATTACTTGTGACGCTTCCTCTCTTCTTTGAGAACTTATCGAGAACATAAGTTATATGGAACTTTTTTGGATTTTTTTCAAATTTTTTAATGACGAAGTCGATCAGCTCCTCATGCAATTGTTTCTTTTCTAGCTCCGCGGAGGAATTCAAAAAATCCAATGTCAGTCTCTCTGTGTGGAAGTAAATCAGTTGGTTTTTTTCGTTCACTTTGAACTGAGCTATTTCGCGGAATCTGAATAGGCGATTTCATTGAATTGTAGTGAAGTATACAGTACTCACTTTTCCTGAAAGCTGTTGGATACTGGCCATTTTGTTGTAAATACAACTTTAGCCACCCTCTCCAATCTGGTGACATCCGACGCTTCCATATCTTCTTTTAAGTACTCTTTGAACCTTCAATTTATGTCTACTTTTAAAAATAAGGCAGACGATTTATTACTTACCTGAAGTATAATATACTCCTCGTAAGATTTAGGCGTAGTGTTTTTAAGTGGTTTTGTCTTATATAGTCCTGGAAAACATGAGTTATATTGAAACAATATTCACTCTCTTCTGCTTTTTCAGCAAGAAATTTGATCAGATCCTCGAACCATCCTCGAAGATCAAGAGATCCCTCAGAGGAACAATCAGGATCCAATGACTGTCGGACAGCTGGTCTGAAACGTTCAAAATACTTTCAGGTTTAATAATTTCAAATGAACTCACTCTTCAAGTTCTACTGGCTCCTCATTACTAGTCAGTGGTTCGAAATCTTCAGTTGGTTCAGGCTTTGGCTCTTTTAGACCAGTTCTAAAGCATTTAAAATATATTCAAGTTTAAACACTTTTGAAAACACTCACTCTCCTTGAGCTATATCATCTTCTTGATATTCTGGTTGATCGAAATCAAACTTAAAAGCTGGTAGAGTGTCTAATGTTCTGAAACGTTTAGATAATAATTTAACAGTTAAAGTTTCAAAAACTCACTTTTTTTCATAAAAACTTTCAGAAGCTTCTGGAATTTCTTCATGCTCGATCTTCACATCATTTCTTTCCAGTGACTCAGGCGTCGATTCCTTATAGAACGCAGCCCTCATACTCATTATTTTTGCCCTCTCCTTCCTCAGCATCTCAATTCCTCTTGCCATCTCTCCACCCATTCGAAAACAATAGAGTTTCTCATCGTCTTCACCATTAGAGCTATTTTTTAAACCACATGCAGTGAACGACTCGGTAATTTCCCTGTCTGATAGCTTGCTCCAAGCGTCAAAAATCCACATCATATAGTCTTCCAATGATGGAGAAGAACCCTTATTCCGTTTGAGAAAGTTCCCGAAGGATTTTTCGATGTGCTTTGTGAACAGTTTGGATCCATAGATTCTAAATGGCTGAAAGATAATATTCAAGTTCAATCAGTAAGAAGGAAACTAACATTCAAAAGATTCATCCCCTGTGTTGGTATCCAAAGATTGTCAATTCCGAGGTTTTTCAGCAATAGTTGGACTGAATTAGTACAATGTTGGGAGTGACCATTCCACACGAGTAACTTATGTCCTTCTCCAATAATCGTGGATTCTATGAATCGGCGAATTGAATCGTCATTAACCAAAGAGTTTTTGCAGCACATCCAGTTTAGTTTGCCTTCGAATTTCTCTCCGTTTAACTCGAATCCTTCCGGGAGAATAACAAACGGGGTACACTTCTTGGTACCATCCAATTTGGTAGTCAACATCACAGTTACATTGATGGTAGCGTTTTTCAATTCGAATGGAAGAGTGACTTTGTCAGCGACAAAAACGTGTTTGTAGTCTTTGTTCTGAAGAAATCTCTCGACGTACAGAAGATACTTGACTTGAGCGGTGACTCGTTTTTTCCCATTTTGCGGCTCAATATTTCTTGGAGTGGCTGCAGCATCCAGACTTCTCATTTCTGTAGGTTCTCTCGACATATCACTACTATCAATTTCAGATGAACTGGTGGAAGATCTTGGAAGAGATTTTCTGGAAAATTAGAAACATTCGTTTCTGGTTTTAACTTTCAGAACATACTCTTTCCCTCTATTTTGCACTGAAGACGCTACTCGTTTTTCTCCGGAAGCTCCTGCATTCTCTAAGCGAGCCATTACTTCTCGAACCGTTGGTTTGTACACGTGGCTGAAAAAATATCACTATTTCTATTATACATTTTTCAAAAACGTACCTTTCCATTATTCAACTCAACTATTTCCGACTAACGATGACTATCTGTAATTGAATTAATTATTTTGTTTGAATGAAAGATCCAGAAGATAAGAAGATATTGAAAAGTGATAAGAACACTTAGTTTGGTATATAAGCAACTGAACTCAGAAAAAAAATCAAATTTAACATTAAACGTATTGAAATGATCGAGATCACTGTAACATAACAACAAAAAACGGATGGGAAGGAGATCGCACTTAAAACAAATAAGTTAATAACTTTTAGGTATGAGGACTTTTTTCAAACACGTGCATTCATGTGAAGAGGGTAATAAGGAAATAGATATTTCTTCTTGGTAGAGCCGCTTTTTGTCGAAAATTTGACCATGGGTCCGGGTTCAGCTAGAGAACGTGCTAACTATAAATTTCTATATTTATGCTTAAAAAGTCAGCTTAATGTTGGTTTAAGCATAAAAGTAGCTGAATGTTCGACTTTCAAGCACAACAACAGGACGAATGAACAATTTTTTAAAGAAAAAATGCATATGTTTGGTAATTGTTGTATTAATTTGAAGTTTCACCTATTCAAAAAAACGTTTATTACCATTTATGAGGTAAAAATTGGTTCATCGATGTCAACATAAGTAAGTTGGTCTGAATTTTAGAGAAAATGTTGAAACTTTTGCTCAAACAATGTCTCTGACTTGGTAGAATTCGGGATAATGTGTCTTTTTTGATTAAAACACAAAAAAACTTGTCAAATAGTGATAAAACTGTCAGAAAATACTCAAAGCTTCTAACTTTTAGGGACATATTTGAAAAATGTTCAATAATATTTCATGACATCAAGTTAAAGCCAAAAATTTTCAGATTAGCCCTCCCAGCCTACACAAAGTGTGGTCTAGTACTAAAATGTCAATTTCTCAATCAATTTTTTGATAAGAACTATAATTACACTGGTATTTACTGATAACAAAGCGAATTTGACTCAAAATCACTCATTTTTCTTGTCAAAAACTACTTTTTTGAGCTTTGAAGCCATTTCTCAGAGATAATTACAGTTTTGCTCAATGCTAGGTGTCAAATTTAGGTAAAACAGTGGAAATTCAAGTGATTTAGCCATTTTTTTCTGATTGCAAACATTAAAAACTTACTTTTCCAGTGTTCGCAACTCCTCTTCACTATCCTAGTGTTGACTATCTAAAAAATACAAAAAATTATCACAATTCGGTGAAGAAACAATGAAAAAACGAATGATAGTCTGTTGCACCCAACAAATGTGAAGTAATAACTTTTGTCCACTCCAGAAAAACAACTAACCGCCAAGTTGATTTCACCATCAATGATCAATTACTCCCAAGCACAGACAAAATTCGAGATTTAGGCTTACTTTTCTCTTCTGATAGTACTTTTTCATCTCATCTAGAAAATTCCATCCGAATAGCTAACCAAAGGGTAAATATTCTTTTTAATGTCCTTAAAAATGCTTGTTTCGAAATTTTCATTAAATGTTTCACAATCTATATTAGGCCTCTTTTAGAATACACAATTATTTCCTCCCCTATCACAAAAGAACAAATTAGAAAATTAGAATCCTTTCAAAAATCTTTCGTTTTTCGTGTTTTCAAAAAATTTCATATCAACTACTCCTCTTATTTTGACTCACTTTTACATTGTCACTTAGAGTCGCTAGAGCGGCGCAGACTATTATTAGATCTTTCTTTCATGTATAAACTCCTTGTCTCCAAAGAAATAATTATTCCCAACATTTCTTCTGTAAAATTTTCTAATGTATCTAATTTACGTCGGCAGAATTTCCATATACGCTCTCTCCTGTCAAATTCCTCTAAAATAGGTTCCCAATTTCTCATTAACAGAACTTTGCGTTGTTGGAATGCCCTCCCTTCTCACTTTTTCCCCCAACGTCCCTCATCTATTGTTTTCAAATCCCATATTGCATCATATAACTTTGACAATTTTCTGATTCTCAACAATTTTAACTTTTAATGTTTCGTATTTTTACCTTGATATGTATAAGCGGCCTTTGGTCCTTCAATCAATAAATAATATCAATATCAATAGTTCTATTTCTTGTCATCGTTTGCAAAAAAAGAAAGAAAGAAACGAAAAGAGGCACAGATGACCGAGAGGAAACGAGAGAAGCGAGTCGACTGGGGAGACTCAGACACTCCGAACGTCTCCATATGTTGTATCTGTTGCATCTATTTCGGTGTTGGCAGCAAATGAGTGACCTATTGCTCCCCCTTTTCACGATTTGGTAGAAAAGGGCAGATGTGCTGTTGGCTGTGAAGGTAGAATGGCCGGAGGACGGCACCTGCTCATTAGATGGATATGGGTGGAGAGAAGACACTGCCAGTTGTATGTTAGCCAAGGTCTGTTGGAATTACTCTCGCCATCTATTTCTCTTCTGGGAAATCTTTAGAGACTCCGCTTCCAAACGAACTATAAATTTGGCAGTAGGTATTTTCGACCATGGGAAATCCATTTCTGCAGTCAAAACCTGCCAAATGTTTCTGCGAGCCGAGTTATGAGCTCTCAAATTTTTCATATGGTAAAGTTCTTTCACCTCGAATTCCGAATCGACCGCATATACGCCACCGCGCGGTTTTCCTGTTCTTGCACGTTGCAAAAATAAATAAAAAATTTTGCGTATACTACTTGTCGCTTTGAAATTCCATGATAGGGGAACCTTTTCGAAGAGTGGATTCTTTAAGAAGTATTTGGTTTTTCCGGTTCGAGAATACTGATAAATATCTTCGTTTGGATTTTACGAAAGATGTGGAAACGTTGAACAAGAAAGGATCCTTGGTGTTTTAGAAAGTGAACAAGGAAGATACTCCATTTAACTAAAGTGACATTTATTAATCTCATAAAGAAGACTCTCATAAAGAAAGGACTGCATTTTTATTCACATTGCTCATCTCTAGTTCATCAGGTCTTCCTGTGCGGGTAATCCACTTCTGAAATGGCGCACAATAACAAATATAAACTGACACCACCCATAGGCCAGGGCTATAGTATGCAAATAGGATAGTCTTCTCGTATACCATTATAGTATAGCTTAGATTGTAGTGAACTGCACGACAGATACAAAATATTTTCAGAACCTGCAAAATTTATGATCTTGAATCCTACCAGAAAAACTTACGATTCCAGAGAAGACATGCAGGATACAATTTATAAGTACGCAGGTGTCTTTCTCATTATGAAGCTTCCAACGCGTTACTGCAATTGTTAGTAACACTAAATTCAAGATATGAACAATCGATTCAACGATACGAAAGTTGACTTCTGTTCCATACATCTCCAGAATCAGTTGGACTTTAAAAAAAAGAAACACAATTATGAAAGCAACTGCAAAAACAATTCACCTACCTTTATAACACACCGCATTGAAAATAATCAAACCCATTGAAATTGCAATGAAAATTTTTTTAATCCTCCCATTGTTCAGATTAATTATCATAACTGATAACTGGAAAAAAATTAGGACCTGCACTAGAAAAGAGTGAACATTCAGATTCACTAGACTGAGAAGTATTAAGACACCAATCAAATATCCGGGTTCAAATCTCCATTTGAATTGGATAACCATAGTAATGATGGAAATGATGGAGTAGTACATTAGTATGTGAAATAATTTGAAATGGTGGAATTGATTGAATTAGCTGAATGCTTTGAAACCTTGATATATAACCCGACCAACCTTCTGCTTGAAAATCTTCGTATAATAAAAACCGAGCAGAATCAATAGAAGCCAAGAGTGATAAAGCAAGTCATAGAGAACTTTGCTGAGCGGGAGAAATACTAGCCAAGGATTGGTAGCAGTACTATTGGATTCCTCCGTTTCGGTATCGGAGAGAAAGTCGAAGTAGATTTTCATTGGATATGTAAACGAATAATGTGGGTAAGTGCTGAAAAATTGTTTTTTGAAAAGCACCTGTTGAGAGAGAGAAAAGAAAAACATTATGGAATTAACAAATACTTTATTTTCATCAGTTTTATTTCAAAAAAACATTGTGGTTTTTCTTATGATTTTTATTCTAACAGCTGTGAAATCGCTTTGAAAAATGCTGCCACCAATTCGCTGACAAGCATCACAACGTTCTCCACAGCTTTTCCCCCAGTTACACTAACTTTTGCTGCTACATTTCCCATGGTAGCAACTATTACATTTAATGTGGTAGCAAGTGCCGACAAAAAATCTGAAAAATGTTGAGATGTTAGGAGAGATGCCCGGTTTACGATATTCTCACCATTCACAAAATCTTTTCCAACTAGGGATTGAGATGAAGCGGAGTTGGCACATGCTGGATCTTTCTGAAAAGAAAATTGCTTCTGTCTGCTGCATATAATTAAAAAATATATAACATGCCTCCGGTGAGCAAGGATCCTGAGCAAATGCCAGATGGATGACGAGAACCAGAATGAAGATGAACTTGATTTTGGAGAACATTCTTGTATCTTTTTGGAGGGTACTGTACCTTATATACCCCATTTCTCTATTGTCATGCTAACAATAAAAAGCCATGAAAGGCTTTATTATGGAATTTGAAGAGAAAAGGCTAAACATCAGAAATTGTGCAAGATAGAGACCGATACCAGATAACAAAAGATAGCAAAACGTGACCTATTCTCATGGAAATTTGTATGGCTAAACTTCAACAAATTTTTCTTCCTTGACAATGTAAAAGAGCACGAATTCACAAAAATAACATCATAACACATAGTTTAGAGAAAAACAGAGAAGACCAAGTATTGAACTGAATGTTTATGAATGAAAAACCCATTATATCGGTCCCAATAAGACTGCAGAGTATATGCATCACAGAAATGAAATCATCGTGAGCGTTTTCATTCATTTTGATCAAAATCAAATAGCATAACCTCATAGGTTTCTTTGTAATTCCAACTTTTCACATCCTACATATCTATCAGTGTTGTTGGGAGTTCGACTAGTTCAGACTTCCGGATAAGGACTTTTTAACTTCTCGACATCTCTAATACCTATCAAGCGCGTCACAAGCAGGTGAATTTGCCAACAACTCCCCTCTCACACCTTCTGAATATATTTTTCCCCAATCACCTTCATTTTCCCTCTTTCAACACCATGAAAGTATACATCCAATATAAATCCTACAATGCCAGTCATCTAAACTTTAATTCTACTTCTAATCATAGTTCACTTTTCTACAGTGACTTAAGTAACGCAGTAAATGATACATCCGTTTTTCATGGGTCGTTTTTATTGGCTCTTTTCGTTTTTTATATGGTGAAAATCTTTAAGAAACAGGTAATGACAGGTTCTTTGATTAGTCCAACTGATAAGTTTTCAGTCCTACCAATTTATTCATTTCCGTTCGTTCCATCGACTAATGTATGGTTCTATTGTATCCATACTTTTTATGTTTATTCAATCGAAATGGTTTTCTGAAGATTTCTGGTCCAATCTGTTTTTTTTCTTTCCACTCTACTTGATTAACTACCCGTTTTTTGTGCCAGTTGTTATATTCTATCAGTTATCAATATTGGTTTCTGATTTGAGAAATGCAAGAGCCCGAAATTTTTTAAGAGTGATCTCTGGTGTGTTAATAGGAGTGGAAATGAAATTTCACCGATGTAAGTTTAGTTCTGAAACTTCTATGAACAATATCTTTCTTCCAGTACAATTAACTTTAGAAATATATGATACTACAAACTATCTAAGCTTTCTGGAAGTGGTTATGTTTGCATTGAATATTATATTGTTGGCTATTTCAGTCATCCGGTGGAAACATTATAGAATAATGAGCGATGAGAAAAACACCTGCGTACTTTTCAATTCTTTCATTTACTTTTCTGCTGGAATTGTACGTCTTTTGTTATTTAAGAAATTTCAAAAACCATATTCAACTTCCAGATTTCAAGCATTATCTCCAATATTATTGGGGTTAACCAGTCCTTTGAAGTTTTCAGAAATCGGAGATTCATACTTTATGCATTTTATAACTCTGGTTTATGGATTCTGACGGTTCAGATTGTCCACTGTGATGCATTCCGGAGACTGATAGTAAAGAATCGGTATTCTGCGGAAGATGTGGAGATGAGCAAGCGAGCGAAGAATGCAGTGGCAAATTTTGAGTCGATTGAAGTAGTTCCAGATTTAGTCATATAATATTTTTTGCTTATTTTATGCTCAGTCTTAACAATAAAACATAAATGAAGCAATCTTCTTCTTGATCGTTTTCATCCATCTTGCCAACTCCATTTGTAGAATCTCCAGAAGCTTCCTCATGGATTCTGAAGCATTTCGAATTTCTGATCACTTGGAAACTAAACTTAACGGAAAACCAATATTTATTATTAATAATTATTATTTTTTTAAAACTATTATTAAGAAATCAACGAGCCATAAACAACAAAAACAGAAATTAACATTTACAGTAAACTACACGCTGACAGAACTATGTCGATGACGGTCTGAGCCGAGTCCAAAGACACTTTCTGAAAAATTAATTGTAAGAAGGATCGAATCAAAGATAAACATACCAAATCAATCTGCAGAACAATGATGTGCAAGCTACTTTTTACCGATTCATATCCGAACTATAGAATGGCATTAATCTTCCATTTGAATTGAAGGTAACTGCTTCAAATTCTTGTTGAATTCTAAATAAAGAATAATATTTTTAATAAACAAGCTCAAAACACTTACTCAGTCCGAAACGAGTTGGGTATCGGGACTTGTGTGATGTATAGAATCGGAACCTGATCGTGAATTTCCAGGTTCCTAATTCTCTTCAGTAGTCGTTCAGCTTTCAGCTGCTTATTGAAAAACTGCACGGATAAGTGCACACCATGGTTTAAGGCACGGTACTTTGACATCAATGCACTGGGAGAGAGTGGGGACTTCTCCGTTTTCGAAATATCAATCAGAAATTTGATAAATTGTACTTCATGACCACGTTGAATCTGAAAGAGAGGAAGTCTCGCTGCTTTTTTTGGATAACTCACATCTCGTTGGTAATTGGAAGTCCCTGGTAGAGATAAACTTCGGAAAACATTATCGGTTCTTGGAGCTGCAGGGATGTCAGTTTTAGACGTCTCCTTGAGGTTTTTCTTAGAGGCCTCAAAAGTAGATTCTGAAGTTTCAACAGAACCTTCAGATGGACCTTGAACCAATTCCAGACCACTTTCCGATTCGCCGACATTCATTTTCTTGGAGCTAAAAACAACATATGTAGATGAACCAATCTCAATTCCAAGTACTCACGTTCTACCAGAATTCCCGTTCAATATTTTTCTCTTTCTGGATTCTCTTGAGCTGCACGAAGTCATATGGTCTATATCTAAGCTGACAGTTGGTATTGATTCAGACACTTTATCTGTAGGTGCTGGGCTAGCAGAAGTTTCTGAAGCGCCATTTGCAAAATTGTTTGAAAGCTGTGGGAAAGCAACTCTGAAATGTTCGATATACATTAAAATATCAAAATTTCAAAAAAAGATTTACTTTGTGGCTTCTTCATGTGTTCCAGATAATTCTCGATCTACTGCATTGCTGCCTGAATCTTCTCGACCATTCTGCTGTACCATGTCCATCTCAGCCTCTCTGCTCGGATACTTTTTCTTCAGGCTAAAAATTATTGTAATTAATCACCAGGGAACCAAGACACTCACATTTTATCACAGATTGCAGTCAACCTCTTCTGCTTGATTCTTTCTGGAGACACACTTGACTGAGAGTTCAATGTTTTGGTATTGGGAGCTCTTGGTCGATAGTTTACAAAGACTACTGTAGTGGAGAGTGTCCTCGGGTGCGAGAACGCTTCAAAGGCCGACGGCTTTACGATAATTCTGAAACATGCAACATAGATTCCAGTACTTGGAAAATAAACTCACTTCTGTTTCTTTTTCTTTCCCTCTTGTAGAAGCTTCAACCCAATTGGAGCATTTTGAAAACAAAACAGTTTATTATCATCTTCGTCATTCCCTAATCCACAAGCAGTGAACAAATCTTTAATAGATTCACTTGACACCAACTTCCAAGCTGTATATATCCATTTCATATATTCTCTCGGTGTTGGAGGATCCTTTGGTTTAGTCTGATCCAACCATTGGTTGTAGAACTCTCCAATTTTAGAGATGAACTTTCTCTTCCAGGAGACTCGCTTGGACGTCTCTCTGGGGACATACATAGGCTAAAAAAGTTATTTGTTTAAGTTTGCCAACAAAAAAACTAACATGCAACAATTCAATTGCTTCATCTGGTATGGTGATTCCTTCAATTCCCAACTCGGGCAGCGTATTTTTGGTATGATCGGTTAGGTGTATGATATTAGATCTCCAAACAAGCAATTTCCTTCCATCTCCCATATCTTTTATAGTTTCCAAAAATTTCAGTGTAGACTTGTTGGTGAAACGTGATTCTGGACAAACCAACCAGTTCAGCTTTTCTTTGTACACCTTTTCTGGTTGTTGTGGGAGAAGAACGAATGGAAGGCATTTAGTGCCATCAGACATGGCTGCGAGCATGACAGGTACAATTACTTTTGGGTGCTTTTTATCAGAATGTTGCGGAGGAAAATGAATATAAACTTTTTCCGCCGCAATTATCTTACTGTTTTTTTGAAGAATCTCTTTCAGATGCAAAAGATAATCGACGCATTGGTGGATGACTTCGGGTGTCGGTGGCTCTTCGTCAGTCGACTCTTCCTTTTTGCTCTTTTGCTCCTTAACACTTATCAGTTGGACTTCAGATGTTGAAGTTGCAGCATCACGATTTCTTATAGCTGGGGTAATCAGTGCCATATAGCTATTATCGGCATCAAATGAGCTACACGATGATAGCGGGAGGGATCCTCTGAAAATGTGGGATTAAGGAGGACTGGTTAAACGATTTTGGGGTACACTTACTCTTTTTCAATTTGTTTACGGTCCGGTCTCGCTGTCATTCCGGTGGTCACAGACGTTGAAGGACCAGACGATTCCTCCAAATTAACTTTTCTGGTGCTGAAAATAAGAATGATTTACCAGATTTTCGCACTAATGTTATCAATTTGGAAGAGAAAGAAGCAGATTTTCCGATGCCTTGCAGTGAATCTAAAATCTAGATAAGCTACTTTTGTAGCTAACAACTTTTTTTTTCTATAAGTAAGTACTAGACAGTTATGTCATGTGACAGCGAGCACAGTAATAATTTACTTAAGTAATTTTTTCTCACGGGTATATATCAACTACGTTTATCTAGATATTCTATATAGTTGTGAGATTTGGAGTAATCATAAAAAATTTATCAAAAATTACCTTTCCTCTGTCTCCATATTTTCAAATTTCTTCCTTTTTCTACTGCTTCCTTGTTGTTCATCTGTGAAGTATACTTTTCCATTTAAGCGAGCCGGTGCTGGTCTGGAAACTTTTTATTTAATGATTTCAGGTGTATCTTTGACAAGTTTTTTTTGGAATATCAAGCCTTCAAGGCAAAAACTCAGTGTATACATGGAATCAGCATGTTCTAAGCATTCTAATAATGTACGACACGTCTCGAAACAAAAATCTATTAATTTACCCTTTTCAGTGTGGTCTCAAACTTCAAAATGACAATATACCTAATCAGTTTTTTGTGATAAAAGCCTTCACAGTCGGTTTGCACGGTTTCTACTGATAACAAGAAAAAACCTATAAAACTAGTATAAATCTTATTTTCCCACTTTGAAAGTTAAAAAACTCACTTTTCCATTGTCTACTTCTTCTTCTAACTATTTTCGACTAGCCTTCACTATCTGTAATAGAGTTCAATAAACTTCAGTAAAGAAGAAGCCGAAAAAACAATAAAAACGAATAGTGAGTCAATTATTCGTCATGGTTCATACATAAGTGAGGATAGAGACACAGAGCACTGGAGGAAACTAGAGAAGCGCATCAATCAGAGAGACGCAGACCATCAAAAACGTCTTCATGTGTGGTAACTGTTGCACAGTAGACCTATTGCTTCTCTTCTCACTATTGAGTAGAAGAGGAAGAAACAGGGAAAGGGGACACATACATGCTCGCGGGAGGTGAAATATTGAGGAGTCCCTAGGTTGAACACCTGCTGATGTGAGTTGGAGGGATTAATCCAAATTAAAAATGAATTTTGAAACCAAAATTATAGGAGATACATAAGCTTAAACCCTCGTTTGGGGTTCACTTCAGCTAAAGCCAAAGCAGAGGTCTTGACATAAAATTTCCATAAAATTGCTAGTTTTGAAAATGTTATCAGATTTCTTCATTCATTTTCAAAATTCGCAATTCTATCGCTTTCGTGTCTTTTCCTTCAACAAAGGGGGTCATTATTCCTAACTCCCCTTTAATTAAACTAATTCAGGTACCGTGAGTAGGTTCATACGCTTCTCTCCTCGTCTATTTCTCTTCTATACCGTTTTTCTCTTATCAGTGAGTTCTCGACCGCCCGCATCTTTGCTGGAAATCTTGTAGATAACACTAGTTGGGGTAGCTGGGGTGCGTTGAGCGCGACTCTTGGGGTACGTTTTCAGGAAAACTTAGTTTCCTTTTGCAACTTCAGAAAATTTTGCTAGCCGAATTATATTTGGGTCCCGTCAAGCGCGATTCATATTGCCAGAAACAGTTCTTCAGACATGTATATGTACAAAGTGCAAAAATGCCCAGCTAGAACAAATTTTGAGCAAAAATTGCATCCTCAGGCAGCTTTTTTGACAAAAACTGAATATTTGAGGGACATATAAATAATCTACTTTTTCTGTGAACACTTCCCGAAATCTCACAATTTCTCCGTCAAAAAGTTCGGAAATTCATCAAATGCATATAAAAATTATGGTTGTCCTCCTCTCCAATTAGAACACACAAAACAACTGGGATAAAAACACGCGACACAAATCTCCCTCCTATTCTTCCCTTATTCCGTGCAAACACATTGACGTAACACTACAGACAGGGGTACTAAAGAGCAGAAATCGTCAACGTTGTTGTTGAGAAAAAGTTGTGTGATACTGGAGAGTTTTTGAGCTTTTTGGCTCGGTTTATTCTATTAAAATCGATAATTTTTGAATTTTTGAGCTCTGGAACGTTTTGACACGAGACTTCTAGAAATTGAGAAATTTCAGCATTTATTTTTAGAAAGCTTTTATGTCTGGTTACGAAGCGACTCAGTTATGAAACGTCTTAGTTTTAAAAAGCCAGGCGCTGTTATATTTGCTCTGTGACCCCCTTATACCATGATTTCATTATCAGGTTTCTTATCAAAAGTTTATGTTTCTTTTCCTCTCTTTCTCTCCGTTAGATAGTGATGTTTATTCAATTATGAAATTCTACTTTTTCCTTTTTTTTCTCACAACAATTGTTTTTTTCAGTTTCCATGATGAATACAATCGCCAAATTAAAAATAACCATATGCTTCGGTTGTATCAAAATCGAAAAGTTTAACGATGACCTGGAATCTGTACTCAATTATTCAAGCGAGGAGTTAGCCTCTGAAGTTCACCACAATCCAATTTTGAACTTATTGGAATTAAACCTGGAAGAATATCAAGACGGGATGCCAAAGCAATATCACTCTTTTGCATTCTTCAATAAACTCAACCAAGCTTTTCCAAACCAAATCCAAGTCACCTCCCTCTCTATGAAAATCTGCAGAAACTACTGTATGCACCACGAAGAAATATTTCCAATCCTCAAATTCCTGAAGCCCGGGTACCTGAAACATATCAAAATAGTCTATTGGAATGACAGTCACATGCCCCAGCCACCAATTTCTCGACTAAACAACCTGGGATTTGCTGAGCTGGAGCAGTGGAGGCAAGCAGAGGAGTTGGATATCAGGGGAGCTCCTGGGTTCTCCTTCATGCCAAGTTGTATGGCTCACTTCAAGGTGATAAGGAAGACAAGGCTCAGCGAGACTGATTTGATTCATTTGAAGCAGGTGAGCACTTTGATTTCATTAAATTTGATCAATCTTTATTTCTTACCCTTCCAGGCTTTCGTCACTAACCCATCTCTCTCTCCCTGCACCGTAATCGCTGAAAATATGCCACGAGTCCCCCTCACAACCACTCTGAAGTCATACATCCCTGATGACACTCCAGACGGACCTGCAAGATTCCAAATCGCTGGCAACAATCTAGCAGTGCTCATTGACATTAGAGAAAATGGAGTCACCGTAAGAATAGAGAAGAACGAAGCTGTTTATTGAACTAGTACCAGAAGCCATCGGGAAAAATCATATTTTTCAATAATAAAGATGTGAAATAATCAAGTAGAACATGAAAGACAGGAGAATTGGAAGAATGAAACAGACAGTGATTGTTTTGAGTGAGAAAGTGGGTTTGTGGATGACAGAAGCGGGCTTCTCAGCAGCGATATCAAAATTCTTATCGTCATAGCCATCTTCAGAATCCTTGACCTCTTCAGAATCCTTCAAGTTGTCGTTGATGATAGCGTCTCCATATGCCATGACGTCCTCCTTGAATCCCCATGACTTCTCCTCCCACTTCTTCATCTTCTCCTTCTCCTTCTCATCCTTCGCCAACTCAATCTTCAAATTTTCCGTCCCCATCTCCACATCACCGAATCCTGGAAGCTGCCAGACGATGTCTCCCCAGAATGGCTCTTGATGAAGTCGGCGAGCCAAATTCCGGTGGTACCAGAAGGTGAACGGGTCCGTGCAGTTTTTGCATTGGTAGTGGACACCACACTTCTCTGCGTCCAACTTCTTCTTCATTTTCGCCTCGTTTGCAGGTATCATTTTGGCGGTCCAGTATCCGCAATCATTGCCATATGTCCAGTTGATAGTGTCAGAGTGCGCTTGGCGGTCGGGTTTTTTAGGACTAGAAAAGATAAATTGAGACTTAGAATAGTTAGGTAAACCTTACAGAGGTGACGCCACTCGTAACAAGGTCGCAATAGTCGTCGAGTCCGAGTGAAGGGTGTCTCTATCTTGAAAGTGCATGACCAACGTAATTGGCAATGAGCCATTCAGGCAGAACATGGATTTATCTGGAAGAAAAACCGGGGCTCGGAAATCACAAAAATTGAAGCTAAACTCACAACAAGGTCTCCCCAATGTCCACGGATGCTCTACTAGACTGTCATGAATCATGACGGGGACCAGCGACTCGCCTGAAATCTCCAAACCAAGACGTCGCAACAGTTTGAAGTCATCCACCACGCAAAGATAAGGGATCAAGGGCTCAAGTGCTACAGTATTCCAAAGGAAAACTATCTCACGAACACGAAACTTCTCGTATGCCAGTGGAACCAGGATATCTTGTGGATATTTGATTTCGGGGCTCTTGTCTGGCATGTCCCATTCCATGGCTTCGATGATGATTGATTCGTGGGCAAGAAGGTTTTTTAGGATGGTGAGTCCGGTTTTCAAGACATCAGAAGGTGGGAGGATTTTAGTAGTGATGTCTCGAGGGTCCCAGCTGTTTTCAGATCTGGAATTAAAATTCATTTGCTGACCAGAAAAAACAATTAGCTAACTCACCTCTCCACCAGAATCCCTTCCTTGCACTTTGACAATTCCAATCTCAGAAACTTCTCGATGCCCGTATAAATCATCACCAAACATTTCCCTTGTTTGTATCCAAATCTGACACGTGGCACTTTGAAACACGTGGAGTTCACAATGAGACGATCCAAATGGGACGTACTTTTCATAGAGTGTCTGGAAATGGAATTTGGATTGGAGCTTATCCTTCGATTTAGGGGTACCTGCTCATGAAATCCAGACTCTTGACGACATGCCGTTTGATTTCCGCCGGGAGATGATTCCAATCACGCATTGTTGTGAAGGGTAAACTGGGAATACTTTTTGTCTTCCCGGTACTTTGTTGTTTCGACTTTTGACACGCGGAGGTTAAAGTTTGCGATTCTGAGAATATAGGGTAACACGTTTTTAAATACAGTACCGAACAAAAAGAAACACTCTTTTGCCTTTTTCTGTTGAAAATGTCCAACTTTGAGAGCGTGTCATGGTAATACTGAATGTAGCATCAAGTAGATTTTAAATAAATCGTACAAAAACAAAGGTAGAGCTTCATTTTTGTAGTTGACAACTTTTTTGTACGGACACTCCCTAGAGAGTTGTGGTCATTTTAAGACGAAAGCTCAATAATCGCTCAATTTCGCACTGAAATTGGTCGATTTCAAGAAGAAATAACTTTGTCAATATTTAACTTGCTAGGAAATGTCCGTACAAAAAAAGTTGTCAATTACAAAAATAGAGTTCTACTCTTGTTCTGTATGACTCTGTAGAAAGCTATTTTGTGGGACAGTTTGTATTATTATAACGGCTCCGCGACAATTCACAACCGCGACATTCCGCAACTGCGACATTTCGCAACTGCGACGTCTATGGTTGCGAAATGGCTAGTTGCGAAATGTCGTAGTTGCGTAATGTCGCAGTTGCGGAATGTTGCGGTTGTGAATTGTCGCGGAGCCATTATAACAAACTCTCAAAGTTTGACACTTTCAACTAAAAAAGGCAAAAGTTGATACTTTTTTGTCCGGTACTGTATCTGATCTTTATTTAAAGCCAAGTCAAAATATATTGAACAAAAAAATCAGAAAAAAGACATGGCACATAGAATACAAAAGAAAGGAGAACTGGAAACACAATGAAGATTAGAATCTTCTTCCAATTGAACTTATTCGGAGTTTCAGATTTTTGGATGACAGGTTTTTCTTGTTTTTCCGATGTCTTCTTGAATCCCCAAGAAGCTGACGTCTCCTTGTCCTCCATTTCCCAACTCTTGTCCTCGGCACGAAATTTCTCACGTAGGTTAAAAAGACTCCAAAACTTAAAATCCCTCATTTCCGAGAGACTCATTTCCGGATAAAAGTAGAGAATATCATTCCAGAATGGCTCCTGCACAATCCGACGTGGCAAGTTCTGGTGGTACCAGTAGTTGAACGAGTCCGTGCAATTTTCGCAGAGGTATTAGACACCACATTTTTCTGCCTGACAAAGAACTCAGATTTTATTTCAGATTGAAATCTTAACACTCACATCCATCTCCCTTTTAACCACCTCCTCATTTCTCGCTGTAGTCTTCGCAACCCACTTTCCACAGTCCGAAGTGTAAACCCAGTCCATTTTTCCTCCATCATTTTCAATGCGCTCTGGCTTATTATTCCTGAAAATATCAACTAATTAACTAATTATACTTATTCACATACGATGGTTCTATAGTTCGAATATGACAAGCAATAATGTTGACATATGAAAGAAAAGAATTGGCTCTGAGCTGTAAATGGGACAAGTGCGATGGAGAGTTATCCATATGGAATAGTGAATGTCCTGAAATCACGAAAAGAAGTATTTTTTTGCTGAATACAACTCACGATAAGGAATATTCGAACCGGGTAGAGGATCTTTCTGAAGTTCGTAAAGCAATTGTGGTACCAGCTCATTTTCCACATCAAGAAAAGACAGAGGGAGTCCCAATCCAAGAACTCTAATCATTTTCACTTCTTCCACAACACATAGCTTCTCGACCAATTTCGCGATACTCTGTGAATCCACCATAACCACAAACTCACGGATCCGGAATTTCGATCCTGTCAGCGGTTTTAGTATGAGATCGTCGTGTATTACATCTTGTGACTTTTTTGGAATATCCCATTCCATGGCTTCGATGATGATTGATTCGTGGGCAAGGAGGCTTTTTAGGATGGTGAGTCCTGTTTTCAAGACATCAGTATGCGGGAGGATCTTGGTAGTAATGTCTTGGCGGTCCCAGGTGTTTTCAGATCTAGAACTCATTTGGAGATCAGATACATAATCTAGCTAACGTTTGTACCTCTCCACCAGAATCCCTTCCTTACACTTTGAGAATTCCAATCTTAGAAACTTCTCAATCCCCGTATAAATCATCACCAAACATTTCCCTTGTTTGTATCCAAATCTGACACGTGTCACTTTGAAACACGTGGAGTTCACAATGAGACGATCCAAATGGGACGTACTTTTCATAGAGTGTCTTGAAATGGAATTTTGATAGGGTATCCTTTGATTTAGGGGTACCTGCTCATAAGATCCAGATTCTTGACGACATGTCGTTTGATTTCCGCCGGGAGATGATTCCAATTACGCATTGTTATGAAGAAGATAGTTTCGTTTTCCCGGGAAAAACAACACTTTGCTTGTTTTTTGACTTTTGACACGTGGAGGTTTTGGTTTGCAATTCTGAGAATACAGGGTAACACGTCTTTAAACATCGGATCTTTATTCTATACCGAACAAAAAGTTACGTACAAAACTTTTCAGAATTTCAAAAAATTGTTCATCTCATGTTTCTCGATCTCTATCTTGCAAACTCACACGCATTTCTGATGTTTAGCCTTCCATCTTTTCAAATAAAATTTCCATATGAAAGCCTTCTATAGTTAACTCATGACAATAGGAAAAAAGGCTATAAAAATGTACAGTACCCTGCAAAAAGATACAAGAATGTTCAAATTTCTCCTCGTTTTTATTCCCCTGATCCACCTGACTTATTCGCAAGTCCCTTGTTCTCCAGGGGTAAGTTCCATAGAAAAATGTGTTTTATGAATCAAAAATCTGAAAATTTCAGCAAATCTCACCATGCCTTGGTTCAACACCTCCAGCAAAACTTCAGGCTGAAGCAACTCCTACAACTGGAGGCTATTTGAAAGGTACATACATCTTAAATCCAAAAAAATCAATCAAAATGTATTTTTCCAGAATCCTATAACGCTGCATGGTCAGCCATAGAGAGTGGACAGATGAGTGCACAATCCGTCATGAAAAGTTTGCAAGATCAGATCCAAAATGCTCCAGAATCCATGAGAAAGCTTCTGGAGATTCTGCAGTTGGAGTTGGCAAGATGGATGAAAGCGATCAAGAAGAAGATGACTTAATTTATGTGTTTTATTGTTAAGACTGAGTATAAAATGAGCATAAAATGTTATCTGACTAAATCTGGAACTACTTAAATCGACTCAAAATTAGCTACTGCATTCTTCGCTCGCTTGCTCATCTCCACATCTTCAGCAGAATACCGATTCCTTCCCATCAATTTTCGAAACGCATCACAATGAACCATCTGAACCGTCAGAATCCATAAACCAGAGTTATAAAAGGCATAAATTAAGACTCTTCTATCCCTGAAAACTTCAAACGACTGGTTAATCGCAATAATATTGGAGAGGATGCTTGAAATCTGGAAGTTAAAATCTGGAATGGTTTTTGAAATTTCTTAAATAACAAAAGACGTACGATTCCAGCTGAAACATGAATAAATGAATTGACAAGTACGCAGGTGTTTTTCTCATCGCTTATAATTCTATAATGTTTCCACCGGATGACTGAAATAGACAACAATATAATATTCAATGCAGATATAACCACTTCCGGAAAGCTTAGATAATTTTCATTATCATATATTTCTAAAGTTAATTGCACTGGAAGAATTATATTGTTCATAGAAGTTTCATAATTAAACTTACTTCGGTAATATACTATTTCCACTACTACTAACACACCAGAGATCACTCTTAATAAATTTGTGACTCTTGAATTTCTCAAATCAGAAACCAATATTGATAACTGATAGAATATAACAACTGGCACAAAAAATGGGTAATAATTCAAGAATAGTGGAAGGAAGAAAAACCAATTGGAACAGTTTTCATGAAACCATTTAAATTGGATCAGCATAAAAAGTATGGATACAATAGAAGCATACATTAGTCGATGGAACAAACGGAAATGAATAAATTGGTAGGACTGAAAACTAATCAGTTGGACTAATCAAAGAACCTGTTATTACCTGTTTTTTGAAGATTTTCACCAAATAAAAAACCAAAAGAACCACTAAAAACCATCCATGAAAAACCATTTCATACGCTGCGTCACTAAAGTCACTGTAGACAAATGAACTATTTTTAGAAGTGGAATTAAAATTTATATGACTGGCATTGTAGGATTTATATTGGATATATACTCTCATGGTGATGAAAAAGGGAAAATGAAGGTAACATGAATTCAGAAAACGTGAGAGCGACTTTGTTGGCGAATTCACCTGTTGTGACGAGCTTGATAGGTATCAGATATGTCGGGAAGTTAAAATTCCTTATCCGGATGTTGTCGGAATTCCAGCAACACTGATAAGTATGTAGAAGGTGAAAGGTTGGAGTGACAAAGAAACCTATGAGGTTATGGAATTTGCTTTTGATATACATAAAATAGTTAAAACAGTTCAAGATGATTCCATTTTTGTGATGCATATACGCTGAATTCTTATTGGGATCGATATGTTCAATATATCGAGGTTTTCTCCGATTTCCTCCAAACGGAGGAATCCAATAGTACTACTACCAATCACCAACTAGCGTTTCTCCCTTTCAGCAAAGTTCTCAATGACTTGCTGCACCACTCTTGGCTTTTTTCGATTCTGCTCGGTTTTTATTATATAAAAATTTTCAAACAAAAGGTTAGACAGGTTTCTCAATAGGTTTCAAAACATTCAGCTTATTCAGGCGAATCAGTTCCATCATTTCAAATTATTCCACATACTTATGTACGGCTCCATTATATCCATAATTCCTATGGTGATCCATCATTATGTGGAGATTTGAAACTGGTGACCTTTTATTACTATTCAATCCAATATATCTGATTGTCCAGGTTTATCTAGTGCAGGTCCTAATTTTCTACCAGTTATCAGTAATGATAGTTAATCTGAACAATGGAAGGATTAACAAACTTTTCATTGTAATTTCAATTGTGTTGATTGCATTTAATGCGGTGTCTGGTAAAGGTAAAGGAAATGTTCTTGGATTTGCTTTCATAATGTTGTTTCTTTTTTCAGTCCAACTGATTCTGGAAATGTATGGAACAAAAGTTGACCTTCGCATCGTTGAATCGATTGTTCATATCTTGAATTTAGTGTTACTAACGATTGCAGTAACCCGTTGGAAACTTCATAATGAGAAAAACACCTGCATTCTATTAAATTGTATCCTGCATGTTTTTGCTGGAATCGTAAGTTTTTCTGGTAGGATTCAAGATTATAACTTTTGCAGGTTCTAAAAGTATTTTGTATTTGTCGTGCAGTTCACTACAATCTAGGCTATACTATCATGGTATACGAGAAGACTGTCCTATTCGCATACTACAGCTCTGGTCTATGGGTTGTATCAGTTTATATTTGTTATTGTGCCCCATTCCAGAAATGGATTACCCGTTCAACCAGACCTGATGGAATAGAGATGAGCAATGTGAACTAAAATGCAGTCCTTTCTTTATAAGAGTCTTCTTTCTGAAATAAATAAATGCCTCTTTAGTTGAATGAATCTATCTTCTTTTGTTCACTTTTGAAAATACCAAGTATCCTTTCTTGTCCAAAGTTTCCACATTCTTGGAAAAATTCAAATGTCAGTTAGCATTGTATGTATTGCAAAACTAAAAAGAGTAGGGAGGAGAGAAAAGTTAGATGACACTATTCCTTATCATGTTGGTAGACATTTTCTTTTTTTCTCACTCTAAAATTGTGTTTACCTCCTTCAGCGCTATGACCCTCACTGACTTACTCCACCAACAATTTTCCTCTATTCAAGTTCTCCACAATGGAGAAAAGCTCAACCTTGAACTAATTACCTGTGATTACCCGCCTAAAGTCATTGACCTTGGATATGAACAGAAACTGTCAGACCGCTTCTATGACAATCTTGGAGGCGTCATAAGGAATCAGAATCGGGTATTGGAGTTTTTCGTACTAGGGAGCACCCCAGAGGATATTTCAAACAGAATCTTCAAAACGCTGGAAAAATCTCTGAAATCGAGAAAATCTCCACTACAAGTCAGAAATTTATCCCTGCAGCTCACTTACATGAACCAAGTGATTCAAATCGTCAAACTACTCGATCCAGAAACTCTCGAAAACATTGAGTTCTGTTTCAATCATACCTCCAGCTCCCAGCTCATCCATATCGAGCATGTTCTATCATTAGTCAAGTGGAATAGAGGGGATCGGTTGAAGTTGGTCTTCAAGTTGAACACATTGACCGTGAAGAATTTGAAGTCCGTGAAAAAAGTAAGTTGGATACAAAGGGATCTGTAACTAATTTTGAGTTTTAGATTCTTCTGGAACACCGGGTCTTCCAGGAGCTGGAGATTTATTACCAGAATTGTGTGAAAGAGAATTTGGAGGAGTATTTTGGGGTTCCTTGTCAATGCGAGCCTGGAAAGTTTATAAAATTCGAAATAACAGAGGAATTATCGGATGAACTATTGCTAGCGGAGGCGATGGAGGTATTTTGAACTTTCTGAAATTCAGGGTTTTCAGATAAAATACAACAGTTTCTATGGCCTAGAAACCTCAAAATTGGGATTTGTAGGTCATCCATCCCCTAAAGGCCTAGAATCCCAGAAATTGGGATTTCTAGGCCATCAATCCCCTAGTAACCTAGAGAACTCAAAATTGGGACTTCTAGGCCATCCCCTAAAAGCCTAGAAACCTCAAGATTAAGATTTCTAGGCCATCAAACCCAAAATGGCCTCAAAACCTCAAAATTGGGATTTCTAGGCTCCCAAGCCCCTAAAAGTCTAGAAACCTCAAGATTAGGATTTCTAGGCCATCCATCCTCTAGTGGCCTAGAAACCCCCAAAATTAGGATTTCTAGACCATCAAACCCACCTGAAAACCTCGATATTGGCATTTCTAGGCCATTAAACCCGAGATGGCCTAAATACTTTTAAATTGGAATTTCTAGGCCATCAAACCCAAAATGGCTTAAAATCCATAAAATTGGGATTCCTAGGTCATCAGTCCCTTAGTGGCCTGAAAACCTCAAAATAGGGATTTCTAGACCATCAATCCCCTAGTGGCCAAAAAACATAAAAATTGGAATTTCTTCATGTCCAAACTCCCTATGCTTTCAGAAACTAAAACTTATCAACCTCCTATCCACACAAGCTCTGGAAACTCCGGTTATTATGCGCCATATTTCCCAAAACCTGGAGTTTTTTGATATGTAAGTTAGTCCCCCAGACCCCCCCTCCCCTTCACGTCTATCTTTCCAGTCAACGACTTCGAAAAACCACGCGTGGAATCCGCAACTGTATTGACTACATCCAACCGGACCTTCAAATTTCAGAGTACACTATTGCATTCCTCCTTGAAAAGAAGCCGCATACCGTGGTAAAGACTAGAAAAGGGTACTTGAAGACTACAAGATACGGGAGAGATGTGAACTTTGATATCAAGAATTCCGAGTGTCGAAAAGCGGTTTCAAGGATGCTGGAGGACTTGGAGACTAATTTGAAGCAGAAGGGCGCCCTCAAAGAATTGCAAATTGTGTTTTCCTATGTGGACTTTATTGAGTATGACCCAGTGGCTTCTTTCACCAAGTATTTTCTGGATCGGTTCAAAACAATTCTGGCGAAATCTGAAAAACCTCTGAAAATCGAAAAGCTAGTGATGAAGTGTGTCAATCAACGCGAAGTGATGCAAGTCTTGCCATTCCTTGACTCAAGTCATCTGAAGTCTATAGAATTGCACGACCCGGATTCAGAATTTCAGAAAAACTATAGACGTTACGAGTACCCTGATGGCCTTAGAAAACCATTTGAAGTCAATGAGCTATGTGAGCTGGAGCAGTCGAAGAATGCAGTGGGGGAATTGATTATTGATTCAAGGCCAATTAATATGGTGGTGAGAAAAATGAATATATGCAACTTCTCAAAAGTTAATATTATGGTGGAAAAGATTTCAACAAAAGATATTCTTTATTTGAAGGAGGTGAGTTTTTTACGACGGACCGAGTAGAACTTTTACTATAAATCGGACCATAGGTAATTTCGGACCTGAGGATTCCAAATCTGCAAGAAAAATGAGCAAAATGATCCCGAGGACCGAGTTATGAGTCATCAAACTTTTCCTATGGTTCAGCAACCGATGATTGGAAAAAGTGGGTAACGTTGTAGCAGAATCTTCGGCGGTGGGAAAAGCTTAACCGTAGGAAAAGGTTTGACGACTTATAACGAGATCATTTTGCATATTTTTCTTACAGATTTGGAATCTTCAGGGTCGAAATTACCAATGGTCAATTTTATAGGAAAAGTTCAACTCGGTCCGTCATGCACTTCCCTTTTCAGATAACTTTTAACATGAAATTCAACATGAAATTTTCAGAATCTCGCATTGCAATCCAATTCTTCATCTCTCCACTTCTTTATCCAATTCAAAAAATCTGTTATAAAACCCAACAACCTCAACAACATTATCGGAGCACCTCGCCAAAGCTACGGCGTGGAACGCGAGTGGAGTTTCCAGATCCCTAATACTACTCACTATATTCATATGGATCTAAGACACAATTTTATTGTGGTTCGCCGTATTACTTATGCTATTAGATACTATTAATATATGTTTTTATGTACATTGAATAAGAGATCAGTTTTCCACTCGATTCTCTTCAAAACCGTTTGCAGGGACTACAGAGATTTCAACGCGTGAAAAAGTGATAGATTTGCGGGTGAAAAGGTAGAGAATATGGAGGGCAAAATCTGGGTCATTTGGAATTTTGTAATAGAAAATACTTTTATGAATAGTCATTGTGAAGGGGGCGCCCCCCCTTAGACCCTAGACCCTAGACCCTAGACCCTAGACCCTAGACCCTATCATAGAAAACTCACATTTTTCAGTTCAAAAACTTCCAGTGAACCCATCTGATTCACCACAATATCCGTTTTTCCAAAATGCACAATTTCCATATCACAAACCGCTGTCGACACCACTATATTCTCCATTTTCAACTCCTCTGCTTGTCTCCATTGTTCCAGTTTGGAAACTTCATCGATATCCAGCATGAGAGCTTTTCCTGTTGAACTTTCCAGGTTGATCAATTTTAGAGCGGAGAGGTTTGGAAGAAGTTTCAATAGATCACCTTGGCTTTGAACAGTTGTGATGAGCGTTTCAATTTTGATAGAGGAATTTCGGACAGTGTCCTCAAAGACCTCCAGAAAGTCTGAACCATCATAATCTTCAAAATCCAATCGGAACTCTTCCAGACTACTCTTCTGGTCCTTCAAGTTGTCTACCAAGTGGTTCAAAAACACTTTCTTAGAATCTACACCAGCAATCCGTTGTGTATTAACTAGATACACACTAATAGCACATCCATCTCCTTCCTGTTCATATCTGATCAGCTTAACGTGCAGATTTTTAAGCGTAACCTTGACATCAATGGTCGTAGAGTCTTCCAGAGAAATGAATATCGATTTTATTTGAGGGTCAGGTTTGACAAGGTTCACGCATAGTCGAATTGGGTGACAGAGTTTTCGGAGAAGGTGTCTGGAAACAAGATCTACGTGTTAAGGTTTTAAAGTGACTACACTCACATCCCAAAAAGATTCGCGTATTTCAAAATTCCTTCCAAAATTAATGGATTCGCAAATACCTTTAACCAATCTTTTTTGCTGTCAGCCACCATCGAAAAATCGGATTCTTCTTCCGGTAGACCTGGCATATAGGGTATATAGACCAAATTTCCATTTTTGACTCTTGAGAAATCGATCATTTGGAACATTTTTAACACAGAAATATGCAATTGTTCATCGCCGTCGGGAGGAATGGGTATTTGAGTTGTGAGGTTGAGAATGATGGGGTCCACGACAAATGAAGTTCCAAATATTTTGTAAATTGGTGTCTTGTCGAGAACTGTGGTTGTGATAGAGATGTTGGTGAATGCAGGGGAACGGAAGAATGCCTGAAAAGCCAAATTCAGCGACCATAAAGTTGAAGATTTAGAATCTAGAGGACAGAATTCAGAAACTAGTTTGGAGTTAAAGGACGAGACCTATATCATTGCAAAGCTGAAAAAACGCAGATTCCAAATATATATTTAATTTTGGCGCTCGAAGTCTGGTATTCGAGAAAAACGAGGTCAAAATTTTTTTTATATGAAGAGAATTTGTCATTCTTCGTTTTTCTCGAATACCATGCCTTGAGGGCAAAAACTGAATATATATTTGGACTCTGCGTTTTCTCAGCTTTCCAGTGATATAGGTCATGTCCCTGAACTCCAAACTGAGAAAACTGAAACTTGGAGCCAAAATCTAAAAACCAGAATTCAAGAGCCAAATTCCAAGACATACCTCTTTCACAGCACTCAAATTCTCCTCGGTCACTTCCTCCAATACCAAATCCAGCTTAAATTTGTTGAAATTTCCATTCCAAACATCTGAATCCAATAGCACCTTCAGCTTAACATCACTTTTCTTCAAATCCAATTTTATTGTTTTCGTATCTTGAAAGCAGTTTAAAATTGATATCGCTTGATCCACATTCCCGACGAACTTCAAGTTTTCAGCTTGAATTTTTTTGAAATTAGTGACCCTCCGGATCCAGTCACAAAGGTTCTGAGAGACTCCACAGGTACTCCAGTACTTACGATACTCCTCTTCCAGCTCGACATTTATTGTGAAGAAATCCAAAAATAGGTGGTGCTCAGTTAGAATGACTTTCAAATCTTCATAGAATAACTCCATAAAACCTTTGCCCTTTAATTCCAGCTCACTCTCCGTTCTTCCATTTCTCTGGCATATAATCTTAGTATTCTTCTCTCCTTGATGGTACTCAAAATAGTATGCATAGGGAGCTTGAAAATAGTATAGCCATAGTTTATTTATACGGGATCCCCAGGTAATATCAATTATAGTGATTCGATGGGTCAATGTAGAGGGGGGTAGTAATGAATACATTTTGATAGAAATAAAAAAGAGAAAAGGCAAGTAAACAAATAAAACGTATTGATAAGACATTTATAGTGTATTTAAATACGCAACAATTTCTTCGGACAACTTTTCCAACCGAATTCGAGTGAACACAATAGTTTTCTGATTCAACATATAAATAATTTGGAGTACAAACTCAGTATTTGGGATCAGAAAGTACCATACACTTTTATGTTCTGTAATGTTACACGGACGTCCGAGTAGGTCGTAGATCAAGCCGTCGATGGTGGAGTTGTTGAAGGAAACTTTGAGTTTTTGGAAGATTGAGGAGGTAAGAAGCTTCTGGAAAGTGAGAAACTAGAAATGAGGAGCTTAAAATTCAAAAGAAGGACCTAGGAGCTAAGAGCCAGCACTCAGAGTTCATACTCTAAGTTAATTTGCAAAAAGAGTGCTGTAGTTTTCGTGGTGGGACCAAAATTTATCCGAATATGGGACCGATTACACTCATTCGAAGCGTATTGACGCGTTTTGAATATGTAATATTCAGGCAAATCGGAGCAAATCTGACTGAGTTACGGCAGCTTTAGTGATTTTCAGGGTTTCGAAAAATTTTAAAAATCTGCAAACTTCACCAGTTTTTGAGATTTTCAAGTGTTTTTAGGTTTAAAATGTGTGAATTTCTTGGAAGATAACTACAGTAACCAGGAGTTTTCATGGCGAGACCTACTTTCACTAAAAATTTTTTCTAACCTTGCCATGATTATACTCATTCGAATCGTGAATTGGCTAGAAATTAGGAACCAAAGCCTGAGTGCAAACGTTCAAGACCCGAGATTCAGGAGCCATGATTTAGGAGCCATACTCCAGACACTCACCGTTTTCAGCTCGAAAACATCCCTTGAAGAAATCGTGCTCAACAAAACATCAGCCTTCTGAAAACTCTCCAATCCAATTTCTCCTAACGGTGTTGTTATCGTATCTTCTCTCATTAGCAACTCCTCTGCTTGTCTCCATTGATCTAACACCACCAACTTTTCCACTCCGGATTCCAACTTCTCTTCATATCGACTCTTTACTTCTATCGTCTTCAGTGACCATGAGCAGAGATATGGGAGCACTGATTCCAAGTCGTCTTGCGTTGAAGTAGTCATAATAAACTTTTTGACTCGAATAGGTTGATTTCGAGTCTTCAGATACTCTTCAACTAGTTTCAGAAATTCCGAAAACTCTGCAGCTTCAACCATAATAAAGTAATCGAAATGTATCTCTTTCATAAGTGCCTTCTGGAACTTTAAATTCTCCTTCAAATGTTTTAAAAACAGATTCTGATAACTCTCGCCAGGGAACTTCATTTGATTCACTCTCATGAAAACCACACATGTATTCTCTTGTTGATCATAGTGCACAGATCTTTCAATGCCATTTCCAAGTTTGATCACACAGGTCAACATGTTTGATTCCGGTAGTCCAATGTATAAGTGGTCGATCATGGGGCTCGGTTTAAGGTAGTCAATGGTGTCTTGAATGGGATGACATGTCCGGCGGAGGTTGTTTCTGAAAACTAAATATTCTTGCTCTTCGCAATTACAGTAATTGCACTTACATCCCAAAACCTTGCGCATAATCCAATATAACCTCCAGAATCGTGGTATTCGTGAAGACTCTCATCCAGTTGGACCTGTCACCCTGAACTCTCGAAATGTTGGGGTAGAAACCATCAACAAAGGTAGTGAAGAGAGGCCGGTGCCCACTTTCCCATTTTCTATAGAACTCAAGGTCATCAACCCCTTCGGTTAGTCGAATTTCAATCTTCTCGTCGCCTGGTATTTGATGTTTGATACGTCTGGTGTCATCCCAGACAAATGGGATTTTCAAGAACTCGCAGATTTTGGATGGGTCCAGCGAGTCGGCAATTACAGTGATGTCTTGGAGGAAGGGGTAACGGGAGAATGCCTGGAGAAGTTGAATTTATATTGAACAGTTTCATGATACTAACTAGGGGAGGGCTCCGAGTGGCTTATATCATTGGAAAGCTGAGAAATCGCTGATTCCAAATATATATTCAGTTTTTGCCCTCGAGGCCTGGTATTCGAGAAAAATGAGGTCAAAGTTTGGAATTATATCCTTTTTAGGCGTAAGGCTTGAGGCATAAGGCTTCAAGTACTTCAAAACGTAGTTCATATGAAGAACCAAGTCAAGACTTTCAAAATTTCATAAATACCTTGAGAATTGGTCGAGATAACGGAAAGTTAGAAAGATTTGAAGAAAAAAATATTTTTTTTTGTTTCAAAAATTTCGTAGGAAAAAATTTGAGTTTAGAGCTTACGGCTCCACCAAAAAAACCAATTTCCTGTCTATGTGTCTTAGGGTGTGTCAGAACGTCTGAATATCCAAAAATCCCTAAATTTGGTTATGTTTCCAAAAAGTTACAAAGGTTTGAAAATTGGCAAAAGGCCTTTGGTCCTAGGTACTCTATACTTTCCCAAACTTTGACCTCGTTGTTCTAGAATCTCAGGCCTCGAGGGCAAAAACAGAATATATATTTGGAATCTGCGTCTTTTCAGTTTTCCAATGATATAGGTCACGTCACGATTACTCGGAGACCTTCATTATTAAAGACGTTTCGAAACCAAGTCTCTCGATTTCCAACCATCTGGTTTCCAAACGTCCCAGATTCTATCATTAAACTAACCTCAATAACTAAATTCACATCCTCTTCACTCCCAATTGTCCCATAAAAATTGACGTAAACCTCAAATCGCTTCTTCTCTTCATTTCTCCAATGCTCCAGCTCCACCACCTTCCTCAAATCATCTTCCACATTCAAAGTTATATTATTCACTGTCTTTCTATCCAAACAACTTTCCATCACAATAGATTGATCCATATTTCCATGCATGAAAAATAAAGCGACTCGAATTTTCTCTCCTTTTATCTCCACAGTTTCCTGTATCCACTGGCAGAGAGGCACCAGCTGCTTAGATTCATTCCTGGTATTCCAGTATTTTCGATATTCTTCCTCTTTTTGAACATTGATATCAAAAGTTCCCAGGATTAACTTCTGATTCATCACAATATATTTGATATCTTCATAGAACACAGTCACAAAATCCTTGCCCTCTATCGTCATCTCATTTTCAGTCTCTCCATATTTTTCAGATACAAGTTGACTACATTTTGGGTTGTTCTCATCTTCTTTGTACTCCAGAAAGTATAAGTTCGGAGCTTGAGAGAAACTTAACTGCAGATGGATTGCTCGGGTGGCCCAGTGTATGTGAATAGCAGTTATTCGATGGTTTAGCTTAGAGGGAGGAAGTAGTTGGTACACGTAGGTCATTGTAGAAACATAAAAATCGATGTGGACTGGAGAATAGGCAGTCAGAACTGATAAGAAACTGCCGCTGGTCAAAAAGATCACTTCAAAAAACCGGTATACGACAAAAATGTCAACATTTCCGGCATTTTAGAGTGAGGAAGACCCTTTTTATGTGAAAAAATGAATACTTCATTGTGCGTACATTGATATCTTACTAAAAAACAACACCTCAGATATTTCTTCATTCATAGAACCATATCGACGAGTTACTACTACTCGCAGAGCCCTATCAGATTCTTGAATTCTTGTAGTCCATTCATAATCACGCTCCTGCTTGGTAATGCGAGCTTCTCCAAACACTTCTGTTAGCTCAGTGACCCAGAAGTGACTTTCTTGTATCCTTTGTATCCGGTTATTCAAGTCAGTGATTTTTTTCGGGATCAACATGTTGAAGTTTTGAAAGTTCGATGACTTGAGGAAAGCCTGAATGTTCATACGTTTAAACAGCACACCATAAAATCTTAAAATCTACAAAGCTTACCTGCGACAAGTTCACAATGTCATCCTTGGTTACCTCCGCCAAAGCAACTTCTCCTTTTGAAAAATGACCAAAACTATCAATAAGGCATCTGGCTTTAACATAAAAACGAGTGGTATAAAACTCTTCCGCTTGTTTCCACTGGTCCAATTCTTCAATACCACTCAAATTTACAATGTGATCCTGGTATCCCCTGGTATCGTTTCCTCTAACACGACTGAAATAAGGGTCATGAATCTTGATACATTTCAATGTTCCTGGTTGCAATAGTTTCAGAAGTGACTTAGCTTCTTCTGGAAGTACTCCGCGGGTCTCGAATGTTCTTGCTTTCAGCGATACGCCTTGTTTAGCATTGATTTCCTTGAATATTGTTTCCAGCGGATTCATCATAGCCTCTCTCGCACTTTTCTCCATTTCCTCGAAGCATTTGATTTCTTCTTCACTGTGGCTGACACCCATTTCATTCCACTGGCCACTATCACAACATTGCAACACAACTTTTTCCAGGGTCTCAGGATCAGTTTTCTGGAATTTCAGCAGCAACTCAAGATCATTTCGGAAAATGTCCATGAAATTTTCGCCTTTTAAAAAACGCGTCACATTGTTGCACTCCACAATGCAGCCTTTGTTCTCTACTGGTTTGACATCATCATCTTGACTAAAACTCCCATATTTGATGTGAATATCGTCTGACAAAACAAGAAGAAGGGAACCTTCTCTCACTTCAATTTTAATTCCAGATAAGTGGAGAGATGGGATGACTGCATCAATATGATTCAGAAGCTTGTGCGAAACTTTTCGGAGGGAAAAACTGGAAAAAGTGTAAGAATAAAACTTATATGTATACTTCTTACATTGATCGAACATCACAGTAATCTAGAATATGGTTCATAACTAGGTCTGGCATATCGCGTAGGGAAGGCATGCTGAGTAGGGAAGAAACTAAATGTGCTTCGTCAACCATTCCTTGTATTTTTCCGGTTGTTTGCTGATTCACCAACAATAAAAAGGGGTGTACAAGCACCTGATCAAAAAGTGTCACTGATAATGGTTGATGAAGCACATTTAGTTTCTTCCCAACAACTCAGCATGCCTTCCCTACCCGATATGCCAGAGCTAGTTATGAACCATATTTTGGATTTCTGTGATGTTAGATCGATGTAATGAGCAAACATATAAAATTCAGTAAGCTTTTACGTTTTTTTTCAGTTTTTCCCTTCGAAAAGTTTCGCACAATCTTCGAAATCATATTGATGACGTCATCCCACCTCTCCACTTGTCTGAAATTAAATTTGAAGTCAGAGAAGGATGTCTTCTTCTTGTTTTGTCAGACGATATTGATATCAAATATGAGAGTTTTAGTAGGATGTGTTACGAAAATGATGATGATGATGTAGAGAGAAAGCCTGTAGAGAGAAAAGGATGTAAAGTGGAGTGCAACAATATGAAGCATTTTTTGGAAGGCGAAAATTTCATGGATATTTTCCGAAGTGATTTTGAGTTGCTGCTGGAATTCCAGAAAACTGGGACCCTGGAGAGAATTGTGTTGCAATGGTGTGATGATGAGGATTCGTGGGCTATCAGGTCTAATCTCCGCAAAGAAAGTATTAAATGTCTCGAGGAGAAGGAGAAACTTTTGAGAGAGGTTGTGATGAATCCGCTGAAAGCAATTTTTGAAGGATTCAATGCTAAACAAGACGTACCACTGAAAGCAAGAACATTCGAGACCCGCGGAGTACTTCCTAAAGAAGCTAAGTCACTTCTGAAACTATTCCAAGCAGGAACATTGAAATGTATCAAGATTCATGATCCCTATTTTAGTCAAGTTAGAGGAACACATAGATACAATGCAAACTATAGAAACCCGAATTACATTCTAAGTTTGAGTGGTATTGAAGACTTGGATCAGTGGAAACAAGCGGACGAGTTGGATATCGAGGGGTTTCATGTGATGGCAGCAAAATACCTTGTTGATAGTTTCGGGCATTTTTCAAGAGGGAAAGTTGAGCTGAGTGGAGCAACCGGAGATGAAATTTTCAACTTGATGCAGGTAAGTCTTGGAGATTTTTAGGCATTGCTTACTAGGGAAGGGCTCTGTGTGATCGTGGAGTTATAGGACGTGACCTATATCATTGGGAAGCTGAAAAAACGCTGATTTCAGATATATTTTCAGTTTTAACCCTCGAGGCTTGGTATTCGAGAAAAACGAGGTCAAAGTTTAGCAAAAATAATAGATTGCTAATGATATAGGTTACGTTCTATAACGGTCACTCGAACGCTTTTCCTAATTAGATATAGTTTTTTCAGGCTTTCCTCAGATCCCCCAACTTCCAAAACTTCGAATTGACTATTCCTCAATCCATAGTTCATTCGATCGAAGAATATTCGAGAGTCACTGAGCTAACCAATGTACTCGGACCAGCTCGAGTTAGCAGACGAGGAGAGCAAGATAGGCGGCGGGTTTTTGAGTGGACATTAAGGAATTCGGATTCTGATGTGGCTTTGGTACTAGTATACTCTCCTCAGACAAGTTTCCAGTTTTATAGAACTCAATAAAGTATTCATTCTTCTTTCACAGTAAAATTAAAAGTGTTTGGTGTATAATATCTGAGTTGAAGAGCTCTCTCGGGTGACCTTATAACCCAGTCATATATATTAGATTCATCTGGGTCCTGCGAGATTTCAGTTGCCGCTCCGAATTTCTCGTTGAGTTCTGTTATCCAATCCACTTCTCTCAACTCGCTATAATTTTTACAGCGAGGGATTGTGATTGTGAAGAAATCGAAGTTAGGGGATTCAACAAAGGTCTGGAATCACTCGAACATGATCTTGAGTCACTTAGAACAAAAAAAAACTCACTTGTGACAAATAAAAGATATCCTCCACTGTAAGCTTCCTCACAAAAACGACTCCTTTCAAAAAATGAGCATACGACGCAACAGACACTTGAGGGGGGACACAAAACCCTAGAATATTCAACACCTCCGCTTGCTTCCACTGCTCCAACTCTTGTATCTCATCCAAATCCACCGAGTAGTCTTCTGGATCTTCCGAACAGTCAAATGTGACAAATTTGCTCCGATGAGGGCTGAACAGCCGGATAGTGCTTAGGGTACCAGGTCGGCATAGCTTCAGCAAGGGTTTCGCCTCCCATGGAAAGACTCCAAGGGTCTCCAGAATCTTTACATTCAGCACTGGTCCTGAGATTTCACTCAGGGCTTCCACAAGGGGGTCCATCATTGATTGTCTCTCATTACACTCCATTTCTAGCATCTTCTCCTTAGCACTATCATCTAGAGGGCCGTCAAGTTTATAATCTGTATCCCGCCATTCCAGCTTGACTATATTGAGAGGATCGGACTTTTGAAACTTGATAAACAGCACCAAGTCGTTGGCTAGAGTCTTAGCTGTGGATTTTTCGTATGTGCTCTTGATATTCTCCTGACGATTTGCTATGGTCAAGCACACAGTCTTGGCGTCCACCTCGATTTTGATTCGAGTCAATTGGATGGCAGGAATGACGTCATCAATAAAATTCCGGAGATCTGGAGACACTTTGCGGAGGGAAAATCTGGAAAAATCCCTTGAAAAACGCGTCAAAGGTGCACCAAATGGGTTGAAAACAGATTTGCGATCAACAAGAGCGCGTCAAAGGTACGCCAGACGGCTTTGAATAAAATTAATAGACTAGTGTCTGGCGCGCATTTGGCGCGTTTTCAATTGTTTCTTCACTTTTTTGATTATCGTTTTCACGACCAATACTACTTTTGGTCATGAAATCGCCAGATTTGGAAAATTTTATAAAATTTGACTGAAATCAGTTTATTTTAATTAAAGAAAACTTGAAAATGCGTCAAACGCGTCAAATGCGCGCCAGCCACTAGATAATAAATTTCAGTAAAACCCGTCTGGCGTGCCTTCGACGCGTTTTTCATCACAAATAACTCACATCGACCGAATATCACATTTGTCTAGAATATAACTCATGACTCGATCAGGCATATCGGGTAGAGACGGCATGTTGTAAAATGAATAGAAATTTTCGAATTGTCCTTCACAAAATGTCATTGTTGACTTTTATCACTTGGGGGGAAATGATGACATTCAATGTTTGCATGATCAAACTAAACACATTTATTTTTTGGCAGAAAAAGAGAAAGTGAGCGGGGTGAAATACTCGAGAATGATAGTTGAACTTATCAACCATTCACATTTGACAAGTCCACTATTGTTAGGTCCTTCAATTATTCCAGCAGGCTCTCCGAATTGTTTGATGAGTTTGGCCTTCCAAGTCTCGGAAGGTTGAGATACAAAAAAGTTGGAATGTGGACCTAGTGGCATTGTGACAGTGAAGTTTTCAAAGTTTGGTGATTGGAGGAATATCTGAATTTAAAATGTGGGCGTACCTCGCTTAAAACGCAATATTATGAGGTCAAAAATATACCAAAATGTAGATCTCGACGAAATATATCTCTACGAGCAGGATTGTTTTTTGTTAAAATGTTGGGGGCCGGGAAAATGTGTCAGAAAACCAAAAAAATCATTCTAGCCAGGTCCATAGTCAGACATAGAGGCAATTTCGCAATTTTTGAGTTTTTTGCCAATTATCCCGGTCGTATTACAATCCGCCATCCGCCCCGTAGTAGGTCACCGGTATAGAGCTCGCCGAGATCTACATTTTGGTATATTTTTCTGATCATAAAACTGAGATCGAAGCGAGTTACAGGTGTCGGTCAGGTTGACAAGTATTTCTCAAAATAATAATAAATCCTTACCTGACATAACCTTGCAATATCTTCCACTGAGAAATCTCTTATAAAAACATTTCCTCTCAAAAATCCACCAAAACCATCAATATCAACTCCCCGGGTCACATGAAACCCTCTCGTTGTCAACTCCTCCGCTTGCTGCCACTGCTCCAGGTCATAAATCCCATCCATCTCCAATAAGAAGTCCTCGTCACTTGTGTACCCCTCATTATTTTCGATTCGAATGCGATGTGGGTCATAAATCTTGATGGTTTTCAGTGTTCCAGCTCGGAATAGTTTCAGAATGGTCTTCGTGTGTCTTGGAAATATACCGTAGGTCTCTAGTGCGCGGGCAGCGATCTTTTGTTCAGGAATCTCCTCAGCAATCTGCTCAATAATTGGTGTCATCAAACACTCTGCGCCATCATTGTCTATTAAACTAAGACAATCCCAGCTCCTCTGTCCCCGCTGACGTTCATACCAGTCTTCGTGGTCCCAGCATTGGAATGAAAACACCTCCAGAATCTTTGACTGCTGATGCTTCAGAATCAGCGATAAGTCTTTCGCAAAAATCTCAATAAAATTTTCTTTATCCAATAAATGTTTTGTGTCATTGAACTTCACTGTACATCCATTTTGCTCATTGTGATGATAGCGAATCGTTACATTCTCCTGATCATTGCTCAGAATCAGACAAATCTCGTGAATTCTTACTTCAACTTGAATATAAGTCAAGTGGATGCAGGGGATAGCTTCATCAATAAAATCGTGCAGATCACGACACACTTTTCGGAGGGAAAATCTGGAAGCAGGGAGGTGTCAATCTTCAAAAACTATGTCCGTGAACTCACATTGCTCGAATATCACAATCATTCAGAATCCGATTCAATACTAGTGCGGGCATGTTGGGTAAAGAGGGCATGACGAAATGCAACTAAAGGAAAATGACTAATGGAACAAGTGACAATAAAAAGGTGTGTGTAGACATAGAGCGTTTTAGTGATAACAAACATACCGAGTGACCAATAGTTCAAGTTTTGGAAAGCGAGAATTTTTCGACAAGGGAAATTGGTTTGAGATAGGAAGTGGCATCGGACTAAAAATATCGGATAGTTTAATTGAATTCTTCCTCAAATCTCGAACTAACTAAATATTTGTTCGGCTCATTGAGTGTAACTCGCTTCTAACAGAGTTTTATGATCTGTAGGTCTACGTCGGGCCGGACCTACTGCCGTGGGCCTGGAAAAAGTGCCAAAACCCCTCAAAAAACGGTCAAATAAGCCATTATTGTCCGACCCCCAACACATTAGCAAATAGCTGATTCTAAACTGTCTGATTTTTTGATTTCTTGAATGAAATGTTATATGTGTGTACATTATGAAAGTTTATATGCAACAAGACATTTAAGTTTTTTGAACCAGCTGCTAAGAAACTTTTCAATCAACTTAATGCAGTAGAAGCAACATTACTATGATATTCAACATGAGAAGCTGGCTGAACTTTCGATCTTTTGAAATAATAATAGAATGTTGATACAATCATTGATTTAACTGAATTGTTGTATCCCAAGGTTTCAAAATTCCGCTTGTTGCACAAAATATAAGAAGCCTGGATTATAACTGGAATTGATAAATAGTTCCACATAGCAATGTGAAAGTATGTGCCGCGATCAAAAATAGGGTTCTCGTTAATCTGAATATGAACGAATATGCTTTGAATCGTTGCCTGGAAATAATTAATGGTGATTTTAAAAAGTGTCAATATCTCTCACTGTTTTCAGAAGGACAAGTGCAAATGTCTGATAGAAAATGTATCTGTGTGGTTTGTGTTTTCTTAATGATGTTAAGTGAGCATTCTTACGAATACAAATCATAATGGGGATGTATAAAAGTGCTGAGATAAGCAAGAGAATAGTAAGAATGAAGAACTCTCCAATCCCAAATATGAGATAGTATGCGATATAACTATTATCCATATAATCTACCACAAACCAGATTGTATATTTGATAATTATCACCGAATAGATTAAAAATAACACTCGATTCATAGTCTTCTCGCTGACATTCGCATATTTTTCTAAGCGAAAAATAAAGAAAAGCGTGAATCTCTGCAATGCCAATAGGAAAATAATAATGTGATGGGCGTTCAAAATCATTATGTAAAACTGTTTTACGAAAAGATATGCGTTGTCAACTTTGTGAAACACTTCTTTTGTCACGAGTCCTACTGGAAAAAACCAGTCAAATAAGAGCAAGCATAGATAAACGACATAAGAAACGCATGTGCCTTTGTAGAAGTGATTGATGATAGGGTATATTGATGTCTGAAACTAGGATTTGTTGATTTTCAAAGAAAGTATCTACCTCTTTCTCCTTCTCTCGATTCACATTGAACACTCTTGAATAGAATGGGAAAATAGTGGCATAAACGAAAATGAGGGAACATAGACAAAGTGCCGAGCTAAGGTATGAAATTATTAGAATTGAAGGTACAATTACATCCCACAATTCTTTCAGCGTCATATATCATATCCTAACGGAGTTTCCGGATAAGTTACCTAATGCAAATTGGACGGACTTTTGGAAATCGTGCTATTTCAGCTGTGCCGTCATAAAATACAAACTATTCTTAACACTTTTCCGTCACTCCATTAACATACTTTTTTCACCTGTCCCCCACTCCAAGCTCTCACATCTTTTCAGATTTCCCTTAAATGACGCTGAATCAGTTCGGATTGGAAAGAACCCTCTTTCTGATCGCAACCCATATTTTTTACATTGCTATTTGGAATTGTTTATCGAGACATTTATTTATTCAGCTGCTAAAAAACTTAGCAATTAACTTGTTACAGTAGAAGCAACACGGCTGTGATATTTAACATTAGCAGCCGGCTGGACTTTCGATCTTCTAAAATAATAATAGAATGTTGATACAATCATAGTTTTAACTGAATTGTTGTATCCCAATGTCTCCAAATTCCGCTTGTTGCACAAAATATAAGAAGCCTGGATTATAACTGGAATTGATAAATAGTTCCACATAGCAATGTGAAAGTATGTGCCGCGATCGAAAATAGGGTTCTCGTTAATCTGAATATGAACGAATATGCTTTGAATCGTTGCCTGGAAATAATTAATGGTGATTTTAAAAAGTGTCAATATCTCTCACTGTTTTCAGGAGGACAAGTGCAAATGTCTGATAGAAAATGTATCTGTGTGGTTTGTGTTTTCTTAATGATGCTAAGTGAGCATTCCTCCAAATACAAATCATGATGGGTATGTATAAAAGTGCTGAGATAAGCATGAGAATAGTTAGAATGAAGAACTCTCCAATGCCAAATATGAGATAGTATTCAATATAACTATTATCGACATAGTCTATCACAAACCAGATTGTATATTTGATAATTATCACCAAATAGATTAAAAATAACACTCGATTCATAGTCTTCTGGCTGACATTCGCGTATTTTTCTAAGCGAAAAATAAAGAAAAGCGTGAATCTCTGCAATGCCAATAGGAAAATAATAATGTGATGGGCGTTCAAAATCATTATGTAAAACTGTTTTACAAAAAGATATGCGTTGTCAACTTTGTGAAACACTTCTTTTGTCACGAGTCCTACTGGAAAAAAGAAATAAAATAAGAGCAAGCATAGATAAACGACATAAGAAACGCATGTGCCTTTGTAGAAGTGATTGATAATAGGGTATATTGATGTCTGGAACTGGGATTAGTTGTTGATTTTTCAGTAGTAAAGTACTTATCAGTAGTACAGTGTGGAAATGACCAGAGGGTGTAACGATATCACAAGTAAATAATGTATAAACCATACAGAACAAAGGTAGAGCTTCATTTTTTCAGTTGACAACTTTTTTCTACGGACACTACCTAGAGAGTTATGGACTTGAATGTTCAAAAATCTCAAAAAGGACGATTGGAGGGAGAAATTAAATTACTGTAATCCTCTAGGGAATGTCTGTACAAAAAAGTAGTCAACTATAAAAATGAATCTCTACCTTTGTTCTGTATGATCTATACATAACTTTATTTGTGGGAGGGACAATCCAGTGATACCGTAACACCCTCTGGCCATTTCCAATTGGAAAACAAATTAAATCTTCCAAATTAATCTTCTTAATAGTAACCTCTTTCTCTTTTTCTCGATTCACTTTGAAAACTCTGGAGTAGAATGGGAAGATAGTGAAATACACAAAGGTTAGGGAAACTAGGCAAGTTGCCGAGCTAAGATATGAAATTATTAGAATTGTAGGTAGTATTACATCCCACACCTCTCTCAGCGTCATTTTGGGGAAATGTGTGAGGAGATGTGGAATAGTGAGCCAGGTGAAAATATATATTTTATATTAACGGAGGTGACGGAAAATGTTGAGAATAGTTTGTAGGGATGTTTTATGACCACAAAAACGTCCCAGGACCCTGTCAGATTCTAAAAACCAAAATCCCCGGCAGAAAATGATGTGTTTTGAACCGTTATTAAATAAAAACCCGAAAAACGCGTTAGATAATACTCGGGAATCGAAAAGTCCAGTAAGAATGATGTAATTCATCACCAAAAAACCGAAAACTGATGTCTTACGCTCCTTGGACGCGTTTTGGAAATCTGAAAAGCGTCAAACGAGCACAAGATAAGAACACGTCTAGTTACCTAGTCATATTTAAGGGATCTGGCGCTCTTTGGACGCGTTTTGGAAATCTGAAAAAGCGTCAAAGGTGCGCCAGATTTGAAGGATTGAAACATTTGACTGAAATCGGTTTATTTTTAACATTTTTTTAATGAAAAAGAAAACTTTAAAAATTGAAAACGCGTCAACAGTCACTAGATTATTAACTTCATTCAAAGCCGTCTGGCGTGTCATTGACGCGTTTTTATACACAAAATAAGCGTTCTAACAAATATAGATTATAATTGGAATGCATAAAGGAATAACAGCTCTGAAAATTTGTGTTTTTCTGCGAAAAATTATGTTGAAACTGAAGCCGCAGAACTTTTAAAAATTATTTTTGCAAAAAAGAAAAAAACTAACATTCCCCCTCTTCCCCTTTCTCCCCGCCATCTCCCTATTGCGAAATCCGCCGCAACGTTGGCCTAACACTACACAAGTGTTCCATGTTCCCCTAACGACCAGTCTGCGTCGTGTATCTCTCCTCGAAAGTATGAATAACACTAGGAATTCCCTAGATTTCACAACATATCACAACACTCGAAGAGCTAAGGAACCAATGAATCAAAAAGTGTCCGCTTGTATAAAAGGAAACTACGAAATGATTGAAAAACATCTTATTTTTACTTTGAAACCTACAGAACCATGGCTTTCACGCCTACTCTAGTTGCGGTAAGCTCATTTGAATACCATATACTTAACAAAATGAAAATTTTTGTTTCAGCTGGCTGAGAAATACAGAAGTGACAAAATGGTGTGTCGCAAGTGTTATGCTCGTCTTCCAAAAGGAGCCACTAACTGCAGAAAGAGCAAGTGTGGTCATTCGAATGACTTGAGAAAGAAGAAAGAGATCAAGTGAGTTTGTTGGATAAACAGACACACAGACATCTAGGCTTAGGGGGAGAATTCGAGCAGCTAATATTCCACAAGTATAGGACATCCCGGCACACAGACAGACAAGCAATACTAGGTAGCTGAAAAGCCGATTGTAATGAGATTTTTCTTTTACAAGGGAACCTCAAGGGGTCACAAGTTTGGAATCGTTCCAAATTGCTATCAGGTATTAAGGACAGCTTGAATAGGCATATCCCAAATTTTTGTGTTGTGCTCGTCACTAGCCGTTGAGATAAACGGTCCCAAAGTTTCACCCCTGTACTTGAAAGTCCTTCTTTGGCTTTTACAGTGCTAAATCAGACACTTTGGGACCGTTTATCTCAGCGGCTAGTGACGAGCACAAAACAAAAATTTGGGATATGCCTATTCAAGCTGTCCTTAATACCTGATAGAAATTTGGAACGATTCCAAACTTGCGACCCCAAAAGGTTTCCTTGTTAGACAAACGTATTCGTTTTGTGAAAACTGGACAAACTGACTGGACATTACTAGATGACAGGAGCACTTACCGTAAAACATGTAATAGAGGCGCACCCAAGAGTTTGGAGCATTCTATCTCAGCTGCATTTAAAAATATGAAAAATTTTCCAACTGAAGAAATACTCTTTGAACGTTAAGCCATATTTTGTCAGTTAACAACTTTTTGATATTTTTTTCGGGATATACCTCTGTAAACAGGCAATGCTAAGTGCGCCTCTATTACAGACTTTACGGTAGCTTATGAAGGGATATCTTTCGAGGAAATAGAGCACTTTACACATTTTTAGGAGGTGTACACACATAATCTGTGTCACAGGCAGATAAAATATAACTTAATACAAAAAAATTGATTTCCAGATGCCACCCTCCAAAGATCGCCTACAAGTAAGCGGATTCCTGGTGCTGGTATTTTTCTCGATCTCACAATGTCGTCTTAATTATTTTGTTGGGTTTTTTTTAATTTCTCTGATATCTGTGTGATTGATTAGATAAAGTTTTTTTTCCAACATTCTTTGTAGAACAACCTTTTTTAACATGAGCAAGATTAAGTATAGCAAAAACCACACTTTTCCATTACTCACAACTTGGTCATTTCTATTTCCTTCCGGCGACGCCCAATTTTTGTTATCAGTTGTCAATTTGAATGATTTCTTCATTTCTACACCGATGCTAACTCTAACCGACCTTCCCTTTAGCTTCCTGGACCAGCTTTTAGCATATTCCGGATTTAGAGAAATGTGAGTTATCATTTAGCTTAATTTTATACCTTTCAAACCTTTTCTATCTCAGCTTCTGCCTCCGAAAGGTGTGTCGTGGCCTCCGCGAATATATAGACACGACAAAACCCGATTTAAAACTCACCCAGCTATTCATAACTCTTCGAGAAGACAAACTATATCTGACTATACAATTTCGAGAGGAACAGGTTGTAGTTGAGTACAGAAACGGTTATGGATCGAATCTTTTTGATTTTCACTGCGTGGTGTCGGATGGAGAGGTTGTGAAGACTGTGAAGGGAGAGCGCTGCATGGATGTATTTTTTTGGAGATTTCAGACTGGTTCTAAATCTGCAGAAGACTAGATTAAAATCTTTGAAATTGAGTCAAGAGGCAAAATACAACGAAATTTTATTCGAAGAGCAAACCAGTAGAAATCTATTCGAAAGACTTGAGGAATGTTTCAAAGCTAGAAGCTGCAGACTACAAACTACAGAAATTAATCTTCAAACCTTCTCTGTTCTTCAAGTGCTATCGATTCTCCCGTACTTGGAGCCGAAAAATCTAAAAATCATTGAATTAATGCTTCCAACTGTTCCATATAACAAAGAAACCGGGCTAAGAACATGGAGAACGGAGAAATTGGAGGAGCTGGAGCAATGGCAAATGGCAGTGTCCTTGAAAATCTCGAAAGATATCTGCATTGATTCCATTATGAATTTTCTTCATTTCACCCATGTTTGTGTGACTTTTTACTCAATTTCTGGAAGAGATCTGCTGACTATCAAAAACGTAAGTGACTCCTTATTTATCCCTCCCAATAATATCCAAATGCCCTCAGATTCTTCTCGACACTGACAATGTCCATGAATTCTTTTTCAAGTACAAACACCTTTATCACGGTGAACAATTTTTTGAATCTCTTGGAAGACCATATATCGATGAGCAAAGAAGTCTTTGGTATTTCCGATTCCCAGAATCCGAGCAAATTCTCCGGGTTGCGCATTGGAGTGACTCTGCGATGATGAGCTTTCACAGAAAGGATGATTCGAGTGTTCCGGGGAATGCAGTGGTACAGGAATAATTGGTTTTGTGTATAGTTTCACGAAGAGAATTTTTGAGCTTCCTTACAGCTTGGAGTACTGCTTAGAATCTTTATGCTTTGGCGCAAATGTACTATATTACTAGCTTGTAAATCTACACCAACTCTCTCAATAACGATGATGTCTGTAAACTTGTTTCTCCCTGTCCATGTGACATGTCCCCTTAACCTACTGATAAGAAAACATTATTCACCACTTCTTCTCTACTTATGACATCAGTCTTTACATCTTGATAACCGTCTATATGAACATATTGGAGACCCGTATCCATACTTTAGTGAGGGCTTGAAGACTTGGAAAATTCAAAAACAATTTATAAGTATTTGAAAAAATAATCTTTTGATATAGATCTTTAAAAGTCGCATCAAGAATCAAGCTACAAAAACATCAGCCACAAAAATTCAAATCTATCATTAAACTTGCATATATATAAACCCAATGGACTCTCAACTACTGAAACCATGGTAGTAATACACGACGGTTACTTCACCAACGTTGAGGGTTGCATAAAGGAGAACTGGTTTCAAATCGACAGTTTACTCGGAAAACAAATCCTCTGCAGGCTCTCATTACCATTCAGTAAACTCGCCATCTTTACTCTCTACAATAATGCAGTGCACCTCTCAGCTATCTGTATTTTAATCAATCTATTTCATATCTATATTCTCACCAGATTGAGAGCCACCTCTCCGATTTATATAATTCTTACTGCAATTGCTATGGTTGATATAGTCTCGTTATCATATGATATTCATACAGAGATTGTAGAGGTTTACAAAGTTTTTAAAGTCTGCTACTCAAAGGAGACAGATTACACCATTATATTTCTTAATAATATAATGGAGTTCATCAGGAACTACTCCAGACGCTGCTCCACTTGGCTTAGTTTCAGTATTGCTCTTATCCGAACTCTCATAGTGAAATACCCATTGAACCCTAAGCTCGAGATATTATCCAAACCAAAGATGTCACTTTATATCATCCCTACCATACTAATACTTTCCGCACCAATCCATGTCATGGGCATTTACAAGTTCCAAATAGTATTCTATGATGAGAACTTCAAGTGCACACAATTCCCATCGTATACAACTCTATACTACCGTAGCGTCCTTTCTGATTATTTTGAAAAAGACGATGTATGGCTGTGGAAACTTAATAGGACAATTGATGCAACAATTTCGAAAGTACAACATTATATATCTACTTAAAGCATATGTTTACTAAATTTCAGTTCATCCCGTGTATTTTATTCCCAATTGTCACTTTTCTTCTGATAAAAGAAATACGGGCAGCAGAAGAAAGAAGGCGGAAACTGAATCAGTCATCCACTGCAGACAGGGATTCGAAGAACACCTCCAAATTAGTGTTATTCTTGACCCTACCATTTTTCCTGGCAGAGTTACCGATTGGATTGATTCTCCTGACTAAACCAATAGATAAGCTCAGGGAGGCAATTGGGTTCTCGTAAGTTTTTGGAATTTTGATTCCCTATTTATAACTTTTCCAGCCTGTTCACCGAAGGAATTGAAAAATTCTTCTCCGTCGTTCTCTCCGCCACCACTGCCACTCATATGATTGTTTGTCTCTTTATGTCATCTCAATACCGGGAAGCAGCGTTGTTATTTATTCGGTGTGGTGTTAAAGTCAAATCTCAAAATTCATAGAATATGAATTGTTGAATGAAGTTTGATCAGTGATTATCTTTTTGTTTACCACACTACGACACATCACAAACATCAAGAACATGGTCAGCAATCTACGTATAAATTTAAATGTACTCGATTGTAAAGTGTACAGAAAAATGCAACTACCAAAAAACATGATGAAAATCACACTGTCAATGCCCTTTGCACAAAGATCGGTTTATTCTGCTGCTCCTGCAAACAATTCTTTAATTGACTCGACCTCTCTTCCATACTTACTTCCAAAACGTAACCAAATCGAATCGTTGACCATGCGACTTCTCGATACTGAGATGACATAAATATACAGATAACCATATGGAGCGCAGTTGTTCCCGATAGAATGAATGAAAAAAAGTTCTCAAGTCCCTCCATAAGGAGATATGACCCAATTTTATTCCAGAGTGGAGGACTTATCATGAAAATGATTCCAAGTGGAAGTTCTGCCAGGAAAAACGGGAGTGTTAAAAATAACACTAATCTGGTGGTGTTTTTAGATTCCTTTGGTGCAAATGAGCTTTTTAATTTATCCCGATTGATTCTTTGTTTTCTGATTTCAAGGATCAGAAAGAATGTGATAATTGGAAATAAAATGCATGGAATTATCTGAAAACTTAACAAAGAAATAACAATATTGAAGAATGAGTTCACCTTCGAGATAACTGCATCAATAGTTCTGTAAATACTGAAAAGGAAAGCGTCGTCTTCCAAAAACAACAGTGAAGTGGTTTTATGGTAGTAATAAGAAGTGTACACCGGGAACTGAGTGCACTTGTAGTTCTCATCGAAAAGAATTATTTGATACTTGTAAATGTCCATGATATGTAAAGGAGCACACAATATCAGGATAACAGGAATAACAACAAAAGCAGTTTTAGATTTTGAGAGTATATCGAATTTGGGGTTCATCGGATACTTGATAACTAGGGTTCTGATCAGAGCAATACAAAAACTAAGCCAAGTGGAGCAGCGTCTGGTGTAGTTACGAATGGATTCTAGTGCATCTTTAATTACTAAAATGTTATAGTCTGCTTCTTTGGAAAAACAGACATTAACCACTTTGTAAAACTCAATAATTTCTATATTAAAATCATATAACAATGAGATAATATCCATAACTGCAATTGCTCCAAGAATTATATAAATAGAGGAGGTTCGCATAGATTTTTCGAAAAGGACAATGACATGGAAGAGGTTAATTAGAATACAAAAGACAGAGAAGTGTACACAATAGTTATGAAGTATAAAGGTAGAAATTCTGTCGAAGTTTACCGAAAAAACACATAAAATTTGAAGCGCTAATGATTCAGATTCAATCGCAAACCAATTTTCTTTTACACAACGGTCATCATCTGTAAAGTGCCATGGATACACATTGTCAGGAGCAGTGAACACAGACGGCATTTTTAAGATAAGAGAAACACGGGTCCAGGTGTTTTTATAAAGGGAACTTGGAATTATAGGTTGAGGAATCTTGTTTATCAAGTTTGACATAAAGGGAAATGACAAATTCTTAGATAATTATACCTTGTGTATTCTTTTAGGTGCAGAACTTTAGTCTTGTCAAGAATTTAGATTGAAACCACAAAGAATAAAATGTCATAAATATTGATATAGAATGCTACTAACTCTACAACAAAAACAACATAGGTTACAGACTCCTAACCAGTTTGCTTGGGCATTTCGATTTTCGAAACTTTCACCATCTTGCATGTCACTTCTAGATGTTTTACAGACGACTGAACGACATTCAACTGATTCCTGATTCTGTCGAGGATCTTGAGTAGCTCCTGAATCCGAGAAAGTAGTTTACAAGGGGGTGGCATACATTTATGACACGCACTGTAGTTCTTCTATGAAAATTTATTCTTGACAAGACTAAAAGTTCATTCATAAAATCTACACAAGTATAATTATCCATGAATTCGTCATTTCCCTTTATGTGAAACCCAATAAACAAGTTTCGTCAATCTATAATTCCAAGTTCTCTATATAAACGTGTCCGCGTTTCTCTTTTCTCAAACATGTCTTCTGATGAAGAGCTTTGTGTAAAGGAGAATTGGTTTGCGGTTAGATCTCAATTACTAAATCAATTTTTATGCTTCTTTTCTGAATATTTCAAACTAATTGCTGAGCAGATACAGCAGTATAGAGAGTCCCCGTTTAATGGTTATTCCGTACACTTGTCTGCATTTTGTATTGTTATTAACCTCTTCCATGTCATTGTCCTTTTCCAACAATCTATGCGAACCGCATCCATTTATTTAATTCTTGGAGCAGTTGCTATTATGGATATATTCTCGATGTTTTATGATCTTCATATAGAAATTATTGCGTTTTACAGAGTGGTTAATGTCTGTTTTTCGAAAGAAGCAGACTATAACATTTTAATAATTCATGAAATATTTGAATCGATTCGTAACTACACCAGGCGCTGCTCCACTTGGTTTAGTGTCAATATTGCTCTAATTAGAGTTCTAGTTATTAAGTATCCGATGAACCCCAAATTTGATATACTATCAAAATCTAAAACTGCTTATATTGTTATTCCTACTATCCTGATATTATGTGCTCCTTTACATATCATGGACATTTACAAGTATCAAATCATTCTTCTTGATGAGAACTATAAGTGCACTCAGTTCCCGTTTTATACCACTTACTACTATGTTAAAACCACTTCATTGTTGTTTTCGCAAGACGACGCTTTACTTTTCAATACTTATAGAACTATTGATGGAATTATCTCGAAGGTGGTCTCATTTTTCTATATTTTTATTTCCCTGTTAAGTTTTCAGATGATTCTATGTATTATATTTCCAATTTTAACATTCCTTCTGATCCTTGAAATTAGAAAACAAAGAATTAAACGGGATAGATTGAAGAGCTCATTTGCACCAAAGGAATCTAAACACACTACCAAATTTGTGTTATTCTTAACACTCCCGTTTTTCCTGGCAGAACTTCCACTTGGAATCATTTTTATGATCCGTCCTACATTCTTGGAAGGAACTTGGTCATCAGTCTTTATGAAGGCATTTGAAAACTTGTTCTTATTAATTCTATCGGGAACAACTGCGCTCCATATGGTTATCTGTATATTTATGTCATCTCAGTATCGAGAAGTCGCATGGTCAACAATTCGGTTTGGTTATGTATTGGAAGTAAGTGTGGAAGAGCAGATGGGTCAATAAAATAACTTTTTGCAGGAACAGCAGACGGAACCGATTTTAGTTCGAAGAAAGTTGACAGTGTGATTAGTAATTATGGTTTTCGGTAGTTGAATTTTTCTTTAATGAACATTTACTGTGTTTAACTGATCTGATAAGTGAAATAAATCTGTAATTAAGTTGCAATAAAGTTGATAGAGTGCCAGACAAAAAAAATATATGCTTCTTCAATTGAAATTGAAAGTCGGAAGGAATTCCGCAGTAACCATGCTTCAAATAAAAGAACGTCTTCATGAGTGTGCCTCGGTAACTCGTAACAACTTTTTGGAAATTGTTGATTAGACCCAAAGCGATAGCCTTGTAGATGACAAATTTCGTACGAAATCACTATGAAAAATTATAGCTTATCAGTTTATACAACTACCACCTTTTTCTAACACTGGCAAATTGAGGATAAAGCAAAAAATGATATAAAATGATATGAAAAAATGAAAAAATGATATGAAAAATGAAAATGTATTGGTTAATCTCAATCACCATATTGTATCAATGCTATAATCCCACTCTCGAGCACACTTGCAAAACGGTACAAAACGGCCCGGCACGTAACTCCCTTCAAACACAATGTTGTGAGCTGAAAAATATACCATAGTGTAGATCTCGACGAGTTCTATGAATGTGGCCTACCAGATGGATATTTGTTAGGGCAGGAGATAAGGGGCAAAAAAATTCAAAAATGACCAAAAAATCATTCTAACTCGGGCCGCGACACCGTAACGACAAACCTTCTAGCCCGCAATAGGTCACAGACATAGAACTCGCAAAGATCTACATTTTGGAATATATTTCAACTCATAATATTGAGTTTTCAGCAAGTTATGCGTCGGCCCCGGTTCTCAAGTATGGTCTCGAGTCTTGTCTAATCTAGTGTCCCGTATTGAGACTCCAGTATTCTCTAGTTTTGAGTATAGCCTTTCTTGGTAAGCCTTGGCTAGTCACATCTAGTCTCTCGCATTAATCTCATGTTTTCCCAATCTTTGAGCATCCCAAAAAGTGATGAATTTACCATTTATCCCTCCTGAATGATCACCCCTAAAATAGCATCATATCACATCACTTTCTAACTCTCAAAACAAAAAATACCTCCCTTCCACCCTCACTTTTTATTTCCCCATAACATCATCTTCCCCCTCACCCTATAATTAAAGCATGTGTATATAACCGAATGGACACCAAAAAATGGGCAAACACCAAAACATGGAGACCGAAGTGGTTATGGTATACCCATGGCACTTCACCGACCATGCCAGATGTATCAAGAATAACTGGTTCAAGTTGAAAAGTAAATGGTTGCGCCAGGTACTTTGTGTGTTCTCGGTGCATTTCAATAGAATCTCCATCTTTACTCTCTACAACAACTGTGTGCATCTCTCAGTGATTTGTATCTTGATAAACCTATTCCATCTCTTTGTTCTCACTCGAAAGCCATTGAGATCCTCCCCAATCTATATAATTCTGACAACAATTGCGATTCTCGATATCATCTCCCTATCCTATGATGTTCATATGGAGATCGTCGAGTTTTATAAAGTGATGAAAGTGTGCTACCCAAAAGAGACTGATTATAACATTCTCCTCATCAAAAACATCATGGAATTCATCAGAAACTACACCAGACGCTGCTCAACATGGCATAGTTTCAGTATTGCTCTGATTCGAACCCTGATAATTAAAAATCCAATTAACCCAAAATTCGAGATTCTTTCAAAACCCAAAATTGCGTTCTACGTTATCCCAACCATCCTAATATTGTGTGCTCCTATTCATCTCATGGATATTTACAAGTACGAAATTGAAATCTACGATGAGCACTACAAATGCACACAGTACCCCGAGTATACAACTTATTTCTACGGTAATACGGTGTCTGCAATGTTTCAAAAGGATGATAATCGGCTTCAAAAAATAAATCGAACGATTGACGCTATAATTTCTAAAGTAAGTTTTAAAAGTCTAAAGAATACTGATCCTTGAAATTTTGCCCTTTTCCAGTTCATCCCCTGTATCCTATTCCCCATCGTCACTATCATCCTGGTCATCGAAATCCGGAAGGCAGATATCCAGAAGCAAAGAATGGCAAAGTCCTCGAATGAATCTAAAAAAGCGTCCATTGAATCGAGAAACACTTCCAGATTAGTGTTATTTCTGACACTCCCATTCTTCATGGCTGAACTTCCACTTGGCATTATTTTCATGATTAGTCCGATGGATATTTTCAGAAAGGCTATTGGATTCACCCTTTTTATGGAGGGACTCGAAAAATTTTTCTCATTTATTCTCTCCGGGACCACCGCCACTCATATGATTGTTTGTCTGTTCATGTCTGCACAATATCGGAAAATAGTGTGGTCTTTTGTAAGATGTGGTTATACTGTAGGTTGAATGGACTGGAAAATGATTCATGGTTCATATTGTGGTTTTAGGAAAAGGAAAACAAATCAGGAGTGGTGGTTCAGGTTCAAAGCCAGAAAATGTTGTCAACAAGGACTGTCTAACTTTGCTTTAATGTAAAAATGATGAAATAAAGAATTTGTAAATATTGCATCTGCCCGGATATTGGAGATTCCGGATTTCTGCTGATTAGGGAAGAGTCGAGATGGAGTTATGGGACATGACCTATATCATTGAAAAGCTGGGAAAACGCTGATTCCAAATATATATTCAGTTTTCGCCCTTGAGGTTTGGTATTTGAGAAAAACGAGGTTAGATTTTGGAAAAATAGAAAAGTTTTACTTTTTTTTGTTGTTGCAATTTTCAAATCTTCGTAACCTTCTGAAAACAACCATATTTTGGGATTTTGGGACATCCGGGCATCCGGACACACAGATAGATATACATATACTACGTTTTATGGCACTTGGATCCTTAGGCCTAAACCCTTACGTCTCATCAAAGGGAATAATTCTCTCATTTTTCGAACTTTAACCCCGTTTCTCTCGAGTATCAGGCATCTAGGGCAAAAACTGAATATATATTTGGAATCAAGGTTTTCTCAGCTTTCCAATGGTATAGGTCATGTCCCATTACTCCAAACTAACCTCATGGCCTTCCATAGTAAGTAGGGCTTACATTAGTTACTGTAGTTTTCATAGACTGTATGAGACTCGAGTCTATAAGAGACTCGGGCTCAAGACTCAACGAGACACTAGTCAAGACCATTCAAGACTAAACAAGACCCAACTAAACCGCAACAATCTCAGTTTTATTCAATAAACATTCAAATAGTTCAATCACTTCATTACCGACTGCGACGGTCTCTTCTTCTTAGTCGTTTTCTTCGGTTTCGCCGTATCTGGTACATCGGCTACACTGATTCGACTCTTCGATGCACTTCCCATTTTACTCTTCACCTGTGATAGAGTAGATTTGGTTGTTGAGTTAGTGGAATTTCCAGCTCCCTCAGCTTTTGCTTTCTCCTCGGCTTCCTCCTTTTTAAACTTTTCTTCGTATGCAATTTCCACGATTTCATTATTGAATGGAAGCAGATAATGACGGGCAAGACATTCGAACAGGTAATGGTAATCGACTAGCATTAATTCACCGTAGTCATCAACCCACTGCGGCTTGATCTAAACGAACATTTGAGAAACAGAACATTTGAGAAACAGAATTCATGATCTATGTACAAACCTCGCTATCCGGGCATTTCAATATCCAAGTTGAATGGCAGAGCTTGTCATTGCGATTATACCAATAGTCATAATCCATCATGTAATACGGATTCACAGTTTTCGGTGAGTACTTGACTGTAAACGGATCCTCCAACTTGATCACTTTGCCACCAAACATTTCGATTATGTTCTCCCACTCTGGTTGCTCTGAAAACAACTGGTTACAAAAACGGAAACTAGAAAAGACAATACTTACGAGCCGTCACCTTTGCATCCTTTGTCTTCAGAATCAAAATCGATACATCACATAGTAGCGCTGGCCGGTACCTATGAATCAGCGTCTTGCAGTCGAAAATCTTCTTCTCATGCTTATTTTTATTGTACAACGTGTTCACCACGTAATACTTCCAATCCTTCTTCATCAACATCTCATGTTTCTCCGGATCCGTCGTCAACTCTTCCAACCACTCGTGGCAGATCAACGACCCCCAGCACGCCATCAGCTGCCAACGGATCATATCGTCATCGTCGAGTATGAGGGTGTCCCTGTCTTTAACCATCTCCTGCGGAAGTACTATATGTGTGTAGTCGTTGAGTTTCATGCCCGGCTTGTAGCCCCATGTGATGTTCTTCTTGATTCTGAGTGGAAGTCTTTTCCGGAGTTTTCGTTTGAGAGCTTTCTCATCAAAGACTAGAACATTCCATGGCCGCGGAAGAGCTGGTAGATCTCCTAAAGAAATTTTTTGTATTTTTCAGCAGTAACTTGCTTCAAACTTAATGCTATGAGCTGAAGTATATACCAAAATGTAGATTTCGACGAGTTCTATGCCGCTCGGTAATGTGCCGCGGACTAGTAACAAGTACCAAATACGCAAAAAATTAACAATTCGTCGTCCGAAAATTCGGATTTTGAGCTGGCAATTAACTTCTGGTACCAAAAATTGCTATAAATCCAAATTTCGGTTTTCAAAAAAATGTTGAACTGTTAGCTGAAAATAGCCTTGAAAATTGGATTTTGCTGAAAAATAAATTTCTGCATCAAAAAATCGATTTCCAGGTTGAAAATTGGTATTGCCACCCCAAAAATTGATTTTCCCACTTAAAAACCCCTTGAAAATCTCTTCTTTTCCCTACACATGCTGATATTTTTCCCACTTCTAATTTCCCAGTTTCCCGTCCCGAATCGATCGATGTTTGCTCTCAGGATTACCAAAAATTTTCCAATTCTTAGTTCAAAAATCAACCCCGATAAAACCAGACCAACGGGTCTGGTGCCTAGAACTCGTTGAGACCTACATTTTGGTATTATTTTCAGCTTATAATATTGAGTTTTAAGCGAGTTACGCCCCGGCTGACAATAACTCACTATAAAAAGAATCCGGGTTTTGTTCTCTCCGCCTGAAGTAGGCCTCAAATTTAGTATACATTCCAAACCTATCCGCAAACAAGTCCGAATCTTCACCGAGATAGTCGTGGAGGTTCTGGTCAGCGGCGTGTTTCAAAAAGAAGTAGCACATTTCTTTTTGCTGCAAATGCACCAGCTCGTGGATACACGTCCGATGGTAAATGCCATTCAGGTCCTGATCGATAAGACCGCCGGCTAACACATACTTTTTCATTCCCTCATAGTCGCGGTGCAGAATCATTTGCCAGAGTGGCGGCTGGCCTTCCGCGTCTCGTTTGTTCAGATCGAGACGGGCGTCTTGCATTTGCATATAAGAGTAGATATTCGTTTCGTCGTCGTGTTTGTAGTCTGGAAAACTTTTTTTTTGAATTTGTTGGAGCACTTCCCGCATGCTTCAAACACAATATTATGAGCTGAAAATAATACCAAAATGTAGATCTCGGCGAGTTCTATGTCTGTGAGCTAGTACGGCCCGGATGGCTATTCGTGAATGTACCACAGGCCTGGCTAAAATGCCTCTTTGGAAATTTTCACGTTTTTCGCGTAGCCATTTAGCTTCGTGATTTGCTACTGGCCGGATGGTTATTCGTATATATGCCGCCGGTCAAACTGTCATTCTAGCCCGGTTTGCGGCACATTAACAAATAGCCATCCGGCCCGTGATAGCTCACAGACATAGAACTCGCCAAGATCTACATTTTGGTATACTTTTCAGCTCACAACATTGAGTTTGAAGCGATTTACGCGCCAGCTTCGTTTTCAAGTATGATTTTATTATTTCCCATGACCCAAACTCACTCTCATCCGGCTCTAACTTTTTCTTCATCTCCGGATCATAAATATTAATAAACCACCATACTCCATTGACCGATCCACCAATCGAACTTATCAAAATACACAGAAAAGCAACACCACCAATAATCACCCATATCATGCTGAAATTTTCTAATTTTTTAAAGCAGTTTCCAATTAAAACTCACTTCTCCTCAATTTTCTCCATAAAACTTTTATCTTTCGCCTTATCGAATTGATGATGATTCTCATGTTGTTTCTTAGACTCCTCAAAGAATGCCTTGAACTCCTTCTCAAGCTCCGCCAACAAATTCGGGATCTTCACAAAACTCGCGTGCACCATGCCCCAATCCATTGACACCGCATCATCCAGATTTTCCAGTGCTTGCTCGATTTCCTTGTTCTGTTGTGCTGGATCCAGAAGTTTCATGGAGAGTCTCAACGGACGTAGATCAATCTTCTCGTTGAAATCCACGACTCCAAGTGGCTTGTACTTTGTGGAGACTTCTGTCAGACTTTTTCTTCGTTAGTTCCCTTTATCTGGGCCATGACTCCCTTTACTTTGGTTTGAATACTAGTCAAAGCCACTTTGACTTCTGGAAATGTGTTCCATGCCTTCTCCATCTCTGTTTTTCTGTTTGGGTCTTTCTCATTTCGAATCGCCGCCACTACAGTATCCCCCTTAGTGATTACTGTATTCAAGTCACTTTCCAGTTGAGTTATTTTATTCATTCTTTCCAAAGATCGAATTCCAAATGCTACTTCTAGGAGACTCTGCCTGTTTTTAATGTTGAGAGCTCTAGAAGCTCGTTTTGTACGATTTTGGGTTGGCTTCTTTGGATTCGTAGGCTGTTTGGTAGTCATCGTGTTTGTGGGAGCGTTGTTTGAAAGTTGAGTGGTTTTAAGTGATTCCAATCCCGTTTTGACTTTTGAAATTGCTTCCAAAAGGGGAAGAAGCTTTTCAATTGGTTTTTCAGATTTCATCGAAGCAACTGCAGTAGGTATCTGATTAATATTGTCCAAGGATGTCAAATTGAATTCGAAAAGCGGTTTGCATTCAGGGTTTTGGATTTTATTTTTTTGTAATGTGTCGAATACCCAATTCTGAATCGCTCCAAACTTTGTTAACATTTTGTCAAAGTTACTGAATAATGTCACTGCATCAGTAAAATTTTGATCTTGTTTGAGCGGAGCAAATAGATCTGTTGATAACTTTTGGAAATATTCAATATACTCGAATGCAGTTACTGTCTTGAATTCATAAGCAGTTTCATCTTTTAACTTTTCAACAACACCTCTTTTATCGTATAACTCATCTGCCAATGTGGGTAAATTTTTGTAGTCCGTCATTGTTCTTTCAATACTTTGCAGTCCTGTTTTGAAGTGTATCCAATTTCTCATTAATTCTTCAGTTTCATTTTTAATCTTAACGTCATCAACTCTAATCACATTGAGGCAAGTGACTAATAATTTCAGATTCTTGACACTAACTGATTTTTGAAATGATCCAATCAGGTCAAACGTTGGCAAAACATTTTTAATACGGCTCCAATGATCTGATTGAAATATTATTCCTTTTTCGTTTTCAAGTTGAGGGAGTCCTTTCGCGAATTTAATAAACACTTCTATGTTACTTTTGAGGTTATCCATGTTTTTCCCGCTGTTCATTATGCTTAACGATGTTTTTTCTTGAAGATCGTTTTCTGGATTCAATAAACCTTCAGTTGAATTAAAGGCTGTAGCAATGGATACATTGGTCGATGGTTGGTATAGTTCTTGAAGAAATTCCAGAATAAGACCCAGGTTTTGTTTGATTGAAGTTGTTTTAATATTTTCCAGTTGTTGCATTCCACTTTCCAACTTGGAAAACATACTATGAAGCTCCTTTAGCCCATCCGATTGATCACGAAGCTTCACTACTAATTGAATTCCAGAGTACAGTGCTTCGGCATTGTTTAAATCAGTTAACGTTTTTCTTGAGTATCCCAATAAATCACTAACTATTTTGTAACATGCGTTAATATATGAAGTTGCCTTTCGTTTTTCTTCGTCATCAAAACTATCCGCAGCTGTCATTTTATTGAGAATTTCTACAACAGTTACCGCGGGATTATCTTTCAAATGAGCGAACGTTTCCATATAAACTTTTTTCTTCCCAGTGATAAATTTTGGTATATTATCCGTACTATTGTCTTTGATCACTTCTTTTTCCAACTCCTCTTTTATCTCCTCCACCACTTTATACTTCGCCTTGATCCCTTTAACATCAGCTATCTGCGTGATCCCATCGGGAACTCCTTTTATCGAAGAATCCAATGATTTCAACAACCCATCTATTTCATCCGTTTTCAGAGCTACCAGCTTATCGAGTACACCCGGTTCCTTCAAATTCCATATACCTGCTACCACATCTTTATAGTTGATTGAGTTGTCCGTCAACCCGATGTTTATATAGAGAGCATTGAACATCCGAGCGATTCTCATATGTCTAGAGATCATAGCGGTTAGTGGGGATTCTGAAATTAAAGAATTTTTTTATAAACTTAAAATTTAATAAATTCTGGCTAACCTTTAACATCCCTCTCGTATCTTCTAAGTAGGTCAAATGAGTTCACATAGATTATCATCACAAAGAGTATCGAAATAGAGACTTTCATTCTGAAATGCAATTTTATTGATTAAAAAATTTTTTTCTCACTTACTTCATTTTTCCGCGTCAAACCAGGATTTGCAGAAATTTTACTAAACTCTCTGATGCAAATAAGGAAAAGTTTCGTTGAATAGTTCAATGGTAGGAATGATTAGTTTCAAAATTATAGAGACAATTTTTTTTTGAAAAGGAAAAAAATTCAAAAAAAAAACTGAATGGGGCGATTCGCGTGGAATAATATAAAATTAAGAATGTATTTTCAAAAAAAAACTTTATAGAAGTATTTTCATAGGATTTCCACAAAACCTGTCAGTAATATGTATAATTGGTATACACTTCCAACCTACCTGACAAAAAGTCAATAAAAATTGATAGACCTGTCCCATAAGACCACCGGATGGCACCGTACTATTAGACCCCGCCATCTTTTCCCTCAAAGACGAACATTTTGCCAGATGTGAGTTTGAGCCCCTGATACAAAACCATATTTATTCAGGAGAACACATGAAAATAGAAAATAAAATTTTCTGGTGAAAACGAGTTGAGAGAATTTCAAAGAACACACATCAAATGACTTGCAAGAAAACCACATAAAGAACAGAAGTGAAAAACGCAAAACCAGTAATAAAGACAGCCCATTTCAGGAATGCTCTGTCGAATCTTTCTTCGCTCAATGCCCGACTCATCATCATGAATTTTGTGAAGCCATCCGGTTCCATGTCTTCAGAAGCGACATTCTTCATTTCGACGTCTTCAGACCCCTTCTTGGCATCTGAATGATCAATTAGAGCTCTACAATCCTTATTTTGGTTCTCTTACCGTTCTTATCAGCTCCAGAATCCTCAGAAGCCTCCTTCTCAATCTTTACCACCTCAGATTCTTCATTCTCAGAATCTTCATTACTCTGCTCATCTTCAGAATCAGTAGAGCCGTGATTGGACTCTCCAGAATCCTTCTTGGCATCTGAATGATTATTTACAACTCTAGAATCCTTAATTTGGTTCTCTTACCGTCATCGTCAGCTTCAGAATCAGATTCCTCTGGAATCTCCTTTTCGATGACCAACTCTTTCTGACAGATCTCCTGGATGACTACATCAGTTTTTTCATCTAAAAATTTCATAAACAAATATTTGAATCTTGGTTTTTAGTTTTCAGTCAGACTCACCTTTCTCCTCAGCTCCAGAATCCTCAGAAGCCTCCTTCTCAGTCTCAAACGCCTTCTGAACAACCTCAGATTCCTCATTCTCAGAATCTTCACTACTCTGCTCATCATCTGAATCAGTAGAGCCGTGATTGGACTCTTCAGAACTCTTCTTGACATCTGGATAACTAATTAGAACTCTAGAATCCTGATTTCCGTTCTCTTACGGTTCTGGTCAGCTTCAGAATCCTTCTGACCGGTCTCCTGGACGACTACATCAGCTTTGGCATCTAAAGGTTTCATAAAAACATCAAGATCTTCGTTTCTAGTTTACTCACCGTTCTCCTCAGCTCCAGAATCCTCAGAAGCCTCCTTCTCAATCTCTAATGCCTTCTGAACGACCTTAGATTCCTCAATCTCAGATTCTTCACTATTCTGCTCATCTTCTGAATCAGTAGACTCTTCAGAATTGACAATGGCCTCAGAATCCTCATCGGCGTCTTCAGAAACCTCAGATTCCTCATTTTCAGAATCCAACGTCTTCTCACTATCTTCTGAATCAGTAGACTCTCCAGAATCTTCATCTTCCGAAATTGGGCAGCTCTCATTCTTTTCTTCTTCAGAATCCGACGACTTCTCCACACCATTCCCGAATCCCCACATCTTCTGAATCACCGGTTTCTTCTTCTGCTTCTTCACATTCCTCTCATACTTCACTCTTGCCCCCTCAATCCTTGGCGACCACTGATGTCGACTCTCCTCAAATCCACATGAAATGACGTCATTATACTCCGGCTCCCAGAGCACTCGACGTCCCAAATTTTGGTAATAATCGTATTCGAATGGATCAGTGCATTTTTTGCACAACCAGCCGAGCCCACAATTTTTATTCTGAAAAACAATAATTTGGTGACAGGCGCCTTAAATCAAACCTACATAAACCCGATATGCATTGAATATGTCCAGTCTACTATTCAACACTGCATAAATCCAATATCCACACGGAGATCTCATATGTAGTAGAGTCAATTCTCCCATAAAAGAATTCGCCGGTTCTTCCTTCATGTACAGCTCTTGATTAATCTTTTTAACCGGAAATTTGACATTAACCCAAATATTTTTCGCGTAGTCATCGTATTTTGCAAAACGGAAGTGTCCGAATCCAGGGGATAGCATGCTCATGTACACAAACCCGTCGTAAATCATCTTGATGTACTCGTGACCAATGGTTTTGGTTCCACACGGAACCCCTCTATCACTCAATGGCAAATACGTATCCATGCAAAAGAGAGGAGTCATTGACTTCTCCGAGGGCGTCACATTAATCCGCTCAATACTCTTCAAATCCGCTGGAACCAGAATCTTCTGCAGGAAGTTCTCCATCTCTGGGGTCATATTCCAAGAGGTTGCCAGTTTGGTAGCACGGAAAATCCCAGTGGATTTCCCGGAGTATTTTTGAAGAACACTCAAAAAATGAACCTCTTTGGCGAGAGACGCTTCGACACTCTTGGTTTCTTCTTCCTGGAAAAAAGTGACATTTAGAAAAAGAAACGCGCGCTACTGTACTTACAAGATGTTTCACATTAATCCCTCCCTCGATCTCCCATTCCATTGTACCAATTAGAGATTTGTCGTGAGAAAGAAGACCGCATAGAATTTGAGCAGCATGGAAGCGTGGAGTGGATGGAAGAACTTTCTGGATGACGTCTTTTGCGTTGTAGCTGTTTTGGAATCTGAAAAAATGGTTTTCTATGGCTTTGAAACTTCGAAACTCACTTCCTAATAACAGTCTTCCCATCAGGTCCTCCTCCAATCTCGATTCTCAAAAACTTATCGATCCCTGTATGAATCATAATGAGAATTCCAGAATCCTTGACGGAAACTCTGACACGTGGCACAAAATAATCCATGTCATTCACCAGATAACGATTCAAACGGCAGGTAGATCTCAAGGCATGTCTGAAAATTTCCAGATCTAGGATATGGGTAGTTGAAGGGTACTGTAATCTCGGATGAAAGCTCTGAAGCTCAAAATGTGGGTCATTGAAGGATAAAGCTACTGTAACAACCAGGAAATGATGCCACCGCTGTGAATCAGTTACAGTGGCAAAGTTACAGTAGTATGAGGTACACTAGTACGGATTACTGTAACTCGGCAAGGCAAGCTTGAGACTGTTACCTGCTCATCAAATCCAGTCTCCCAACCACATTTTGCTTGAGTTTCGTTGACAAATCCGACCAGGACATTGGTATCCGACAAGAGTGTGAAAACACAAACTAATCGATTTTCTGAAGTGAGCTTGTTAGTTGTCGTCGTGGAGTTATTGCCACGTGGAGGTCAACTGTTTATTAAACCATAAAACGAGAACACGTAAAAATTAAAGAACAATTGAAAAAAATCAAAAGAAAATGGCATAAAAAGCACAGGAGAGAAAGGCAAAGATAGTGATACAAATCGCCAATTTCTGGAATATTCTGTCTGATCTCACAGGAACTGTTATGGCTTGTCCCCGTACAACCATATCATTCCACTCCGGTTCCAAGACACATTGACGTGCCAAATTTTGGAAATAATTGTATTCGAAGGGGTCGGAGCATCGTTTACACAACCAACCGAGACCACAAGAGTTGTTCTGAAAATCAAACAAACGGTTGGGTGGCATCATTTCCATATTGAACTCACCAAGATATCATAAGCATCGAAATCCGCACGACGACTATCCAATACCATATAAATCCAATATCCACATTGAGATCTCATATGAAATATTGTGGAGTCTCCATTGTCAGATTCCGCTAATTGCATTTTCATAGACAGATCTTCAGAGATTACAGTAACAGGCACCCTGACGCTATCCCAGACTTTTCTAGCAAAGTCATCAAATTCAGCGAAACGCAAGACCCCGAATCCAGCAGACAGTTCGCTTAGATTGACGAACTTATCCAGAAAATACGGAATTTTCTCGTCATACTTGTGGGTGATGTTTGCAGAGGCTACAAATATATTTAAAAACTCTCAAAACATGGGAGAAAATTAAAACTAACGCCGTGCAATCCTTCCTATACGCAAGGGTAAGTAGGTATCGAAGGAATAGAAAGGAGTCAACGATTCTTTTGGGAGCAACACTCTGATCCGCTCAATTTTCTTGAGATCAGAGGGATCATACATTTTTCTGAGCAACTCTTCCGTTTCAAAGATCATATTTCTCGTGGTCATCAATTGGTTGGCACGGAAAACATGGGATTTTCTGGAGAACTTCTGGAGAAAGTCTACGAAACTTTGAATCTTATCTTCCCAATTCTCAACTGCGGTTTCGTATTCTGGCTGAAAATCAATTATTCTTAAATTATCTCCCCAATCCCGCAATACCTTGCGCGTGTCAATAACCTCTCCATCGAACTCCCATTCCATTGTACCAATAAGAAGTTTCTTATGAGATAGAAGGCTACAAAGAATGCGTGCAGCATGAATACGAGGAATCGATGGAACCACTTTGTCAACACATTCTTTGCCGTCGTAGATGTTTTGGAATCTAGAAAAAAAGTTGTAAAGGCTGACTAATCTATTGTTATACTCACTTCCTAATAATAGTCTTCCTGTGAGGTCCAATCCACATCTCAATTCTCAAAAACTTATCAATCCCCGTATGAATCATGATCAGAATTCGGGATTCCTCCTTGACAGAAACTCTGACACGTGGCACGAAAAAATCCATATCATTCACCAGATAACGGTTCGAACGGCTGGTACATCTCAGGGCATGTCTGGGAATAGAGAACTTGTAGAATCCCTGGCTCAAATAAGTTACCTGCTGATTAAATCTAGTCTCCCAACCACATTTTGTTTTAGTTTCGTTGACAAATCCGACCAGGACATTGGTATCCAATAAGGAGAGTGTAAAAACACAAACTAATCGGTTTTCTAAAGACGTTGTCGTGGAGTTATTGCCACGTGGAGGTCACTTTTATTAAATCATAAAACGAGAACACGTCGAAATTAAATAACAATTGAAAAGAATCAAAAGAAAATGGCATAAAAAGCACAAGAGAGAAAGACAAAGCTAGTAATACAAATGGTTAATTTCTGGAATGTTTGGTGGGGGCTCTCAGGAGGTGTCACGTATTTAGAATCTCCAGAACCCTTCTTCTCATTGACTGCCACGTCTCCGACGTCTTTAGAATCGTCAGGATCTTCAGAATCCTTCTTCTGAGTACCACATCTGGCTACCACATCTCCGAATCCCCACATCATCTGGGTGTCTCCAGAATTTCTTCTCTTCTTCCTCTCATCCTCCTCATATCTCTTCTTTGTCATTTCTAGCATATTCATGCTAGGAGCACTCTTATCATGTCCCGATATAACCATATCATTCCACTCCGGCTCCCAGAACACACGACGTCCCAAATTCTGGTAATAATTGTATTCGAAGGAGTCGGTACATCGTTTGCACAACCAGCCGAGACCACAAGAGTTGTTCTGAAAACCAAGGTGACGCCAACTCAATCATTTCTCTCACCAAGATATTATAAGCATCGAAATCCGCGCGACGACTGTCCAACACCGTATAAATCCAATATCCACACGGAGATCTCATATGAAATAGAGTCAAGTGCCCTTTGAATGAATTTCCCAGTTCCACTTTCATATGCAGGTTTTCAGTAAATACAGTAACAGGCTTCCTGACCCTATTCCAGATTCGTCTAGCAAAGTCATCAAATTTAGCGAAACGTATGACCCCGAATCCAGCAGACAGGGCCGTTAAATAGACGAACTTCTCCAGAAAACCCGGACTTCCCTCGTCATACTCGTGACAGATGTTTTCAGTGTCTGAAACAATTGGGATTGTATTGAAAATACTATAACTTTTTGAAAATCTTACACCGTCTAATCCGTCCTACTCTCAAGGGTGTATAGGAATCGAAGGAATAGAGAGGAGTCAACGATTCTTTTGAGAGCAACACGCTGATCCGCTCAATCTTCTTCAGATCTAACGGATCATACATTTTTCTGAGCAATTCTTCCGTTTCATAGATCATATTATAAGTGGTCACCAGAATGTTGGCACGGAAAACATGGGACTTTCTGGAGAACTTCTGAAGAAAGTCTACGAAACTGTGAATCTTATCTATCCAATTGTAGACTGCGGCTTTAGATTCTGGCTAACAATTCATTATTCTCATACTATATCCCCAGTCCCGCAATACCTTGAGCGTGTCAACAACCTCTCCATCAAACTCCCATTCCATTGTTCCAATAAGAAGTTTCTTATGAGATAGAAGGCTACAAAGAATGCGTGCAACATGAATACGAGGAATCGATGGAACCACTTTCTCAATAGATTCTCTGGCGTCGTAGGTGTTTTGGAATCTAGAAAAAAAGTTGTAAAGGCTGACTAATCTATTGTTATACTCACTTCCTGATAATAGTTTTCCGATGAGGTCCAATCCACATCTCTATTCTCAAAAACTGATCTATCCCCGTGTGAATCATGATCAGAATCCGGGATTCCTCCTTGACTGAAACCCTGACACGTGGCACGAAAAAATCCATATCATTCACCAGATAACGATTCAAACGGCAGGTAGATCTCATGGCATGTCTGGAAATAGAGAACTTATCGAATTCCTGGCACAAATAAGTTACCTGCTCATCAAATCCAGTCTTCCAACCACATTTTGCTTGAGTTTCGTTGACAAATCCGACCAGGACATAATTATCCAAAGGAGAAAGTACAGAGGACTAATTGATTCTCAGTAAGCTTGTTAGTTGTCGTCGTGTAGTCATTGCCACGTGGAGGTCAACTGTTTATTAAACCATAAAACGAGAACACGTAAAAATTAAAGAAAAATTGAATAAAATCAAAAAAAAATGACATAAAAAGCACAGGAGAAAAAGGCAAAGATAGTGATACAAATCGTCAATTTCTGGAATGTTTGGTGGGGGCTCTCAGGAGGTGCCACGTATTTAGAGTCTTCAGAATCTCCAGAACCTTTCTTCTCATTGACTGCCACATCTCCGACGTCTTTAGAATAGTCAGGATCTTCAGAATCCTTCTTCTCAGTACCACATCTGACTACCACATCTCCGAATCCCCACATCATCTGGGTGTCTCCAGAATTTCCTATCTTCTTCCTCTCATCCTCCTCATATCTCTTCTTTGTCATTTCTAGCATATTCATGCTAGGAGCACTCTTATCATGTCCCGATGTAACCATATCATTCCACTCCGGCTCCCAGAACACACGACGCCCTAAATTCTGGTAATAATTGTATTCGAAGGGGTCGGTACATCGTTTGCACAACCAGCCAAGACCACAAGAGTTGTTCTGAAAACCAAGGTGACGCCAATTCAATCATTTCTCTCACCAAGATATTATAAGCATCGAAATCCGCGCGACGACTATCCAACACCATATAAATCCAGTATCCACATGGCGATCTCATATGAAATAGTGTCGTGTGCCCTTTGAATGTATTTGCCAGTTCCACTTTCATATGCAGGTTATCAGAAACTACAGTAACAGGCACCCTGACCTCATCCCAAATACTTCTCGTAACATCATCAAATTTAGCAAAACGTAAGACCCCAAATCCAGCACAAAAGACACTCATATAGACGAACTTCTCCATAAAATACGATTCTCTCTCGTCATAATCGTGGGAGATGTTATTCGAGCCTAAAGCAATTATAAGAACTGTGCTGAGCTAATATCATAATTTTGTAAAAAAAACTAACACCGTGTAATCCCGTCTACTCTCAAGGGTAAATAGGTGTCAAAGGAAAGGAGAGGAGTCAATGAATCCTTTGAGAGCAACACGTTGGTCCGCTCAATTTTTTTGAGATCCGACGGGAAAAACATCTTTTTGAGCAACTCTTCCGTTTCAAAAATCATATTACTAGTGGTCACCAGACTGTTGGCACGGAAAATATGGGATTTTCTGGAAAACTTCTGAAGAAATTCAACCAAACTGCCAATTTTATCCTTCATTTCTTTAACTGCGACTTCGTATTCTTCCTGATAATAATAAATTTTTGATTGCCCTTTAAGTCAGACGACACCTTAATTTGCTGGTTAGTACACCCATCAAACTCCCACTCCATTGCACCAATAAGAAGTTTCTTATGAGATAGAAGGCTACAAAGAATGCGTGCAGCATAAAAGCGAGGAATCGATGGGAGCACTTTCTCGACACATTCTTTGCCGTCGTAGACGTTCTGGGATCTAGAAAAAAGTTGTAAAGACAGACTAATCTATTGTTATACTCACTTCCTAATAATAGTCTTCCGGTGAGGTCCAATCCACATCTCGATTCTCAAAAACTTATCTATCCCCGTATGAATCATGATCAGAATCCGGGATTCCTCCTTGACAGAAACTCTGACACGTGGCACAAAGAAATCCATATCATTCACTAGAAAACAATTCAAACGACAGGTAGATCTCAAGGCATGTCTGGAAATTGTCGCATTTTGAAGTAAGAGCTCCAATAAGTTACCTGCTCATCAAATCCAGTCTTCCAATCACATTTTGCTTCAGTTTTGTTGACAAATCCGACCAGGACATCTTCAAAAACTGAATTTTATTCTTATTCTGTAACTGCCACATGACACTACACGTGGAGACCTTTTGAAACATCTTTATTGAAAGTTAAAAGGGTAGGCCACGTAAAAAATCAATAAAAACCAATTAATTAAACCATAAGAAAATAGTATAAAGAGTAGAAGTAATAAAGGCAAAGGTAGTAATAATAATCACCCATTTCTGGAATTTTCGATTGGGTTTCTTATTTTTGACGATTCGTTTCCTGTAGCCAATAAGTTCATCTCCAGAATCTTCTGAATTCTTCTGAATTCCATCTCCAAATCCCCACATCTTCTGAAGTCCTTGAGTCTTAACAATCTTCCTCTTCATTCTCTCCTCTCTTTCATATCTCTTTGTCGCCAATTCAATCTTATCACTTCCAGTATCGCTTAGCAAAATTTCCCCTAACACCATATCACACCACTCCGGTTCCAAGACACATCGACGCCCCAAGTTTTGGTAATAATCGTATTCGAAGGGGTCGGTACATCGTTTGCACATCCAGCCGAGACCACAAGGTTTATTCTGAAAATCAAAAACGCTAAAAAGGTTGCTGGCCCCTATAAAAACCTACCAACAATTCAGATTCATTGAATCCACGTCGACGACTCGCCAACACTGCATAAATCCAATACCCACAGTCAGATCTTTGATGGTATAGAGTTATAAGTCCATTGGGACATCTCGAGTGCTCCACTTTCATAGACAGCTCATCAGAAACCGCCGTCACAGGCTCATCGACATCATCCCAGAGTTTTTCCGCGAATTCATCGAATTCCGCGAATCGTAACTTCCCAAATCCTGCAGACATACCAACCATTGCGACGAAGGTGTTGAGAATCTCGTCTACACAATCGTGAGCGATATTTGCGTTGCCTAGAAGATTCTTAATTCTAAATTACTATCACTATCCCAATCCGCTCACCCCATTGAATTCCTCTATCTTCAGATGATGGTAAATACGTATTAAACGCGAAAAGAGGCGTCAACGAGTCCTCCGACAGCGCAACCATAATTCGTTCGATTTGCTTCAGATCCGACGCCACAAACATTCTCTTGAGAACCATTTCCATATCAGTTGTCATCTTCCAAGAGGTCGCCAATTTGTTGGCACGGAAAACTTTGGATTTTCTGGAAAGTTTCTGGAAGAACCCCACCAAATCGCGGGTTTCAATCATTGTCGCTTTGAATCTGGATTCTGTTTCTTCCTGAACACAAGACAATTATTTTCAGTAAGATACCTATAGCGTACCTCCTTCTTCACATCAAACCCTCTCTCAATCTCCCATTCCATCGTACCAATAAGCAGTTTCTTATGAGATAGAAGGCTAACAAGAATTCGTGCAGCATGATAACTCGGAGACGCTGAAAGCACTTTCTCGATGCCATTCCTGACGTCGTAGCTATTCTGGAGTTTCCTTGCGATAGTCTTCCCATCGAATTCTCCTCCAGGCCACATCTCGATTCTCAAAAACTTATCTATCCCCGTATGAATCATGATCAGAATTCCAGAATCCTTGACGGAAATTCTGACACGTGGCACAAAAAAATCCATGTCATTCACAAGAAAACGATTCGCACGGCTGGTACATCTCAAGGCATGTCTGGAATGCTTTTTACAACCGCGCTCAACCGAAATTTCAATAGAGCGCAGTTGCCGTTACCTGCTCATCAAATCCAGCCTCCCAACCACATTTTGCTTCAGTTTCGCAGATAAATCCGACCAGGACATTATTATCCAGAGTGAAAACAAGAAACTAATTGATTTTCTGAAGACAAGTTGATTGTTGTCGTAGAATCATTGTCACGTGGAGGAATATTTATTTGCAAAATAAAGTAAGAACACGTCGAAAATCATTTGAAAAACCATCAAGTAAACTTCAAGAGAATAGCATAAAGAGCACAAGAGAGAAAGGCAAAACTAGTGATACAAATTGCCATTTTCTGGAATTGATATTCCTTCGTGAATTCATCGGAAGTTGCCATGTCTTCAGAGTCTTCTGAATCCTTCTTGCCTACTGAATGCTCACCGTTGGATTTTCTTCTAGTTCTAAAACCTTGACGTCGCTGTTTGAGAGTGAGCAATTCATCAATCCTATAGTTATTCAAAAAATACGATTTCTCTGGATCACTGTCTTCCGATTCTGACATCTGCTTATCATTGTCCAGTTCCTTATCATTCTCATCCAACATCTTCTTCCTGCAAACCTTGAACCCCCACATCTTCGGATTCCCGTCTCCAGAACTCTTCCGCTTTTTCTTACTCTTATCTATTGCATACCTCATTGTGACCTTTTCAACCATTTTCTTCCATTCAGGGCTAGTTCTTTTCAAAGCACTAGCGACAATATTGTTCCATTCTGGCTCCCAGACACAACGGCGTCCCAAATTTTGGTAATAATCGTATTCAAATGGATCTGCACATGTTTTGCACATCCAGCCGAGACCACAAGAGTTGTTCTGGGAAAAGAACGATTCTGGGGGGACACCATTTCAATGATTCAACTCACCAAGACATTATAAGCATCGAAATCCGCGCGACGGCTGTCCAACACTGCATAAATCCAATATCCACATGAAGATCTCATATGAAATAGAGTCAAGTCTCCATTGACAGAATTCGCTGGTTCAATTTTCATCTTCAGTTTATCGGTTATCATAGAAACCGACTCATTGACGCCATCCCAGATTTTTCTAGCGACATCATCAAATTCCCCAAAACGTAAGAGCCCAAATCCAGCAACTGATATGAAACTCGTACATGCGAATTTTTCCAAAAGCCAATGAAAATACTTATGGGTGTGGTTTTCAGCAGCTGCAGAAAATCCAATTGAATTGAGTCACAAATCGGTGGAAATCGTTAAACTCACAAAAAACAATTTCTCCTACACTGAACTTCAAAGGTAAAAAAGTATCAACAGAAAACAGAGGGGTCAGCGAACGCCTTGAAAGTGACACGCAGATCTGCTCAACTTTGTTGAGATCCGACAAAACGAACATATCTTTCAGAACAAATCCGACGGATGTGCCCATGTTAACATTGGTCGCCAATTTGTTGGCACGGAAAACTTCGGATTTTCTAGAAAACTTTTGAAGAGCGACTACCAAATCGCGGGCTTTATCTCTCATTTCGCTAATGGCTTCATTCTCTTCCTGAAAATGTTTGCATCTTAATTATTAGCTCGGCACAGTTCTTACAACTGCGCACCACCGAATCTTCTTTAGTTTCGGTAGAGCGCGGTTGTAAGACGCGTATAGTTGGACTTGTGTTATTCCAATGTCCACAATACCATGTTCTCCACATTTAACCCTCTATCGAGTTCCCATTCCATTGTACCAATAAGAAGTTTCTTATGAGATAGAAGGTTACAAAGAATTCGTGCAGCCTGAATACGAGGAATCGATGGAAGCACTTTCTCAATAGATTCTCTGGCGTCGTAGCTGTTTTGGGATCTAGAAAAAGTTGTAAAGACAGACTAATCTATTGTTATACTCACTTCCTAATAATAGTCTTCCGATGATCTCCAATCCACATCTCGATTCTCAAAAACTTATCTATCCCCGTATGAATCATGATCAGAATCGCAGAATCCTTGACTGAAACTCTGACACGTGGCACGAAGAAATCCATATCATTCACTATAAAACGATTCAAACGGCAGGTACATCTCAAGGCGTGTCTGGAAATAGTTTTTGGCTTTTTACGCCCGCGCTCTACCGAAACTAGTCTCAATGGAGCGCAGTTGCTCAAATCATTCTACCGTTACCTGCTCATCAAATCCAGTCTCTCAATCACATTTTGCTTTAATTTTGTCGATAAATCCGACCAGGACATCTTAAAAAACTGAATGTTATTATTATTCTGTAATTGCTACATGACACTACACGTGGAGAAATATTTATTTGATTTTTGAAAAAAAATAGAAGAACACGTAAAAATGATAATAATCAAATAATCTGCCAGAAAACCAAATAGAGAACCGATGTCAAAAACGCAAGACTAGTAATTAAGATTGCCCATTTCTGAAATGTTCTGTCCTGGGTCATCATCGCCCCACTCTTGAATTTTGGCCTCTCGAATCCCCACGTCTTCTGATTCACGTCTCCAGAATCAGAATTCTCCTCCTTTTTCTCTTCATAATTCATTCTACAAGCCTCCCAGACTTCCTCATGCTTCGCACCGTCCAGCTCACTTCCACTGGTCAATGTGACAGTCCATTTCGGTTCTCTGACAATTCGACGCCCCAAATTTTGGTAATAATTGTATTCAAATGGACCAGTGCATCGTTTGCACAGCCAATCGAGACGGCAGGAGGAGTTGCGAGGATTCTGGAGAAAGGGTTACTGTAGCTGTGGTCACTTGGAGCTCGGGAACTCACCAGACGATCATATTCATCAAAAACCTCCTGATTTGCCTCCATAACCGCTAAGACCCAATAGCCACACGCGGATCTCTCGTGGAAAATGAAAAGCTTCCCGTTAGGAGTCTTCACATGGTAACATCTTCTGTATATACCCGTTCCATCTTTCCACTTCTCAACAGGAGCCCCTACAGAATTCCATAACTTCTTGGCAGTCTCATCAAACTTTGCGAAACGAAGCACACCGAACCCAGGTGAATGCATAGAGATATACAAGAAATTCTCATAAAAATTCGGAATGTAATCATGGAAAACAGTGTTGGTCCCTTCAGGAACGCTCAGTACACTCAAAGGTACGTATGAATCAATGGAGCACACTGGTTTCACGGAGCTCTTTGAGAGTCTCACATTGATTTTTTCAATCTTTTTTAAATTCTCCGGGTTCAACATATCACGTAGGTATGCTTCCATCTCAAATGTCAAATTCCAGCTGGTCATTAGTTTGTTGACACGGAAAATGTAATCTTTTTGGGAGTACTTCTGCAGGAAGTCTCTCAGTATGATAATTTTAGAAAATGTTCTCTTAATGCTGGACTGTTCCTGCTCCTGAAAATAAATAGTTTATTTCCTGGGCTCCTGGGTTCTACCGTACCTGCTTCTCCACATCAATCCCTCCTTCAAACTCCCATTCCATTGTACCAATAAGAGTTTTCTCGCGAGACAGAAGACCATATAGAATTCGAGCGGCATGGAAACGAGGAATCGATGGAAGCACTTTTTCAGTGGAGTCTCTGGCGTCGTAGCTATTCTGGAGTCTGGAAATATAGAAGAGGCTTTTTGGATCAAAAAACAAGAAGCAAAAAGAGAAAAATCGGGAGGTGGAATCGAACTTGTGCCGAAATTTTCCAAAAGCAAGGCGTCTACCGACTGCGCCAGTCGAACACAATTTTGGAGAGGGTGTTAGGGAATAGATGAAAGAGGGGCGTGTCTCGGACTGGTAGGAGACTTGGATATCAAATATCAGAGAAGGAGAGAGGCTATGGTAGAGAAACTTGGATCTCAAATTTCACCAAATTTCAGACAGATTTCAAGTTTCAGATAACCCCAAAACTCACTTCCTAACAACAGTCTTCCCTTGCGGTCCCATCCACATCTCGATTCTCAAAAACTCATCTATCCCCGTATGAATCATAATCAAAAATCCAGAATCCTTGACCGAAACTCTGACACGTGGCACGAAAAACTCCGTGAAGTCCACAACGAAACGATTCAAACGGCAGGTGGATCTCAGGGAGTGTCTGAAAACTGAGGCATTTTAAAGAAGGAGATAGAATAAGTTACCTGCTCATCAAATCCAATCTTCCAACCACATTTTGTTTGAGTTCAGTTGATAAATCCGACCAGCTAGCTGCCATTTTTTTTTTGCTATTTTTTCAAGGAAATAATCAAAAAGTGGTTAGAGAGATCTTTGATGAGTTGTTCCACGTTTATGATGACAAAGATGTCACAGGGGGGGGTCACGTTAAAAACAACTATTTATTTTTCAAATTCATTTATTTTCATCATCAAGGAATAAAAACCCCATCAATTTATCTTTACACATTCCGCCATCTTCTCACTGATATCTTCCTCTCTGAATCCCCACATCTTCTGAACCACCGTCACGTCTCCAGAATCCGAATCCTTCTTCATCTTTTCATTCTCTTTATAAAACTCCCATGCCACATTCTTCTTATCAGACAACGCTTTAGTCTCATGATTAACTCCACCTTGCCAGATGCCACTCCATTTCGGCTCCAGGAACACTCGACGCCCCAGATTTTGATGGTAGTTGTATTCAAATGGATCCGTGCATTTTTTGCATAACCAGCCGAGACCACAAGCGGTGATACCTTCCAAACGACCATAGTCGTTGAAAACCGTTATATTCTTCTCCACCATCCCGTAAACACAGTACCCACAAGGAGATCTCTCATGGATCATATGGACTCTCCCAAGGGAAGACCCCGCGACACAGACTTTCCGGTACTTTTTGTCAGAGATTTTCTCAACAGGCTCCTCAACAGAGTCCCATAGTTGTTTGGCAGTGTCATTGAATTTGGCGAAACGGAGAACTGCGAATCCTTGTGTCTCCAGAGTGAGCATCACGAACATGTTCCAATGAATCGGATCGTATTCATACATGATAGTATTGGCGCCTGGAAATAAATGTTAGGGCCTAAAATCGACTAGGTATCACTCACCACAATGAATCCAGGTACATACGAATCGAAAGAAGCTACTGGAGTCAATGAAATCGTCGAAGTCAACACTCCAACTCTCTCAATCTTCTTGAGGTCTTCCACGACAAAAATTTTTTTCATCCATTTTTCCATGTCTATATCCACATTCCAGTTGGTCATTAACTTGTTGGCACGGAAAATTTCAGATTTTCCAGCAAATTTTTGGAGGAAGTTCACCAAAACTATAATTTTAGCACCGGTTTCTTGGATGCTGGCATGTGCGTCTTCCTGAAAACATTGCTGGTTTTAATACGGACAGTTCTAGAGCTCCGTACCTGCTTCTCGACATCACACCCTCCTTCAAACTCCCATTCCATCACTCCAATAACAGTTTTCTCGCGGGACAGAAGACCACATAGAATGTTAGCAGCATGGTAACGAGGAGTCGATGGAAACACTTTTTCGATGGCATCCTTGGCGTTGTAGCTATTCTGGAGTCTGGAAATATAGAAGAGGTTTTTTGGTACAAAAAACAAGAAGCAAAAAGAAAAAACCGGCATGTGGAATCGAACTTGTGCCAAAATTTTTCAAAAGCAAAGCTTCTACCGACTGCGCCAATCAAACACAAAATGAAATGGGTGTTTGGGAATAGAAAACACGCTCCTCAGTCCGAGGGGGGCATGTCTCGGCTGAGGAGCAGCGGGGAGGCTATGGTAGAGAAACTTGGATTTCAAATTTCACCAAATTTCAGATTTCAGGCTTCAGATAATCCCCAAAACTCACTTCCTAATAACAGTCTTTCCCTCCGGTCCCATCCACATCTCGATTCTCAAAAACTCATCTATCCCCGTATGAATCATGATAAGAATCGCAGAATCCTTGACTGAAACTCTGACACGTGGCACGAAAAACTCCGTGAAATCCACAACGAAACGATTCAAGCGGCAGGTGGATCTCAAGGAGTGTCTGGAAACAAGGAAATTAGAGAATCCTTCAATCTGGCTCGAAAAAGTTACCTGCTCATCAAATCCAGTCTTCCAACCACATTTTGTTTGAGTTCAGTTGATAAATCCGACCAGCTTGCAGCCATTTTTCAAAGGAATCGCAAAAACTTTTTGTCCAAAAGAAGAAAAATAGACGATTTATAGGGGAAAATTGAGACGGGCGGTACACGTGGACGATGACAATTAGTGAAAACAGCAGGGAAAGGTCACGTAAAGAAAATAGAAAAACGAGAAAAAAAATCTCTTTTAAAAATGTAATGTGCTGCTTTTTCAGAAAAATCTAAAACGAAAAACTATATTTGAGTGAATAACAAAAATACTCACCTTCTCTCTCTCTCTGACATGAATCAATTCTTCTGATGACCAAACGGGATCACGCATCCTCTTGAATCCCTCCATAGTGACCATATCATTAAAATTCTTTAGTTGTTTCCAATGATCCGTCTCTTTGATTTTATTCCACATTTCTGCGTTCATAGTCTTCTTCATGTCATCAGCGTCAACGACTTGAGAAATCCGGGTTGTATGTACTGTAGAATTTTCAGCAGGTGTTTGAGATCAAATCCTTTGGCAATTAGAGTTTTCACTGAGAGTTTATGATTCAATTCTCTCAAATTTCTCTCCGAAATTGGCTGAAATTGATTCCACGTTTCTCCGCCGCTGCAGTGATTCAGCACTAACGTCTTGAAAGTCAATTTTGGGTGCTCCAACACAAATTTGACACATTTCATCCCGAGTTTTAGGAAATTTCCATTTCTAATTGTATACTTCCATCCGTTATTCCACAGGTTACACAATGATATAGGTCACGTCCCGTAACTCCACGGTCACCTGGAGGCCTTCCCTAGTGAGAAGCCTTCATTCTAATTTTTGCATTGTGTCTGCACTCTCTCATGCCAAAAATTGATTTTCTTGTTTGTTTTTGAGGCAGAAATCTTCTTCTAACTATTATTCCCACATTCTCTAGTAAACATGGTTCTAACCCCTGCCGAAGTCAACCAAAATCATGTTGTTAGATCTTGTATTCTAGCTGAAGTTATCGCTAAGAATCCAATTGAAATAGCCTACAAGAATCTATGTGCAAAACTCGGCTGGTCGGCTATCGGATACCTAGAATTTGGCTATTGGTATTATCGATTTTACGAAGGAGAGCACAGTTTGGAATGCAATTTTTATGTAGGGTAAGTTATCCGGAGGCATATTCAATATTAAAGAAAATTTTCAGCTGCAATCCAAACTACCGTTTACTGACTACACTTCCGGCTGATATTATTCTGGAAATATCACAATATTTGAATTCTGAAGAGAGGTGAGTTTTTAAAAAAAATAGATATTCAAAAAATTTCAGTCTAAAATAATTATAGACTAGCCCTCCGCCAAGTTTCCCTCGGAATGAAGCATATCTGTAATACAGTACAGGTGGACCTTCGGCTAAACTCTCTGCTAGTCTATGAAAACAAATTGGAATTCTTCTATGGAGAAAACTTGGTCAGATGCTCCACAAGAAATGATGCGTGTACCTTGTGGAATAACGGATGGAAGTACACAATTAGAAATGGGAATTTCTTGAAACTCGGGACGAAATGTGTCAAATTTGTGTTGGAGCACCCGAAACTGACATTCCAGACATTGGTGATCAATCACTGCAGCTTCGGAGAAACATGGAATCAGTTTCAACCGATTTTGGAGAGAAATTTGAGAGAATTGAATCATAAACTCTCAGTGAAAACTCTCATCACCAAAGGATTTGATTTGCAACATCTGCCAAACATTCTACAGTTCATACAACCTGGATTGCTCTCCTCGTGGACTCTCAATGATGGTATCAATGAGAAAATGAATGCAGAAGTTTGGAATGAAATCAAAGAGACGGATTGTTGGAAAAAATTGGAGGCGTTCAATGGAGTACATTCTAAACAAGGATTCCTGATGCCTAAACCGCTTTCCGATTACTTCCATTTGCGCAATTTCGAAATGATGGTTCATTCTTGCTCACCAGAAGATCTGATTCTAATCAGAGATGTAAGTTTTTATTTTACTCACTCAAATAAAGTTTTCGTTTCAGATTCTTCTAAAAAAGCCGCACTTCCAGGAATTCGAAATGTTCATCAAAAGTGAATTTGATTCAAATGCCCTTAAAATTGTATTCGGAACAGAGACGACAGTTTTATTTGATTATCAAGTTCCAGGGACGGCCGATGTGTTTAACTGTAGACTGTTTGGACACATTTTACGAATTTATAGAAAAAGATGATGAAATTAGTCAAATAAAGTACTGAAATGTTCAACTTCAACGCTAACTTACTATTGTTTTCTTGTTTCACCCATGGGTTTGGTTCCCATTGCACCGTATTATTATCTCAATTTTCAGGCAGTAGAGGCACAGACAGAACGGAATATGTGGGGGGATGAACGTTCTTTTTTTCCATCTGTGCCTGTCTAGCACCTGGTGTATATGCAAGTGCGCTCCACTGAGAGACCTTCGTGTACATATAGTTTCGCATTGTGTCTGCACTCTCTCCTGATACGTAGACGTTTTCGTTTGCTGGGATGGCAAAAATTGGTTTTCTTCTTTGCATTTAACAAATTCTGGTCAGATTTTGGAAAAAAACACTATTTTTGAATAAAAATGATTCTAACCAGAAGCCATATACATTTTCTACAGAATTGTATCTTTTTGCTTTATGTAAGAGTCATAGTTACAATTTCTTCGTCTTTACCCTTTCATCTTACCGCTCTTTGATGGTTTACCGTTTGGATGAATCATCATCTATCTTTTTTTCTATTGTTTGTAAGCTCCGACTCTATGCATGGTATAAAAGCCTAGAGGAGAGCATCAAAGTTATCTTTCAATAAATGTTAGTTGAACTCCAGCCGCCAACCGAATGCTATTTTTTCTTGTGCCTCCATGGTTTTTGCTCCCACTGTGCCTTGTGATCCATTTTCGGGCAGATTTTGTGCCATCCTTTTCCCGAAGTTTCAGGTCCCAGACTTGGCTTCAAGACGTTCAGTTCATTGCTCTCCTTCTCTTGGCTCCTTTAATTAAAAAACTTCGTCTCAACCCTCGTCCCCCCCTTCCTCCTCAAATTAACAAATTTTTCAGCTAAATGCCGTTAACACGCCACCAGAGAGCCCAAAACCTGGAAATCCGCTCATTCATTCTAGATGAAGTACTTTCCAAGAAGCCTGTTAAAGAAGCCTTCAAGAATCTGTGCGTGAAATTTGGAGAGGAGCGAATGACGTACTATGAGTTGGATTTTTGGTATTATCGATTCTATGGGGGAGACCAGGAGTTGCAGTGTGACAAAGACTTTGGAACAGAGTTAGTTTTTTTTCTCGTGTTGTCGTGTATAATCACGTTAGATAATTTAAATTTAAATTTCAGCTTGGACCCAAAACATAGAGGATTGACCAACCTCCCGCCAGAGCTGATTCATGATATCGCTAGAAATCTGCACCCAAAAGAGAGGTTATTTTACAAATTTTATGCTATTTTGAATTCCGAATTCCAGACTCCCACTCCGCGAAGTTCTCCCAAAGATGACTTTCAATGGGATTCCCATCGAAATCGACAATGCTGAACTCACTTGCTCCTCTCAAAAACTGGTTTTCAATTACGGGCCGATTTTCGTGAAATGTGTCAAAGTGGATGGCGGATGCAATCTTATCAAAGATGGGCGATTGGAATTCATCAAGAATGGGAATTTCCTAAAAGTTGGTGCGAGCCATGTGAAATTTGTGATGGATCATCCCAGACTCCGTATCGGCAGACTGCTTATCCAACAACGTAGTCTAGAAGATCAAGAAGTCTGGAATAGATATTGGACGGTTATGAAGAAGCTGTTGAAGACACTTCCTCATCAAATCCAAATCGACAATTTTAGATTCATAAGTGATGACTTGAGGTGTCTTATGGATTTCGCGCCTTTCATGAAACCAGGAGCCCATCTTGATTTGGTCTGTATCGGGAAGCCGGATGGATTGTGGGATACACTTCAGGAGTTGGTGGGAGGCGGAGCTATCTTTGAAGTGAAGCCTGTTAAAATACGACTGGATTCATTCATCACCACAGAGGAGGTCGTTGAAATTCGTGAGGTAAGATTCCTTTATAGAAAAAAACCTATTTTTATTTTCAGAAAGTGATGAAGCTTCCGGCGATCAAAGAGTTCATTGTGACATTCCAAGATGCGATGAGCGGGAGAATGATCGAGGAGATTTACAATGGGTTAAAATATCTTCCGAATTATGGGAAATGCCATCATCAAATCAAGCCGTTTGAGATTACCTTCAATCAGGGTGTGCCATTTGCGTTCCGGATGATCTAATTTTTCTTTGTGGAGGCAGTTCAACAGTTTTGAACTTTTAATAAATTGTAATGCATTGAGTTTTGTCCTATCTTGGTTAGGTAACGAGGCCTTCCACTTTGTCGAGAGGTCTTACGAATTCTTTGGGTCTAGAAATTCAATTTCTTTATTTGAAAAATTTCATTTTATTTTCAAGAAGTCATCAATCCATCCACAAAAACCTTTAAACACTTAGAACAACAAGTTTTTCGATGAATAATAATCCCATCACTTCCGATTTTCATCATTAAGAACGCGTTGGAGTTTTTAATCTGGTGACGAGAAATAACGCCGACGTTCTCATCTTCTATCTCCACACCAAGTTGCAACATGATAGCGATTATGTTATCCTGCTCTATTCTTGATCTCAAATGGCACATTTCGAATGTTGGTTTCAGGGAGAGAGCCTGGAATTTGAAAAATTATGGTAACTCTTCTCTAATAATAAAAAACTTACATTCAAGAGATAAAAAATCCGAATCGGGCATACGCCGTACACATTAATTTCGAAACGCTCGAAATGATAAAACAATGGAAGATAATCCACGGGAAACACCCTTCCATTACTTATCTCCACTCGTTTTGCCTGTTTCCACTGTTCCAGCTTCATCACATACATCCCAGTGTCTCCCATTCCTTGTGTTTTAATACAAATCGTTTCCAGGGCTCCTGGCTTGAAATGTGCCAGAAGGTGCACCACTTCAATGGAATTTCCAAAAAGTTTCAGGGTCTTCACATGCAATCCGATGGGGAGGCTGTAGATCAGAGAGTGATCGGTTTCAGGGTTGGAGAATGTGATGGCGAAGGTGTCAATTTTGAGTTTCGGAAGAGTCAATGCTTGAGTCATATCAGTCATCGCTTTTTCTAGAAAGCCTCCATATGCCTTCTCAGTATTGTTGAGTTTCATGATCATCTGAGTCTCAGAAAGTTTCAATTCAATAGTCTCATACACTGATTTGACATCATCCACGACTGCCTTCATTACTGTAGAAACGCGTCTCAATGGCGTTCTGAAAAATGGAAATTTTATTCAATATAAGTAAGCAACTTTACTTACCGTTCCACTGGATCCAAGTCCTTTACTATATGCTTCAATATCTCCACTGGCAAGTCAGAAAAAGACTTCCGCCTCTGGTCCCTGTTCCTATCATGATTGAAATCCATCTCCCCATCCTTGAATCGATAATACCAATAGTCGAAATCATAGTAACTCATCGCATCAGTGCCAACTCGTTTGCAGAAGTTTTGATAGCAATCCAGGGCAGTCTTACTCTCAAGCATCTCATAGAGAATACAAGATTTCAGGTAGGTCTCGTTTCTTTTGAGAACGGAGGGGATGGTGGGCATGGATAGAGAAGGATAGAGAATACAGGGGTGAAAAGAAAAATACTGAGGACAACTGACTGCAAAACAAATGAAAAATATTGGGACAGGTGGTCGGGTGGACAGGTGTGACATTCTCATGAGCGTGCAAAGTCGATCTTGTGGTGAGATAATGGTAGATCAAACAAGGATGTAAAAAATATCCTCTAGGTGGAAGGTAAAATGTATCAGATTTAGCGTAATCTAAGTCATCTTTCTGTCGATTTTCAGAAAAAATGATATTAAATTAACAAAGATGCCGCAATATCGGATTACCACCAATAGACCGTCAGACTCATCAAAATTTAAAAACCCGCGTAACTTTTTGCTCAGAAGAGATATCAACAAACGATAAAGTGTATCAGGGTCAGCGTATTTTGAACTATTTTTGTGCCAATTTTCAAAAAGTTAGGAACAAATTAACAGAGATTCCGCTAATTAAAATATTGATATAACATCAATTTGGATCTCGCCACGGAATGAAGTTGATTTCGGGCTAAATTGCTATTTTTATATTTTACAATTAGAAATTCAAATACTGCATTATTGAAGCCTGAAACCCTCAAAAACAAGAGAAATCTGAAAAAAATATGGAGTTTCGAAAATTTTCAAAAATTTGCATTTTATTAGAACCACCGTAACTTTGTCAGTTTTGGTCCAAATTTTATTAAACTGGCAATTTCGGAATGAGGAAGCTCAGACGGTTAGAATGAGCATTTTAGGTCTCGACACAAAAACTGCTCAGCTACAGTAAGCTTATGAGTACTGTAGGTGACAGCACTTGAAATGTTTTGAGGTACTGTCTTGGAAAATTTAAAATTTAAAAAACCGCGTAACTATTTTTTCAGAAAAGACATTGACAAACGGTAAAGCGTATCAGATTTAGCGTATTTCAAATTTTCTTCAATTCAAAAGTTTATTTCTTATACCAAAATAATCCAAAATAATCAAAACAGCTCTCCATTGATATGAACAAAAGGAGCTCTCCGTTGAAACGATATTCCATCCTCATCCACTTTGATCACCAAAAGCATCTTGGATTCAGATCCCGGAATCCGATGACGATGATTGATACCTCCTCCTTCCTGTACCACTGCACCAAGCGCTTGTCCAATTGCAATTGCAGCATAATAGAAGGATTTTGATTTCAGGTGACAATACTGGAAGTTGGGGTTTTGCAAGAGGATCTGAAAATGAGAGAGATGAAATTTCAGAAGCAATATGATTAAAACTCACATCTCTCAACGCTAGAATATGATCTATTCTTGCAATTGTCACGGTTATCTCAAATCTCTCAAAATGATAAAAATGTGGGAGATGGCTAGTGTTGAACAGGCCCGAAGAGTTGATAGTGACACGTTTCGCTTGTTTCCATTGCTCCGACTCCATAAACTCTTGCTGTCTTCCGGTTGCACACGGTTCCAGATGAATCGATTCCAGTACTCCAGCCTTGAAGTGAGGTAGAAGGCGTGTCATTTGACGGGCGGTGGCATCAAGTTTCAAATGTTTCACGTGCATTGCATCAGGTAGACAATTGAATAGCGATTCGTATGACAGACCGCCAATATGAGACATGGACAACGAAAATGTGGTGACACGGAATTCAGGTTGGTTCCAAATATAAGAAAGAGTGTTGAGAGGTTTCTCCAGATAGTCCATGTTCAGTTTCCTAGTAGGCCTACCCACTCTTCCCATGATACAACCATCTGCCATTTTGTAAACATTGTACTCCTTATCGTTCAATTCGAAAGTCACAAAGTCTTTCGATAGTTCGACGCTAATTGTGTCATAGATTGGTAGGTAACTATCCGCTACAGCCTTCAATAGTTTAGACATGCATCTCAGTGGGGCCCTGGAACAAAAAAACAATTTTTCAAAATTTGAACTTCCTGATTCCACTTACCGATCCACCGGATCCAAGTCCTTCACAATTTTATTCAATATCTCCACTGGCAAGTCAGAAAACCCTCTTTGCTTCAGGTCACTGCTCCGATCATGCTCGAAATCCAGCTCTCCATTGTAGAACCGATAGTACCAGTAGTCGAAATCGTTGTAGCTCATTACTTCCGATCCAACTCTCTTGCAGAATGATTTGTAGGAGTAGAAAGCCGGCTTGTTCTCAAGTACCTCGTAAAGGATACAGGTTTTGAGGTAGGTGGCGTTGCTTCTGAGCAAGTGGGAGATTTGATTCATTTCTCTGGAACAGGGAGGGACGTTAGAACAGGGTATAGAAAAAGGTACAAAAAAATCAATAATAATGAAAGGGGAGACAGAAAATGAGGTCTTGGACCTCTTCCCATGCAAATAAGAGGGGACTAGCAGCAAATATGTACAACGTCATTTACAATGGATTAGCACACCGTCCACAAATGCGCACAAAACCTTACTGACGCATCTCTCGTACTCTGCAGCAAGAAACGCGGAAGCAGGTCCTAGGCTAGCCCCATAGTCCTTATCTCCCTGGCAATCCATCAAACAAGACAACGCAAACCAACGTACACTATGAAGACGGGCCTTGATGACGTGGCAGATCTCTTGTTAGGTCAAATAACCTTCTTCTAGCGCCTTGTACCTTTCCACGCCATTTATAATTATCCCATTTCCAGAAAAATGCACGAAATCCCTTCCCTACTCAAAAACAACGACATCTACCTTAAAACCTGCATTCTCTACGAGGTTCTCCATAAGAAGCCGGTCTTCGAATCCTACCGTAACTTCTGTGAGAAAATCGGAAACGACGCAATGAGCTACGTTGATTTCGAGTACTGGTACTATCGGTTCTACAATGGAGAGCTGGATTTCAGTCATGAGAGAACTCACACTCATAGGACTGTTCTACAGTTGCCACCGGAAATGTGCGATCTGATTTTCAAGGAGCTCAGTTGTAGAGAGAGGTGAGTCAGACTTAACACTATCAATTTATTAGATTTAGTCATTTATTAATTTCAGAATGGTTATGAGAAGTGTGTCAAAGGCTATGAAGACAATTGCAGATGGACAAGTGGAAATGCATGACAGCATGTACATGCACATTAGAGACAACCTGCTCTGTGTACTATCATTCATAAACATTCAGCTGAAAACATGGAAATACATTTGCTACAGTCAAAACGGTCACAATACTGGTATCATGAGAGAAACGACACACAAAAACAATGTTGAAGGAAATTTCATGGAGATTGGACTGAAAGGCATTTCATCTTACATTAATTATCGAAATATCCGCACAAAAGAAATGGATATTGCTTTAAAACGGAATGCACCAGATCTCACTCAATTCTTCCCTTATCGCTTCTTTTCAAAGAAAATCACATTTCTCGAAATTTTCGACACTAATTATTTGGCAATTTTGGAGCGTTTGGAGCCAGGTTACTTGGAAGTAATTTTACTATTTTTTGAGTCAAAGGAAATTGACAACTCCAAAATCTTCGACATGGCTCAGTTTCAGCAAGCTAAATTTGTGTATTTCATGGATTCTGCTTTCAAATTTGATGATCTCACTCATTTTTATCGTTTCAAAGGATTTTCCGTTGTCTTGGATAATCTTACTGTAGAGGAAGCTATAGTTATGAGAGACGTAAGTGAGCTCATTGGATCAACCAGATCAATGAATTATTTTCAGACTCTCGCTGGACTCCCATATTTCGAAGGATGTACCATTTATATGGACAACGTGGATTTCAATTTTCTGAAGGTTGGGTTGGATCTTGAGGAAATGTTGTCTGTGGAGGAAAAAGTCACTTATCGTTATCCCATTGCCAACACCAATACATTTCTGGAATTTACATTTCATGTTAATTGCTTTGAAGTCGAGAAGATGTGTTCCTAATTTTCTATCTATGATAATCTAAATGAATTGGTTACCTAATCAAATAGTTAGCAATTATTTCTGAACATCTGAGATTCAATCTCTCCTATCTCTCCTAGACATCTCACACCCCCAGTTTCTTTGGGATTACAGGAACATGAGAATCCCTAATTTTCAATTTTTTCAAACTTTTCAAACTTTTTTTCAATAAATTATTTTCAATGATTCCATCCATCAACTATGACAAGTGAACCCAGATTAAATATCATTAAGTCAATTATCACTTTAGGATCTATTGTCTTCCCAGGCCGATTTCCCAGAGCCAAAGTCTACAGTGGCAGCTGGGAATCTACGTATGCAGTATTCACTCTTCCCCTTACACACAACCAGACCATTCCCTCCTATTCTTATTGATTCTCCACTCATTCATCCCTTAAAATGCACAAAATCCCCCGAGCGCTTCTCAAAACCAATGTCAACTATCATAAATCTTGCATCCTCTACGATGTGGCTCTTGGCGTGCCAATTTTTGATGCTTTCAAAAGCTTTTGTGTGGCAAATGGAGATGATGCGATGAGTTACAATGACTTTGAATACTGGTATTATCGGTTTTATAATGGAGAAGTGGATTTCGAGCATGAGAGAAGGTGAGTAGTAGAAGCTCATTCATTGGAAAATTCCAGATGTTTTAGAATTGACTCCAAAGAAAAGACGTTGACAATGTTGCCGTTGGAGATACTCGGAATGATTACTGGATATTTGGAGCCAGAAGAGAGGTAACCCAGAAAATTGACGTTATGCAGGATGTTAATCAAACTGTTTCAGAGTTCACTTGCGTCTCACGTCCAAGAAATTCAAAGCGATCGTTGATATGGAACCTGTTACTTTCGAAAATATCATAGTAGATTGGACACCAATCGTCTTTAATTTACATATAAATAAAAATAGCTTCGAATATAAAATGGACAATGGCCGCTTCATTCGAAATGGTGATGCTGATGAAGGCTTGGAAACTGGATTGTATCGTTTCGCTCAAGTTATGAAGCATCCAAAACTCCGAGTTGATCGTCTAGAAATGGTACTGCCCGATGATTTGTTTCCGGAAGAAAGGGAACAGTTATTGAAATCCCTCCCACATGCATTGCATGGGAACACAGCCCGTGTTCTAGGAACTGCTGAGGAAACAATGACGATTGTGTCTCACTTGAAGCCCGGCGTCTTGAAAGAACTTCTAGTTACCGGATGTCCTCAACAGCTGGCTCCAGTTTTTGAATCGGAACATTGGAAGCAGGCAGAAGAGACTAAATTGTATTCCTATCAACTGCATTCAAAGGCCTTTTCCTTTTTCTACGGCCTCCGTTATTTTCATATCAATGTCATGTCTATGGAATTGAATGATTTTATTCTTTTGATAGCTGTAAGTTCCAAACTTCTTCAATGGAATACAAACATTTAATACATTTTCAGAACGTTGCCAAAAACCCATCTTTCCAATTTTGCATGGTAAACGCCGGCACTATCACGTCGTATGAGATTAAGGACCGTTTGCGCATGGAAGGTAGAATTGAGAACGACGGAAGTGCCAAACTTCGTTATCAGATCCCGGATTCCAGTCACTATTTGCAAATTTACGAAAAGAATAAGTTTTTCACTATTCGGAGAGTTTAGAACATATTATTCAATTTCTTTTTTTTTGCAAATATTTGGCTTTTCTATGTTACACCAGTTGCCAAAACTATGCTCTATGTATTTTTAATGTTCATTCAAAACTGACTTGAGTCGTACCACCCAAATATTAAAATAAGTTCGAGTTGACCATCTTTTCTGACCACCAGAAGTTCCTGTTTTGAAAGAAAAATGCCAACTTCATGAATGTCTTCCAGTTTTATTGTATGTGCTTTAATTAAAACTAGAGTTGATAAAACACTTTTCATATTGTTTCAATCTTTTCTTATCGATGTTTTGTTTTATTAATAAACGATTTTGAATTTCTTTGGACTGTAAGTCTTCAAATTTTGAAGTAATACTATCATTGATTTTACTCACAGAACATCTCCAAGAAACCCATTTTTCAGACGTTGAGTGCTGACATCTGTTAGTAAATGATTTGTTAGAATACCATACATAAACTTTGACGGGTGAACACAGATTGTTATCACTTTGAGATCCATTATCTTCCCAGCTGACTCTCACGATCTCCCAGAGCCAATGTCCACAGTGGCAGCTGGAAGGTCTCACGACGAATTACCTGCTGTATGCAGCATTCACTCTTCTCTTTACACACAACGAGACCATTCCCTGCTATTCTTATTGATTTTCCACTCTCTCACCCCTAGAGATGCACAAAATCCCCCGAGAGCTTCTCAAAACCAATGTCAACTATCATAAATCATGCATCCTCTACGATGTAGCTCTTGGCATACCAATGTTTGATGCCTTCAAAAGTTTTTGTGTGGCAAATGGAGATGATGCGATGGAGTACAACGAGTTTGAGTACTGGTATTATAGATTTTACAGTGGAGACGTGGATTTTGAGCATGAGAGAAGGTGAGTAGTAGAACTTCATTCATTGGAAAATTCCAGATGTTTTAGAATTGACTCCAAGGAGAAGAAGTTGACCGAATTGCCGTTGGAGATACTCGGAATGGTTACTGGATATTTGGAGCCAGAGGAGAGGTGAGCATTTGAACAGAGTATAAGAAGGGTCAATCAAACTGTTTCAGAGTTCACTTGCGTCTCACCTCCAAGAAATTCAAAGCGATCGTTGACATGGAACCTGTTACTTTCGAAAATGTCATAGTAGATTGGACACCATTCGTCTTTAAATTACATATAAATAAAAATAGCTTCGAATATAAAATGGACAATGGCCGCTTCATTCGAAATGGTGATGCTGATGAAGGCTTGGAAACTGGATTGTATCGTTTCGCTCAAGTTATGAAGCATCCAAAACTCCGCGTTGATCGTCTAGAAATGGTACTGCCCGATGATTTGTTTCCGGAAGAAAGGGAACAATTATTTAAATGTTTCCCACATTCATTGCATGTGAAATCAGCGTATCTTGAAGGAAGTGCTGAGGAAACATTGACGATTGTGTCTCACCTGAAGCCCGGCGTCTTAAAAGAAATTACAGTTACCGGATGTCCTCAAGAACTGGCTCCATTTTTTGAATCGGAACATTGGAAGCAGGCAGAGCAGACTTTTGTGAAATCGACGCAAATGAGTTCAGAATCCTTCCCCTTGTTCTACAGCTTCCGTCATTTCAATATCCATGTCACTTCTATGGAATTTAGTGATTTCCATCTTTTGATAGCTGTGAGTTCCAAACTGATCCAATGTAATGCAATTCATTTTCAGAATGTTGCCAAAAACCCCTCTTTCCAATTTTGCATGGTAAAGGCCGGCACTGCCACGTTGCATGAATTTGACGACCTTTTTTCTATGGAAGGTAGAATGGAGGACGATGGAAGTTTTGTATTTTGTCATCAGATTCCGGATTCTAAACACTATTTGGAAATTTATTTGCGGAATAGTGGCGTTTGCACGATTCAGAGAATTTACAGCATGTTATTCGATTTCCTTTATCTTTTTTTTCGAATATTTTGCTGTCTATTATATGTTACACCAGCTTCAAAAACTATGTTCTATGTGTTTGTCTAAATGTTCTTTCGAAATGATACAAGTTATGCCAGTGTTGATAAATGATCATTCTTATTATCGCTTCATATCTTTTCATATCGATTTTTTGTTCTATTAATAAAACATTTTGAACTTTTTCTGACTGTAAGTTTTCAAATTTTGAAGTGATAACACCATTGATTTTACTTCCAGAACATTTAAAAAAGTCAATGTTTAGACTCTGAGTTTGTAAATGATTCGTTAGAATTCTATACACAAACTATGACGGGTAAACACAGATTCTAATCACTTCGAGATGCATTGTCTTACCAGGTGACTCACACTCGATTTCCCAGAGCCAAAATCTACAGTGACAGCTGGAAGGTCTCACGACGACTTACCTAATGTATGCAGTATTCACTCTTCCCCTTACACCCAGCAAGACCATTCCCTCCTATTCTTATTGATTTTCCACTCTCTCACCCCTAGAGATGCACAAAATCCCCCGTGAGCTTCTCAAAACCAATGCCAACTATCATAAATCTTGCATCCTCTACGATGTAGCTCTTGACGTACCAATTTTTGACGCCTATCAAAATTTCTGTGTGGCAAATGGAGATGATGCAATGTGTTACAACGATTTCGAGTACTGGTATTATAGATTTTACAATGGAGACGTGGATTTCGAGCATGAGAGAAGGTGAGTAGTAGAAGATCATTCTTGGAAAAATTCCAGATGTTTTAGAATTGACTCCAAAGAAAAGACGTTGACAATGTTGCCGTTGGAGATACTCGGAATGGTCACTAGTCATTTGGAGCCAGAAGAGAGGTAACCCAGAAAAAAATAATTAAAGAAGTTCCTAATCAAGTTGTTCAGAGTTGACTTGCGTCTCACCTCCAAGAAGTTCAAAGCCATAGTTGACATGGAACCAGTCACGTTTCGAAACATTGATGTAGAGTGGACACCAAACGTCTTTGTTTTACAAATAAATGAGAAGGGTTTCGAATATAAAATGGAAAATGGCCGCTTCTTTCGAACTGGTGATGCTGAAGAAGGCTTGGAAACTGCATTCGATCGTTTCGCTCAGGTTTTGAAACATCCGAAACTCCGAGTTGATCGTCTACTCCTGAAGATCTCAAACGATGTGCTTTTAGAGGAAAGAGCACACCTATTGAAATGTCTCCCACATTCATTGGACGTTAAGACAGCGGTAATCCAAGGAAGTGTCAATGAAACACTCACGATTGTGTCTCACTTAAAGCCTGGTGTCTTAAAACTCCTAGTGACCGGATTTCCTCAACAACTGGCTCCAGTTTTTGAATCGGAACATTGGAAGCAGGCAGAGTTGACTAAATTGCTTTCCAGTCAACTATATTCTAATGCATTCCCCTACTTTTATAATTTTGAAAGGTTTGTCATCGCTGTGATTCTAATGGATTTGAATGATGTTCAGCTGCTCATCAATGTGAGTTTTGACAGATATTAAATCCAATCCATTAAATACAATTTTCAGAACATTGCAAACAACCCTTCTTTCAAACATTGCACATTGACAGCTCTCATTTTTAATTTATCTGTGTTTGTGAATGGGTTGAATATGAAAGATACACTGGAAAATCCCGGAATCATTACATACCGTCATCCGATTCCAAATTCAAATGGCTACTTGGAGATTCGATTGTTCAATAATGGGATCAGCATTGATAGAATACACTGAGTTTCTGTCTGTAATATGGGTTCAGTTTGATAAGTTGTCTGTTTTGAAAATGTTTTTTTTCCAACTATTTTTCTGTTTTTGTAATTTTGTTTCTCAATAAATCATTTGTTAGAATTTTGTACATCAACTATGACAAGTGAATCCATCATTAGTTAAGTCAATTATCACTTTGAGATCTATTATTTTCCCAGGCCGATTTCCCAGAGTCCACAGTGGCAGCTGGAGAGTCTCACGACGGCTTACATTACACTATACGCAACATTCATTTTCCCCCTTACACACAACGAGATCATTCCCTCCTATTCTTATTGATTCTCCACTCATTCACCCCAAAAAAATGCACAAAATCCCCACCGATATGCTTAAAAACAATGCCAATTACCTAAAATCATGCATTCTCTATGAGGTGCTCAGTGAGAAACCAATTTTTCAATGCTATCGCCGTTTTTGTGAAAGAAATGGAGAGAATGCGATGAGTTACAGTGACTTCGACTACTATTATTATCGATTTTACAATGGAGAAGTGGATTTCGAGCACGAGAGAAGGTGAGTAGTTGAAGTTCATTCTTTGAAAAACTTGATGTTCCAGAATCGACTCCAAAGAGAAAACGTTGACCGGGCTGCCGTTGGAGATACTCGGAATGATTACGGGATATTTGGAGCCAGAAGAGAGGTTAGCCAGAAAATAGTCGTTCAGAAAGTTTTCAATAATCAATTCCATGTTCCAAGTTCTCAATCAAACTGCTCCAGAATTCACTTGCGTCTCACGTCCAAGAATTTCAAAGCGATCGTCGATACGGAAGCTGCCACTTTCAGACTAATCGCTGTAGTGTGGACACCAGACGTTTTTTGTTTACATATAAATGAAAAGTGCTTCGAATATAAAATTGACAATGACCGCTTCAGTCGAATTGGTTGGGACGAAGGCTTGGAAACTGCGTTGAATCGTTTCGCTCTAGTCATGAAACACTCGAAACTTCGAGTAGATCGTATAAATTTAGTGCTGCCAGGAGATTTGTTTTCAGAAGAAAAGGAACTATTATTAAAATGCCTCCCTCATTCATTGAATGTGAAGACAGCGGTAATTCAAGGAAGTGTTGAGGAAACACTGACGATTGTGTCTTACTTGAAGCCCGGCGTCATAAAAAATATCGCAGTAGCAGGGTGTCCTCAAGAACTAACTCCTGTTTTCGAATCGGAACATTGGAAGCAGGCAGAGGAGACTTATGTCCTGTCGATGCAAATGACTTCGAAGTCGTTTCCACTGTTCTACAGCTTCCGTTTATTTCATATTAATGTCATGTCAATGGAATTTAATGATTTACATCTTTTGATAGCTGTGAGTTCATAACTGCTTCGATGTAATCCAGATATTTCATTTTCAGAACGTTGCCAAGAACCCCTCTTTTCAATTTTGCACGGTAAAAGCCTCCACTGTCACGTCTCATGAGCCTGAGGAACCATTGCCATTGATAAGGAGAATAGAGAACGATGGAAATATTATATTTTACTATTGGATTCCGGATTCTAAACACTATCTGAAAATTTACAAGGAAAATGATGGCGTTTTCACCATTCGAAAAAATTAATAAGCTTTTACATACCGTCATCTGATTCCAAATTCAAATGACTACTTGGATATCCAATTTTTTAATAATGGGATCTGCATTGATAGAGGACACTGAGGTGCTCTTCTAATATGTCTTCTGTCTGAAAATTTTTCTGTTTGTTCCTACTGTTGTTCTGTGTTGGCTACTTTGTTTCTCAATAAATAATAGTTTGAATTCCGTACATCAATTATGACAAGTGAACCAAGATTATCATCATTAATTATTACAAATCCATTATCACTTTGAGATTCTTTGTCTTCCCAGGTGACTCACACTCTCAGCCGATTTCCCAGAGCTAAAGTCTACAGTGGCAGCTGGAGGGTCTCACGACGGCTTACCTGGTCTATGCAGTATTCAGTCTTCCCCTACACACAACTAGACTATTCCCTCCTATTCTTATTGATTCTCCACTCCTACTTCCCGAAAAATGCATAGAATCCCCGTCGAATCGCTCAAAGCCAACACCAACTATATGAAATCTTGTATTCTCTATGAGTTACTCAGTGAGAAACCAATTCTTGACTGCTATCGCCACTTTTGTGAGAGAAATGGAGAGGATGCGATGAGCTACCGCGACTTTGAGTATCATTATTATCGATTTTATGGTGGAGACGTGGATTTCGAGCATGAGAGAAGGTGAGTAGTAGAAGTTCATTCTTTGGAAAATTCGAGCTGTTTCAGAACTGATTCCAAGGAGAAGATGTTGACTGAGTTGCCGGTAGAGATCCTTGGAATGATTACTGGATATTTAAAGCCGGAGGAGAGGTAAGTCAAAAAAATGCCGATAAACAAGTTCTCAATCAAACTGTTTCAGAGTTGACTTGCGTCTGACGTGCAAGAAATTCAAAACTATCGTCGACATGGAACCAGTCACTTTCAAAAACATTGCTGTAGAATGGACACCAAACGTTTTCGGTTTGTATATAAATAAAAAATATTTCGAATATAAAATTGACAATGGCCGCTTCATTCGAGATGGTTATCGTGATGAAGGCTTAGAAACTGCATTAGATCATTTTGCTCACGTCATGAAGCATCCAAAACTCCGAGTTGATCGTCTAGAAATGGTACTGCCCGATGATTTGTTTCCGGAAGAAAGGGAACAGTTATTGAAATCCCTCCCACATGCATTGCATGTCAACTCAGCACGTCTCCAAGGAAGTGTCAAGGAAACACTGGCGATTGTGTCTCACATGAAGCCTGAAGTCTTAAAAAGACTTTTGGTAACCGGATGTCCAAAAGAACTAACTCCAGTATTTGAATCGAAACATTGGAAGCAGACAGAGGTAACTTGCATTACGTCGACGCAACTGTCTTCGAAATCCTTCCCCTTGTTCTACAACTTTCGTAATTTTCATATCAATGTCAGGTCTATGGATTCGAATGATTTACATCTTTTGATAGCTGTAAGTTTCGAACTGCTTCAATGTAATTCAAACATGTAATGCATTTTCAGAACGTTGCCAAAAACCCTTCTTTTCAATGTGGCCTGATAAAAGCCGCTCTCACTTATTATGATATTGAGGAACCTTCTCCTTTGGAGGATAGAATGGAGAACGGTGGAAGTCCTAAACTTCGTTATCAGATTCCGGATTCTAGACACTATTTGGAAATTTACAAGGGGCATGATCGCGTTTACACTATTCAAAGATATTAATAAGCTATCACATACCGTCATCCGATTCCAAATTCAAATGACTACTTGGATATCCAATTGTTTTATAAAGAGATCAGCATTGATACAAGACACTGAGTTGCTTTTCTAATATGTCTTCTGTCTGATAAGTTGTCTATTTTAAAATTTTTTACTTGTTCCTACTTTTTTCTGTTTGTGCTATATTATTTTCCAATAAATCTTTTGTTAGAACTCCGTACATCAACTATTAAAAGTGCATCCATCATTAATTTAGTCAATTATCACTTTGAGATCCATTATCTTCCTAGGCGTATTTCCCAGAACCAAAGTCTATACAGGGGCAGCTGGGAATCTACTTGAAGAACGCAACAGGCCCTCACTATTCTCCTCGCCCACCACTTTTCTCCTACTCCTATCGATTTTTCTCTCATTCGCCCAAAAGAAATGCACAAAATCCCCCTCGAACCGCTCAAAACCAACAAGAACTATCTGAAATCATGTATCCTCTATGAGGTACTCCTGAAAAAACCTATTTTCGAATCCTACCTAACCTTTTGTAAGGGAAATGGAGATGATGCGATGGACTACAATGATTTCGAGTATTATTACTATAGATTTTACAATGGAGATGTGGATTTCGAGCATGAGAGAAGGTTAGTGATAAGGTTTGGATATAAATCATTCAAATTTTTCAGAGCGGAGCCTTTTCAGAAGACGTTGTCTGGGTTACCTGCCGAGTTACTGGGAAAAGTAGCAGGATACATAAAGCCGGAAGAGAGGTAAGCCACCGTGTCAGATCAAATTTCTCAACAGACTTCACTTCCAGAGGCAATCTACGGCTAACTTCTAGAAAAATTAAAAATGCTGTCGACATGGAACCTTTCCCAATCAGAAAAATTGTTGTGAAGTGGACGGCTGAGAAATTCAAATAAGATGTGAATGAGAAATGTTACAAATATATGAAAATAATAGGAAGCCAATATTTTCGATATGAGCCAACTTATGAAGGGTTTGAAACTGCATTCGTCCGTATCACCCAAATCTTGAAACCTCCAAATGTTCAAGTTGAAGAACTTGTTCTGAAACTACACACAGGTACTGATCTAGTAGAAACAGACAAACTTCTGAAATGCTTCCCTCCTTCATTACATGTTAAAAATGTCACAATCCAAGCTGGTCCTGATGAAACATTGTCAATTGCATCGCACTTGAAACCCAAAGTTCTGAAAACAATTGACGTAGTTGGGTCTCCAAAATACTTATCAAAAGTTTTGGAGACAGAGCAATGGCAACAGGCAGCTACCACTATTTTGAGAACGTTCGATCTGAGTTCAGATGTATTCCAAGAATTCTGTAATTCCCGAGAATTCCATATTAAAGTTTGGGATATGTTTATAGAAGATTTCAAACTTCTTTTGGCGGTAAGATTTTAAGTTGTGTTTAAGCAATAATATCATTCAATTCACTTCCAGAACATTTCGAATAACCCACTATTCAAACGTTGCGAATTGACATCAAACTATTTTCCATTCCATGAGTTTGTCAAGGAATTTGATATGGAAGGCTCTATTCAACGTGACGAGAGTATTACATATCGTTATCCGACCCTCAATTCAAACAGTCATCTGGACATCCAAATGTTCAAAGATGGAATCCACATCAATAGAAAATATTAAATTTTTCTCGTGACTATTCTCAAAATTTCCTATTTTCCGACTGTCCTTTTGCAATGCATGGTTTCTCAAGAAATGAATCGTTTGAATTCCGTATATCAATTGTGACAGATGAATCCATCATTAATTAAGCAAATTATCACTTTGAGATCGATTGTCTTCTCTGGCCGATTTCCCAGAGCCAACATCTACAGTGGCAGCTGGGAGGATCTCCCTACTCTATGCAACACTCACTTATTCCCTCACACATCACGAGACAACGACGACGACGACGACTTACCATTATACAACATTTACTTTTCATAAACTATGACAAGTGAACCCAGATTGTGAATCGTTAATTAGGCCAATTATCACTTTGAGATGCATTGTCTTCCCAACTGACTCTCACGATTTCCTAGAGCCAAAATCCACTGTGCCAGCTGGAGGATCTCCACGACGACTTACCTGCTGTATGCAGCATTCACTCTTCCCTTACACCCAACGAGACCGTTCCCCTGTTCCTATTGATTCTTCACTCATTCACCCCAAAAAATGCACAAAATCCCCCTCGAGTCGCTCAAAACCAACACCAACTATCTTAAATCTTGCATCCTTTACGAAGTGCTCAGTGAGAAACCAATTCTTGACTGCTATCGCCACTTTTGTGAGAGAAATGGAGAGGATGCGATGAGTTTCAGTGACTTTGACTACTATTATTATCGATTTTACAGTGGAGACGTGGATTTTGAGCATGAGAGAAGGTGAGTAGCTGAATTCCATTCATTGGAAAACTCTTGATGTTCCAGAATTGATTCCAAGGAGAAAACGTTGACTGGGTTGCCTTTGGAGATACTCAGAATGGTGACTGGATATTTGCGGTCAAAAGAGAGGTAAGTCAGAAAATAATTGTTAAGCTAGTTCTCAATCAATTCCATAATGTTCCAGAGTTGACTTACGTCTCGTCTCCAAGAAATTCAAGGCGATCATCGATATGGAACCAGTCACTTTCGAACATATCCATGTAGAATGGACACCAAACGTTTTCAATTTACATATAAACAAAAAGTGTTTCCAATATAAAATTAACAACGGCCGCTTCATTCGAAATGCTCATGCTGATGAAGAGTTAGAAAGTGCGTTGGATCTTTTCGCTCATGTCATGAAACATCCTAAAGTCCGAGTCGACCGTCTAGATCTGTTTCTGCCATGTGATTTGTTCCCAGAAGAAAGGGAACAGTTATTGAAATGTCTCCCACATTCATTGCATGTGAACAGAGCGCTAATTCGAGGAAGTGTTGAGGAAACACTGACAATTTTGTCTCACTTAAAACCGGGAGTCTTGAAAAGAGTCGCAGTAACTGGGTGTCCTCAAGAACTAGCTTCAGTTTTCGAATCGGAACATTGGAAACAGGCAGAGAAGACTAACATTGTTTCATATCAACCGACTTCGAAGTCGTTTCCACTGTACTACGGTTTCCGTTGTTTTCATATTAAAGTCAGGTCTATGGATTTTAATGATTTAGATCGTTTGATAGCTGTGAGTGCCTAACTGCTTCAAAATAATCCAGATGTTTCATTTTCAGAACGTTGCCAAAAGCCCCTATTTCAAATGTTGCACGGTAAAAGCCGTCACCGTCACGTCTCGTGTGTTTGTGATACCTCGGCCTTTGAAAATTAGAACGGTGAACGATGGAAGTCTTGTTTATTGTTATCAGATCCCGGATTCTAGTCACCGTTTGCATATGCACAGAAAGAAAAATGGAGCTTTCACTATTTGGAAAATTTAGAACATAACAACTCCTGAGATGTCTTCCACCTTCATTGCATGTTCCATAATTAAAGCTAGACATTCTTCAAATCTTTTTTATCTTTTCATTTCAATGTTTTTGTTCTATAAATAAAGTATTTTGAACTTCTGCCGACTGTAAGTTTTCAAATTTTGAAGTGATAATAATAGTATCATTGATTTCTAGAACATCTCCAAGAAACCCTAGAATTCCATACACAAACTATGACGGGTGAACCCAGATTCCCAAATCTTAAGTAGGTCAATTATCACTTTGAGATGCATTGTCTTCCCAGCTGACTCTCACGATTTCCCAGAGCCAAAATCTACAGGGACAGCTGGAGGGTCTCACGACAGTTTATCTGCTGAATACAACATTCATTTTTCCCCTTACACACAACGAGACCATTCCCTCCTATTCTTATTGATTCTCCACTTGTTCGCCACTAAAAATGCACAAGATCCCTACTGATTTGCTCAAAACCAATTCCAACTACCTAAAATCTTGTATTCTCTATGAGGTGCTCAGTGAGAAACCAATTCTTGAATGCTATCGCCACTTTTGTGAGAGAAATGGAGAGGATGCGATGGGATACGGCGATTTCGAATACTACTATTATCGATTTTACGGTGGAAACGTGGATTTTGAGCATGAGAGAAGGTGAGTGGTAGAAGTTCATTCTTTGGAAAACTCCAGATGTTTCAGAATTGACTCCAAGGAGAAAACGTTGACCGGGTTGCCGTTGGAGATACTCGGAATGGTGACTGGATATTTGGAGCCAGAAGAGAGGTAAGTCTGAAAATAGCCGTTAAACAAATTCTCAATCAAACTGTTTCAGAGTTCACTTGCGTCTCATGTCCAAAAAATTCAAAGCGATCGTCGATATGGAACCAGTCACTTTCAGACTGATCATTGTAGTGTGGACACCAGACTTCTTCCGTTTACATATAAATGAAAAGTGCTTCGAATATATAAACTACAATGGCCGTTTTATTCGGAATGGCCATGCTGATGAAGGCTTGAAAACTGCACTGGATCATTTCGCTCACGTCATAAAACATCCAAAACTCCGAATTGATCGTCTAGATCTGGTACTGTCAGATGATTTGTTCTCAGAAGAAAGGGAACAATTATTGAAATGCCTCCCTCATTCATTGCATGTGAAGACAGCGGCTATTCAAGGAACCGTCGACGAAACATTGACGATTGTGTCTCATTTGAAGCCATGTGTTTTAAAAGAAATCGCAGTAGCAGGGTGTCCTCAACAACTAACTCCAGTTTTCGAATCGGAACATTGGAAGCAGGCAGAGAAGACTAACTTTGCTTCATTTCAAACGACTTCGAAATCGTTTCCACTGTTCTACAACTTACGTTGCTTCCATATTCTTGTCACGTCAATGGAATTTAATGATTTATATCTTTTGATAACTGTAAGTTCCTAACTGCTTTAATGTTATACGAATAAATAATTCACTTTCAGAACGTTGCCAAAAATCCCTCTTTCCAAGGTTGCATGGTACAAGCCGTCACCGTCGCGTTGCATGAATTTGAGGAACCTTGGCCTATGGAAAGTAGAATGGAAAACGATGGAAGTCACACACTTCGTTATCCGATTACGGATTCCAGTCACTATTTGGATATTCACATAAGGAATGATGGCGTTTACACTATTCAGAGAATTTAGAAAATGCTATTCTTTCTTTTTTCGAATGTTTGGCTTTTCTATGTCAATTTATAATAATTTGTTTGTTCCAACTGTTTTTTTTTGCTATTTTATTCCTCAATAAATTATCTGTAAGAATTCTGTAAATTAACTATGACAAGTGAACCCAAGTCATACATCATTCATAAAGTCAATAGCTTCTCTTAACTACATTATCTTTTCAGATCATTCGGTCTCTCCACCGATTTCTCAAAGCCAAAACCCACAAACACAACGAAGGGTGACGTGGCAGCGGTAGGACCTAACAACGGTTGCCTATTGCATCACGACTACTCCCCCTAGCATTTCTATACAATACCCCCCTCGGACATTCTCTGCGTCTCGTTTACTTTTCCATTTCTCTCTTTTCCTTCTCTCTGACCCATTGGTGTCCCCTCTTCTCACTTTCTCTCCCCTTACAAGCAGCCAAGAGAACAGAGTTCTCCTCAACAGAAGCCTTTTTCTCTAAACCTCTCCACTTCTTACACTAATTTTCCTTATTAATTACTTTATCAAAAAGGTCTGGAGCACAAGTGACCACTTCCCTTATCATACCAATTCTTCTGCTTGTTTCCACTTTTTGTTGGCAAAACTCTCTGCGTCTCTTTTATTATTTCTTTCTCTCGTCTCTCTTCTCTTTTTCTTTTTGCATAAAGACCACACACGACGTTTTTTCTTTACAGTGGGAGCAGGGATTCTACCTGCTACTTCCAGGATTCACGCTTCCCAGTACACCCAACGAGACCATACGCCCGATTCTTATCGATTATCCACTCCTTCCGCCCAAAAATGCACAACATCCCCAAAGATTTGCTCAAAACCAATTCCAACTACCTTAAATCATGTATCCTCTATGAGGTGCTCAGTGAGAAACCAATTCTTGAATGCTATCGCCATTTTTGTGAGAGAAATGGAGAGGATTCGATGAGTTACAGTGACTTTGAGTACTATTATTATCGATTTTACAGTGGAGACGTGGATTTCGAGCATGAGCGACAGTAAGTATTGAGACACCCTTTTATAGAAAAGTGTAAATATTTCAGAACTGACTCCGAAGAGAAGACGTTGACCGAGTTGCCGCAGGAGATGCTTGAAATGATTACTGGAAATCTGCAGCCAGAAGAAAGGTGAACCAGAAAATAGCCGTTAAACAAGTTCTCAATCAAACTGTTTCAGAGTTCAATTGCGTGTTACGTCCAAGAAATTCAAAGCCATAGTTGACAAGAAACCCTTCACTTTCAAAAAAATTGGTGTAGAGTGGACGCCAGATGTCTTCAAATTACAAATAAATGAAAAGTGCTTCGAATATAAAATGGAAAATGGCCGCTTCATTCGAAATGGCTATCCTGATCAAGGCCTGGATACTGCATTCAATCGTTTCGCTCAAGTATTGAAACATCTAAAACTCCAAGTTTTTTGTCTATCTTTGTTATTGCCAGCTGATTTGTTCCCAGAAGAAAGAGCCCAATTATTAAAATACCTCCCACATGCATTGCATGTGAACATAGCGGATGTTGCAGGGACTGTTGAGGAAACATTGACGATTGTGTCTCACTTGAAGCCCGGTGTCTTGAAAGCTATCCTCGTAGCCGGATGTCCTCAAGGACTAGCTCCAGTATTCGAATCGGCACATTGGAAGCAGGCAGAAAAGACTTACGTGAGCTCGACGCAAATGACTTCGGAATCCTTCCCTTTGTTCTACAGCCTCCGTCATTTTCAAATCTCTGTTATGACAATGACATTCAACGATTTACATCTTTTGATAGCTGTAAGTTACTAACCGCTTGAATGTAATACAAATATGTAATTCATTTTCAGAACGTTGCCAAAAACCCTTCTTTCCAACGTTGCATGATAAAAGCCACTGTCACGTCTGATGAGCTTTTGGTACCTCTGCCTATGGAACGTAGAATGGAGAACGACGGAAGTCTCACACTTTGTTATCAGATCCCCGATTCTAGTCACCATTTGCACATCCACGAAAAGGATAATGTTTTCAATATTCGGAGAATTTAGATCATGTTATTCTTTGTTTTCGAATATTTGGCTTTTTTTGTTACATCAGTTGCAAAAATTATGTTTTCTGTTTTAATTAATGTTCATTCGAAATGGTAAAATTGATGAATGTTGAGAAACTATATGCATAAGTTTCTATTTTTTCTTGATCTTTGCAATTCATGGTTTCTGAAAAAATGATTGGTTAGAATTCCGTACATCAACTGTGACAATAAGCAGTGGTCGTAAGATGGTTAACTTTGCGAGTGTGACACGGCCTCCCTGATAGTCTCACAATATTTATTGTTGATGGAGTGTGTAGATCACAAGTAGAACTTCATTTTTGTAGTTGACAACTTCTTTGTACGGGCACATCCTGAGAAGTTACAGGCCGTCAAATAATTTTTTCGCATTTTTAACCCTTTTTCAGTGCTAAATGGAGAAATTTTTTAGTTTTTTTATATTGACGGCCTGTAACTTCTCAGGATGTGCCCGTACAAAGAAGTTGTCAACTACAAAAATGAAGTTCTACTTGTGATCTACACACTCCATCAACAATAAATATTGTGAGACTATCAGGGAGGCCGTGTCACACTCGCAAAGTTGACCATTTTCAACTAAAAACAGCAAGTGTCGCATTCTTTATGGCCAGTACTGTATATAGAGAACGATGGAAAAATTATATTTTATTATCGGATTTCGGATTCTAAACACTATTTTAAAATTTACAATCTGAAACACATTATCTTCCCAGATTCTTCAGTCTCTCCACCGATTTCTTCAAACCAATACCGTCATAGACAACGAAAGCCCCTGGTGACATGGCAGCTGGAGAATCTGCCGATTGCATCTACACAGAACGATAATACCCCCCCCTTCGCTTTTTTATGCAATACTCCCCTCGGACATTCTCTGCGTCTCGTTTACTTTTCCATTTCTCTCTTTTCCTTCTCTCTGACCCATTGGTGTCCCCTCTTCTCATTTTTTCCCCCTTTCAACCTTCAACCAGCAGCCAGGAGAAGAGAGTTTTCCTCACCAGACTTTTTTTCTCTAAATCTCTCTACTTCTCATACTATTTCTCCCTAATAATTTCACACATATAATTGATGTAAAGCACAAGTGACCACCTCCCTTATCACACCAATTCGTCTGATTGTTTTCACTTTTTATTGGCAAAACTCTCTGCGTCTCTTTTATTACTTCTTTCTCTCGTCTCTCTTCTCTTCTTCGTTTTCTTCTTGCATAAAGATCACACACGACGTTTTTTTGGGGTTTTATCCATTTGAGTAGGCTCAAAATCGTCCTTTTCTGATAAACGTGCTCATTATCTTTACTAATAATATTCAACAGATCCGTGTGTCCGTTTATTTGTCGCCGATCATAACTCCCTCCGTAGTGGACCGATTTTTATGAAACCTAGATAGATAGATTGGAAATTTCCCTTAGATGATGCCCGAACTTTTCTTTTTCCAAAAATATCAAATTTGACGTCTTCTGGAGACGATACAGATTTCAACAGTAGAAAGCGTTGAGAAAAGGTGTGTCCCGACAGGGTGGTAGAAAGCTCAATACATCAACTCGGCGTTTCTTGACTGCATTCTAGAGAGCGCCCCGGCCGCGCGTTTTTGGTGTAGCGGTCTGCGCAGATGACTCTTACCCATGGGGTAGTGAGTTCGTTCCCGCCAGGTCGGAAAAGCTTTTTGGTTTTTTGTTCTGATAAGAACATAGATAGCCAGTATATGAAAGTTGTGACTATAGTCGAGAGTAAGGCTTCCATTCGGTCCAATTTTCGACCGACCTGACCGACAACCGACCCGACCGACCCCCGACCGACCGATCGCCGACCTACGCAATTTTTTCTGTCTGCATGCGCTATATTTGACGACAATTTTTGAAGAAAGAAAGCGACTGAAAACTGCGAAAATGAAAAAAATTAGGAATAATTTTAACAGAATTAGTACTTGCAACAATTTTTAAATCCAATTATCGGTCATAGTGCAATTTTTAATAAGCACCGGTTTATTATTTCGATTTTTTCAAAAATCACTCGAACTTCGTCAAATTTTTCAAAGTGAATTATGTTTTCACACAATTGTCAGCGCGTTTTTCACAGAGTCGGTCGGGTCGGCGGTCGGTCGGGGGTCGGACCGAACCCGACTGGACCGAATGGAAGCCTTAGTCGAGAGTACTTAAAAAGAGCATTTTTTGTGAAGTACTTTCAGGTACGAATGAAAAGGATTGAAATCAAAATAGACTGAATAAAGGGCTTCTTTAACTTTTGAACTCAGAAATATGTAAAATAGTTTTAGTTTTAAAGTATTCAGAGAAGAGAGGCGGCATCGCCGCCGAACAGTCAAAAGTTTAGGAAGCAGAACGTTTTGGATCGAACCAAGATCATAGAATAAGAATTTGTCTAGATATGGCATTAGTTTGCCATACTCAGAGGAGGGAGGCGGCGTCGCCGCCGATCAGTCAAAAGGTAAAACCCAATATTTAGAGGATCTCCAGCCTTTTGATGAGGGGAAAATAGAGTTACCAAGTTCCAGTCATTCTAAAGTAATTTATCTGTTATAGGACCAGAAGAAAATGAGAATTCTGATACCCCGACCGTTTAGACAGTGTGATAAGCGCCGCAGGCGCAGTAACACTTAGAAGGGTGGTGTTGAGAAGGAGGTTAAGTCGCCGTTAGGCGACGTGAACCGACTGGTTACTATCTATTCTTTATGATAGTGGTTTTTCTCCCATATTACATGCTAATTACCCAATTAAACACCTTAGAAACATGCCGACACCATCTGCTTTTAATAATAGTGGTGGTGTAACCAACCAGGTACCCTTTCCCCTCTTCCCCTTTTTATCGGGTTAGAAATCTAGATAGTGGAAGCACAGAGTATAATTAATGACCTTCTGTCAATAGATCACCTATCCTTTCTTTGTTTTTTTTCTTTTAAACCTAATTTTGAAGATCAAAATTTCAGAAAAATGGTGGTGACTCGACTTTTGAAATGGCTCTTCAGCTGGAATACGCCGGATGAGATGTGAGAAATTTGGAAATAGACACACTTTTTGAAATATTACACTTTCAGCCAGCGTTTCGATTTCGATAAAATGCCCGTGGACGCTTTTCAGCACATCCTTGAACATCTTACAATTCAGGAGAAGTGAGTTTTTTTGAAATTGAAAAATATGAAATTTGACTAATAGAATCCGGTGAACTTTGAAAGCCCGCCACATACCAATTTTATGTTCAAATTTCAAACTTCTTAGTTTACTGCGTAGACAAAATTCAAGGCTACATTTTTGTAGTTAAAAACTTTTCGATAGCTCTTCACGCTTTTGAGATATGAACGGTTCAAGATAACAAAAAATAACGAGAGTGAGAGAGGGCGCAGACAGTCTGATCTTTAAAGGCGCATGTCTTAAAAACGCGAATAGCTATCAAAAAGTTGTCAACTACAAAAATGGGAAGCTAGATTTAAAATGCTTGAAAAATTAAAAATCTTGGACAATGAAGAAAATATGGATCTAATTTCCAGACGAACCATGCGCCTAGTCTCAAAATCCATACACGACATTGTTGGATATCAACCAATGAGAGGCAAGCTTCAAGTGTTGTGGTGTGATAGTTATGGAAGAGACATTGTTTTGAAATTTAACGAAAAAAGGAAATCACTGAACAACTATACGCCAGGAGATGAAAAAATTATGGTCTTGGAGTACCCATTTATTTTGGAGAGAAGAAATCATTTCACTCGAGAAGAATTGGATTCCCTTGAAAGTGTTCAGCAAGAGGCTGTAAAGGAGATGGCATTGATTCTCAAAAACCCAAAAATTGATCTCTCTAAACTGGTATTCATATTCGTCAGACACTGTGAAGCACCAGAGGAAATGACAAAGAAGTTGTTCAAGAAGGTATCTGCTCTTTTCAAATCTTTTCCCCATCAACTTCACATCGAATCTCTCCTCCTCCCTACATGTGACACAAGAGTCATCAACTCGATGTTGAGATGCGTCAAACCAGGAACTCTCAAAGAATTGGTTATTCTCCCGAAAGAGAATAAAAAGATCTCGAAATACACGATGAATCAAATCTCGGAACTCACACACTTCCAGCTATTGAAGGAATTGCAATTGGAGCTCACTTCATTCCCAACCCGTGAGATTCTTGGGAAGTGGACCGGAATTCGAGAGACAGGTATCAAGATCGAAAAAGCAACGATTGAAGATATAATCGCTGTCAGAGATGTAAGTTTTTAATTATTATATTCAAAAAAACCAACTGAATCTCTAAATTCCAGCTACTCCTCACGCCCAACTCCTCCACAACCCGATTCACCATCATCACCGAAACCATGAACTTGAACTACAAGGATATTTGGAAAGTCTTTGGACTTTCCAATATTGGAGAGGACTATCAAGTCCCGGGCTCCGATGACAAGTTTGCCGTCCACATGACATCCTACGGGCTGCCAACGGATCGGCTCTGGGTCGGGATCGGGCTGCCACTGACCTGTCTGGCGCTGATGAGAAATTGGGTCAGGCCAGTGGAGAACGTTGCCGTTGAGGAAGTTGATGATGAAGAAGAAGAGTTGGAAGACGAGGATGATGGTGTTGAGGAAATTGATGATGAAGAAGAAGAGTTGGAAGACGAGGATGATGGTGAGGAGGATATTATTGATCAATAATTTTTTAAAAGATCTTGCTGAAATTCCGGCTTTTTTTGTTGATTTTTCCTTTTCCATCCATTCCATCGTTCTATTTTTTCCTCCATCTTCATTTCCATACCATTTATCTTCTTGAACTCCCTTTCCTTTCTCTTTCTCCTTCTAATGTGTTGTGTGAACGCTTGAATGTTAAATTTATTTCTTTGTTCTCATTGTTCGTCTCTTGTTGTTTGGATCTTCTGTCTAATTTCTTTGTTTTTATGTTAACCCTGTAATTTATACTATTTAATGAACTTTTTCGATTCTTGATCCTTTTTTTGGTTTTGCTGATTCGTGTTGAAGCAACCATTTTATATCGTAATGGCCTGCTGCCAGTGATCCAATATCAATGCTTAAATTTTCAGAAAGAATGACGGTGACTGGAGTTTTGAATTGGCTCTTCAGCTGGAACAGCAACCCGAAAGAATTGTAAGAAACACTTATTTCAAAATTTGATACCAATTCTAAACTTTTAGTCAGGAAGATATATTTCTTTGTTTTTATGTTGATTCCGTAATTTATCCAATAAATTTCTCCGATAACTAATAATTTTTTGGTTTTGCTGTTTGTGTTTGGTTGAACAACCGCTTTATATCGTTTTTTTTATCTCTCAGAAAAATGATTATACTGTATTTAAATACATGCCGACTCCATCTGCTCCCAATTATGATGACCAGGTAGCCTTCCTTCTCTTCCCTTTTTTATCGGATTTGATATCCAGATAGTTGAAGCGCAGAGTATAGTTAATGACCACCTGCTGCCAGTATCTTCTTCAACATCAGCAAATTTCTTATTTTTTTTTATTGCAATTATTGAAGATCTAAATTTCAGAAAACATGGTGGTGAATCGAGTCTTGAAATGGCTCTTCAGCTGGAACAGCAACCCGAAAGAATAGTAAGAAACACTTATTTTGAAATTTGATACTGTAACGCGGGTTTAAGTGCGTTCTCTTAAACCGTGTTAACGAGTGAACTGTGTTCTGTGATGAGGAATATCCATGATTAGATTGTACAATCTTTATTGTTGTGGCGGTATAATGGAGGGTCGGCGGGAGCCGACCGACCACCACCGCTTGATGGAAACTAAACTGAGAACGAGGGGAGATGAGAATTAGAGGTGTTTGGTCTAACGACAGTTGTTATTGGATGGGGAACATCTGGTCTATATCTTTGCCCTGTGACATCCTTCCCCTTTTGGAGAGATGCTTCGTCCCCGAAGCGCCAAATGATGTTTTAGACGCCCGAGGTTGAAACATTCTCCATCAGGTAAAGAGATGAACAAAACAACTGGGCTCTCCCTCTCCTCGGCAGCTGCTTCGTCCCGGAGCTTCTCTTTAATTAATGGTGTTGATGAAATTGAGAGATATCTCGGAAACGGAACAACTGTCGAGTCTCTTAACAATTTGGTGTCATGGATAATAAACAGAAATTCGAACAAAAAAAACAAAGCATCATAACATACAAATTGATATTTATATCTGAAAGAAACGTATTGACTTATACTATTGCCCTCTCTCCGGTTAAGGTCTAGGGGTCAACTTCCGCGGTAATCTTTTTACAATCAGACAATAAATGGGGACAGGATTCATGACATAACAAAAAAAATTTACAGGAGCCTATTCTTTTTTTTCAACAATTTTTTCCAAAATTCTTTCACTAGTTGTTTTGAAATTATGAGTTCATTTTTTTTTCTGAACTCCAGATAGAATTGTCTCAACGGAATGATTTTTTTCCATTCTCTCAATAGCACTTTTGGCTTTCAATAACTCCAATTTTTAGCTTCTTTTGAGCTTTTTTCAATTCAATATTGGTAGTTTTTCAAGAGACATCAAATACTTACAAACAACATTCACTTTCAATGGGGAAAACTTTCAATAATAGGGCTCAAAAACGAAGTACCGCGCAATTTGTCGTAGAATCCGGCTACACTCGAATGGTGCTGCTCAGTCGTGTCCGTCAAACGTACTTGAATCAGCTTCCAAAAAATGTTCGAATAGAATAGATGGTAGGAATAGAAGAAATATAGGTGGTAGCGGGTAGTGGTTTCCATGGGGTGTAGTGGTTGTGGAATATAGCACTCGGGATCTTCTGAATCCTGCTCACGGTTCGCGAAAAGTCAAGCTCGTTTGAACGCAGAACTTGAAATTTCTACTCGAAGTGGGACTTCCATGTAACGCGGGTTTAAGTGCGTTCTCTTAAACCGTGTTAACGAGTGAACTGTGTTCTGTGATGAGGAATATCCATGATTAGATTGTACAATCTTTATTGTTGTGGCGGTATAATGGAGGGTCGGCGGGAGCCGACCGACCACCACCGCTTGATGGAAACTAAACTGAGATCGAGGGGAGATGAGAATTAGAGGTGTTTGGTCTAACGACAGTTGTTATTGGATGGGGAACATCTGGTCTATATCTTTGCCCTGTGACAATACAAATTCTGAACTTTTAGTCAGGAAGATATCCTGTCAGTAGCCGCCAACGAACATATAATTGCAGAAGAGGAAGAGATTTTCAGCCAAGAACCCAAACCACTGACCCTTTACACTTTGCCAGTAACTGTCTTCGAGCACATCCTTAAACAGCTCACGGTCCATGAAAAGTAAGTTTTTCAGTCAAAGAATTTGAGTTTGAGATTTGAATTTTTTATTAGGCGTCGACTTCGAGAAGTCTCCAAAACTCTCAAAGATGAAATTGGTTACCTACCAATGAGTGGTGCTTTATCTATTCGTCAGTGGAATGGAAAAGAAAACGAGGGATATCAGATTAGATTTAACCAACAACGGCTTAGAATTATGAAACGAGGAAACTGTTGTTTCAAAGAACAGAATCTGGATAATGGTAGAGAAGAATGGGTGGAGATGGAAGGAGAAGATCTTGTAGAAATAATGATTGCCGAGATGAAACTGATTCTTGTAAATCCAAAGCTTCAACTGGAAAAACTGGAAATCACTATTTATAACGGCGCGACGAGGGAAAAGTTTCAAAAACAGTTCGACTCGCTTCTGAGCTCCCTGCCTCGCCAGCTCTATGTGGAAACATTGAAAAAGCCGTTTTTTGAAGATATCTCAATTCAAATTTTATCTAAGATGAAGCCAGGAATCCTGCGAGAACTGAGTCCAGACTATTATTGTCTGCGAGTTACGGAGGATATGATGAACAGAATTATGGAAACGCAACAGTTCAAAATGCTGAGAAAACTGGATATTGAAATGAAAAGTCTCCCTGATACCTCGACATTGGTGAATCTTCGAGATATTACTTTACGCGTTACTACAGTCACCAAAGCGGACATGATTGTTATCAAACATGTGAGATTTTTCGTTTTAAATTATTTTCATCAAAGTATTTTCAGGCACTTCTCACTTCGACATCCAGAATCAAATCACTCCGGATTTTGAACAAAAAGACAAGTATAGAATATTCCGACATTCTGGAGATTCTTGGAATCCCTCGAGAAGAGGAAGAGGAAGAGAAAATCTACCAGGATCGTTATATTTTTTGGGCAGAAGCATACGGCCCCGGATCGTTTTGTGTTCGTAACAGCGAGCCTGGGCTGAGCTTCAAGAGAGTTAAAGGTTCTTCGGATGACTCAGATGACACTAATTGAAATGACGATCTAACCCCATAACTTTTATCTTCTTGGAATCATTTTTTCTATTTTGTTCCCTTTTTTCTATATATGCCTCTCTGTCTTTTCTTCTGATCTGTTCCGCTCAATCTGTTCTCTTTTTGAGAGTTCTCTCTGTAAAATCTATAGGACACTCTCTGTAATGCTCTGTAATGGAAACCCGACCTCTTCTTTCTCTGGTAAATCTTTTACAGGTTTCCTATTATTTTTAAATAAAAATATCTTTTTTTGAATGTTTGGATTTTCTTCTAATTCCCCGTGACCAATTTTCCACGTTTAATCATCCTGATTGCAATTAACATGAAAAACCGTGAAGCCCTACCCTACTAAAATGAAAAGGTCATACTGATAAGATCTCAAATCCACCGTATAAAAGAAAAAGTTTCAAACAAAAAAATCAGTTAAAAAAAGCAAAACCAGAAAAATGAACCGCATTCTGTGTGCCTTCATCCTCCTCCCAAACTTGGTGTCTGCAGCACTTTTGACTGATAAAGTTACCCTGAACTTTCTTCCATGGAGCAAAGATCTTGAGGCAATTCTTAACCCAATCACTGTAGAGAAGGTTCGCGAGATGAAAAAGAGTGGTGCCGATTGGAGATATTTTGCTACTGACAACTATGAGACAGTCAAAACGGATCTCGAACCGAAATTGAAAGCGTTTTCTGGGAAGGCCGCAGCTGACCAGAAGGCACACCCTGATGGCTTCACTGCTGGAAGTAAACAAGAGCTGGAGTTTGTTCAACCACTTCAAAAATTCGTCGCCTGCAAGCCAAAGGATAATATTTCTGGTACAATAAAAGTGTTGTGCTTGACAGGACCAAAGTAAGTGTCAAATCTAAGCACTTATTTGAAAAAAGGGAAACATCACTATTTTCAGAGGTGAGTTTGATTTGGTGAGTAAAGATAGACCAACTGGTGAGCCTGGAACAAAGTGTGACAGTGGATATGAAAACGATGATGGACTTTGCGTTGTCGCGAAGTGAGTGGATGAAATATATATTCTCTATTTAATTGAATTTCGCTTATAGACCGAAAAAAGCGACCGAAAATCCGAGAAAACCGAGTGAGACGGCAGAGAATCCGAGTGAAGCGGCAACTGTCGAAAATCAAGGAATTCAAGTCTCTATCTCTACTTTTATCGCGATTTTCTCGACTATTTGGCTCATTTTTTATTGAATACGTATAATCATAATAATTTTGATAGTAATAATAAAAATAAGATTAAGAATAATGGTAGATGAATAAATGATTTGTGTTCTGATCTTCTTGTTGAATAAACTAAATTTTTAGCTCTGCTTAGCTTTTTTCATCGCATCCGACCAATGCATTGGGTACGCAATCAATGATTTGAATGCTTATCGTAGTTGACATTTATTGTACGAATAAAAATTTTAAAAAACCAACAAAAACCTTCAAATCAATGACTTATCATTACCTACTCTTCTTTGTAATCGTCATTTCCCGCATTCCGATCAAAAAGTGATATTCCAAGTAACCCTTAGAATTTGGGATATCGAAATGACGGACTACACTATTCGGTTCGATTTGAGCAGCTGGAGTACCGGGAAGTTCAACGAACTCGTCCACTTCAAACTCATCTCGCCGTTCGATAGAGATGAGGATAGTTTTGGACGAAGGCGCCAGAAATATCTGAAATTATTTTGTTGAGGGAAAGTTCTGAAAACTGAAAATAAACTCACACTTTTATATTTTTCAAGTGCTCCGCTGTCATAAGCAAACTCCTTGAAATTGATGCGTTTGAAACTTGCATAATGTTCAGGTTTGAAAAGAGAAAATGGATGAGGAGAACACAATTCTTCTGCCTGTTTCCATTGTTCCATTTCAGCCAGCTCATCTAATTTCTCTTCTATCGAACCCGTTAAACTCCATGAACTAGACATTTTGAAGCGATGAGTTTCGATAGTTTTCAGAATTTTTGGATTCAGACATGAAAGGATTCTGATTGTGGCGTCGATTTCAGGTGCATCGATATCCACTGATCTGACAGACACCTTGTGGCTCAAGGATTCCAAAAATGATACAAGTGTCTGGAATTCTAAACTTGGTACACTCTCTTCATAGCTTCTGTAGAAAAAGCGGAAGTGGGACAACACAAGTTTCGGATTCCCCAAAGCCACATTCAGATCGTTGCATGCGACTCCGATGTAATCGTCTCCATGAACTACTTTTCCATTATGATCCCTTGGTATCCGCAATGCATAAACCACATCTTGATAATTATATCTACAGAGAATTTCTGTATCTTCACACGAAATGTCTATCGTTTTATAGGGGGAGATCTTCTGCTCATCAACTACATCTCGGAGTTGCTTGCACACTTTTCGAAGAATTAATCTGAGATTTGCTCAACTTTTTTAAATTTTAGAATAAATTTGACTTACTGTTGTCTCAATTCCGATTTCTCTACAATTTCTCCGATGAGTTCGATTGGCAAATCGTAGAATTCTTTGACTTTCGGCGTATCCGGTGAGACATCGGACATTGTTGAGTGTTTTCTGGAAGAAAAACGATTGAAAAGTAATTTGAATAGGTTTATTTTATCGAAAAATAATGCATTCTGACCGATTTTATTATAAAGTGAGCAAAACTGAGCTTATATTTGCACGACATTCAATTTTTTAAACAGTAAACCAGTCAGACTACACGATTTATAAATAAAAAGCCGAAAAAATCCAAAAAATTAACGAAAAACGGCAAAAAAGCAAAAAAATCGTTTCGAAAATAAATGAAATCGACTTGTCCACGAGGAGTACACGGCCGTGGGGGACTAGAAAACGCAGTATCGGCAAGATGGATTTTGAAGGGAGACGTGGCTATTTTGGAGCAGAAAATAGGGGGTTTTCAACAGTTTTTCGACGATTTTTCGGTTTTGGATTGTTGAAAAACAATTGAACAATGTAAATAAATGAAAAATTCTTTAAAAATTGTCGCGTTGTGTCAGAGAAATGTCTTTTCTTTTCAGAATATTCTGCTTCTGCGAAGTTTTTGCCATAGAAATATACGAGCGGAGTATGAGTTTAGGAGAAGTTCCGTCTGTGCTCAGCGCGAGTTTGCTGTACGTAATCGAAATCGCAAACAATTTCGAGATCGTAAATGATTAACAACAATTCATGATAAAAAAACAAAAAAATTGTAACAAAGAGAACAGGAAAATTCGAGAAAAAAAGGAAAGAAATAAATGACAATCAATTAATCAGTGAGACGACTTTTCCTTTTGATAGTCATATCCTCCATTCTATCTCGAAGATTGAACTCCAAGTAATCAGTTGTGTGAGGGATGTCGAAGTGACGTGTAATTCCATACTGATCGAGCGGAGGAGCTGGATGACCGATAAGATTTCCATAGAATTCGATGTCGATATCGTCCAAATAAAATCCATCTTTCGTGTCGACATGGCAGCGAGTAATTTTGGACGTCTCAACATTTTTTAAACAAAATCACTTTCCAGGGTTCTACGCTTGAACATCAAGACAAAATGCACAATAATTATTGAATTGATGGAAAATTGTGAAAACTATTGCTGTCGTTTTGTAATGTTGAAACGCGAAAATTTATATTTTCTCTGAATTTTTTTCAGATTGTTGGATTGGTCAACATCCACAAGGCGACCAGTGACAATAAAATTGGGGAGATTGTAGTAGCGAAAAAAAAAAAACCTACAAACCTACAAATCAACTTTGGACGCCGCAGATTTGTCGTTTTTGCTGTTTTGTAGCAACTTTGGACGCACCATAATCAAACGAGTTGGAATGTTTATGGTGAATCGTACAAAATTACCAAACTCGTTAATATGGAACAATGGAAACAAGCAACGGATCTCTATTGTAGATACGCTCTCGAGTACTTTCACCCGGAACATTTCGCTCATTTCAAGCGTGTTGGTTTTTATGAGTGGTCTATCTATCCACGAACACTGTTAAAGTTCAAAAATGTAAGAGAATGTTCTTGTTGAAAAAGATTTATTTTTCGAATTCCAGCTGTTCCTTATACCTTCGTTCCATATGATTTATCGATTGATTTGTGACGAAGAACATCGTTGAGAATGCATGCGCGAATGGCGATCGGGTTATTGCAGAGGGAATTCGACATTTTTTAGTTGTCTTCGAGGGAATATCTGCAAATTGGAGATAAAAATGATTAATAAGGAGCCATCTGAGGATTTTGTTGAAAAAGTTTGCAGAGAATATTGAAATATATAGAGGTAAAGTGACTTTCAGTTAATTTATTAATGATTTTCTCTGAAAAATTGACAAAATCTATTGAGAAATGAGTTTCCTACAAGTAAAAAATGTGCAAAGATTTCAAGAGCACCGCAAAAACAAATCAGCGATCGAATATGAATATCAAAAGCAACTAAACAGCGCTAAAAACATAAGTTTAACGCTGCTACACAGCGCTAAAAGCTGAGTTCAACGCTGTTAAGCAGCGCTAAAATTGAATTCAACGCTGCTAAACAGCGCTAAAATATGAAAAATAGCGCCATATCGAAATGGAGAATGACTACTCGAAAAAATATGATTTTTCCAGTGATTTCCTGCAAAAAATTGAAAGGAGAAAGAAAAAATAAAGTAGGAAACTGTGAATAAAACGCATCTTTTATTGTTACTGGGAGAATTACTTTTTCGATAATTTCCGCTAGTCAAATTAGTAAAAATCGCTGAAAATGGATGAAAACTAATGAAAATATGTAGAAAAAGCCTTTCAGAATCCAAAAATTCCTTTAAATTCGCTGAAAACTGATGGAAAATATGTTTACAAAAGTGTGAAAAAAGCTCCAAAATTCTTGCTCATAACGTCGAGTGCGCATTGTACGCAAACACTCTACGTACTTTGGCGCCTACCGTAGTGAACACTTAAATTCAAAATTTTTCTTTTCTTTTTTCAAGCAAAATGTGGTCTTGTTCTAAATGCTTTTTCTACCTTTTCTTTTTTTAAATCGAAAAAGTCTTTAATCAAATGAAAAAAGTAATTTTTACAGGTAAAACTGCCGAAGGCTCCCGTGCCACTCCGCAGAAAATCAACACCCGGTCAACCGAGGAAAACTGATGCACTTCTGGTTGTCCAAGAAAACGGGAAGTGCTAATCTCTCTTAATTTGGTGTTTTAATCAAATTTTCAGCTTCTCTCCTATGACTTCGACTTGAAAAAACATGAAATGCCGGAAAACCCGATTGACGACGTCAAGAAAAGCGGTAAGAAAAATTAAATGCTAAAAACTCAGAACTAGCAAAATTAAGCAGCAGAACTAATTAGTAGCGCTAAACTGCCACGGTTAAAAGGCTCTGCGAGAGTTTTAACGCTGCTAAACAGCGCTAAAATCTAATTTTAGCGCTGCTAACCAGCGCTAAACTCCGATTTTAGCGCTGCTAAACAGCGCTAAATTTCGATTTTAGCGCTGCTAACCAGCGCTAAACATTAGTGTTAGCGCTGGGTAGAAAAATATTTAAGAATTTGTGAATGTTTGTTTTTCAGCTTTCGAATCGATTTTGGTATCCAAAAATGACGGAAATTCCAATTGAAGACGTCAAATTCGAAGATTTCGCCTAAATTTTCGTCGTTGTACTAGTAGATGGAATGATGCGAACAAGTAAAAAACCGTTTTTTATACAGAAAATGATCGAATAACGTTGATTTTTCAGGCAAAGAGGCTTTTCTCAACTGGGAATTCAAGAAAAACTCGATTACGGGAAATCGAATTGAAAACGTGGATATCGATGATTTCGCGACGATGTTTTGTGCTTAATCAGCTAAGTTTTCGAGTACAGTTCTTTTTTGTAATCGTTTAATTCCAGCTCAAAGTATTTAATATCGAAAATCTTCTGATGCTCGCCGATTGTCACGTGAAACTTCTGCGAACAGGTAGAAAGACCATTTTCAATACAGAAAATGATTGAATAACGTTAATTTTTCAGACAAAATTGCAGATTGAAGTCAGATGAGTGCTGTGAAACTCCGATTGAATGAAACTGGCGCTATTTTGAGAGTCGATAAAGCAGTTTGTATGTTTTCTAGAAGGTAAGTAGTTTTTGTGTCTCAATTTTGCATTTTAAATAATTTTTCAGTTTCGCTCCTACCATTCCGGCTTCCGACGCCTTTGTCGCTTTTTCACTGTCAGTCAGTCAGGAATTTAAGTAAAAATCGAAGACGACAACTGGAATTTCGCGGCGATGTTATTTTTTCAATCAGCTAAGTTTTTGAGTACAGTTCGTTTTTGTAATCCTCTAATTTCAGCAAAATGTATTCCACATCGAAAATCGTCTATCCCTCGGGACTTTTTGAACGATTTTTGTGACAAAGCGTCAACTCAAGAAGTTTTATAATCTAATTTTAACCATTGTTTCAATAAAACTGCTATTTTACTTGAAAGTTCGTTTCTTTTGTTTCCGAAAAGTGTTATTTTCCAAAGGAACTCTATTTATTTCACAGCGGAAGGCTCTTTCAGTCAGTTTTGTTTCAGTTTTCGCGAATTTTTGTCACAATTTCAGCTAGAAACGTCTGGTACTGTTTCAAGTACAGTTCGTTTTTGAACCGTGATTTTAGCGCTGCTAGCCAGCGCTAAACTCAGTTATCAGCGCTGTTTAGCAGCGCTAAACTCAGTTTTTAGCGCTGCTTAACAGCGTTAAACTTATTTTTTAGCGCTGTTTAGCAGCGTTTTTAGCGCTGTTTTAGCAGCGCTTTCAACTCAGAAGATGATCGAATAGCGTTGATTTTTCAGGCAAAAAGACTCTTCTCAGTCGGGAATTCAAGCAAAAATCGATGAAGAAAACTCGAATGGGAAGCGTCGATAACGAAGATTTCGCGGCGATGTTATTTTATTATTTTCTCAATCAGCTAAGTTTTCAAGAACAGTTCATTTTTGTATTCGCAAAATTTCAGCTCAATGTGTTCAAACCTTCCAATGCTCGCCAATCGTCACGCGGAATTTTTGCGAACAGGTATTTAGAAAGACCATTTTCAATACAGAAAATGATTGAATAACGTTAATTTTTCAGACAAAATTGCAGATTGAAGTCAGATGAGTGCTGTGAAACTCCGATTGAATGAAACTGGCGCTATTTTGAGAGTCGATAAAACAATTTGTTTGTTCTCTAGAAGGTAAGTAGTTTTCGTGTTCTAATTTCGTTTGTTTTTAATGAAAAAAATCTTCTTCAACAGCTCTCCTGCCATTCCGACGACTTCGACACTCTTCTCAACTGGGAATTCAAGTAAAGATCGAAGACGACAACTGGAATTTCGCGGCGAGGTTTTTTCAATCAGCTAAGTTTTCGAGTACAGTTTCTTTTTGTAATCGTTTAATTTCAGCTCAATGTGTTCAACATCGAAAATTTTCGAAGGCTCGGCGATCGTCGCGAGGAATTTTGCTGTTTCGTGACAATAAATCGTTTCAAGAAGCTGTTGGATCTGATTTTAATATTTTTTGCAATAAAAACAGTATTTTTATTGACAGTTTGTTTCTTTTCTTTCAGAAAAGTGTTATTTTCCAAAGGAACTATATTTTTCTCGACAGTGGAAGGCTCTTTCGGTCATTTTTGTTTCAGTTTTCTGGAATTTTAGTCACAATTTCAGCTAGAAACGTCTGATACTATTTCAAGTAAATTTCCTTTCTGAACCGTTATTTTAGCGCTGCTAGCCAGCGCTAAACTCAGTTTTAGCGCTGTTTAGCAGCGTTAAACTCAATTTTAGCGCTGCTTAACAGCGTTAAACTTATTTTTTAGCGCTAAACAGCGTTTGCTGTTTTAGCAGCGCTTTCAACTCAGAAGATGATTGAATAGCGTTGATTTTTCAGGCAAAAAGACACTTCTCAGTCGGGAATTCAAGCAAAAATCGATGAAGAAAACTCGAATGGGAAGCGTCGATAACGAAGATTTCGCGGCGATGTTATTTTCTCAATCAGCTAAGTTTTCAAGAACAGTTCATTTTTGTAATCGCAAAATTTCAGCTCAATGTGTTCAAACCTTCCAATGCTCGCCAATCGTCACGCGGAATTTTTGCGAACAGGTAGAAAGACCATTTTCAATACAGAAAATGATTGAATAACGTTAATTTTTCAGACAAAATTGCTGATCGATGGCAGATGAGTGCTCCGAAACGTCGATTGGGTGTTTGCGACGATGATATTTTTTTCAATCAGCTAAGTTTTCGAGTACAGTTCCTATTTGTAATCGTCTAATTTCAGCCCAATGTACTCAATATCGAAAATCTTCTTTTGCTTGCCGATCGTTTCGTGGAATTTTGCGATTTTGTGACAATAAATCGTTTCAAGAAGCTGTTGGATCTGATTTTAATAATTGTTTCAATAAAAATTGCTATTTTTCTCGACTGTTTGTGTCTTTTGTTTCAGAATTGTGTTATTTTTCAAAGGAACTCTATTTTTCTTGTTTCATTGACAGAGGAAATCGTCTCTCTGTCAGTTTTGTTCGAGTTTTCGGGAATTTTAGTTACAATTTCAGGCAGAAACGTCTGCTGCAGTTTCAAGTACAGTTATTTTCTGAACCGTGATTTTGACGCTGCTAGCCAGCGCTAAACTCAGTTTTAGCGCTGTTTAACAGCGCTAAACTTAGTTTTAGCGCTGTTTAGCAGCGTTGAACACTGTTTTTATTGATTTTATTTTAGTTCTGTGCCTCACCGAAATAATTTCAGTCAAAATTTCAGCCAAAAATGTCAACCATCAGTATTCACGAGTCGACATTCGCTAAATCTGACAAAACCGATGCGATTCTAGTAGTTGATGGAAAGAAATTACATGTTAACAAAGCGGTGAGCGATATTTTTCAAATTTGTTTCCTCAATCAACGATTTTTCTAGCTTCTCTCCAGTCACTCCGACTACTTCAACGCTCTCTTCAACTCGGATTTCAAAGAAAAATCGATGACAGAAATTCCAATTGAAGACGTCGATTTCGAAGATTTCGCTTTGGTTTTGTGCATCGTGCACCATACATTTATCGAGATAGACAGTGAGTTGAACCATGGCTCGCTAGAGTATATTACGTATTTTTTTCAGAAGAAAAGATCGAACCACTTCTGAAGCTCGCCGATCGATTCCTTCTTCCCGCTGTGACGCGCACACTGAAAATGATTAAGCTAGTGCAATTCGACGGATGAATTCAATGCTTTTTGAATTTTTAGTTTTATGTATATTCAATGTAAATGGTTATGTATATAAAAAACAATTCAGGAAGTTAGACGAGCAGTCGCATCTTTGAAACTGAAAATGGAATTTTAACATTTCGAATCGGGAAGCTTCTTGGAGTTTTCTTTTTTCGAGTACTCATTTTCTTTTCCAGCAATCCATACACGATTAATAATTGAAGTCAAATATATTGAAGGCCCAATTACCACAGACACGAATGATGCAGTAAATTCTATTGCGAGATCGATGCTGTCAATTTTTCTATGTGATTTTCGTTGATCTCGCAAATACATAGCAACGTATCCAAGGGCGATGTAGAAGATAAATCCGATGTGTATGTTAACTAAGCTCTGGAAAAAAAACTAATGAAAAAAGAGAAAACATCGGAGTAGTTACCGTTCTGATAGTGAGAGGGGGATAAGTGCTCTAGGGCGCAGTTGCCGAAAAAGAAAACAGTTAACTTACCAGTGCTTTGTACCGTTTTACAATAGACATCGCTTTTTCTCTCAACTCTTCCATTCCAGACTCTTCTAATATGCAATCATCACCCGTTATCAATGATCTATAATTAGTTTTCATCAACGGTCTGTAATTACCCACATATCAAAACTCACTCGATTTTCTGGAAGCCGTGCCAAACATCGGAAATGCTTGTGAGCCATAAAGCACTTTTCAACATTGTGTGAAGCATTAATACAAAAAATGAAAAAAGTGCAGTCAGAACGATTGCTTGATGACTATAAGTCCAGGAAAGTGATATATTTGCCGAAGTAACAACAGCAGCCGTATAGAATACTTTATCGACAATCCAGATTTCGTGAAACTTTTCCTGAATTCAAAGATAATATCACAAAGTCCGGAAAAGTCTAACCAAACAATTGAGGTTCTGGTCTAACTCATTCACATCTAACCGAAACATCGTCAACAAATGTGACTCTCTGTACATTCTTAGACCTTAGGTCCTATCTGTCATGCGTCGCTGACAAGATCTGAAACTAGGAGAAGTCAAGGCCGCATTCAATTATAAAAGGTTGTTGATGGACTTAAGAAATAGAAACAATTGGCAGAAATCTATCGAGCCGTGAGCGACGGTTAGGTAAATACACAAGCAAGCGTATGAAATCGTATGTTTGTTAATAGCTCTTGAAACAAAAAATAAGAAGACACTCTAGGTGCAATCCTTTAGATATCAGGAATCGCATAGTTTGAGTTACTGTAAATTAGTTGTGTTGCTATTAAACTGAAAAGTTAAATAACGCAAAACGAATTAACACTTCCATTACTACATCTTAAAATTGGCTTACTCTTTTATTAATACATATGATGCAGTTTGGAAAATTGTATAACCCTCTGAAACTAGAATTCCAAACATACGCCGTCCGAAGAATGAAGCTGGTCCCTCATATTCCTTTCTTCTTCATTTCCTTCTAGTCTCGTAATACCTGCGGAACACTCCTCTCGCATATCTTATAAAATCGTCTCTCCATCACAAATGCTATTTCCTCCAAAGGAAGTGAAGCCTATTATATTTGAGCTTGCCTCTCTGCCGTTCCCCTTCTTCGAAAATTCTTCGTCTCTCCGTCTCCATATTTTAATTCCCTCTATGCCAAGTGAAGCCTATAATCTTCTCTCTTGACAACTAGTCCCTTATATACCCCGCCTACCTCTACTCTTTTCACCTTTTTCATTGAACATGCTCACCGCCATCAGAGCATGTTCTGACTCTATAATGAATTGGAGTCTAGTTTTGATTATTATGGAATTCTAATGTTTTTTGGCTTCGGGTTTTGATTACGGTAAGTTCTCATCATTTGAATTTAGTCAAATCTTGTTTTTCTATTTTACAGGTGTTTGTCATGACGGGTATTAGAAAGAGTCGTTTGAACGGGTTTCAAAAAAGTCTCTCGGTAAGTCCTATAGTTTTGTGTTTCATTTAACTTCTTTGTTTTTTTTTTCAGATAACGAGTCTCTCCCGCGGGTTTTTGACGAATTCGTCCACAGAGGATACACAGTGGTAAAAACTTGTTTTGTTTGTGGTAAGTAATTACCTAATTACCTATTATGCTAACACTAAACAAATACATTTCCAGGCAACGGGTTACTCACTGCAATGTGCCAACTCATCTAACCAATATTGGTTTTCAACGTAAGTTGTTTCTCTTACTTTAATAACAAAATACTTTAAAAATTTTTTAATTCAGACTCACCGACGGGTTGACGACTGCCAGTTACAACTGACGACTGACAACTACAAACGGGCTTAGGTTTTATTTTATTAGTGTTTCAGTATTGTAATAAAAGTTTTTTTTTGCAATAATTTTTTCTCGGCATGTTCCTTTTCCGACCAAAGTTTCCTAGAGTCCAAGACCCTAGCAACTACTGACCAGACATGTCAATTTTGTAGTTTGAGTGGAAAATATTGATCATCATCGAGAAGGGAGCCACGGTATCACTGACTACCCTAGTAGTCCATTTTCCATTCCACCTGCAACTTTTGAAGGGCTATCTACAAATAGGTTATCCAACTCCAAACATGGATCATTGACACACACTTTCAAAATTTGTCATTTTTTAAACTCTACATCTCCAATCTTTAATCAATCTTATTTTCAGAGACTTGTATCAAAGAAAATTTCTGATCTTTTGGTCCCAATTTGAAGAAAATCGGTTCAGTAGGGAGGGCGGTAGGATCGGCGACAGACACACAAACATACAGCCGTTTGCGTTTGTTAATAATCAATATACAATTTATCATTTTCCCGTAGATACATCAATTGTTTATGCGCTCCTTATCACTAGAGCTCTCATAATCGATTCTCGGCTCCCACTAATCTCTTAACACCTTATACGTCTTGCCTTCATAACACCTGCTCTCCGTCGCTCACATGCTATTTTCCCCCGGTGCCAGATGGAGCCCCGGTGTCCCCTTCCCCGGTGCCAAGCGGATATTCAACTCTGCGTTTCACTTGACTACTAGTCCCGCCCATCTCCTTCTTTTTCATATCATTCATTCTAGATGCTCACCACCATCAGAGCATGTTCAGACACCATACTGAATTGGAGTCGACAGAATTGTTTCCTATTTTTTTGAAATTCTAATTTACGTTTGCTTCGGGTTTTGACTACGGTAAGTCTGTGTTTCTTGAATCTTCTTGGATTTAATTTTTCTATTATACAGAGTTTCTATAACGGGTACAGCCAACCCAGGATTCAACTTTACGGGTTTTTGAAAGGTATTTTTTAAACTTTCTAGATTATTCACATCTATATAACGTTGTTTTTGAGAAAACTGGTCCTTCCACGGGTTAAAAAAATGTTCTCATCCATCGCGGACACACATTGCGTCAAGGGTATTTGTAGGTAAGTTTCTCGTTTTTTGGGGAGTTTGTACTAGCATCTTCATTGATATTTTCAGAAGACGGGTTCAAACTCTCCACGGGTTATAAAGGAGTTTGCGCAACGAGGACATACCTTTATGGGTAGTTTGAAGTAAGTTGTGTATCCTATTCTTTCTCTTGTCCAATTTCATATTTTTAGAATACGGGCTTCCTCTCTGCACGGGTTTAAAGAGTTCGAGCACCAGGGTAGGTTCTTTCTCTGGATTTACATGAATTTCTCTAATTTAGTTCCCCATTCAAGCTCTTTTGTTTTCAGAAGACGGATGCATTCGCACGGGTTTTGAAAGAATTCGCCAGACGTGGTCATACAATTATGACGGGTTTTTGAGGTATGTAAACAGCCTTTTCAAATATTTTGTTTTCAATTACCAACTTTTTATTTCCAGGTCGAACATTACGGGTTTCTTGGTGCCTTACAAGGATTGCCAACTGCAAAAGAACATCTAAATTTTAATAAATTTTTCAAATTACTATTTCAATAAAATGTTTTTTTTTTAACTTCTTCTTCGGTGTCTCTCCTTACCAAGTCAATAGGCTAGAGAGCAAAAAACGAGTGGGGGGGGGCGGGGAAGAAGGATTATTAAGTCTGAGCTGTATCGCTCCCAAGTTGTAGATTGAAGAACTCTTTCAAATTCCCTTCCACTTGATATGCATAACATCATCACAAAGATCACAAGACCCCTCTTAATTGGTTTTCGGCTTCCACTAATCTTGTAACATCTGCCGTTCCCCTCGATTCTTCGAAAATTCTTCGTCTCTCCGTCTCCTTATTCTAATTCCCTCGGTGCCAAATGAAGCCTATAATCTTCTCTCTTGACAACTAGTCCCTTCTATTCCCCGCCCTTCTCTACTCTTTTCACCTTTTTCATTAAACATGCTCACCGCCATCAGAGCATGTTCCGACTCTATAATGAATTGGGGTCTAATTTTGATTATTTTTGAATTCTAATGTTTTCTTTCTTCGGGTTTTCATCACGGTAAGTTTTCATATTTTGAATCTAGTCAAATCTTTTTTTTCTATTTTCAGGTGTTTTTCATGACGGGTATAACTTCTCACGGATTCGGAATCTCGGGTTTACACCTTTTGTGAGGATTTTTTTGAAGGTAAGCTCTTACATGTTTCTATGGTTTTTTCGTCTCCCATCAAACTTTTTTTTCAGATAACGAGTATCTTCTACGGGTTTCTGACGAGTTCGTCCACCGAGGCCATACATTGGTAAAAGTTGTTGTGTTTTAGGTAAGTAATTACACATTTTACCTATTAGCGTAACACTAAACATACACATTTCCAGACAACGGGTTACTGACTGCATGGTGTGCTTCGAGGGACTTCTCCTCATCTCTCATCTAACGATTATTGATTTTTAATGTAAGTTGTTTCCCTGATTTTATTTCTATAGTAAAAATTTGATTTTCAGATTCACCATGACGGGTCTCTTTTGCCAGTGCCAACGACTGCCAACTACAAACGGGCTTAAGTTTTATTTGATTAGTGTTTATTGTAATAAAAGGTTTTTTTTTAAATCACAGTTTTCTCCAATGTTTTTTTGCAATATCTTACTCTTGACCAGAAATGTCGTTTCGTAGTTTTAGTTGAAAATGTTGAGCTTTGAGAATGAAACCGCGGAGTCACTGACTTTGAAACTGTAATTTTTGAGGGGGCTATCTAGGAAAGTGTTAAGAAAAACGTGAATCAACCCTAAATATGGAGCTCTATATTTTGATTTTGCATCCTACAAAGAAGTACAATCAGACCCGCATTGACACACTTTCGAAATGTTTCATTTTTGAAAGTCTACATCCCCAAAACAAATCTTTAATCACATTACCCAGTAGATACATCAAAATGTTCATTCACTCCTTATCACTAGACCCCTCATAATCGATTTCTAGCTCCCTCTAATCTTGTGACGCCTGCTAAGCCCTTGACTCTCACAGAATTATTGTGTCTCTCCGGCTCTCATGCTATTTCCCTCAGTGCCCGTTGGGGCCCCGGTGCCCCCTTCCACGGTGCCAGGCGGATATTCGACTCTGTGTCTCTCTAGACTGCCAGTCCCGCCCATCTCCTTCCTTTTCATATCATTCATACTTCATGCTCACCTCCATCAGAGCATGTTCAGACACCATACTGAATTGGAGTCGACAGGATTTTTTTCTATTCTTTTGAAGTTCTAATACAATCTTGATTCGGGTCTTGGTTACGGTAAGTATAGGCTTCTTGAATTTTCGGTATTTTTTAATTTTTTAGATTATTCATTTCAATTGAACGTTGTTTTTCAGAAAACTGGTATCTTTTACGGGTTATAGAAGAGTTCGTCGCGGACACACTCTTAGTGTTGTGGAAATAACACCATTCCACAAGTCGTATGGTATTGTAAATGAGATTGAAACACTATTAATCATATCTACATCAACACCAATTCATAAAGAGAAATAATCTCGTTATTCTAATTCCCCTTTCAGAATATTCTTCGTTTTGTGTCTCCCTGGAATCGCCTCTCGTCGCTCGTCTTCCTCTCTGGTCTGCATTCGCGCTCTACTGCACTCGGTTCGTCTGGTCTCCTCGCTCGGATTGGCTGTGGGCAGAAGTTTCGAAAGTGCGACGATTGCTGAGGAATTCACCTTTTTTCTCCACCGTTTTTTTACCCTTTTTTCCTCTAATATATCCGTTCATAATGTTAATTTAATCAGTCACCACTCCTTTCACTGTGCTTTAATCTTTCCCTTTCTCATTAGGAAACCCATCAAGCCCACTGAAAACGTGGCATACTTTCTCCCCAAAATTAGTCTCAAAAATACATCGTCACCGATGTAAACTTTATCATTAATAGATTCACCAGTAATAAATTAATATTCACCCCATGTCTTCTGTTTTCCCTCTTCTATTTCAGGTTTCTTCTCGCTACGTCAGATTCGGCTTGTTCTGTGACTCTGAAATCCTCTATAATTCCGTCTCATCGTTTCTACTTTGTATTCTTCATCTTCTTCTTTCTCCTCGTTTCCCTTTCGACTCCTCGGTTATCCTCGTCGTCTATTTCTTCGGGAGACTGGGGTACTCTCTTCTCTTCGTCCCCTTTCGTCTCTAAATCTCTTCTATACAGTGTACTCTCTCGTTACTTTAATAGACTACCATTCGTGACTTGTGGATTCAAAGGGAAATTCCTTTTCTCTTTGGATTCACAACATGGTGCCTCTCCCTTAATACGAACCGGAAAATAATACCACTGAACCCGTCATCACCGACGTGAAACACTCTATTAAGAAAATTGCATCACTGCAAGGAAAAATCGATTTTTCTTCACCAAAGCATTCAATCGTTACCTTCACACACTCTTTCGAAACTTCTCCCACGTTATACCTATCTTATATCCATGTCGTAACGCTGTCAAATAACAGTAAATTAACATTACGAATATTACAGATCTGTCACACGGCGAATCGTCAATCACATCGACTCCGGACAGAAAATCAAACGAGAGACACGGAGGAAAACTTTAAAAGGTGTGTGTTTATTTCAATTTGAAAAATAAGGAATTTCGAACCGTCGCAATAGAAACAAAACATAGATGGAAAGCGTACGAAAATAATCAATTAAGACGCGAAGTTTTCAAGGCGACCTCGAAGCTATATACACCCTCTCTTGTCACCACTAATTATACAAAACATAATTTACAGAGTTCGGCACGGACCGATAAGAAGAAATTAGCAAGTCGTCGATCAGCAATTCATAGAGACTATTCACCTCGCATATGCTCCTGGACACAATCATCACTAAAGCGTGTCCTTCTTCGTTACGTCTGCACTCTCCACGAATCATCCCGGAGAATAATGCTCGTAGTACCAGTCAAATAGCCATATAGTTCACTCGTAATAATCATCGAATTCTTTCTTTTAGTTTTATTTTGTATACGACACATTCTCAATTTCACCCCCTCACAAATTCTCACGTCTTTGTAAAAGCCTATAAGGCCATTCATATCATTCATATCATGTAGTAGCCCATATACGTAAATTCTAATCGCTTCATATTTTATAGTAATTCATTTAATATATCACCCATAATAGCATACTCTTTTATCCCTACTTCTTCCAGGTTCTGAAAAATAAGACTCAGTTCATCACTGTCTATCCCTCGCATCATTTTTGTTGTAGTAGACCCATAATCCATTTACATGCATATCATCTCATTCATCCAGTTATCTGTCGAGTCGGTTGTGCTTGGCCACTCGGTAAGTCCCCGTCTCCCATTTTTTCCACTTTACATCCTCAAATATTTTATTTTAATCTGTTAAACATATACCACACTATATCATCGATAAAGGCTTAAAGCCACTGTTGTCTATATATATATATATATATCGTATTTTCGAATAATTTATCTGTAATCCGTCAAATCGGCCACGCTCCCTGTCTCCTCGTCAAGACACAGCCACTAAAACCAAGCAATTTATTTAATCGATAATTCGGATGATATCGGTGCGCGTCACGCACGCTTCTCATTAGTGCAGTTGACGCAAAAGTGTACACTCCACGCTCCACCCCCTTTAAAGGTGCGCGCTCTTAAGTGCCGCCGCATCGCACGCTCCACCCCCTTTAAAGGTGCACGCTCTAAAGTGGCGCCGCATCGCGTTGTCGCGGCGAGACCAAAACAGTAATCCATTACTTCAAATCCTAAAACTTTTCCCCCTAATTTCGAAGGTCAAAAGAACAGTTATAGTTTCTGTGTTCTTACAGACAAGTGTTCCCAATCGAATTATCGATTTTCGTCGTCAATTCTCTCCCCGAATCCCCTGTTCTAATTACGTCTACTATTCCAACTAACGAGTCTCGTCCATCGGATAAGATGTCATCGACAACGTCACCCACAAAAGAGGATGAAACCCAGGTCAACGATGAAAACAAAGCACCTGAAAAGTAAGTATTTCCTTTCGGAATAAAATCTAGAACGCCTCATAGTAAATGCAATAAAAATAGTGAGTGTGTAGGTCACCCCCTGCATAACAATAACGAAGATTAGGTATAATAATCAAAATTCACTCGCCGTATCTACGATTCCTTATCAAAAAAGTCTATATATACCCGACATCGATAGCTATGTAGACTTAGGTCACACTAATCAAATATCCTTCACATATACACCCGCCCTGGCTAGTTCTTCTCAACATATTCTAGCCTAGCATACTATTACTTATACCTCTTTCCCGTATCCCTTTTATGTCTATTCCCTCTTAGTCTCTATCTCTCTCTATGTGTCTTTATGTCTATAATCTCTTAGTTTCTATTAGTTCTGTCCTCTATCTAAGTCTCTTAGTTCATATCAATTTCACCCCGAACATCACTGCTGACAAAAGCACAGCAACATTCACCAAAGAGAAACGAATACATAACGTAACCATTATTCATCATTCACCTCAATTACAGGTCGCCACCGACAACCGATTCATCTCACGAAGATGAGGATGAGGACACTCCTCCCGAGCAAGCCGAACTCGCTTCCAAGTCAAAGAAAAAAGAGACGAAGTCTCTTCGAGCTGAAGTGACACAAATCATGAAACAACATCTGATCCATGGAAAAAAGATCGCCGGACTCCAGACTGCCATGACCGTCACAGCATCCGAAGTCGACGCAATAACGGCGAAACTTTCGAATTCGGAAGAAGAAGTCAAGTCCCTCAAGGAGGATCTGGCATCAACACAAGAAGATCTCGAAATGCTCTCCACTCAAGTGCGCACGGATACCGTGACAGAGGCCGCGTTCGCTCACCTTCAAACGAGAGTGGGCCACGTGGAAATCCTCATGTCTACTCAGAAGAGACGCAATCAGCAGCTCGAAAATGGAGGACCACCGAAGATCTCAAAAGGCGAAGACTCAGCGGAAAAGAGCAGCAGCTCTTCAAAGCCAGCAGTCTCCGGCTGCTGCCTCTGCGATGGACAACACGCAATAAAAAACTGCTCACTCTACCCCACGTCTCTAAGTCGTCTGCACGAGTTCAAAAAGGAAGGCAGGTGTCTAAAGTGCGCCAAGCTCGGCTGCTCCGGAAAGTCCCAATGTCCCAACGCCATCAAAGCATGCTCGAACTGCAAAGACCGTCAAGCACCCCCATCATGTTTCCACATGTCAGCAGTCTGCTTATTTGATGAGTTATTCGTCAAGCGCCAGCGAGACAAGAGAGATAGAGAAAGAAGAACTCGGACCATGGAGAACCCAATCAACAACCAACTGTCGGCTCCACAACCAGCTCAACAGCAACAAATACAACAACCGGCTCCTCAACAAGTCCAACCGCAGCAACCGGTCATGCAACCGGTGCAGCAACAACAGCAGATGCAGCCACAACAGCAGCATATGCAACAGTTCCAAGGTAAAATATCTGAATACTAAAGTCAATCAAACATAGATACATATTTCAGCACCAACTCATCATCAAGTGTACCAGCCACAGCAGCCAGCCCAGCCAGTCTTCGCGCTGCCACGAGTGCCACCACAGCAGATGATGCCACAGCAACCGGTGTATCAGCAGCCGACACAACAGCAACAGTATGCGCAGCCGAACACTCAAGGATATCCGGCGCCTCAACAACAACAATACGGGTATTATACCCAATACTAATTATCTCTCCCCTCCTTTCTCTCCCACTCCCATCTAGTAATCTTTTCTCTTCTATTAATTTTTCTATTAAAATTTCTCTACTATTCTCTGTCCCTAGTTCTCTTTAATGTCTTTCCTTTCTTCCAAAACCCCCCCCCCTTCTCCTACCTCTACCCTCTCAGTATACCAATACCGGTAACATCCTATAGTGTCATCCCCACTCATCTCATATCCATACACCTGTTAAAACTGTTAGTAGATCACCGTATGAGGCTCAACCTCCATGAGGGACTACTAGCTTTATGTTCTTTTATAATTAGACATATATCGGAGTTCATAAATAAACCCAATATGAGTTGAACACTTCGTCAACATGTCTTTTGCTTCTCTCACATACAACTAGACCGCTCCCGAAAAGGATGTCTACCCCTCAAATCGAGGCCTCCCGCCCATGGACACCTCACCAATATAAGGTAGAATCAGAAAGCAATAACTAATAGGATAACAGCTTACAAGAGACACTACGTAGAGGGAAAAGGTTGAGTGGGGTCGACACCACGAGACCTCTGGCAATTCCTTCTCGTTAGCCTTTCGGCCGAAGGGACAACTCTTAACATAATCCACCGTACTTCTAGAGTACTGTTATGCGAACTGAGATCTACTACAACTATTCAACTATGCAACTGTGATACTATTCCGCCGTACATCTCTCTCTTCTCTGTCTTCACCATTTCTATTTCCTTTCTCTATCGTCTTCTCCTCGCTCGGTCATTAAGACCACTCTCTTCCTAATCAATATAATTTCAGATTATCTTCAGTTTTCTCGTGCTTTCTCTCCAATATGGCCCCTCGTCCGTCCGCCCCTCGCTCAGCGCGACAACGGATCGGGACGATCCAGTCGTTTATGACAGCATTCGATAAGCAGGTCGACAAGGTGATTAGTGGTGCACGCCTCTGGCAGCGTGAGCTCAAGGAACGCCAAGACCAGGAAGCATCGGAAGGCGGCCAAGATCATGGCGTCGACCGAGTCCACGCTCCACGAATCGCTGAATCCCTGCAAAGAATGTTGCAGAAAATCAGTGAGTTACCAGTAGTTTTGGGTACTAAGGTCACGAAAGCTAAGGCGGATGCTACCGATTCGGGTTCCGACCCAGAGGAAGTCGAGGCCTTAGGTATAGCATTAGTTTCTAGCTACGTGCCAACTCTCAATGCAAAGAAAAGTACCATAACGTCTCTTCTGAGTATTCTCACGAACTATACTGTAACATATGAGTTAAATGTTAGAGTTCCAGCTTCTCCGGAAGAAATTCTAGAGGAGTTGGAACGCACCTTCGAGGAGTCTTCCCTCCAAGAAGAGGAACAAGAGGTATCACCACCTCTCAACACTGTATCATCTTCACCCATCATTAGCCCACCACCTCACCATATCACCCCAAACCAAATACCACGTGCTGACCCAATCAGTCACGATGAAAACCACTCGATTCACACTCATTCAAACCAATTACCAGAAACACCGATTCTTACGAATTCGGGAGGAAATCCCCAAAACCAAGGGAACAACGGTGCATCCGGAAAAATATCGGATACTTCTTTCAACACAAACTTTCGCAATCCAAGAGTACAACAACTCTTCGACAACACCACCGACTACAGTAATCAACAGTCACGTGACATTCCAAGATACCAAAACAACTTCGATATGTCCACACATCCAGAGCATTCAACATTCAAAGGACAATCTCAAGATGCTCGCAACACTCAGAATACAGACATCAATTATGGGCGTTCAAGAACCCACAACAGTGAGCACATTCCAAATCATCAACGGTTCCCTCAAAGTTCTGCATGTTTCTCCACTGAATCCATCCAACAATTGGATCCAATGTTGAATAATAACATTGAAGCAGCAATAAGACAACCGAGACAAGCCACGTGCGAACTCTGCGAAGGACGTCATTACCTCGCCGCGTGCACGGCAGACAAAGAGATCATCATGAGATATTGCGCAACAACCTCACGGTGCATGGAATGCACGTCCCTGCTTCACACGTACCAGAACTGTCCCCTACGTCAAATGAAAAAAGAAGACGCAGACAGACAGCTCAGAGAAAAGGAAATGGAACTCAGAGAGAAAGAAATGGAAATGAGAATGCGCATGAGTTCTAACTCAGCTGAGAGTCACTCTCCAGCTGCAACGTCAACTCCGAGACCGGAAAGAGCTCAGTCAATGAACGAGAGCTTTCTACCGGAGCCAAAGAAGAAGACATTCAGCTACCAACCAAACCAAAACCAAAGAAGAAGAGATTCCGATGAGGAATCCGAAAATGGAGAACGATATAGAGAAACACGACTCATGAGCAGTGCTATGAGCAGACAGCTGCTCGAGCATTTCAGAAAAGTTTCGCCGTTCTCGGGAGACAAATCTTACTATCCAAAATTCCGATCTCTATTCAATAAGATCGTCACACTAGGAGACACGGATCTCGATATCGCAAGAGACATCTTGCTCGAGAAAGTAACCGGACAAGCGGCAGTACACCGCTCACTGCTGACGGATGCCAAGAAGGCAATCCTAACTACATTCCACAATCTAGACAAGATCTATATGGACAGAGTGAGCGTAACAAGTCTCGTACGTGAGTTAGAAGGCGTCAGAGTACCTTACGATACTTCCGCAAATCTCACTCACTATCTCGGAGTAGCTAGACAACTCTACGACCGCATCCATGAAGCCGATCCTAACTTCTTCACATTTCATCATACACTGTCACTGCTGGCAAGAATGCCGTACCCAGTGAGACAGAAATGTGCTCTGAGAAGAGAAAATGGATCCATCACACCTGAATACGTATTCGACAAGGCAGACGCGCTTCTCAGCGAGATGCTAGCCGATGAAGAACTCACAGGAATCTGTCCAGATCCAAAACTGAAACATCATTCCGAAAAGGCTAGCATCAATACAGTAAACACAAAAGAAGAATCAGATGAGGACGATACAGACAGTTCCAATGAAAGCGAACCAGATACACAAGAATCAGAGGTCTTCGCCTACAACGGAAAAAGAGAAAGAACTTATAATAACAGTCACAAGCAACACGGAAACAACCAGTACAAAAAACAGTCGTACAACCAAAATCAGAGTACCTCCAACAGTCACCAAAACGGGAATTCTCAACCGCAACACTCGAACAGTAAAAATGAAGATATCAACGTAAATCCATTCACTCAGAATCAAAATCAACCACAAGCCAGCAATACATACCAATCACAACAACAAGCTCCTGTTCAACAGAACAAGATGGAACCAAAACAAGGTTTCAACCAGTTCGACATGAACGGAGCACCAAGCCCAGGAGCACCTACACATCAAAATCCAGAAAAACCGAAGTTCATTCCAGACGGATCTCCTGACTGCCCCGGTCATGCGGAAGGTCCCCAACTCTCGATCGAAGAGGCTCTGAGAACCCGCATTGAGAACTGCAAAAAACCATTCCTATATAATACAGGAAAAGGTCCAAATATCGAAAAAATCCGGTACACCTTCCCAAAATCGTATGCTACAGATAACATCTGCCCCCTCTGCGGCCCCGGACACAGACTTATTCAATGTCCAAAGAGCAGTTCCAATGTTCGAAAATGGTTCGAAGAGAACCGAGTGTGCACGAACTGTAAAGGACGTCACTCTCTAAACTATTGTAAATCGGATACGAGCTGCTACTACTGTAATGGACGCCACAATACGGCAGCATGCAAACTGAAAGAGTTCTTCAGAGACTACCGCAATTTCCCAGCAAAAGCTCCAAAACCAACTGATATTCAGTTTTTTCTTGACCAGCAGCAACAATAATTCGTCTCATGACAACCATACACCATCCACACAAATCAATCAAAATCACTACACCATACACCATTCATCACCCATATCACCTAAACAAATAAAAGAAGAGTCACAAACTCTTAAATCAAACACTTCAAATCTATCATCCACCATCAAAAACCTATTAGTAGTAGAAATGTCCACATCAGAAGCTGAAACAGAGACGAATCCGTCAAACAAAAGCTCATCACACCAAAACTCATCAGATTCAGAATCAGATGAGGATTATGACTCTGCAACAACATTCGAGTCAGAGACAAAAGAAGACAACACTAATACACCAGAGTCAATCACAGCAGAAAATTTCTCATTACTCAGTCTCTATGACAAGTACGAAGAGACAGAGGAAACTGTAGCCATCAATCATATCGTTGAAACGTTACAAAACAAAGTATTCAATCCAACAAAGTTAGCATCCTCGTCACCAGATATCCGATTACCCTTCACCCTCTTATCCACACCAAAACATGAGAAAATCCTGGCACTCGTCGACACCGGAGCAGCCATTTCTCTGATCTCGGACAGAAAAGCAAAAAAGCTCGGACTCACAGTAGTCCAAACAATTCAACTGTCACTCACAGGAGTTACGGGATCATCGAGCAGTCCATGTAATATCTATCAAATCACCTTCATCGGAGATTCCCTCGAATTCCACACCTATGTGGCAGGTGTTCCACATCTAGCCAACACAAAATATCGGAAACCAAAGTTTTCCAGAAAAGATAAAGAAACCATGAGTAGCATGAAAATCAACTACAAAAACGTAACTCCGGACAGGGTCTATGACAACACCAGAATGGATATGATCTTGGGGAATGACATCCTCCCACATTTCATCCGAGGATCCCAAAGATTCTGTCTTCCATCTGGTAAATATATAGAGATCGGACCATTTGCCTCGATGACATTTCCAAATGCCAGACACTGTCCAGTAATGGATCAAAATATGATACCCGAGGGAATATCATCACTCGAAGATCCGCACCCACCGTCGATCAATGTGCTCATGTCACAAAAATACGGTACAGACAATGACGACGAACTCACTACTCTCATTCTACAACTATGGCAAACTGAAAACTGCGGTATCGAATCGGCGACAATGCTAGAATCGGAATACCTATCACAAGAATATCTGCTAGAATTGTTCGAAAAAGAATCCGTAATCGGAGAAGATGGATTGCTGTACGTGGCGCTACCGTGGAATGGCAAACAAACCAGAATGGGAAACAATAAGAGCCTCGCTTACAAAAGACTAACCTGTCTCATTGAGAAGCTCAGGAGAAATCCAGAACTGCTGAAAGCATACGACAAAATTATCAACGAACAGCTCGAAGCTGGTATCATCGAGCGGGTCACACCTGAAATGAAAGATCAGGGACCGGAATACTATGCCCCGCAAAATGCGGTACTCAAAGAAAACTCGACCAATACAAAAGTCAGAATTGTAGGAGATTCTAGTTCGAAACAACGAGACACACTATCTCTGAACGATTGCCTCCACGAGGGACCGAATCTACTCAAAACGGCACCAGGAATCTTATTACGCCATCGGGAAAAGAAGAACACAGCCATTGGAGACATCGCCCGTGCGTTTCACCAAATCCGACTACAAGAGAAAGATCGAAATGCCACGAAATGGCTATGGATCCGAGATATCAATAAACCGCCGACCGGAGATAACCTAGTGGAGTTCCGATTCACTAGGATCCCGTTCGGTATGAAATGTTCGCCCTTCCTCCTGGCAGCCACCATTCGACACTATCTTCTCCTAGCAGCCAATGTGCTCAGCAGAGAAATCGAAAGAAATCTCTATGTCGATAATCTAATGGTGACCACGAATAATCCGGACGAAGTTCTGCCGAAAATCCTAGCAGTTCAAAAACAGTTCAGAGAAATGGGAATGTATGTGCGCGAAATCGCCACAAATCATCTACCTACTATGCTACAAATTCCAGAAGCTGACCGTGCCGAATCAAATACGGTCAAATTTCTCGGATACATCTGGAACCTGGAAATTGACACCATATCTATCCAAATTCCAGAACCACCAGAAAAGAAGATGACTAAGCGAGACGTAGCGTCGTTTCTAGCTAAACTGTACGATCCCATGGGCTACACAGCTCCTCTCCAAGTTCGAATTAAAAGATTCGTCCAACTGATCTGGAATGACGGATTAGATTGGAAACAGACTCTTTCGGACAAACTCAACGCCGAATGGTTGAAAGTCAAAGAACTCTACAAACACAAAACCATCGAGATCCCACGCCAACTCAGAACTCATTACATTCCGAATCAAAAGCCGGAAATGGCAGTATTCTGTGACGCGTCCAACCACACCTACGGTAATGCCGTATATATCTTATACCGATCTGAAGATGGAAAAGCCGAATCCACTCTAATCGGAGCTAAATCTAAAGTGAGACCAAGTAATGGCTCTGAATGGACCATTCCAAGACTAGAAACTCTAGCTGTGGAAATCGGAATGAGACACTCACAAAGTCTCATTAAAGAGCTATCCGACGAAGACAAACCGACAAAACTCGACGTATTCAGCGATTCAACCATTGCATTATCCTGGATCCTCACAAAAGAACAAATTAAACAATGGGTACACAACCGAGTAAACTCCGTTCATACGATCGAGGCAGAATTGAAAGCCATGAATATCGAAGTATCCTTCCATCACGTCGCTACGGACCAAAATCCCGCGGACCTAGCAACACGTGGAATGTCGTCCACCGAACTCAAAGAATCAGAACTATGGTTCACAGGACCGGCCCTACTGAAACAGAGCAGAGAGACATGGGAAACCCAACTCGAAGGAGAACTACAGTACTCATCTAACGCGGAGGAACTCTTCGAGAAAGAACTCAAACCAGCTCCAAAAAATAAAAGTATTCGAAGGAAGAAGCTGGAAAAAGTGAAAAAAGTCACTCAAAATATGGTGTTGGCGGAAACAGAAGTTTTCTCTGTATCAATTCCGAAAAAGAAAAGCAAGTCAGTACCAAGTGACTACAAATCATTCATCCCATTCGATTATACTAATTCCCTGCTGAAACTGACTAATGTCACCAATATCATCTTAAAATTTCTCACAAAAACACTCAAAAATAAGATCTCCAACAGCCCTCTTCTCCGAGCATACCAGGAATGCGAAAAAATCACAAATACAACAGAAAGAGAAGTAAAACGAAGAAAGATCGCAAGACTGACTATCTTCCAGGAGCACTATCAAGAAGCCGCAAGTAGAAATTGGAAATTCAAAGACAGTCTGCACCCTTTCCAGTCAAAAGACGGACTATGGAGAACAAAGAGACACTTATCCTCACCGAGCATCCACATAGACACCAGGCAACCCATCCTCGTTCACTCAGAACACAAGCTCGCTCGACTTCTAGCCGAAGAAATCCATCTGCAAAACTCACACGTACCAGCTCAATATCTACAAATGGCGATCAGAACAAAATACTGGATTAAAGCTGATGGCAGACTAACCAGAACAGTGGTCTCCAGGTGCGTAGCCTGTAAGAAAGTTAAAGGACTTCCGTTCCAATACCCATATGCCACAACTCTCCACAGCACCCGTACAGTACCGTCAACTCCCTTCTCTAAAGTCGGACTCGATTTTTACGGTCCACTAAAGTACAAAATCTCCAACTTCGATACCCAAGAAAAGGCGTATGTACTTATTTACACCTGCCTGACGACCCGCTGTACACATCTGGAACTGTGCGCAGACGGATCAACAGCTTGTTACATCGGAGCGTTGAAAGCGATTTTCGCACAACGAGGAGTCCCGAATTACATCTATTCAGATAATGCTCAGTGTTTCAAACTCGGGCAATCGATCCTAGAAAAGGACATGCGAGACTTCTCAGCTGACTACGATATGATCTGTTTTCTAGCGACACATAACGTAAACTATCAGCATATCACGCCGCTATCACCCTGGATGGGAGGAATCTATGAACGGATCGTCGGTATCGCAAAGAGCCAGTTCAGAAAAGTACTAGGACGACTAACGTACACATTCCCAGAACTCCACTACACGCTAAAACGAGTGGAAGGAGTCATTAACTCGCGCCCTCTGATCAGAAATCCAACTGACAAAGACGACGTCCCAGTACTCCGCCCGATCGATTTCCTACTCCCATCAGTTCTCCTCGATGTCCCAAACGAGACAGACTCGAAAGACGATGATCCAGACTACAGTCCGAACATAACCAATACTGAATCTGAAACTCGTCAACACCTCAAGAAGATCGACGAGACTATGAACAAGCTATGGAAAATCTGGTCATCATCATATCTGTTACTACTCAGAGAGAGTGCAACAAAAAAGAACAGATACAGTATCACTCCACCGAAAGTCGGACAAATCGTCCTAGTACACGAAGAACTGATTCCAAGACACCGATGGCCAATCGGTCGAATTGTAGCAATCAAAGGCGAAAAACCAAACATTCGTTCAGTCACCGTGCGCATAAACGGGTCAAACAAAGAACGAGCGGTGAACCAACTGATTCCACTCGAGATCGAAGACGAGACTGACACTCCGACAGAACAACTTATTCCCCCGACCCAGAAAACTCTCAATCACAGTGACTCTACAGTAACCAAGAAATCTCCACCCATTCGAATCATGCCCTCGAGGAAGGCAAAAGAAGGAATGAAAAGATACTGTAGCAATTCAGATTCCGACTAAAAAATTTCCTTTCTTAGCCGGAATTCTGCCCCGGGCGGGGAGTGTTGTGGAAATAACACCATTCCACAAGTCGTATGGTATTGTAAATGAGATTGAAACACTATTAATCATATCTACATCAACACCAATTCATAAAGAGAAATAATCTCGTTATTCTAATTCCCCTTTCAGAATATTCTTCGTTTTGTGTCTCCCTGGAATCGCCTCTCGTCGCTCGTCTTCCTCTCTGGTCTGCATTCGCGCTCTACTGCACTCGGTTCGTCTGGTCTCCTCGCTCGGATTGGCTGTGGGCAGAAGTTTCGAAAGTGCGACGATTGCTGAGGAATTCACCTTTTTTCTCCACCGTTTTTACCCTTTTTTCCTCTAATATATCCGTTCATAATGTTAATTTAATCAGTCACCACTCCTTTCACTGTGCTTTAATCTTTCCCTTTCTCATTAGGAAACCCATCAAGCCCACTGAAAACGTGGCATACTTTCTCCCCAAAATTAGTCTCAAAATTACATCGTCACCGATGTAAACTTTATCATTAATAGATTCACCAGTAATAAATTAATATTCACCCCATGTCTTCTGTTTTCCCTCTTCTATTTCAGGTTTCTTCTCGCTACGTCAGATTCGGCTTGTTCTGTGACTCTGAAATCCTCTATAATTCCGTCTCATCGTTTCTACTTTGTATTCTTCATCTTCTTCTTTCTCCTCGTTTCCCTTTCGACTCCTCGGTTATCCTCGTCGTCTATTTCTTCGGGAGACTGGGGTACTCTCTTCTCTTCGTCCCCTTTCGTCTCTAAATCTCTTCTATACAGTGTACTCTCTCGTTACTTTAATAGACTACCATTCGTGACTTGTGGATTCAAAGGGAAATTCCTTTTCTCTTTGGATTCACAACAATCTTGTTGGATTTAACTTTCCTATCTTACAGGTTGTTTCCATAACGGGCACAGACACCCAAGAATCCTGTTCTACGGGTTTTCGAAAGGTATTTTTGCTACTTTCTAGAATATTCTTCTCAAGTTAACGTTGTTTTCAGAAAATATGGTCTCTTCCACGGGTTTTCAAAGAATGCTCATCCATCGCGGACACACATTGCGTCAAGGGTATTTGTAGGTAAGTTTCTCGTTTTTTGGGGAGTTTGTACTAGCACCTTCATTGATATTTTTAGAATACGGGTTCAAACTCTCCACGGGTTATAAAGGAGTTTGCGCAACGAGGACATACCTTTATGGGTGGTTTGAAGTAAGTTGTGTATCCTATTCTTTCTCTTGTCCAGTTTAATATTTTTAGAATACGGGCTTCCTCTCTGCACGGGTTTAAAGAGTTCAATCATCAGGGTAGGTTCTTTCTCTGAATTTGCATGAGTTTCTCTGAAATATTTCCCCATTGAAGCTCTTTAATTTTCAGATGAGGGATGTATTCTCACGGGTTTTGAAAGAATTCGCCAGACGTGGTCATACAATTATGACGGGTTCTTGAGGTATGTAAACAGTATGCTTGAATATTTGTTTTAAATTACCAACTTTTTATGTCCAGGTCAATCATCACGGGTTTCTTGGTGCCTCACAAGGATTGCCAACTGCAGAAGAAAATCTAACTTTTAATTAATTTTTCAAGTTACTATCTCAATAAAATGTTTTTGAAAATCTTCTTTCTCGGCGTCTCTTCTTGCCAAGTCAATAGTCTAGAGAGCAGAAAACGAGTGAAAGTGGGAAAGAAAGGTTATTGGAAAGAAGGATTATTAAGTCAGAACTCTATCGCTCCCAAGTTATAGGTTGGAGAATTTCTTCAATTTCCCTTCTAGATGATATGCATAACATTTTCCAGTGGTTATGCCCTCTCCGCTTCTACTAATCTTGTAACATCTGCCGTTCCCCTCGATTCTTCGAAAATTCTTCGTCTCTCCGTCTCCTTATTCTAATTCTCCGGGTGCCAGGTGAAGCCTATAATCTTCAACTCCGCGTCTCTCTTGACTAATATGTAGTCCCTTATATTCCCCCGCCCCCCCATGTCTACCCTTTTCACCTTTTTCATTAAACATGCTCACCGCCATCAGAGCATGTTCGGACTCTATAGTGAATTGGGGTCTAATATTGATTGTTTTTGAATTCTAATGTTTTCTTGCTTCGGGTTTTTATTACGGTAAGTTCTCATCCTTTGAATTTAGTCAAATCTTGTTTTTCTATTTTACCGGTGTTTGTCATGACGGGTATATGCTCTCTTGGATTTTGAATCTCGGGTGTCAGAAAGAGTCGCTTACACGGGTGTAAAAAATTTTTTCGGTAAGTTTATTGTTTTTCCATTTTTCTATAGTTTTGTGTTCCGTTAAACTACTTTGTTTTTCTTAGATAACGAGTCCTTCTCACGGGATTCTGAAGAGTTCGTCCACCAAGGTCATACATTGGTGAAAATTGTTTTGGTTGTGGTAAGTAATTACGCATTACCTTTTAAGGTAACACTAAACATACACATTTCCAGTCAATGGGTTACTAACTGTATGGTGTGCTTCGAGGGGCTTCTCTCGAACTCATCTAACCATTATTGGTTTTTAATGTAAGTTGTTTTCCTGATTTTATTTCTAAAGTATGATAAAAATTGTTTTCTTAGATTCACCATGACGGGCCTCTTCTTGCCAGTGCCAACGACTGGCAACTACAAACGGGCTTTAAATTTATTTTATAATAAAATATAATTAAAAATTTTAAATCACAGTTATTTCCTAACATATGTTTTCTTTCCGACCAAAATTTCTAGATTACATGGGCCGGGACCGTTGCATCAGAAATGTCTATTTTGTAGTTTTTGTTGAGAATGCTAAGCTTTACTCTATAAGTCAACTTCATTGTGATGGGCTATCTACAAAAAAGTTATTTAACTCCAAATTTGGAGCTCTATATTTTGTCTATACACTCTACTAAAATTGCAATTAGACACGCATTAACACACTTTTCAAATTTGACATTTTCAGGATACCTCAGATCTCCAAAACTAATCTTTAATCAATCCCATTTTCCGATAATCCTAACAAACCATCTCATAATCGATGTGCATTTTCCTATAGATACAGCAAAATGGCTATCCCTCCCCTTATCACTAGACCCCTCATAATCGATTTCTGGCTCCCGCTAATCTCGTGACGCCTACTGAGCCCAGTGATTATCAGAGAATTTCTGTGTCTCTCCATCTCTCATTCTATCTCCCCCCGGTGCCAGGGGGAACCCCGGTTCCCCCTTCCCCGGTGCCAGGGGGATCTCCAACTCTGTGTCTCTCTTGACTACTAGTCCCCGCCCATCTCCTTCCTTTTCATATCATTCATTCTAGATGCTCACCGCCATCAGAGCATGTTCAGACACCATACTGAATTGGAGTCGACAAACTTTTTCCTATTTTTTTGAAATTCTAATACAATCTTTATTTGGGTTTTGGTTACGGTAAGTCTGCTTGTCTTGGACCTTTTTGGATTTAACTTTTCTATCTTACAGGTAGTTTCCATAACGGGTACAGCCAACCCAGGATTCAATTTCACGGGTTTTTGAATGGTATGTTTTAAACTTTTTTGATGATTCATTGCAATAAAACGTTGTTTTTCAGAAAACTGTTATCTTCCACGGGTTATAGAGGAGTTCGTCGCGGACACACACTTCGTCAAGGTTATTTTTAGGTAAGTTGTTTGTTTTTTGGGGAGTTTGTACTAGCAGCTTCATTTATGTTTTCAGAATACGGGTTTCCATTCTTCGAAGTCGGCGATGGAAATGCCTTTATGGGTAGTTTGAAGTGAGTTGTGTATCCTATTCTTTCTCTTATCCAATTTAATAATTTCAGAATACGGGTCTCCTTTCTTCACGGGTTTGAGGCTTCAAGCACCAGGGTAGGCTCTTTTTCTGAATTTGCATGGGTTTCTCTAATTTAATTCACCCATTCAAGCTCTCTTATTTTCAGAAGAAGGTTGCGGGTTTTGGAGGAATTCATCCGTCGCGGCCATACGCTTTTCACGGGTTTTTGAGGTATGTAAACCGTATTTTTGAATATTTTGCTTCAATTACCAACTTCTTAATTCCAGGTCGACCATTACGGGTTTCTTGGTGCCTCCCAAAAAAAAACGATTGCCAGCTTCAGACCGGGTATTAAATTGTGTTTTATTTTTATTTTTAATTTCTATTTTAATGAAATGTTTTTTTTAACTTCCTCCTCGGTGTCTCTCCGCGTTTCTTCTTGCCGAATCAATAGGCCAAGGAGCCGGAAACGAATGGGGGTGGGGAAGAAGGAGAATTGGGCTGCAGCTGAAGAAGAGAACGGACTAAGAGATTAATGAAAAAGCGCATGAAAAGAGATCAGAAGTAGCATCGTTAGAATTTGAGATCTGCGATAAAATGTGAAAAGTCTTCGATTAAATAGATTCCTGCCGCAACTGATTCAAAAGTATCGCGTTCAAAATCAAAACGATGTGTCTAGATCCCATTGACTTCTCCAAGAAAGGTCAACATTTGCAAAAGATGTAATTCAAAGTCTGAGCTCTATCCCTCCCAAGTCATAGGTCAGACAATTCTATCAATATCCTTATAATCAAGTACAGATTAACATTTTCCAGTAAATACAGCAATTTTTCATCACTAAACCCCTCATAATCAATTTTTGGCTCTCGCTAATCTTGAGACATCTGCTTAGCCCCTCAATTCTTCGAAAATTCTTCGTCTCTTCGCCTCCCTCATTCAATTCCCCCCGGTGCCTGGTGGATCCACGGTGCCCCTTTCCCCGGTGCCAGGCGAATTTTCAACTCTGCGTCTCTCTTGGCTACTAGTCCCGCCCATCTTCTTCCTCTTCATATCATTCATTCTAGATGCTCACCGCCATCAGAGCATGTTCAGACACCATACTGAATTGGAGTCGACAGAATTATTTCCTATTTTTTTGAAATTCTAATTTACGTTTGCTTCGGGTTTTGACTACGGTAAGTCTGCTTATCTTCAATCTTGTTGGATTTAACTTTCCTATCTTACAGGTTGTTTCCATAACGGGTATAGACATCCAAGAATACTGTTCTACGGGTTTTTAAAGGTATTTTTTAAACTTTCCAGAATATTCATTTCAAGTTTATGTTGTTTTTCAGAAGACTGGTCTCTTCTACGGGTATCAGAAAAAGCAGCTTTACGAGAACACACACTCCGTCAAGGGTATTTGTAGGTAAGTTGTTTGTTTTCTGGGGAGTTTGTTATATCACCTTCATTGATGTTTTCAGAAAACGGGTTCCTCTCTCCACGGGTTATAAAGGAATTCGTCAAACGTGGACACACCTTCATTTCCTGGATTGGCATGGGTCTCTCATAAAAATCTTCCATTCAAACTCTCTTTTTTTCAGAAAACGGGTTCTCCTCCGCTCTTCGGGTCTCCAAACAATTCAAACCTCGAGGATATACATATTAGGAGTTTCGAGGTAACTTTGATATTCTGGTTTTGTCAAAACATACAACTCTCTTATTTCCAGGGTAATCATGACGGGTTTCAACGTGCTTTCCAAAAAAGCCAAAACGGGGAAGTCCTTAAAATATTATTTTTTTTCAACACTATGTAATTAAAAGGTTTTTTTTGTATAGAAACTCATTTTCTAACAACTTTCAGATTTGTTCTCAAAAATTGAAGATTGATCCGAAATTTGACAATTCCAACACTATTTATTTCTTTTCAAAGTTAAGAATTATCTCAAAGACAGGTTTTTTGTGAGAAATGGAAAAAAATCGGAATGGTATTAACATGGTAAAACCGGGAACATCACAAAATTAGAACATGATTCTCAGCTTGGACAACTTTCAGCACATTCGTGTCTGTGTTTCAGCTGATAAAAAAAGATCTGCACATTTTGTACTCCAGGAGTTGCACCCCTTATTACCTTATCCCTCCAAATCAATATCCCTCCTCATCCATATCCTCCTAATCTTGTGACACCTGAAAAACATCTGTCGTTATCCCACATTCCCTAAAAACCTCCCTCTCCGGCTCTCATGATATTTCCCACGGTGCCAGGTATAGCCCTGGTGTCCCCTTCCCCGGTGCCAGGGGGATTTCCAACTCTGTGTCTCTCTTGACTACTAGTCCCGCCCATCTCCTTCCTTTTCATATCATTCATTCTACATGCTCACCACCATCAGAGCATGTTCCGACTCCATACTGAATTGGAGTCGACAAACTTTTTCCTATTTTTTTGAAATTCTAATACAATCTTGATTCGGGTTTTGGTTACGGTAAGTCTGTATTATTTTCGACATCGGGTTTCTTCTTTCGGGAAATAATTATAGGTAATCGTTTTCTCATTATCTTTTCTAAGAATCTAACTTTTCCTTAATGGTTCTTGTAGGTCATTTAGATTAGCAAAATAATAATTTTTCCGCTTATAAATCTTTTTTCAGATTCGGGTCTCAATGTGCAAGCAAGCTCTGCCCTCCCATCAATTCAACCTATGGGTTATAAAAAGGTAACTTAAACTCAAAATCTTCTTAGAATTGATATAATTCACTTTTCCAGATTACGGGTTTCTACTTTTCGCCGATGTGCAACTTCCCGGGTAAATGATTAAAGGTAATCGATAAAAATTTGTTATTTTTAAAACTTTTAAAATTATCTAAACCGTTTATAAAACCTGGTTTATAAATGTTTGTTTCAGATTCGGGTCACTACAATGCAAAACTCTCTCCCAACAAGCTAATCCAATCTATGGGTTATAAAAAGGTAATTTAAATTTAAAATTTTTTAAATTGGATTAAATTAACTTTCCAGATCACGGGTTTCAACTTTTCCTCAAGGTGCAACTTCCCGGGTTAATAATTAGAGGTAATTACCGATCTGTGCAACGCACCAATATCCGTTTTAAAGTTTTTTTAAAAAATAAATCGATATTAAAAAGTTGTTTTGTGTTATTATTTCCAGATGAAAGACTACAATTATAATCCTCTCATGTGTTACTAATCTCATTGGTGCTAGTCACGGGGACATAATCTCATGATATAACATATTTCATTGAAGCTGAAAAAGATGAAGAGGGGGGATTTAGTGACGCGGGATAAAAAGGGGATCGATATAATATTAGAAATGAAATATGACGCTATTCAAGCAAAAGTAGCTCTATAAGACGGATTTTTAATTTTTTGGGTATACAGTAGCTAGGTACATCAATAAATTGTATGTAATTAAATATCCAATTATCTTTTATTGTGATCCTCCAGTACGATTCAAGTTGTCCATCTTCCCCAACACCACTCTGACCTCTCTCCTCAACTCCGCCGTATCATTGTATTGACCAGTGAGACCAATGTAGAATGCGTCGAGGAATAGCTAAACTATCTATCATATGTCTCTGTTTTTTCAGATGTATCTCTCTCTCCACTTACAAGATTCGCCATAACATTTTTGACTATTTCCTTTGTGGCATAGTGCTTCAAATAACTTGATAGCATCTGCAAAACAATTTTTTTATTTACACGAATTATTTTTAAAAACTTACGTATGTCAAACTCAAAGGTGGGTTATTTTCGAATTCTTTGTAAACTTGCTTCAAGAATTGTTGGTTGTGATTTCTGATAGCAGCTGATGTGAATTTCAGTAGTCTTGAAACTGGCTCCACAATATTCACAAAAAATGTGGTGTCTTCAAAATTACTGTTTAATTGATCCGCCGCCTCATAAATTTGCAGTTCCAAGACATGTAAGAGGTCTATAACTCGATCCGAGTAATTCGAATTACCACAATAGCAATCGACCATGCCACCGACCCCCATTATATCATCGATTGCTTTTTCAACATCTTCAAACTGAACTTTCTTGGAAGACAACAAGGGTTTCATCAAGTCAACAACATTTTTTAATTGATCAGTGTCTTAAAATTATTTAATTAATTACAAATTATTATGAATTTGTAATAGTAAAACTCACCGCCATGCATCGTATCGATTTGTTGCGACCGCTAGCAAGAATGAAAGTTTTTATCAGATTGCACAAAAAGAAATTGATAAGACATGGCAAATATTATTTGACAACCAAATTTATTCAACGGCACAAATAATTTCTGGCCAAGAATAAGATCAACAAACATTTTATAAAATTCAAAAAAATTTTATAGTTTTATTACTAGAACCAAAAATTTTGATTCAAATATAAACAACCATTAAATTAAAACTTCTCTGGTTAACGAACGGCATGTCGAATGTAGTGACATGACCTTCAACTCCCGGTCCAACATCGTGTTTACAGTTGATTGATCTCATCTCTGGGAAGTTTCTATAATCCATCAAACAGAAGCTGCCACCATTCGGAAAGAAATTCTTTAATGCATATTTAGGCACCTCCTTGTAGTCATATTGTCTGAATTTTCGAAACATCAGTAGACTTTGAAACAAATTTCAAACTAACGGGAAGAATGGAAATTCTGTCAACTTTCTCATTTGGCTCTGTAGCTCTTTAATTTTTTCTTTCTCGACAGTATTCGCTTGAGAACTTCTGCAGATAATGACACCGCGGCCATTTTTGTTCAAGACTTGAGCGATTTGTCCTTTTGCTTTGTCTGTGCAGTCTGCTGCGAAAAGGCTTTTGGCAACCGGACCATTGAACGCCCATACGGTCAATGCATCGCTGAAAATTCAAAGAATGAAGAAATGGATAAATAAAATTCACTAACTTGGTCAAGAGTATCTTCTCCAAATCTTCTTTAATTTGGTTTGCAATGTCCCAACGTTGAAAGTTCGAATTTTTATCCAAAAAGTCTGCGATGTAATTTTCCATGGCTTCGAAGTAAATTGGATCTTTCTGTATATGTTGACTATGATTTTGTAGTGTCGAGTTTCAATAAATCAAACCTTATATACTTCTTTTATCTTATCCATATCCTTGACAAGCTCTCCTGATCTTTGGATTATCAAATTAACATCAAATGAATCGCTGTCTTTCATGAGTCCACTAGCCATAGCTTCTAGGAACAGCTGGAACAACTCTACTAATTAACGATGCAAAATGAGTTTACTTACAAACTGTCCCAAAAGACATGAATATTTATCAGCCCACTTGTTAAAGGTCGTAGTGGTTCTCAACGGATCAGCTTTCATGGCCATTATCAACGGATTTGTTTTTTCATGCTCCAAAAAGCTCAACAAGTCCTGAATATTAGTTTGAGTGGACTGCGATTATTTTGTTTTCACTTACATATGCAATCTTCAACGGCTTACGATCATTATATGCACTCTCGAAGTTTTCAAGTGCTTTTGGAGATGGGTCGTTCATAAGATCTTGCATGAATCTCATCAGATTTGATGTTGGCACTGAGATGTTTGTCAAAAAATTAACCTCAGTTATAAATTCTTTCAAATCGGCAAATTGAGCAGCCATCTTTTTGCCTAGCTCGTCAATTTTCTTCTCCAATACCACTAACTTTTCCATAACCTTCTTCATAGGATCTGGTTTTTCCTCCTTAAAGTTTCCGGTTATCCATCGAATAACACCTCCAACTTTTGTGACAACACTTGCAACGGCTGCGACTTCTGGGAAAATGAATCCTCCAAACTCGAGTAGCTTATCAGCGGTGTCAAGAACCGAGTCAACATCATCAGCCCATCCATACACTTCTCCTGATGCTATCAACATTTGAATATTCACATTGACAACTGTCATTTCTGATTTGCTCTCGGAGATTTCTGAAATGTTAAGTTTACAAACATAAGATCTTTATTAATAACTTACGATCCTTTTTTTCCATAGCTTCGTAATATGACCTCAACTTGAGAACTGATGATTTTCTACTAATGATACATCCTTTTATACCGAATTCTTAGATCTAAGATCGCATCTCCGTAACCGTGACTTTTGGTTTTCTTATCAGTAGTTTCAACGTTAAAATATCGAAAGACAGTTTAGATATCAGAGAAATAAACATTCTTGGGTGTGTTTTGTGTGTCCTTATCATCTAGAGAAACGACCAAAGTGACAATTCTTATCAAATCACTGACAGAAAAGTTTGATCTTCGGACAAACGGTAGTATAAAAGGGTGGTCAATGAGAGAAGTGATTATATCATCTTATTGAATTGCTGGCTAAATTTTGAAATGGCAAAAGGTAAGATCTGTTTAGTATCAGAGGATAGTTATAAACACATTTCTTTGCAGCAGGAGTTGATTTTTTCCATGATATAACTCATAACCACCAGGATTTTGCTGATGCAGTCACAGCTATCAAAAAATCTTGCACACCAAGTTTGAAGAGTACTGATAGAGCTGACAACAAGTTGCAAGAGTTCAACTTGAAAATTTCACAAATTTCAAGAACTATGAATTCTAAACTTGCGGAATCAGAAAATGTTATCACTGATTCGGATTACTTTTCGAAGGTGGCAATTCCAACCTCCACACTAATGAGGTACATGAAGGACTGCTTGAATCATCCAGTGCCACAAGCGGTTACAAATTTTCAAGAGGCATACAAAGAGCATTTGGAGTTGGTTGAGGTAGGTTTTTTGTTACATGCGAAAGGTTACAGACGTGTATATTAATTTTAGAATGTGCTCACCCAACTGGAACACAAGTCCACCAACCCTCTTACTCTTGCTATGAATTCTGACCCATTGAAGAGAAGAACCACCTTCAACAAATGGTATGACATCATCAATGGAGTTCTTGCACAAGTTATTCTTCTGGAGACATTTGCAGCAGGGTTGCTGGAAGAACGTGACACCAATTTGGTGATAGAAAGATCAAAGAAGCTGTTGAGCACGATAAAGTCATGGGAAGATGATTACAAAGTAGGTAGCCTCATTTGATATTCGTTTCAAACCCTTTGCAATGATATTTTTCCAGAAAGACTCATCTTACTGGCAGTTCTTAAATCACTATGTTGAACTATTCCAAAAAGACAATGCTGATATGGAGATTGAAGAACAAGCAGACAAGTTGAAGGAAGTGTTGGACACTATTCTGACAAAGTGAGTTAGAAATTTGGATCCTTAGGCTAAAATTTAATATTCCTTTTATTCAGCGACTCATTCTACCTTATTGTTCACCAAGGGATGAAAAGGAACGCCCTTTTTGAATTCAATGTATCTGTGGAGGACCAGTTGATTGAATCTAAGACTCACAAAGAATCCTCAATAATGATTTATCGCAGCAAGCATGGAAATTCAGTCGAAACGTCCAAGCTAGAGCAAATGCAAGCTGAATTAAAAGAATATAAACCCGAAACTGCAGCTGAACCTTCCGGAGACATAAATTACAAGGATCATTTGAAAAATCAATTTGGGAAAACCGTTCACAACGCTGGATTCATTTGTGTTCTGGCTGGTGCCCATGCGTGTGTCAGATCTGCTAATATTGGACGAGAGGAAGGTCCTGGATTTGTTCAACTAAGCACATCGGATAAAACAAGTACTGGAGTGGTTGTTGGGTATATCTAAGTTTATGAATAGTTATCAATGTATTATACTTTTTAATAAAAACTATTTACATGTTGATGTTTGGGTCATTACACCTTTAATTAACTATATTTTTAAATTTAAGGTCAATGATCTAGTAAGATAAACGTTTCCAAGGCGGGCCAGCTCTACTTACCTAAATCTTTAAGAACTGATGCAGATCTTTGAAATATTTCCATCTATAGTATGATCTGTGCCCAAATAGATCACTTTTAGTATTCCAAGAATCAACATAATTGCTAGTTACCTTATTTCTCCCCCTCGTCACTTGAAGTCTCTTCTTATTCTATTCTAGAACCAATGAATTCCACGAATCCTACCTTGAACGAGACCGTGCAAGACCTAGACCCTATCTTTATCATTCCGGACTTTGTGACTGTCTATCTAATTTTTGGATCAATTTTCTGGTTTTTCTATGCTGCAATCTCTGCGGAACCGTCTAGAAATGACAAGAGGACTTCGTTATTTTTTATTTTATCAAAACTAAAAATGGAAGGATTAATTTGGATTACAGGGATATTTATTGTTATCTTTACTATCATCTCCTTAAAATTTGATACTCCGTTTTTGACTCCAATTCTATGTTTTCAAATTCTCAACCCGATTTTTGTTACAATTGGTGTATTGAACCATTTCACCTGGTCGCTATTGGCTGCTGATTGGCAGAGGATCTTACTTTATTATTGGCCAGGGACTGAGAAATATCTGAATTTTTTGGGGAAAACGAGGATGAGAGTAGTAAGAATTGTTAAGGTGGTGGTGGTAACAATGGTTGTGATAGAAGGATTTGGGTATCGGTATCCAGAAGTCTCTTTGGTAAGAATCTACGATCTTTTTTCTATAAAAATCTATTTCCAGACTCTCTACATATCAGTCTGCATTTATCTTTTGAGTCTGACTATTTTAAGTTTTTTCACAGGTCTCAAATCTTTAAAATCATTCCGTGAATACGTTATCTGGCCGTTGGTACTTATTGGTGTAGTGAAAATCGTAATCTTGACGACTCTCTTTATATTATTGAAAGATGTATTAACAGGATTTCAGGTAACTCTGGAATGCAACTATATTTAGATATTTTATTTCAGATCATACTAATTACCAAGAAACTAGAGTACCTGCTCACTCCATTGTCAGTACTTTTATACAAACTGACTATATTAAAAACATTGAAACCTGTGACCGGGAAAACAAGTGCGATAACCAATTTGGCTACTATTGGGATAGTCTAGTTATAATAAATTGATGTGCTTATTGATTTACTGTTTTGAATACACAGTTTGTATTATTTCAAATATAAACCGCTATCAGGGTTTAGAGCTGGAGTGATCATTATTTGAAACAGCGGCTGATGTTTGAAATATTAAAATACTGAACATGTTGACACCTTAAACGTTCAGAGCACATAAATATGACTTTGTTTGGTGGTAGATGATTCAGTTTTATCAATAAAGACAACCGGACAGACAGACACACAAACAAACAATAAAATCCATCTAATCTCTTATTCTCTCTCCCAACCTCCCATCTTTCCTGCCAATCCATACATAAAAAAAACATCGTTCAAATATAAGAGCTCCCCAGAGAAATAGGGAGCAGCTGCCAGAACTCCGGACTTTTCCTCAGTCATTCTTTTCTTAGTCGCTACTGAATGTGACTTCTTATTGATTTTTTGTGAATTCTGGTTATATCCAATTGTTTCTGGTATGTTATACGGGGGACAAGGTGAGTGGTTGTACTAATGAAGATTCTGAGAATAGAGTTCCAGTTTTCAGATGAATAATTATCCTTGAAATGGAGTAAAAGAATACTTTTCCTCCTCTCGGGTAAAAAAAGTAAGTTTCATTTTTTATATTCCAGTTTTCATTTCAGTTTTTTTCAGAATTACAACCTTGCCATTGCGAAACGGATGCATGCAACAAATGATTTTTAATTAATTTTGTTTCTTTACACATATTTTCTCTGCCATTGTGAGACAGAGGCATGTAACAAATGATTTTGAATTTATTTTCATTCTGAATAAATGTTTTTTTTTGGAAAACAAGAATTCAGACTTCTGATTCAGATTCCAAAATTTAGATTGTTTGACTGACAGATTTCAAGTTGTAAGATTCAAATTCCAAGATTCAGATTCCTAGATTAAGATTCCGAGATTCAGGTTCCAAGATTCAGGTTCCAAGATTTAGATTTCTCTTCCCCTTGATTCCCTGAAACCTTTTTTTACAACTTCCCTACCCCCCATCCTCCTGAAACTTTTTTCTTTCATGCCAATTATGCCTATCTTCTTCAGTACCCCGTCCACCCTTATTTCTTACTGAAAAACTAAAGATCGTTCAAAACCAAGAGACGCAGAGTTTTCCGCTTGACCAGCTAAACACCCCACCAAGCGTAAACAAGACTAGAGAAGGGAGAGCAGGGGGCTCTTCTTGGCAGTGAGCCAAGTGTATCGTCTAAGAGAGACGCAGAGAATGGGACACTGAGGGGGATAGAGAAGAGCCGTGTTATTGATTGCAGAGGCATCGTTATAGAAATGTGTCACAAACCGTCAATACAATTGGAAGGGGCCTAAAAGTTTCTTTTTTCAGAAATACATTTATAATTGCGAATCACGCCAATTAAGAAACACAACATCGATGGAATTTTTCTAACATATCGGTATCTGGATACATGAAATCCTTCCAAGGCCAAAAAGGGTTCTGAAAAACAACAAAAAAGTTGATTCGAACTTGAAATTAAAATCAGAGTTTTATCACATACTACCCATGTAGACGCTGGCCCCGCCCCTTTTCTCAGATTACCTGAAATTCAACTACATATGTCAATGACTTTGGAAAATAATCTGTGACAAGAAATTCTCTAACTACCTGAACATAAAAAAAATAAAACAAAAACTGTTTTTCTTTACAAATAAATTTATTAATGATAATAAAAAATATAATATAATTATCTTCTTAATATCCGTTGTACTCGTCCATGTTTGCGTATTCCTTCTTTTTTTCCTGAAAACAAAACAATTATTTATCGGGCTCTATTTTTCGGGAGGATGAAACGAACCTTTACTCTCCTCATGCCCTTCGAATTCTTTGATTTGGAACTTCAACATTCCTGAAAATAAAAAATGATATTTATTGAATAGATTTATTGATTGAGTAGACATAATTTAGTAAAAAATCATAGCTATTTTGAGTACAAGAGCTGTAACTTTAGACATCGATATAATAAAAAGGTTGTTTACTATAAAAATGGAGAACAACTTAAAATATAATTTCCAGGATCCGGATTTCTAGGTATACAGATTAATAGATACGGTGTTGTTAAAGGTAACTAATGTTAGCAAAAATCTGGACGCCAATTTAGAAATCTGGGTATCGGAGACTACTTTATAAAAATTTCAGGAATTTCAGGTCAAGTGATAAGGGCCTGGTCAAGGAGGTTGTATCTTAGAAACTAAATACCAGAGTCATCATTATTATGCATTTTTGTTATTTATCATTATCATTATCATAAGTTGGAATCCCGTTACTTGGGTAATTAAGGACCTAAATTCTGAAACTAATCTTTTTAGACTCTACTCAATAACTTTACAAAAAAAGCAGCCTGTCTCAATTTACCAACGATATTCTATGTAAAAAATCTCACCTTTTGTTACAGCCACGACGACAGAAGTCCTCCTGAAAAATCAAAAGATTACTTTGCATTTCAAATCCCAAAAAACTTACATCTAAACCCAAACTAATATTACCCGTGTAATAGTACTTTCTGTTTCTTTCGAGGGAAAGGAATCTGAAAGCATTCATCAGTGTTAATTAGATAATTTCAACTGTCTTACCTTCCAAACCCGAACAACAGAGTAACCGGTATAACAGACCCGTAAAATAAAATACCAGTAATTAAATAGTTAGAATTCAATAAAAATCATATTTTTATATTTTGACCGCTCCTCACATAGCGATCTCGGTAACTTGTGAAGCGTACGCCATCTCCTTCGCCTTCATTAGATAGGCCCCGCCCACTTTTTGCTCTCGAAACTTTCCGATTGCCCTATTTCTGCGTCTCTTATTTCTGCATCTCTCTGATTCTCGGTGAGATGGATGGAGGGACCACCAAGACCTCCCGGCTGTCCAAGCTTCAAGATTTCTAGAAGATTAAGCTTATATCCCTGAGTCCAGATGTCCAGATGTCTACGTGAGAAACACAACCTGACGTTTATTTGTGCACTACAAAAATTGTGTTGATTACTATGCCTCGATTCCCTGATAACACCTGGAATTGGTACTTCTTATCGTGTTTGTGTGGGCAGACACTTTGATATTGGAAAGAAAATTTTGGAAATTCTGAAAATCTGAAACAAAGGGAAACACAGGGAACAATGATCATTGAAGAAATGGATTTCGGGGTTTCCAAAAGTCTGTCTGTCTGTCTGTTTGTCCAGATGTCCAGCTAGAGGATTGAAGAAGACTAGAAATGTCAATTTTCCGACGTTTTTGCGTCTGGATGCCTCTCTGTTTGTCCGGATGTCCAGATGTCAGTAGCTTCGGTTTCCAAATTTCCAGACATCCATGGATCCCGGTGTCTATCTATCTGTCCGCGCTCAATTTTAAGACGTTCTAAAGCCCGGACGTATCAGAAACTGATAGGAAACTCATTTCTGCAAAAATGTTGCGTCTTTGCTCTCCCACACACACAGCTCACAAACACACACAACTCTTCTCCAAAAGAATCAATGAAGCAAACTTTTCTTTTCTCACGGAGTAGAGTGGGCGGGACTTCTCTAAAGGAATGGAAAGTGAGGGACGAGTTTCTCATTCTGCATTTATCTCTCTAGCGACGCTGTGAGCGCGTCGCAAAAATATATTTAATCAACATGATTTTTATTGAATTCTAATTAATTGGGTATTTTCTTTATTACTGATATTAATTGTATGGGTCTAATTAAAAACCGGTATTTGTACGGGTTGAAAAGGTGAGCAGCTTTGGAATTTAGCGAATGACTAAAAATAAAAAAGTTTCAGATCATTTTCATCGGGTTCAAATAAGAATATGTGCACAGCCTACTAGTAAGTCTTTTTCAATATAGCCTTTAGTCCAGGGTACTAAAGAAAAGCCTAATATCGTAAATGCTGTATCAAAACGGCACCAAAATTCATGAACATGATTAGCCCGATGTTTTTTTAATGGTTTTGATTTGAAGCAGCGTGATTTAGTTTGCTGATCAGAAAAATTGTAGTTCCTTTTATCTTTAACGATTTTCGAAAAACCACAACATTTCTCTCGGAGACATTAAAAAAAAATAGTATTTACGGTATCTCCCTCTAATTTTGTACTAGAAAACATTCAAAATTGAATTCAGAACCCTCATTAACTTTCCAGTCATCCCAGTTGTCTTTCAGTGAAACAGTTTGAGATCATCACAGTCGCCGTTGCATCTAAAATGTAAGTTTCTATTTCAAAAACCACTGAACTGTTTGAAATTTTTTTGAAAATAAAAACTTCAGATCTCTTTTCCATCGGGTTCAATTGGAAATTCTGCACGGCCTACTTGTAAGTCTTTTCTCATTTTTCTAGCATTATCCTTCAGTCCACGGTATTCAGAAAACCAGATTCAGAATCCTCAAAAGATCCGCTTTCCAGACATACCAATTTTCATTTCAGCGACATGTTTTGGGACCCCCTCCACAGCCATTGTTGCAAATCCAATATGTGCAAGGAGGATGTTTAAAAGGTAAGTTTTCTTTTTAAGAACTCCTGAATCGTTAGAAAGGATTTAAAATAAACCAATTTCAGATCTCCTCTCCATCGGGTTCAAATAAGAGATTCTTCACGCATACCTGTAAATTTTTTTCTTTTTTTTCATAGCATTACCTTAAGATCAGGGTACTAACTATAAGGAAAACTATATACACTGTCCCCTTAATTTTATGAATCCTCATTTCAGCGACGTCTTCTCGGTCATCTACATCGCCAAAGATTTGTGAGTTTTTATTTCAAAAATCCTAAAGCCTGTCCTTTATAAGCCTTTTTTTTCCAGGAAACATCTCCCAAGGATGTTTTGAAAAAAATATGTGTAACACGGACCTGGAATACATCATTGCAGTTAATTTTTTTAAAAATAAATCAATTTTCAATTTAAAAAAGTGTTGTTTCGTATGTTTCAGGAAGCCCCGCCTCCCCCCACTAGTTGCGCTTAGCTCCAACTACCGTAGGCCCCTCTTTTTCATAAATCTCAGTGCAGCATAATCTCCTTTTTCCCTTCTTCAGCTTATCCCCCTCCCATATTACTAATCTCTCCACCGCCTCCTCTCTCTCTCGTCGTTTTCCGAGAACTCGCCGTCTTATCTCCCTTGGCAACCAAGACATCTTCATCTCCCTCTCATTACTGAATGTCTAGACGACCAAAGACCGGTGGGGGGCTGTTACGGAAGCGAGAAAGAAAGGGCTGCGTTAGTACGTATATATGTGTGCGTGTGCATTTCTTCAATTGGGGGATATGGAATGAATAAGGAAATGGAGATTAGCAGGGAGGGGTATTCGAGGAGAAGAACAACAAATAAGGAAATAGGAGTACGGGGACCAGGGGATGTCTGGACAAACATTCAGAAAGAAGTTTTATTAAAATTAAAGTACATTTCTTAAATCCTAAGATCTTTAGATATTAGCACCGTTGTCGTTTAACCCGCTTCTCTTTGATATGCTCTTCCAAGTTGTAGCTAAAAAAAGTTTTCCGTCAGATTTCAGATACTTTCAGCATTAAAACCTACAATCTCTGATCACTAATTAATTCCGGTTCATCCTCATCTTCCAAACTTTCTGTATCAGAATTATCTTCCAAATCGTTATGCAGATTTCTTAGCTCCATATCAATTGCTTCCCGTCGTTTTACCCGTTGCCAACCGGTGGTGTGGGGCCCTGAAAAATTGGGACATCCGGATGAAAACGACAAAAAGTGAACTTTTCTGGAAAGTTGGCACTGAAATTTACTAAAAATGAGGCTTCCTTAAACATAAATGTCACCAGATACCCCCAGGACTAGCTGTTTCAGAAAGTTGGACATCCGGACACTTGGACACACAGACCTCCTCCACTCCAAAGTATAAAAGCTCACTCACATTGATTATCCTTCTTCCTTATCAATTTTTTCTTGAAAATCTTCAAGTAATTCTCTTGCGACCCAATGTAATTATAGGCCACCACACATTTATTTTCCACATTTCCCGATGCATCGAAATTCTTGAAATCCTGCCCAAAAATTGAATTTATTTCTTGTTTTTTGTAGATCGTTTTGTGGTTGTTTTGGTCAATTAGTTGATGGACCGCACGAGTTCTGAATTGTCCTGGGAGAGTTGTTTCGTAGTAATCTGAAAATTAACAAATTGTAAGTTTCCTAAAATGTATCAGTTTGAGACTTACGTGGCCAATCATACGCTTCCGTGCGAGACCTTTCCAAAAATAACACCTCAACATCCTCTCCATAAAAATCTTGAATGTCAGCCAAATCCTCCAAAAAATCCACCTCCCATCGTCGCTTCTTATTCAATGAATATCGAAGGAATGGGTAGAAATCGTGTCCATCAAAAAATCTCCAGTTTTCATTAGGAATATGCAAAGTTTTCACCAAAATTCCCCAAGACCTAAGATGAGACATGATGTGCTCCGCGAGCCGGGATCTAGAAGGCTTACGGAGCATTTGGAGAGACAGAAGAAAAGAAGAAAAAATAGTGATAAAAAACCTGAAGGTCACGGTTTTTATACCCTACTGATAAGGGAAATGACTAAAATTTTCAAATAGTGACGAATTTTTTTTTCAGAGAGGCAGGAAATTGACCAGGCTAGAAAGAGGAGGAGAAATCAAACAACACAAACAAGAGACTTGGCAACCGAGACGGCGGCTGGTGAAAGGTTTCGCAATATTTCGAGAACACACATGGGTGTATATAGGAGAATTTGTGTTGTTGTAGGATACACTTTTATTTTTAAGTTGAATTATTATTTTTTTTATTCAAGCATCATTTCTAATATCGGTTTTTGAAATTTTCTTATTGTCAGCCTGAAAATAACAGAGTTTCACCAAATTTTCACATTTTTCTATTAATTTCAAAGAATCTGGCGCGCCTTTGACGCGTTTTTCTTGTTTTGGAGCGGAAATCAGTCTGAATATAACATTATTTCCTTTTTCACCCATTCCTTTAATTTTCTAATACTCTCTTTCCAAGCTTCCCTTGAGCTTATCTCTTGTTGTCTAAATCCGGATACGAAACTACGGTAGTCGGGTTTCCGAGGTGCAATGCAAAATGCAAAATTAGAGATTAGGGACCGGAAATTCAGTAGTCCACTTGAGAGTCTAGTCTATGATTATCCTTATAATTAGATGTCTGGGAATTCGAAAATCTAAGGTCTGACTAGAGTGGAGTTATGGGACGTGATTTAGTTATCATTAGAGCCAATTCTTCGAGAATTCAGAAATCTGAGATGTGACTGAAGAAGGTCATTTGAAAATATGTATGTACGTTGATTCCAAATATACATTCAATTAGTCATCATCAGAGCTCATTCTCTGCTTCTGGAAACTAAACTCTCTATCTTTCAGTTTCCAGATGCCAGAACACCGCTGTAAATACCGCTTCAACACCCTTTTGAACTGGAGAGTCGGACGAAAAGTGAAGAGTGGAGTACTCTTTAAACTTTTCCACGCCGATCCAAGCACATCTCAAGTAAGAAATAGTTCCGTGATTATTACTGTTATAATCTATGTTTCAGCGCTTCGATGGCTCTCTTGATACAGATCTCAATCTATTTCAAATCTACTCCTTGAATAAACAAAGGAGATGGGAAATTCAAGAAAAGATTAATCAGAAATTCATGGAACTTTTGCAAGAATTAAATGAAAACTTGGAATTGATGGTGTTCCAGAGGACCTCAGTTTATCCGGGAATTGACTGTAAGTCGTATTTCGACAGAGTTTTATTTAAAACCATTAAATTTTCTTATCCTATAGCGCCGTGTTTTCCATACTTCACTATCTCTTTGCAAAGCTCAAAGATAAAAAAGCAGTACCAGATTTCTAAAAATGGGATGTATCAAGAACAGATATTCGGAGGAGTTGGGAGATTTGTAAGTGAACTTCTTATGGCCTAGAAGTTTTGATATTCAGTATGGCTCAACTACAAAAAACGTGCAAGATACACCGACAACTATGGAAGTTGTCACTTACCATATTGGTCAAGAACCGAGAAATTGGAAGAAAGTTTACACAAAGGACTTCTACAAGTGTCGATGGGACCGGCATGGTGAGTTTCAGAAGGTCCTAATGTCCTTATTGTATTATTTTTCTTTTCCAGATGGAACCTATCTCCGAAAAAGTCAGTTCGACCCGAAAAGTTTGAAGTATGATTTGGACGAGTTCTATGAGGATAACGATGAATTTGACCATGATATTATGGGTATCCCTTCTGAAATCCAATTGGAAAATCCTCAAAAATTCTACAATTTTATGGATCATCTTGTGGAGAAGCCAAGAAGGATGAAATTTGACTATGTGATAATTTATTAGCTTCTAAAAACACGGGTTCCGTGAACACAATATTGAATGCATATATCAAATAGTCTTCCAGTTTGAGATGGACGCTCTGGAATATTTTTCTGAATGGGTCCCAACATAAGTCCCAATTTACTTTGTTATAGACAAATATATGTCGTGTAAAGAAATGGTTTCAAGAAAACATTAAATTATTGTTTTATTGCAACTATATGCTACAATTTACTTGATCAAAAACTTTACAAACATACGAATAGGTCTTGGAACAAGTCGTAGATGTCCAATTCCCTCCGTTACTTCCCATTTTCATAATCAGACACAAATCTTGCTTCCTATACTCAACCATATTATTGTATGACAATGTAGACCCATCCGCCCACAATATTTTGTCCTTTGCAGCTACTAATCCTCCAAGATAAATTGAGTCACTTTTGATATCATCCATCGAAAGGAGGAATTTATTTTCTTCTTCGGATAAGACTGATACCAGATTCCCACAGCGAAGTTTACAGAAATCCGCGGCTTCCGAAAAGCTTACTTTCTTACTGTAATAGTTGTAGCAATAGTTTCCAAAGTGATTTTTGCATTTGGCTAGAAAAACACAACTTATTTTAAAAACTTTCAACAAAAAATGACATACTTGGTGTAGTTATACAAACCGAAACCAACTTTTGGTCACAGTCCCCACCAACCCATGGGGTACCCAATGTATCCGACACATTGTAGAACAAACATCCACCATTTGGAGATCCTGCAATGATTTCAGAATTAATCTACACCTAGCCCCTTACCGTCAGCATAAGCAGAATATGGAAATGGCCATTCACAAGAAGTTATTTCCGAATTGGTACACGTAAGTCCCAACCAGGTACGATTGTACTGGTGGTGTTCCTGCATGTAGGCGCGGAATTCCTTGTCTTCCTGTTCAGTCTTAATAGTTAGCAGATAAGAAGAACTGAGATGACATCGATCCCTCGCATCCGACCATGTTAGAGGTGTAGTATAGAGTTGCAAACAGTTTTTCCCGACCAGGTCGTACCCATCGGGACATGTAAAGAGTGTTTCTGAAATTATTGTTTTAAAAAAGGTGAGTTATGCAAGACTTACCTCTGGATCTTATAGCTTTTGTAATAAAATGCTCCGTGGGGGATACTGTAGTGGAGCCTTCGTCACCACTACACTTGCCTTTGAAGGCAAAAAAGAACATTAATAGGAAGAAAATTACGATTAAAATCACATTCATTAAGCCGATTAGCATAACTTTGTAAAATCTGTTATTCATGTTGTAGCGGAGGATTCCGAAGTGGCGTTGTCTTCTGAAACCATTTCTCGTTATGTAAGCAGAGATTTGAATATTTCAACGCACTCCACTGGCTCAAAATCCGGTCTTGGCTCCTCATTTGCCACCTCAACTATCGTCCTCTCTCTGATACTTGGTGAGGTACTTTGATATATTGAATCTTTAGACACACTAGCTCGAGACATATAATTTTGGAATTGTCCTAGAAACCTGTACTAAAAAGTTGTTATAAGTCAAGTAACTCACGTTTTCTTGCTTGTCGTTCCGCATATATCTGTGAAATTCTGTTGATCATTTTGTCAGTTTTGCAAGAATGAAGAACAATTGTGGTCTGCCTGCCATTTCTTGATTTTCAGTCATAAGTCAAATGACTGATAAGAGAAAACACTTTCAATTTAAAACGATTGGTTTCACAAATCAGATAAGAAAATTATTTTTTGAGATTATAAACTATTTCTCTCCGCATGAATTAAATACTGAAATTTTCTATTTTTTTATTCTGAATTCCCTCTCTTCTAGTGCTAATTTCTCAATTTGCACAAATGGATTCAGCGAAATTTACAAAAATTGCTATAAAATATTGCCGGATCACGTGACAGTAGCAGATCCAAAAAACAAGATGTGAGAGGGCTTATGGTGCTGCAATTCTAACTATTCATATAGTACTCCTTCTAACTGATTTTGTTAATCGATTTCTGAAATTTCACTCAGACGACTTCATCACAAAAATCCATGCAAGGTATCGGTGAGACTCGAATATTATTAGGCATGTATTGCGATCAATACACTCCAGAATCTAGTCTCTTGGATTATTTACAAGGAAATGCAGTTTTGAAAAATCGATTTTCATTAGGTTCTCCATATATAAGTTAGGTTGTCAAGATTTATTTGTGAACGCAGAATATTATAATAATTTCATTATAACATGTGTTTAACATCTTGCACCAGCTTTTCTCTTACATACTGGCCATGCAGCACTTGCACAATCGACTGATTGCCAGTCACCACTTATATAATTCATATAAATACAATTCTGGTCCGTGGTGAACTTTTTTGGTTTCAAATTATTGTAATCTCTTGGAGAGCCATCGAGCCACATAACAAGATCTTTTGCCGGGGCAACACCACCTAACAATAGATATCCAGTGATATTAAACATGGACGTCACAAATCGGTTTTCCAGTTCTGAATGGATAGATATGAGGTTAGAGCATATTCGTTGGCAGGCGTCTTGAGCGTCAGTGAATGTGAAGCCATAGTCAATGCGGGTGTAGCAGTGCTTGTTGTAGTTGAAGTCGCAGTAGTCTGAAAAAGAAATTTTAGCCTGGGTTGAAATACTCCAATTAGCAGAATCATCACTTCCTAATCCAGGATCCAGATGTTCTTACCATTAATAGTTGGTGGCATCTCACACAAATATGACAATTGATCCACATCACAATTTCCATTCCCCCACTGACCAGCATCTGGCAAGCTCTCATTGTACAAATAGAACACACAATTGCCATACCCCACGTTTGGGGACCCTGAATACTTTTTGAGGTAATTATCAACTAATTGGCTTACCTGTCACAAAATTACTGTACGAAGTCAGATCGCCTTGTCCAAAATCCCATTGACAACTCGATTTATCATTCCCAGTGCACTGAAGCCCTATCCAGATTTTCCTCAAATCCTGGGATTTTAAATACTCCCCGATTCCTCTGTTTTCTTCTCCACTTTTAATGACCACAAGGCTAGCACCTGTCTTACTACATATCTCATAGGCACTTGTTTGAGATGCAGGTTGAGTGATTAGCTTTATGCATTTGTTACTGACGAGTGTATAGCCCTCAGTGCAGATAGAGTTAGGGTCTAAAACTGGATATTATATAGAAAACTTGAGAGTATGATTACTTGTAGTGGGAAGAGGCGCTGGTCTTGGAGTAGTAGTAGTTTCGGGTGAAGAATTGACAATGGTGGCTGCAATTTTCAAAAATTTGAATCTAGAACTACCTTCTTTTTCTGTTTTTGTACCTGTCGCAACAGTTGTTATTGTCGTAGTTGTTGTGGGTGCCTGGGTAACTGTAGGGATAGGAACTTTACAAATAAAAGGGAACGTTTTGGAACACTCTGTAGTTGTCCAGTTTCCACCGATTTTCATCAGTAGACATGGTTCTTTATTATTATAGTCTTCTGTAGCAGACAAGCCGTTGTAATTCATCGGTGTCCCATCTATCCATACCACATAATTTTTCGAGTTAAGAATTCCTCCTAGCCAAATATAATCGCTTTGGATTTCCTCGATGGCTTGCAAAAAAATATTTTCTGGTCTTGAGTGAATAGACACTAAATTTCCGTTTTGATGTCTACAGTAATCCAGAGCGTCTGTGAGTAACATCGGCTGACTATAATAGTTGTAGCAGTGCATGTTAAAGTTATTAGTACAGTTTGCTTCTATAGTTTGTGGCAGCTCACAAACATAGGATAGCATCAGACCACAATTATCACAGGTCCATTGCTTGCCAAGTACCCCGGAAACGTTGTAATATAAACAACAATCATCTGCAAGGGTCCCTGAAATAAGTTGGGATTTAAGGGGATTGATCCAAAGCCCACCATCCTCAAAAGCCACGTAACTGAATGGCGCCTTCTCTCCGTCATCCCAGACACAGGTCGTATTGTCTGAACCGTTACATGTCAACCCCATCCAACTTCTATGATGACGGTGGTTCATCCAGGCTTGGAATGCTTGATCTTCCTGGAATCAATTTCTGAAGTGTTAGTTGATCTATGTACTTACATGTTCACTTTTAATGGTGAAAAGTGTGGAGCCACGGGTGTTACAAACTTGCTCCGCTCCTTGGTGTGGAGGTAAATCAATGTTCACCTGCCAACATTTGTTCGAAACTAAATCGAATCCATCTGCGCAAGTATACTTTAAGGAGGCTGGGACCATACTGGGAGTTAGTTCCGTGGGGGATACTGTTGTAGAGCCTTCTTTATCGTTGCTGTGGGGGTCTTTGTGATTCAAGAAATGGAGAAAGAAGAGTGCAGCAACAAAGACACCAATTATGATAATATTAAGTAATCCCACTAGAATAATTTTTCGAAACTGACTATCAAGAACTCGATTTAGCAAAGCGAAATGTTTCTGCTTACTGAAATAACATTATTTTATAGAAAAAATGTACAGAAAAATCTAAACAACCCACTTGATTGATCCCATCTCCGTTGTATTGGAAGTTGACCCGTTGGAAGTAGACCTATTTTCATTTCCAGATACTGATGTTCTATTTCCAAAAGCATCTGGAAATAGTACACTTTCCCGTTTGCTATGAATGAAAACTCACGCTTATTGAGTTGGCGCTCAGCATATAACTTGTCTCGCAGGGAAGCCATGATGGGAAGAAAGAGAATCGACAATTTTATTAATTTTAATTGACAAAGAGTGCTAGTTGCCGTATCATTTCTGTCCGTTTTTTTTTCTCTCTGAGAGTTATTGAAAATTATTGACTACATTCCAGACCGGTTGAGTCATGGGTTCTGTTTCCTACATTGTAATTCACACTCAAATAATTTCAAATGTCGGTTAATAAGATTATGTTATGGGATTTAAAAAAAGTGTTTATCGAAAAAGGTCAGAAAAATAGTTGTTTTCCTGTGAGGAAGAGAGAGCCGAGAATTTGAGAGAGACGCAGAACGTACGATTAAAGGCGCACACATTTATGAGCAAGGGTCTCACCGCGAACGGCGAGTCAATAGAGCGGCGGGCAGAGATATTCAAATCATTCTACGTGCGTTTCTAGCTATCAAAACAACGCACCAAAAGCCTATAAACAAGTAATAAACATGTAATATCAATTTCTGTGTTTCTTGTAGATTATCGTTCACTATTCGATTGATACCGAAGCAGGAAAACGTATTATCCCGACCCGAATGGGGAGGAATAATGAAGTGTTTCTTCACTATAATTTGTGTATCCTTAGTATTTATTTCCAGTCAGACAGAGTTCTTAACAGTATGTCAATGAGATGTCAAAAAAGAAAAAAAAGAAACTTTATTATTATCAGAGGAATAGAAGAGTTATAATAAAATATTAGAATATTCCTTATTTGGTCGTTTACAAACATACCAAGAAGCTCTAAAACAATTATCAGTGTACCATATCCCATCAGTACTATTATCAATATCTACATCCATAAACAAACAATTTCCATTGTTAAAAGTACGCATAAACTGATAACCTTGATTTGAAGAATGTGAATTCATTCATTTCGCTTTTTCAGTACTAGAAATCTGGATACGGAAGCCACGAGTCCACAGGGCTGAAAAAAAACTGTTTGAAGCATTTAACAAGCAAAACTCACAAAGAGCTATACATTTTGACTTCCAACACTTCTGTTTTGCTGCTTGCATAGACATAGTTAACAATTATTTGGTAGGGGGCATTATTTTCCAAAATTGGGTGATCCAACATAGAATTTCCGTCAATCTCTTTGAAAATGTTGGATGCCGACACGTTCCCATAATTATCTACAATGGCATAGTTGCTGCTTTGAAAGTTGCTGTCTCGTCCTGTAACGTTTGCTCTGTATATGTGTACGTTCATCTAAAGCCTTATTACCATGATTTTGAAACGTAATGACTATAGACATCGGTCCAGTTTCATCTGTTTGAAATGGTCTAATGAACGTATTAGTAGTTACTCTTCCTTGTCCTGATATCCAATAACTTCTAGTAACAATTTGATATACTCTGCTCAGCTCGTAAATTGTTTGGTACACATCGTTATTCATGTATCCTGTCGCTTGAAAATCGCAGAATCCATTGGTTGCTTGAGTGATTTCACACATTAGACTCTGTTCTGAACCGCCAGATGGTGTGGTGTCGGTTACGGTATTAACAAAAATGTGGTGTTGGCGGAGTTGCTGGATGAGATCAGAAGTGTCCTCTTGATTTGGGTATCTTCTCATGACAATGTATACAATTGCACCGCAAAGTGGGCATTCCTTGTTGGCCAGAAAACTCTATAAAACACCTGATGACCAGAACTTGAACCGTTGAACTTCCTACCCGAATAAGACTCAGAACATCACTTCCATTATCTCGACTGGGGAACTGTAATGTGGAATTTGGCATAAATGCGGCGACGGAATTACTCATTTCTCTGAAAATGTTATTTAATTCTCACTGATGGTGAGTCTACTTTTCACTCACTCCCTCGATTTGTGATAATGAATTACGTCATCCGTGGAATCAAACCGACGATTTGCATAGCATACGATTCTCTTACTCAAAACGAACCTCACAACATATTCACGTGCATTGTTTATCAATTCAAATGGGAGGTCATTGGAGTAGGCAAATAGAAATGTTTTATTCGATCGTGGAGTACATCCTGAAAAGTTTTGAATTATAGAAAACACGTGCGTGAGGTCTTAACAACCATCTGGAGGTAACGGTGAGAGAGATGGCACAGTAGTGTATGTGAATTGAGTTTTAGTAGTAGTTGATGTCAATCGTGCTACAATAGTAGATGTCAATTGAGATACAGTAGTAGATGTCCCTTCTTTATCGTTGCTATGTGGACTTTTGTCTCCAAAGAAAACGAGAACAAATAGCACGCCGGCAAAAATGCCAAGAATAATAACATTGAGCAACGCGATTAGAACAATTTTTCGAATCTGACTATTGGCAACTCGATGAAAAAGGGCTAAGTGGTGCTGTTGACTGAAACAATTGAACACTCAGCATATTTTTATTTAAAAAACAAGGAATTCACTCACTTTACTGGCTCAAACTCTGTTTTTAATTCATCACTTGTATCCACCGGATTGTTTTCAATTTGCAGATTTTCAGACACTGGAACTCGAGAAGACTCATTTTCAACTAACTCTGAAAACAAATATTATCACAATCTGTTATATGAAGCATTTTCACGTCTATTATTTCGTCGGTCTGCTTGAATTTTTCGGAGTCGGGAAAGCATTACAGTGAAGGAATCAGTTGTCTAATTTTAGAATCATCGGCTTGCTGCTAAATAAGGAATACAAATACTAGGAATAATAGGAATACACAAGTTATAGTGAAAAAACACTTCATTTCCTTCAATAAACACTTTTCTTTAATACCCTCAACATAATCCTATTAATCAACAATTATTTGTGTATAAATCAAAATGAAATAAACGGAACCCATGAATCAACCGGTCTGAAATGTAGTCAATAAATTTTCATACTCTATAATCCATGCCACTTACGAAAAACTATAATACTGTACTTCAATAATATCCTTCCTCTCTTCTCCATACTCACAGATGATAGATATTGTATAAGTGACATCATTGTTCATTACAAAATGGTCAAGTTTATTAATTCTCCTTTTTCAGTACTAGAAATCTGGATACGGAAGCCAAGAGTCCACAGGGCTGAAAAAAGTTGTGTAAAAGCATTTAACAAACAAAACTCACTAAGCGCTATACATTTTGACTTCCAACACTTCTGTTTTGCTACTTCCATAGGCATAGTTAATAGATAGTTGGTAAGTGACATTATTTTTTAGAACTGGTTGATCCAAAATCGAGTTCCCGCAACTCTGTGTGAAAATTTTAGATGCCGCTACTTCCAAAGAACTGTTTACAATGGAATAAATGCAGCTTTGAAAGTTGGTGTCTCGTCCTGTAACGTTTGTTTTTTATACATTCATCGAAAGCCTCATTACCATGATCTTGAAACGTAATGACTATAGACATCGTTTCATTCTCATCTGTTTGAAATGGCCTAATGAACTGAGGGAGATTTACTCTATCTTGCCCTGATACCTTATAACTTCTAGTAACAATTTGAAAAACTCTGCTCAGTCCGTATATTGTTTGATACACATCATCGCTTAAGTTTTCCGTCGTTTGAAAATCACAGAATCCATTGGTTGCCCGAGTGATTTCACACATTAGACTTTGTTCTGAACCCCAGATGGTGTGGTATCGGTTACGGTATAAACGAAAATGTGGTGTTGGCGAAGTTGCTGGATGAGATCAGAAGTGTCCTCTTGGTTTGGGTATCTTTTCATGACAATGTATACAATTGCACCGCATAGTGGACATTCCTCGTTGGTCAGAAAATTCTTTAAAACCTCTGATGACCAGAATTTGAACCGTTGAACTTCTTACCCGAATAAGACTCAGAACATCACTTCCATCATCTCGATTGGGAAACTGAGACATGGGATTTGGCATAAATGCGGAGACCGAATCGTCGAATTCTCTGAAAGTGCTATACGTTTCTCAGTTAGTCTACTTTTCACTTGCTGCTTTCTTCTTTCTCCTTTGTGATAATGAATTATGTCGTTCGTGGAATCAAACCGACGATTTGCAAAGCACACGATTTTTTCATTCGAAACAAAGTCCAGAATCCAGCCACGTGCTTTTTCGATCAAATTATATGGGAGATCATTGGAGTAGGCAAATAGAAATGTAGAGTCCGATCTTGGAGTACATCCTGAAAAGATTTGAATCAAGGGAATTCCGTGAGTGATATCTTAACAACCATCTGGAGGGTACGTAGAGAAAGATGACACTGTTGTAGGTGACAATTGTGTTACAGTAGTGGATGTCCCTTCTTTATCGTTGCTATGCGGATCATTGTGATTTAAAAAAAGGAGAAAAAAGAGTACAGCCACAAAGACACCAAGTACAACAATATTGAGTAATCCAATTAAAATAATTTTTCTGTACTGACTGTGAACCACTCGGTTTAGCAAAGCGAAATGTTTCTGCCTACTGAAACAATATTTTTAACATAGAAATAATCCAAACACTCCACTTGACCAGATCCATCTCTATCGTAGGATCCTCATTGGATGCTGACTCATCTTCATTTCTAGATACCGATGGTCTATCTCCAAAAGCATCTGAAAATAGAACAGATTATAATTTACTTCTAGGAAAATCTCTCACGTTTATTGAGTTGCCGTTCAGCATATAACTTGTCTCGGAGTGAAGCCATGATAGGAAGAATGAGAATCAATTATTTTATCAATTTCAATAGAGAGAGGGTGATAATTATCTGATCATTTCTGTACGTTTTTTCCTTTTTATTTTCTGACAATTTAATCAATATTTCAATTCAAAAATTATTAACGTTCGACAACTTATTGCACGGAAATTTCCTTATTTATAAAAAAGTTATTTAGGTGTGTTTGGAGGGCATTCGTAGTGTTTTGAACTAGAAAGAAGAAGGCGATTTAGCTGACAATTCCGAGGCCGCGGTTTTAGTAATTGGTCCTGCAAATAACACGATTTAGCGGAGACTCATGTAACATAAGTTACCATTAGTAGGTAAAAGTTTTGATGTAGTCAAGTGTTTTGCAGTCACAGTAGTCACTACTGTAGAGGAACCATACAACGGCTTTGCTGTCGTAGCTAACTTCATTACAGTAGTTGAACCAATTGTAGAAATACTCGGCACTACAGTACTACTTGCACTTTGATCTGCAGGTTTCGGAACTACAAAGTATAGAATAACGAATATGACAATGCCTAGAATAAGTAGGCCGAGTAACACAAAGGTAGCTATTTTGCAGTACTTGAATACTCGATCTGACGATTTTTCAACTGAAGCTATAGGAGGGGTTTCTGAGATATAAAGAAATGTTTTGAAATAATTCTTGTACGAAACTCACCAATAATTTCTGTCGTCGACATGTTAGTTGTTAGTTGTACATAAATTCTCAAAACTAATTCGTATCAGGGAATTGATTGAATTATTTAGGATTATTAACGTTATCAGTTTTTAAAATAAGCGCCCTTTGTAACATCCGGGGCACCTGATCCAATAAGGTGTTAGTGGGAAAGACGCTTCTTCAACCTCAACTTTTATTTGTTGGACATTTCAGACCAGTCGGTCTCTTACAAAAGAATCTAGCCGTCTCATAACAATAATCAGTACCCCAAATCCCATCGATTTTAGTATTGAAATTGATATCTACATACAGACAACCTCCATGATCAAAAAATTGTAAATTATTATATGTCACAGGAGAGAAATCGGACCAAACTATAATATCAAGAGTCGGCCCGACTCCTCCTAACCACCATCTTGCTTGTATATCGGGAATCGTGATTAAGTAACGATTTTCTAGGGCGGAGTGGATGGATACTAGATCCGCGCACATGTTGGAGCAGAATCTGACGGCATCTGCAAAGGAAGCGTTGACATCGCTAGGGAAGTAGCAGTTGTGGTTGTAGTTGTAAGGGCACGGATCTGGAATTGAATCAGTATTCGATTCATAAGCACAGAAACCGGTACCTTCACTAGTCTGTGGCACTTCACACATAACCGATCTCCTGCTCTCACAATCACTGCTATACCATTTCTTGTTATACTTTAATATATAAACACAAGGTCCTTTTGTAACATTCGGATAATTATCTCCAAACTTATTGTATTCATCTGCAGTACCTCTATCATAAGACCAATTGCAAGAGGCTGCTACTGTAGACTCGTTACAAGTCATCCCAAGCCAAACTCGATCATCGGCGTTTTTTGATATGAGGTAAGTCTGAAGATGATCGTTTTCCTAAAAAAATAATCGTTGAGAAAAAGTGACTAAAATGAAATTTCTTACAACGTCATCTTGAATCTTTATCAATGATGCCCCATTGTACTGCAGACATTCGGCGTCCGCACCAGATTGATCCATAAACTTATGCACATATTTCCAACACTTATTTTCTACTGAGTCAAATCCATCTGGACAAATTGCAGTAGATTTTAAGAGTTGTGAGTAAATTACAAGGAATATTAGAATGTACTTCATGATGACACAAAAGATTGATTAACAATGAATATTTCTCTATCGTTAAAAATATTATCCTATTAAATTGATAAGAAACAATAACTTTCGCAGTTCAACATTTTTTTAATTTTACATTCCCATGCGGGTTATGTAAGATCGCAAAATTCTTCTATTTCGAAAATTTCCGTTTGACTTTAGGGTAAAACCACGTATATCAACAAAGGTCCGTGCCCATTCTTACCACTTGACACTTAGATTTGAGTACTCTGAAATCAAAAGCAATTATCTTCAGATCAGAATATACATTGTAAGGTTATTTAAATGAACTGATAAGATCATAATTTGAAACACCAATTGCAGCGCTGTCGACTTCTGGGTTCCACCTGCAAACTGAATGAGAGAACTTCACAATTTTGGTTTGAAAATTGTTGTTTCTTATTTGTACACATAATATGATTATAAAATTGTCATTAGAAATTTATTTTTTTAATAATAATGAGAGTGATTTCTGTGTATTTCTTTCTGATAACCTCCAATCAAAAGTCGTTATCCTCTCTGTATCGTTGCTTCAATTCCGCCATAGTAGGGATATCCAACGTGGCATTTGATAAAGCCCTGTAGCAGCCTTCTATCCTTTTATTGTTGGATGGCTCGTTCTGAAATTGATTTTGTAGAATATCAGTTAAATCCCTCACTCACCTCCAACAAATAAATGAGCCTCTCAGCTTCTTCAATAATTCCCTTCACAGCTTCCTCGATATCTAGTAAGAACGTCTTCCCAGTCTCCTCGTACATTCTTCTCATTTCCACTTTTTCCGCTATCATTACCGATTTCTGATTGGAAACTGCTGATAAGAAATCGCTCATATCTATCTTATACGCCACTTCCACCTCCTTGAAAGAGTTCCTCAACTTGTTGAGTCTAGCCGTCCAATTCTTCTTTATAATCTCATTGCAGAGTTTCATATGAAGCACTTTTTCTATTTGATAGAACTGCCCCTCCACTTCCTGCCTTCTAAACTCTCCTTTTTCTCTGAGAATCTTCAAATCTTCCTCCAATTTCTCTTCCATTTCCTTTCTTTGCTTTTCAATCTTCTCCTCCTGTTCAAACAGCTCTTGGTTTCGTGTTTCTTCTTCAGCGTTGAAATTCAGTTGTTTAGTTTGGAAGGTATGGTCCATATTGGAAATCTTTTCTTGATACATGGCATGAGATTCCTGGCGAGATTTTTCCAACTTTTCGCGTTCAAATTTTCCAAGCTCAATGAGTCGGGCGGTTTCTAGAGCGGCGATCTGTAATCTGTCTGTCTAGATGTCTGTCTAGATGTCACTTCCAACTCACCTTATCCTTATAAAACTGATCCATCTTGCTCTTATCTGTAAGTTCCTCTAGCACCCGCTGACTCTCCAACTTCCGTCTCTCCAATTCTTGCTGATCTTTTGTGCTCATTTCTTGCAACTCCCTCATCAATTGCTCACTTCTTGCTCTTTTTTCTTTAGCACGTTCCTCTCGTTTTTTCTCATCTTCCAGTCTGGAATTATTCAGTTTTTTTTGGGTTAAGTTTAAAAGTTATATCGAGTAGAGAATAGACTTACTCCATTTTCCTTTTTATTTCTTCTGTTGCTATTTGAAATTCCAACAACTGTTCATCAAAGGTTTGGGTATTGAATCTTTGTGGCTCACTAGTTCCTGTGCCAACTACAGTACCAGGCACAGGATCCAACAACAAATTGATAAAAGTTTTGACCTCATTCCAATAGTATCCAAGATCCTGGAACACAAATCATCGAGGACAGGACACTAGAATAAACTCACCGGTCCAAGTCGAAGTAGGAACTCAACAAAACTAATGAAAATTTCAAAGACGCTGACAACTTCAAACCCTTCGTTTGTAGTATGTACAGTACCTGGGAAGTTTTGACTGGGGGTACGGGTAGACGAACCATTCTCGATTGTAGGAGTGGATGGGCTGGTTTCAGATGATGTAAATGTTCGGTTCATTCTTCAATTTTTTATTTAAATTTTGAAATAAAAATGCAATGAGACTAAGCGAGTGGCGTGTAACAAACAAGAGAGAAGAATGATGATAAGGAATAGAAGAGGAGGAAAGGGAGTGACATCAACAATTAAGACTGAGCAATAGTATTTTTTTGTAAACAAGTCAATTTGAAGACTGAGCAATATTCAAAAAGAAATTATGGTGGATCATCAATGTCGTTTTGTTCCTCCTCACTGTTGTCATCTCTATCCGAATCTATGTAATCTATATCCGAATCAAAATCAAGCAGAGAATTTAGGTCATCATTCAATTTAGCTGCATTTTCATCGGCGATTTCTCGGGATTGGTGTAAACAGAACTGATACTATCTTCTCAACTATTTGTTGTTTGTTTAGAATTTTATAGAAAACTTCATTATGTTTTTAATTTTCAAAAATCAAAAATCTGTAATTCAGATTAAATTTATTTCAATTCAACATTTTTCTTGTTTCCACTATCAACTCTTGGAGTCAGGGCATCGTTTTCATTCTCTCCTTTGTCTTCTTTGGTCTCAACCTCCAAATCGTTCAGCAGAGAAATCAAATTTTCATTCAATTTTGCGGTGTTCAAGTTGTCGGTTTCTGAGCCTCTGTAACAAAATATATTTTTCGAACAGAACTATCCAGATGTACTCACCTGTTCATAATGTTGTTGTAGATTTCTTGTGATGGCTTTCTCAGATTTTCGTTCGCCAAATTTGCCGCCTGAATATTTTTTTTTCAGAATGATTCCCAAATAAGTATAAAACCTTATCCTTTTCCAGCTGCTCCAGTCGACTTTTCTCCCTCAATTCTTCAATTCTTTTTTCACTTTCACGTTTTCCTCTCTCGAAATCCTCAGCATATTTCTTACTCTCCGCTTTCATTTCTTCCATTATTTCCTCCAATCTAGTTCTTTTCGCCGTCATTTTTTCTTCAAATTCTTTTACAATTTTTAGTTCATCTTCCCTGAAAAAAAAAGAATTAAAAAGTATTACACCTGGTAAAAAATATTACGTTTGTGCGGATATTTCACTTTTGGTATTCACACTTGAAATCGGGCATGTTATTGTTGGAACAGGAAGATCTTCGATTTTAAATGTGTGTTTTGGTCCAATGAGTCTTCGGAAAAGACGACATAGAAAGTTATACCCAGTGATTAAAATTGAACCAGCAGGTATGTGAGTGATGAGACTCTAAAACACAAAAATTGAAGAAAAAAACTTTTCAAAATATCAATAAAACTCACCGCAATTTGTTTTCTGTAGTATTCTATGAAGCCGTAGAGCCGGTGAAGAAAATGTTCATGTTCAGAATCAGATGAAGGGTAGAGCAAAGCGTCCATTGAAAATTGACCTTTAGTATTTGCAAAAAAAACCAATGAAACGTCTTCAATTTACCGTAAAAACTGTATTAGAGCGACACCTTTAATAGAACGACACCTCTATCAGAACGACAGCAAAATTTGGCTCGAAAAATAGAGCGACAGCCTCTAGTATACCGACAGCCTCGAATAGACCGACAGCCTCTGAAAGACCGACACCCTTCTGAAACTACTGTAGTTCCTCAGACAGAAGCTGCCGTGGTGTGTATTTTTGACTGTTTCTCTGTTTTTTTAGGGTTTTTTTGTTGATTTTTCATTAATTTTCCATGTTTTTTTCTACTTATTTCCCTTTTAGTCGCATAAATTGAACCTGACTGATTTCAGAATGTGAAATCAGTTTGATGATCTTGCGACGCACCACGGAAAATGCAAAAAAAGAAAAAAGTTTCTTGACAATAAAGTTTATGAAAATTTTTTGAAAACTTCGTTCGAAAAATAAAACGACAGCCTCTAGTAGAACGACAGCCTCTAATAGAACGACAACAAAATCCTGTTCGAAAAATAGAGCGACATGTAGCTCTAATACAGTTTTTACGGTATATACAAATAAGAGTGAGGAAGGAAAAAATGTCAACAGGTTGAGTGTAATACACAACACGCCCAATAACAAATCAAAAAGATTTGAAGGTCAGAAAATAAAGATGAGCAATGGAAAGTGTAAACAAGTCCAGTTCAACTAGATTACAACTGAAGATTAAAGTCCAACTACTGAATTATATGACACCGGTCCAGGCTCATTCAGAAAATTTTATATACATAATTATGAAAACAATATAGGATTGGTAATAATATGTAAACATTTCTCAATGAATAGTTTCAAAGTTCCAAATTTAAATCTGCTTCACCCAACTAAGCGGCTTCCATATTTTTGCTGCAAGTCGATTTATAATCTTTTGCCGTCTTTCCAGAATATCATCTTGTTGTTTCTGAATCTTTGCCAGTATCTGGGTTCTCAAGGATTTGGTTTGATTTCTTCGCAGTTTCGGGAGCTTGATGATTCGTTTTGTGTGAAGTACAGGGATTTTGATGGCTGGGTGTGGAGTCTAAACACAATTTTGTGTCAAAAAGTTGTCAATTTTGTAATTAATCACCTTAATTTCAGGAGCTTTTTCTGTAATAAGCTCCTCGGGAATGTCAGTCATGAAGTAGGTTTCTTCACTGAAAATTTCTCATTTTCAACCTTGAAATCTCCTAAAACCAAAACTCACTGAATCTTCTCTATATCCCTCATCAAAATATCCATGATATGCGGGTCAATTGTTGCAGAAAACATAAATTTCGATTTACTCTCCAAGAATAAGCCAATCAGTAAGCCAAGAGCCAAAGGAGCACCATGGAGAAGGATGTAGGACAAGTTCATGACTTGCAAAAGTTTTGCAAATGAAAATATAGGAAGCGGATAATTAAATAATGAAAGCTGTGTAAATAATAAAGACAGGAAGTGGTCACATGGAATATATTTTGTACAAGATCACTCTTTATCAATCACATTTTTCAAAAGTTTATCATAATCATCATACTCAGAGCTTTCCAGTTTCTTTTCTGTGAATATTTTGTGAGCAATAATTCCTATTGCAGCTCCAACGGTAGCTCCGATGAACAGACAAACAATAGATTGAGTTGTTTTCTAAAAATTGAGAATGTGGGTACAAAATCTCACGAACTTACATCCATAACAGAAATATAGAGAGGTCGACGAATAGATGGCCGGAACAGTTGTCCTTTGCTTATTGGCCGAAAATTTAGTCTTAGGAATAAACAAAAGAGTGGAAATTGATGGTAGAAATGCTGAGTGATAAGACTGGTAATGAATAATAAGACATTTACTCAGGTAGTTGCGAAAAAAAAACGGGATTTCTCAAAATATAGTTAACTATTAACCAGATTCTTCAACTTTTTATCATAAGCTTCATACTCCGATGCCTTATTTTTTCTATGTGGCGATATTAGCGCAGCAACAAGTCCTCCAATAACTATTGCAACAACAACAACCACAATGCCTACTGTTTTCTGGAATACAGTTCTTATAACTGGGCTTCGCCTAAACTGAGAAGACTTACAGTCATTTTAGAATATTTAGTACTTAAAACAATGTTCAGTGAGAAACTGGGGGTGTGTGTAAGTCATTGCCGGAAAATTTATGATAAGACGAGGAGGTGGAGTTGACAGAGTTGTTACATAGGTGATAATAAATTTAATATTATAAAAAAAGTTACATACGAGACTATTTTCACTTTTACGGAATAGTCTTAAGATATGATGGAAGGAATATTACACAGCTAGCTGATAATTAGACTGCAAGTGCCTAAATGTAGAAAACAGGACAAACCGAAGTACAGACAGACAACTATACGGACAAACGGACAGACAGACCGACATCCAAACAAGCAGGTGCACACACACATTTATGGGTAAAGGACCGACAGACACACAGACAGACACCGGGCCTCCATCAAGAACAAATGTTTTTTTTCTGAAAGTTCAAATAAAAACACCTTTCTTAAAGTAGTAAATAATTTATTAAAGCTTGTATTTTATTAAAATAGTCTTTTTCACTTTTTCATTTTTTCTCAATCAGTTTTCCACAGTCTTCCTGTTCCGCTTCCCTTCACTTGTCTGCGGACGGGGCTTCCTCTCCTTTTTGGATTCTCTCAACTCATCCAACAGCTTTTTGATCGTCTCCTTTTGTTTTGTCAACTCGGCGAGCACCCTCTCCTGGTCGGCGACGAAGTTGGGACCGCCCACTGAAATATTAGAGGAATTATGAATGGAATTTTTGCAATTTTTTAATATTACTTACATTCCTCACACCTTGCAAAAACCGCCATCAATTCCTCTTTCTCCTTTTCTCTCTCTTTTTGTTCCTCCTCTGTCAAGTAGTATCTTTTTTCAAATTCTGTTTTTTCTACAGCTTCCTCTTTTAGAGTACTGACTTCTTTTTGAGTGCTACTTTCAGCAATTTCCTCGTCATCAGATATTTCGAGGACTTCTTCTACCTCATCTTCTTCATCTTTCTCGTCTATTTTGGTTTTCTTGGCTTTGTCGGATTCAGAAGAAGCGGGTTGTTCAGCTGGACGCTTTTGGGAAGGAATCGACATGGTTAAGGGCTGAAATAGAAGAAAATTAGTAGGAAAAGATAATGTATATGAGGTCGAGAATAATTTATACGAGAAAAATTCTTAAAAATTATATTTTTGGGGATAAACTAGAAGTTTCTACAAATAAAAATGGCTGGTAACATGATTTTAAAGTGATTTTTCGCAAATGTAAAGAGTTTTCTGTACATAATTTCAAAACAGTTCGGTTAGACTATTTTTAAAAACAACAATTACAGAAATTTCAGCAAATCTTAAAGAATCAACTAGAAAATAAAAAAATAAGAAAATTTTAAGATTAAAAAATAATGAGTTACTGGTAAACTGGTTGTAACGTTATTTTCGATTCAAAATGTTTAAATTGTCTGTAAAATTAATGTCAAAAGTCAAGAGGTTTTTCAAATCAAGACGTTTTCAAATTAGAATTTCAAAAAACTCGGTTAGACAACAATTTTTAACATTCAAGCAGCAAACAATACGTAAAAATGAATTTAAGGCATAGACCTTTGGTTTTCTAAGATTTATTTAGCTAAAAACTTTAATTTTTGAGTGAAATAATTCATTATGCCTAACTTTATTGAATGTTCATTTGAAAAGTATTCAAAAAAAAGTCCGCCGAAACCATCTATTTCCATTTCTTAACAAGCCTCCTCCACACAAAAATCGATATCCAAAAGAGCCCCAAGCAGTCACACAAGCACACACATTCATATAAATGTATTCCCTCCTCGTGGCTCTCCACTACACTCGCTACGCACTAGTAGAGAGAACAGCAGATGGTTCAGGAGCACGAGGGGGGCAAATGGCGCAGTGGAGAGACGGAGAGAGGGAAGAGACGGAGGAGAAGAAAAAAGGAATGGAAGGGGGAAGGAGAAGACGAATGCAACAGAAAACAGAGGAAATTGCAGACTTGATGAAAATGTTAGATGCCTTTTTCAGATTTGTTAGACCTGAGATTGCCGTAAATCTCAAAAGTTTGGGATAATTTCAAAGAAAAATCCTATAATCATAGAATTAAGTATAGAATTCCCAAACTAAATTGTTGTTCTTACATTTAATTATATAATTTGTTCCAGCCATTTTCAGGCAAGTCAACTCCTCTAACCAAAAACTAGCAACAAGAAAAGTCACAAAATAAATGAGCCACAAAAAGAAAAGGCAGCTGGAGGCCCCGGGAATGAGGGAACATTGGTGACAGCCGCTCGGTCAAGAAGGGGGGAAACGAAGCGAGAAAACGAAGCGAGGGGAGGAGGTTGCTGACAGATGGGGGGAAACATTTACGTCTTCTGTGTAATAGTGTTTGTTTGTCAGATTGAACGTTTTCATTTTATGTCATATTTATATTAAACTCTGAAAAATTCGGGTTCAGTGAAAACAATATTGAACATATCGAAGAGCATTGCAATATCCATAGTGTCCTCTCGTTTTAGTTGAATATTCTGGAAGAATGTTTTGTTTTAGAGCTTAGAAGGGCAGGTCGTGGAGTCAGTTTGGAGCTATAAGGCATGACCTATATCATTGGAAAGCTGAGAAAACTCTAATTCCAAATCTATACTTAATTTTTGTCCTGGAACCCTGGTACTCGAGAAATTGACACGATCCTCTCCGTTGGTATTTTTGTCATTTTTCTGAACTTTGATCTGATTTCTTTCAAAAACTAGGTTATGAGGGAGAAACTGAATTTATATTTGAAATCATCGTTTTCTCAGCTTTCCTATGATATAAGTCATGTCCCACGGTCATTTTTTCCAAAACTTAAATCTTAAATACTCACCAACATCTGATTCACAATCTGCATCATTCTCGCCAGCCTCGACGCATAATTCTTCCTATTATCCACAACACTCCCATCTGTACTCCTTGAATCCTCCTCCACAGAACTCTCCACTCCTTCCAGACTTCTACTTGTCCACTCCTCGTACTCCTCTTCATAATACTGATGCAAATTATTAGAGATCTGCTCCAAAAACCTCTCAGCAGCCGCCTGAGTCTGTCCCTGCAGTCGTCTTCCAGCATAATTCCATATTATTTGACATAAGATGAATGTGATCTCAGTTTCAGTCAGTTTCAGCTCAAGGAATGGTTTCACGATTATATCATAGTATTGGATCATTTTTCCACCGAATACACTGAAAATTTCCTATTTTTTTGGTTTTTGTCCTTATAAACTCACTTATTAAACCTTTCAAATCCATGATCCGAGACATTCGAGTAATCTATATAATAACTGCCAAGTCTAGCCGCTGAATCATGAGAATGCAATAGAATCTGAAATTATTTCTGGGTTTTAAGTTGAAAATCATTTTCAAAAGCTCGAGCTCACTTTCTCATCATAACACCTCTGTCCAAATATCTCCGCAGTCATTGTGTACCTCTCGAATCGACGCCAAACTGCCCACACTATTTTAAAGATTGCAATCTGGAAAATTTAAATTTTTTCAAGATATTTATAGTTTCAGAATCCAAAAAATCTCCAGAATCCGATCCTTACCCTTTCATGAGTCGGCAACTTCCTAAACTCATCCGAGTGCATCAACCAACTAGCCGTATCCCTCATTTGCACCTCCCACCAGGAAAACATCTCGTAGAATTTTATATTTACAAAAAATTCTGGATTCCAATTTTGCTTGGCTCTGATTTTATGTAAAGAGTGAACCATTCGTTGCAGGGGGTTCAAGTGGGATATCGAGTCCTCGTCGGGTAGGAAATACTGAAAATATTTCAGATTTTTTTTGCTGAAACAATAATACAACTCACTGTCTCCAATATTGCCCTAGACTTTTTAATAATCGCATTCACATCTATCAACATAGCAGGAGCCTGTGTCTTTGGATTTATCACACTGTACTCCACTCGGTTCCCAATTTCACATTCAGGTTGGGATGACGTCATTTGGAGGGATACTAGGTCCGTGGAAACTGAGGCAATGGGGGAGGAGTCTTGAGATTCTTCATCGTCTTTGATTACCTGGTCAGTGCGGACATCTGGAAACGGGGAAAATGTGATGGACTTCACAAAAAGTAGCTTACTTTCCGTTGTCATTCCCAAGTCTATACACTTCTTGAATCGACAAAATTTACACATTAGCTTCTCCTCTCCTGTACCAACTTTACATTTCCCGCTCCTCTTGCTACATTTATATTTTCTGTTTAACACCACTGTCCTCCTGAAAACAACATCACTCCAATATTCCGTTTCAGAAACTTTTGACCTACCGAAAAAATGCGGCACACGCCCTGCAAGTTTCGATTCCAAAATGGAGACCATGCCCGGTTTTTAGACAGATTTTGCATTTAACATTGAAATATGTCATTTCTGCAGAAGAGGTGGGCGCGTTCATTCTGGAAAAAATGAGACATCTGGATACACAGACTCAAGAACAGACAGGAACAAAAAAGAAGGTCATTGAGGCGGACATAGAACGGAAATACTGATACATTCGGACAGACAAACGGACATCTGGACAAACATAGACAGAAAACTGAGAAAACGGGAATTACATACAGATACCCTTATTTTTAATCTCCTAACTCAAAAAATACCAAAAAATTTGAATCTTTTACGGTTTTGTTCAATTAATTCACAAAAATTCCAAGCAAAACTGTGGAAACTATTCCACAAATATTAAAAGTGACGGTTTCTTTATACAAAATATGTTTAAAAACCGGGAAAAGTACAATGACTAACGGGGAAAAGTGTTTCAACTGATAAAGTCACAGTGAAGATTGAAAAGTTCAAAAAATCAGTACAATGAACACTTGGAATCACATGATTTTTTTCTAACAAATTACTAGGGAATTGAAAATTTTATGATTAAAGTTATAAAAAACTGAAATTTCACTGAAAACCCCAGTAAAAAAAACTATGAACCAGTCGATTTCCTGTCTCGGGTGAGAAGAGAACAAATTGACATGCATCATTGAGGAAAAGAAATAGAGATAGAAAAGTAAATAAAAGAGGAGAGAGATAGAATGAAATTGACGCAGGTGGTTGAAGATAGGGGGGGGGATGGTTTGTTAGTCATAAGTAAGGGAGGAATAGGGTATTAGAACAGACAAGTGTATTATGTAGTCTGTCTTAAAATTCGTAATCAGTGGTGGAGGGGAATGGTGGTGAAGGTGTGACAATGAGACCCTTCAATGACCATAACTTTTCAGACAGTGTGCCACCATACCAGGAATTGCCCAGTGATGCTAAATTTTGCAGGGTAGGTAGATTAAACAAAAAGCTTTATTTTTGTAGTTGACAACTTTTTTGTATAAGCTCACCTTAATAGGTTACAGTAAATCGAAACTCACAAATCCGATTTCTGAAAAATCCGACACTCTTTCAAAACGTTCCGTCTGTCCAGATGTCTGTTTGTCCCAAACTTGCACTACACTAACCGAAATGTCAGTAGTAATCTTTCTATGATAGCCTTCATCAACAATCAAAGTACCCAAGAACTACACGGAAGTAACAAAAAGAAACTGATGAAATCCAAAAAGACCGAAGGGTCTTGATTTCCAAAACGGACCTGACCTACAACAATTTCTAGTAAATTCACTTCCTTGTTGTGTTCTTTTTCGCTGAAGACTAACTAACGAATACAGCATTTCCTGGTGTTATCTTTTGTCCCCTCCCTTTCAAAAAGAGATATATAAAGACCAAGACCCCCATGATTTCAACCACCATCAGAAATGAAGTTACTTATTCTTGCTATCACTCTATTCGCAGTTGGTGTCCACTCTGGCGCGATTAGAGATCTGTCCTTCAGCCCAAACACCGAGGCCCCACTTCCAGCACCACCACATCATCCAGTTGTCAAAAGGGATTATGACCCCAGAACCGATGCACCAGTCAGAGTCCCACTGGACCCAGAAGTGGAGGGAGAAGACCGTGTGAAGAGAGACTATGATCCAAGAACCGATGCACCAGTCAGAGTTCCAGTAAATCCAGAAGTGGAGGGGGAGGATCGTGTCAAGAGAGATTATGATCCAAGGACCGATGCACCAGTCAGAGTTCCAGTAGATCCAGAAGTGGAGGGGGAGGATCGTGTCAAGAGAGATTATGATCCAAGGACCGATGCACCTGTGAGAGTTCCAGTGGACCCAGAAGTGGACGGAGAGGAGCGTGTGAAGCGTGACTTATCCTTCAGCCCAAACACCGAGGCCCCTCTCCCAGCACCAAAGAATCATCCAGTGAAGAGAGAAAGTGATCCAAATGGCCATTAAATAATTGGATATGTGAACAACTGGTTTTGAATTATGTACCTGTAATAAATGTATTTTTACAAAAAAATGTTTCCTGAGTATGACTAATACTCTTTTGAGCACCTGCGTCTCTTATCTATCGCTATATTTACTTTTCCACATCTATCATGTGCGTATGTACACTCTCATGATTATAAACTTAAATTTCTTTTTTCCACTTCTTTCTTGACAAAAAGGTTGCCAAAATGTCCACTGATCTCTCCTACTTTGCCGTCAAATGCAAAATCTGTCTAAAATCCGGGCATGGTCTGCACTTTGGAATTGAAACTTGCAGGGCGTGTGCCGCGTTTTTTCGGTAGGTCAAAAGTTTTTTTTAAACGGATATCGGAGTGTTGTTGTTTTAGGAGGACTGTTGTGTTGAATAGAAAATACAAGTGTAGGAAGCGAGCTGGCAGATGTGAAGTGACGGCAGATGATGAGAAGTCGATGTGTAAATTTTGTCGATTTAAGAAATGCAGAGAGTTAGGGATGAGCACGGAGAGTGAGTTATCTGTTTTGTGGGGTCTGTCAATATTTCCAGTTGTCCAGATGTCCGCACCGACCATGCTATCAAAGACTTGACGCCAGTGGACTCTCCGTGTAGCTCTACCACTTCTGAAATTCAAAAACTATCAGAGCCAGATGATCGTGTGGCCTATAACATCATGCACCCTAAAACTAGAGGACCTGCATTGCTGCTAGATATCAATGCGATTATCAAAAAATCCAGGGTTATTTTGGAAACGGTAGGTAACTTACTAACTTCATATTTTTATAAAATCATCCTCCAATTCAAATTTTTTCAGTACTTCCTTCCCGATGAAGACTCAATATCCCACTTGAACCCTCTGCAACGAATGGTTCATTCTTTACGAAAAATCCGAGCGAATCAGAGTTGGAACCCAGAATTTGTGGAAAAAGTGGAATTTATTCAGATGTTTTATGGGTGGGAGGTGCAAATGAGGGATACGGCTAGTTGGTTGATGCATTCAGATGAGTTCAGGAAGTTGCCAGGGCATGAGAGGGTAGGTTGGAAATCTGGGGATTCTAAAATCTCATTTTTCCAGATAGCAATCTTCAAAATAGTGTGGGCAGTTTGGCGACGATTCGAGAGGTACACAATGACTGCGGAGATATTTGGACAGAGGTGTTATGATGAGAAAGTGAGTTTTTGGAACTGATTTTTGACTTTTGACCCAAAAACTGAAAAATCATTTCAGATCTATCTGCATTCACAAACCCAGGCTCTCAAAATGGATAACTATTCTATAGACTATTCGAATGTGTCGGATCATGGGTTTGATCAGTTTAATAAGTAAGTTGTAACAGAAAAAACGACAAAAAGGTAGAAATTTGCAGTATATTCGGTGGAAAAATGATCCAATACTATGATATAATTGTGAAACCATTTCTTGAACTGAAACTGACTGAAACTGAGATCACATTCATCTTATGTCAAACTATATGGAATTATGCTGGAAGACGACTGCAGGGACAGACTCAGGCGGCTGCTGAGAGGTTTTTGGAGCAGATTTCCAATAATTTGCATCAGTATTATGAAGAGGAGTACTTGGAGACACCAGATGACCCCACAGCTGAAAATCAAGGAGGAGAAAATAGAGGGAATAGAAAGAATTATGCATCAAGGCTGGCCAGAATGATGCAGATTGTGAATCAGATGCTGGTGAGTGGTTTAAGTCATATTTTGCAAGTTATGTCCCTAAGCTCCGCCCATTATTCCAGAACGTCCAACTCCAACTGGAAAACTCGCTACAAGTGGCATTTTTATTCGACATGTTCAATATTGTGTTCACCGAACCCGAGTTTTTTAGGAGCTGATTCAGAGATTAAGTTAATAAATTATCACGAAACCAAATTTCTTCGAATTTCTCCTCGGTTTCTCCACAAAATGCTCCGTAAAATTGTAGTATTTTTGAGGATTTTGAGGAGATTCCAAAGTTCCCAATGGGATTTCAGATTGAATATCCATAATTTCCGTATGATCATTATCCTCATAGAATTCGTCCAAATCATACTTCACACTTTTCGGATCGAATTGACTTTTTCGGAGATGAGTGTCGTCTGGAAACAGATTTATTGGGGACATCCGGACAAACAGACACACAGAAATATAACTCACTATGCCGATCCCATGGGTACTTCTTAAAGTCCTTTGTGTATACTTTCCTCCAATTCCTTGGTTCTTGAACAACATGATAGGTGACAACTTCCATTGTCGTGGGAATCCATTTCACTTTTTTCTTGGCGGTCCCGAACTGGAAATATCTTAGGATTCTAGGCCATCAAAAAGTCAAAAAACTCACATATCTTCCAATTCCTCCAAACGTCTTCTCTTGGTACTCTCCATCCTTTGAAATTTCAGCCTGTTTTCTGATCTTTGAGCTAGTCATTGCAGTGTAATAGTGGGGTGGGAACCATTTCCCTGAAAGAAAATCAAATAATTAGATTTTAGACACAAAAATTCAAAAACTCACAATTATCAATCCACGGACGAACTGAGGTCCTCTGGAAAAACATCAAATCCAAATTTTCATTCAATTCTTGTAAAAGTTCCATAAATTTTTGATTAACCATCTGACCAACTTCCCATCTCTTCTGTTTATTCAAGGAGTAGATCATAAATGGAGATATATCTGTATCAAGAGAGCCAGTGAAGTGCTGAAACATAAATTATGACTAGAATAAGCGTGGAATTATTTTTTACCGGACATGTGCTCGGATCGGCGTGAAGAATTTTGAACAGACACCCGTTCTTTAACATTTGTCCAACTTTCCAGTTCAACAGGCTATTAAAGCGATATTTACAACGGTGTTCTGGCATGAAGTCTGGAAACAAATTATAACAACGTGAAATTAAGATTTTTAAATTAAAACCAAGTTTTAGAAATGAGCGAGGACATCCGGACAAATCTAATTCCCTTCATAGTTTTCCAAACACAAAAATCGATTATATATTTGAAATCAGCGTTTTCTCAGCTTTCCCACGATAAACTTTCATAAAACTTCCTATAACTCTGATGACCTTCTCTAGTCGGACCTTAGATTTTCGATTTCCCAAACATCTAATTATCAGGATAATCATAGACTAGACTCTCAAGTGGATTGAAATACTGAATTTCCGGTCTCTAATTATTTCACACAGCCTAATACCCGGGAACCCAGTTACCGTAGTTTCATATCCGGATTTAGACAACAGGAGATTAGCTCAAAATCTCCGAAAGCTGTGGATTAGGAAACCAAAAGAATGAGTGAAAAATGAAATAATGTAAAAATTTGGTTGTTTTCAGATTCTTTGAAATCAATAGAAAAATATGAAAAATTGATGAAAATCTGTCATTTTTAGACTGAAAAAATGAGAAACGTTATTTGATATAAAAAACTTATTCAATTTAAAAATAAAAGTGTCTCCCACAAAATACACATAATCTCGTCCTGCTATATACACCCATGTGTCCTCGAAATATTGCGAAACCTTTCACCAGCCGCCGTCTCGGTTGCCTAGTGTCTCTTGTTTGTGTTGTTTGATTTCTCCTCTTCTTTCTAGCCTGGTCAATTTCCTCCCTCTCTGAAACCTCGTCACTATTTGGAAATGTTAGTCATTTCCCTTATCAGTAGAGTATAAAAACCGTGACCTTCAGGTTTTTTATCACTATTTTTTCTATATTCCTGCCCTCCAAATGCTCCGTAAGCCTTCTAGATCCCGGCTCGCGGAGCACACCATGTCTCATCTTAGGTCTTGGGGAATCCTGGTGAAAACTTTGCATGTTCCTAATAAAAATTGGAGATTTTTTGATGCTGATGATTTCTACCCATTCCTTCGATATTCATTGAATAAGAAGCGACGATGGGAGGTAGATTTTTTGGAGGATTTGGCGAAGATTCAGAATTTTTATGGAGAGGATGTGGAGGTGTATTTTTTGGAGAGGTCTCGAACGGAAGCATATGATTGGCCGCGTAAGTTAGGCAACCTTATTACATTTTAGTAAACTTACAATTTGTTAATTTTCAGATTACTACGAAACAACTCTCTCTGGCCAATTCAGAATTCGTGCGGTTCATCAACTAACTGACAAGCAGAACTACAAAAAGCAAGAAATGAATTCAATTTTTGGGCAGGATTTTAAGAATTTCGATGCATCGGAAAATATGGAGGATAAAAGTGTGGTGGCCTATAATTACATTGGGTCACAACAGAATTATTTGAAAATTTTCAAGAAGAAATTGATAAGAAAGAAGGATAATGAATGTGAGTGACTTTGTTTAATTTGGGGTGGAGGAGGTATGTGTGTCCAAGAGTCCGGATGTCGGAGTTTTGAAATAGCTAGGCATTGGGTACTCGGTGTCATTTATGATCAGAAAATCTTATTTTTAGTCAATTTCGGTGACAAATTTTCAGAAAAGTTCTAGTTTTTTGTTGTTCCTGTTACCCGATCTCCTTTATTTCTAGGGCCCCACACCACCGGTTGGCAACGCGTAAAACGACGGAAAGCCATCGATATGGAGATCAGAAGTCTACATAACGATTTGGAAGATAATTCTAAAACAGAAAGTTCGGAAGATGAGGACGAACTTGAATCAACTACTGAACAAAGATTGTGAGTAGTAATAATGCTGGAAATATCTGAAATTCGAATGAAATAAATTTCAGCTACAACTTGGAGGAGCATATCAAAGAGAAACAGGTTAAACGACTGTGCTGATATCTAAATTTTTGGATTCTGGAATTGTGAATAAAATATGTTTGTCCAGATGTCCTCTGGTCCCCCGTACTCACATTCTCTTGAGTACCACACCCTCTTCTTCTTCCTCCCCTGCTAATCTCCTTTCCCCCTATTCATTCCGTATCCCCTCATTGAAGAAATGCTCACACATATATTCGCACTAACATCGCCTTTTCTTCTCGCTTCCGTAGCCCCTGGCGGTCTTTGGTCGTCTAGACACTTAGAAATGAGAGCAGCAGATAGAGTTGTCTTGGTTGCCAAGGGAGATAAGACGGCGAGTTCTCAAGAGAGAAGAGGCGACGGAGGGATTAATAATATGGGAGGGATAAGCTGAAGGTGTTGAGGAAGAGGGGATTATGTTTCACTGGGATTTATGAGAAGAGAGTGCTCAGGGGGTACGGTAGTTGGAGCTCTGCGCAACTAGTGGTGGAGACGCGTTGGAGCCGGAGAAAAGCTTGCTAGAAACTTTTCAGAAATGCGAAAAGGCATGCTTATACCTGAAACATACAAAAACACTTTTTATATATAAAATTGATTTATTGAATAAAAATTAAAAATTAAACATCTTCTTCCAAAAAGGGACATCAAAACATGACTGGATGGTGTTTTCTGGAAAAAGGCTTATAAGAGACCGGTTCAAGAGGTTTTTGAAATGAACACTTACATTTCAAACATCCTCTTTGCACATGTTGGTTTTGCAACAACGGCTTTGGAGGGGGATCCCAAAATGTTTCGCTAAAAACAAAATAGGTATGACTAGAAAGCTGAGATTGTGAGGATTCTGAATTTGTTTTCGAATTTTTTAAAAGTGCAAGATCTGAGGGAGTACCCTGGTCTGACAGTGAAGCTAAAAAAATAGGAAAAAACTTACAAATACGCAGTGCAGAAGTGCATACTTTGACCCGAAGGACACATCTGAAATTTATAAAATTATTTACAAAATTTAAAATTCACTTACCTTTTCAACCCGTATGAATACCAGTTTTCACTACCCATAGTATACCAGTAAGACAGAAAAATACCCAATTTATTAGAATTCAATTAAAATCATGTTGATTAAATATATTTTAGCACCGCTTACACGCAGCGCAAGTTTCGTAGACTACATACACACGTCCACACGATAAATGGGGAATGAGAAACTCGTCCCTCACCCTTCATTCCTCAAGAGAAGAGGGCGTCTCCGCCCATTTTGCTCCGTGAGAAACGTTGCGTCAAGAATTTTATGTGTATGTGCGGGGAGCGAAGATGCAAAATTTTAGCAGAAAATTGAAAAATTAGTTTCCTATAACTTTCTGGCTTTTCTGGTAGGTGGGATTGAGAATTGGACATGAGACAGGTATTGGGGTCTTTGGACCCATGGACGTCTGGATATTTCGAATTATGGAAATTAGGAGTCCGAAGCTTTTGAGATCTGGACAAACAGAAAGGCATCTAGACTCTAAGACGTCTGAAAAATTTAACATTTGTGGTATCTTCTATCCTCTAGTGGACATCCGGACATCCAGACAAACAGCCAGCCATTTGGGATCTCAAAACTTATTTCTTCAATGTTCAGTGTTCCCTGCATTCCCATCAGTTTCAGATTTTCAATATGTCTTGGTTTTTATTTTCCAATGTCAATGTTTCTACCCATACAAACACGATAGGAAGTATCACTTCTAGGTGTTATCGGGGAATTAAGGTATTGCTGAGTTTTCTATTTTCTCCAATGTGACCTACTAGATTGTTAAAAAATTGTATTGAACTGACATTTATTATAAATTCACAACAGCACGCCGCATGGCTTTAAAGGCGCATCTAGTTTATTAGAAATTTCGCGGAATGGTCTCGTAGTTGAACCATATTTTCCGTATTTTCGAGCTTTGCAGGTCTGAAAATAAATATAAAAAATGCTTTTCGCTTCGAGACCATTTTTAGCAAAATAGATGCGCCTTTACAGCCATGCGGCGCGGTGTCGTGAATTTATAATATAAAGACAGAAAGAAGCAGAGATTTATGAATAAATGAAGAAGATCACATGAACTACAGAAAAGGAACATGTTCAAATTCTGCAGTTTGTGAAAAAAGAAGAGATCGACTATATAGAGAAAATGATCGTGTTTTTAATTTATTTACTACATTTTCCACATGACATTCAAATACTGAACTTACTGCCTATTTTGGTCTTAATAGGCCCATATCATTGAAACTCTTGATGAAAAAAAACAATGTTTATTCTAAAGAATATTTCTTAGTGTGGCTTTCACCCATTTCTGCACCCTGGCAGCAAATCAATCGTTGTATGGTACCCAGAAGTCGACAGCGCTGAAATATACATTTATTGCAAGTGAAATGCTAATAGCAAATTGTTTTTACCTAGCGCTATATATTCTGATCTGAAGAATTTGGGTTTGGTCATCCGAGTACTCAAATCCGAGTGTCATGTTGTAGGGGAAAGCACCCAATCTGTACGGACCTTTCCTGACATACGTTGTGTTACCCTAAATACTTCATATCATCTCTTGGGATATGTACAAATTTTATGATACATATATATCAGTATGTGATTCTAAAGTTTCTTTGAATGATCCAGAATTTGATGATTCATTGTTGTTCCATTCCAAGTGAACCATTCTGAATGAGTCCAAAACTCCTAAAATTTCATTCGTCAGGAAATCACAAACTTAAATGATACCATGGTCCTGTAGAGTCATGCAGATGTAATAAGATCCTACGAGCGGAGCATTGAAAATTGGGAGTGTCAAGGTTCCAGAATTTGTAACTTCCGCATTGAATGAGTACACCAAATGTAACGGCCAGACAGAAGAAAGCCAAGTTGGTGTCTGATGCAAAAACTAGTACTTTGAAATTAGAGGAATGATTCATACCTGATGAATATTATCATCTTCCGTGAAAATACAGAGTCCGTTAGTTTCGCTTGCCAATGTGTACATTGGTTCTGGTGACAACCCACCAAATGAGTTCTCAGACACAATGAATGTGACATAAACATGATTTGTTTGGAGCTTGGATACTATGTCATCTATATAGGTGTCTCTAGGATAACGTTTTGTGAGAATAAAAAGAGTTGCTCCACAATGTGCCACGTCAGAGTCGAAGAAGACCTGAAACACGTACAAATGTTTTGTTGTTGTAATAAGACAACAAACCCTAATAATATCCAATACTCGACTATCTTCTGACGGGTCTTTAATCGTCTCTGTTGAATCCGGCAGACCGTTTAATAACGCATCATTTATTCCACTGTAAAACAAATTTAAAGGAGGACTAAAGTCTTTTTTTATATATAATAAAAATGCGACTTCAGTCTTCTTTCAATTCGATTTAATTGCCTCACTAACTTGTGACTGGTGCTTGAAACAAATGTCAGAATACATTGATTCAAGTTGTTAACCCTATCAAATCGTCCTAATGCATAGGTTTCAAAAACCACTAATGAGTTCACTGAAATGGAATTCCAGGTAATGCATATTCATGACATACGTTGTGTTACCCTAAATATTTGGAATCATCTCTTTGAAAACAATTGTTATGATACATATAGAGAATATATAGCAGTATGTGATTCTAAAGTTTCTTCTAATGATCCAGAACTTGATGATTCATTGTTGTTCCATTCTAAGTGAATCATTCTGAATGTGCTCAAGAATCCTAAAATTCAATTTTTCAATGATACCATGGTCCTGTAAATAATACCATGGTTCTGTAGAGTCATGCAAATGAAGTAGTATCCTAGCACCGGAGCGCTAAAGACTGGGAGTGTCAAGGTTCCAGAACTTGAAACTTTTGCATTGAATGAATACACCAAATATAAAGGCCAAATAGACGGTAGCCAAATGGGTGTCTGATTCCAACAACTTGTACTTTGAAACTAGATGAATGATCCATACCTTTTGAATATTATCATCTTCCGTAAAAATACAGAGTCCATTAGTTTCGCTTGCCAATCTGTACATTGGTTCTGGCGACGACCCACCAAATGAGCTCTCAGATACAATGAATGTGACATAAGCATGATGATTTCTAAGTTTGGAAACTAAGTCATCTATATATGTGTCTCTAGGAAGACGTTTTGTGAGAATAAAAAGAGTTGCTCCACAATGTGCCACGTCAGAGTCGAAGAAGACCTGAAACACATACAAATGTTTTTTTTTGTGATAAGACAACAAACCCTAATAATATCCAATACTCGACTACCTTCTGACGGGTTTCTAACCGACTCTGTTGAATTCGGCAGACCGCTTAATAACGCATCATTTATTCGACTGTAAAAAATAATTTAAAGGAGGACTGAAGTCATTTTTTTTAATTTCAGATTCTGATACTTCAGATAATTCTGGGCAACTTTCATCATTGGAGCATGTGCTAAAAATCGCTACAGACGCGCTAAATTCCCGTTTTCCTGGCTCAAAAAAGTCTTCGTGGAAAAGTTTTCACAACTTCTTCCCCCGTGTAGTCCTCTCGGATGAAATTACTTCTTTGTTTTCTCGATTCCTCGTTTTCTTGCTTTTTTCAACAAAATGTTGGGTTTTTTTTTTCATTTTTTAAGATATGAATTGAAAAAAACACAAAACTTCGTGGAAAAAAAACAAGAAAACGAGAAACCAAGAAATGACAAGAAATCATTTTGTCCGAGAGAACTACACCGTGGAAAAAATTCGCGTGGGAAAACTCTTCCACGAAGGATCCTTTTGAGACGGAAAAACGGGAATTTAGAGCGTTTGTAGCGATTTTTTGCACATGCTCTAATGATGATAGTTGTTCAGAATTTTCTGAAGTATTAGAATCTGAAATAAAAAAGATTTCAGTCTTCTTTCAATTCGATTTAATTGCCTCACTAACTTGTGACTGGTGCTTGAAACAAATGTCAGAATACATTGATTCAAGTTGTTAACCCTATCAAATCGTCCTAATGCATAGGTTTCAAAAACCACTAATGAGTTCACTGAAATGGAATTCCAGGTGTTCAAAACTTCATCTGCTGTGAGATCATAGGAATACGCAAAGAAAAATGTAGACTTCTGATTTGGTGAGCAATCAGTATGACCTAAAATTAAAAAAGATCTATAGAAACGGATAGGAACTCACCAGAAGGATTTGCTGCTGTATAAGTCTTTCTTTTTGGTGCAGTAGTAGTTGCGGTGTCCAAATAAGTATGCAGCGTAGAACAAACAAAAACGTTGTCATGTTTTTTGTCCAAATGAGCAATCAGAAAAAAGACAAGCATGAAAATAATAAAAAATAAGATAACTAATGCGATCAGCATTAGTATACGGAATCGATTGGTCACTATGTAGCGGAGAATTCCAAAGTGACGTTGATTGCTAGACAATAAATGAAATTAGAAAGATTTAAAAGAGGACTTACTCTACTTGTTCAAACTCTGATGGTGGGGTAGTGTCATATATTTCGTCATCATATATTTCGTCATATATTGGTTCTTCTATTGTTCCGGGAGTTGATGAACCAGAAACAGAATCATTGTTGATGCTTCCTGAATTTCAAAATTATTCAGAAGCTTCAATACTTTTACCACCTTTACGAGATTGAAAATTTTCACTAATATTTTTAATTCTTGATATCATGACAGAAATAAGACCAAAATGTTGCCAAGGAAGTGAAATGCCTCTCGGTAGTTCCTGTCCGGTTAGATAACATTCTGTGACTGACCGTTTTATCAAATTGGGCGGTCAAAATTCTTTTCCCCGAGAGAGTTATAGCGGAAGAAATTTTTTGTAAGAACATCATCAATATTAAGACCTCGTGTTTGCAGTTTTGACTTCTCAAGCTGCAGATGACCCAACTGAGTGAGAGAGTGTTTTACAAACTAGGACACTATGTATTATCGAGTCTTTACAATCAATTTCTTCCGCTATATAAGATAAGAAAAAAAGTGAACCGCCCAATTTGATAAAATGTTAGTCGCTGAATGTTATCTAACCGGGCAGGAACAACAGAGAGACAGAATCTTCAATAAACTGTTTTTTAATAAAATCGCTTTATACGTTAAAGTTAGGAGAGAAACAAAAACTGCACCGACTACAACGAAATTTTTCGGTAGGTCTCTTTCAATATCTAGGAGGACTAAATTGGGTTAGTTGTTATGGTTAAAGGAGGTCATTATATTCAATAATATTTTTTTACCGTTGGTGTTTGCGGACCTAATAGTAAATTTCCGCGCTCAAAATGCATGATCCATTAACTCTTCCTGTTGTCTCGACTATATATTTAGAAAAGCTAGAGGATTTCGTCCAATATCATAGCCAAAAGAGGGTCTGGCTTATTTTTAGCGCCGAAACTGGAATCCGCAAACACCAAATGTCCAGAAAATTTATTTCGACAGTGGTTATTATTGAAAATTCGAACAATAAATTAATATTGAGTCTTCATCATTTTTGTAGGACACAAATAAACATCGGCTTGCATTTCTCACGTAGGCATCTGGACATCTGGACTTTTGGACTCTGGATTATAAGCTTATTGGGAAACTCAAATATTCATGCTATATCTATATATGAGGCTTTTGCCATAAACTACAGAGTTTGTTCATGATCATTTTCTGTAGTTCACGTGTTTTTCTTTATTTATTCAAATATGTATCTCTGTTTTTATGTACCAATAAATGTCAGTTCAATGAAGATCTTTAACAAACTAATAGGTTAATGTGGAGATGTTGTATTTTCAAATCCAAGAACAGTAGTTTTTGTATCTTTTCATAATTCGACTACACTTACCACATGCTGGGTGTAGAAACGTTCTAAAACTGTAGATTTATCCGTAATCCCAGCACCGAGGAGCATCAAGTCTAGAAAGTGTATAAAAACTACAAATTTTAATGTAAATGCTTGTTTTTTCTTGCAAAAATCTGAAATATTTGAAATTTGAACCTTCTTATATAATTATATTATATTGTTAAAAAACAAAAACTTTTGCAGCTCAACATTGTGTGTTTTTATAGTAAACCGCTGCAATTTTAGTATCAAATTGAAAATGGTATGAAAGTTTTTATTGGATATTTCAACTTTTGTTGAAATGAAATAAAAACACGTTACAGTCTCATTCACCTGAAGAGAATAAGTTTCAATCACTATAGGGAACCCAGAAGTCCACCGGTCTGAAACCAAAATTTCCGAAGGTTTTTAAAGGTGTTACTCACTGAACACTGTATATCCTGATCTGAAGAATTTCAGTTGCTTTACCTTGAAACTCATATAGAAGTGTCATGTCATAAGGAACTGCATCTAATCTGTATCGCCCAGTTACGGTGTATGTAGTGTTTCCCTGAAATTAGGAGAAAATTCACGTAAAAATAAATTTGTAATTACAAAATCAGTATGTGACTCAACAGTCTCTTCAAAAGATCCCGAGTTCAAGGATCCTGTACGCCAAGTTAAGTGAACCATCCTAAATGTGTCAAGGGGTCCTGGAATACAAATTTTCAGTAAAGTCAAAAATTGTGAAGTTACCAATAGAAACTTACCATGGTCCTGTAGAGTCATGCAAATGTGATAGTCTCCGAACAACGGAGCATTAAAGACTGGAAGTGTGACAGATCCAGAATGTGTAACTTCTGCATTGAATGAATACACCAAATATAAAGGCCAAGTGAATGGTAGCCAAGCGGGTGTCTGATTCCAACAATTAGTACTTTGAAACTAGAGGAAAGATCCATACCTCTTGAATTTTATCATCTTCCGTGAAAATACAGAATCCATTCGTTACACTTGCCAATCTGTACATTGGTTCTGGTGACAACGCACCATATGAGTCCTTGGAAACAACGAATGTGACAGAAGCATGATATTTTTTGAGCTTGGAAACTAAGTCATCTATATAGGTTTCTCTAGGAAAACGTTTTGTGAGAATAAAAAGAGTTGCTCCACAATGTGCCACGTCAGAGTCGAAGAAGACCTGAAACACATACAAACGTTTTTTTTGTAAAAAGACAACAAACCCTAATAATATCCAATACTCGACTACCTTCTGACGGGTCTTTAATCGACTCTATTGAATTCGGCAGACCACTTAATAACGAATCATTTACTCCACTGTAAAAAAATAATTTAAAGGAGGACTGAAGTCATTTTTTTATTTCAGATTCTGAACCTTCAGAAAATTCTGAGCAACTTTCATCATTGGAGCATATTCTAAAAATCGCGAGAAACGCTCTAAATTCCCGGTTTTCTGGCTCAAAAGGAGTCTTCATGGAAGAGTTTTCACAATTTCTTCCCCCGTGTAGTCCTCTCGGACAAAATGATGTCTTTTTTCTCGATTCCTCGTTTTCTTGCTTTTTTCAATCAAATTTCGTGTTTTTTCTTCATTTTTTAGGATATGAGTTGAAAAAAAACACGAAATTTTGTTGAAAAAAGCAAGAAAACAAGGAACCAAGAAATGACAAGGAATCGTTTTGTCCGAGAGGTCTACACTGTGCAGAAAATACGCGTCGGAAAACTCTTCCACAAAGGTTCCCTTTGAGACAGAAAAACGGGAATTTAGAGCGTTTGGAGCGATTTTTAGCACATGCTCTAACGATGATAGTTGCTCTTAATTTTTGAAGTTTCAGAATTTGAAATTAAAAAAAATACGACTTCAGTCTTCTTTCAATTTGATTTAATTGCCTTACTAACTTAAAACTGTTGCTTGAAACAAATGTCTCAATTCTTTGATTCATGTTGTTCACCATGTCAAATCGTCCTAATGCATAGGTTTCAAAAAATAATGCTTTACTACTGATACTGAATATCTCTGAAATGGTATTCCAGGTGTTCCAAACTTCATCTGCTGTGAAATCATTGGAGTACGCAAAGAAAAATGTGGAATTCTGATTTGGTGAGCAATCAGTACGGTCTAAAAATTAAAAAAAAAACATCTTTAGATACAAATAGGAACTCACCGAAAGTTCTTGTTGCAGAAGTTTTTGGTGCAATCAGAAAAAAGACAAATATGAAAATAATAACAACTAAGATAACTAATGCTATCAGCATTAATGCACGGAATCGATTGGTCACTATGTAGCTGAGAATTCCACAAAGACGTTGCTTGCTGGGAAACAGATGAAGTTAGAAAGATATAAAAGAGGACTCACTATTCTTGTTCAAACTCTGATGGTGTGGTAGTGTCATTTATTTCGTCATATATTGGTTCTTCTATTGTTCCGGGAGTTGATGAAACAGAAACAGAATCATTGTTGATGGTACCTTAATTTTTAAATTAAACAGAAGATCCAATATTTAAATTTACCATCTTTCAGAGATTGAAAATTGTCATAAATGTTTTCAATTTTTGATATCATGAGAGAAATAAGACCAAAATGTTGCCAAGGAAAGTGTAATGCCTCTCGGCATTTTTGTCCAGTTAGATAACATTCAGTGAAATAAAAAAATAATAGTCTCATCAAATTGGGCGTTCACGATTTCTTCTTATCTTTTATGGCGGAAGAAATTGACACCATTAATATTAGGACCTTGTGTTTGCAGTTTTGACTTTTCTAACTTCAGATGATATAACTGAGTCAGAGACGTTTTCTCCAACAAAGGCACTATGTATTAACAATTCTTTTTCAACCAATTTCTTCCGCAATATAAGATAAGAAAAAACTGTGAACCGCCCAATTTGATAAAATGTTAGTCGCTGAATGTGATCTAACTGGACAGGAACTACCAAGACGCAGTACCTTCAATAAACTGTTTTCATAGTAAAATCGCTTCGTACATCAAGAATAATCGGCATCGTGAAATTTCATTCTGTGTTTTCTTCAGTTTCCTAATTTTTACTGTAATCCTGTTCTCCTTCTGATCTTTATCACAAAAACAATTATCATAATTCTGAAAAAATTACCACATATGCACCAATCAGAAGAGAAACAACAAAAACTGCACAAACTACAACGAAATTTTTCGGTAGGTCTTATTCAATATCTAGGAGCACTAAATTGGGTTAGTTGTTATGGTTAAAGGAGGTCATTATATTCAATAATATTTCTTTACAGTTGGTGTTTGCTGACCTAAATTTCCGTGCTAAAAATAATAAACCACTCTCCTGTCTCGGCTATATTTAAGAAAAGCTCGGACGGAGTTCGTCCAATACCATATCCGGAAAGAGGGTGTGGCTGAGCGCGGAAAACTTAAATCCGCAAACACCAAATGTCAAGAAAATTTATTTCGAGAGTGGTAATTTTTGAAAATTCGAACGATAAGTTAATATTGAATCTTCATCATGGTTTTATTATGAAATAATAGTTCACTAACAATGAACTTCATTCGTCCAACATCCCGCCAGTCTCCAGAAGACGCTCAACGTCATATCTGACTGGTGCGAGCAGTGGAAACTTCAGCTAGCTGAAAATATAACAGTAGTCCTACATCTTGGTGCAAGCAACCCACACATCGATTATTTCATAGGAAACACTAAACTAGCGTCTGCCAATGTTGCCAGAGATCTTGGTCTTCTTGTTGATTTGAGATTTGAGATTTGAAACTCACATTGCAAAAATAGTTAACAACGCAAAATTCAACTGTAGAAGAATCTTGAATAGCTTCAGATGTATCAATCCTAAGTTTTACTACAAGCTGTTCAATTCCTTCATTCGTCCAACACTCGAATACGCTTGCGAACTATTCCATTTTTCAAACTCTCTCAATACAACTCAACTAGAATCTCCCCCTCCGTTTCTTCTCTCGAAAAGTCTTCCACAGATGTAATATATCTTTTTAACCCACTTCTCCAATTCTCACCTCTTCCCTTATGAGCGGCGCTTAGCAATCTCCTCCCAAATGTCCATGTACCATAGACGCATCATTTTAATACTAAAAACTTACTTTAAAATTGTAACCCACCAGTGCCATTTTCCCTATCTTGCCTTATATGTAAAACCCGCGCTATCCCCCCGGTTCCCATATAGAATAGTACTTTGCGGTAAGAAAAACAATTCTTTCTCTATAAACATGTTTCGTTCTGGAATAATATTGTACCCTTCTTCCACAAAACCGTAACCGAACAAACTTTTGCGTCTCGACTCCTCCAACTGCCATTACAGACCATCTTTCCGAAAATTTGAGCACTGGACTCATTGCGGGTCCTGTAGCTCATCTTACATTTTTATTTACATCTTCGTGTTGTATGTCATTATTTTTGTTCCCCGGTTCTTTTTAATTCTCTTGCACAACAGAAAGTTTGAATAACATAATTATAAACATTTTTCTTATGACGACTTCCAGGTGTTATCGGGGAATTAAGACAAAGTAAACAAGACAGTTTTTGTAGTACACAAATAAACCACAGGTATTTGTGAGTTTTCTATTTTCTCCAATGTGACCTATTAGTTTGTTAAAAAATTATTCAACCGACATTTATAAAGACAGAAAGAAACAGAGATGTTTGTATAAATAAATGAACAAAAACACATGAACTACAGATAATTTTTTTTAATTCTGTAGTTCGAGGAAGAAAAGACGTTGAGTTTGAAAATACATCGAGCATCGGTTATCCCAATTCTGGCAGAGCAGAAACATCGATACAGAAAAATATTCATTTGTAATTTATTTATTACATTTTTCACATGATATTTTAATACTGAACTTACTGCCTATTTTGGTCTTAATAGGCTAATATCATTGAAACTCTCGATAAAAACAATTATTATTCTGATGAATAGTTCTTAGTGTGCTTCAATTTGCCTTTTTCTCCACCCTGGCAGCAAATCAATCGTTGTATGGTACCCAGAAGTCGACAGGGCTGAAATTTACATTTATTGCAAGGGAAATGATAACAGCTAATTGTTTTTACCTAACACTGTATATTCTTATCTGAAGAATATATATCTGGCCATATGAGTACTCAAATCCAAGTGTCATGTTATAAGGGACAGCATCCAATGTAAAAGGACCTTTCCTGATATACGTGGTTTCACCCTAAAATTTTGGTTTTATCTCTTGAAACACACTTGTTATGTTACATATATAGCAGCATGTGAATCAGGAGTCTCTTTAAAAGATCCCGAATTCAATGATCCTATAATACATTATACCACACTAAGTTGATCATTCTGAACCTGTACAGTCGTCCTGAAATAAAAAAATTTTGCTTATAAGAAAGTCTCAATAATACCATTGTCCTGCAGAATCATGCAAATGTGATATTTTCCGACCAACGGAGCATTAAAGACTGGAAGTGTCAATGTTCCAGAATTTGTAACTTCTGCATTGAATGAATACACCAAAAATGTAGGCCAGATGGATGGTAGCCAAGTTGGTGTCTGATTCAAAAAACTAGTATTTTGAAACTAGACGAATTGTCTATACCTCTTGAATCTTATCATCTTCCGTGAAAATACAGAGTCCATTAGTTTCGCTTGCCAATGTGTACATTGCTTCCGGTGACGACCCACCATATGAGTCTTCAGATACAACGAATGTGACATAAGCATGGTTTTTTTTGAACTTAGATACTGAGACAGGGTAATAGTTGTCTGCAGGAAGACGTTTCGTGAGTATAAAAAGAGTTGCTCCATAATAGGTCACTTTACTTTCGAAAAAGAACTGAAACACATACAAATAAATTATTTTGTAATATGACAACCTACATCAATAATATCCAATACAAAACTACCTTCTGACGGGTCAAAAAACGCTTTAGTTTCTGTTGAATTCGGAAGATCGCTCAATAATCGATCATTCACTTCACTGTATGAAATAACTCAATTCGATTTAATTGCCTCACTAACCTGAAACTGTTGCTGGAAGTGAATGTCATAAAAGGTTGATTCAAGTCATTCATCAAGTCAAATCGTCCTAATGCATAGGTTTCAAAACAGGAATTCAAGTTCTCTGAGATGGATTTCCAGGTGTTCAAGACTTGATCTGCTGTGAGATCATTGGAATACGCGAAGAAAAATGTAGACTTTTGATTTTGTTTGCAATCAGCATAGTCTAGAAAATCAGAAAAATAAAATCTTTTGATACGGACTCACCGAAAGGGTTCGTCGTAGTGGCTGTTGTTTTAGTTTTTGTTGTTGGGGTAGAAGTAGTCCGTGTAGAAGTAGTTGGTGCAGAAGTAGTTGGTGTAGAAGTAGTCGTGGTGTCCAAATAAGTATGCAGCGTAGAACTAATATGAATGTCTTCACGTTTTTTCTCCAAACGAACAAACAGAAAAAAAAAAATAGGAACAACCCAGCGAGAAGAACTAAGTTAACTAATGCGATAAACATCAGTTTACGGAATCGATCGGTCACGGTGTAGTGGAGAATCCAAAAATGACGTTGCTTGCTGGGACACAGATGAAATTAGAAAGAAATACAGTACTGGCCATAAATAATGCGACAACTAGTTGTTTCGACTCACCAATAAACTTGAGCAGTTTTAATTCCCAGTTTTGTAACAATTAGAAAACCGTAGTTTTCCGACTAGAAAACTTTCACAAAAACAATTCATATTTTTCAGCGTCAAACTTCAAGTTTTATAACGGTTTCTTACATTTTTCGAAGTTTCATAATACTGTACGCATTCTTCGAAGTGATTCGTTTACTCGAAGTCTATTACGTAAAACCTCAATGGGAAATATGTATAAGGACACTTTTCAAACCACCAGAGGTCTCCCAAATGTATCTGACAAAGAACACAAAGATTTTTTGAATCAATAAGATTTCATAGCTTTGTTATTCATTCAAAAACAGCTGATAGTTTTCTCTCTGTTACAAAACTTGGAATCGGGATATTAATAGTAAGAAAGCTCAAGTTTATTGATGGGTAACAGTATAAAAATCACCTGTAAGAACACGACAAACTGCTTCAAAACTGTTTGACTAGACTGTTTTCATTCTAAAATTATTATTTCTTTTGTTTATTTGCTGCAATCCGGATGCACTGGGCTTCGAATTTTCATGTACCTTCAAAAAATCTGATTTGTTTCAAATTCTCAAAATCAAGAATCCAGTTAATTGAATATGTTTCACATACTGCTTGAAACATAATCCATAAGTTCCAAAAAGACCGCCTTCAAAAAAGTTAGATTCGAAAAACAACTTGTCGCATTCTTCACGACCAGTATTGTATAAGAGAACTCACTCCACTTTTTCAAACTCTGATGGCGGGTTAGTGTCTATTATTTCGACAGTAGTTGGTTTGTCATTTATTCCGGGACCTGATGAAACAGAAACAGAATCAGTGTTGAAGGTACCTGAATTTTGAAATTAAACAGAAGATTCAATACTCTTACCACCTTTACGAGATTGATATTCGGCATAAACATTTTTGATTCTTGATATCATGACGGAAACAAGACCAAAATGTCGCCAAGGAAAGTGTAATGCCTCTCATCAGATCCTGTCCAGTTTGATAACATTCAGTGAAATAAAAAAATAATAGTCTCATCAAACTGGGCGTTCACAATTTCTTTTTATCTTGTATAGCGGAAGAAATTGACAGTAAAAACACCATTAATATTAGGTCCTTGTGCCAACTGACTCAGAGAGTTTTTTAATAACTAAGGCACTATGTATTAACTATGTTTTTACGATCTATTTCTTCCGCGATACATGATAAAATAGAAAGAATGCAGGAATGTGTTTGATTATGCGTGAAAAACACTTTCAATGCAGTTTTCCAAAGGTATGTTCGTTTTATAGCCAGAAAATATCGGAAACTGAGAAAAAAGGAATAAAAAACTTTTGTCGGCAGATTCCAACCAGAAATCTGTTCTGATAGCGGAAAAAGCAAAGAAGAATGTACGCGGAGACTGGAAAAACGTTGTTGTTGGATATCGAAGGATCTGTGAAGGGAATTATTGAAGAAACTGAGAGACTTATTTATTTGTTGACGGTGAGTAAGGGGTTCAACTGATATTCTACAGTATCAATTTCAAAACGAGCCATCCAACACTAAAAGGACAAAAGCCTGCTACAGTGCTTTATCGGCTGTATAAAAAAATATAATTCTAATAAAACAATAATTCACTGGCAATAATCACTTTTTTATGGCAATATTATAATCCTATTATGAATACCGATAAGAAACAAAAACTTTCAAACCAACATTGTGCATTCTCCCATTCAGTTTGCATATGGAACCCAAAAGTCGACGGGGCTGCAATTGGAATTTTCAAAACATGTTTTTCAGCTCCTGTTAATAACCTAACACTGTATATCCTGATCTGAAGAATATTGCTTTTGCTTTCCGAATACTCAAATCCAAGTCTCATATGGTAAGTGACAGCATCCAATGTGTACGGACCTTTTCTGATATACGTGGTGCTATCCTAAAACTTTGATATCATTTCTTGGAATACCAATGTTACGGTACATATACGGCAGCATGTGACTCAACAGTCTCTTCAAATGATAACGGATTCGATGATCCTGCGATATACAACACTAGGTTGACCATTCTGAACGTGTCTAGTGGTCCTGAAATAAAAGTGTTTTGTTTATTAGAAAGTCTCAATAATACCATAGTCCTGCAGAGTCATGCAAATGTGATGGTCTCCGGCCAATGTAGAATTAAATGGTGGAAGTGTCACGTTTCCAGATTTTGTAACTTCTGCGTTAAATGAATACACCAAATACAAAGGCCAGATAGAAGGAAGCCAAGTGGGTGTCTGATTGTTAAAAAAAATGATATAAATTCTAGCACTTAAACTTACATCTCGAAACCTATCATCCTCCGCAAACAAACAGATTCCATTGGTCTCACTAGCTAGTTTGTATATTGAGTCATGATATAATCCACCTAGAGGTGTCTCCGATATAACAATTGTAATTTGAGCATGAAATTTTTTGAAGGTAGAAATCAAATCAGAAATGTCGGTGTCACTTGTGAGACGTTTCATCAAAACAAATATTGTCGCTCCGCAATGTTCCACTTCACTTTCGAAAAAATCCTGAAATTTATTGATCAAATTTTTAGAGATTAATGACTGACCTACATTAAGAACTTCGTAAAGACTACTGCCCTTTTTTGGATTTGAAAATGCATATGTTTCATTCGGAAGATTGCTCAACAGAGAATGGCATAATTCGCTGAAACACTTAATTCAAATATATACCCGAAAGCATTAATACTTGGCATCTCTTTTCCAAGTCATGTTGTTATACATCACAGTGTCAAACCGAGTCTGCGCAAATGTGTTGTAAGATTTTTCCCTTAAACTGGCTGATAGGGTGTCACATGTAATCAAAACATCGTCCGCAGTTAAATCATTCGAATACGCGTAAAGTAATGTAGACTTCTCATTTGGTCGACAATTTGTATTATCTAAAAAAAGCCGTTTCTAAATAATCATATTGAAATTCTCACCTTTAATATATGGAGAAGTTGTAGTACTGAATGGTTTAGTAGAAACCTTTTCCTTGTTTTCATTTCGGTTTTGTAAGTAAAAAAAGAGAAACATTAAAGCAAAAAATATGGAAAAGAAAAGCAGATTCAGAAATCCTATCAGCATTATTTTACGAAACCGGTTGTTTACGATGTAATGCAGAATTCCAAAGTGACGATGTTTGCTGGAAGCAATTATGTTTAAAAACAGTTAATTGAGTCTGCCAGTTCTGATTTTTTGACTCACTTTGCAGGTTCAAACTCCGTCTCCGGACTGGTTTCAGGCACAATCACTCTGGTCGGTTCTGCGTTTCGCGTTATGGAAGATGGTTCTGAATCTGAATTAGTTGAAGCTCCTGGAATTTCATGTGATAGTTCAGATACTGTATTAGATTGCCGAGATTGGATTTGCAAAGTTTCTGAAGAAGTGGAAATTATGAAATGAGATAAAGATGTTTTACTCTGTCTGGCTTGCCGATCTGCATATATTTTTTGAATACGAGAAATAGTACTTATTCTCTTTGGAGAATGAGAAATGTTTCTAGAGCTCTCGACAGTATGTGTCCTAGGAGAAGATGACGAAGGTACTGAAGTGGCTTGTTGGCTGCCGTTTTGCGATGCTTCTGAAAAACGTTCTTAGCAAAAAATTGAAACTTATAAAAAACTAACCCAATCTAGCTTGCCTCTCTGTGTAGATTTGTGATATACGTGTAAAAAATGGCATACTTGCAGATTCGTTTATAACAAATGAACCTTATTCAAAAGATACTGAAATAACACGTTTTTCAACAAAGTGCTTTTTTCTAATGGTTGAAATTATCACAGGTTCAAAGAGAACCATTAACCATTGGAGGACCTCTTAAAAACAATTACAGAAAAACTTTCATTGATTGAATACTTCACTGAAAACCTGCTACAATCACATATAATATTAACTTTATCTGAAACAAAAAATGTTCATCTTCACAAAAAATTCATAAATCCACAGCTCTGAAACATAATATTTGAAAGACAATTCGAAGTATCACTCACCATGGAAATGAGATGATGTTTTTCAAAACACAATTTAAAATCTTTTTTTCAAAAAGAACCCGAATTCGTTTCAAAAGATCAATCCAAACTGCATTATACCAGATCAATTGAACCCTCCTGAATGTGTCTACAGGTCCTGGAATACGAATTGTTAATAACGTCAGAAATCTAATAGTGACCAAAGAAAACTTACCGTGATCCTGTTGAGCCAAACATATGTCATATTTTCCAGCCAACGGAGTATTGAAGACTGGAAGTGTCAAGGTTCCAGAATTTGGTAATTTAAATCAAGTGAATTCTATTGAATTTCGAATAAAGGTAACTTATTTTTGTCACGGGAGCCTAATGGCTTCGCCCGGGGTTGCTTTACACCAAGGCTGACTTTTAACTCTTAACACAAAAAAATTAGAAATAGTTACAAACATAAGTTACTAATATTAATGATGTTTTTATATTACATTCCTTCCGCTATAATCCACAAAGGAAGAGGCATCTATGACCGCCCAAATTGATGAAACTATTAGTCACTGAACTCCAAATAATGTTATCTAACCGAACAGGAACTACCAAGACGCAGTACACTTTCCTTGGCAACATTTTGGTTTTATTTCCGTCATGATATCAAAAATTAAGAACATTTATGCAGAACGTCAATCTCGTAGAGCTGGTAAGAGTATTTTATCTTCTGTATTTTCATTTGTGATTTGAAAAATTCAGGTACCATTAACACTGTTTCTACTTCTGTTTCATCAGCTTCACGAACAAATGAAGAAGCAACGACTGTAGAAATAATTGACACTAACCCACCACCAGAGTTTGGATTAGTGGAGTGAGTCCCTTATATATATTTTAAATTAAATTTGTGTCCCAGCAAGCAACGTCACTTTGGAATTCTCCGTTACACAGTGACCAATCGATTCCGTAAACTGATGCTGATCGCATTAGTTAACTTAGTTGTTGTTTTTGCTGCAATTTTTCTGTTTGTATTTTTTCTGATTCTTCATTTGGAGAATAGAAATGAAGGCATTCCTGTAAATTCTACTTTATCAACACCTACAATCAAATCAACGGCAGGACCGATGAATAGTAAGGAATCCTGTTCTTTCAAAACGTCTTTTAAGCAAGAAAAAGAACAATGAATAATTTATAGAAAGCACAAATTGTTCTCCAAAAAATGCGACGACGTTGATTTTTGCATATTCCAATGACCTGACATCCGATCAAGTCCTCAACACATGGCACACTCTTAGAAACAACTTGCAAAGCTCAAATTATGATACATATTCATACGGTCGATTAGATGTGAATTCGGATTTTAAGAATCACGCTTATTCAAACAGCATCGAGTAATTCAGAAACTAACACGATTGCTTTTAAACAGTCTTATTTTCAGGAATATTGATGTGAATTCGGGTTGTAAGAATCACGCTTGGTCCAACAGCATCGAGTAATTCAGAAACTAACAAGGATACTTTTAAACAGCTGTATTTTCAGGAAAATTGAAGACGACATCATAGGCGATCTTTCAAATGCAGCAGAGTCCTATCCGAGTTATTATTTTGGCAGCAATATTTTATCGTGTATTCGGGTAAAATCTGACACGGTTTCTCCAAAAATCAACATGTCTCAGTCTATCTTCGAGAGTGAAATAACCAAATGCGGGACAAAACTGTATTTTTTGGTCAAGCGTCTCCCTAACGATACCGATGTCTCTGATATAGTGTCTTTAACGAAACATTTACACGTTTCCATCACTTTCGTGGTGTCAGACAATCCTTCGGGTGGGATGAATCAACAGGTTTTGAACAAGTTGGCAACAAAAACTAACGGATTTTGTATCTTTGCGGAAGATTATAGGTTTCAAGATGTAAGAAATATCATATTAGACTTAAAAAAACCCTGATTTAGACCCCAATTTGGCTACCAACATTCTGGCCGTTATATTTGGTGTATTCAGTTAACGCAGAAGTTACGAAATCTGGAAACGTGACACTTCCATCATTTGATTCTCCATTGTTTGGAGACTATCACATTTGCATGACTCTGCAGGATTATGGTATTATTGACACTTTCTAATAAACAAAACACTTTCATTTCAGGACCACTAGACACGTTCAGAATGGTCAACTTAATGTGGTTCAATGCAGAATCGTCGAATTCGGGATTTTTTGAAGAGACTCTTGAGTCGCATGCTGCTATATATGTAACATAAAATTTGTATTCCAAGAGATGATATCAAAGTTTTAGGGGGACACCACGTATATCAGAAAAGGTCCATACCCATTGGGTGCTGTCCCTTACCACTTGACGCTTAGATTCGAGTACTCAGATGACAAAATCAATATTCTTCAAATCAGAATATACAGCGTTAGGTAAAAACAAGGAACTGTTAGCACTTCATTCGGAATGCATAAAAATTTCAGCGCCGTTGACTTCTGGGTACCATACAACGATTGATTTGCAATCATGGCGCAGAAACAGAAAGATTGGAGAAGCCCACTACAAAAACTGTATCACAATAATTATAGTTTTTTTATTGTCAGTCTTAATGATATAATGCTATTATGACGAAAAGAGGCAGTAAGTTCAGTATTGAAATGTCATGTGGAAAATGTGATGAATGAATTGGAAATTTGTATTTTTCTGTATCGTCGCTTCTTCTCTGATAACCAATGCTCAAACAATTTTTCAAATTGTTTCATATTAAACCATGAAGGTGTGTGACATTGTTCAGAAACTGGTTTTTTTTAGATTTTGACATCTTGACAGAAATAAAATCAAAATGTAACAGATGGAAGTGTTATACCTTTGGCCAGTTCCTTTAGGATTATATAACATATATAAAAGTGCAGCGACGAATAATTTTCAACAAGTTGGGCGGTCACAATTTTCTTCCCCGTGAGGATTATAGCGGAAGTAATTGATTATGAAAACATCATTGATAGCAGTACTTCATGTTCAAAGTAGTGTGACGGTTATGACTTCACAAATTCCAGAATCAGATGATGAAACTGCACAGTTAGTGTTTTTTATTTTGAATAAGCTGATTTATCTTCAGTTAACTGTTTTTCAGCAAACCTCGTTCCTCGGGAATTGCATCCATTATTATGAAAAATCGATTCCATAAAATTATATTCCTTGGAATTGTCACTTTTATAATATTTTCTATGATTTTAACTGCAATTCTCCTCATTGTTTTTCTTCCAAGAGGTCACACTGATTGTTTGGAACCCACGACTACGACGAAACCTTTCGGTGAGTGTTTTTCAGACGAGAAAAAGAATAATGACTAGTTTATAGAAAACACAAATTGTTCTCCAAAAGATCCGACAACGTTGTTTTTTGCATATTCCAATGATTTGACACCCGATCAAGTCCTTAACACGTGGCACACTCTCAGAAACAACGTACAAAGCTCAAATTTTGCTATATATTCATATGCTCGACTAGATGTGAATTCGGATTTTAAGAATCACGCTTGGTCAAACAGCATCGAGTTATTGAGAAACTAACATGGTTACTTTTAAACAGTCTTATTTTTAGGAATATTGAAGACGACATCAAAAGTGATCTCCCAAATGCAATAGAGTCCTATCCGAGTTACCATGTAGGAAGCAATATTTTAACGTGTATTCGGGTGAAACCTGACACGGTTTCTCAAAAAAATAAACATGTTTCAGGATATGTTCATGAGCGATGTAACTCTCTGCGGGGCAAAACTGTTCTTGTTGGTCAAGCGACTTCCTAACGAAACCGATGCCTCTGATTTAGTGTCTTCACTTGAAAAGTTTCACATTTCAATGACATTCGTGGTATCAGAAAGGCCTTCGGGTGGGATGAATCAACAGGTATTATACACTTTTGCAACGAAAACTAATGGATTCTGCATTTTTACAGAAGATTATAAGTTTCAAGATGTAAGAGAGATATTTTTAGACTATAGAAAATTTCTCAATTTAGACTCCAACTTGGCTGCCATCAACCTGGCCTTTGTACTTGGTTTACTCAGTCAATGCAGAAGTTACAAATACTGGATCTGTTACTCTTCCAATATTTAATGCTCCGTTGGTCGGAAAATATCACATTTGCATGACTCTCCAGGACCATGGTATTATTGAAATTTTCTAATAAGCAAAGCATTTGTATTTCAGGTCCTCTAGACACGTTTAGAATGGTTAACCTAGTGTTGTATAACGCAGGATCGTCGAGTTCGTTATCATTTGAAGAGACTGTTGAGACACATGTTGCTATATATGTAAGCTAATATTTGTATTCCAAGAGATGATTTCAAAGTTTCAGAGTAACAGTACCTATATCAGAAAAGGTCCGTACACATTGGATGCTGTCCCTTACAACATGAAACTTGGATTTGAGTACTCGGATGACGAAATAAATATTCTTCAGATAAGAATATACAGTGTTAAGTAAAAACAATAAGATGTTAGTACACTTGAAATACATGTCAATTTCAGCGCCGTCGACTTCTGGGTACCATACAACAACTGACTTGCAATCATGGTACAGACAAAAGAAAATTGAAGCACACTACGAAAACTGCATCACAATAATAATTTCCTATTATTCTCAGTAGATCTCGACGAGTTCTATGTCCGTGACCTACGACGGGACGGATGGCTATTCGTTAATGTGCCGCGTGTCGGGAAAAAGTGCCAAAAAGCCATTCTAGCCCGGCCCGCGGCATATTAACGAATAGTCACCCGGCCCGTAGTACGTCACGGACATAGAACTTGTCGAGATCTACATTTTGATATATTTTTCAGATCATAATATTTATTTTGACGCGAGTTACGAGCTGGCCCGTTGACAAGTATGGTTTTAATGATATAATCCTATTATGGCGAAAAGAGGCAATAAGTTCTATATATGTGTAAAATGTAATGAATTAATTAAAAATTATTTTTCTGTATAGTTGATTTTTCCCTGCCAGAGTTGGGATAACCAATGCGACGTTCGATGAATTTCTATGCAAAAATTCAATGAGAGCAAATTGGGCGGTTACGATTTTTTCTTCCCGTGTGGATTATAGCGGAAGAAATTGATTATAGAAACATCATTGATACAAGTACTTCGTACTTAAAATTGCGTTCCAGTTATGACTTCTCAAATTCCAGAATTATATGATGAACCTAAACAGTTAGTCTCTTCTTGTCTTGAATAATTCAATCTTCAGTTAACTCTTTTTTCAGAGAACCATATTCCTCTAGGATTGCATACTTTATCATGAAAAACAGATTACATAAAATGATATTCCTTGGAGTTTTCAGTTTTATAGTAATCTCTGTGATCTTAACGCCAGTTTTTCTCATCGTTTTTCTACCAAATAGTCACAGTGAATATGTGGAAACCACGACTACTTTTTCAAAAACTGTTTCTGCACCAACAACAAAATCTGACACAACACCTCACTCACATTCTACTGCTACTACGACGAATCCTTTCGGTGAGTTCCTATCCGTATCTGAAGATCATTTTTCAAACTTTTCAGACCATACTGATTGCTTACCAAATCAGAAGTCTACATTTTTCTTTGCGTATTCCAATGATCTCACAGCCGATCAAGTCTTGAACACCTGGAAAGCCTTTTCAGTCAAATCAGATTTATTTTTTGAAACATATGCGTTAGGACGATTTGATATGGTGAACAACTTGAATCAAGATATTGAGACATTTATTTCAAGCAACAGTTTTGGGTTAGTGAGATGATTTACTATAATTAAATTAATTCTTCCAGTGGAATATATGATGCATTATTAAGCGGTCTTCCCAATTCAACAGAGTCGATTAAAGACCCGTCAGAAGGTAGTTCTGTATTGGATATTATTGATGTAGGTTTTCACATTACAATATAATGTACTTGTATGTGTTTCAGTTCTTCTTTGTCTCTGACGTGATTCATTGTGGAGCGACTCTTTTTATTATCACAAAACGTTTTCCGACAGACACCTATATCGATGACTTAGTATCTAGGCTCAAAAAATATCATGCTCATGTCACATTCGTTGTATCTGAAAACTCATTTGGTGGGTTGTCACCGGAACCAATATACAGATTGGCAAGCGAAACGAATGGACTCTGTATTTTCACGGAAGATGATAACATTCAACAGGTATGGATCACTTCTCCAGTTCCGAAATACTAGTTTCTTGCATCAGACACCCTTTTGGCTGCCATCCATCTGGCCTGCGTATTTGGTCTATTCAGTAAATGCGGAAGTTACAAAATCTGGAACCGTGGCACTTCCAATTTTCAATTCTCCGGTGGTTGGACATTATTATATTTGCATGACTCTACAAGACCATGGTTAGTTTCCATTGGTAACTTTAAAATGTCTCACTTTACTGACAATTTGTATTCCAGGACCCCTTGACACATTCAGGATGGTCCACCTAACCTGGCATAATGCAGGATCATCGACTTCGGGATCATTTGAAGAGACTGTTGAGTCACATACTGATTTTGTAACTACAAACTAGTACCTTTTTTAAAATTAACTCTTCATTTCAGGGAAACACTACATATACCACAAAAGGGCCATATTCATTAGATGCAGTACCTTATGACATTACGCTTCAGTTTGAGTTTCTAGGTGAAAAAACTGAAACTCTTCAGATCAGAATATACAGTGAGAAGTGAGTAAAACTTTGAAAGAACTCCGCATGAAATTTGGTTTCAGAGCGGTGGACTTCTGAGTTCCTTATGACGATTGACCATAAAAATTGTTGAATCTTTTTTGTTTCAATATTCAAACTGCAACGATTGAATAGAAAAAAGTAATAACTCGGCAGAAACCCGCAGCCAGCCGCGCAACACTGCAGCAACAGGAACACGCATTCCGTTTTCTTAAACTTGTCGGCAGCACGTATTCACGTTTTGCTATCTTCCTGTTTTTCATACCAATATTGTCTCTGGATTCATTTTATGGAAATAATTTCCCCGTTTATTGGAAGAAAAATAAGTCCGTCGATAGAAACACCAAACTCATTTTTCAGCCCTCAACTACAGAAAAAAACATCACCGCCAGTCAAGCAGAAATAGGATTTCAGAAACAATGAGAATGTGAGATTTTCCCAATACTTTAAATATGTCCTATGCAGTTTTTATAGTAAATTGAGCCGTAGGAAACGATGTGGATTTCAGAGCAAGTTAAAGGCAACATTCTTAAATAGTTGTTATAGGTTGTAGGTATTAAAACTTTTTAAATGAACTTAATTTAATAACAAACTCTTTTCGATGCAAAAAATATAGCAAATTTCAGTCAACCTTTGTGCACTAAACCAACCCACATATGCTACAGTACCGCAACACCACCGCATCAGGTCAGCACTCAACGCTTCCCTGTTTCGTCAATGCTGCGTGTTTGATGCTGGTTTCTGCCGAGAATGTTGAACTGCGAAAGTTATTGTTTCTTATCAATGCAATAGGATTATACCATCAACGATAAGAGAAATATTTATTGTAAAGGAATTATTTGTAACATTAAATACTCTCACCAAATATACGAGATTGGCGTTCTGCATAAATGTTCTTAATTCTTGATATCATGACAGAAATAAGATCAAAATGTGGCAGAGGACAGTGTTATGCCTTTCGCCAGTTCCTGTTCGGTTAGATAACCTACCGTGTCTAATAGTTTCTACAAATTGGGCGGTCACACTTTTTTCTTCCCGAGAAGATTATAGCGGAAGAAATTGATTCCAAAAACATTATTAGTACATCTAATTCGCAGTTAGGAATTCTCAAGTTGCAGACGAACCAACAGAGCCAAAGACTCTTTACTAGCTAAGCACCAACTGCTTTGTAACAAAATTGCCTTCAGACAGCATTGTGTGCACAGCAAAAAAAATCAACATTTTTCTTTGCGTTTTCCAAAAATCTCGCTTCATTCATCCACTCTGCCCTAGAGAACCGTTTTCTAATCTCCATCTCCGATGTACAAACAATATACTGGATAGGAGGAGTATTACCGACTATTGATATTATAGTGTGGTCTGATTTCTCCCCTGTGAGATTTATATAACGCGTTCTTTGTAAGACTCGAGCAACGTGTGCCCTAGGGCCAGATTTTTATATAAACAGGTACTATGGGTCTTGGGTAACCCATACGCATAATATTGGGTCCCAGCTCCGGGTTACTGTAGTACGGTAGGTGCTCAAAGGTGCAAAAATGATATTTTTTCAACGTTGTCGTAGGAAGCTGAAATTTTCACCACATAATATAAACGCGTTAAATAAACTTTTCACAAAATTTCAGAAAATATGAAAAAATATTTCCCAAGTTATAACGAAAAAACACCAAATTTTCAACATTTTTTGGATTTCGAGGAAAGAAAAGTGTCATTTTTGAAATAACACCTGCGAGGATTTTTTTTATAAACAAAGGACAATATGTTACCTTTATTTTAAAAAAAAGCTCAACTCATATCATTTTGTCCGGACGGTCGAAAAGTGGCAAAGTTTGTAATCGTATTTTTCAAAACTGCAATTTTTTTAAAAATGTTTGCAGAAATAAATAGCCCATGTTTTACTGATAATTTTTTGTATCGACACTTGTTACCTAACTCTACTATTTTTGTCTGAAAAATGTGATTTTGTGAAAAAAACTGAAAAAAATTTTGCTCAAAATTTTTTTTTCATTCTGTGGAAAAAAGTGAAATGTGGTTTTGGATAATAATCAAATGTTCTATTTTCAGATATTCCTGATTAATACATCTACAAATATATGGCTCACCTTTCATTTTGGAGACTTATTTTCAATTTTTCAAGTTTTAAAACCATTTCCACGTATCCCTATACGTTCGAGTTTTCTACTGAAAACGCAAAAAGACAAATAACGGTGGAATGCTGGTAAAACATGCCATAACATAGTTTTCGTACACAAGTATCATGTCTTGGTAACTCTATTATTGCCGGAGACCTTTTTCGAAAATGGCCATTTTATGATTTCATGAGTACTGTCAAACTTCACGTTTTATTTTATACCTTCTCAAATTTCAGTTTTGGTAATTTGGTCTTTGCAATTGTTTTGTAGCCCACATCTTCACCATGGTTTAACACTTTGAATTTTATAAAATCCTTCAAAACGAACAAAGTTACAATGTCTCAAAGTGATTCGACCTAAAAATTTTGAAAAAAAAAAAGTGTTTGTCATTCGCTGGAACCGAGTATGTTGCTTCTAAAACATTGAGTGATGTTCTGCTTCTGATGAGACCACTATGTTATGGCATGTTTTACCAGCATTCCACCGTTATTTGTCTTTTTGCGTTTTCAGTAGAAAACTCGAACGTATAGGGAAAAAAAAAAAAAATTGAAAAATAAGTCTCCAAAATGAAAGGTGAGCCATATATTTGAAAATGTATGAATTAGGAATATCTGAAAATAAAACATTTGATTATTATCCAAAACCACATTTCACTTTTTTCCACAGAATGAAAAAAAATTTTGAGCAAAATTTTTTTCAGTTTTTTTCACAAAATCACATTTTCAGACAAAAATAGTAGAGTTAGGTAACAAGTGTCGATACAAAAAAATATCAGTAAAACATGGGCTATTTATTTCTGCAAACATTTTTAAAAAAATTGCAGTTTTGAAAAATACGATTACAAACTTTGCCACTTTTCGACCGTCCGGACAAGATGATATGAGTTGAGCGTTTTTTTAAAATAAAGGTAACATATTGTCCTTTGTTTATAAAAAAAATCCTCGCAGGTGTTATTTCAAAAATGACACTTTTCTTTCCTCGAAATCCAAAAAATATTGAAAATTAGGTGTTTTTTCGTTATAACTTGGGAAATATTTTTTCATATTTTCTGAAATTTTGTGAAAAGTTTATTTAACGCGTTTATATTATGTGGTGAAAATTTCAGCTTCCTACGACAACGTTGAAAAAATATCATTTTTGCACCTTTGAGCACCTACCGTACTACAGTAACCCGGAGCTGGGACCCAATATTATGCGTATGGGTTACCCAAGACCCATAGTACCTGTTTGTATAAAAATCAAAGCTATATCTTCTCTACAGGCTCTAGGCCCCTATGTACTATGGCCATGCTCGAGTCTTACAGAGAACACGTTATATGAAGATTTCGACTTTGATACAAAAATTGATGAAATTTTTGGTACTGATTATTTTTATAAGATGGCTAGATTTTTTTGTGAGAGACCAACTGGTCTGAAATGTTAAACCAATAAATTGTTATATTAATGAAGTGTCTTTTCCACTTATTTATAAACCACGAAAACTGACTACAGAATTGACTTTATTCGTGTCAGATTGTTGAATAATTAGTGCGTTAATTGTTGGTAATTAAATTTTTTAACAGTGACAGCATTCAACACATGGGTCCCGTAAGAACCTCCATGCATAAAATTTTGCACTTTCTCTTATCTACCACGAATAATTAATATCAAAAACCACACATACCTTTGAAATACAAAATGCTCTTGTATAGATAACACTAATCCTTATTAAGTTTATTTTCTATTTTCTTGAAAACGCTAGTTGTATCATGTCGATGCCCTACCGCGGTGAGTTTGTGCAAAACCTTAAAAACCTGGAGAACAAATAATTTACATTTCAGATTTCTCAGTAAATCCCGATGGTCCTGAATCAAAAAATGTCTTCAGAAAGTACTGGAAAGCACTCCTGTTCGGTTTTATGAGTTTTATAATGATATGTCTCATTGTTTTGCTAATCGTGTTTCTTGTTCTCTGGAAACCAACAGACAGTATATCAAGTAGCACGGTACTGCCAAATAGTTCTAGTGACACCACAATATCGACCGAAGGAGAAATTTTACCAGGTAAAGAAATTCAATTATTCATTCTTAAAATAAATTTCATTTTCAGTCTCTACTACTCCTATACCAATTGTTATCAACACAACCTCCAAACCTCATCCAGCTCCTTTTTTGGAGGGTTCTACCACGGTTGGCTTTTCAACTGGATCTCTAACTACCAATAGTAAGAATTCGTGTTTAGTTGTATCCTATTTATTTTTAACCTGCAGGACTGATTACCGAGCTATCCTCTACACAATCATCAGTCACAAAGCCTACACCATCCGCAGTTGTGTCTACTCATAGTGAGATTCAATACTCTTTTTTTCATAATTTGTCCTATTTTATGATCAGGTTATAGTATGAGTACTTCTGAAACCACAGAACGTTTAACCACAACACCTGCAATTATCACTGCACCAGAAGAATCTACAACTTTTGGTTTGACTACGAATCCCGAAGGTTCAACTACATCAAAACTTTTGACTAGTAAATCTATTTCAACGACGTCTTCAACTACACCGGAATATCCAAGTAGTAGCACTCAAGAAACTGCGATGGGTTCAACGACAATTGGTACATCAGAGTTAACTACACCGCAAAGTACAACTATGGAAACTATTACAGTATCAGAACCATTCTTATCAACTGTTGCTTCTACTGAAACCACAATTCCTACTAGTCTATCTACAATGTCTACTAGTTATACAACATCAAGATCTAGTAAGAGTCCTACTACATCCAAACTTCTGACCACTGCTGGTATGTTTCTGCAAAACTAACTTTTGATGGAATTTTCAATTAATTTTTATAGTTCAAGATCCGAACACAAGTACCACCTCTGAAACTTCAAAAAGTTTAACCACAGTTTTAAAAGACCTCACTACAATCAAACATCTGCCATCCACGTTGATTACTACTCTGGAAACATCTACACAATCTAGTAAGAGCCCTTCTACATATAAACCCCAAACCACTGCTGGTAAGTTTCAGTCTGCTAGCTTTTGCTAGACTTTTCAACTAATTTCCACCATTTAAGATCCGAAAACAACTACTGAAACCACTGAAGTGTCAACTACGGTAACAGTAACAGAATCATTGTCATTGTCATCCACTGTCGGTAAGACAACAAGATCTTCAAAAGTTTCATCTCAAGCCACTTCTCCATTTTCCGGTAGTAAGTTTATCTTGTATAATTTATTATGTCATCACTATTTTGTAGCCAGTAGTACTGTTCAAATCGAGACCACGACAGAAAACTCTACCACAGTTACTACTGCTCCAGGATCGAAATCTACCAAACCTGATTCAACAACATCTAAGAGCACTACCAGTAGTATTGCGACCACAGAAGGATCAACTACAGTAACTAGTACTGTAGCAGAATCCACATCTACTACAAGTACACATATGGGCACCTTGACCACACTCAAGCCAGGTTTGTTGTCTTGTTTTAAAGATAACAGTGTACACGAAATATTATCAAAACATTTCAGATCAAAAGACAAGCAGTGCCACTGAAACCACAACTTCTAAAGTGACCACTCCTATGACAAAATCTACTACAACAGAGTCAACTACACCCAAAAGTAGTACTGTAGAAATTACTACTAGAAAGAAAAAGTCATTTTCTTCTACACCTGCTCCTACTTCCACAGTACCTTCGGCAAGTACTAATAGTAAGTACTAGTCTTATGTAGTTGGTCATTATACTGGAGTTTACAGGTCTAACCAGTTCAACTACACAACCTGTTACTGTAACTACCACTGTAACTGGCCAGTCAGTAGAATCCACCACCGCTAGCACTACCACAATATCAACTACTGGAACGACTCCGGATAAGTCCACAGTTTCTACCACATTGACAAAATCTACTACACCGGACTCTGCGACTACTGCTAGTGGTAAGTTTCAATATTTAGGCCCATGCTGATCATTGTAGTAATTTGCAGATCATAGTACAAGTAGTACTTACAAAATGACTGGAGTTTCAACAATCACTACAGTAGAACCTACCCTTGCTAGTACTACCACAGAATCATGGAAGGCCACAACACCGAAATATCTGTTCACTATTGGAAAAACACCTACAACTTCGTCTACGCTGACAGAGGCTACTACAACAACGTCTGAACAATATTCGACGTCATCTGAGCACATTACTACTACTCACCAGTCGAGCGGTACCGACAGAACTACAGGATCTTCAACTACAAGTGTAGCCATGCTATCAACTTCCATTAGAACATCTAAGACATCAGAAGACTCAACAACGCCTAAATACCTTTCCACAAGGGAATCTACAACTTCTACCATTTTGCCTACATCTATTTCAACGACGCCTTCAACTACACCGGAGTATACGAATGGCAGCACTCAAGAAACTACAATGAGTTCAACGACAATTAGTACATCAGAGTTAACTACACCCCAAAGTACAACAACTACTACAGTATCAGAACCGTCCTCTTCTTCTACTGTTACTACTACCACAGTACCTCCTCTGAGCACCACCACCAGTAGTAAGTCTTGCATTCATATTTGCTAGTGATTCATTGGAGATTTCAGGTTCTAGTACCGCGGAAACCAAAAAATTTGAAACTAAATCCACTTTAGCTACTACTCAACAATCTACAACAGTATCTACTAATGGCACTACCACCACATTACCACTAGAAACAACTACAAGCATGGAATACACGTCTACATCTGAATCTCAATCAACAAGTGGAACAAGTAAATTATAATCAGCATCAAGATTATTTTGTACTGACCTTTTCAGCGATTTCTGACACCACAACTACTACACCCTGGCTATCTTCAATTGCTGTGACTACAACCTCTGAAAGTACCACATCCGGTTAGTCACTAGGACAATATTAATGATTTACATTTTCCCCGCAAAACGAAACAAAGAGATCAAAATTTTAACTGATAAGCCCAATTAAGTATTCCGATTAGCATGGTGGTTTTGCTGAAATTGAATTATCTGATAAACTTTTATTCTGAAACTTGCAATCTACATGTGGGCCCGATATTATGGTAAGTTTTCAGTTTAGATTCTTGAGATACCTTATTTATCTGCAGAGCCTCCAGAGAATGATCAAGTTGAAAGCGATACAAATTTTATACTGAAACACTGGAAAATTATCTTAATCGTAATCCTAGGCCTAGTACTCCTAGCCCTTGTTATTTTCCTAATTGTCTTTTTTGTCATTTTGAAACCTGCAGATCATAATACTGTAGTGCCAACAACTGCAAAAAGATCCTCTGGAATAACTTCGACAACTGTACCAACCACATCAAAACTTTTTCCAACTAGTAGTAAGTTACAAAAAAAGTATTACTTGAATCGTGTTCTTATTCTAGGTCACGTCACAACATCGAGCACAGGAAAACCACGGACTACTGTAAATACACATACAACCACAGGAAGCTCAACTACATTTACTTCTCCATCAAAACCCACCAAACCTGTGTCAACAAAGCCTCAGAGCACTAGCAGCAGTCTTAAAACCACAGAAGATTCAGCTACAAGTACTGTAGCACAGTCAACATCTACTACAGCACCATCTACAACAGTGACTACACCTAGCGAGCTGAAAACATCAACGAAAATTCTTACGACCATTGCAAAATCCACTTTCAAACCAGCGCCTAGTCAGTTTCTATGTTTTTGTTAAGCATTTTTATCATCCCTACTGAAATTTTTAGGTACAAGCACAACTGCCCACAAGACAGTTAGTACAACAGAGTCAACTACACCAAAAAGTACAACTATGAAAACTACTACAGTATCAGAACCATCCTCATCTTCTACTGTTATCACTACTACTGTACCTCTGAGCACCACTACCAGTAGTAAGTCTCAAAGTTCAGAATTCAGTTTGTGAGTGATCCATTGGACTTTTCAGGTTCTAGTACTGCTGAAACCACAGAATCCACATCCGCCAGAACTTCGACTACTGTAGAAAGTACCACTGTAACAAAACCGTCTTTCTCTTCTACAACTTCTTCTACTTCTACAGTACCCTTGGCAACCACTAGTAGTAAGTCTCAGAGCACTACACTTAACTTTATCGATTTTAGTTCCGAGCACTGTAATAACCACAACTCCTCTTCCATCCACAGCTACAAGTACCATTTCTACAACCGAAAATGTGTCTGCCAGTGGTGAACTATCAGGATTGAATCATTATCATTTCCACTGATTTTTTAGAAGCAACTACTACGAAAGCCACGACTACAACCACTAGAGTGCAATCTACATCAGATAAGTCACTAATCCTATTCCCCACCGCAAATTAAACCAAACGATTCAAATTCATCTTGCAAAAAAAGTAGTTGATAACACTAACACACTAATCCTTCATAATTCAATTTTCCCACTCATTTTGTGTTTACAACAAAAATTTACAACTTGGAGAGGGCCACGGTATACCAACATGTGGGCGCGAGATAATGGTAAGTACATACTAATGAAATCTCTAATAAATAATAGTTGTCTAATCTCCAGAATCTCCAGAACCTCCAGTTCGCAGTTCAAATTTTATACGGAATCATTGGAAAACTATTTTAATAGTGTTAATGGGTCTACTAATCCTATCTATAGCAATTTTCCTCATAATATTCCTTGTGATTCTCAAACCTGCAGGTCATACTACTGTAACACCGTCGACTTCTATTGGAACTACAAAACTTTCAACACTTGTTTCAACTACTGGTAAGTTGAAGATATTCTTGTTATCACACCCTCAAACTAAAATTTTCAGCTCCAAGTACTAGCACTACTTTCAAATCCACAAAAAGGTTGACCACTGTTATTACATCTACTTCTACAGTACCACCGACCACTTCTACTAGAAAAGCTACCACAGGTCAGTGATCCCGATACACTTTTAGTTATCTACCTCAAAGATCAAAAAATGTACGCTCTGAAAAAAAATTAGAAACTGATAACGCTAATCCTATTCAATTCCCTGATACGAATTAATTTTCAAAAATTTATGTACAACTAACAACTAACATGTCGACCACAGAAACTATTGGTGAGCTCAATTGAAAATTATTTTTAATAGTATTTACATTTCTCAGAAACCCCTCCGATACCTTCAGTTCAAAAACAAAAAACGCCAGATCCAGTATTCAAGTACTGCAAAATAGTTTTCGTTGTATTACTCGGTCTACTTACTCTAGGCCTTATCGTATTCCTTATTCTATTCTTTGTTGTTTTGAAACCTGCAGGTCAAAGTACAAGTAGTACTGTAGTGCCGAGTATTTCAACAATTGGTTCAACTACTGTGAAGAAGTTATCTACTACAACAAAGCCATCAAGTAAGTCTACAGTACCTCCAGTGACTACTGTGACTACTGTAACTACAAAACGCCCGACTACACCGAAACCATTACCTACAAATGGTTAGTTATATCCCCGAGCCTCCGCTAAACTTTGTTCTCTACAGGACCGATCACAAGTACCGCGGCTCCGGAGTTGTCTACTACATCCCCTTCCGATGGTAACACAAAGATCCAAATCTCAAAAAGTAGATCTCATTTCCAGGATGCTCTCCAACAACTAACACAACATTCCTGTTTGCCTACTCCAACGACCTCACATCTACCTTGATTAAGAAGGCTCTTGGTGACGTAAAGAAATACATTGTGAACCCGAAAATTACAACGTTTGCGAATAATCGATTTGACACGACTACAGATGACCCTATTCATTTTCATGGTTCGAAAGAGTGAGCTTGTAAATTAGAAATTCTAGCTAGTTAATCATTCAGCGATTTTGACAATTCTGTTAATGCATTATTACCTGATTCGAAACTAAAACTTCCAAATACCAACACAGGAAGTAATGTTCTCAACATGCTTAAGGTATTCTTATCAAATAGAAAATACTTTGAATCCATTCATGCAATTCCAGAAATTCCTGGAGCAACCAACTTGCGGAGCCATAGTTTACATCCTCATGAAACGCCTACCCGACACAATAGACGTCACAGATCTAATCCAGGAACTTCGACAAAACCACATATCTGTGTTTCCAATAATTGACTCCGCTGTTATAGGAAGCAAGGACCAAAGTATGATGTGCAAGCTGGCTCACTCAACAAATGGATTTTGTGACTACCAAATAGCCAGTAGATTGGAAAATGAAGTTTATGAAACAATGTGGATAGTGTCTAGAGTCCATGTATTTGTATCACAAAGCTATCAAGTATCCGGAAAGGGTGCTATAAAAGTACCATCGTTTGTAAGGCCACCACAAGGAAATGAGCAAGGAACGATGGGTCTGGTGTTCACTTATCAGAATCATGGTAATTACTAATTGACTAATTAAACCGAATTAAATAATCTTTTAGTACGAGATACCAATTTTAAAGCGTTGTCTCTTAATATCAAAGATGATCAGAATAAAATTGTGGTGCCCGGGAAGACTACAGCAACAAATGGAAATGCTTTGTTGTTGCACCCTACGTTGAAAAATAACGTCACTTATCAAATTGATATCAATTATGAATATGAGAAAACGAATACGGTTGAGAAGATTGAAGTGAGATTTTATAGCATTTCGTAAGTTAGAGAGGAGGTGAGGATCTTTTTAAACATTATTTTTCAGCCCGCCCGACACATGGATTCCATTTCCAACTTATCAAAACGTGTCAACTATCAGAGTCTAGGTTTTGAAATTATTTCTGTTTGTTTATAATCTATAATTCTTATTAACCGCAAAGACCAATTATTTAACCACAGAGACCACATAAAAGCTTTATAAAACTAGTGATAACACTAATCTTTGATTAATTTCCTCCGAATTATCACGATTTGAAAAAAACCACAATTTAATGCCCGGTCCACCTAGAGGTATGTTGTCTGCTCACTTACTTCCCTAATGTAAAATTTTGCAGACTCTCTATTCGATGTCATTGCTGGTTCTGAAGTGACAAGGGACACCGAATCCTCTAGAGAAGCAATTCTAGTTTATCAGAATATGGGGTTTCAAGGTGATAAAATGAGTAGATGTGCGTTTGATCTAGGTTTTTGTTCAGAAGAAGAATCTGACCTGCCAGACCAAGAGTTTCAAAATTCTACCACCTCCGAAGCAAGGACATCTACATCTTCAGGAGAATCAGATCAGAGTACACCAATTCTGCAAAGAACAGGAAAAGTAGGTTAGTTTTGTTGTCCAGAGTTGAACACGTATTACTATTTTTTCAGACATAGAACCCAATGAACCAACAAGGTCTTCTGAACCTTCAGCAAAAAATTTTCCACGTTATGAAAATCTAGAATCTATAGGTTAGTTTCAATTATACATTTCATTTAAAACTCAAATTGTATACATTCAACTCTAGTTTATCAGAATGTGGGGTTTCAGGGTGATCTAATTTTTAGTTGAGCGTTTGATCTAGTTTTTTTTCAGAAGAGGAATCTGAGCTACCGGGATCCGAGTCGGAAGTTGTTACCACTTCTGGATCACCCTCTGCGTCTTCAAGAGAATCTGATCAGAGTACGCCAATTCTGCAAAGCTCAGGACGAGTAGGTCCGTTATAATTGTCGCCTACAAAAATTCGTTCTGAACCCACGTTTGCCTTTTTCCAGACCAAGAACGCAATCAACCAACCAAGTCTTCTGCGCCTTCAAAAAGAAACCTTCCACGTTATGAAAATCTAGAATCTATAGGTTAGTTTCTATTATACATTTTATTCAAACTCAAATTGGATACATTCAACTCTAGTTTATTCGAATGTGCGTTTTGACTTAGTTTTTTTCAGAAGAAGAATCTGAGCTCCCAGGCTTCCAGTTTCAAGATGTAACCACTTCTGGATCAGCTTCTGCATCTTCAAGAGAATCAGATCAGAGTACACCAATTCTGGGAAACACAGGACAAGACATAGAATCCAATGAACCAACCAGGCCATCTGAACGTTTAGCAGAACATCTTCCACGTTATGAAAATCGAGAAAATTTAGGTAAGTTTCTACTCTTCCTCTTAGTTCAATCTTAAATTAGAAACATTTTCAGAATCTTTTCGAGTAGTCAAACATCTTGTACCGATTTATCAATATGTGGACTGCCGACGTCAGTTCCAGCCTAAATCTCAATTGTTTAGTTAAACCTTTTCAGCGGAAGAACCTGTCAGATTCCGCCGCCCCCAACCTGAAGAAATTCCTATAGAGACTCCGTGTCTAGATTTTACTGTCAATTTTGTGTTAGACTACTGGAAACTTATTTTACTGGGGTTGTTTATTCTTGGTGTCATTATTTTCTTGATTGTGTTTTTTGCGACGTCAAAGCATACAAGTAGTGCAGCACCCACCACAACTAGCTTTGCTACAGTGACTACTACTGAAGCTACAGTAACCACTACTGTAACTGAGTCAAAGGAATCCGCAATTTCTACAACGTCGCCTACTACAAATGTTCCAGCCAACCTTACTTCCCCACCTGTTGATGGTAATCTCGAATTCCAAACAAATTTCTAGTACCGTTTACCAAGAGGAAGTATGAAACAGACTGAGTTATTTTGTGATAACACTTAATTAACATTGATCAATTCCCAAAAACTCATCAAGAGAGGAAGAAAATTAGATACAAAAAGAAGGAATTTAGAAAATTCTCAATCAAAAATGTCCCTTGAAATTAATATCGAAGTTGTCCCTAACGAGGATTCAGACGAATCTGTATTCACTTACTGTAGAGTATTCTTTTTTGTGATGCTAGCTATACTTGTAATATGTATTGTACTGTTTACTGTGTTTATGTCCTCAAAACCTGCTCAGCTGACCACAATTAGTACGCGGACAAATATACTGTCTACCATTACCACATTTTTACCAGTCAATAGTTAGTTAGGATAAATTCATACTTTAAATTTTAAAAACAATATTTCCAGATTGCACTCCTAAAACAGATACAACTTTTCTATTCGCATATTCCAATGACTTGTCACCTGGCGTGGTTGAGAAGGGACGTGACTTGATTCTTCAATATATTCAAACTACAAAAATAGTCAGCTTTGCAAATAATCGATTCGACACCACTGCCGATGATTCGATTTATTATCACAGTTCCAAACAGTGAGTTCTATTTTCTTGTATGGTTCAAAAATGTTGATTTTTCAGAGAATTCCAGCAATCAGTCACAGACAATTTACCGGATCCCAAACTGAGTTTCCCTAGTGAAAATACTGGAAGTGATGTTCTCAATGTTCTTCGGAAATTCCTTATCAATCAAGACTCCCCACTTTGCGGTGCCATAGTTTATATATTGATGAAACGGTGGCCGAATACCGAAGATGTCTCTGATCTCATCCAGCAACTCCGCCAACGTCACATTTTTGTGTATTCTGTATCTGACACCAGCCAATCAGGCGGTAACAATCAAAGTCTGATCTGCGAAGTGACCCATGGCACCAATGGGTTTTGTGACTTCCAAATAACTGGTTATATGCAAGATGATATTTGCCAGTCTCTTAAATGCATTTCAAACACTTTTCAAATCGTTTCTCAGAGCTATGAAGTAACCGGAAAAAGAGTTATACATGTTCCATCTTTTGTGAGACCATACCAAAATGATGGGCTAGAACCTATGGCACTGGTAATTACTTATCAAAATCATAGTAAGGATTGCAAGATTTATGCTCTAATCGATAGTAAGTATTACAGAACGAGATGCGAACTTAAAAACAGTAAAGTATACAATTTTCGACGACAAAAATGAAAATGTCTGGTCATATAAATTGCACTCATGGGATGGAAATGTTTTCCTGAATCATCCTGTGCTCCAAAACAATGTCACCTATCGAATAGTTATTAACTATGAATATGGAACAGTGAGGACGGAGAAGATTGAAGTCAGAGTGTATAGTAGTAGGTGGGTGTGAGCTTGGAATATTGAATATACCTATACTTTGTTATTTCAGCGCAGTGGATTCTTGGTTGCCGTTTTCTTCTTATGTCTCTCCTTCTTAGTTGAATAAATGCTTCAAATTGTCCATTCAGATTCCTAATTTATCAGCGACAATATAATTTTTACTAGAGGAAGTAGTGAATGTCACATGCCAATGAGATTAAAATAAGACAACTACTTCCTTCACTGTAATGACTTCATATCGATTGAATCATCAAAAAATAAAAAGGAAGAAATGAACAGAAATGATAAGACAACTGTCACTCTCTCTTTTTGTCAAAGTTGATAAAATTAGTTATTCTCAATCTTCATATCATGACTACTCTACGAGACAAGTTATATGCTGAGCGGCAACTTAATAAACGTGAGAGATTTTTCTTGGACTAAATTAAAGACTGTTCAATTTTCAGATGCTTTTGGAAACAGGCCATCAGTATCTAGAAATGAAGATATGCCAACTTCCAATGAGGATCCCACAACAGATATGGATACGATCAAGTTGGTGGTTTCTATTTTTTCTAAATAGCAGATATTATTTTAGCAATCAGAAAGATCTCGCTTTGCTGAACCGAGTGGCTGATAGTCAGTTTCGAAAAATTATTCTAATAGGATCTCTTAATATTATCATACTTGGAGGCTTTGTCGCTGCACTTTTCTTTCTCCTTTTCTTAAATCATAAAGATCCGCATAATCTTTCTGATAATGTGTCTACACCAGTTTCGTCTGCTACTACCGTATATGTTCACACTACTAATATAAAATCGACTGAAATTACAACAACAAGTGGCTCAGGTAAATCACACATTAACCTATTTTTTACCAGATTTATTTTGCAGATTGCAACCCAACAACCCCGGCAACATTACTGTTTGCATATTCCAATGATATCTCGCCTAGCCATATTGAAGATGCCTGTGACTGGATATACACATATTTTACATCACTGAAAATAATATATTTTGCAAATATCCGATTTGACACCACAATAGATGATCCTATTTATTTTCATACTGACAAGTTGTGAGTTTAAAGTTTGAGGTATTGATTTTTTTCAAATTATTTAGTTACTTTACGGAATCCGTCAAAACATACTTGCCTGATGTAATGCTTAGCCTTCCCAGTCAGCGTACTGAGAGTAATGTTTTAAATGTTATCAGAGTATGTATTAGACTCTTTTAAAATAAACAGTATTATCTTCCAGAAATTCCTGGCTAATCAAGAATACCCACTATGCGGGTCCATACTCTACATACTAATGAAACGACTCCCTAACACTAAAGACATCTCTGATCTCATCCAACAACTCCAGCAACTTCACATTTTCGTGTATACTGTAACTGACACCAACTCATTTGGTGGAACTGATCAAAGTCTTATGTGTGAAATCACTCACGCCACTAATGGATTCTGCGACTTCCAAACTACTGAAGCTATGCAAAATGAAATTCATCAAACAGTTCTTGAGATCTCGAGGACCTATCAATTTGTGTCACAGAGCTATCAAGTATCCGGATCAGGAGTTATAAATGCATCATTTGTCAGACCTGCCCAGGGAAATCAATCGGAGACCATGTCTCTAGTTATCACTTTTCAAAATCATGGTGATAATTTGACTAATTATCTCCTAAAACATTTGGTTACAGGTACCGACGACAATCTTAAATCAGTGGGATTTTTAATACTCAGAGACGACAACTACGTGGTTTTATCTGATTATTATAATAAATCTACAAATGGAAATTCTTTTCTGGAACATCCTGTACTTAAAAATGATGTCACTTATACAATATATATCTTCTATAAGTATGGAGAAAGAGGAAGGAAGTTATCGAGTTACGGTTTTATAGTATTTCGTAAGTGGCATGGATTATCGAGCATAAAAATTATTGACTACATTTTTCGGACCGGTTGATTCATGGGTTCCGTTTCCAACATTTTGATTCACAGTTTAAAGAATTACAAATGTTAATAGGATTATGTTATGGGTATTAAAGAAAAGTGTTTATTGAAGAGAAATGAAACATTTTGTCACTATAATTTGTGTATTCCTATTCCTAGTATTTTTGTTCCTTATTTATCAGCAACAGTGTAAACTTTTACTTGAGGTAGTAGAAACTGTCACTGCCGATGATTTTCAGATAATACAACTAACTCCTTCACTGTTATGTTCTCTCTGAAAAATTCTAGCTGCACGGCAAATCAACACAAGTGAGAACTTGTCATATGACAGATTGTGATGTTATTTATTTTCAGATTCACCTGAAAATGAGTCTTTTAGTGTCTGAAAGTCTGCAAACTGAAAACAACTCGGTGGATACTAGTGATGAATTAAAATCAGAGTTTGAGCCAGTAAAGTGAGTGATTAAAAAAGAATATTCTAAATGTACATTGTTTCAGCCAACAGCACCACTTAGTCCTTTTCCATCGAGTTGCGATTAGTCAGTTTCGAAAAATTGTTCTAATCGCGTTACTCAATGTTATTATTCTCTCCATTTTTGCCGGTGTGCTATTTGTTCTCGTTTTTATGGAAGACAAAAGTCCACATAGCAACGATAAAGAAGGGACATCTACTACTGTATCTCAATTGACATCTACTACTGGTACACAATTAACATCAACTACTGTAGCACAATTCTCATTTACTACTGTGCCATCTTTCTCACCGTTACTTCCAGATGGTTATTAAAATAGCACTCACATATTTTCCATAATTCAAAGCATTTCAGCATGTACTCCAAGGTCGAATTCAACATTTCTATTTGCATATTCCAATGACCTCCCATTTGATTTAATAGAAAACGCACATGACTGGATTCAGGAATTTATTTCGAATAAAAAAATCGTATGCTTTGCAAATCGTCGATTTGATTCCACGGACGATATAATTCATTTTCACAAGTCAAGGCAGTAAGTGAAAAGTAGACTTAGTGAGAAATAAATAACATTTTTAGAGAGTTCGGCCAGTCGGTCTCCGCATTTATGCCGAATTCCGCGTTACGGTTTTCCAGTCGAGATAATGGAAGTGATGTTCTAAGTCTTATACCGGTAAGAAATTCAACAGTTTCAATTCTGGTCATCATGTGTTTCATAGAGTTTTCTCACTAACGAGGAATGTCCACTATGCGGGTCAATTGTATACATTGTCATGAAAAGATACCCGAATCTAGAAGACACTTCTGATCTCATCCAGCAACTTCGCCAACACCACATTTTTGTTTATACCGTAACCGACACCTCACCATCTGGAGGTTCAGAACAGAGTCTAATGTGTGAAATCACTCGGGCAACCAATGGATTCTGTGATTTTCAAACGACGGAAAACTTGCAGGACGATGTGTACCAAACAATTCGCGTGCTGAGCAGAGTTTATCAAATTGTTACTAAAAGTTATTTGGTATCTGGACAAGGAAGAGTAAATATCCCTCTGTTCAACAGACCATTGTCTATTGTCGTTACGTTTCAAAATCGTGGTAATAAGGGTTTCGACAAATGTACATATTCAGAGCAAACGTTACAGGACGAGACACCAACTTTCAAAGCAGCAATTATACTATTGTAGACAATTCTTTGGAAGTGAAAGCATCAAAAATTTTTACACAGAATTGCGGGAATTCGGTGTTTGATCACCCAATTTTGCAATATAATGTCACCTACCAACTATCTGTTAACTATGCCTATGGAAGCCACAAAACTGAAGTGTTGGAAGTCAAAATGTATAGCTCTGAGTGAGTTTTGTTTGTTAAATGATTTTCAACAATTTTTTTCAGCCCCGTGGACTATTGGCTTCCGTATCCAGATTTCTAATTTTGAAAATGGGAAAAAAATAAACTCACATCCTGAAAATCAAGCTTATCAGTTTATGTCATCATTTCGGAAAAAAGATAAGAAAGCTATATTCATTGAAGCGGACTCTTTTTTTAATAAAATGGTTTTTAATCAGAGGAATTATTCGTTCTCTACCTTACTTATTTTGTTCTAATTCACAAACATGCATCACTCATCTTGGAGCCAGCAACTCATTAAACTACTTACACAACATGCGGTAACACTGGTGTCAGTTTGATAACTATCAAAAGTGCAGAGGAAAATTAGGAAATCGGCGGAGTACATGAGATTTCAAGCTTTGGAAAAAGTTTGGTTAGAGCTAAAATGCAATGACAATTCAACGTGTCAATTGGAAAATTATCAAGGAAACCTAGAGTCTTTTAGCAATTTTGTGGGTGGCTCTCCAATTGTTGCCTTTAGAAAGTGTGCCTTCAATCAGCTGGAATCTTTACAATGGAGAAATGAATTCTGTGAGGATGATCTCTACCCGTATATGTGTGAGATTCCACCAGCTTTTGGTAAGAAAACATGTAAAAGAGCTAATTACAACATTTTTTCCAGACACTTGTGACTTTAACTACAACAACTATCTCTACACAAAACTAAACTTCCAATTCATATTGACTGATGCTCATGCCGCCTGCAAACATGATTGCTCTACTCTATTATCAATCCATTCTGAACTAGAAAACCGATTTGTAGTTTCCATGTTTTTTTCATGACAGGAAGTCTTCTGTTGGGTGGTGTGGCCCCTTCTGAAAACTTGGTGATTTGGGTAAATCGCACCACAAAGGATTATGATAATTTGAAGTCGTTTGACATGAATCTTAGTTGTATTCATCAGGATTTTTAAGTGAGGTGACTGGAGTTCAGCTCTTTGTAACAAAGCTTCATGGCTTGTTTGTAAGAGGAGAGCTGGAATAAATTGTTGAATGTTAATAAACTTTGAATTTAAATTAAATATCGATTTGATTACCAAAAAAAATATTGAATCAGCGTACAGAAATGATAAGACAACTGTCACTCTCTCTCTATTGAAATTGATAAAACTATTGATTCTCATTCTTCCTATCATGAGTACTCTCCGAGACAAGTTATATGCTGAGCGCCAACTCAATAAACGTTTGTTTTAAGTCACAGTTAAACAATTATAGGTTCAAACTTCCAGATGCATTTGGAAATAGGATATCAGTGCCAACCTCCAATGAGGATCCTATGCCAGAGATGGAATCAATCCCGTGAGTTGTTTGGATTTTTTTCTATATAAAAGAATAAAATTTCAGTAGGCAGAAACACTTCGCTTTGCTGAACCGAGTGCTTGATAGTCAGTTTCGAAAAATTGTTCTAATAGGATTAATTAATGTCATTATACTTGGTGTTTTTGCCGTTGCACTTTTCTTTCTACTTTTCTTGAATCACAAAGATCCGCGTACTCCTTCTGACAGTATGTCTACAGCAGTTTCTACTGGTACTACTGTATCCAGTCCTACAAAAAGTTCGATCACATCCCGCCCCACTACAGTTTCGTCTGGTACTACTGTACCTGCCCACCCTACTAACACAAAACCAACTGTAACTACAAAAACTACTACACGAGATCCAACAGGTATTAGATCGCAACTATCATTTTCACCAGAGTAATTTTCCAGAGTGCACTCCAACAACCCCTGCAACATTACTCTTCGCTTATTCCAACGATATTTCGACTAGCCTTATTCAACGTGGTCGTAGCTGGATAACTGATTATTTTACATCACTGAAAATTGTATATTTTGCGAATGTTCGATTTGACACCACTACAGATGACCCCATTTATTTTAATCTTAACAAATCGTAAGTTTGAAGTGAAAACTTAAAAAAATTTCAATATGTTTAGTGACTTCACGGATTTCGTCTCAGCAAACTTGCCTGATTCAACGATAAGCTTTCCCAGTCAACGTACTGAGAGTAACGTTTTAAATGTTATTAGGGTGAGTAGTATTACTATTAGAATCTTCTATAATGTTACCTTCCAGAAATTTCTTTCCCACCAAGAATACCCATTATGCGGTTCCATACTCTACATATTAATGAAACGATTGCCAAACACCAAAGATGTCTCTGATCTCATCCACCAACTCCAGCAACTTCACATTTTCGTGTATACTGTAACTGACACCAATTCATTCGGTGGTAATGATCAAAGTCTTATGTGTGAAATCACTCACGCCACTAATGGCTTTTGCGATTTTCAAACTACTGATGCAATGAGGAATGAAATTTATCAAACTGTTTACGAGATCTCCAGGACCTATCAATTTGTGTCACAGAGCTATCTAGTATCCGGATCAGGAGTTATAAATGTTTCACCTTTTGTAAGACCTGTCCAGGGGAATCAAAGCGGGACCATGTCTCTAGTGATCACTTTTCAGAATCATGGTAATTATTCCTTAATTGACTAATTTAAATTTTGTTTCTTCAGGTACCGATGACAATTTGAAATCTGTGAGCTTTTCAATGCTAGACGACCAAAACAACGAGGTTATGTCTGATCATTATAAATCAACAAATGGAAATTCTTTCCTGAAACATCCTGTATTAAAGAATGGTGTTACTTATAACATCGTTATCAACTATGAGTATGGTGAAGAGAGGAAGGAAATTATAGAAGTACGGTTTTATAGTTTTTCGTGAGTGGAATGTAATAAGGAATGTGAAAATTATTGACTATATTTCAGACCGGTTGATTCATGGGTTCCGTTTCCAACATTTTGATTCTCCCTGCTAATGTTGAATTAATAGGATTATGTTATGGGTATTAAAGAATTGAAAAGGAAAACACTTTCAGAAATATGAATTTTTTATTTGCTATAACTTTTTTATTAGTGTTTCTTTCCAATCTACCAACATCCTTAACAGTATGTCCGGAAGGTTTCGATCCATCCACTCAGTTCATGAAAACGAACAGCTGCTGGAAATATGTACCTGATCTTTTGAATCAAACAGCAGCCGATGCTGAATGCTTAAAAAACAATGGAGCAGCATTGGTGATGATAAGTAGTTGTGAGGTAAGATACAATTTTAGTGCGAAAAAAACACGGTTTCACCACAGACCACACATGCTCTGCAACATTATCTCAGCGAAAGAGGAGTGTCTCGTATCTGGACTGGCCTGATATGCAACCAAACAGCGGTTCCTACATCTTGCTATTGGTCAGACGGACGACCATCCACTTCAGTACTTCAAGCTGATCCAGGTGCCAACGATTTTGCACCGGGATCTCCGAATGTTACAGTAGGGGAATGTATATCTTATGAGGAGAGTAGTCGACATTGGATTAGTACAAATTGTGGAGTAAGCATGACATTTGTTTGCGAAGTGCCGCCGACTAGTAATGGTAAGATGGGGTTTCGGACATATGAATATATATTATAGTTTTGTTTTCAGATTCCTGTATTTATAATTACAATCATAACTGCTATTTTCCAACTAACAACAGCTTAACTTTTGGAGATGCTCAAAAATCTTGTGCTCAAAATTGTGGAAATCTTGTTTCAATTCACTCAGAACTCGAGAACCGATACGTTGCATCTCTATTCTCTGAGCCTGGGACTATTAAGATTGGAGGCGTTGCGCCCTCCAAGAATACCATTATCTGGAGTGACTACTCCAACACGGTATTCAATAATTTGCATGCTTTTAACAATGGAAATTGTTTATATATGGATGTAAATTCTGATAATAGTACTGATGGATTATGGTACACTGATAATTGTTCGAGAGCTTCCTCATATGTTTGCAAACGACCGAATAACTTGAAATGCCCTAATACTACATTGTAATCCTCCTATTTCTTTGATAATGAATTGTTTTAAATTAATAAGAAAGATAAAAACAACGTGGTTCATTATTATAAATCAAAAAATGGAAATTCTTTTCTGAAACATCCTGTACTAAAGAAGGATGTCACTTATCAACTATGAGTATGGAAAAGAGAGGAAGGAAATTATTGAAGTACGGTTTTACAGCTTTTCGGGAATGACATGGGTTAAGAAATGTAACATTTATTGACTACATTTCAGAGCGGCTGATTCGTGGGTTCCGTTTCCTTCATTTTGGTTCTCACTCAAATAATATTTACTAATAGGATTATACATATTATGGGTATTAAAGAAATGTGTTTATTGAAGAGGGTAAAACTTTCACACTTTCAGAAGAATGAATTATTTCTGTACTATAACTTTATTATTAGTATTTCTTTCCAATCTGACAGAATCCTCAACAATATGTCCGCAAGGTTTCAATGCAACCACTCAGTACAACAAAGTGCACACCTGCTGGAAATATATTCCTGCTGAACTGGATCAAGCAGCAGCTGATGCTGAATGTTTAAAGAACAATGGAGCAGCATTGGTGATGATCAATAGTTGTACAGTAAGATATGAGGTCTAGTGCAAAAAAATATACGGTTTCACCACAGACTACACATGCTCTACAACACTATCTCAGCGAAAGAGGAGTGAGTCGTATCTGGATTGGTCTCACATGTAACGAAACAGCAGTAAAGTCATCTTGCTATTGGTCGGACGGTCGATCCACTTCATCAATTCAAGCAGATCCAGGTTACAATGAGTTTGCACCGGGGTCCCCGAATGTTACAGTAGGGAAATGTATATCTTATGAGGAAAGTAGTCGACATTGGATTAGTACGAATTGTGGAGTAAACATGACATTTGTTTGCGAAGTGCCGGAGACTAGTAATGGTAAGAAAATTTCTGTGAGATATGCATTATTTTTTTGTGTTGTTTTCAGATACCTGCATTTATAATTACAACCACAACTGTTATTTCCCCAGTACCAACCGTCTAACCTTTGGAGATGCTCAGAAGTCTTGTGCTCAAAATTGTGGAAATCTTGTTTCAATTCACTCAGAACTCGAAAACCGATACGTCGCATCTCTATTCTCTGAGCCTGGGACTATTAAGATTGGAGGCGTTGCGCCTTCCAAGAATACCGTAATCTGGAGTGACTATTCCAACACTGTATTCAATAATTTGCATACTTTTAACAATGGAAATTGTTTATTTATGGATGTAAATACTGATGATAGTACTGATGGGTTGTGGTACGCTGATAATTGTTCGAGAGCTTCTTGGTATGTTTGCAAACGACCGAATAACTCGAAATGCCCTGATACTTAATTGTAATCTTCCTATTTCGTTAATAATAAACTTTTTAATTTGACATCCTATTTGAAACAATCATATAAAAATGACTCAAATAATCCTTCCTTTTTCGAACTGTGACCAAAAACCACAAACAATTTACAAATTGATTTAATGATAAGACTAATTCCAAAAATTTTCTGACACACCGCATTCTTCTCAAGAAGTGAGTGCAAACATGCCGAAGCCCACGGGCGGTGAGTTTTTGAATTTAACTTTTTCTAAATACTTGTTTTCCAGGATCCCAATTTCATGTAACCCTTGAAAGAGAGGCATCAGCGAAATCGGAAAATGTAGGAGAAGACTCTCATAGAGTAGAGCTAGAGGAGGAGAATTATCAACATGTTTTGAATCCGGGTGAGCTTTTTTTGTTGAAGCAAAACTTCAGTTCTGATTTTCCAGAAGATCAAGAAGAATCATATAACCAGCCTGTTAGATTTGTTAGAAATCCTAGACTGTCGAGAGAAGCTAGAGGAGAACCTCCAGAATATCCTGCATTGGAAGAGGAGGAACCTGTGAGGTTCCGTCAGCCAAGACAAGAAGAGGAACAGGAACCAACAAATCCCCCGGAGGAACCGCCAGAGGAACCCCAAAAAACTCCATTCTTAGACGTCGCTGTGAATTTTATACTTGATTACTGGAAAATGATATCACTCGGGTTGCTGGCCCTTCTCATCCTCGGCCTTGTCATTTTCCTTATTGTATTTTTCGTGACCTTGAAACCAGCGGGACATGCTACTGTGGCTACAAACTCCACCAGTAGTACTTCTACAGTAACCGGGACTACTCTCACTAAACCAACTACAATTACTACTGAACCTACTGTAACTACTACTACTACCACTATTGTAACCCAGGCACCCACTTCTCGGACGACAACAGTGACAGGTGCAAAATTAGTTCCTGATACATTTTTTAAATAAAAATTTCAGCCACCACCATTACTTCTTCTCCCAAAACTACTATTACTACAATCCCGGCGCCTATTCCCACTCCAGGTACATAACCATACTTATCACATCGGTTTTTTACTTTATCTCAAATTTCAGACCCCAACGCCATCTGCACTGATGGCTATACACTTGTCACCAACAAATGCCTGAAACTAATCACTCAACCTGCAACTCAGACAAGTGCCTATGAGATGTGTAGTAAGACAGGTGCTAGCCTAGCCGTCATTAAAAGCGGAGGAGAAAATAGAGGAATCGGGGAGTACCTGAAATCCCAAGTGCGGAAAATCTGGATAGGACTTCAGTGCACTGAGAATGATAAATCGAGTTGTCAATGGGATTTCGGTCAAGGCGATTTGACGTCGTATAGTAATTTTGTGACAGGTAAGCCAATTAGTTGATAATTGCCTCAAAAAGTGTTTAGGATCGCCAAATGTGGGGTATGGCAATTGTGTGTTCTATCTGTACAATGAGAGCTTGCCAGATGCTGGTCAGTGGGGGAACGGAAATTGTGAAGTGGATCAGTTGTCGTATTTGTGTGAGGTGCCGCCAACTATTGATGGTAGGATAACATTTTTGAATTTCTTAGGAGGGGAGGCCATAGGCCATGACCTATATCATTGGAAAGCTGAGAAAACGCTGATTCCAAATATATATTCAGTGTTTGCCCTCGAGGCCTGGTAGTCGAGAAAAACGAGGCCAAAGTGTGGACTGCTGAACTTTGACCTCGTTTTTCTCAAATACCAGGCCTAGTGGGCAAAAACTGGATATATATTTGAAATCAGCGTTTTCTCAGCTTTCCAATGATATAGGTCACGTTCTATAACTCCACAGTCACTCGGTGCTCTTCCCTAACGTTCCTAGTCAGTGTAAAGAAATGACGAAATCAGTTTAAACTGATAGTCATTTATACTATTCACGTCAACTAGTCGAAAGGAAATGATTATCGATATAGTCATAATCATTTTAGAAATGACGAAAACGATAGTCGATTCAGCTATTTCGTCAAAACTGTTAAAAAATAGTCGAAATAGTATAAACGTAAATAGCCGAAACGTGAGTATTCAGAGCAGGAAGAAGGGAGAATTTCAGAAAATTTTCAAAATGAATACTCATTTTCTTAGTCATTTACGTCGTTTTGATAATTGCATTGATATTGGAATTAATCATTTACGTCGTTTCGATAGTTGTTTTTTCATTTCCGATAGTCAAATTACACTGTGTTTTATAATTTATGATATAAGACGGCCGGTTTTTGAAAATTTTTTTTCGTCGTCTGTTCTTTCACAAATTTTCAACTTTCCTGTGAGTTTTCACAGAAAAAATCGAGTGTTGCGAAATTCCAAGAATTGATGTGGAACTTGAATGAATCTCCCAAAATCGTTAGAAAACGGAAAATGTTTGGAATTTCTGGGAAATTCAACAAGATTTCTACGAAATTACAGTTTTTCCTCAACTGGTTTGTAGAAACTAATTAAAGTCTGCTGTCAATTTGGTTTTTTGAAGCAGTTTCAAAAAGAGTTACGAAAAAAATCGACCAGTTTTTATTGAAAAAGACAAACACAGAAACGTAACAGTTACACTTTTGTGAAAAACAGAAAAAAAAGTACGTGAAAATTAGAATAACTTTGATTTCACGTGATGAACTGGGGCCTCCCCAAAATCGAAACTGTTACAACTCTGGGAATTATCCACATATCGTTGTGAATGAGTTTCAGAGACCTACCTGAAATTAAACGAATTGAACGTATCGACACAAAAAAGAAAACAACAAACCTCATTCTGACTTAGAAGAGCATTTTGTAAGATATCAACATAAACCAATAATAACGATAGATTGATATAAATAAAATTTTGCTCCAAACACAACATAATATATCTGAAAATCTGAAAGCTTTATTCTTGAAACCGTAATCATTAAGTTACCTTCTTAACTGTATTGAGTAGTCCAATTAGCATTATAAAAAGCCAAGTAATAGAATTGGAAATTGAAAATTAGATGAAAAATCTGCAAGTTTGTGGTTGTTCCTTACCTGGATTCAATAATTTTCTCTGGAATAGGCATATTTCGATGTATAGAGCTATATCTTATATCACATCAAGCAGCAAACTTACCATCAAGAAGGAATAAAACAAATCGTCAAAACAAATGACGTGTCACTCAAAAACAAAGGACGTTTTTCAACGTGGCTTGTTATTTAAAATTCTGCCACGTTTATAAAAAATTTTAGAACGAAAGCCACGTTTTGATGATTTGTTTTATTCCTTCTTGATGGTAAATTTGCTGCTTGATGTGATATAAGATATAGCTCTATTCATCGAAATATGCCTATTCCAGAGAAAATTATTGAATCCAGGTAAGGAACAACCACAAATTTGCAGATTTTTCATCTAATTTTCAATTTCCAATTCTATTACTTGGCTTTTTATAATGCTAATTGGACTACTCAATACAGTTAAGAAGGTAACTTAATGATTACGGTTTCAAGAATAAAGCTTTCAGATTTTCAGATATATTATGTTGTGTTTGGAGCAAAATTTTATTTATATCAATCTATCGTTATTATTGGTTTATGTTGATATCTTACAAAATGCTCTTTTAAGTCAGAATGAGGTTTGTTGTTTTCTTTTTTGTGTCAATACGTTCAATTCGTTTAATTTCAGGTAGCTCTCTGAAACTCATTCACAACGATATGTGGATAATTCCCAGAGTTGTAACAGTTTCGATTTTGGGGAGGCCCCAGTTCATCACGTGAAATCAAAGTTATTCTAATTTTCACGTACTTTTTTTTCTGTTTTTCACAAAAGTGTAACTGTTACGTTTCTGTGTTTGTCTTTTTAAAATTCTTTTAATAAAAAGTTTTGTGAACATTGTTCCAGTCTTACCAACTTGTCGTTAATCAAATCCTAATAAAAAGAAAGTTTCAAGTATGAGTTAACTTTTCCAGAAGAATTCGACTAGCTGAGAATTCATAAAACTCTGTTAAAAATCACATACTTTTCAAAATTCCGCCAGATTTTAACAATTATGAGTTTCTCATTTTTTGCCAAATACAAAGAGAAAACTGTCGAGGAAAAAAAATTTCAAAATCCCGCCGTCTTATATTTTGATTATCATTTTACGTCATTAATCGCGTGACGAAAAATGACTAACTAATGATTAGGAACTCTACTCTTCCCTAGTTAGACCAGAAATCTAGAATCTGGGTTCTGTCTTAACCCAACCTAGAATATTTTTTCCAGACTACTGCGACTTCAACTACAACAAGCACTGCTACACCCGCATCGACTACGGCTTCACATTCACCGATGCTCAAGACGCCTGCCAACGAATATGCTCTAACCTTATATCTATCCATTCAGAACTGGAAAACCGATTTGTGACGTCCATGTTTAATATCACCGGATACCTATTGTTAGGGGGTGTTGCCCCATCTAAAGATCTTATTATGTGGCTAGACGACAGTCCCAGAAACTACAATAACTTGAAAAACAACTTCACCCCGGACCAGAATTGTATTTATATGAATTACACAAGTGGTGACTGGGAGTCAGTCGATTGTGCAAGTGCTGCATGGCCTGTATGTAAGAGAAAAGCTGGGGAAAGCTGTTAATTATATATATATATATTCATTCATAAAAATAATAAATTATACTATTCTCCGTTTACAAATAAATCTTGACAACCTAGAACATACATCAACATACCAGAAACCATCAGTATCACTATCTGTATAAACATTCATGAATAAACAGTTGCCAGTGTTAAAATTTTGAATATTATTATAACCAGAATACACTGAAAAGTCCGTCCAAATAATGATATCTTTTGACAGAGCAACTCCACCAATCAAAACAGTTCCAGGGGTCTTGAAGATATTTGAGACGAATACATTTTCAAATTCGGAATGGATTGACATCAGGTCCGCGTTATTTTGAGTGCAAACTTGTTGAGCGTCCCCATAAGCCAGTGGCGTGGAATGAGGGAAGTAGCAATAGCCATAATAGTTGTGATCGCAGGAAGGGTCCTCCAATGTCTGTGGTAGTTCACACATGTACTGAATCTTCTCTTCACAATCAACACTACTCCAGTTTCCACTCCTACCATCTATATACACACAGTGCCCTTTGCTTATATCCGGAGAATCTGATAGAAATCGATTTGTCAAAACTGCATTCCCTTGTCCATAATCCCAGAGACATGTCTCTAGAGTGGAGTTATCGCAATACAAGCCTAACCATAATCGAGTCACACCGACACCTTGCATGTACTTTGAGATAAAATCGTCGGCCTGAAATTTCAGACTTTGGTGAAAAAATCAGTTGGAAGGAGTACTTACAGCATTATGAATAGTTAGAATTGCAGCTCCGTAATCCCTTTCGCATCTCGTTTTTGCATCTGCTACTGTCAATTGATCCGTCATTATTCTATAGCAATTATTGTAAATTTCGACGAATCCATTGGTGCATGTTGAGGAATTAAGATTAGAAAAGAGGGAATTTAGTAGAAAAAAATAGAAAAGTTCAGTATTTAGTTTCATGCGGAGAGAAAATAATAGATTTATAATCTCAAACAATAATTTTCTTATCAAAATCAGGAGGTTTGTCTAAATAATCTTATTAAATATCATGTTTGTTAATCACATTTTTGTCATTCATATTTAAAAATTTCCAATGTCAGCTAATAAATGTTAATTTTTGTGAGTTTTTCAGCTCTTCAAAAGTCTTCCAGAGTTTTCAAATTGGAAAATCGGCATAATTCATACTTATTTTGTTTTACATTTTAAGACATTTGCTCAACCACTTACTTTATTTGTTATAAGATTCCAAAATCTCAGAATTAAAGAAACTGAGAATTTTTAGATTCAGGAATATTGAGCTTAGGATCTTAGGATTCAAGGATCTGAGTATCTCAGAATCTAGAAACATACGCATCTAGGGATCTCAATATCTCAAGATCCAAGGTTCTAAAAAACAGAAATCTCGGAATCTCTTGGCTACATCATGCAATTGGTGTATTCACAACGAAATCTAACAATTGGTGTTCTGAAAATATTAAATTAAGTTGTGATCTCTTCCAGCCCAAAAACCTACACTGTTCCCATGAAGTTTAATGTTCCGTCATTTCCGCAGGGAATATTCGCAGCCAACATTTCCACGTCATTAACTTCGCGAATCATGTTTTCAATATCACCACTTCCTGTTCTGGTCGTTGCCTGGAAATTTAACACTTGTTTCCTTACAAAGTCAGTCTTCAACTCACGTAAAGAATAATTGAAGAGCAAGAAAAACCTTGGTAATTACAGAGAACTTGGTATACTTTGCATGTCTGCCCAGCGGGAGTTTTATCCCTGCAAAGTATTCATGAATAGCGCTAAATGACATTGAGACAATTAAAATTACAATATTAAAAAGAACGTATTGGGTGGGTCCATCAATGGTCTAGTAGCTTCTATGTCACATGATGCGCAAGCTGAAACACAGTTGAAATCATACAACTAACTAAAACCGATCTTACGAGGTACACATGTATCAAAAGTGCACGTGAGTTTGGTGATTCCTGTGCTGAAAACTATATCTGCTATTAAATGGACACCGAATTTCACTTACACTGAGCCACTGGAATAAGTACCATCAGCCTGACAAGTGAGCGATCCGCTGACTTGATTCGCCTTCATAGCATTGGAAATAGGAGATGTCCCAGCAGCATTTGTTGCCTGGAAGTGTGTTTCCCGAGTCGAAAAATACTAGTGACTTACAGATAAAGTGACTCCTGTACACACTAGATCATCGGTTCTTCTGCATATCGCATTGGTTTGTGTGCACCCATCGGCTCCTACTGTATTTCTGAAACCGTGTCAATATGTTTTGTTATTTGCAGTTGAAAAGCCCACGTATTCTCAAAAACAGTGTTGGCTTCCATCACTGGTGCAATCGCAGCTATATCACAATTTGTGCACACTGAAATTAAGCCCCAGTATTCAATAGAAATGGGATGATTCCACTTACAGGTAGGAGCTGTCGTGGCAGGTGCAGTGGTTGCAGGCGCAACAGTTACAGTTGCAGGGGTAGTCATCACAGGAGAAACTATTACAGGGGTCACTAGTGTAGTCGTTGATGGGCATGATGACGCGGTACATTGTGCAGCAGATGTTGTGCCAATTGATACTTCTTCTGGAGGTATCATGCCAATACACATTTGAACAGTAGGTAGTGTGAGGAGAGTGGGGAGAATTAGTGGGAATAACATGATGATAAAGAATACAAGAACACAACAAAAAATGGGAAGTGATGGACGTCTTGTTAAAAAGTAGGTCAGACCGAGACGGGAAAGTGAAAGCATGAGATACTTGTTTATCACTAAGTTAATAGCTTTCCAATTAAATGTGACCTACTCCATAGCTATCCGACAATAAAAAAGTCTCTGCGCCTCATTCTGAATTTGAAAATCGAGTTGTCGCATCGTTGGTCTGCAAAATCTGTTCATTTTTAACAGCTTTACCTGAATTTTTTTCTAACGATTGGTACAAAGTGTTGGCTAATAGGATGAAACAAATAAAATGGCTCAAACCAGCTTGGAGTACATACAGTACCGTGCAGTAAAATATACAACTTGTTCAAATTATTGGCATTGTTCGGTTGAAAATGGTCAATTTTTAGAAGGTGTTGCGGTATCACTGATTGTCCCACAAAGAATATTATGTATAAACCATACAGAACAAAGATGGAGATTCATTTTGGTAGTTGACAACTTTTTTGTACGGACACTCCCTAGAGAGTTACATATCGACAAAGTGTCTTTTCCCACAAAATTGTTCCATTTCAGTGCAAAATTGAGTGCTGTCCCCTTAAAATGACCATAACTCTCTTTGGAGTGCTCATACAAAAAAGTTGTCAACTACAAAAATGGAGCCCTACTTTTGTTCTGTATGATCCACAAAAATTTATCTCATTGTTTTTATTCGTGACCCCCTGGAACCCTTTCAAAGTTGGATATTTTTAACTAAAGTTAGAATTATGGCATATTACTCTACTTGTTTATCTATTTACCATTAACCTTGTGTGAGAATGGCATTGAGACAACTTTTTAAATTTTTTAAAACCATGTAATTGCATTTGGTTGTTATAATCCCTAACAATAATTTTCTTATCACCACTGCCATCAAGTTAATCCTATTAATTATTTGCACATGGAATATTTCCCCTTGCGGTCATTATTTGATTCAAACCAAATACATGAGTCAGGAAGGGGCTTTAACATCTGAAACAAGCGGTGAGTTTTAATTTATATTCTTCAATTAATTTTATTTGACTTTTTGCAGATTCCCAATTTTACATTTCTCAAGAGGAAACGGGTTCAGATGGTGAGTTTTTTGTATTGTTTTGAAAACTGAAATACCAGAAAACCTATATTTTAGAAGAGGAGCCATCAGCTTCGATTTCGATTGAAACCGATTCCCCTGAACCCTCGGAGCCCTCGGAACCTTCAAAAACTCCATTTTTAGATGCAACTGTAAATTTTATACTTGACTACTGGAAATATTTGTTAGTTGGATTATTAATTGGTCTCCTTTTTCTTGGTCTTTTTGTTTTTCTTATTGTCTTTTTCACAAGTAACAAATCTACTGTAGTATCTTCAAATACCACTAGTGCAGTACCCATTATTACTACTGTACTCACCAGAAGCACTGAAATGAGTACTGTAACTACAGTAACCCCTGTGTCAACTACTGTTGGCACCACTAACACACCAAAGCCGCATGTGTACCCGCCTGCAGGTGCAGTACTTTTTTTAAATGTTTAAGAATGCATAACTTGATTCCAGACCCCCAAAATCTCTGTCTGACGGAAGGTTTTTCGCTGGTCAACAAGAAATGCGTTTTACTCGTGAATACCCCGGAGACCCACACAAATGCATCTGCAAAATGCGATAGCTACCTGCCTGCCAGCTTACCAGTCATCAAAAATTCACAGGAAAATGATGATCTCGCGGATTATATGGCGGCGAATAACTTGAAGAAAATGTGGTTAGGATTACAGTGTGATGGAAATGACGAGTCGAGTTGTCAGTGGGATTACAAGCAAGGAGATTTGACAGGCTACAGTAATTTTGCGGATGGACATCCTAATGTAATCTTCGGCAAGTGTGTTTTCTACCTGCTCGATCTGAAACAATGGGGAAGTGGAGATTGTGAAGTGGACAGTTTACCATATATTTGTGAGATGTCAACCACTTCTGAATGTGAGCTCCTTTGTTTCAGAATCCTCACCACCCCAAGTCTTCCATTTCTAGGCACCATTGGCACAAGCTACAACCACTACTGCTACATACCCGACCAATTAGATACTACCTACTCTCAAGCTATCCAACAATGCAAAGATCTCTGCGCGTCACTTGTCTCCATCCATTCTGAAATGGAGAACCGAGTTGTTGCATCGTTTTTCGGGGTTTCCCGACACAATGGATGGCTTGGAGGTGTTGCACCAGCTGCTGACATGGTGATGTGGAATGACGGATCTCCGAGGGACTATAACAATATTGTTCTCTATGATAAGAACACAATCTGTATTTATATAAGATTTATAAGAGGGGGCTGGTATAGTGAGGCGTGTAACGCGACTGCATGGTATGTGTGTAAGAGAAAGGCAGGTGTTAACTGTTGAATGAATTTTTGGTCTTATCAGTTCTGCGGTGAATCAAATTAGTTAAATTTCACTTTTTCGCAAGAAATGATTAATCGAATATCAATAATTTATGCGGAACGGCAAGCTAGACGACGTAAGTGGAAGTTATTGAATAATCAACAATTCAGCGTTTAGGACCAGTCCAAAATGAACCAATACAATCAGACAATGAAATTGAATCCGCTCCAGAAGCTCCTGAACCTGAAGGAGAAGCCAAGACGGAGTTTGAGCCGGCGGAGTGAGTTTTTCATATTTTGTTTTACTCCCAAAAAGCTAAACATTCCAGAAAACAACGTCACTTCGGAATCCTCCAATACACTATGAACAATCGATTCCGAAAAATAATGCTAATCGGTTTGGCTAATGTGCTTCTTATCGTTGCTTTCTTCCTTTTCATGTTCTTCTTTGTGGTAAAAGTCAAATGTGCAGAGCCGGAAATCACCACGACACTACCTCCCAGTACTACAACTATGGTGCAGGGGAGTACGACTCCTGCGGGACGTGAGCACTAATTTTTTATAACAAAATGAAATAAGTTTTACGGTTCCAGCCCCCTTAAAGTATATCTGCGCTGATGGATTCGATTTAGTTTTTGGGAAATGCTGGCAGATCAACATTGACTTACCTGGTCACCAAGGTGCGGAGCAAATTTGTAACACCCGTGGCTCCACACTTTTCACTATTAAAAGTGAACTTGTAAGTTCATAGATCAAGATTTTAAGATCTCAGATTTTAAGAAAAATTCCAGGAGGATCAAGCATTCCGAGCCTGGATGAACCACCGTCATCATAGAAGTTGGATGGGTTTGACATGTGAGAGTTCAGATAATACGACCTGTGTCTGGGATGATGGAGAAAAGTGGCCGTTTAGTTACGTTGCTTTTGAGGATGGTAGGCTGAGATTTTCTAAGTTTGAAGTTCCCAAAGTTTTCACTGATTTCAGGATCCCCTGCAGATGATTGTTGTTTCCAGTACAACATTTCCGGGGTACTTGGCAAGCAATGGACCTGTGATAATTGTGGTCTGCCGCTATCCTATGTTTGTGAGCTGCCACAAACTATTAAAGCAAACTGCACTAATAACTTTAATATGCACTGCTACAACTATTACAGTCAACCTAAGTCACTCACAGACGCTCAGGATTACTGTAGAGAGCATGACCACGGAAATTTGTTGTCGGTTCAGTCGAGACCTGAGAACATTTATGTGCAAGCCATCCAGGGAATCGATAGCGATTATATCTGGCTTGGAGGGTTTGCTGCCTCGAGAAGTTTTGTGTCATGGATGGATGGGACACCAATGAATTATAATGGTTTGTCTGCAACAGGAGACTACAATGAGAAAGAATCATGTCTATTGATGAAGATCGGTGGGAACTGGACAACTACAGAGTGTTCCAAATCGTTCTCTTTTATTTGTAAGGTTCCTATCCCATTGCGTTAATGAATGTACCTTGAAAGAACTAATTCTCTTATCAGTCACTTGACTTATGACTAAAAATCAAGGAATGGCAGGGGGCAGACCATAATTTTCTATTCATTTTTGATTTTTTCAAAACTGACAAAATGATCAACAGAATTTCACAGATATATGCGGAACGCCAAGCAAGAAGACGTGAGTTACTTGACTTATAACGAATTTTCAGATTAGGTTTACAGGACAATTCCAAAATGATTTATCACGAGCCAGTGTGTCGAAAGATTCGATACCAAGTATTGGACAGGAACGGACAATAGTGGAGGTGGCTAATGCGGAGCCCAGACCGGATTTTGAGCCAGCTGAGTGAGTTTTGATCTCAAATAGGCAAATCTCATAACAAGAAAACATTCCAGAAGGCAACGCCACTTCGGAATCCTGCGCTACAACATGAATAACAGATTCCACAAAGTTATGCTAATCGGCTTAATGAATGTGATTCTAATCGTTATTTTCTTCCTATTCATGTTCTTTTTTGTCGTTAAAATCAAGTGTAGTGGTGGCGAAGGTTATGCTACAGTACCACCCACGGAGCCTTCTATTACAAAAACTACAAGTTCTGGAGGTAAGTTTTTCCAATCAACCAGCCAGCCAGCTATTACATTCATTCCAGCATTGCTTTTCACATGTCCCGAGGGGTACGATCTGGTCGGGACAAACTGTTTGCAACTCTATACTGCACCTCTGACATGGTCTGACGCGAAAGATCGATGCCATCAAAGTTCTTCTTTTCTACTTATGGTTAAAACTGAACAGGAAGACCAAGATTTCCGCGCCTACATGCACCACCTGTACAATCGTACCTGGCTAGGACTTACGTGTACCGGCTCGGATAAAACTTCTTGTAAATGGGATGATTTACTACAATGGCCATTTCCACATCCTGCTTTTGCAGACGGTAAGGAGCCGGTTTTCGGTGTAGAGTGTAGATTTTCAATCAGAAATAATTGCAGGGTCTCCAAATGGTGGATGTTTGTTCTACAATGTGTCGGATACATTGGATACGCCATGGGTTGGAGGGGACTGTGACCAAAAGTTGGTTTCGGTTTGTATGACTAGCTCGACAACAGCAAGTATGAATTTATTTTTATATAAATTAGTAAAAATAAGTTTTGTTATTCCAGTCAAATGCAAAAATAGCCTTGGAAACTATTGCTACAACTATTACAGTCAGGAAGCAAGTTTTTCGGAAGCTCAGGATTTTTGCAAACTTCACTGTGGGAATCTGGTATCAGTCTTATCGGAAGAGGAAAATAAGTTCCTCCTCTCAATGGATGATATCAAAAGTGACTCAATTTATCTTGGAGGATTATTGGCTTCAAAGGACAAAATAATGTGGGCGGATGGGTCTGCAATGTCATACAATAACACGGTTGAGTATAGCACTCATGATTCCTGTCTGATTATGAAAATGGGAAGTGATGCAGGGAATTGGACATCTACCACTTGTTCCAAAACGTATTCGTATGTTTGTAAAAATTCTGCTCGAGTCAGTTGTGGTGTCCAATAAAACCATAATTTAATGTTTTCACGAATCCACTTTGTTCTGTAAATAAAACAGTTGTAGACATCCATATGTTTAAAATATCCCAGCAGTTTCTTCATCCTCCATTTATATTCTCTCGTTCTATCCAAAGTTTCGATCAAAGGCAAGTGTACTACCCAATAAATGTGAATTTCAGTTCTAGACCGGACTATTGCTTTGAATTAAAAGAAAATCACTGCATCTCTAGATAATCATTTAAAATTACAATAATTTAAATTACAATAAATGCAATAATTCAAATAATGATATCTAAACCGGGATAAAAAAATTTCAGAATTAGGTAGCCAACATTCACAGGGCATCAATTATTTAAAGTTATATACAAAAAAGCGAGGAATCTGATGAATTTGAGAGAGAAGGGAGATTTGGGAGAGATGGGCAAATAAAATGAAAATGAGATTCTGTGAAAGGGAAAATAGACAAATATATGCACAGCAAGCAAAACTCAAATAGGGTCAACATTTCTCAACTGCTTTCTAATAGTAATTGCATTGTGTGGAAGGTGATGGAAGACCAAGTAGTAACTGTCAACACCAGGGAAAAACGAGTGGTATGTTGGAATTCCCAGTACCAGATCACGCTGCGTGACGAAGACATCGCTATCCAAAAAAAGGGATGTGTCGAGTTCGAAGGCGGCCTTCACATAGCATGAATCGAGAGTGCTGCATGGATCCGAGAACATCTGAAAATATGATTATGTTATCGAAACATTGCAAAATTTAAACTTACATTTCTCAGTGTAAGGATTGTCTCTCGGTCGATGTCTTCGATATTGAAGTCGAGTTCTTTGAAATGAGTGAAATGTGATGGCTCAAAGTGATCGAAAGGGTCCGTTGTAATCAACTCCGACGCTTGTTTCCATTGGTTTAATGAAGTTAATTGGGTTACTTTTTCCGGTGTCCAGCCTTCATAATCGTACGCGTCCGGTCGCTCGAAACTCTCCAGTTGAATGGAGTGGAGCGTTTCCGGTTCCAGCATGGACAGCAGACTCGTAGTTATGGCAGGACCATAAACTTCGATCGTCACTTTTTCCGCCCGAACCATTCTCCAAATCGATCTAAACAGAGTCTCGAAGCGTTCGAATGTAGAGAACTCTGTACTGTTGGATCCGGGTGCGATGCAAAGTCGACTCAATCGAAGCTTCGGTTTCATCAAAACATATCGCAGATGATCGCACGCGAGCTTCTCATAATCCACACTTTTGATGACTTTCGCGTGTCCGTACTTCCAATCATAAGAATCGATGGGCATCTTCCAAGCCGTGGGGGCATAGATAACGTCTCTGTAGTTGTATCGACAACGGATGTAGTCGGTGTGACATCCGATTTTGATGGATTCACAGGGGAACGTTTCTCGCTGATCGACAAGGTTTCGGAGAGCTTTGCACACATTTCGGAGAATCATTCTGAAATAGAATCAATAATTATTGCTTTGAGTCAATATATCAACTTACGTCTCTTTCAGCTCCAATTTCTCCAGAACTCTCTCAACTATGTGGACTGGCAAGGTAGAGAACTGTGGCCTGAAAATAAATGAAAATAATTCAAATTCTATCGAGACTCCTAACTACCTTCTATCATCGTCCATTCCAAAGTTTCCGCTCGAAAATTTGTTGTGCCAATAGATGAACTCCGAGTAGCTCATTTTCTCATTTCCAAAAATTTTAGATAACTCGAAGAACGATTTTTCGATCGGTTTCTCGAGCAAGACGTCGTGGAGAATAAACGAGCGAATGACCGTTGGATGGTTCGGGAGGGGATCCAGAGTGGTGGTGATGGGTGCAGCCGGGGAAGGAGAGAGTGCAGACTGGAAAAAAGTAGGTTTTCTGAAGCAGTTTTTTGAAAAGAAACTTACTGGTGAGTTTCTCGTCACAGCACTGGCGTTCATTGTGTTCGAAGATGATTGATTAGTCATTATTCTAAAAGGATATTAGAAAGTGAAAATAGTCTAGAAATGATAAAGAAAAGAAATAATCAAAATGGAATGCAAGCAACCATATAATTAAGAACAAAATCAATCGAACAACATGAAATAACTGAATTTATTCATTTTAAATATCACAAGAGTGCTTTATACTTCTCCAGTCATTGTCCATTGTTGACAGTCTCTGAAGTCAACGTCATTCACCCTCAGCATTCCAATACTTCCGAACATTTGCTTCGAGGACTGCATCTTTCGCGAGAAAAATTGAAAAATCATAATTTTCTTATCGCCTCCATAAAGTAGCCGTCCTAACCGAATACGTGGAGAAGCTAAGCCTCCGCACCATATGAAAAATGAGCTTCGAACATCTGAAGGCCTCGCATTGAACACCCAAAAGTACCTTCTCGCTGAAATGATCTGAAATTTAGGTTGAAAGCGATTTGTATTGTCAAATCGCAGTTTTTACGGAATTTTTGTGCTATAAATAAAACGGATTTCAATATAATCGCTAATTGAGTCATCAGCCTATACATTGAGACACTATTAGTATCAGCCGTTCGGCTGTTTTCAATTTCCGTCGCATCTCCCAACTAATTCCGTGAAATATCCAGATGAATCAATGTGTCATTCTTCTTTTACAGATCTCCAGCGTTGAAACTGTTGTTGGTTTGCATTTTCAGATTCGAGAATTCAAGCCAAATGGTTTCCATCAGTTTCGAGCAGAACGGAACGGTCGCCGACAAGTTGGACATGAAAGCATAGAGCTGAAACACTCATTTTTGCATATATAAGCATATGACGGTCACTTACTTAATTGGGTTCTCACTGGGTCCACATCATGAAATGTTTGTTTCAAGACGAAAGTATATGTGATGACTCGGAAAATAATCGTTGCCCATGTTGCCAATGTGGACTCAAGTAACACGCACTTCTCCGATTTGTTAATTATCGCTGGATGTCCGACATTTCGAAGAGCGAGTTTGGCGGATGACACAGAGAATCTGAAATTCTAAAAATTAGGGAAATTTTTGCTAATTTTAGACTTGTCCTACCTGAAGACACTTTTCTAGACTACTTTTTCCAGTTTCTTCTGTGAAAAATTTGGCGTAAAAAGGTCTCTTCAAAGCTTCCACTTTAATGAACTTCATGAGGTCGGCAAGGTCATCAGCTTTCTTCAGACCGGCGCATACAATTTTTTGTTCCTGGAACGCACTTCTTCGGATCAGCCAAATACTCGAAAGAAATCTGTCGATCCCAGACGATTACGTTGTTCTTGCTGGCCACAGTTGCTGGTGACAAGGATCTGCGGAGTTTATATGTGATGGCTGGGATAATCGGAGATTCATCGTTTTATCGAACAAGAATCATCGGTGGACGTCGGACATTTCGAAGAGAGAGTTCGGCGGAGAGCTCACAGGGGAAACTGAAATTCACAAAATTATGGAAAAGGTGGTAATTTTGGATTTGTCCTACCTGAAGACACACTTCTAGACCACTTTTTCCAGCTCATTCAGTGAAAAAATTGGTGTAAAAGTCCAGAATTGGACACGTCGCTTCTCGGACTGTTGTTATATTGCTGCTTCTACACTACTTATTTCAGTTCCTTCCGTGAACAATCCTAGTCGACTGTGTGTGGTCGCTGGTTTCTCACCGTCCCACTCTTTCCGGTTTCGAATCCAAACTATCCAAAATTAGTTGTGCAACAGCCTCTTGTAATTATGAACTTCGTTTTTCCATCAAATAGTTGAATACATCCTAACTAGCTCGAAACTTGTGCTCATAATCGGTTTGAATCTCAATAACATATGTTTTGAATTGCTCGGCACCGGATTCCAGCAGATGTGTGATTATAGTGCCTTGCAGAAAAGTTCTAAAATAAAAATACTCAATTTTTTATATTTGACACTGCAAACTTACGCAATATGAAACCAAACTCGACTGAAATGTTTCGAATGTTGACTGGATTTAGGGAAAACTCCTTGTGTTCGCCGATGAAGTACAATGATTGATCACGCTTCTCCTGTGAGTCCATCACGGCACGACCTGGTGCCGAGAGATCTCCGCCGACTTGTTCCTCGACCAACGTGCGAATCTCCTGAGCGTCTTGTTTCCAGTAGTCAGCTGGCACTCATCCCAATGACGCTGTCGAGTCACTCCAGATTGATGAATCCCTCTGCTGGGATCATTTCGATCGGCGTCTCCACATCAATGTCGGTCTTGCCGTCGAGTCTTCTGATGATCCATTCGATAACGCGGATGTTGCCTTCAAACCCTGGCCACAAGAATTTGTTGTTTCCATCCATTTCGGAACGAGTTGACGTGGTAGAGTTTGGCATCTTCCTCGAGTCGGTCTTAAGATCCAACCAGTGTTTAAATGAATGGACGCATCGCCATCGGATCGTGCATTACAGTCTTTCCGGTGCACTTGGCGACTGTGGTCATGAGACAAGAACTGGAGAACGCTCCGTGCTCCCATGAGTTTGTCTCGAAGAATGTGTGATCATGGTGCCTTGTAGGAAAGTGCTGAAATATAAATACTCAAATTGTGTTACTAAATGATGGCAACCTACGCTATCTGAAGCCAACTCCAACTGAAGGGTTGTAAATGTAGGCTAGATTTAAGGAAAAACTAGTCGCCTTGGCCGATAAAGTACAATTGTTGATCACGCTTTTCCTGTGCGCCCATCTCGGAACGAACTGGCGTCGGGAGAACTTCCCCAACTCAACTGAACTTGCGAATATCCTGACCGCCTTGTTTCCAGTAGTCGGCTGGCACCGACATCTACTCATCCCAATTGATGTTGCCGAGTCCCTCCAGATTGGTGGATTCCTTCGCTGGGACCGTTCCGATCGGCGTCTTCACATCGATGTCGGTCTCGCCGTCGAGTCTTCTGATGATCTAGTCGATGACGCGGATGTTGCCTCGAAACCCTGGCCACAAAAATGTGTTGTTTCCATCCGTTACGGAACCAGTTGACGTGGTAGATCTTTGGCATCTTTCTCAATTCGGTCTTAAGATCCAATCAATGTTGAAGGGACTTTCCAAAGTTTTATCCCATGAATGGACGCATCGCCATTGGATCGTGCATCATAGTCTTTCCGGTGAACTCGGTGGCGGCAGTGGCCACCGACTTGAGACACGAACCGGAGAACGCTCCGTGCTCCCATGAGTTTGTCTCGTAGAAGAGTGGCACTCCTTGTGGACGACGTCCTCCGAAGATGATTGCCTCGATTGGCCCTCCTTGTGTAGATTCCCTGTCTGGGTGGATGATTGGGCTTTGGTTGGCCGGTGCGGCGGTAATTCTGAAATTTACTGGATTTAATAATGTTACTTTCGTGCTACAAACCTGTTCAGCCGCAGTTTTTAGTTGACTTTGAAGCGCACATCGACAGAACTCTCCGAAAATCACCTGAAAACAATGAAAATTAGGTCGTGCATTCGAATATAAAATTTGCGTCGTAAGTCGGTACAAAAGAAAGAAAAAGGAAATAGAGAGTGAGAGATAATACGAGTTTTAATCATTTTAACGTCTGAAATATACATTTTTTGGGAAAATCGTAAAAATCAATAAAGAAATGTGGTGAAAATGGGGACATCTGCGCTCTGACCCCGTCTCTCTCTTCTGTGCGCAATCGATAAATCCACAGGCTAGAGAGGTCAACTGGTGTGTACGTGTGTGTGTATTATTGTTGTGACGTCATAAATATGTGAAGATCGTCTACGTGTTTATGAGGTCAGACAACAGAAAAGAGGAGGGTCAATAGTATTGAGTGTGATCAGTGTTCAGATGTCCTCCTCTTTTCTGTTAATGGCCTCAAAAACACGTTGACGATCTTCACATATTTATGACGTCAACACCAAAGTACACACACGCTCACACCAGTAGACCCCTTCAGCATGTGAATGTGCACAGAAGGGAGGGACGAGGTCAGAACGCAGATTTTTCTTCCCTCACACTCTCTCACGTCCTATTAAAAAACTCGACGGCGAGACCGACATCGGTGTGAAGACGCCGATCGGAACGGTTGCAGCGAAGGGGTCCATCAATCTGGAGAGACTCGGCAACGTCAATTGGGATGATTAGATGTCGGTGCCAGCCGACTACTGGAAACAAGGCGGTCAGGATATTCGCAAGTTCGTCGAGGAACAGGTTGGCGAAGATCTCCCGGCATCAGTTCGTGCAAACCAATGTGCTATTTTCAGCTGAAAATACAACAATAGTCAAAGAAGTGACGTGTCAATTTTTCGATTTTCACATCAACTTTTTGATAGAAGGAGCTGGAAAAGCAGTCTAAAAGAGTGTCTTCAGGTAGGTCAAGTCCAAAATTAGTATAATTTTCCTATTTTTTAGAATTTCAGATTCTCTGTGTGCTCTCCGCCGAACTCTCACTTCGAAATTTCGGACATCTAGTGATGACCAACAAAACGGAGAAGTGCGTGTTACAGTCCACATTGGCAACATTGGCAACGATTATTCTCCGAGCCAACACATATGATGTCGTCTTGAAACAAAATGGTTATGACGTGGATAATATGACACATGAAATGATATTATTGATTATGTTAAGCCCAAGCTCTCCTCCGAACTCTCACTTCAAAATGTCGGACGTTTAGAGATGATTTATGCTCAACAACGCGGAGAAGTGCTGCCAATCATGAAATCAATTGATATAATTGAGAAAATGCTATTCCTGACAGCTCTAAATAAGAAGTCCGATTATTACATGAAATTGATATTCGAATCCAGTCGATATTTTCAACATTTCAGTTGAATTTGGTTTCAGATAGAGTAAGTTTCCAGTATTTAGCATCAAAAATCAATTATTTATATTTCAGAAGCTCACTGCATAAACTGTCTTCATTGAACACATTGTAGACGACGTGGATTGTGTGACACTTGGAAGGATATTCAAATTATTGAATAAGTCAAATTGACTGAGCTGACCGCGGAACTGTCTGTTCGAAACGTCTGATGTGTTTGAGTGTTTGAGTGTTTGAATGTGTTTGATGCCTAGCGAAATGTTTTCAGTTCTGAAATCAATCGATATAATTGAGAAAATGATATCCCAGATGAATATAATTCTGACGTCAGCGCTAAATGTGAACTCCGACGTATGCATGAAGTGGTTATTGGCATCCAGTCGACATCGGAAACATTACAGTTGGAGTTGGCCTCAGATAGCGTAAGTTTCCAGTATTTAGTATTAAAAATCGAGTATTTATATTTCAGAAGTTTTCCACAAGGCGCTCAGAACATATGTTATTGAGATGTCCACTCGTTCAAATGCTCAGACAACTGCACCCGATGTTTTGAGCATTATTCAAGCCGAATATGACCTCGAATTTTGAGCTGTTCTCTATATATATTCAACTTGGATGGGAAAAGGAAATCCACAATCACAGGAGGCTGTTTCACAATTATTTTTTAATAGTTTGGATTCAAAACCGGAAGAAGTGGGCGGTGAAAAACCAGCGACCGCATGTCTTCAGGTAGGACAAGTCCGAAATTAGCACCATTACCATAATTTTCAGAATTTCAGATTCTCTGTGTGCCCTCCGCCAAACTCTCTCTCCGAAATGTCCGACGTCCAGAAATGATTCAAATTCAGTAAAGATAAATTGCTCATTATCCCAGACATCACATGTAATGACTTCTTGAATTCATTTCTCGTAGATACGAAAACTGTGTGTTCGAAGTTGATGAAAGTGAGTGAAGTCGAATTCTTCAATATTTCCTTTGAATTTTCCGAGAAACGAATCTGAAGACGCGATGTCAGATCTACGAGCAGCCGACTAATTTCTTGAGTCAATCCAAGAAGCTAGTGGTTCACTTCGACGTGGAAAACCGGTTAAAAAAATGTTTTTAAATTTTTGTTTTTAAATTTTCCTGAAACTAATAAACTTTTTCTTTGCTTTTTCACGCGAGGTTATGATCATGAATAGTGTTATCAAAACTCCCTGACACTAGAAGAATATCAGACTCCAGAGTATCCGAAAAAAAGAAAGAAAGGAAACCACGAATATAATTTAAGATAGTTATTTGTCGTGTCAATTTGAATAACTATTGTACAAAAAATTTAAAAGAACAAACACACCTAATTATGTCAAATGCTCAAAAAACTAATTGACAAACCGCAATTATTTTTAACAGATAAATTATATGAAATCATATACAAATTTATTCATTCTCTTCTCCTCTTTCTCCATTGTTTGCAGCGATCGCATGGGGGGTGTTGACTTCTCGGTAGAGTGTCCCCCAATCACACAGTCCGTGCGAATTCAAGTTCCTTTTGAACTGAGTATTGAACTGGAAGTCATCCATCATTCCTTTCATGTAGTCCATATTCTGAATGCTATCATGAACAGCTTCGAATCCAGAATCATCATCTGGCACTGTCGACAGTCTGGAATAAAGGAAAGGTTAGAATGATTGATGAAACACTTGAATGGCTCACTTTGTTGCCGCCAGTATCAGACCGAACAAGTGCGATTCGTTGACTGTTGACCAGAAAAATGGAAGGGAATCTGGCGCCAACTGAAATAATACAATTGAAGAAACTGTATGATTCTTCTGACAACTTACGAGAGTGTCCAGGTTCCAGACATGCTTCCAATCATCCTCTTTGGCTCCAAGATCTCGGATTCCTTCAAGAAGAAGAGACCCTTGTACGGAGAAGTGTTGGATGAATCGGCCGTTTCCAAAGGGCATTCGATATGTGTAGACATTGGACACCGGAAATTAGCTGAAATTAAGAAATATTCGAGTCTTAAAGCACAGCATTTCAACTTACAAAGACTTGAAATATGTCATGTAATCTCCAGGGGAAAGGTCGACGTATACTAGTGAAATTCGTACTCTTTTTGGTCCGCCTTCTGAACCAGGTCACGTCGCTCTTTGTCTTCTTTTCGTCTTTTCTGGAAGGAAATAAAGTTCATGAGAAATTCAATTATACTCCAAAACTTACATCCTTGTTCAATTCCACATTTGTAGAGTATGCTCTTTAGTTGCCATGCTGCGTCCGGCGGTGGGGAGCCCCGTCCACAGGTGGCTCAGCCACGATTTCCTGAGATCCATTTGAAAGTGGTTCGACAATCGGCAGATGGTCCGGAGCCACTGACTCCGCTTCAGCATCCATATGGTTGATGTTTGGCTGAATTGGAGGGATTCCCAGGAGGTTGCCACCCTCCTGGTACTGAGCGCCCGGAGGCTCCGCCTCCGTTCCATTCCTATCGTTCACTGGCCCTGTGTTGCTTGGCTGACTTGGGACATTTCCCAGGAGGTTGCCACCCTCCTGGTTCTCTGCCCCTGCGACTCCGACACACTTCCATTGACGGGTTGCAAAGCTGGTGGAAGGTTGTTCGTGGAAAGTTGGCCTGTTCCCAGAAGTCTGCCACTCTCCTGGTACTGAGCGCCCGGAGGCTCCGCCTCCGTTTCATTCCTATCGTTCACTGGCCTTGTGTTGCTTGGCTGACTCGGGACATTTCCCAGAAGTCTGCCACTCTCCTGGTACTGAGCGCCCGGAGGCTCCGCCTCCGTTCCATCCCTATCGTTCATTGGCCTTGTGTTGCTTGGCTGACTCGGGACATTTCCCAGAAGTCTGCCACTCTCCTGGTACCGAGCGCCCGGAGGCTCCGTCTCCGTTCCATCCCTATCGTTCACTGGCCCTGTGTTGCTTGGCTGACTTGGGACATTTCCCAGAAGGTTGCCACCCTCCTGGTACTCTGCGACATGTTGCTCCGACACAATCACCTCTGGCATCGGCAGTGGCGAAGTGGGCGGTCTCGGGTCGTTGTTGGCTGGTGTTGCGTTGACCTGAAATAAATGGAGAATGAATTTATGGAAACAATTTGATTGTTGACTGGGACAGTTTTTGAAGACTAATGAAACTCAGGCAGCATACTGTACCCCTCAAAACGTTATTGATTTTTGAAGTTTTCAATGGAAAATTATCAACTTTGAGAGTGTGTCTCGGTTTCATTTCTTTGTCCGATAATGCCATTTTATGTGAGAATTGTAGACTAAGTTTAGAGCTTCAATTTTTTTGTTGACTATTTTTTTGTTCGAGACCTCTCTGAGAACTTATTCATCACCAAAATCACACTATTTCGCACGGAAATAGTGAAAGTTTTAGGAGAATCAATTTGACAATCTGTATCTTTTCAGAGAGATCTTATACAAAAATGTTGTCAACTGCAAAATTGAAGCACAAGGTTTGATCTACATGTCCTACTCAAATTGGCATTATGGGATAAGAAGTGAAACCGAGACACATTCTCAAAATTGATCACACTGAAAACGTTCGAAAAGCAAAACACTTGTTATTCCAAAATTAGGTGAGTTCTATGAAATGATGAGTCTCTTGTTCTCATTTCGGCAACTTCTAAAGGGACAATGATAGTTTGAAGTGCTTACCCCGAGACCGCTTTCTTCTGCTGCTCCCACCCGTCCATAACCGGGCGACGGCTCCTCTCTTTGAGATTGAGATGATGTTGGGGACGATGATGGCCGTGCCTTTCTAGGCTCTCCATACTGAAATAATCAATAACTTTCAAAAAATAACCAAAGTTTAAGAGAGCAATATAAATTTCTCTATGAGTAATTTCAAACAATGAGAGCTCTTCCTGTATTTTTGATAAGATGATACTTACTGGGTGAACGTTGATGATGACATCTCCTGAACTATCGGCTGTTGGATGTTCATGCCTCTGAAAAACGCACTAGATATTGAAAGCAATATGGAAAACAGACAGAGGATGAACGAAGGAAAATGGAACGAAGGAAAATCATAGTAAGACCGCATTGAAAGTGAAAAAATACTTTTTGAGAAATGATTTTTCTAAAAAAGAGCGTAGTACGGTATTAAAAGCGCACATTTGTTTTTGCGATACATTCTCCGCTAGAGAGCTGAAATAATCAATAACTTTCGAAGAATCGCAAGAAAGAAATGTGCGGAAATTTCGAAAAAATGAAGCTAAATGACAAAATAACTTGTGTTACTACCGCATTGAAAGCGAAGAAAACATTTTTAAAAATAATTTTTCGAGAAAAAACCGTAGTACGGTATTAAAGGCGCACTGCTGTTTTTGCCATCAATTTTTAAAATTGTTTTTAGACCTGCTTTTTCAAATGATTTTTTGACAGATATTTTTTTGCAAATGTGGAAATTAGACAAAAATTTAAAAAATCAGAATGTGTCAAAGTTTTTGAAAAACTGCAAAAAACAATTGATTGATTTTCTCGCTAAAGATATTCGCTGAAACTACAAAAATTCAAAATTAGATCACAATGATAGCTTTGATCGCTGCGAAATAAGATGGTGCGTCTGAAAACTGCAAATAAAGTTCGAATTGTTTGTTGTTCCAAAATTATTTCAAGGGAAAAATTATGAGCACACCTTTTTCTGCAGGCACCGGGAAAATTCGCAGCGAGACATTTTGCAGCCGGGCATTTCACAACTATGCGCGCCACATCATCAATTTTTCAACTTTTTTCAGTGCGTTGCATCTCAGATAAACAGGTCACATCCAAAAAAGCAAGTCGGAATAATATCGAAATAATAAAGTTCGCGTCGGTAAAAAATGTCGGAACTTTATTATTTCGATAATATCTCCTTTGAAATTGATAGCAAAAAAGCAGCACGGGGTAATGGCGATGAACCTCAAATTCCTCTCGTAAATCGACACCGAGCGAGATGCGTTGCGTGCGCGGCGCGGCTCCTTTGAAATGATAAGCCGCGAAGCTCATTTTTTCGACAAAAAAGCTCAATTTTCTTCATTTTTTCTTGTTTAAAACCAAATTTTCGTATATTTACTTTGTTTTCCGTTTGAAATATCATTACAGAACCGAAAAAATCTATTTTCAGTCATCTAATGCAGCGAAAAATGGACAAAATCAGCCTGCAAGTCAAAGCGAACATTTCAGGTTTTTTTTTCCACGTATTTTTTCCGTTAAGACAGTTTTCCCGTAGATTCGTGAATAAAGCTTTCAGATTTCTACTTCTACGTCTTGACAGCAGTTGAAATTGCGAATCTTCGGCGCAACTTCACATCAACAACGTTTCTTCAAAATTCAGTGTAACTTTTTCATTATTTCTCTAATTTTGCTTTGGTTTTTTTGCTTTTTAATAAACAAGTTGATGTTGTTCGAAAGTTTTTCGTTGTAAGCATTATCAGTTGTGAGTATTCTCATAGTTATCCTTGTCTGAAATTTTATTGAAATTTTCTGTCTTTGTCGCATTTTTTAGAGTCTATACATTCAAAATGATGTTTCCCGAAAAGTAATTCTAGCTGATTTAGTCCTTTTTCTGCAAAAGGAACACATTTTTATTGTCTTTTCATTGGGGAAAAGTAGATTTCTCATCGCGGCCAATGCTGTCGGTCGCGTTGCGGCTTAAAACCGCTACGCGCCCATCCCGGTTAGCCACAGAGCGCATTTTCTAAAGGTTCATTGCCATTACCCAGTGAAGCAGTGCGCCCAAAAAAACAATTCGAATTTTATTTTTAGTTTTCAGGCACACCATCCTATTTCGTTACTAGAAAGCGATCATTGTCATCTATTTTTGGGTGTTTTTCTCATTTCAATCAATAAACTTTCACAAAAATATGAAAACGCAAATCGAGACAGCTTCTGAAATCGGAGTTCACGGAAGAGGCGATGGAGCGTAGTGCGACGTATTTGGAAGAAATCGGTAAATTTATCTGTAAATTTACCGGTAAGTTTACCGGTGAATTATCGATAATTTACCAGTAAGTATTTACCGATAATTTACCGAAAATTTACCGAAAAATTACCGGTAAAAATTCGGTAAAATTTTTGGTAAATTTTTGGTAAAATTTTCGGTAAATTTTTGGTAAATATTTATCGGTAATTTACCGGTAAATTTTACCGAAAGTTGTCGTTCCGAATAGTAGTTTACCGGTAAACTATCGGTATATTTTTTGCGTTTTCTGGCTGCCATCGTTGCATGTTCCAGCCATAAAAGAAACTAACCGGGGTTTCCGGTGATTTTTTAGATTCTATATCCAATCTCAAGACTTTTGGTAAATTTCTGAATACATTTCATTTCTATCGAGTATAAAATAAAATTTTTAAAGCGAAAAGGGGTTTTCTATGAGAAAATCGCCGCTCAATTCGGTTCGCTCAAAAATTCTACCAGGAAGTAAAAAACAAAAAACAAAAAGCTTTGCAACCACTGGAGTTTGAACCCTGGTACTGAAACTAGTACAAAAACGTCCAAAAATATGTTTAGGTTCCTTATTGGACCTAACCATGTAAGCAAAACACAGAAAAGCTTGGACGGGAAAAATGATGAAACAAACATTCACGATTTACCGGTAGTTTACCGAAATTTTACCGGTAAATTTTCGGTAAATCGATTTTTGCCGGTAATTAACCGGTAATTTTTACCAAAAATTTATCGCTAAATGACCAGTAATTTACCGAAAACTGCATTTATCGGTAGTTGTTCACCGAATACCTCACACTGATAGAGCGGCAGCCAACTCGGCCGTTCACTTATTGGAAATTCAGCACGTTGGCGCTGAATTGAAGTCACTTCTCGAGTAGGCAAAAACGCCGTGTTGGAAGTTGATGGAAGTGAGTAACGTCGAACTTTCCATTATTTTTGCCGAAGTTTCAGAGAAACTAATCTGGAGACGCGATGTCAGTTCTTCGAGCCACCGAAATGTTTCCCGAGTCAATCCGAAATTTTCGTGAAAATTTTCGTTTTCCTTTTCTTCAATTTATTCAAGCGTGTTTATGATGATGAAAAGTATTGAGCCACCATCAGACTTTCTCTGTTTTTTTCCACAAATTTTTCGGGACACTAAAAGAATATAAGTCTTCGGAACACCTGAAAAAAGGAAAGAGAGGAAACCAAGAAGAAAATTTACAGAATTCATATCATAATTTGTTTAAAAAAACATTCTTTCTTACAGTAATCAATAGGAAAACACAAACATACTTGTCATAAATATACTAAAACTTATTCAACACAACACGAATCCAGGCAAAAAACACAATTTATGATATGATACGAAATATTCTACTGTTGGATCTCCCCTCCGACTTCTTCGCTATTTTCATCTGTGAGTTCTGGGGTATTCATCAGTCGCAGGAGTCTAGTCCCACTGACACGGACCGTCCGATGTCAAATGAGACATGAGGTGAGTGTCGAAGCGGACGTCGGTCATCCATTGTTTCATGTAAGCATCACTGCGGATGGCATGGTACACTCCTCCATATTGGGATCGGTCTTTGACCACCGTTGACAATCTGGAATAAAGGAAAGGTTAGAATGATTGATAAAACACTAGAATGACTTACTTTGTTGCACATGTGAAAGGGTCTTCGGCCTCTTGGTCGTTGGTCCCTTTCTTATTCTATCGCCCGAGTCTCCGTCACTCTTGTGGCACGCGCATCACGCGTGGGGCCACTTGAGTAAGAGGGACGAGGGAGAAAAAGGCACGCGCTGCCACGCCTCACGAGAATTACATCTTCTATTCAGTTCCATCACATAGAAGGACGGAGGGAGCCAGCCCATCTGGAGCTCTCTCCGCCTTCCTTAATAAAGCAGTGCACTGTTAAACCATTGTTTTCTGTAGTTAAACGGAAGGACCAGGCAAAGTCCTTTCCCCGTTTACACACAGATGATCAGTTTTAGCAATTTTGTCTCATCAATTGGTGACCAAAAGAATCTTGATTCCGTCAGCGAACACTAAAACTATATAAATGAGGGAACTGTAAGAGTCTTCTGGATAACTTACTAAATCCGCAATGTTCCACCGATTCTTCCAGTCCACTTGCTCTGACTTTCCCAGTGAACGGACATTTTGTATTTTGTCCCGCATCCAAGTGCCTTCAACGGTGAAGTTCTGGATTCACCGGTTTCGTCCAAAGGGGAGACGGATAGCCGGGAATTACTTGACGTCGAACTCACTGAAATTAAGCAATATTTCAGTCTTAAAGCACAACATTTCAACTTACAGCGTCTTGAACCACTCGTCGGAGTTTCGATGTCTCAACTCAACGTTTATGATTGAGATGTGGAACTCCTTTTGATTCGGCTGACTGACCTGTTGACGACTTTCTCTGTCCTCTTTTCTTCTCTTCTGGAAAAAAAGGAAAATTCATGAAAAATTCACTTATACTCGAAAACTTACTTTTGTATTCAATTCACCAATTGTTGAGAACGCTCTCCTTTTTCCGTGGCGCCGTTGCGCGGTCGAGCTGGCCACAAGTGGCACTTCATCACAAGTGGCACTTCCAGCCAATGCAGCAGATGATGGAATTGGATCCACCTCGATCGAATCCGTGGGAATTTGCTCCGCAACCGATTGCTCCGCTTCCATTGTATCCGTGGGAACTTGTTCCGCAACCGATTGCTCCGCCTCCATCGTATCCGTGGGAACTTGCTCCGCAACCGATTGCTCCGCCTCGATTGCATCTCTTCGAATCCCGGCGGAAATCGAAGGCTCCGCCCCTAAAGCACTCATCAGGATTCGGGCAGAGCGTGGCGAATGGATCCCGTTGTTCTCAGCATCCTGTCCTTCCAGCTCCAATCCGTGTGCTTCGATATTCTGTTGGATCCTTTGTGGCATTTGGGGGATCTCCCAGGAGGTCGCCACCCTCCTGGTTTTCTTCATCATGTGGTTCCACCACTATGATGTCCATCACTGGGAGTTGCGAGTTTGGCGATCTCGGGTCGTTGTTGGGAGATGGGATGTTGACCTGAAATAAATGGAGAATAAATTTATAGAAATAATTTAATTGGGGGAGTTTTTGAAGACTAATGAAACTCAGGCAGCATACTGTACCCATCCAAATAATGTTGATTTTTGATGTTTTCAGTGGAAAATTATCAACTTTGGGAGTGTGTCTCGGTGTCATTTCCTGTCCGATAATGCCAATTTTTGTAAGAAGTGTAGACTAAACCTAGAGCTTCAGTTTTTTAGTTGACTACTTTTTCGAGACTTCTCTGAAAACTTAATCAGCACCAAAATCTCCCCTATTTCTCACGAAAACAGCCAGATTTTAAAAGTAAATATTTTGACAATCTGTATCTTTTCAGAGAGATCTCATACAAAAATGTTGTCAACTGCAAAATGGATGCACTAGGTTTGATCTTCAGGTCGTCCTCAAATTGGCATTATGGGATAAGAAGTGAAACCAAGACACATTCTCCAAATTCATTACACTGAATACGACGATAGTTTGAAGCACTAACCCCGAGACCGCCGCCATTCGCTTCTCCCCCTTCGTCCGGCAATCCCCCCCATCCATCTCTGTCCATCGTTCGACGCTCCTCTTTCAGTCGATGAACCCATCCAACCTCCTCCTTCGTTTCGATTCGAATGGCCAGTGGCATTTGTTGGTGGAGTGCGACTGCCAGTTGGTGGCTGATGTTGGGTTCCGGCCGACTCCGTTTGTCGCTGAAATAATCAATAATTTTCAAAAAAACCAAAGTTAGAGAGAGCAATGTTAATTCCACTAGCTCTATGAGTATTTTCAAACAGTGATAGCTCTTTCTGTTTTTTTGAAAAGTGGATACTTACTGGGTTGATATTCACGGTAACAGCTCCACTGATGTTGATGCTGGTCAAGATCTGGTGAACTGTCCCGGTCCCAAGGTTGAACACATTCATATTCCTCTGATAGATGCTTTTTTGACCCTGGAACGGAGAAGAGTCATAATAAGTAAAAATTGAAATCAACACAGAAAAAAGACAGAGGATGAGAAATAAAAATAGTTTGAGAATGCTAAAGAAAAGAAAGAATCAAAATGGAATGCAAGGCACACAGATCTTTCTGCGATCAAACTAAATTTAAAAAGCATTTCTTAGACTTGCTGGCGAGTCTACCGATTCTCCCCTAGAGGGCTAAAATAAGCAATAACTTTCGAAGAATCGCAAGAAAGAAATGTGCGGAAACTTTTAAAAATGAAACTATAATGACAAAATAACTTGTGTTACTACAGCATTGAAAGTGAAAAAAACATTTTTGAAAATAATTTTTCGAGAAAAAAGCGTAGTACGGTATTAAAGGCGCCCTGCTATTTTTGTCATCAAATTTTTGAATAAATTTTCAGACTTGCTTTTAAAAATCATTTGTCACCTTTCGAGAGAGTTTTTTTGTACGTTTTGAAATAACCAAAAAAGACATTAAAAACAGATTGTGTCAAGGCTTTTAAAAATTCTTGAAAAACGATTGGAAAAAACTGAGGAAAAAAATTGATTGATTTTCTCGTGAAAGTTTATTTTCACTGAAAAATCAAAATCCAAAAGTAGATCACAATTATCGCTTCCTATTTGAAAAATAAAATTTTGCGTCTGAAAGGTAAAAACAAAATTCGAAATGTTTTGTTTTTTCTAGAACTTTCTTATGGGAAAAAATTATTAACATGCCATTGTCTGCAGTACTTCTGATGGGAGAGACGGTCGGTAAAGCGTCGCGTTATCAAACTTCGCCCACTCCGGAGTCACCCTTGGTTCGCATGGTTCAGGTTGGTGCGTCGCCGCGTCCAATCTGGCAAGTTAAGCAACGTTGACTACAGTTAGTGGTTGGTTCGAACTCATGTCAGGACGTCAAAGATTTTTGATCTTATCGGATTCAGAAAACACAGAGGATTCCAAACGTGTCGTCCGTTTCCGAATTGATCCACGTCATGAAAAGATACGGCCAGTTTTCTAAAAAGTGACGACGTGAAAGAATTTTTAGAAAATATTGATAAACTTACATGACTCGGCAACTGATTCCATTGGTCGTCTTGATACACTCGTTTCCTGGAGCCTTGGATCACTGGCACTCCTCTTGCTTGGTCAGTTGAAGTGGCAAAGTAATTTGGAAACGGAGAATTTGTTGTGGATGTTTCAAACACGACCAGTTGCAGGTTTAGCATGCTCGATTTGTTCCTCCTTCACTTCTTTCTCATTCCACTTGCCAGTCCTCAACTGATTCCGATAATTGCTACAAGTTCCGGTGATTGCACTGGATTGTCCGAGTGTCTCCTTGTTTTTCGGAGCGTTGTCAATCACGTCTTTTTCTTGTCTATCAAGCTGTTCCACTTTCACGTTTTTCTCATTCAACCTTTCTGATTTCAACTTATTATCAGAATCTCCAGGTGGTTTTCTCATTTGGCCTTCCGCCTCAAAACTCAAACTGTCAGTCGGTTCTGTTTTTATCTCGTATCCGGTTTGAGATACATACGGTAGACCTTTCTATAACTTTTTTTCTAGAAGAGATATTCACAAACGCTATCTTGCACCACAAACGCTATCTAAACAAGCATTTTTGTTTAGTATTTCTATCAAAAATGCAGATCATTTGACCGAGGAATCTCTGAGAATTTGCATTTTCTATCATTTGATAAAATTGGTAGAGGCCACAACTCCGCATTTCCTATAACTTCTTTTCTAGAAGAGATATTTACAAACGCTAACTTGCATTTAAACAAGCATGTTTTGTTTAGTATTTCTATTGAAAATTCAGGTCATTTGACCGAGGAATCTCTGAGAAATTGCATTTTCTATCATTTGATAAAATTGGTAGATGCCAACACTAGGCTTTTCCTATAACTTTTTTTCTAGAAGAGATATTGACAAACTCTGATTTGCATCTGAACAAGCATGTTTTGTTTAGTATACGGCCAGTTTTCTAAAAAGTGACGACGTGAAAAACTTTTCGATCTCATCGGATTCAGAAGAAATAGAGGATTCTAAAAGTGTCATTCGTTTCCGAATTGATCCACGTCATAAAAAGATACGGCCAGTTTTCTAAAAAGTGACGACGTGAAAGACTTTTCGATCTCATCGGATTCAGAAAAAGTAGAAAATTCTGAACGTTTTGTCTGTTTCTGTGCTAATTACGATCCAGTGTAACACCCAGGAGGGTGAAGCTGAGAAGGAGGTTTAGCCGCCGTTATTAACTATTGATTTTTTTTCTTCTTGTAAATAAATTTAGATTTAAATATATAAATTCTGAAAAAAAACTCTTCTACACCTGCTTTATTCAAAACTTAGAAATTTACTATAAATAAAATATATTAAAGTGCAATAATGAGAAAGAAAACTTACCTATAAACCGGTCCGTTCTCATAAAAGAATCTTACAATCATATTAAAATCATGGAACAAGAAAAGAGCGAAATTTGTAGAGTGGAAACGGGCTGAGAACGAATCACATTTTACTCATGAAATTGAGTTTTTGGGAGAGAAATAGAGCTGAGAACTTAATAAAACACACTTGAGAATTATAACTTGAATTTGTATGGATATAATATTGGTGGAACAGTTATAATGAGGAGGGATTGAGTCATGGGGGATACTTGAATTCAAAAAACAAGCCAGAAAGAGAATACGGGAAAGAATATAATCACATGATGACAATGGAGATGAACATAATTGGCGGGAGAGAGGAGAACATGAGATACAGCTAATTCTGATATCTCGGTGATGGTCCAGGAGCTTTTTTGTCGTTCTCGACTCTCTGGTCATCAGACGAATCGATCCATTGCATCAGTTTCTCCCACTCACGATGTCCTTCATCGTTCAATTTCAACTTGAAACAATCCGAGAATCTGCCATCGAGAAGGATCAGTCTCATAGATGAACGCCGCCCGAATTCTGACAGCGCTACACACAATCTATTATTATTTGCAAGTCTGGAATGAAGGAAAATGGATGATTTATTGCTATAAACTAGAATAACTTACTTTGTTGCGTAAAAGATCAGTTTGAAGACTTGTTTCTCTTTTATCAATCCCCAGAAGAATGGTGTCGCATTACCCTCAAGAGGTTTTCAATGTTCCAGCAATCCTTCCAATCGTCTTCTTTTACTCTTTCCTCGCTTAATCGCCGCCTGTGTTCCGTGCCACGAACCATGATTGAATGAAACGGTTGTTTCCACATGGCATCCGGATCGAACTGATGTCCGAGACAGTGACATTCCTGAAAAATAATTTATTGTTTTTCGAAAATTATTAAACTTTTGACTTACAGGCGACAAGCTTCGTCTTGAAGGCGTGCATCGTCGTCCGGTGACATCAGTTCTACGTTCACGAACGCAAACCAGGAGCCTTTACTCGTTGCATAACTGTTTCTTTTCTGAAAATATATACTTTAAGTAGAAAGAAAGAGGATATTCTTAAACTTACATGACTAGGCAACTGATTCCATTGGTCGACTTGATACACTCGTTTCCTGGAGCCGTAGACCACTGGAACAATCAACATGAAAAAAGAGAGAGGATGAAAAGTAAAAATGACAAAATAACTTGTGTTACTACCGCATTGAAAGGGAAAACATGTTTTTTGAGAATAATTTTTCGAAAAATGAGCGCACATTTGTTTTTGCGATAAATGTTTCAAATAATTCATAGACTTGCTGACGAGCATCTGCCGATTCTCCGCTATAGGGCTAAAATAATCAATAACTTTCGAAGAGTCTCGAGAAAGAAATTTGCGGAAACTTTGAAAAAATGAAATAATAATGACAAAATAACTTGTGTTACTACAGCATTGAAAGTGAAAAAAACTTTTTTGAAAATAATTTTTCGAGAAAAAAGCGTAGTACGGTATTAAAGGCGCACAGCTGTTTTTGACATCAAATTTTCGAATAAATTTTCAGACTTGCTTTTAAAAATCATTTGTCGCCTTTGGAGAGATGTTTTTTTGCACGTTTTGAAATAGCAAAAATAGATATTAAAAAATTCCAAAAGTAGATCACAATGATTTGATTACTGCGAAAAAATATGATGCGCCTGAAAACTAGAAATAAAGTTCAAAATGTTCTATTTTTTTCCAGAACTCTATTATGGGAAAAATTCACGAGCATGCCATTTTCTGCAGTACATCTGATGGGAGAGATGGTCGGCAAAGCGTCGCATTATCTAACCTCGTCCCGACCGACGTTTCCCTTGGGTCTCATGGGTAAGGTTTATGCGTCGCCGCGTCCGATCTGGCAAGTTAAGTAACGTTGACTACAGTTAGTTGGTTCAAATCCATGTGAGAACGCAAAAGATATTTTGACATCATCGGATTCCAAAAAAATAGAAGATTCCAAACGTGTCGTCTGTTTCCGAATTGATCCACGTCATAAAAAGATACGGCCAGTTTTCTAAAAAGTGACGACGTGAAAGACTTTCGATCTCATCGGATTCAGAAAAAATAGAGGATTCCAAACGTGTCGTCCGTTTCCAAATTGATCCACGTCATAAAAAGATACGGCCAGTTTTCTAAAAAGTGACGACGTGAAAGACTTTTTGATTTCATCGGATTCAGAAAAAATAGAGGATTCCAAACGTGTCGTCCGTTTCTAAATTGATCCACGTCATAAAAAGATACGGCCAGTTTTCTAAAAAGTGACGACGTGAAAGACTTTTTGATCTCTACGGATTCAGAAAAAATAGAAGATTCCAAACGTGTCGTCCGTTTCTAAATTGATCCACGTCATAAAAAGATACGGCCAGTTTTCTAAAAAGTGACGACGTGAAAGACTTTTTGATTTCATCGGATTCAGAAAAAATAGAGGATTCCAAACGTGTCGTCCGTTTCCAAATTGATCCACGTCATAAAAAGATACGGCCAGTTTTCTAAAAAGTGACGACGTGAAAGACTTTTTGATCTCTACGGATTCAGAAAAAATAGAAGATTCCAAACGTGTCGTCCGTTTCTAAATTGATCCACGTCATAAAAAGATACGGCCAGTTTTCTAAAAAGTGACGACGTGAAAGACTTTTTGATCTCTACGGATTCAGAAAAAATAGAGGATTCCAAACGTGTCGTCCGTTTCCAAATTGATCCACGTCATAAAAAGATACGGCCAGTTTTCTAAAAAGTGACGACGTGAAAGACTTTTTGATCTCATTGGATTCAGAAAAAATAGAGGATTCCAAACGTGTCGTCCGTTTCCAAATTGATCCACGTCATAAAAAGATACGGCCAGTTTTCTAAAAAGTGACGACGTGAAAGACTTTTTGATCTCATCGGATTCAGAAAAAATAGAAGATTCCAAACGTGTCGTCCGTTTCTAAATTGATCCACGTCATAAAAAGATACGGTCAGTTTTCTAAAAAGTGACGACGTGAAAGACTTTTTGATCTCATCGGATTCAGAAAAAATAGAGGATTCCAAACGTGTCGTCCGTTTCTAAATTGATCCACGTCATAAAAAGATACGGCCAGTTTTCTAAAAAGTGACGACGTGAAAGACTTTTTGATCTCTGCGGATTCAGAAAAAATAGAAGATTCCAAACGTGTCGTCCGTTTCTAAATTGATCCACGTCATAAAAAAGATACGGCCAGTTTTCTAAAAAGTGACGACGTGAAAGACTTTTTGATCTCATCGGATTCAGAAAAAGTAGAAAATTCTAAACGTTTTGTCTGTTTCCGTGCTAATTACGATCCAGTGTAACAGCCAGATGGGTGGAGTTGAGAAGGAGGTTTAGTCGCCGTCAGGCGACGAGAACCGACTGGTAATGAAATGATTGGTAATTAAGAAAAAACACCTACTACACCTACTTTATTCAAAACTTAGAAATTTACTATTAACAAAATATATATGAAAATAAGAAACAAAACTTACCGATAAACCGGATCGTTCTCATAAAAGAAACTTCACAATCAATGACAAATTAAAATCATGGAATAAAAAAAAATAGGCAAATTTTGTAATGTGCGAATGGGCTAGGAACGGATCACATTTCACACATGGAATTGATTTTTTTGGAAGGAATAGAGCTGAGGACATAATAAAACCCACTTGACAATTATAACTTAAATTTGTATGGATAGAGTACTATACAAATGGAAGAATGAGGAAAGGAATAAGCTATAATATTGGTGGTTATAATGAGGAGGGATTGAGTCATGGGGGAAACTTGAATTCAAAAACAAGTCAGGAAGAGAATACAAGAAATAATAAAATCCCATGACGACAATAAAAATGTATATCATATGCGCGAGAGAGGAGAACATGAGGTACCGCTAATTCTGATATCTCGTTGATGGTCCAGGAGCTTTTCTGTCGTTCTCAACTCTTTGGTCATCAGACGAATCAATCCATTGCTCTCCCATTCACGATGTCCTTCATTGTTTAATTTTCTCTTGAAATAATCCGTGAATCCGCCATCTTGAAGGAACCGACTCATGAATGGCCGCTTTCCGATGCTTCCCAACACTCCACTCAATCTCGACGTATCTTTCTCATCGTTCGAAAGTCTGAAATAGAGGAAAAGAGATGACTTATTGCTGAAAAACTAGAATAACTTACTTCGACGCGCAGAAGATCAGTTTGAAGACTTGGTTCTCTCGAACCAATCCCCAGAAGAACGGAGTCGCCTTGTCATTCACGAGGTTTTCGATGTTCCAACAAGTTTTCCAATAGTCATCATTTACTCTTTCCTCGCTCAATCGGCGTTTGTGTTCCGTGCCACGAACCATGATTGAATGAAACGGTTGTTTCCACATGGCATCCGGATCGAACTGATGTCCGAGACAGTGACATTCCTGAAAAATAATTTATTGTTTTTCGAAAATTATTAAACTTTTGACTTACAGGCGACAAGCTTCGTCTTGAAGGCGTGCATCGTCGTCCGGTGACATCAGTTCTACGTTCACGAACGCAAACCAGGAGCCTTTACTCGTTGCATAACTGTTTCTTTTCTGAAAATATATACTTTAAGTAGAAAGAAAGAGATATTCTTAAACTTACATGACTAGGCAACTGATTCCATTGGTCGACTTGATACACTCGTTTCCTGGAGCCGTAGACCACTGGAACAATCAACATGAAAAAAGAGAGAGGATGAAAAGTAAAAATGACAAAATAACTTGTGTTACTACCGCATTGAAAGGGAAAAAATATTTTTTGAGAATAATTTTTCGAAAAATGAGCGCACATTTGTTTTTGCGATAAATGTTTCAAATAATTCATAGACTTGCTGACGAGCATCTGCCGATTCTCCGCTATAGGGCTAAAATAATCAATAACTTTCGAAGAGTCTCGAGAAAGAAATTTGCGGAAACTTTGAAAAAATGAAATAATAATGACAAAATAACTTGTGTTACTACAGCATTGAAAGTGAAAAAAACTTTTTTGAAAATAATTTTTCGAGAAAAAAGCGTAGTACGGTATTAAAGGCGCACAGCTGTTTTTGACATCAAATGTTCGAATAAATTTTCAGACTTGCTTTTAAAAATCATTTGTCGCCTTTCGAGAGATGTTTTTTTGCACGTTTTGAAATAGCAAAAATAGATATTAAAAAATTCCAAAAGTAGATCACAATGATTTGATTACTGCGAAAAAATATGATGCGCCTGAAAACTAGAAATAAAGTTCAAAATGTTCTATTTTTTTCCAGAACTCTATTATGGGAAAAATTCACGAGCATGCCATTTTCTGCAGTACATCTGATGGGAGAGATGGTCGGCAAAGCGTCGCGTTATCTAACCTCGCCCCGGCCGACGTTTCCCTTGGGTCTCATGGGTAAGGTTTATGCGTCGCCGCGTCCGATCTGGCAAGTTAAGTAACGTTGACTACAGTTAGTTGGTTCAAATCCATGTGAGAACGCAAAAGATATTTTGACATCATCGGATTCCAAAAAAATAGAAGATTCCAAACGTGTCGTCTGTTTCCGAATTGATCCACGTCATAAAAAGATACGGCCAGTTTTCTAAAAAGTGACGACGTGAAAGACTTTTTGATCTCATCGGATTCAGAAAAAATAGAGGATTCCAAACGTGTCGTCCGTTTCCAAATTGATCCACGTCATAAAAAGATACGGCCAGTTTTCTAAAAAGTGACGACGTGAAAGACTTTTTGATTTCATCGGATTCAGAAAAAATAGAGGATTCCAAACGTGTCGTCCGTTTCTAAATTGATCCACGTCATAAAAAGATACGGCCAGTTTTCTAAAAAGTGACGACGTGAAAGACTTTTTGATCTCTACGGATTCAGAAAAAAAGAAGATTCCAAACGTGTCGTCCGTTTCTAAATTGATCCACGTCATAAAAAGATACGGCCAGTTTTCTAAAAAGTGACGACGTGAAAGACTTTTTGATTTCATCGGATTCAGAAAAAATAGAGGATTCCAAACGTGTCGTCCGTTTCCAAATTGATCCACGTCATAAAAAGATACGGCCAGTTTTCTAAAAAGTGACGACGTGAAAGACTTTTTGATCTCTACGGATTCAGAAAAAATAGAAGATTCCAAACGTGTCGTCCGTTTCTAAATTGATCCACGTCATAAAAAGATACGGCCAGTTTTCTAAAAAGTGACGACGTGAAAGACTTTTTGATCTCTACGGATTCAGAAAAAATAGAGGATTCCAAACGTGTCGTCCGTTTCCAAATTGATCCACGTCATAAAAAGATACGGCCAGTTTTCTAAAAAGTGACGACGTGAAAGACTTTTTGATCTCATTGGATTCAGAAAAAATAGAGGATTCCAAACGTGTCGTCCGTTTCCAAATTGATCCACGTCATAAAAAGATACGGCCAGTTTTCTAAAAAGTGACGACGTGAAAGACTTTTTGATTTCATCGGATTCAGAAAAAATAGAGGATTCCAAACGTGTCGTCCGTTTCTAAATTGATCCACGTCATAAAAAGATACGGTCAGTTTTCTAAAAAGTGACGACGTGAAAGACTTTTTGATCTCATCGGATTCAGAAAAAATAGAGGATTCCAAACGTGTCGTCCGTTTCTAAATTGATCCACGTCATAAAAAGATACGGCCAGTTTTCTAAAAAGTGACGACGTGAAAGACTTTTTGATCTCTGCGGATTCAGAAAAAATAGAAGATTCCAAACGTGTCGTCCGTTTCTAAATTGATCCACGTCATAAAAAAGATACGGCCAGTTTTCTAAAAAGTGACGACGTGAAAGACTTTTTGATCTCATCGGATTCAGAAAAAGTAGAAAATTCTAAACGTTTTGTCTGTTTCCGTGCTAATTACGATCCAGTGTAACAGCCAGATGGGTGGAGTTGAGAAGGAGGTTTAGTCGCCGTCAGGCGACGAGAACCGACTGGTAATGAAATGATTGGTAATTAAGAAAAAAACACCTACTACACCTACTTTATTCAAAACTTAGAAATTTACTATTAACAAAATATATATGAAAATAAGAAACAAAACTTACCGATAAACCGGATCGTTCTCATAAAAGAAACTTCACAATCAATGACAAATTAAAATCATGGAATAAAAAAATAGGCAAATTTTGTAATGTGCGAATGGGCTAGGAACGGATCACATTTCACACATGGAATTGATTTTTTTGGAAGGAATAGAGCTGAGGACATAATAAAACCCACTTGACAATTATAACTTAAATTTGTATGGATAGAGTACTATACAAATGGAAGAATGAGGAAAGGAATAAGCTATAATATTGGTGGTTATAATGAGGAGGGATTGAGTCATGGGGGAAACTTGAATTCAAAAAACAAGTCAGGAAGAGAATACAAGAAATAATAAAATCCCATGACGACAATAAAGATGTATATCATATGCGCGAGAGAGGAGAACATGAGGTACCGCTAATTCTGATATCTCGTTGATGGTCCAGGAGCTTTTCTGTCGTTCTCAACTCTTTGGTCATCAGACGAATCAATCCATTGCTCTCCCATTCACGATGTCCTTCATTGTTTAATTTTCTCTTGAAATAATCCGTGAATCCGCCATCTTGAAGGAACCGACTCATGAATGGCCGCTTTCCGATGCTTCCCAACACTCCACTCAATCTCGACGTATCTTTCTCATCGTTCGAAAGTCTGAAATAGAGGAAAAGAGATGACTTATTGCTGAAAAACTAGAATAACTTACTTCGACGCGCAGAAGATCAGTTTGAAGACTTGGTTCTCTCGAACCAATCCCCAGAAGAACGGAGTCGCCTTGTCATTCACGAGGTTTTCGATGTTCCAACAAGTTTTCCAATAGTCATCATTTACTCTTTCCTCGCTCAATCGGCGTTTGTGTTCCGTGCCACGAACCATGATTGAATGAAACGGTTGTTTCCACATGGCATCCGGATCGAACTGATGTCCGAGACAGTGACATTCCTGAAAAATAATTTATTGTTTTTCGAAAATTATTAAACTTTTGACTTACAGGCGACAAGCTTCGTCTTGAAGGCGTGCATCGTCGTCCGGTGACATCAGTTCTACGTTCACGAACGCAAACCAGGAGCCTTTACTCGTTGCATAACTGTTTCTTTTCTGAAAATATATACTTTAAGTAGAAAGAAAGAGGATATTCTTAAACTTACATGACTAGGCAACTGATTCCATTGGTCGACTTGATACACTCGTTTCCTGGAGCCGTAGACCACTGGAACAATCAACATGAAAAAAGAGAGAGGATGAAAAGTAAAAATGACAAAATAACTTGTGTTACTACCGCATTGAAAGGGAAAAAATGTTTTTTGAGAATAATTTTTCGAAAAATGAGCGCACATTTGTTTTTGCGATAAATGTTTCAAATAATTCATAGACTTGCTGACGAGCATCTGCCGATTCTCCGCTAGAGGGCTAAAATAATCAATAACTTTCGAAGAGTCTCGAGAAAGAAATTTGCGGAAACTTTGAAAAAATGAAATAATAATGACAAAATAACTTGTGTTACTACAGCATTGAAAGTGAAAAAAACTTTTTTGAAAATAATTTTTCGAGAAAAAAGCGTAGTACGGTATTAAAGGCGCACAGCTGTTTTTGACATCAAATTTTCGAATAAATTTTCAGACTTGCTTTTAAAAATCATTTGTCGCCTTTGGAGAGATGTTTTTTTGCACGTTTTGAAATAGCAAAAATAGATATTAAAAAATTCCAAAAGTAGATCACAATGATTTGATTACTGCGAAAAAATATGATGCGCCTGAAAACTAGAAATAAAGTTCAAAATGTTCTATTTTTTTCCAGAACTCTATTATGGGAAAAATTCACGAGCATGCCATTTTCTGCAGTACATCTGATGGGAGAGATGGTCGGCAAAGCGTCGCGTTATCTAACCTCGCCCCGGCCGACGTTTCCCTTGGGTCTCATGGGTAAGGTTTATGCGTCGCCGCGTCCGATCTGGCAAGTTAAGTAACGTTGACTACAGTTAGTTGGTTCAAATCCATGTGAGAACGCAAAAGATATTTTGACATCATCGGATTCCAAAAAAATAGAAGATTCCAAACGTGTCGTCTGTTTCCGAATTGATCCACGTCATAAAAAGATACGGCCAGTTTTCTAAAAAGTGACGACGTGAAAGACTTTTTGATCTCATCGGATTCAGAAAAAATAGAGGATTCCAAACGTGTCGTCCGTTTCCAAATTGATCCACGTCATAAAAAGATACGGCCAGTTTTCTAAAAAGTGACGACGTGAAAGACTTTTTGATTTCATCGGATTCAGAAAAAATAGAGGATTCCAAACGTGTCGTCCGTTTCTAAATTGATCCACGTCATAAAAAGATACGGCCAGTTTTCTAAAAAGTGACGACGTGAAAGACTTTTTGATCTCTACGGATTCAGAAAAAATAGAAGATTCCAAACGTGTCGTCCGTTTCTAAATTGATCCACGTCATAAAAAGATACGGCCAGTTTTCTAAAAAGTGACGACGTGAAAGACTTTTTGATTTCATCGGATTCAGAAAAAATAGAGGATTCCAAACGTGTCGTCCGTTTCCAAATTGATCCACGTCATAAAAAGATACGGCCAGTTTTCTAAAAAGTGACGACGTGAAAGACTTTTTGATCTCTACGGATTCAGAAAAAATAGAAGATTCCAAACGTGTCGTCCGTTTCTAAATTGATCCACGTCATAAAAAGATACGGCCAGTTTTCTAAAAAGTGACGACGTGAAAGACTTTTTGATCTCATCGGATTCAGAAAAAATAGAGGATTCCAAACGTGTCGTCCGTTTCTAAATTGATCCACGTCATAAAAAGATACGGCCAGTTTTCTAAAAAGTGACGACGTGAAAGACTTTTTGATCTCTACGGATTCAGAAAAAATAGAGGATTCCAAACGTGTCGTCCGTTTCCAAATTGATCCACGTCATAAAAAGATACGGCCAGTTTTCTAAAAAGTGACGACGTGAAAGACTTTTTGATCTCATTGGATTCAGAAAAAATAGAGGATTCCAAACGTGTCGTCCGTTTCCAAATTGATCCACGTCATAAAAAGATACGGCCAGTTTTCTAAAAAGTGACGACGTGAAAGACTTTTTGATTTCATCGGATTCAGAAAAAATAGAGGATTCCAAACGTGTCGTCCGTTTCTAAATTGATCCACGTCATAAAAAGATACGGTCAGTTTTCTAAAAAGTGACGACGTGAAAGACTTTTTGATCTCATCGGATTCAGAAAAAATAGAGGATTCCAAACGTGTCGTCCGTTTCTAAATTGATCCACGTCATAAAAAGATACGGCCAGTTTTCTAAAAAGTGACGACGTGAAAGACTTTTTGATCTCTGCGGATTCAGAAAAAATAGAAGATTCCAAACGTGTCGTCCGTTTCTAAATTGATCCACGTCATAAAAAAGATACGGCCAGTTTTCTAAAAAGTGACGACGTGAAAGACTTTTTGATCTCATCGGATTCAGAAAAAGTAGAAAATTCTAAACGTTTTGTCTGTTTCCGTGCTAATTACGATCCAGTGTAACAGCCAGATGGGTGGAGTTGAGAAGGAGGTTTAGTCGCCGTCAGGCGACGAGAACCGACTGGTAATGAAATGATTGGTAATTAAGAAAAAACACCTACTACACCTACTTTATTCAAAACTTAGAAATTTACTATTAACAAAATATATATGAAAATAAGAAACAAAACTTACCGATAAACCGGATCGTTCTCATAAAAGAAACTTCACAATCAATGACAAATTAAAATCATGGAATAAAAAAAAATAGGCAAATTTTGTAATGTGCGAATGGGCTAGGAACGGATCACATTTCACACATGGAATTGATTTTTTTGGAAGGAATAGAGCTGAGGACATAATAAAACCCACTTGACAATTATAACTTAAATTTGTATGGATAGAGTACTATACAAATGGAAGAATGAGGAAAGGAATAAGCTATAATATTGGTGGTTATAATGAGGAGGGATTGAGTCATGGGGGAAACTTGAATTCAAAAAACAAGTCAGGAAGAGAATACAAGAAATAATAAAATCCCATGACGACAATAAAGATGTATATCATATGCGCGAGAGAGGAGAACATGAGGTACCGCTAATTCTGATATCTCGTTGATGGTCCAGGAGCTTTTCTGTCGTTCTCAACTCTTTGGTCATCAGACGAATCAATCCATTGCTCTCCCATTCACGATGTCCTTCATTGTTTAATTTTCTCTTGAAATAATCCGTGAATCCGCCATCTTGAAGAAACCGACTCATGAATGGCCGCTTTCCGATGCTTCCCAACACTCCACTCAATCTCGACGTATCTTTCTCATCGTTCGAAAGTCTGAAATAGAGGAAAAGAGATGACTTATTGCTGAAAAACTAGAATAACTTACTTCGACGCGCAGAAGATCAGTTTGAAGACTTGGTTCTCTCGAACCAATCCCCAGAAGAACGGAGTCGCCTTGTCATTCACGAGGTTTTCGATGTTCCAACAAGTTTTCCAATAGTCATCATTTACTCTTTCCTCGCTCAATCGGCGTTTGTGTTCCGTGCCACGAACCATGATTGAATGAAACGGTTGTTTCCACATGGCATCCGGATCGAACTGATGTCCGAGACAGTGACATTCCTGAAAAATAATTTATTGTTTTTCGAAAATTATTAAACTTTTGACTTACAGGCGACAAGCTTCGTCTTGAAGGCGTGCATCGTCGTCCGGTGACATCAGTTCTACGTTCACGAACGCAAACCAGGAGCCTTTACTCGTTGCATAACTGTTTCTTTTCTGAAAATATATACTTTAAGTAGAAAGAAAGAGATATTCTTAAACTTACATGACTAGGCAACTGATTCCATTGGTCGACTTGATACACTCGTTTCCTGGAGCCGTAGACCACTGGAACAATCAACATGAAAAAAGAGAGAGGATGAAAAGTAAAAATGACAAAATAACTTGTGTTACTACCGCATTGAAAGGGAAAAAATATTTTTTGAGAATAATTTTTCGAAAAATGAGCGCACATTTGTTTTTGCGATAAATGTTTCAAATAATTCATAGACTTGCTGACGAGCATCTGCCGATTCTCCGCTATAGGGCTAAAATAATCAATAACTTTCGAAGAGTCTCGAGAAAGAAATTTGCGGAAACTTTGAAAAAATGAAATAATAATGACAAAATAACTTGTGTTACTACAGCATTGAAAGTGAAAAAAACTTTTTTGAAAATAATTTTTCGAGAAAAAAGCGTAGTACGGTATTAAAGGCGCACAGCTGTTTTTGACATCAAATGTTCGAATAAATTTTCAGACTTGCTTTTAAAAATCATTTGTCGCCTTTCGAGAGATGTTTTTTTGCACGTTTTGAAATAGCAAAAATAGATATTAAAAAATTCCAAAAGTAGATCACAATGATTTGATTACTGCGAAAAAATATGATGCGCCTGAAAACTAGAAATAAAGTTCAAAATGTTCTATTTTTTTCCAGAACTCTATTATGGGAAAAATTCACGAGCATGCCATTTTCTGCAGTACATCTGATGGGAGAGATGGTCGGCAAAGCGTCGCATTATCTAACCTCGTCCCGACCGACGTTTCCCTTGGGTCTCATGGGTAAGGTTGATGCGTCGCCGCGTCCGATCTGGCAAGTTAAGCAACACAGGTGGTTGGCCAGCGACGAAATATGGACCATATACGCGTTCGCGCGCGGATTCTATAGGAATTAGGAATGGGCGATATGTGTGCGTCATATACGGTCCGTTTCGAGTCCGCGCGCGAACAAAGTTGCCTCCCTTGCTCCCACTGCCAGCCCCCTCCCTACTTTGTTTCCCGGTTGAGATCGTCATTAAACAAGAAGGATTAGTGATAAAATTACAATTTTATTTGAAGTGATATAAAAGAAATATTACAAATAATGAAAATATGAAGAAAACATTACAAATAAAACTTATAAATCAGAAGTTTGTCCGCCAATTGTGTCCTTGAAATTCATCGAAGTCCAATTGTTGTAGAAGCATTTTCAGTCGTTGACTTCTGTTTTCCCTTTGTATTTCTGAAAAGAAAATCAATTAATTGCGGAATAAAATATAATTGTTAAGTTAACTTACTTTCGAAAATAGTTTCCTCCATCCGGGAAAACACAATGTTGTGCTTGAGAAGTAGTGAAGTCAGATTTTATCGAATTTCCTCACTGAAAGAAGTGTATTTTGAATAGAAAATGCAGAATACTATTACAAACCTTTGAGAAAATCGATGGATTGATTCCATTTTAGGTGTCATCGGACTGACTGAAAACACAATGATTGTTCGACCATTCACGGTAAAATGCGAAAATTTTTCACGAAAAAATTAATTGAGAGAAAATTCAGTAGAAAAAACATAAAGAAAAGCGAAACTTTCGAAAAATAGGGAAAGAAATTGAAAAGCTCCGCAAATGATAAAAAAATTATCATTATCCGAGAGAAGTCCGAGAGCTTCGGAAGAGCTGCTGCGTGCCGCGGCCGCGGCCAGCGCGTCCATATACGGTCCGCGCGCGGATGCCTGCCGCCGACTTCCTCCTCTTTTCCCGAAGTCCACACTGCGTCCATATAGAGTCCGTTGCGGGCCATATTGCCGCCGAGGACTCTATACGGACGGAAAATGAGACTGAATCCGCATGCGGTCCGCACGCCAACCACCTGTGAACGTTGACTACAGTTAGTTGGTTCAAATCCATGTGAGAACGCAAAAGATATTTTGACATCATCGGATTCCATATAAATAGAGGATTCCAATCGTGTCGATTGTTTCCGGATTGATCCACGTCATAAAAAATTACGGGCTATTTTATAAAAAATGACGACGTGAAGGATTTTTTGATATCGTCGGTTCCAATCAGCAAAATGAAGAAGTGAGTGTAGATAATGAAATGATTGGTAAATGTAAAAAAAAACACCTACAACACCTTTTATTCAGAACTTAGAGATTTACTAAGAATAAAATATATTAAAACGCAAAAATGAAAAAGAAAACTTACCTATAAACCGGTCCGTTCTCATAAAAGAATCTTACTCTTTCACAATCAATAGCAAAATGAAAATCACGGAACAAGAAAAAAAGCAAAATTTGTAATGTGCAAATGGGCTAAGAACGGATCACACATGAAATTGAATTTTTTGGGGGAAATAGAGCTGGGGACATAATAAAACGCACTTGACAGTTATAACTTGAATTTGTATGGATAGAGGAGTATACAAATGAAAGAATGGGGGGAGCAATCAGCGATGATATTGGTGGGAACAGTTATAATGGGGAGGGATTGAGTCATAGGGAAACTTGAATTTGAAAACAAGTCCGGAAGAAAATGCGGGGAAGAATGAAATTACATGGATTGACGCCGCCCAATGCTTCCCAACACTCCACTCAATCTCGACGTATCTTTTTCATCGTTCGAAAGTCTGAACTGAAGGAAAGGGATGATTCATTGCTGAAGAACTAGAATAACTCACTTCGTATATCGGTTCTCAGTTACAGATGTAGCAGGCTCAACTTGTTCCACTTTCACTTCTTTCTCATCCAACTCTCCCGTTCTCAACTGATCATCAGAAATTCTAGCTGGTTTTCTCATTGATTCAGTCGATTCTGTTTCAATCTGATGTCCGGTCGGTTCGCGAGGCATACGGAAGAGCTGCGAGCGAGACGTCTGGCGCGTTGGTTCCAGTCTAGAATTACAGTTATATTAATTTTGAAATTACGGTAGAAAAAATTGAATATCTCACCATATCATCTGTGGTGTAACTACGCGAATCGGTTGATGAAGTTGAGTCGCTGTGTGGAGGAGCGGCGGTGGGATGGCCTTGCTGGGGATGCTGAAACTATATTAAACTGTTTCTCGGTTTGACAAATTTTTTGACAAATTTTTTAACTCTATTTTTGAAAATATAGATATTCAGAAAAGGAATATGTGCTACGATGCCGAAAACGAGTAACAAAAAGGCAAATTGGAAATAGAACAATGAGTGCCTACGTGAAACCATGGTCATGTGCCCCGGTTGTTCTTAGCATTCATTTTTATTATTATTCAGTTCTTAATAAAGTTATAAGTCTAACAGTGAGAGCTCTTCCTGTATTTTAGAAAAGTGGATACTTACCGGATGAATATTTGACGGTGCGTTTATTTGTATCATTTCAATGCTTTGAATAAGCGTCACATTCACGTTGTTGGTGATGGAAAACATACCACCTGGAAAACGCACTAGTTGAAAAATATAACGATTTTTTTATAAAATTAAGCAGTGTTCTATCTGTTTTCGAAGATGAAACAAACTATGAAAAAGTTAAAAATCATTGAGCGAGAAAATAACAAAAAATAAATGAAATTCTCAAAAATTAATAAGCCGTACAAGAAACCAAACTAAAAACGCTGAAAGATTTTTATGAAAGCAAAAATGAAGAATTGTTATTTCGAGGGCAGAGTTTGTGTGTGCAATTAGTGGCGCCGTGGCAGTAGAGCGGAATATCGGAGTGTCGTTGCGGTGGCAAGAGAGAGTGTTGACATGAAGAGACGGCAGGCGCGACGACAGCGACGATGACGATTGCAGGTCTAGAAATTGCGTCAGAGACTGTGCGCGAAAGCGAGCAGTTTCGACCTCAAAATATACACTTTCTGTGGATTAAATATTCCTCAAAACCTGATAAAACTGAAAGAAGCGGGTGAGCAGGGCGGACAGCTAAAAAAAAGATTTTTTTCTTTATTCGTCTAAAATAAAATTACTGGGCATATAATGATAGTCTGATACTTGAAAGATCATGAAACGTCATATTTTACTGGAAAACTGACATCCTAATTAATCGAATACAATTAGCAATGAAGCAACTTTCTATAGGACAGCGGGGAGGCGACGCCAGCCGCTTCATTTGGCGCAACTGGTAGAGAGTTAGAGTTTTGATTGAAAAGCTCGACACTCAATGGTTCGACCCCCACAGATGACAAAGTATTTTTGCTTCCTATTTAAATGGAACATTCGCCTTGTTTCTTTAATATTTAGTAAAATTCTCATTTTGTATAACATCCTCAACAATTTTTGCAACAGTTTGGTTTATTTTTGGAAGAACAGACTACGGTAGGTAACTGTTATGTTGGTAATTGATTCACAGACAATTTACAGTCTGAAAATTACTCAGTGATACTTTTGAAAGACCAATATTGATTTACTCTCCGATATTCTACTGTCCTTCACGTTTTTTATCAAAGTAAACACCTCGAAAATCGCTATCTTTTGAAATGAAAAATGTGACGATCTATAACTCTCTAGGAAATTCTCGTACAAAGAAATGGACAATAACAAAAATGAAATTCGAGTTTTTCTACAAAATCCACAGAAAAGAGAAAATGTCAGACAATCTGTGACGCTAGGGACACTCTCTAACAGTTGCCTGTTTTCACTGAAGTGTAGAAGTGTCACAATCTTTATTTTTAGTGTTGTATCAAATGAGCAGAGGATTAAAAATGGAAAAAGAAGCATATTCATCGGCTTTACTGTTTTAATTTCAGAAAAAAAACGGTTCAAAACCGTCTTTTAATCAAAATTTTTGTTGTCATTTATGACGCATTGTGCGCAAACACCGTCACGTCAAAATACACGCTCCCCGTAGAAATCCCCCGTCGTTTGAGCTGTCTGGCCCCCTTTAAGGTTTTATACCTAACACTAATGTTGTAGAATCGAAACCACCTATTTCCAGTCAGTTAGTGGAGCAAGCAGAAGACAAAACCAACGACGAAAAGCTCAAATCAAACTTTTCAGGTTATTTTTTCCACATTTGTTTTCGTTTGAGCATTTTTTCGTATTGTTATGAAAAAACTTTCAAACTTCTTCTACGCGTTGTCTTTTCATTGAAATTGTGAATGTTCGGAGCAAGTTCACCTCAACAACGCTTCTTCAAATTTCAATTATTTCATGTTGTTCGATTGATTTTGTTTTAGTTATATGGTTGCGTGCATTCCATTTTGATTCTTTCTTTTCTTTATTATTTTCAAACTATTTTCATTTCTTATTCACTGTCGCTTTTCCATGTTGCTTTCAATATCTCTTTCATGTGGCTCTTCGTTTTATGTTTCAACAAGTGATAGATTACAAATGAAAGAATGGGGAAAGGAATCAGCTATAATATGGATGAGAACAGTCAAAATGAGAAGGGATTGAGTCATGGGGGTATTCAAATTAATAAAGCAAGCCAGAAAGAGAATACGGGTAAGAATGAAATCACATGATGACAATAGAGATGTATATGAAAGGCCAGGGAGGAGAACATGAAATTCCACTAATTATGGTAGCTTGTTGATGATCTTGGAGCTGTCTGGTCGTTCTCGGGACTCTGCGCACCATCCGAATCGATCCATTCCAACAGCTTCTCCCATTCACGACGTCCTTTGTTGTTTAATTTTCTCACGAAGTAATCGTTGAATTGGTCATCTTGTAGGCACCAACTTATGAATGGACGCCGTCCAATGCTTCCAAGCACGCCACTCAATCTCGAGGTGTCTTTCAATGTTTGAAAGCCTGAAATTAAGGAAAGAGATGATTTATTGCTGAAAAACTAGAATAACTTACTTCGTTGCGCAGAGAATCAGTTTGAAGACTTGTTTCTCTTGAACCAATCCCCAGAAGAACGGAGACGCATTGTCTTTCACGAGATTATCAATTTTTCAACATTCCTTCCAATAGTCATCTTTGACTCTTTCCTCGCTCAATCGCCGCTTGTGTTCCGTGACACAAACCTTGAAAATTTGGACATAGCGGTTGATTCCACATGGCATCCGGATTAAGCTGCATGTCGAGATAGTGACTCCTCTGGAAATGATTTATTATTTTTCAAAGTTTTTTTTTTAATTTTTGAATCACAGGCGACGAGCGACGGGTCGAAATCAAAAACGTGCAGCCGAAGACAGGGCAGACGTTTTGGTAAAACCGTAAGACATTTTTGAAAATCATTTTTTGGAAAAAGAGCGGAGTACGGTATTAAACGCGCACTGATTTATTAAAAACTAATTTTTCAAATAAATTTTTAGACTTGCTTTTTCGAGTGATTTGCCATTTTTTGAAAGATATTTTTTTGCAACTTTTGAAATGACACGGATGTGAAAAATCATGATGTGTCAAAGCTTCTAAAAATTCATAAAAAATCTATTGTAAACTGCAAAAAACGTTTGATTTATTTTCTCGTTGAAGATTATTCACTGCCTTAACCCGCTTCTTTCAGTTTTATCAGGTTTTGAGGAATATTTAATCCACAGAAAGTGTATTTTTTCAGGTCGAAACTGCTCGCTTTTGCGGACAGTCTCTGACGCAATTCCTAGACCTACAATCGTCATCGTCGCTGTCGTCGCGCCTGTCGTCTCTTCATGCCACACTCTCTCTATTGCCGCCGGCACAACGACACTCCGATGTTCCGGTTTACCGCCACGCCGCCACTAATTGCACCCACTAACTTCGCCCTCGAAATGACTATTTATCATTTTTGATATCAAAAATATCTTTCATTGTTTTCAGCCTAGTTTTTCACGTATGCCTTATGATAAGCTCATTTTTTGTAACGAGATAACATCAATTATTGGAGATTTTGAATGAAAACAAGATAAGTTTTTTTTTCAGATCGAAGGACAAGGAGTCGATGGGATTGAGAACGCACCAAAAAATGAGGGAACACAAGGACGTTCGAATGCAATCACCGACACATGGGAATTAGTTGAGGACTGGAAAGTGGAATGAGAAAGAAGTGAAGGTGGAACAAGTTGAACCTGTTCCATCTGCAACTTCATCACACAATGGTCGTGTCTGGAGGATATTCAACAAATTCAAATAACATTGCCACTTCAATTGACCCAGCAAAAGAAGTTCCCATGGTCCACGGCTCCAGGAAACGAGTGTATCAAAACGACCAATGGAATCCGTTACCCAGTCATGTAAGTTTATCAGTATTTTCTTCAATTCTACTAAAACTATTTATTTTCAGAAAAGAAATAATTATGCAACGAGTAAAGGCTTCCGATTTGCGTTTGTGAACGTAGAATTGATGTCACCGAATGATGATGCGCATCTTCAGGCCGAAGCTCGTCGCCTGTAAGTGAAACATTTAAAAATTTTGGAGAAATAATAAAGCGTTTCCAGAGGAGTCACACTCTCGACCTGCAGCTCTATCCGAATGCCGTGCGGAAACAACCGTTAAGCCCTGATTTTCATGGTTTGTGGAACGGAACACAAACGCCGATTGAGCGAGGAATGAGTCAAAGATGACAATTGGAAGGAATGTTGGAAAATTGAGAATCTCGTGAGTAACAATGCGATGCCATTCTTCTGGGGATTAATTTGAGAGACACAAATCTTCAAGCTGATTCTCTGCGCAACGAAGTAAGTTATTCTAGTTTTTCAGCAATAAATAATCCCTTTCCTTCATTTCAGATTCTCGAACGATGAAAAGATACGTCGAGATTGAATGGAGTGCTTGGAAGAATTGTTCGGCAACCATTCATGAGAGGATGCCTACAAGATAACCAATTCAAGGATTACTTCGTGAGAAAATTAAACAATGGAGGACGTCGTGAATGGGAGAAACTGATGCAATGGATTGATTCGTCTGATGACCAAAGAGTTGAGAACGACAGAAATGCTCCCGGATCATCAACGAGATAGCAGAATTAGCGGTATCTCACGTTCTCCTCCCTGGCGCCAATTATGTTCATCTCTATTGTCATCATGTAATTTAATTCTTACCCGCATTTTCTTCCGGACTTGTTTTTAAATTCAAGTTTCCCTATGACTCAATCCCTCCCCATTATAACTGTTCCCACCAATATCATCGCTGATTGCTCCCCCCATTCTTTCATTTGTAAACTCCTCTATCCATACAAATTCAAGTTATAACTGTCAAGTGCGTTTTATTATGTCCCCAGCTCTATTTCCCCCAAAAAAATTCAATTTCATGTGTGATCCGTTCTTAGCCCATTTGCACATTACAAATTTTGCTTTTTTTCTTGTTCCGTGATTTTCATTTTGCTATTGATTGTGTGCGAGTAAGATTCTTTTATGAGAACGGACCGGTTTATAGGTAACCTTTCTTTTTCATTATTGCATTTTAATATATTTTATTCTTAGTAAATCTCTAAGTTCTCAATAAAGAGGTGTTGCAGGTGTTTTTTACATTTACCAATCATTTCATTATCTAGACTCACTTCTTCATTTTGCTGATTGGAACCGACGATATCAAAAAATCCTTCACGTCGTCATTTTTTATAAAATAGCCCGTAATTTTTTATGACGTGGATCAATCCGGAAACAATCGACACGATTGGAATCCTCTATTTATTTGGAATCCGATGATGTCAAAATATCTTTCGCGTTCTCACATGGATTTGAACCAACTAACTGTAGTCAACGTTGCTTAACTTGCCAGATCGGACGCGGCGACGCATAAACCTTACCCATGCGACCCAAAGGAAACGTCGGTCGGGGCGAGGTTAGATAAGGCGCCGCATTGCCGACCATCTCTCCCATCAGAAGCTCATAAATTTGGCTCTACAGTTTAGATGTCCTTTGAAAACTTGAACGTCCCAAAAAACACTTAGACGTCCCTTATAACACTTAGACGTCCCTTGAAACACTTAGACGTCCCTTGAAACATTTAAACGTCCTTTCGGATCCCAAATATGTTCAAAAATGTTTAAACGTCCCAAAAAACATTTAGACGTCCCAAAAAACGTTTAGACGTCCCATTAAATATTGAGACGTCCCTTGAAGTCCGAAAATTTGGTTTTAAATACTTAGACGTCCCAAAAAACATTTAGACGCCCCAAAAAATGTTTAAACGTCCTTTCAACACTAAAAGTCACTGAAAGTGTTCAAGAGACGTCTAAATATTTTTGGGACGTTTAAATGTTTTGTGGGACGTTTAAATGTTTTTTGGGACGTTTAAATCTTCAGAACTATATTTTGGGATTACACGGGACGTCGAAACATTTTATGGGACGTTTAAACGTTTTTTGGGACGTCTAAACTTTTGAAAGGACGTTTTAAAAAAATTAGAGTTTGAAAGGACGTTTAAGTGTTTCAAGGGACGTCTAAGTGTTTTAAGGGACGTTTTAGTTTTTAAAGGACATCTAAACTGTAATAGAGCCATAAATTTTTCCCATAATAGAGTTCTGGAAAAAAATAGAACATTTTGAACCTTATTTCCAGTTTTCAGACGCATCATATTATTTCGCAGTAATCAAATCATTCTGATCTACTTTCGGATTTTTGTAATTCCAGCGAATAATCTTTAGCGAGAAAATAAATCAAATGTTTTTTGCAGTTTTTCCAAGCGGTTTTCAAGAATTTTACTGAACATTGACACAATCTCCTTTTTTAGGCGAATACTTTTTGACTATGGGATTTTTGACTTTTTACTTTTTGACTTTTTTTGACTTTTTGACTTTTGACTGTTTGACTATCACTTTTTGACTTCATTGCTTTATGACTTTTTTGCTTTTTGACTTTAGCCTGAATGACTTTGCCTTAATGACTTCTAGGCTTTTTGACTATTGGATTTTTGACTTTTTCCCGTTTTAGCTATAATTTCGCAATAAAAGCATCTGAAGAGAACGAATAATATTGAATGAGTCAGGACGTGTTATGGAATATTAATTGTGGTGACTGTTAGAAGTGTTCTCGATGCAGTGTTATGGATGGAAGCAGCTTTGCCTTGTCGATCGATTTCTAGATGAACTCGGAATCTAGCAGGAGATGGATAACAAGAACAGAAACAGGGAGATAAACAATTTTTTTTATTAAAGTTCAAGATGACACATTCATTTTGCTGGGAGAAGAGACGAACATTTAAAATTCTTATGGGGACAATGAGTGAGTGGCAGCAACGGCAACCTGGGAAGAGCTGTTGACTTTGGCGGATAGCAAGATCGGGACTTGGGGAGTACTTGGTGGCAAGACCGTGATCAGCTTCACTTCTTCAGATCTGAATCAAAACAATTGTATGCAACGTTTTTAAGCCTCATGTTTACCTTCAATCCAAGTTGAGTTCCAATCTCAACATTTAGGAGCAATCTTGAAGAAGAGAGAAGCTCCGAAGCCGTTAGAGTTGATCACCAAGGAGTGAAGAGTGTATTGTAAGAATCGAACGGAGAGTCAGTTTTGGACGCAGCCTTCACAAGCTCATGCACGCCTCTTTGTCTTGAATTATCGGCACCGCTGGAACTATGTTTATTTTATAACAAACCTGGACAATCAGAGGCGTCGGAGCCATTCGTAGGTGTGAACAAAGTGGATAGATTCATATGAACAACGAGTTAAACTAATGTTTCAGTGATGCGGTGTTGTTCGAACCATGTAGTTGGAACACATTGAGCCACCGTTTTCTCGAAATCGGCATAGTTTTCACGTTGCATTCTAGTAGCATCGACATTCTAAGGGATTCGAAGTTTGGATCAGTGAGAATTTATCATCTCCCGGATCGTGGAGTATCGAAGTGCACAGGTCTCATGTTTGGATGGCAGTCGTTGAGAACGACGTATGAATCTGTAATTATAAGAATTGTGGAATCGAAAAAATGGAAAACACAAGTATACGAATTAATACGAATTATAAAGCCAGCGGTTTTAATAATTTTTTGATAAAAATCAAGCAAAAATCGAGAAGTAAGTGACCGGACGAAAAGGAAACGAAATGCGAATTATTGTGAGAGAAAAAATATTCAAAATTTGAACAAATTTGGTAAAAGACAATTAAAAAAACAATTGAAAAGGCGGAAAAAATTCAAAATGAAATCCCACCCATTCGCGTGTGCGCATCCCCATGCATTAACGTTGAGTACTCAGTCAACGATTTCGCTGCGGTGGGATGTCGTCGCGAGACCAGTCTCTAAACACGTTTTACGCGGAGCCGTGTAGTCCTCTCGGATCAAACGTGTTATTAGTGAATTTCGTCATATTTAGTGTAACAACGATATTCAAAAAAGGAAATGAAAAGGATTATGTAGTAGAGAGGGTTTTTTTCGGATCGAAAACTACTCTTTATTGAATTAAAGTAACATTAATGAAGAACAAGAACAAAACAAAACAAAACAAAACAAAACAAAAACATTTCGAACAACGTAAAAGAAAAAAATCATAGCTGTAATAAAGAACTTTTAGACACTAAGTATCAGTAAAATGCCGGACTGTACGATCGTCTCTGTTTTTTCTTTCGGTCAGAAACTCGTATGTTTCCATTTAGCATTGTTGAGTTTGCGAGTGGAGACACATGAGTAGATGATCCGACTGTTAAACTGTCAAGTAAATCGGTCGACACATTCGAATATCCCATTCCATCTTCGGATCTCTCTTCACCGTTTTCAACAGTAGCATTGAATGAATCATTCGAAATCACAAGGTCGTTATACGACTGCTCCTCAACAATATCCTCAATTGTCGATTGGAAAAGTGACGATGTGGCTTCGGCAGAGTTGTTTTGCTGTTGAAAGATCGACAACCTTTAAGAAGCTCAACTATAAAATCAACTTGTTTTCTTTTCTTACTCAGAAATATCGTTCACATTTCGGTGGTAGTTGTTTGCCGAAGACCGAACTCCAATTCTATCCGATTGCTTGTGACCGCTTTTTGGATGCACGGTGGCCTTTTGAGGAAACATCTTAGCAGTGATTTTGATGAGTTCAGCCTGTCTATCAGACGAGCTCATTTCACTTAGAGCGCGAATACGATGGGGGCAAAACATTTCAGAATCCGCACACGAAGAACAACTCATTACAGATGATAATTTTCGAACGGTCACAATTCTGAAATAGTGATGAACATTTTTGACAAAAAGAACGTCATACCTTTCTGTGGAGTCCTCGTCAACACTAGCATCTTCCAGGAGAAACAAAATCGGTGTCATTTTCAGCAAATCCATTTTCATGGCTTTCTCATAGTTTTCGTTTAAATCAGCAAAATTCGAAGCTGAAAAAAATAGATTTGGTGCTCAACTCGGTGTTTTTTTTACCGTAGACCAGCTTCATCGGCATATTCCAACACAACATCTCAGAGGCTGGTAATCCAATACTTTTGAATATATGTTTCTTCTCTTCCATAGAATCACTCGAATACTCTGGAGAAAGAGTTACGGTGTCAGCGTGTCCACTTGCAGCCCGACAAGCTTCACGGATTTCGTCTGAATTTCTAAGTTAACTTTCAACACTTGTTATGATTTTATTGCCTTCACAATAATCCATCAGAGATTGAACGAGTCCAGACAGGTTTCTCGGTTTGCCTACACTCATTTTCAACTTTCCATTGTTTGCTTCAATGGCGTTATTTGTTCCAAATTGCAGTACATGCCCGGCCCGCAGTTTCGCACTAACAACTGAGCATTCCAATAACATACTCTTGTTGTCAGAAAGCCTAAAAAATTTTGGAAGAAAAAACATTGTTAGGAAACTGACCATTTGAATAGATAAGCATCTAATAGTGGTTCAATAAGCTCTAGCTTCTTCTGATACTCTTCTTCGTCGAAACTTCCAAGAAGTCCTCGTTTCCAATAGCCATTCACCTGAAAAATGGAATCAATAAAGCTGCCCTCAACTTGAGACTTACCATCGTTCCAAAAACATATTTGGCTTGGGATGCGAATTTCGACTTTCCAATTTTCCGGCTGAATTGTGCAAACAAATGAAAATCACATCGCAGTGGTGACGTTTTCAGGATCTAAAACGTCTTTTAGGCATTTTGTACAAGGTTTTCAACTGACTCTAGCGTACTCCAGTAGAGACTGTTCTCCGTCTACATATACACATGTCAATGCAGGATCACCGATTTCATCACAAACCATTCGAAACGATCTTCTGATAAATTTCGCAAATAGTTCATGAGTTGAACTCAGTTTATTAGTGTGAAGCATCCAAGCAAGGGTAAAAGTTCTGATTTTCCCGCTCTGTTTTGTTCTGAAATTAGAGAATTTGATATTGCTTTTTTGAACGTCTACCTGAAAGATTTTGTTTCTCCAAGAAGTTGAGTAAGATACAAATGTCCGATATTGAATGTGGTGTCAATGAACATTCTATTGGAAAATTTAAAACCAGCACTTGTCTCCTTGCTTAGTTCTGTGATTAATTTCCTTTTCTGATCTAAATCACATTTCAGAATATTGTCCACATGATTCTCCCATCGTTTAATCTCTTCTTTTCGCGGACAAACTGATAGAAACATTCGAATTTGATTCTCGTTCGCTTTCATTGCACTAAATTCCAAAAAATTTCCATCGGATGAGAACGTGGTTTTAAGCCCAGTGAAACGATCCAGATTACGAATGTCTGCTTCACTGTATGAAACTTTTGGACCACTTCTCCCAACGATAACATCTTCCGAATATTTTATCTGATTTGACGCTTGTTTTCTTGACAAAATCAGTCCATCCTTTTCGGCCAATTTCCTCGCATCAGACACGGTTCTTTTCTTAAGATATTCTCTGAATTGTGCAGACTCAACATCTGAAATTCACTGTGATCTGAAACTTATGTCTACCGTTTGAAAACTCACTGGTAATTCTTCTTTTCTTTGCTGTTCTGTCACTCGGATAATTATTGCATGTTAAAAAATAATGCAGAAACTGAGTTCCACCAATTATCAGAATCTCCTTTTTAAAAAATTCATGCTCAAAGCTTTGACACTGAATTACAAAGACGTTCTGACTGTTAATTGACATTTTTTTATAAGAAGGTTTGTGTCTAGTCGAATTTTCTGAAATAGACATGATTCTCCAATGCTGAAAACTTCAATAGTTTACTAGAAGAGTGATCCCAGGTGTGTCCGTCAAAGTTGACTTTTGCATCACCAACGTTGAATTTCAGGGACACTAAAATACTTCGTTTTTCACTCAATTGTTCCAGCGTTTGCTCATCAAGTTCTTCTAGTGGACAAAATCTGAATAAATAGATCTAACTGCTGTATTTGCTTCCAAACCTTACTTTGCATTATTAACACATTCCTCCCATTCGGCGGCGCTAAAATGATGACAGGAACTTGTCATTCTTCTTAGAAAACGACTCTGTTGTCTGTTTTTCAGTAGACCCGTTTGATCCGAGAGGACTACACGGCTCCGCGTAAAACGTGTTTAGAGACTGGTCTCGCGACGACATCCCACCGCAGCGAAATCGTTGACTGAGTACTCAACGTTAATGCATGGGGATGCGCACACGCGAATGGGTGGGATTTCATTTTGAATTTTTTCCGCCTTTTCAATTGTTTTTTTAATTGTCTTTTACCAAATTTGTTCAAATTTTGAATATTTTTTCTCTCACAATAATTCGCATTTCGTTTCCTTTTCGTCCGGTCACTTACTTCTCGATTTTTGCTTGATTTTTATCAAAAAATTATTAAAACCGCTGGCTTTATAATTCGTATTAATTCGTATACTTGTGTTTTCCATTTTTTCGATTCCACAATTCTTATAATTACAGATTCATACGTCGTTCTCAACGACTGCCATCCAAACATGAGACCTGTGCACTTCGATACTCCACGATCCGGGAGATGATAAATTCTCACTGATCCAAACTTCGAATCCCTTAGAATGTCGATGCTACTAGAATGCAACGTGAAAACTATGCCGATTTCGAGAAAACGGTGGCTCAATGTGTTCCAACTACATGGTTCGAACAACACCGCTTCACTGAAACATTAGTTTAACTCGTTGTTCATATGAATCTATCCACTTTGTTCACACCTACGAATGGCTCCGACGCCTCTGATTGTCCAGGTTTGTTATAAAATAAACATAGTTCCAGCGGTGCCGATAATTCAAGACAAAGAGGCGTGCATGAGCTTGTGAAGGCTGCGTCCAAAACTGACTCTCCGTTCGATTCTTACAATACACTCTTCACTCCTTGGTGATCAACTCTAACGGCTTCGGAGCTTCTCTCTTCTTCAAGATTGCTCCTAAATGTTGAGATTGGAACTCAACTTGGATTGAAGGTAAACATGAGGCTTAAAAACGTTGCATACAATTGTTTTGATTCAGATCTGAAGAAGTGAAGCTGATCACGGTCTTGCCACCAAGTACTCCCCAAGTCCCGATCTTGCTATCCGCCAAAGTCAACAGCTCTTCCCAGGTTGCCGTTGCTGCCACTCACTCATTGTCCCCATAAGAATTTTAAATGTTCGTCTCTTCTCCCAGCAAAATGATTGAATAAAAAAATTGTTTATCTCCCTGTTTCTTTTCTTGTTATCCATCTCCGATTCCATTCCGAGTTCATCTAGAAATTGATCGACAAGGCAAAGCTGCTTCCATCCATAACACTGCATCGAGAACACTTCCCACAGTCACCGGTGACGTCACCACAATCAATATTCCATAACACGTCCTGACTCATTCAATATTATTCGTTCTCTTCAGATGTTTTTATTGCGAAATCACAGTTAAAACGGGAAAAAAGTCAAAAATCCAATAGTCCAAAAGCCTAGAAGTCATTAAGACAAAGTCATTCAGGCTAAAGTCAAAAAGCAAAAAAAGTCATAAAGCTATAAAGTCAAAAAGTGATAGTCAAACAGTCAAAAGTCAAAAAGTCAAAAAAAGTCAAAAAGTAAAAAGTCAAAAATCCCATAGTCAAAAAGTATTGGCCCATTTTTTAATATCTATTTTTGCTATTTCAAAACGTGCAAAAATATCTCTCCAAAGGTGACAAATGATTTTTAAAAGCAAGTCTGAAAATTTATTCGAAAATTTGATGTCAAAAACAGCTGTGCGCCTTTAATACCGTACTACGCTTTTTTCTCGAAAAATTATTTTCAAAAAAGTTTTTTTCACTTCCAATGATGTAGTAACACAAGTTATTTTGTCATTATTATTTCATTTTTTCAAAGTTTCCGCAAATTTTTTTCTCGAGACTCTTCGAAAGTTATTGATTATTTTAGCCCTCTAGCGGAGAATCGGCAGATGCTCGTCAGCAAGTCTATGAATTATTTGAAACATTTATTGCAAAAACAAATCTACGTTCTTTTTTTGAAAAATTATTCTCAAAAAATATTTTTTCCCTTTCAATGCGGTAGTAACACAAGTTATTTGGACATTTCCACTTTTCATCCTCTGTCTTTTTTCATGTTGATTTCAATATTTCATAAATTATATTTTCATGGTGTGGTTTGTTTTCCATGGAAAAATCCATAGATTCAGTTGGAAACGAAGAGAATTTCAAAGTTTTGCTCATTCTTTGTCACGAGATTCATATTTCATTTGAGATTTCGAATAAAAACAACAATTCTTTCAGCTTGATGGACAAGAAGAAGACGTGATTGACAACGCTCCAAAAATTGATGAGACACTCGGACAATCCAATCCAATCGCCGGCTCTTGCGGCAATCATGGAAGTCAGTTGAGAACTGGAAACAAGAATGAGGAAGAAGTGAAGGAGGAACAAGTTGAGCCTGCTAAATCTGCAACTGGAATCCAATCATATAGCAGCAATGTGAAGTCGATTGAGCACTTTCAACCATCTCATCACACATTGAACGTGTCTGAAACAAATTCTCAGTTTCCAAATAACTGTACCAACTCAACTGACCCTGCAAGAGGAGTTCCCATGGTCCACGGCTCCAGGAAACGAGGATATAATGACGAACACTGGAATCAGTTGCCTAGTCATGTAAGTTTAAGAATATCCTCTTTCTTTCTACTTAAAGTATTTATTTTTAGAAAAGAAATAGTTATGCAACGAGTAAAGGCTCCCGGTTTGCGTTCGTGAACGTAGAACTGATGTCACCGAACAGCGATGCACGCCTTCAAGCCGAAGCTCGTCGCCTGTAAGTCAAAAATTTAAAAATGTTTGAAAAATAAAAAATTTTTTTCAGTAATGTCTCTGTCTCAACCTGCAGCTCTACCCGAATGCCATGTGGAAACAACCGCTATGTCCAAGTTTTCATGGTTCGTGGCACGGAACACAAACGCCGATTGAACGAGGAGAGAGTGAGAGAAGACGATTGGAAGGATTGCTGGAACATTGAGAATCTCGTGAAAAACAATGCTTCTCCGTTCTTCTGGGGATTGATTCGAGAGAGCCAAGTCTTCAAGCTGATTCTCTGCGCATCGAAGTAAGTTATTCTAGTTTTTCAGCAATGAATCATCCCTTTCCTTCATTTCAGACTTTCGAACGATGAGAAAGATACGTCGAGATTGAGTGGCGTGTTGGGAAGCATCGGACAGCGTCCTTTCATGAGTCGGTTCCTTCAAGATGGCGGATTCACGGATTGTTTCAAGAGAAAATTAAACAATGAAGGACATCGTGAGTGGCAGAAACTGATGGAATGGGTTAATACGTCTGATGGCCAAAGACTGGAGAACGACCCGAATGCTCCAGGACTATCAAAGAGCCATAATTAGTGTTTCATGTTCTCCTTTCTGGCGCCAATTATGTTCATCTCTATTGTCATTATGTGATTGTATTATTTCCCGTATTCTCTTTCTGGCTTGTTTTTTGAATTCAAGTTCCCCATGACCCGATCCTGTCTTGTTTTGACTGTTCTCATCCATATTATAGCTGATGCCTTTCCCCAATCTTTCATTTGTAATCTATCCAAAGATGTAATCTTTGAGTGTGTTTTATCATGTCCCCAGCCCTATTTCCTCAAAAAATTATATTTCATGTGTGAAATGTGATCCGGTTTTAGCCCGTTCGCACATTACAAGTTTTGCTTTTTTCTTGCTCCATGACTTTAATTTGTCATACCGGTAAGCTTCTTTCATGAGAAGAAATCGGTTTATAGGTTAGTTTTTTAAAGTTTTTATTATCGCATTTTGATAAATTTTATTCAAAGTAAGTTGTAGTTGGTGTTTTTTCAGAAATTTTTCAGAATTCAGGTTTAACTACGCAAGTTTGAGTAAAACCTCTCTTGGGCGATAGTTTTTGGTCGTTTTTCCTACCTTATTAACTAAATTCTTGCTAAAAGAGTCGAATAGACTTGATTTATTTGCTCAAAACAACATTTGAACTGTCATCAGAGACCTTTCAGCATGCCCAATCCCTGTATAATACTAATTTGGCACATTTATCTCCAAAAGTGGAGTTTTCGTGTCAGTCCCTTTGTAATTCAGAAAAAAACTGGATTCAGATTTTATTTCCAAAAAGGTGATTCCCACCTCCGATTTTCCCGGGAAAATCACAAGGAGTGACGGCGCAAGCCAAAAAAACCAGATCACTCATTCGAAAAAGTATCGTATTCGAGTTCTGATGTCAGAATGGTGATTCCCATCGCTATCTCTATTCTTAGAATCATAAAGAGAGACAAAAAACCGCAGTCAAAGTCGGAAAAGAGAGAATTTTCGACTTTGACGCCTTCCGTTGTGAAAATAACAGTGAAACATCGACTTTCCAAGCTGAACTCCGAATCATTTCTGTTAAAAATCATTTTTCCGTTGTTCTTGGCCCAGTGGCACCTTCCTTTGTTTATAAACAAAGGTATTTTGGAGAAAATTTGCTGAAAATCGCTGCTAGAAATGCAGCAAAACCTGCCTCGCCGACCGCTGTATCTGCGTCTCCTCACTCTCCACACACACTCGACAAGGACACTCCCCTCCACTCCAACGACTCCGACGCCTCCGGGACCGCGAAATGTACGTATCGAATGGTGGATTTGGATGGATTTGATGGAAAAGGATACGGCGATTACTCAGGTATATTTTATTTTGTTGGAAAACGTGTAGAAAAGTGGGAAATTCTCGAGAAGGCCAAAATTCTTGCGACAAATCCATTTTTCTCGGAAAATCCTCCAAAAAATGGTTTTCCTGATATTATACGCGGAAATCGTCCAAAAAATTGATTGTTTATTGTCTTTTTCTCAAGAAAAATGATGATAAATCTGGTTTCATTCGAAAAAATCACTCGATTGCTGCCGGAGGATCTGTTGAGAATTTTGCTTGCACTTTCTGCAAATTCTCTCGTTTCCCAACCGAATTTGGCAAACACTCTTTGACTACACCACTCTTTGACTACACTTGCTCTTTGACTTCACTTTCTCTTTGACTCCAAAGTCTCTTTGACTACAGTATTCTCTTTGACTACATTTGTCTCTTTGACTCCAAAGTATCTTTGACTACAGTTTTCTCTTTGACTTCAATATGCTCTTTGACTTCAAGTATCTTTGACTACAATCTGAAAAAAGAAAGACGAGCTGTTGAAGGAGGAATGATCTAAAAAACCAGATGAAACTATTCTAACTACAGAAGGAAATGCGCTTCCATCCTCCGTTTCCAGATACAAAAAGGCAAGATTTGTTCTTATTTCTCCAAAATGGCTTGATATGCAAAAATCATGATATTAATCTGTAAATTATGAATAAAAGAAGGGAGGAATGACTTTCCAGAAAACAATTTTTTATACAATGGACGGACTACCTACAGTACCCCATTCACTGAATCAACCTAGATATCTACGGTAAGGCGCAGAAAGCTGGATCACTGCAGCTGTAGTCAAAGAGACGCTTTATCCACTGATTCTCTTTGACTCCACTTTTTGATCACAATGCTTAAACGTTTAGTACTCAGTCTACGCAGCGAAATACTGTTTTTTTTTGAATAAGTAAAGACTTTTTTGCTTTTTTTTCTTCTTTCAAGCCAGTTTTCTGGAATTTGTTTCGTTTTTTTATTCATCTTTTTAAAATTTTATAAATTCCAGATGTTCACTGGATATTTGAAGAAAAAGGAGTGGGTCGACCTTTTGGAAAACTTTGAATCAAGGTAATAGAACAATTCCTATATATATTTAAAAAAAATTGTGTTACAGAACAACTAAAGTAGATGACGTTTCAATTTCAAAGCTTGAAGATCTTAAAAAAAGCAGATCCTTAATGTTCTGTCTCCCGAAAGCCAAAGAAGCGGTGCCTTATGATGGATTCCAGTGGACAGGTACAATTCTCGGAAAACGATATCAACCAGTCTATCGGAAATTAACGATTGAAGAAGAAGAATTCAATTTAATCAAGTGTTGTGAAATCAAGAACTCACATTTCAAAAAAGAAATTCTTCATCTGAGTGACAAGACAATAGTCCACTATTTCCTTGAGGATATGGGAGACCTCCTGATTCCAGACGGAAGTAGTGTGAAAAGACCAAGAATCTCAAATGATGATGCAGAAGAAATCAAAAACAATATCTTACCACTCAGAACATCATCAGCAGCATATGCTATTGCAAAGGAGAAAGGAATGAATGTTTCGAGAAAACAGATTTTGAACCTTCAGAGAATGGTAAAAAATTCTGTAACTGGAAAAAGTGGTCGTCGAGTTGTCACTTCACTTGAAACCATTCGTAACCTCGAACAGATGGACCCCGACAATCTACAGTATCACATTAGTAGGTTTTTTTCTACAATTTTGTTTTCAAATCTGTAAAAATTTCAGACCAAGCGCAGGAATTGGTATTCTCTTATGTTAGAATCTATGAAACTGGAGTTAAGCTCTTTGCTTCTGCTTGTCCTACTGTAGGAGAATACAACGACTGGATACAGTATGTGGACGACTTGGAAAGTGATTCAAATGATGTGAAAAAGGAAAAGCTGAAAAAAGTGCTTCTTGATCATCCTTCTGGAATCTTGTTTCCATCAAGGCTGTATGTTGATTCAACATACAATTTATCTGACTGCTACGTTACTATCTTGCTGGGAGAATCTCCACATTTCCGGTAATTTCACACACCGTTTTTGAAACGAATCAAAATATTTCAGAACTAAAAGAAGCGAAAAACCTAGAGTTTATCCTATTGCATTCATGTTTCATAGTCATAGAGATTCTCACCATCATGAGATGTTTGCAGACAAATTGAAGGCTTTTATCGCTCCTTATTTGGTTGGAAAAGTGGCACCAGCAGTACTAATGGACGGAGAAACTTCTCTGCAAATATATGCTGATGTAAGAAAACTTGTAAATAGGGTAAACAGTTAAAGTATTCCAGGCGTTCAATTCAAGAGTGGTCAGATGTGACTGGCATGTGATTCGATTACTCTCCCACAAGTTTGGACGCAAGTCAGCTAAAACAGCCAATTTTTATCTATATGGATACAAAACTGGAAAGAATGTCTGGAAATGTGGTTTGCTTGGAAGCTTGTCACAAGACCAGTTTCGTAATCGACTGGTAAAGATCGAATCAAAAGTTGATCCTCGAATTTTTAACTGGTTAGTTGATTTAATAATGGTAATCAAAATATTCTTCAATCATTCAGGATAAAATGCAATGAGGTCTGGTTGATGGAAACTGCCACTGCTCTTCCTAAATTGAAGAGTGGTATGATTCTTCAATACACTACAAGCAATCCTTCAGAAACGTTCAATAAACTGATCAAAAGTGTCATTCAAAAACCACTTCCGGTCACAAATCTTCTTGAACGTCTGGACTCATTTTGTTCAGACAAATTGCATGAAATTCGTAAAGCAGCATTTCAAGAATCCGATTACGTTAGTCTACACCAAGATATCAGAGGAATGGATCAAATACAGAAGAAAACTCACTTTGAAAAGGTCGGACTGGAGTGTCCAACCCTGCTATCATTTGATCCGCCCAGACTGTTGATGAAAGAAATGAACTTCAGAAAAACTGACAATGAAGAAAAAAAATGTGAATTTCTTAAGATTCTCTCTGCTACAAACGATTCATTCGTAATACAAGATAGCTCAATCGCGCTGAGTCAACCGAATCGTGTGGTGCTCGTAGCATGCATCTCTGATATATTCGAGTGCTCCGCTTGTAATCAAACTTTGCCAGATTACATATGCCGACATATGTAAGAAAGCATACCAAGTACAAAAGTGTAATTCTATTTACAGGTTAACGGTTCTCGAATTTTTACCAGAAATGGATCGTAGAATGCAGCTATGGAAAATGGAAGGAGTTCTACGCGGTGACTCAGGAATCACTGTTCCTACAAAATCTGGAAGAAAACAGAGTGACAGAATTGGAACAAAAGGATCGTCAAACAACCATATTCGAAGAATCACAGAAGTAACACAGTAAGTATTGAGAAATCTGATTCCGAAAAACTTCATGTTGTTCAGAATGACGATATTCGACTCTTCTGAAGAAGTCAACAGTGATATTTCTGGATCCATTTCTGATTCCATTCTTCCGGATACAAGGATTGATTCAGATTTAATCGACATCAACAATCAGTCCACGTCTATAGTCTTTGGAACGCCGGAACAACAGTCGCTTTCCGACTCCACCTTTTCTCCATTGCTCTCTACGACAGCCAACAATAATATCAGTGGGCAGTCTATTTCGAAAAGAAACAGGTGAGAAGTAGATATGGATGACGTGAAGTCACTAAAATGTTTCAGACGATCGACGAGGCGCTTCAGTCCGAGCGAAGCTGAATCAAGTTCTTATTTATCTTAACTAAATACTGTTATCATTTGTTTCTGTTTTTGTTTACCGTTTTTTTGTCTCCTGTTTTTTTTTTTAATATTAACAAAATAATGTTCGCTTTTCCACCAAAACAGCTTATATCTACAACAGTAGTCAAAGATACTTGAAGTCAAAGAGCATATTGAAGTCAAAGAGAAAACTGTAGTCAAAGATACTTTGGAGTCAAAGAGACAAATGTAGTCAAAGAGAATACTGTAGTCAAAGAGACTTTGGAGTCAAAGAGAAAGTGAAGTCAAAGAGCAAGTGTAGTCAAAGAGTGGTGTAGTCAAAGAGTGTTTGCCACCGAATTTCTGGCGCCCAGCAGAGGAATTTGCTGGAAAATTGTTGATTTTAGTTAAAAGAAAGCTAGAATTAACGAGAAAATCGCTGCCCAACCTCGGAAATGAGGTGGAAAATCGAGAAATCACTCCAGAAATGCGTGATTTATTGATTTTCGTGGCAGACGACGAAAATTCGAATAAAAATGTGTTTTTTATCGTTGAAAAAGAGAATTTCTTCGATTTTAACAATATTTTTATTTCAGAATCGTCAACAATTCGATCGGAAGACGCGAAGGAAGCGGCGACGATCGGAACGGGGCATGAGAAGTGGCTAGAGAGGAGGCCACGTCGTCCACCGAAAAATATGAAGAAAATCGCCGAAAAAGAAGTGGTGAGTATTCTGAAAATTTGCAAAAAGCCCTGGTGTATGGAACAGAGTCTGTAGACGTCCCTTTGTCTGCAGACTTCTTTATATGCTCGGCGAGCCAATCGCGCCGTTTTTATCAAATTTTCCTAGTTGAAAATGTAAAATCGATAAAATAAGAAGTTTATAGTGGAATTTTGGAGATGTTCTGCTGTAATGCGAGTGTTTACTGGTTTCTGTTAACTAGTTTATGCTTGTATATGAAGAAAAGTACTTGCACTTCCTGTATTTACCTTTTTTCACTTCGAATTATTGATTGGATTGGTAAAAATTGTTTTACCGGAAATATGTTAATTTTCGCTGAAAACCAGTGTGTTTTGAGTGAAAATAATAGCTTTGAAACAGAAATTTGACGTGAATTTCTGTGACAAGCTGCGAAAACGTGGTTTTTGTGGGAAAACAGAACAAAAGAGCTGACAATATCTATTTTGTGTTTAAAGACATACATTTCGTTTCAGGCTCGTGGAAGTTGGTGTCGGCTGAAAGGAAAGCGATGTGGATGCAAGATGTCGCCAACGAATCGATCGATAGAATGACGATTTGACGCGAAAAGTGGGATGGAGGATTCGCCGATGGAAAAAAGGTTTGCGATCATGAATTCTGCTCTGATATTAGCCAGGTGCACCGAGAAGTGGCAGAAGAGGATTTATATTTCTCTTCTGTCCTCTCAGTCTGCTTGGCGACATCAGCAGAATCTTTTTATTCTTTTGAAAAATAGAATAAGATCTTGTTTTTTCAAATGATTTCTTACCTTTTGAGAAACATTTTTTGCAAGTTTCGAAATAACAGGAATATTTAAAAAAAAATCAGACTGTGTCAAAGCTTCTGAAAATTAATAAGAAACGCTTGGAAAAACTGCAAAAAAAAACATTTGACTTATTATCGAAATAATAAAGTTCCGACATTTTTTACCGACGCGTGTTTGCGGACTTAGTGCTAATTTTAATAATTTTGCACTAACTAGGAAAGGATCCCGAGTCGAGATGGGGTTACAGGTCGAGATATATATATATATATATATATATATATATATATACTAGAACGGAAATTTCGCGCTGATTTCAAATCTGTATTCTGTTTTCACAGAACGATCTTGTGAAAATAGTTATTTGCGTTTTTGTGGCCTCTCAGTGCAAAAATGGGCATTTTAAAGCCTCAAAAAATTAACGTTTTTCTTATTTTTGTCAAACTTTTTTGTGTTGTACGTGTATTTTCAATCATGTAGATTGTATTGTTTGTGTTGGAACTTCAGAAAATTTTCAGACAAAGTTTTTGTAGATGCCTCATTTTTGAAAATTTAAGAAATTGTAGAAAAATTTTATGAAAATGTATTCTAGAATATAACTATGCCAAAATCATCTTTACATGCGTATTCATACAAAAAACAAAAAAAAAGTTTGAAAAAAATATGAAAAGCATTAATTTTTTGAAGCTTGTAAATGCCCATTGTTGCACTGAGAGGCCACAAAAATGCAAATAACTTTTTTCACAAGATCGTTCTGTAAAAACAAAATACAGATTTGAAATCAGCGCAAAATTTCCGTTCTAGTGATATATATTATGAATTTATTTTTTTCTGTGCATGAGAAATCCGCGCCGCACTCACGCGGCGACCACGCCCACTCCGATTTCAACGCTGCGTTCAATTTTTGAACACTGCCGCAAGAAATGGGCGTGGCCGCCGCGTGAGTGCGGCGCGGACTTCTCATGCACAGAAAAAAATGAATTCATAATATAGTTATGTTTATGTGTGTTTATAACTAACCATAAACATGTATGCGCTAAATAAGGATTTATTTGCTAAAAGCTAAGGCTTACAGATAAAGTGGCGCTGGGGGATAAGGAGTAACAAAGGATAAGTAAAACAGGGAAAGTAAAACAAGTTAGGGGTACGGAGATCGACCTGGAATGAGCTTGCGCTCGGCCTTATATACTGGTGCGGGGGGTGGGAGACATTGGCGCCCGCGGGCGTGGGGCAAACGGAGGAGGTCAAATGGTGGGAGAATGACAAAGGGTGAGAGATAGAAGTGCGCGTGGAGACGCAGACAACGAAAGTTAGAATTATCAGTCCGTTGAATCCAGTCCATACTTTACATCTCCCTCCTTTTACATAAGATCGTCCTCGATCGTCCAAAGAACGGACTGATGACTTGATCCATCGATCATCCTTCGACTGCTTGGTTTGGACCACGGTGTTGCCTGATTGACACGAAGTGTGTTGCCGAAGTGGCCAGAGCTCACGTGACTAGAACGTCCGATGTAGAACCAATGGTTGCGGTGAACGAATTTCTCTGGAAATCGAACAAAAGTCATGAAAATTTGAGGGTCCAAAAGGGGTGTGAAAATTGGTTTTGAAAACCGCTTCTCCTAGGTCTACACCAAGAAATGCATCCAGGATGACATTTCCCGGCTCCCTTTTTTAGACGAGACCGTCCCTGGTCTACTAAATCAAGTTAAACTTAGACCTAGGAACACTTATTCTTTCGGCCAAATCTTGTCCACTGGGCCATGGTGCTTGGTGGGCGTGCTCGCTGTGTCTGGTCCCTACTCATGGAGTAGTGGTTGCCTCTCTAGAGTTTGTCGTACGACTCCTTGAACTCGTGGATGTGGGTGTCCTGCCACCGAAACATCTTGCTAAGGCATGATCTTTCGCCTCCACCGGGTTGGCTTGGTGACTGTTCACTGGGTCTTCCGACTTTTGCTGATTGACCAGTGACCGCTGCTTTGGCTTATGACTTCTTGCAGTGTGTCCTACCTTGTCACTATAGTGACACTTTCCTGTAAACGTGAGCGAGAAGACTCACCAATTTACCTGGTAGTCGTTCCCAGAACTACGACCTCTATAGTCGTCGTCCAGATCTTGGACTCTTGAACGATTGCCCCGACGATCACTTTGATGTTCATGCTGTTGCTCGTTGAGGACGAGGCATGCTTCTCCTGGTTCAATTCTTTGAGGAACCGTACAGATGTTCTGAACTTTGGAGCTTCCTCCAGCTGAGCCACGTGCCAGTGTTTGGTTTAGTGCTTAGAGAGTACTTTGCAGAGTTTTCGCCGCCTCAATCACTTGAGACCCGCGAGCTACTTTGGTTTTGGATTGAAGGGTTACCTCTTCTTCAGAAACGTTTGTAATCATCACTGCGATGTTGCTAGATGACATCACCGTCGGAGCCACAAACAGACAATCACTTGGCAGACGCGGTGGTACTGCCAGGATAGTAAGCTCCGAGGTGCGACTGAATTCCTCTGGGATAGTACACTTCACAATACGCTCCGATCTTGGAGGGATTACCGTTTCTTCCGCTACCCTGATGTCGAACTGTGGTGGGTTTGGGACTGCAGGCGGGTTAGTACCAAGTGGTAGGATGTCCTTTCCCATATGGAGTGATGCGTTAGCATTGTCAAAAACAAACATCGGTAGCCTTGACAGCAAATCGTTGCCGAAGATAAAGTCGTATCCGCGAGGGTTTCCAGGAGTACAACTACCGACAGTGAAGTAAGTGCGTTGAGTGATACTCAAAGAGCCAATCTGGAAAAGAATGTCGGCATAGCCGGCCATTTTTACCTGGTTTCCTCCCAAGCCACAAGCGTGGTCGATAGGAGTCTTTGTCAGTTGTTCGATCCTCAATATCTTGCGTGTGTTGTCGCCAGCTATGGTGATGTTAGATCCCGTGTCGAACAACGCGTTGCACTTGAAGCCGTTGGCTTTGATTGGAACCTGAGCTGTGATTCTCTCCGATCCGATGGGATGCTGTTTGAGGGCGGCTTGATGCACTTGAGGGCTCTGCTTTGCTGGCTTTGTAGGCCAGTATATCATGGAAACGCTTGCATTGCTTGAATAGTAACCATCACGAGTCATTCTATCGTGTCGCTTTACTAACTCCTCAATCTGCTCGTCTCGTGCTTTAATTGCATTGTTAAGAACTCTCACTTCTTCTTGTAGAGCGACTACGTTGACACCCCGTCCATTATCTACGCGATGGTTGTGTACTGGATTTCTGGAATTGTTGGCTCGCCAATCGGCGTCGTGATCTCTTTGCTTTTGTCGACAATCTCGAGCATAGTGTCCTGTTTTCCGGCAGTAGTGGCATTTTCCTCGGAACGGCTCGTTTCCATCACTACGAGTTGGACTGTGGTTTCGCCTTCCGTCGTCCCAGGAATCGTCTCGTGGACTGTTCCGATTCTTGTAATCGATGACCATGTTTGTCAGGGTGGTTATCAATTCTGCCGGAAGTTGAGCACCTGGCGTAGGCTGATCTGTCAGTGACATGCATCCTTCAACTGTTAGAGCGATGCTGAGTGCTTCTTCAGGCGTTGATGGTGAACGGAGCATGACATGGGTCTTGATTGTCTGGTTCAACCCGTTCAGGAACTGTTCTATTGTAAGTTCCTTCTGAAACCCGGAGTTACCTGGGTACGATTGCTTAGCCAGCTTGCTGATTTTGTGGAAGAAGGCATCGGCAGTTTCTCCGGTAGCTTGTCTGCATGAACGCAGAAGTGCCTTGCTTCTTTGCATGTGGCTGGTGCCTACGAACATCTCCTTCATTCCTTGGACAATGTCATCGAATGTTGCATCCGGTTTTTCCGCCAGAATGCTCTCTGCTCTGTCCCTTGCTTGCTCTCTAAGCGCTGTGAGGAACACTCGCTTTTTGTCTTCATCCGATGCATTCGCATTCATCGCTATAATTCGATCGTTGAATGCCCGAACGAATCCATTGAAGTCTTCTCGGGTTGTTCCAGCATAACTTTCCAGCGGTAGCGCTGTTCCGAATGATAGGGCCATCACTTGAGGAATGAATCCATCCTCGAAGTTCTCTTTGTCGTCTGCTTCGACCTGTTCCTCGGTGTACTTCCATTGATTGACCGATGTATCTTCGCCACCTGAAAGGTTTTCCAGGTCTCGGGTTTCTCCGATCGCTTTCAACCGATTAGCAATGTAAGCTGTATTCAAGCCGAAGCCCGAGATACCAGCTGTTTCAGATGTATTTCGAGACGGGCTCAGGCTTTCACCCGAGGCACCGCTCGGTTGTATGCGTATGACCAGAGGAGTGACCTCAGCGAGGTCAGAAACGGCAGTTGGTGGGTTGACACGGTGGTCAACCCATTCACCAACCCCGAGACTGACCTGTTTCGCCTCGGTGTTGTCTCCTCCTCCTTGACGATTGTTGCTTTGATGCTCCAGCCTGAAAATACAAGCGTAACCTAGACGATTACCAACGGGGAAAGGGCGGAAATGGTCAATTATCGACGAAAACATACGAAAAACGACGAAAATATTTTAGGCCAAGACGAAATTTCGTCTTCCTCGAAAGTTTTGGAGATTTGAGCGGCGTTTTATCACAAAACTAGCTAATAAGCTTGCTAAAAATATTTTAGAGCGAACGAAACGCGAAAATTTCAGCAAAAACAGCAAAAACGGAGAGAAAAACCACTCCGGCGACGTTTCGAAACTAAAATGACGACTGTTGTTGTTGTTGTTGTTCACTCCAGCATACGGTAGGCGCTGCGGTCGCGTCTGCGGTTTTGTCGTGACGAGACCTGTCGGCTGCGCCTTGCCATGCGCCTTCTTCCGAGAAGTTCTTACTGTACTTCATTGATTTACGAAGAATGTCCCTTCTTCGCGTCGGAAAACATCAAGAACAAGTGGAATTTTCAGATTTTCAGACATTTTTCTCCTTCCGATCTATCGTGACGACAATCCGACGTCCTTTACCGAACATTGGTGCTTCCGAACAGGACAATTGATGACGATTAGTGTTTCTTCGTCCGTTTTCCAGCGAAAACTTCTTTTTCTTCGGCTAACCCTCATAGTTGACTTATCGACCTGCTTCCTTGTTACTTGGCGATCTTTCTTGGAAGTCGAAAACTACTTTTTCATTCGTTTGCGATACTTCTTCCGTGTCCAAGGGGTGTTTTGACAGGTTATATTCCGTCTACCTGCCTCCATTCTTCTTCAGCTCGCCATTGGAGCTCCTTGCTTACCGCGCAAGACAGGCGGTCTTCCCTAGCTAGAATAGGGGAGAGTGTCCGCAGGAAGTTCCTGTCCTCACCTCTCATGGTGCTCATCTCCGAGACCTATGCCTTCACTGCATACCGTCCTTTCCTCAGTCGCCGACCAGGTTTGATAAAAATTTATCGAGAGTAACTCACTCTGCTGTCTCACGGTCAACCCATTTTCTAACCCCACACGACTCCCTGTAACCAGGAATACGCTGACTTACCGACTTTCGGCGGAAAACAGTCCTGTAGTAGAGTTGAGTGTGGTTTGCCAAGGTTTCCGTGTGCTGCTGTCCGGAAATCGATGACGGTCGTGATGTGCTGTTCCATCCGTTGCGAATTGAGAAGGGAGAACTGGGGCGCTCTGCCGGGGGGATTTACCGGACAGAGAAACGATAACGAGTTAAAACGGACCGAAAAATTGCGATGCATCAGCAATTTTGTTAAGAGGGGAAGAGGGGCAGCGACGGCTGACGGCGCGAATTCAGGCTCGTCACAAGTTAGCTAACTATGGTTACCGTGGGTGCACCGCTAAAACAAGGTGACCCGATTACCTAACACCGGTGAAGGCGGTTGACGGTGTCGCGCTTCCCATTAACCTACGTTAAAGCCTAAAAATGTTAAATTTACCTAGAAACTACCTATGTTAACCTACAATTACTAACCTAAAACTACGGGCGTGCACTCCCGTTGACTAGAAATAGGAAGTAAAAGCCAAAGCGCAAGAAAATCAATAAAAACGGGGTGGGTGGGTGGGTGTTTGAACGTCTTAAAGTAAAGACGCAACTCGCTGCTACCAGTTATGTTTATGTGTGTTTATAACTAACCATAAACATGTATGTGCTAAATAAGGATTTATTTACTAAAAGCTAAGGCTTCTAGATAAAGTGGCGCTGGGGGATAAGGAGTAACAAAGGATAAGTAAAACAGGGAAAGTAAAACAAGTTAGGGGTACGGAGATCGACCTGGAATGAGCTTGCGCTCGGCCTTATATACTGGTGCGGGGGGTGGGAGACATTGGCGCCCGCGGGCGTGGGGCAAACGGGGGAGGTCAAATGGTGTGAGAATGACAAAGGGTGAGAGATAGAAGTGTGCGTGGAGACGCAGACAATGAAAGTTAGAATTATCAGTCCGTTGAATCCAGTCCATACTTTACAATATGACCGGCTACCAGGTTGGTGTCGTTTGGTGGTGGTGCCACTGTTGTTATCCTTCTATCTCTATCTTCTCTCCCATTTGTCGTACTACCATCGTCGTTAGTTTATTTTTTTCTGTGCATGAGAAATCCGCGCCGCACTCACGCGGCGACCACGCCCACTCCGATTTCAACGCTGCGTTCAATTTTTGAACACTGCCGCAAGAAATGGGCGTGGCCGCCGCGTGAGTGCGGCGCGGACTTCTCATGCACAGAAAAAAATGAATTCATAATATTATCGGAATAAAAAAGTTCCGACAATTTTTTCGATGCACGAGAAATGCGCCTTGAGATTTCGGCGCCGCCCACTTTTCACTTTTCATTTCTGCTACCTGGGCGCGATCAGGGATTGTTGTTAGGTTAGTTGAAGAAGCAACTATTGTTTTTCTCTCCGCCAATAATTTTCAGGTGCCCGATGCGAAGCGACAGTGGAGGCAAACCGAAAAGGAAGGAGGAAACGAATTCAATACGAAAGAAGAAGAAATGGAAGAGGAAAAAGAGACGAAAGGAGAAATGAAGCAGGAAAAGGAGAGGAAGGCCAGAAGAAGCAAAGAAGATAGGACTTCAAAATGAAAAGCGAAGAGGAAAAAGAGAAGAACAAAGAAGGAGGAAACAAGTTGAAGGAGGGACAAGTCTAATCGAAAAATAACGATTAAGGATTGTTGTTAGGTTAGTTGAAGAAGCAACTATTGGTTTTTCTCTCCGCCAATAATTTTCAGCTGCCCGATGCGACGAAGGAGAAGAAAGAAACGACGAAGGAAGCTAAGAGAAAAAAAGAAGAAAGGAGGAATGAAGGACGAGGAATTGAGGAGAGATCGACAGAAGGAAAGAAGAAAGAAATTAAATATGAAAGACTGAGAGAGCGAAGAAGAAAGTTATGAAGGAAGAAACATTATATTGTTTAAGTTAAATATTTCATGTAAAAGTTCGATTTAAATGTATTTTGTGAAATGTAAATAAATGTTGTTTTCTTTTAATTAAAGTTGTTGAAGAATTGGGCGACATTTTTGGGTATGCCCAGTTCAAGTTTTATGCAGTTGGAGGTTGCTTATCAAATAATTCGGTAACTGTGAGCATGTTTAGGGTAAAAAAAAGATATAACTTGAATGATGGTCTCGAATGCGCCTCCGATAGTCCGTGTTTCTCTCCGATCTGTTCCATCTCCTGGTGCGCAACAAGTTGCTCCAACAGTAGCAACTCCTGTACCTTCTTTGAAGTCAACGCCTCGTCGCGTCACTGTTTCAAAACCTCGAGTTGATAAGAAACATTACAAAAGTAGAGGAACTCAAGTAACCCCAGGGAGATTTGATGATTTGATGAAATTGAAGCCAACTCAAACTGAATGTTCTTCTTTCACAAGTGTCGTTCAGCCAGGGGAAAAAAAGATGACATCAACTTTGGGTATCCAAACGTGTGCTGAAACAGAAAATGTTGAACTTTTCAATGCGCATGATTTTTTCAAAAAAAAGGTTAGGAGATTTAGACAGACAAAAACATATAACTTGGTTCTCTCAGATGAATGAAGTCTATCTGAGGATCGGCAAAACTGTGGCGAATCTGAAAACGAACGATTTTTCCAAAATCAAAACGAACAAGATTCTGGCTAACAGTGGAGAAGAGATTGTGTCCCATCTTTCTTCAATGATCAAAATGATCAATCAGGAGCTGGGATCAGACTCCGTCTACACTGTTTTTCACGCCGTGAATCAGGCCACTGCTTCCTTCTCTGGATTCCATCGATCTACAGTATCCCGCTATTGCAAAGGACTCCCAATTACTGAAAGAAGAAGAAGAATTAGGGACATGGGAAAAAAAGAGAAGAGCAGAAAACTGGCCTCGAGACTCACATTGTTGGAAAGATCGAAAATTGTTAGAGAGGTGCACAAATTTTGGGAAAGAAAAGAGAAAGTGAGTGCTGAAGCCATCTGGAAATAAGCCAAGACATCTATCCAATACAGATTTGGGCTTGCCTATTTTCGAGTTGTACTCTCTGGTCTCGGTTTTTGCTTCAAAAAGTTAGATCGAATGTCTGTGATCCAAGCGCGTCCAAACGTCATTTCGGCCAGGATGCATTACCTCTCAAGGAAGCAACATTGGAACGACCAGAAAGCGTACTTTGCGGCATTTGATGAGACATGGGCACATGATGGGATGGGAGCTCGCAGTAGATAGCAACATAGCAATGGTACAATGTACAAGAGAATGGCTATGGCGGATCCTGGCGCTCCAGTTTCAGGTCCGGAGAAACCTGACGACAAAGGAAAAAGAAAGATTGTCCTTGCGGTTCTTACTGAGGATGGCACCCTTCCGGGAAACGTGGAGTTTTGCGTCTCAGGTCAGAAAGTGGATGATCAGTACGAAGACTATCATAAAGATATGAATAGTAGTTCATGTGAAAAATACATGCGCAAAGTGATCCCACTTCTGGCTGCAGCTGCCGCGCCAACCGGTCGGAAGCCTGTCCTCAGTATAGACAATGCTCCGTATCACAACAGGACCCGAGTGAAAGTATATCTATAAAAAATCGAAATAAAAGAGAAATAAACACATAGGCCAATAGACACGTCTGTCGTGGAGAATTTAGTTTTCTCCCCTGCAGATACACTTAGATTTCTTATCAAACCGATAAGAAATAAACACAGGAGAAAACTAAATTCTCCACGACAGACGTGTCAATGGCCTATGTGTTTATTTCTTATCGGTTCGATAAGAAATCTAAGTGTATCTGCAGGGGAGAAGACTAAATTCACCACGACAGACGTGTCAATGGCCTATGTGTTTATTCCTTATCGGTTCGATAAGAAATCTAAGTGTATCTGCAGGGGAGAAAACTAAATTCTCCACGACAGACGTGTCAATGGCCTATGTGTTTATTTCTTATCGATTTGATAAGAAATCTAAGTGTATCTGCAGGGGAGAAAACTAAATTCTCCACGACAGACGTGTCAATGGCCTATGTGTTTATTTCTTATCGATTTGATAAGAAATCTAAGTGTATCTGCAGGGGAGAAAACTAAATTCTCCACGACAGACGTGTCAATGGCCTATGTGTTTATTTCTTATCGATTTGATAAGAAATTTAAGTGTATCTGCAGGGGAGAAAACTAAATTCTCCACGACAGACGTGTCAATGGCCTATGTGTTTATTTCTTATCGATTTGATAAGAAATCTAATGATATCTGCAGGGGAGAAGACTAAATTCTCCACGACAGACGTGTCAATGGCCTATGTGTTTATTTCTTATCGATTTGATAAGAAATCTAAGTGTATCTGCAGGGGAGAAAACTAAACTCTCCACGACAGACGTGTCAATGGCCTATGTGTTTATTTCTTATCGATTTGAAAAGAAATCTAAGTGTATCTGCAGGGGAGAAGACTAAATTCTCCACGACAGACGTGTCAATGGCCTATGTGTTTATTTCTTATCGATTTGATAAGAAATCTAAGTGTATCTGCAGGGGAGAAAACTAAACTCTCCACGACAGACGTGTCAATGGCCTATGTGTTTATTTCTTATCGATTTGACAAGAAATCTAATGATATCTGCAGGGGAGAAGACTAAATTCTCCACGACAGACGTGTCAATGGCCTATGTGTTTATTTCTTATCGATTTGAAAAGAAATCTAAGTGTATCTGCAGGGGAGAAAACTAAATTCTCCACGACAGACGTGTCAATGGCCTATGTGTTTATTTCTTATCGGTTCGATAAGAAATCTAAGTGTATCTGCAGGGGAGAAAACTAAATTCTCCACGACAGACGTGTCAATGGCCTATGTGTTTATTCCTTATCGATTTGATAAGAAATCTAAGTGTATCTGCAGGGGAGAAAACTAAATTCTCCACGACAGACGTGTCAATGGCCTATGTGTTTATTCCTTATCGATTTGATAAGAAATCTAAGTGTATCTGCAGGGGAGAAAACTAAATTCTCCACGACAGACGTGTCAATGGCCTATGTGTTTATTTCTTATCAATTTGATAAGAAATCTAATGATATCTGCAGGGGAGAAGACTAAATTCTCCACGACAGACGTGTCAATGGCCTATGTGTTTATTTCTTATCGATTTGAAAAGAAATCTAAGTGTATCTGCAGGGGAGAAAACTAAATTCTCCACGACAGACGTGTCAATGGCCTATGTGTTTATTTCTTATCGGTTCGATAAGAAATCTAAGTGTATCTGCAGGGGAGAAAACTAAATTCTCCACGACAGACGTGTCAATGGCCTATGTGTTTATTTCTTATCGATTTGACAAGAAATCTAATGATATCTGCAGGGAGAAGACTAAATTCTCCACGACAGACGTGTCAATGGCCTATGTGTTTATTTCTTATCGGTTTGAAAAGAAATCTAAGTGTATCTGCAGGGGAGAAAACTAAATTCTCCACGACAGACGTGTCAATGGCCTATGTGTTTATTTCTTATCGATTTGAAAAGAAATCTAAGTGTATCTGCAGGGAGAAAACTAAATTCTCCACGACAGACGTGTCAATGGCCTATGTGTTTATTTCTTATCGGTTCGATAAGAAATCTAAGTGTATCTGCAGGGGAGAAAACTAAATTCTCCACGACAGACGTGTCAATGGCCTATGTGTTTATTTCTTATCGATTTGACAAGAAATCTAATGATATCTGCAAGGGAGAAGACTAAATTCTCCACGACAGACGTGCCAATGGCCTATGTGTTTATTTCTTATCGGTTCGATAAGAAATCTAAGTGTATCTGCAGGGGAGAAAACTAAATTCTCCACGACAGACGTGTCAATGGCCTATGTGTTTATTTCTTATCGATTTGAAAAGAAATCTAAGTGTATCTGCAGGGGAGAAAACTAAATTCTCCACGACAGACGTGTCAATGGCCTATGTGTTTATTTCTTATCGGTTCGATAAGAAATCTAAGTGTATCTGCAGAGGAGAAAACTAAATTCTCCACGACAGACGTGTCAATGGCCTATGTGTTTATTCCTTATCGATTTGATAAGAAATCTAAGTGTATCTGCAGGGGAGAAAACTAAATTCTCCACGACAGACGTGTCAATGGCCTATGTGTTTATTCCTTATCGATTTGATAAGAAATCTAAGTGTATCTGCAGGGGAGAAAACTAAACTCTCCACGACAGACGTGTCAATGGCCTATGTGTTTATTTCTTATCGATTTGACAAGAAATCTAATGATATCTGCAGGGGAGAAGACTAAATTCTCCACGACAGACGTGCCAATGGCCTATGTGTTTATTTCTTATCGGTTCGATAAGAAATCTAAGTGTATCTGCAGGGGAGAAAACTAAATTCTCCACGACAGACGTGTCAATGGCCTATGTGTTTATTTCTTATCGATTTGACAAGAAATCTAATGATATCTGCAGGGGAGAAGACTAAATTCTCCACGACAGACGTGCCAATGGCCTATGTGTTTATTTCTTATCGATTTGAAAAGAAATCTAAGTGTATCTGCAGGGGAGAAAACTAAATTCTCCACGACAGACGTGTCAATGGCCTATGTGTTTATTTCTTATCGGTTCGATAAGAAATCTAAGTGTATCTGCAGGGGAGAAAACTAAATTCTCCACGACAGACGTGTCAATGGCCTATGTGTTTATTTCTTATCGATTTGACAAGAAATCTAATGATATCTGCAAGGGAGAAGACTAAATTCTCCACGACAGACGTGCCAATGGCCTATGTGTTTATTTCTTATCGGTTCGATAAGAAATCTAAGTGTATCTGCAGGGGAGAAAACTAAATTCTCCACGACAGACGTGTCAATGGCCTATGTGTTTATTTCTTATCGATTTGAAAAGAAATCTAAGTGTATCTGCAGGGGAGAAAACTAAATTCTCCACGACAGACGTGTCAATGGCCTATGTGTTTATTTCTTATCGGTTCGATAAGAAATCTAAGTGTATCTGCAGGGGAGAAAACTAAATTCTCCACGACAGACGTGTCAATGGCCTATGTGTTTATTCCTTATCGATTTGATAAGAAATCTAAGTGTATCTGCAGGGGAGAAAACTAAATTCTCCACGACAGACGTGTCAACGGCCTATATGTTTATTTCTTATCGGTTTGATAAGAAATCTAAGTGTATCTGCAGGGGAGAAAACTAAATTCTCCACGACAGACGTGTCAACGGCCTATATGTTTATTTCTTATCGGTTTGATAAGAAATCTAAGTGTATCTGCAGGGGAGAAAACTAAATTCTCCACGACAGACGTGTCAATGGCCTATGTGTTTATTTCTTATCGGTTTGATAAGAAATCTAAGTGTATCTGCAGAGGAGAAAACTAAACTCTCCACGACAGACGTGTCAATGGCCTATGTGTTTATTTCTTATCGGTTCGATAAGACATCTAAGTGTATCTGCAGGGGAGAAAACTAAATTCTCCACGACAGACGTGTCAATGGCCTATGTGTTTATTTCTTATCGATTTGATAAGAAATCTAAGTGTATCTGCAGGGGAGAAGACTAAATTCTCCACGACAGACGTGTCAATGGCCTATGTGTTTATTTCTTATCGATTTGAAAAGAAATCTAAGTGTATCTGCAGGGGAGAAAACTAAATTCTCCACGACAGACGTGTCAATGGCCTATGTGTTTATTTCTTATCGGTTCGATAAGAAATCTAAGTGTATCTGCAGGGGAGAAAACTAAATTCTCCACGACAGACGTGTCAATGGCCTATGTGTTTATTTCTTATCGATTTGATAAGAAATCTAAGTGTATCTGCAGGGGAGAAAACTAAACTCTCCACGACAGACGTGTCAATGGCCTATGTGTTTATTCCTTATCGATTTGATAAGAAATCTAAGTGTATCTGCAGGGGAGAAAACTAAATTCTCCACGACAGACGTGTCAATGGCCTATGTGTTTATTTCTTATCGATTTGATAAGAAATCTAAGTGTATCTGCAGGGGAGAAAACTAAATTCTCCACGACAGACGTGTCAATGGCCTATGTGTTTATTCCTTATCGATTTGATAAGAAATCTAAGTGTATCTGCAGGGGAGAAAACTAAATTCTCCACGACAGACGTGTCAATGGCCTATGTGTTCATTTCTTATCGATTTGATAAGAAATCTAAGTGTATCTGCAGGGGAGAAAACTAAACTCTCCACGACAGACGTGTCAATGGCCTATGTGTTTATTCCTTATCGATTTGATAAGAAATCTAAGTGTATCTGCAGGGGAGAAAACTAAATTCTCCACGACAGACGTGTCAATGGCCTATGTGTTTATTCCTTATCGATTTGATAAGAAATCTAAGTGTATCTGCAGGGGAGAAAACTAAATTCTCCACGACAGACGTGTCAATGGCCTATGTGTTTATTTCTTATCGATTTGATAAGAAATCTAAGTGTATCTGCAGGGGAGAAAACTAAACTCTCCACGACAGACGTGTCAATGGCCTATGTGTTTATTCCTTATCGATTTGATAAGAAATCTAAGTGTATCTGCAGGGGAGAAAACTAAATTCTCCACGACAGACGTGTCAATGGCCTATGTGTTTATTTCTTATCGATTTGATAAGAAATCTAAGTGTATCTGCAGGGGAGAAAACTAAATTCTCCACGACAGACGTGTCAATGGCCTATGTGTTTATTCCTTATCGATTTGATAAGAAATCTAAGTGTATCTGCAGGGGAGAAAACTAAACTCTCCACGACAGACGTGTCAATGGCCTATGTGTTTATTCCTTATCGATTTGATAAGAAATCTAAGTGTATCTGCAGGGGAGAAAACTAAATTCTCCACGACAGACGTGTCAATGGCCTATGTGTTTATTTCTTATCGATTTGATAAGAAATCTAATGATATCTGCAGGGGAGAAGACTAAATTCTCCACGACAGACGTGTCAATGGCCTATGTGTTTATTTCTTATCGATTTGATAAGAAATCTAAGTGTATCTGCAGGGGAGAAAACTAAACTCTCCACGACAGACGTGTCAATGGCCTATGTGTTTATTTCTTATCGATTTGACAAGAAATCTAATGATATCTGCAGGGGAGAAGACTAAATTCTCCACGACAGACGTGTCAATGGCCTATGTGTTTATTTCTTATCGGTTTGAAAAGAAATCTAAGTGTATCTGCAGGGGAGAAAACTAAATTCTCCACGACAGACGTGTCAATGGCCTATGTGTTTATTTCTTATCGATTTGAAAAGAAATCTAAGTGTATCTGCAGGGGAGAAAACTAAATTCTCCACGACAGACGTGTCAATGGCCTATGTGTTTATTTCTTATCGGTTCGATAAGAAATCTAAGTGTATCTGCAGGGGAGAAAACTAAATTCTCCACGACAGACGTGTCAATGGCCTATGTGTTTATTTCTTATCGATTTGACAAGAAATCTAATGATATCTGCAGGGGAGAAGACTAAATTCTCCACGACAGACGTGTCAATGGCCTATGTGTTTATTTCTTATCGATTTGAAAAGAAATCTAAGTGTATCTGCAGGGGAGAAAACTAAATTCTCCACGACAGACGTGTCAATGGCCTATGTGTTTATTTCTTATCGATTTGAAAAGAAATCTAAGTGTATCTGCAGGGGAGAAAACTAAATTCTCCACGACAGACGTGTCAATGGCCTATGTGTTTATTTCTTATCGGTTCGATAAGAAATCTAAGTGTATCTGCAGGGGAGAAAACTAAATTCTCCACGACAGACGTGTCAATGGCCTATGTGTTTATTCCTTATCGATTTGATAAGAAATCTAAGTGTATCTGCAGGGGAGAAAACTAAATTCTCCACGACAGACGTGTCAATGGCCTATGTGTTTATTCCTTATCGATTTGATAAGAAATCTAAGTGTATCTGCAGGGGAGAAAACTAAATTCTCCACGACAGACGTGTCAATGGCCTATGTGTTTATTTCTTATCGATTTGACAAGAAATCTAATGATATCTGCAGGGGAGAAAACTAAATTCTCCACGACAGACGTGTCAATGGCCTATGTGTTTATTCCTTATCGATTTGATAAGAAATCTAAGTGTATCTGCAGGGGAGAAAACTAAATTCTCCACGACAGACGTGTCAATGGCCTATGTGTTTATTTCTTATCGATTTGAAAAGAAATCTAAGTGTATCTGCAGGGAGAAAACTAAATTCTCCACGACAGACGTGTCAATGGCCTATGTGTTTATTTCTTATCGGTTCGATAAGAAATCTAAGTGTATCTGCAGGGGAGAAAACTAAATTCTCCACGACAGACGTGTCAATGGCCTATGTGTTTATTCCTTATCGATTTGATAAGAAATCTAAGTGTATCTGCAGGGGAGAAAACTAAATTCTCCACGACAGACGTGTCAATGGCCTATGTGTTTATTTCTTATCGGTTTGATAAGAAATCTAAGTGTATCTGCAGGGAGAAAACTAAATTCTCCACGACAGACGTGTCAATGGCCTATGTGTTTATTTCTTATCGGTTTGATAAGAAATCTAAGTGTATCTGCAGGGGAGAAAACTAAATTCTCCACGACAGACGTGTCAATGGCCTATGTGTTTATTTCTTATCGATTTGATAAGAAATCTAAGTGTATCTGCAGGGGAGAAAACTAAATTCTCCACGACAGACGTGTCAATGGCCTATGTGTTTATTCCTTATCGATTTGATAAGAAATCTAAGTGTATCTGCAGGGGAGAAAACTAAATTCTCCACGACAGACGTGTCAATGGCCTATGTGTTTATTTCTTATCGGTTCGATAAGAAATCTAAGTGTATCTGCAGGGGAGAAAACTAAATTCTCCACGACAGACGTGTCAATGGCCTATGTGTTTATTTCTTATCGGTTTGATAAGAAATCTAAGTGTATCTGCAGAGGAGAAAACTAAACTCTCCACGACAGACGTGTCAATGGCCTATGTGTTTATTTCTTATCGGTTCGATAAGACATCTAAGTGTATCTGCAGGGGAGAAAACTAAATTCTCCACGACAGACGTGTCAATGGCCTATGTGTTTATTTCTTATCGATTTGATAAGAAATCTAAGTGTATCTGCAGGGGAGAAGACTAAATTCTCCACGACAGACGTGTCAATGGCCTATGTGTTTATTTCTTATCGATTTGAAAAGAAATCTAAGTGTATCTGCAGGGGAGAAAACTAAATTCTCCACGACAGACGTGTCAATGGCCTATGTGTTTATTTCTTATCGGTTCGATAAGAAATCTAAGTGTATCTGCAGGGGAGAAAACTAAATTCTCCACGACAGACGTGTCAATGGCCTATGTGTTTATTTCTTATCGATTTGATAAGAAATCTAAGTGTATCTGCAGGGGAGAAAACTAAACTCTCCACGACAGACGTGTCAATGGCCTATGTGTTTATTCCTTATCGATTTGATAAGAAATCTAAGTGTATCTGCAGGGAGAAAACTAAATTCTCCACGACAGACGTGTCAATGGCCTATGTGTTTATTTCTTATCGATTTGATAAGAAATCTAAGTGTATCTGCAGGGAGAAAACTAAATTCTCCACGACAGACGTGTCAATGGCCTATGTGTTTATTTCTTATCGATTTGATAAGAAATCTAAGTGTATCTGCAGGGAGAAAACTAAATTCTCCACGACAGACGTGTCAATGGCCTATGTGTTTATTTCTTATCGATTTGATAAGAAATCTAAGTGTATCTGCAGGGGAGAAGACTAAATTCTCCACGACAGACGTGTCAATGGCCTATGTGTTTATTTCTTATCGATTTGATAAGAAATCTAAGTGTATCTGCAGGGGAGAAAACTAAACTCTCCACGACAGACGTGTCAATGGCCTATGTTTTTATTTCTTATCGGTTCGATAAGAAATCTAAGTGTATCTGCAGGGGAGAAAACTAAACTCTCCACGACAGACGTGTCAATGGCCTATGTGTTTATTTCTTATCGATTTGATAAGAAATCTAAGTGTATCTGCAGGGGAGAAAACTAAACTCTCCACGACAGACGTGTCAATGGCCTATGTGTTTATTTCTTATCGATTTGATAAGAAATCTAAGTGTATCTGCAGGGGAGAAGACTAAATTCTCCACGACAGACGTGTCAATGGCCTATGTTTTTATTTCTTATCGGTTCGATAAGAAATCTAAGTGTATCTGCAGGGGAGAAAACTAAATTCTCCACGACAGACGTGTCAATGGCCTATGTTTTTATTTCTTATCGATTTGAAAAGAAATCTAAGTGTATCTGCAGGGGAGAAAACTAAATTCTCCACGACAGACGTGTCAATGGCCTATGTGTTTATTTCTTATCGATTTGATAAGAAATCTAAGTGTATCTGCAGGGGAGAAGACTAAATTCTCCACGACAGACGTGTCAATGGCCTATGTTTTTATTTCTTATCGGTTCGATAAGAAATCTAAGTGTATCTGCAGGGGAGAAAACTAAATTCTCCACGACAGACGTGTCAATGGCCTATGTTTTTATTTCTTATCGATTTGAAAAGAAATCTAAGTGTATCTGCAGGGAGAAAACTAAATTCTCCACGACAGACGTGTCAATGGCCTATGTGTTTATTTCTTATCGATTTGAAAAGAAATCTAAGTGTATCTGCAGGGGAGAAAACTAAATTCTCCACGACAGACGTGTCAATGGCCTATGTGTTTATTTCTTATCGATTTGATAAGAAATCTAAGTGTATCTGCAGGGGAGAAAACTAAACTCTCCACGACAGACGTGTCAATGGCCTATGTGTTTATTTCTTATCGATTTGATAAGAAATCTAAGTGTATCTGCAGGGGAGAAAACTAAATTCTCCACGACAGACGTGTCAATGGCCTATGTGTTTATTTCTTATTGATTTGATAAGAAATCTAAGTTCATGTACAGGGGAGAAAACTAAATTATCCACGAAATTCTGTCCCTTGCTCCTCTAATTCCTGCCCGTATTAGAACTCACCTGTCTTCGCGTTCCTCTCTCGACTGTTCGTTGTACTATCTATCCCTCTGTGTCGTCCATGTCGTCTATTGCTCTGTGTCGTTGGCTGGATGTAGTTGATCGAGACTGAAAATTTGCTAACATTGAAATTATGAATCAAAGAGATAGAGGAGAAAATCAATAGATTTAGCATGAAGAAGTACTTGAGCGAGAAATAAAAATTGGATGTAAGCAACACAGGTTGGTCATATGCCATGAAAACCAGAGAGCCTAAAAAGAGAGTGAGGACTGCTCAGTGTGGCAGTGAAAGGAAAAACTGACTGTATTTCATCTGTCTAGTCTCATGTAGTCTGGGGGCGTGTCCTATTTGCTGTCATCAATTTGATTTCCCATAGAGATAAATGAAAGGTGTGAGTGTTTGCGGCAGAGATGAATGGTTAGAACATAGGCCGAGTTCTTCACATTCACAGTCTTTTGTGTTCGCACTTGTCGACATGACCTCTATTGACATATCTACCAAGTATAGCATTAACGGTTCTCTGGGAAATTTGTTTAACAAGTCCTACTTGTGTCCTAAGAGTTTTCGAATTGAAATTCTTCGCCTGTTAACCGAAGCTAAAAATGTGATGCAGATAATAATTTTGGGGGAAAGTCAATAACATAGATAGTAACCCAATTTTGAAACCACTTACCAATTTTCGAGTCTCCCTTCGTGTGATTGGCATATTTCCTCTTCGAAACATTCATCGAACCGTCTCAGTCTTCCGTCTTTCCTTTTGCCGTTGCGCTGACCGAACTTCTAGGAGATTGCGGCGCCCGGTGCTGGAAGCAAATCTAATTTATGCATGAATGATATAACACGATGCAGGAAATTAGAAGCATTGTAAGAAAACTTCAAAAAAGACATGTGAACCCATATGACGCTATTGGACAGAAAATTTTGAAAAAAAAAGGAGAAGATGTAATCGAGGTCATTCAGATCGACGAGTCTATATAACCTCAGATTACGCAGCGTTCTTCAAACAATGATCACGGAATAAATGCGAAAGTGGTAAGGGGTTTGAGTGACTTTCCCAAAGCTCTCGGCAAATTCATATCAAAATTCTGATAGGTGATAGTATTTTGAAAAATATTGTCACAGTTGTGAGAAGTCAACAAAAAACGAAAACTAGAGAGACTCGCATTTATGAAAAGAAGAGTAGGAAAATGGATTACGATTACTTCGATTTTCCTGTTGAGATCCCATAGGGCATTTTCGAGTATCTAATAAGGTTTTTTCAGCTTCTTAATTGTGTCTTCTATATATTTGAAATGAGAACTAACCTGAGTTTGAGGCACTTGATGACAATCCACTCTCCTTCATTCCAGATCCGTTTCTTTCTATCGTTTTGGTTGCTGATTTCTGTATGTAGTGGGTTGTTGTAGTTGAATGTGTCTGAAATTTCATTAATATTGAAATCAGAAATTATCTCGAATAAAAAAGTCGATAAAAAAGAAATATGAATAATTCAATGGTAACAGTCATGCAATGAACGCTTAAATGAAATGAATCAATGAATTAGAAGTTCAATTCAGGAATTTACTAATCAAGCTGAAAAAGGGGATGAGGGTGTCTGGTACAAAAGAAAGAGAGTTTGAAAGACATACTAGTAGACCGAGATGAAAGAAATTTTGGAAAATGCGGGCACATAAAGTGAGGACTGCTCGATGAGGGAGAGAAAGGGACAACAGACTGTATTCCAATCATTTACCCTTCCCTGATCAGAAGAGCGGGTTTGAATTACTGCCTCCGGGAAGATGACACAAGAAGATACGGGGGCAGATGGAATTAGGTGGAGAAAAATGAGCATGTCAATAGGCCAAGTGACAGACAACGTGAGAATTAGTTGACATGTTATCATCGGATTACGACATGTGTTGTTTGTTCGTTCTACCGCAATGGGAAATAATATTAATAATAATAAAACTAGGGGTCCGGGAATCAAAAAGAAATGTAGAAAAAGTTAGAACGTGTTTGAAAGAGTGTCTATATCTATTTTTCATATATTTTCATTGGAAAAAACCATTTCACGCTAAGACTCAAACAGTTTCTGATTATTTATTTATTCTCTTCTTTTTCAGTTCTCCCATTTTTCCCCTAATACCTTCTGACATACTACCTTTCTATCTTTTATTTTTCTTTCTCACCTGACCTATTGTCTCGCGAGGGGCTTGATCTGGTTTTTCAAATCTTTTGTTGTCGGTATTAGTTATGGATATGTGTTTTCATATTTTCTATTCCCTGACCCCTAGTGTTATTAATATTATTTCCCATTGCGGTAGAACAAACAAACAACACATGTCGTAATCCGATGTTAACATGTCAACTAATTCTCACGTTGTCTGTCACTTGGCCTATTGACATGCTCATTTTTCTCTACCTAATTCCATCTGCCCCCGTATCTTCTTGTGTCATCTTCCCGGAGGCAGTAATTCAAACCCGCTCTTCTGATCAGGGAAGGGTAAATGATTGGAATACAGTCTGTTGTCCCTTTCTCTCCCTCATCGAGCAGTCCTCACTTTATGTGCCCGCATTTTCCAAAACTTCTTTCATCCCGGTCTACTAGTATCAAACTCTCTCTCTTTTGTACCAGACACCCTCATCCCCTTTTTCAGCTTGATTAGTAAATTCCTGAATTGAACTTCTAATTCATTGATTCATTTCATTCGAACGTCCATTGCACGAATAGAGACTCGAAACTTGGTTAGCGCTTTCGAAATTGGGTTACTGTCTATTTTATTGATCATTATTATCTGCATCAGAGGGTTGATTTCGGTTTATTGGTGGAGGTCAAGGGTCACGAGTAGGATGTTGGATATATTTCTCAAAGAACCGTTTATACAATAGTTGGTAGATATGTCGATTGAGGTGATGTGGACAGGTGCGGACACAAAGGATTAACTAACTATTAATGTGAAAAAGGCGGTCTATTTTCTTTCTGTTATCCTCTACCGCTAACGCTCGCACCTGACGCTAATCATCATTGGGTAATCGAATTATTGACGGCAAATAGGACACGCCCCCAGACTACACGAGATTAGACAGATGAAATACAGTCAGTTGTTCCTTTCACTGCCACACTGAGCAGTCCTATCTTTTTGGGCTCTTATTTTTAAGTCACTAGGGTCGGCAGTTGGAGTTACATGTGACTCATGACCGTCCTCGCATTCCTTCTCTTCAAAATTCTTAAAATTATTTTGAATTAATTAGTGTTATGCTCTTCAAATTTTAACATTTTGAAGAATTAACTCTGCTCTCATCGAATTTTTATTTTCTTAATAGTGTTAACAAAAGATTCTGCTAACTTATCTCCATGGCAAATGCTCAACAGACGTCTCCATTTATATCTCTAAATGACTGCAATATATTTGAATCCACCCACTCTTCCTTTGCGTCCCCATCTCATTTAGTTTGGTGAGTCGTGCCGTAATTTTGTTTGAGAGTTTTCGTGAAATTGTTTTTTTGAAACCTTGAAATTTTTTTTATTCCAGCCGAAAAGCACACGACATTCAACCACGTTGCTAGGTTGTAACATATGGAACGACGACCAAGAAATAAAAAGCAGGAACTGCGATCACAATCCTACAAATGGAATCAATTCGTCGAGCACTTTCTATACGAAGTAAGTTTCTCCCCTGTTGATACACATTATATACAAGAAAAGAAATAAACACATAGGCCATTGACACGTCTGTCGTGGAGAATTTAGTCTTCTCCCCTGCAGATACACTTAGATTTCTTATCAAACCGATAAGAAATAAACACATAGGCCATTGACACGTCTGTCGTGGAGAATTTAGTCTTCTCCCCTGCAGATACTCTTAGATTTCTTATCGAACCGATAAGAAATGAACACATAGGCCATTGACACGTCTGTCGTGGAGAATTTAGTCTTCTCCCCTGCAGATACACTTAGATTTCTTATCAAACCGATAAGAAATAAACACATAGGCCATTGACACGTCTGTCGTGGAGAATTTAGTCTTCTCCCCTGCAGATACACTTAGATTTCTTATCGAACCGATAAGAAATAAACACATAGGCCATTGACACGTCTGTCGTGGAGAATTTTGTCTTCTCCCCTGCAGATACACTTAGATTTCTTATCGAACCGATAAGAAATAAACACATAGGCCATTGACACGTCTGTCGTGGAGAATTTAGTCTTCTCCCTGCAGATACACTTAGATTTCTTATCAAACCGATAAGAAATAAACACATAGGCCATTGACACGTCTGTCGTGGAGAATTTAGTCTTCTCCCCTGCAGATACACTTAGATTTCTTATCGAACCGATAAGAAATAAACACATAGGCCATTGACACGTCTGTCGTGGAGAATTTTGTCTTCTCCCCTGCAGATACACTTAGATTTCTTATCGAACCGATAAGAAATAAACACATAGGCCATTGACACGTCTGTCGTGGAGAATTTAGTCTTCTCCCCTGCAGATACACTTAGATTTCTTATCAAACCGATAAGAAATAAACACATAGGCCATTGACACGTCTGTCGTGGAGAATTTAGTCTTCTCCCCTGCAGATACACTTAGATTTCTTATCAAACCGATAAGAAATAAACACATAGGCCATTGACACGTCTGTCGTGGAGAATTTAGTCTTCTCCCTGCAGATACACTTAGATTTCTTATCGAACCGATAAGAAATAAACACATAGGCCATTGACACGTCTGTCGTGGAGAATTTAGTCTTCTCCCCTGCAGATACTCTTAGATTTCTTATCGAACCGATAAGAAATGAACACATAGGCCATTGACACGTCTGTCGTGGAGAATTTAGTCTTCTCCCCTGCAGATACACTTAGATTTCTTATCAAACCGATAAGAAATAAACACATAGGCCATTGACACGTCTGTCGTGGAGAATTTAGTCTTCTCCCCTGCAGATACACTTAGATTTCTTATCGAACCGATAAGAAATAAACACATAGGCCATTGACACGTCTGTCGTGGAGAATTTTGTCTTCTCCCCTGCAGATACACTTAGATTTCTTATCGAACCGATAAGAAATAAACACATAGGCCATTGACACGTCTGTCGTGGAGAATTTTGTCTTCTCCCCTGCAGATACACTTAGATTTCTTATCGAACCGATAAGAAATAAACACATAGGCCATTGACACGTCTGTCGTGGAGAATTTTGTCTTCTCCCCTGCAGATACACTTAGATTTCTTATCGAACCGATGAGAAATAAACACATAGGCCATTGACACGTCTGTCGTGGAGAGTTTAGTCTTCTCCCCTGCAGATACACTTAGATTTCTTATCAAACCGATAAGAAATAAACACATAGGCCATTGACACGTCTGTCGTGGAGAATTTAGTCTTCTCCCCTGCAGATACACTTAGATTTCTTATCGAACCGATAAGAAATAAACACATAGGCCATTGACACGTCTGTCGTGGAGAATTTAGTCTTCTCCCCTGCAGATACACTTAGATTTCTTATCGAACCGATAAGAAATAAACACATAGGCCATTGACACGTCTGTCGTGGAGAATTTAGTTTTCTCCCCTGCAGATACACTTAGATTTCTTATCGAACCGATAAGAAATAAACACATAGGCCATTGACACGTCTGTCGTGGAGAATTTAGTCTTCTCCCCTGCAGATACACTTAGATTTCTTATCGAACCGATAAGAAATAAACACATAGGCCATTGACACGTCTGTCGTGGAGAATTTAGTCTTCTCCCCTGCAGATACACTTAGATTTCTTATCGAACCGATAAGAAATAAACACATAGGCCATTGACACGTCTGTCGTGGAGAATTTAGTTTTCTCCCCTGCAGATACACTTAGATTTCTTATCGAACCGATAAGAAATAAACACATAGGCCATTGACACGTCTGTCGTGGAGAATTTAGTCTTCTCCCCTGCAGATACACTTAGATTTCTTATCGAACCGATAAGAAATAAACACATAGGCCATTGACACGTCTGTCGTGGAGAATTTAGTCTTCTCCCCTGCAGATACACTTAGATTTCTTATGGAACCGATAAGAAATAAACACATAGGCCATTGACACGTCTGTCGTGGAGAATTTAGTCTTCTCCCCTGCAGATACACTTAGATTTCTTATCAAACCGATAAGAAATAAACACATAGGCCATTGACACGTCTGTCGTGGAGAATTTAGTCTTCTCCCCTGCAGATACACTTAGATTTCTTATCGAACCGATAAGAAATAAACACATAGGCCATTGACACGTCTGTCGTGGAGAATTTAGTCTTCTCCCCTGCAGATACACTTAGATTTCTTATCGAACCGATAAGAAATAAACACATAGGCCATTGACACGTCTGTCGTGGAGAATTTAGTCTTCTCCCCTGCAGATACACTTAGATTTCTTATCAAACCGATAAGAAATAAACACATAGGCCATTGACACGTCTGTCGTGGAGAATTTAGTTTTCTCCCCTGCAGATACACTTAGATTTCTTATCAAACCGATAAGAAATAAACACATAGGCCATTGACACGTCTGTCGTGGAGAATTTAGTTTTCTCCCTGCAGATACACTTAGATTTCTTATCGAACCGATAAGAAATAAACACATAGGCCATTGACACGTCTGTCGTGGAGAATTTAGTCTTCTCCCCTGCAGATACACTTAGATTTCTTATCGAACCGATAAGAAATAAACACATAGGCCATTGACACGTCTGTCGTGGAGAATTTTGTCTTCTCCCCTGCAGATACACTTAGATTTCTTATCGAACCGATGAGAAATAAACACATAGGCCATTGACACGTCTGTCGTGGAGAGTTTAGTCTTCTCCCCTGCAGATACACTTAGATTTCTTATCAAACCGATAAGAAATAAACACATAGGCCATTGACACGTCTGTCGTGGAGAATTTTGTCTTCTCCCCTGCAGATACACTTAGATTTCTTATCAAACCGATAAGAAGTAAACACATATGCCATTGACACGTCTGTCGTGGAGAATTTAGTCTTCTCCCCTGCAGATACACTTAGATTTCTTATCGAACCGATAAGGAATAAACACATAGGCCATTGACACGTCTGTCGTGGAGAATTTAATCTTCTCCCCTGCAGATACACTTACATAGATTTTGTCATGATCTTCAGTCAGATCATGAGTTAACAAAAGAGCTCGATTTTTGAATTCTTTTGTTATGATTTCAAAGGGCTTTTTTATATATTTTGTATAGGCTTTGTCGTATATATTCTATAGGTTTTGTTGTTAAGTTTTTTGTCATGCTAATATGACTCTTATATATATACTCTCCTCCATTGGGTTATTCATTCTCTTCTATTCTACAATAAAAGATTCTTGGGAAAAGCTCTCCTTCTTCGTCTTCTTCTTCGCCTTCGGCTTCTCCTTCGTCTTCGCCTTCGTCTTCGTCGTTGTATTCGCTAGTTCGTCAGTCAGATTCCATAAGGGAATCGTGACTTCTGTGAAGCTTCTCATTGGGAGATCTTTACAATTGGTGACCCAGCAAAATGAGTGGACGTATCCGCACAGAAATTGGACTTGCAAAGAAAAGACTCAAGGATGCGTTGGATGCTAATCTCGTTACAGTCGATTCTCTCAAGGATACCTCCTTGGACATTGTCTACGATGAGACCATCGAGAGTGTGGATTTGGCAGCTACCCTTCGGACTGAGAAAGAGAGGATCCTGCAATTACACCAACGATGGGTCAATCTCAGCAAAGATGATCCAGCAGAACAACAACAAATGGACAGCTATAAAACTCGTCTCGGAGACTATATGGAGAGTATTGGAACAACGCTACACGCACTTTGTACTCTTCATCGCAGCAGGTCATCATCTCCTGAAGAGTATCCTGTCTTCGACTTGTCAACACCTCCAGCACTAACTACACTTCCACCAGAATCAACCGCAATGGGCAAACCACTGGCAATGGGCACGCTATGGAATCTTCTACCGTCAATGCAATGGGCAAAAATCTGGCAATGGGCCACAACATGGAGAATACTACTGCAATGGGCACAGATATTCTTCCTGCTAATACTACTCTTCCTCCTATTCCTACTATTCCTACTAATCCTACTACTCTCCCCCCTACTCTTCCTCCTACTCTTCCTCCCCAATACAATCATCCAGCAATTACTCTACCTCTTCAACAACCTACCCCACCTACTACCGAATATCGTATCATCAATGCTTCACAAGGAATCAATGTGACTCTGCCGAGCATCAAACTTCCAACGTTCAATGGGAACCATTTGGAATATGCTTCGTTCATGGATCTCTTCTTCACTCTTATTGGTCAAAAGGACATCGACGATGTCGTCAAGATGCAATACCTGTATCTGCAGGGGAGAAAACTAAATTCTCCACGACAGACGTGTCAATGGCTTATGTGTTTATTTCTTATCGGTTCGATAAGAAATCTAATGATATCTGCAGGGGAGAAAACTAAATTCTCCACGACAGACGTGTCAATGGCCTATGTGTTTATTTCTTATCGGTTTGATAAGAAATCTAATGATATCTGCAGGGGAGAAGACTAAATTCTCCACGACAGACGTGTCAATGGCCTATGTGTTTATTTCTTATCGGTTTGATAAGAAATCTAAGTGTATCTGCAGGGGAGAAGACTAAATTCTCCACGACAGACGTGTCAATGGCCTATGTGTTTATTTATTATCGGTTCGATAAGAAATCTAAGTGCATCTGCAGGGGAGAAGACTAAATTCTCCACGACAGACGAGTCAATGGTCTATGTGTTTATTTCTTATCGGTTCGATAAGAAATCTAAGTGTATCTGCAGGGGAGAAGACAAAATTCTCCACGACAGACGTGTCAATGGCCTATGTGTTTATTTCTTATCGGTTCGATAAGAAATCTAAGTGTATCTGCAGGGGAGAAGACAAAATTCTCCACGACAGACGTGTCAATGGCCTATGTGTTTATTTCTTATCAATTTGATAAGAAATCTAATGATATCTGCAGGGGAGAAAACTAAATTCTCCACGACAGACGTGTCAACGGCCTATGTGTTTATTTCTTATCAATTTGATAAGAAATCTAATGATATCTGCAGGGGAGAAAACTAAATTCTCCACGACAGACGTGTCAACGGCCTATGTGTTTATTTCTTATCAATTTGATAAGAAATCTAATGATATCTGCAGGGGAGAAAACTAAATTCTCCACGACAGACGTGTCAACGGCCTATATGTTTATTTCTTATCGGTTTGATAAGAAATCTAATGATATCTGCAGGGAGAAAACTAAATTCTCCACGACAGACGTGTCAACGGCCTATATGTTTATTTCTTATCGGTTTGATAAGAAATCTAATGATATCTGCAGGGGAGAAAACTAAATTCTCCACGACAGACGTGTCAATGGCCTATGTGTTTATTTCTTATCAATTTGATAAGAAATCTAATGATATCTGCAGGGGAGAAAACTAAATTCTCCACGACAGACGTGTCAACGGCCTATGTGTTTATTTCTTATCAATTTGATAAGAAATCTAATGATATCTGCAGGGAGAAAACTAAATTCTCCACGACAGACGTGTCAACGGCCTATGTGTTTATTTCTTATCAATTTGATAAGAAATCTAATAATATCTGCAGGGGAGAAAACTAAATTCTCCACGACAGACGTGTCAACGGCCTATGTGTTTATTTCTTATCAATTTGATAAGAAATCTAATGATATCTGCAGGGGAGAAAACTAAATTCTCCACGACAGACGTGTCAACGGCCTATGTGTTTATTTCTTATCAATTTGATAAGAAATCTAAGTGTATCTGCAGGGGAGAAAACTAAATTCTCCACGACAGACGTGTCAACGGCCTATATGTTTATTTCTTATCGGTTTGATAAGAAATCTAAGTGTATCTGCAGAAGAGAAAACTAAATTCTTCACGACAGACGTGTCAACGGCCTATATGTTTATTTCTTATCGGTTTGATAAGAAATCTAATGATATCTGCAGGGGAGAAAACTAAATTCTCCACGACAGACGTGTCAATGGCCTATGTGTTTATTTCTTATCAATTTGATAAGAAATCTAATGATATCTGCAGGGGAGAAAACTAAATTCTCCACGACAGACGTGTCAACGGCCTATGTGTTTATTTCTTATCAATTTGATAAGAAATCTAATGATATCTGCAGGGGAGAAAACTAAATTCTCCACGACAGACGTGTCAACGGCCTATGTGTTTATTTCTTATCAATTTGATAAGAAATCTAATGATATCTGCAGGGGAGAAAACTAAATTCTCCACGACAGACGTGTCAACGGCCTATATGTTTATTTCTTATCGGTTTGATAAGAAATCTAATGATATCTGCAGGGGAGAAAACTAAATTCTCCACGACAGACGTGTCAACGGCCTATATGTTTATTTCTTATCGGTTTGATAAGAAATCTAATGATATCTGCAGGGGAGAAAACTAAATTCTCCACGACAGACGTGTCAACGGCCTATATGTTTATTTCTTATCGGTTTGATAAGAAATCTAATGATATCTGCAGGGAGAAAACTAAATTCTCCACGACAGACGTGTCAACGGCCTATATGTTTATTTCTTATCGGTTTGATAAGAAATCTAATGATATCTGCAGGGGAGAAAACTAAATTCTCCACGACAGACGTGTCAATGGCCTATGTGTTTATTTCTTATCAATTTGATAAGAAATCTAATGATATCTGCAGGGGAGAAAACTAAATTCTCCACGACAGACGTGTCAACGGCCTATGTGTTTATTTCTTATCAATTTGATAAGAAATCTAATGATATCTGCAGGGGAGAAAACTAAATTCTCCACGACAGACGTGTCAACGGCCTATGTGTTTATTTCTTATCAATTTGATAAGAAATCTAATGATATCTGCAGGGGAGAAAACTAAATTCTCCACGACAGACGTGTCAACGGCCTATGTGTTTATTTCTTATCAATTTGATAAGAAATCTAATGATATCTGCACGGGAGAAAACTAAATTCTCCACGACAGACGTGTCAACGGCCTATGTGTTTATTTTTTATCAATTTGATAAGAAATCTAAGTGTATCTGCAGGGGAGAAAACTAAATTCTCCACGACAGACGTGTCAACGGCCTATATGTTTATTTCTTATCGGTTTGATAAGAAATCTAAGTGTATCTGCAGAAGAGAAAACTAAATTCTTCACGACAGACGTGTCAACGGCCTATATGTTTATTTCTTATCGGTTTGATAAGAAATCTAATGATATCTGCAGGGGAGAAAACTAAATTCTCCACGACAGACGTGTCAACGGCCTATGTGTTTATTTTGTAAAATACCATATTGCGCCTGCTCTGTATTTTATACATTTCTGTCTGTTTAGGTACACATTTAGTTTATGATTGCAATCATTTATTTCCCGGTATAGCAAGGAGAAGGACTTGCCGTCCTTCACCCGCACCAGTATAGAAACTAAAAATTGTAAAGAGGGGGAAACGGGACTTTCGGCCGGCCGCGTGGTTGTTTACGTCTCGCTGAGCCGAGAGCAATACGTCATCTCAGTCGAGAGAGAACCCGAGGAAAAGAGAGTAGAGACAGGTCAGAGACTGGCCTGTGACATCCTCCCCTCTTTGGAAAGATGGTTTCGTCCTCGAAACTCTATGAAAGAGAACAAGTAAAAAACCACTTTTCCGCAGGGTTTCCCTAAGGCTCTCCCCTCCTCTCGAGAACTGCTTCGTCCCGAAGCTTCAACCAACTTGGAATTTAAAAGTGGTTGGTAACTTGGAGTGGAAACAGTCCACAAGAGCCTAAAACAGAAAACAAACTATAAAACAACGTAAAATACACAAAAATAAACAGACGTCATCAAGGTCTCAAATACAAAAATCAGATTCTCATAGTGTCTTATTGCCCTAATCTTATCTAGTGACCGAAGTTTCGTCAAACTGACGGCGTTAGGAAGTTGCGGAACATACAACAATAAACTATGATGTTTTGAGGCGAGTATCTACAAGAAGAAAATCAAACATTCTAAAAATAAAAATAAATTTGAAGCTGTGTTATACAATTCAATTAACAATTGGGGGACAATCTTCTCAATTATTGGTTCTATTCAAATCAGACTCATTTTAGTTGTTGAAATTTTTGAACACTCAATTACTTAATGACCATGCGCTTCCGCGCATGTGCTCATCCGCTCATTATCCTACACTCACTCTAGTGACTTTTCGTCTCAACTAGGGGTGGGAAATTTTTCAAAATGGTATTAAGATAAATTATAACGATATTTACTTTCCTTTCCGGCATGAAGATTCCCATAACAGCTTTTCACATCAGGCCAATCCTTTTCCAGTGATTGAAGCCAAAACAATCCGAATCCAAAATCCGCGATTGATTGAAATCGAGAACATCGCAACTGCATTGCACTGAGACTGACGACGATGAATATTATAGTAATAAAATAGAAGTTATAGAATGCATAGTAGAAATGGGTGGGTAGTGGAGGGTTCAAATAGGTGTGGTTGGTGGTTCCATGGGTGTAGCGGTGTAGTGGTAGCACTTCAGGTACTTGAATCCTACGACACCTGAGATCGCGGATGATAAAGTTGAATAATAGGGCGCCAACTTTATCACCCTACTCGAGGTGGGACTTCCATGTAAAATACCAGATTGCGCCTGCTCTGTATTTTATACATTTCTGTCTGTTTAGGTACACATTTAGTTTAAGATTGCAATCATTTATTTCCCGGTATAGCAAGGAGAAGGACTTGCCGTCCTTCACCCGCACCAGTATAGAAACTAAAAATTGTAAAGAGGGGGAAAAGGGACTCTCGGCCGGCCGCGTGGTTGTTTACGCCTCGCTGAGCCGAGAGCAATACGTCATCTCAGTCGAGAGAGAACCCGAGGAAAAGAGAGTAGAGACAGGTCAGAGACTGGCCTGTGACAATTTCTTATCAATTTGATAAGAAATCTAATGATATCTGCAGGGGAGAAAACTAAATTCTCCACGACAGACGTGTCAACGGCCTATGTGTTTATTTCTTATCGGTTTGATAAGAAATCTAAGTGTATCTGCAGGGGAGAAAACTAAATTCTCCACGACAGACGTGTCAACGGCCTATATGTTTATTTCTTATCGGTTTGATAAGAAATCTAAGTGTATCTGCAGGGGAGAAAACTAAATTCTCCACGACAGACGTGTCAACGGCCTATGTGTTCATTTCTTATCGGTTTGATAAGAAATCTAAGTGTATCTGCAGGGGAGAAGACTAAATTCTCCACGACAGACGTGTCAACGGCCTATGTGTTTATTTCTTATCGGTTTGATAAGAAATCTAAGTGTATCTGCAGGGGAGAAAACTAAATTCTCCACGACAGACGTGTCAACGGCCTATATGTTTATTTCTTATCGGTTTGATAAGAAATCTAAGTGTATCTGCAGGGGAGAAAACTAAATTCTCCACGACAGACGTGTCAACGGCCTATATGTTTATTTCTTATCGGTTTGATAAGAAATCTAAGTGTATCTGCAGGGGAGAAAACTAAATTCTCCACGACAGACGTGTCAACGGCCTATATGTTTATTTCTTATCGGTTTGATAAGAAATCTAAGTGTATCTGCAGGGAGAAAACTAAATTCTCCACGACAGACGTGTCAACGGCCTATGTGTTCATTTCTTATCGGTTTGATAAGAAATCTAAGTGTATCTGCAGGGGAGAAGACTAAATTCTCCACGACAGACGTGTCAACGGCCTATGTGTTTATTTCTTATCGGTTTGATAAGAAATCTAAGTGTATCTGCAGGGGAGAAAACTAAATTCTCCACGACAGACGTGTCAACGGCCTATATGTTTATTTCTTATCGGTTTGATAAGAAATCTAAGTGTATCTGCAGGGGAGAAAACTAAATTCTCCACGACAGACGTGTCAACGGCCTATATGTTTATTTCTTATCGGTTTGATAAGAAATCTAAGTGTATCTGCAGGGGAGAAAACTAAATTCTCCACGACAGACGTGTCAACGGCCTATATGTTTATTTCTTATCGGTTTGATAAGAAATCTAAGTGTATCTGCAGAGGAGAAAACTAAATTCTCCACGACAGACGTGTCAACGGCCTATATGTTTATTTCTTATCGGTTTGATAAGAAATCTAAGTGTATCTGCAGGGAGAAAACTAAATTCTCCACGACAGACGTGTCAACGGCCTATATGTTTATTTCTTATCGGTTTGATAAGAAATCTAAGTGTATCTGCAGGGGAGAAGACTAAATTCTCCACGACAGACGTGTCAATGGCCTATGTGTTTATTTCTTATCGGTTTGATAAGAAATCTAAGTGTATCTGCAGGGGAGAAAACTAAATTCTCCACGACAGACGTGTCAACGGCCTATGTGTTTATTTCTTATCGGTTTGATAAGAAATCTAAGTGTATCTGCAGGGGAGAAGACTAAATTCTCCACGACAGACGTGTCAACGGCCTATATGTTTATTTCTTATCGGTTTGATAAGAAATCTAAGTGTATCTGCAGGGGAGAAGACTAAATTCTCCACGACAGACGTGTCAACGGCCTATGTGTTTATTTCTTATCGGTTTGATAAGAAATCTAAGTGTATCTGCAGGGGAGAAGACTAAATTCTCCACGACAGACGTGTCAACGGCCTATATGTTTATTTCTTATCGGTTTGATAAGAAATCTAAGTGTATCTGCAGGGAGAAAACTAAATTCTCCACGACAGACGTGTCAACGGCCTATGTGTTTATTTCTTATCGGTTTGATAAGAAATCTAAGTGTATCTGCAGGGAGAAAACTAAATTCTCCACGACAGACGTGTCAATGGCCTATGTGTTTATTTCTTATCGGTTTGATAAGAAATCTAAGTGTATCTGCAGGGGAGAAGACTAAATTCTCCACGACAGACGTGTCAACGGCCTATATGTTTATTTCTTATCGGTTTGATAAGAAATCTAAGTGTATCTGCAGGGGAGAAGACTAAATTCTCCACGACAGACGTGTCAACGGCCTATATGTTTATTTCTTATCGGTTTGATAAGAAATCTAAGTGTATCTGCAGGGGAGAAAACTAAATTCTCCACGACAGACGTGTCAACGGCCTATGTGTTTATTTCTTATCGGTTTGATAAGAAATCTAAGTGTATCTGCAGGGAGAAGACTAAATTCTCCACGACAGACGTGTCAACGGCCTATGTGTTTATTTCTTATCGGTTTGATAAGAAATCTAAGTGTATCTGCAGGGGAGAAAACTAAATTCTCCACGACAGACGTGTCAACGGCCTATGTGTTCATTTCTTATCGGTTTGATAAGAAATCTAAGTGTATCTGCAGGGGAGAAAACTAAATTCTCCACGACAGACGTGTCAACGGCCTATGTGTTCATTTCTTATCGGTTTGATAAGAAATCTAAGTGTATCTGCAGGGGAGAAAACTAAATTCTCCACGACATTCTGTCCCTTGCTCCTCTAATTCCTGCCCGTATTAGAACTCACCTGTCTTCGCGTTCCTCTCTCGACTGTTCGTTGTACTATCTATCCCTCTGTGTCGTCCATGTCGTCTATTGCTCTGTGTCGTTGGCTGGATGTAGTTGATCGAGACTGAAAATTTGCTAACATTGAAATTATGAATCAAAGAGATAGAGGAGAAAATCAATAGATTTAGCATGAAGAAGTACTTGAGCGAGAAATAAAAATTGGATGTAAGCAACACAGGTTGGTCATATGCCATGAAAACCAGAGAGCCTAAAAAGAGAGTGAGGACTGCTCAGTGTGGCAGTGAAAGGAAAAACTGACTGTATTTCATCTGTCTAATCTCATGTAGTCTGGGGGCGTGTCCTATTTGCTGTCATCAATTTGATTTCCCATAGAGATAAGTGACAGGTGTGAGCGTTTCCGGCAGAGATGAAAAGAACATAGGCCGAGTTCTTCACATTCACAGTCAGTTAATTAATCTTTTGTGTTCGCACTTGTCGACATGACCTCTATTGACATATCTACCAAGTATAGCATTAACGGTTCTCTGGGAAGTTTTTTTAACAAGTCCTACTTGTGTCCTAAAAGTTTTCGAATTGAAATTCTTCGCCTGTTAACCGAAGCTAAAAATGTGATGCAGATAATAATTTTGGGGGAAAGTCAATAACATAGATAGTAACCCAATTTTGATACCACTTACCAATTTTCGAGTCTCCCTTCGTGTGATTGGCATATTTTCTCTTCGAAACATTCATCGAACCGTCTCAGTCTTCCGTCTTTCCTTTTGCCGTTGCGCTGACCGAACTTCTAGGAGATTGCGGCGCCCGGTGCTGGAAGCAAAATCTAATTTATGCATGAATGATATAACACGATGCAGGAAATTAGAAGCATTGTGAAAAAACTTTAAAAAAGACATGTGGACCCATATGACGCTATTGGACAGAAAATTTTGAAAAAAAAAGAAGAAGATGTAATCGAGGTCATTCAGATCGACGAGTCTATTAACCGTCAGATTACGCAGCGTTCTTCAAACAATGATCACGGAATAAATGCGAAAGTGGTAAGGGGTTTGAGTGACTTTCCCAAAGCTCTCGGCAAATTCATATCAAAATTCTGATAGGTGATAGTATTTTGAAAAATATTGTTACAGTTGTGAGAAGTCAACAAAAAACGAAAACTAGAGAGACTCGCATTTATGAAAAGAAGAGTAGGAAAAGGGATTACGTTTACTTCGATTTTCCTGTTGAGATCCCATGGGGCATTTTCGAGTGTCTGATAAAGTTTTCTCAGTTTCTTAATTGTGTCTTTTATATATTTGAAATGAAAACTAACCTGAGTTTGAGGCACTTGATGACAATCCACTCTCCTTCATTCCAGATCCGTTTCTTTCTATCGTTTTGGTTGCTGATTCCTGTATGTAGTGGGTTGTTGTAGTTGAATGTGTCTAAAATTTTATTAATATTGAAATCAGAAATTATCTCGAATAAAATAGTCGATAAAGGAGAAATATGAATAATTCAATGGTAACAGTCATGCAATGAACACTTAGATGAAATGAATCAATGAATTAGAAGTTCAATTCAGGAATTCATTAATCAAGCTGAAAAAGGGGATGAGGGTGTCTGGTACAAAAGAAAAGAGTTTGAAAGATATACTAGTAGACCGGGATGAAAGAAGTTTTAGAAAATGCGGGCACATAAAGAAAGGACTGCTCGATGAGGGAGTGAAAGGGACAACAGACTGTATTCCAATCATTTACCCTTCCCTGGTCAGAAGAGCGGGTTTGAATTACTGCCTCCGGGAAGATGACACAAGAAGATACGGGGGCAGATGGAATTAGGTGGAGAAAAATGAGCATGTCAATAGGCCAAGTGACAGACAACGTGAGAATTAGTTGACATGTTAACATCGGATTACGACATGTGTTGTTTGTTCGTTCTACCGCAATGGGAAATAATATTAATAACACTAGGGGTCAGAGAATAGAAAATATGAAAAGACATATCCATAACTAACACCGACAACAAAAGATTTGAAAAACCAAATCAAGCCCCTCGCGAGACAATAGGTCAGATGAGAAAGAAAAATAAAAGATAGAAAGGTAGTATGCCAGAAGGTATTAGGGGATAAATGGGAGAACTGAAAAAGAAGAGAATAAATAAATAAACAGAAACTGTTTGAGTCTTAGCGTCAAGTCATTTGACACAGTAATCTCTGTGATCGCAGTGATTGAAGTTTTAGACTAATTGGTAGAGGCCAAAACTGGGCATTTCCCATAACTTTTTTTCTGAAAGAGGTATCGACAAACGCTAACGCGCATCTAAACAAGCATGTTTTGTTTAGTATATGTGCAAAAATTCAGGTCATTTGACACAGTAGTCTCTGTGATCGCAGTGATTGAAGTTTTAGACTAATTGGTAGAGGCCAAAACTGCGCATTTCCCATAACTTTTTTCTAAAAGAGGTATCGACAAACGCTAACGCGCATCTGAACAAGCATGTTTTGTTCAGTATATGTGCAAAAATTCAGGTCATTTGACACAGTAGTCTCTGTGATCGCAGTGATTGAAGTTTTAGACTAATTGGTAGAGGCCAAAACTGCGCATTTCCCATAACTTTTTTCTAAAAGAGGTATCGACAAACGCTAACGCGCATCTGAACAAGCATGTTTTGTTTAGTATATGTGCAAAAATTCAGGTCATTTGACACAGTAGTCTCTGTGATCGCAGTGATTGAAGTTTTAGACTAATTGGTAGAGGCCAAAACTGCGCATTTCCCATAACTTTTTTTCTAAAAGAGGTATCGACAAACGCTAACGCGCATCTGAACAAGCATGTTTTGTTCAGTATATGTGCAAAAATTCAGGTCATTTGACACAGTAGTCTCTGTGATCGCAGTGATTGAAGTTTTAGACTAATTGGTAGAGGCCAAAACTGCGCATTTCCCATAACTTTTTTTCTGAAAGAGGTATCGACAAACGCTAACGCGCATCTGAACAAGCATGTTTTGTTTAGTATATGTGCAAAAATTCAGGTCATTTGACACAGTAGTCTCTGTGATCGCAGTGATTGAAGTTTTAGACTAATTGGTAGAGGCCAAAACTGCGCATTTCCCATAACTTTTTTCTAGAAGAGGTATCGACAAACGCTAACGCGCATCTGAACAACCATGTTTTGTTTAGTATATGTGCAAAAATTCAGGTCATTTGACACAGTAGTCTCTGTGATCGCAGTGATTGAAGTTTTAGACTAATTGGTAGAGGCCAAAACTGCGCATTTCCCATAACTTTTTTTCTAAAAGAGGTATCGACAAACGCTAACGCGCATCTGAACAACCATGTTTTGTTTAGTATATGTGCAAAAATTCAGGTCATTTGAACCAATAATCTCTGTGATCGCAGTGATTGAAGTTTCAGACTAATTGGTAGAGGCCAAAACTGCGCATTTCCCATAACTTTTTTTCTAGAAGAGGTATCGACAAACGCTAACGCGCATCTGAACAAGCATGTTTTGTTTAGTATATGTGCAAAAATTCAGGTCATTTGACACAGTAATCTCTGTGATCGCAGTGATTGAAGTTTCAGACTAATTGGTAGAGGCCAAAACTGCGCATTTCCCATAACTTTTTTTCTAAAAGAGGTATCGACAAACGCTAACGCGCATCTGAACAAGCATGTTTTGTTTAGTATATGTGCAAAAATTCAGGTCATTTGACACAGTAGTCTCTGTGATCGCAGTGATTGAAGTTTTAGACTAATTGGTAGAGGCCAAAACTGCGCATTTCCCATAACTTTTTTCTAAAAGAGGTATCGACAAACGCTAACGCGCATCTGAACAAGCATGTTTTGTTCAGTATATGTGCAAAAATTCAGGTCATTTGACACAGTAATCTCTGTGATCGCAGTGATTGAAGTTTTAGACTAATTGGTAGAGGCCAAAACTGCGCATTTCCCATAACTTTTTTCTAAAAGAGGTATCGACAAACGCTAACGCGCATCTGAACAACCATGTTTTGTTTAGTATATGTGCAAAAATTCAGGTCATTTGACACAGTAATCTCTGTGATCGCAGTGATTGAAGTTTCAGACTAATTGGTAGAGGCCAAAACTGCGCATTTCCCATAACTTTTTTTCTAAAAGAAGTATCGACAAACGCTAACGCGCATCTGAACAAGCATGTTTCGTTTAGTATATGTGCAAAAATTCAGGTCATTTGACACAGTAGTGTTGTGGCGTGAACTAGCAATGGCCTAGCCTAGGGAACGTCTAACCCTGAGGTCACACGTGGCAAGAAGATCTGCCTATATAAGATGAAGAGAACTCTTAGTTGTTGATTCTCACCATGTAAATAAATGGTTTATAAGTTCCTTCTCCCGCCACCAGAGGACATAACAATTGGCGATCAGGATGAGATGAACCGACGCCCGGGGGCTTGGCATGCTGGACGGGACCGTTGGCTGGTGCGCCTTGGAGAAGGAAGAGGCGAAGAGATCCCGATGGACAACATCGTTAAAAAAGAGAAGCGGTAAGAAGGGTAGGAGAGCGAGGAGCTCAGGATCATAGGATCACCCGGAAGGAAGAAACCGTAGAAGCAGTAGCAGTAGAAGTAGAAGAAGAAGAACCAGCAGCAGCGCCGAGTGAAGATGGATCGAGGTACTCGTGCACCGATTTCGAATGGTAGATTTCGTGTGGAAGCTGAGAGATGCATAAGGAAATGTCATCTGCTGAAGATCGTTGGCTGAAGATCAGAGGATCGAAACAATGATGCGGACATGGGTCCCAAAGAAAAGGCTGTGGAGTCTAGGCAGCGGCTGTCGTGGAAGAATCGAAGATTCAAGACAGTAGACAAGTGGACTTTCATTTAAGAAAGGGAGGTGTTGTGGCGTGAACTAGCAATGGCCTAGCCTAGGGAACGTCTAACCCTGAGGTCACACGTGGCAAGAAGATCTGCCTATATAAGATGAAGAGAACTCTTAGTTGTTGATTCTCACCATGTAAATAAATGGTTTATAAGTCCCTTCTCCCGCCACCAGAGACATAACAAGTAGTCTCTGTGATCGCAGTGATTGAAGTTTTAGACTAATTGGTAGAGGCCAAAACTGCGCATTTCCCATAACTTTTTTTCTAAAAGAGGTATCGACAAACGCTAACGCGCATCTGAACAAGCATGTTTTGTTCAGTATATGTGCAAAAATTCAGGTCATTTGACACAGTAGTCTCTGTGATCGCAGTGATTGAAGTTTTAGACTAATTGGTAGAGGCCAAAACTGCGCATTTCCCATAACTTTTTTTCTAGAAGAAGTATCGACAAACGCTAACGCGCATCTGAACAAGCATGTTTCGTTTAGTATATATGCAAAAATTCAGGTCATTTGACACAGTAGTCTCTGTGATCGCAGTGATTGAAGTTTTAGACTAATTGGTAGAGGCCAAAACTGCGCATTTCCCATAACTTTTTTTCTAAAAGAGGTATCGACAAACGCTAACGCGCATCTGAACAAGCATGTTTTGTTTAGTATATGTGCAAAAATTCAGGTCATTTGACACAGTAGTCTCTGTGATCGCAGTGATTGAAGTTTTAGACTAATTGGTAGAGGCCAAAACTGCGCATTTCCCATAACTTTTTTTTAAAAGAGGTATCGACAAACGCTAACGCGCATCTGAACAAGCATGTTTTGTTTAGTATATGTGCAAAAATTCAGGTCATTTGACACAGTAGTCTCTGTGATCGCAGTGATTGAAGTTTTAGACTAATTGGTAGAGGCCAAAACTGCGCATTTCCCATAACTTTTTTTCTAAAAGAAGTATCGACAAACGCTAACGCGCATCTGAACAAGCATGTTTCGTTTAGTATATGTGCAAAAATTCAGGTCATTTGACGCAGTTGTCTCTGTGATCGCAGTGATTGAAGTTTTAGACTAATTGGTAGAGGCCAAAACTGCGCATTTCCCATAACTTTTGTTCTAAAAGAGGTATCGACAAACGCTAACGCGCATCTGAACAACCATGTTTTGTTCAGTATATGTGCAAAAATTCAGGTCATTTGACACAGTAATCTCTGTGGCGTGAACTAGCAATGGCCTAGCCTAGGGAACGTCTAACCCTGAGGTCACACGTGGCAAGAAGATCTGCCTATATAAGATGAAGAGAACTCTTAGTTGTTGATTCTCACCATGTAAATAAATGGTTTATAAGTTCCTTCTCCCGCCACCAGAGGACATAACAATTGGCGATCAGGATGAGATGAACCGACGCCCGGGGGCTTGGCATGCTGGACGGGACCGTTGGCTGGTGCGCCTTGGAGAAGGAAGAGGCGAAGAGATCCCGATGGACAACATCGTTAAAAAAGAGAAGCGGTAAGAAGGGTAGGAGAGCGAGGAGCTCAGGATCATAGGATCACCCGGAAGGAAGAAACCGTAGAAGCAGTAGCAGTAGAAGTAGAAGAAGAAGAACCAGCAGCAGCGCCGAGTGAAGATGGATCGAGGTACTCGTGCACCGATTTCGAATGGTAGATTTCGTGTGGAAGCTGAGAGATGCATAAGGAAATGTCATCTGCTGAAGATCGTTGGCTGAAGATCAGAGGATCGAAGCAATGATGCGGACATGGGTCCCAAAGAAAAGGCTGTGGAGTCTAGGCAGCGGCTGTCGTGGAAGAATCGAAGATTCAAGACAGTAGACAAGTGGACTTTCATTTAAGAAAGGGAGGTGTTGTGGCGTGAACTAGCAATGGCCTAGCCTAGGGAACGTCTAACCCTGAGGTCACACGTGGCAAGAAGATCTGCCTATATAAGATGAAGAGAACTCTTAGTTGTTGATTCTCACCATGTAAATAAATGGTTTATAAGTATCTTTCCAAACATCCAGAGTCATTTGACACAGTAATCTCTGTGATCGCAGTGATTGAAGTTTCAGACTAATTGGTAGAGGCCAAAACTGCGCATTTCCCATAACTTTTTTCTAAAAGAGGTATCGACAAACGCTAACGCGCATCTGAACAAGCATGTTTTGTTTAGTATATGTGCAAAAATTCAGGTCATTTGACACAGTAATCTCTGTGATCGCAGTGATTGAAGTTTCAGACTAATTGGTAGAGGCCAAAACTGCGCATTTCCCATAACTTTTTTTCTAAAAGAGGTATCGACAAACGCTAACGCGCATCTGAACAAGCATGTTTTGTTTAGTATATGTGCAAAAATTCAGGTCATTTGACACAGTAATCTCTGTGATCGCAGTGATTGAAGTTTCAGACTAATTGGTAGAGGCCAAAACTGCGCATTTCCCATAACTTTTTTCTAAAAGAGGTATCGACAAACGCTAACGCGCATCTGAACAAGCATGTTTTGTTTAGTATATGTGCAAAAATTCAGGTCATTTGACACAGTAATCTCTGTGATCGCAGTGATTGAAGTTTCAGACTAATTGGTAGAGGCCAAAACTGCGCATTTCCCATAACTTTTTTCTAAAAGAGGTATCGACAAACGCTAACGCGCATCTGAACAAGCATGTTTTGTTTAGTATATGTGCAAAAATTCAGGTCATTTGACACAGTAATCTCTGTGATCGCAGTGATTGAAGTTTCAGACTAATTGGTAGAGGCCAAAACTGCGCATTTCCCATAACTTTTTTCTAAAAGAGGTATCGACAAACGCTAACGCGCATCTGAACAAGCATGTTTTGTTTAGTATATGTGCAAAAATTCAGGTCATTTGACACAGTAATCTCTGTGATCGCAGTGATTGAAGTTTCAGACTAATTGGTAGAGGCCAAAACTGCGCATTTCCCATAACTTTTTTCTAAAAGAGGTATCGACAAACGCTAACGCGCATCTGAACAAGCATGTTTTGTTTAGTATATGTGCAAAAATTCAGGTCATTTGACACAGTAATCTCTGTGATCGCAGTGATTGAAGTTTCAGACTAATTGGTAGAGGCCAAAACTGCGCATTTCCCATAACTTTTTTCTAAAAGAGGTATCGACAAACGCTAACGCGCATCTGAACAAGCATGTTTTGTTTAGTATATGTGCAAAAATTCAGGTCATTTGACACAGTAATCTCTGTGATCGCAGTGATTGAAGTTTTAGACTAATTGGTAGAGGCCAAAACTGCGCATTTCCCATAACTTTTTTTCTAAAAGAGGTATCGACAAACGCTAACGCGCATCTGAACAAGCATGTTTTGTTTAGTATATGTGCAAAAATTCAGGTCATTTGACACAGTAATCTCTGTGATCGCAGTGATTGAAGTTTCAGACTAATTGGTAGAGGCCAAAACTGCGCATTTCCCATAACTTTTTTCTAAAAGAGGTATCGACAAACGCTAACGCGCATCTGAACAAGCATGTTTTGTTTAGTATATGTGCAAAAATTCAGGTCATTTGACACAGTAATCTCTGTGATCGCAGTGATTGAAGTTTCAGACTAATTGGTAGAGGCCAAAACTGCGCATTTCCCATAACTTTTTTCTAAAAGAGGTATCGACAAACGCTAACGCGCATCTGAACAAGCATGTTTTGTTTAGTATATGTGCAAAAATTCAGGTCATTTGACACAGTAATCTCTGTGATCGCAGTGATTGAAGTTTTAGACTAATTGGTAGAGGCCAAAACTGCGCATTTCCCATAACTTTTTTCTAAAAGAGGTATCGACAAACGCTAACGCGCATCTGAACAAGCATGTTTTGTTTAGTATATGTGCAAAAATTCAGGTCATTTGACACAGTAATCTCTGTGATCGCAGTGATTGAAGTTTCAGACTAATTGGTAGAGGCCAAAACTGCGCATTTCCCATAACTTTTTTCTAAAAGAGGTATCGACAAACGCTAACGCGCATCTGAACAAGCATGTTTTGTTTAGTATATGTGCAAAAATTCAGGTCATTTGACACAGTAATCTCTGTGATCGCAGTGATTGAAGTTTCAGACTAATTGGTAGAGGCCAAAACTGCGCATTTCCCATAACTTTTTTCTAAAAGAGGTATCGACAAACGCTAACGCGCATCTGAACAAGCATGTTTTGTTTAGTATATGTGCAAAAATTCAGGTCATTTGACACAGTAATCTCTGTGATCGCAGTGATTGAAGTTTCAGACTAATTGGTAGAGGCCAAAACTGCGCATTTCCCATAACTTTTTTCTAAAAGAGGTATCGACAAACGCTAACGCGCATCTGAACAAGCATGTTTTGTTTAGTATATGTGCAAAAATTCAGGTCATTTGACACAGTAATCTCTGTGATCGCAGTGATTGAAGTTTCAGACTAATTGGTAGAGGCCAAAACTGCGCATTTCCCATAACTTTTTTCTAAAAGAGGTATCGACAAACGCTAACGCGCATCTGAACAAGCATGTTTTGTTTAGTATATGTGCAAAAATTCAGGTCATTTGACACAGTAATCTCTGTGATCGCAGTGATTGAAGTTTCAGACTAATTGGTAGAGGCCAAAACTGCGCATTTCCCATAACTTTTTTCTAAAAGAGGTATCGACAAACGCTAACGCGCATCTGAACAAGCATGTTTTGTTTAGTATATGTGCAAAAATTCAGGTCATTTGACACAGTAATCTCTGTGATCGCAGTGATTGAAGTTTCAGACTAATTGGTAGAGGCCAAAACTGCGCATTTCCCATAACTTTTTTCTAAAAGAGGTATCGACAAACGCTAACGCGCATCTGAACAAGCATGTTTTGTTTAGTATATGTGCAAAAATTCAGGTCATTTGACACAGTAATCTCTGTGATCGCAGTGATTGAAGTTTCAGACTAATTGGTAGAGGCCAAAACTGCGCATTTCCCATAACTTTTTTCTAAAAGAGGTATCGACAAACGCTAACGCGCATCTGAACAAGCATGTTTTGTTTAGTATATGTGCAAAAATTCAGGTCATTTGACACAGTAATCTCTGTGATCGCAGTGATTGAAGTTTCAGACTAATTGGTAGAGGCCAAAACTGCGCATTTCCCATAACTTTTTTCTAAAAGAGGTATCGACAAACGCTAACGCGCATCTGAACAAGCATGTTTTGTTTAGTATATGTGCAAAAATTCAGGTCATTTGACACAGTAATCTCTGTGATCGCAGTGATTGAAGTTTCAGACTAATTGGTAGAGGCCAAAACTGCGCATTTCCCATAACTTTTTTCTAAAAGAGGTATCGACAAACGCTAACGCGCATCTGAACAAGCATGTTTTGTTTAGTATATGTGCAAAAATTCAGGTCATTTGACACAGTAATCTCTGTGATCGCAGTGATTGAAGTTTCAGACTAATTGGTAGAGGCCAAAACTGCGCATTTCCCATAACTTTTTTCTAGAAGAGGTATCGACAAACGCTAACGCGCATCTGAACAAGCATGTTTTGTTTAGTATATGTGCAAAAATTCAGGTCATTTGACACAGTAATCTCTGTGATCGCAGTGATTGAAGTTTCAGACTAATTGGTAGAGGCCAAAACTGCGCATTTCCCATAACTTTTTTCTAGAAGAGGTATCGACAAACGCTAACGCGCATCTGAACAAGCATGTTTTGTTTAGTATATGTGCAAAAATTCAGGTCATTTGACACAGTAATCTCTGTGATCGCAGTGATTGAAGTTTCAGACTAATTGGTAGAGGCCAAAACTGCGCATTTCCCATAACTTTTTTTCTAAAAGAGGTATCGACAAACGCTAACGCGCATCTGAACAAGCATGTTTTGTTTAGTATATGTGCAAAAATTCAGGTCATTTGACACAGTAATCTCTGTGATCGCAGTGATTGAAGTTTCAGACTAATTGGTAGAGGCCAAAACTGCGCATTTCCCATAACTTTTTTTTAGAAGAGGTATCGACAAACGCTAACGCGCATCTGAACAAGCATGTTTTGTTTAGTATATGTGCAAAAATTCAGGTCATTTGACACAGTAATCTCTGTGATCGCAGTGATTGAAGTTTCAGACTAATTGGTAGAGGCCAAAACTGCGCATTTCCCATAACTTTTTTTCTAAAAGAGGTATCGACAAACGCTAACGCGCATCTGAACAAGCATGTTTTGTTTAGTATATGTGCAAAAATTCAGGTCATTTGACACAGTAATCTCTGTGATCGCAGTGATTGAAGTTTCAGACTAATTGGTAGAGGCCAAAACTGCGCATTTCCCATAACTTTTTTTCTAAAAGAGGTATCGACAAACGCTAACGCGCATCTGAACAAGCATGTTTTGTTTAGTATATGTGCAAAAATTCAGGTCATTTGACACAGTAATCTCTGTGATCGCAGTGATTGAAGTTTCAGACTAATTGGTAGAGGCCAAAACTGCGCATTTCCCATAACTTTTTTTCTAAAAGAGGTATCGACAAACGCTAACGCGCATCTGAACAAGCATGTTTTGTTTAGTATATGTGCAAAAATTCAGGTCATTTGACACAGTAATCTCTGTGATCGCAGTGATTGAAGTTTCAGACTAATTGGTAGAGGCCAAAACTGCGCATTTCCCATAACTTTTTTTCTAAAAGAGGTATCGACAAACGCTAACGCGCATCTGAACAAGCATGTTTTGTTTAGTATATGTGCAAAAATTCAGGTCATTTGACACAGTAATCTCTGTGATCGCAGTGATTGAAGTTTCAGACTAATTGGTAGAGGCCAAAACTGCGCATTTCCCATAACTTTTTTCTAGAAGAGGTATCGACAAACGCTAACGCGCATCTGAACAAGCATGTTTTGTTTAGTATATGTGCAAAAATTCAGGTCATTTGACACAGTAATCTCTGTGATCGCAGTGATTGAAGTTTCAGACTAATTGGTAGAGGCCAAAACTGCGCATTTCCCATAACTTTTTTCTAAAAGAGGTATCGACAAACGCTAACGCGCATCTGAACAAGCATGTTTTGTTTAGTATATGTGCAAAAATTCAGGTCATTTGACACAGTAATCTCTGTGATCGCAGTGATTGAAGTTTCAGACTAATTGGTAGAGGCCAAAACTGCGCATTTCCCATAACTTTTTTCTAAAAGAGGTATCGACAAACGCTAACGCGCATCTGAACAAGCATGTTTTGTTTAGTATATGTGCAAAAATTCAGGTCATTTGACACAGTAATCTCTGTGATCGCAGTGATTGAAGTTTTAGACTAATTGGTAGAGGCCAAAACTGCGCATTTCCCATAACTTTTTTCTAAAAGAGGTATCGACAAACGCTAACGCGCATCTGAACAAGCATGTTTTGTTTAGTATATGTGCAAAAATTCAGGTCATTTGACACAGTAATCTCTGTGATCGCAGTGATTGAAGTTTCAGACTAATTGGTAGAGGCCAAAACTGCGCATTTCCCATAACTTTTTTCTAAAAGAGGTATCGACAAACGCTAACGCGCATCTGAACAAGCATGTTTTGTTTAGTATATGTGCAAAAATTCAGGTCATTTGACACAGTAATCTCTGTGATCGCAGTGATTGAAGTTTCAGACTAATTGGTAGAGGCCAAAACTGCGCATTTCCCATAACTTTTTTCTAGAAGAGGTATCGACAAACGCTAACGCGCATCTGAACAAGCATGTTTTGTTTAGTATATGTGCAAAAATTCAGGTCATTTGACACAGTAATCTCTGTGATCGCAGTGATTGAAGTTTCAGACTAATTGGTAGAGGCCAAAACTGCGCATTTCCCATAACTTTTTTCTAGAAGAGGTATCGACAAACGCTAACGCGCATCTGAACAAGCATGTTTTGTTTAGTATATGTGCAAAAATTCAGGTCATTTGACACAGTAATCTCTGTGATCGCAGTGATTGAAGTTTCAGACTAATTGGTAGAGGCCAAAACTGCGCATTTCCCATAACTTTTTTCTAGAAGAGGTATCGACAAACGCTAACGCGCATCTGAACAAGCATGTTTTGTTTAGTATATGTGCAAAAATTCAGGTCATTTGACACAGTAATCTCTGTGATCGCAGTGATTGAAGTTTTAGACTAATTGGTAGAGGCCAAAACTGCGCATTTCCCATAACTTTTTTCTAAAAGAGGTATCGACAAACGCTAACGCGCATCTGAACAAGCATGTTTTGTTTAGTATATGTGCAAAAATTCAGGTCATTTGACACAGTAATCTCTGTGATCGCAGTGATTGAAGTTTCAGACTAATTGGTAGAGGCCAAAACTGCGCATTTCCCATAACTTTTTTCTAGAAGAGGTATCGACAAACGCTAACGCGCATCTGAACAAGCATGTTTTGTTTAGTATATGTGCAAAAATTCAGGTCATTTGACACAGTAATCTCTGTGATCGCAGTGATTGAAGTTTCAGACTAATTGGTAGAGGCCAAAACTGCGCATTTCCCATAACTTTTTTCTAGAAGAGGTATCGACAAACGCTAACGCGCATCTGAACAAGCATGTTTTGTTTAGTATATGTGCAAAAATTCAGGTCATTTGACACAGTAATCTCTGTGATCGCAGTGATTGAAGTTTCAGACTAATTGGTAGAGGCCAAAACTGCGCATTTCCCATAACTTTTTTCTAGAAGAGGTATCGACAAACGCTAACGCGCATCTGAACAAGCATGTTTTGTTTAGTATATGTGCAAAAATTCAGGTCATTTGACACAGTAATCTCTGTGATCGCAGTGATTGAAGTTTCAGACTAATTGGTAGAGGCCAAAACTGCGCATTTCCCATAACTTTTTTCTAGAAGAGGTATCGACAAACGCTAACGCGCATCTGAACAAGCATGTTTTGTTTAGTATATGTGCAAAAATTCAGGTCATTTGACACAGTAATCTCTGTGATCGCAGTGATTGAAGTTTCAGACTAATTGGTAGAGGCCAAAACTGCGCATTTCCCATAACTTTTTTCTAAAAGAGGTATCGACAAACGCTAACGCGCATCTGAACAAGCATGTTTTGTTTAGTATATGTGCAAAAATTCAGGTCATTTGACACAGTAATCTCTGTGATCGCAGTGATTGAAGTTTCAGACTAATTGGTAGAGGCCAAAACTGCGCATTTCCCATAACTTTTTTCTAAAAGAGGTATCGACAAACGCTAACGCGCATCTGAACAAGCATGTTTTGTTTAGTATATGTGCAAAAATTCAGGTCATTTGACACAGTAATCTCTGTGATCGCAGTGATTGAAGTTTCAGACTAATTGGTAGAGGCCAAAACTGCGGCATTTACCGCATAACTTATTTGTCTAGTAAGAGGTCATCGGACAAACGCTAACGCGCATCTGAACAAGCATGTTTTGTTTAGTATATGTGCAAAAATTCAGGTCATTTGACACAGTAATCTCTGTGATCGCAGTGATTGAAGTTTTAGACTAATTGGTAGAGGCCAAAACTGCGCATTTCCCATAACTTTTTTCTAAAAGAGGTATCGACAAACGCTAACGCGCATCTGAACAAGCATGTTTTGTTTAGTATATGTGCAAAAATTCAGGTCATTTGACACAGTAATCTCTGTGATCGCAGTGATTGAAGTTTCAGACTAATTGGTAGAGGCCAAAACTGCGCATTTCCCATAACTTTTTTCTAAAAGAGGTATCGACAAACGCTAACGCGCATCTGAACAAGCATGTTTTGTTTAGTATATGTGCAAAAATTCAGGTCATTTGACACAGTAATCTCTGTGATCGCAGTGATTGAAGTTTCAGACTAATTGGTAGAGGCCAAAACTGCGCATTTCCCATAACTTTTTTCTAAAAGAGGTATCGACAAACGCTAACGCGCATCTGAACAAGCATGTTTTGTTTAGTATATGTGCAAAAATTCAGGTTATTTGACACAGTAATCTCTGTGATCGCAGTGATTGAAGTTTCAGACTAATTGGTAGAGGCCAAAACTGCGCATTTTCCATAACTTTTTTTCTAAAAGAGGTATCGACAAACGCTAACGCGCATCTGAACAAGCATGTTTTGTTTAGTATATGTGCAAAAATTCAGGTCATTTGACACAGTAATCTCTGTGATCGCAGTGATTGAAGTTTCAGACTAATTGGTAGAGGCCAAAACTGCGCATTTCCCATAACTTTTTTCTAGAAGAGGTATCGACAAACGCTAACACGCATCTGAACAAGCATGTTTTGTTTAGTATATGTGCAAAAATTCAGGTCATTTGACACAGTAATCTCTGTGATCGCAGTGATTGAAGTTTCAGACTAATTGGTAGAGGCCAAAACTGCGCATTTCCCATAACTTTTTTCTAAAAGAGGTATCGACAAACGCTAACGCGCATCTGAACAAGCATGTTTTGTTTAGTATATGTGCAAAAATTCAGGTCATTTGACACAGTAATCTCTGTGATCGCAGTGATTGAAGTTTTAGACTAATTGGTAGAGGCCAAAACTGCGCATTTCCCATAACTTTTTTCTAGAAGAGGTATCGACAAACGCTAACGCGCATCTGAACAAGCATGTTTTGTTTAGTATATGTGCAAAAATTCAGGTCATTTGACACAGTAATCTCTGTGATCGCAGTGATTGAAGTTTCAGACTAATTGGTAGAGGCCAAAACTGCGCATTTCCCATAACTTTTTTTCTAGAAGAGGTATCGACAAACGCTAACGCGCATCTGAACAAGCATGTTTTGTTTAGTATATGTGCAAAAATTCAGGTCATTTGACACAGTAATCTCTGTGATCGCAGTGATTGAAGTTTCAGACTAATTGGTAGAGGCCAAAACTGCGCATTTCCCATAACTTTTTTCTAGAAGAGGTATCGACAAACGCTAACGCGCATCTGAACAAGCATGTTTTGTTTAGTATATGTGCAAAAATTCAGGTCATTTGACACAGTAATCTCTGTGATCGCAGTGATTGAAGTTTCAGACTAATTGGTAGAGGCCAAAACTGCGCATTTCCCATAACTTTTTTTCTAGAAGAGGTATCGACAAACGCTAACGCGCATCTGAACAAGCATGTTTTGTTTAGTATATGTGCAAAAATTCAGGTCATTTGACACAGTAATCTCTGTGATCGCAGTGATTGAAGTTTCAGACTAATTGGTAGAGGCCAAAACTGCGCATTTCCCATAACTTTTTTCTAGAAGAGGTATCGACAAACGCTAACGCGCATCTGAACAAGCATGTTTTGTTTAGTATATGTGCAAAAATTCAGGTCATTTGACACAGTAATCTCTGTGATCGCAGTGATTGAAGTTTCAGACTAATTGGTAGAGGCCAAAACTGCGCATTTCCCATAACTTTTTTTCTAGAAGAGGTATCGACAAACGCTAACGCGCATCTGAACAAGCATGTTTTGTTTAGTATATGTGCAAAAATTCAGGTCATTTGACACAGTAATCTCTGTGATCGCAGTGATTGAAGTTTTAGACTAATTGGTAGAGGCCAAAACTGCGCATTTCCCATAACTTTTTTCTAGAAGAGGTATCGACAAACGCTAACGCGCATCTGAACAAGCATGTTTTGTTTAGTATATGTGCAAAAATTCAGGTCATTTGACACAGTAATCTCTGTGATCGCAGTGATTGAAGTTTCAGACTAATTGGTAGAGGCCAAAACTGCGCATTTCCCATAACTTTTTTTCTAGAAGAGGTATCGACAAACGCTAACGCGCATCTGAACAAGCATGTTTTGTTTAGTATATGTGCAAAAATTCAGGTCATTTGACACAGTAATCTCTGTGATCGCAGTGATTGAAGTTTCAGACTAATTGGTAGAGGCCAAAACTGCGCATTTCCCATAACTTTTTTTCTAGAAGAGGTATCGACAAACGCTAACGCGCATCTGAACAAGCATGTTTTGTTTAGTATATGTGCAAAAATTCAGGTCATTTGACACAGTAATCTCTGTGATCGCAGTGATTGAAGTTTCAGACTAATTGGTAGAGGCCAAAACTGCGCATTTCCCATAACTTTTTTCTAAAGAGGTATCGACAAACGCTAACGCGCATCTGAACAAGCATGTTTTGTTTAGTATATGTGCAAAAATTCAGGTCATTTGACACAGTAATCTCTGTGATCGCAGTGATTGAAGTTTTAGACTAATTGGTAGAGGCCAAAACTGCGCATTTCCCATAACTTTTTTCTAAAAGAGGTATCGACAAACGCTAACGCGCATCTGAACAAGCATGTTTTGTTTAGTATATGTGCAAAAATTCAGGTCATTTGACACAGTAATCTCTGTGATCGCAGTGATTGAAGTTTCAGACTAATTGGTAGAGGCCAAAACTGCGCATTTCCCATAACTTTTTTCTAGAAGAGGTATCGACAAACGCTAACGCGCATCTGAACAAGCATGTTTTGTTTAGTATATGTGCAAAAATTCAGGTCATTTGACACAGTAATCTCTGTGATCGCAGTGATTGAAGTTTCAGACTAATTGGTAGAGGCCAAAACTGCGCATTTCCCATAACTTTTTTTCTAGAAGAGGTATCGACAAACGCTAACGCGCATCTGAACAAGCATGTTTTGTTTAGTATATGTGCAAAAATTCAGGTCATTTGACATAGTAATCTCTGTGATCGCAGTGATTGAAGTTTTAGACTAATTGGTAGAGGCCAAAACTGCGCATTTCCCATAACTTTTTTCCTAGAAGAGGTATCGACAAACGCTAACGCGCATCTGAACAAGCATGTTTTGTTTAGTATATGTGCAAAAATTCAGGTCATTTGACACAGTAATCTCTGTGATCGCAGTGATTGAAGTTTTAGACTAATTGGTAGAGGCCAAAACTGCGCATTTCCCATAACTTTTTTTCTAAAAGAGGTATCGACAAACGCTAACGCGCATCTGAACAAGCATGTTTTGTTTAGTATATGTGCAAAAATTCAGGTCATTTGACACAGTAATCTCTGTGATCGCAGTGATTGAAGTTTCAGACTAATTGGTAGAGGCCAAAACTGCGCATTTCCCATAACTTTTTTCTAGAAGAGGTATCGACAAACGCTAACGCGCATCTGAACAAGCATGTTTTGTTTAGTATATGTGCAAAAATTCAGGTCATTTGACACAGTAATCTCTGTGATCGCAGTGATTGAAGTTTCAGACTAATTGGTAGAGGCCAAAACTGCGCATTTCCCATAACTTTTTTCTAGAAGAGGTATCGACAAACGCTAACGCGCATCTGAACAAGCATGTTTTGTTTAGTATATGTGCAAAAATTCAGGTCATTTGACACAGTAATCTCTGTGATCGCAGTGATTGAAGTTTCAGACTAATTGGTAGAGGCCAAAACTGCGCATTTCCCATAACTTTTTTTTAGAAGAGGTATCGACAAACGCTAACGCGCATCTGAACAAGCATGTTTTGTTTAGTATATGTGCAAAAATTCAGGTCATTTGACACAGTAATCTCTGTGATCGCAGTGATTGAAGTTTCAGACTAATTGGTAGAGGCCAAAACTGCGCATTTCCCATAACTTTTTTTCTAGAAGAGGTATCGACAAACGCTAACGCGCATCTGAACAAGCATGTTTTGTTTAGTATATGTGCAAAAATTCAGGTCATTTGACACAGTAATCTCTGTGATCGCAGTGATTGAAGTTTCAGACTAATTGGTAGAGGCCAAAACTGCGCATTTCCCATAACTTTTTTTCTAGAAGAGGTATCGACAAACGCTAACGCGCATCTGAACAAGCATGTTTTGTTTAGTATATGTGCAAAAATTCAGGTCATTTGACACAGTAATCTCTGTGATCGCAGTGATTGAAGTTTTAGACTAATTGGTAGAGGCCAAAACTGCGCATTTCCCATAACTTTTTTTCTAAAAGAGGTATCGACAAACGCTAACGCGCATCTGAACAAGCATGTTTTGTTTAGTATATGTGCAAAAATTCAGGTCATTTGACACAGTAATCTCTGTGATCGCAGTGATTGAAGTTTTAGACTAATTGGTAGAGGCCAAAACTGCGCATTTCCCATAACTTTTTTCTAAAAGAGGTATCGACAAACGCTAACGCGCATCTGAACAAGCATGTTTTGTTTAGTATATGTGCAAAAATTCAGGTCATTTGACACAGTAATCTCTGTGATCGCAGTGATTGAAGTTTCAGACTAATTGGTAGAGGCCAAAACTGCGCATTTCCCATAACTTTTTTTTAGAAGAGGTATCGACAAACGCTAACGCGCATCTGAACAACCATGTTTTGTTCAGTATATGTGCAAAAATTCAGGTCATTTGACACAGTAGTCTCTGTGATCGCAGTGATTGAAATTTTAGACTAATTCGGTTTGATAAGAAATCTAAGTGTGTCTGCAGGGGAGAAAACTAAATTCTCCACGACAGACGTGTCAACGGCCTATGTGTTTATTTCTTATCGGTTTGATAAGAAATCTAAGTGTATCTGCAGGGGAGAAAACTAAATTCTCCACGACAGACGTGTCAACGGCCTATGTGTTTATTTCTTATCGGTTTGATAAGAAATCTAAGTGTATCTGCAGGGGAGAAAACTAAATTCTCCACGACAGACGTGTCAACGGCCTATGTGTTTATTTCTTATCGGTTTGATAAGAAATCTAAGTGTATCTGCAGGGGAGAAAACTAAATTCTCCACGACAGACGTGTCAACGGCCTATGTGTTTATTTCTTATCGGTTTGATAAGAAATCTAAGTGTATCTGCAGGGGAGAAAACTAAATTCTCCACGACAGACGTGTCAACGGCCTATGTGTTTATTTCTTATCGGTTTGATAAGAAATCTAAGTGTATCTGCAGGGGAGAAAACTAAATTCTCCACGACAGACGTGTCAACGGCCTATGTGTTTATTTCTTATCGGTTTGATAAGAAATCTAAGTGTATCTGCAGGGGAGAAAACTAAATTCTCCACGACAGACGTGTCAACGGCCTATGTGTTTATTTCTTATCGGTTTGATAAGAAATCTAAGTGTATCTGCAGGGGAGAAAACTAAATTCTCCACGACAGACGTGTCAACGGCCTATGTGTTTATTTCTTATCGGTTTGATAAGAAATCTAAGTGTATCTGCAGGGAGAAAACTAAATTCTCCACGACAGACGTGTCAACGGCCTATGTGTTTATTTCTTATCGGTTTGATAAGAAATCTAAGTGTATCTGCAGGGGAGAAAACTAAATTCTCCACGACAGACGTGTCAACGGCCTATGTGTTTATTTCTTATCGGTTTGATAAGAAATCTAAGTGTATCTGCAGGGGAGAAAACTAAATTCTCCACGACAGACGTGTCAACGGCCTATGTGTTTATTTCTTATCGGTTTGATAAGAAATCTAAGTGTATCTGCAGGGGAGAAAACTAAATTCTCCACGACAGACGTGTCAACGGCCTATGTGTTTATTTCTTATCGGTTTGATAAGAAATCTAAGTGTATCTGCAGGGGAGAAAACTAAATTCTCCACGACAGACGTGTCAACGGCCTATGTGTTTATTTCTTATCGGTTTGATAAGAAATCTAAGTGTATCTGCAGGGGAGAAAACTAAATTCTCCACGACAGACGTGTCAACGGCCTATGTGTTTATTTCTTATCGGTTTGATAAGAAATCTAAGTGTATCTGCAGGGGAGAAAACTAAATTCTCCACGACAGACGTGTCAACGGCCTATGTGTTTATTTCTTATCGGTTTGATAAGAAATCTAAGTGTATCTGCAGGGGAGAAAACTAAATTCTCCACGACAGACGTGTCAACGGCCTATGTGTTTATTTCTTATCGGTTTGATAAGAAATCTAAGTGTATCTGCAGGGGAGAAAACTAAATTCTCCACGACAGACGTGTCAACGGCCTATGTGTTTATTTCTTATCGGTTTGATAAGAAATCTAAGTGTATCTGCAGGGGAGAAAACTAAATTCTCCACGACAGACGTGTCAACGGCCTATGTGTTTATTTCTTATCGGTTTGATAAGAAATCTAAGTGTATCTGCAGGGGAGAAAACTAAATTCTCCACGACAGACGTGTCAACGGCCTATGTGTTTATTTCTTATCGGTTTGATAAGAAATCTAAGTGTATCTGCAGGGGAGAAAACTAAATTCTCCACGACAGACGTGTCAACGGCCTATGTGTTTATTTCTTATCGGTTTGATAAGAAATCTAAGTGTATCTGCAGGGGAGAAAACTAAATTCTCCACGACAGACGTGTCAACGGCCTATGTGTTTATTTCTTATCGGTTTGATAAGAAATCTAAGTGTATCTGCAGGGGAGAAAACTAAATTCTCCACGACAGACGTGTCAACGGCCTATGTGTTTATTTCTTATCGGTTTGATAAGAAATCTAAGTGTATCTGCAGGGGAGAAAACTAAATTCTCCACGACAGACGTGTCAACGGCCTATGTGTTCATTTCTTATCGGTTTGATAAGAAATCTAAGTGTATCTGCAGGGGAGAAAACTAAATTCTCCACGACAGACGTGTCAACGGCCTATGTGTTTATTTCTTATCGGTTTGATAAGAAATCTAAGTGTATCTGCAGGGGAGAAAACTAAATTCTCCACGACAGACGTGTCAACGGCCTATGTGTTTATTTCTTATCGGTTTGATAAGAAATCTAAGTGTATCTGCAGGGGAGAAAACTAAATTCTCCACGACAGACGTGTCAACGGCCTATGTGTTTATTTCTTATCGGTTTGATAAGAAATCTAAGTGTATCTGCAGGGAGAAAACTAAATTCTCCACGACAGACGTGTCAACGGCCTATGTGTTTATTTCTTATCGGTTTGATAAGAAATCTAAGTGTATCTGCAGGGGAGAAAACTAAATTCTCCACGACAGACGTGTCAACGGCCTATGTGTTTATTTCTTATCGGTTTGATAAGAAATCTAAGTGTATCTGCAGGGGAGAAAACTAAATTCTCCACGACAGACGTGTCAACGGCCTATGTGTTTATTTCTTATCGGTTTGATAAGAAATCTAAGTGTATCTGCAGGGGAGAAAACTAAATTCTCCACGACAGACGTGTCAACGGCCTATGTGTTTATTTCTTATCGGTTTGATAAGAAATCTAAGTGTATCTGCAGGGGAGAAAACTAAATTCTCCACGACAGACGTGTCAACGGCCTATGTGTTTATTTCTTATCGGTTTGATAAGAAATCTAAGTGTATCTGCAGGGGAGAAAACTAAATTCTCCACGACAGACGTGTCAACGGCCTATGTGTTTATTTCTTATCGGTTTGATAAGAAATCTAAGTGTATCTGCAGGGGAGAAAACTAAATTCTCCACGACAGACGTGTCAACGGCCTATGTGTTTATTTCTTATCGGTTTGATAAGAAATCTAAGTGTATCTGCAGGGGAGAAAACTAAATTCTCCACGACAGACGTGTCAACGGCCTATGTGTTTATTTCTTATCGGTTTGATAAGAAATCTAAGTGTATCTGCAGGGGAGAAAACTAAATTCTCCACGACAGACGTGTCAACGGCCTATGTGTTTATTTCTTATCGGTTTGATAAGAAATCTAAGTGTATCTGCAGGGGAGAAAACTAAATTCTCCACGACAGACGTGTCAACGGCCTATGTGTTTATTTCTTATCGGTTTGATAAGAAATCTAAGTGTATCTGCAGGGGAGAAAACTAAATTCTCCACGACAGACGTGTCAACGGCCTATGTGTTTATTTCTTATCGGTTTGATAAGAAATCTAAGTGTATCTGCAGGGGAGAAAACTAAATTCTCCACGACAGACGTGTCAACGGCCTATGTGTTTATTTCTTATCGGTTTGATAAGAAATCTAAGTGTATCTGCAGGGGAGAAAACTAAATTCTCCACGACAGACGTGTCAACGGCCTATGTGTTTATTTCTTATCGGTTTGATAAGAAATCTAAGTGTATCTGCAGAGGAGAAAACTAAATTCTCCACGACAGACGTGTCAACGGCCTATGTGTTTATTTCTTATCGGTTTGATAAGAAATCTAAGTGTATCTGCAGGGGAGAAAACTAAATTCTCCACGACAGACGTGTCAACGGCCTATGTGTTTATTTCTTATCGGTTTGATAAGAAATCTAAGTGTATCTGCAGGGGAGAAAACTAAATTCTCCACGACAGACGTGTCAACGGCCTATGTGTTTATTTCTTATCGGTTTGATAAGAAATCTAAGTGTATCTGCAGGGGAGAAAACTAAATTCTCCACGACAGACGTGTCAACGGCCTATGTGTTTATTTCTTATCGGTTTGATAAGAAATCTAAGTGTATCTGCAGGGGAGAAAACTAAATTCTCCACGACAGACGTGTCAACGGCCTATGTGTTCATTTCTTATCGGTTTGATAAGAAATCTAAGTGTATCTGCAGGGGAGAAAACTAAATTCTCCACGACAGACGTGTCAACGGCCTATGTGTTTATTTCTTATCGGTTTGATAAGAAATCTAAGTGTATCTGCAGGGGAGAAAACTAAATTCTCCACGACAGACGTGTCAACGGCCTATGTGTTTATTTCTTATCGGTTTGATAAGAAATCTAAGTGTATCTGCAGGGGAGAAAACTAAATTCTCCACGACAGACGTGTCAACGGCCTATGTGTTTATTTCTTATCGGTTTGATAAGAAATCTAAGTGTATCTGCAGGGGAGAAAACTAAATTCTCCACGACAGACGTGTCAACGGCCTATGTGTTTATTTCTTATCGGTTTGATAAGAAATCTAAGTGTATCTGCAGGGGAGAAAACTAAATTCTCCACGACAGACGTGTCAACGGCCTATGTGTTTATTTCTTATCGGTTTGATAAGAAATCTAAGTGTATCTGCAGGGGAGAAAACTAAATTCTCCACGACAGACGTGTCAACGGCCTATGTGTTTATTTCTTATCGGTTTGATAAGAAATCTAAGTGTATCTGCAGGGGAGAAAACTAAATTCTCCACGACAGACGTGTCAACGGCCTATGTGTTTATTTCTTATCGGTTTGATAAGAAATCTAAGTGTATCTGCAGGGGAGAAAACTAAATTCTCCACGACAGACGTGTCAACGGCCTATGTGTTTATTTCTTATCGGTTTGATAAGAAATCTAAGTGTATCTGCAGGGGAGAAAACTAAATTCTCCACGACAGACGTGTCAACGGCCTATGTGTTTATTTCTTATCGGTTTGATAAGAAATCTAAGTGTATCTGCAGGGGAGAAAACTAAATTCTCCACGACAGACGTGTCAACGGCCTATGTGTTTATTTCTTATCGGTTTGATAAGAAATCTAAGTGTATCTGCAGGGGAGAAAACTAAATTCTCCACGACAGACGTGTCAACGGCCTATGTGTTTATTTCTTATCGGTTTGATAAGAAATCTAAGTGTATCTGCAGGGGAGAAAACTAAATTCTCCACGACAGACGTGTCAACGGCCTATGTGTTTATTTCTTATCGGTTTGATAAGAAATCTAAGTGTATCTGCAGGGGAGAAAACTAAATTCTCCACGACAGACGTGTCAACGGCCTATGTGTTTATTTCTTATCGGTTTGATAAGAAATCTAAGTGTATCTGCAGGGGAGAAAACTAAATTCTCCACGACAGACGTGTCAACGGCCTATGTGTTTATTTCTTATCGGTTTGATAAGAAATCTAAGTGTATCTGCAGGGGAGAAAACTAAATTCTCCACGACAGACGTGTCAACGGCCTATGTGTTTATTTCTTATCGGTTTGATAAGAAATCTAAGTGTATCTGCAGGGGAGAAAACTAAATTCTCCACGACAGACGTGTCAACGGCCTATGTGTTTATTTCTTATCGGTTTGATAAGAAATCTAAGTGTATCTGCAGGGGAGAAAACTAAATTCTCCACGACAGACGTGTCAACGGCCTATGTGTTTATTTCTTATCGGTTTGATAAGAAATCTAAGTGTATCTGCAGGGGAGAAAACTAAATTCTCCACGACAGACGTGTCAACGGCCTATGTGTTTATTTCTTATCGGTTTGATAAGAAATCTAAGTGTATCTGCAGGGGAGAAAACTAAATTCTCCACGACAGACGTGTCAACGGCCTATGTGTTTATTTCTTATCGGTTTGATAAGAAATCTAAGTGTATCTGCAGGGGAGAAAACTAAATTCTCCACGACAGACGTGTCAACGGCCTATGTGTTTATTTCTTATCGGTTTGATAAGAAATCTAAGTGTATCTGCAGGGGAGAAAACTAAATTCTCCACGACAGACGTGTCAACGGCCTATGTGTTTATTTCTTATCGGTTTGATAAGAAATCTAAGTGTATCTGCAGGGGAGAAAACTAAATTCTCCACGACAGACGTGTCAACGGCCTATGTGTTTATTTCTTATCGGTTTGATAAGAAATCTAAGTGTATCTGCAGGGGAGAAAACTAAATTCTCCACGACAGACGTGTCAACGGCCTATGTGTTTATTTCTTATCGGTTTGATAAGAAATCTAAGTGTATCTGCAGGGGAGAAAACTAAATTCTCCACGACAGACGTGTCAACGGCCTATGTGTTTATTTCTTATCGGTTTGATAAGAAATCTAAGTGTATCTGCAGGGGAGAAAACTAAATTCTCCACGACAGACGTGTCAACGGCCTATGTGTTTATTTCTTATCGGTTTGATAAGAAATCTAAGTGTATCTGCAGGGAGAAAACTAAATTCTCCACGACAGACGTGTCAACGGCCTATGTGTTTATTTCTTATCGGTTTGATAAGAAATCTAAGTGTATCTGCAGGGGAGAAAACTAAATTCTCCACGACAGACGTGTCAACGGCCTATGTGTTTATTTCTTATCGGTTTGATAAGAAATCTAAGTGTATCTGCAGGGGAGAAAACTAAATTCTCCACGACAGACGTGTCAACGGCCTATGTGTTTATTTCTTATCGGTTTGATAAGAAATCTAAGTGTATCTGCAGGGGAGAAAACTAAATTCTCCACGACAGACGTGTCAACGGCCTATGTGTTTATTTCTTATCGGTTTGATAAGAAATCTAAGTGTATCTGCAGGGGAGAAAACTAAATTCTCCACGACAGACGTGTCAACGGCCTATGTGTTTATTTCTTATCGGTTTGATAAGAAATCTAAGTGTATCTGCAGGGGAGAAAACTAAATTCTCCACGACAGACGTGTCAACGGCCTATGTGTTTATTTCTTATCGGTTTGATAAGAAATCTAAGTGTATCTGCAGGGGAGAAAACTAAATTCTCCACGACAGACGTGTCAACGGCCTATGTGTTTATTTCTTATCGGTTTGATAAGAAATCTAAGTGTATCTGCAGGGGAGAAAACTAAATTCTCCACGACAGACGTGTCAACGGCCTATGTGTTTATTTCTTATCGGTTTGATAAGAAATCTAAGTGTATCTGCAGGGGAGAAAACTAAATTCTCCACGACAGACGTGTCAACGGCCTATGTGTTTATTTCTTATCGGTTTGATAAGAAATCTAAGTGTATCTGCAGGGGAGAAAACTAAATTCTCCACGACAGACGTGTCAACGGCCTATGTGTTTATTTCTTATCGGTTTGATAAGAAATCTAAGTGTATCTGCAGGGGAGAAAACTAAATTCTCCACGACAGACGTGTCAACGGCCTATGTGTTTATTTCTTATCGGTTTGATAAGAAATCTAAGTGTATCTGCAGGGGAGAAAACTAAATTCTCCACGACAGACGTGTCAACGGCCTATGTGTTTATTTCTTATCGGTTTGATAAGAAATCTAAGTGTATCTGCAGGGGAGAAAACTAAATTCTCCACGACAGACGTGTCAACGGCCTATGTGTTTATTTCTTATCGGTTTGATAAGAAATCTAAGTGTATCTGCAGGGGAGAAAACTAAATTCTCCACGACAGACGTGTCAACGGCCTATGTGTTCATTTCTTATCGGTTTGATAAGAAATCTAAGTGTATCTGCAGGGGAGAAAACTAAATTCTCCACGACAGACGTGTCAACGGCCTATGTGTTTATTTCTTATCGGTTTGATAAGAAATCTAAGTGTATCTGCAGGGGAGAAAACTAAATTCTCCACGACAGACGTGTCAACGGCCTATGTGTTTATTTCTTATCGGTTTGATAAGAAATCTAAGTGTATCTGCAGGGGAGAAAACTAAATTCTCCACGACAGACGTGTCAACGGCCTATGTGTTTATTTCTTATCGGTTTGATAAGAAATCTAAGTGTATCTGCAGGGAGAAAACTAAATTCTCCACGACAGACGTGTCAACGGCCTATGTGTTCATTTCTTATCGGTTTGATAAGAAATCTAAGTGTATCTGCAGGGGAGAAAACTAAATTCTCCACGACAGACGTGTCAACGGCCTATGTGTTTATTTCTTATCGGTTTGATAAGAAATCTAAGTGTATCTGCAGGGGAGAAAACTAAATTCTCCACGACAGACGTGTCAACGGCCTATGTGTTTATTTCTTATCGGTTTGATAAGAAATCTAAGTGTATCTGCAGGGGAGAAAACTAAATTCTCCACGACAGACGTGTCAACGGCCTATGTGTTTATTTCTTATCGGTTTGATAAGAAATCTAAGTGTATCTGCAGGGGAGAAAACTAAATTCTCCACGACAGACGTGTCAACGGCCTATGTGTTTATTTCTTATCGGTTTGATAAGAAATCTAAGTGTATCTGCAGGGGAGAAAACTAAATTCTCCACGACAGACGTGTCAACGGCCTATGTGTTTATTTCTTATCGGTTTGATAAGAAATCTAAGTGTATCTGCAGGGGAGAAAACTAAATTCTCCACGACAGACGTGTCAACGGCCTATGTGTTTATTTCTTATCGGTTTGATAAGAAATCTAAGTGTATCTGCAGGGAGAAAACTAAATTCTCCACGACAGACGTGTCAACGGCCTATGTGTTTATTTCTTATCGGTTTGATAAGAAATCTAAGTGTATCTGCAGGGGAGAAAACTAAATTCTCCACGACAGACGTGTCAACGGCCTATGTGTTTATTTCTTATCGGTTTGATAAGAAATCTAAGTGTATCTGCAGGGGAGAAAACTAAATTCTCCACGACAGACGTGTCAACGGCCTATGTGTTTATTTCTTATCGGTTTGATAAGAAATCTAAGTGTATCTGCAGGGGAGAAAACTAAATTCTCCACGACAGACGTGTCAACGGCCTATGTGTTTATTTCTTATCGGTTTGATAAGAAATCTAAGTGTATCTGCAGGGGAGAAAACTAAATTCTCCACGACAGACGTGTCAACGGCCTATGTGTTTATTTCTTATCGGTTTGATAAGAAATCTAAGTGTATCTGCAGGGGAGAAAACTAAATTCTCCACGACAGACGTGTCAACGGCCTATGTGTTTATTTCTTATCGGTTTGATAAGAAATCTAAGTGTATCTGCAGGGAGAAAACTAAATTCTCCACGACAGACGTGTCAACGGCCTATGTGTTTATTTCTTATCGGTTTGATAAGAAATCTAAGTGTATCTGCAGGGAGAAAACTAAATTCTCCACGACAGACGTGTCAACGGCCTATGTGTTTATTTCTTATCGGTTTGATAAGAAATCTAAGTGTATCTGCAGGGGAGAAAACTAAATTCTCCACGACAGACGTGTCAACGGCCTATGTGTTCATTTCTTATCGGTTTGATAAGAAATCTAAGTGTATCTGCAGGGGAGAAAACTAAATTCTCCACGACAGACGTGTCAACGGCCTATGTGTTTATTTCTTATCGGTTTGATAAGAAATCTAAGTGTATCTGCAGGGGAGAAAACTAAATTCTCCACGACAGACGTGTCAACGGCCTATGTGTTTATTTCTTATCGGTTTGATAAGAAATCTAAGTGTATCTGCAGGGGAGAAAACTAAATTCTCCACGACAGACGTGTCAACGGCCTATGTGTTTATTTCTTATCGGTTTGATAAGAAATCTAAGTGTATCTGCAGGGAGAAAACTAAATTCTCCACGACAGACGTGTCAACGGCCTATGTGTTTATTTCTTATCGGTTTGATAAGAAATCTAAGTGTATCTGCAGGGAGAAAACTAAATTCTCCACGACAGACGTGTCAACGGCCTATGTGTTTATTTCTTATCGGTTTGATAAGAAATCTAAGTGTATCTGCAGGGGAGAAAACTAAATTCTCCACGACAGACGTGTCAACGGCCTATGTGTTTATTTCTTATCGGTTTGATAAGAAATCTAAGTGTATCTGCAGGGGAGAAAACTAAATTCTCCACGACAGACGTGTCAACGGCCTATGTGTTTATTTCTTATCGGTTTGATAAGAAATCTAAGTGTATCTGCAGGGGAGAAAACTAAATTCTCCACGACAGACGTGTCAACGGCCTATGTGTTTATTTCTTATCGGTTTGATAAGAAATCTAAGTGTATCTGCAGGGGAGAAAACTAAATTCTCCACGACAGACGTGTCAACGGCCTATGTGTTTATTTCTTATCGGTTTGATAAGAAATCTAAGTGTATCTGCAGGGGAGAAAACTAAATTCTCCACGACAGACGTGTCAACGGCCTATGTGTTCATTTCTTATCGGTTTGATAAGAAATCTAAGTGTATCTGCAGGGGAGAAAACTAAATTCTCCACGACAGACGTGTCAACGGCCTATGTGTTTATTTCTTATCGGTTTGATAAGAAATCTAAGTGTATCTGCAGGGAGAAAACTAAATTCTCCACGACAGACGTGTCAACGGCCTATGTGTTTATTTCTTATCGGTTTGATAAGAAATCTAAGTGTATCTGCAGGGGAGAAAACTAAATTCTCCACGACAGACGTGTCAACGGCCTATGTGTTTATTTCTTATCGGTTTGATAAGAAATCTAAGTGTATCTGCAGGGGAGAAAACTAAATTCTCCACGACAGACGTGTCAACGGCCTATGTGTTTATTTCTTATCGGTTTGATAAGAAATCTAAGTGTATCTGCAGGGGAGAAAACTAAATTCTCCACGACAGACGTGTCAACGGCCTATGTGTTCATTTCTTATCGGTTTGATAAGAAATCTAAGTGTATCTGCAGGGGAGAAAACTAAATTCTCCACGACAGACGTGTCAACGGCCTATGTGTTTATTTCTTATCGGTTTGATAAGAAATCTAAGTGTATCTGCAGGGGAGAAAACTAAATTCTCCACGACAGACGTGTCAACGGCCTATATGTTTATTTCTTATCGGTTTGATAAGAAATCTAAGTTCATGTACAGAGGAGAAAACTAAATTCTCCACGACATTCTGTCCCTTGCTCCTTTAATTCCTGCCCGTATTAGAACTCACCTGTCTTCGCGTTCCTCTCTCGACTGTTCGTTGTACTATCTATCCCTCTGTGTCGTCCATGTCGTCTATTGCTCTGTGTCGTTGGCTGGATGTAGTTGATCGAGACTGAAAATTTGCTAACATTGAAATTATGAATCAAAGAGATAGAGGAGAAAATCAATAGATTTAGCATGAAGAAGTACTTGAGCGAGAAATAAAAATTGGATGTAAGCAACACAGGTTGGTCATATGCCATGAAAACCAGAGAGCCTAAAAAGAGAGTGAGGACTGCTCAGTGTGGCAGTGAAAGGAAAAACTGACTGTATTTCATCTGTCTAATCTCATGTAGTCTGGGGGCGTGTCCTATTTGCTGTCATCAATTTGATTTCCCATAGAGATAAGTGACAGGTGTGAGCGTTTCCGGCAGAGATGAAAAGAACATAGGCCGAGTTCTTCACATTCACAGTCAGTTAATTAATCTTTTGTGTTCGCACTTGTCGACATGACCTCTATTGACATATCTACCAAGTATAGCATTAACGGTTCTCTGGGAAGTTTTTTAACAAGTCCTACTTGTGTCCTAAAAGTTTTCGAATTGAAATTCTTCGCCTGTTAACCGAAGCTAAAAATGTGATGCAGATAATAATTTTGGGGAAAGTCAATAACATAGATAGTAACCCAATTTTGATACCACTTACCAATTTTCGAGTCTCCCTTCGTGTGATTGGCATATTTTCTCTTCGAAACATTCATCGAACCGTCTCAGTCTTCCGTCTTTCCTTTTGCCGTTGCGCTGACCGAACTTCTAGGAGATTGCGGCGCCCGGTGCTGGAAGCAAAATCTAATTTATGCATGAATGATATAACACGATGCAGGAAATTAGAAGCATTGTGAAAAAACTTTAAAAAAGACATGTGGACCCATATGACGCTATTGGACAGAAAATTTTGAAAAAAAAAAGAAGAAGATGTAATCGAGGTCATTCAGATCGACGAGTCTATTAACCGTCAGATTACGCAGCGTTCTTCAAACAATGATCACGGAATAAATGCGAAAGTGGGAAGGGGTTTGAGTGACTTTCCCAAAGCTCTCGGCAAATTCATATCAAAATTCTGATAGGTGATAGTATTTTGAAAAATATTGTTACAGTTGTGAGAAGTCAACAAAAAACGAAAACTAGAGAGACTCGCAGTTATGGAAAGAAGAGTAGGAAAAGGGATTACGTTTACTTCGATTTTCCTGTTGAGATCCCATGGGGCATTTTCGAGTGTCTGATAAAGTTTTCTCAGTTTCTTAATTGTGTCTTTTATATATTTGAAATGAAAACTAACCTGAGTTTGAGGCACTTGATGACAGTCCACTCTCCTTCATTCCAGATCCGTTTCTTTCTATCGTTTTGGTTGCTGATTCCTGTATGTAGTGGGTTGTTGTAGTTGAATGTGTCTGAAATTTTATTAATATTGAAATCAGAAATTATCTCGAATAAAATAGTCGATAAAGGAGAAATATGAATAATTCAATGGTAACAGTCATGCAATGAACACTTAGATGAAATGAATCAATGAATTAGAAGTTCAATTCAGGAATTCATTAATCAAGCTGAAAAAGGGGATGAGGGTGTCTGGTACAAAAGAAAAGAGTTTGAAAGATATACTAGTAGACCGGGATGAAAGAAGTTTTAGAAAATGCGGGCACATAAAAAAAGGACTGCTCGATGAGGGAGTGAAAGGGACAACAGACTGTATTCCAATCATTTACCCTTCCCTGGTCAGAAGAGCGGGTTTGAATTACTGCCTCCGGGAAGATGACACAAGAAGATACGAGGCAGATGGAATTAGGTGGAGAAAAATGAGCATGTCAATAGGCCAAGTGACAGACAACGTGAGAATTAGTTGACATGTTAACATCGGATTACGACATGTGTTGTTTGTTCGTTCTACCGCAATGGGAAATAATATTAATAACACTAGGGGTCAGAGAATAGAAAATATGAAAAGACATATCCATAACTAACACCGACAACAAAAGATTTGAAAAACCAAATCAAGCCCCTCGCGAGACAATAGGTCAGATGAGAAAGAAAAATAAAAGATAGAAAGGTAGTATGCCAGAAGGTATTAGGGGATAAATGGGAGAACTGAAAAAGAAGAGAATAAATAAATAAACAGAAACTGTTTGAGTCTTAGCGTCAAGTCATTTGACACAGTAATCTCTGTGATCGCAGTGATTGAAGTTTTAGACTAATTGGTAGAGGCCAAAACTGGGCATTTCCCATAACTTTTTTTCTGAGAGAGGTATCGACAAACGCTAACGCGCATCTGAACAAGCATGTTTTGTTCAGTATATGTGCAAAAATTCAGGTCATTTGACACAGTAGTCTCTGTGATCGCAGTGATTGAAGTTTTAGACTAATTGGTAGAGGCCAAAACTGCGCATTTCCCATAACTTTTTTTCTAAAAGAGGTATCGACAAACGCTAACGCGCATCTGAACAAGCATGTTTTGTTCAGTATATGTGCAAAAATTCAGGTCATTTGACACAGTAGTCTCTGTGATCGCAGTGATTGAAGTTTTAGACTAATTGGTAGAGGCCAAAACTGCGCATTTTCCATAACTTTTTTCTAAAAGAGGTATCGACAAACGCTAACGCGCATCTGAACAAGCATGTTTTGTTTAGTATATGTGCAAAAATTCAGGTCATTTGACACAGTAATCTCTGTGATCGCAGTGATTGAAGTTTTAGACTAATTGGTAGAGGCCAAAACTGCGCATTTCCCATAACTTTTTTTCTAAAAGAGGTATCGACAAACGCTAACGCGCATCTGAACAAGCATGTTTTGTTCAGTATATGTGCAAAAATTCAGGTCATTTGACACAGTAGTCTCTGTGATCGCAGTGATTGAAGTTTTGGACTAATTGGTAGAGGCCAAAACTGCGCATTTCCCATAACTTTTTTTCTGAAAGAGGTATCGACAAACGCTAACGCGCATCTGAACAAGCATGTTTTGTTTAGTATATGTGCAAAAATTCAGGTCATTTGACACAGTAGTCTCTGTGATCGCAGTGATTGAAGTTTTAGACTAATTGGTAGAGGCCAAAACTGCGCATTTCCCATAACTTTTTTTCTAGAAGAGGTATCGACAAACGCTAACGCGCATCTGAACAACCATGTTTCGTTTAGTATATGTGCAAAAATTCAGGTCATTTGACACAGTAATCTCTGTGATCGCAGTGATTGAAGTTTTAGACTAATTGGTAGAGGCCAAAACTGCGCATTTCCCATAACTTGTTTTTCTAAAAGAGGTATCGACAAACGCTAACGCGCATCTGAACAAGCATGTTTCGTTTAGTATATGTGCAAAAATTCAGGTCATTTGAACCATTAATCTCTGTGATCGCAGTGATTGAAGTTTCAGACTAATTGGTAGAGGCCAAAACTGCGCATTTCCCATAACTTTTTTCTAGAAGAGGTATCGACAAACGCTAACGCGCATCTGAACAAGCATGTTCTGTTTAGTATATGTGCAAAAATTCAGGTCATTTGACACAGTAATCTCTGTGATCGCAGTGATTGAAGTTTCAGACTAATTGGTAGAGGCCAAAACTGCGCATTTCCCATAACTTTTTTTCTGAAAGAGGTATCGACAAACGCTAACGCGCATCTGAACAAGCATGTTTTGTTTAGTATATGTGCAAAAATTCAGGTCATTTGACACAGTAATCTCTGTGATCGCAGTGATTGAAGTTTTAGACTAATTGGTAGAGGCCAAAACTGCGCATTTCCCATAACTTTTTTTCTAAAAGAGGTATCGACAAACGCTAACGCGCATCTGAACAAGCATGTTTTGTTTAGTATATGTGCAAAAATTCAGGTCATTTGACACAGTAATCTCTGTGATCGCAGTGATTGAAGTTTTAGACTAATTGGTAGAGGCCAAAACTGCGCATTTCCCATAACTTTTTTTCTAGAAGAGGTATCGACAAACGCTAACGCGCATCTGAACAAGCATGTTCTGTTTAGTATATGTGCAAAAATTCAGGTCATTTGAACCATTAATCTCTGTGATCGCAGTGATTGAAGTTTCAGACTAATTGGTAGAGGCCAAAACTGCGCATTTCCCATAACTTTTTTCTGAAAGAGGTATCGACAAACGCTAACGCGCATCTGAACAAGCATGTTCTGTTTAGTATATGTGCAAAAATTCAGGTCATTTGACACAGTAATCTCTGTGATCGCAGTGATTGAAGTTTTAGACTAATTGGTAGAGGCCAAAACTGCGCATTTCCCATAACTTTTTTCTGAAAGAGGTATCGACAAACGCTAACGCGCATCTGAACAAGCATGTTTCGTTTAGTATATGTGCAAAAATTCAGGTCATTTGACACAGTAATCTCTGTGATCGCAGTGATTGAAGTTTTAGACTAATTGGTAGAGGCCAAAACTGCGCATTTCCCATAACTTTTTTTCTGAGAGAGGTATCGACAAACGCTAACGCGCATCTGAACAACCATGTTTCGTTTAGTATATGTGCAAAAATTCAGGTCATTTGACACAGTAGTCTCTGTGATCGCAGTGATTGAAGTTTTAGACTAATTGGTAGAGGCCAAAACTGCGCATTTCCCATAACTTTTTTTCTAAAAGAGGTATCGACAAACGCTAACGCGCATCTGAACAACCATGTTTCGTTTAGTATATGTGCAAAAATTCAGGTCATTTGAACCATTAATCTCTGTGATCGCAGTGATTGAAGTTTCAGACTAATTGGTAGAGGCCAAAACTGCGCATTTCCCATAACTTTTTTTCTAGAAGAGGTATCGACAAACGCTAACGCGCATCTGAACAACCATGTTTCGTTTAGTATATGTGCAAAAATTCAGGTTATGTGACACCTTAATCTCTGTGATCGCAGTGATTGAAGTTTCAGACTAATTGGTAGAGGCCAAAACTGCGCATTTCCCATAACTTTTTTCTAGAAGAGGTATCGACAAACGCTAACGCGCATCTGAACAAGCATGTTTCGTTTAGTATATGTGCAAAAATTCAGGTCATTTGACACAGTAATCTCTGTGATCGCAGTGATTGAAGTTTTAGACTAATTGGTAGAGGCCAAAACTGCGCATTTCCCATAACTTTTTTTTAGAAGAGGTATCGACAAACGCTAACGCGCATCTGAACAAGCATGTTTTGTTTAGTATATGTGCAAAAATTCAGGTCATTTGACACCATTAATCTCTGTGATCGCAGTGATTGAAGTTTCAGACTAATTGGTAGAGGCCAAAACTGCGCATTTCCCATAACTTTTTTCTGAAAGAGGTATCGACAAACGCTAACGCGCATCTGAACAAGCATGTTTCGTTTAGTATATGTGCAAAAATTCAGGTCATTTGACACAGTAATCTCTGTGATCGCAGTGATTGAAGTTTCAGACTAATTGGTAGAGGCCAAAACTGCGCATTTCCCATAACTTTTTTTCTGAAAGAGGTATCGACAAACGCTAACGCGCATCTGAACAAGCATGTTTTGTTTAGTATATGTGCAAAAATTCAGGTCATTTGACACAGTAATCTCTGTGATCGCAGTGATTGAAGTTTTAGACTAATTGGTAGAGGCCAAAACTGCGCATTTCCCATAACTTTTTTTTAAAAGAGGTATCGACAAACGCTAACGCGCATCTGAACAAGCATGTTTTGTTTAGTATATGTGCAAAAATTCAGGTCATTTGACACCAGTAATCTCTGTGATCGCAGTGATTGAAGTTTTAGACTAATTGGTAGAGGCCAAAACTGCGCATTTCCCATAACTTTTTTCTAGAAGAGGTATCGACAAACGCTAACGCGCATCTGAACAAGCATGTTCTGTTTAGTATATGTGCAAAAATTCAGGTCATTTGACACCAGTAATCTCTGTGATCGCAGTGATTGAAGTTTCAGACTAATTGGTAGAGGCCAAAACTGCGCATTTCCCATAACTTTTTTTCTGAAAGAGGTATCGACAAACGCTAACGCGCATCTGAACAAGCATGTTCTGTTTAGTATATGTGCAAAAATTCAGGTCATTTGACACAGTAATCTCTGTGATCGCAGTGATTGAAGTTTTAGACTAATTGGTAGAGGCCAAAACTGCGCATTTCCCATAACTTTTTTCTGAAAGAGGTATCGACAAACGCTAACGCGCATCTGAACAAGCATGTTTTGTTTAGTATATGTGCAAAAATTCAGGTCATTTGAACACAGTAATCTCTGTGATCGCAGTGATTGAAGTTTTAGACTAATTGGTAGAGGCCAAAACTGCGCATTTCCCATAACTTTTTTCTGAAGAGGTATCGACAAACGCTAACGCGCATCTGAACAAGCATGTTTTGTTTAGTATATGTGCAAAAATTCAGGTCATTTGACACAGTAATCTCTGTGATCGCAGTGATTGAAGTTTCAGACTAATTGGTAGAGGCCAAAACTGCGCATTTCCCATAACTTTTTTTCTGAGAGAGGTATCGACAAACGCTAACGCGCATCTGAACAAGCATGTTTTGTTTAGTATATGTGCAAAAATTCAGGTCATTTGACACAGTAATCTCTGTGATCGCAGTGATTGAAGTTTTAGACTAATTGGTAGAGGCCAAAACTGCGCATTTCCCATAACTTTTTTCTAGAAGAGGTATCGACAAACGCTAACGCGCATCTGAACAAGCATGTTTTGTTTAGTATATGTGCAAAAATTCAGGTCATTTGACACAGTAGTCTCTGTGATCGCAGTGATTGAAGTTTTAGACTAATTGGTAGAGGCCAAAACTGCGCATTTCCCATAACTTTTTTTCTGAAAGAGGTATCGACAAACGCTAACGCGCATCTGAACAAGCATGTTTTGTTTAGTATATGTGCAAAAATTCAGGTCATTTGACACAGTAATCTCTGTGATCGCAGTGATTGAAGTTTCAGACTAATTGGTAGAGGCCAAAACTGCGCATTTCCCATAACTTTTTTTTAAAAGAGGTATCGACAAACGCTAACGCGCATCTGAACAAGCATGTTTTGTTTAGTATATGTGCAAAAATTCAGGTCATTTGAACCATTAATCTCTGTGATCGCAGTGATTGAAGTTTCAGACTAATTGGTAGAGGCCAAAACTGCGCATTTCCCATAACTTTTTTCTAGAAGAGGTATCGACAAACGCTAACGCGCATCTGAACAAGCATGTTTTGTTTAGTATATGTGCAAAAATTCAGGTCATTTGACACAGTAATCTCTGTGATCGCAGTGATTGAATTTTCAGACTAATTGGTAGAGGCCAAAACTGCGCATTTCCCATAACTTTTTTCTAAAAGAGGTATCGACAAACGCTAACGCGCATCTGAACAAGCATGTTTTGTTTAGTATATGTGCAAAAATTCAGGTCATTTGACACCAGTAATCTCTGTGATCGCAGTGATTGAAGTTTCAGACTAATTGGTAGAGGCCAAAACTGCGCATTTCCCATAACTTTTTTTCTGAAAGAGGTATCGACAAACGCTAACGCGCATCTGAACAAGCATGTTTTGTTTAGTATATGTGCAAAAATTCAGGTCATTTGACACAGTAATCTCTGTGATCGCAGTGATTGAAGTTTCAGACTAATTGGTAGAGGCCAAAACTGCGCATTTCCCATAACTTTTTTCTAAAAGAGGTATCGACAAACGCTAACGCGCATCTGAACAAGCATGTTTTGTTTAGTATATGTGCAAAAATTCAGGTCATTTGACACCAGTAATCTCTGTGATCGCAGTGATTGAAGTTTCAGACTAATTGGTAGAGGCCAAAACTGCGCATTTCCCATAACTTTTTTCTGAAAGAGGTATCGACAAACGCTAACGCGCATCTGAACAAGCATGTTCTGTTTAGTATATGTGCAAAAATTCAGGTCATTTGACACCAGTAATCTCTGTGATCGCAGTGATTGAAGTTTCAGACTAATTGGTAGAGGCCAAAACTGCGCATTTCCCATAACTTTTTTCTGAAAGAGGTATCGACAAACGCTAACGCGCATCTGAACAAGCATGTTTTGTTTAGTATATGTGCAAAAATTCAGGTCATTTGAACACAGTAATCTCTGTGATCGCAGTGATTGAAGTTTCAGACTAATTGGTAGAGGCCAAAACTGCGCATTTCCCATAACTTTTTTCTAAAAGAGGTATCGACAAACGCTAACGCGCATCTGAACAAGCATGTTTTGTTTAGTATATGTGCAAAAATTCAGGTCATTTGACACAGTAATCTCTGTGATCGCAGTGATTGAAGTTTCAGACTAATTGGTAGAGGCCAAAACTGCGCATTTCCCATAACTTTTTTCTAGAAGAGGTATCGACAAACGCTAACGCGCATCTGAACAAGCATGTTTTGTTTAGTATATGTGCAAAAATTCAGGTCATTTGACACCAGTAATCTCTGTGATCGCAGTGATTGAAGTTTCAGACTAATTGGTAGAGGCCAAAACTGCGCATTTCCCATAACTTTTTTCTGAAAGAGGTATCGACAAACGCTAACGCGCATCTGAACAAGCATGTTTTGTTTAGTATATGTGCAAAAATTCAGGTCATTTGACACAGTAATCTCTGTGATCGCAGTGATTGAAGTTTCAGACTAATTGGTAGAGGCCAAAACTGCGCATTTCCCATAACTTTTTTCTAAAAGAGGTATCGACAAACGCTAACGCGCATCTGAACAAGCATGTTTTGTTTAGTATATGTGCAAAAATTCAGGTCATTTGAACACAGTAATCTCTGTGATCGCAGTGATTGAAGTTTCAGACTAATTGGTAGAGGCCAAAACTGCGCATTTCCCATAACTTTTTTTCTGAAAGAGGTATCGACAAACGCTAACGCGCATCTGAACAAGCATGTTTTGTTTAGTATATGTGCAAAAATTCAGGTCATTTGACCCAGTAATCTCTGTGATCGCAGTGATTGAAGTTTCAGACTAATTGGTAGAGGCCAAAACTGCGCATTTCCCATAACTTTTTTTTAAAAGAGGTATCGACAAACGCTAACGCGCATCTGAACAAGCATGTTTTGTTTAGTATATGTGCAAAAATTCAGGTCATTTGACACCAGTAATCTCTGTGATCGCAGTGATTGAAGTTTCAGACTAATTGGTAGAGGCCAAAACTGCGCATTTCCCATAACTTTTTTTCTAGAAGAGGTATCGACAAACGCTAACGCGCATCTGAACAAGCATGTTTTGTTTAGTATATGTGCAAAAATTCAGGTCATTTGACACAGTAATCTCTGTGATCGCAGTGATTGAAGTTTCAGACTAATTGGTAGAGGCCAAAACTGCGCATTTCCCATAACTTTTTTTCTGAAAGAGGTATCGACAAACGCTAACGCGCATCTGAACAAGCATGTTTTGTTTAGTATATGTGCAAAAATTCAGGTCATTTGAAACAGTAATCTCTGTGATCGCAGTGATTGAAGTTTCAGACTAATTGGTAGAGGCCAAAACTGCGCATTTCCCATAACTTTTTTCTAAAAGAGGTATCGACAAACGCTAACGCGCATCTGAACAAGCATGTTTTGTTTAGTATATGTGCAAAAATTCAGGTCATTTGACACAGTAATCTCTGTGATCGCAGTGATTGAAGTTTTAGACTAATTGGTAGAGGCCAAAACTGCGCATTTCCCATAACTTTTTTCTAAAAGAGGTATCGACAAACGCTAACGCGCATCTGAACAAGCATGTTTTGTTTAGTATATGTGCAAAAATTCAGGTCATTTGACACAGTAATCTCTGTGATCGCAGTGATTGAAGTTTTAGACTAATTGGTAGAGGCCAAAACTGCGCATTTCCCATAACTTTTTTCTAAAAGAGGTATCGACAAACGCTAACGCGCATCTGAACAAGCATGTTTTGTTTAGTATATGTGCAAAAATTCAGGTCATTTGACACCAGTAATCTCTGTGATCGCAGTGATTGAAGTTTCAGACTAATTGGTAGAGGCCAAAACTGCGCATTTCCCATAACTTTTTTTTAAAAGAGGTATCGACAAACGCTAACGCGCATCTGAACAAGCATGTTTTGTTTAGTATATGTGCAAAAATTCAGGTCATTTGAACACAGTAATCTCTGTGATCGCAGTGATTGAAGTTTCAGACTAATTGGTAGAGGCCAAAACTGCGCATTTCCCATAACTTTTTTTCTGAAAGAGGTATCGACAAACGCTAACGCGCATCTGAACAAGCATGTTTTGTTTAGTATATGTGCAAAAATTCAGGTCATTTGACACCAGTAATCTCTGTGATCGCAGTGATTGAAGTTTCAGACTAATTGGTAGAGGCCAAAACTGCGCATTTCCCATAACTTTTTTCTAAAAGAGGTATCGACAAACGCTAACGCGCATCTGAACAAGCATGTTTTGTTTAGTATATGTGCAAAAATTCAGGTCATTTGAACCAGTAATCTCTGTGATCGCAGTGATTGAAGTTTCAGACTAATTGGTAGAGGCCAAAACTGCGCATTTCCCATAACTTTTTTTCTAGAAGAGGTATCGCCAAACGCTAACGCGCATCTGAACAAGCATGTTTTGTTTAGTATATGTGCAAAAAATTCAGGTCATTTGACACAGTAATCTCTGTGATCGCAGTGATTGAAGTTTCAGACTAATTGGTAGAGGCCAAAACTGCGCATTTCCCATAACTTCTTTTCTGAAAGAGGTATCGACAAACGCTAACGCGCATCTGAACAAGCATGTTTTGTTTAGTATATGTGCAAAAATTCAGGTCATTTGACACCAGTAATCTCTGTGATCGCAGTGATTGAAGTTTCAGACTAATTGGTAGAGGCCAAAACTGCGCATTTCCCATAACTTTTTTCTGAAAGAGGTATCGACAAACGCTAACGCGCATCTGAACAAGCATGTTTTGTTTAGTATATGTGCAAAAATTCAGGTCATTTGACACAGTAATCTCTGTGATCGCAGTGATTGAAGTTTCAGACTAATTGGTAGAGGCCAAAACTGCGCATTTCCCATAACTTTTTTCTAGAAGAGGTATCGACAAACGCTAACGCGCATCTGAACAAGCATGTTTTGTTTAGTATATGTGCAAAAATTCAGGTCATTTGACACAGTAATCTCTGTGATCGCAGTGATTGAAGTTTCAGACTAATTGGTAGAGGCCAAAACTGCGCATTTCCCATAACTTTTTTTTAGAAGAGGTATCGACAAACGCTAACGCGCATCTGAACAAGCATGTTTTGTTCAGTATATGTGCAAAAATTCAGGTCATTTGACACAGTAATCTCTGTGATCGCAGTGATTGAAGTTTTAGACTAATTGGTAGAGGCCAAAACTGCGCATTTCCCATAACTTTTTTTTAAAAGAGGTATCGACAAACGCTAACGCGCATCTGAACAAGCATGTTTTGTTTAGTATATGTGCAAAAATTCAGGTCATTTGACACAGTAATCTCTGTGATCGCAGTGATTGAAGTTTCAGACTAATTGGTAGAGGCCAAAACTGCGCATTTCCCATAACTTTTTTTCTGAAAGAGGTATCGACAAACGCTAACGCGCATCTGAACAAGCATGTTTTGTTTAGTATATGTGCAAAAATTCAGGTCATTTGACACAGTAATCTCTGTGATCGCAGTGATTGAAGTTTTAGACTAATTGGTAGAGGCCAAAACTGCGCATTTCCCATAACTTTTTTCTGAAAGAGGTATCGACAAACGCTAACGCGCATCTGAACAAGCATGTTTTGTTTAGTATATGTGCAAAAATTCAGGTCATTTGACACAGTAATCTCTGTGATCGCAGTGATTGAAGTTTTAGACTAATTGGTAGAGGCCAAAACTGCGCATTTCCCATAACTTTTTTTAGAAGAGGTATCGACAAACGCTAACGCGCATCTGAACAAGCATGTTTTGTTTAGTATATGTGCAAAAATTCAGGTCATTTGACACAGTAATCTCTGTGATCGCAGTGATTGAAGTTTCAGACTAATTGGTAGAGGCCAAAACTGCGCATTTCCCATAACTTTTTTCTAGAAGAGGTATCGACAAACGCTAACGCGCATCTGAACAAGCATGTTTTGTTTAGTATATGTGCAAAAATTCAGGTCATTTGACACAGTAATCTCTGTGATCGCAGTGATTGAAGTTTCAGACTAATTGGTAGAGGCCAAAACTGCGCATTTCCCATAACTTTTTTTTAGAAGAGGTATCGACAAACGCTAACGCGCATCTGAACAAGCATGTTTTGTTTAGTATATGTGCAAAAATTCAGGTCATTTGACACAGTAATCTCTGTGATCGCAGTGATTGAAGTTTTAGACTAATTGGTAGAGGCCAAAACTGCGCATTTCCCATAACTTTTTTTCTGAAAGAGGTATCGACAAACGCTAACGCGCATCTGAACAAGCATGTTTTGTTTAGTATATGTGCAAAAATTCAGGTCATTTGACACAGTAATCTCTGTGATCGCAGTGATTGAAGTTTTAGACTAATTGGTAGAGGCCAAAACTGCGCATTTCCCATAACTTTTTTTTAGAAGAGGTATCGACAAACGCTAACGCGCATCTGAACAAGCATGTTTTGTTTAGTATATGTGCAAAAATTCAGGTCATTTGACACAGTAATCTCTGTGATCGCAGTGATTGAAGTTTTAGACTAATTGGTAGAGGCCAAAACTGCGCATTTCCCATAACTTTTTTCTAGAAGAGGTATCGACAAACGCTAACGCGCATCTGAACAAGCATGTTTTGTTTAGTATATGTGCAAAAATTCAGGTCATTTGACACAGTAATCTCTGTGATCGCAGTGATTGAAGTTTCAGACTAATTGGTAGAGGCCAAAACTGCGCATTTCCCATAACTTTTTTCTAGAAGAGGTATCGACAAACGCTAACGCGCATCTGAACAAGCATGTTTTGTTTAGTATATGTGCAAAAATTCAGGTCATTTGACACAGTAATCTCTGTGATCGCAGTGATTGAAGTTTTAGACTAATTGGTAGAGGCCAAAACTGCGCATTTCCCATAACTTTTTTTAGAAGAGGTATCGACAAACGCTAACGCGCATCTGAACAAGCATGTTTTGTTTAGTATATGTGCAAAAATTCAGGTCATTTGACACAGTAATCTCTGTGATCGCAGTGATTGAAGTTTCAGACTAATTGGTAGAGGCCAAAACTGCGCATTTCCCATAACTTTTTTCTAGAAGAGGTATCGACAAACGCTAACGCGCATCTGAACAAGCATGTTTTGTTTAGTATATGTGCAAAAATTCAGGTCATTTGACACAGTAATCTCTGTGATCGCAGTGATTGAAGTTTCAGACTAATTGGTAGAGGCCAAAACTGCGCATTTCCCATAACTTTTTTCTAGAAGAGGTATCGACAAACGCTAACGCGCATCTGAACAAGCATGTTTTGTTTAGTATATGTGCAAAAATTCAGGTCATTTGACACAGTAATCTCTGTGATCGCAGTGATTGAAGTTTTAGACTAATTGGTAGAGGCCAAAACTGCGCATTTCCCATAACTTTTTTCTAGAAGAGGTATCGACAAACGCTAACGCGCATCTGAACAAGCATGTTTTGTTTAGTATATGTGCAAAAATTCAGGTCATTTGACACAGTAATCTCTGTGATCGCAGTGATTGAAGTTTCAGACTAATTGGTAGAGGCCAAAACTGCGCATTTCCCATAACTTTTTTCTAGAAGAGGTATCGACAAACGCTAACGCGCATCTGAACAAGCATGTTTTGTTTAGTATATGTGCAAAAATTCAGGTCATTTGACACAGTAATCTCTGTGATCGCAGTGATTGAAGTTTTAGACTAATTGGTAGAGGCCAAAACTGCGCATTTCCCATAACTTTTTTCTAGAAGAGGTATCGACAAACGCTAACGCGCATCTGAACAAGCATGTTTTGTTTAGTATATGTGCAAAAATTCAGGTCATTTGACACAGTAATCTCTGTGATCGCAGTGATTGAAGTTTTAGACTAATTGGTAGAGGCCAAAACTGCGCATTTCCCATAACTTTTTTCTAGAAAGAGGTATCGACAAACGCTAACGCGCATCTGAACAAGCATGTTTTGTTTAGTATATGTGCAAAAATTCAGGTCATTTGACACAGTAATCTCTGTGATCGCAGTGATTGAAGTTTTAGACTAATTGGTAGAGGCCAAAACTGCGCATTTCCCATAACTTTTTTCTAGAAAGAGGTATCGACAAACGCTAACGCGCATCTGAACAAGCATGTTTTGTTTAGTATATGTGCAAAAATTCAGGTCATTTGACACAGTAATCTCTGTGATCGCAGTGATTGAAGTTTTAGACTAATTGGTAGAGGCCAAAACTGCGCATTTCCCATAACTTTTTTCTAGAAAGAGGTATCGACAAACGCTAACGCGCATCTGAACAAGCATGTTTTGTTTAGTATATGTGCAAAAATTCAGGTCATTTGACACAGTAATCTCTGTGATCGCAGTGATTGAAGTTTTAGACTAATTGGTAGAGGCCAAAACTGCGCATTTCCCATAACTTTTTTTCTAGAAGAGGTATCGACAAACGCTAACGCGCATCTGAACAAGCATGTTTTGTTTAGTATATGTGCAAAAAATTCAGGTCATTTGACACAGTAATCTCTGTGATCGCAGTGATTGAAGTTTCAGACTAATTGGTAGAGGCCAAAACTGCGCATTTCCCATAACTTCTTTTCTGAAAGAGGTATCGCCAAACGCTAACGCGCATCTGAACAAGCATGTTTTGTTTAGTATATGTGCAAAAAATTCAGGTCATTTGACACAGTAATCTCTGTGATCGCAGTGATTGAAGTTTCAGACTAATTGGTAGAGGCCAAAACTGCGCATTTCCCATAACTTTTTTCTAGAAGAGGTATCGACAAACGCTAACGCGCATCTGAACAAGCATGTTTTGTTTAGTATATGTGCAAAAATTCAGGTCATTTGACACAGTAATCTCTGTGATCGCAGTGATTGAAGTTTCAGACTAATTGGTAGAGGCCAAAAGTGCGCATTTCCCATAACTTTTTTCTAGAAGAGCTATCGACAAACGCTAACGCGCATCTGAACAAGCATGTTTTGTTTAGTATATGTGCAAAAATTCAGGTCATTTGACACAGTAATCTCTGTGATCGCAGTGATTGAAGTTTCAGACTAATTGGTAGAGGCCAAAACTGCGCATTTCCCATAACTTTTTTCTAGAAGAGGTATCGACAAACGCTAACGCGCATCTGAACAAGCATGTTTTGTTTAGTATATGTGCAAAAATTCAGGTCATTTGACACAGTAATCTCTGTGATCGCAGTGATTGAAGTTTCAGACTAATTGGTAGAGGCCAAAACTGCGCATTTCCCATAACTTTTTTCTAGAAGAGGTATCGACAAACGCTAACGCGCATCTGAACAAGCATGTTTTGTTTAGTATATGTGCAAAAATTCAGGTCATTTGACACCAGTAATCTCTGTGATCGCAGTGATTGAAGTTTCAGACTAATTGGTAGAGGCCAAAACTGCGCATTTCCCATAACTTTTTTCTAGAAGAGGTATCGACAAACGCTAACGCGCATCTGAACAAGCATGTTTTGTTTAGTATATGTGCAAAAATTCAGGTCATTTGACACAGTAATCTCTGTGATCGCAGTGATTGAAGTTTCAGACTAATTGGTAGAGGCCAAAACTGCGCATTTCCCATAACTTTTTTCTAGAAGAGGTATCGACAAACGCTAACGCGCATCTGAACAAGCATGTTTTGTTTAGTATATGTGCAAAAATTCAGGTCATTTGACACAGTAATCTCTGTGATCGCAGTGATTGAAGTTTTAGACTAATTGGTAGAGGCCAAAACTGCGCATTTCCCATAACTTTTTTCTAGAAGAGGTATCGACAAACGCTAACGCGCATCTGAACAAGCATGTTTTGTTTAGTATATGTGCAAAAATTCAGGTCATTTGACACCAGTAATCTCTGTGATCGCAGTGATTGAAGTTTCAGACTAATTGGTAGAGGCCAAAACTGCGCATTTCCCATAACTTTTTTCTAGAAGAGGTATCGACAAACGCTAACGCGCATCTGAACAAGCATGTTTTGTTTAGTATATGTGCAAAAATTCAGGTCATTTGACACAGTAATCTCTGTGATCGCAGTGATTGAAGTTTCAGACTAATTGGTAGAGGCCAAAACTGCGCATTTCCCATAACTTTTTTTTAGAAGAGGTATCGACAAACGCTAACGCGCATCTGAACAAGCATGTTTTGTTTAGTATATGTGCAAAAATTCAGGTCATTTGACACAGTAATCTCTGTGATCGCAGTGATTGAAGTTTCAGACTAATTGGTAGAGGCCAAAACTGGGCATTTCCCATAACTTTTTTTCTGAAAGAGGTATCGACAAACGCTAACGCGCATCTGAACAAGCATGTTTTGTTTAGTATATGTGCAGATATTCAGGTCATTTGACACAGTAATCTCTGTGATCGCAGTGATTGAAATTTCAGACTAATTGGTAGAGGCCAAAACTGGGCATTTCCCATAACTTTTTTCTAGAAGAGATATCTACAAAAGCTAACGCGCATCTGAACAAGCATGTTTTGTTTAGTATATGTGCAAAAATTCAGGTCATTTGACACAGTAATCTCTGTGATCGCAGTGATTGAAATTTCAGACTAATTGGTAGAGGCCAAAACTGCGCATTTCCCATAACTTTTTTCTAGAAGAGGTATCGACAAACGCTAACGCGCATCTGAACAAGCATGTTTTGTTTAGTATATGTGCAAAAATTCAGGTCATTTGACACAGTAATCTCTGTGATCGCAGTGATTGAAGTTTCAGACTAATTGGTAGAGGCCAAAACTGCGCATTTCCCATAACTTTTTTCTAGAAGAGGTATCGACAAACGCTAACGCGCATCTGAACAAGCATGTTTTGTTTAGTATATGTGCAAAAATTCAGGTCATTTGACACAGTAATCTCTGTGATCGCAGTGATTGAAGTTTCAGACTAATTGGTAGAGGCCAAAACTGCGCATTTCCCATAACTTTTTTCTAGAAGAGGTATCGACAAACGCTAACGCGCATCTGAACAAGCATGTTTTGTTTAGTATATGTGCAAAAATTCAGGTCATTTGACACAGTAATCTCTGTGATCGCAGTGATTGAAGTTTTAGACTAATTGGTAGAGGCCAAAACTGCGCATTTCCCATAACTTTTTTCTAGAAGAGGTATCGACAAACGCTAACGCGCATCTGAACAAGCATGTTTTGTTTAGTATATGTGCAAAAATTCAGGTCATTTGACACAGTAATCTCTGTGATCGCAGTGATTGAAGTTTCAGACTAATTGGTAGAGGCCAAAACTGCGCATTTCCCATAACTTTTTTCTAGAAGAGGTATCGACAAACGCTAACGCGCATCTGAACAAGCATGTTTTGTTTAGTATATGTGCAAAAATTCAGGTCATTTGACACAGTAATCTCTGTGATCGCAGTGATTGAAGTTTCAGACTAATTGGTAGAGGCCAAAACTGCGCATTTCCCATAACTTTTTTCTAGAAGAGGTATCGACAAACGCTAACGCGCATCTGAACAAGCATGTTTTGTTTAGTATATGTGCAAAAATTCAGGTCATTTGACACAGTAATCTCTGTGATCGCAGTGATTGAAGTTTCAGACTAATTGGTAGAGGCCAAAACTGCGCATTTCCCATAACTTTTTTCTAGAAGAGGTATCGACAAACGCTAACGCGCATCTGAACAAGCATGTTTTGTTTAGTATATGTGCAAAAATTCAGGTCATTTGACACAGTAATCTCTGTGATCGCAGTGATTGAAGTTTCAGACTAATTGGTAGAGGCCAAAACTGCGCATTTCCCATAACTTTTTTCTAGAAGAGGTATCGACAAACGCTAACGCGCATCTGAACAAGCATGTTTTGTTTAGTATATGTGCAAAAATTCAGGTCATTTGACACAGTAATCTCTGTGATCGCAGTGATTGAAGTTTCAGACTAATTGGTAGAGGCCAAAACTGCGCATTTCCCATAACTTTTTTCTAGAAGAGGTATCGACAAACGCTAACGCGCATCTGAACAAGCATGTTTTGTTTAGTATATGTGCAAAAATTCAGGTCATTTGACACCAGTAATCTCTGTGATCGCAGTGATTGAAGTTTCAGACTAATTGGTAGAGGCCAAAACTGCGCATTTCCCATAACTTTTTTCTAGAAGAGGTATCGACAAACGCTAACGCGCATCTGAACAAGCATGTTTTGTTTAGTATATGTGCAAAAATTCAGGTCATTTGACACCAGTAATCTCTGTGATCGCAGTGATTGAAGTTTCAGACTAATTGGTAGAGGCCAAAACTGCGCATTTCCCATAACTTTTTTCTAGAAGAGGTATCGACAAACGCTAACGCGCATCTGAACAAGCATGTTTTGTTTAGTATATGTGCAAAAATTCAGGTCATTTGACACCAGTAATCTCTGTGATCGCAGTGATTGAAGTTTCAGACTAATTGGTAGAGGCCAAAACTGCGCATTTCCCATAACTTTTTTCTAGAAGAGGTATCGACAAACGCTAACGCGCATCTGAACAAGCATGTTTTGTTTAGTATATGTGCAAAAATTCAGGTCATTTGACACAGTAATCTCTGTGATCGCAGTGATTGAAGTTTCAGACTAATTGGTAGAGGCCAAAACTGCGCATTTCCCATAACTTTTTTCTAGAAGAGGTATCGACAAACGCTAACGCGCATCTGAACAAGCATGTTTTGTTTAGTATATGTGCAAAAATTCAGGTCATTTGACACAGTAATCTCTGTGATCGCAGTGATTGAAGTTTCAGACTAATTGGTAGAGGCCAAAACTGCGCATTTCCCATAACTTTTTTTTAGAAGAGGTATCGACAAACGCTAACGCGCATCTGAACAAGCATGTTTTGTTTAGTATATGTGCAAAAATTCAGGTCATTTGACACAGTAATCTCTGTGATCGCAGTGATTGAAGTTTCAGACTAATTGGTAGAGGCCAAAACTGCGCATTTCCCATAACTTTTTTCTAGAAGAGGTATCGACAAACGCTAACGCGCATCTGAACAAGCATGTTTTGTTTAGTATATGTGCAAAAATTCAGGTCATTTGACACAGTAATCTCTGTGATCGCAGTGATTGAAGTTTCAGACTAATTGGTAGAGGCCAAAACTGCGCATTTCCCATAACTTTTTTCTAGAAGAGGTATCGACAAACGCTAACGCGCATCTGAACAAGCATGTTTTGTTTAGTATATGTGCAAAAATTCAGGTCATTTGACACAGTAATCTCTGTGATCGCAGTGATTGAAGTTTTAGACTAATTGGTAGAGGCCAAAACTGCGCATTTCCCATAACTTTTTTCTAGAAGAGGTATCGACAAACGCTAACGCGCATCTGAACAAGCATGTTTTGTTTAGTATATGTGCAAAAATTCAGGTCATTTGACACAGTAATCTCTGTGATCGCAGTGATTGAAGTTTCAGACTAATTGGTAGAGGCCAAAACTGCGCATTTCCCATAACTTTTTTCTAGAAGAGGTATCGACAAACGCTAACGCGCATCTGAACAAGCATGTTTTGTTTAGTATATGTGCAAAAATTCAGGTCATTTGACACAGTAATCTCTGTGATCGCAGTGATTGAAGTTTCAGACTAATTGGTAGAGGCCAAAACTGCGCATTTCCCATAACTTTTTTCTAGAAGAGGTATCGACAAACGCTAACGCGCATCTGAACAAGCATGTTTTGTTTAGTATATGTGCAAAAATTCAGGTCATTTGACACAGTAATCTCTGTGATCGCAGTGATTGAAGTTTTAGACTAATTGGTAGAGGCCAAAACTGCGCATTTCCCATAACTTTTTTCTGAAAGAGGTATCGACAAACGCTAACGCGCATCTGAACAAGCATGTTTTGTTTAGTATATGTGCAAAAATTCAGGTCATTTGACACAGTAATCTCTGTGATCGCAGTGATTGAAGTTTCAGACTAATTGGTAGAGGCCAAAACTGCGCATTTCCCATAACTTTTTTCTAGAAGAGGTATCGACAAACGCTAACGCGCATCTGAACAAGCATGTTTTGTTTAGTATATGTGCAAAAATTCAGGTCATTTGACACAGTAATCTCTGTGATCGCAGTGATTGAAGTTTCAGACTAATTGGTAGAGGCCAAAACTGCGCATTTCCCATAACTTTTTTCTAGAAGAGGTATCGACAAACGCTAACGCGCATCTGAACAAGCATGTTTTGTTTAGTATATGTGCAAAAATTCAGGTCATTTGACACAGTAATCTCTGTGATCGCAGTGATTGAAGTTTCAGACTAATTGGTAGAGGCCAAAACTGCGCATTTCCCATAACTTTTTTTCTAGAAGAGGTATCGACAAACGCTAACGCGCATCTGAACAAGCATGTTTTGTTTAGTATATGTGCAAAAATTCAGGTCATTTGACACAGTAATCTCTGTGATCGCAGTGATTGAAGTTTCAGACTAATTGGTAGAGGCCAAAACTGCGCATTTCCCATAACTTTTTTCTAGAAGAGGTATCGACAAACGCTAACGCGCATCTGAACAAGCATGTTTTGTTTAGTATATGTGCAAAAATTCAGGTCATTTGACACAGTAATCTCTGTGATCGCAGTGATTGAAGTTTCAGACTAATTGGTAGAGGCCAAAACTGCGCATTTCCCATAACTTTTTTCTAGAAGAGGTATCGACAAACGCTAACGCGCATCTGAACAAGCATGTTTTGTTTAGTATATGTGCAAAAATTCAGGTCATTTGACACAGTAATCTCTGTGATCGCAGTGATTGAAGTTTCAGACTAATTGGTAGAGGCCAAAACTGCGCATTTCCCATAACTTTTTTCTAGAAGAGGTATCGACAAACGCTAACGCGCATCTGAACAAGCATGTTTTGTTTAGTATATGTGCAAAAATTCAGGTCATTTGACACCAGTAATCTCTGTGATCGCAGTGATTGAAGTTTCAGACTAATTGGTAGAGGCCAAAACTGCGCATTTCCCATAACTTTTTTCTAGAAGAGGTATCGACAAACGCTAACGCGCATCTGAACAAGCATGTTTTGTTTAGTATATGTGCAAAAATTCAGGTCATTTGACACAGTAATCTCTGTGATCGCAGTGATTGAAGTTTCAGACTAATTGGTAGAGGCCAAAACTGCGCATTTCCCATAACTTTTTTCTAGAAGAGGTATCGACAAACGCTAACGCGCATCTGAACAAGCATGTTTTGTTTAGTATATGTGCAAAAATTCAGGTCATTTGACACAGTAATCTCTGTGATCGCAGTGATTGAAGTTTCAGACTAATTGGTAGAGGCCAAAACTGCGCATTTCCCATAACTTTTTTCTAGAAGAGGTATCGACAAACGCTAACGCGCATCTGAACAAGCATGTTTTGTTTAGTATATGTGCAAAAATTCAGGTCATTTGACACAGTAATCTCTGTGATCGCAGTGATTGAAGTTTCAGACTAATTGGTAGAGGCCAAAACTGCGCATTTCCCATAACTTTTTTCTAGAAGAGGTATCGACAAACGCTAACGCGCATCTGAACAAGCATGTTTTGTTTAGTATATGTGCAAAAATTCAGGTCATTTGACACCAGTAATCTCTGTGATCGCAGTGATTGAAGTTTTAGACTAATTGGTAGAGGCCAAAACTGCGCATTTCCCATAACTTTTTTCTAGAAGAGGTATCGACAAACGCTAACGCGCATCTGAACAAGCATGTTTTGTTTAGTATATGTGCAAAAATTCAGGTCATTTGACACAGTAATCTCTGTGATCGCAGTGATTGAAGTTTCAGACTAATTGGTAGAGGCCAAAACTGCGCATTTCCCATAACTTTTTTCTAGAAGAGGTATCGACAAACGCTAACGCGCATCTGAACAAGCATGTTTTGTTTAGTATATGTGCAAAAATTCAGGTCATTTGACACAGTAATCTCTGTGATCGCAGTGATTGAAGTTTCAGACTAATTGGTAGAGGCCAAAACTGCGCATTTCCCATAACTTTTTTTCTAGAAGAGGTATCGACAAACGCTAACGCGCATCTGAACAAGCATGTTTTGTTTAGTATATGTGCAAAAATTCAGGTCATTTGACACAGTAATCTCTGTGATCGCAGTGATTGAAGTTTCAGACTAATTGGTAGAGGCCAAAACTGCGCATTTCCCATAACTTTTTTCTAGAAGAGGTATCGACAAACGCTAACGCGCATCTGAACAAGCATGTTTTGTTTAGTATATGTGCAAAAATTCAGGTCATTTGACACAGTAATCTCTGTGATCGCAGTGATTGAAGTTTCAGACTAATTGGTAGAGGCCAAAACTGCGCATTTCCCATAACTTTTTTCTAGAAGAGGTATCGACAAACGCTAACGCGCATCTGAACAAGCATGTTTTGTTTAGTATATGTGCAAAAATTCAGGTCATTTGACACAGTAATCTCTGTGATCGCAGTGATTGAAGTTTCAGACTAATTGGTAGAGGCCAAAACTGCGCATTTCCCATAACTTTTTTCTAGAAGAGGTATCGACAAACGCTAACGCGCATCTGAACAAGCATGTTTTGTTTAGTATATGTGCAAAAATTCAGGTCATTTGACACAGTAATCTCTGTGATCGCAGTGATTGAAGTTTCAGACTAATTGGTAGAGGCCAAAACTGCGCATTTCCCATAACTTTTTTCTAGAAGAGGTATCGACAAACGCTAACGCGCATCTGAACAAGCATGTTTTGTTTAGTATATGTGCAAAAATTCAGGTCATTTGACACAGTAATCTCTGTGATCGCAGTGATTGAAGTTTCAGACTAATTGGTAGAGGCCAAAACTGCGCATTTCCCATAACTTTTTTTTAGAAGAGGTATCGACAAACGCTAACGCGCATCTGAACAAGCATGTTTTGTTTAGTATATGTGCAAAAATTCAGGTCATTTGACACAGTAATCTCTGTGATCGCAGTGATTGAAGTTTCAGACTAATTGGTAGAGGCCAAAACTGCGCATTTCCCATAACTTTTTTTCTAGAAGAGGTATCGACAAACGCTAACGCGCATCTGAACAAGCATGTTTTGTTTAGTATATGTGCAAAAATTCAGGTCATTTGACACAGTAATCTCTGTGATCGCAGTGATTGAAGTTTCAGACTAATTGGTAGAGGCCAAAACTGCGCATTTCCCATAACTTTTTTTTAGAAGAGGTATCGACAAACGCTAACGCGCATCTGAACAAGCATGTTTTGTTTAGTATATGTGCAAAAATTCAGGTCATTTGACACAGTAATCTCTGTGATCGCAGTGATTGAAGTTTCAGACTAATTGGTAGAGGCCAAAACTGCGCATTTCCCATAACTTTTTTCTAGAAGAGGTATCGACAAACGCTAACGCGCATCTGAACAAGCATGTTTTGTTTAGTATATGTGCAAAAATTCAGGTCATTTGACACAGTAATCTCTGTGATCGCAGTGATTGAAGTTTTAGACTAATTGGTAGAGGCCAAAACTGCGCATTTCCCATAACTTTTTTCTAGAAGAGGTATCGACAAACGCTAACGCGCATCTGAACAAGCATGTTTTGTTTAGTATATGTGCAAAAATTCAGGTCATTTGACACAGTAATCTCTGTGATCGCAGTGATTGAAGTTTCAGACTAATTGGTAGAGGCCAAAACTGCGCATTTCCCATAACTTTTTTCTAGAAGAGGTATCGACAAACGCTAACGCGCATCTGAACAAGCATGTTTTGTTTAGTATATGTGCAAAAATTCAGGTCATTTGACACAGTAATCTCTGTGATCGCAGTGATTGAAGTTTCAGACTAATTGGTAGAGGCCAAAACTGCGCATTTCCCATAACTTTTTTCTAGAAGAGGTATCGACAAACGCTAACGCGCATCTGAACAAGCATGTTTTGTTTAGTATATGTGCAAAAATTCAGGTCATTTGACACAGTAATCTCTGTGATCGCAGTGATTGAAGTTTCAGACTAATTGGTAGAGGCCAAAACTGCGCATTTCCCATAACTTTTTTCTAGAAGAGGTATCGACAAACGCTAACGCGCATCTGAACAAGCATGTTTTGTTTAGTATATGTGCAAAAATTCAGGTCATTTGACACAGTAATCTCTGTGATCGCAGTGATTGAAGTTTCAGACTAATTGGTAGAGGCCAAAACTGCGCATTTCCCATAACTTTTTTTTAGAAGAGGTATCGACAAACGCTAACGCGCATCTGAACAAGCATGTTTTGTTTAGTATATGTGCAAAAATTCAGGTCATTTGACACAGTAATCTCTGTGATCGCAGTGATTGAAGTTTCAGACTAATTGGTAGAGGCCAAAACTGCGCATTTCCCATAACTTTTTTTCTGAAAGAGGTATCGACAAACGCTAACGCGCATCTGAACAAGCATGTTTTGTTTAGTATATGTGCAAAAATTCAGGTCATTTGACACAGTAATCTCTGTGATCGCAGTGATTGAAGTTTTAGACTAATTGGTAGAGGCCAAAACTGCGCATTTCCCATAACTTTTTTTAGAAGAGGTATCGACAAACGCTAACGCGCATCTGAACAAGCATGTTTTGTTTAGTATATGTGCAAAAATTCAGGTCATTTGACACAGTAATCTCTGTGATCGCAGTGATTGAAGTTTCAGACTAATTGGTAGAGGCCAAAACTGCGCATTTCCCATAACTTTTTTCTAGAAGAGGTATCGACAAACGCTAACGCGCATCTGAACAAGCATGTTTTGTTTAGTATATGTGCAAAAATTCAGGTCATTTGACACAGTAATCTCTGTGATCGCAGTGATTGAAGTTTTAGACTAATTGGTAGAGGCCAAAACTGCGCATTTCCCATAACTTTTTTCTAGAAGAGGTATCGACAAACGCTAACGCGCATCTGAACAAGCATGTTTTGTTTAGTATATGTGCAAAAATTCAGGTCATTTGACACAGTAATCTCTGTGATCGCAGTGATTGAAGTTTTAGACTAATTGGTAGAGGCCAAAACTGCGCATTTCCCATAACTTTTTTCTAGAAGAGGTATCGACAAACGCTAACGCGCATCTGAACAAGCATGTTTTGTTTAGTATATGTGCAAAAATTCAGGTCATTTGACACAGTAATCTCTGTGATCGCAGTGATTGAAGTTTTAGACTAATTGGTAGAGGCCAAAACTGCGCATTTCCCATAACTTTTTTCTAAAAGAGGTATCGACAAACGCTAACGCGCATCTGAACAAGCATGTTTTGTTTAGTATATGTGCAAAAATTCAGGTCATTTGACACAGTAATCTCTGTGATCGCAGTGATTGAAGTTTTAGACTAATTGGTAGAGGCCAAAACTGCGCATTTCCCATAACTTTTTTTTAGAAGAGGTATCGACAAACGCTAACGCGCATCTGAACAAGCATGTTTTGTTTAGTATATGTGCAAAAATTCAGGTCATTTGACACAGTAATCTCTGTGATCGCAGTGATTGAAGTTTTAGACTAATTGGTAGAGGCCAAAACTGCGCATTTCCCATAACTTTTTTCTAGAAGAGGTATCGACAAACGCTAACGCGCATCTGAACAAGCATGTTTTGTTTAGTATATGTGCAAAAATTCAGGTCATTTGACACCAGTAATCTCTGTGATCGCAGTGATTGAAGTTTCAGACTAATTGGTAGAGGCCAAAACTGCGCATTTCCCATAACTTTTTTTAGAAGAGGTATCGACAAACGCTAACGCGCATCTGAACAAGCATGTTTTGTTTAGTATATGTGCAAAAATTCAGGTCATTTGACACAGTAATCTCTGTGATCGCAGTGATTGAAGTTTTAGACTAATTGGTAGAGGCCAAAACTGCGCATTTCCCATAACTTTTTTCTAGAAGAGGTATCGACAAACGCTAACGCGCATCTGAACAAGCATGTTTTGTTTAGTATATGTGCAAAAATTCAGGTCATTTGACACAGTAATCTCTGTGATCGCAGTGATTGAAGTTTTAGACTAATTGGTAGAGGCCAAAACTGCGCATTTCCCATAACTTTTTTCTGAAAGAGGTATCGACAAACGCTAACGCGCATCTGAACAAGCATGTTTTGTTTAGTATATGTGCAAAAATTCAGGTCATTTGACACAGTAATCTCTGTGATCGCAGTGATTGAAGTTTTAGACTAATTGGTAGAGGCCAAAACTGCGCATTTCCCATAACTTTTTTCTAGAAGAGGTATCGACAAACGCTAACGCGCATCTGAACAAGCATGTTTTGTTTAGTATATGTGCAAAAATTCAGGTCATTTGACACCAGTAATCTCTGTGATCGCAGTGATTGAAGTTTTAGACTAATTGGTAGAGGCCAAAACTGCGCATTTCCCATAACTTTTTTCTAGAAGAGCTATCGACAAACGCTAACGCGCATCTGAACAAGCATGTTTTGTTTAGTATATGTGCAAAAATTCAGGTCATTTGACACCAGTAATCTCTGTGATCGCAGTGATTGAAGTTTTAGACTAATTGGTAGAGGCCAAAACTGCGCATTTCCCATAACTTTTTTTTAGAAGAGGTATCGACAAACGCTAACGCGCATCTGAACAAGCATGTTTTGTTTAGTATATGTGCAAAAATTCAGGTCATTTGACACCAGTAATCTCTGTGATCGCAGTGATTGAAGTTTCAGACTAATTGGTAGAGGCCAAAACTGCGCATTTCCCATAACTTTTTTTTAGAAGAGGTATCGACAAACGCTAACGCGCATCTGAACAAGCATGTTTTGTTTAGTATATGTGCAAAAATTCAGGTCATTTGACACCAGTAATCTCTGTGATCGCAGTGATTGAAGTTTTAGACTAATTGGTAGAGGCCAAAACTGCGCATTTCCCATAACTTTTTTTTAGAAGAGGTATCGACAAACGCTAACGCGCATCTGAACAAGCATGTTTTGTTTAGTATATGTGCAAAAATTCAGGTCATTTGACACCAGTAATCTCTGTGATCGCAGTGATTGAAGTTTCAGACTAATTGGTAGAGGCCAAAACTGCGCATTTCCCATAACTTTTTTTTAGAAGAGGTATCGACAAACGCTAACGCGCATCTGAACAAGCATGTTTTGTTTAGTATATGTGCAAAAATTCAGGTCATTTGACACAGTAATCTCTGTGATCGCAGTGATTGAAGTTTCAGACTAATTGGTAGAGGCCAAAACTGCGCATTTCCCATAACTTTTTTCTGAAAGAGGTATCGACAAACGCTAACGCGCATCTGAACAAGCATGTTTTGTTTAGTATATGTGCAAAAATTCAGGTCATTTGACACAGTAATCTCTGTGATCGCAGTGATTGAAGTTTTAGACTAATTGGTAGAGGCCAAAACTGCGCATTTCCCATAACTTTTTTTTAGAAGAGGTATCGACAAACGCTAACGCGCATCTGAACAAGCATGTTTTGTTTAGTATATGTGCAAAAATTCAGGTCATTTGACACAGTAGTCTCTGTGATCGCAGTGATTGAAGTTTTAGACTAATTGGTAGAGGCCAAAACTGCGCATTTCCCATAACTTTTTTTTAGAAGAGGTATCGACAAACGCTAACGCGCATCTGAACAAGCATGTTCTGTTTAGTATATGTGCAAAAATTCAGGTCATTTGACACAGTAGTCTCTGTGATCGCAGTGATTGAAGTTTTAGACTAATTGGTAGAGGCCAAAACTGCGCATTTCCCATAACTTTTTTTTAGAAGAGGTATCGACAAACGCTAACGCGCATCTGAACAAGCATGTTTTGTTTAGTATATGTGCAAAAATTCAGGTCATTTGACACAGTAGTCTCTGTGATCGCAGTGATTGAAGTATTAGACTAATTGGTAGAGGCCAAAACTGCGCATTTCCCATAACTTTTTTTCTGAAAGAGGTATCGACAAACGCTAACGCGCATCTGAACAAGCATGTTCTGTTTAGTATATGTGCAAAAATTCAGGTCATTTGACACAGTAATCTCTGTGATCGCAGTGATTGAAGTTTTAGACTAATTGGTAGAGGCCAAAACTGCGCATTTCCCATAACTTTTTTTAGAAGAGGTATCGACAAACGCTAACGCGCATCTGAACAAGCATGTTTTGTTTAGTATATGTGCAAAAATTCAGGTCATTTGACACAGTAATCTCTGTGATCGCAGTGATTGAAGTTTTAGACTAATTGGTAGAGGCCAAAACTGCGCATTTCCCATAACTTTTTTTTCTGAAAGAGGTATCGACAAACGCTAACGCGCATCTGAACAAGCATGTTCTGTTTAGTATATGTGCAAAAATTCAGGTCATTTGACACAGTAATCTCTGTGATCGCAGTGATTGAAGTTTTAGACTAATTGGTAGAGGCCAAAACTGCGCATTTCCCATAACTTTTTTTTAGAAGAGGTATCGACAAACGCTAACGCGCATCTGAACAAGCATGTTTTGTTTAGTATATGTGCAAAAATTCAGGTCATTTGAACCATTAATCTCTGTGATCGCAGTGATTGAAGTTTCAGACTAATTGGTAGAGGCCAAAACTGCGCATTTCCCATAACTTTTTTTTAGAAGAGGTATCGACAAACGCTAACGCGCATCTGAACAAGCATGTTTTGTTTAGTATATGTGCAAAAATTCAGGTCATTTGAACCATTAATCTCTGTGATCGCAGTGATTGAAGTTTTAGACTAATTGGTAGAGGCCAAAACTGCGCATTTCCCATAACTTTTTTTTAGAAGAGGTATCGACAAACGCTAACGCGCATCTGAACAAGCATGTTTTGTTTAGTATATGTGCAAAAATTCAGGTCATTTGAACCATTAATCTCTGTGATCGCAGTGATTGAAGTTTCAGACTAATTGGTAGAGGCCAAAACTGCGCATTTCCCATAACTTTTTTTTAGAAGAGGTATCGACAAACGCTAACGCGCATCTGAACAAGCATGTTTTGTTTAGTATATGTGCAAAAATTCAGGTCATTTGACACAGTAGTCTCTGTGATCGCAGTGATTGAAGTATTAGACTAATTGGTAGAGGCCAAAACTGCGCATTTCCCATAACTTTTTTTCTGAAAGAGGTATCGACAAACGCTAACGCGCATCTGAACAAGCATGTTTTGTTTAGTATATGTGCAAAAATTCAGGTCATTTGACACAGTAGTCTCTGTGATCGCAGTGATTGAAGTATTAGACTAATTGGTAGAGGCCAAAACTGCGCATTTCCCATAACTTTTTTTTAAAAGAGGTATCGACAAACGCTAACGCGCATCTGAACAAGCATGTTTTGTTTAGTATATGTGCAAAAATTCAGGTCATTTGACACAGTAGTCTCTGTGATCGCAGTGATTGAAGTTTTAGACTAATTGGTAGAGGCCAAAACTGCGCATTTCCCATAACTTTTTTCTGAAAGAGGTATCGACAAACGCTAACGCGCATCTGAACAAGCATGTTTTGTTTAGTATATGTGCAAAAATTCAGGTCATTTGACATAGTAATCTCTGTGATCGCAGTGATTGAAGTTTTAGACTAATTGGTAGAGGCCAAAACTGCGCATTTCCCATAACTTTTTTTAGAAGAGGTATCGACAAACGCTAACGCGCATCTGAACAAGCATGTTTTGTTTAGTATATGTGCAAAAATTCAGGTCATTTGACACAGTAGTCTCTGTGATCGCAGTGATTGAAGTATTAGACTAATTGGTAGAGGCCAAAACTGCGCATCCCCCATAACTTTTTTCTGAAAGAGGTATCGACAAACGCTAACGCGCATCTGAACAAGCATGTTTTGTTCAGTATATGTGCAAAAATTCAGGTCATTTGACACAGTAGTCTCTGTGATCGCAGTGATTGAAGTTTTAGACTAATTGGTAGAGGCCAAAACTGCGCATTTCCCATAACTTTTTTTTAGAAGAGGTATCGACAAACGCTAACGCGCATCTGAACAAGCATGTTTTGTTTAGTATATGTGCAAAAATTCAGGTCATTTGACACAGTAGTCTCTGTGATCGCAGTCATTGAAATATTAGACTAATTGGTAGAGGCCAAAACTGCGCATTTCCCATAACTTTTTTTCTGAAAGAGGTATCGACAAACGCTAACGCGCATCTGAACAAGCATGTTCTGTTTAGTATATGTGCAAAAATTCAGGTCATTTGACATAGTAATCTCTGTGATCGCAGTGATTGAAGTTTTAGACTAATTGGTAGAGGCCAAAACTGCGCATTTCCCATAACTTTTTTTTAGAAGAGGTATCGACAAACGCTAACGCGCATCTGAACAAGCATGTTCTGTTTAGTATATGTGCAAAAATTCAGGTCATTTGACACAGTAGTCTCTGTGATCGCAGTCATTGAAATATTAGACTAATTGGTAGAGGCCAAAACTGCGCATTTCCCATAACTTTTTTTCTGAAAGAGGTATCGACAAACGCTAACGCGCATCTGAACAAGCATGTTTTGTTCAGTATATGTGCAAAAATTCAGGTCATTTGACACAGTAGTCTCTGTGATCGCAGTGATTGAAGTTTTAGACTAATTGGTAGAGGCCAAAACTGCGCATTTCCCATAACTTTTTTTTAGAAGAGGTATCGACAAACGCTAACGCGCATCTGAACAAGCATGTTTTGTTTAGTATATGTGCAAAAATTCAGGTCATTTGACACAGTAATCTCTGTGATCGCAGTGATTGAAGTATTAGACTAATTGGTAGAGGCCAAAACTGCGCATTTCCCATAACTTTTTTTTAGAAGAGGTATCGACAAACGCTAACGCGCATCTGAACAAGCATGTTTTGTTTAGTATATGTGCAAAAATTCAGGTCATTTGAACCATTAATCTCTGTGATCGCAGTGATTGAAGTATTAGACTAATTGGTAGAGGCCAAAACTGCGCATTTCGCATAACTTTTTTTTTAGAAGAGGTATCGACAAACGCTAACGCGCATCTGAACAAGCATGTTTTGTTTAGTATATGTGCAAAAATTCAGGTCATTTGAACCATTAATCTCTGTGATCGCAGTGATTGAAGTTTCAGACTAATTGGTAGAGGTCAAAACTGCGCATTTCCCATAACTTTTTTTAGAAGAGGTATCGACAAACGCTAACGCGCATCTGAACAAGCATGTTTTGTTTAGTATATGTGCAAAAATTCAGGTCATTTGACACAGTAGTCTCTGTGATCGCAGTCATTGAAATATTAGACTAATTGGTAGAGGCCAAAACTGCGCATTTCCCATAACTTTTTTTCTGAAAAAGGTATCGACAAACGCTAACGCGCATCTGAACAAGCATGTTTTGTTTAGTATATGTGCAAAAATTCAGGTCATTTGAACCATTAATCTCTGTGATCGCAGTGATTGAAGTTTCAGACTAATTGGTAGAGGCCAAAACTGCGCATTTCCCATAACTTTTTTTAGAAGAGGTATCGACAAACGCTAACGCGCATCTGAACAAGCATGTTCTGTTTAGTATATGTGCAAAAATTCAGGTCATTTGAACCATTAATCTCTGTGATCGCAGTGATTGAAGTTTTAGACTAATTGGTAGAGGCCAAAACTGCGCATTTCCCATAACTTTTTTTTCTGAAAAAGGTATCGACAAACGCTAACGCGCATCTGAACAAGCATGTTCTGTTTAGTATATGTGCAAAAATTCAGGTCATTTGAACCATTAATCTCTGTGATCGCAGTGATTGAAGTTTTAGACTAATTGGTAGAGGCCAAAACTGCGCATTTCCCATAACTTTTTTTCTGAAAAAGGTATCGACAAACGCTAACGCGCATCTGAACAAGCATGTTTTGTTTAGTATATGTGCAAAAATTCAGGTCATTTGACACAGTAGTCTCTGTGATCGCAGTCATTGAAATATTAGACTAATTGGTAGAGGCCAAAACTGCGCATTTCCCATAACTTTTTTCTGAAAAAGGTATCGACAAACGCTAACGCGCATCTGAACAAGCATGTTTTGTTTAGTATATGTGCAAAAATTCAGGTCATTTGAACCATTAATCTCTGTGATCGCAGTGATTGAAGTTTCAGACTAATTGGTAGAGGCCAAAACTGCGCATTTCCCATAACTTTTTTTCTGAAAAAGGTATCGACAAACGCTAACGCGCATCTGAACAAGCATGTTCTGTTTAGTATATGTGCAAAAATTCAGGTCATTTGAACCATTAATCTCTGTGATCGCAGTGATTGAAGTTTTAGACTAATTGGTAGAGGCCAAAACTGCGCATTTCCCATAACTTTTTTCTGAAAAAGGTATCGACAAACGCTAACGCGCATCTGAACAAGCATGTTCTGTTTAGTATATGTGCAAAAATTCAGGTCATTTGAACCATTAATCTCTGTGATCGCAGTGATTGAAGTTTTAGACTAATTGGTAGAGGCCAAAACTGCGCATTTCCCATAACTTTTTTTCTGAAAAAGGTATCGACAAACGCTAACGCGCATCTGAACAAGCATGTTTTGTTTAGTATATGTGCAAAAATTCAGGTCATTTGAACCATTAATCTCTGTGATCGCAGTGATTGAAGTTTCAGACTAATTGGTAGAGGCCAAAACTGCGCATTTCCCATAACTTTTTTCTGAAAAAGGTATCGACAAACGCTAACGCGCATCTGAACAAGCATGTTCTGTTTAGTATATGTGCAAAAATTCAGGTCATTTGAACCATTAATCTCTGTGATCGCAGTGATTGAAGTTTTAGACTAATTGGTAGAGGCCAAAACTGCGCATTTCCCATAACTTTTTTCTGAAAAAGGTATCGACAAACGCTAACGCGCATCTGAACAAGCATGTTTTGTTCAGTATATGTGCAAAAATTCAGGTCATTTGACACAGTAGTCTCTGTGATCGCAGTGATTGAAGTTTTAGACTAATTGGTAGAGGCCAAAACTGCGCATTTCCCATAACTTTTTTTCCAGTTTATTCGCAAAATCGCTTTATTTTGATTTCATATTTACCGTGTGCATAAAAAAAATACTGAAAATCCATCTGGGAGCCAGATATGGAGCCACAAAAAATGAAAAAAATTTTGAAAAAAAAAATTACATAGCATGGGTAACGAACCCACGGCCTTTCCACTACTGGACGCGCCCACAACCCCTGCACCACCGACGGTTGGAAAATTGGAGGATATGATTGGGTAGAGGTTCCGGCAGACCGCGTGTCACGCAAAAATAGCTTAATCATAGGAAAAGTTTGACGGCTCATAACTCGGTTCACAGAGACATTTAGCAGAATTTTATTTCAGATTCGAAATCTACAGACTCGAAAGTATCAGGGGCCAAATTCTTGAGTTGTTTGAGAGAGGACACTTCGAGTACTTCTTTTGTAAGTGTATCTGCAGGGGAGAAAACTAAATTCTCCACGACAGACGTGTCAACGGCCTATGTGTTTATTTCTTATCGGTTTGATAAGAAATCTAATGATATCTGCAGGGGAGAAAACTAAATTCTCCACGACAGACGTGTCAACGGCCTATGTGTTTATTTCTTATCGGTTTGATAAGAAATCTAAGTGTATCTGCAGGGGAGAAAACTAAATTCTCCACGACAGACGTGTCAACGGCCAATGTGTTTATTTCTTATCGGTTTGATAAGAAATCTAAGTGTATCTGCAGGGGAGAAAACTAAATTCTCCACGACAGACGTGTCAACGGCCTATGTGTTCATTTCTTATCGGTTTGATAAGAAATCTAAGTGTATCTGCAGGGGAGAAAACTAAATTCTCCACGACAGACGTGTCAACGGCCTATGTGTTTATTTCTTATCGGTTTGATAAGAAATCTAAGTGTATCTGCAGAGGAGAAAACTAAATTCTCCACGACAGACGTGTCAACGGCCTATGTGTTTATTTCTTATCGGTTTCATAAGAAATCTAAGTGTATCTGCAGGGGAGAAAACTAAATTCTCCACGACAGACGTGTCAACGGCCTATGTGTTCATTTCTTATCGGTTTGATAAGAAATCTAAGTGTATCTGCAGGAGAGAAAACTAAATTCTCCACGACAGACGTGTCAACGGCCTATGTGTTTATTTCTTATCGGTTTGATAAGAAATCTAAGTGTATCTGCAGAGGAGAAAACTAAATTCTCCACGACAGACGTGTCAATTGGCCTATGTGTTTATTTCTTATCGGTTTGATAAGAAATCTAAGTGTATCTGCAGGGGAGAAAACTAAATTCTCCACGACAGACGTGTCAACGGCCTATGTGTTCATTTCTTATCGGTTTGATAAGAAATCTAAGTGTATCTGCAGGGGAGAAAACTAAATTCTCCACGACAGACGTGTCAACGGCCTATGTGTTTATTTCTTATCGGTTTGATAAGAAATCTAAGTGTATCTGCAGAGGAGAAAACTAAATTCTCCACGACAGACGTGTCAATTGGCCTATGTGTTTATTTCGGCAAATACTCATTTGCTAAAGGATTTTTTGCTATTTTCCCATTTGCTATTTTGTCTCATTTGCTATGATACCATTTGCTATGGATCATTTGCTATATTAGCTCATTTGCTATAGATTATTTGCTATAATTGGCTCATTTGCTAGATTTTTTGCACTTGCTATGGATCATTTGCTATCAAAAAGTCCATTTGCTATATGCAAGATCATTTGCTATTTTCACTCATTTGCTATGACTTTTTTGGCTCATTTGCTAGAAATTTGTCTCGTTTGCTATATTTTTCATCAAAAATTCTATAAAAAAGCCAAATCAAGTATAAGAAGGAAATAGTTGAATGGCAAATTAGACAAACGTTAACAGGCAAGGTGTCTAGAAAAGGCAAGGAAGGCTGGAAACAACAACGGAAAACAACAAGTGCCAAGAACAAAAACAATGAAGAAAACAAAAAAACAACAATGAAGAAAACAAAAATGAAAGTGAAATGAAAATTGGACAGAACAATTATCTAGTAGATTGTTGAATCTCCGGAAGTGTCGTAGGTGCGCGGTGGTGTATATTTTATGTTGGGCCTCCTGTAAAAATTGATAAAGCCGTGGCCAGAAGGGCCAATAAATACCTTGCACGTTGCGATCTGCGCTCAGCTGAAGAAGATGCAGAAAGAGGAGTAGAAGACGACGGTGGAGCAAAGGTTGGATTCTGTGGAGACGAAGAGCTTCTTGGTGGTGATTGAGAAATGAGAAGGCTAGGTGATCCGTAGGATGAGGAAGTCGCGTTATGATGAGACGATGGACTTTGGACCAACGAGATGTCACTTGCGAAGGTTAAACTGAAAGAAATAAGCAGATGACGTTATCGACGAGAAGTAATGCTAACCTGGAGATATCCGCAATCCGACGGACATGATTGGACGCAGATTGCTTGGTTCCAAGTCGATCGGATTTTTTGAATCCGCTTCTTGCGTCAAATGCGTTGATAGTGTTTTTGGTGACACTTTGTCTACTTCCCAAGAGACATTCCCAGTACTCATTAATTTGATCTTTGGTCAATTCGGACAGACAGTAAACCCTGAAAATGAAACTAATGCACACGAATTGGGACATGAATGGTACGTACACATGGCAACACAGAAAATCGGGTAGCGTTGTAATGCATTGCCAACAGTCAAGCATTCCGTCTTTGTAAAGTACTTGAATGAATCGCGAACGGTCGTCTGTCGGCAGGCTGGTATCAGACAAATGAAAAGTATCGTCTGCAATACTCATTAGGCGAAGATTGTGGAAGGCAAGATCCTGTTGATGCATTTTTTGAAGATCGAAGCCTGTAAGCACAACATTTGTCGGTACCATGTAAAAAATTGAAATACCTTTGGCGATTCTGAGCGGTACGTCGAAAGCCAAAAGTCGAGCGGAAATGAGCCCAGATGAGCTGTAAGAGTCGATTCTATCTTGCACAGTGTCACCATCGAAAGTTCCTGAGTAAGTTACTAGCTCAGATCCGTCGAGAGCGGACAACCACATTTCGCGGAGTTTTTCATGGCACAAAACGTTCATTTTTCTGATCAATTCCGGAGCGGAGTTACGTCTAGAAAGGGTCGCCTTAAGAATTCCGTTGAAAGTTTCGTTTTGATTGTTCGTAGAAAATTGCAAGATATGCCCAGCTCGGAGCTTTGCTAGAGCGGATGAACATTCCATGAGCATCTGCTTGTTGGTCTTCAGCCACCGATAGATTCGGATATCGATTAATGATTCGATGCGGCTCAGCCGACGTTCATATGACAACTCATCAAAGCAACCTAATACTCCGGTCTTCCACTTCCCATTTTTCTGAAATGTATAAAGAATTACAAGGAATCGGAGATCAAAATACCATTGTTCCGAAAAGAAACGGTTTAGCCTGGTGAGCAGCAGTTTTACCACCATAGTTAAACGTTAGCAAACTCAACAAGTGGACATCGCACCTGATGGGCATAGTGTTTAGAGCCTGAAAATATGAGAAAATGTAGCTGAAATTTAAAAGGAGCTGTACCGTAGGATACTCATCTAAGGAATATTCCCCGTCAACAAGGATGCAAGGAATTTTTCTGGGCGAAGAGGGGTCCATCAAAAAATCGAACCGTTCCTTCAAACGACGTGCAAAGAGGGCATGGTTATCTGACTCTTTGCTGGAGTGCAACATATATGCAATTGGGAACACGCGCGCCTTTTTGGAGGCTTTAGTTTGGAAGTTGCCGCTTTCCCCGAGAACCACTGTGACATAGGTGTCCCCGAGATTAAATGTGGTATCGACATGAAGACGCGAAGGGAAGAAGACACCGCTAGGATGTTTTCTAAGGAGTTGCTTGATGTCGGTTCTTCTCGTGGCTTCATCAGAGGATGCAACAATGTCGACAAACTGATTCCAGTCATCCCAACGTTCTTGTGTGGGGCATCCTTTCAAATAGAGAAGGCAAGCTTCGTCGAAGATTTGGATGAAAGTGAAGCTACTCAACAGATTGGCGTCGTCTGAAAAAATGAAAGGTTAATAGAACCGGGCGTGCGAAACAATCACTCACTTGTTTCAAACCAAACTGTGTCAGGATACAAGGTTTTCAGCTCTTCGGCCATTTTAAGGCTAGTTTTCGAACGAGGACCGGTTTTACAGGTTATGGTTGTAGATGTGCTTCGAGCAAGATTTGCCACTTGCTTCGTGGTCACCGAAATCCCCATTTGACGAGCCACTTTGACCGCGTTCCCAACTGTCCTCAACGGCAAACAGCTTTTCTTTAACTCTTCTTTTGCAGATTCTAAAACTAACAGTATTTAATTCTAATGGTGCAGGAAAAACGCACTGGAAAGTCTCTTGCACGGTGCATCGGAGATGATGATCTCTCCCAGAGAGGTGCAAAAATAGTAGGAATATGTGTCGTCTTTATAAGGAAACACCTGAAGAAAGGTAACCTTTTTATAAGTGTGAAACACAACTACAAACCTGTTTGTGAATTGTATCGTTGTGCAGGTGGGTGCATTTAATGGCTACGACCGTTTCTCCATAAATTTCCATTTTGGAATACGTAGGTTGATGTCTGCTCAGAATCTTCTTGTTTTTGTCTGTTTTCGTTTGAGACCAAACGAAACCATCGTACGGGTTCTTTTCGCATAAACGAGACGGAATTTTCACGAATAAAACTCGGTTATGCTTGAAATTGAGCAAATGAACCATGGTGATTTCCTCAGCTTTAATAAATCTGAAATTTACGCTAATCTACTTGGATTCTCAGTAAAAACAAACTTCTCTTCTGCCATGAGCTGCTCGAAGTCTTCGCCTTTTAAAAATGTGTAGCCGGTGGTTTCCATGTTCGTAGATGAGCCTTAGGCTTTTTTCCTGAAATAGAAGGTTTAAAAATGTATGTGAATCAGTAAGAGAAAAATAAGAGTATGCAGTAAGAAGCAATCAAAAATTGAGAGTAAATAGCAAATGGGAACATAGCAAATGAGCGATTATAGCAAAAAATAGTATAGCAAATGAGCGATTATAGCAAATGGGAACATAGCAAATGAGCGATTATAGCAAAAAATAGTATAGCAAATGAGCGATTATAGCAAATGAGACACGGTTGAGAGGAAAAATTTAGGGAGAGGAATGATACCGAAACGGCCTAAAAGGTAGCGACAGGTAGTTTTCTGCCTATAATATTGTTTTTAATTGATTCTAAACGCAAAATAATCAAAAAATTCCGATCAATTCGCTCCAGAAACCATCGAAAACACTCAAAAACGATGGGAGAAAACCAAAAAAACGGAAAAAACGCAAGCGCGCAGCAGGGCGCGCTTCCGGTGCTTGGCTGACTATCATATGCTTAACCATTGCAGCTCGCAGCAGCGAAATGTTTGCATCAATTTCGAATGTTTTTCCATTAATTTTAGCAGTTTTTTCAGGCTTTTTTGTTATTTTCCACTAATTTTCTCGCTTTATAATCTGATTTTTGGCGGGAAAGAATAATTTTTATGCGGAAAACAAGAAATTTCGAACATCTTTCGTGACTATGAGCTCGATAAAGCGCTAAATTATACTTTTTATCTCTTTTTCCGCTTTTCTTTTTTTCCTGTCCGTATAGGTTCTTCATATATCATGCAGATTTCAGAGCTGAGCTCCATCTACTCCATAGCTGATATATCCGAACGACAAGAGCCAAGCTCCATCTACTCCATAGCTGATCTATGCGAACGCCAAGAGCCAAGCTCCATCTCGATTCCAAATTCGAAATGCAAGTCAACGAGAAGGACCTGTTAAAAGAGAATGGTAAGACATACTGTTAAAGTTTGAAAACTTATACATACTTTTTTCTGTGATTTTCTAATATTTCTGTAGTTTTAGATTTTTTACTAGTAGCTTTAGATTTACAAACCTTTCCATAATTCTTAACGTGAACCAAGGTCAGTGGGTCAAAAAAAGAAGCTATGTTGTCATTGTTGCAAAAAAAACTTCATTACAGAAATGCTCAACGCCAATCTCTACAATCGTGATCCCTACCGTCGCTTTGCGCCCCTTTATGGATTCGGTGAACAGGGACAAGAAGTCGTCCCCAGCTACACGATGATTAGAAATTTTCGAGATAGTTTCCACGCGTCACGAATGCGAACTGTCGAAGAGACGTTCAAGAGAGCCGCTTCAAAACGAGGAGAGAAAATTGTCCACATCGGCTCGAAATGGCTTCTAGAACCGAATTCGATGCTTTACGTTGTAACAGAAGTGTCGTGAGTTCCGCCGACTGTTGCTTTTCACGAATCCTGTCTTTTCAGAAGTTCTCGAGTACTAGCCTCACCGCTATGCATCGAAGTTGGTCTTTACGAACAGTGGGAACATCTACAAAAGCTCTCGTTGAATACAGCAAGTCTTGACGTCCTACAAGATTCTGACAGGGATGGAAATAAGCTTGCATTCGCCTATCAAGTCGAATTTGGAGATGTGATTGTCGTGTTGGATGTCGGCTTTTATAAGCCCAACTATCACGATGAAAAAGTTTCCACCGCGCTGCGCTACTACATTGTGAACAGAACCACTGAACCCGGAATGTGCATGGCTGTCAAGCAGAAGATCCGAAACCAAGTTATGTACATCGTCTACAAAAGTGCTGAAGACGTGAGCTACGAGCCATGTTCACTGACTGTGAGTTTCACATCCATTACTACGAACACTATAACTTGATATTTTCAGGAAAATAGACTTCGGTCTAAGCTGGAACGGTCATCTCTGCCTACGGCCCATCTATACTCTCTTCCAAACGTTTTCCTATTGAAAGCGGATATCCTACTTCCCTACAGAAAATGCTACCGCTACGGTCTCAACTTTAACCGGAACCACTGTAATCAATCCCTTGTTCGGGAATTTCTTGAAGATACCGCCATACTCACCAAACAACACGTTGCTAACTACATGCCATATATGCCACACAGTAGACTGGTCAATGCTTCTTTCTACAATACTCTCGAAGGAAGTTTGTCATCCGGTTCCCACATTGACATTCTCCACGGTCTGAAGTGCCTCAGAGCCGCCAAGCTCCAAAGCTCGGATGGTGTACTTCACGACAGTAGGCTGGTTCATTTTGAAACCTTCGGTACAACTGATGCCCCTGATGGAAGTATTTTTGTTCAATTCAGAAGCACTGCTGCGATCAGTTTCCGTTCTTTCAAAACAGGTGAATATTTTTTGAATATTGTGGGTAGTCAGCGTTTTTTTGCAGGCTCCTACGTTGAAGTGGAGTGCGGTTGGAACACTCCGCTTATTGGATACATCTCCAGTCTGGACACAATTGATGGAAGTAAGAGATTGATCGTCGTCTTCTCTCCGGAGTGCGGTTTCATTGAGAACGAAGATCTTCTTGGAGACAACATCGTGAACAATGCTCCAGAGTGGCATCAAATCCGGCAACATCTGTCACGCCTCCATCGTCAATGTGGCGTGCGTAGTTTCGATGTTTCTTCATCATGGGACATCTTGATGTCGAGCGAGAACGAGGGATATTTCGAAACTCCACTGGGCAACTTGATGATCGCTGGAATGGCAGATGCAGCGAGAAGTGTAAATCGGGGTGGAGGCCAGTGGAGACAACGTCACCGATTCGACGCAATGTACGACGCCGTTGCAGTTGAACAGCACAATCTCTCGGAGATTCAAATACAATGCTACGCATCATCTATTAGAAAGAAGCCAACTGACGAACAACTCTTCATCTTTTCCGTGTTTTTAAACCCTCGCATTCGTTTCCATGTCGTTGAGTCATGTTTCGGATCAGGTTAGTTAGGTGCATCTTTAACTTCTTAATCATCAATATATTTCAGGTAAAACAACAACCGCCGTCTCTTCAGCGACTGCACTAGTCACTCTCGATCCATCTATGTCCGTTTCTTTGTTGGCCCAAACCAACTCTGCTGTCAATGCGATGGTAGATGCCGCTCACCTTGGAGACTACTTTGATCCGACAAATTTGCATAAGATGAAAGTTAGGCCACTTGTTGTTCAGTCAAACAATTGGAAGTTGAAGAAAGGCCAGCACGATCATCCCTACGATCATAAAGTGGTTATGAGCAAAGTCTTCGTTTATGAGTTGCAGAACACTGATCCCACCACCGCCTTTGGGTTAGTATTAATTTAATGTTTAGCGGTTTTCTAAACATGCTTCTTTTCAGTGATTCGCGCTCAATGTTGAAGTCGATGTTCTTGTTCGTGAGCTCCTCCGATTGTGTCTCGGTTCCAGACGTTCTTCCAAAATGGAAGATTCAAGCTCTGAGCCGCTTTCAGGTTGAATCCTACACATCAGACGAGACGTACAACCTGTTCCTGGGTCTTTATAAGCCAAACATGTTCTTCGCGACGACCGACATGTGGTCCGGCTACGCCTCATCTACTATCCTTCCATCGAAGTTCTTTCCTAGCCTAATTGTCTTGGACGAGTCCACAATGATTCAGCCATCGGACTTGGCAACATTTGCTTCAAAAATGGAGAGACAACTTGGAGGGATTCGATACATCTTATTCGGTGACATGAAGCAATTGGAGCCTTTTAACACCATCCAGCCGCTCGCATCAATTTTGAAGTCACCGAACGAGATTTATTTGAGTCAAAATAATCTTCCCAGCCGGCTCACAACAGTTTACCGTTGCCACGATCACGCTGTTACAATCCTATCCGAAGTTTTTTATTCAGGCCGATTAAGAGCTGGACGGTACATAGTTCAATTTGGTACTTTTTCTATAATTTCTTTTTTTAGCCCCGCCACCACTGTGTACATTCAAGACACTCTGCCACGCCATCTCTTCCCTAAAGGTCCAGGACATCCGTACCACTTTTGTTTCCATGAGTTCCAATCTAAACAAGTTGTTCAATCCCGCTCCAATCTCTTCGAAGCTCGGCAACTCGTCACTTACGCGAACCAGTTGGTTGACTCCGGAGTGCCTCAATCGTCAATTGTTGTCATCACGCCGTTCACGGCGCAAAGAGCTCTCCTCCGTCAACTACTCCCAGGAGACATCCAAGTTCATACAACACGGAAAATTCAAGGCGGAGAATGTGACGTAAGTTTTGCCTTACCCCACATATATTACTATATACTTTTTCAGGTTGCCCTCTTCTCAGCTTGTCACTCAGGAAACGAGTCGCTCAGTCGTGCCGACGATGGTGTCCAGGACAGCGTCAGAGTTCAAACAATCAACTCTAAAACAGTTGGATTGATTTCCGATCCATCCATTGTTCTCGTATCACTGTCTCGTGCTCGCCACTTCACCACTATTTTCGGTCACGAGGATTTCCTCAGATCCATTGAAATGTGGGATCGGATCATTAGTCTCGCCGGCTACTAGACTTTTTTACTTGATTTCCCGGTTCTCGATTCCCTTCACCTTTCTCTGCCCCAATGCCTATCACTCGAATAAATCGGTTTCTCTTTAATTTCTTTTAGTACCAACTCTATAGCAAACGAGACAAATTTCTAGCAAATGAGCCAAAAAAGTCATAGCAAATGAGTGAAAATAGCAAATGATCTTGCATATAGCAAATGGACTTTTTGATAGCAAATGATCCATAGCAAGTGCAAAAAATCTAGCAAATGAGCCAATTATAGCAAATAATCTATAGCAAATGAGCTAATATAGCAAATGATCCATAGCAAATGGTATCATAGCAAATGAGACAAAATAGCAAATGGGAAAATAGCAAAAAATCTTTTAGCAAATGAGTATTTGCCGTTTATTTCTTATCGGTTTGATAAGAAATCTAAGTGTATCTGCAGGGGAGAAAACTAAATTCTCCACGACAGACGTGTCAACGGCCTATATGTTCATTTCTTATCGGTTTGATAAGAAATCTAAGTGTATCTGCAGGGGAGAAAACTAAATTCTCCACGACAGACGTGTCAACGGCCTATGTGTTCATTTCTTACCGGTTTGATAAGAAATCTAAGTGTATCTGCAGGGGAGAAAACTAAATTCTCCACGACAGACGTGTCAACGGCCTATATGTTCATTTCTTATCGGTTTGATAAGAAATCTAAGTGTATCTGCAGGGAGAAAACTAAATTCTCCACGACAGACGTGTCAACGGCCTATATGTTCATTTCTTATCGGTTTGATAAGAAATCTAAGTGTATCTGCAGGGGAGAAAACTAAATTCTCCACGACAGACGTGTCAACGGCCTATATGTTTATTTCTTATCGGTTTGATAAGAAATCTAAGTGTATCTGCAGGAGAGAAAACTAAATTCTCCACGACAGACGTGTCAACGGCCTATGTGTTTATTTCTTATCGGTTTGATAAGAAATCTAAGTGTATCTGCAGGGGAGAAAACTAAATTCTCCACGACAGACGTGTCAATGGCCTATGTGTTTATTCCTTATCTTTTTGATAAGAAATCTAAGTGTATCTGCAGGGGAGAAAACTAAATTCTCCACGACAGACGTGTCAATTGGCCTATGTGTTTATTTCTTATCGGTTTGATAAGAAATCTAAGTGTATCTGCAGGGGAGAAAACTAAATTCTCCACGACAGACGTGTCAACGGCCTATGTGTTTATTTCTTATCGGTTTGATAAGAAATCTAAGTGTATCTGCAGGGGAGAAGACTAAATTCTCCACGACAGACGTGTCAATTGGCCTATGTGTTTATTTCTTATCGGTTTGATAAGAAATCTAAGTGTATCTGCAGGGGAGAAAACTAAATTCTCCACGACAGACGTGTCAACGGCCTATGTGTTTATTTCTTATCGGTTTGATAAGAAATCTAAGTGTATCTGCAGGGGAGAAGACTAAATTCTCCACGACAGACGTGTCAATTGGCCTATGTGTTTATTTCTTATCGGTTTGATAAGAAATCTAAGTGTATCTGCAGGGAGAAAACTAAATTCTCCACGACAGACGTGTCAATGGCCTATGTGTTTATTCCTTATCTTTTTGATAAGAAATCTAAGTGTATCTGCAGGGGAGAAAACTAAATTCTCCACGACAGACGTGTCAATTGACCTATGTGTTTATTTCTTATCGGTTTGATAAGAAATCTAAATGTATCTGCAGGGGAGAAAACTAAATTCTCCACGACAGACGTGTCAATGGTCTATGTGTTTATTCCTCATCTTTTTGATAAGAAATCTAAGTGTATCTGCAGGGGAGAAAACTAAATTCTCCACGACAGACGTGTCAATTGGCCTATGTGTTTATTTCTTATCGGTTTGATAAGAAATCTAAGTGTATCTGCAGGGGAGAAAACTAAATTCTCCACGACAGACGTGTCAATTGGCCTATGTGTTTATTTCTTATCGGTTTGATAAGAAATCTAAGTGTATCTGCAGGGGAGAAAACTAAATTCTCCACGACAGACGTGTCAATGGTCTATGTGTTTATTCCTCATCTTTTTGATAAGAAATCTAAATGTATCTGCAGGGGAGAAAACTAAATTCTCCACGACAGACGTGTCAATTGGCCTATGTGTTTATTTCTTATCGGTTTGATAAGAAATCTAAGTGTATCTGCAGGGAGAAAACTAAATTCTCCACGACAGACGTGTCAATTGGCCTATGTGTTTATTTCTTATCGGTTTGATAAGAAATCTAAGTGTATCTGCAGGGGAGAAGACTAAATTCTCCACGACAGACGTGTCAATTGGCCTATGTGTTTATTTCTTATCGGTTTGATAAGAAATCTAAGTGTATCTGCAGGGGAGAAAACTAAATTCTCCACGACAGACGTGTCAATTGACCTATGTGTTTATTTCTTATCGGTTTGATAAGAAATCTAAGTGTATCTGCAGGGGAGAAAACTAAATTCTCCACGACAGACGTGTCAATTGGCCTATGTGTTTATTTCTTATCGGTTTGATAAGAAATCTAAGTGTATCTGCAGGGGAGAAAACTAAATTCTCCACGACAGACGTGTCAATTGGCCTATGTGTTTATTTCTTATCGGTTTGATAAGAAATCTAAATGTATCTGCAGGGGAGAAAACTAAATTCTCCACGACAGACGTGTCAATGGTCTATGTGTTTATTCCTCATCTTTTTGATAAGAAATCTAAGTGTATCTGCAGGGGAGAAAACTAAATTCTCCACGACAGACGTGTCAATTGGCCTATGTGTTTATTTCTTATCGGTTTGATAATAAATCTAAGTGTATCTGCAGGGGAGAAAACTAAATTCTCCACGACAGACGTGTCAACGGCCTATGTGTTTATTTCTTATCGGTTTGATAAGAAATCTAAGTGTATCTGCAGGGGAGAAAACTAAATTCTCCACGACAGACGTGTCAATGGCCTATGTGTTTATTCCTTATCTTTTTGATAAGAAATCTAAGTGTATCTGCAGGGGAGAAAACTAAATTCTCCACGACAGACGTGTCAATTGGCCTATGTGTTTATTTCTTATCGGTTTGATAAGAAATCTAAGTGTATCTGCAGGGGAGAAAACTAAATTCTCCACGACAGACGTGTCAACGGCCTATGTGTTTATTTCTTATCGGTTTGATAAGAAATCTAAGTGTATCTGCAGGGGAGAAAACTAAATTCTCCACGACAGACGTGTCAATTGGCCTATGTGTTTATTCCTTATCTTTTTGATAAGAAATCTAAGTGTATCTGCAGGGGAGAAAACTAAATTCTCCACGACAGACGTGTCAATTGACCTATGTGTTTATTTCTTATCGGTTTGATAAGAAATCTAAGTGTATCTGCAGGGGAGAAAACTAAATTCTCCACGACAGACGTGTCAATTGGCCTATGTGTTTATTTCTTATCGGTTTGATAAGAAATCTAAGTGTATCTGCAGGGGAGAAAACTAAATTCTCCACGACAGACGTGTCAATTGGCCTATGTGTTTATTTCTTATCGGTTTGATAAGAAATCTAAGTGTATCTGCAGGGGAGAAAACTAAATTCTCCACGACAGACGTGTCAATTGGCCTATGTGTTTATTTCTTATCGGTTTGATAAGAAATCTAAATGTATCTGCAGGGGAGAAAACTAAATTCTCCACGACAGACGTGTCAATGGTCTATGTGTTTATTCCTCATCTTTTTGATAAGAAATCTAAGTGTATCTGCAGGGGAGAAAACTAAATTCTCCACGACAGACGTGTCAATTGGCCTATGTGTTTATTTCTTATCGGTTTGATAAGAAATCTAAGTGTATCTGCAGGGGAGAAAACTAAATTCTCCACGACAGACGTGTCAATTGGCCTATGTGTTCATTCCTTATCTTTTTGATAAGAAATCTAAGTGTATCTGCAGGGGAGAAGACTAAATTCTCCACGACAGACGTGTCAATTGGCCTATGTGTTCATTCCTTATCTTTTTGATAAGAAATCTAAGTGTATCTGCAGGGGAGAAGACTAAATTCTCCACGATAGACGTGTCAATTGGCCTATGTGTTTATTTCTTATCGGTTTGATAAGAAATCTAAGTGTATCTGCAGGGGAGAAAACTAAATTCTCCACGACAGACGTGTCAATGGTCTATGTGTTTATTCCTCATCTTTTTGATAAGAAATCTAAGTGTATCTGCAGGGGAGAAGACTAAATTCTCCACGACAGACGTGTCAATTGGCCTATGTGTTTATTTCTTATCGGTTTGATAAGAAATCTAAGTGTATCTGCAGGGGAGAAAACTAAATTCTCCACGACAGACGTGTCAATTGGCCTATGTGTTTATTTCTTATCGGTTTGATAAGAAATCTAAGTGTATCTGCAGGGGAGAAAACTAAATTCTCCACGACAGACGTGTCAATGGCCTATGTGTTTATTCCTTATCTTTTTGATAAGAAATCTAAGTGTATCTGCAGGGGAGAAAACTAAATTCTCCACGACAGACGTGTCAATTGGCCTATGTGTTTATTTCTTATCGGTTTGATAAGAAATCTAAGTGTATCTGCAGGGGAGAAAACTAAATTCTCCACGACAGACGTGTCAATTGGCCTATGTGTTCATTCCTTATCTTTTTGATAAGAAATCTAAGTGTATCTGCAGGGGAGAAGACTAAATTCTCCACGATAGACGTGTCAATTGGCCTATGTGTTTATTTCTTATCGGTTTGATAAGAAATCTAAGTGTATCTGCAGGGGAGAAAACTAAATTCTCCACGACAGACGTGTCAATGGCCTATGTGTTTATTCCTTATCTTTTTGATAAGAAATCTAAGTGTATCTGCAGGGGAGAAAACTAAATTCTCCACGACAGACGTGTCAATTGGCCTATGTGTTCATTCCTTATCTTTTTGATAAGAAATCTAAGTGTATCTGCAGGGGAGAAGACTAAATTCTCCACGACAGACGTGTCAATGGCCTATGTGTTTATTCCTTATCTTTTTGATAAGAAATCTAAGTGTATCTGCAGGGGAGAAAACTAAATTCTCCACGACAGACGTGTCAATTGGCCTATGTGTTTATTCCTTATCTTTTTGATAAGAAATCTAAGTGTATCTGCAGGGGAGAAAACTAAATTCTCCACGACAGACGTGTCAATTGGCCTATGTGTTTATTTCTTATCGGTTTGATAAGAAATCTAAGTGTATCTGCAGGGGAGAAAACTAAATTCTCCACGACAGACGTGTCAATGGCCTATGTGTTTATTCCTTATCTTTTTGATAAGAAATCTAAGTGTATCTGCAGGGGAGAAAACTAAATTCTCCACGACAGACGTGTCAATTGGCCTATGTGTTCATTCCTTATCTTTTTGATAAGAAATCTAAGTGTATCTGCAGGGAGAAGACTAAATTCTCCACGACAGACGTGTCAATTGGCCTATGTGTTCATTCCTTATCTTTTTGATAAGAAATCTAAGTGTATCTGCAGGGGAGAAGACTAAATTCTCCACGATAGACGTGTCAATTGGCCTATGTGTTTATTTCTTATCGGTTTGATAAGAAATCTAAGTGTATCTGCAGGGGAGAAAACTAAATTCTCCACGACAGACGTGTCAATTGACCTATGTGTTTATTTCTTATCGGTTTGATAAGAAATCTAAGTGTATCTGCAGGGGAGAAAACTAAATTCTCCACGACAGACGTGTCAATTGGCCTATGTGTTTATTTCTTATCGGTTTGATAAGAAATCTAAGTGTATCTGCAGGGGAGAAAACTAAATTCTCCACGACAGACGTGTCAATTGGCCTATGTGTTCATTCCTTATCTTTTTGATAAGAAATCTAAGTGTATCTGCAGGGAGAAGACTAAATTCTCCACGACAGACGTGTCAATTGGCCTATGTGTTCATTCCTTATCTTTTTGATAAGAAATCTAAGTGTATCTGCAGGGGAGAAGACTAAATTCTCCACGACAGACGTGTCAATTGGCCTATGTGTTTATTTCTTATCGGTTTGATAATAAATCTAAGTGTATCTGCAGGGGAGAAGACTAAATTCTCCACGACAGACGTGTCAATTGGCCTATGTGTTCATTCCTTATCTTTTTGATAAGAAATCTAAGTGTATCTGCAGGGGAGAAGACTAAATTCTCCACGACAGACGTGTCAATTGGCCTATGTGTTTATTTCTTATCGGTTTGATAAGAAATCTAAGTGTATCTGCAGGGAGAAGACTAAATTCTTCACGACAGACGTGTCAATTGGCCTAAGTGTTTATTTCTTATCGGTTTGATAAGAAATCTAAGTGTATCTGCAGGGAGAAAACTGAATTCTCCACGACAGACGTGTCAATTGGCCTATGTGTTTATTTCTTATCGGTTTGATAATAAATCTAAGTGTATCTGCAGGGGAGAAGACTAAATTCTCCACGACAGACGTGTCAATTGGCCTATGTGTTCATTCCTTATCTTTTTGATAAGAAATCTAAGTGTATCTGCAGGGGAGAAGACTAAATTCTCCACGACAGACGTGTCAATTGGCCTATGTGTTTATTTCTTATCGGTTTGATAATAAATCTAAGTGTATCTGCAGGGGAGAAGACTAAATTCTCCACGACAGACGTGTCAATTGGCCTATGTGTTCATTCCTTATCTTTTTGATAAGAAATCTAAGTGTATCTGCAGGGGAGAAGACTAAATTCTCCACGACAGACGTGTCAATTGGCCTATGTGTTTATTTCTTATCGGTTTGATAAGAAATCTAAGTGTATCTGCAGGGAGAAGACTAAATTCTTCACGACAGACGTGTCAATTGGCCTAAGTGTTTATTTCTTATCGGTTTGATAAGAAATCTAAGTGTATCTGCAGGGGAGAAAACTAAATTCTCCACGACAGACGTGTCAATTGGCCTATGTGTTTATTTCTTATCGGTTTGATAATAAATCTAAGTGTATCTGCAGGGGAGAAGACTAAATTCTCCACGACAGACGTGTCAATTGGCCTATGTGTTCATTCCTTATCTTTTTGATAAGAAATCTAAGTGTATCTGCAGGGGAGAAAACTAAATTCTCCACGACAGACGTGTCAATTGGCCTATGTGTTTATTTCTTATCGGTTTGATAATAAATCTAAGTGTATCTGCAGGGGAAAAGACTAAATTCTCCACGACAGACGTGTCAATTGGCCTATGTGTTCATTCCTTATCGGTTTGATAATAAATCTAAGTGTATCTGCAGGGGAGAAGACTAAATTCTCCACGACAGACGTGTCAATTGGCCTATGTGTTCATTCCTTATCTTTTTGATAAGAAATCTAAGTGTATCTGCTGAGGAAAAACTCACTTTTTTGTATAGATGGTGCTCGATGAGCTGATTCCATTGATTGTGATTGCAGTCTCTCCTCCATTCTTCCCAGTTGGCTTTTGATAATGTTGCGCTGTGGTGGATTGTTGTGGTGCTTTTTGGCTGGAATTAAGAAACCTATAAAAATTGATTGAATCAATTTCATGAAAACTCATGAGAAAAGTAGAGAGAATGCTGACGATTATGGGGATGTCTCTACAATGCACATGAACGTGAAATGAGGAAGAAGAGGATACTCACCATCATGTACGGAGAGATGAGGAACGACTGACCAAACGACATGAGATGGGGACGCAAAGGAAAAGTGGGCGGAGTCAAATATATTGTAGTCATTTGGAGATTTAATTGGAGTTGTCTGATGAGCAGATTTCCCATACAGATAAGTCAGCAGGGTCTTTTTGTTAACACAATTAACACAATGAGAAGTCGGTGGGAGCATGGAAAATATGAAAATGTGAAGATGGGTTTATCTGTTTTAGTGTATTTAGAGACAAATAGGGAAAAAACAATTAGTAATTTGACTAGACAGTGTAAAAAAATGACACAAGCTTTTTGAAGTTCGAAAATGAAATTAGAGAGATAAATCTGGTTTCTCAAAGTCAGTGTGTTTTTTTCGTATTCGCGCATTGTTTTCTTAGCAGAAAAAGGCTGAAATGTTTGGTTAAGAGGAAAATGAGGAGGGAAAAATGGATGGATGACTGAATTTAATGGGATGAGACGACGGACAATTGATATGTGGAGTCAAATACAATGCAGTGAGCTGGGAAGGACAGGTGCTCCCTCTAATCTGATCGTCCAAGGTTCCAAGTTTCCCAGAGAAAAATATGAGCATGTTCCAAGTTTAGAGGACGATTCAAATGATGTTTTTTCGAAATCTCTAAGTTTGCATACCGTAAAATCTCGTATAGAAATGCTCTCTACAAAGTATATGTACCTTTTTTCTGAATTCTTTCCTTCTGACGAAATATTATCTAAAAGTTTCCAACAGACAAAATACAGCTGAATTCTTATGAAACGTTTCTTTGGTTAAAATAATTGTAAGGTAGTTGTAATATCGTCCACCAAAGTCTTGCTACTGGGGGCACCTCTATTAGATGTTTTACGGTACGTAATAATGATATCGGTTAACTTTTGTAATAGACTAGAGCTTGAAATTGGTTGAAAACTCGCAATGCTCGAAATAAAAATAAAAAAAGAGACTTTTGATTTCCAGATGTTGTCTACTTTTCCATTGAAGCAAAATAATATATTTGTCCATTATCTGTAAAAGTTTGGTTCTTTTTGTTACTCACGAGGTTTTCGTTATCCACTCACGGAACTGTAAAACATAGGTTTAGCGGATCTTGACAAATATCATCCAAATTCTAGAAAATAGACTAGAAAATAACCCGTCTTTTGCTTCTGCTTCAAGTCTGTTCCCCAAGTATCGATTTGTACTAATTCCTGGACAAGAAATATCCTTTAGAGACTGTTTTTCGAATAACACCCTCCGGAGACTGTTGCTCTCAACGTACATGAAATTATGAAAGACTTCATTCATCGAACTTCTTGAAATTTTCATTTTTGCACAAAATTCTCCCAAAAGATTCTAAACTCGTAATCAGCAAGAATGAGCAATATTCTGTTTTTATTGAGCAAACCCAAGATTGAGACCCTTCCCTTGCTATTTTCATGAGAACTCCCTCTAATCCTTCCTCATCTGAGACCAACTCGATCGATAGTTTTTATCTTCACATTGTCATATTTGATTGATTGACGATCTTCTCATACTTATTCACACGTACACAAACACGATGACACCTGTTGAATGAATTGGTTGTGCATACAAAGAGGGCCGAGATCGACGGGGTCACATCCGTCACACACACACACACACACGCAAATGTGTCCCCTCTTATTCTTCTTTCTCTTTGTGTCCTCCTCATTTCTTTCACTCACTCTCTGTTTTTTACCACATTTTTTGACTTTCTGAGGAATATACATGTCTCTTTTTCCTTTTTTCTCTCACTATTTTGAGTTTAAGCAAATGCATGTTTCAGGTAATAATGCCGGGCGATCATGAAGTTCAACGCACAATCAACATATTTAATGTCAATGCCACCAGCGTAACGATCAACTGCGGGGTAAGTGATTGTATCCACCGCCCGATGTATCCAGAAGCTCTTCAAGTTTGGGAAAAATTGATTGTGTTGTACTCTTTACTTACATGGAATGTACTTTTACCGTCCCCTGAGGTACCCATTTTTTTGTTCATTCGATGATTTTTGCGAAGAAAACATGAACCACAAAAGGGTTTTTCAGTGACATGACCTCGTTTTTCAAAAATTGAGATATTTCGAAAAACAAACGTTTTTAAAATTCTTTTTCCCGGTTTGTTTGTAGCGAATTTCATTTCGTTCTAGGAAAAAATAGGAAACTTTTTTTAATTTTGTCCTGAAAAAGATAAAAATTGGGCATCCTCCAAAAAAAAATCAGAAAACGGCAGAGGTGACACACTCGTGGAAAAAAATACAACTCATTGATCAATTTTCTATATAGCACTATAGTCACTTTCAGTCAATAATTAAAGAAATAGTTGATCTGATAATTTCAATTTTTCGAAAATATGGCATGTTGGAAATGAGTTCGATTTCTTCAGAATGAATATCTTTTTGATAAGAAATCTAAGTGTATCTGCAGGGGAGAAGACTAAATTCTCCACGATAGACGTGTCAATTGGCCTATGTGTTTATTTCTTATCGGTTTGATAAGAAATCTAAGTGTATCTGCAGGGGAGAAAACTAAATTCTCCACGACAGACGTGTCAATTGACCTATGTGTTTATTTCTTATCGGTTTGATAAGAAATCTAAGTGTATCTGCAGGGGAGAAAACTAAATTCTCCACGACAGACGTGTCAATTGGCCTATGTGTTTATTTCTTATCGGTTTGATAAGAAATCTAAGTGTATCTGCAGGGGAGAAAACTAAATTCTCCACGACAGACGTGTCAATTGGCCTATGTGTTCATTCCTTATCTTTTTGATAAGAAATCTAAGTGTATCTGCAGGGGAGAAGACTAAATTCTCCACGACAGACGTGTCAATTGGCCTATGTGTTCATTCCTTATCTTTTTGATAAGAAATCTAAGTGTATCTGCAGGGGAGAAGACTAAATTCTCCACGACAGACGTGTCAATGGCCTATGTGTTTATTCCTTATCTTTTTGATAAGAAATCTAAGTGTATCTGCAGGGGAGAAAACTAAATTCTCCACGACAGACGTGTCAATTGGCCTATGTGTTTATTCCTTATCTTTTTGATAAGAAATCTAAGTGTATCTGCAGGGGAGAAAACTAAATTCTCCACGACAGACGTGTCAATTGGCCTATGTGTTTATTTCTTATCGGTTTGATAAGAAATCTAAGTGTATCTGCAGGGGAGAAAACTAAATTCTCCACGACAGACGTGTCAATGGCCTATGTGTTTATTCCTTATCTTTTTGATAAGAAATCTAAGTGTATCTGCAGGGGAGAAAACTAAATTCTCCACGACAGACGTGTCAATTGGCCTATGTGTTCATTCCTTATCTTTTTGATAAGAAATCTAAGTGTATCTGCAGGGGAGAAGACTAAATTCTCCACGACAGACGTGTCAATTGGCCTATGTGTTCATTCCTTATCTTTTTGATAAGAAATCTAAGTGTATCTGCAGGGGAGAAGACTAAATTCTCCACGATAGACGTGTCAATTGGCCTATGTGTTTATTTCTTATCGGTTTGATAAGAAATCTAAGTGTATCTGCAGGGGAGAAAACTAAATTCTCCACGACAGACGTGTCAATTGACCTATGTGTTTATTTCTTATCGGTTTGATAAGAAATCTAAGTGTATCTGCAGGGGAGAAAACTAAATTCTCCACGACAGACGTGTCAATTGGCCTATGTGTTTATTTCTTATCGGTTTGATAAGAAATCTAAGTGTATCTGCAGGGGAGAAAACTAAATTCTCCACGACAGACGTGTCAATTGGCCTATGTGTTCATTCCTTATCTTTTTGATAAGAAATCTAAGTGTATCTGCAGGGGAGAAGACTAAATTCTCCACGACAGACGTGTCAATTGGCCTATGTGTTCATTCCTTATCTTTTTGATAAGAAATCTAAGTGTATCTGCAGGGGAGAAGACTAAATTCTCCACGACAGACGTGTCAATTGGCCTATGTGTTTATTTCTTATCGGTTTGATAATAAATCTAAGTGTATCTGCAGGGGAGAAGACTAAATTCTCCACGACAGACGTGTCAATTGGCCTATGTGTTCATTCCTTATCTTTTTGATAAGAAATCTAAGTGTATCTGCAGGGGAGAAGACTAAATTCTCCACGACAGACGTGTCAATTGGCCTATGTGTTTATTTCTTATCGGTTTGATAAGAAATCTAAGTGTATCTGCAGGGGAGAAGACTAAATTCTTCACGACAGACGTGTCAATTGGCCTAAGTGTTTATTTCTTATCGGTTTGATAAGAAATCTAAGTGTATCTGCAGGGGAGAAAACTGAATTCTCCACGACAGACGTGTCAATTGGCCTATGTGTTTATTTCTTATCGGTTTGATAATAAATCTAAGTGTATCTGCAGGGGAGAAGACTAAATTCTCCACGACAGACGTGTCAATTGGCCTATGTGTTCATTCCTTATCTTTTTGATAAGAAATCTAAGTGTATCTGCAGGGGAGAAGACTAAATTCTCCACGACAGACGTGTCAATTGGCCTATGTGTTTATTTCTTATCGGTTTGATAATAAATCTAAGTGTATCTGCAGGGGAGAAGACTAAATTCTCCACGACAGACGTGTCAATTGGCCTATGTGTTCATTCCTTATCTTTTTGATAAGAAATCTAAGTGTATCTGCAGGGGAGAAGACTAAATTCTCCACGACAGACGTGTCAATTGGCCTATGTGTTTATTTCTTATCGGTTTGATAAGAAATCTAAGTGTATCTGCAGGGGAGAAGACTAAATTCTTCACGACAGACGTGTCAATTGGCCTAAGTGTTTATTTCTTATCGGTTTGATAAGAAATCTAAGTGTATCTGCAGGGGAGAAAACTAAATTCTCCACGACAGACGTGTCAATTGGCCTATGTGTTTATTTCTTATCGGTTTGATAATAAATCTAAGTGTATCTGCAGGGGAGAAGACTAAATTCTCCACGACAGACGTGTCAATTGGCCTATGTGTTCATTCCTTATCTTTTTGATAAGAAATCTAAGTGTATCTGCAGGGGAGAAAACTAAATTCTCCACGACAGACGTGTCAATTGGCCTATGTGTTTATTTCTTATCGGTTTGATAATAAATCTAAGTGTATCTGCAGGGGAAAAGACTAAATTCTCCACGACAGACGTGTCAATTGGCCTATGTGTTCATTCCTTATCGGTTTGATAATAAATCTAAGTGTATCTGCAGGGGAGAAGACTAAATTCTCCACGACAGACGTGTCAATTGGCCTATGTGTTCATTCCTTATCTTTTTGATAAGAAATCTAAGTGTATCTGCTGAGGAAAAACTCACTTTTTTGTATAGATGGTGCTCGATGAGCTGATTCCATTGATTGTGATTGCAGTCTCTCCTCCATTCTTCCCAGTTGGCTTTTGATAATGTTGCGCTGTGGTGGATTGTTGTGGTGCTTTTTGGCTGGAATTAAGAAACCTATAAAAATTGATTGAATCAATTTCATGAAAACTCATGAGAAAAGTAGAGAGAATGCTGACGATTATGGGGATGTCTCTACAATGCACATGAACGTGAAATGAGGAAGAAGAGGATACTCACCATCATGTACGGAGAGATGAGGAACGACTGACCAAACGACATGAGATGGGGACGCAAAGGAAAAGTGGGCGGAGTCAAATATATTGTAGTCATTTGGAGATTTAATTGGAGTTGTCTGATGAGCAGATTTCCCATACAGATAAGTCAGCAGGGTCTTTTTGTTAACACAATTAACACAATGAGAAGTCGGTGGGAGCATGGAAAATATGAAAATGTGAAGATGGGTTTATCTGTTTTAGTGTATTTAGAGACAAATAGGGAAAAAACAATTAGTAATTTGACTAGACAGTGTAAAAAAATGACACAAGCTTTTTGAAGTTCGAAAATGAAATTAGAGAGATAAATCTGGTTTCTCAAAGTCAGTGTGTTTTTTTCGTATTCGCGCATTGTTTTCTTAGCAGAAAAAGGCTGAAATGTTTGGTTAAGAGGAAAATGAGGAGGGAAAAATGGATGGATGACTGAATTTAATGGGATGAGACGACGGACAATTGATATGTGGAGTCAAATACAATGCAGTGAGCTGGGAAGGACAGGTGCTCCCTCTAATCTGATCGTCCAAGGTTCCAAGTTTCCCAGAGAAAAATATGAGCATGTTCCAAGTTTAGAGGACGATTCAAATGATGTTTTTTCGAAATCTCTAAGTTTGCATACCGTAAAATCTCGTATAGAAATGCTCTCTACAAAGTATATGTACCTTTTTTCTGAATTCTTTCCTTCTGACGAAATATTATCTAAAAGTTTCCAACAGACAAAATACAGCTGAATTCTTATGAAACGTTTCTTTGGTTAAAATAATTGTAAGGTAGTTGTAATATCGTCCACCAAAGTCTTGCTACTGGGGGCACCTCTATTAGATGTTTTACGGTACGTAATAATGATATCGGTTAACTTTTGTAATAGACTAGAGCTTGAAATTGGTTGAAAACTCGCAATGCTCGAAATAAAAATAAAAAAAGAGACTTTTGATTTCCAGATGTTGTCTACTTTTCCATTGAAGCAAAATAATATATTTGTCCATTATCTGTAAAAGTTTGGTTCTTTTTGTTACTCACGAGGTTTTCGTTATCCACTCACGGAACTGTAAAACATAGGTTTAGCGGATCTTGACAAATATCATCCAAATTCTAGAAAATAGACTAGAAAATAACCCGTCTTTTGCTTCTGCTTCAAGTCTGTTCCCCAAGTATCGATTTGTACTAATTCCTGGACAAGAAATATCCTTTAGAGACTGTTTTTCGAATAACACCCTCCGGAGACTGTTGCTCTCAACGTACATGAAATTATGAAAGACTTCATTCATCGAACTTCTTGAAATTTTCATTTTTGCACAAAATTCTCCCAAAAGATTCTAAACTCGTAATCAGCAAGAATGAGCAATATTCTGTTTTTATTGAGCAAACCCAAGATTGAGACCCTTCCCTTGCTATTTTCATGAGAACTCCCTCTAATCCTTCCTCATCTGAGACCAACTCGATCGATAGTTTTTATCTTCACATTGTCATATTTGATTGATTGACGATCTTCTCATACTTATTCACACGTACACAAACACGATGACACCTGTTGAATGAATTGGTTGTGCATACAAAGAGGGCCGAGATCGACGGGGTCACATCCGTCACACACACACACACACACACGCAAATGTGTCCCCTCTTATTCTTCTTTCTCTTTGTGTCCTCCTCATTTCTTTCACTCACTCTCTGTTTTTTACCACATTTTTTGACTTTCTGAGGAATATACATGTCTCTTTTTCCTTTTTTCTCTCACTATTTTGAGTTTAAGCAAATGCATGTTTCAGGTAATAATGCCGGGCGATCATGAAGTTCAACGCACAATCAACATATTTAATGTCAATGCCACCAGCGTAACGATCAACTGCGGGGTAAGTGATTGTATCCACCGCCCGATGTATCCAGAAGCTCTTCAAGTTTGGGAAAAATTGATTGTGTTGTACTCTTTACTTACATGGAATGTACTTTTACCGTCCCCTGAGGTACCCATTTTTTTGTTCATTCGATGATTTTTGCGAAGAAAACATGAACCACAAAAGGGTTTTTCAGTGACATGACCTCGTTTTTCAAAAATTGAGATATTTCGAAAAACAAACGTTTTTAAAATTCTTTTTCCCGGTTTGTTTGTAGCGAATTTCATTTCGTTCTAGGAAAAAATAGGAAACTTTTTTTAATTTTGTCCTGAAAAAGATAAAAATTGGGCATCCTCCAAAAAAAATCAGAAAACGGCAGAGGTGACACACTCGTGGAAAAAAATACAACTCATTGATCAATTTTCTATATAGCACTATAGTCACTTTCAGTCAATAATTAAAGAAATAGTTGATCTGATAATTTCAATTTTTCGAAAATATGGCATGTTGGAAATGAGTTCGATTTCTTCAGAATGAATAAGGTTAAAAAAAACCGGTTTTCTCTTGTCATAACACTCGTTCAAATATTGCAAGTTTTCTAAGGTGGATGAAGTTCAACTACTCATAACTTTTCTAAAACTGGAGCAAACACTCTCAAAAACGCAGAACAAACCAGAATTGAGCACGATTCTTTAAAACTGAGATATTAAAAAAATATATTTTTCTCGATTTTTTGAAAAAGACTACATGAAACTTTTCAGAAACTCAAAAATATTTTTCCCAAAAACAACTGAAAGCTGAAAACAATCGATTCTATTTGTTTTAAGAATAAAATTCAGCTTAGTCAATCTGTGGAATTCGAACTCATTTCCAACATGCCACATATTTTCGCAAATGAAAATTTTAAGAGCAATATTTTCATAATTTTCGACTTTCCTTAACTTCCGACACGTCTGTCGTGGAGTATTCAGACCTAGTTCTATGGAAAGAGTTATCCATATACATAAGTAGTACTTTTTTACCATGTATGTCACCTCTACCGCCCTCGAAAAATTGTTTTTTTGGAGGTTTTCACATTTTTACCTTTGTTCAGGCCCCAACAATTTTTTTTCATAAGCCTCTTATTTTTTCCAAAAACTAAACGGAATGTTCTACAATTATGTGTAAACCCCGTTTTTCCAGTTTGAAAAACGAGGTAGTACTTACTCCCCAAAAGTACTTACTCCCCGAGCATTTCAACCCGGATTTCATCCAGAAATCTTCATTTGATGGGGATGTTCTCTTCCTATTTTTTCTACAACAAAATTTCTGTTCATATCTTTATTATCATAAATTACTCTGACTTCATGACTTTCTTATCAAACAACTATCACATCCGTTTTTTTGAATTCTGTTCTCCATATATTGTTTCTTTCAATCAGCCAACGAAAGTGTGAGTCAAAGCGGATTTCTTGGTTTACATTATTTCTAGAACTGATTTCCATAGGGAGGAATACAAGAATGACTGTGACTTTGGTCTCAGATTAAAGTGTTTAGCCATACGGAATAAACATCTTTAGGTTAGAATACAAAAAAGGGTGAAAATATCATTAGACACTTCCCCGATTAAAAGTCAAGTTGTTTATTTGAAATTAGCGTTAATTATTTCAGTGTCACCCGTATCCGCCACCCACCGCGACTTCGCAATGTGCCAATGACAGGCCAAACACCGATGCGAGATCACACCCATCGAGTGAGCGCCCACCGTCCGATGAGCTCTCGCCACACTCTTCGAATGGAAACGAGCCACCCACCGCGACTTCGCAAAGTCCCAGTGACCGACCAACCACCGATGAGAGAACTAACTCATCGAGTGAGCGCCCACCGTCCGATGAGCTCTCGCCACACTCTTCAAATGGAAACGAGCCACCCACTGCGACTTCGCAAAGTCCCAGTGACCGACCAACCACCGATGAGAGATCTAACTCATCGAGTGAGCGCCCACCGTCCGATGAGCTCTCGCCACACTCTTCAAATGGAAACGAGCCACCCACTGCGACTTCGCAAAGTCCCAGTGACCGACCAACCACCGATGAGAGAACTAACTCATCGAGTGAGCGCCCACCGTCCGATGAGCTCTCGCCACATTCTTCACATGGAAACGAGCCACCCACTGCGACTTCGCAAAGTCCCAGTGACCGACCAACCACCGATGAGAGATCTAACTCATCGAGTGAGCGCCCACCGTCCGATGAGCTCTCGCCACACTCTTCGAATGGAAACGAGCCACCCACTGCGACTTCGCAAAGTCCCAGTGACCGACCAACCACCGATGAGAGAACTAACTCATCGAGTGAGCGCCCACCGTCCGATGAGCTCTCGCCACACTCTTCAAATGGAAACGAGCCACCCACTGCGACTTCGCAAAGTCCCAGTGACAACCCAACAGCTGCCAATCAGCTGGCTTTGAATGCTCTGCCACCACCAGCTGCAAGCATAAAAAGAAAGTATTCGGTGTACGATGAATTCGACTTTGCAGTAAGTTAAAAACACGTGAATGTGTACTGAAATTTCTGTATTTTTAGAAAAGAAGAAAAGTGCATGGAGGATTCGTGGAATACGGTGGAGGTAATCATTCGAAGAGGCACTTTTTTACCCTGGTTAATGTCCCTGTTGTGAACAAGTATGACCGAAAAGGATTGCAAGACGAGGCCAAGAAACAGTAAGTTGTTATTTTCAGTACTTTAAAAGAAATCAAATAAATCATTTCAGCGGCTTCACCATTTCCACCTATAGACCGATTCAAATGCCGTTTTTCCAACAGGCGTTCATGTACAGATTCTCTGTAGTGGGTGATGAGAACGCAGCGCGCGTTTCGAGTGCTCGAATTTCATCTGATTCGTGGATGGCTGCATGGAACATTTCATCCCTCGTAAGTTGTTACTAAGTTTTGCAATTCCTTTTATTCTTACTTTTCAGACTAGCCCACAAGCGAAACCTTTCATCTCGGGAGACATCAAGGACAAGAACATCATCAAAGCGATCCTGTGCGCCTCTCAGTAAGCTTAAGAGTCGAAGGAGACTAGTCAATAGCTTAATACATTTCAGTGGAACAGTGAACAAGAAGCTGAGTGGCGTATGGGGAAGTTTCGAGCGTTCAGCCTTTATGAAAAACTACATCGCCGACGAAACGTTCATCGATGAATTTAAGAAGCAACTGAACGAACGTGGAAAAAATCAATTGGCTGATGTGATCGGCTGGGTCAACGTGGAGGAAGGAAGATTGCAGCGAAACGGCGCTGCTGGTGGCCACGTCTAATCATATGTGTATCTGATAATAGAAGTTATAATTCTTTACTTGACGAATGATTCAAAATGATTGATTGTATCAGAATTGCATACTTTCCCCAAGTTTCTTCTTTACTAGTTCCCGTGTCTTCCTGTCCAGTTTCAACTAGCGCTTGTGATATTGTTTTTATTGGGATGACCCTCTGCCAGTAGTGCACCTAGTTACTCGTTTAAAGCTAGAATTATATAATGAGAGAACGCCGTTGGAATTTTCTTGTCTCTTTCTGCGTAGTTTGTACTATTTTTAGAGATTTATTCTATCGAGATTCATTCTATCAAGAGGCCCCTGACTGAAGCGCTCCTAGTGTTTCAATTGTAAGTAGATTATATGATGTACAGGGACATATAGATTTTATTGTAAATAGTTTTATTTATTGATTGCGTCCCAATTCTATTCCCATATAATTAGTACTTAAATATATTCAATTGTTTCACTGTAAAAATGAGTGAACTAGATTTTTAATACTCAGTTTATAGCTAGAATTATGTAAAGTAAAAACGACATTTGGAATTTCCTGTAAATAGATATAACCTGAATTGAATCCAGAGAGATTCATCTGATAAGCACTTGAATGTGATTTATTGTTTTATTGTAGAGTTTATTTAATTATCAGTTTTTCAAAAATAAATATAGTCACCGTCGCCTTTAAATGGGTTTTCTATGTTGAAATGAAAGAATAATTTTTAGTTTGACTCGAAAAATGTGTCATCGACAAAGTAGATCTGTTACCACAGTTCTTGATATGCTTCGTATTTTCAGATAATTAACCTCGAGGAATCCAACAAAGTCATGGACGGACTGGAATCTATGAACTTATGCAAGTGAAATTTAATTGAAAAAATAAGAGACTCATTTCTAAAAACCCGTTGGTAAGGGGTTTTACAACTTTAAAAATTTTGTCACAGTGTTTAATAACTCGGTTCATTATTAACATATTGAATTTTTTTCGCTGTCCCGTTATTTCTGAAAAATTTGGTGTTGATAGCTCTGATAAGTGCAAATTCATACAGTAGATGTTTCTAGCTTCAGTTTTGAGTTTTGAGGGGGTGTTACGGTATCACTAGATTTTCCCACAAAGTAAAACCACACAGAACACAGTTAGAGCTTCATTTGACAACTTTTTCGAACGAAGACTCCCTAGAGAGTTACATATCGACGAAGTTATTTCCATCCTTGCAAAGTTCCGGGCAGGTGGAAACTCTAGTAATTTCTACCTCCAGCTAGTCGGAAAGTTAGAAAAATGGAGTTTTCGTTAGCTTTCAGATTTCGACTTTCAAATTTCTTTTTTTTCAGGGTTTCTCCTTGTACATCCTCTCAACAAAAGGAAGGCACCCACCGAAACCAATTAATCTGTGAGTAAGCGCGCTTTGTTAACCTTGGAATTGTAGTTTGTAGTGCCGCAGCAATAATAATGTATCATGTTTTCCCAAACTTTCTCAATTTCAAATTCAGCAAGACAAGACGCTTCGAATGAGTATAATCATGCCGAGATTTGGGTCTTACCACGAAAAATACGGTATGCGCCTTTAAATTGTGGAATTTTGTGGTGAGACCCAAATCTAGGCATGATTATACTCATTCGAAGCGTCTCAAATTAGAAAATCTGAAAATATTGTCAAATCCGACCAAGTTATGAAGGGTTTAATGAAAATCTGGATTTTCGAAAATCTTCGATAGGTGGTTTTCGCCTGGTTTTTGGCTTAAAAGTTACCAGATTCCTTGTTTCAGTCCCTGATAACTTGGAAGAAATACAATCAATTCATTCAGAAACAGATTCTAGACAACATAGGACAGTTACCAATAGGTCAAAACAAAAAAATGATAAAATTAACTCCTTTTACTTCTTTCCCTGCTTCTTATTCTTCTTTTTCGCCGCCTTCGACCCACTCGTCTTCAACTTAGCCACGCCCTCTGTGACTTCATCAATCTCCAGATTCACAAGATTCATCCTACCACACGCTTGCTGCTTCTTGATAAACTCCAACATCTTGGGAACTTTCCGAACGAGCGCGTTGATTTGACACTGAGTAATGGCTAGATACAGGTTACTCATGGACAAAGACTTCTCTTTCAGCTTCAGATAGATGGGGTAGGCGTATTGCATGAGGTTTGCATCTCCAAAGCACTTATCGAGTTTCAGACGTTTCAGCTCCTTTTCCAAAGTGCTCATAGTGAATGTATCATTATCCCGGACAATGACAAGTCTTGGGAACAATGAGGATCCTCGTCTCAAGCGCGTATTGAAGACATCCTCCCACTCTCTCTTGATAGCTTCCACTTCTTGTAGATCCATAAAGTAGATATCATTTCTAGCTACATCAAAATGCGATTCCATTGACTTGAAGAACTCAAGAAGGTAGATCCAATCCATCTCTTCAAAGGTATGAAACAACTTTTTCGCCACAATGATATCCATGAGAAGCTCATATAGTGCATCAACGGCAAGGATACAGTATCCACCATCATGAGTTGGAATTGGTCTCTGATTAAACATCAACAGATTACTCTTCATCTTAGCAAACTCCATCTCCTTCAAGTGGGCATCATTGACCTCCTTCAGCACACCCAATGCGTCTCGGAAATCTAGTGTAGACAGTTTCAGATTTCTGAGATTTTCTGGGATCAATTTCAACTTCTCGGATACCACTGGCTCCACAAAATGGTCCTGTAGAATATCTACCAAGTCGTGAACCATTACAAAGTGTTCCTTTTCAATCGAGAATAGTCGGATGACTGGTACTGGTTTAATGGGTTCACCCTCTTTATCGAGAACGACGTGGAGTGGTGGCAAGTGGATATTTGATTCTTGAATCAACTTGGCCACTCTTCCGATCACAAATCCAACCCAGGCAACCACAGTTGTCACTTCTAGATTTCCAAACTTCAACTGTCGGGTGAGCTTGTCCATCGAATCGAAGATGACACCTCCTATTGTACCTTGAGATTTCGCCGCCATATCCTTAAAATCCGACTCGAGATTCAAGAACCCTGTCATCGAGATCTGGTCATTAAGCGCTTTATGGTCTTCCTCCTCGAACGTCGGTGGCATTGGTTCATACGCACACACGAGCATTTTGTGATAATTTTCTCCTCTCAACACTTTCCAGCAATCATCCAGTACCCTCTCGGAAAACATGGCGACCTCTGGAAGATATGGACAAAGTTTCCAGTGATCGAAGATCTTGTGTATATCGTTCTGATAGATGCATGGTTTTCCTTTGAGACTCTTGGCAACATAAGGGAATCGCTCCACTCGATCGTGTCGGATCATCTGGAAGTGCTCATAGCTCCCCGGGAAATCCATAAAGTCGAAAATGGTGGCGTAGAGCTCATCGACGGACTCGAACATTCCGAGGAGTTTTATTCCTTCTACTAGAAGACGCCCCACGTTGTCTTTATGCTCGATATGCTCGCATTCCCAATCCTCAGGAATCAGCTGAAAAAGAAATTGATTGGGTGAGAATTCTGGAATTCTGAAATTAGAACTCACCTCTTTTGGGATACATTTCCGGATGGCCAATTCTAGATTGCTTTCAGTGTAAGCAGGTAGCGGAGGAGGTAGCGGAGGAGGTAGCGGAGGAGGAAGAGGGGGAGGTGCGTTCGACGCCATATCTGAAACAAAATTGAGTTGAAATTTGGAAAAATACGAAAAAACGGCTGAAAAACGGCTAAAAACGGATAAAAACCGGGTAGAAACGGTTAAAAACAGCTAAAAATGGCTGAAAACCGGCAGGAAAACGGCGGACAACGGCTAAAAACGGCTAAAAGGAGAAAAAGAGTGATTTCCATAACGAAGAGGAAAAAATAGAACAAAAAACAACTGCGGTGAGAAAAGCACGGTCGTAGATCAAACTTGACGGACGGGACATAGAAGTGGGTCTAAAATTTTTTTTTCTAATTTTGAAAAAGTAGATCAAATATAAAGCTTTATTTTTGTAGTTGACAAGTTTTTTGTATAGAAGCTTTTGAGAGAGTTACAGTACCATGCAGTGCAATAAGATATAACATTTGGTCGTTTTTTAGTGGAAAAGGATCAACTTTGAGAGGGTGTTACGGTATCAGTGATTGTCCCACAAATTGAAATTTTAATGAATCGTAGAGATCAAAAACAGGGCTTCATTTTTGTAGTTGATAACTTTTTTTACGGACACTTCCTAGAGAGTTATGGACATTTCAAGGGTAAATAGGGACGATTTGCGAGAGAAATTCATTTGGCGATATGTAACTTTCTAAGAAGTGTTCGTACAAAAAAGTTGTCAACTACAAAAATGAAGTTCTACTCTTGGTTTGTAAAATCCAATAAAAATTTACTTTGTGGGACAATCAGTGAAAGTTAGAAGTGACACCCTCTCAAAGTTGATCATTTTCAACTGAAAATGGTCAAATTGGATATCTTACTGCAGGGTACCGTATACCTTCTTTTTTGTACATAGTTGACTACTTTTCTGTATTAGTACGTCCTAGAGGTCTTACACCTTCCTAAATCAATCTTAAGCACTGACATGTGTCGGTCTAGGGGAAGTCCCGTACAAAAAGTTGTCAAATACAAAAAATTGAAGAAATTTTTGAATTTCGGAACTCCCTGAATCATCGAAAACGCATAAATTATGTTGTCACCCTCTCCTCGTCTCTCCCACTTCTTTTTTGTCTCATAAAGTGGAGAATGAGGTCGATTCTCAGAGAAGATAGGGGAGGTGTAAGCAGGTCACGTTATTTTGTAGTGCCAATCACTGCAATAATAATAATTATTATTTTTCTCCAAACTTCCTTTGTTTCCGCATTTTTCTAGTGAACTCTTCTCTTTTCACTTTTGATCCTATAGGTGTTCGCTGATAAATAGTCCGCAATATTGCGTAGAATACGGTGTTTGCGTACGAAAAATCGAGGCTTGGTGTCGATTTACGGGGGAATTTCGGAATTATTTATTTCATGAATTTTCAAGCTGTTTCTTACTTTTTCGGTATAAACCAGTCTTAAAATGTTATTTTTTTAGCTTAAATTCGTATCGGAGACCTTCAAAATGTAGTATACATCTGAATTTATGGCATTTTTCGACAGTTTTAGCGCAAAAACTCTGAAAATTGGTGAATTTAGTTTTATTCACGTATTTTTTAGGAATAAAACGCTCAAAAAACCTTGAGAAGTTGCTAAAATAGGATTTTTTAACGCGGTTTTTGAATTTCTATCGGTTTATCGATAATAAATGCACGAAAATTACAGATTTCTGTGGAAAATGGAAAGGAAAGCCCTGAAATTTTGACCTATCGTTCAAATTTTCCTTTTTGCGCACAGAAAATAGTGTTTTCATTAGATTTATCGCCAGTGGTCACCTATTATTAAGAATTTTCAAGCGGTGTTGCCTTAGCGCTGTTTAGCACCGTTAAAATTCCACGTTCTCGTTTTTAGCGCTGCTAACCAGCGCTAAAATTCCACGTATCAAAATTTTAGCGCTGTTCAGCAGCGCTAAAATATCTTGTTCCCAATTTTTAGCGATTTTTAACATTTTTTATAGCGGAAATGTTCAGAATCGACTGAAATCTCTATCGCTGAATCCAAAATCTTGAAAAAAAACCGAAAATCATCCTTTTTTTTCCAGATGGATGCTCTCTTCAAAGTCGGCGAGAAGTTCGTGTGCCTCTACGAGAACACCACCCCCTACCAGGCGAAAGTGACAGCGATTCGAGTGGTTAAAGGTGTCGACAACTACAATATTCACTACATCAGCTGGGGTAAACGACACGATGAATTGGTACCATTCGGCGAAGAGGAGGGAAAAATGTTCAAAGGATCTCTGGATGATCATTATAGAAAAATATCATTATTGGGAAGGCAGGACCACCGTCGAAACCAGGAGGAGCTGTAGAGAAAGAGGGACCTTCTAGCCGAAAGCCAGGGCGTCCGAAGAAGGAAAAAGGAGGAGAAGACCCGTGTGAACCATCAACTTCCACAGAAACTCCCGAACCCACACACTCGGTTTGTCTGGAAGTAGAACTCCCGCCGGGACTGCTGAAAGTGTTAGGAGAAGATCACAGTCTGCTGGGAAAAGATTTCATTCCGGAACTCCCGGTGACTCACTCGATCGATACAATCATTCGAGAGTATCTGGCGAAAACGGAGAAAGATGAGAAAGGAGAACTGGAAGCGATTAAAGATGGAGACAGTGCGACGAGGGAAAATAAGAAAGTGTTGGTGAAGTACGCTGCGAGGAAAGGAGCTATCAGATCGCTCGTTGAATACTTCAACGCCAGTTTGAAGTGAGTGGTGTATTCCACGTGGAGAAGAGTTCTTTGGCTATTTTTCATCGATTTTCATAAATTTTCACAACTTTTATTTAAACTTTCAGGCATTCTTGCACTTTTCTTCACCATTCATGGTGAAAAAATAGGTTTTGAGGATAACCACCTACTCGACGCGATGAAAATGAAAAATGTCTGGCATTCTGGAGCCAATTTCAGAGGAAAAAAGTGGATTTTTGAAACGATTTCTGCAATCATTTTGAAGAGAATCTGATTAGCTACATTTTGAGACAAAAATTATAAAAATTGGTTAAGTACCTGCTGAGAATGAGAAGGACGAAAGATTTCCGCTGGGAAAACGTTATTTTCGAGGTTTTTCGAAGTTTCCACCAAACTTCAGATGGAAACTTTAGAAATATTAGAAGACAAATACGGTTTTGGTAAAAGAAATTGACTGAAAAGTTGAGAAAACCTCGAAAAACAACGAAAAATATAATTTTCCCCCGAAAAACCTCCGACCGGTCGCTTCTCCTCCCAATTCTGAATTAAAACTTTCAAATTCGCTACCAAAAGATAGCCATCGGATTCTCTACAACATGGACACAAAACTTATTTTGAAAGTTCACTTATTCTCTCTGAAATAGGCTTCGGAACGTTGACCGGTCGACGAGAGAGCATTTGGAGAGAGGAGAGTGTCTCTAACCGCCAGACATTTCCACTTTCAACGGCGGGTCGGTTTTCACCGATTTTTACCGATTTTCAAGTATTTTAACTATTTTTGAATGAAAATCTCCTTCTGAGAATTGAAGTAAAGCTTTTCAAACATCTAATCTTATCCAAAATTTCAAGTAAATCATGAAAATCGACGGAAACCGCCTCGACACAAAAGAAGGTGGAATTGTTAAGCGTTATTGCAAGTTTTCATCGATTTCCATAACTTTTTACAACTTTTATTTGAGTTTTCAGACATTTCTTCACTTTTCGACACAAAAATTGAAGGAAATCTGCACTAACGCTGAACAAGGGCACCTTTCGTTGTCTTGAACCGTTTTCCGTTGATTTTTATAGCTTATTTGCAATTTTTGACGACAAAAGGTGTTTAAAATGCTTCTCCCCAATATCCAGAACACTATTTTCATTGAGAAATCGTGAAAAAGTAATGAAAATTGGTGAAAATCGGTAAAAAAAAACGACGGGGCACTGAAAATGGAAATGTCTGTCGGTTAGAGACACTCTCCTCTTTCGATGTGCTCTCTCGTCGACCCTCACCGCCCATCGATGTTCGGAAGCCTATTTCAGATGGAATACTTGAATTTTCGAAATAATTATTGTATTCATGATGTAGAGAATCCGATGGGCTATCTTTTGGTAGTAAATTTTAAAATTTTAATTCAGAATTGGAGGAGAAGCGGCTGGCCGGGTTTTTCGGTGGAAAATAAAATTTTTTGTTATTTTTCGAGATTTTCTCAGATTTTCAGTAAATATTTCGTACAAAAACAAAGTCTGTCTTTCAATTTTCCTATTATTTCAAGCTGAATTTGTTAAAAACTCCGAAAAATCTCGAAAACCACATTTTTCAAATGAAAATCTTCCGTTTTTCTCATTTTCAGCTGGTACTGAACCGATTTTTCTCATTTTTGAATCAAAATCTTTCTAATCTGATTCTTCTCAACATGAATTCGAAAATCGTTTCAAAATTTAACTTTTTTCGTCTGAAACAGACTTCAGAAAGTCGTCGAATGACGAGGTATAACTAGAGAGTGCGTTAAAAGAGGAGGGTCTCCGACATTTTTCATTTTCATCGCGTCTAGTGAATTTTAGGTGGTTTAATTTATGGCAATATTCGACAGTTTTTCCGCAAAAACTTTAAAAATGTGTGAACCCAGAATATTCCACATATTTTCCGAGTAAAACTTTTAAAAACCAGGAGAAATCGATTAAAGAACATTTTAGAACTGGTTTTTTTGAATTTCCCGCGGTTTTTCGAGAATTAATGTACCAAAATTTCGCATTTCAGCCGGCGGTCTCCCTTTTTTTTGAATTTTCAAGCAGCTCGATTTCAATCATTTTTATAGCTAAAAGTGAAATTTATCAGGGAATTCATTAGAATATATTCAGAATCGACTGAAATCTCTGACGCTGAAACCAAATATTTAAAAAAAGACAAAAAATCTTTTTTTTTTCCAGTTGGACGCTCTCTTCAAAGTGGGCGAGAACCGGGAGTCATTCCGGAACTCCCAGTGACTCACTCGATCGATACAATCATTCGAGAGTATCTGGCGAAAACGGAGAAAGATGAGAAAGGAGAACTGGAAGCGATTAAAGATGGAGACAGTGCGACGAGGGAAAAGAAGAAAGTGTTGGTGAAGTACGATGCGAGGAAAGGAGCTATCAGATCGCTCGTTGAATACTTCAACGCCAGTTTGAAGTGAGTGCTACCTGGAGGATTCCACGTGGTGAAGAGTTCTTTGGCTATTTTTCATCGATTTTCATAAATTTTCACAACTTTTATTTAAACTTCCAGGCATTCTTGCACTTTTCTTCACCATTCATGGTGAAAAAATAGGTTTTAAAGGATAACCACCCACTCGACGCGATGAAAATGAAAAATGGGTGCACTTTCGATACCAAACTGATTCGTTGTAAAACTGATGCATCGTAGAACCGTTTGTCAACTAGAGCGCGTTTGCATTGCACACTCAATGCAAACGTGCAATGCAAACGCGCTCTAGTTGACAAACGGTTCTACGATGCATCAGTTTTACAACGAATCAGTTTGGTATCGAAAGTGCACCGAAAAATGTCTGGCAGTTAGAGACACCCTCCTCTTTTAACGCACTCTCTCGTTAGCTCCGACATTCTGGAGCCAATTTCAGATGAAAAAGTGAAATTTTGAAACGATTTCTGCAATCATTTTGAAAAGAATCTGATTAGCTACATTTTGGGACAAAAATTGTAAAAATTGGTTGAGTACCTGCTGAGAATGATGAGGACGAAAGATATTCAATGGGAAAATGTGATTTTCGAGATTTTTCGGAGATTTCAACAGTCTTTAGACACAAATAATAGAAACATTGAAATACAGACAATGATTTTGTACATAAAATTGACTGAAAATCTGAGAAAATCTCGAAAAAATAACAGAAAATATCATTTTACTCCGAAAAATCTCCGACCAGCCCAGTTCTCAATTAAAAAAATTAAATTTACTACCAAAAGATAGCTTATCGGATTCTTTACAACATGAATGCATTGATTATTTCGAAAATTCACTTCTACCATGTGAAATGGACTCTGAACGTCGACGGGCGACGAAGGTCGACGAGAGAGCATTTCGAGAGAGGAGAGTGTCTCTAACCACCAGACATTTCCATTTTCAGCGCAGAGTCGTTGTTTTTTACGTTTTTCGTCGATTTCCATGAATTTTAACTATGTTTAATGAAAACAGTGTTCTGGAAATTGAAGAGAAGCGTTTCAAACATTTGTTCTCATCTGAAATTGCAAGGAAATCATGAAAATGGACGGAAACCGCTACAAGACAGAGAACGGTGGGATTGTTCAGCGTTATTGCAATTCTTCATCGATTTTCATAACTTTTCACAATTTCTAATGATATCAGACATTCCTTCACTTATTTCCACTACTTTCGACTAAAAACTATTAGAAAAGCTTTGGGAATAGACGGAATATTGCAAAATCTCACCTTTCGTTGTCTTGAAGAGTTTCCGTTGATTTTTATAGCTTATTTGCAATATCTAACGACACAAGATGATTTAAAAGCTTCTCTCCAACCCTCAGAACACAATTTTCGCTGAAAAATCGGTGGGAAAACGACAAAGACAGGCTGGCGCTTTGAACGATTTCCGTTTTTCATTGATTTCGCGACTGAGTTCCGCTTTTTTTTTCAGCTTTGCTATCTGAAAAATCGTGCTTTTCACCTATTTTTAGTCTAGAAATCTGAAATCATTGTCAAAAATCGACCACAATCACGAAAGTTCAGTTAAAAAACGCGTCAAATGCGCGCCAGTTGCATTTTTGTGTTGAAAAATGTGGAAATGCTCCATTTTTCATCATTTTTCGAGCGTTTAGACATTAAAACCATTATTTGTCACATATTTCGCATCCAAAATTCTTCAAAAAACTGGAAAATTGGTCCGAAAACCGCAAAAATTCACTAATTTTCGATTTTTTGGCAAAAAAAACGCGTCAAAGACGCACCCGACCCCGAGAGCCAGTAACTTCCTGAAGCTCGTAATTGACTTTTTGATGCAAAAATCGCGTCAAAGGCGCGCCAGTCATAACAAAACCGGAATTATAGATTTTTGAAAAAAGTTTTCCAGACGATCACTTCAAAAATCCGGCGACACTCTTCGAATGGACACCAGCCACCACCACCGAAATTCCACGAAATTCCACCCACCGTATACTTCAAAACGCCACAAATCTCGACACCAAAGCGTCCGTCATCCGCTGAAAAACGGGCGGCTCCACCGAAAGCTCTCGATTTGAACAAGCTCGAGCCAATCACCATGAAGACGTCACCACTCGCTCAACGTCATCAGAATTCTCGACGTGGCACTCAGGCAGTGGTGTTCAAGAGCTCTCCGTTGGCGTCAAGCGTGCCTGAGTCGCTTTTTCCGGCGAATATTCGGAAAGCCACATATAGACCGATTCAAATGCCGTTTTTCCAACAGGCGTTTATGTACAGATTCTCAGTAGTGGGTGATGAGAACGCAGCGCGCGTTTCAAGTGCTCGCATTTCATCTGATTCGTGGATGGCTGCATGGAACATTTCATCCCTCGTAACAACCGATGCGAGATCTCACTCATCGAGTGACCGCCCACCGTCAGATGAGCTATCGCAACACTCTTCGAATGGACACCAGCCACCCACTGCGACTTCGCAAAGTTCCAATGGCAATCCGACAACCGATGCGAGATCTCACTCATCGAGTGACCGCCCACAGTCAGATGAGGTATCTCAACACTCTTCGAATGGACACGAGCCACCCACCGCGACTTCGCAGAGTCACCACCACCGGAATTCCACGAAATCCCGCCCACCTTAAACTTCAAAACGATACAAATCTTGGCACCAAAGCGTCCGTCATCCGCTGAAAAACGGGCGGCTCCACCGAAAGCTCACGATTTGAACAAGCTCGAGCCAATCACCATGAAGACGTCACCACTCGCTCAACGTCATCAGAATTCTCGACGTGGCACTCAGGCAGTGGTGTTCAAGAGCTCTCCGTTGGCGTCAAGTGCGCCTGAGTCGCTTTTTCCGGCGAATATTCGGAAAGCGGCGAAAGTCCCACTGACAGTCCAACAACCGATGCAAGATCTCACTCATTGAGTGACCGCCCACAGTCAGATGAGGTACCTCAACACTCTTCGAATGGAAACGAGCCACCCACCGCGACTTCGCAAAGTCCCAGTGACCGACCAACCACCGATGAGAGAACTAACTCATCGAGTGAGCGCCCACCGTCCGATGAGCTCTCGCCACACTCTTCAAATGGAAACGAGCCACCCACCGCGACTTCGCAAAGTCCCAATGACAGTCCAACAGACACTGTCAGATTCTCCGAACACTACGGAATTGTTCATATGGTTCGGATGCTGACGAAACTCGACGAGCTTCTTCAAGTATCCGATTGGAACTACTACTTCATGAAGGTAATTTAGAATTCTCATTTATTTAGTTTCGAATTTTTCTTGCAGAAGTTCATGGATGCAGTCCACGACATTTCCGTTTGCCTCGATCAGCCTTCATGAAAAACGCACCGCCGACAAAAATTTCATCGATGAGTTCAAAAAGCAACTGAACGAACGTGGAAAAGATCAATTGGCTGATGTCATCGAATGGGTCAAATGGAGGAAGGGAGAAAACGCAAAACAACGCCAATCCCGCTGGTCCCCGCGTCGGATAAATTGCTTTCAAATAGTTATACTCATTTATTGCTTGTTTTTCATGATTAAAACTGCCTGGATATATTATAATTGCATATTTTCCCTGAATTTTTAATTGTAATTTTCTCGTCCATTTCTGCGTAGTTTGTACTATTTTTAGTGATTTATTCTATCGAGAGGGCCCTGACTATAGCGCTCCTAGTGTTTCAATTGTAAGTAGATTATATGATGTACAGGGACATATAGATTTCCCTGTAAATAGTTTTATTTATTAATTGCGTCCCAATTCTAGACCCATTTTAGTACTTGAATATATTCAATTGTCTTACTGTAGAAATGAGGGAACTAGATTTTTAATACTCAGTTTATAGCTAGAATTATGTAATGTAAAAACGAAATTTGGAATTTCCTGTGAATAGATGAATTGCATCCAGAGAGATTCATCTGATAAGCACTGGAACGTGATTTAATGTTTTATTGTAGAGTTTATTTAATTATCAGTTTTTCAAAAATAAATATAGTCACCGTCGCCTTTAAATGGGTTTTCTATGTTGAAATGAAAGAAGCATTTTTAATTTGACTCGAAAAATGTGTCATCGACAAGTAGATCTGTTACCACTGCTCTTGATATGCTTCGTATTTTCAGATAATTAACCTCGAGGAATCCAACAAACTACATTCAACATGAATTCAAGAATCGTTTCAAAATTTCTCTTTTTCATCTGAAATAGGTTCAGAAAATATGTTTTTTTTGAACAATCAAGATGTACCTAATCGAATATTCTTCAACATACGTAAAAAATATTTCAAAAATTCACTTTTCCCATCCGAAATATTTTTCAGGATGTCGGATCTAACGAGAGAGAGAGCGTTAAAAGAGTAGGGTGTCTCTAACTGTTTTCGTCGCTCCTAGTGCCGTTTTCCTCTGAAACTGCAAATTTTTCTCTAATTAAAAGGGATAATAATTATGAAAACCCCCCAATTTTCCCAAAAATATTTTATTTTTCCAGCAACTTCCTGCTCACCGAAAAGGAACGCCTTCAACACAGCGCTCTTCTGCTCCGCGAAGCGACGAAGAAGAATGTTTCGTTCAAAAGTGTCCCCGACATTCCAACAGACACTGTCAGATTCTCCGAACACTACGGAATTGTTCATATGGTTCGGATGCTGACGAAACTCGACGAGCTTCTTCCGGTCTCCGATTGGAACGACTACTTCATGGAAGTTATCTAGAATTCTCTCATATTTAGTTTCGCATTTCTCTGGCAGAAGTTCATGGATGCAGTCCACGACACTTCCGTTTCCCTCGTTCAGCCTCCATGAAAAACTACACCTCCGACGTAAAGTTCACCGATGAGTTCAAAAAGCAACTTGACGAATGTGGAAAAGATCAATTGGCTGATTTCATCGAATGGGTCAACTTGAAGGAATAGAAAAAAGCACAAAACAAGGCCAATCCCGCTGGTCCCCGCGTCGGATAAATTGCTTACTAATAGTTATACTCATTTATTGCTTGTTTTTCATGATTAAAACTGCCTGAATATATTATAATTGCATATTTTCCCTGAATTTTTTATTGTAATTTTCTCGTCTATTTCTGCGTAGTTTGTACTATTTTTAGTGATTTATTCTATCGAGAGGGCCCTGACTATAGCGCTCCTAGTGTTTCAATTGTAAGTAGATTATATGATGTATAGGGACATATAGATTTCCCTGTGAATAGTTTTATTTATTAATTGCGTCCCAATTCTAGACCCATATTGTTTTATTGTAGAATTAAGTAAATTGGCTTTTTAATACTCAGTTTTCAAAAAATGTACCTTATAAATATAATGTACACTATAATATATAAAGTTTCCTGGATATTCCAACGGACACTGTCAGATTTTCCAAACACTACGGAATTGTTCATATGGTTCGGACGCTGGCGAAACTCGACGAGCTTCTTCAAGTATACGATTGGAACGACTACTTCATGGAGGTTATCTAGAATTGTCTTATTTTTAGTTACCCTTTTTTCTGCAAGCCCCAGACGATTCGTAACGAGTTATTTTGCGGGACGTTTTGCAGCCATGCACTACGCAACTTCAATTTTCCTTTTTCAGAGAGTTGCATCTCTGATAAAATGATTACATTTGAAGAAGCACGTCGGAAAGTTTATTTTAAATATTGATAGCAAAATAGCAATGAAAAGGCAGAGCGCCCATAATGACTGAGTCTGTCAAAAATTAAATAAATGAAAGTCTCACAATTTGAGGTTTTATATTGAGGAAGACAAAACAAGAAATTAACAGGGAGAAAAATAGAGACATTGATTGAAAATAAAACTTAAAGAACTAGACATTTAAAAGAACCAGGAAAAATCATCAAAAACTACTCATTCCTTCCTTCTTTCACGGTTCTGGCGAGGAATTGATGGGGTGACTGGGAGAGAGCGAGAAATCCAGCTCGATCCAACTCTGCTACATTATCGTTGCGTTGCGAAGTCTGCGAACTGGTTGTACCGGCGTGCCGATCTCTCTGAAAACAACATGTCTTCAATTGAGCAAATATATTTTTTGTGATTTTAAAGTGTTCTGCATCAAAGAAAAAAACCACTGACTTCGACTAGATTCTTTTGTTTGAATTTCCACTCGTAAGATATTCCAAAACTATTACCTCTAATCCAACAGCCACCACATCCATGTCCAAATCCATGCGAGCATCATCCAATTGGAAATCAATTAAACCCACATCAGCGTCTGGAGTACCGTTCATTTGAACACTAGTCAGTTGATCATCAGCAATTGGAGTCTCAGCCACTGGAACACTAGTTACTTAAGCATCAGCATTCGGTGTATCGGCTTCTGGATCATCAGTCAGTTGATCACAAGCAATTACAGCATCAGCTGTTTCACCATCATCCATGTGAACATCATTCAATTGAGTATCAGATGTTTCAGCAGCAGCAACAGGTTCAGCAACAGTTGTTTGGACCTCCGCGGTCTGAGCAGTATGTGATGTTTTATCAGGTCCTTTCGTATTTTCTGCATCTCTCACTCCCGTCGACAGGATTTCCTTCTGGATGGGTGTTGTCACTCGGAGGTGTGTTTGGGGCTCCGGCATCTCTGCAGTTGTTTTCTCCGTTTCCTCTTGTTCTGGGTGGTCCCTACAATATTTATTGATTCCTTTCAAAATCCAGGACACAGATAGTTAGAGCACGTACCTCGGTTTGTTAGTAGTTGGACGCCGGAGGGTTCCCTGATGGTGGACGGGAGGGTGGAGGCACGAAGTTGTGCTGAAAATTTTAAATTTCTTTTTCAGAAAACATCGTTAATTTTGCGACTGAAAAAGTGCTCCGTCATTTTTGAGGGAAGTATTTGAGAATTCAATTGGAAAGACCTTCAGAAAAATGACACTGCATCAGTGGATTTTCGATGTGAAAAGAAGAGATGTTCAATCGTAGAGATGTTAAGATCTATCCCAGCATTATAGTTATTCCCGAACTTACCGGAATGACAAAGATGTTGCAGATGTTGTGGAGTGTGTAGTTGATGGTTCCACCGCGAGAATCCGCACTGTACTTCTGTTGGTTCATACTCCTGAAAAGTGCAAAATTCGAGAGAGGGTAGAAAAAGAAAGAATTAGAAAACAAAGCACGGATAACTCCAAAGATTAAAAAAGAATAAAATAAATAGTCAGTCAGAGACTCTTCAGTGCACTTGTGCACTGAAGTGTTGTACCCCGCGAAATTTTTGTTCTAATCCTAGGCCTAATTTTACTTTTTTCACAGTATTTCTTCAATTTTTAGGTGAAATCGCTAAGACGGAAACCAAGAAAATTCAGTTTTAGAATTGTAAAGAATGAATTATCTACACACATAATTTCGAGTCGAAAACAAGTATTTCGCAGCGCAAAAAGACTAAAAACAATACAATCGTTTGGAAAAAATGTTCGTAAACACAAGCATAGTACGGTATTAAAGGCGCACTACTTTTTTAAATTTGAATTTTTGAATAAATTTTCAGACTTGCATTTTCCATTGATTTGTCAACTTCTGAAAGATATTTTTGCAAGTTTTGCAAATGAAACGGATAGGAAGAAAACAGATTGTGTAAAAGTTTTTGAAAATTCTTGAAAAACGATTGGAAAAACTGCACAAACATTCGATGATTTGTTTTCTACCGTCGAAAAAATAAAGTTTGGCCAAGGATTTTCAAAAAAATTTCGCGCCCAAAACACTTTAGTGCATTTGTGAACTAAAGTGTTTTGGGCGCGAAAATTTTTTTGAAAATCCTTGGCCAAACTTTATTTTTTCGACAGTAAAGATTATTTACTGAAATTACAAAAATCCGAAAGTAGATCACAATGATCGCTTTCTAGTGGCGAAATATGATGGTGAGTCTGAAAACTAGAAATAGAATTCGAAATGTTTTCTTTTTCTGTAATTCTTTTACAGGAAAAAATCATGAACACACTTTTTCAGCAGGCTCCGCGACGATTTGCGACGAGATGTTTTGCAACCAGACGTTTTGCACCCACAGCTTCACTTTTCCCGTTTTTTTTTAGAGAGTTGCATATCTGATAAAAGGACTACGTTTAAAAAAGCACGTCGGAGAATTCATTTTTAATATTGTTAGCAAAATAGCAATAAAAAAGCAGAGCTCCCAAAATTGCTGACTCTGTCTGTAATAAAAAGAATACAAAAAAAAAACGAAATTCACAACGTGAGATATTATTATATTAAGGGGGACAATATTTTAAGGGAGAAAAAATTGAGACATGGATTACAAAATAGAAGTTCTAATTATTGAGCTGATGACAGGAAGCAGTTTGCCAATCTCGCGGCTGTCGCGGCTCCGTTAGCGAAATCTTCAATCATTTTATTGAGAATCTCTTCAAAGTCCTTTCGCCCTTTTTCGTTGAGATTTCTTTTAATGTCACTGATCAGAGTTTTGTCATCGATACACGATTTGATAGTCGTTTTGCTGTGTAACTTGCCGTAGAAACTCCGGTAACTTTCCTTTTCGGGGAATCTGAATAAGAACAGATTGATTGTTTTTACGTTGAAATCACAAGAAACTTACTTGGTGGTGTAGATGATGAATCGGAATGGTACCTCGAAATTAATGTCGTGGACGAAGAATCGCGTTGCGGTGTCTTTCATCTGAAATTAGGACTATTGAAACAAAGTTGAATATTTCAGAATAACGTACCAGTTCGGATAATGTCCATTGTTCTTTTCTATCTAATCGGTTGCATTCTTTGGTGATCCCCCGCCATTCTTCACGGTAAAATGTTGTAGATATCGGTTTTGACCGACGGGCATCTTCTCGGTTAGGACATCTGCTACCGTCGCGTTGCTGAAATTTTGAAACATAACTTGTATTGAACAGTGAAACTGGGAAGGTAAACTTACAGCTTTCTGGTTTCTTCTTGAAGGATCGATACGTCTTTCGGATCGGCCAGAGTGACGTTGACAAATGTGAATTGGTATAGTTCCGGAAATGAGTTGAAGAACGCCCAGTCGCTGTTCACACTTCCGGGCTGGTGGACAGAAACCCCCATCAGTGTCCGCCCTTCTTTTACGGTTCTGGCGAGGAATTGACGCAACGGGGGGGGGAGAGGCGCAAAGTTGCTCTGAAATAATTCAGATTGATGTTTCAAAAGAAATACTTTTTCAATAAAAAAACTACGTCGTTTTTGAGAAAAGTATTCGAGAAGTCAATTGGAGAGAAACCCGTAAAAATTACACTGCATATGACAAGAAGAGACTTTACTGTGAAAAAAATTTGCTTGGCCGAGGATTTTCAAAAAAAAAAATTCGGCTGAAACACGCCAGTGCACCCGCAAGTTTTTTTTTCGAAAATCCTTAACAAAACTTTACTTTTTCAGAGTATTTCTTCAATTTTTAGTAGAATCTTTGGGAAAGAGTATAAGAAAATAAACTTTTAGAATCGCATAGACATCATTAATCACATACATAATTTCGAATCTAAAACAAGTATTTCACAGCGCAAAAAGACTAAAAACAAAACAATCGTTTGAAAAAAAAATTCGTAAACATAAGCGTAGTACGGTATTAAAGGCGCACTACTTTTTTAAATTTGAATTTTTGAATAAATTTTCAGACTTGCATTTTCCATTGATTTGTCAACTTCTGAAAGATATTTTTGCAAGTTTTGCAAATGAAACGGATAGGAAGAAAACAGATTGTGTAAAAGTTTTTCAAAATTCTTGAAAAACGATTGGAAAAACTGCAAAAACATTCGATGATTTGTTTTCTAAAGATTATTCACTGAAATTACAAAAATCGGAAGAAAGTAGATCAATAATCGCTTTGATCGCTGCGAAATAAGATGGTGCGTCTGATAACTAGAAATAAAAAAGGACACTTTTTCTGCAGGCTCCGCGACGATTCGCAATCAGATGTTTTGCAGCCATGCGCTACACAGCGTTACTTTTCCCGTTTTTTCTGTGAGTTGCATATCGGATAAAAGGATTACATTTGAAAAAGCACGTCGAATTCATTTTTAATATTGTTAGCAAAATATCAATAAAAAGCAGAGCTCCCGACATTGCTGACTCTGTCTGAAATAAAAAAAAAATACAAATAAAAAAATACGAATTTCACAACATGAGTTATTATATTGGGGAGGACAAAATAATAAGGGAGAAAAAATTGAGACATGGATTACAAAATAGAAGTTCTAATTATTGAGCTGATGACAGGAAGCGGTTTGCCAATCTCGCGGCTGTCGCGGCTCCGTTAGAAAAATCTTTTATCATTTTATTGAGAATCTCTTCTAAATCTTTCCGTCCTTTTTCGTTGAGATTCTTATTAATGTCATTGATGAGAGCTTTATCATCCAAACACTCTTTGACATTCATTTTGCAATGGGTCTTGCCATAGAAACTCCGGTAACTTTCCTTTTTGGGAAATCTGAATAAAAACAATTTGATTTTTTTACGTTGAAATTACAAGAAACTTACTTGGTGGAATAGATAATGAAACGAAGTGGGACTGCGAACCTGATGTTTTGGACAAAGAATGGCTTTCATCTGAAATTAGGACAATTGAAACAAAGTTGAGTATTTCAGAATAACGTACCAGTTCGGATAATGTCCATTTTTCTTTCCTATCTAATCGGTTGCATTCCTTGGTGATCCTTCTTCTTCCTCCGCCATTCTTCACGGTAAAATGTTGCAAGTATCGGTTTTAGCCGACGGGCATCTTCTCGGGTAGGACATCTGCTACCGTCACGTTGCTGAAATTTGGAAACATAATTTGTTTTGAACAGTGAAACTGGGAAAGTAAACTTACAGCTTTCTGGTTTCTTCTTGAAGGATCGATACGTCTTTCGGATCGGCCAGAGTGACGTTGACGAATGTGAAATGGTATAATTCCGGAAGTGAATTGAAGAACGCCCAGTCGCTCCGCTCTTCTTCTGACGAGGAATTGACGCAACGGGGGGGAGAGGGCGCAAAGTTGCTCTGAAATAATTTAGATTGATGTTTCAAAAGAAATACTTTTTCAATAAAAAAACTACGTCGTTTTTGAGAAAAGTATTCGAGAAGTAAATTGGAGAGAAACCCGTAAAAATTACACTGCATATGACAAGAAGAGACTTTACTGTGAAAAATATTTGCTTGGCCGAGGATTTTCAAAAAAAAATTTCGGCTGAAACAAGCCAGTGCACCCGCAAGATTTTTTTCGAATGTCCTTGACCAAACTTTACTTTTTCAGAGTATTTCTTCCACCCGCTTCTCTCCCAATGGGTAGTAGGTATGGCGGGGGGAAAAAAAGTGGGCGGGGCTTAAAAATGTGTCCGAATTTTATTTTTTGCTTTGGCCCGTGTAACTTTGTTCAAACTTTATATTTTTTGATAATTTTTTTTTAGCTGCTTAGCTAATAACTTTTTCTTGCATCTTGCCAAATACCATATTTCTGGATTCGAAATGAGCAGAGTTGTGCTCAGAAATAGGTGAAAAAAGCGACAAAAAATGTCAACTTTTTGTCCGCAACTTGAGCCATTAATAACTTTCCCTGTTCTCGATGAAATTTTGATTATATTTTTTTAATCGATAGGAAATGTTTGGGGCAATCTTTTATTAAGAACCCCCTTTTTGAGATTCCATACTTCTAAACGAGTTATAATCGATAGAATGAAGTCAACTTTTAATTTTGAGAAAATTTTCGGTTTTTCGGTTTTTCGGTACTGTAGTCGGCTGCCACCGGACTGTTTTGGCTGTCCTGAGAAATTTTTGTACTAAAGTTGTTTTGGTTTTTTGATATGTTGGTCAAATTGGAATTATCTAATGGAATATCAAGTCTCAGCCAAAACGGTCCAGTGGGAGCAGAGCTGTGGAGAAAACGTGTTTTTCGCTTATATCGCTTAGCTCTGGAGTGTCTTTTGTCCGGCTAATATGGTTTTTTGATATGTATTAGCCATAAACATTGTCTAGGGGGATAAAAAAACAGATTCAAAAAATATTCATTTTGACCCGAGTTACAGGGTTCCAAACTTTGAGGAACATTTTTGAACGGTGACGACCGGTCGAGTCGAAACAAGCTTGCCTCTTCCCACCACTTGAACGCCATCTGGGTGGCTACACACCAGCGAGTGTGTGGCTCACACAGGTGAACCGCGATGGATCCTATATGTGAAAGTGTGCATATAGCGTCCTATATGTGTCCTCAAATGAAACGTGGACCGCGCGTGTGGCGTATATGTGCTGTCGTCTTTTCTGTGTACTGGCCGCGCGTGGGCGCATATAGTATCCATATACGTTCCATATATGGTCCATATTTCAGCCTAGCGGCCGGCCGCCGCAACGACACTCCGGAATTACGCCTGGGCGTGTTGTTTACCGTAAATCTACGCGACATTTTTTTAATAAGCCCGGGCCCATTTTCTCCGTTTCTCGAAGTTTTTCACCGATTTTCTTCATTCTTTTTGCAGAAAACAGATAATGGCTAACTTCAAATATAAAATGAAAGTTATTTAAATTTAGGGAGACTTATTTTTTCAATAGAAAACTTGTCGTTTTCTCAAGAAACTTTGAGTTTCACTTTATGTTGAGAAATCCAAGTCTTGTGTTTTTCTTTACTTCGTTATGATAAGAAATTATAGTTTTCAGGTGGATTTAAAGGTAAGAAGGTAAGTATTTGTCATACCGAAGTAAAGTCAAAATACCGGACTTCGATTTTCATGATGGGTTTACCAGCGGGTGTCATATTCTTTCAAAGTTCAAAGAAAAGCTCGAAAATTGTTTTATAACCGTCAAACTAACTTATCATTCTTTATATAAATCGCGTGGAGTTTTAAATTTTTCACGAAGTATTGCCATTATCTGTTAAAAAAAAAGAAAGAACTTCGAGAAAAATGAAGAAAATGTATAAGTCCGAGAAATGGAAAGTGAACAAGTTGAAAAAGGAAAAGTAAAACAACATGATAGCATTATATAACAATCACAACAATGAATTAGGCCTTTCTAGTGTTTCATATACAATAATCAACCAAATACGGTTGGTAGAATTAATGCTGATATGCGATCCATATACGATCCATATGCGCCACACGTTTTCGGCCGACCGCGCGTGGATCCATATGGACATATATAGGACACAACCCTGGTTCTTTCTAGCTGCATATACGCCACCGCGCGATCACATATAGGATCCATCGCGGTTCACCTGTGTCAGTGGCAGTGTTGTGGTGCGTTGGCCAGAGAGGTTTTGGTTCGAGTTTCTGGCGGGTCGAATTTTTTGTTTTTTTAACTTCGCGCCTCGCGGCGCCCCAGCCTCTAAACTTCAAAACCTCCTAACTCGGCTAAAAGTTGTCATAGAACCTTCATCTTACTACCATTCGAGAGCTCTTCACTTACTCTATGCTTGGGTCACATAAAATCATAAAAGTCAATTAACTTGCTTCAAAATGGTCGTAGAACAAAAATTCAAAGCTTGCTGAGCACTGCGCAAGGGGCGAAGCCCCTTCTAGCGGAGCCCGCCGGTAGGCGGGGGACGCTAGTCCACCCGCTTCTCTCCCAATGGGTAGTAGGTATGGCGGGGGGAAAAAAAGTGGGCGGGGCTTAAAAATGTGTCCGAATTTTATTTTTTGCTTTGGCCCGTGTAACTTTGTTCAAACTTTATATTTTTTGATAATTTTTTTTTAGCTGCTTAGCTAATAACTTTTTCTTGCATCTTGCCAAATACCATATTTCTGGATTCGAAAAGAGCAGAGTTGTGCTCAGAAATAGGTGAAAAAAGCGACAAAAAAATGTCAACTTTTTGTCCGCAACTTGAGCCATTAATAACTTTCCCTGTTCTCGATGAAATTTTGATTATATTTTTTTAATCGATAGGAAATGTTTGGGGCAATCTTTTATTAAGAACCCCCTTTTTGAGATTTCATACTTCTAAACGAGTTATAATCGATAGAATGAAGTCAACTTTTAATTTTGAGAAAATTTTCGGTTTTTCGGTTTTTCGGTTTTTTTGGTTCACCTCGATTATCTCGAGTTCTACTCGATAGTTTTTTATATAACTTGATACCTAGACGTAAAATAAGTCGAGGAATCACTTTTTCACGTCCAATTTATGATTTGAGTCACCCCCCGCCCGGTACGGCCGGTGGACTGCAGAAAAACAGAAAAAAACGCAGTACTGTAGTCGGCTGCCACCAGACTGTTTTGGCTGTCCTGAGAAATTTTTGTACTAAAGTTGTTTTGGTTTTTTGATATGTTGGTCAAATCTGAATTATCAAATGGAATATCAAGTCTCAGCCAAAACGGTCCAGTGGGAGCTGAGCTGTGGAGAAAACGTGTTTTTCGCTTATATCGCTTAGCTCTGGAGTGTCTTTTGTCCGGCTAATATGGTTTTTTGATATGTGGTAGCCAGGAACATTATCTAGAGGGTTAAAAAAACAGATTTAAAAAATATTGATCTTGACCCGAGTTATAGAGTCCCAAACTTTGAAGAACATTTTTGAACGGAGACGACCGGTCGAGTCGAAGGAAGCTTGCCTCTTCCCACCACTTGAACGCCATCTGGGTGGTTACACACCAGCGAGTGTGTGGCTCAGTGGCAGTGTTGTGGTGCGTCGCTGGCGGGTTTTTGGTTCGAGTGTCTGGCTTGTCTAATTTTTTTATTTTTTCTAACTCGGCTCAAAATTGTCGTAGAAACTTCATTTTACTACCATTCGAAAGCTCTTCACTTACTGCTTGCTTGGGTCACATAAAATAGAAAAATGCTCATAACTTGCTTCAAAATGGTCGTAGAACAAAAATTCAAAGCTTGCTGAGCACTGCGCAAGGGGCGAAGCCCCTTCTAGCGGATCCCGCCGTAAGGCGGGGGACGCTAGTCTGCCCACTTCTTCCTCTAACCCCACTAAGTATGCGGGGGGGAAATCTTTAAAGGCGCATTGTCCGAATTATTTTTGTGGGCGGGGCTTAGCGCGTCCACCCTTTTTTGTCCTTCACTTTCGTCGTTAATAACTTGCTTCATTTTGAAGCTATTCACTTAATTTTTTTTTTGGCAAATAGCAATCCGCTGTCCCATCATTCTTGAAAAATTTCGTATTTGTATCTTTACTGAGCGCTGAGTGATAAGGTGATAAGTGAAGTTCATTTTTTTTGGCTTGAAACAATTGTGTTTTTTAGTGTTTTTTTGACTTTCCTTGCTTGGTGTGGGATGAGTTTTGCAGTTATGACTATGAAAACAATATAGGTTTGTAGAGGAGGAAAGTGGCTAAAAGGAGGAAAAAAAATTATCCCGATATCTGTTTTCAAAAATTTTTTACAGACCGGAAAGTAAAAATTTCTCAAAATGTCAAAATTGCCTCATTTTTTTCACTTTCCCTCTTATAACTCGAGTTGTATTGTAGATTTTTTCTTGAAACTTGGTAAGTAGATGTAAAATTGAACGGGGAAAACAGTGAAATAAAAAGATTTTTGATCGGAGTAACCGTCTTCCCAGGACACCCCGTCAAACGCGAAAAATACACAAAAAAGACGATTTGCCGACACCTTCCCTCCTTTTTTTCCGGCGCCTGTAGCGCGCGTAGTTTTGGGAATTTTCTGGTTCTGACAAAAATATATGACGTAGAAAAAAAATCTCTATCGAGTGATATAAAATTTGTAATATTTTTAGTGAAAAAATTTTTCAGCAGGCGGTTTTTTAGGTGTTTTTGGCCCGCTCTGAAAAATTTTTCCACTAAAAAAGTTTTGTTTTTTTGATATGTTGGTCACCTTAAAATTATCTAATGGAATATATAAGTTTCAGCCAAATCGGTCCGGTGGGAGCTGAGCTGTGGAGAAAACAGCTTTTGCACTGGGTTTTCGGGCTGGGGCGCGTTTGCCGCTTTTTTCTCAGGTGGTTGTGGTGAGAATGTTTCCAATTTTGGATATGTAAGAGCCAGAGAGATTATCTAATGGACAAAAAAAAAGAATTTCAAAAAAGCATTGATTTTGAGCCAAGTTACCGTGTCCCAAACTTTGAAGAACATTTTTGAACGGAGACGACCGGTCGAGTCGAAGCAAGCTTGCCTCTTCCCACCACTTAAACGCCATCTGGGTGTCGACACACTAGCGAGTGTGGGGCTCAGTGGCAGTGTTGCGGCGCGTTGGCCAGAGGGTTTTTGGTTCGAGTTTCTAGCGGGTCGAATTTTTTTGTTTTTTTTTAACTCGGCTCAAAATTGTCGTAGAACCTTCATCTTACTACCATTCGAAAGCTCTTCACTTACTCTATGCTTGGGCCACATAAAATAGAAAAAGCTCATAACTTATTTCAAAATGGTCGTAGAACAAAAATTCAAAGCTTGCCTAGCAAGGGGAAAGGATGGATTCTGACCCGGGATTCAACTATCCGTCACCTGATGTCCCTGACACCTTAGAAGGGTGGATTCTGACCCGGGATTCAACTATCCGTCACCTGATGTCTCTGACACCTTAGAAGGGTGGATTCTGACCCGGGATTCAACTATCCGTCACCTGATGTCCCTGACACCTTAGAAGGGTGGATTCTGACCCGGGATTCAACTATCCGTCACCTGATGTCCCTGACACCTTAGAAGGGTGGATTCTGACCCGGGATTCAACTATCCGTCACCTGATGTCCCTGACACCTTAGAAGGGTGGATTCTGACCCGGGATTCAACTATCCGTCACCTGATGTCCCTGACACCTTAGAAGGGTGGATTCTAACCCGGGATTCAACTATCCGTCACCGGATCTCACCTTCCACCATGACGTCATAGTGTCCATAAAGGGTGGTAGATTTACAGTTGCGCCATGGCGGCATTCAGATGTGTCCCCACAGGGTGATAGCCCACTGATAAACTTCAGAAGCTTCGCGCCTCGCGGCGCCCCAGCGTCTGAACTTCAAAACCTTTTAACTCGGCTCAAAATTGTCGTACAGACTTGGTTTTACTACCGTTCGAAAGCTCTTCACTTGCTTTTTGCTTGAGTCACATAAAATAGAAAATTGTTCATAACTTGCTTCAAAATGGTCGTAGAGCTTCCAAATTTTAAAGCTTGCTTGGCACCCGCCTAGCGGATCCCGCCGTAAGGCGGGGGACGCTAGTCTGCCCACTTCTTCCTCTAACCCCACTAGGTATGCGGGGGGGAAATCTTTAAAGGCGCACGTGTCAAAATTTTTTTTGTGGGCGGGGCTTAGCGCGTCCACCTTTTTTTGTCCTTCACTTTCGTCGTTAATAACTTGCTTCAACGTGAAGCTATTCACTTAATTTTTTTTTTGGCAAATAGCAATCCGCTGTCCCATCATTCTTGAAAAATTTCGTATTTGTATCTTTACTGAGCGCTAAGTGATAAGGTGATAAGTGAAATTCATTTTTTTTGGCTTGAAAAATGGTGATTTTTAAGAGTTTTTTTGACTTTCCTTGCTCGGGGTGGGATGAGTTTTTTACTTATGACTTTTAAAAGTATATAGGTTTGTAGAGGAGGAAAGTGGCTAAAAGGAGAAAAAAAAATTATCCCAATATCTGTTTTCAAAAAATTTTTACAAACCGAAAAGTGAAAATTTCTCAAAATGTCAAAATTGCCTCATTTTTTTCACTTTCCCTCTTATATTTCGAGTTCGAATTGAGATTTTCACTTGAAACTTGGTGAGTATATGTAAAATTAGACGGGGAATACAGTAAAATAAAAAGATTTTTGATCGGAGTGACCGTTTTCCCGTGAACGTTTATCAAACGTTTATCAAACACCAAAAAGACGACTTGCCGACCGCTCCCGCTCATTTCTTCCGACGCCTGTAGCGCGCGTAGTTTTGGGAATTTTTTAGTTTTGACAAAAATATATGACGTAGAAAAAAAATCTCTATCGACTGATATAAAATTTGTAATACTTATAGTGAAAAAAATTTTCAGCAGGCGGTTTTTTAGGTGTTTTTGGCCCGCACTGAAAAATTTTTCCACTAAAAAAGTTTTGCTTTTTTGATGTGTTGGTCATCTCGGAATTATCTAATGGAATATATAAGTTTCAGCCAAATCGGCCCAGTGGGAGCTGAGCTGTGGAGAAAACAGCTTTTGCACTGGGTTTTTGGGCTGGGGCGCGTTTGCCGCTTTTTTCTCGAATGGTTGTGGTGAGAATGTTTCCAATTTTGGATATGTTATTGTTATCGAAATTTTCTAATGGGCGAAAAAAACGAATTTCAAAAAATATTGATTTTGAGCCAAGTTACAGTGTCCCAAACTTTGAAGAACATTTTTGAACGGAGACGACCGGTCGAGTCGAAGCAAGCTTGCCTCTTCCCACCACTTGAACGCCATCTGGGTGGGGACACAACAGCGAGTGTGTGGTTCAGTGGCAGTGTTGCGGTGCGTTTGCCAGAGGTTTTTTGGTTCGAGTTTCTAGCTGGTCGAATTTTTTAATAAACTTTAAAACATCCTAACTCGGCTCAAAATTTTCGTAGAACCTTCATCTTACTACCAATCGAAAGGTCTTCCCCTACTGATTTCTTGGGTCACATAAAATAGAAAAAAGCTTATAACTTGTTTCAAAATAGTCGTAGAACAAATATTCAAAAGCTTAGCAAGGGGAAAGGGTGGATTCTGACCCGGGATTCAACTATCCGTCACCTGATGTCCCTGACACCTTAGAAGGGTGGATTCTGACCCGTGATTCAACTATCCGTCACCTGATGTCCCTGACACCTTAGAAGGGTGGATTCTAACCCGGGATTCAACTATCCGTCACCTGATGTCCCTGACGCCTTAGAAAGATGGAGTCTGACCCAGGATCTCACCTTCCCACCATGACGTCACATAGTGTCCATACAGGGTGGTAGATTTTCTGTTTCACCGTGGTGGGATTTAGATGTGTCCCTAAAGGGTGATAGCCCACAGATAAATTTCAGAAACTTCGCGCCTTGCGACGCCCCAGCCTCTAAACTTCAAAACCTCCTAACTCGGCTCAAAATTGTCGTACAGACTTGGTTTTACTACCGTTCGAAAGCTCTTTACTTGCTCTTTGCTTGGGTCACATAAAATAGAAAAACGCTTATAACTTGCTTCAAAATGGTCGTAGAACAAAAATTCAAAGCTTGCTTGGCACCACGCCGCCTAGCGGATCCCGCCGTCAGGCGGGGGACGCTAGTCTGCCCACTTCTTCCTCTAACCCCACTAGGTATGCGGGGGGGAAATCTTTAAAGGCGCACGTGTCAAAATTTTTTTTGTGGGCGGGGCTTAGCGCGTCCACCTTTTTTTGTCCTTCACTTTCGTCGTTAATAACTTGCTTCATTTTGAAGCTATTCACTTAATTTTTTTTTCGGCAAATAGCAATCCGCTGTCCCATCATTCCTGGAAAATTTCGTATTTGTATCTTTACTGAGCGCTGAGTGATAAGGTGATAAGTGAAGTTCATTTTTTTTGGCTTGAAACAATTGTGTTTTTTAGTGTTTTTTTGACTTTCCTTGCTTGGTGTGGGATGAGTTTTGCAGTTATGACTATGAAAACTATATAGGTTTGTAGAAGAGGAAAGTGGCTAAAAGGAGAAAAAAAATTATCCCAATATCTGTTTTCAAAAATTTTTTACAGACCGGAAAGTAAAAATTTCTCAAAATGTCAAAATTGCCTCATTTTTTTCACTTTCCCTCTTATATCTCGAGTTCTAATTGAGGTTTTCACTTGAAACTTGGTAAGTAGATGTAAAATTAGACGGGGAATACAGTAAAATGAAAAGATTTTTGATCGGAGTAACCGTCTTCCCAGGACACCCCGTCAAACACGAAAAATACACAAAAAAAGACGACTTGCCGACCGCTCCCCCTCATTTCTTCCGGCGGCTGTAGCGCGCGTAGTTTTGGGAATTTTTTAGTTCTGACAAAAATATATGATGTAGGAAAAAAATCTCTATCAAGTGATATAAAATTTGTAATACTTATAGTGAAAAAAATTTTCAGGAGGCGGTTTTTTAGAGGTTTTTGGCCCGCACTGAAAAATTTTTCCACTAAAAAAGTTTTTGTTTTTTGATATGTTGGTCATCTCAGAATTATCTAATGGAATATATAAGTTTCAGCCAAATCGGTCCAGTAGGAGCTGAGCTGTGGAGAAAACAGCTTTTGCACTGGGTTTTCAGGATGGGGCGCGTTTGCCGCTATTTTCTCGGGAGGTTCTGATGGGAATGTATTGTATTTTGGATATGTAAGAGCCAGAGAGATTATCTAATGGACAAAAAAAAAGAATTTCAAAAAACATTGATTTTGAGCCAAGTTACCGTGTCCCAAACTTTGAAGAACATTTTTGAACGGAGACGACCGGTCGAGTCGAAGCAAGCTTGCCTCTTCCCACCACTTAAACGCCATCTGGGTGTCGACACACCAGCGAGTGTGGGGCTCAGTGGCAGTGTTGCGGCGCGTTGGCCAGAGGGTTTTTGGTTCGAGTTTCTAGCGGGTCGAATTTTTTTGTTTTTTTTTTAACTCGGCTCAAAATTGTCGTAGAACCTTCATCTTACTACCATTCGAAAGCTCTTCACTTGCTCTTTGCTTGGGTCACATAAAATAGAAAAAGCTCATAACTTATTTCAAAATGGTCGTAGAACAAAAATTCAAAGCTTGCCTAGCAAGGGGAAAGGATGGATTCTAACCCGGGATTCAACTATCCGTCACCTGATGTCTCTGACACCTTAGAAGGGTGGATTCTGACCCGGGATTCAACTATCCGTCACCTGATGTCCCTGACACCTTAGAAGGGTGGATTCTAACCCGGGATTCAACTATCCGTCACCTGATGTCCCTGACACCTTAGAAGGGTGGATTCTGACCCGGGATTCAACTATCCGTCACCTGATGTCCCTGACACCTTAGAAGGGTGGATTCTGACCCGGGATTCAACTATCCGTCACCTGATGTCCCTGACACCTTAGAAGGGTGGATTCTGACCCGGGATTCAACTATCCGTCACCTGATGTCCCTGACACCTTAGAAGGGTGGATTCTGACCCGGGATTCAACTATCCGTCACCTGATGTCCCTGACACCTTAGAAGGGTGGATTCTAACCCGGGATTCAACTATCCGTCACCGGATCTCACCTTCCACCATGACGTCATAGTGTCCATAAAGGGTGGTAGATTTACAGTTGCGCCATGGCGGCATTCAGATGTGTCCCCACAGGGTGATAGCCCACTGATAAACTTCAGAAGCTTCGCGCCTCGCGGCGCCCCAGCGTCTGAACTTCAAAACCTTTTAACTCGGCTCAAAATTGTCGTACAGACTTGGTTTTACTACCGTTCGAAAGCTCTTCACTTGCTTTTTGCTTGAGTCACATAAAATAGAAAATTGTTCATAACTTGCTTCAAAATGGTCGTAGAACGAAAATTCAAAGCTTGCTTGGCACCACGCCGCCTAGCGGATCCCGCCGTAAGGCGGGGGACGCTAGTCTGCCCACTTCTTCCTCTAACCCCACTAGGTATGCGGGGGGGAAATCTTTAAAGGCGCACGTGTCAAAATTTTTTTTGTGGGCGGGGCTTAGCGCGTCCACCTTTTTTGTCCTTCACTTTCGTCGTTAATAACTTGCTTCATTTTGAAGCTATTCACTTAATTTTTTTTTTGGCAAATAGCAATCCGCTGTCCCATCATTCTTGAAAAATTTCATATTTGTATCTTTACTGAGCGCTGAGTGGTGAAGTGATAAGTGAAAGTCATTTTTTTTGGCTTGAAACAATTGTGTTTTTAGTGTTTTTTTGACTTTCCTTGCTTGGTGTGGGATGAGTTTTGCAGTTATGACTATGAAAACAATATAGGTTTGTAGAGGAGGAAAGTGGCTAAAAGGAGAAAAAAAATTATCCCAATATCTGTTTTCAAAAAATTTTACAGACCGGAAAGTAAAAATTTCTCAAAATGTCAAAATTGCCTCATTTTTTTCACTTTCCCTCTTATATCTCGAGTTCTAATTGAGATTTTCACTTGAAACTTGGTAAGTAGATGTAAAATTAGACGGGGAATACAGTAAAATAAAAAGATTTTTGATCGGAGTGACCGTTTTCTCAGGACACCCCGTCAAACACGAAAAATACACAAAAAAGACGACTTGCCGACCGCTCCCCCTCATTTCTTCCGGCGGCTGTAGCGCGCGTAGTTTTGGGAATTTTTTAGTTCTGACAAAAATATATGATGTAGGAAAAAATCTCTATCAAGTGATATAAAATTTGTAATACTTATAGTGAAAAAAATTTTCAGGAGGCGGTTTTTTAGAGGTTTTTGGCCCGCACTGAAAAATTTTTCCACTAAAAAAGTTTTTGTTTTTTGATATGTTGGTCATCTCAGAATTATCTAATGGAATATATAAGTTTCAGCCAAATCGGTCCAGTAGGAGCTGAGCTGTGGAGAAAACAGCTTTTGCACTGGGTTTTCAGGATGGGGCGCGTTTGCCGCTATTTTCTCGGGAGGTTCTGATGGGAATGTATTGTATTTTGGATATGTAAGAGCCAGAGAGATTATCTAATGGACAAAAAAAAAGAATTTCAAAAAACATTGATTTTGAGCCAAGTTACCGTGTCCCAAACTTTGAAGAACATTTTTGAACGGAGACGACCGGTCGAGTCGAAGCAAGCTTGCCTCTTCCCACCACTTAAACGCCATCTGGGTGTCGACACACCAGCGAGTGTGGGGCTCAGTGGCAGTGTTGCGGCGCGTTGGCCAGAGGGTTTTTGGTTCGAGTTTCTAGCGGGTCGAATTTTTTTGTTTTTTTTTTAACTCGGCTCAAAATTGTCGTAGAACCTTCATCTTACTACCATTCGAAAGCTCTTCACTTGCTCTTTGCTTGGGTCACATAAAATAGAAAAAGCTCATAACTTATTTCAAAATGGTCGTAGAACAAAAATTCAAAGCTTGCCTAGCAAGGGGAAAGGATGGATTCTAACCCGGGATTCAACTATCCGTCACCTGATGTCTCTGACACCTTAGAAGGGTGGATTCTGACCCGGGATTCAACTATCCGTCACCTGATGTCCCTGACACCTTAGAAGGGTGGATTCTAACCCGGGATTCAACTATCCGTCACCTGATGTCCCTGACACCTTAGAAGGGTGGATTCTGACCCGGGATTCAACTATCCGTCACCTGATGTCCCTGACACCTTAGAAGGGTGGATTCTGACCCGGGATTCAACTATCCGTCACCTGATGTCCCTGACACCTTAGAAGGGTGGATTCTGACCCGGGATTCAACTATCCGTCACCTGATGTCCCTGACACCTTAGAAGGGTGGATTCTGACCCGGGATTCAACTATCCGTCACCTGATGTCCCTGACACCTTAGAAGGGTGGATTCTAACCCGGGATTCAACTATCCGTCACCGGATCTCACCTTCCACCATGACGTCATAGTGTCCATAAAGGGTGGTAGATTTACAGTTGCGCCATGGCGGCATTCAGATGTGTCCCCACAGGGTGATAGCCCACTGATAAACTTCAGAAGCTTCGCGCCTCGCGGCGCCCCAGCGTCTGAACTTCAAAACCTTTTAACTCGGCTCAAAATTGTCGTACAGACTTGGTTTTACTACCGTTCGAAAGCTCTTCACTTGCTTTTTGCTTGAGTCACATAAAATAGAAAATTGTTCATAACTTGCTTCAAAATGGTCGTAGAACGAAAATTCAAAGCTTGCTTGGCACCACGCCGCCTAGCGGATCCCGCCGTAAGGCGGGGGACGCTAGTCTGCCCACTTCTTCCTCTAACCCCACTAGGTATGCGGGGAAATCTTTAAAGGCGCACGTGTCAAAATTTTTTTGTGGGCGGGGCTTAGCGCGTCCACCTTTTTTGTCCTTCACTTTCGTCGTTAATAACTTGCTTCATTTTGAAGCTATTCACTTAATTTTTTTTTTGGCAAATAGCAATCCGCTGTCCCATCATTCTTGAAAAATTTCATATTTGTATCTTTACTGAGCGCTGAGTGGTGAAGTGATAAGTGAAAGTCATTTTTTTTGGCTTGAAACAATTGTGTTTTTTAGTGTTTTTTTGACTTTCCTTGCTTGGTGTGGGATGAGTTTTGCAGTTATGACTATGAAAACAATATAGGTTTGTAGAGGAGGAAAGTGGCTAAAAGGAGAAAAAAAAATTATCCCAATATCTGTTTTCAAAAAAATTTTACAGACCGGAAAGTAAAAATTTCTCAAAATGTCAAAATTGCCTCATTTTTTTCACTTTCCCTCTTATATCTCGAGTTCTAATTGAGATTTTCACTTGAAACTTGGTAAGTAGATGTAAAATTAGACGGGGAATACAGTAAAATAAAAAGATTTTTGATCGGAGTGACCGTTTTCTCAGGACACCCCGTCAAACACGAAAAATACACAAAAAAAGACGACTTGCCGACCGCTCCCCCTCATTTCTTCCGGCGGCTGTAGCGCGCGTAGTTTTGGGAATTTTTTAGTTCTGACAAAAATATATGATGTAGGAAAAAAATCTCTATCAAGTGATATAAAATTTGTAATACTTATAGTGAAAAAAATTTTCAGGAGGCGGTTTTTTAGAGGTTTTTGGCCCGCACTGAAAAATTTTTCCACTAAAAAAGTTTTTGTTTTTTGATATGTTGGTCATCTCAGAATTATCTAATGGAATATATAAGTTTCAGCCAAATCGGCCCAGTGGGAGCTGAGCTGTGGAGAAAACAGCTTTTGCACTGGGGTTTCAGGATGGGGCGCGTTTGCCGCTATTTTCTCGGGAGGTTCTGATGGGAATGTATTGTATTTTGGATATGTAAGAGCCAGAGAGATTATCTAATGGACAAAAAAAAAGAATTTCAAAAAACATTGATTTTGAGCCAAGTTACCGTGTCCCAAACTTTGAAGAACATTTTTGAACGGAGACGACCGGTCGAGTCGAAGCAAGCTTGCCTCTTCCCACCACTTAAACGCCATCTGGGTGTCGACACACCAGCGAGTGTGGGGCTCAGTGGCAGTGTTGCGGCGCGTTGGCCAGAGGGTTTTTGGTTCGAGTTTCTAGCGGGTCGAATTTTTTGTTTTTTTAACTCGGCTCAAAATTGTCGTAGAACCTTCATCTTACTACCATTCGAAAGCTCTTCACTTACTCTATGCTTGGGCCACATAAAATAGAAAAAGCTCATAACTTATTTCAAAATGGTCGTAGAACAAAAATTCAAAGCTTGCCTAGCAAGGGGAAAGGATGGATTCTGACCCGGGATTCAATTATCCGTCACCTGATGTCCCTGACACCTTAGAAGGGTGGATTCTAACCCGGGATTCAACTATCCGTCACCTGATGTCTCTGACACCTTAGAAGGGTGGATTCTGACCCGGGATTCAACTATCCGTCACCTGATGTCCCTGACACCTTAGAAGGGTGGATTCTGACCCGGGATTCAACTATCCGTCACCTGATGTCCCTGACACCTTAGAAGGGTGGATTCTGACCCGGGATTCAACTATCCGTCACCTGATGTCCCTGACACCTTAGAAGGGTGGATTCTGACCCGGGATTCAACTATCCGTCACCTGATGTCTCTGACACCTTAGAAGGGTGGATTCTGACCCGGGATTCAACTATCCGTCACCTGATGTCCCTGACACCTTAGAAGGGTGGATTCTGACCCGGGATTCAACTATCCGTCACCTGATGTCCCTGACACCTTAGAAGGGTGGATTCTGACCCGGGATTCAACTATCCGTCACCTGATGTCCCTGACACCTTAGAAGGGTGGATTCTGACCCGGGATTCAACTATCCGTCACCTGATGTCCCTGACACCTTAGAAGGGTGGATTCTAACCCGGGATTCAACTATCCGTCACCGGATCTTATCTTCCACCATGACGTCATAGTGTCCACAAAGGGTGGTAGATTTACAGTTGCGCCATGGCGGCATTCAGATGTGTCCCCACAGGGTGATAGCCCACTGATAAACTTCAGAAGCTTCGCGCCTCGCGGCGCCCCAGCGTCTGAACTTCAAAACCTTTTAGCTCGGCTCAAAATTGTCGTACAGACTTGGTTTTACTACCGGTCGAAAGCTCTTCACTTGCTTTTTGCTTGGGTCACATAAAATAGAAAATTGTTCATAACTTGCTTCAAAATGGTCGTAGAGCTTCCAAATTTTAAAGCTTGCTTGGCACCCGCCTAGCGGTAAAAAATAAAAAGATTTTCGATCGGAGTAACCGTCTTCCCAGGACACCCCGTCAAACGCGAAAAATACACAAAAAAGACGATTTGCCGACACCTTCCCTCCTTTTTTTCCGGCGCCTGTAGCGCGCGTAGTTTTGGGAATTTTCTGGTTCTGACAAAAATATATGACGTAGAAAAAAAATCTCTATCGAGTGATATAAAATTTGTAATATTTTTAGTGAAAAAATTTTTCAGCAGGCCGTTTTTTAGGTGTTTTTGGCCCGCTCTGAAAAATTTTTCCACTAAAAAAGTTTTGTTTTTTTGATATGTTGGTCACCTTAAAATTATCTAATGGAATATATAAGTTTCAGCCAAATCGGTCCGGTGGGAGCTGAGCTGTGGAGAAAACAGCTTTTGCACTGGGTTTTCGGGCTGGGGCGCGTTTGCCGCTTTTTTCTCAGGTGGTTGTGTATGATTGTGATGACGAGGAAGAGGAGACAACGATGGAAACTTTCGTTTCAGTCCCATTGCCGCACGACGCAGATTTCCAAATGGCTCTTGACAACGCTTTCCAGCCAAGAAGACATCCAGATCACGAATGCAAACGATGCCACGGAAAAAACCGACATGGATACATCAACCGATTGGATAACAGCAATTCTCACTTGATCTTGTTGGTGGACCAAGAGGAGAACTCCAAATTCTTGGACCAGACAGCCAATTCCTCATACCGCGTCCTGGACCAAGACTACAAGCTCACAGCTTTCACTGAAGTCAAGGAGAAAGTTGATAAGAAGACAGGAGCTGCAACCAAAGTCTACAAGTCCTGGATCCGGAACAGGGACAGCTGGGTCTGCTTGTGTGATAAGTCAATCGAGAAAAAACAAGACGATGTTAACTTGAGTTCCATCAATATTGATGTAATAGCTTTTGAAAAATACTATCCTTAACTTATCTTATTACTTTTTAATTTTATAACTCATTTCTTTCAGCAATAACAGTATTTCAGCAATAAAACTTTAAAATAATAGATGTGTCCCAACAGGGTGATAGCCCACTGATACACTTCAGAAGCTTCGCGCCTCGCGGCGCCCCAGCCTCTAAACTTCAAAATCTTATAACTTGGCTCAAAATTGTCGTAGAACCTTCATCTTACTACCATTTCAAAGCTACTGAACTCCTTTTTGCTTGGGTCACATAAAATAGAAAATTGCTTATAACTTGCTTCAAAATGGTCGTAGAGCTTCCAGATTTTAAAGCTTGCTTGGCACTGAGCGCGGGGCGAAGCCCCGCCTAGCGGAGCGAGCCGTAGGCTCGGGACGCTAGTCCACCCGCTTCTCTCCCAATGGGTAGTAGGTATGGCGGGGGGAAAAAAAGTGGGCGGGGCTTAAAAATGTGTCCGAATTTTATTTTTTGCTTTGGCCCGTGTAACTTTGTTCAAACTTTATATTTTTTGATAATTTTTTTTAGCTGCTTAGCTAATAACTTTTTCTTGCATCTTGCCAAATTCCATATTTCTGGATTCCAAAAGAGCAGAGTTGTGCTCAGAAATAGGTGAAAAAAGCGACAAAAAAATGTCAACTTTTTGTCCGCAACTTGAGCCATTAATAACTTTCCCTGTTCTCGATGAAATTTTGATTATATTTTTTTAATCGATAGGAAATGTTTGGGGCAATCTTTTATTAAGAACCCCTTTTTGAGATTCCATACTTCTAAACGAGTTATAATCGATAGAATGAAGTCAACTTTTAATTTTGAGAAAATTTTCGGTTTTTCGGTTTTTCGGTTTTTTTGGTTCACCTCGATTATCTCGAGTTCTACTCGATAGTTTTTTATATAACTTGATACCTAGACGTAAAATAAGTCGAGGAATCACTTTTTCACGTCCAATTTATGATTTGAGTCACCCCCCGCCCGGTACGGCCGGTGGACTGCAGAAAAACAGAAAAAAAGGCATTACTGTAGTCGGCTGCCACCGGGCTGTTTTCGCTGTCCTGAGAAATTTTTGTACTAAAGTTGGTTTGGTTTTTTGATATGTTGGTCAAATTGGAATTATCTAATGGAATATGAAGTTTCAGCCAAAACGGTCCAGTGGGAGCTGAGCTGTGGAGAAAACGTGTTTTTCGCTTATATCGCTTAGCTCAAGAGTGTATTCTGTCCGGCTAATATGGTTTTTTGATATGTGGTAGCCAGGAACATTATCTAGGGGGATAAAAAAACAGATTTGAAAAATATTGATTTTGACCCGAGTTATAGAGTCCCAAACTTTGAAGAACATTTTTGAACGGAGACGACCGGTCGAGTCGAAGCAAGCTTGCCTCTTCCCACCACTTAAACGCCATCTGGGTGGCTACACACCAGCGCGTGTGTGGCTCAGTGGCAGTGTTGTGGTGCGTGAGCCGGTCGGTTTTTGGTTCGAGTTTCTGGCGGGTCGAATTTTTTGTTTTTTTTTTTAACTTCGCGTCTCGCGGCGCCCCAGACTCTAAACTTCAAAACCTCCTAACTCGGCTCAAAATTGTCGTAGAACCTTCATCTTACTACCATTCGAGAGCTCTTCACTTACTCTTTGCTTGGGTCACATAAAATCATAAAAGTCAATTAACTTGCTTCAAAATGGTCGTAGAACAAAAATTCAAAGCTTGCTTAGCTCTGCGCAAGGGGCGAAGCCCCTTCTAGCGGAGCCCGCCGGGAGGCGGGGGACGCTAGTCGGCCCCTCTTCTTAAATCGCGTAAGTATGAGCGTGCCGATTTGGAGTGGGCGGGGTTTGTCCTAAAAAAATGTCGACAAAAACGTCCGCACTCATTTTTCTTAATAACTCTCTTTGTTCTCAACTTTTTCAAAAAATTCTTTTTTGTGGTGATACAAAAACTTGGGGCGTCGGTGGCGACCGCCAAGGGGTGGGTTTGGAGCATTCGCGGAAAAGTTATGAGCACAAAAGTGAGAGCAACTTTTTTCACTCAAAAAAATGGCTTGAGAAATTCACGATTTTCGCCTTTTCCCGCTTTGTACGGCGCCAGTTTTGAACATTTCGGGGGGATATTCTGGACTTAAGATCTCTGAAAATCTGGCTATCGAGACATGTAAAAATTACCTGGAAATCTGAAAAAATATGATTTATGGCCATAAAAGAAAGGGAACTACTTTTTTTCCCGAATTTTTTACTTTCCTCTCGATATCTCGCGTTGTATTGAACCGAGAGCTTTGAAATTTGGTACAGCTATGAAACTTGACATGGAGAAGATGGCTAAAAAAAAATATTTCAAATTGGAAATGATGCAGTCGAGTTATACTCAAAAAACAGTCAAAAAATGGGCAATTATCGATCTCTCCCCCTTTTCCCGCCCAAAACTTTGATCGGCTGTAACTCGCTCAGTTTTGAGAAATTTCAGGATCCGAAAAAAAGGAAATGTGTAGAAAAAAATCTCTATCGAACCATGTAAAATTCTTTATATTTTTAGTTGCAAAAGTTTTCAGGAAACCGTTTTTTGTGATTTTTGGTCAATGGGGATTTTTTACATTCGCTCTCCTGGGAACAGGACTCACTGAATCGCTCTGAATTTTTGGCACCGATCTAAACTTTTCGAGATCTAATGAAACCAAAAAGTCCGACCAAAAAATATTGAAACCGGACGATTCTGTGGATAAACCTGAATCTCCACTGACATTTCTTTCGAATACACTGACCATTTTGTCACTGTATTTGTCACTGTACAGCTGCGAGATGCCCCCTTTTTTCCTTTCCCTCCATGTCCACGTCTCTCTGTCCATCGGTGGCGCAGTGGTTGTGCGCGGGGTTGATAATCGTTGGGGTGGGGGTTCGGATCCAACTGGTAAATTTTTATTTCTTTTTCGTAAGTACTTCCTATTGACACGGCACGCTTCTTACAACCGCGTTCTACCGAAACCAAAGAAAATAATGTGCGAAGTTGGGAGACTCAGAATAAAAGAGACATTTTTCAAGGGCGTTTCGGTGGAACGCTGTTGTAAAAACTGTGCCGAGCTGATGAAAGATTGTGAGAGGAAAGATTGTAAAAGTTTGGGAATTTCGGATCGAAGACGGGAATATATTCCTTAGAGTCGGGTAAGCTAACTTATGAATACAAAACTTGCTAAGCACCGCGCACGAGGCGCAGCCGAGTACTGCGGAGCGCGCCGGGAGGCGGGGGACGCTAGTCAATTTTCATCAAAATCTCTGGGAAGGAGTTCAAGAAAATGAAGTATTAGAATTGTATAAAATGCATTATTCACATACATAATTTCGAATCTAAAACAAGTATTTCACAGCGCAAAAAGACTAAAAACAAAACAATCGTTTGAAAAAAAAATTCGTAAACATAAGCATAGTACGGTATTAAAGGCGCACTACTTTTTTAAATTTGAATTTTTGAATAAATTTTCAGACTTGCTTTTTCGGTGGTGCTCGCTTTTGGAACTCGACAAAATAGAACTGTTACAAATTGGAACCATTACAAAATGGAACTGTAAAATATAGAACTGCTACAATTCGGAACTCGGTAAAATGGAACTGAACAAAATGGAACTGCTACAAAATGGAACTGCTACAAAATGGAACTCTTGTTCGATTGGAGCGCGTTTGCATTATTTTCTCTTTTGAGAGTATTTCAAGCCATTTTTCTAGGCAAACTTAGAAAAAATTATTATTTACTGGAAAACGTACTTTATTCGTGAACAATTTAATGGAAAATTATACTTCGGCTCAAAAAATTGCTGGTAAAACGATAAAAGTGAAATCCTCTCAAAAGAGAAAATAATGCAAACGCGCTCCAATCGAACAAGAGTTCCATTTTGTAGCAGTTCCATTTTGTTCAGTTCCATTTTACCGAGTTCCGTATTGTAGCAGTTCTATATTTTACAGTTCCATTTTGTAACGGTTCCATTTTGTAACAGTTCTATTTTGTCGAGTTCCAAAAGCGAGCACCACCGCTTTTTCAATTGATTTGTCAACTTTTGTAAGATATTTTTGCAAGTTTTGGAATGAAACGGATAGTAAAAAATCAGATTGTGTAAAAGTTTTTGAAAATTCCTGAAAAACAATTGGAAAAACTGCAAAAACATTCGATGATTTGTTTTCTAAAGATTATTCCCTGAAATTACAAAAATCCGAAAGTAGATCACAATGATCGCTTTGATCGCTGCGAAATAAGATGGTCCGTCTGGAAACTAGAAATAAAGTTCGAAATGTTATATTTTGCTAGAATTTTGCTAGAATAGATAACATTTGAAAAAACACGCCGGAGAATTTATTTTGAATATTGTTACCAAAATATCAATTAAAAAGCAGAGCTCCCGAAATTGCTGACTCTGTCTGAAATTAAAAAAAATACAAATAAAAAAATACGAATTTCACAACATGAGTTTTTATATTGAGGGGGACAAAATAAAAAGGGAGAAAAAATTGAGAAATGGATTACGAAATAGAAGGGTGACCGGTAGAGAGCGTGAGATTGCCAGCGTCGCTCCAGCTTGATACACTTCTATCGTTGCGTTGCGAAGTCTGCGAACTGGTTGTACCGGCGTGACGATCTCTCAAAAAACAACATGTCTTCAATTGAGAAAATATATTTTTCGTGTTTTTCAAAGTGTTTTGCATCAAAGAAAAAGACTACTGACTTGGACTTGATTTTTTGGATTCAAACTTCCTCCAACGAGGTATTCTAAGACTCTTACCTCTAATCCATCAGCCACCACATCCAAGTTCTGTTCCATGTGAGCATCATCCAATTGGAAATCAATTAAACCCGCATCAGCATCTGGAGTATGATTCATTTGAACACTAGTTACTTGAGGATCAGCATTTGGTGTATCGGCATCTGGATCATCAGTTAATTGATAACCAGCTATTACAGCATCTGCTGTTTCATCATCATCCATGCGAACATCAACTAATTGAGTATCAGCTGTTTCAGCATCAGAAGTTGGAGTTTCTGCGGTTTCAGCAACAGAATAGGTTTCAGCATCCGCTGATTCAAAATCAACTGTTTGAATCACCCCGGATTCAGCAGCAGCAGCTGTGTCAGATCTTTCAAGATTAGCTGTTTCAGCTGTTACAGCATTAGTTGTTTCATACTCAGTTGAGTGAGTTCCCGCGGGTTCAGCAGTATTTGGTTCCTCATCAGATTCTCCCGTATATTCTGCTATATTTCTCTCAGCGTCCGAGACTTCTGTATGCGTGGCGACGCTTGAGGGATTATTCGATGTAATGAGGGCATCTGTGGTGAGAGGCGATCGATTTTCCGCGGCAATCTGAAATTGAATACGGTTTCTTCAAGAATTCAGTTGAAACAGGTCTAAGTTCTTACCGCAACCAGTCGTGTACTGTCCACCATTGGGTCCAAGTACGGAAGAGCAATAAGTGCTGTTGGCATACCAGTGATTCTTACTGAATTCAATGAGTTGTGGAAGCTTTGCGGAACCTCACTTCCGTCGACAGGATGTCCTTCTGGATCGGTGTTGTCATTCGAAGGTGTGTTCGGGGCTCCGGCATCTCCATAGTCGTTTTCCCCGTCTCCTCTGGATCTCGAGGCTCCCTACAATATTTATTGATTCCTTTCGAAATTCAGGATTCAGATAGTTAGAGCACATACCTCGTTTTGGTGATAGTTGGACGTCGGAGGGTTCCCTGATGGCGGACAGAAGGGTGGCGCCGCGAAGGAGTGCTGAAATAATTTAGATTGATTTTTCAGAAAAAATGTTTAATTTTGTAATCAAAAAAGAGCAACGTCATTTTCGAGAGAATTATTTAAAAAATCAATTGGAGAGGAACCCGGAAAAATTACACTTACCGGAATGACGACGAAATTGCAGATGTTGGTCACTGTGTAGTTGATGGTTCCACCGCGAGAATCCGCACTGTATGTGTTTTGGTTCATTATCCTGAAAAATGCAAAATTCGAGAGAGGGTAGAAAAAGAAAGAATTAGAAAACAAAGCACGGATAACTGCAAAGATTAAAAAAGAATAAAATAAATCGTCTGTCAGAGACTCGAAAAACAATGGAAAACTGGGAGAGACGGACCGCTGGACGAATGAACAAACAATGGAGGAGAGAATTTTCAAAAAAAAAACCGCGGGCTGAAACACGTCAGTGCACTTGTGTACTAAAGTGTTGTACCCCAAGAAATTTTTGTTTCAATCCTTGGCTAAACTTTACTTTTTTCAATTTTAATTAAAATCGCTAGGACGGAAACCAAGAAAGTTCAGTTTTAGAATTGTAAAGAAAGAATTATCTACACACATAATTTCGAGTCGAAAACAAGTATTTCACAGCGCAAAAAGACTAAAAACAAAGCATTCATTAGAAAAAATTTTCGTAAACATAAGCGTAATACGGTATTAAAGGCGCACTACTTTTTTAAATTTGAATTTTTGAATAAATTTTCAGACTTGCTTTTTCAATTGATTTGTCAACTTTTGTAAGATATTTTTGCAAGTTTTGAAATGAAAAAAATAGGAAAAAATCAGATTGTGTGAAAGTTTTTGAAAATTCTTGAAAAACGATTGGAAAAACTGCAAAAAATAGAATATTAAATTCGAAAGTAGATCACAATGATCGCTTTGATCGCTGCGAAATAAGATGGTGCGTCTAGAAGCCAGAAATAAAGTTCAAAATGTTTTCATTTTCTAGAATTCTATTAAGAGAAAAAATATGGACATACTTTTTTCTGCAGGCTCCGGGATAATTCGCAACCAGACGTTTTGCAGCCATGCGCTACACAGCTCCACTTTCCCGTTTTTTCAGTTAGTTGCGTATCTGATAAAAACCTCACATTTAAAAAACCACGTCGAAAATGTATTTTAAATATTGATGGCAAAATAGCAATACAAAAGCAGAGCGCTCGAAATGTCTGACTAGTTAAGGCTCTCGACTCGGTCTGGAGTTATGAGGCATGACCTAATTCATGAATTTTTTTCATAAACTGGAACTGTTGTTTTTATTGAATTTCATTGTCTGATTTTACTTTAGGGAACAGTTTCGGCAAAAAATCCTGTCCAGTTTTTCAGAAAACGTTTTTTCTTTTTCAAAATGGTCGTTTTCTGTGATAAAAACGTAATAATAATCGAGTTTTTTTTTATTTTCCTCCATTTCCAACAATGAAAAATTGTTTATTTCAGTTAATATCACTAATAATGTGTTATATGTCTGTCGCCTCGCCGTACAATCGCTTTGATCGCTGCGAAATAAGATGGTGCTTCTGAAAACTAGAAACAGAGTTCGAAATGTTTTGTTTTTCAGAATTCCTCAAAGTAATTCTTTAAATTCTTGAAAATTCTTCAAAAAATATGGACACACTTTTTTCTGCAGGCACCGCGACGATTCGCAACCAGACGTTTCGCAGTCATGCGCTACACAGCTTTAATTTTCCCGTTTTTTCAGTTAGTTGCATATCTGATAAAAAGCTCACATTTAAAAAACCACGTCGGAAAATGTATTTTTAATATTGATTGCAAAATAGCACAATACTAGGATTTCAAACACCTGAATATCTGAAAAAGAGAGTAAACAGACCAAGAATTAAATTATGCATTCAACATTCTAAATCAATCAAATTACCATATATAAAACTAACTAGCCGGAAATGATGGGACACTATTCACATGAAAAGCAAACTGAGAATACTATTTGGTATTGGCGTGGAAAGAAAAAAAAGGAGATGGATAGAAAAGGATTTGTTACACGGATGAATATATGAATCTTGATTAATATATAGAATTGGGAAAATATAAAATCGATTTTCCGAATCCCAACGATTGCTCATCTTCTGCGACCACGACATCTTGTCATTGGAAGCTCCCCATCTCCCCCGGCTTCCCGACTTTCATACGTCTCGATAATCTCCCTCCACCACGCTTGTCCAATGTTGTTCAGGTGGCTTCTGAATTCGGAGACAAACTGTGGACATCTTAGAATTTCTCGAACTGTCGCTTGAGCATCTAATTTGTCAATCACAGTCGCATATAGCTCTCGGCTTCTGGTAAATCTGAAAAATGATTCCATTAAATTCAAATTCACTAGAAAGAACTTACCTGGAACAGTACGAAATCATTCTGAACACGTTAGTGCAGTCCACCGAATGCCAGAAGAACGGTTGAGAATCCGTCGCCATCTGAAATTATGAAAAATGAGCCACAATATCCTAATTAAATAAAAATACGTACAAGACTCGAAATTCTCCACTTTTCCATCCAGTTTTCCGCGTTGATTACAGTTCGATACTTGTGGGCGTGTTCGTCGTACGCTGTGAAAGTTTGAAGGAAAATGTCATCACCATACGGCATCCGGAAAGTCTCCACGTTTCGAATGGCGGAACCGCTGAAAAATTGAAAATTTATATTTTGTTCACTTTGAACGGGAATGCAAACTCACGGCTTTCTGCTCTCCGAATCAAGAAATGATGTGTCCTGGTTATTCTGTAACTTTACGTTCACCAGCTTGTTCCCGGTGGTGGTCTATGAATATCCTCATCATTGGAAACTCTCTGATTATTTTAAGCCTGATCAATTGGAATTGGCGGGTCCGGTACGGGGATAACCACGACCGCCAACTGATCCGATTCTCTTCTCATAACATCTGAAGGTTCGTTCGGCGTATTTCTGGCTAACAGATTGCGAAGCATTTGTTCGGCAAACGTTTCCGCGCGAGCCGATGGCATTGACGTGTCCGGTCCTATCTGCTGCGCATCAGAATGTGCTCCTGGCACTGGCGATCCAGTTCCATCAATATTATTCGAGGCGTCTTGGCCATTCGGAACAAAGTGCAACGGGATAGGTGCGTCCGGTAGGGGAATGACGGCCGGTTGATCAATTCTCTGAAACGAAAACGTCTTTTTGAAAGCTGAGATGAGAGAAAAAAGACAAAAAGAGAGAAAGGTAATAAAGAAGACTCGATCATCTCCGGATGAGATGAGAGAAAAAAGACAAAAAGAGAGAAGGGGGGGGACTAACAAAACTAAAATTGAAATAAGACTGAAATTGAAATCCTTGATATGAGAAGGAGGGGTTAGAGAACTCTCCTATCGCGAAACCCCACCATGTTCCATTTTGTCGTCAATTCCTCTGGTACTGTGGATCGGCTGTTGTGTGGACATGTTGTAGATGGACGGAGTTGGTCTGAAAACTTGTCAATTATGATAAATACAGAAATTATTTCAAATAATAGATAATGGAGGGATTTAAATAATATTAGAGAAAAGTCATTTGTATGAAAATGATGTTGTACAAAGGGTAAGTTTCTGATGCAAATGAGAGACAAATTAAAACCACTTTGATGAGGGAAATATGACTGAATATTGGGCCACTAGCAATTGTGCAGGGGGCGGGGCCTCATAACTGGGTCAGGTCAGATTTCTCATGTAGATATGGAGCATGTGTAGAAAACGAAAGACCGAAATAGACAACGTGTGAATTAGTTGATGATGACATCTGCTGTTTGTTTCATCTACTAAGAGTCAATAACAAACGGGGGAAGGGTCTCAGGAAAGAAAAATTAAGGAGGAGGGGTAGAAATGGATCTAAGAATATCAATTACTGTAAAAACTGTAACGGAAGCGCCCCATTATTAGTGGTGCCCTCTAAAAGAGGCTCACCCTGAAAAGCTCTTTGAATTATAAAGGCGCACTCTCAAAAGGGGTTTGAAAAGTAGAGGCACATGCGCCTATATTACAGTTTTCATGGTAGTTTTTTCTCTAAAAGTGTTGAAAATGCAGGGTTGTGGCTAGAATATGTAGATTTGATGTGCTGGTTGGAATTGGGTACAGTAGACGACTGACTCTGACCCTGGGGATGGCGTGTCCTATATATCTGTTCAAATTCCCATGAAGATAACTGATAGATGGAGTCTTCTTCGGCGGTGAATAACAACAAGAACGAAGAGGACATCTTTTAATTTGTTGCTATTACCTCGCCTTCCGCGTTCTCACCTGTGAAACATTCTTAGGGGACTAGAAGTATAGATTTGGGCTAGTGCTTCATTTTCGTAGTAGACAACTTTTTTGTACGAGTGCAATCTGAAGAGTTATGTGATCTCCAACTTCTGAGATTCTTTGCCAGCACAAATTGGTTAGCTTGGCGGCTACAACTCTTCGGAGAGTGCTCGTATGCAAATGTGCTCAATGTTTAATATACAAGCCCGCAAACATTCGATGTTATTGAGCAATCACTGACTCCGTGACACTGCCTCGAAGCTGACAAATGATGAGACACAAGCTTGCAATAGAAAAGAGGGTGGCAGCAGGACGTTAACTGTTCCGTGATACCAATAAAAACCTCCCGAATTTAATTCAAAGTCATCTCTCTCTGCTGGCTCAGTTTTGACTAGGATTTCAAACTCCTGAATATCTGAAAATTAGAGGAAACTGACCAAGAGTTAAATAATACATTCTACATTCTAAATCAATTAAAAAACAATATATAAAACTAACGAGTGGGAAATTATGGGACACTATTAACATGAAACGCAAACTGAGAGGAGATGAATAAAAAAGAATTTGTATCAATATATGAATCTTAATCAATATAACTGGGAAGATAATTAATGGAAGCGGGAAGAAAAAAGGCGTGTTTAAGCTATATTTAACAAAATTAATAATCCATTTTCCGAATCCCAACGATTGCTCATCTTCTGCGACCACGACATCTTGTCATTGGAAGCTCCCCATCTCCCCTGGCTTCACGACTTTCAAAGGCCTCGTTAATCTCCATCCACAATGCTTGTCCATAGCTGTTCAAGTGGCTTCTGAATTCGGATACAAATTGAGAGCATCTTAGAATTTCTCGAACTGTCGTTTGAGCATCTAATTTGGCAAGCACAGTCGGATAAAGCTCTCGGCTTCTGGTGAATCTGAAAAAGATTCCATTAAATTCAAATTCACTAGAAATAACTTACCTGGAGCAGTACGCAACCATTCTGAACACGTTTCTGCGATCCAGAGAATGCGAGAAGAACGGTTGCGAATCCGCCGCCATCTGAAATTATGAAAAATGAGCCACAATATCCTAATTAAATAGAAATACGTACAAGACTTGAAATTCTCCATTTTTCCATCCAGCTTTCCGCGTTGATCACAGTTCGAATCTTGTCTTCGTGTTCGTCGTATGTAGAAAATATTTGGTAGAAGACGTCCTCACCATATGGCATTCGGAAAGTCTCAACGTTCCGGATGGCGACACCGCTGAAAAAATTGAAAATTTATATACTGTTCGCTTTGAATGGGAATGCAAACTCACGGCTTTCTGCTCTCCGAATCATGAAATGATGTGTCCTGGTTATTCTGTAACTTTACGTTCACCAGCATAAAACTGATAGAATCGACGACTCTTGGCCTTTTCTGGAAAAATATATTTCAGAAACAATTTCACATAAACTTCATCACTTACTCTGCGGATCTCACTTGATGATTCTTCCCTTCTCTCATCGGAGTTTCTTCTCGCAACAACATCGGAAGATGCATTTGGCGCGTGTCTTGATAAAATTCTGCTCAAAAGATCGTTGGAAAAACTTGGATCTGATCGTGTAGACAAGTCAGCTGAAGGAGGACCGACGAACGCGTTATCCATAGTGTCATATTCCTGAATGTCGACGCCCTGCTGCACATCCGACTGTCCTCCTGGCGCTGGCGATCCAGTGATACCGTTGGATAATGAGGCGGCCGGATTTCTCGGCGACGCGAAGTGGACGGAGAGAGAGTTCGGTGAAGGAGGCTCGTTTTCATTCGATGATCCTCGTCTATTGTGAATCGGCAGATCTGGTGCGTCTGATGCCGGAATAATGATAAGCGGCTCCTCAGCAACGTGGGCATTCTGAAACGCAAATGTTTTTAAAAGCTGGAGAACAGTTTTCTCACCTGGATTGCGAATGCGGATCGATATTGTGGATATTGTTGATCTTGCCGCACATCCGACTGTGCTCTTGGCGCTGGCGATCCAGTGAAACCTATTGAAGAGGCCCCATTCCTTGGCGGCGGAGTTGGTACATCATTATTCGAAGCTTCTTGGCTATTCGAAGTTGAATTCAAATGGATAGGTGTGTAAATAACCTGAAAAAAACAGTTAAATAACAAGAAAACACACAAAAACGCGAGAGAAACAACGGATATTAAGATGATAACACTTCGAACTAACTCACAATCTCTGTTGACACAAACTAGAAACTGAAACGCGCTGAAACAATCAAAAAATCAGTTTTTTATGGAATAATAAATTTATTTTCGTCGCTAATCGGCTAAAAATGCACAATAAACGCAAGAAAACTGTAAAAATCGAGTGCCAAAATGCTCTAATTTTTTAAAGCAAAATCAACAAAACAGCGACGAGAAATGCGCGCGTGTTCGTAGGTCAACGCGGAAACACAGTGACATGAGGAGATAAGTCTGGAAACTCATTGAAGACTGTACCAGTGTAATGTCGGCGATTTTGTAATACAAGGTATTAGTGACCCGTAAATCGGTCAATTTTCTCAAATTACTAGAGTAAGCGAACGTAAGACGATTTGTATTAAACTACTAATTTATTAGGCGACTTTGAGTTTACAGAAAAGGGGTGAAAGGGGAAAAACAAGAAGAAATCAGTCTCGGACATAAACCCCGTAAGAACTGCCAAGAGTGAGAGAAATGTCGGCTTATATAGGGCGAAAAGGGGCGGAGTTAATGTATGCAAATTAGTGGCGCCGAGCCTGTAGAACGGAATGCGGAGTGTCGTTGTGGCGGCGATGACGAGAGAGCGTTGGCGACTGAAGAGACGGCAGGCGCGACGACAGCGACGGTGACGATTGCAGGTCTAGGAATTGTGTGAAGAGACTGCGAGCGAAAGTGAGCAGTTTCGACCTGAAAATAAACACTTTGTATGGATTAAATATTCCCCATAAATCTGAGAAAGCTAAAGAGCCGTGTTAGGCTTAAGGTTTCGACAGAATACCTTACACCTCCCCCCTTTAAAACAAAACGACCGCCCTCGGTCGGCTATTAAGCGTTTTAAACGACCTTTTAGATTGAGGGTACACCTAGGTAAACTTGCGTAAACTTCGCATTTGACTTCAGATGACCAATCCCTTCGTGAAGTTGAGATGGTAAAAGTCATGAAGGTGTCGACGGTTGACCTAGTCGTTGAACCTTCCAGGTTTCCTTCGGTTTCGAGCAGGATTTCGTCTTGCTCCTGTAGATAGTTGAGACGCTGGAACAGCTTCTTCGGAGTGTCTTGACTTCTTAGACTTTCCTGTCGGCTTCTGAACTTTAGCCGGTGGTTTCTTGAACGTAGAAGATCCTTTTGACGAATCAGTTGGACAATCAGCCTTTTCAGCTGAATTAATTACCCCAGAAGGGTTGTTAACGGTTTGAGTATTTTCCTCCCCCCTGTCCGTTGACAACGCGTCGGTGTTTCCACCTCCGAATAAGTTATCCGTAACGGGGAGTTTATCTTGAAGAACATACTTCTTTATTTGATCGAGATGAACTCTTTTCTCTTTCTTCTCGGGTCTACCAATATCTTGGATGATAGCTTCAGACCCATCGACTTTGAGTACTCGATATTCACCAGTCCATGGAAGGACTAATTTCCTTGAGAGACCTTTCTTTGACTCGTGATTCTTCATCATGACACGGTCTCCTGGTTGAATTCCAGAACCAAGTGCTCCTTTGTTGGCTTGAGCTTGTCTTACAGATTGTGCTCGAATGGAGTTTTCAGCTGCCCGTTTCCAGGCGTCTTGAAGAGTTGTTGTCAGATGGCGAGCCCATCCTTGGTAATCAGGCTCTCGCTGTGATGGCGGTGCCGGATCTAAGATCTTATCGATCACAAACACTGGATCTCTACCGAACATCAGATAGAATGGAGTTTCTCCTGTAGTTGAGTGAACAGCGGTGTTGTAAGCGAACGCCACTTGCTTCAGAATCTCATCCCAGTTCGTGTGATCCTTGTTGACCAATTTGCATGTCATTTGGTGGAACGTCCTGAACGATCTTTCAGTAGCTCCGTTTCCCTTTGAGTGATGTGGGATGGCCAGATGATGTTTGACGCTAAGAAGCTCACAGAACATCTTGAACGCCTCCGCTTTGAAAGCGGGGCCATTGTCAGACACAATTTCCGTGGGTGTACCGAACTTGAGCACGCATTCCTCCAGAATTGCACGAGATACCGTGTCGGCAGTCGCATCCTTCAGCGGGATGGCGATCACATACTTCGAGAACCAACAGATGATGTTCAAGTAGTACTTGTTGCCGTTGATTGACTCTTTCAGCGGTCCACACAGATCGACTCCAATCTTCTCGAAGATGGTTGAAGTTAACACGATCGATTGAGGTTCACGGGCTGATGGATGTGGATTCCTCTTCAGCTGACACTGTACGCACTCTCTTGCCCATTTCGAGAAGTGCATCTTCATGTTCGGCCAGAAGTACCTAACTCGAGCCTTCTGATGTGCTTTTCTTCCGTTGAGATGACCTCCAGATATCGGGTTTGCGTGGAAAGACTCAAATACCAGTCGTCGCAGACTTTCAGGTATTACTGTCCTGTGCTGTCCTTGAAACGATACGGTAAGTATCCCTTTGTCGGAGATTTCGATTCTATCCAGCACGTCGTTCCACTGACTTGACAATGAGTCGATCGGAGTAGCTGGATGTTTCAAGAAATTCTTGATCATAGAGATCTCCTTATCCTTGCCCTGTTCGTCCAGCAGACTAATTGGATTGCTATCTCCATGTGCGTTGAATGAACTAGCCGGGCTTTTGACTACCATGCAGTATGGAAACTCGACAATGTCTTCGAGTTCCTTTCCTTCCAAAGGCTTCGATTCATCCTTTGCTCTCGACAAGAAGTCAGCTACAGTGTTCTTCTTTCCGTCAATATGAACGATCTCCACATCGTATTGTTAAAGTTCAACCAACCATCTAGCCAGCATATCGTTGACCTTGCTCTTGGCCATCAGAAAACGAAGTGGACGATGATCCGTGTGCAGAATCACTCTTGATGCGTAGAGATACGGCTTAAACTGGCGCAGAGCAAAAACTATAGCTCCAAGTTCGTTCTGAACTGCTGCTCGTTGAGCTTCACCTGCCGACAGAGTCCTAGAGACATAAGCTAACGCTTGATAACTCTTCGGGTCATCAGGAGACGTCTGAGTCAGAACTGCTCCCTGTGCGACGGCACTTGCGTCCGTGAAGACGTGAAATTCCCTGTTGTAGTCCGGGAACGCTAACACAGGTTTGCTAGCTAAAGCTTTCTTCAGTGTAGACACTGCTTTCTGCTGTTCTTCACCCATGACGAACTTTACGTCTTTCCTCGTCAATCTTGTTAACGGCTCAGTTATTTCTGCATAGTTCCTTATGAACTTCCTGAAGAATCTAGTCATTCCAATGAATCGACGAAGCTGTATGATGTTTAACGGCATCGGAGCCTCCAGAATCACCTTGACGTTTGCTTGATTCGGACTGTAGTTGTCCCCATTGATTTCATGTCCCAGAAAAACAATGGACGTCCGTACGAATTCACACTTCTTGGGCGAAGCCTTCAGATTGTACATTCTGAATCTCATCAGAACTTTCCTCAGAGTTTCCATGTGTTCCCCGAATGTTTTGCTGAACACCAGTACATCGTCAATGTACAACATGACATCGTCATCCATTCCAGCGAGCACGGTTTTCAGGGCTCTTTGAAAGTACGAAGCGGCTGACTTCAAACCAAACGGAAGATGTGTGTAAGCGTAGACACGTTTCTCAGTGATGAAACCACACTTGTATGACGATTCTTGATCCAAACGGAGTTGAAGATACCCGTTAGCCATGTCTAACGACGTGAAGAAACGAGCTTTCCCCACCTTCTCAATGATTGAATCAATCCTCGGAAGAGGATAGTTATCCGGAATTGTGATTTCGTTCAGCTTTCTGAAGTCCAAACAGACTCGCAACGAACCATTCTTCTTTCTCACCAACACAATGTTGCTGGTCCAGGGAGTGTTACTTTCCGTGATCCGTCCCGATCTCAACAGTCCATTGATGTGACCTTCCAGCTCGGCTTGATACTTTGCTGGAGTTCTGTACGGTCTTCCTCTGACTGGAACCTCTGTGCTGGTGTAAATATGCACTGGATCTGTCTTTGAACTTCCCAAGTCGTAAGCGTTTTTGGAAAACACGTCATGGAACTCATCCAACATAGCTTGCAGTGATGCTCTCTGAGTGTGAGTGATCCCTTCGACTTTGCTGAGATCGATCTTGAACGTTGGATCTACCTCTTCTTCTTCCCTGACTGCCACATGAAAGATGGGAAGAGAGGTGGTGGTAGTGTCAAAAACACTGCAACCCTCCAGCTGCATTCCAAGCTGGACTGCTTGTAGCTATTTTCAGATTGTTCTCAATCTCGATTGGTTCGTCAGAAACGTTGCTGACCAGAAGTTTGCAAACTTTTGTGGTCACGACCGCTGGTGCCACGAACAATTCGTCGTTGAAATCGATTGCAGACTCAACGACCAGAGGAGTATCGGGTGTCAGATTCTCTCCTCGTTCAATCTTGCATTGAATGAAGCATTCAGATCTTGGATTGATCACCGTTTTCTCAGCAACGAACACACCGCGCTGTTCAGTTCTTGCTCGACCTGTGAATCCAGCTCCCATTGGCAGGATGTCTCTACCAATGATCACTCTGTGATTACCATAATCCATTCTCAGCATTGGTAAACGTGACAGGATGTCATTTCCCAGAATGAAGTCATATTCTCCCGGTGCTGGTTTTGTACTTGGATCCTCAGCGAAATGAACGCGATGACAAATTATGGTTGATCCAATCTTGAATGTGATCTCTGCAGATCCGATCATCGGAATTGTGTTACTTCCGACACCAACTACGGCATTAGTGCTGCTCGGCAAGAGTTTGTAGATCCCAAGAAGCTTGGCGATCGATCTGTTTGCCACTGTAATACTTGCTCCAGTGTCGATCAGTGCAGTACACGACAACGAGTTAGCCTTGATAGCTACCTGAGCTGTAATATACTTAGATCTCGATCTAGCAGATCTCGACGTCATATGATTGACTAGCCCTTCACTTGGATGTTGCAGGATGTAGCATCTTCCGCGGTCAGTTCCGTACTGATCGGCTGTCAGCTGATCGTTACGACCTTTCAGCATCTCTACCTGCTCAGTCAGAGCTTTGATCTTTTCCAGATACTCCAGCTCGGTTGCACTTGCCATTGCTTGTTTCACCTGTGGCTGTGATTGACGATGGTTGTCCACTGGGTTCATCTTGTTACCAGATTGTCGATCTCTAGTCTTCTTGAAACATTCTTTTGCAAAGTGTCCTTCCTTTTTACAATAGTGACACATTCCTTTCTTTCTGTAGTTACCGTTTCCTTGGCTATTGTTTGAGCGACTCTGATTGCTTCCGCCTTCCTGTGTACTTGAGGAACTTTTATTCCAAGGTTTCCCTTGAACACTAGCTGCTATTGCTCTCAGCTCAGCCAACAAATCGCTTTCAGAACTTGTTGGTGGCAACATAGCTTCCACATCGAGTGCTGCTTCCAGAGCCTCACGAGGTGTCTTCGGTTTGTGTAGCTTGACACCCATCTTCATATTGTCCCGTAGACCAAATAAGAAATGCTCAAAAATGCTGTCCTTAGCAGTTTCCGTTGTTGTACTGTTGTGAATCTGTTTCACCAAGCGTGTGATAGCTCTGTAAAATTCTTCGACCGTCTCATCAGAACGCATCTTTCTTGAACGAAGTTGCTCACGATAACGATCACCCATCGCTGAATGTGCGAATCTCCTCTTGAGTTCATCGACTAGTTCGTCGAATGTAGCATCTTTCTTTCTATCCAGGATTTCCTGAACCGTATCTCTCGCTTCTTCGCGAAGATACGCTAACAGAAATCTTACCTTGTTTCCAGATTTCGTTACGTCTTCTGTCAGATTGAATCTGTCCTCGAAAGACCGAATGAATGTATTCAGATCCTCTTTGCTGGATCCACTATACGGCGTGATCTGTGCAGCATCCGCCAATGTAATTGCCATAACACGTGGAAGTGTTTCAGTATTTGAGCCAAGCTCGGTTAAAATATTTTCAGAATCTCCCTTCTCGTTATCACTAGTCACCACGTTAGTCTTGCGACCTTCGAATCCTGTGACAGTGATAACAGGGCATACCTTTACGTCTCCAACTCCAGAAGACCCAACAGGACCATGTTCCTGACCAGCTCCGATTGTTGTAGGAGCAATGTTCAATGAGGACTCGTCTGTCAGAGTGCTCTCACGACTCTCCTCCGATCCGATCGGTATAGAATCGTCCAGTGTGAACGTCTTCACATCTCTCTTCTTCTTTAGTCTCTTCAGCTTCTTCTTGGCACTTTTGCTCAGCCTCGAAGCAAGCCCAGGTTCCATCAGAACCGCCGCCGAACCAACTGTTGACGACTGTTTCTTATCGTGATTATCAAGGGAACACCCCTCCTCACCGACTCTCGGAGTCCCGTCGCTTTCGCTGACCACTGACGCTTCCTGCGCCTGTCCAACCAATGCTGCTTGCATTGTGTTCACCTCTGATCCCATCTCACTCTGTACTGATTGCAGACCAGATTCAGGTTGTGCTGGAATCCCAGCCATTGTCACGACTTCCTCCGCGATTGCGGAAATGTCAATTTCCTTGTCTCCGTCATAGTAAACATTTGGCATCTCCACTTGAATCTCGTGGTTGCCGCTGATCCCATTGGTTGACATTGGTGTTGACGCTCTCGGTTGCTCCTCACTAGTACAGTGATCCGGGTTCAATGCAGAACCATTTGCCGAAAGCACGTTAGAAAAGGACATTGGATGAGGAACGGATTTCTCAAGAGGTACTGCCGCGTCGGGTTTAACGCCTTCGCATACTACAGCCTCCTGAAGCTTCTTGATACTCTCAGCAAGAATCCCAAGCTGAGTGGCTATCTCCACCAGCTTCTCCTCCATGGCAACTGCTTTGCCCACTGCCTCCTTGACTTGTTGTTGTGTCATATTGTTTGCTCCTTCGAGATTCCTTATTTTCTCGTCCATAGAGTCCTCCAGGTGTTCCTTGATCCATGTGAGATCAGATGCCACTGCTCTCTTGATTGCGGAGAAGTGCTGCGGAGTGACCGTTGATTGGTCCGTGACTCGATTGGCCGACGTCATAACTGCCCACGGAGGGCGGGTATCGTTTTGTCCACGATGGGACATGTTGAACGCTTCGACTGGTATATCGAACTAAGAATTACCTGAAAAATAAGAATCGAATTAACTCCAGCAGCCCATGTGCTGCCGGAAAAGGAGCGTTTTGGCCGAAGCCTGGTATACAGATAAAATCGATAATTTTTATCCTTAGGCAGCATGTCGGTATTTCTACCTTCATAAAACGCTGCCCGCCAAAATATAGAAACGAAAAGACACGTGACAAGATCTAAACGAAACCAATAAAAACGGACGCGCATCTTACGCTGATTTCCCTATCGGGATTTCTAAACACCTATCACTATCCTACGCGCCTGCGGAAACACTTAATGTAAATTGGCCACTTTACAAGAAGGGGCGGGCGGGAGGGGTAAACAGAAAGAAAAACGGGTTATGGTCCCGAGCCAACAAACTAAAAGTAGTAAAATACGGGTGGGAAGCGTGGGTGGGTCTTTAAAGTTAATCTAAAATGAAGAAAAACCTAATTCGCTGCTACCAGTAAGCGAACGTAAGACGATTTGTATTAAACTACTAATTTATTAGGCGACTTTGAGTTTACAGAAAAGGGGTGAAGGGGAAAAACAAGAAGAAATCAGTCTCGGGCATAAACCCCGTAAGAACTGCCAAGAGTGAGAGAAATGTCGGCTTATATAGGGCGAAAAGGGGCGGAGTTAATGTATGCAAATTAGTGGCGCCGAGCCTGTAGAACGGAATGCGGAGTGTCGTTGTGGCGGCGATGACGAGAGAGCGTTGGCGACTGAAGAGACGGCAGGCGCGACGACAGCGACGGTGACGATTGCAGGTCTAGGAATTGTGTGAAGAGACTGCGAGCGAAAGTGAGCAGTTTCGACCTGAAAATAAACACTTTGTATGGATTAAATATTCCCCATAAATCTGAGAAAGCTAAAGAGCCGTGTTAGGCTTAAGGTTTCGACAGAATACCTTACACTAGTTTAAAAAATTAAAAACGAAATTCCTATTCAAAAAAATCATTATTTAAGCAAAAAATGTATTTAAAGTCTCATAAAAACATAATTTGACAGGAAACTCGCAAATTTCTCACTAGGGAAGGGCCTCGACTCGGTCTGGAGTTATGGGACGTGACCTATATCATTGGAAAGCTGAGAAAACGCTGATTCCAAATATGTATTCAGTTTTTGCCCTCGAGACCTGGTATTCGAGAAAAACGGTGTCAAAGTTTGGACCCCTAAGAAGTTATTACCTTACCGACGTGCTAAAAATGTCGGTAGCGTGGTGTAGGCGGTAGCACAGTGGTCAATGCGCAACAACTTTTTGGTTCAATTCCTCCGGCCACCACTTATTTTTTTTGATTTTTAAAATTTTTTATAAATCTATTTGAACAGAGCTTTGAAAAAACCACTTCCCGATCCGAAAAAACGAAACTTAAAAAATCAAAAAAAAAATTGGCGGCCGGACGGAATTGAACTAAAAAGTGATTGCGCATTGACCATTCTGCTACCGCCTACACCACACAGGTAGAGCGCAAAGTCCCAAAAACGGACCAGCGCCGGATCACCGGCGAACATTCTGTGGCTGACCGACGGGCCGCCAACGGTCCGCCGAACAGCCGTAGACGGCCCGTTTTCTCGCTATTTGAGCCGCTGACGGACCGGTTTTCATCTGTTTTCAACCCATTCTGGTCCCTTCCCGCTCCCCATTAGGCTTGCTGAAAATGGTTTTTTTGCGAACAGTACTCGTTATTATAAATAATTATTTATTATCAAAATAAAATAAAAAAATAAAAAATGAGATAATTATCAAAGTAAAAACGAAAGAGAAACATAATGAATCGGTTAATGATACATTTAAATCTTCGCCTTTCGGCTCGTTTCCTGTCGATTTTCCGCACAAAACAGGCGTGTCGTTGTGATTTTCTAGACTTCTTCCTCTTGTGACTTCTTTCGATGTTCAATTTCGTTGAGATCAATCAGCTTGTAGTTGAATCGAACGAGCCTGAAAGATAATAAGATACAGTACAGTTCATAGCTATTGGATAACTTACTTATCACTCGAAAGATTGTTTCTTGATACTCGGAACTGCTCCGTTTGTCCTGAACAATGATTCTTCGATAGCCAGAAGTTCGTGATGATCGAATTGGGAAGATGTCATTTGACAACATGTCTTATGTGCGCAAACGAACTACTACTTCCTCCCATCGATAGTTCGTTTCCACTGTCGTTTGCATCGGCATCAATAATATCGGTTTGATGATGATGAGGACGTGGTCCCTCTCCTCCAGATGATTGTTGTTGTTGCTGTATTGCTCCTCCTTTCGTTTCCATTGATGCCATTGCCTTGTGGTGGTCATCGCCATTCGATAATAGTGTATCCAAGTCTCAAACTTGGGTAATTTGACCATGTTGACCTTGACCGTTCGATCACTGAAAAAAACGAGTTCAGTTTCTACTATTTGAAAAAGCACAACTAACATACTTTTGGTTTCCCACTGAGTCCAATGTCCACAGAATACTTCTTCTCCTGATCGATTAACCAGCTCTTCAGCTTGTCGATTTGGACTCACATTTCGGGATACCAGTGACATTCGCTGAAAATATTCACATTCCCACTTAATTTAAGCAATTATCTGATACAAACCTTACGAATCCTTTGAAATTCCTCGTGTTTGGTGTCCAGTAGAGCAGCGCCGACGACGAAATTCTCGATTAGCCTGAAAATAGAGAATTTCGACGTAATTAGTGATAAATAACGAGTGAAAACGTTTCCGACGGATGAATAAAAATTATTTACCAAAAGAAATAGAGAAAAATTGAAGAAATACCATAAAAATTGAAGGAAAACGAACGAAAATGAAATTTTAACGTGGAAAAAAAATCAGTGTCGATTTACGACAAACAAGACGCGCCCGTAATTTCGGAGTGTCGTTGCGAGCTTCAGCTTCAACGAGTCAACTCGAAAAATGCGAATTCTCCGAAATTTCAGTGAAAAAGAAGAATTTTCTGAAAAAAAAAACACATTAAAAAAACATGACAATTCCAAAAACACATTTTTGAAAAAAAATTCGAAAGTGTCTGAATAGGAGTAAGTAGTGATCAGATAGCGACACTACAGTATAACTTCTGAGATTGTGACTGGAAACTACTCTAAAGTGCCCTTCTAGTTCAGTTTTGTGTGTCAACAAATTCTTGAATATGAAAATCTGAATGTACCCCAAGTATAGTCATCCCTCAAACCATGGCGGCTCGTTGAGCCACAAGTAGCAGTGTTTCTTGCTCATATGATCTCACTCAGTTTCAAAAATCAATTATTAAGACGTCTATAGCATTATTAGAATACTAAAACTACTTTTTTATATGTTTCTGTGCTTTTTCTAGAACAAATCCTTTCTCAGCCTGTTTTTCCACTTTGAGACGCCACTGAGCCGCCATTAACCCGTTTGCGATCCGCCATCAACCTGTCGTTCGTCCGTTTGCTTCAGAACATGTCAAAAACAAGAAAATGATAGCTTCAAACAACTTCTACAGACTCTAAATGGTATAACAATGATTTTGAAGCAGAATTTCAAAAATCCATTTTTTGACTGGTTTTTAACAGTGCTTTGGCGGGCCGGTAACGGGCCGTCGTTGGCCCGTTTGCGGTCGTTTATCCGCCGTTCGTTCGCCACTCGCACGCTTGCGGCCGCTCAGCCATTGGTCGTCCGTTTTTGGGACTTTGCGGTCTACCTGTGCACGCTACCGACATTTTTAGCACGTCGGTAAGGTAATGACTTGTTAGGGGTCCAAACTTTGACCCCGTTTTTCTCGAATACCACGCCTCGAGGGCAAAAACTGAATATATATTTGGAATCAGCGTTTTCTCAGCTTTCCAAAGATATAGGTCACGTCCCATAACTCCAGACCGAGTCGAGGCCCTTCCCTAGTCAGTCTCCAGAAAGTATTTGTCTAACGTAGCGCGTTTGCACTTTCGGCCTTTTTCAGCTTTTTTTCAGAAATTTCATTTTTCACATTTGAACGACTAATTATGTTTTTCTGAGACCGTAAATGCATTTTTCGCTTAATAACGATTACTTAGAAAAACAATTTTGTTTTTAACTTTTTTTGCTAGTAATTTGAGAAAATTGACCACCAGCAGCATCCAGACAAGGCTCTGCTCCACCACCAGCACATGGCACTCTTCTGAACCTCTAGGTGGTGAACAAGCATGACACAAAAGGAATGCAAAGTCAGGCATTAAAGCAGTAAGTTATTATTCTCAGTACTTCAAAAGAAAAAGAATAAATTATTTCAGTGGCTTCAACATCGACACGTATCAGACAGTACGCATGCGATTCGGGATCTCAGGCATCGAATAGCCACCCAACGTTAGATAGTGCAAATCTCCCCCGCTGATCCCCGCGTCTGATCAAATGCTTACTGATAGTAATACTAATATACTGTTTGTTTCTTAGATACGACTGATATAATTATTATTGCGTATTTTCCCTGAGTTTCTTCATTGTAGTTTTCCCGTCTCTCACTTCTATTGTGTTTAGTGATATATTCTATCAAGAGACCCCTGCCCAATAGTGCTCCTGGTTTTTCAATTATAAGTAGATTATATGATGTAAAGAGACATATAGATTGTGAATAGTTATAATATATTAATTGCGCTAAGTTTGTTTCCGTTTTCTTTGAATTCAGGTACTCATCTCTTAAATTCTGCGGTTGTCAAAAAGAAGTCTAACCGGACAATTTGAAACAGCCTATCTAACACATATATGTACATGTCAGCAGGTTGAGAACCTATACCTATTCAGGTAGCACTCGTACCAAAAAGTTGCCAACTACAAAAGTAAAGTACCTGGTCAGATCTATATTTTCACAACTTATGAATCATTGGGGAGTACTACGAAGCTTCAAACAAGTCCAAAAAAGTTGCTAAGTTACAAAACAAGACACGCTCCCTACAAAACCGTAACCTTTCCAACGCAAGCCTACTATCGAACGTGTTTTTTGATTATTTCCAATTTTCGTTTCGATATGAATAGTAAATGTGAGTGTTCCTTTTTTCAAGCTCTGTATCTACAACTCATTTCAGTTCCAATATGCGAAGGATACAGAATATATCGTTTAACAAGAGATTCTCTACGGGAACCTCTTATCATCCCGACAAGTATAGCAGGGATCACTGATTGGTAAGAAGCTACAGTACACCAGCGAGCTCTGATTCATTTCCAATGTTCCAGTACTTTCACTGTGACTGTTGAGCACTTGGCGGAAGGATGCAATGCCTATATGTCAATGGAGTTGGGGCGATCCACTGAAATCCGGAAACTTCGAGTTCACTTTCTCTTTCAAACCATCAGTAAATACACCCGAAAACGTTGTTTTTATGAGAAGGAGAGAACTGTGAAGCCTGGGCGTGTCTTAAGACCAAAAGAGTTAATTTCGAGTGATTATAATCCTCAGGAAGGGCAGATACTCTTTTGCTTTGGAATCTTCTGCTATTGGGTCATCTGCTATTTCGTCTCTTATGCTATAGTGACTCTTCTGCTATTTTTGACTCATCTGCTATAACTCTTCTGCTATTTCCAAACTCTTCTGCTATTAACGTCTCTGCTGCTATTGATAGTCTCAGCTGCTATAAAATTACCTCAGCTGCTATTTTTCTTGCCCGTTCTCTCACAGGCACTAGCCCTCATTCTCAGATGGGACTTCAATGCTGAAAAGTCTGTTGACTTCTAGAAGAAGATGGGTTGTAAGCGTCTCAAGCGTCTCTTTATAAACCAGAAACAAGTTTCTTTACAGCTTATTTCAAGTTTTGTAACAAGATACGTTTATTTTATTTCATCATTATCATCACAAGAATGATTACTACAACTAGGATTAATTTGGATAGAACAATGGGACGGGATGGTGGTTGAATGAGTGAGATTGACAGGGAATATTCTGAACGGGGATCTTGATATAAAATTTATACATACATCTCAGCATAAAAATGAACTACTGAGAAAAGATGGAAACATGCTATCCAATTGCGATGAAAAATCCAGGAAATTTGACGAGTATTTTGTTAAAGCAGGTCATCCGACAGGTGGAAGTTTCATAATTGAGTTGATAATCTTTTTCCCGATGAAAAACGTTCCAAAAGGGCAGAATGACGTTGGGCACGACTTCTTATTTTTACTCTGAAAAATGTTAAATTCTGCACTTCAACGGCTCAAAATGTCACAATAGAAACGAAAATGAAGGTAGCTGAGGAAACGATAGCAACAGAGAAAATAGCAGAGGAGGGGATAGCAACAGAGAAAATAGCAGAAGAGGCGGTAGCAACAGAGAAAATAGCAGAATCGACAGAAGAAGCTAGTAGGAATATGTCGAAAACTAGCTGAAAATACTGTGAAAATAGGTTTAAGGATCTACAACTGATGGACTTATCACCTTATTCAGCAGAGAGGGAAGAAAAACAGCAAAACTGCAAATTCGAAAACAGCCAAAGTTCCTACCGAGAAGCGAATTTTTGGGAAAAACCTATGTATAAATGATGATCGTTGCACTAAATTAGTGAAAAACTTCACTAAAAACAGAAAATTACATAAAAATGCTAGAAAAACTACCAAAAACAGTGAAAAAAGACGAAAAAAACATCGAAAAATGGTGAAAACTTTCAAAAATTGCAATTATCGTGAATGAAAGGCCGGCATAATGCATTAAAGTATGATACTCAGCCAACGATTTCGCTGCCAGCCAATAGCGCGGCGGGGGACTAGCTACTACGAAGGCCGCGGCCTCCACCGCAACTAGTCCCCCGGAATTAATATTTCGCAACTCACGCCTAAAAATTCGCAATTTATTTTTTTTCCTGTTTTTTCGTCAAATTATTCCATTTTTATGTAATTTTCTGTTTTTAGTGAAGTTTTTCACTAATTTAGTGCAACGATCATCATTTATACATAGGTTTTTCCCAAAATTCGCTTCTCGGTAGGAACTTTGGCTGTTTTCGAATTTGCAGTTTTGCTGTTTTTCTTCCTCTCTGCTGAATAAGGTGATAAGTCCATCACTTGTAGATCCTTAAACCTATTTTCACAGTATTTTCAGCTAGTTTTCGACATATTCCTACTAGCTTCTTCTGTCGATTCTGCTATTTTCTCTGTTGCTACCGCCTCTTCTGCTATTTTCTCTGTTGCTATCCCCTCCTCTGCTATTTTCTCTGTTGCTATCGTTTCCTCAGCTACCTTCATTTTCGTTTCTATTGTGACATTTTGAGCCGTTGAAGTGCAGAATTTAACATTTTTCAGAGTAAAAATAAGAAGTCGTGCCCAACGTCATTCTGCCCTTTTGGAACGTTTTTCATCGGGAAAAAGATTATCAACTCACTTATGAAACTTCCACCTGTCGGATGACCTGCTTTAACAAAATACTCGTCAAATTTCCTGGATTTTTCATCGCAATTGGATAGCATGTTTCCATCTTTTCTCAGTAGTTCATTTTTATGCTGAGATGTATGTATAAATTTTATATCAAGATCCCCGTTCAGAATATTCCCTGTCAATCTCACTCATTCAACCACCATCCCGTCCCATTGTTCTATCCAAATTAATCCTAGTTGTAGTAATCATTCTTGTGATGATAATGATGAAATAAAATAAACGTATCTTGTTACAAAACTTGAAATAAGCTGTAAAGAAACTTGTTTCTGGTTTATAAAGAGACGCTTGAGACGCTTACAACCCATCTTCTTCTAGAAGTCAACAGACTTTTCAGCATTGAAGTCCCATCTGAGAATGAGGGCTAGTGCCTGTGAGAGAACGGGCAAGAAAAATAGCAGCTGAGGTAATTTTATAGCAGCTGAGACTATCAATAGCAGCAGAGACGTTAATAGCAGAAGAGTTTGGAAATAGCAGAAGAGTTATAGCAGATGAGTCAAAAATAGCAGAAGAGTCACTATAGCATAAGAGACGAAATAGCAGATGACCCAATAGCAGAAGATTCCAAAGCAAAAGAGTATCTGCCCTCAGGAAGATCACGAGGACACGTACTCCGTGACATTTAGTTTCGAGGTCTATGTCAAAGCAGTTCAGGGAATGGATCGTGTTTGGAAATTCAATTTTTACGACAGAATTTATGGAAATGTTCAGGAAATAGGTCCCCGAATGGTTGAGTTTCTACTGAACGACGACAGCGACAATGTTGACTTGTATTCTCTGAGACAGGTATTGGAACAAGGGAGTCAGTCGGACACGTGACCTATATCATTGGAAAGCTGAGAAAACGCTGATTCCAAATATATATTCAGTTTTTGCCGTCGATGTCTCGTACTTGAGAAAAACGTGGTCAAAGTTTTCAACCTCATTTTTCTCGAATACCAGGCCCCGAGGGCTGAAACTTAATATATATTTGGAATCAGCGTTTTCTCAGCTTTCCAATGGTATAGGTCACGTGAGACTATAAATGAATATTTCCAGCAACTAAAGTTCCATTCCTCGTATTTCGTCAACATCTCAGATGACAGAGGTTGTAGTGCAAAGTTAACAAGAAAAATGGATCGTGAACTAATCGAGAAAAGCCTCCAAATTGCTCATGGAGTTCGTGAAAAGTTGTCCTATGCTACTCTTCGCCAATTGTTGAGTGCCGCGGCTCTACTCGATATGAAAGATGTTCTTCGCTATTGTCAATCCCAGATAATTATGAATGCAGATACCCCAGTCATGAATGAATTCCAGTTCCGATTCGCTTCGTATAGGAAAGGACACATCTACTTGGCTCACTGGATGAGGAATCTGAAATCGATTGATGAATTGAAGGGGATTCTGAAGACTTTGGATCTCCAGAAAATGACATCGGAATCTATGAAACAGTGCGTCAAGTTTTTCATGATCAATAACAGTAAATGAATAAAAAAGTGAAATTTCAAAAACAGAATAAAACAATTATTCATCTCCAGCCGTTGTCCATTGTCGGTAGTACTCTGCAGTCAATGTCCTGTAGCCACCCTCCGCTTGCCAGTATTTCAGATAGTTGGCCTCGAGGAATCCCATGAAGTCGTGAACTGCGTCCATGAATTTCTGGAAGAAAAACTTGATTAAAACATAATAAATTTTCAAATTACCTCCATGAAGTAGTCGTTCCAATCGGATACTTGAAGAAGCTCGTCGAGTTTCGTCAGCATCCGAACCATATGAACGATTCCGTAGTGTTCGGAGAATCTGACAGTGTCTGTTGGAATGTCGAGGACACTTTTGAACGAAACATTCTTCTTTGTCGCTTCGCGGCGCAGAAGAGCGCTGTGTTGAAGGCGTTCCTTTTCGGTGAGCAGGAAGTTGCTGGAAAAATAAAGTATTTTTGGGAAAATTGGGGGTTTTCATGGTTTTTCATGGTTATTATCACTTCAAATTAGGGAAAAATGTTCAGTTTTAAAGGAAAATCGCCTTGGGCGCGATGAAAATGAATAATGTCTGACAGTTAGAAACACCCTCCTCTTTTAACGTACTCTCTCATTCACCCTCGCCTTCCTTCGGGTTTCTGGAGCCAATTTCAAAAGAAAAATTCAATTTTCGAAACAATTTTTTGCATTCATGTTGAAAAGAAACCGATTAGCTACATTTTGATACAAAAATGAGAAAAATCGATTCAGTACCAGCTGAGAATGATAAGGACGGAAGATTTTCATAGGGAAAATGTGATTTTCGAGATTTTTCTATGTTATCAACGAACTTCAGACAGAAATAATAGATAAATTGGGAGAAAGACTGTGTTTTTGTACAAAAATTGACTGAAAATCTGAAAAGTCTTAGAAAATAACGAAAAAAACCTTTTTTCAATGAAAAACCTCCGAGAAGCCGCTTCTCCTCCAATTCCGAATAAAAATGTTCAAATTTACTACCGAAAGATAGCCTATCGGATTTTCGACAACATGAATACAATAATTACTTCGAAAATTCGCTTTTTCTCTCTGAAACAGGCTTCTGAACATCGACGGGAGGTGAGGGTCGACGAGAGATCATGACGAGAGAGGAGAGTGTCTCTAATCGACAGACATTTCCATTTTCAGCGCTGCATCGGTTTTTTTAACCAGTTTTCACCGATTTCCATGACTTTTCCCCAAATTTTCCACGCAAATTGTGTTCTAAAAGTTAAAGAGAAGCTTTTAAAACATATTGGCTCCGGGACATTTCGCAGCCAGACATTTCGCAGCCAGACGTTTCGCAGCCAGACGTTTCGCAGCCGTGAGCTCCACAGCCTCGAATGGACCGTTTTTTCAGTGATAACTTGACTTTTTTTAGATAATTAATTGTTAGAGAAGTTATAAAAAATTTTTTAATGGTTTTTTGGGCAATATTTCTCGTGGTCCCCTTAATCAAAATCACAAAAAATGTTCTATATAACTTCTCTAACAATTAATTATCTGAAAAAGTCAAGTTATCACTGAAAAAACGGTCCATTCGAGGCTGTGGAGCTCACGGCTGCGAAACGTCTGGCTGCGAAACGTCTCGGCTGCGAAACGTCTGGCTGCGAAACGTCTGGCTGCGAAACGTCTGGCTGCGAAACGTCTGGCTGCGAAACGTCTAGCTGCGAAATGTCCCGGAGCCAACATATTGTGTCGTCAGAAATTCCAAATAAGCTGTAAAAATAAACGAAAACGCTTCAAGGCAACAAAATGTGGAATTATTCACCGTAAGTTCAGTTTTCCGTCGATTTTTGTCAAAAATGGTCGAAAAAAGTGAAGGAACGTCTGAAAATTCAAATTGAAAATTTCAAATTGGTTGTGAAAATTCATGAAAATCGATGAAAAATTGCAATAACGCTGGACAATCTCACCATTTTCTGCCTTGAACCGTTTACCGTCGATTTTCATGATTTCATTGCAATTTTTTTTTTTGTTGATAATAACTCTTTAAAACCTTTTCTTTTATTTTCAGAACACTATTTATATTGAAAATTTGTGAAAAAGCCATGAAAATCGGTGAAATCGGTGAAAAACAACTAGGCGCTGAAAATGAAATTGTCTGGCGGTTAGAGACACTCTCCTCTTTCGACATGATCTCTCGCCACCTGTCGACGTTCCGAAGCCTATTTCAGAGAGAATAAGTGAAGTTTCAAAATAAGTTTAGTATTCATGTTGTAGAGAATCCGATGGGCTACCTTTGGTAGTAAATTTGAAAGTTTTAATTCAGAATTGGGAGGAGAAGCGACCGGTCGGAGGTTTTTCGGGGGAAAATTATATTTTTCGTTGTTTTTCGAGGTTTTCTCAACTTTTCAATCAATTTCTTGTACCAAAACCGTGTTTGTCTTCTCATATTTCTAAAGTTTCCATCTGAAGTTTGGTGGAAACTTCGAAAAACCTCGAAAATCACATTTTCCCAGTGAAAATCTTCCGTCCTTATCATTCTCAACTGGTACTGAACCGATTTCTCTCATTTTTGTATCAAAATGTAGCTAATCAGATTTTTTTCAACATATTTACAAAAATCGTTTCAAAAATCCACTTTTTTCCTCTGAAATTGGCTTCAGAATGTCGGGGCTAACGAGAGAGTACGTTAAAAGAGGAGGGTGTCTCTAACTGCCAGACGTTTTTCATTTTCATCGCGTCGATGCGGTTTTCCTTCAAAACTGAACGTTTTTCTCTGATTTAAAGTGATGGTAACCATGAAAATGTCAATTATTCTGTTATTTCAGTCTGTAGTTTGTTGAAAACTACGAAAAATCTTGAAAATCACATTTTCCCAGTGTAAATCTTCCGTTCTCATCATTGTCAGCTGGTACTGAACCGATTTTTCTCATTTTTGTATCAAAATGTAGCTCTCTTCTCCACGTGGAAAACACCACTCACTTCAAACTCGCATTGAAGTATTCAAGGAGCGATCTGATAGCTCCTTTCCTCGCAGCGTACTTCACCAACACTTTCTTCTTTTCCCTCGTTGCACTGTCTCCATCCTTAATCGCTTCCAGTTCTCCGTTCTCATCTGTCTCCGTTTTCGCCAGATACTCTCGAATGATTGTATCGATCGAGTGAGTCACCGGGAGTTCCGGAATGAAATCTTTTCCCAGCAGACTGTGATCTTCTCCTAACACTTTCAGCAGTCCCGGAGGCAGTTCTACTTCCAGACAAACCGAGTGTGTTCGCTCGGGAGTTTCTGTGGAAGTGGATGGTTCACAAGGGTCTTCTCCTCCTTTTTCCTTCTTCGGACGCCCTGGTTTTCTGCTAGAAGGTCCCGCTTTCTCTACAGCTCCTCCTGGTTTCGACGGAGGTCCTGCCTTCCCAATAATGATATTTTTCATCGCCTCCGCTGGCGGAATGTTATGATCTCTATAATAATCATCCAGTGATCCTTTGAACATTTTGCCCTCCTCCTCGCCGAATGGTACCAATTCATCGTGTCGTTTACCCCAGCTGATGTAGTGAATATTGTAGTTGTCGACACCTTTAACCACTCGAATCGCTGTCACTTTCGCCTGATAGGGGGTGGTGTTCTCGTAGAGGCACACGAACTTCTCGCCGACTTTGAAGAGAGCATCCATCTGGAAAAAAAACGGATGGATTTCAGTTTTTTTCAAGATTTTGGTTTCAGCGATAGAGATTTCAGTCGACTCTGAACATTTCAGCTATAAAAAATGTTAAAAATCGCTAAAAATTGAGAACGAGATATTTTAGCGCTGCTGGACAGCGCTAAAACTTTGATACGTGGAATTTTAGCGCTGTTTAGCAGCGCTAAATCAAAATTATGATTTGGCTTTAGCGCTGCTAAACAGCGCTAAACTGTTAAAGTGCTACAGTTTTAGCGCTGGTCAGCAGCGCTAAAAACAAGAACGTGGAATTTTAACGCTGTTAAACAGCGCTAAAGGAAAATCGCTTGAAAATCCATAATAATGGGTGACCACTAGCAATAATACAATGAAAAACACTATTTTCCGTGAGGAAAAAGGAAAATTATAACGATAGGTCAAAAATTCAGTGCTTTCCTTTCAATTTTCCACAGAAATCTGAAATTTTGGTACATTTTTTGTCGAGAAATTCAAAAAGTTAGTCTTAGAACGGTCCTTCGGCGATTTTTTCAGGTATTTTGAGCGTTTTACTCGGAAAATATGTGAAAAAAGCTCAATTCACCAATTTTCAGAGTTTTTGCGGAAAAAAATCCCGAATATTGTCATAAATTTGGTTATATAGTATACTTTTGAGGTCTCCGATACGAATTTGAACTGAAAATTATTTTTAAACGCAGTTTTATAACAAAAAAGTGAGAAATTAAGCTGAAATAAAACGTTCTGAAAGCTGAAAGCGTTCCCCGTAAATCGACACCAAGCCTCAATTCTTCGTACGCAAACACCGTATTCTACGCAACATTGCGGACTTTTTATCAGCGAACTTTATAGGATCAAATGTGAAAAGAGTCAAACTCACTAGAAAAAAGTGGGAATAAAGAAAGTTTGGGAGAAAAAAGATAAAAATTATCATTATTTCCGAGGCACTACAAACTACAAAGTCTAGGTTAACAGAGCATACTTACTCACCGATTTATTGGTTGTCTCCATTGTATGGAAGGGATCTACCAGGAGAAAACCTGAAAAACGGAAATTTCAAATTTGAAAGCCGAAAGAACACAAGCCAACGAAGCCAAAAATCCATTCTTTTCTAATTTTCCGACTAGCTGGGTGAGGGAAACGAAGAATTAGAGACGGAGACAGTGTGGAGGAAGTCAGAGAACATAGAGAGGGAGAGACCTCCCCTATCTTCTCTGCGAATCGACCTCACTCTCCACTTTATGAGACAAAAAAGAAGTGGAAGAGAGACGAGGAGGGTGACAACATAATTTATGCGTTTTCGAAGATTCAGGGGGTTCCGAAATTCAAATAATTTGTCCCATAATGTCAAGTTGACAGCTTTTTTTGTACGGGGCTTCCCCCTACTCTGTTCAGTGCTTAAAATTGATATATGAAGGTAAAGGACCTCTAGGACCTACTCATACAGAAAAGTTGTCCACTATGTACAAAATTGAAGGTATACGGTACCCTGCAGTAAGATATCCAATTTGACCGTTTACAGTTGAGAATGGTCAACTTTGATAGGGTGTTACGGTAACACTTATTGTCCCACTAAGATAAAGTTTTATGGATCCTACAGATCAAGAGTAGAGCTTTATTTTTGTAGTTGACAACTTTTTTGTACAAGCACTCCCTAGGAAGTTATAGTCATTTAAAGGGACAGCTCAAAAATCGAAAGAGTTTTGAGTTGTCGTCTTAAAATGGCCATAACTCTCTAGGGAGTGTTCGTACAAAAAAGTTGTCAACTGCAAAAATAAAGCCCTGTTTTTGATCTGTATGATCCATGTAAATTTTACTTAGTGGAACAATCAGTGATACCGTAACACCCTCTCAAAGTTGGTAATTTTCAACTAAAAAAACTCCGAATTGTATATCTTACTGCATGGTACTGTAACTCTCTTAGAAGCATCTATACAAAAAAGTTGTCAACTACAAAAATGAAGTTCTTGATTTGATCTACTTTTTCAAAATTAGAAAAAAAAAATTTCTAGACCCACTTCTTTGTGCCGTCCGTCAAGTTTGATCTACGACCGCGCTTTTCTCACCGCAGTTGTTTTTTTGTTCATTTTTTGTCCTCTTCGCCATGGAAATCACTCCTTTTCTCTTCTTTAGCCGTTTTTAGCCGTTTTTCAGTCGTTTTCTAGTCGTTTTCCTGTCGTTTTCTAGTCGTTTCTACCCGGTTTTCAGCCGGTTTTCAGCCGATTTTCAGCCGTTTTTTTTCGTATGTTTCCAAATTTTTACCAAATTTTGTTTCAGATATGGCGTCGAACGCACCTCCTCCTCTTCCTCCTCCACTACCTGCTCCACTACCTCCTCCGCTACCTGCTTACACTGAAAGCAATCTAGAATTGGCCATCCGGAAATGTATCCCAAAAGAGGTGAGTTCTAATTTCAGAATTCCAGAATTCTCATCCAATTTTCTCTTTTTCAGCTGATTCCTGAGGATTGGGAATGCGAGCATATCGAGCATAAAGACAACGTGGGGCGTCTTCTAGTGGAAGGAATAAAACTTCTCGGAATGTTCGAGTCCGTCGATGAGCTCTACGCCACCATTTTCGACTTTATGGATTTCCCGGGGAGCTATGAGCACTTCCAGATGGTCCGACACGATCGAATGGAACGATTCCCTTATGTTGCCAAGAGTCTCAAAGGAAAACCATGCATCTATCAGAACGATATACACAAGATCTTCGATCACTGGAAACTTTGTCCATATCTTCCAGAGGTCGCCATGTTTTCCGAGGGGGTTCTGGATGATTGCTGGAAAGTGTTGAGAGGAGAAAACTATCACAAAATGCTCGTGTGTGCGTATGAACCTATGCCACCGACGTTCGAGGAGGAAGATCGTAATACGCTTAATGAACAGATCTCGAAGACAGGGTTTATGAATCTCGAGTCGGACTTTAAGGATATGGCGGCGAAATCTCAAGGTACGATAGGAGGTGTCATCTTCGAGTCGATGGACAAGCTCACCCGACAGTTGAAGTTTGGAAATCTAGAAGTGACAACTGTGGTGGCCTGGGTTGGATTTGTGATCGGAAGAGTGGCCAAGTTGATTCAAGAATCAAATATCCACTTGCCACCACTCCACGTCGTTCTCGATAAAGAGGGTGAACCCATTAAACCAGTACCAGTCATCCGACTATTCTCGATTGAAAAGGAACACTTTGTGATGGTTCACGACTTGGTAGATATTCTACAGCACCATTTTGTGGAGCCAGTGGTATCCGAGAAGTTGAAATTGATCCCAGAAAATCTCAGAAATCTGAAACTGTCTACATTAGCTTTCCGAGACGCAGTGGGTGTCCTCAATGAGATTGGGGACGACCACTTGAAGGAGATGGAGTTCGCTAAGATGAAGAGTAATCTGTTGATGTTCAATCAGAGACCAATTCCTACTCATGATGGGGGATACTGTATCCTTGCAGTAGATGCACTACATGAGCTTCTCATGGATATCATCGTGGCGAAAAAGTTGTTTCATACCTTTGAAGAGATGGATTGGATCTACCTTCTTGAGTTCTTCAAGTCAATGGAATCGCATTTCGATGTAGCTAGAAATGATATCTACTTTATGGATCTACAAGAAGTGGAAGCTATCAAGAGGGAGTGGGAGGATGTCTTCAATGCGCGCTTGAGACGAGGATCCTCATTGTTCCCAAGACTTGTCATTGTCCGGGATAATGATACATTCACTATGAGCACTTTGGAAAAGGAGCTGAAACGTCTGAAACTCGATAAGTGCTTTGGAGATGCAAACCTCATGCAATACGCCTACCCCATCTATCTGAAACTGAAAGAGAAGTCTTTGTCCATGAGTAACCTGTATCTAGCCATTACTCAGTGTCAAGTCAACGCGCTCGTTCGGAAAGTTCCCAAGATGCTAGAGTTTATCAAGAAGCAGAAAGCGTGTGGTAGGATGAATCTTATGAATCTGGAGATTGATGAAGTCACAGAGGGCGTGGCCAAGTTAAAGACGAGTGGGTCGAAGGCGGCGAAGAAGAAGAATAAGAAGCAGGGAAAGAAGTAAAAGGAGTTAATTTTATCATTTTTTTTATTTTGACCTATTGGTAACTGTCTTATGTTGTCTAGAATCTGTTTCTGAATGAATTGATTGTATGTCTTGTCTGTAAGGGACTGAAACCAAGAATCTGGAAACTTTTAAGCCAAAAACCAGGCAAAGACCACATTTCGAAACTTTTCGAAGATTCAATTTTTCACTAAACCCTTCATAACTTGGTCGGATTTGACAATATTTTCAGATTTTCTAATTTGAGACGCACGAAGTTCCCCAGTTTAAAGGCGCATACCGTAGTTTTTCCTGGTAAGACCCAAATCTAGGTATGGTTATACTCATTCGAAGCGTCTTGACTCACTGAATTCGAAAATCTAAAAATATTTCAGAAAACGTCAAATCCTACCAAGTTATGATGGTTTTAGGGAAAAATCGGATTTATTCAAAGTTTCGAAATACTGAAACTTTGTCAGTTTTTATTTAAATTCAGCTGTTTTTGGCTCTTTCTTTGCTAAAATTGTACTTTTCGTTTCACAATCCGTCTCCCATGTCCTCTTAACGGGGGAGGGTACTTCATTTAGCTCCAAGTGGGGCACTCACTAGAGGAAGTCAAGAAAAAAGTGTGAAGTGATCTTGTGAGACACCTCTCCACAATTCCCACAACTTTTGTCACGTTTTCAGCATTTTTCAGCAATTTTCTGCAATATTTTCTTATGATGTTCGTTGTGAGGAAATGCGGAAATAAGGAATGTCTTAAGGTTTCCTGGGATTTGTCGTTATTTATAGAGAAGTGGAAGTCACAGAGATATGTGTAATGACGGCAGAAATTCATATTTCATTTTTTGTCTTCATCTTGATGTGTAGCTTGAAATTTATAATTTATAGCTTGCTGAAAATCGCCCTGTGGATTTCAGAGAAGTCAAGTATTTTGGTGGCCGAGAATTCTAGAGATTGGGAATTTAGTTCATCACTTGACCTTGAAACTGTGACCTAGAATCCGTAAACCTCTCAAGTCAGGTCATGACTCCAATACTCAAGAGTTCGAGATCTAAGTTTGGTGGCCTAGAATTCCAGAAGTAAACCTAGGTCCAAAAATTTGTCTCAAAGATTCTGGAAATCAAAGGCCATGACCTAGTTCCTCTGAATCTGAAAATCTAGGCCATGATTCGAAATCTCGATGTCCGATTGCCTGAACATCGAACTCTTTGATTTTTCGCTATTCATCAACAAAAAAAAACCAACAAAAACTTCTTTGTGCTGTCCCTCTCTTTTCCAAGTACTCATCATCACGTATTCATGAAGGGACACACTTGAGTTGGGGAGGAGAGTGTAGTTTCTGGAGATAGCAGGAAATCTAATTTACGTTAGTAGGAGGTAGTTTCATTTGTACTTCACTCTCTTTTTTTGGTTAATCTCACTTTTTGTGTTGGCGGAGATTTCTAGAGCACCTTGAGAACCATGGCCTAGAAATCCAAAAAGTTGCAATCTAGGCCACCACAATTTCACCAAAAGGGAATGCCAAACCCTTTTAGATGATAAAATGGAAATCAGTGAGCTCCTGGTCCAGCGACCTAGAAACCCAAAATCCAGAATGTTAGGTCACCCATTGGCATGACCTAGAAACCTCATCCTAAGAAAACTAGGCCACATTTAATGGCCTAGAATTCCTCCGTGGCCTAGAAACCCGAACATCATGATTCAATTCCCCTCCTCCCTCTTCTTTTCCAATTGCGTGTTTTCTGCACATTCATTCATCCAAAACAGGAAGAAATATGAATTTATTATTCCTTGAAATAAAGAAAAGAAATACGTACGAATTTCCATAAAACGGCACTGAATTGTGTTCTGACGAGATATGTGTCACTTCTTTTTTTTTCAAATTTTTTTTTGTTTTTTGCTCCGTGTTCTGAACTAATTGTTCTCTTGTCGGTTCTCGTCATCTCATGCCTTCAAGAGAAATAGGACATAGCGTCCAATTGGGTCAATTTCTGGTGCCAACATGTGTAGAGTAGTAGAAGGACATCATTTTTAGTACAGTGGAATTCTGGAAGTTTTGAAAGATAGTCTGTGAGTATGACGCATAATCGAATTCAATTTTCAGATAATCCAGTTGTTATGCAAGGTAAAATGGCAGAAATTGGATAATACAATTTAGACACCAAGCACACACCTCTTTTGGAGAAGTCTAGTCATAGTTTTTGTGATTTTACTTTTATTCGATTTGTCAGTATTCAAGGAAGACGAGACAGCACCCGGACGTTTTGGAACCGAGACCTATAATAACCTTGACGTTTTTAAACCATGTAAACATTGTGGAAAACTAGTGAATGGCTTCCAAATATCTATCGGTTTCCAAATGTGCTGTTTTGTTTTCCGTTGATAAATAGCATATGTTTCACTATGTTCTGATCTATTCCTGATTCCCAGAATCCCATTTCTGTCTTGATTTTTAATCAAAGTTCCCCCAGGTCTAGACACATTTTAATTTGATTCCAGCACCCATTATTTTCAGTTTCTGATAAGATTAGTAGTATTTTTACTCTATAGAGTTATAGATACAATCTTCAGTGCCAATCATGATTCAGGCATCCAAAATTCCTATTTCATTACAAATTTTGATTCTCACACTCATTAAATATTCCAAAATGAAAAAGAATACTCCTCTTCCATTTCTCCAAATTGACAAACGATAAAAACACACTTGAATCTCTACAAAAAAACTAATCCACTGCTCTTGTTTTCCAAAAATAACCATTTTCTCAATTTCTACTCTATGGCTTTTGGCACTTTAATCCAATAGGGATCATGCGGTTTCATTCTTTATTTATAACATTTTACTGATCGTTTTGGCTAGAATTTCTGATGGCGCTTGACTAATATAAACTCAGGAGACGTTAGCTAAAAAATTATATTTCTGTCATTCACCGGCTCTCTAAAAATTGATACAAATATGTGTTCTGATTTATCCACAGTTTCTTTTTCTGGCTTCATTATATTCAATTGTCACCATAACAAAACTGAAAATTTTATCATTTTTATTTACTCCGTTCTTCCCAACAGGTTTCCCTTTCGGAACCTAAAACTCCCCTTCTTTTCGCTCATCCTCTTATGATGGGTTTCACACCGGTTGTTTTTATAAACTATGTCACTTTTTCTCCTCCAGAGTTTTTTCTTTTTTCCCTTTTAATCCCTGAAAACTCTCAAAAACGCTCTCTCAATTTTCCATTTTCTGCACAAATTTCTTATATATTCAGACAAGATCTCTGTGATGAATATGAAAAAAAACATTTCTGAGATCCTTTTTCTAATATTTGCACATGGTGCATTGGGAGAACTTCCTTCTGCATGGGACGAAAATTTATTAGTTCTGTGGTATTTGTAGTCTGAGTAATTCAGCAGACTCAATTCTAAAATTCTCTCTAAATATGGTCCAAATGAACCCCTCTTTATCTAATAGTAAGTTCCAATACCCGTTTTATGTTTTTTTGCCGTTTTCACTAGCTCGGCACTGTTATCACAACTGCGCTCCACTGAAATGCCCTTGAGAAATTTCGTACACAGTTTTCTCGGGTTTCGGTAAAGCGCGGATGTAAGAAGCGTATCCTGCTAATAATTATTACTTGGTCACCACTCCAAAATTTTTTTTGATTATCAGAACCTTCTGAAATTGTAAAAACTCCAGAATCTTGGAAAAAACCGAGAAAATCAAGGATTTGGGTTTCTGGGCCACCAAAACATTTTCTCAGCCACCAATTTTTTTTCGAAATATTTGAACATTTGACATTTTCTTTACTTTTCCATTCCAGACACCATGTCGTCCATCTCCATGCCACTCCTAACTTTCATCCAGCCCTCAATGCTAACCGAAGAGCAAATCTACCTGGAAGAATGGACAAACAGTTCTCGTCTCCTTTTCTACTCGGTCATCTCGATGGCTATCTTCACTCTTCCCGTCTTGCTAACAAGTTTCTGTTAGATACGTTGCAAGAAGCGACAAAATGTGCACTTTTTGCCTTATTTGTGTGCAATTCTGGGTGCTAACATGGTGCTGTTGGGGACGTTGATGGCGAGCGTGATAACGGAGAACACGGATTATGTTTATGGTGAGTTGAAGAGTCAACTTTTTCATTTTCTATTCGTAAAGGGTCTCTGTAATCAATTTCTCTTCTTTTTTCAGACATAATCCCCGGCTACCTAGTCTGCAAACTTACCGCATTCCTTGTCAACTCATCTTCCTGCTTCATCCATTGGGCATGGGTTGCCATGTACGCTGAGGTACGGTATCTACAGTACCACTTTGACAGCGTATTTCGGTGTCACCTGATTGTCTGGCCAAATTTATTTTGTATGGGTTGGACAGAGCAAAAATAGCACATAATTTTTGTAGTAGACCACTTTTTTGTAGGAACACTACCTTGAAAGTTATAGACTGTCAAAGTAATTTGTCTCAGAAACCGACTAAGCGAAATTTTGGAGCTTTTCACTTTGACAGCCCATAACTTTCCAGGTAGTGCCCCTACAAAAAAATGGTCAACTACAAAAATTATGTGATATTTTTGCTCTGTCTAACCCATACAAAATAAAATTCGTCGGACAATCAGGTGACACCGTAATACACTGTCAAAGTTGGTCTACCGTGCTGTATGTTCCCTCTTCCCCATCACAATCCTGTTTCAGCGCTTCTGCTACATATTCTTCCCTCTCCGCTTCCGAAATCACAATTCCTGCCGTACTAGGTGCATTCTATTCACGATTTTAGTGATGTCAATGTGTATGCAACTGTGTACACCGATATTTATAACAGGGAGACGGTTGGATTCTCAGTTTGACAATATTTATTGTGGAGAGGATCCGCAGTATGAGAGGTGACTTCCACTTACTAGGGATGGTTATGGATCCAGCTTGGAATTGTAAGACGTGCCCTATATCATTGGAAAGCTGAAAAAACGCTGATTCCAAATACATATTGAGTTTTTGTCTTTCGGGACCGGTATTTGAGAAAAATTAGGTCAACGTGTGGACCACGCCACACAGCCTCACAGCAATCCGCTGATATTTTTCACATGTCGGTAAGGTAATGACTTGTCAATGGTCCAAACTTTGACCGCATTTTTCTCGAATGCCGGACCTCGAGGGCAAAAACTGAATATATATTTGGAATCAGCGTTTTCTCAGCTTTCCGATGATATAGGTCACGTGTCATAACTGACTCCATGACCTGTCCTAGTTAGGTTTGCCAAAAAACCCGTAACCTACATTCTTTTCAGCTTCACCCACACCCAACTGATCATGGTGCTCGAAGTGTTTGCCACCTTCTTCCTTCCCCTCATCCTCACCATATTCGCAGACATCTCTGTACTAACCTGGAAAAGTGCTTGGGGATTATCTTTGGTATCCCAGGAGGAGATCCGATCGAAGACCAGTGATGGAGGATCGAGAAAGCATAGTCATATGAAAATAGTCTCTTCGAATAGTATGAGGAACTCGCAGAAACAGCGGTCGAATGCGATAAGGAGATGCTTGATTTCAGCGACTATTACTTTGTTTTTGAATCTTCCGAATTATAGTTTACAGGTAATTTTGCTGGAAAATGTTAAAAAATAAAACTAATTTTGGTTTCTAGCTTCTCGACGAGTTCTTCAACCTACGAGAAAGCAGCTCTATTGATGTGAGGAGGATATTTTTAAGGGTATGTAAAGGAGAGAAGACGTCCAGGTGACCAACGTGACCTATATCACTAGAAAGCTGAGAAATCGCTGATTTCAAATATATACTCAGCTTCTGCCCAAGAGATCTGGTATTCGAGAAAAATGAGATGGAAAACTTTGACTTCATTTTTTTCGAATACCCAACTTCAAAGGCGAAAATTGAATATATATTCGAAATCAGCGTTTTCTCAGCTTTCCAATGATATAGGTTACGCCCCATAACTCCACAATCTTCCCCAGTAAGTGATGATTTTGGTACCAACCTGCCGATTTCCAGATCGATGCATTTGTCTATATCCTATACTTGATGCAATTCCCAATTACTCCGATTCATATCTACATTTTGACAAGGACAAAGAAAAAGAGAGAGTCGTGAGTTTTTTGAAAATTACTGATGGTAATTAAGAGAAAATTATATGACTGGAAAGCTGACGTCTCCAGGGGTCTGAATCAGTTTTCAAATTTTGTTTAGGCCAAAATTCAGCCAAGCTACATAAGTTTTAGTCTGGAAGTAGCGTCTTAAGCTGAAAGGTGGGGATACTGGGGTGTCGTTGACGCGTTTTTAGCTAAAAATGGGAGACTGGGATGCCGTTGGCGCTTATTAAGTTTTATAAATTGCAGTAATTGGTTATGTAACTAACAGACTTGCTTCTCAGCTGAAATCGATGCTATGGAAAATTTGGAAACAAATTCAGAATCCTCATGTCTTCATCTTTCAGACCAAATAACAAATTTTGGAGCTGGGAAGTTTTGAAACTACGAAATCATGAGGTTTCGGAATGTCCAAAAATTAAAATTTTCATTAATTTCTATTAGCTTTGTACCGTTCTTACAACTGCGCTCCACCGCAATTTTTTAATGTTACGGTAGAGCGCGTTTGTAATTATTTATTTTCAGCCACCAAAGCCAACACAGTCCTCTCAACTCGAGTCATCATCATACAACTCATAATCTCATAAATCACGTGTAGAATCTCAACTTTTCAATTTCTCAACTTGTCATTTCAATTTCCCTCAAGTACCTATTTTCCATAAACCACACACGCCCCATTGAGCATCCTATATAAATCTTGACACGTCTCAAAAACCACTTTTCTTTCTAACTTTTACAAAAAGCCCCAGAGTAAAAATGAATATTATGTCTTCAACTGACCCAATTATGATGCGTGGACACGGACGACGGAGCACCAGGAAGAAGAGGAACTCATTACTGGGGTGAGTTTTGGAAGGGAAACTAGAAAATTTGGCTCAGAGAAAAGTTTTTTCTGAGAGCACACATATGTGAGAAGAAGAGGACTATGTATTCCAATAAGTAAGTTCTAAAAATGTTTCAAAAGTACATGGGGAGAGTATTCTTAGGTGGATGATGTCACAAACGTCTCTGTTACATATCGAAAAAGTAATTTCTCCCTCAAATCGTCCCATTTCGGTGTAAAATAGTGCAAATCGTCATAAAATCACTACAAGGAGTGTCCGTACAAAAAAGTTGTCAACTACAAAAGTGAAGCTCTACTTTTGTTCTGTATGGTTTATGCATTATTCACATTGTGGGACAATCAGTCATATCGTAACACCCTCTCGAAGTTGATCATTTTCAACTGAAAAAGGCTGAATGGTGTATTTCATCTTACTGCACGCTACAGTAAAGCTGCAAGACAATTTTCTGTTTTCCCTGAATCTTACTAAATGAATTCATATCAAAAAACCTTAATTTAGAACAAAAATGATTAGCAACATTCTAGTTTATCACCCATTCGATTTTCGCTCTTTTCTTCACGGCCATCATTCATTTTTGATTGACAACCAGTGAAGATTCTCTCACCTTTTCTTTTCTCAATTCAAAAAATTTAGGCATTCCGTTGAAAACTGACCTATTTTCTCGTTTACATGGATTTCTTGATATTTCAGAAACGTTATTTTCGATAGTTAGTAAATTTTCACTCGCCGGATCGGCTTCAGAAACATGTCCCAAATTTTAAAACACACTTTTTGAAACCTCTTAGTTTTCTAATATAAAATACTCAAATTTTCATGTTTTTTCAAGAAAAAGCTCAAGTAATTCACATATTATTTGATTGGGTACGATGGGGGCCTGATATTAGGAGACGCAGCTTTCAAAAGACGTATGAATTGGGGCAACTTACAGTACCGTGCAGTAAGATATACAATCTGGCTTTTTTGAAAGTTACCAACTTTGAAAGGGTATTACGGTATCACTGATTGTCCCACAAAGTACATTATGTATAAACCAAACAGAATACAGGTAGAGATTCATTTTTGAAATTGACAACTTTTTTGTACGGACACTCCTTATAGACATTTTAAGACGATTTTCACTATTTTGCACTGAAATCGGTAGATTTGAGGGAGAAATAACTTTGTCGATATGTAACTCTCTAAGGAGTGTCCGTACAAAAAAGTCATCAACTACAAAAATGAAGCTCTACCTTTGTTCTGTATGATTCTATAAAATGTTTTTTTGTGGGACAATCCAGTGATACCGTAACAACCTCTCAAAGGTGAACCCTTTCAACTGAAAACGTTCAACTTCTATATCTTACTGCACGGTGCTGTACGTACCGATTCAAACTTTCTGAACCTTCTGAATTTGAAAATCAAAGTTTTAGGAGCCATAGGTTGCCCCTTTTTCTCAAAATGTTCCTTTTCTTCCCCCGACACCCCTGTGTGTGGGGCGTGAATTGAATTTCCTCAAGAATAAAAACGGCGGGGAAATGAAATTTGAAAAGCGGAAAAGATGTCTTCTTCTTGTCCGAAAGTGGTTAGAAGGGGGAGGGTTTTGAATTTCTAGTTAAGACCTCACAATTTCCAAAAGGAAGGAAGAAGACGATGATTTCTGGTATCTCGCATACACTTCCGAGACGACGACATAAACGTTTTATTGGTTTTTTCTTTTTTTGGTTTTTGGGAAAAATATTCGAAAACCATATATATTTTTTCCAGCTCAACCTTCATGACCTATTACAACGCTGTCGACAATTTTGGGAGTTTGGAAAGTGAGTTTTTTTGTTTTTTTAATTGAAAGGGTGCCTAAATATGGTTCAAATTATATAAAACTCACATGTTCTTATCCATAATTTCAAGAGCTTCACTACGAAAAACTACAGTAGTCCTTAAAATTTAAAATTCCAAAATTATACTCATCCAAAACTATTATCCCACGTGAAATATTCATCAATTTAAACTTCCATGCTTCATGCAACTTGAAATTATACTATAGGTTTCATAGCTATCCCTAACCCTTGATAACGCGCCGAAGGCACACCAGTTTTTAACTGACCACTGTTCTTTATCATGTTCTCGCAGAACTCATCTTTTTTTTGCCACTCTTTTTTTTTCTTATGAATAAGAAAAGTTCACCACCCACTGCTGTCATGTCAGACATGTTTCAATATGAGTAGAGGAGATAAAGAAGAAGAAGCGCGCGAAATTTGATCTACCCTGTTGTGTTACAAAGGGGGAAGAGATCTCTAGATGAAGGTGCCGGAAATTGCATTTTAAAACATTTCACTTTTCACTTGCTACATGACAAGAAACACGTCGAAATGAGATTCAGATTCGGATTCTTTGAATTCGTGAAGAAATTCCATTTTGTGATCTTTTTTTTCTACATAAAAACTATAGACATATAGATTTCTGATCATTTTAAAACAAGAACGTGACATTTTTCGTGAGAAAATTGGTTATTTGATATCATGGATATGTTCCTCATTGACTATTCATAAACTTATTCTTTTCCTGCTCCGCTCATTTTTTTTGTTCAGTCTTTGGAGGAGGAAGCTTTTTTCATTTTTTGAATTTTTTGCATTTTTTTGCAAAATATTTTTTCTATCAGTTTTTACGCGACTTTTTGTTCAAAACGCGTCTAAGTCACGCCAGATTTCACGAGGTCATATCTGGCGTGACTTCGGCGCGTTCTGAGCGAAAATTCCGTTTCGAAACGAGTTAAAGTCACGCCAGACTCCACTAAACATGTCTGGCGTGCCTTCGACGCGTTAAAAACAATCTTTTCAAACTGCATCAAAGTCAAGCCAGACTCCTCAAAAACCTTTGAATCCTAGAAAAAATCTGTTTAGAGAAGTTTTTTTCCAAAAAAATCAGAAAACTTTTGAAATGTTTTGATTTTTTTCACAAAAAAGTCAAATTTTTGACTATGATTCAGAATTAATCTGAAAATAATCCAAAATGTTCACATCCTCGATGAAAAATTGAAAAAATGGTTTAAAAATTTTTTCCGGTTTTCCATAATTAACTCTCAATATTCCTTTTCCAGTCTTTTTTTTTTCATTCTCATTTTCCGACCAAAAAAACCACACTAAACAAAAAAAAAGATAAACGAAGCCGCACAACACATTATATTTTATAGCCATCTTCCTTTTCCAATAACTACTCCGCAAAGCAGTTAGATGATGATTTTTTATTCCTTTTTTTGCTCTTTTTCCCTCTGTTCTTAGAAAACTGAAAAATCAAAAAATTTAGGCACCTCCGGAGATCCGGACCAAAATCGGATGTTTTCAGGCAAAAATGTGTTTTCACCGTTGGCCAGTGAGAGGATGCGTCGGCGGCCGAGTCAGGTGAGTCGAGAGTTTTTTTGCCGGTGTCTTGCCGGACTGTTGCCGAAGTCTGTGCTGATTCTTGCCGGAGTCTTGCCGAAGCCTTGCCGGAGTCTTGGCGGACTGAAACTAGGCCGAATCTGACCAATATCTTGCTGGATTCTTGGGTCCTCTAAAAATCTAGCTATATTCTTATTAGTATCTAGATGAACCTTTGTCGGAGTCTTGCCGGACTCTTGCCGGAGTCTTGGCGGTTTCTCTTCGGGTACCCTTTTGGACTTTTCTGGTCTTTACCCTCTCTTTCTAAGAGTACTTTGTTATTTATATCATTTTTTTCTCCCTGGGTTCTGACAACATGGGCGGTGCACAAATTGTCATATGCATGTTTGACCTTTTTGTCATTTTCAGCCGAATCTTTCAAATTCCCCCAATTTTCTGAATGTCATGTTTACTGCCCCTTCCCCTCCTTTTAATTTCCTTTTCATATTGAATTCCGTTTCCTTCTCTCACACAGAAAACTAATAAGCAATGCGATGATACACAACGAAAAGTCGGAATAATTAATGAAGCTGTGGGAGGGGAAGATGGATGGAGAAAATGAAATTCTTCCTTTCGATTTTTAGACATTTTTCAGTAAAGAATAAGTGCTCAAAGCGCAGTTGTAAATCAGCGCGTCCATTTTGTGTGGATATCAGATTTCGGGGGGTGGCAGAAAAACGTTTTGTTTCATTTTATTTTCCAAACATTTCACTTTCTTGTTTCGAGGAGAGAGGAGATCGCTTGCAAAAGCAATTATTCGTTTTTTTTTTGTTTCTGAAGAGAGGCTACGTCATCTGGAGGTGTTCTAGATCTTGGGGAGGCTAGAAAAACTGAATATTCTAAGCCACTTTGTTCCCGGATTCCCTATCCCAGGTCCCTGAAATTCTCAATCAGGATATTTCTGAGTCCTGGCCGTTCTAGCGCTTTCGACCAGCGATTTTAACCATTCTCAAAAAGCGCCAAGGTGCCCCAGATTAGGAAGCGCCCACAGCATCGCCACCGATGTTATCGCACCTTCAACGCGTTTCAAATTTAAAGATCTTCAAGCAATGAGAACTCAAGCCTCTATTAGTCTTTTTTCCTCGAATTAAGAAATTTCGAAGTCGGACCGGCTCCTTGATTTTTATGTTTTCTGAATCTCATCCCCTGAATCCCATTTATATATTCAGAACACCCACCATTTACCCTCCTTCATCCAACCAATTGAATATCTATCCTTTTCCCCACTTTGTGTTTTTTTATGTGTGGGAATAAAAAAACGAGAGAGATATATATCTATTGAATGAAAAAAGGAGAAAAAAACGGAAATGTATTTCTCTCCCTTTTTTCCCTCGAACAAGAGTGTCGTCCGGAGTCAATTCGTGTTCTTATTTGTTCCGTTTTCTTTGTTCATGTTTGGAGGCGGTCTTGGTTTTGTGGATAGAATTCTTTGGTTTTTTTGTGCTAGGAATGAGTTCGAATTTATTGAAGTCTGAAACTGAAAATTCTTCTTTTTATAGATTCCAGTCATAAACGTAATTTAGGTAGTCCTGTAATGTTGCTAATTTTGCATGAACTGTACCAAATCCTGCCCAATTTGAGACACTTTCCACAAAAAAAATTCAGAACTTTTTTTTAAAACGTTTTTTGCAGAAATATTCTATAAAATATGTTTCGACAAGCTATAGGTAGCGCTAGTACGAAAACTATGTCGAAGTGAAGTTCTATTTCATTTTTCACCTATAAATGAGACAAACAATTGATATTTAGAGTTGATCATCTTGAAAAATCGAGATTTTCCTGTGAGTTTGCTCTTTTTTAACTTCCGTAGAGCGCGGTTGGAAATACTGTATGATGTCACAGAAATAAAAACCCGGGTTATTGCCATCAAAGCTCAAAATTCAAATTTCTCGAATTTTTTTGCGGAATGGCAAATTTTTGACTTCCTTTCACAATTAGAAGACATTTAGAAAAAGACAACTTGGAAAAAACCTTCCGAAATCGTTATTTTCCGGTCTATAACTGTCAAAATCACTGAATCGCTGGTGCGCCATCGGCGCGTTTCCATAACTTTGTTTCTGACTGTTCATGTAGTCGAAATATAGGAATTTTAGCATTAAAACCGTCGTTTAACCAAATTTTCTACTTAAAAAATTTGAAAAATGTCAAAAAATTTTAAAAATGTTTCTTCTTTTTTAGAAGCCGGGCCTTCTCGGGCCTTGACAAGTATGGTTTTCTGAAAACCGGAACAGTGACGACGTCAATGAATAGATTCTGAATCCAAATCCAAATATAGAAATTTTAAATCTATACCGAAACATGTGTGAAAAAAGATTCTATAAAAATATAAAAATGTTAATATTCTACGGAGTTTTGAGAGTCACCATGTCACATTCGCCTCACTATCAGCCAACGCTACTTGTCAATTCTTGACACTTTGGAGAACACTGATCCCCAAAATCAAAAACTACCAGCCCCCATAACCTTACATCAAAAAATCTGAACATTCTCCAACTACTTCTAATATAAAAACAAGTGTATCTAGTGTCAATAAGAACATAAAACGAATCCAACACCCCAGAGGAACCCTTTCCACCAAACATAAAAACAAAACTAACAAGAAATTGGTCTCTCTATCATCTATCTCTCCCCCTCCCCCACTTTTTTGCTCATTTCTTCATTTCCATCCCCCAGGGTGTCTGCGTCTCTTCACCACGCCTACACTATCTCACTTGTTATCATATCTCCCTCTCGTTATCACCTCATTTCCCTTCTCCCCATCTATCACTTATCACATCACTTGTCGCCCCAAAACCGCCACTATCTGAAAAAAAATTCATATTTTATATTATCACTACTGATATTACAACTCTGAAATACTAAAACACTAAAATTTTGAAAAAATGGGCGGTGCAATGTCTCGAGAGTCCCGTCGTGGTGATGGGACTCGTCGTAGATCCACTCATTTACAAGATCAATATGAACAGACTCTTTATGAGCAGTGGGTGAGTGTAGATCATAAAATAGTTGTTCGTTTTTTCACCTGTCTAGTTAGGAATTGAAGATGAAATTTGGAGAGATCAAAAGATTTAGGAGATTGACTATTTGGAACAGTTTGAGCGAAAACGGGCCGAAAACGCGCCAACGACACGCCAGATGCACCATTTATTGGAGACACTGCAGAAAACTGATTTTCAACTCCTAAATTCAATATTTCTAGACGGATTTTTAGATTCCTGTTAGTTTTTCTGATCAATTTCAAAACTCGGAATTTTTTGAGCCAAAACGCGCCAACAACACGCCAGATGCACCATATTTAGGGCAGCATATATTTTTTGGTGAATAAAATTCAGGCCTAGTGAAACTTCATGGACTACCCGCAAAAAGATGCACATTTTTGAACCAAGACATGTTCAAAACGCGCCTAAGGCACGCCTGATGCGCCATTTATAGGACAAATGCAATTTTTCAATAAAAAATCAAAAAATAATCCGACAGAAAAAGGAACTTCCGGCTAAAAATCTTATTTTTCAACTTAAAAACTGCATTTGATTCATTTTTCCAATTTCCGGAGCCCTGATGGCCGATGTGATAGTTTTGGAAATGAATCTAATATCTTTAAAAAAGTAATTTCCGGCCTAAAATTTCATTTTTTGATTCCAAACCTATGCAAGGTTTGGAGCTAAATGTCATTTTTCGATTTCCTATTGAAAAAATCACCTGAAAATAAAATTCACCTGTTTGATGATTGGTATTAAGCTGAAAGGCTCAAAATTAAGTAGTAGCCTCTATACCTCTCTCTTTATTATTCGTTAGCATGAATACCTCTCGAGTAATAGTAAGTCTGTTTGTCCGGATGTCTCCCCTCCCTTTCCCACCAACCGTTCCCTTATTCCAGTTCGACCGCGCGGTGCACAAAGCCTACTCCGAACCCCCACAAATCTTCACGAGCTCCTCAATCCTTGACACCCTCTACCACCGTATCTACTGGTCGATACGGGCGCTGCAATTCAAGATTTTCTACAAAAATGAAGATATGGATCTAGACGAAGTGGTTGACAAATGGGAGCTCGGTGTTCAACCACCCTCGTTGGAGCAGCTGACGATTAAGACGCAGTTTAGTCCCAAGTGGATTAAGTACATGTATGCCAAGTTTAAGAATGTGAGTTGCAGATTTGAGATGGGCAAGAATTGGGTAAAAAAGGTTTTTTTAGGAATCCCCAACAGGGAAAATGAAGGAAGAGGAGTTCCGGAATCTGCTAGCCTCCATCATCGCCCCAGAAAAAGCTACCGATCAGTACATCTCTCGGTTATTCTCAGCTTTTGCTGGAAAAGACAAAAAGACTATCACTTTTGAGGTACAGTAACCTTTTCCCAGGTACAGTAACCCATATCCGCTCTTTCAGGACCTCATCGACAGTCTCTCGCATGTCCATCCGCAGACCGCTGAGACCAACGCAAAATGGACGATGCGATTGATCACCGGTGGTGAGGGCGACTGTTTCGGATACACCGCGTTCTTGGATTTCACTCAATCCGTATTCCAATTGAATGAGGGAAAAGGAGGGAATGAGGAGATCAATAAGGAGAGTGTGCAGCAGAGAGCGACCACGATATTTACAGAGTTGGATGGGGATCGCGATGGATTGGTGACGAATGAGGATATGATACGGTTCTTCCAGGTGAGCAAGGAGGGGGGAGTGTAGTTGAACAAGGAGTACTGTAGGTACACATTTTAGAAAACTACTTTAGCCGTTAAGCTTAGGCCAGCGCAGTGTACTGTAACCAAAAAACTACGAACCTTTTTTTTCGATTTTCCAAGTTTTCTGCTGGGAAATTTGGCTTTTAGACCAAACTTTTGAGTTTTTCACGATGCAACATGTGTCACTTCCCATTTCAGCAGTTGAAAAAAAGTAGTTTTTAGACCAAAATTTCTCGTTTTCTGCGATTTTTCACACAAAAACATCCTAAAGTTCGCCAAATATCTGCTAGAATGTCTATAAAATGTTCGCTATCTAGTCCTCCTAGGACAAGGTTTTTAGCATTTTCCGGCATTTTCAGTCATTTTCAAACATATTCAACCACTATTTACTGTTTCTCAGAGTTTTTGAATTTTTGAAAATATTGAACTTTTTCGCCTTTCTTCGAACTGTTGACCTTTTGTTTCTCGAATACCAGGCCTCGAGGAGAGAAAATGAATTTATATTTAGAATCAGCGTTTTCTCAGCTTTCTAGTGATATAGGTCACGTCCCATTACTACGGTGACCCTCCCTAATAAAGGGTACTGTACCTAGGCTTTTTCATATTAGTACTAACAGGATGAACTTTTTGAAGAAACTTTTTTGAAATCACAGAGAGCTCAACATTTTGGTCTAAAACCCAAATTTGGTTATGATATTGAGTTTCCGATTTCGAAAAAAAAGTTTTTTTATCGTTTTTTTTTTCAGAAAAACAACGAATCCAGTCTCGGCTTCACACCAGTCTCTCCAATACCCAATGGATTTGGAACCAAGCACCGCAGACCATAAATAATTTTTCATTTTTCTATTAGCACGGCACGCTTCTTACAACCGCGCTCTACCGAAATCGAAAAAAAATGAGTGCAGGCATTTCGGTGGAGCGCAGTTGTGAGAAGCTGATACATAATTCTCCGCTCTCATTTTCCCCCAGTCATTCCTCGTTCTCCCTTCATACACAGTGTAGTTGATCCCGATCTCATTCTTGTATTTATTTTCAGACATAATGAAGTATTCCAACCATTTTCTAGGCGCCAAAGGCTAATCAAAGCGTGTCAAAAATGACAAATTGTCACATATTCTATGTCTCCCTATCTCTCAATGATGTAAAACAATATTGACATAGCAGAGACCACACTCTATTTCTACCCAATGAATTCCCCCTCTCCACAGTTCAAAATGTCACAAATCACAGTTTTTTTGACGGGAAAAATTGAAAAAATGTCTGGGTCTCTCGCTGATTTCTATTACTCACTGGTTTCTAAAACTAGGTTATAAAGCAAATTAAGACTTTAGTATTTCTTGAGAAAGACAAAAAATGCTATTTCTAATCATTGTCTCTATCATTTCTCTGTACATTTTCCATGAATTGTATTGGAAACGTAGGAACCTGCCACCCGGACCGACGCCCATTCCGATTCTGGGGAATCTGTTGGAGCTGAATAAGTTGAAACCGGGATACGAGGCATTTGGCAGGTGGAGGAAGCAGTATGGACCGGTTTTCACGTTTTGGATGGGTGAGTCAGGAGGCGAAATCGAAACTATTCTGTTTTGAACCAATTTTTAGCATTTTCTTCGGAAAAAAATCCACTTTTTAAATAAGACTCGTGTACAAATGGTAAAGTTGAGCAGTTTTACAACAAAATTTCAAAAATTTATTAAAATCCTGAAATCATTTATGTTTGAAAATTGAGAAAACACTCCCTCCGCTAGTAAGCTATAGTTCTAACAACTGTCACTGTTTTCAGTTTAAAATTCTTAATTTTGAGAGGGTGTCATGGTATCCCTGATTATCCCACCAAGCAAATTCTGAATGAAACTTACAGATCAAAAATAGATCTCCATTTTTGTAGTTGACAACTTTTTTGTAAGAGCACCCCATAAAGAGTTACAGTCATTTCAAGTCAGCAGCTCACTAAAATCGCATCATTTTGCTTTATGGATGTGTAACTCTCTATGGAGTGACCGTACAAAAAAGATGTCAACTACAAAAATGAAGGTCTACCTTTGTTCTGTAAGGTTCATTGAAAATTTAGTTGGTGGAACAGTCAGTGATACCGTAACAGATTCTCAAAGTTGGACGTTTTCAACTGTCGACATCTCCCGCTAGTAATTATGCTATGGGTTGCAAATTCTATGATTGTAGTCCGAAATTCCCTCATTCCTGTTTAAATATTAAACTTAAGCTAGGTCCAAAGTAATAAGTTTAAAATTTATACGAATTTTGGTCGACTCACCGTCTAAACTGATTTATCCCTAACATTTTTCTACAAAACAAAAAAAGAACTAGAGCCGGTACCTAAAATAACATTTTTAGTAATTTCGTCTTACTTATTATTTCCAGCCAACAAGCCATTCATCATCATTGCCTCTTATGAAAAACTGAAGGAGACGTTTGTCAAGGATGGAGATACATATGTCGATAAGCAACTCGGTGTTCAGGAAAAACAACGGCTCGGTCAGAACTACGGAGTACTCGACACCAACGGAGAAATGTGGAGCATTCACAGACGATTCGCGTTGACTCAGCTGAGAGATTTGGGTCTGGGCAAGGATTTGATGCAGGAGAAGATTCTGATGGAAGTCGTCGAGCTGTTCAAAGATATCGATGCGAACTCGGGGAAGGAGTTTGATCTACCGGGTCTGATCGATAGAAGCGTCGGGAATGTTATTAATTTGACATTGTTTAACAAGAGATTTGAGACGGTAGGTGGTATCTCTAGATTCTGATTGACAATACAAAAAAGTAATTTCAGAACCAAGGCGACGAGTTTGCCCATCTCAAGTCTCTTATCGATGACATCAGAGACGTCGCTTCCAAATTCCGCTACTTCATCCAGTTCCTTGTCCCATGGACATCACGAGTGATCCCAGGACCAACATTGGGAGAGAGAGTGAGAGAGAAACGAGGGAAGCTGGATGATTTCTTCTACAGTCAGATTGATGAGCATCAGAAGGAGATAGAGTTTGATTCTCACGAGAGCTTTGATTTTGTTGAGGCTTATTTGAAGGAGCAGAGGAAGAGGGAGGAGGATGGGGATATGGAGACGTTTAGGTAGGTTGAGTTGGGTTTTAAATAAAAAATTTACGGGCCGTATGAAAGATTTTGCAGTCTTTATCCCATAGTTTTTTGACCGTTTTTTTTTTACCATTTTTCTAGAAAAATCGTCAAAAACTACCCGAAAATTGGTGAAAACCGCTGCAAGTGCGCTCAGCGGATAATTCTCAAAGGTAGCGGCTCAGTGTATGTAGCTTGAGTTATTTGGGTTGAGCTTTTTACAAGGGTGTCCTCTTTCAAACGACTCAAGAATTCGGCCCCTTATATTTTCGAATCCGTAGATTCTGAATATGAAATAAAATTTGTCTAAATCCTTTTGTGAGCCGAGTTATGAACCGTCAAACATTTCCTATGGTTAAAATATTTTGAGTTGGATATGCGTAACCGTAGAAAATGTTTGACTGGTCATAACTCGGTTCGGAGAAGGATTTTCAAAAAATCTGCAAATTTACAGTCGAAAACAACTCTGCGCCATGTGCTTCGACCTCTGGATTGCCGGACTCCTTACCACTACTTCCACCCTAACCTGGGGCTTCTCTTACTACCTTCATGACCCCAAAATCAGGAAGAACATTCATGAAGAGTTGGATAGAGTCATTGGAAACGACCGGCTTATCACCACTGCTGATAAGAACAACCTCCCTTATCTCTCAGCATTCTTGAATGAGACTCAACGATGTGCGAATATAATTCCGTTGAATTTACTGCATATGACTACGAGGGATACTGTGATTGATGGTTACCCGATTGCCAAGGGAACAGGAGTCATTGCTCAGATTAGTACGGTTATGTTGGATGAGACGGTCTTCCCCGATCCATTCCACGTGAATCCAGATCGGTTTTTGGAGAATGGAAAACTGAAGAAGGTTGATGAAGTGATCCCATTCTCAATCGGCAAGCGGCAGTGTATAGGAGAGGGACTCGCGAGAATGGAGTTGTTCTTGTTCTTCGCCAATATTTTCAATAGATATGAGGTGTTGACTGGGGAGGATGGGCTGCCGGATTTGGACAAGTCGAAGGATAATTTTGTGATTCCGAGGAAGTTTAACGCTGTGTTGAGAAGAAGATATCAGGATTGATAATGATTATTTGGATTGTGAAGGTTTTATGAATCGATTAAGTTGTACATAGTTTTTGAATGAAAAATACCAAATGTCTTCTTTTTCTTAGCAATTAGCACTCTACAACGAGGATTCTATTTGTACCCCTAAAGGCAAGGAAGACAAAAGATTCGGTCTGTGTGTCACTAGTCGAATGGATTCTTAAAGTAATCCTATGGATCGTGGGAAAGAAAACAAACTGGAGAAAAGGGATAAAAGTTTGAAAATTAATGAGATTCAGAGGTTCAAGATAGTCAGAAATGGCGAAAAAAAAAGTTGACAAAATTCAAAACTTGCGTAACTTTGCTAAAAACAAAAATATTATTTTAACATTTTTTGGAACGTATAGAACAAAACTAGACCTTCATTTTTGTAGTTGGCCATTTTTGGGCGCGGGCGGTCCCTAAGGAGATACAGGCAGTAGAAGGTTGCAGTGGCGAGCTGTATCTCCTCAGGGACTGCTTCTACAAAAAAGTTGTCAACTACAAAAATGAAGATCTAGATATAGTTTATATACACCCAAAAATTTAGGTTGCTAAACTCATTTTTGGCGGAATGGCAAAAGGTCCAAAAAAAGTTTTTTTTCAAATTTTCAAAAAAAAAAAAATCAAAACTGTGTAACTATGTTGAAAACCATATTTCATAATTAATCTTTTTGGATTTTATAAAGCAAGACTAGACCTTCATTTTTATAGTAGATCATATGTTTTCTACGACTCTTACCTAAAGAGATATAGACGGTCAAAGTGGGATCTTCTCAAAAACCCTCCGTCCCCCATGTCACAAATCCCTTCGAGGGGGTACAGATTTGTTGCCAATTAACCTGAAAACATTAAACGATTAGGCGGTCGATAGAGTGACAGGGCCTTTGATCGGCTCGTAGATCAAATCATCACTTGTCACGATTATTCGACAGTCTTTGATATATGGGAGTGTGGAACCCTTCCGGCTAAAAAAAATTATTATTTCTTAATAAGTAAAATAACGGTTTATTCAAACAGAATTATCAGATGGAGAACTAACATTCAATTAGGACCAATATTGAGTTAGATAATAATCACACGATTTCTAAAATGTTTCCGTTCCCGAACTGCTAGTCTCATGTCAGTACCAATTCCTTCAAGTCCCCTCTTTCTTTTATTATCTCAATGATGTAGAAACCGTCTAGATTCCCATCAGGGCAGAGCAAACACCTTAGATTCCCCAGGAGCAAAACGATATTATCTAAAATCTTCATAAGCCAATGATCCCCAGGGCGGTGCAAACAATGTCCAAATACATCAATCTTACTATTAGCACCCATAGAATTCTCTAGATCCCCAGGAGCCAAAAAAGAAGCTCCACCCACACAAAAAACCGGTATAAAAGGGGCAACGTGGCTAGATATACACCATCTTCTTCATCTGTATCTCTGTTCTTGTTTTCCTTCTATTCTTATACAACCTTTTCCACTCTTGACATTTTCAGACATGTCCACTGAGGAACGGAAGCCCGTCGTCCGGCGGCAAAAGAATCAGAACTACGTAATAGATAAAATAATAGAAACGGCAATCATTTTATTGATATCCGGCATTCTCACACTTTCTATAACTTATCTGGGTAAACCAATTCCCAATCAAACAACTGAAAGTGCACCAACCATCACCAACATCAGCAACACAAATGGCACTTTCAATCCCACGGAATATATGAAATCTCTTGGCGAAAGGAGAATGATGAGAACGAGTGAGATCTTAGAAGACCAGGAAAAAGTGGCCAGAGCGCAACGAGTGACCGAATCAAAAGGATGGTCAAAACTTGAAGATGTGCCGGAGGTCTATTGGGACAAGTTTATGCCGGATATCACAAGATTTGAAGGTGTCGATGCGTATCTCCACAAGACGAAACAAAATGGCACTCAAATAGAAGAGGCTCTCTACTTCCATCCAGTCAAATTCGTGAAGATCAATATGCGTGGCTCAATTGACACTACATGGCCATCACTGAATCACGGAATCTTTGATATGGTCAACGTGGGTAGTTGCGATCCGAAGACTGAGTGCCTCAAGAGTACCTACCACATTGAGAAGGGTAATCTAGTTTGTCAGGACACTTTCACCATGGATGGAGGACAAAAGATGTTTGTGAAAACTGTCTACTACATTCCAGCCGAAGCATTTATTTGAATGTTACCTTTTTTTTTGTTGTGCTCTGTTCTGTTGATTTCTTTCTTTTTTTTGTACTAATTAATTGTTCTTGGAATAAATATTCGAAATACACATCCATCGTTCTCATGAGATTAGCAATCTGGGGGATCTGTTAGCACCTCACAAATAAGTTGTCTGTCAGTTGTCAGTCTTCTAAAGTGTTTTTCCCGGGAGGCAGGTTTCTAACGTTGGGATTACCGTACAAATGTACATAGGCCAGTTTCTAAAGTGTTCTTGTCGGGGACCAATAGGATCCAGGTAACACATATCTACATACACACATACAGGCCATTGTCAGCGATGAGCCCAGGCCTCTGTCGTATCTACCCGCGATCCAAGATAAGCTCTTATTGAATAAAATAGATTATGTTGAATGAAGAAATCAATGTTATGTAAAATACACTAATCGAATTATTAATTCTTAACAATACTACACACATGACAATTGTGGTGAGGACTCGATACGGAAAGAAACAGAGTAAAGTTTATGCTCAAGTGCCGAGGACCGCTTTCAGATCACTCTCATCATTTGAATACCTATTTCAACGGATTTACATGGATCACCTATTTCTCAGTCATACTTACAACAGGAAACTACCAAACATTCTCAACAGATTTCCATATGTGAGCAATTTTATGAAATTCTGAGATTTAGGATAACAGTTTTGTTTCAGGTCCACCCTCTGTTTTAGTAAAAATGTGAAATCCTCATCGACTAGAAAAATGAGTTCTGAATGGGACAATCAGCTGAAAAGTTAGGTACCTTAAAAAAGATAACCAATGGTATATCTAAAAAATTATCATATTGAGAACTAACATTCAATCATGTCTTACTATTATATAAGTAATCATCACATGGGCTCAAAAAATGTTTCGCTTTCAAACTGCTAGTTTCAATAAAAACTCCCTCATCCTTCTATTATCGCAAGGATGTAGACACTGTCATCGACTAGTAGGGCAGAGCAAATACCTTAGATTCCCCAGAAGCCAAGAATATCTTATCTAAAATCTTCCAAAGCCAATGGTTTCCAGGGCGGAGCAAACAATGCCCGCATACATCAATCTTAGCAACGATAGAACCTTCTAGATCCCCAGGAGCCAAAAAAAGAAGCTCCACCCCCCCCCCAAAAACCCGTATAAAAGGAGCAAGATGGACAGCTATATACCATTTTCTTCGTTTGTATCTCTGTTTTTTTCTTCTTCTATTCTTTTACAAAATTTTCCACTTTTGAAATTTCAGGTATGTCCACTGAATCGTTGGACCAACTGTCCGACCTCAGCCTCATCTCCGACGGCAGCTACCACTCGGATTCGGATCAGGATGAAATGGAACAGATGCATCAGGAGATACCGAAGCTTTTCGTCGGGCGGGAAAAGAAGCAGAACAGGGGAATAAATGGAATAGATGCGGCACACATTAGTCTGTTGCTCCTCCCCGTCATTCTCGTACTTTTAGTTGCTTGTCTGAATAGACAAATTCCCAATCAAACCACTGAAAGTGCACCAACCGTCACTAACACCACCAACACAAATGGCACTTTCAATTCAATTGAATACATGAGAACTTTTGGCGAAAGACGAATGATGAAAACGAGTGAAATCTTGGGAGACCAGGAAAAGCTGGCGAAAGCTCAACGAGCGGTGGAATCAAAGGAATGGTCGACACTTAAAGATGTGCCGGAGTACTACTGGGACAAGTTTGTACCGGATATCACAAGATTTGAAGGTGTGGATGCGTATCTCCACAAGACGAAGCTGAATGGTACACGAGTGGAAGAGGCACTATACTTCCACCCAATCAAATTTTGGAAGATCAGTGAGAATGGGACCATCGACACTTCATGGCTATCACTAAATGGGGGCATCTTCTATGCCCACAACGTCGGAGGTTGCATTCCAGAGCCTGATAGTAAGTGCTACAAAGGTACCTACAGTATTGAGAAGGGTGATCTAGTTCTGAAGCACACTTTCACCATGGAAGGAGGACAGACGATGTTTGTGAAAACTGTCTACTACGTTCCAACCGAAACATTTATTTAAATCTAACCTTTTTTGCTGTGCTCTGTTCTGTTGATTTCTTTCTTCTGTTGTATTCATTAATTGTTCTTGGAATAAATCTTTGTAATACACATCCATCGTTCTCAAGACATTAGCAATCTGAGGGATCTGTTAGCACCTCACAAATAAGGTTTCTGTCAGTTGTCAGTCTTATAAAGTGATCTTCCCGGGGACCAATAGAATCTTGGCCACAAATATCTACATACAGACATACATGCCATTAGCAGCAATTAGCACAGGCCACCGTCGTTGGCTCAGAATCTATGAAGAGCTAGGGCGGAGCAAACACATTCCTAGGAGCCCAGAAAGAATCTCCTCCCCCAAAAAACTGGTATAAAAAGAGCAATGATTTTTGGTAGTCAGCCATCTTTTTCCTTCATTTTCTTGTTCTGCCGTTTACCTCGTTTCCCCAAATTCGACATTTCAGACATGTCCACTGAATCGTTGGAAAAACTCTCAGATGTCAGCGACATCCGCAACAACCACTCGGATTCGGATCATGATCAAATGATGGTACTCGTCCGGCGAAAAAACCAGTTGGAACGTGAAAGAGATGCGTTTATACTTATTACGATGATCCTCCTCGCCATGTACTTAGTCACAGTACCTCTTCTGATGAGAAACGTTTTCAATCAAACCACTGAGAACGCCCCAACCATCACCAACACCACCAACACAAATGGTATCTTCAATCCAATTGAATACATGAGAACTTTTGGCGAAAGACTAATGATGAGAACAAGCGAGGTCTTCCAAGACCAGGAAAAACTGGCCAAAGCGCGACGAGTGGTGGAATCAAAGGGATGGTCGCGTCTCTCAGATGTGCCGGAGTACTACTGGGACAAATTTATGCCGGATATCACAAGATTTGAAGGTGTGAATGTGTATCTACACAAGGCGAAGCTGAATGGCACCCGAGTGGAAGAGGCTCTCTATTTTCACCCGATCAAGTTTTGGAAGATCAGTGAGGATGGCTTTTTCAGCAACTTTTTCGAGAGAATCGATATGTGGAGCATGAATGACACTACATGGCCATCACTGAATCATGGCATCTTTGATATGGCCAAAGTGGGTAGTTGCGACCCGAAGACTAAGTGCCTCAAGGTTGTCTGCAAAATTGAGAAGGGTGATCTATTTTTCGAGCACACTTTTACCATGGAAGATAGACAGAAGATGATTGTGAAGACCGTCTACTACGTTCCAGCAGACCAGATTATTTAAATGTGTTGTTCTGTTGATTTTTCCTTCTGTTGTACTAATCGATTGTTCTTGGAATAAATCTTTGTAATACACATCCATCGTTCTCATGACATTAGCAATCTGGGGGATCTGTTAGCACCTCACAAATGAGGAGTCTGTCAGTTGTCAGTCTTCTAAAGTGTTCTTCCCGGGGGGCAGGTTTTTAACGGCTTAGGGATCTAGTCCAAATGTACACAGACCAGCTTCTAAAGTGTTCTTCCCAGGGACCAGTAGAATCTTGGCAACAAATATCTACATACACACATACAGGGCATTAGGAGCAATTAGCAAGCTCTATTGTCATATCGAGCCCAGAATCTGCGATTAGCTCTTTTAAATGCAATAGATTATGATGGATAAAGAAATCGATGTTATGTAAAATACCGGAATCTAATTATCAGTAGTTAACAATGCTAAAAACTTTACAATTGCGGTAATGAGTCGATAAGGAAGGAAGCAATAGCAGCTTTAACATAATACTAGTGCCAAGGACCGCCTGAAGGCCCGTCATCATCTGGGTACCCATCTCAACAGAGTTTCATAAATTACCTATTTCTCAGCCAGACTTAGAACAGACTTAGAACAAACATTCTCCACAGATTTCCATATGTCGGCCATTTTTCTGAAATTCTGAGATTTAGGATCAGAGTTATGTTTCAGCTCCACCCATCGCCAAGCCATTGTTCAGACCACCATCAATGTACTATCTAATCCCTGTAGGTCTATCTCATTTGTAAATCTTCCCAAGCAAATGGTTCCCACCAACGACTAGGGCGGAGCAAATAATACATTGATCTTAGCACCCATAGAACCTTCTAGATCCCCAGGAGCCAAAAACAAGAGCTCCACCCCCAAATAACCGGTATAAAAGGAGCAAGATGGACAGCTATACACCATCTTCTTCGTTTGTATCTCTGTTTTTGTTTTTCTTCTATTCTTATTCAACGTTTCCCACTCTTTACGTTTCAGGTATGTCCACTGAATCGTTGGACCAACTATCCGATCTCAGCGACATCTCCGACTGCAGCTACCACTCGGATTCGGATGAGGGTGAAATAGTGAAAGTCGTCCGGCGGAAGAAGAAGCAGGAAAGCGGAATCGATGCAGACGATGTAGTGTGCATTATTTTGATGCTCCTCATCATCATGCTCTCCGTTATCGGTGGTTTCATAGTTGTAGAAGTTGTTTTGAGAAAACCTATTCAAAAAACTGAAAGCGCACCAATCATCACCAACACCAATGACACCTTCAATACAATGGAGAACATGAAATTTCTGGGCGAAAGACGAATGATGAGAACGAGTGAGATCCTAGAAGACCAGGAAAAAGTGGCCAGAGCGCAACGAGTGGCCGAATCAAAGGGATGGTCGCGTCTCGCAGATGTACCAGAGTACTATTGGGACAAATTTATGCCGGACATCACAAGATTCGAAGGTGTGGATGCGTATCTCCACAAGACGAAGCAGAATGGCACCCGAGTGGAAGAGGCTCTCTATTTTCACCCAATCAAATTTGTGAAGATCAGTAAGGATGGGTTAATCAACAATTTTTTCGAGATGATCAATATGCGGAGCTCGATTGGAACTACATTGCCATCACTGAATCATGGCATTTTTAATATGGCCAACGTGGGTAATTGCGATCCAACGACTGAGTGCTACAAGAGTACCTACAAATTTGAAAAGGGCGATCTAGTTTTCGAGAACACTTTTACGATGGAAGGAGGAAAAAAGATGATTGTGAAAATTGTTTACTACGTTCCAGCAGACCAGTTCATTTAAATGTGTTGTATTGTTAAATTTTCTTTCTGCTGTACCAATTGATTGATTGTTCTTGGAAAATAAATGTTTGTAACACACATCCATCGTTCTCATGACATTAGCAATCTGGAGGATCTACTGCTGTTAGCACCTCACAAACAAGGTGTCTGTCTGTTGTCAGTCTTCTAAAGCGTTCTTCCCGGGAGACAGGTTTCTATGGCTTTGTGATCACCGACAAATGTACTGTCGAAAAAATAAAGTTTCGACAAGGATTTCAAAAAAAAATTCGCGGGCTGGAACACGCAAGCGCATAAAGTTGAGGGCGGAGCTTAAATCTGCAAGCGGCGCGGTTCTTAATTTGAAAAAAACAACTGAACTTAGAAATGCGGCGATTGCAGTTTAAGCTCCGCCCTCAACTTTATGCGCTTGCGTGTTCCAGCCCGCGAATTTTTTTGAAATCCTTGTCGAAACTTTATTTTTTCGACAGTACATAGACCAGTTTCTAAATTGTTTTTTTCCCGGGGACCAATAGAATCTTGGTCACTTTCTCCTGATCTAGAGTAAACATAGAAGCGATTCGCAGGGCTTACTAGGGAAGGCATTTAGGGAACAGTGGAGTTATGGGACGTGACCTATATCATTGGAAAGCTGAAAAAACGCCGATTTCAAATGTATATTCAGGTCACGTCCTATAACTCCACGGTCACCTGAAAGCCTTCCCTAGTTAGTCTACGGCTTTGGAGTCATCTTTCCTTATCTACATACTGCAAACATAAACCATTTATAAACCATTTATACTCTCCTTTTGATTGCATCTCACATTTTTAGTCGAAAACTAAATTTTTGCCTGTGACAAGTCTATATTTTAATCCAAAAAATTATATGGTATAAGAAATATATGTTCTGTAGAATACATATATGGGCTCACATAACTACAAACATTTCTTTATTGGGGGAGAAGCTAAAGGTTAAAAGACGGTAAAAACGGTACAAAAAACCTAAACTTAAAAATATGAATTTTCAGATCACTCTCATCATTTGGGTTCCAATTGATTTCCACGTGGTAGCAATCAAGCAGATTCACTCCCGAACATTCCAAGATCCCATCTAGAAATTGTGTTTCAGCTCCACCCACTACAAAGTCGTAACAATTTATGTGCGCTATCTAATCCTTTCACGTTTTTCTTATCTAAAATCTTGCAAAGCCAATGGTTCCCAGAGCGGAGCAAACAATACATCCATCCTAGCACCTATTAAACCTTCTAGATCCCCAGGAGCCAAAAAAGAAGCTCCACCCTCACCCAAAACCCGTATAAAAGGAGCAAAGAGACCACGTCGTCTTCTTATATTTTTGCTTTCTCTCTTCAATCTCGGTACTCTTGTTTCTCCCTCTAACAAGTGCTGAAATTTCAGAAATGTCTAACGAATCTTTCGACCATCTCTCGGATGTCTCGGACCTCAGCGACGTTTCCTTCGACTCGAATCAAGATGAAATGGAAGATCCTGCTCTAACAGCTCCAACAAAGCAACGGGAAGACGTAGACCAGAAGAAACTTCTGTTCTCCATTATCGTGTTCACTGCTTTCTTTCTTATGGAAGCTTCCAATCTGAATAAAGCGACTCCAGTCACTACCACGACCATCAATACAACCTTCGATGCCACCTCCTACCGTTTAACTCTCAGAGCCCGTCAAATGCAGCAAAGGACCAAACTATTCGAGAACCAGGAGAAAATTGCCAGAGCACAACGAGTGATGCAATCAAAAACGTGGTCGAAACTCGCGGATATTCCAGAATACTACTGGGACAAGTACATCCCGGACCCAACTCGCTTCGAAGGCGTCGAGATGTATCTTCACATGACGAAGCAGAATGGCACACAAATTGAGGAGGCACTCTACTTCCACCCAATCGAATTTTTGAAGGGCGGTGAGGAAGGGGTTATCATGATTTCATATCCATCTCTGAATGAGGATTTCTTCGATATGTCTCGCAAGAGTTGTTACAGAATTGAGAAGGGGGATCTAGTTCTGGAGCACACTTTTGTTATGAAAGGAGGACAGAAGATGTTTGTGAAAACCGTCTACGTCCTTCTAGTGGACAGTATTCTTTGAATTTTTGTTGTGCTGTGCTGTGTTCTGTTGATTTTTCCTTTCTTTTCCTTCTGTTGTACTTATCGATTGTAATACAAATTTATCGTTCTCATGACCCTAGCAATCTGGAGGATCTTCTGTTATTAGCACATCACAAATAAGGTGTCTGTCAGTTGTCAGTCTTCTCAAGTGTTCTTCCCGAGGGGCAGGTTTCCAAAGGCTTCGGGATCAACGTACAAATATATATAGGAAATTTTCTGCTTTTTCCCAGGGACCAATAGTATCTTGGCCACTTTTTCCAATCTAGAGTAAATATAGAAGATTAGCCGGTACTTCTGTTATCTCGAGTTCTAAATCTGGACTATTTTATCATATTTTGGGTTTCTCCGGGACATTTAACACATACTTGTGAGCGCCCAACTCGGTTGAAAGTATCCTGAAAATTTCAACTAAATCAGCAATTTCATGATGTTGAGATTCCCTTCTCAGGCATAAGAAAACCAATAGTTCCCAAAAGTGCAGTTTCGAAAACTAATCACTTTATTACAATTTTCACATAAACTACTCCCATTGCTCATTCCCAACAAAAGATTTGATACACAGCTTCATGGATTCCGTTGACATCATCTGAAAGTCCGCTTTCTTCAAAACTTCTTGAAAATCTTTGAATGATTCCAACTTTTGCAGATAAAGATTCTGAAAACAAGATTTTGATTGGGCTAACTATAAATTTTTACCAAGTAACGATGAAGATCATGTCGAAGTGCAAACAAAAACTTTTTCGCAGACACTTTGAGATGAGAATATTCATGGATAAGTTGACGCTCACAATATATTTGAACATTTCTCAGTTTGAGGTATTGAGCCATTTGAATCACAGCGTCAAGAGTGGTGGCTGCAAAACTTTACATAGATAGTAATATCAAAGGGATTTAATCTGCTACCACTACAATGCATATGCACTCCGTGTGCCATTTGAACACAAATATTGAGTAGTTGCATATCAATATCAGCTGACAACGTCACACGACTATCCGTATATGGTATACATCTTGCAAATTGTGATGAATGGAATACTAGGAGCTGAAAGGAGAAAAATTATCTAAAATTTGGACTAAAAAGAGGTGACTCTTAAATACTATACCTACCTGCTTATTACATTCTATAATCTGATCACTATTCTTTTTCGCCAACAATATTGACTGCTTAGCATCCTTTGCATCGAACAAGTTATCATGGAAGTTGAAGTACCAGACATTTTGTTCACAAACCGCGTAGGCATAAACACCGAATTTGAGTTTCAGGTTCCCATTATTAATCCATCCTTCTTCTTCATCGAAAATGTTCAACAGAGAGAAGCCGTCAATCAAAAAATACTCTTTGCCCAGTTCAAATACCCATTCATTTTCAGAAAATGCATTGTTTTCTTCATCTCGGTTGACAATTTCCATACAACAACGAGCTCTGACTGTTGTTTCATTGGAGTTTAATGGTTGCAGAGACAACAGTTTAATGGTTGCAGAGACGACACATGTATCTCCATGTCTGCTTAAATAGACGTTGAACTGACTGAAATCAGTCTGTTTTTGTGCCTGTTTGTCATCGAGCACTTACCATTCACAAAAACCTGCAACTGGTGAAATTTGATCAGAAGTGGAATATAATCCTTGATATTCAGGTGGCTTCAGTTCAACATTCATTTTGATTGGGTCTAAAAATGGATCTTGGTGCTAAAGATATAAGTTTGGGCTTACATTTGTAGTAGTCGGTTGTCATTTTGAACAGTAATAAAATAAAAAATGATTGATAATGCCAAGTATTATTTGGAGCAGCAAGGTTGAACAAGGGCACGTAAGAAATAGAAATTAAACACACTCCACTAAATTTGGAAACCAATTTGAAGTTAAATTTAAGTTTTTCAATTCGCTGTTTTGTTGTGGCATTTCAATACGCAGCTTAAGCGACCAGTCAATTTATGTCAGTTTCCCCCTATTTTTTATCAGTTTTTCAAACAAAGGTTTTTTTTGAATTTCGCGCTAAATTTTTTTCGTTAATTTTAGCAGTGCGCGGTTGATTATAGTTCTCACTCCAAGGCCACGTGCTCTAGCATCCGAAGCTTGACTTATTTGAGTGTAGCAATCAGTTATTCGGTAAACTCTCAGTTTTGATACCTATTTATAATTTTTTGCGTCTAAGTTTACGTTTTTTTAAATAATGTACGGTCTACTAGTACGAAATTCAGAACAGTGTGCGTCATCTTATGTCTGAAAGAGACATCAATGTTTTCAAGTTTACCTTCATTCTGTAGATCAAATCTAGGTCTCCATTTTTGTAGTTGACCATTTTTTGATAGCTCCGCCCACTTTTGAGATACGAGGCTGCAAAAATGCTAGGAGGGGAGAGGGTGCCGAGAAGCGAGAGTGTCTGGCTGCCTGCGTCTCTTTCTTGCAGAGATATCAAAAAGTGATCAACTATAAAGTTGTATAGAATTTTACGCTGATCATTTTTGCAGTTGACCAATTTTTAATAGCTCCGCCCACTTTTGAGGTATGCGACTGTAAAATACAGTAGGGAAGATAAGATAGGCCCTACCTTTGAGATCCGTTTAGCAGTGTTAAAATGGGCAATAGTTTGGAAACGGGATAGTTTTGAAAGTTAGCGTTTTTCAATATTTTTACCAAAATTCAGCAATTTTCTGGTGTTAAACTCTTATTTCTTGACGAAAATGACTGAAAAAACGATAAATTTTATTTCAAAAAATTCATTTATGTATAAATATATACAAATAACAACCCGTAAACACATGTGATCTTCAGAAATGAAAGAAAGCAACCAAAATTATTCAAAAAAAATCTAGAACTTCTCATCATTATTGTTATGATATCCTATATCTTTGACATGGATCGTAGTAGGGAGATGATGGGTAGACGATGTCGTTGAGTCAGTGATTTTCACACTTTTGGTTCTGAAAAAATCAAAAGTTTTTCAGTTTTTTTCTGAAATCGACAAAAACAATATACCTGCAACTTCCAGCGACCTCCTCAAAGAACGACAAGAAAACCGGCAAAACGATGAGACCATGAATAAGCCCGAAAGTACAAACTAGAACGACAGTCTGGAAAAAGTTTTCGGTGAGATTCTGAATACCAATGGAAAGCTCAAGATGTGAGGATTCAGAATCTGCTTTTAAAATTCTTGTAGCTCACAAACTGACCGAGATACGATGACATGTAACTCGGCTAGTTTTCAACCTACGAAAAGTTTGAAAACGGATTCAGAATCCTCACGTCTTCAGCTTTTTGACGACGTGAGGATTCTTGCTCACCTTCAAAAACACCAATCCCAAATACGATGGAGCAATCACAATCGGGCTCATCGCAATCATTGTGCTCAGTCCACCCTGAAGAGTTGGCCATCCGATATGAGTGAAGACGTGCTCCAACTTTTGACGGGCAGTCTGCAACAAAATTTTTAAAAAATATGAATTTTCGTTAAAAAATACTAAAAATGTCACTTCATGTTTAAGAAAACTTCGCCATTTTTCTAGGCCTGGCGCGACTTTGACGCGTTTTTAAAATTTTCAAGTCTATAAGAAATTCAAAATATCTGGTGCGTTTTTACTTGTTTCAGAGCGGAAATCACTCTGAAAATGAGCAATTTCTACCAAATTTTTACATTTTCTATTAGTTTTAAAGAATCTGGCGTGCCTTTGACGCGTTTTTATTTGATTTAGAGCGAAAATCAGCCTGAAATAACTTCAAAATCACAACAAATTTGTCGAAATTTCGGAAAAAAAACGAGAGAAAACCGCCAAAATAGTCGATATTCTGTCTAAAACGCGTCAAAGGCGCGCCAGACAGGACTGGCACGCGTTTTAACTTGTTTTGGAGCGGAAATCACTCTGAAAATGAGCAATTTTTATCAAATTTTCACATTTTCTATTGATTTTAAAGAATCTGGCGCGCCTATGACGCGCCTTTGACGCGTTTTACCGAACATATCAAAATTACTCACCGGCTTGTCAACTTGATAATAGTGATAGCTGATGTGTGCACTAATATCAACTGAGAATCCAATAGACATCAATAAAGACGCAGTGGACACTGGATCCATGCCAACTCCCCATAAAGAGAGGAATCCAAAAACTCCAAAATTGACAGAGAAAAGGGCAAAGACAGCAGCGAATATGGAGACGACATCAGGGATGAATATGAGAAAAGTGAGACCCATACAGATCACTTCCGAGATTACTGTATTCCAAATGTTGTCCACCATATCCACGGTTTGATCTACAAAGTTGGAGCGCTCGGTGTACGGGTAGACTTCGAGTTGCGGGTATTTCGCGGCGATTCTTCTGGAAATTGAATTAATTTTTGGGGGCCGATGAAAATGTTTTTCAATTCCTTACCTCCAATCAGAAACCACTGGATACATTTCATTATACCTAACCACTGTGGTAAATCCAGTAGAGAAAACGAAACTTTGGAGACAACTCGGCAAGTTCTTCTCACAATCCTTCTCAGAGTATCTGATCATTGGCTTGAAATGAGAGGCGGAGTTTAGGAAGTTGGGGAGATCAGTGTAGGTGAAGTTGACAGCCTTATGGGTTTGACTGTCCGAGAAGTTCCCAGAAATCTCGAAATCTTCTTCAGAATCCTCATAAAACGCTAGGAAATCTAGGTAAGATTGCAGCCAACAAATCGTAGATTCCTTTCCATAGCTATACTTTGCAGCCTCGAAATCTTTTATCAGATTCTGAAGGTTTTCCAGATTTTCTGGTTTTCTCAGATCCCCCGGTTGTTTAACAAGCACTGCCACTGACTGCATTTCCTTCATTATGATATCCGCTACCTTTTTGTATTTCACAATTCGAGACTTTTGATCTGCCATTTTTTGAATTGATAAGTCGGTTTCCATTGTGAAAATTCCGTAGACTGAGAGATACCAGTAGCCGAGGAGAATCGAGATTGTGAGAATTCTCATCCAATATGTGCCGATGATAGCTGGAAAAATCAACATTTTGAGATGGATCTGCCTAGAAATTTTGTCAGTGTAACCTCGTTTTTTTTTCAGTAATTACATCTACAGTACCTACAGTAACCTGTCCTTGAACTACAGTATCCAAGAAAACACAAAAGTGATCAAACACACCAAGTCTTGAAATCGGCAAGAAACAGTCCTTAACTTCCTAATCAGAATTTTCAAACTCTATTTTCTATTCCAGAAGTTTCTAGTTGAAATTTCTGAAAATTTCCAAATCTAGCCGGTTTTTGACCGAAAACAGCTCGAAAATAGATAAAAAACTTGAAAATTTGGGAAATTTTGACCGAAAAATGACGAAATCAAAATTTACCGTTCTCGATCGTTTTTGATTCAAAACTTTCAATTTTTACTTATTTTTGCTTGAATCCAGGAACTACAGTACCCAAAGTTTGTCAGTGTACTTTGTCAGTGTAACTTTTTTCTACCCCTTACCTGCCAACTGATGCCACATCTTCTCCGACCATTCCGATAGCCTTCCTATGAATTCGAAAGTTTTCTCTTCCTCCATTTTTCCCAACTCCTTGTACTCTTTCGGCGCGGTGATAGCAATGATAGCTGGGAAGATCACGAGTTGGTAGATATAGCAGACAACACTGGCTACTGAGGAGTAGATGGCGAAGGTCTGGAGAATACAGTATATAAATTTGTCAAAATGAAGCCACTACTTACCTGAAGAACCGGAGTAGTCGACAGCACTCCATTTCCAAAAGAAACCAAATTTGTCACTGTAGTAACTGTCATCGAGCACCCAGCATCTTGCACCGTTAACGCAAGTCTCTCGGGTATCTCCAAATTCTTGTCCGATCTGTGCCAAGCTGCCAGGATGATAAAAACATCGTCGATTCCAATAGCAATGACCAGGAATAGAGTACTAACAATGATACTTTGAAAAGCTAGACCTGTCGCTGACACCATTCCTACTGTAGTGAGACCAGAGAGCACCGGGATAAGGGCTCCGAGGCAGGCTTCAAGGGGCTTCGATTCGCTTCTACGGTATCTCAACGAGCAAACCACCAGGAATGCACACAAGATGGCAAGAGCCACTGACAACCAAGGCGCCGTCTCGTTTCCCAACCTCTTCACCTCCTTGGCCACCAAATTATCACTAGCCACCTGTCCATGAATCAATCTATACTTTCCAGAATCATAGACGAGCTTCACAATTTCATTCTCGAAATCTGTCATGGGTTTGATTGTTGGATTTGTCAGGAAAAACCTGAGAATCACTGATGAGAAGGATAGAATCTGATGGGTGTCTGGGTCGGTCTTGACTCCATACAAATTATTGGCGAGGAGCATTTTATGGCCAAGGATTTCTGTGGATGGGTAGGTCAACTCGAAGGAATCCGTTGAGTTTGACTCGAAAATATCCATCAACGCGAAAAATGCGTCGTTCTTCTCACAGTACGGCTCACACATATCTCCGTAAGTTTGGACATGTCCGGAAGTGGTGACACTCAAGTCTTCAACAATTTCCTTGGAGATTCCAAGGAGTTGGTGGCGGTATGCAGGTCGGAGAAGGTTGCCTTTATCAGAGGCTTGGAGGAGGACCTGGAAAACAAAAAGTAGAAATATTTAGTTTGAACCGGTACCCTCAAATCTACAGTACCCCAAAGTTTGTCATTTGGTCATTGTATTTGGTCAGTGTACATTGTCAGTGTAACTTCATTTTTACAGAAACTGCCCCTACAGGGAGGAGAGAGGGGTAATGGGTGACACACTTTAAAAGTCGCGGATCAAAAAATCAAGGGAGTGGTCGGGTTCTCTTGAGGAGAAATATGTAGTTTGAGTTGGTCAGTGTATTTGGTCAATGTATTTTGTCAGTGTACTTTGTCAGTGTAACTTTTCTTTGTAGTAGTTGTACCTACAGTACCATCTACTATTACAGTACCTACAGTAACCTATCCTTGTACTACTGTACCTTTCAGTCGTCTCTACCTTATGACCTCTCTGTCACAGTACAAGAACCAACAGTGCTCATAAGTCTACAGTACCCTCCAGCCTAAAGTTGGTCAGTGTATTATTAGGTCACTGTATTTTGTCAGTGTACTTTGTCAGTGTAACTTAATTTTTCAGTAATTGCACCTACAGTATCTTCCATTCCTGTCTTCTCAGCTAGTCGCGATATATCCGATTTTTCATCGAACACGTTCCCTATAAACTACAAATCCCCATTCTAGACTGTGATATCATGGGGACACAAGAAAACACAAAAGTGATCACAGACACACACCAAGTACACTTTCTTCTCCACTGACCACTAACAACATTAACAGATCACTGTGTAACTGTACCAAGTGAATCACTGAATTAGGCGGATATCTGTTGGGGGATTTTGACGTCAGAAGAATCAGAGATCTTAGGAGGGGGAGTACTGTAGTTAGGAAGGGAATCGGAACTCAAATACTTCAAAAGTTTTAAAAAATTATAGAATGCCGTCAAATCGTTGCTGAGTTACAGTGCTTTTAATATTTCTAGACGCAATTACTGTAAAAGTAAAGTTACACTGACAAAGTATGTACACTGACCAATTACACTGACAAACTTTGGGTACTGTAGGCTCATAAATCTTCTTTTACCCTACTTCATTAGTTTTGTGTATTCTTTATGATGATCACAGTACCCTTACAACACTAAAAATCTCAAAAATCCCACATTTTTTATCCAAAAATCATAGAAAACTGTCGAAAACCTATCGAGTTATCGCACTTTAAAGATTTCTAGCATTCCAGCTGGATCCTATAGCCTGGATTACTGTAGTACCACTGGATTACTGTACTTTTAGTTTCTTCAATGTAAAGGTGTGGATTCCTATTTACAGTACTCATAAATCTACAGTACCCAAATTTTGTCAGTGTACTTTGTCAGTGTAACTTTATTTTCCCAGTTATGCACGTAGAGTATCCCCCGACACCTTCCCGAATAATCTATCTTAGACACCTTTTTTCTATTTCTCCCCCCCCTATCAATCTCTCCCAAAACAAGTTCCCCCCCCTCTCCGCTGTCCTTTTTTTCTTCATTTACAACTTTGTGTAGTGTAGTTATTGTAGTCTCCCCCTTTATACCTACCTCAATCATGTGAAGTGTACCATTTTGTCGCAGGAATTCGAAAAACATGGATCCCTCACGATGGCTGGGCGAGTCATGAGCGGTGAATGTGACACGAGCGTTGTTGATCTGAAAGTAGGGGAGGATGGACGTATGTAAAATAAGAAAATAAGAAAAATTTGTAAATGATGTCATTCTGGAAAATAAACATCGTAGTAGTTCGTTGAGTTGGATCTATTTTCTTTTGGGAAATCGTTTCAAAAATCAGAAATCAAGTTTTTGATCCTACATTAGTTTTTCAGAGGAAGTTGTCGACTAAAGTAAGGAAAATTGGAAAATCGCAAATTTTAACGTTTTTTTACGGAAAACGAGAGAAATATTGAAATTTAGCGGCGTTTTCAGTTGGAAAAATGGATTTTTCGACCGAAAAAATGGGATTTTTGTACGATTTTAGAGAATTTCGTGATTGTATTTTGTCAGTGTATTTTGTCACTGTAACTTTGTTTTCACAGTAAGTGCATCTATAGTAATTTCCGCTCTTACAGTACCTACAGTAATTAGGCCATTTCTTGTCGAGAACTTCCCGTCTAGTCCCAAACCGGCTCTTACCTGATGAAACCTCAAAAATCCTAAACACGAGAAGGCGGTGACCATTAGTAGAGCAGCAATACATTTCCTTGGATGTGTACCGATGAAAAATCCAACTTTGTAGAAGAATTTCCGCATGTGGACCTCATATTTGGCGGTGGGTAGCCGCATGGTTAGATCTGGAATGCTTTAGAGAATTTTATTATACATTTGGTCATTAGAAACAAGTCAGTGGTCAAAAGTTTGAAAAAAGAACAATTTACTCAAATTGGGCAATCCTCAGACCAAGAAATCAACCGGCGCGGACTCCAAAAAAACAGTCCTACCCAAATGATTTCTCTGATCTTCAAAAGATACATTTTAACGGAAAAGGGGAAAGGGGGCGGGGCGCTATGATAAGGACACAAAATAGAACACACAGTCACGTTGCGGGAAGGTGATAAGATGATGATAATGAGGGGGAAGGATGTAGGCTATAGTTATGAAAGGATAAGGAGGGAGAATCTTGTGATTCGAATTTTAGAGATTTCAGGCTTATCGGAGATGGACGGTACAAAAAATACTTTAAAAAATGAGGTGTTTTGTCTGAAAATCGTTTGTTTTGGCAATAAAGTTTAGATGATTTGGAATGTTCTCGAATCGTTTTCAGTATCTGTTTGAATGTCCAAAAATCCAAAAAAAAACTGGATTTTCACAGAAAATTGTATGATTTTAGTCTGGAAAATCTGAATTCCGAATTGAAATATACCACCTGAGCTAAGAAAATTACGAGTTTCAATTGGAAACCTAATTTCAGATTCTAACCGAAAATTGTAAAGTTTTGGCACAAAAAATTCCGAATCTCATCATGAAATAAGGCATTTAAGCATTAGAAAGTACGAAAAAAAGTTTGAGATTTAGATTTTTGCATAGAAATTTCAATTTGGACAAGAAACGTCCAGAAAGTTACAATTTTCAACTAAAATACATTAATTTTTGACTTAAAACAAAGTTTGAGGTTTTTCATTTGAGAATAAACGACCAAAGCTTTAACCAGAATCTCAAATTTCAATCTCAAAACACCGAGAAACTTTGAAATCTCGATTCAAGGTTAAGAATTTCACCTAAACAAGCTTATAGACAAACTTTTGAACTAGAAATATATATTTTTACGAAATAATTAAATGCTAAAACCTTCCTCTAGAGGGATGCCCCCACAAAAACTACACCAGGTACAACAAATGTCCGTCTCTCTCTCTTTTTCTAAATGAAATCACAAGTTGTTCCCCCCGTCACCTAAATAAGAGAAAACAAGACGAAACAGTTATTGTGGTCACTCCTTTTCTCTATTGTTCATTATGATGATGTCAATAGTTTTAACACAACAAACAGAAGAACAAGAAGATTGAATTGTTCTGGAAGATTCTTTTAGAAGAGACAATGACAATTAGTTGCCTAGGCTCCGCCCCCTTTTTGACCCCCTGAGGACAAACCGACACACAGTCAGAGTTGACGGAACAGGGGGATAAGTAAGTACAAATGAAGTGCGGAAGGAAGGAGAGAAGATGCATAATTAATAGGCGTGAGAGATTTCAAGGTTAAGTGTGAATTGGGGAGAGAGAGACCATAACAATATCTAATTTATTGTTGTCTCATATTAAATTTTTGGGCGAATTCGAATTCGTCAGGTAAAGTGCAACAACAAATGTTGAGAGATCAGAACACAGTGTTGGGAGGAAAGGAAGAATTCATTACTATCATAGCAAAACGTGCAAATTTCGGACCTGACCTGTGTTCTTTTATTCTAAATTGTTATTTCCCCAAGTTGGCATTGTAAAAAAGTGACCTCTCAAGTATTGGGCTAGACGGTTAACACACAAAATGATATCTGGGCAAGTGTCTCGCTGAACATGGTCTGGTGACTCATTTGATGGATTTGAGATCTCTGGATAGTGAGAGGATCTCAGTAAAAATCGAGTAAAAATGGAACAAAATCCATGAAAAACTTGAAAATCTGAGGCATTTTGATGATATTTCGGATCTACAAAGTTTGTCAGTGTATTTGGTCAGTGTAACAACTTCCACAGGATTCCATATCCTGGGATACCGTACCACTGGATTACTGTACTCTTAGTTTCTTCAAATTAAAGGTGTGGATTCCTAGTTTTGGCATAAGGCAGTAATTTACAGTACTCATAAGACTACAGTACCCAAAGTTTGTCAGTGTATTTGGTCAGTGTACTTAGTCAGTGTACTTAGTCAGTGTAACAACTTCTATTCTAGAAAATTTTTGGGCAAAAAAAAACGGGCAAGGAACAAAAAATGGGTATGGCCATTGTTACAACCAATTTTTTCAAGTAATAGCCAAACAAGATTTCCTGAAATCTTAAGATTCTGAGCGAATACCTTCAAAATGTCGGGTATTTTTGAGAAAAATGAGATGGTCCAATTCTAGCCAAGTTTCAAGTGATCACTTTCAGCCATTCTAGAAAATTTTGGGCATAAACATGCACAAATTAGTGTAACAACAAGGAAAAGTACACAAATTCTTGAATCTAGGTAGGTAATCACGGTATCTCTCTATTGGAAACAAGATGGTCATTCTATGAGAAAATGTGTTTGACCAACTTGCAAAATAAGAAATTCCTTCCACAGTATCCCATTTATATATATAGTTTTATAGACAGGAGAGATGATGGGACTAACGGAACATTCGCTGAATAAGAGAAGCATGGACGAAGGGGGAAAACGGTTTGAAGATCAGCAATATGATGGGAAGAAAAGAGATACGTCACGTGAGGGGAAACAAGGGAAATACGACACGAATCAGAATGACCAATTGGAGTGACGGAGTGTTATTGTTTGTATTTGATGAGTTTTGAGTCATCGTCTCCATTCGAATTTCAAGGATCAGAAACAATCTGAACCTAGTTGGTGGGAGGTCAAAAGGGGTATTGCGTCACAGCATTCTTGACTGTCTTGTGATGTCTAATTTTATGAGATTTAGCTGAATTCCTTCTAGTTTAAGATTCTTAAAATTTTCCGTTCAAGCTTTTCCGGTATTACTACAGTAATATACACAATTTGGCCTGTTTTCAGTTGAAAATGACCAGATAGCGTTATGGTATGAGTGATTGTCCCACAAAGTAAATTATGTAAAAACCATACAGAACAAAGGTAGACCTTCATTTTTGTAGTTGATAACTTTTTTGTACGGACACTCCCTAGAGAGTTACATATCCACAATTGCCCCATTTCAGTGCAAAATAGAGTGATTTTTGAGCTGTCTCTTTAAAACGATCATAACTCTCTAGGGAGTGTCTGTACAAAAAAGTTGTCAACTACAAAAATGAATCTTTACTATTGTTCTGTATGGTTTATAAATAATTTTCCTTGTGGGACAATCTGTCATACCGTAGCGCCAATGAACAAAGTCAAAGTCATTCGAAAGAGAGCATAGCGGTTTCTTGCTAAAGGATAATGGTATTTTTTGGTTTTTCCTCTCATATCATACTGTGAACTTAGCTAGGGTCTGACTTAGATTTGGAATCAAAAATAGTCCAACAACAAGGATACTGTAGTTTTCGTATTAAATCTTACTACAGTAACAACAAGCAATATGTGATTTAGCATACAATCAAGAACCTCGACCAAAAAATTGTGTCTCTTGCTTGAACTTTCATCTCAAATTCTCTTAAATATGCAAATCCGCCCTCCTCTTTGTATTCATTACACCTAAAGTTGCAACTTTCTCGTTCTCATTTCCACCTTTTCGTCTAGTTACAACTTGATCTACGTTTCAGTCAAATAAAAGACGCATCTGCCTCCTCATTATTCCAATTTGTTCCTCATCTTTGTGTTCCTCCTGTTTTCACCCACACGTGGTACATATTTAGGCGAATAGATGAAGAAGCTTCTCCCCCGAATTCTTCCCATTTTTTGTTCAGCGAATGTGTTAGAATGTGATCAATGGGGTGGAGTGTATTGAAGGTTCGACGAGTTAAGGGGGACTGTCTGTCTGTGTTTAGTTCGGTCCGAATGTCCAGATGTCTTTGAGAATGACTGAGAAAATCACAACAAGCCTCGCCTTTGTACCTGAAGTGAGCTTAATAATATAATAATTTATTGTACTTCTCCTGAGTTTATAATATAAATCTGTACAGTTACAAGTCTTCAAAAAACTCCATATGAGAGAACTCCACGGTATGTACATCAAACACTTTGGCGAGTTGCAGTTTCGAACGGATTTGCATTATTTCTTCCTGGAAATTTGAAAGTTTTCAATTTCCTGTCTGGCAGGTCTGAAGTAGCCATTGGTTCTGGAGGCACAAGGCGGAATGTCTGTCTGTCTGTGTGTCTGTAGGTCAGGATGTCCAGTGGCTAAGACCATTTAGATGCGATGGGCTCGTGTCTTTCATTTGTCCTTCCATTTTCTGCCTGTCTGTCTGTCTGTCTGTCTGTCTGTCTGTCTGTGAGTCCAAATGTCTTGGAGACTGGAATTCTTCCAATCTGTAATTCTATCAGTCCGAATGTCTATGTGTCTGCAGGTCCGGATGTCCAGTGGCTGAGATCTTGCACCCTTTCATTTTTTTTGTCTGTCTGTCTGTCTGTGCCAAAAACCCACCTTCAACTTCCGATTCAGCTTCAAAATCTGCGCCAGTCTCCCTGAATATCTCGGTGTCTCCTTCTCATTTACGTAATATTCATGAAGGTTGTTAGCCAGCCGTTCCAATAAATTCTCACAAATCTCTTGAGTTTCTCCTTTGAGTCTATGGCCGGCATGAGTAAGTACTAGCTCCGCAAGCATGAAGGATAGCTCCACGTCATCTGGATTCAAGTCCATCATCTCCTGGGCGTATTTGTAGGTGATGTTGGTTTCAGATGTGTCGTAGAAGCTGGAATCGATAAAAGATTACTGTAGGGTTACTGTAACAACTCACAACTGCATTTGCTGATTCGTCAACCTCGCACACCATGTCAAATCGATCTCCATATTCTTCATATCCATCACAGAGTACTCATCCCCATGGCTGAACATTACGAAGTCACCACACAACTTTTTCCGTCGACCCATCGCAGTGATGGCCAGCTTGTCAAGTCGACTCCACACATGCCAGACAGACGCCAGGATTTTTAGCTGAAAATCAAAAAATGGATTACTTGACTAGGGAATAAAGGGTACCTGCTCCGCCTGCTCTAGCCTCTGAAACTCATCAAAATAGGTGAACCATTTGGCAGCTCTTAAAAAGTCATTCTCCCAGAAAGCCATAGTTTCCGCTTCCCCATAAGTGGTTATCACTTTCACAGTGGTGTTGTGTCGCCCCTCCATTCTTCGACGTGCCAGTGCCATTTTTTGGAGAGTATTGGAGAAGTGGAACGGGGTTTCGGAACCCCCAAACAATATATTCCGTCCTTTCCCGACAAACTCATTGCAGTCAATTATCTTCTCGTAGGGATTCATTTTCAGCATATTTGGAGCGCAGGAAATGACGAAGTGAGGTCGACCAATGAATTCTTCGATTGTCTGGAAAAAATGGTCAGTGTAATTTGGTCACTGTAACTTTGTTAGTGTAGTCTAGTTAGTGCCAAAATCCGTTTGGGCATTTTTGGGTATTCTTTGAGGCATTTTTTCGGAATTTTTCGAGAATTTTCGGCTTTGGAATTTTCGGCATGACTTCTTGGGATTTTTGGCGTTTTGCGCACTTTTGGGCATGTTATGGACAGTTTTTTAACAATTTTTAGCATTTTTGACTTACTTTTAGCATTTTTGGTCATTTTTAGGTCAGTGTAATTTGGTCACTGTAACTTTGTCAGTGTAACATTGTCACTGTATTGTAGTCAATGTCGATTAGACAGTTTTGAAATTTTTGGGCATTTTGGGTGTATTGGCATTTTCGGGATTTTAGGCGGTTTTGGGCATTTTCTGAAAATTTCTTCGGAATTTTCGGAAAATTGTCAGTGTAGTTTGTTCAGTGTATTTTTGTCAGTGTAACTTTGACACTGTATTCTAGAGTCAGTGTCAATAATGTTTTTGGCGTTTTTGGCTACGTTTTGGGTATTTTTTGGGTGTTTTTGGGCATGTTTTGGGCATTTTAAAGCATTTTAGGCATTTTTTGGGATTTTTTTAGGTCAGTTTAGTTAGGTCAGTGTAACTTTGTCACTGTATTTTAGACTCAGTGTCAAAACAAGATTGGGCATTTTTTTTAGGTTTTTGCGGATTTTTGGTCTTTTTTGGCGTTTTAGGGCATTTTCGACCTTTTTGGGGCATTCTTTGGGACATTTTTTACATTTTTAGGTATTTCTGTTTCGAATACACTCACCGCTGGCATATTTTTCTCCATCACTTGAACTTTTGTCCTTATCAGATCCCTATCGAATTGGAAATCTGTAATTTTAGATTTTCACGGCGGAATGTCTGTCTGTCTGTCTGTGAGTCCGGATGTCTTTTTGTGACCCCAAAACTCACTCTGCACGCTCATTCCTACTTTATAACACTTGTCCAACCGACACTTTTTACACTGAAACCACCCATTCCCATTGAATAATTTGCAATTATTGTTCTTCTTGCACACACGGATTCCATCGTTTTGGGTGGACGCTCGTCTAAAAGAAAAATAGTTTTTTCTGAGTTTAAAATGAAAAAAAACTCACCGAAAGAATGCAGCACACGCTCGACAGCTATAGACTCCGAAGTGTTTTCCTTTGGCTGGTAGATCACAGACAGCGCATAATTTGATGGAAGATTCGGATGACGTGGAGCAGATGGAGGATTCAGGGGAGGATGAAGACGTGGTAGGGAGGAGCATCTGAAACAAAAGTTTATGAAGAAAAATCAATATTTCATCAAAAATCATGCTACAAACACGTTTTTTATCGAAAAAAAGAAAAGTAAGAGAGTAATAGAGTGTTAGACCCCCTTCTCAACAAAAGACCAACTGCAAACAATAAAGAGATAGTACACGAATCATGGAGACGCAGAGAGAACAGAGATAGGGTTTCAAGAGAAGGGGGGCAAAGGTGTACTTCGTAGTGAAAAGATAGACGGTTTGGAGAAAAAGAGAAGGAGGAGACGGAGACTATAATGTACTCTACGGAATGATTATGGGGGGAGGAGATGTCTGTCTGTGTGTCTGTGTGTCCCGAAATAATTTTATCTAATTTAGCTTAAAAATTTTCAAAATGAGGTCCAGGAATTTTAAGATAAAAACATTCAAAATCAGTGTGTTGTAAGCTTTCAGAAAAGTATAATCATACCCCTATTAAAAGCAAATTGGGTCCCACCACGAAAACTACAGTAACCCAGGTTAAATTCTATTTTCGTGGTGGGACCCGACGCGTCTTGACGAGCTAAACTCGAGTATCTAAGTTTCATTGCATTTGGAACAAAACTGACCGGGTTACGCTAGTTTTTATCTGAAACAGAGAAAAACGAGTTTATTTTCAGATACATTATGTTTTAGGCATCAACTATAAACTCGGGATGAGAAAATACAATGGTCCAAATATCGAAGACGTCGGCAATATGTTGACGTTGCCGCGTTTCTAGGATGGCTTTCTGGAAAAGTTACTTTTTTGTTTTTTTCAAAAAAAAATAAACAAAAGACTCACATTAATCCTATTATTAATTTTCATAAGCTTGGCCACTCTCCCTGCGTAGTTATGGATTTTCAGCTGTTTCCCGTAGTAGCTATGCAAATCATCCGCTAGTAATCCCATCACTTTTTCAGAGAATTCCAGAATCTCTCCTTGAAATCGTTGTCCGGCATACTGTAGACACAATTGGCATAACATATAGGATAGCTCCACGTCATTGGGTTTAAGAGCGACCATTTCATCTAGTAGTTGGTAGAGATAACTGTCATAATTGGTTTCAAGGAAACTGAAAATCAAGGAAATTGAGTGGGAATTTAGAAAGCTAGGAAGTTTCCAGCAATTTTCAGAGTCCAAAATTCTAAACCCAGAAATATGGTAATATCTCGGTTGTATATCGCCTGAATTTTTCAAAACTAATGTTTTCAGAATCCGCCAATTAAGACGGTTATAATGAGTATACTTATGACAAGGCTCAGGTCCCACCACGATAACTACAGTACCCGAGTTCGTGTCGAGACCCAAGACCCAAGAAGTCAAACCTAGTCATGGTTAGACTTGTTTGATTCCCCCTGTCAGGGGTTTTTCCCCGAGTTACAGTACTTTTTGTAAATCATTATAAATTTTGAAAGTTTTCAAGTTTTTTTCATTCAACTCACTATCGAATCTGCTCATTACTGTAGTTTGTACACCAGCTCACATCCACCTCCATCTCATTTAAATCCCACATTCCGAACTGGGTATTATTAAACCCGTTTATTCTACCCATTGCTGAAACTGATAGCTTCTGAAGACGAGACCACACATGCCAGATTCCTTGCATCAGGAGGATCTGGAAATCCTTTTTTTGAAGGATAGAGGCATTCCCTCAAACCTTATTATCCCAGCTTAACATCTGAATCTCATCCAAATAGGTAAACCACTTGCAAGTTTTCAAAAATTCCGCTTCAAAAGAAGACATCATGTCGGCCGTTTCAAATTTCTCCAGAACTTGAAACTGAGCAGAGGAAGAAAATTGTTGGAGTCCTTGAGCCAGTTTAACCAAACGGTTTTTAGAGAAGAGCGGAGATTCACTACCCTAAAATCTATCTTAAAAGAAAACCCTTATTTTCAGACCCTTACCATTGCAAAAACACGAATCGCCTTCTCTATCAGAGGCATACAATCTATCACTTTCTTCCCGGACACTGAGATTTCTGGGTCGCAGTTCAACACGAAAAACGGGCGGCCCACGAACTGTTCGAATGACTGTAACGGACATGGAAATTGGAAAATTGAAAAAAAAAGCCTCACCCTAGACGGATCCTTCCTAACAATGATCTGGTCTCGATACAATTGGAATTCTGGAAATTTCAAAGGATCAAAATTCCAGAGAATGAAAACTAACTCTCAGTACTCATCCCGACTTCATAACACCTTTGTAGTCGGCATTTTTTGCAACTCAACAAAAAATTCGAGTGGGTTCCGCATTTTTTGATATGGGTACGGTGAGCGGCACGTCTGGAAAATTTTTGGGTCGCTACTCCGTCAAAAAGTGAATGAACGATACGAAAAAAAACGAACCGGAAGAAAGCAGCACATGCTCGACATGTAAACGCACCAAAGTTCATTCCCTTGGCTGGTAGATCACAGACAACACAATTGGTGGAGGTGGAAGAGCTCGAAGACTCGATTTCCATTCTGGAACTGAATTTTCATATACATAAAATAAGAAAGGGTGAGAAAAAGATCGAAATCGATGAAAAATTGTTAAAATAACTGAGAGTGCGCGCAGAGAAAAAGAGAAACCAATTTTCATGAGAGAAGATGAAAAGATTGGTAAGACACAGACAGACAGGCAGACAAAAATTGAAAAATAGATCTCAGCCACTGGACGTGACAGACACATAGACAGATATTATGACAGAACAACATCATCAGAGACATTGGGAAATCCGGACCGAACGACAGACAGGCAGACAGACAGACATTCCGCCTTGAAACTCCAAAGCCGAAGGCTGTCGCGCCTCTGGCTACCTATTTCATAGTTAGAAATTTCCGACTTCTCATCTGTCTGCTTGTCTGTCTGTCCGGATGTCCTGGATACCCAGCGTTCTTCCAAGCCAAGCTGCTGTCCTCTGTCCGGGTGTCCGGATGTCTTTGTTTCTACATGTCTGTGAGTCTGTAGGTCCGGATGTCCACCAGCTTCCGAGTTTGTAGTCAAACTTTTATCCATTTGTGTGTCTGTCTGTCCGGATGTCCCCCCTCTATCTCTCTATTTGCTTCACTGAACTTCCCCCACTAATAACCATTAATAATTCTGCGATTTATGTCTGTCTCGCTGTCTTTTTTGTCTCTCTCTCTCTCGGTCTCTCTTCCGTATGATCAAATCAAACAAATGAAGTTTGATTTTTGTCTGTCCTCCCCTCACCCTTTTTCTCTTTTTCTCTCCCCTTCACTCCATTTTTTCATCATTTTTGTGTGATTTTTGAGGTAACAGGGAATGGGAATTTTGCGTCATTTTTAGTGGACATTTTGTATTTTTCATAATCCAACTTGTTCCGAATTCCAGATGGAACTTGAAGCGAGCTCCTCAAGCCGTCCCCAAAAGTGTAATGTCTGTGATGATACTGGGAATGGAATGCACTTTGGGGCCTTCACTTGCAGAGCATGCGCTGCGTTTTTTCGGTGGGTCATACACGTATTTATTGGGTTTTTTTTCAAAAATCGGGACCCAGCTTGTCATAAATGCTTTTTTCCGGTTTTAGACGTCGGAATGGATGAAAAAAGTCCCAGAATTGTAGAAATTGAAATTCTCCATCGAATGAGCCAGAAAACGTAAATTTTGGTCAAAAATTTACTTTTTTGATACAGATATACCGATTTCCAGTTTTGGAGCATCTTGAAGAGCATAATGTGCAACTTTTTTCAGAAAATGTCTTCTTCCGGTTTTTCTCTATCAAAAACGCCAATTTTTGACCAAAACTCACGTTTTTTCGTTCATTTGATGGAGGATTTCATTTTCTGCTATTCTGGGACCTTTTTTCATCTATTTTGCCGTTTAAAAACCTGAAAATACCCAACCACTATTAAACCTTAACCCTTTATAACAGTTATATCTTCTCCAGACGTGCAGCCGCCCGAAAATCGGAATCTCCCTCCAAAAAATGCCAAAATCATATGAAATTCGCCCTAAAATGCAGGAATTGTCGACTGCAAAGATGCTATGAAGCAGGAATGAGTTCTGAGAGTCAGTTTTTCTTTTGGAATCCTCCACTCACCCAGATATACACATTTCATATTCAGATTTCCAATTCTGTCGTGATCTCATTGGCGCCAAACCGGTTTCACCGAGAAAGAATGTTTATAGGGTTATTTTCACTGATTATTAATAACTAATGAATATTTTTTTAAAGTCTATCGAACAATTCGTGGGCCGCCCGTATTTTGTGTTGAGTTGCAGTCCGGAAGTGTTGGTGTTGAGGAAGGATGTGATAGATTGTGTGCCGCTGTTGGAGAAGGCGTCTGGCGTTTTGGCTATGGTAAGGATAAGAATAAGCGGAAATTGAAAAAAATTATAAAATTTTGAATTCAGCAAGTTTTTAGCATTCAAATGACTATAAGCATGGCCAGGTCCTATTTACTTGGGTCCCACCACGACCGCTACAGTAGCCAAATATCTTGTTGAAAAGTATACCAAAATGTAGCCCTGAAAATTCTACACATTTCATCAGTTGGAAGTTTTTTAATAGCCGTAATCCCTAGTGAGATACAACGCTTCAAAGTTCAGAGGCGAGAGCGCAGACGACCAGACACTCTAACCGTCTGTGCCCTCCACTAAAACTTTGAAGCGCTGTATCTTCTCAGGGATTAGTGCTATTGAAAATCTTCCAACTGATGAAATATGTAGAATTTTCAGGGCTACTTTTTAGTTATAAACATCGTTTTGATAGCGTTTATGAATTTTGAGAGAAATAGATTTTTTTAGTTTTCGATAGATAAAAACTACATTTCCAGGGCAGTGAATCCCCTCTTTTCTCCAAAAATCGCCTTATCAAACTGGCTCAAGGCCTCCAACAATTCCAAGATGCTCCATCTGGTCAAGTGAGATTTGTGGGGAAAATGGGAAAAGAAGAAGTCCTTTCCTTTTTTGAAACGGACTTTTTGAGAGCCTCCAAGTGGTTCACCTATCTGGATGAGTTTCAATTTTTGGACAAGGAACATCAGGTGAGTTCTAGAGTTCTGAGGATCCCACCACGAAAACTACAGTACCCCAAAAAATCTGAATTCCAGATTCTCCTGATGCAAGGAATCTGGCATGTGTGGTCACGTCTTCAGAAGCTATCCATCTCAGCAATGGGTAGAAGACTTGGCATTTGTGATGAGAAAATGGTGATGGTTAGCCATCAGAACGAGTACGCAGTGTGTGATTTGAATAAGATCGAGGTGGATATGAGTTGGTGTACCAATTATAGCAATGAGCAGATGAGATAGTGAGTTTTTTAAAAATTTGAAAAATTCTGGATACTGTAACTCGGCAAATATTGCTTTAAGACCCCAGAGGGAGCCTAACCATGACTAGGCTAGAACCTGTGAGTCTTGTGTCCCGCCACGAATTGGAGTACTGTAGTTATTGTGGTGGGACCTGAGACTTGAAATGAAGTTTAAGTGCATTTTGATCACTCTGAGCCTTCAAAATGCTTCAAAATCTCTGAAAATGTTTCAGAACGCACTAGAATGTTCGGCGATCATTTTGAAGCATTTTGACCAATTTTGAATCTCGAAATGCTCAAAAATGCACAAGCATTCTACTGGATTCTGACACATTTTCAGCAATTTTGGGGCGGTTCAAAGACTCACAATCAGAATGCTCGAAATGCGCTTAAACTTCCCAAATTCTGTTTGGGTCCCGACACAAATTGGGTTACTGTAGTTGTCGTGGCGGGACCTGAGACTAGTCTATGATCATTGAAACCGTCCTAATTCACAGATTCTGAAAATATAAGTGTTCTTTTGTATTTCCAGCTTCCTCGACACCAGTCATGACAGTTATATCTACCAGCTAATGGATGAAATGATATCCATTAAACCCAATGACGTGGAGCTATCCTACATGTTATGCCAGCTGTGTCTACAGTATGCCGGACAACGATTTCAAGGGGAGATTCTGGAGTTCTGTGAGAAAGTGTTGGGTTTTCTGGCTGATGACTTGCACAGTTACTATGTGAAACAGATGAAAATGCACAACTATGCAGTGAGGGTGGCCAGGCTTATGAAGATTAACAATAAGATACGGGTGAGTTGAAAAACGGGGGTAGATAAAAGACACCGACTTACCGTAACCTACCGTAACCCTACTCATTTTTCTAGGAAGCCATCCTAAAAACCCGCCAACGCCAGCATATTGCCGACGTCTTCAACGTCTGGACTGTCGAGTTTTCTCATCCCGACTTTTTTGTTGATGCATAGAATAGCAATAAATGTTTTATCTATAATACCTTTATTAATTTTCAAATTGAGTAATTAGGTTACTGTAATTGTCGTGGCGGGACCTATAGTTAGAATAACCTGATCATATTTATAGCTCTTTCGCCCTATTTTGACACGGTATTTTGTGCATTTTGAAGCATTCTTGAGCTTTCTGGGGCATTTTTCGCATTTTTTTTTCTTCAAACTCCTCAAAATGTATCTTTTGCGCATTTTAGTACCAAAACTTGTGTTTTCACAAGAATGCACAAAAATGCACAAGAATGCACACTATACATTTTGTGCATTTTGGAGCATTCTAAAGCATTTTTTGAGTATTTTTTATTTCATTTTTTTAGGATGACATCCGCAAAACCCGCCAACGTCAAGAAATCGCTCAAGCCTTCAATGTATGGCACGTGGAGTTCTCACACCCGGAGATTTTTGTGGATGCCAAGACATAATTAGAACTTTTTGTGGTTTTTCGATAGAATAAAGAATCTAAACTAAGTGAATTGATAAAACTGACATGGATAGCCAAAAGTCCACTGAATATTTACTGACAGTTTTAGGAACTACTAAAAAAAACTGAATACTTTATCGATTTCAGAAAAAAATGGGTTAAATGTCACTATGCATTTCACAAAGACTGGTACAATATCGAGAGCTGATACATATCCATGGAAAATGCAAGTTTTAGGACCCAGATCTCTGTACCGTGCGGAAAATTGAATTCAGCGCGTTGTTAGCGTAGAAATGAAAATAATCATGACTGGGTTTGGTGGAACTTGGGTCCCATACGAAAGCTACAGTAATCCGTTTGGATTTTCATCAGTTTTGAGTTGTTTAGTTGAATTCAGAGAGCCAAGACGCTGCTTCAAAAGAGTATAATTATGAATAGAATCTGAAAAGTTTGGAAACTGAAAAACATTTTTGGGTCTCCCCACGAAACGTACAGTAACCAGGCGGTTGGAACTATTTTTTAAGTCAGTTATTACCTATCTATTATTAAAGGCGCATGGGATTTTAAGAATCGGGCGAATAGTGGCATGATTATACTCATTTGAAAGCTCTTGACTGCCTGATTCTGAAAATATAACTTTCATAAGCCTTGGTCTGAATCTGGCCGGGATACAATAGAGAACAAGGTTTTCCGATTTTCAAAAAGTTTTATCTGAAAATGTCCGGAGTTTAATGAATCCTGCGTATTCATACATAAACTTAATCCACTCCCACCTAGGGCTTCCCCTCTCCAACTCTTCTGACCATAAATCCGTTCTGACCGGATGAATTTGTTCTTCATTGATCACATTCCCTTTTCTTTTCTTCATTTTTTTCTGTTTGTTTTCAATAATAGAAGATACTACAAATTAATTATATATCTACGGGGGGGAAGAAGGTGTATAATCCCTCATGTCTTTCTCTCTCCTTGAATGAATGAACATATGTGTTTTAATCCTCCTTTCTTTTGCTCCTTTTCTTCATTTTGCTCCGTTTTCTTATTCTTCTGGTCACTATGGGAACCCCCCATCGTTTAAAGGGTGATCTGGTATGGCATAGAAATTTGAGGTTTTCAAAAAGGACAGTTCAATTATTCTCAAGTAGTTACCCGATTTTTGGTCACAAGTGGTGGTTCAAAAAGAAACATTTTGATGTCAGTTTTCTTTTTTTCTTATTTTTAGTAACAGGTTGCATTGGACAAGCTACAGTTAAACTGTAAATTTATATGTTTAACGAGATTTTTACATCAGACATTTTTGGGACTGGAAACCAAGAAAAAGTGAGTACAGGACATTTCAAAACTAGGAATTCACAAACAACGACGTTTCAAAACCACCACATTCCAAAACGGGGCGAATTTTACAAACAACTCAAAAAAGTCCGTTGATTTCGAATCTGAAATCAAATTTTGCTAAGTCCTTTTAAGTTATGACCTGTCAAACGTTGGAAAGGTGGGAGATATCTATGGGTAGATATTTCGGCGAATTGGAAAAGTTTGACGAGTTATTACTCGCGTCACAGAGAGATTTAGCACAATTTTTATTCCAGACTCGGAATCTGAGGACTCGAAAGTGTCAGGGGCCAAATTCTTGAGTTGTCTGAAAGAGGGAACTTCAAGGACTTCGGGCAAGGGTTTCCCGGTCTTCTATTTATAAACAAGCCGTTTTTGAACCAGAACATTTTAAAACTAAAACGAAAGGGACATTTAGAAACCATACAATCCAAAACCAAGCAACATGAAATAGGGACGTTTTGAAACCAAAAGCTATTAAAACCGTTTTTTGGACATCCAAAACAGAATCTAGGTATATGTGTTCCAAGTTATCCCCCACATGTTTTTTGAGTTTTCTATTGTGACCTTCTGTCTTCTCCCCCTTTTTTACCCTTTTCTCCGTATTCTTCCCCTCTGGTCACCTACAAGATGTTATCTAAAACCTCTTCACCTCTCTTCTCTTTCCTTCGTTTTCCCCGGGTAACCCCTCCGAAATATTCCAAAATATGAGCGATTTGAATGGAAACTATGGTGAGGAATTTTTAAAAATATAAATTCTGAGATTTCTCTATTTTCATCTGCCCCTTTCATCTGATTTTCTAAGATCCTTGCACTTTGTTCCCTCTCTTTCCAGACGGGTGCATATATTATTATAATGACATGTGTATGTTCATGCATCATAGTAGACATTAGTCATAAGCCGCTTTTCAGGGAGAGATACTAGAAAATATTTGAGAAAATGATTTCATTAGAAACACTGAGTCATTTGGAAACCGGGACAGTTTCAAAACGGGGTGCAAAAGCCACATGCCGAAATTCAAAATTGAGAAATTCTGACTGAAAACTGAGGTTTCAGACAATTGTAGCTAAAAAAAGAACCTGGCGTACCGCGTTATTGGTAGGGGAAATCATGATGAGAGTAGGGCAGCAATCGTCGCTATCATCGCTATCTGGGGCGCCTTTGGCGCGTTTTTCAGGAGGGAAACTTGAGAAGTCTAGGGTCTAGGGCGTCTGGTGTTTTAAACAGGAAATTATTCATTTATTTAGTGATTTTTAAGCGTTTTTTAACAAAACATTTCCAATTTTCGAGCATTTTTCAGTCAAACTGGAAAAGTGCAGTTTTTGCACATTTTTAACGGAAAATCTCGAAGTTTCGAGCTGATTTTTCACCGAAAACCATGGCTCACAACACTAATTTTTGAAAATGCTTCAAGCCCAGTGAACCATAAGACACACAAATCTGAATCTTTTCTGAATAATTCAATCCAATTCTCTCTATTCCCCCTTCTCTTATAACAAAATTGCACCTGCTCATATTATAACGACACGTCTCAAAAAGTCTGAAAAGAAAACTTGATCCTTCTAAAAATGAATCACATTCTACTATTCCCTCACACCCAAAAAGCCACAGTTTTTACCTATGGAAAACGGAGAAAAAGTAGGTGAAGGTAGCGATGATAGTGCGCTAAAGGTACGCCAGTTTCATCTAAACCAAAAAATCAATCTGAATAATGCATTATCCACCGTACGTAATATCAGATAATCTAGAGGAATATATCTTTGAAAATCTCGGAAATCCTATTTTCCCTGGGCTGTCTGTGACGGCGGTCACCCCCCTTCAAAAATCCCTTTCATTTCTTGATTATTTCCAGACAAAATGCCTCGTAGCAGCACGTCTCCATCGTCATCACAGGAGGAGAGCTGTGAACTGTTGTGCTCTGTGTGCTCCCAACCGGCCAGGGGAAAGCATTTCGGAGCAGTGGCATGTCGAGCGTGTGCCGCGTTTTATAGGTAAGGATTTTTATGAGGAATTTATTTTTAGAATATACTCTGAAAAATTCTGCATCAATTGAGTAAAAAATCAGCGAAAAATGTTTGAAATTGAAGGAGATATCGATTTTCGAAATTTTTCGAAAATTTTCGAAAATCTGAAATTTCTTTGAGCAGCTGTATCTCACTCAGTTTCAGCTCAAAATGGAAAACACATATATTTTTAGAATCTCCATAAATAGAGCTTCAAAATAAATATAGGTATGGCATGATTATACTCATTCAAACCGTCTCGTCATGCTGATTTTGAAAATCTGGGTTTTATGGGTCTCGACACGAAATTCAGCTGGTTACGGTAGTTTTAGTAAAATTGAGTTTTCAAAAACTTTCAAAATTTCATAACTTTGTCAATTTTCAACCGATTTTTGTGAGTTTTAGCTCAAAGAACGTGAAAAGTGATGCTGATTTTAAAACTCTTGGTTTTTTGAGATATTCTACGTCAATTGAGCTAAAAATCAGAAAATTTCTCGAAATTCTGAAATTCTTTTGAACTACGGTATCTCCTTCAGTTTCAGCTCAACATAGATAACACTTATATTTTAAGAATCAGCAAGTTTAGACGGTTCGAATGAGTAGAATTTGGGTCCCACCACGATAAGTACAGTAACCCCATTTCCAGACGCGCCGATGCCTCGAAAACCACTGTGAAAGCCTGCAAAAAAGGAGGGAAATGTCAGTCGCTACTCAACAATAACGGATGGTTCGACTGTAAATGGTGTCGACTACAAAAGTGTTATCAAGTCGGCATGAATACCGCAAGTACAGTAACCCCACAATACGAGAATTCAAGAAAAATTAATATAAAAGTTTAGATTTCCAATTCGATCGGGACCCAATTAGTACTAAGGAAGTGGTGGTGCCAAAAGTATGTCAATTCAAAAAAATTCTGTTAAAATGGTGTTATTTCAGAGCATGGAGACGTTTTTAGGTCGTCCACACTGTGTAATATTTGTGGTGCCTGACAGAAAGGTTCTAGTCAAAAAGGATCTCATTGACTGTAGTGATCTCATGGAGAAGGCGAACAAGATATTGTCAGAGGTGAGGGGTCTTGTCACGATAGGTACAGTAGCTCACTTAGGAAGACTCTCTGAAAATTTCTGCGTCAATTGAGCCAAAAATTGGTAAAAAAGGCTAAAAATTGAGAAAGTTATGGAGTTTTGGAAATCCTCGAAAATCTGAAATTCCTTCGAGCAGCTGTATCTCACTCTGTTTTAGCTCAAAATAGATGAAACATATATTTTTAGAATCACCTAAAACAGAGCTTCAAAATGAGTATAATCTTGTCGAGGTTTGAAAAAACCTTGGGTTCCAGGGGTCAAAACTTTTTCAATTTCAAAGTGCGGATTAAACTCATAGTTATTATGACGTGACTCTGTCAGATTTAATTGTATAAAAATGAAAGTTAGATTTCTGACATTAGCAGATTCAGACGGTTTAAATGACTATAATCATGTCGGACATGTCACAATAACTACAGTAATCCAGCACCATTAAAAGGCTAGCTTCACAGATGTTATTATGTAACTCTATCACTTGAATTTTGAAGTTACCTTTTTTAAATTAAATTGAATTGATAGAGAAAACTACGGGCTTTCTAATGGTATAAAAACTTGCTGATCCCTTCAAAACTGATAAAGTTATGATTAAAAATGTTTTTGTCAGTGTAACTTACAATGACCAACTGTGGTCAGTGTACACTGACAAAAACTTCAATCATTCATAACTCCACATGGGCTTACTTTAAATTTTTTTTTTGAAATATCGATAGAGGAAAATACAAGTTTTCAAATGGTATTAAAATCCCTCCGATTCGATCAAAACTGATAAAATTAGGATAGAAACCATTTTTAAGAAATAAAACTTGTATGAAAATGAAAGATAAATGTATGACATCTGTAAATCCAGACAGTTTCAATAGTTAAGAAAATTCTCAGAGACAGTCAGAACTGGGTCCTGGTCCCGCCACGACAGTTACAGTATCTAGATAATTCTTATAGACCGTGCTGTTTCAGGGCTGTGAAACCCCACTCCATGCCAAGTCTTCTCTCCTAAAACTGGCACAAGCTTTACAAAACATTGATCTCGCTCATACCCCCACGGCTCCAGTGAAAGTGGTCACTAAATACGGGAAAGAAGAAGTCCTCTCCTTCTTTGAAATGGACTTTTTGAAAGCAACCACATGGTTCTCTTATTATGAAGAGTTTGCAGAGTTGAATATTGAGGAGAGGGTGAGATTTTAATTTTTTCAAAAAATATTTCAGCAATAAATTTTATAAATTTCCAGCTAGACTTAATGCAAGCCATCTGGCATGTGTTCGCTCGTCTTTACAAACTATCAACCGCTGCGATGGGGAAAAGAAGGCAGATGTGTGAGGAGCAGATGCTTATGATAAGTCATGATACGGAGTATACTGCGATGGATTTGACGAAGATTGAATTTGACTATTCGTGGTGTACAAAGTATAGTAATGAGCAGATGCAGCAGTGAGTCTAGATTCGATAAAAGTTAAATTTTTGAAATCAGTGAATCCTGGGCTCTCAGAAAAGTACAATCGTGTCTGGGTGCTCACCATGACTATCGGGTTACTGTAGTTGTCGTGGGGAGACTTTATTCGGACCCGAGACACCCTAGACTCCAGTGAACAACTAGGTCCTTAAGTTTCCTCTTGGAAAACGCGCTAAAGGTGCCCCAGATACCGATCATAGCAATAGCGAGATAGCGATACCGAAGGTCCGCTAGTTTTCTGTTAACCCAACGCGTCTCAGGTGCGCCAGACACTCAAAATTTTGAAAAAATCGTGTTTTTATGCTCAAAAATTCATTTATTTTTCTACATTAAATCCTCAGAAATTGATATTTTTCAACTTTTTTAGCCAAAAAATGCAATTTTCAGCGTTTAAAACACTAAAAATTACTCGGAAATTCATTGTTTTGTAAAAAAACGCGTCCCGGGTGCGCCAGACACTCAAAAAGTTGGAAAACCCGCGTTTTTATGCTTCAAAATGTAATTTTCGCGTTGAGAACTTGATTTTCAAGCAGTTCTAGACTTAAAAACGCTCAGAAATTGGAAAATTAAACTCATTTTTCCATGTAAAAACGCGCGGGAGGTGCGCCTGTTTTCTCCCGAGTACCTAACGCGTCTCAGGTGCGCCAGACACTAAAAAATTGTTAAAAACGCGCTTGTTAGGCTCAAAAATGTAACTTTCGCGTTGAAAATTTGATTTTCAGCCATTTCTAGCCTTAAAAATGCTGGAAAATCCGGTTTTGGGTCTCACCACGACACTTACAGTAGCTTTCCCTTATTCCAGCTTCATCGACAACACCTCCAACAGCTTTCTCTACAAACTAGTCGACTACATGGTAGACCTGAAACCTTCCGACGCCGAGCTATCCTTCATGATATGCCAAGCGTGTCTACAGTATGCTGGACAACGATTTCAGGGGAAAATGATGGAGATATGTGAGAAATTTCAAATGAAACTGGCGAATGATCTGCACGATTTCTATGTGGACGAGTGGAGGATGCCTAACTATTCGGGCAGGTTGTCGTTGATGTTGAGGATTAATAATAAGATCAAGGTGGGTTACTGTAGTTACAGTAGCCTAAGTCACTCATTTCCCACTTGAATTTTTTCCAGGAAGACATCTGGAAATGCCGAAAGAAACAAGAGATCGCAGATATCTTCGACGTCTACTGTATCGAGTATTCTCATCCGGAGATTTTCAGAGATATCTGAAAAAAATTGAATAAACTTTTTGAACATACTTAATCATCACAATTCACACGCGTCAAAGGCACGCCAGCTTTGAAAAAATTGAGCCGGCCAAGTGAAAGTCTCTACGAATCCAAGCCAATCGGTCTTTTGAAGCATTTCCAAGGAACGCGTCAAAGGCACGCCAGCTTTGGAGATAATCAGCAGAAACTTCAGAAAGTTGTAGCCTATCAGCCATTTCTAGGTTTTCCAAAAACGCGTTCTAGGCGCGCCAGATTTTCCATCAATTTACCCAAGAAACGAGCTGAAAACCCGAGACATCTCAGCTTTGTCATCAACCTTCCTCTTGGAAAACGCGCCAAAGGCGCCCCAGATAGCGTTGATAGCAACAGCGAAAACGCGTCAAAGGTACGCCAGGTTCATCTAGATCCCCCTCTCCGGCCTATTTTAGCCCAAAATCCCTCCGCATTGTAGGTCGAACGTGGCTACCTGAAGTGTACGCGACTTTTCCCCCGAAATCTTATTTTCAAATCTCCAAGAGGGATCCGGATTCTTCTTCTTCTGTCCAGATAAAAGACACCACCCCGTCTTCTTCTCTTCCAGATAACCATCTCATCGCCTCTTTCTCCTCCTCTCGGTGCCATTCACCGTACCCGTCAGTGTCCGTTATTCTTATTGAATTGGGTGAGGAGAGTGTTCGAGATGCGATACCTGATGCCTCGAGAATTCTTTTGAAATTTTGAAATTTTCTACAAAATGGGAGAGTCTGGTCTGATTTTTGGCTCTCTTGGCTGTTGCTATAGGTTTTCGAGGCTGGGGCGACATGGGCGCGATTTGGGCGATTCCCTTGGGCTAGTCCTTGGGTGCGTCCGACATTTTAGGAAGCTGGGGCACCTTTGGCGCGTTTCCTATCAGATTCTATGACAAGACACCACTACCTTCTCTTAAAGATGTATTATTTGAATTTGGATTACCAAAACTGGGGCACCTTTGGCGCTAATATGTGAGATTTTTTGCTAAAAAACTTTTACACTGACAATTTTTACTTACAGTGACAATTTTCACTTACAGTGACAATTTTTCAAAGTTACACTGACAATTTTCCCCTTACAGTGACCAATTTTGCAAAAACTCATTTTCACGTTTTTCGCGTCAAAGGTGCCCCAGACAAGCCAATTTTCTTGCCAATCACCCCGTTTCCTTCTGTCTGTCGCGCCTTTGACGCGTTTTATGTGACGTAAAATGTTTACAAGTCCTCTTATCTCCTGAGATAACCATCTCATTAGTCTGTGTGACCAAACTCCAAATTTCCTATTTCCTATTTGCCATAGCCATCCATCCCCTAACTTCACTCTTGGTGACGACGTCACACAGAAATTTCTACTGTCTTCTGATGGTTGTTCGCCTAAAAATCAAAGGTTTCATCGTCTCTATTTTGAACCCGAAATCTAATTTCTGAAAACCGGTTTTTTGAGGAGAATATCCTTTCTTTTCTAACAAAGGGTTCGATAGATCACAGGCATTTTCGAAAATTTTTCGGTGATTCTGAGATGTTGGTCTGTCTGTGTGTCCAGATATCCGAATGTCCGTCATTCAAAAGTTTCATACTCTGTCTTTCTGTTTGTGTGTCCGGATATCCGTGAACATACCCTGATCCTTGATTTCTTTCTGTAATCCGGATGTCCAGATATCCCATTTTGCATCGGCTTCTTAACAATCGTCAACCTCTGTCTGTGTGTCAAGCTGTCCAGATGTCCTCTATCATCCCATTCTTTCTAAATGCTCTGTCTGTCTGTGTGTCTGTTTGTCTGCATATTCGACTGCCCGTCAAGGAAGTTCTTTCTCACCTTGCTCAATCCCATTCTCTCATTTCCAACACCGCCGCGCCAACGGCGCCCCAGACTCTAGGGAACCGGTTCACAAATCTAATTTCCATTCTCCCCTCCTTCATTTCAGTTTTCTTCTGGTGTAGCCATCCTCTCCAATTCCTTGTCCGATCATGTTCTTTGTAGGCTAGGCTACACTGATTATGATCTGAGTTGATCTATATAGCTGCGATATGCTACGTAGAAGTTTCAGTATGTTCAAAAATGAGGTAGATCGCGCCGACGGCACGCCAGTCTTGACCTCCCCTGACACTTCTGACCTAATCCCATTAATATTCACAGTGTGAAGACGGGGGAAGAAACTGTGTTAATCTATTCTTTCCTCTCGCCCTCTCGCTTTGTTTCATTCGGTTTTGTCTGTCGGTATGTCTGTTTGTCCGGATGTCCCCCTCACTTTTACTCAATTCAAGTGGAATTTCTGTCTAAATAAGTAGAAAAAAAAAAGGAAAAACAGTTTTTGCCACCGGGCGGACTCGAACCCTGGTCGGTTTACTATCAGTGTCTACCTTAACCTTCTCGCCGGATGGTAAAGTTCTTAAAATCGATCGTTTTTGCTCAAATTTTTTGAATTTTCTTACTGTCTGTCTGTCTATCTGTCCATCCGGATGTCCCCCCGATCCTTCTCTCCCTAGTACTATCTGTCGACAACAAAAAGATGCTAATGTAACGTATTGTACTTGTTTGCAATACGCGCCATCTCCAAGTGGGCATCCATCCTTCTACCCGCCGATCCAGAACAGATTACAATCCATAAAAAGGCAAAAGTCTTTTGTTGCATATCCTTCTTCGCTTTCCCAGAATCCTAGATAGCATTCTTCTCCCCTCATTATCACACCTCGTTTCAGTTTTCCAGAATGGGTGGGATCCGTGTTTTGATCTACTGTAAGGGAGGGATGAAAGTGTTCTAGATCTTGTCATACCTAAGAAGCGTTTTTTGAAACGCGCCAACGTCACGCCAGCTGTCTCAATTCAGTCAACCATCTCATGTCCCTACTTACCTTGGTAACTTCTCTTTCTTTATTCCAGGTGCTAATCGCGCCAACTTCACGCCAGACTTCTTCTTCCCTGTCTTTCTTATGAGCTTCCCATACCCTTTCTACCCTACATTTCGATCTTTCAAACGCGCCAACGTCACTCCAGCCCACTATAAAATTTTGTTACTCTGATCTTCCCTATCTTTTTCCATTCTCTTTTGTCCTTGAGTCCCCTATCTCTCTCAGACAATTAGAAGACACTAGACACCCCCTCCCTTCCTCTTGTTTCTATTAATTTCTCCGGGAAAAGATCGGGAAAAGAAGAAGAAGAGAATGATATAGGGAAGGGGATGTACTGGATGTAGATGATTTGAACGGACGTATAATTATCAGAAGAGAGACATAGACGAGCAAAGATATCAAAGAAGAAGAAGTGGTGGACGAGATCATTTGTACTTTTTCTTGTCAGTTGAAGGAGGATTTTGATTTGGACTTTGATTTTTTTTTTATCAAAAAAATGAATTGGTCAGTGCAAAATTTGGTCACTGTAAAAGTAAGTTACAGTGACCAAAAAGTTTGACGCTCGTTTTCTCAAATACCGGGTATCAAGGGCACAAACTGAGTATATATTTGGAATCAGCGTTTTCTCAGCTTTCCAATGATATAGGTCCCGTCTCATAACTTTCTCCGTGACCTTCCCTAGTAGGGCTCAAAGTCATTCACGATTTCGAGTCCTGGAAAACAAAAAAAATAACTTTTCAAGTGGCTTTTTGACCGTTTTTATAGCCAAAAATCGTATTTTTCGGCCTGAAAATTGATTTTTTGAATGAAAATTTGTATAAAACCGACTAAAATTCTCTAAAAATGCCAATTCTCAAGCCAAAATTCGCTGAAAGAACAATTTTCAGCCTCTTTTTGTAAAAAGTACTTCCATTCCGGTCTACTGACCACCTCCCCTTACCTAACTGTTTTCACTCCTCTCGTTTATTTTTTCAATTACCTCTATTTCTCCACTTCTTTTTCCTAAAATCTCGCTAATAGACCTCCCCCCTCTTTGGGCAAACATGTTTGACCCAAAAACCATGTGAGTTTTTAATGTATTTGTTATTTTTTGCCATTTTTGAAGGTTTTACTACTATGTATGACGTTTTGTCTCGAATTTCACGAATTGATTAGCAATTTTTTTCCTTTTTTGGGGACTATAAACATCTAGTACTACTTCTTTTAAATGTCTATCTGTGTGCCTGTTTGTCCAGATGTCTACATCATTTTACTGAATCTGGAATCCAGCCAGGTACAGTAGAAAAAAGCCAAGGAAAAGTTTATACCACCGAGCGGACTCGAACCCCGGTCGTTCTACTACCACTGTCTACCTTGACCTTCTCGCCGGATGGGAAAGTTCTCAAAATCTCAAAAAATTTTCAAATTTTTTAAAGTTTTCTGGCTGCCTGTGTGTCTGTCAGGTCGGATATTTTCAGTTTTGTATGTCTCGCTCCTTCAATTAAATGTCTGTCTGTCTGTGTGCCTGTTTGTCCAGATGTCCCTCTAAACAATTTTTGAGGTCTGTCTGTACCTCTGTCTATCCAGATGTCTGGAAGCTCTTTCTCTCTTATTCTCTGTCTGTCTGTATCTCAGTTTGTCCCTCCTCCATAATCTCTATTTCCAGCCAACAATGGGTATAATAACGGCCTCCCTAATAGTGCTCACCATCACTTGGATCATCCATTTCGTATTCCGAAAGGGAAAATTCATCTATGACAAACTGACAGTATTCCAAGGCCCTGCAGCCCTTCCCTTACTCGGCAACTTCCATCAATTCCACTTCTCGCCCGAGGAATTTTTCGAGCAGAGTCAAGGGATTGCCTATATGATGAGGAAGGGAAATGAGAGGATTACGAGGATTTGGTTGGGTGGACTGCCATTCGTTTTGTTGTATGGAGCAGAGGAGATGGAAGCGGTTCTCGGATCACCAAAGATGTTGAATAAACCCTTTTTGTATGGGTTCCTGAGTGCGTGGATTGGAGATGGTCTCCTTATTTCGTGAGTTTTTCCATACAAAAACAGATTGAAATGCTCATTTCAAAATGTTGCACTGACAATTTTCAGCGACCATTTTGAAAGTTACAATGACCAATTTTCAAAAATCTGGTGTTTTTTCGAATCTAGGGCACTTTTGGCGCGTTTTTATGGGATTTTTCACTAATATGTGGGGTTTTTTGCGAAAAAACTTTTACACTGACAAATTTTTTTACACTGACAATTTTTCCAAGGTTACAACGACAAACTTTGCAAAAATCAAGTGTTTTTCGCGTCAAAGGTGCCCCAGACATTCTTCCCAATCTCCTTGTTTCCATTTGTCTGTCGCGCCTTTGACGCGTTGAATTCAAATAATCGATTTAGTATCTCAGGGCCTCAAAACGGTAATAATTTTTTTTAAATTTTCTTCCAAATTCATAAAATTCCAGATTTTAACTTCTTTAAAAATGTCCAGCCAGAATTTTAAAAAAACACAAAAATATTGTATATCAAATCCAGGAAACCAGACAAATGGCGTCCTCGTCGTAAACTCCTCACTCCCACATTCCACTACGACATTCTCAAAGATTTCGTCGAGGTCTACAATAGACACGGCAGAACTCTCCTTTCAAAATTCGAGAATCAATCAGAGACCGGCGAATACAAAGATGTATTCCACACTATCACTCTGTGCACTTTGGATGTGATTTGTGAAGCTGCATTGGGTACTTCGATCAATGCTCAGAAGGATCCAGACTCGCCGTATCTGGATGCAGTGTTCAAGATGAAGGATATTGTGTTTTATAGAATGTTGAGACCTTATTTGTACTTGACTCCAATTTTCAAGTGGTTCGGACCAGGAGCAGAACATGACAGATGTGTTAAGGTACGTTTTCGGGAAATAGTGATAGAGGAATAGCGATAGAGGAATAGCGATAGAGTGATAGCGAAGGTGCTCCAGTTTCCCCCACAAACCCAACACGTCTCAGGTGCACCAGGCATTCACAATATTGGGATAGCTATAGCGATAGGGATAGCGAGATAGCGATAGGACCAGGACAGCGATAGGACCAGGATAGCAATAGTGATAGCAATAGTGATAGAGGGTCGCGATAACGATAGCGATGTGAAACAGGACAGAGTTGCATGGAAGTGATTTTTTCTTAAACCGAAGTCGGAAGTGAATTTCCTTATCCGGAAGTCGGAATTCCATGCAACTCTGATGCAGGATAGTTATAGTGATAGAGGGATAGAGACAGGGATAGGGATAGGGATAGGGATAGGACTGAGATAGGGATAGGGACAGTGGTAACAATAGCGAAATAACATCCTTTTTTCCAGATCCTCCACGAATTCACCTCCAAAGCAATCTATGCCAGAAAAGCAAAGGTAGATGCTGCCGGTGGAGTCGAACAGTTATTGGCACAAGAGACAGCTGAGGGCAGACGCCGGATGGCTTTCCTTGACCTGATGTTGGATATGAACTCGAAAGGAGAACTGCCGATGGAGGGTGTTTGTGAGGAGGTGGATACGTTCACTTTTGAAGGTTAGCCTTGAAAAGTTCTTGAAATTTTACACATTTTGAGCCAAAAACTAGCAGAATCCAACACAAACTGAGAGAGTTATGGATTTTCATAACTTTCGAAAGTCTAAAAATCAGAATTATTTCCGTATTTCAGTCAATTTTAAGACAAAAAGCACAAAACTTATATTTTTGGAATCAGCAGGTCTAGGCGGTTCGACTCACCACAAAACTACGGTGTGCGTCTTTAAACGTGACTACTGTAGTTTTCGTGGTGGGACCCAACTTGGTTCAAACCCTGGCATGATTATACTCATTCAAACCGTCTTGACTTGCTGATTCCGAAAATATAAGTTTCACGGGTGTTGCCACGAAGCGGACAGAGTTATGGCAGTTTAAGTGAAATCGTGATTCAAGAATTATAATGAAAATGTTCAAACCTTCATATATTTCTCAGTTTTTGACATTTTCAAATTATTTTTGTTTGTTTGAAATGTAGTTTTCAGGCAAAAAGTCCTTAGGCTAAAAATTCCTTAGGCATGAATTTTCGTGGCGGGAACCATTTTCCGGACATTACGGTAATTCAGAACTCAGGCATCAGTGGAGAATCTATTTGAACCGTCCTGGTGACCTAGAAATCCAAAACTGTTCCATCAAACCCAAATATTCTGAATCAGCTCGTCACGGCGGTTCGAATGAGTATAATCATGCCATGGTTTGAAGCAAGTTGGGTCTCACCGCGAAACTACTGTGTGCGCCTTTAATCGTGACTACTGTAGTTTTCGCGGTGGGACCCGACTTGCTTCAAACCTATGCATGAGTATATTCAATCGAACCGCCTTGAATTATTGATTTCAAAACTATAGTTTTCATAAAATTTAATGCAAATCTGACTGAGTTACAGTGGTTTTATTTTAAAAAATTGATTTCTTCCAGGCCATGACACAACATCTGCCGCGATGAACTGGTTCCTCCACCTGATGGGTGCCAACCCCCAAATCCAATCCAAAGTCCAACGAGAGATAGACGATGTTCTTGGAGAAGCAGACCGGCCGATCTCATACGAAGATTTGGGAAAACTGAAATACCTGGAGGCTTGTTTCAAAGAGACCCTCCGTTTGTACCCATCTGTCCCCCTGATTGCAAGACAATGTGTTGAAGATATTCAAGTCAGAGGACATACACTTCCAGCTGGATCCGCAGTGGTTATGGTACCATCTATGGTACATAAGGACCCCCGATATTGGGAAGATCCGGAGATTTTCAATCCGGAGAGGTTTATTAGTGGAGAGCTGAAACATCCGTATGCATACATTCCGTTCAGTGCGGGAAGTAGAAATTGTATTGGTGAGCTGGTCATTGTAACTGACAAAATTCTAACTCCCACTTTCCAGGTATGAGATTCGCAATGATGGAGGAGAAGTGCATATTGGCTATAATTTTGAAAAATCTGAAAGTGAAGGCGAAACTGAGAACTGACCAGATGAGAGTGGCTGCCGAGTTGATTATTCGGCCAATGTTTGGGAATGAGTTGAAATTTGAAAAACGAGAATTTGGGGATTATACACCGATTATTGATTGATTTTGAATTATTTTTTGTGATTTTGTATTTTTTGGTTTTTGAAAAACAATTTATTTTGGAGAGGATCTCGTGCATATTTTATATTTTATTTATGTTCCCTATCAGTTCAAATTTTATATTTTTATGAAAATGAATAAATATTTTATAAACATTTTTTCTATTTAAATTGCCCTGGTAGCCTAGAAACCCAAAACTCTTCCATCAAACCCAAATATTCTGAATCATCTCGTCAAGACGCTTCGAATGAGTATAATCATGGCATGGCTGGGTCCCACCACGAAATTACTGTGTGCGCCTTTAAACGTGACTACTGTAGTTTTCGCGGTGAGACCCAACTTGCTTCAAATCTAGGCATGATTATACTCATTCGAACCGTCTCGACACGCTGAATCTGAAAATTTAATTTCCATGGGTCTTGCCACGAAACAGACTGAGTTACAGTAGTTTAAGTGCAGAAAATTTTCGAAACTCCATAATTCCCTTAATTTACAACCGATTTTTGAGATTTTTAGCCCAAAAAACAAGGTTTTTTTTCTTCAAACTGTAAAAAGTGATTAACAATGTCCATCTTTATTGAAATAGAAATAGCGGAGGTGAGCAGTGGGAAGAAGAGAGTGTGATTTCGAGAAGAGACGCTGAGAAAGAGAGACACACACAAAATCATCAACATTGCACACAGAAAGAAAGGGATAACTGATAGAGGAAATGACAACAAAATTCTGAAATTCGTTTTCAATTTGTCCAAAAATTACGAGAAATTAGATTTTTAACATTTTTAACAGGGAGATCGGGGCCTATTTGCGTCCCCACGCGAATCCCAGATCGTTCCAGTCGGGGTTCTTTTTGACTGGGTGGAGAGCACGGACAAGACGACGGGGGATCTGGAAAATAGTCTTATTGGATAGAAGAGAAAATTCTGTATTTTTTAAGCCGAAACTCGAAAAAATCGGGTGGGAGATAGTAGAGTTAGAGAGGGTTGAAAAATTCAATTTTTCAAGAAATTATTTTCTGAAAACTCTGAAAACCGTATCTCGCTTAGTTTCGAGTTATATTTCATGAAATTTATATATTTAGATTCACCGTTCTCTGGGCTTTCAGAAAAGTATAATCCATACTTGCAACGGGCCGGGCCGGGCCGGGCCGACGGGCCGAGCCGGGCCGGGCCGATATTTTGCAAGTATGGTATAATCATGCTATGCCGAGGGTCCCACCACGAAAATTCGGGTTACTGTAGTTATCGTGGTGGGACCCTAAGTGAATCAAAGCATGGCATGATTATACTCATTCGAACCGTCTTGACCTGCTGATTTCAAATCTGGTTGAAATTTTCAGTTTTGGTATTACCTCATCTCCCGGCACACTTCTTTTACCCCAAGCCCATCCCAATTGGTTCCATTCTGGATTGTTCTCCGGTTGCAGCAAGGCGCTTCGTTTCATTGGTCGCTCAGATGGCAAGCCTATAATCAAAAAAATTGGCATTGGAAACTTTGAAAAAATTGAATTTTTCTAAAAATGTTAGATTTTCAGATTTTCAGAAAACCTTCTATATCTTTCTCAATTTCATTCTAAACTTTGAAATTCTAACAATTTCAAAATCAGCAAGTCTAGGCGGTTTGAATGAGTATACTCATGCCTAGGTTTGAAGCAAGTTGGGTCTCACCACGAAAACTACAGTAAACTCGTTTAAAGGCGCACACAGTAATTTCGTGGTGGGACCCAGCCATGCCATGATTATACTCATTCGAAGCGTCTTGACGAGCTGATTCTGAATATTTGGGTTTGATGGAAGAGTTTTGGGTTTCTAGGCCAGAATTTCAATTTCTGTGAAACTCAGACGATTCTCATCATTTTCTGCAGATTTTTATCTCAAAATGTGCAGAATTTTCTCTATTTTCTATAAATCCACTAACCTGTCAAATAGAGACTTGCTGCCTGAGTGAGCTGCATGATTGTGAGCCAGACGGCCAATAGTCCCACTATTTGCACTTTCATTTTACCTGGAAATTCATTTAAAAAATTGGAATTTGAGAAACGGAAAAAAATGAAAAGGTCTGGCGGGAAATTCGAATTAGGTAATTCTCCAATCAAAATCCTGTCAGTCTTTCCACAGAATTTTTGAAAAATACAATTTTTCCAAAATTCAAAAATTCTTGGGGAAAAGACTAGCAGGAGATGAGAATTTTTATTTTAGCAAATAAAATTTTTGAAATTTTTTGAAAAGTGATATAGACTGAGGTCGTCCACCATTCATGCTCAATTCCAGGTCCCCCGCTCTAAGCCACGCCCCCTCACTAAGCTCCTCCCCTTACAGTACCCCAAGCTAATTAGACCACCTTCCGGCGCCTAATTAACCACCGGAAAGAGTGGGGTGTATATAGCAAATCGTAATAAAAAGGAGAGGGCGGAAATTCAGAAGATTCTTTCTAAGAATATTCTGGAGCCTCCCCTCTTCCACGTCATCTAACTACACGTCATCTCTATCTCTTCAGAATTCAAAAATTCAACAAAATCTGAGGGACGTCTTCTAAATTCAGAAGAGGGGTACATACAAAACACATCCAATTACTCTTCTCTGCTAAATTTGCATCCGAAAACAAACTAATTTCATGCAAATTTTTAGTGCTAAATCTGAGAAATTTTCGTTTTTTTTGGGATTTTGAAATGGGATTTTCAGGGAGAAGACCCCCGCTAAAAGGGGGCGGGGCTTTTTAGTATGTTTCATGGGGTTGGAGCTGCTTATCTAATTGAGAGCTGCTTAGAGTCTTTGGTTGGATTAGCGCTGCTGAACAGCGCTAAAATCGAGCTTTAGCGCTGGTTAGCAGCGCTAAACTGCCACGTCGCCGATTTTAGCGCTGTTTAGCAGCGTTAAAAGTTCATTTTCCCACCAATTATACCCCAGCTGAAATTCATGAAATTTTCTCACCTTTTTCGTCACTTTCTGTCCAAAGTTCGTTTTCAGGGGGAGAATATTTTTATCGAAAAACCACACACAAAACTGATATATTATACTAAAAAGGGGCCGAAACGTAAGGATTTCGAGGGCGGACCCAAGAATCCAAAACAAACAGAACTACTAAAAGTGCAATAATTTGGGGAGGAAACGGGAAGAATAAATTAAAAAAGCAAGAAGAGGGTGTATATTTGTAGAAAAAGAGTGGATAATTTCAAAGAAGGAAACATTATGATTTTTATGAGAAGAACTGGGAGAGATTTGGAAAAAGGACCAATCAAAAGCTGTGAGAAACAAAGAGTAATGAATAATATTAAAAACCAATAAAAAGCAACAACGGAAGTGGGGAAAAAGCTCAACAAACGGTACTAAATGGAGGAGAAAATTATCTTTTAGCTTGAAAATCAGTATTGATAAGCCAACGAGCGGATTTTGGTGAACTCATTGACAGTCTCATCAGTGACCTTATCCCGTCTCTCCTTCATTTCCGCAATGATTTTCTGCACTTCCAACGTGGCACGCGCCTTCAGCTCTCCCGACAAAAGTTCTCCTTTCGTGTATTGTTCACGGATTCTTGCGAGTTCCGCATCGTCTTCCAAGAAGAAACGAAGGAATTGGAAGCTAATATCCACGTCGCAGTTGCCTCCCTTCGCGCGGTGCTCTTCGACGGTTTGTTGGCCACCGGAGAACGCGTATTTGTTGATCTGAAAGAGAAATAGTTGAAAAATGAACAAAACGCTGTGCGTATAGGGAGATTTAGCGCTGGTTAGCAGCGCTAAACCACTTGAGATTTTAGCGCTGCTGAACAGCGTTAACTTCCACGTGGCTTTCGCTTTAGCGCTGTTTAGCAGCGCTAAAGACCAAGTTTAGCGCTGGTTAGCAGCGCTAAAATCCAAGTTTAGCGCTGTTTAGCAGCGCTAAAAACTACTTCTCGCACTGGTTAGCTTAAGAGCGCAAAAAATCTGTGATTTGCTATCGAAAACCAGTATTTTCATCGCCTAGAACATCATTTTTCATCAAAATCGCTCACTTTTCGCTTTTTGAAACGCAGAAAACGTTAAAACTACGTTTTTTTTCAACCTTTTTCTGCTTTTGATAAGAAGTACAACTTATAAATTATCATCATTACTGCTGAGAAACCAGAATTGTCATCATTTCTCGTTAATGATGATGTTCTTCTCATTGATAACAACGTGCTTCGTATAAAAGTTGAGGCAGGGAGTTCAGCGGAGATCATTTTCTCATTCGCCGTGTTTTTTCAGTTATTTTACCGCTTTATGGGTAAAATACTAAATTTTTTCTCGTTTCATTCACTAAACTCTACCTTATTCTTAATCTGATTCGGTGTATCATTCAAAAAGATACAAGTATTCGGCTCCGATGCACTCATTTTCGTTTGAGCGCCCTGCAGCGCTGGCAGGAAAGTGGAGAAGATGAGTGATGGCTTTGCCGCCTTCAGTCTAGGTGCCACGTCCCGACACATTCTGAAGTACGGATCCTGGTCGATGGCGCATGGAATCAGGCAAGGAATGTCGTTCTTTCTTCCCCTCTCTCCAAAGATGTGTGGGAACGAAGAGGCGAAGCATGGGGCGGCTTCGACTGCTGGGAATGCTGCTTTGCCCATACAATCTTCTGGGGTGAATCCGAAAATCGCGCGAGCTTGATTGGCGTTGACAACCTTCCAGATCTTGACAATGTTCTCGTAGAATGGTGGACACATGTAATCGAAATCATTGAAAATGAACGTTTTGGTGGGGTCGAAGCCGACGGAGATGATGTCTTTCATGTTCTCACGAGCCATCTTTTTGGCATCCTCGACCTTCATATCTTTCCACAAGAATTTCTCGTCATCAGTCATCTGAATGACCAATGGGACATCGAACACCTCCTGAAGCCATTTTGTGAAGATGAATGGCACAAGATGTCCCAAATGGAGAGATCCCGATGAAGCACCACGCCCTGTGTACAGGTAGAATGGTTTTCCTTTCTCTTTAAGCTCGAGGATCGCTACGAAGTCTCTGTGAGCGAAGAACATTCCACGTCGAAGCATTGGACATGCTTTGTGTCCGGTGACGCGTTCGAAACGAGCAATGACGTCATCATCGAGTTTACGGCAACCGAACTTTACTGAAAATTAAAAATATGAAGAAATTTTCAGCTAGAAGACGAAAACGCGAGCTTTAGCGCTGTTAAGCAGCGCTAAAACTGGCACGGTGAGAAATTTAGCGCTGTTAAGCAGCGTTAAAATCCCAGTTTAGCGCTGTTTAGCAGCGCTGAAGTCCGAGTTTAGCGCTGTTCCGCAGCGCTAAAACCTGCCACGTGGATTTCAACGATGCTTATAATTATGGCTCTTTTCCTCCATTCTCGCCCATTCCTCTCCACATTTTATCGTGTCTCCCTTACCAATCAGTTTATCGTAATCGATTCCTGTCGCTTTTGTCGTCGTTACTTCCCAAGGTGTCACCTTATCGTCGTCTTCTTCCTCTTCTTGATGGGCGACTCCGTTCACCTGGAGCTCCTCGACTTTTTCCGCAACATTTTCAGGCGCTGGATTAGCCATGTTTACTTTGTACCCTGGAAATGGCAAATTGAGATTTTTAAAGAGAAAATTAAGAAATTTTGTCCAAAAACGAGATTTCGAACAGAAAATTTGTCATGTTTGGAAAAGAACAGTCTAACAAGAAACGTTGCGGACAAAACAAAATCACAAAATAAAAAAATTCAAGGTATAAATGTGATCAACGCACACAATTTTGAAATTACTATAAAAGACAAAAACGAATAAATAATTGTTCACCGTAAAATTCAAATTTATACGTGTAATCATAAATAAAAATGGTTAAAAACGGGAGAAGATCAATTCAAAGTAAACGAAGATCATGAAAAATGTATCCGGGGGAGGGGAGAAGAGCTGAAAACGATAAAAAACTCAATAAACAGTGAAAATAAGTTAAAAACAGAGTTTTGAGGGAGTAGGAGAAAAAGAACAAGACAAGAATAAAATTAATTTACAACAAAAAACAATAAGTTTCTTATGGGCTGGTTGGTGGAGGTGCTAGTGGTGGCTGAGCTGGTGCTGCCTCGGGCTCCTGCATCTCATGATCCATATCCTCGAAATGAATATCCGCCTCCTTCTTATCATCCATCTCCTGTTTCTTCTTCCTCTCCATCGCCTCTCGTCGCTTCTTCTCTTCCTCAGTCTCCACATCCATCTGACTCTCATCGATCGGTGGATTCAGAATCCTCTGCGACTCCATATACTCAGACATCGCCTGATCGTAAGCCTCTTTCATCGCCGGCAAGTTACCCATATAGAATTCATGAACAAAGTGTGTCATATGAAGAGTATCCTCGATCTCCATTGGCTCTCCGTCCTGAGATCTCTCGTTCCACTTCCGTTGTGTTGGGTGCGCTTCGAATGGGAGGATAACCAATTTCCGTGGATATTTCGCAAAAATTCTCATCGCTGGCGTCAATTCCAAACAATCCATGAAAACTTTCGCGCGTCCGAGCACGTAGAGCCCTAAACGAGCACGAGAGAGCGCCACAACGAGACGACGAACATCACGGATGTGACCGATATTCCGGGTTTTTACAAGGGAGAGAATGATGTAGTCGTTCTGTTGTCCTTGATACTTATCCACAGTGGAGACCTGAAAATTGGTTTAAAAATTGTATTTCTTTGACATTTGGCCCTTATTTTTCTTTATTCTTTCCCACAATTCCAGTGATTCCCTGTCATTTTCTCTCACCTTCCATCAACTAGTGCCATTTACAACCTATTTTTCCCAGAGAACAACTAGAAACAAAGGATCTTGCACTTCCATGATTACTGCCAAACGCTAATCTGTTGGGTCTAATAAATCTGGTTTCTGGGAATGTCTAGAGAGATGTAGCTACTCACCTTTCCAGGCATTCCAATCAATGGATTCGTCTCGCATCTCCTCTGACACACATCGCGAATCAGTTGTGCTTGTCCGTTGTATGTCGTCAAAATCGAGATTTTGTCTGCCGGATAACCGAGGATTCTCATATAGGTGTAGAGAGCGACGGCGTATTCAGCTTCACCCAGATTTTGATAGAAATGAGGACTTGGTTGAGTCTCTCCTTGTCCGTTGAAGTCTGGCACGTCGATGAGTTGGAAGGGGAACGCGAATCCAGCGTTGGCATTCTGAAAATTGAGAGAATTAGAGGGGAAGAAACAATAAGTAACAAAGGGGATTGGGCAGCGCTAATATCGAAATTCAAGACTGGTTAGCAGCGCCTAAGACCAAGTTTAGCGCTGTTTAGCAGCGCTCTAAAATCGAACTTTAGCGCTGGTTAGCAGCGTTAAATTCGACTTCAACGCTGTTTAACAGCACTAAAACTTTGTAATTTAACAAAATGAAAGAAAAACGTAGTATCGGATGGATAAAGCATGAAAAATCTCGGAAAAACACAATTTTAGCACAACTGACAATCGAATCTTGCTCAAATTACTCAAAAAACTAAGAATTTAGGCCAAACTTGACCGATTTTAGGTACATTTTCGTTTCAATACAACGCGAGAACTGCGACAACTCGTAAAACACATCACTTTCGTCGTCTATGTCTCCAACTATCTCCCGCAGAAAGAAACGTGGGCGCCATGAGGAAATACCCTCCGTTCATTCACTATAGGGCGGTGCAGAGGGGAGGCAAATACATGAACGAAATAGTGGGGAAAAGTGATGCAACATGACTCAAAATGTGACTAATTTGGAGGGAGAGCGCTTCAAAGATGACGACGAAATGGTTTTGAATGGAATGTAGGTCAGTGGGGAGAAGGAAAAGCTTTAGCTTTCACTCAAACCTGGAATTGTGGAAGACCGTCGACGTGTGGAAGATTTCCGAGTCCCTTGTATCTCCATTGGTAGAGCTCGGCGATTCTGAAATAAAACAAATTAGAAAATGTCCGGTGTCAGGGGAAATTAGAAAAAAACGCAAAATTTCAGTGTAAAAATCGAATTTCTCGCTATTTTTCCAAGTGGAAGGTCCCAAATTGTACTAAATTCAATAAAAATTTGGCAACATTTTGTGAAGAGCGTCAATTTGATAAGAGGCGTTATCAGTTTTCCGACTACCTCCTGTCAATCGGAAACAAATTGGAAATCGGTATGACGGAGCGTGAGAAAAGTTTGTCGATCATAGAGGACAGTGTTGTTTTGGTACGATATTGGAAAAAACTTTTTTTCAAAAAAGTGACGTTTTCTATGTAGAACAAAGTTGAAATCATAAGAGCTTTAACGCTGGTAAGCAGCGCTAAACTGCCACGTCGCCGACATTAGCGCTGTTTAGCAGCGCTGAGGATTAAGTTTAGCACTGGTTAGCAGCGCTAAAGTCCGAGTTTAGCGCTGTTTAGCAGCGCTGAAGATTAAGTTTAGCACTGGTTAGCAGCGCTAAAGTCCGAGTTTAGCTCTGGCTAGCAGCGTCAAAAAATAATTTTTCCGGTTAGCCATTTGAAACTCACTGTGCTCTCGCACGTCCTTGTCTATCCAACTCGACATTCGGCACACTCAATCTGACAAGTCTTGCGAACAACGACTGCTCCATGTTTGAATATTTCTGGAACGCCTGATTCTGTACAACCGGAGGCAACTGATGATGATCTCCAATCATAATCCATCGCTTCAACCGATTGTGACCATCCTGTGGATTCTGAAGAAGCAGTGGGATAAATGTTTCGACTTCCAGGATTTGCGCGGCCTCTTCCATCACGATGTTGTCATAACGGAAGCCGAGTTTGACGAGTTCGTTACGGCGGAGCGCTGCGTGTGTACATGTCATAGCGATGATTTTCGCTTCTTTTATCTGAAAATATGGAGAAATAATTGGGAAGAAGGAAGAACAAATTTGTGAAAGTGTGTATTGTCCGTGTGATTTTTCAATGCATTTGAGCTGAAAAACGAAGAGAAAGTAAACAGTTCTGACGAGGTTTAAACGGAGCTTTGATAAGAAACCGAAAAGTTCAGACTTTCGGCGGGTATTGGATGAACTCCGATGTTCTTTCAAGGACAGAATTTCATCTGATCCCTTTCAAATCCTTCTTATTTTCCCATTCCAATATCTTCCCTTTGAACTTCAAATTTCCCAAATTTCACGTCGAAACTTCGTTTTTTTCTAATCAAACCCTTCCATTCTCTTATCTCTTCCTTCCGTTTACACCTTCACAGCTACTTTTTTCACATTTTCGCCTGCTTGTAACCACATTCCATTGTTCACCCATCAACTTTACAACTCTTTCTTTCCTATTCGTTCCCCAGAAACTTCCCAGAGCCCCTACTTCCCACCTTCCACCTGCCCACCATAAAACCATTAGTGCCACTTTCTTAACTCACTCAAAATTCTCTCAGCTCCCCTTTCAACATGAACAGTTTTCCGACATTTTCCCAAAAATGGATGTCAATCAGCGGCTCGATGACTCCGCCCACTCCTTCTGACGCAAAGATTGAGAATGAGGTCCAATAGATCTCCGAGAGCTCATTCATTCATCTCTCATCTCGAGAACAATGATGTTTCCCTATCCATCCGGCGAATACTACGGCAATCCGGCGGTGTCTTCTACTTCACCGACGGTATCTCCAAGCTATCCACACCCTGATATGTCAATGGGTACTCCGATGCCTTCCCCGTTCTATCCGCAACCCAATCAACCGGCGGCGCCAAGCCAGGTATCACCAGGAGGATTCCAGCGTCCAGGAGGAGACCAGTCTCAGGCTTTCCAGCAATACTTGCAAAAGCAAATGGAGGAGTCCACAAGAATGTATGTTTCACTATTTCAACTCTAACAAACCTAATTCACTTTCTTTTACAGCGCGCAAGCCCAGGCCGCCTACTTCGCCTGGCTCCAACCATTTCACAACCAACAAACTCATTTCCCTCAGCAATATCCCGGAGCTCCAAATTCTCAACACATGCTCTACCAACACCCGAACGCTATGACACCCCAACATATCCAGCAAGCTTTCGACGTGGCAGGTGACAAATACAAAAGAGGACGAATTCCATTCACTCAAGAACAGGTGAAAATGATGGAGGCGAGATTCGCAAAGAGTGATAAAATCATGATCGATGAGCGTCGAAGCTTAGCGAGAGCTATCGGTTTGACACCAAACCAGATCAAGATCTGGTTCCAGAATCGGAGATTCAAGTTGAGAAAAATGGAGAAGGAGAAGGAGAGACTTGAGTCGGAGTTGATGGATAAAACTGGAAAGTTGACTATTATGAAGAACCAGGAGGAGGACGACTTCCAGGAGAACGATGAGAGCAAGGAATACTCCGATTGAGAGCTCCTCCTTCAGTGAGAAATGTTATTTTAAGGCACCCCAAACACTGTTGTCGAATAAAGTTGATTTATTGATTACGATTCATTATCTTATCTTATGCTACCGGTTCTTTGCACCGTGCAATTCCTCTGTTTTTCTCCATACTCGCTATTCATTGTTTCTCTAATTTCAAACTCTAATCCCCCGCCCATTTCCAGAAAAAATGTTGAACCGATACTCCCTTTCAAGGCATGAGAAGATTCAGATTTTGGGGAAACACTTCAAAAAGAGCAGGTTTCTTAAGAAAGAGAACATAGCGTTGTTGTGTGAGGAGACGGGATTCTCCGAAAGTTTCATCATAAATTGGTTCACCCAGAGGCGAAAAATTCTTAGGCGAGAGTCCAGGAGGTGAGTGATTCATTCGATTCAGAATCTGAATTTCACATATCGCTATGCCGAAATCAATGTTTCTATTTCAGCAGTATCGACTCAACGTCTTCAGACAACACAGAGGAATTTTTACCTTTGTTGTCGACATCTGTCTTCAACGCTCCACCATCCAATTTCATGGAAACTGAGAGCACGTTTGGAGGAGAAGCTCCTCTTCTAGTGTCTTGCTCACCGGACACATCAATCAATGCTCCAGGAGCACCACAACAACATCAAGGACTTCTAATGATTGCACAACCTCAAAATCACATGTCAACTGCATTCATGAGGTAAATTCCATTTATATCTCATTCTTAGTTCTAATCCATTCCATCCATATCCATATCCAGCCCTCCGACATCTGTTGATTCGGACAACTCAGCGTCGTCTTCTCCAAAACCAGAAGTACCTTCCGAACCACTACCATTCGATGCATTGGACAACAAGAACTATAGCTTCACAACTCAGGAGCCAACTTCTCCATCAGGGAGCCTTTCTGATAAGGAAACAATCAAAACTCTCATCAACATGGTTTGTGCCTACAATCTACAAGTACAGTTTCTATTGGACAATCAAGCTATGATGAACAATCGACTTCAGGCCTACGCCAATGCATTGGCCGATTTACAACGTCAACAACCTCATTCCGGCACTCTTCAAAATAATTCTGATTCTCAATAAATTCCATTTCATTTCTGTCTGTATGTCTGTTCACTCATGAGTCTCATGAGTAACTAGGGATCCCTTACCAATAGATACTCTGTTCTGTCTTTCCCGTTTCTCAGCAGCTCAAACGCTCTGAATTCATCCAGCTTCTCGAAAATTTGCTCGATATGACGCCAACACGAGTGGGCCACCTTCATATCGTCCGAATTGTTTCCCGAGAAAAGATTGGGAATATCCTTGAAGAATGCGGCGAATGGGAATATCTCTGGAATTATTCCATCGGCAAGTTTGGCGGCTCCTTTGGCTGTCACTTGAGCCAGAAACTCCTCCCAGGCACGGCACACCTGAAAGTTAGAACAAAATTAACACAGAAAGTTACAAATACTGGCTTACTGAGAATCTGAAAAAGTATCCAGCATTCTCACAAGTGTACGCCACATCTCCGACAACTTTCAGCGCCTTCGCCAGTTTCTCCACACTATTAAGCAGCGTCAATCTCTCCTTCAACACGTAGTTGACACGTCCGTATCTTGAAAAGTCCTTTTCCGTCTCCAATGATTCCTCTCCGTGTCCCATACGAAGCAAGTGTCGTTCATCGACATCGAGAGCAATGATCTTCTCGAAAAGTTGATTTAGCGCTTGATTGGAGTGAGTCACAATGAGAGTACGCTGATTTGGCCAGTTGTGATAGATGTTCGAGATGATTTGGACAGCGACGTCGGTTTTACCAGTTCCTGGAATTAAGAGAGTAAGAATAAGCAATTTTTTGTTTCGTTCGTTGAATAGTGCACCATGAGAAGTTTAGCGCTGCTAAACAGCGTTAAAATGAGGAACACGTGGAATTTAGCGCTGCTAAACAGCGCTAAAGCTAGAGACACGTGGAAATTAGCGCTGCTAAACAGCGCTAAAATCGAAATCTCAAGGAGTTTAGCGCTGCTAACCAGCGCTAAAACGAAAGACACGTGGAATTTAACGCTGCTAAACAGCGCTAAAAACAAAAGTGGAATTTAGCGCTGCTTGACAGCACTAAAACGAAGGGCACGTGGAGTTTAGCGCTGGAATGAGAGTTATCGTTTCTCATTTCCTTACCCGGTGGTCCCACAACCATCGTCAACCCTGGCTGCATTCCCGACTTGATGGCCTCCACTTGAGCCGGTGTAAACTGCACTTGATTCTTGTTCACCGCATAGGAATACGGCGTATTCTTCTTTCGAATCAACGGCGTCACTGTGATCGTTCTCAAGTCTGCTGGCTTCGTTTCCACATCCTGTCGACGGTCGAGCTCGTGGAAGTGAAGCTTGAAAGGCGGTACCATTGTATTGGCTTCTCCTGAGAGCTCGATTTTATATCCAGGGAAACTTTGCTTAACGTGCTCGATGGAGAGGAATGTGTCATTGAAATCGAGTTCTGGCACAGCGCTGGAGAGTTTTGAGTAATGAGCACTGTCCGGTTCTCCGTATCCCAAAATGACGTCAGTTAGCCAATCAGGAACCACACATTCCGTATTGAGAAGATCTCGAATCGTTTGGAGGACTGCTTTGAAGTTATTCGTCTTGGAATCCCGTCGGACCAACAAGTTGAAAGTGTCGTATATATCATCCTTATTCCCTTGTTCCATATCCAATCGATACTGATTCGGGTCCAACAACAGTCGGAACTTTCTCATATCTCCTGGAATCTTGGTCTTCTTCTCGTAACTTGTGTATTCTTCAAGAAGGTGTCCATCTTGATCCAACATTCCTTCCACATCGCATCCACGTACACTGAGTACTTCGATTTGCTCAGCGAATGGGCGACGGACATCGAATTTCAGTCCGGAAGCTCCACGGCGGGATCTGCAAGCCACCAAAAAGCAGACATCATGTCTTCTCAAGTTCTCCCATTCCTGTCGAATATCTTGTCTCCGTCCAACATTTACAGTGACCACCGCTCTGACGACAGCCGGTGATTTCTCTCCGACCAGTGGTTTCGCGACTTCCGATATTTGAAAGTGATCGATAGGAAGTGCCATTTTAGCCCATCCGGCGAACACTGTCTCGTTGCGAGACTCATGTTGGAATGGCTTCATTCGGAAAAGCACATCTTCCAAGTCCTGACGGATTTCATCTGAAAATTCATATTTTGAAAAAGTGTCCTAGGTAACCAACTTACAAGTAGATTCCAACTGGAACAAGTTGAAATTCCTCAACAAATAATCGTGAAGTGTCAAGAATTGCAAGTTGAGTTTATCCAATGCCAGCACACCCTCGCCTGTGTAACTCTCATACGGAACCACATTCTCATCCCAAATCACTTTTTCCGTTGGGAAGAGCGGTTTCTCGTTGAGTTGAGTCAACTGGTTCGGGCGTCTTTCACAGTGGAGAGTGATGGTTTCGACGAGATGATTGTGTGGGAATCGGGTGAGAAGATCGGACTGTTGAGCGGAGTCTTCTGGAAAAAGAGAGGGTTGGATTAGTTGGGAAAAACTGAAATACGCAAACGTCACGCCTTTTGATCTACGACAGGCCAGCTCGTCATTCACAGAATGTAGGATGGTTGAGAACGAGTATCGGAGATCAAAAGTTTAGAAGCGCTGAAGTTATTGATGTCCACAGTTTCGCGCTGTTTAGCAGCGCTAAAATCTTCAGAAGGTTCTCGAAAGAAAATTTTTAGCGCTGGTTAGCAGCGCTAAAACCTCAACCCCGCGAGTTTAACGCTGTTAAGCAGCGCTAAAAAACTGAAGTTCGAAAGTTTAGCGCTGTTTAACAGCGCTGAAAACTTGAACTCTGCGAGTTTAGCGCTAAAACCTGATTTTATCTCATATTCACCTCCAAACGGCGGAACCAAATGCAAATATTCAGCAAATCGGTAAACTTCCTCATGTGCCATATCTCCAAACTGCTTCTGAAGTGCACGTCGAGTGTCCACTCCACTGACATTCAGCAAATAGAACTCTTTCATGTTCTCCTTGAAAAAGCGGAAAGCTGCTTTTTGGAGTCTTGTGACATTCTGATAGTGCTGTTCGGACACTTCTTTGTGGGTGAGCTGTCTTCCAGATAAGTCATCGATTTCAAATCTAGCATAGAACTTCAAAAGTTGAACTAATTGGAAGAAAAGTGACCCGGCCTCGGTGGAAATGAGCGGGGAAAGAAGGCAATTTGTGAGGAGGTGAGAGGAATGAAGTACGGAATTGAAGAATCGTCGTGTTTGAAGAATCGACTCCAAATCAATCAATAATTCAATGAATCTCTCGCAATACTTGATAGAATCAACCGGATCCTCTCCCTCCTCTTCCCCTTCCGATCCATCGAAATTTTTCAGAGTTTTCTTGAATTTCTCGATCAAATTCCATAGATATTCCCGATGGAATAATGTCTCTGGCTTCATCTTTTTGACAACATTATCCCAGATTTTGCGAAGTTTTTTCTGCTTTTTGAAGAGATCCTCCCTTTGACTGTCGAGCAGTCCTGACCAGATTTCGATGGAGACTAGCTTCTTTGTCTCGTTGTGTACAATTGGTGTCTCCACGGAGCCGAATGCGTTGACGAGGAATGTGAGGAGAGCGCAGTGTTCCGATGGGCTCAATCTGGAAAAAAAACGTTGTAATTTTGGCCAAAAAAAGTAATTTTTAAACTAATAACGGCAGGAAAAGCGCTAAACTTGGATTTTAGCGCTGCTAAACAGCGCTAAAATATCAACTCGCCGTTTTTAGCGCTGTTTAGCAGCGCTAAATTTCTCATAGTCTCGATTTTAGCGCTGTTTAGCAGCGTTAAAATTCCAACTCATCATTTTTAGCGCTGCTAAACAGCGCTAAACGTTTGTGTCAGTTCGCAAAATCACACAATTTTTTTTGTTGTTCTTCTCTACTAACCCATCGTCCTGCAAAGAAAGTTCCAAAATTCTCTTGAAAAACGCTGAAAATTCCTCTGCATTTTTCGTAAAGCACGCCCACGAATCCAGATTTCGCTCTCGAAACTTTTCATTTATCATTACAACAATCGACAGGTTGTAAGCTTTCGAAGCGCCCTCCGCCTTGTAATTTGGCCATAAATAGCCTTCCAAATACTGTGAAAATTCGAGCATCATGATTTTTCTCGGATTGAATTGTGTTTTGAGCATCTCATTCTCGTAGATTGTGTCGATTAGTTTTGCGTCGAACTTCTCATGTGTTTCCTTTGTGAACGGAGCCCAGTACTTAGCGGCAACCTGGAAAAATGATAAACTAGTTTTAAACACCGTTTTTTCGACTCATTTCTGTGTCAATTTCATCAAAACTGCTGAAAATACTCTTCTATACTTGAAAACCCCTTTTTTATAAAGATTTTCAACAATTAAAAAGCTAAATCCTAATCTTTTCACAATTATTCATATTTATGTAGCTTACCGCTGATATTGTGTCATTTTCGATAGCTCCTCGTGTCACCACCACATCTTGGTGACGTTTTGTCACCATTCTCTCTGGAAAACTAATAATTAAAGTTCTTAAAAACTGTATTCATCGAAGAACAGGAAAAACGAAGGGTTAATTTAGGCTCTTTTGACTCAAAACGGTCGAAAATCAATGGAGAATCGTGTTTTTATTGTTTTCAACCAAAAATAATGATAAGAAAACTCTAAACTTGCGATAAATAAGTGTGAAGAATAAATAAAACTATTTTTCGAAAAAACCACGATCGCGCCGGCAATCGGGGCATGGTGTGGTTTCGGTGCATGCTTGGCGCTTTTCTCGTTTTTGGCGGTTATTTCAATTTTGAAGCGTCGTTTAAAAAATAACAAAAGATAAAGAGGACTGTTAAAACACCAGATAAAACTGTTAACATTTTTATAAATAGATTTTTCAAACAATTACAAATAACATTATCACAATTTAAACTGAATCTTCTTATCGTGCCAAGTGGATTCTTCTACAATGTGTGCCGCTTCCATCCGTCTCTCCAGTACAGTCACATTATCCTCTTTGTCGACAACTATTAGAGTGTGAGAGCGAGTTCCATATCTAAAAAAAAAAGAAGATATTCTTCAAAGTTTTTGAGCAGCGCCAAGCCTACCTCCTACTCTCCGGAAATCTCACAAAAATCGAGGTCAATGGCTTGTAGACGTCTCCCGGAAATCCAGTTTGCACTCTGATTTGATCATCCGGGAAGCAGTGAGTTCGACACGTGGCAATCTCGAACAATCGTCTCTGAATCTCATCAATATCCAATTCATCTGTATTTTCCAGGCTCTCCGAGAAGATTTTCAGACCGAATTCAGCTTTTTTGAATGGAATATGCGGAGGACTGTTGGAATACACGTGGAATTCTGGAATTTTTTTTTAAATAGAAACTTGAATGCTTTCTATTAAGAGAACTCACTATCATTCCACTTAGTGATCTCAATCTGATCGACAAGCTGATTGGTAAGCGATCTAACTTCGAATAGACCAGATTCCGAATTTCTGAAATATTTTGAGAAATTTATTGATTACCAGAATACCAAACAGTCTGAGTACTTACCTCTCAATTCCTACAAACTGAAATCCATTAAAACTCTCCGCTTTTCCCTTCAAATTCTCAAAAAACTGACTAGAATCGCTGCCAGATTTCAAGAATTCATTGACAATTCCGCCTCGACTCGGAGCGTTTGTATGCTTTGAATCCACTGGTTGTGTTATCGAAAGGAGCATTCCAACCTTTCCATGCTCATCAATCCCTAGCCACGTGCCACGTGCCACGTCTTTCTCGTCGACTCCACTTAGAATCCCGTCATGCCAATGGATTGGAGCGGTCGGGCGGTCCAAGTCTTCGTCACGATTATTGAGAATTATCAACTTGTATTTCTCATCGGGAGATGTCGCAACTTTGATGAATCCAATGCACATTTCTCTGAAATTAAAAAAAAATATATACATGGGTTTTCAGAGCGATGAGAGTTTAGCGCTGCTAAACAGCGCTAAAACGAGATACACGTGGAAATTAACGCTGTTTAGCAGCGCTAAAACTTTGTTCTGCGAAACTTCGGAGCTGGTCAACAGTACCAAGACCACAAAACGCTAAAACGATAATGAAATATAATGGAAAATCAGCCACAATGTAGGCTAAATTATGTCAAAAACTCTGAAAAATCTGAAAAATATGGTCTGATTTATTAAAATTAGGCAGAGGGGTAAAGTACATTTCTAAATACACTAGAATTTGTAACTTTTCGCTGAAATTTCATCACATTTTTAATTTTTTGTCATCACAATAAACAATGATCAGAGATCACAAAAATACATTAACCGGTTTTGAGTAGAAATATGAACATAAACATACAAATTTAAAATACATTATCACGGTGACTCTCGTTGTGATTCCGACGGAGATGGGCTCGAAAATTCATCGATTTATCAGTGCTGTATTTACATTTAGTGCATCGAATGGGACCTCCTTTCACCTTTGTTGCTCTTCTCAGGCGGAGACGATGGTTGGTTTGTTGACCATGTCTGGAAGGAAACACCGATTGTGTGAATGACGGATTTGACTGAGAAAATTTGAAAATTACCTATACAACGCCTTTCGATTTGTGAAAACACGTTTGCATTCGAAGCAACTGATATTCGACTCGCCGTCGTCAGAATTTTCCAGAAAACTCGTGCTTTCCAAGAAATCCTCCGTTCCCAAATGCAATGATGCCAGCGATATATCAGACGGTCCCATCAGATTATTCAGATTCTCAACAGGTCGTCGCTGGTCTGAATCTAAATCAAGACTTGTTTGAATTCCCAACGTCTTCTGAATCTCTTCTCCCGGTACTTCAGAATGATTCACTTCTCGATGACATCTCGATGGTCTCGTACTATGATTCGTCGCTTTTCCGTGGCGATACAGTGCTTTCCGATTATTGAAACCCTCGCCACAGGTGTAACAGTATAGTGGTGTCGTTGCGGTCTGAGGGATGTCCGTGGATGGGAAATTGAAGTCATTTGATGACGTGGAAGGGACAGATGAGAAGAAGTTGAAGTCGGCTGGATTGAGGAAGTCTTGCTGGAACAGATTGTAGTTTTTGCCGACTGACCCCAAGTTTAACGCTGCTAAACAGCGCTAAAAACGATGAGGTGGACTTTTAACGCTGCTAAACAGCGCTAAAAACGATGAGGTGGACTTTTAACGCTGCTAAACAGCGCTAAAAGCAATGACGTGGAATTTTAACGCTGTTTAACAGCGCTAAAAACAATGAGGTGGCTTTTAGCGCTGCTGAACAGCGCTAAAGTGAGTCGAGCGTTAAATTTAGAGCTGCAGCCAAATTCGTTCAAAGTTGCTACCTACCACTACATCTTTTCCCATATCAGCCAGATAATCCGCTTGTGGATCTCCCTCTACGAACACAACACTATGAGAGAGCTGCTCTACAGTTTGATCCATTTTTTCTGTAAAAATTAAAGCTCGAAAATATAAAACTCTGTTTCCAACCTATCGCCTCTATCAGACACTCTTCCGGGAGTTCTGAAAACGTGGTTTTCAGAATTTCCAGTTGCTCCAAGAATTTATTCATCTAAAATTTTCAAATTACATTCGAAACCTCGTCTTACAAAGTACGGAAAGTGCTGAAATAACACTATTTTCATTGGAAAAACATAGAAAGATCTTAAATTTTTTATTAAACCAGCATTCGGTATTTATAGAGGTAAGAATATAATGACTAGGCGGGCACCTTTAATACCCAAAACATGAAAAAAATTATGCAAACAACAAAACTCAAACAACGAAATACGAATATACAAAATTAATATTCCTCGATGACCTCCTCCTCAATAATCTGTTCTTCTCCATTATTCCATTGCTGTACAACATTTTGTGGCGCATACACTGGTTCTATCATTCCAAATCTGTCTTCCATTCTCGTCAACATTCCTTCCGCTCGGTCTAACAGCGCCGAGAATCTGTCTTGATTCTCCATTTCTCGTCGAATCAGATTCATTTTCATTTCGAGGACGTTTGCATGTTGTGCTTCGACGTGTTCATTGGAGAAACGGGCACGTTTGAGTGGTGGTGCTTGGATGTCTCTGCAAAGAAATATTGGTAACGAACGATGGTTTTAGCGCTGCTAAACAGCGCTAAACTTGAACTTTAGCGCTGCTAAACAGCGCTAAACTTGATCTTTAGCGCTGCTAACCAGCGCTAAACTTTACACAAAGCTACACTCACTTCTCCATCATCCCCACACCAAGATCCTCCACAATTCCACGGGATCCCATTGTTCCAGAAGTCTCCACAAACTCTTGCTCCTCATCAGCTATTTGTTGGTATCTTGCATATTCCTTGACTTCAGTCCTAACTGCATTCTGTTTGTAAGCCGGCTCAAATTGGATTGGATCGCCTTTCCAGTAATATACGATTACAGCGAATTCGGGGGAGCCGGGGAAACTGAAATTATATTTTGACTCAAAGTTTTTGACCAGAATTCAATTCAAAAAAGTTCTAACCTTTCTGTATTTTTTCCTTTCGCCGTATAAATCTTCCTCACAAACTTCTTATCAACTTGTGTATGTTCGTATCGTTTCGAGCTGACTTTCACATCGAAATCTGTGCCTGGAGGTAACTTTCCAGCCTTATCAACTCTCACTGCATCACCATTAGCAACAAATTTATAGAATCTACTGAATCCCGATGGTTTCGTCCAGAGACCATTCTCATCTCGACGGAGTTCTAGAGTACAGTGACCCATTCTTTTAAGATCGATGACGAAGGTACCATTTTGACGGTAGCCAAGAGGAACGGAGGAGCAGAGCTTGTTAGCATCCACCACAGTTGCACCCAACATGATTGCCGCCGCCTCATCGAAAGGGACAACGCAATGCGAATAGATATTGAATCCCTCGTAATACGCGGACATCATTTGTGGCATACTTGTCATGTTCACTTTTTCAAATGACTTTTTCTCCCAATTCTGTTTCACTTTTCCCTCAATGGGCGGCACGAAATTCCATGGGCGACCAGAGCTCCATGAGTATGTGATGATCGTGAAAGGGAGGCGTTCGGTGCCTTTGAATCCAGTGTAAATCTTCTTTTGAAAACTTCCACGACCATCATCGGCGTCGCGAGTCACTCGATTTTCGTATCGTTTCAAAAATATTTTGTAGGTGAAATCTTTCGTCCATGCGTTTAATCGTCCTTTTCCATCGTCAGCTCTAAGCAGATTTCCATCAGGCATCTCTTTGTAGAATCGAGTTTTTCCACTCGGAACTTCTGAAAAACACACTATTGAAATGTGGACTTTTAGACCTGCTTGACGTTTTAGCGCTGCTAAACAGCGCTAAAAACGATGCGTTGGCATTTTAACGCTGCTAAACAGCATTAAAAATTTGCGTTTTAGCGCTGCTATTCAGCTCACTCACCCCAACCGCCATTATCATCCTTATTTACATCTCGAATCTGTCTCGTATCAAGCAAAAACGTTCCTTCATGCTTGAATTGCAATGGAACTGTTTTGCACACTTTTTCATCGTCGATTTCTTGAATTCCAATCAATAATTCGCATGATTCTTTAAAATCGATAGCTTTATTACTATAAAGTGGCCATTGATCGAATACAGTCTGATTCTCTTGTTCATCGAAGTCTCCCAGCCTTTCCATTGGCGGAGGAGTGTCAGAATCAACGCCGACGTCTTCTGAAACCACAGTGAGCACTGGTTTCTCTTCTGTTTCTTCCTGATCATCATCCTCTTGTTTCAACGTATCCTCCTGCTTTTTCATAGCAGATTCTTTCAAAACTTTGAATAGATTCGACATTCCCGGTATATTCCGGTTCAGTATCGATCCATTCTCATTTATCGTCGGCACTTTTTTCTCTTCTTCATGTCTTTTCACAGGCCGTTTTCCAGATTTCGCTAGAAACGTGGCATTTTCAGCTTTCAGTGTTTGATTTGTCAAGAGAACTGTGCTTGTAGGATATGGACCATCTTTGATTAGACGGTGCTTGTTGGTGGGAGGCGGCGGTGGAGGTGCGGTCGACGTCGAGGGAAGAGATTCGACCTGAAGTATAGAGTAAATTGTAAATTTATGGTTGATTTTTTATTGTCTTCAAATATTTTTCAACTTTCGGAGTCTCTTTTCGGAGTCTAACCACGCTAACTGTTTAGCGCAGGTTGGCAGCGCTAAAACCACATGTGATGAACGTTTAGCACTGGTTAACAGCGTTAAAATCGGCCACGTGGCAGATTAGCGCTGCTAACCAGCGCTAAAATCTATCAACCGAGCATTTAGCGCTGCTTAACAGCGTTAAACTCCACGATTTTCTCTTTTACAGATTTTTATCGATTTTCAACACTACTTTTCTTTCACTAACATATTCCTGATCCTCAACAACTTCCTCGTGATAAATCTCGTGCGTCAGCGGTTGATACGAATGCTCGTAAACAAGAGCGCTTCCATTTTCCTCGTAATAAATCGGCTCGTATTGAATTGGCTCTGCTAAAAGCAAATTATTAATTCATTTAACCTGTTTTTGTGACAAACCACTATAAATGTGTCCTTGTTCATCAACATATTGCTTCTTCTCATCGGAACTCTGCGATGAAGACGGCTCCATTCGAATTGCCGCCGAAAATGATGAATTAGGAGCGTGTTCTGTCCACTTTTGCGTTGTAAATCGCGAGTGTCCAATGGAGCGTATTTGCTTTCCCGGTAAAAAAATACGAGGGAATTCGAAAGGGGATGGTTAAAGATGGTTTGATCGCTGAATTCAGCGAAAAAGCTTCATTCCGATGCCTTGTTCGGGCACAAAGAGTAATAAAGCAAGTGATATGGAACCCGAAATACATCGAAAAAACGGTGAAAAAATGAAATGAGAAGAGGGAGAAAAAGGGATACAACATTTACAGGAATTTTCAATGGGGAGAAAAGGGGAGGAAAATGGAAAAAAGGGAGAAAATATAGAAGATAGCGAGAAAATTCAATAGTTGTTGGTGTGGAAAGTGTGAGCCAACTTGAGGAACTGTTCGTTGCGTCCCCATTCCAGCGCTTGTTGGTACGACTTTTGGCAGGCTGCTGAAATAAGAAATTCCTTCTTAAGAAATGAAGAGATGAGTGAATAAGATTGTGAGAGGAGCAATAAACAATATTCAGCGTTCAATAAGGGTTTTAGCGCTGCTAACCAGCGCTAAACTTGGTCTCAACGCTGTTTAGCTGCGCTAAATTTTCCTGGCTTGATTTCCAGCGCAGACAAACAACTATATGTGATTTTCAGTCAATTTTCTCACTTTGCGACGACGTATTCAGTGCTGGATCTGACGTCGAACGTGGGAGTCCACCGACGGCAACATCTGTTGTGGACGATGCCAATTGAGCCTGTGTCACATCGAGCATCGTTTGTGCACGTCCGAAACCGGGTGTCACTGATTGAACAGTTTGCACCAGAGACTCTGATTGTTGTTGCTGAACAATCGGCTGTTGTGGCAATTGGAGGGTCTTCGACGAGGATTGACCCATTTTCTGGAAAAAATTTAGGAATTTCAATTTATATTTTTTCCAGACAAACCTGCGAGTTGAGCGATATCAATTTAAGTAATTTTGTCGCTGTGGAATCCGAAATTTGCGTTTTTCAGAGACTCAGAGCGATTAGGCGAGCATCTGTAAGAATATAAAAATCGATGAGCTGTTTGAGCAGACATCTGGCAATATAACATGTGTAAAGAGATAAAATATGCAAATTTATTGATTTTGTTACATATCGAAATAAAAAACCAACAGAAAAATGAAAAGAGACACCAGAAAGCGATGGGAAAAGCGTGCGCGAGACTGAGCGAAAAACAAATAATTTGAAAACAACACTTGTCCGAGAGGACTACACGCATCGGCTTCTCGGCGGGACTCCGCGCAGGGATTTGTTGTTTGATCCTTTAAAGTGTACGGTTTTCAATAGAAATTTTTATTAGTTTTAAAAAACCCGTTAAAAAAGAGATACTTGTTAGAAAATGTACAGAAATTTGAGATTAATTAAAAAATAAGTTGTTCCCTCGTTACTTTCCGAGCGCTTGGCTCTGGTTCTTTCTCCCAAAGGCTGCCATAGTGCATCCAACCAACAGAAGTGTTTGACCTGGTCAGTGTGGGCTCGCCGCCGAGTCGAGCAACGATTTCATCAACAGCTAATCCAGCGGTTTCAAGCATCTGGAAATAATTTTTTGTATTTCACTGAAGTTTTAAAAAATCCAGCAAAACCTGCGTGTGGAGAATCGTGGCAAGAGCTGCACAGCACGTGGCAAGGAACAGAAACATTGAGAATCCGAAATGAGCTCGGAGAGTTGGAAACATGAAGACTTCGAGGACAGCGATGAAGATAGGTGGGACCTGAAAAGAGCTAGTTATAGGTGCGCTGAAATCTAGTTTTAACGCTGCTAAACAGCGCTAAAATTTCGAAACGTGGAGTTTTAACGCTGCTTAACAGCGCTAAACTCGAATTTTTAGCGCTGGGTAGCAGCGCTAAAGTCTAATTTTAATCAAACTTGTCCAATTTCGCCCCCGCTTCTTACCCGTTTATAAATTTTGGTTTCCTTTTTGAAAATTCGGAAAATTGACAGATTTTTACTTATTTTGAGTCGGCTGGCACGCATTTGATGCGTTTTATGATGTCAGAAATGTGGAAAAAACTCAATTTGAGCGTATCTGGCGCGTCGTTGACGCGTTTTTAGAAAAGTGACATTTTTAGTTGGAAATAGTGCCGATATCGCGATTTTGGCACATTTTGAACCGGTCTGGCGTGCCTTTGACGCGTTTTTAGACTCAGAAGTGTGAAAATTTGGTAAAATCTGTCATTTTTGCTCTTGAACAAGTAAAAACGCGTCAAAGGCGCGCCAGACAGCTCTGAAAGAGACTGGGACTTCAAAAAATTACGGAATTTTTGAAACTGTTGACAAAAAATACATTTTTAGTGACTTTTCGAAAATTGAAACATTTTTCAATAAAAATTTATTTGGTGGCAGTTTTGGTTTTAACGCTGCTGAACAGCGCTAAAAGTGTTTTTTCTCTTTTTCTTACCTGCGTGGCCTGTCCAACTGTCGCTCTAATATTATGTGGACACAACTCGGAAATCATAATCGGTGCCATAACCAGCATTCCCAAATTGACAGCACTCTGCCCCAGAATTGCAGCGAGACACGCAAAAATCCATCTGGTTTCAAATAGCCATCCGAAGTTATTCGCCATTTCGGGAATCGCTAATCCAACCCATTCGAAGGCACAAAGCCAAGTGAGGAGCACAAAAATAGGACGTCTTCCGTATTTTTCGATAATAAGTGGTGCGATGAAGGATACCGGAAGGGAGATTGCACTAATAACCATAATTGCGATAGTTGAGTTGGATTGGGATAGTCCATAGGAAATGAGGATTTCCACTAGATATTGAGATTTGATGTTTAGCCCAGAGAAGACTGGGACGAGGGAGCAAATGAAGACAAGGAACAGGGAAAATCGATGAGTCCTGTGCTGCAAAATATCGAGAACACTCGTTTTCCCCTTTCCTGCTTGCTTATTTTCATGGATCATTTCTCGAATTGCACCGTCGACTTCTTTGGTTTCATCATCTCCGTAATAGAATCTCAACGCTTTTCTGGCTCCTTCCTCATCGTTTTGTTGAATAAATAGGTGCTTTGGTGATTGGGGAAGGAAGATGGTGACGATGAGGTGGATTGTGGCTAGGAGAGCCGTTATGCAGGGGAGCAGGAACCTGGAATATTGAGGAATTAAGAAAATTAGGTTTTCTAGTTTTGAAACCAAAGTTAGCAGTTTCAAAATCAAAGAGCTAGCCACTGCGGGTTTCACCACGATACCTACAGTAACCTGAATTCTAAATCCTGGAATGATTATACTTTTCTGAAAGCTGAGAGTCTCCTGATTTCAAATATGTTACTTTCATGGAATTCGGATGGAAACTGGTCGAGTTTGATGCAAACCTAGTTTTTCGTGGCGAAACCCAAACTTTAAGATTTTCAAATATAGACATGATTATACTTTTCTGAAAGTTGAGTATCTCCTGATTGCAGAAATATTATCGAAATTCAGAAGTGATAGAATACTCACCACAAATGTTCCGTCCCCCAAACAGTTGGTAGACATAACGGAGTGACTAGAAGTGTCATAATAACCCCTCCAGAATTGATAAAAAGTGAGGTGAGACCTCGTTTCGAATCAGGAGAACACTCGGCAATCCATATGATCAGAACTACTCGAAGTCCTTGAAGCATTCCGGCTATCAGATGTCCGATGACATATAATTCGAATCGGTTGGTAAGGAGAGAGGTCAGCATGCATACTGATCCAAGGATTCCGAGGAAACTTCTGGAAAAATTGGGTTAAAATTTAATAAAAGATTGAAGTTTGTCAGTGTAACTTACACTGACCAACGTTTGTCACTGTAACAATGTACACTGGCCAACTACTACAGTATATAACTCTTCAGGGAGGTGTCCTACAAAAAAGTGTCGAACTACAAAAATATAGCTCAAGTTTCGTTTTATAAGATTACAAATTTTCAGACCAGTGTGTCCTTTAGAAAAACCGTGACGCTATCTCAAGGGTTCAGCATTCTAGGTTTTGACAAAAAAACTACTTATTTCTGGAGAGATTCTGGAAAAAAATGAAATAGTGAGATCAAAGTTACAGTATCCAGAAGAAGCTAAGTACTTACCGTAACAATATCGTTTCCTTCCTTCCCAAACCATCCATCAGCTTTCCCATAACTGCAAATGAGATAGCCAATCCGATGAACATAAACGAGGCACATGCGGAGAATATCGTCTCGAAACTGAAAGATAGTTCAAAAAATGAACAACTTTTTCAATTTTTCCTCGAAAATGTCCTCCTATCTCTAATTCTGGAATACAGTAAAACATTTGACTTTATCGCGAAAAAATTCAAAATCTTCCAAAAATTTGAATTCTGGGGCAATTACCGTGAGCCAATCCACGAGTCTGGCGTGCCTTTGACGCGTTTTTGAAACCAAAAGTCATCTAGGTTTGTAAAAATCTACGAGTCTGTTTATTTGTTATTCCAAAATGTTGTCTCTAATTTTATTCAAGCACTTTAAAAAATTCTTTATTTGTCTTGTCCTCCTCCTCAAGACACCAACTTTTTTTTCTACATCGTCTCAACAATTTTTAATGATCAAAGTCTCTAAAAAGTCACATGTAACCATATGATTCCATGTATTCCCATAGTAACAAAATTACGTTTTTCCTCTTTTTTCGTATTGATAACAACAGCCCTTATCAGTCAGTTCAAGTTCCTACTCGGACGTCATTGAGGTAGGTCAAATTGCTGCACTAAAAATAGGTGGAGAGTTTTTGAGAAAAAAAAATCACGGAAGAGAGTCAAGTGAGGTTTGGAGAAAATTTTTAGAAATTGAGACATGTGGTTAAGTTGAACAATTGCAGATTATGTTTGATGATGACTAGAATTGTAGGAATATTCTTTAAAGGCGCGTATCTCAAAAGTGGGCGGAGCTATCAAAAAGTGGTCAACTACAAAGATGAAGCCCTTGAACTGAACTATATTTTTGTAGTTGACAACTTTTTGATAGCTCCGCCCACTTTTGAGATATGCTTCTTTGAATATCGGCTGGTTTTGAAAAGGTGTCGCTGACTTGGTTTTAATCAAAATTCAGATATTTTTCACGAGCGTATAGATCTAATCAAGGGCTACATTTTTGAAGCTGATATTTTTTTGATAGCTCCGCCCACTTTTGAGATATGCTCCTTTAATGAGAGGTAGCTCACCAAAGAATACCGGCTGGCTTTGAAAGGGTGTAACTGGTTTGGTTTTAATCAAAATTCAGATATTTTTACACGAGCGTATAGATCTAGTCAAGGGCCACATTTTTGTAGCTGATATTTTTTTGATAGCTCCGCCCACTTTTGAGATACGCGCCTTTAAAGTAGCTCAAAACAAGTTTTTTTCAGAATCACTCACCTCTGATCATTCTCCACTCCATAATTCTTTTTCAAACTTTCTCGGAAAAACTCCTTAATCGGAACATTCATCAGATTCAAACATGCTGCCATAATTTCTCCATACTGTGAGAATATTGCGTGTGAGAGGGTGGCCAAAAATAGGCGACCTTTCAGGGGAAACATTTTTTTCTGGAAAAATGGAAAAGTGAGATCAAAGTTACAGTAACCAGGAGAAGCTACAGTAATCCTACAAGGTCTTTTTCTCCAGAAAACTCGTTCGATAAACCTCAAAAAAAAGAAAAAAGTGTTTCAGAAAAATGACGACAACCTGCCTGTCCCCCAGACTCCTCCCCATTTCTTATCATTTTTTCTTACTTTTCATCATATTTATTTTGTTCATTAGACACCTAAATTGTCAAAATCAGCAAGTTCAAATCAACACACTGGCACTGCTTGGTGTTTAGCTGATCAGTCATAAAATTATTTTTTTTTATTTGAAATTTTCTGAAAAAATCCAAAAAATCAATTCCAGCAACAAAAAGGAGCGATGCAAAAAATATTCTGATAAATTTCCAGTCTCTCTTTGTTCCTTTGCACTTTTTCCACCCTTCTTATCTTCTTTTTGTCTCTAAAAAGTGTCAATGACAGAAAAGTTTCAGGCGTCGCTAGGAGGATGATGAACTTTCGGTCCAAAAATTGAAATTCAATTATTGAAATTGGTATTCTGAAAATGGAAGTGTAAAAAAGAAGACTATAAAACATAACAATTATTTCGAATTCTAATACGAAAACAGCGAAAAAAAAACAATTATCTAAAGAACACTATATAAAATTCTACAAAAAAATCAATTAATTATTTCCAGAAATTCCCAGCAATTTCTTCATCTGTCGTCCGTATTCTCTTGTCTTGTCCACAGTCTCCTCACTATTTCGATATGATTTCCACATTTCACCGAACTCCGTAATCGATGATTCATCTGGTTTCAATCCGGCTGTCTTCGCTTTTTCTATCAAGTCCACCAGTTTTGTCTTCGTCTCGGATCCCTCGAATTCTACTTGAAGATTGTCGGATCGCTCCTGAAAAAGGATACAAATTTTAAATTTTAGCGCTGCTTACCAGCGTTAAAAATCTATTTAGCGCTGTTAACACATATCAAAAGTTTAGCGCTGTTTAACACGTATCAAAAGTTTAGCGCTGTTTAGCAGCGCTAAAATTCCACGTTTCCAAATTTTAGCGCTGTTTAGCAGCGTTAAAACTTCACCTATCAAAACTTTAGCGCTGTTTGGCAGCGCTAAAAATCCACGTGTCGAAGTTTTAGCGCTGTTCAGCAGCGCTAAAATTCACTGTGTCAAATTTTTAGCGCTGTTTAGCAGCGCTAAAATCTTTATTTAGTCAATTTTTCTCAAAATTTACCTTAAGCTCCGCCCATTGCTCCACTTTATTCGCCTCATGGTACAACACCGTCAGCAAGTAGTGTGCGTAATCCAAATTTTGCTTCCTCGTATGACATCGATCGGTGATAATTGTCAGCTTCTTACTCTCCTTATTGTATCGTTTACCGGCGAGTCGAATGAACTTCTCTTGTGCATTTTCAGTGAGTTTCAGTGATTCCACGTCGACAATCATGGTGATAACGCGACTTCTGATGTCACGGATGTTGGTTCCTTGATGAATATACGTGGAGTATTGGACACTGATTGGGAGACACGTGGCAGCGAGAGAAGGGGTAGCGACGAGTTCTGGTGGGAATGGAGTGCAGAATTCTGGAAAAATTTGGTTATTAACATGGCTGGTTCTATGAAACTAACTTTTAATAGCATCACAATGCTGCTTGATAGCCACTGGTGTTAAATGAAGGAAATTTGGAATTTTAACGAGCTCCAAATTGCCCTCTTTTTTGAACGGCGCTCGTTTTTCCACATTCGGCCGGGATCCCATTCTGACTGGCAGTGGAACGACACTTGCTGCGAATGTACGAGCTGCTGGCCATACATCTGACCATTTGTGCTTCTCCGGATCCATTTCTTCACTTCTTGGCGGTCTTTCAGCAAGACGATCCATCAAATCGAATCTGCTTCGTGTCTTGATCTCGGCACGGCCGGTGTTCTGCTCCAGTTGGATTTGACCGCGAAGTTTTCGCTTTGGCATGACGTAGAGTTCGCGGAAGTCTTCGCCCTGGAAAATTAAAAAGATCGGCATGAAGTTTTGGAGAGAATGAGTCAGTCAGATTTTTTGGCGCACCACGAAAATCGGGGAGAGCCTTTCAATCGGGGAACGAAAATCGGGGAAAGTGTGCACAGACGAACGCAAATTCGCGGCGCAGTTTCCAAACCGTAGTTGTTTTCCCCGATTGAAAGCCTCTCCCCGATTTTTTTAGCGGAGAACTTCCCATTTAATGCAAAATGCATAGGTTTTCGACTAAAGCTTGTCTTAAATTTGTTAAATTTACTACCTACATTTTCATCTTTTGCTGCGATAGAACCAGCAGCCAATGCTTGCCTCGATTTTCCATAATCCGAGCCACCAACGGCACTTCTCAGCTTGTCCGCCAAAGTTGACCGACTTCGAGTGGATATGTGAGACAGGCGGTGCATTTTATTCAGTTTTTACCTGAAAAACAGCTTATTTTTCATTATTTTCAACGAAGTATTGAGGAAAGAGCAAGAAAATAGAGGAAAATCAAAAAAAATTGAATGAAAGTGTGCAAAAAATAAATAAATGATCACTTGTCCGCGTGGGGTACACTGAGTGCGGCCTTGGGAACTCCTGTTAGTCCCCCAGCCGCTTCAGCCCGCGCATTCAAATGGAGGTTTTTAACGCTGTGAAAAAGGTGAATTTCCCATAAAATTAGCTGAAAACCTCAATAAATATGAATTTCAGACAGTTCTCTCCATCATTTCCGATGCCGTTGATTCAGAAACCTACCTGGAAGACCTCACCACCATCGGTGGTCTCATAAAACCCGAAGTTGTGGCCACGGTTTGTCACCGGCTACGAATTTCTCAACTATTTCTCAAATTTCAGAGTTTCCAGCTAATGGAGCGTGGCAAAGTGCGAGAGTTGGCGACTCCGCGCTCAGAAATTCGACTGAAGCCGCGAGTATTCGAAGATTTTCAAGAAAAACCGATTTTCGATTGGAGAAGTGAGTGGGAGTTGAGAAGACCGAAAAGGAAAAAAGCATCGGAGGCTTTCAGACATTTACAGCGAAGTTTTGTAGAGGTGAGTGTGTTAAAAAAAATATATGATACAAAAGGACGACAAACTGAAAGAAAAAAGCAAATTCCCTCTGAGAACCAGGGCTTTAGCGCTAAAGCTGAATTTTAGCGCTGGTTAGCAGCGCTAAAAATGATTTTTAGCGCTGTTTAGCAGCGCTTAAGCTGAATTTTAACGCTGTTTAACAGCGCTAAACTGCAGGTGGCATTTTAGTTTTAACATGACTTTTAGTGTCAAACCCACCGTCTTTTTGCAGGTAGAACATGCAAAACGAAAGGAATCTCTCCAATTCTTCTACCCACAAGTCCACTACTGTCCTTGTCGATACTTTCAAGTATCCGTGCTCGAAAGGCAAGTCGATTGGATTTGTGTACACCTCCTCGCGTACTACTTCTCCAGAAGTTTCGGAAAGATGGAGAGAATCGAGTGCAAAATTGAGATTATTGGTATTTTGAAAAAGATAATGTTGCGTTCTGTTGTGTTTGATAACTTAACAAAATCGGTTCAAATAAATTAATACTTTTTTTGTGTTGTTCTTGCTCGATTTCGATTTCGCAATCGTGTGAATTCCAATTCTTCTATTTTTACTTCTCTCGATCGCTCTTAAAATCGATACGTAGAATCAAATCACATGGGGGAATCTAGCGCAAAGAAACGCAGTTTGGAATGGATGAATTCGGAGAAAAATCAGCAATTGCTTGATGAAGAAAATTGGAGTATAAGTTATCGTAAGTTCAAAGTTCAAATTTAGCCTATTTATAATATAGTTCATCAGAAAATGGAAAAGTAGCAGAAATTCGGAAAGACACTGTTGTGTCGGGTGGTGCAGACGATGCTACGTCGGATTCTACAATTTGGAATCATATTTCCCCACAGAAGAGAGCCGATAAGGGTGTTTACTTTGTTCGGAAGATGCCTCTCCGAAACATGATAATCGGAGAACACGCTGGACCATCTAGTAGTAATGTTTTGATGAAAGAACCAAAAATCGAGCAGTTTGACACTCCGATTGACCTCAATAAGTCTCCGAACAGAGCATCAAACAAAATGCGTGTTTTACGAAGACTGAATTGGGATAACAGACGAAACCGGCAGTTAATCGCTTTGCAAAAGTGTCAAGCAGTGAATAAAGTGGTGAAAGATGAACCAATTGAAGTGAAAGAAGAGCCAATCGATGATTACGAGCTCCCGGTGACCAGCGTAAGTAAGAACAGCAAAAAAGACACGTTTATAAACTTTTTTGTTACTTTCCAGTCGATTTTACATCGCTCATTTTTAAAAAGAGTGTCTAGCGCTGCTTAACAGCGCTAAAAGTTGATAACGTGACATTTTAGCGCTGCTTAACAGCGCTAAAATTTAGATACGTGTAATATTAGCGCTGCTAAACAGCGCTAAAAGTCAAAAACGTGACATTTTAGCGCTGTTTAGCAGCGCTAAACCTGAGATTAGCGCTCACCTCGTTTGTCTTTCAGCACCAACTTATCCCAGGAAATCCAACGGAAACAGAAGACGTCCCAAAAGTTGAGATTCCCGTTTTCAAGCCAGAAAAACCGACTAGCGTCTACGAGCCCCCAGGAGATCGAATCTTCCTCGGAGCTGAAGAACCGATGAAGGATTCACCGGGCAACAAAATTGAAGAGATTAGTAGAACCGCTCAAAACACAGTAAAACGTTTCACAAAGAGTCAACTTCTTCCATTCGGAAAACGGCCGGCTCCTATTTTTCAGGATGGAGAATTGAAGAATAGTGAGGCTAGAAGCCGGTCCGCTGTTCTTATCGATGAAGTTGAGAGGCTAAAGGAATCGGCAGATGAGACAGAACTAGATGTACAACAACTTATCGATTCGAGAAAAGCAAAACTTTACGAATCGGTCCGTCAAAAACAAGCGAAGGCTCAGAAGCTAACTTTCAATGAATCGCGTGTTATCGAGTATATGAATTCGGAAATATTCAAAAAGTCAATAGAACCGCCTGATGATTCGTCTTCATTCGAAAAGATCGTGAAATCCCCAGATGTGCTCACAAAATACCCGGCATACAGTGACTCATTATTACACTCTTCTCCAGTTCTATTCAAAAATCTGGAACGTGTACACGACATGCAGAGGAAGGATCCTTCGAGACTTTTTGCATTGCGGGACAGACTTTATAATGCTCCCAAGAAAAGAATCTATAGAACGGTGCAATTAAAGTGTCCTATACTACCAAAGAAAAAAGAAGTGCAACTGAAAGATCCCGACTCAGAAACCATTGAAATGTTTGAAATTGCTTGGAAAGGAAACATCGGAAAAGTGCCGGAATTCATCCAGTGTCATTTGTGTAATGGTACAATGCGTTTTTGCGTAAGAAGCCGGCGCTTTAGAGGAGAAGTACGAGAACATAAGACCTATAGGTAAATTTTGAAAACGTATAACAAATCTCAAGTCGATTGTTGCAGATGTTTTAGAAAAGGATGTCAAACGTATTGTTCAGTGAAGAAGGTGGTCAACATGAACCATTGGGGAGTGATTCCTGATGACCCGAAAGAATTCATCATAAAGGAAGTTGGAAAGCTCAAATCGGAGCCACCTGAAATCGCTGCTTCAAAAGAAGATGATGAAGAAGAGGACGACGAGGAGTGTCTTGGAGAGACAATTGGCTACAGATACATATCAGGAAGTTCGGATTCGTATAGTGATTTGGAAGATCATGTCGAAACGGGAATTCCATTTCCACCCACATCGTATTCAAAACGGGAAGTAAATAATAACAAGTTCGATTAGAAAAGTGAGTTAGATCCACATTTTTATAATCCAAAGATTCGATTTACAGATCAGTACATTCACCGGCCGCTCACTCTGCTTTAATTTATCAATTTGGTTAATGTCTTTATGTGAGTTCGATATTGCAAAATCGTTTGTTTTAGCGCTGTTTAGCAGCGCTAAAACAAACGATTTTTAGCGCTGTTAGCCAGCGCTAAACTTGAGAATGATTATTTTCGCATAATTAAAATGATTATTCAGGTAAATCATCGACCACTACTTGCCAGCTCACTTGTTATTAATGTTGTTCGAAGTTTCTGTGCTTAAAACTCAACTTTTCCATTTTCCATTTAAAAAAAATTGGTACAAATAAAGACATAATTGATTTTGTTGGATTTTCTTCTGTTTGTGAATATAGATCTATGAATTCTTATTCATATCTATTCATTTGCTAGCCAGAATTTTCCAAACCGCACGCAGTTTTACAGAACGATGGGTAACACTGTCAGTGGAGAACACCTGAGCTCCTGGGACGATGAAGATGTGCAGAAATGGAAGAAGACCGCTCGAAACATGCAACAATGCACGTATCTTCAATTCGGCGGTACTCAGTTTCACGATTTGACTGATTTGACCGTCGAATTGCGTGTCACAAAGATCTGTTTTGCAATCTATGGACCACCGACGAAAGCAGCAGAGACACTGGAGCAAGCGTATTCCAAAGAGCAACGAGAATTCGGAATGAAGTGCTACGAGAAGATTAGAGAAGTCTGGCGTGAGGCACCGGAGAAACGAATGAAATTGGGATTTATTTTTGTTTTCTGCAAGGAAGGAAACAAGGAATATCAGGTAGTTAAAATAATGAAATATTTTCAGAACAATTTCTTGATGTTCTTTTTTCAGGTACCGCTATTCCGACTTCTCTGGGAGAAGAAGAATGGTCAGGACACCAACAGATACATCGACACCTCACTACGTGTATACGATGGATTCAGTGATTGGAAGAATAATAATCACATGCCAATGATGAAATATTGTCATCCGAAGAAGTTATTCTACACGTGTCACTCTGAATGGGAATACAAGTTCGATCCGGATGAGGAAGTTGCAGTTGGATTCAACACGTCTCCAGCATGTGATTTGAGTGCTAGAATTGGTAAATCTGCTGATGTCATCGTTACAACTGTCGGAATGACTGTCGGATTGATCTCTCTTGTCACACCAGCCGGATTTATCAGTGGTCCGATTCTTCTATCAGTCGGTTTGGGATCGGCTGGATGGGGAGTGAGCAGAGCGACTCAACGATTGATCGACAAGGCGACGCATGGAGAGAGTTTGACGGATCAGGAGAGTGTATTGCTCTGGCTGTCCATTATCGCTGCTCCATTGAATCTTCTCAATGGATTTGTTTGTGCAAAACTAGCATCTGGAGCAGCCGCTGGAAAAATATTTTCGCAAACCCAACGGATTCTAGCGACTCTTCTGATGTGGACAGTGTTGAGTGTGGATTCATTCTCATTTTTGATGAATCTGACGAATCTTGTTGAGAAGGCTATTAATGGGAAACTGACGACACTTGATGTCCTGCAATTCTCAGTCAGCACTCTGTTCTTCGCCAATATGCTGATCCAGCCGAAGACTGCTAATGGAATCATCAAGAAGGCTCAGCAACAACGAATTCAGGATTTGATTAATAATATGACTGATGCTGATGCGAAGGCGGCATTCAAAGAGTATCTGGAGGCGAACAAAGGAGATGGAGGAATTCGAGATGGCGCCAAGTTGGTGAGAGATTTGAATAAAATTGAAGATCTCAACGCGTTTTTCAAGTCAGCGAGTGGTTTCAAGGATGTGAAGATTGGGTTGGTTAGGATGCAGAGAAACGAGAATTTTTCTTTATTTCAGGGCTCAATACACTGAATCGACTCAATCCGGAACTCCGAAAGTTTACAAATCGGAGAAATTGAAGACATGTCTTGGAGGAAAGGACTACAAGAATCATCAGCATTTAGGACAGTTGGATGACAGGCAGATCGGCAGATTGAATAAAGTATAAACCTTAGTTCAGGAGGATTATACCCTAAATTCTGAAATTTCAGGTGTTCGGAGGAGCCGCCAAGTATGATGAGCATGTTGTCAACTTTGCTACGAAGATAGCGAATGAGATGAAAATGTCTAATAATCCGGATGGATTCATGTCTCTTGTGGAGATGGTGGCGGCACAGGCAAAACGTAATTTTTTAAAATTCATAAATTCGGCGCTGCTCACCAGCGCTAAAACTTATTCCCTAATGTAAGAATTGTATTGTTTCAGTTGACCCGAACTTCCCGCATACCGGAAATGTTCAACAATTCTGTGCTGGAATTCAACAGGATTTGAGTTCTATTAGAGAGATGGGAAATCAGTTCACTTTCTCCGACGAATTCAAAGCACTCTACCACTACAGAAAGCACGGAGCCGAGTTTATGAAAATGTGCACACCGGACTTCTATCTCGGGGAGCTGCCCGCACAAATTCAGCAACAGGGACAATTGGCAGATGTTTGTAGAGTGACGTCGAAGCTGCCGGTGAGGACCGAATTTCATTTTTATTAAAAATAATAACATTTCAGAACGGAAGCACGGAAGTTTTCACCCGCAAAACCTATTTCTGTGACAATGACTCGATTCTTGTTATGATTGAAAATGGAGATTTAAAGAATATCAGCACAATGTACAAGAAGCCGAATTGCTGGACGGAGTACACTCAAAGATTTCAAAATTGTTTCTCACCTGATTCGGATTTCTCAAAGTTGGCGTTCGTCGCCGGGTTGGATGCGATTCAGTTGCAACTTAGGTCCAGCAGTTTCTTCTTCAAAGATCAGAATGACTTCTCGAAGGACCCGAACTACGAAAAATACAAGATTATGATGGAGATTCTGGCGGAGGATATTGCGAATTGCATAGAGCATGATGACGATTAATAGGGGTTTTGTGGATTGTTTGTTATTTGTACCATTCATTTTTTAATAATTGAATTTTCTATCTTTATTGTCTTTGATTTGTTGATATATGTACTTTTGTAATGCATTTTCTGTAATAATAAGTTCCCATGGGTTTTTGTCCAGCACAAACCATGATTTTCTCTTGATAAAGGGTACAGTGCCACTGATTGTCCCACACAGTATATCACCATTTTTCGCTCATATCAAATTCCGGGTTCGGTGAAAACTTTATTCATTCTCATATTAAAAAATATATACAAATCGTAACATTCCATACTTAAAATACTCAAAAAACAACACTATTCCTCACTGTCGTGTTTCAAACAGTTAGCCATGTCCTGAGCAAGGATTCCAATCATTGCATGATATCTCTCATAATTGGGATCTCTCTCCGTTATATTATTGTTTTTGAAGAAGAAACTACTGGAACGAAGTTGCAATTGAACAGCATCCAAACCAGCTACATATGCCAAATTGGCAAAATTTGCATTAGGAGTCGGGTACGTCACTTCAGGGAACTGCTTCGTGTACTCGGCCCAACAATCTGGTTTCTTGTACATTGTACTGATAGTTTTCATATTATCCTTCTCTATCACTACCAGCATCGCATTGTCCTTCCGGAGATATGTCTTACGGGTGAACATTTCTGTACCTCCACTCTTAAAATGATTTAGTTATTAGGTTATCGAAAACTTGCAAACTTCACTCACCGGAAGATCCGAAGTAACCTTACAAACATCCGCTAGTTGTCCCCGATCCTGAATTTGTCCAGGTAGCTCGCCCAGATAGAATTTCGGTGTGCACTTATTCATAAACTCCGATCCGTGCTTTCTATAGTGGTAGAGTGCTTTGTAGGGATCACAGAATTTGAGCTGATTTTTGTTTCCGATTTCCGTAACAATCTTAAGATCCTTCTGGATTCCAGCGGCGAAGTTTTTAACATCGCCAGCTCGAACAAAGTTTGAATCTTCTGGAATAACGGGATAATTGAATAGGAGTTGTTTTTGAGTTCTTACGTTTTGCCTGTGCCGCTACCATCTCCACAAGTGACATGAAACCATCTGGGTTGTTAGACAGTTTCACTTCATTGGCTACTTTTGTTGCAAAATTGACAACATGCTCATCATACTTGGCGGCTCCTCCGAACACCTGAAATTATGTAGATCTATTTTTGTCAGGAAGTCTCAAAATTCAAATGATAGAAGTTGCATTACATGGTGATATATGTGCTCACATTCTTAACTAATTAGTCAATATCTTGTTCTATCTGATGGTACACGAGAGACACATCCTGAATCAGAAACGCTCGACCAGAAATTCCAAAAAATATGTAGCTGTTCAAACGGCGCTGGTTTTTGTTATTTCTGACACTGTCACCTCCCTGCTCACCTTATTCAACCTTCCCACTTGCTGGTCATTCAACTGTCCCAAATGTTGATGATCCTTATAGTCCTTCCCTCCAAGACACGCCTTCAGTTTTGCCGGTTTTTGCACAGATGGAGTACCAGCCTGTCTCTTTTCAGAATAGTTCACTCTGAAAAAATACCAAATGAAAGTATTCCGATATTACACATTGAAACGTACCCAATTCCCAATTGATCCAAGTTCTTGACGCCATTGAAGAATGCATTCGGATCTTCCATCTTTAACAGATCCTTTACAATCTTTGCACCATCATGTATACCTCCTTTCCCCTTATTGGCATCTAGATACTTCTGGAAAGCAACCTTCGCGTCTGCATCTGTCATTTTTTCAGAAAAATGTTGGATTTGTTGCTGTTGTGCCTTCTTGATGATTCCAGTGGCAGTTTTTGGTTGGATCAACATGTTCCCAAAGAACAGAGTGCTCACTGAGAACTGAAGAACATCGAGGGTTGTTAACTGATCCTTGATAGCCTTATCAATCAGATTCGTTAAATTCAGCAAAAAAGAAAATGAGTCCACACCGACTACTGTAAACATCAGAAGTGTTGCCAATACACGTTGTGTCTGTGAGAAGATTCTTCCAGATGCTGCACCAGCTGCCAATTTGGCTCCAACAAATCCGTTGAGAAGATTCAACGGAACAGCAGCCAGAGATAACCATAGAAGTGCACTTTCCAAATCAGTCAGACTCTCACCATGAGTTTCCTTGTCAATGAGTCTTTGAGCTGCTCTGCCAACACCCCATGAAGCTGATCCAGCACCCACTGACAGAAGAATGGGGCCACTGATAAATCCGGCGGGTGTGAAGATAGCCACAACTCCCACTGTCATTCCAACAGTCGTTATGATCACATCAGCAACTCTTGCGATTCGGGAAACCAAGTCACAAGCGGGCGAGGTGTTGTAATCAACTGCAACTTCCTCATTCGGATCGAACTTGTATTTAAACCCAGAGTCGCACGTGTAGAAAAGGAATTTTGGATGGCAATACTTCATCATTGGCATATGATTGTTATCTTTCCAGTCTCTGGCTGAGTCGTAGACACGGAGAGAAGTGTCAATGAAGCGACTGGACTCAACACCATCTTTAGCTTCCCAAAGAAGTCGGAATATGGGGACCTGAAAGAATCTTCTGTACATTTCACATATGAGGCAACCTGAAACATCAGATACCGTAAAAACTGTATTAGAACGGCACCGCGTCTATACTATGAATATGATTATCCCGATATTTTTTCTTGGTTTTGATTAGAAGCAAAGTAAAAAAACAGCCCTAACGCGTTTGATAGAGAATTAGAATTCCAGACTAGCATACATAGCTACAAATAGGTCCTATAGTTTATTTGTTTAGAACAACTGAGATACCAACCTGAAATTCCTTGTCTCCTTCCTTGCAGTACACGAAAATAAATCCCAACTTGAATCTTGGCTCCGGTGCCTTCTTCCACACTTCCAATACCTTGTCGTAGCACTTTCTTCCGAATGCTCTCTGCTCTGTAGAGTACGCTTCCTCCAGACTGTCCGCCTCTTCAATTGGTGGTCCATAGATTGCATAGCATATCTTCGTGACACGCAATTCGACGGTCAGATCAGTCATATCGTGGTATTGACTACCTCCGAATTGCAGATAAGTGCATTGTTGCATGTTCCGAGCGGTCTCTTGCCATTTCTTCACGTCTGCGTCGTCCCAAGTACTTAGGTATTCACCGCCGAGAGTGTTGCCCATTTTTCTGTAAACAAGTTGCTGGATTGAGAGGTTTTTTTGTAGAGAAATTTCAGAAAAGGAAGAAAAAAGTATGCAAGGTGACTGTTGGACACAAAAGTAAAAAAAAGTGTACAGTTAAAGGAATAATTTTTTTATTCATTCATTCGATTCATTCGATTCATTCGACTCAAACCACCAATAATGAGATTTCGGAATTCCTGTCAAGTCCACTTCCTCCCATTCCACGTTTTCTGGTTCTACACCTTCCGTGTTCTCAATAAATCCAATGATAGACTTGACATGTCTAGAATCCAGAAGCTCCCGGAGCCCTGTCTCGTTTTCCAATTCTTCAGAAATGTAAACCAATCCGGAGAGAACTTTCTGAGCGTCCTGTCTTCTATCGATATTCATACCAATATCCAGTTGTTTGATAGCAGAATGCAGGAGAGGGATTGACTTGGAAACGGCAGATGATGCGATGAGCAACTCATTCGATTGGAATAATGGTTTCGGTTTGGAGAATGCGGTGGCAAGGCAGCTGAGGGAGTCTACGAAGGTGGTTGGAGAGGGGTGAGCATGTTTGGAGAGGTTGATGAGCAGGGGGAGCACTGTCTTGGAACTCATGCCGAAGGCTGGCTGAACGATATGAAGTATGCTAAGGGGTAATGGGTGCGTTGGAGAGAGTAACAGGACAATTTTGGAATCAAGAATAAGTCTTAGCGATGGATGAGGCGACTACATTCGAAACGCATCGGTTTGTTATATCTCGGTAGTCACCGGCAGCTTTAGCACGGAAGTTGGTCGTATTCTGGACAAGACCGCTACTAAAGCCTACCAAGATACGATCAACTTCTGACCAATTTCAGACACGGACCGCATGGAACCCCTCGATCGCCTTTTGATATATTTTTTTGCGCATTAAAACAGCTGAAATTGTTAAACTTGCGGTCAGAAGGTGAGTAAGATTCGATCTAAAGCCGAATCGACCTCAAATTCCGCCCTAAAGTTGCCACACGACTGCCGAGTAGAAATGAAATTTAAATATTTACAAAAGCCCGTACTTAAAAATAATGAAAACAAAACTATGACAAAAAACGATTCAAATGAAAACCGGAGAGATGCAATGGGAGATAAGACGTAGAGATGGAGACAACACAACACATATATACTATTTCCAAGTTAACAATGAGCAAGAGTTAGCAAATTGTGATGGGTAGTGAGAAGGAATGAAATTCAGTTTCAGTCAAATAGAGAAACTACAAAATGTATAATTCCCTTGAGTTTTTGCTGATAAAACCGAGGAAAAAGGGGTGATAACATGTTTATGTAGGCTGTGGTGCAATAAAAAAGAGGAAGAATGAGGAAGAAAGAGCAAAGCTCGGAGCGGTTATAATGAAATGACTGAAAAACATAAATGGGTTTTTTCAGACAAAATATTTGTCTTACTAAGGAAGGTCCTCGACTCGGTCTGGATTTATGGGACGTGACCTACATCATTGGACAGCTGAGAACGTGCTGATTCCAAGTATATATTCAGTTTTTGCCCTCGAAGTCTGGTATTCGAGAAAAACAAGGTTAAAGTTTCAAAAAAAAAAAGACAAATTAATGCCTTTTTAACACGCGAAGATCGTTTTGAAATGTTCTGAGATTTTCTTAAAAAGGCAATGATTTGTCATTTTTTCCAAATTCATCCTTGTTTTTCTCGAATACCAGACCTCAAGGGCAAAAACTGAATATATATTTGGAATCAGCGTTTTCTCAGCTTTCCAATAATATAGGTCACGTCCCATAACTCCAGACCAAGTCGAGACCCTACTCTATTTAGTTGAGTAGATCACATCTTGGTCCTCATTTTTGTAGTATACCATTTTTCTGTACAACCCAGCAAACTTTCCATATAAACATGCCAACTAAAAAAAAAATTACGAAAATACTCAATATTCCCTACAAATTCTTACAATCCAGTTATAGTTGAAATATAGAAAAAGTTGAAATGCGGAAAGAACCGAATTTCATAGAAGGGCCCTAGATGATCGAACCTCACTAGGAAACATACTTGCAACGGGCCGGGCCGATCTGAGAATTTTCACCGGCCCGGCCCGGCCCGGCCCGGTCGGCCCGGGTCACAGTACAAAAATTTGAAAATTTGAATTTTTTGAAAATTTTTTCGATTTTTTCGCAAAAAAGTCGAATTTTCGACTATGTTTTTACATACCGATACAACTCAAGTTTACATGGGATTTTTTACTATTTTTGATGAAAATTTTCAAAAATTTCGAAAAATTTTGTGAAAAAATGGTGCTCATTTTTTGACTCCGGGCCGACCGGGTCGGCAACTTCCTCTACCGGCCCGGCCGACGGGCCGAGCCGGGCCGGGCCGATATTTTGCAAGTATGCTAGGAAAGGTCAGTTTGGAGCTATGGGACGTTACCTATATCATTGGAAAGCTAAGAAAACGCTGATTTCAAATCGTAGTTCAGATTTTGTTCTCGAAGACTGGTATTCGAGAAAAACGAGGTCCCAGTTTGGACACTTGGCAAGTGTTTACCTACTTTCCATAGTCTTTCCTAGTCAGCACACTCCCAGGAAATTTTGTTAGAATCAGAGCACTTGACCATCCCAAATTCAGGCAGCAAGTTATGAGGTGTTTTAGAACACAGGCTTTACGGTATTTGCACAGGTACTGTTTCGGTTCAAGTTCTATTAGAATCTGTGGAAAATATAAGAATGTCTATCCATCAATTGGCACTGAACATTTTGAGAAAAAATGGAAACATTCTCAAATCAGGTGTGAAAATGTCTCAAGATGAAATTTGAAAAAAAAAACACAACAAACATCGAAACGTCTCATAAATCGAGTCCATTGCTTTCTCTCTCTTCCTCATTCTTGCTAATAGCAAATTCCGAAGGTCACTCTCTCCCCTTCTCCACATGATTTTTAATATTTCCTCTTGCTTATCGTTGATTTCTGGCAGCAAACATTGACACAAACAAATGAATCTCTGGTCAAAGAACAGTTTTTCTACTTCTCTGCTTTTTTAGCACGTTTTAGTAATAGACGCTTTGAAAATTTTCCTGGTTACGATGTGTACCAAATAATTACTTTAAAATTGTTAGTTTTCATCTTGGTGGTTTGAATCAGATGGTTCGGATAAATAAAATAATTTGCATTATTGACAACCCTGGAATTGAATTTTAAAACATTTTCATATTCGAGTTAACAATAAAATGAAGAACGGAAGGAAGAAATAACAAAAACAACGAGAAAATTTAGAAATTTTGGAATCAAAACAAAAAAATAATAAGAGAACAACTCAAATAACACGACTACCCTTAACGACTGTCTTAACATTTCTCTTCTCCACAATCTTATGTTTGAGACTTGTCTTCAGCTTCTTCGCCTTGTTTCCTCCAATCGGCAGCATGTTTCTTCTCTGCAAACTCTTCATTCGATCGTCCAGCACGTGTCCTTGTGGCTTGATTTGTCGCAGATTTCCAGTCAATTCCTCTTGCAGCAAGAACGGCTCTTCGGCGTCGACAAACTTTCCACGTCCCAACTTCTGGCGTTTCGTCAGTTTGTTGAGAATCTTCTTCTTCTTGCGATCTTCCGATTCCTCGTGACGTTGCTTCTCCTCCTCGTCAAGCTCTTTGTGAATTTGCTTCGTGCTGAAATTTTACTTTTTTATTTGGATTATATTTGAAAGACTCTTACCGGAAAACATTATGCGAATCCTGTTCTCTAGCCTTCTCTTCCAAACGTCTCTTCTCCTCTTTCTCCAATCCAGCTGCCTTCGCCTTCTTCTTTTTCTGTTCCTTAGTCATTCTCTCACACGAAACTGGCTCGCTTTTGACAGTCTCTTCAGTAGCAGTTCCCTCTGTTGCCGGATGCTCTTCGTCGTCTTTTCCGAATTTCGGATGGATTCGAAGTCCTTCGGCCATCTCTAAGAAGCGCTCGTGTTCTGTGGTGACCTGAAAGAAAAGAGAAATTTAATCGAAATGGAGGAGAATGTTCAGCGCTGTTTAGCAGCGTTAAAATCGGCGACGTGGCAATTTAGCGCTGGTTAGCAGCGTTAAAACCAAAATATGGGGAAAATATTTAGCGCTGGTTAGCAGCGCTAAAGCCACATGTGGCGAACATTTAGCGCTGTTTAGCTAAAATCGGCGACGTGGCAGTTTAGCGCTGCTAACCAGCGCTAAAATCGGGGGGCACCACGAAAATCGGGGAGAGGCTTTCAATCGGGGAACGAAAATCGGGGAAAACAACTACGGTTTGGAAACTGCGCCGCGAATTTGCGTTCGTCTGTGCACACTTTCCCCGATTTTCGTTCCCCGATTTAAAGGCTCTCCCCGATTTTCGTGGTGCGCCAAAATCGGCGACGTGACAGTTTAGCGCTGTTTAGCAGCGCTAAAATTTTCCACGTGGAAGCTCAGGCAACTCAATATCAATCTAATTAGACGCGGCATCAGTTAGATTAGCTTGAATGTTGGCATGATTAGATTAGTGCCGCGTCTAATTAGATTGATGAGCAATCTTGTAAGATTAATGCGCCGTCTCATTAGATTGATGTGAAATCTTGTGTAACTAGTCAAAATATTTGAAAATTTTTTTAGGTAAAAAGAAATAGTAAATTTATTCAAATAAAAAATAGAGTTTTTACAATAGAAATGTACAAAAAATATAACAGAAAACAAAAATTAAAAATTAGTCGAAAATCCATTGCAAGTGGAAAATGACCAAGTTGTTCTCTGTCCAGCTGCTGTCCATTGTCGTCCACTCAGCGAATTTTGCTGTAAAATAAACGAAATTATCAAAAACTGTTTAATTTCCGAACTCACAAAAGAATCTTCATTCGAAGTTTATATGGAGAGCGCTGACGTTGAAGAAGTAGGCGATTACACCTGAGCAAAGAACTATTATTCACTGTTAATTGTAAGAGAAGCAATTCGCTTACCAAAGAATTTATTCATTATTTCATCGCAATGTTGCATTTTCTTCCAAACCAGATGGAAGTTGTGGAAGACTGAAGAGTGCAGTTGAAGACTTGAGGAGCCATAGAAACCGAAAAATACAATTTTCAATAGTGGAAAATAGTGAAAAAGTCGGTAAACCGCAAGCGAAATTAGTTCGCAACGGTTTTAAACTTCCGATCCATAAATAGGGAATTAAGACTTAGAAAAAAACATTAAAATAAAAATTGAAAGAAGAAAATAAAAAATGTTGAGCGTTTTGTACTGACTTATTCGTGGATCCTGGCGCGTACGAAGTTTGCGCAAGCAAAATCCACTAATCTAATGAGATTGAGATTAGATTGATGCGGTTGTAGGATTAGACTGATATTGAGTTGCCTGAGAGTTTTTAGCGCTGGCTAGCAGCGCTAAAATCTGCTACCTGGTAGTTTAGCGCTGTTAACCAGCGCTAAAACCTTTTTTACTCTAATTTTGCGGTATTTTAGTACTCACCTTCTCCCACTGTGGCTCAATTCCTCTCTTAATCTTTTGCTCCGAATCGATCAGTTTCTGCTCTTCTCCAGCAATCTTCATCACATAATCATGGTATTCCTTCGATTCTGGATTATAAGAAGCACCTCCTTGTGCCACTTCAACTGCTGGAAGCAGAGTTGTGATCGATTTTCCTGGAGTCTTCGGTTGCTTCTTCTTGACAACCTTCAAAAAGTGCTCAGCCGCCTCTGGGACATTCAACTTTTCCGCTGGAATCGATGGTGTGAGATCGGTAGTCCAGACATCGAATTTCGGCGCCTTTTTGACAGCTTTTCCCACTTTTTTCTTGTTCATCAGAATCGCGTTACCACGTGGAAGTTTCGCTGGCTTTTTCAGCGTTTTCCCAATGGGTTTCGGCAAAGAAACCTGCTCTTTAGTGATATTTTTGGCGATTTTATCCAGTGCAGCCTGCTGTTTTCGGGTTCTCGTCGGTTCTTCGACCTTCTTGGCGCTAGCGGTACGATCGACGACGAAGAGTTCCTCATCTTTCATATCCTCAACGACAACTCCGGTAGCGACTTGACGGGCTTTGTTGTCTGAAAAATCGCAATTTTTCGTTAATATTCTCTCTATATCACATACGAATCGCATCCTCAATCTCATCGATATTCGTTCCCTTTCTCCAATACTTTTTGTTGTGTCGGGAGCCTTTGGCGGCGCCTGTACGTTTTCCAGCGACCATCTGAAAACAAAAGAGCAAAACCTGAGTAAGATGAGTCGAAAATGACAAAAAGATAACAAAATGGTTGTCAAACCGATTAAAAAAGTTGTGAGAACGCCAGCAAACAAGATATTTTCATTTAAAAACAACAAAAATAGCTACAAATCTACAGAAAAGCTACAAAAAATTCAAAAATTATTTCTTTGCCATTCGGAAGAATCGGATGACGTTGACTTTGAGCGCGGGCCAAATCAATTGAAGATTCCGACGATACCATTCTCTGAAAATTAACTTTTAATAAAGAAAATCGATAAATAACGCTCACTTATTATAAGCCATCATTGCCACATGCCGATCATTCAAAAAATCGCGATAAAACTCGCTCAACTCGTTCGCCGACACATGTTCCAACCTTCCCAACACCTTCTGCTTCTTTTCAACGAAATCCGACTTTTGTCGATCGAATAGTTGATTGTGTTCGGCCCAAAAATCCGAATTCCACTGGTTCAGCTCTTCCCGAGCCGTTCGGTACTGTCGCTCGAGTTCGGATTCATTGGCGACGCGGCGGAGCCTGCAAACATAAATGAATTAATTTTCGAGAACGTATTTGTGAAGAAAAACCAAAGAAATCGATTAAAAATCCGCTGAAAACCGTTAAAAATTAATTTCGCCACTAACAGAAAAATAGATGAAAAAGTGTGCGATGGTGTTGCGACACGAAACCCCGCCCACTTTTCCATGCGACAGTGAAAGAAATTGCGGAGTTTAGTCGGTTTTCGACAGTTTTTCGCAAAGAAAAACAGGGGTTTGGGGGAAGTTTCAGTGTTTTTCAGTACTCACATAATTTTGCGAATCTTCGATACATTATCTGGCGGCCCAACCCAATCGAATCTCCTATCCATTCGCACATTTGCAGAAGATGAGGAGATGGATTGCATCTGAAGAAGTTTCTTTGCGAAAATCGTGGTTTTTAGAGTATAAAGAAATGAAATTGGTATGAAGACCAGATTATAAACAACAGAAAGTGCTTATTGTAAAATTGGAATGTATTAACACAAAAAACAACGAAGAACAACAGAAAAAATTAGATCAACAATAATTTCAACAAGAATAAAGCAATTTTAAATGTTATTAAAGTCCCTCCGAGTTTTCCAACGACTTCCGAATCAATTTGAACATTCGATCGTACTCCGTCATGTTGTGACTGAAAGAAATCACGTGTTTTCAGACATATTAGTTTTGAATTCACTTACATCACTAACAAAATCGATGCCAGCAATTCTCGTGTATTAAGAAGATGTTGCAGATATCCTTTCGTGTATTTCGTACAAGTATAACATGCACATCCTTCGAAAGGCGTTGTGAAGTCATCGGCAAACTTCTGATTATTGAAATCCACGACTTCATATTTAGAAGACGTCGGATAGTCGTCGGCAAGACAGAATGCATGTCCTTCTTCAGCCAATTTGATGGGGAACGTTGAGTCGAAGAAATCGATTCCTTGTTGAACCAAGAAAAGGACGGTTTTCGGGTTGAATGGTCCGGAAATGCAACAGAGTTTTGTCGGGGGAAGTGGTGACTGAAAAAAAATGGCTTAAAGTGACTTTCAGCGCTAAAATCGAATCGACTTCGTCTTTAGCGCTGCTTAACAGCGCTAAAACACGACAACGTGGATTTTTAGCGCTGCTTAACAGGGCTAAAATCTAATCGACTTCATTTTAGCGCTGCTAAACAGCGCTAGAAGATGAAAACGTGGATTTTTAGCGCTGCTTAACAGCGCTAAAAACCCTTCTCCGACTTACAAATGTCTCTTCTAACAGCTCCTTCATCTCCTTCTCATCCGTCTCTTTTCCTTCAGTGAATTCATGGAATTCAACAGTGTATGCAGCGGTATTTTCTGCTAATCCGACATCAACTGCACATTTTCTCCTGTGATATTTGCTGAAACCGCCGCCGAGCGCTACCACTCGCTCTCCAGACACTTTTTCGTCCTGAAAACATAATAAAAATCTAATTTGAAGCAAAAAACGGAGAAAAAGTACTTGTAAAAAGAGTTGTTCATGAAATGTCTTCGTTCTATCCACCGCTTTCACCAACTTCTTCTGCCCGGCGTCTTTCGGTGTGTCATAATCCACCAAACTCTCAAACGACGAGCATCCGAACGAATTCACAATCGATCGCCACGTCTTCACATCCAACGAAACTTTTCCATTCGCCGTCCAAACAGCAATCGATTTCGAATCATTGTAACCACCGGGTAGCTTCCCTAATGGGTCGAAAGGTGTCAAATGAATCGCATGTTTCCCAGGCATCCCGCAGAATTTTGCGGCGCCTTTTCCGAATTTTTCAATGATTTTCGCATTCGTGACAAGGGATGGAAGTGTCATTTGATAGATTGGAGTCTGTTCGAGTTTCAGCTGGTTTTCAGCCACATCCCATGTTAGATGAGGAATGTGACCGGCTCGTAGATAAGTCATGCACGATGGGGTGTGATGATTGACTTCTACAGGACCCCATGACTCGATTTTACCTAAACGTCCGAGTAATGTCTTCTTTTCGATTGAGAATTTTACCATTCTGAAAAATATTTGTTGGTTTTACTCGAACAAATTAACGCTGCTTAACATCGCCCACATCTCTTTTAACGAAATTCAAGTAAAATAGGCAGTTTTTACCTACATCACAACACAAAATTTAACAAAACGTATTAAAAATATTACAGATTTAAAAATATTTATAATTCAGTTCATTCTTCGAAAGAAAATTCGTGTTATCCAATAAAAAAACGAGACAAAATAAATAAAACATTTGACAAGATCATTGTTCAGATTGAGCATTGACTTTGTAGTTACAATACTCGGGTTTCAGACACCACAGTGACTTGTGTGGTGGCGCCGTGTTGTAGACGGCGATTTCTTGGAGAACCTCTTTGACGTAGCTGACTGGTTGTTGAAGGAGTTGCTGGAGATCTTGGAGTCTGGAAAAATTAGACATAGGAAATGCGAAAACATCCACTGTTATGAGATTTTATAGCTTGAAATCCATTCTTGCACAATTTAGCGCTGTTTAGCAGTGTAAAAGACGACAACGTGGAGCTTTAGCGCTGCTAAACAGCGCTAAAAGGCGACAATGTGGAATTTTAGCGCTGCTAAACAGCGCTAAAAGACGGAAACTAGACACTTTAGCGCTGTTTAGCAGCGCTAAAACACGACAACGTGGAATTTTAGCGCTGTTCAGCAGCGCTAAAATCGGCTACGTGGCAGTTTAGAGCTGCTAAACAGCGCTAAAAGACGACAACGAGGCCCTACGGCCACTTAAACACGCACCTGTAAAAACTGTGCTTTTCGAACGCCTTGAACAACGCCTGTCTGAGCACATCCCGATCAGCTCTGTACGTCTTCGCTCCATCCTTCTTCTGTTTACTCTTTATCATATCTTCCGCGTGCACCGACACTGGCTTGAACTTCACCGCCGCCTTATCAATCATTTTCACCGTCTTCTTCGGCTGTGTATTCTTGACAATATGCGCCAGCTTCATCTTCATATATTTTGACGTTGCAGGTGGGCGGCATTCCGCCTTTTTTATGATTCGTCCTTCGATAGCTAGTCGTCCAGTTTTCACGGTTGCCTCACTACCAAGTGCTTGTTTATCCTCACTCAACACACTCATTGTCTGACTTTTGACATCATGAAGAATGAATGAGTACTGAGTTGGAATTTCTGAAGCTTCCGCGTTGGCTGCAGCCGTTGCTGCTGACGTTCCCTCTCCCTCGTCTTTTGGGGTCGGTTGAACGAGTCCTTTGGCTGTCAGAAATTCCACTTGAGCTCCGATTTGCAATTTTCCGACGACATGTCCCTCGTTGGCCTCCCACAATTCTGACAAATATCTGGGTACTTTTACAAGCCAAATGCTTCGTTTTGCCAGCTCACAATCGACATCGTTGTCGTAACGTTTCCGCGTAGTCGACGTCATTTTGAGTCTGACTGAAAAAAATCGGAGAGTCACACTGAATCTTGGGAGGAAAACGCATCATTAAGATAAAACAAGGGTTATGAACCCAAAACAGTGGGAAATAACATTTAAAAAATGTAATAAATATTTATTGTGCAATAATTTACATTTTATCTCTAACAAATTCCAAAATTTTCGAATCACTGATACCCTCCCATCCTGGAGGAGTGGGCAGCTTGATATTCGCCATAGCCGCGGATATTTGAGCAATTTTATCCTTATCCAACGGTATCGTCGACAATTTTTCCTCTGCAATTTTCGCTTTTCGCCTCGTTTCAATATCTAGTAACTCAATCGGAGCAATCACAAAGTTACACCAGAGACCTGAGTGAGCGGTGTAATCTGGCTCCGAAGCTCGGTCATCCTCTTCTTCTTCGGAGTCTTCCGTCATCACACAAGGAATGTCGTCATCGCCGATTAGCTGGTAGCCTCGATGAAGTTCGTAGCGATTTGATTTCTCCGTTACAAAGCGTTCGGTTGTTCTGAAACTTAGGGGCGTTGAGTAAAAGGAATGAAAAGGTGAACAGCGCTAAAACCCAGTGGAAATGCATTTTTAGCGCTGTTGAGCAGCGCTAAAAGACGTCAACGTGGAGCTTTAGCGCTGTTTAGCAGCGCTAAACTTCAGCGTAGCAAAGGGTTTAGCGCTGTTTAGCAGCGCTAAAATACGTGGAGACGGAGAATTTAGCGCTGCCTAACAGCGCTAAAAGCGATATGCAATGCAAAAATTCAAGAAAATGAGAACTTACATTAAATCTCCAGTTTTGAAAGTTTTCTTGATTGCCCTATCGTACAACGTGGTACTAACAGCAGTCATCCGCCCTTTGTCCACATAGAAATTCTCATCCAATCCGTACAAAAGTTGTCCTTTATCACTGTCATCGTCACTTTCGCGACGGCGAAGGTGGTTTCGAACTTGCGGAAGTTCTGCTGCTTCTTCGGGACCTTCGGCATCCGATGGTGGATCTGAGTCGAATCCGCTGGTCTCGTTTTCTGTGTTTTCTTCTTCTTCGTCACTATCTTCTGCGTCAACCTCTTCTGACTCATCACTGCTATCCGATTCTTCTGGTTCACCAGGAGGAGTGCGAAGAGCTCCACCCGCTTCCATTCCAACTCCATTATACTCGACAGCGTATCCAATGTACCATCCGTCGCTCAGCAACAGTTTATCCTTATCCCCAATCGTGAAACAATCTATTTGCAGAATTTCACACGGCTTTGTGGATTTCTGCGCATTTTCATGTTCTTCCATCGTTATTCCTTGCTTTCCGAGCGCATTTTTCAGCGTTTTCATCTCTTTTTTCGTCAGTTTCTTGTTTTCGGACATGATACCTGAAAATAGATAATAGCATGAGAGATCTTGTGTGAGAAATGAGGAGATAACAATTCTTGTTGCCTGGCAACGCTGGAATAAAGATAAGCTGCCAAGTATCGATTTTCTCCAAAAAAAGACAAAGAAAAAACAAATTTTAGAAGAATTTTAGCTGTTTTTGTTTATTTATAACAGAAAATATATAGAAAACACATGAATTCACATCAAATCGCAAATAATTTTGGTACGATGGATTTCATTCAAATTTGAGCCGTTTTTGCCCACTTTTAAAAATAAACAGACATTTTTAGTGGGAAAATATTAATTATTAGTTGCATTTGAACATCTTTTGACTATTTTTATATCAGAAACTTCACAATAAGCTTTCAGAATCCTTCGAAAAGAACCTCACGTCTTCACAAAAATTCGGACACGAGAATCGCGCCTTGGTGGCGCGTCTCTCGTGAATTGACGCACCTGCCGCTGTCCGTCGCCATTTCACTTTATTTACACAAAATAGACAGAAAAATCAATTTCCATGACAGAAAACGACAAAAAATCGTCTTATTTTTCGAATAGTGATTTCGAGAAGGTCGCTGCCGATATTATAAGCAGTCCCAGAAGGCTGAAACATGCCAGTCCAGGTAACAATAGCCAAGTTTCCGTCAAGACTGAATTCCATCTATTTCAGCCGATCCCACGTCAGATTCCCTCTTCAAAATCACACCAAAACAACAGGAATACTACACAAAATGCTTTAGACATCTGATAAAAACGACACAAGGCGCAGTTGACCTATCGGGAGCCCTTTGTGGCGCCGATCAGCGGATTGTCGCATTCTTCAAACGCTCCGCTTTAGACATGGGATCTCTTTCGAAGATTTGGTCGCTAGCAGATGTAAATGAAGACGGATGGCTCGATTTAAATGAATTCTCCATTGCAATGCATCTGGTTGTGCTGAAAGTAAAAGGAGAGGTTCCGATTCCAGATGCACTGCCGATTTTTGCAAGACCGCCCATCACAGAACCAAGGGAAAGGGAGAAAGAGTTGGAGAAAGAGAAACCAGCAGTGAGTCCAGCTGTAAGTCTGGGAACAGTTGAGATCAGCGATGGACCAGTGAAAAGTGTAAGTTATCCTTCTTTTGAAATGATTTTTTAAAGAAAATTAACATTTTATTCCAGTGGACAACTCAACCCATCATCAAACAGTTCTCCGACACACCTCCGTTGCTAGTGGATAGCAGGCCGACTGCTATCAAGCATTCAGCACTTTTAGCACTCAAAAGCCCACTTGGTGAGTAAAAATAAAAGAAAAAACTGCTACTTGGCAACCAAATTTTGTTAAGAACACCAAAAAACAATGTATTTCTTTCAAAAAAGACTTTAGCGCTGGCTAGCAGCGCTAAAATTGAGTTTAGCGCTGCTAAACAGCGCTAATCGCTGACGAGAAGATGATTTTAGCGCTGGCTAGCAGCGCTGAAGTCATTTTTAACGCTGCTAAACAGCGCTAAACTTCGACGTGTCGCTGTTTAGCAGCGCTAAACAAGAGTGTTTGGTAAAACTTAGCTCTGCTAAAATTCGCTAAAATAAGCTCGATTTTTCCATGATTTTCACTGATTTAACCGAGTTTTTCCGTCTAAAAGTTACTTTTTTCAGGCCCTCCACCAGCGCCACCTGCTCGCCCCCAACAGCGTGGCCACAATCGAAGTGCGAGTCTCGACCTGAAACTAATCGCAGTGAACAGCAAAAATGGCGGAAAACTGTCAGAAGCCCCGCCCAACACACTCTCCCTCTGGTCATCGCATTCCGATCCGCCACAACCCACTTCTGTGAGCACAACGACGACGACGACTACTTTCGCATCGTTTCCAGGTGAGAAATTTAATTTTTTCGAATAAATGCTAATAAATAAATAGTTTCAGCAACACCAGATAGTATTCCACCGCCAATTCCACAAAGAATCACTCCTTCTCCATTGCCGGTGAGTAAAATGATAGTTTAGCGCTGTGTAGCAGCGCTAAAACTCGAGAAAGTGATTTTTAGCGCTGCTAAACAGCGCTAAAATTGGGAAAAGTGGATTTTAGCGCTGTTTAGCAGCGCTAAAATCCAACGAAGTCGATTTTAGCGCTGCTAAACAGCGCTAAATTGCCACGTTGCAACAATTTAATTTCTCCCAGTTCCAGCGAGTAATCGAAGAAGAAAAACGCATCACCACCGACGCCTCCACCCAAACCACTGGTGTCTACTATGACGAGGAAGGTGTCAAGAGTTTCTTCTCGAAAATCGGAGCACAAATCGACGATCTGCTCGGAGAAGAGCAAGCGGCCACTGATGGACAAGGAATGGAGCGATGGAATAAACGGTGTGCGGCGCTGAGAATTCAGAATGCAGAGCTCGAAGCGGAGCGGGCGCGATTGGCTCAAGTACGGATTCAATTAGAAATTCGAGTTCAAGAATTCGAGGAACGTTCCAAAACAGCGTGCTCATCATCTACTTTGTGATAATTTGTAATTTTTGTGAATAATATCATTTTTTTAATCTGTGACATCCAACTTTGAGCATAAATTTCCCCCCGACTCATAATCCAAAACCACCCTTCTCAATCTGTGATAATATTATTTCCCCGAACATTATTTTATATATTCTGTGTAATTCTGTAATTCCCCCTTGTGCCCTGTTTCGATATGTGATGATACCCAAAAATTAATAATTCCTCTGTATTTTTTAAGTAAAATTCGGAAGTGCTCAATTATCATTAATGATAAAGTGGGCGACTTGTGAGGCGGTGCCTGCCGATGTGGGCACTCTCACACGACGTCTTCTCATCTGACTGCCGAAATCTTTCACGTCATCTTCGATTTCCCGCACATTTTTCAAGTGATCAGAAGTCTGCGGGCAGACGGCGTCGGTGACAAACTGAAGACGTTCCAGATTCTCACAGGCGTACGATAGATGCGTGGCCGCCTGCTCCGCCGATATCTCCGCCTCAATCGTTCCATAGAATCCGGGTTTTCGTGGAGCGGACGTCTTCTGAGTCTTGACGACGTCGTCGTGCTCTTCCACGTCTTCAGAAACCACTTTTGTTCTCGTATACTTGTCAATTTGGACCTCATCGTTTCGTTGGTTAGTCAGGCTTAGCTTCTGGTATTTCGGGCTGAAATCATCCGGAAATGCGTCAACTCAACATTTGCTGGCGCTTTTTTGGTGCTTACCACTTATCCTCGATGATCTCCGTTGCCGTCTCGTTAATGGTTACTTGTTTTTTGTGAGTTGTTGTACGTTGATGGGTGCTATGATGGGTGTGAGTACGTTTAGGCTCCGCCCACTTTTTGACCGCCAGTCGTTGCTGATAAGCTTCAAAAGCGTTGGAGACGTCGTGAGGGTTGTACTGTAAGCAATAAGTTGTTTGCGCATTTCTGGTGCCTTGACGCATTTCCGGTGCCTTTGCGCATTTCCCGTGCCAACATACCTTAACTTTCAGAACCGGTGAGAACTTCCACGCCGCCAGCTGTTTCGGAGGTTGCGCTTGTTCACGCTCCCGATTTGTGACGTACGCGTCGCGTGGCTTCTCGATGCGTCGCGGCTGGAAAATGTTTTGATCTACAAAATAATTTATTGATTTTTGATACGTGTTTCGACGGGATTCTACAGATGACTTCATTATAGATAGGCATGGTATTTGACTAGAACGAGTATAAGAGAGTTTTCGAGAAATGACAAAAATTTTTGAAAATTTTTGAAAATTAAATTTTTCAATCAATGAAAAAAAGTTTGACCTCTCACCTTGACCGGACACTTTACACGTGGCGAGACTACCGTAATCTCATGACGTGAATATTCAACAAGACTTATAGAAGACCCTGTGGTGTCGTGGCAGGCTGAAGTTTTTTTTTTCAAAAAAATTTTTTTTTTTTAATTCTCACTGTTCAAATAGTACGGGTTACGACGGATGGTTGGTTGGTACATCATATGATCCCAGATGTGAGAATTGTTCTGAAATTTTTTTTTTCGGATGCTGACGCATTTCCGGTGCAGAGTGTTTGCACGAGAAACGCGTCAGCGCACCTGAAACGCGTCAGTGATGAAAAGCCTTACCTTCGAATGTCTGCTCATTGTGAGTTGTAAATAAAGGCGAGTAGTAGAAATGAGAAATGTTGGCGAGTAGGAAAATTTTGGTATTGAAAAAGTTTTTTTAATCAAAAAAAAATTGGAGACTTGGAGAATAGGGGCCGGGTCACGGGGAAAAAGCGTCAAAAAGTTCAGCGCTAAAATTTGTGAATTTCCACAGTTTTTCTGGCCCTTTGCGCATTTTTGGTGAGTTTGCGCATTTTCGGTGAATTGGCGCGTTTTTAGTGAAAATACGTTTGAGGCCATTTTTAAGCTTTCTGGCGCATTTCTCATTGATTTTAAGTATTTTAAATGAGTTTGCGCACTTTTGGTGTCTTGGCGCGTTTTCCGTGCCTTGACGCATTTCTCGTGAAATTCAAAAATCTTCATTGAACAATCGTTTTAAAAAGCTCCATCTTTACAATATTCATCTGCTCCGTCATTTTCCTCTCCATGACCACCGTGTTATCCACGACTCGGAATAACAGGAAAGTAGAGCAAATGGAGAGAACGGGGAGTACAAAAGTATAAATATATAATGGGACCATGGGTGAAAAAAAGAAACAAGTCATACAGGCGGCTGCGTGATACATCCGGGTCACCGCATAGGATTGAGCACGTCTTTGTGGCAGGACGAGAGCACAGATCACACTCCGGACACCATTGATACAACAATCACTTATTCCGCAGAAAAATGAGATGATGAAGATCAAAGGGTAGCTGAAAATTATCAGATCACGAAACGCGCCAATGCACCGAAAATGCGTCAGTGTCGGTCGCCTTTGCGCATTTCCGGATACCATACCCCTGTCGAATCCAAATCGAATCCTGACTTGTTGGTCGCATTGGAGCTTCAAATGGAGTTGAAATATGGACCAGACCACAATAGATACATACAGTGAGTGCGCCGATTACCATAGTTGGCTTTAGTCCGAATCCCTTGATTCGTTTGGATAAAACTGAGATCAGGGAGCCCACTGAAAAAAAGAAAAAATTTTGAGAAAATTTGAGGTGGATCAAGAAACGCGCCAACGAGCACTGCGCTGACGCAATTCTCGTGACTTACTCAAAACCTCGCCAAGCCCCGCCCCCAGACTGTAGATCGCTGGGATGTAGATCAAACTCGCATTGCTTTTTGTGAAATTCATTGCTGTCGGAAATATAGCCAACCAGAAGGATACATTGAATCCTCCGAGAATTGTCAACGGGAGAAGTTGCACAAGTTTCGGGGAGATTACTGTAGAGCAAGTGAGTTCTGTAAGATCGAGAAATGCGCCAAGGGGAGTGACACTGACGCACTTTCGGTGCAAGCGACTCACTTAAAGACTCCATAAATCCGTGTTTTTTCTCAGCACTTTCCAGTGAATTTTCCACACTTTTTGATGGCATCAAGGCAAATGTCACAATGGCCAGTGCTGATATTCCAGAAAATGCAGCGGATAACATTTTTCTGAAATTTTTTTTTTCAAAATTTTTTTTTGATCTACAAAACTTTTCGTTGGCTCACATCTCATTATCACTATATCTCCTTTGATGGAATGGCTCTTGGAACGTGGAATTGAAATTTTGGGTTACTGTAGGAATCGTTGGTACGGTGAAGGAGGTGATACCAGCAAAGATGGCTGCACTAATCATTAGGCTGGAATTTAAAGGTATCGAGAAATGCGTCAAGGCACCGAAAATGCGCCAAGTCACCAAAATTGCGCCAACAACTTACCAACAGTTTCCAACGGACCAAGAAATTGAGACATTCGACTCGATCGTCTCTCTTGTTGAGTGTTGTGACAAATAGCTGTTCATTCCCAAGAAATAAACTTCAAAAAAAAGTTTTGATCTACATAAAACATTTCGACCTACGTACATGCTATACCGACCCCCAGTAAAACAGCTGAGAAAAAGTAGAAATAAATATTGAAAAATAGGAATCCGAGGGGGAACATTGTGTAGGCGAGTGCGGAGAAGATCAGCAAACTTTTGGAAGTGCTGATATGAAGAATCGATGGGGCGAAGAGGCAAGTAGTCATGTAGGCGGCGAAGATCACAGCTTGCCTAGAAAAGGAAAGATTGAGAAATGCGTCAGGAGTGACCTATGACACTAGAAACGCGTCAAGCACCGAAAATGCGCAAAATCACCGAAAATACGCAAGGAAACAGGCCAGAAAGCTCAAAAAAGGTCAAAAACATATTTTCACTAGAATCGCGCAAACTAACTTTCAAATGCTTCCAACCAATCAGAAATGCACCAAAAAACTCAAAAATGGCCTGAACATATTCTCACTAGAAATGCGCCGATTCACCAAAAACACGCAAACTCACCAAAAACTCGTCAAGACACCAAAAGCGCGCAAACTCACCTAAAATGCTTAAAATCAATGAAAAATGAGCCAGAAAGCTCAAAAATGGTCTCAAACATGTTTTCACTAGAATAACGCAAGCTCACCAAAAACGCGCAAGCTCTCAAAAACCGCGTCAATACACCAAAATTGCGTCAAGAAGCTCCAACTCACCCATAATAACCAGCATACTGACTGACTTTCTCCGGATTCCTCTCATGAATCGAATGGATCACTGATTCCAGAATAAAGGATTCAGAATCATACCCCACCATAATGCATAGCTGACCAAAGCCCAACATGGCAGCACACAACAATTCGAAATTTCGTTGCTTCATGGTTTTTCTGGAAATACTTTTTGAAGGAAAAAAAAATTTTGGCTGAAAAAAAATTGTCTGAAAAAATTTTTTTGTCTGAAATTTTTTTTTCAGTTTAAACCAAAAAATGCATCATGTAGCATTTCCACATGAACTATGATCAGTTTATAAACTTTTTTGTCCTGCTGTCCTTCCCCTCCCCTTAATTTCCATAATCATTGTCCGCGACTAAAAAAATTGAAATTTATTTTTTTTTTGCACGCACTGAAAATTTTTTCAGCCATCTGTACATGAGTGATATTATGCAATCTCACAGAAAAATGATACTGAATTTTAATTTTATTCAAATTTTGAACTAGAATAAAATTGTATGGAACAGTACGTATTCTTTGATGTCCTAATTTTTGTTTTTCCGTTTACACGTGGGGTGGTACTGTAGCCAGTTTCAGACAAAGGCAAATGCTATGTATAATATATCACTAGAAAGCTAAAGACATGAGGATTCTGAATCTGTTTTTAGAATTCAAAATGGATGAAAATGAACCGAGTTATGATACTGCTTGTAACTTGGTTCTTTTCTGTCCGAGTCAAAGTTTGAAACATGAATCCGAATCCTCACGTATTCAGCTTTTCGGTCATATACAAAACATGTGAAAGTTATATAACTAGAAAGCAAGAGACGTGAGGATTCTGAATCTGTTTTCAAATTTCAGGTAGGTTGGATTTGTAGTGAGTTGCAGAGTTTGCTAGAATAATTTTGAAAAAAAAAACTTGAAAAGAAAGAAGTTTTCGGTTCATTTCGGGTTTCGATAATTGTAGTGACAGTTCAGTGATTGATAAAAGAAACTTAGTTCCTAATTTGATATCCTCAAAAAGTAACAGTGTTGCACTTATCATATTAAACGACTAAACATTAAAATTGAACTTTTTTCCTTCTTATAACCGTTTTGAACTAAAAAAAGAAAGTACATACTCTTTGATGTCAAGGGGGTACTGTAGCCGGTTTCATTTCAATTCGAATGATATATCACTAGAAAGCTGAAGATGTGAGGATTCTGAATATGTTTTTAGATTGTGTGAAAAGTCAATTGGAGACGAGTTACAGAGGTTTTAAGATGAGGAACAAGCATTGAGTCAGTCTGGGCGTGTCCTATACCATTGGAAAGCTGAAAGCACGCTCATTCCAAATATATATTCAGCGTTTAGCGCCAAGGTCTGGTACTCTAGATGATCGAGGTCGAAGTTTGGACTGCAGACGTAGTGGGTAATTAATTAATTAAACACATTTATTCATTAGTACACACTATTCACACAGACGAATGAGCCTTCGCCAGTCCGATTCTTCTGTTTCCATAATCATAGACATGACAATAGGACCTTATAAAAGTGTCTCCAAGTACCCATTCAGGCCCAAAACTCGACGCAGACATTCCGAAGAAAGTGAGTGCACACTGCCGGCTATCCGGTCCCAACTCCAGAATATATTCCACTGATTTCACCGGATAATCGATTCCATTTATAGTGAAAATGAGGTCGGGTTGAGTGGTCATCTGACTACACGGTACTGTATAGAGCTCTAGGTTCCAGTCGAATTTCGCTCCGGTTGCTTTAACAATTGTCGAGAGTACGGTAGGTGGAGTGCCGATCCAGCCGGACGCCGTTTCATTTTGATTTTGCTGAATGAACTGACTTTGCATCGACGTTACCACTATTTATACAAATTAGATTTGTTATCAGTTCTGACCGATTTTTCGACTTTCTGATCTCATATTTAATGTAATGACGAATCTAATGAAGCAACCGATAATCATCATTTCGTATCAATGTATTTTAATGATTTGGTTTTCACGTACGTCTTTTTCATTAAAAGACATTATCTCTTTATCGGCTGATTCATTAGATTCGTCATTACAATAAATATGAGATCAGAAAGTCGAAAAATCGGTCAGAACTGATAACAAATCTAATTCATTTAAATAGTGGGCACGTTGATTCAAATTAAGATGAAAATTAATTTACTTTCTATTTTTTATCTTTCAATTCACTTTTTTTCATGCCAAAATTCATTAATTTGAACAAAAACTCATCCAGCAAGGGATTTTCGAAAATTCTTTAAGATCTGAAGTTCACATTTCTTGATGAATCTCAATCAGTTTTGCTCCACAAGCTTTGAAACTCATATTTTTTGAATCTGCAAATCAAGACGGTTCAGAAAAGTATAACCATGCCTAGGTTTAGAAAATTTTCGGGTCTTGGGTCTCGCCACGAAAACACTAAAATCCTCGTATCTCAGCGAGTTTTGAGTTTAAGAGAACAATAAAACTATGGTTAGAATTAGCAAAACAAGACGGATTGAATGAGTATAATCATGAAATGTTTTGAAAATTTTTGGACTTTGGGTTTTTAGCCGATCTCAACCGATCTCAACCAATTTTAACTATAAATTTCCTTATTTCCAGGTCATGAACTTGATATTTCTGTTATCCCTCATCACCTTAACCTCTGCAATTTCCTACTCCTCCCCTATCCGCCGTGCCGGATCCCTAAGAGCCAAGCTGTTGAAGAATGGAAAATATCCGGAATTTCTGGCGGCACAAAAGACACGAAAAGTAGCGTCACAACCCTTCTCGGACTACTCGGATGACTATTACAGAGTGAATATAGTACTGGGAGGTTTTGAGTTTTTTGTAGTTTGTAGTTTACTTGTTTTTCCTTTTTCAGGACAAGGATTCACTGTCTCCCTTGACACTGCTTCTTCTTTTCTCTGGGTACTTGATGTGAATTGTTACTCCAAATACTGCAAGGGGGACCCGTCGCTCGGAAACAATAAAGACACCTACAACTATTCTGACTCCACAACTTTCAAAATGGGAGCCGGGACCTTTGTGGCACAATTTGATGGGCAACCGGTGACAGGATACCTCGGCAAGGAGACATTCAAATTGACAAACTCATTGAGTATCCAGAATCAAGACTTTGGAAGTGCCCAGGTTGTCCCTCAGCTTTATTTGGAACAACCTGTGGATGGTGTACTTGGATTCGGACTCCCGGCAATGGCTGTGAATGGGACAAAGACTCCATTGGACACTCTGATGCCTCTACTCGATCTGAATCTTTTCACGATTTGGATGGATAAAATCACTCAAAAATCAAAGGCTGGGGACGCTGGATTGATTACTTATGGAGCATTGGATAGTGTCAATTGTGACTCGAAGATTAATTATGTGCCATTGAATGTTATGGGGTATTGGGGATTCGAGTTGGATGGGTTCGCGATTGGAACTTTTGCGAGGCAGAGGAAGGAGCAGGTGAGTTCAAGAAGTTAAAAAAAAGCAGAATTGCGCAAAATTGTAAGCTAAAATTCGAAGAATTTGACCAAAAACACATCCAGTTAGAGATCTTCGAAAATTTTCGAAAATCTGAAATTCACATTTCTCGATGTATTTCAATCAGTTTTGCACCATAAGCTCTGAAATTTATATATTTGAGATCAGCAAATCAAGACGGTTCAGAAAAGTATAATCATGCCTAGGTTTAGAAAATTTTCGGATTTTGGGTCTCGCCACGAAAACACTAAAATCCTCGTATCTCAGCGAGTTTTGAGTCTTAAGGAAAAATGAAAATATGGTAAGAATCAGCAAAACAAGACGGTTTTAATGAGTACTATCTTGACGTGTTTTGAAAATTTTTGAATTTTTGGATTTTTAGCCGATCTCAACCACTTTTTCCAGGTGATCTCTGACACGGCGTCCGGTTGGATCGGCACTCCACCTACCGTACTCTCGACAATTGTTAAAGCAACCGGAGCGAAATTCGACTGGAACCTGGAGCTCTATACACTACCATGTAGTCAGATGACCACTCAACCCGACCTCATCTTCACTATAAATGGAATCGATTATCCGGTGAAATCAGTGGAATATATTCTGGATTTGGGACTGGATAGCCGGCAGTGTGCACTCACTTTCTTCGGAATGTCTGCGTCGAGTTTTGGACCTGCTTGGGTACTTGGAGACACTTTTATAAGGTCCTATTGTCATGTCTATGATTATGGAAATAGGAGAATCGGGTTGGCGAAGGCTCATTCATCTGTTTGAACATTTTGAATTAATAAATTTGTTTAATCTTGTCGAGCAACCATTTTTTCACACGTCAGAACGTGAATGACTTCCATAGGTCCAAACTTTGACCTAATGTTTCTCAAATACCAGGCCTCCTGTGCAAAAACTAAATATATATTCGAAATCAGCGTTTTCTCAGTTTTCCAATGGTATACGTCACGCCCACTCTGACTCTATGACATTCCCTTGTTAGAGGAAAGTTTGCACCATTGTTTTGATGTTAGCACGATAAAACATAGAATTTTGCATTCAGTGAGTCAGTGCGCTCATAATGAATACAATAATGCCATATTTCAAAAATTCGGGTCTCACCAGATATATTAGTTCTTACAAATTTGCTCCATCAAAAATCCTTGTTTCTTTTTCTCTGTGTCTCTCAATTTCGCACACTGTTTTCTTCGGTTTTGGTAGAGCGCGATTGCAAGAAGCGTGATACATACTAACAAGCCCCTTCAACAATTTTTCGATAGTTGCATACTTTCTATTTTCATTCATATCATCAGTGACCAAGAATCAGCAACTCTCGTCTTTTGTCTCTCTTATCACCAAATTTGCAACATTTTTCGGTTTCATGAGGCTAATGAGCACAAAGCACGCATTTAATCGGTTTGGAATACGAAAATGGAAATTATATCATTTTTCCAAAAGATTCCACATGTTTTAAGCTAACAACAGAAGAAAATCAAAAATCTGAAAATCACATTTCTTGATGTATCTCAGTCAGTTTTGCTTCAAAAGCTCTAAAATTTATATATTTGTAATCAGCAAATCAAGACGGTTGAAATGAGTATAATCATGCCTAGGATCTGGAAATTTTGAAATTTTTGAAATTTTGGGTCTCACCACGAAAACACTAAAATCCTCGTATCTCAGCGAGGATTGTGTCTTAAAGAAAAATTAAACTACCGTAAGAATCAGTAGAAAATGGCGGTTCAAATAAGTGTAATCATTAAAATTTTTGAAATTATTGGATTTGGGGTTTTAGCCGATCTCAACCGATCTCAACCAATCTCCACCGATCTCAAACGATTAACACAAGGAAAAGTTTGGAAATTAATATTTTATTAGGAGAAAAAAGGAATGTGTCCAAATTGTACACTAAAGCAATTCATATAAAAGAAACGCGCTTAGAAGCTGTGGTGAGCTTGAGCGAATCCGATTTGGGCGTTTCCAATATCGTAGATGTTACAATATTGACGGATGAAGGTGTCTCCAAGAATCCATGATGGTCCGAATCCTCCGGATCCCATCGAGAAGACAGCGAGAGCGCACTTTCCTCCTCCGAGTTGGAGGTCAAGAATGTACTCGACAGACTTCACGTTGTATTTGGTTCCTCCGATGGTGAAGACGAGGTCTGGCTGGGTTTGCATAGTGGAGCAGTCGACGACGTAGAGCTCCTGGGAGAAGTCGTAGGTGGCCTTGGTCTGCTTGACGATGGCGGAGACGACGGTGTTTGGGGCTCCGAGCCAGGAGGTTCCGGTGTCGGAGATGACCTGGAAAATAGGGAAATTAAAGAGTTAAAAATGGTTAAAATTGGCTAAGATCGGCTAAAAATCCAAAAATTTGAAAATTTTCAAAACATTTCAAAATTATACTCAATAAAACCGCCTTGTCTAGCTGATTCTAACAATGTTTTTATATTCATTTAAAACTCAAAACTCACTGAAATACGAGAATTTCAGTGTTTTCGTGGCGAGACCCAAAATTTGAAAATTTTCTAAACCTCAGGCATGATTATACTTTTCTGAACCGTCTCAACTTGCTGATTACAGATATATAAGTTTCAGAGCGTATGGAGCAAAACTGATTGAGATATATCAAGAAATGTGATTTTCAGATTTTCGGAATTTTTCGAAAATCTTCGAAAATCCCTAACTGGAGGAGTTTTTGTTCAAATTCTATGAATTTTAGTTTAAAATGTTGCCGATCTTCTAATCTACTATCTGAACATGATTCTGAGATGTTTTTCGTACTCACTTGGTCCTTCTTGTTCTCAGAGAAAGTTCCGACGGCGAATCCATCAAGGGCGAATTGCCAGTAGGTCTTGGCGGTCAATGGAACGTAGGTGATCTTGGAGTCGCAGTTGACGTTGTCGACGGCTCCGTAGGTGATGAGTCCACCGGCTCCTCCTTGGGAGATGGTGAGCTTACGGTCGAGCCAGACGGTGAAAAGCTTAGCGTCCAATTGTGGGAGAAGGTTCTGCATTGGTGGGATAACCTTGTCGACAGCGAGTGCTGGCCATCCCAATCCGAGGATTCCGTCAACTGGTTGGTATCCGAAGACCTCAGCCAAGTGAGTGGCGACTCCGAACTCTTGGGTCTTGATGGTGAGTCCTCCGAAGCTGACGGTATCGGTTCCGAGGTATCCGTTGCATGATCCGGATCCGTATTGGATCGAGAACTTGCGGGTTTCCTTGGTGAAGGTGCTCGACTTGGTGGTGTCGAACTTTTGCTTCTTGTATCCAGAGTCTGGGTATCCGTTGCAAGCCTGGGATGTGCACGCGGCGTCAATGACCCACAAGTTGGAGGATCCGGTGTCCAAAACGATGGTGGCTGGCTGAGCTGGAGTTCCGAGGGTGATGTTTCCGAGGTAGAAGTCGTCAAAGTAGTCGACGAATGGCTGGGATCCAGTGTTCAACTGCTCGATACGGGCGGCGTGTTGGGCGGCCAAGAAGGCGGTGTACTTGCCCTCCTTGATGAGCTTGGCACGGAGCGATCCGGATTGGGTGGTTGGCACCTTGAAGACGGCGGCGGAGCATGCCGCCACGAGGGCGAGCAAAACGAAGGTCTTCATACCTGGAAAATGAGATTTTATATGGGAAATTTTAAGAGAAAGTGTATGAGAGCGGAAACTGAAATCGCTTGAGATCGGTTAAGATCCGTTAAGATCGGCTAATATCGGTTAAGATCGGCTAATAACCAAAAAATCCAAAACTACACTGACACTGACCAAAACACTTACAGTGACCAAGCGTAAGATCCCGTCAAGAATCCTAAGTCTCAGGACCTAAACCCTGTGTCCTAATTGCCTGATTAACCCTAAAGTTACAGTGACCAACTCAGGATCACTAAGGAGGACTAAGGACCCGATAAGAACAGAGCTTGTAATACAGTGACCAGGTTACAGTGACAAAGTTACACTGACAAAATTTGGTCACTGTAAAAATTCCTGGCCTAAACTAAAAGCAAGAGAAGAAAGAAAAGTCTAGAAACTAAAAAAGAAGTGTTTAAAGAAGTATACCCTTTCTGCCCCAACCGTCCCCCTTTTATATCCGTTTCCTAATCCGGCTCCCTCTCCCCTCCCCCTTCAAACCCTTATCACCACAGACGTCACTACGTTTCCATTTGTGCCATTTTATTTCTTTTTCATCACTAATTTTTCCTCTTTCTCTTGCTACTTTCTTATCAGTTCGACTCGATTCACTTTCTTCTGAAGGAGAGAGTGTTAACTTTGCTCTTGGAGCATCGGGATAGTACAATGGAGGTGGAAGTAATAATGTACTAAGGATCAGGTGGGAAAGTGATAAAAAGGACATTGGACCACTTGATTTTAGGTCAGAATTGTTATTTTTGGCTTGCACTTCTGTGTAGCACTTTATGAACTGTTGAGATTGGTTGAGATCGGTTGAGATCGGCTGAAATCGGCTAAAATTCTGAAAACCTCAAAATTCCTAAACCATGACATATATATCTTCATTCGAACCACCTCATTTTGCTGATTCTAACTATATATTCATTTTTCTCGAAAACCCAAAACTCGCTGAGATATGAAGATTTTTGTGTTTTCGTGGTGAGACCCAAAATTTGAAAATTTTCGAATTTCTCAGAACCTGGACGTGATTATACTTTTCTGAACCGCCTTGGTTTGCTAATTCTAACCATCTTTTTATTTTCCTTGAAATCTCAAAACTCGCCTAGATACAAGGTTTTTAGTGTTTTCGTGGCGAGACCCAGAATTTCAAATTTTTCGAATTTTTCAGAACCCGGACGTGATTATACTTTTCGGAACCGCCGTGTTTTGCTGATTTTAACCGTAGCTTCATTTTCCTGTGAAACTCAAAACTCGCTGAGATACGAAGATTTTTGTGTGTTCGTGGTGAGACCCAGAATCTCAAAATTTTCGAATTTTTCAAAACCCAGGCATGATTATACTTTTCTGAACCGTCTTGACTTGCTGATTCCGAAAATATAAGTTTCACTTCGATTATATGAGAGTTGACTGAAATACGGCTCTAAATGATATAATATCTAAATGTAGGAGAATCTGTGATACTGTTAGTTCTTGATAGATTTATTTGGTTTTTGGCCGAAATTTTCCACCAATTCGTATTTTGCTCATCTGAACAGCCCCTGTATTCTGGTTTCCGCCGAGGAATATTTTTCTCTAAATAAGGAAAAATCCCAAGCAATCGCCTAACACAACACTACAAAGTATCCCATTACTTTTTTTTCAAGACGTCATTTTTGCTTGAACATGGGAAAAAAGAAATGCGTTAAGAATCTGGAATAGCTAAGAAATAATAGGCAAATATTCTATTTCAACGAGGAGCTTTTGGGTTTTTTTTTTCAATTTTAAGCCCCATGAGCAATATATTACCGCCGCCTGCTCCCGTTGCTTCCGTTTCCGGCGTTCCTTATCAATGTGCAACTTGATACCTGAATGATGTCAATTCACGTTTTGAACCTGTCATATCAAAAATAAATTTCAATAATAAACATTGATGCTGGTGGCAAAATTAGAAACAGGAACCGATTCTTGCCATGTGGAAAAATCGTATTTTGTGTATCAGGTAAAATTCTTATCTGGCTGCTAGAGCCGTATCTCAGTTAATTTTTATCTAATTGAGGTAAAACTTATATTTTTGGAATCAGCAGGTCAAGACGGGTGGAATGAATATAATCACGGTCAGGTTTTGAGAAATTTGAAAATTTTCGGGTTTTGGGTCTCACTACGAAAACACAAAATCCTCGTAAATCAGTGACTTTTGCGTTTTAATGGAAATAAAAATAGGATTACAAATAGTAAATAGCAATCATTAGATGTTGAATATTTCGTTTTTTAATATTAATGTAACCATTTAAGCTTGGTGAAAACATACAAAACGCTCCTCAATTCAAAAAACACCAATTCAGGGCCAATTCCCTTCTCAAATACGGATCTCAGGTCTTCAAAAGCCTATAATTGAACGAAACTTGCAAAACGGTTTTATTCAGTACTATCCATAACAATTTGCCTCAGAATCAACGTTTGCAGGACTATATCCTGCTCAAGAATTTCAAAACCTAGTCAAATTTTTAAGTCCGGGTTCCTGCGCATCTCCTGAAGCCAATTTTTCTCAATTTTGGCATTTTTTTACTCTGCAAAAAACTTTGAAAGCCTTATTCTTACTAAATCTTCTAAATTCAACCTCTTGGAATGTTCCAGAGCCATTTTCCTCCATTTCTCAGGTCTTGTTTATATCCGATTTCTCCGAATGTTCTAGAGCCATTTTCCTTTTTCAAATACGATTCTCAGGTCTCCAGGATGCTGGAATTTCCAAGTTCAAACATCCCAGAACCAGTATTCTTTCAAATTACCATTTCTGGAATGTTCTAGAATCCTAAAACTTTCCAATTCCGGGTTCCTCAGTACATTCTAGAACACTCTACCCTTATCATACTCCACCAGCTACCTTGTAATGACATCAAGTCAAAAGTAGGTCAATATGTATGTGGTCAAATCCGGTTTCTGAAAAAGTGCTGACAATACTCTCTCCCCTCGTGACTATAATATTCCCCAAATGTTATCAAGAACAAATAATTACGTTTTCCATTATTTCCAGCAGCCTCTTTCAGCTCCAACACCACGATTCGATAAGGACAAGAGGAAAGTGTGATAAAAAGAAGAAAGTGCCGACAAAATCCGCTTACGTCTCTTATCTTTTTGTAAATGTAGCACGGCAAATGATCATGTACAAAATTACAGAAAATGGAAAAAATTGTTTACAGAATAAGGGAAATGATGAAAACTTGGAGAGGTAAAAGGTAATACGAGAGTATGGAGTGTGGTCAGGGAATATTCTGAAACTATGACAGATTTTTAGGGACATCCGGACAGACATGAGGAGAGAAGGACAGAAATACATTCCTCATTTGACGACTCTAGTTACAGCAACCATAGGAATGCACTTTGTTCTGAAAATTCTGATCACAGCGACATCTGGACAAACAGAGGAACAGATAGAGAGATAATTTTGGATGATTTCTTAATAGCAGGTAGCCGGACACATCCCAGATGCACAGACTTATTTTCAAAGGACATCTGGAAAAATCTACATACAGACAGGCAGTTTTTTCAGTCTTCTTTCTTGAACATCTGGACACCCGTGAAACACAGACTGCTTCGAAACGTTTTCTGGATATCCCAACATCTGGACACACAGACAGACACTGCCAAGAGTATTTTTTATTTATTCTGGTTGGAGAAGGAGGACATCCGAAGATTAGGACACACAGACAGACAAGACTAACGTCTTCAAAATGATCTTGATTTCCGTTTTTCAAAAATTTTCAAAAAAGAAGATATCTGGATCTTTAGAAACACAAACATATGCCACTGACATCTTCAGATTGCACTTGATTAACGTTATCTGAAAACTTCCTAATTAAGGACATCTGGACACTTGGACACACAGACAGACGCCTCAAGCATCTGCCTCCAAACCAGCCCCTGATTTGATCTACACCTACTTCACATATTTCCTCCCCCCATATTCTTCAAAACACTCTTCTCCTCCGTCCCCACTTCTTCCTAACCCTCCCTGGGGACACCCCGCTCCTCAAGAAATCCTTCTCCGGACCCGCATTATCTTCATGTGTCCATTTCGTGCTTTTTTCGGGGGGAAAAAGAAGAAGAAAATGTGCGAATGATCACTTCATTTTTTTATTTTTAGAATTTTTAGAATCTTGCTGAGATTTTTTTTCTGTCACTGTAAAAAAAGGCGTTTACAGTGACCAAATTTTTTGTCAGTGTAACTTTTCATAGGGCATTTGGGCGAACCGACACTGAAACAGATTAAAAAACCATTTTAATATCAATTTCAACATAAAACCCAACCCAGTAATACAAAAAATGCGAAAAAAGTTTTTTCGAAATTAAAAAAAGTAAATTTTTAACAAACTCCAATTTAATAATTCCATTTTTTCTATATTTTTTCTTTGGCCACCATATCCACCAGACACAAAGAGCACATTATTATTTGATTTGACATTTCCCCTTTCTTGGCCTCTCGGAGAATAGAAAACGTTATTATACATACATATTTTTATGACATTTATATATACGGAAACCTAGGAGATCTCTCTCCGTTTTTATTATTTTCTTTTTGTTTTATGACTGGCGGGGCTCTGCTAGGAATACTGGCTCTCCGCTCTATTGCAGAAAACCGGATTTTGGTTCAGCTCCCCAATTCTGAAACATTAACTTTTGAGCCAATCGGTTCTCACAAGTTTCCCAAGATTCTTCCATTATGCTATCACTTTTTCCCAGCTCACCAAATACTTTCTCACGGAAGTACATAAACAACATACCCCCGCTCTCCCAGGACACAAAAAAATCGGAGAGATGTTTGTGGTTGGACGCTAAAATTCAATTATTCTTCACACATTTTTTGACCAGCTGTGAATGTTTTTTGGCACTTTTTGTTTTGAATACGATTCTTGTTAAATTAAAGGCGTATTGTGGTCTGTTGTGATGATTTCATATCATAATGTATGAGTTTCGGCGAGTTCATTTTCATAGTTCAAGAATTTTTTAATTCGGTCCACAACCCGCTGAGAGCGAGCGCCGAAACGTTTGGTCAGCGAGAAGGACGAAGAAACTTGGTGGCCGTGGCCTAGAAAATCTACTAAAAATTCGTTGATTTTTTAATTTTTGACGGCATTTTCGACTATTTTTGTCGTTTTTCTTTAATAAATTCGATACAGCACAGCTAATATTGTTAGAAAAACACAAAAAACTATTGAAAATAACGCCAGAAATGGCAGAATACTGAAAAAACCAACGGAAAGTTTGGTCAGCGAGAATGTTCTAGAAATTTCACTTCGGTAAAGTTGTTTTTTACAATATTCTGCTATTTCTGGCGTTATTTTCAATATTTTTTAATGTTTTTCTAACAATATTTGCTGTGTTCTATCGAATTTATTAAAGAAAAACGACAAAAATAGTCGAAAATGCCGTCAAAAATTAAAAAATCAACGAATTTTTAGTAGATTTTCTAGGCCACGGCCACCAAGTTTCTTCGTCCTTCTCGCTGACCAAACTTTTCGGCGCTCGCTCTCAGCGGGTTGTGGACCGAATTAAAAAATTCTTGAACTATGAAAATGAACTCGCCGAAACTCATACATTATGATATGAAATCATCACAACAGACCACAATACGCCTTTAACTGGTGTCTATAGCAAGTTCGAAATTTTTCAAAAATTTAAGAGTGAATTTGATCCCGGTTCGTCCGGATTTAAAATCCGTACTATTTTTTCTAGCAAATTTTTGAAAATTCAACTCATTTTGCAAAAACTCAAAAAAAATCTATGATTTCAATGTTTGTATTGAGCACCGGGCCGAGTCGGTGAAGACTTTTAAATCGACCCGCCTTTTCGCAATCATGATTACATCGTTTGTATCTCTAGTCAGTTTCAAAATTCTGGATGTTCTGAAGGTATATCCAAAATGCTCATGACTTCAGGGTCTCAACCATATGAGCTGCATTTTGAACCAAAAGAACCAAAAGTAACAATTATTACCCCTGACGTCACTCTCTTCTCCCCTTTCCTCACAATCAATCACCTTCATAATGCCCTTCTGGCTCCTCTACGCCCATATATATTTCCACAAAAAATCCTTCTCTCTGGTCAAGCTCTTCCTTCCGCCCGTCGGTCGTCTCATTCCAAATCCCACTCATAAATCATGCACACATTCTTCTCCTCCTCCGGAATTTCTATGGTCCTCCACTCCCCCACTCTCTGTTCTGTTCCAATGTCCATTTTCTTCTTTTGTTGGCAATTCTGTTGAAAAACGCGTCTAAGACGCGCCAGAAGAATATTTTCACAGAATGACGTTATCCGGAGTCTTGCTAATTGTATGTTTGGTGGTGCCTCCCTAAATATACATCGATTATCTCATCAAATTGAATTGAGAAAGGGGAAAAGAATGGAGAAACTCTGGGACTTCTGTGGCGGGCTTTGACCCTTTGTCCCAAAAACGTCGATTTTCTTTTTACAGTTGTGTTTTATACGGTATTCAAACTTGTATTCTTTAGAAATTTGGAAATGACAAAAAAATAAGATTATAGAGCAAAAAATTCTACACACTTTACTAGTTGTCAGTTTTTTGATAGCTAAAAAGGGTCAGGAGATATGTATAACGTTTTGAAAAAATTGAAGAGATATCTTTGACCACCCGTATCTCTTTGGGGTTTGGTGCTATCAAAAAGATGTCAACTAGTAAAATGTGGATAATTTTAAGCTCCACATTTTACTATTTGACAACTTTTTCATAGCGACAGCACCTGAAGAGATACGGGCGGTCAAATACGAGGAGAGCTAGAGCTCTCTCGTTTATCTGCGCGCGCTCTCTCTCTTTCCAATATTTTTCAAAACGTTATACCTTTTGACCCTTTCTAGATATCAAAAAGTGGTCATCTAATTAAATGTTTAAAATTTTGAGCTCTACATTCTACTAGCTTACGATTTTTTGATAACAACAGTTTCTAAGGAGATACGGACGGTCAAAGGTGAGGAGAGAGGGGCAGACACGACGCTTTGAACTATCTTACCGTAATCTTATCCCATTTATTGTCTTTTTTTCCCTCTTTCCTCACATTACGTTTTGGTGTCCTCTTGCACTTTTCACTTGGTTCTTCCCCCTCTTCTCTTCCATTTCCCTTCCAGAAGATGAAGCTGTTTGGTGCCCCATTATTCAACGAAGGAGGTGTCCCCCTTTTCTCATTTCATTTTGTCGTCCCCTCTTGTCGTTTGCAGAATGAAAAAAGCACTTGACGCCTTCTTTTTCTTTTTAGTTTTGGAGAAAAAAGATGATTGCTTCAGTGAGTTTGAAAGGGGATCCTTTTTTCTATTATTTTTTGAACGTTTGATTTTATGGGATTTCGATTTTAGTATAGTCTAGGCATTGCTGATTTTGAAAATCTATGTTCTGTCAAAAATTCTGCGTTAATTGAGCTAAAAATTAGGTAAAAATGTCAGAAATTGAGACGGATATCGGTTTTCGAAAATTTTCGAAAATTTGAAATTCCTTTAAACTGCTGTATTTCACTCAGTTTTAGCTCAAAATAGACAAAACATGTATTTTCAGAATCAGAAACTTGAGACGGTTCAGAATAGTATAATCATGCCTAGGTTTGAAAAATTTCTGATTTTTGGGTCTCGCCACGAAAACACCAAAATCCTCGTATCTCAGCGAGTTTTGAGATTTAGAAGGAAAATAAAACTATGGTTAGAATCAACAAATCAAGACGGTTTTAATGAATATATTCTTGAAATGTTTCGAAAATGTTTGCTTTTTTTGATTTTTAGCCGATCTCAACCGATCTTAACCTATTTTAACCAATTCAAACTCTAAATTTTAAGCGTTTGACAATTTTAAGAGGTTTGAAAAACGCGCCAAAGGCACGCCAAGAACTCTAATTCAATTGGAATTTACAAAAAAAGAGCCCTGGCAGCAGGGATTTTCAATTTGGCTAAGATTTTTTGAACTTCAAGACCACCCATGTGCAATTTTTCAAAGATCTCTACCCAACCTTGCCAACCAAAAAATATAATGATCCCCCTGCTAAAAGTACACCAGCACCCACTCCCCTATCGCTTCCTTCTCTCCTCCCTCTTGTTTCCCATAGTTGTGCAATTCCGCCTACGCATAGAGTAGAATAAAAGAGAGAGAAGAAATAATAATACCTTTCTCTCTCTTTTTCTATTCTCATTACTTATTCACTTGGCATACATTGAGAGACATATTATAGCTCTACAACTCTTTGTATGCTTTTGGATGGAAGGCTGGCGTGTCGTTGGCGCGATTTTTATAGAGATATTGGAGTTCGAAGAAGCTGGGGCGCCTTGGGTGTGGTTTTTTTTGGATGAAGAGCACTTTTAAGAGAAAAACGAGTCTGGGGCGCCTTGAGCGCTTTTGGACAAGATTGTTCAAAATTAGGACTATGATCTTTATATACAGGAAAAAACTGAAATGTTTTTTTTTCAATTTTTTATTTTCTCTACTTAAAGTCACCTGATTTTTCTGATTTTTTTGCTCTTCTTTTTTCAATTTTCCTTTTTTCTTTCACTTTTTCCCAATTTTAGCCGTTTTAAAGTTTTCAGCACCGCCCACAATGGGTCTGGAAATGTTCTCCCTCCATACGAAGGTGATGAATGGAATGGAGGGACGAATGCGTGAGTCGAACATGAGAATATTGATTGGATTGGGTGTGGCGGTCGTCTATCTGTTTGTTGGAGCCATTGTTTTTGTGAGGTAAGAAATGATGAAAGAAATTTTTTCTTGGCTGAAAATTTCGATCTGAAATTTTTAAAGGTATAGTCATGAGTATACTCATTTGAACCGTCTTGATAAGCTGATACTGAAATTGTTAAGAATTTCAAAATCGATGCTGATCTGACCAAGTTACAGCAGTTTCAGTGGACCAAAAAATTTTGAAGACTTGAAATTTTTTTGGCTGAAATTTTCGAACTGAAATTTTTTGTGGTTTAGTCAAGAGTATACTCATTCGAACCGTTTTGACATGCTGATTCTAAAAACGAAAAATTTTCTGGAATTGGACAAAAACTTAGCGAGTTACTCCAGGATTTATGCACCTAAAAATTGAAATTGACATAACTCCGCCCCCTTCTGAGATTTTGAGTAGATTTTGGTCTCAAAATCTTCAGAATTTTGCACTCTTTTATTACCAAACTCCGAAATTTCCAGAATTGAGTACCCACTGGAAAAAATCGAGCGAGAGACGTATTTGGAGTATCAGAACCAGTGGAGGGAGAGACTGTTGCAGTTGGATATTGATGGTGGGTCTTGATTTTTTTCCGTTAAAACTGGTTTTTATCATAACTTTATCAGTTTTAATCAAATTGGCGAGATTTTGATACCAGTAGAAAACCAGGATTTTCTTCTATAGATATTATCTAATTTTTAAAAATTGTCTTAAAAAATAAAATTTTTTATGACCATTTTTTCATTTTTGAGATAGAGATACGATAGTTTTTGTCAGATTCCTCTAGAATTTTACGAAATATTGTAACTTTTCCATATTTTCTATTCTTGATTTGTGGCTCAACTCACTCATTGTTTTTAGCACTATCTATCAAACGGTCATGTGCACAGTACCATTGTCCTTTAAGACACCTAATACCCAAAAAAAATACAGATAAGATAGAAATTGTCTGCGTAAAGTTTGATATCGCTGAATGAATCTTAATAAATTTATATCCATCAGGATAGTCTGAAAATTGGGATTCAAAAAATACAAATTTTGTACGTTTTAAACAAAAACTAGCTGAGATACGGTGTTTTGAAAATTGAAGAAAAATTCATTTTTCCAAAAAAAAAGTTATTTTCAATATTTCTAAACACCCTCATTTTTCAATCAAGTTTTAAGATTTCTAGCTCAAAATGTTCAGTATTTTACAGAGTTTTCAATTTTTCTATAAAAAAATATAAATTGACCTAAAACCTGACAAGCCACTCTGTCTAAACCAACAAGACCGATAAGAGAACATACCACCACTTTTTTACTGATAACAATTGTAGACTACATCAAAAATTGATTTTTTTTTCTTCTCCCTGTTCTCAGTCTAATTCTTATTCATTTCTATATCATATTTCAAAAAAATTCGAACATTTTTTTCCAAAAAATGTGTCTGTGGTGGACGTGCAGCCGACTGGACCATAAGTATTCCCTACTAAATCGGGCGATATTTTTCGGAATTTTTTTCCAAACATTCTTTTTGATATTCGGTGCACGGATTATTCAATGGATTGAGATTGACAATGATTTGAGGGCGAGGAATAAGTTTCATTACGAGTTGCAGCAGTTTATGGTTAGGAATCATGTTAGCCGTGGGTTTTTTCATGGAAGATTTATGGAAAAATTGCAAAAAAATATGGCTGAACTTATGAAAAATCCCAAAAAATCAAAAATTTTTAGTTTGCGCTTTTTCGGTGACTTGGCGCATTTTCGGTGCCTTGGCGCGTTTCCGGATACTTCCTAGATTTGATGAATTTGAACGATATCGTAGGTATTTGAATAATGTTCGATGCATTTCTAGTGTGTTGGCGTGTTTCAGGTGCCTTGACACACTTTTAGTGACTTGACGCATTTTCAGAATCCGAAATCGACAAACTCTTCGTTAATATCCGTGAAGCGGCTCTAAATGGAATATGGATGGATCGTAACCTATCGAGTGACCCCAACTGGACATTCGGGCAAGCATTCTTCTTCGCCGGCACCCTGATCAGTACTGTGGGTTACGGTAGAGTCAGTCCGAGGACGGAACACGGCAAACTCTTTACGATATTGTATTGTGTTATTGGTAAGTAAGCTTAATCGTACAAAAAATTTTTACTATAAAATGTAAATGTTATGAATTTTGGATGGAAAAATGTAACAAAAAAAATTTTCAATTTTTTTTTTGAATTTGGCGCCAAAAAAGGTCAAAAACTGAAAAATTTAGAACAAGACCATGACTATACTTTTCTGAACCGTCAAAATATGACGATTCCAAATAAATAAGTTTTATCGACATTGGTTACGTTCTGACCGAGATACGATAGAAAATGTGATTTCGTCGTAAGACCCAAATTTCGAAAAAATTCAAAGTGATCAGAAACATGACATGATTATGCTTTTCTGAACTGTCTTCTCATGTTGATTCTAAAAATTTAAAAATTTTGAGCTTCAGTTTCAATCTGACCAAGTTACGGTAGGTTTTGTCAATCACCAATTTTTGGAATTTTTCAAAAATTTCAATCCCCTGAAACTCCATCATTTTTCATTCAATTTCAATGATTTTTAGCTCAAAAAACTCCAAATTTCTCAAATTTTCCAGTTTCCGAATAATATTCCAGGTATCCCTCTGACCCTCGCCCTCCTCTCTGCAATTGTGGCTCGAATGCGTGAGCCATCACACAAGTTACGTGGAATACTGAACCAGCGGTTGGGACACTTGTTCACGGTTAATCATATTCAGGTAAGTGGATTTAGAAACTGAAATTGCAATCAATTAATCAAAAATTATGAGTGGATTCTAAAAATTAAAGTTTTATAGATTATGAGTGGAGTTTAAGGAAGTTAGTGTAGTTTTTGTAGTGAGGGACTGAAATTCCCAAATTTTTAGGTTGTTTCGGCTGGAAATTTTTGAAGTATAGTTAAATCTTAATAAGCTCAATTAGCTGATTCTAAATATATAAAAATTTCGGAATTCAGATCGAATCTGACGGAGATATAGAGGAAAATATGAAATTTAAAAATTTTTTGAAACTGAAAAATTCAATTTGTAACTGAAATTTTTTGGCTGAAAATATGTTACCTATTGTTTAAATTATACTTATTCAAACCGTTTTGAGCTGCTGATTCTAAAAATTCAAGAATTTTAAAGTTTGGACGAAATCTGACCGAGTTACGGTAGTTCTCCTGACAGCAATTTTTTGAATAAATTTTCAGTCAGAAAAAATCTTTTTTTAACTGATTTTTTTGGCTGAAAATTTGTTACCTATAATTAAGATTATACTCATTTAAACCATCTTGAGTTGTTTATTTTAAAAATTTCAGAACTTTTCGGTTTGGGCAAAATCTGACCAAGTTACTCTAGATTTCTTGACAGCATTTTTTTCAGAAAAACGAAAGAATTGAATTTTTCAAACTGATTTTTTTTTGGCTGAAAATTTGTTATCTATAATTGAAATTGTACTTATTCAAACCGTCTTAAGCAGCTGATTTCAAAAAATCAAGAATTTTCGAAATAGGGGAAAATTTGACCGAGTTATGGTATCAGAATTTTTTGAAAAAGAAACTTTTAAATTAATTTTTTCAAATTCTTATAACTTCCTTATTATTCAGTCAATTTCATCGATTCTTGGCTTAAAATGTTTGGAATGTTCTCTCCTTCAATCTCATATAAATATTTCCAGCTAATCCACGTGGGTGTCGTGCTGGCAGGCCTTCTCATCTTCGTCTTCGCAATTCCCGCCTGGATATTTTCATCCATCGAAACCGAGTGGACCTATTTGGACGCCTTCTACTATTGTTTCGTCTCTTTGACTACCATAGGACTTGGAGATTTCGAGCCAGGAGATGACCCCAATCAATCATTCCGTGGTCTCTACAAAATCGGGGCTACCGTATACCTGATGGGCGGTCTGTGTTGTATGATGCTGTTCTTGGCGACGCTTTACGATATCCCACAGTTCAATTTGACTTCTTTCTTTGTTAAGGATGACGAGGAAATGCGGTTTAATGAGGTAAGAAAAAATTTGAAAATTTGAAAAAAAAAACTTTGAAAATTTTTTTGAATTTGGCGCCAAAAAGGTCAAAACCCAAAAATTTGGAAATAGGGCATGACTATACTTTTCTGAACCCCCATGAAATGCTGAGTCCAAATACATAGGTCTCATCAAAATTGGTTGAGTTCTGACCGAGATACGGTAGAAAATGTGTTTTCGTGGCGAGACCCAAATTTCGAAAATTTTCAAAGTTATCAGAAACTAGGCGTGATTATATTTTTCTGAACCGTCTTGGCATGCTGATATTGGAAATCTAAAAATATTCGAGTTTGGATTGAATCTGACCGTGTTACGGTAGTTTTTCAATTTTTAGTTTTTGGAAAATTTCAACAATTTCAAAACCTGGTAACTTTTTTAATTTCCGACGGATTTTTGTGATTTTTAATTTAAAACGATTCTGAAAATCTGGAAATTATAATTTATTTTAAAAATTTGGAAAATAATTCATTTTGATTTCCAGGACGAGGGAAAATACGGAGCACTGGACTCGAATGTGGTGGAGAATGGATTCTATGCTCATCAGTGAGAAATCGCGGATAATTTATTTTTATTTATTTAAAATTTATTTATTTAATGACAGAATATTGTGATTTTTATGATGATCTCCGTGGCAATAATATGTACTAGAATAAAGTGTTTCCGATGAATCACGAGAACTGTGTCAAGGCACGGGAAATGCGTCAAGGCACTAAAAATGGGTCAACAATGGTCGCAGGACATCAAAAGACCTTAGATATAATTAATACGTCAATGATCCCAAAACGCGCCAGCTCACCAGAAAAGCGCCAGCTCACCAAAAAAGCGCCATAGAACATTAATAACGTCAGAATAATCATTTTAACGTGATTTTTCTATAAAAATTTTTTCGACGTGATGAAATTATGACAATTCCGAAAAAAAATGAAACCAGGCTATCCACGCGTACCAAAAAAAACAAACAAACAAGCCGGCGGGAAATTCAAAAATTCAGTATGAGAATTCAAACCGACGACTAGAAGACGATAAGAAATGGAGTTTGGCGGTGGTCTTGGCAGGTAAGGACGTTTCAAAACTGGGGACGTTTTAAAACCATGATGACACATGGTTGCGAAACGTCCCAGCACTGAGAAATTTGAAAATTTGGAAAAAAAATTTGGCGCCAAAATTTTTTTTCAAAATTTTTCGTTTTTTAAAGTTTCTAGACCGAAATTTTGTGAATTTTTTGAAAATCTTGCTCAAATTCTTCAAAAATCACTACTTTTTCAGATTCGCCGTCTCCCCACCAATCCAGAACTTGTGTCGAGAAATAGTGGAGGTACCTGGTGGCTCCGAATGGAGAATTCGGAAATTACAAGAGGATTTTGATGGATTCTGTTGGAAATACGCGGGAAGCTCGGTTATTGTCAATTATCATTTTAGGAGATTGCAGGTTAGCGGAAAATTAGGAAAAAAATTTGCTGAAAAAAAATTTGAAAAAAATTGTTTTGGCTGAAATTTTCGATCTGAAATTTTAAGGAGGTATAGTCATGAGTATACTCATTCGAACCGCCTTGAACTGCTAATTCTGAAAATCTAAACAATTTTGAGATTGGTATTGACCTGACCAAATTACAGCCGTCATAGAAACCTAGGTCTTGAAAATTTTGGAAAATTTCAGATTTTTTCGATTTTTCGCTCAAAATGCTCCAAAATTTCTAATTTTTTGATATTTTCCAGACCTCGACCACTCCAGAAGACGAGAACCTAAAAATGTTCTACGCGAAGGTCTCCCACTTCATGTCTCCCGTCGAGATATCTCTCCAACCGAAATATTTGTCATCCGCCAGAAAATCGATAATGAATCAATTGAATGCCGCGTATCAGAGTGCGTTGAGTAGACCAGATGGGTTTCAGGAGGATCAGGTAGATCAAAAAAAGGAGATCAAACCATGTAGATCAAAATTTTATTGCTGCAGATTTTTGTTCCCGTGGCTTGTGCGGTGCAAGAATTGGGGATATGGTATCGTGGCAGGATTTCGCAGATTTCTGGAAAGGAACAGTAAGTTTAATCAGCACGAGAAACGCGTCAAGGCACCGAAAAAGCGCAAGCACAGGAAAAGCTGACGCATTTTTGGGTTCTTGACGCATTTTTGGGTCTTTGACGCTTTTTTGGATCCTTGACGTATTTTTGGGTTCTTGACGCATTTTTGGATCCTTGACGCATTTTCGGATACTTTACGCTTCTTTAGATCCTTGATGTATTTTTCGATCACTGACGCATTTTTGGATCATTGACACATTTTTGGATCCTTGACGCATTTTCGGATCTTAGACACATTTTTAGATTCTTGACGTATTTCTCGATCCTTGACGCATTTATCGATTCTTGACGTATTTTTCGATGTCCTTTTTTCTAGCGTCGTCGTCGAACTTGTTGATTTTGGCACCCAAATCCTTGTGCCACGTCACCACATTCTTCCGCTTTTTCGCCGATTCGGTCGGGCTCCGCCCCTTTGTCTCAAGTGTAAAACTGATGGATTATCGATTAACGACCTGGAGATCAAGGATCTACACGATTTCAAAGACATCGTTTCCGAGTGTAACGCGCTATTCCGAGTGGAGATCAAATCGATGGACGAGCCGTTTTTGGTATGAAACTTTTGGTACTTTATGGTTTAACGGGTGTTTATTTAATTAACGGGTGTTTATATAATAGACGGGTGTTTTGAGAATTAACGGGTGCAATACCAAAATCTAAGAATTAACGGGTGTTTATAAATCATTTTTTCAGCAGATTTAATTTTTCTATTCATTCACTGTTTTATCATTTTCTGTGATTTTCTATCGTTTTACGTATATACTTTCAATTATTTCGTCCGCAATTACTGATAAGAGTATCCTGGTATCACTCGCGCAGAACTGTTAAACGATTGGTACTTAACACATAGTACAGTAAGTTTGGAAACATTTTTAACACAGATGGTCTACTGATATTCTCTATGAAATGTCATATATGTTTTCTAATAGATAAAAATTAAGAATTTTAAAGAAAATAACACAATTATCAGGCTGATGCATAATTGACTTTAGACATATATGACATTTCATAGAGAATATCAGTAGACCATCTGTGTTAAAAATGTTTCCAAACTTACTGTACTATGTGTTAAGTACCAATCGTTTAACAGTTCTGCGCGAGTGATACCAGGATACTCTTATCAGTAATTGCGGACGAAATAATTGAAAGTATATACGTAAAACGATAGAAAATCACAGAAAATGATAAAACAGTGAATGAATAGAAAAAATTAAATCTGCTGAAAAAATGATTTATAAACACCCGTTAATTCTTAGATTTTGGTATTGCACCCGTTAATTCTCAAAACACCCGTCTATTATATAAACACCCGTTAATTAAATAAACACCCGTTAAACCATAAAGTACCAAACTTTTTTGGAAAATTTCGAAAAAAAAATCTGAAAATGTTCATTTCAGATCGACTTGTACCATCCCACAATATCCGGGTTGAACGTGTGCGAGAGATTTTTCCCGCCTCCAGAAGACACGGCAAAGTTGGATAGGATTGAGAGGAGTTGGGATGCACATTGCAAGAAAATGGTAGGAGGGGGCACGGGAAATGCGTCAATGCACGGGAAATGCGCCAAGAAGAGAAAAACTTGGTTGGGAGTGTTTAGTAACGCCAAAATGAGTAAAATCCAGAAGATTTTCAGTTTGCGCGTTTTCGGTGCCTTGGCGTGTTTTCGGTGCATTGGCGCAATTCTCGATCCATGTCAGTTTTGACCATTTTTCAGAACGAAGAAGTGGATGATGATGAGGATTTTGAGGAGGAGCATGGCGGTGACTACTTTCCGGCTCCAGCCACATTCCATGCTCCTCGTCTCCCGCTCCTTCGAGAAGTCCCCTCACGTGTCAGATACATCTCACGTCTTCCGAAATGTTCACGTGCTCCACGATTCCAACAGGACACTCTCCACATTGAACACATTGAGAATTCCCAGTTGATCTACCTACAGTACCCATATCAAATTGAGAAACGCAAGGATCTCGACGAGTTTCTGCGTGTCACGTGGCCCCTCCTACCACGGATTCCCCTGGAAATGAGAAAAGAGGGACAAGTGATTGCTATCCGAAATCCACATTTCAATGCTGTCCGTCGGGGAATCATTGTTGATGAGGTTACTGTACTTTTGGTGGATTACGGTAGATTTGTGAAGTGTCCGAAGAAGTCCGACTTGCGGTTGATACCGGCGGAGGGGATCGTGTTGGAGGAGCCCATGGTAGGTTTAAGTGAGAAATTCAGAAAGTTTCTCACATTTTGAGCTAAAAATTAGTAAAATAGGCCTAGAATTTAGAAAGTTATGGAGTTTCGAAAATTTTCGAAAATCTGAAATTTCTTTGAACTACTGTTTCTCACCCAGGTTGAGCTCAGAATAGATAAAACATAAATTTTCAGAATCAGCAAGTCAAGAGCTTTCAAATGAGTATAATCATGCCTAGGTTTGAAAAAATCTGAAAATTTCAGCATTTTGGGCCCCAGGAGTCAAAATTTCAGAAAATTGTAAAGTACGGCATTATTATACTTATTTGAACCGTCTAAACTTGCTGATTTTGAAAATTTAGATTTCATGGGTCTCGTCACGAAATTCAGTGGGTTACGGTAGTTTTAGTGAACTTGAATTTTCGAAAATTTTCAAACTTTCTCAATTTTCCACCGATTTTTGTGATTTTTAGCTTAAAAACATGAAATTTCTTACTGTTTTGTGCCAAAACGCATTATCCTAATTATTTCCAGCTCACCATAATCTCGCTCACACGTGGTGTCAACATGCATACCCCTCACCACTCGGAGACACTCTTCCTCCGTCAAAAACTGCCACGTGGCACTCCAATCTATTTCAAATGGGATAAGAAGTCAAAAGCCACTCCATTACGTGGAAAACTGACAAAAAAGGGGCAAAAAGAGGCGATGAATGATCAAATGGTCAAAAAGTGAGTTGCACGCAAAACGCGTCAAGGCACCGGAAATGCGCAAAGGCACCAGAAATGCGTCAGCGATGTTTTCATTCAACTCCTTGTCTCTTGGTAGTTTTTTTTTTGGAGTACTGGCGCACTTCCGGTGCCTTTGCGCATTTCCGGTGACTTGACGCAATTCTCGATATTTACTGTTTTTAGCCTAAAAAACCGAAAAATCGACGGCACATGCCGCCAACTCGACATCTATCGTCCACGTGACAACCACGTGCTGCCACGTGGGACCCACGTGTACCATGCCACGTGCCATCCCCACTACTCGAAAGGAAACGAGGAATTCGTGTGGATTTGATTTTTCTCAACGAGAAGCAACTTAAAAAACGATGAAACGTTCAAAAGAAATAAGAAGAGTAAAACTGGAAACTTTTATAAAAAAATAAATTTTTACATCGTTTGCGCACTTTTCGTGAGTTGGCGCACTTTTCGTGCATTGACGCACTTTTGGTGCTTTTTGGATTATACACTGTTTTTGATCTACACTTTGAAACTTTGACTTTTTAATCTGTCCAGGAAACGTGTTGCACTCGGGAACACAAAATTCAATCGGATTATTCAAATTTTTATTGAAAATTTTCGCGCGCTAAAACTTTTCGAGAGGACACAAACCATTTTCCCCGGAAGTTTTTAGTAACAGTTTCTTTCTGAAATTTTTCTGACATTTTCAAACAAAAATTTCAGTCAAAATGGGTCAACCAACCACAAGGAGATATGAGTTGCTGAGTGCGGCGATGTTGGGATTCGGACACCTTTGTATTATGGTTGGATACGATTCGGAGGTGAGTTTTTATCAAAAATTTTGGAAAATCTAGGTGAAATAAGCTATTTGGGGTAAAAATTTGGTTTTTGCGCTTTTTCGGTGAGTTGGCGCGTTTTCGGTGTGTTGACGCATTTTCGGATATCTTGCAAATTTGAGAACAGCAAACTTTCCGGATCTATTTCCCGGACCATATCGAGATGGCTGACACATTTTTGTCAAGTTGACGCGTTTTCGGTGCCTTGGCGCATTTTTGGATCCGGATATTGCTGGCCCTTTTTCAGTCATTCGTCTTGGAATCGGTAATCCACTCAATTCATGAAAAAACTCCAGATGTTATCAGCAAGTATGCGGGGTATTATGGGTGAGTTTGCGCAATTTGTGTTGCTGGCGCATTTCCGGATACTTTTTTTTTCTTTTTTCAGCCAAGCAGTTATGTACATTGTCTATATGATTGGATGCTTGTTCTCACCATCGATTCTGAATGAAATCGGCTCTAAGCGGATTCTGATTCTTGCTGCAATTTGTTATGCGGCGTTTCCATTAGGATTTTTCTTCGTCAATTCTTATTATTATTACTTTTCTCAAATGTTACTAGGATTGGGTTATGCATGTAAGTCTATAAGATTTTTACAGTAACCTACAGTAACCCTCTTACAGTATACTACCAAGGAAATGGCGGGTACATGACGTCACACTCTACTAGAAAGACTATCGAGGCAAATGTTAATATTGCGTGGAGTGTCGGGTGTTGTTGGTAAGTCAAAAAACTGAAATTTAAAAAAAAAATTATTTGAAAAGAAAGCTGAAGACGTGAGAACTCTGAATCAAGTTTCAGAATTTCGATAGGACAAAAATTGAGAGAATTACAAAGGTTTTCGTAGGTAGGGCACGGGAAATGCGTCAAGGCACGCGGAATGCGTCAAGGTGCAATAAGTTTGCTTGGGAGTGCTTATCAAGGTTGCAAGAGCTAAAATCTATAAAATTTGGAGTTTGCGCGTTTTCGGTGCCTTGACGTGTTTTTCGTGCATTGGCGCAATTCTTGATCCTTGCATAACTCTGCCCGTTTTCGACCTATCAAGACCATCTTGACGTCATCTGAATCCTGACGTCTTCTACTTTTCAGTCTTCTCATCTCCTCGGCGATTCTGGCAAGTGTCACCCATATGACCTACTCTCAAACTCACGGAAACTTGAACATCACAGACGACAAAGGAAATTTGGATTTGGAAAATCTTGTGGAGAGACGGTTCAGTGATTTGGAGATGTGAGGGGACGATTTTTGATTTGATCTACCTCTGTTTTTTCAGAAATCTCCTTTTTGGAATCTTCCTGGGCGCTTCTATCCTTGGAATCATCACTTTCATTGCGTCGCCCGGAAAAGATGTCACTAATTGCATTCAGGAGACCAAAAAGAAGGGGACCTTCTTTGGGAGTTTTAGTTAGTGGAAAATTCAAAAAATTCAAAATTTTTTGAGCCAAAAATCACAAAAATAGGGTGAAAATTGACCAAGTTAAAGGGATTTGAAAAATGTCGAAAACTCGGTTTCACAAAAACTACCGTAACCCACTGAATTTCGTGTCAAGACCCATGAAACCTAGATATTTGAAATCAGCACGTTAAGACGCGTCGAATGAGTATAATCATGCCACACTTTAAAATTTTCAAAAATTTTGGCTGGAAATGAAATTTTCAGATTTTTCAAACCTCGGCATAATTATACTCATTTGAAAGCTCTATCTTTGGTGATTCTGAAAATATAGGTTTCATTTAGTTTGGGCTGAAACTGAGTGAGATACAACAGTTCAAAGGTATTTCAGAATTTCGAAAATTTTCGCAAATTTTCGAAAATCGATATCTTTCTTAATTTCCAACATTTTTTCCTCTTTTTTAGCTCAATCGACGCAGAATTTTTCAGAGTTTCCTCCAAAAACAAATTCCGCCATTTTCCAGAACAAACCTGCACCGCCCTTGTCTCCCAAAGTATGCTGGAGCTGTTCCCCCTCTTCTCGGTACTTGGTATCAGCTCTTCATTCTGGCTATCCATTTTTCCGACTGCTATGAATTTCACAATTGCCAATTCGGGAATGACGTATCTCTGCGCTATTTATCCGTTGGGTATCGGTGTCGGCGAAATTTTCAGTGAGTTTGGTGGTATGCTGACGCGTTTTCGGTGTCATGGCGCTGTTTTGGTGTCTTGGGACCGAAAAATACGTTTGGAACGATGAAAATATACAAAGGTAGCACGAAAATTTAGTTTGCGCTTTTCCTGTGCATTGACGCATTTTCGGTGTCTTGGAGAGTTTTCGGATACTTCAGAGATTTTATGGGGGTTTAGCATTTTTTGAAATATCTGAGGTGCATTTTGACTGTTTTGGAGCATTTTTGTGCATTGACGCGTTTTCAGGGGCATGACGCATTTCTGGTGTCTTGGCGTGCTTTCGGATACTTCTGATATTTAATGGGGTTTTAGCAATGTTTGAGGTTCCATAAATACACTTTGAGTGCCCTGACGCGTTTTCGGAGTCTTGACGCATTTTCGGTGTCTTGACGCATTTCTCGTGCAATATGTTTCAGTGGCCCTATTCATCACCCAAATGAGTCGCCGTCACAAGGATTTCTGTCTCCAACCAACTATGGCTCTGGGAACTATTTTCTCAATTATTGCATTCATTATGGTACATGTATCGACTCCTTACGACTCCCCACACCGACCGACCAGAGACGACGCATTGCTGTTTGGGCACAGGTGTGTAGTAGTGCTGACGTGTTTTCGGTGCTTTGACGCATTTCGTGATACTCTTTGTTTTTCAGTTACTTCTTCATTTTCATGATTGGAGTCATTCTTGGAATTGGAGACTGCTGCTTGAATAGTTGTAGATCTGTGATTTGTGCATTGGCTATGCCGGATAGAAGAGCTCAGGCTTTTTCGATTTCAAAACTGTATCAGGTATTTTTATGTGAAATTAAGAGAAATCTCGTTTTTTTAAATCAAAAATCAATAAAATCGGTGGGAAAATAAGGAAGTTACGGATTTTCGAAAATTTTCGAAAATCAAAAATTCTGAAAAACTACCGTATCTCACTGAATTTCGTTTCAAGACCAATGAAATCTATATTTTCAGAATCACCAGAAAAAGAGCTTCAAAATGAGTATAATCATGCCAAGATTTGAAAAGTCTGAAAATTTCAGAATTTTGGGCCCCAGGGGGTCAAAATTTCAGAAAATTTAAAGTAGGGCATGATTAAACTCATTCGAAGCGTCTTGTCATGCTGATTTCAAAAATCTAGGTTTTATGGGTCTTGACACGAAGTTTAGTGGGTTACGGTAGTTTTAGTAAAATTGATTTTCGAAAATTTTCAAATCTTCATAACTTTGTCAATTTTCAACCGATTTTCTCGATTTTTAGCTCAAAATCTTTTAAATTTTTATTCTTTTTTCAGGCGCTTGGCTCATGCATCCTATTCTTCCTCTCCCCCATAATCCCATTGTATGTCTATACAATCGGAATATCAATTCATTTGATCATCGCTACCGTATTCTTCTTCATGACAGCCAGAAGAACACAAACGATGGAGAGAAAGATGACAATCGAGGAGAAGAATTAATTTATTTGTTTAATTAAAACCTTCAATTATTTAATTAAACTAATTAATTATTAAAAAATAATTGAATTCTTTGCTTTCAACTTGTCCGGATGGTTTTTCCCATGTTTTCCGTGGTTTGCTTGCAGATAGATTCTCACTTTTTCATCCTCATCAAAATTCCTACGTTTCCTCATTATTTCCATTGCCAAATGATGAATTTTATCTGGAAAAAACAAAAGATCCGAAAATGCGTCAAGGCACCAAAAACGCGCCAAGGCACCAAAAGTGTGTCAGCAATAGAAAAACGTTGTCAGTCAACTTCTTGACGCATTTCTAGTCCCCTGGCGCACTTTCGGTGCCTTGACGCACTTTCGGTGCCTTGGCGCATTTCTTGATACTCACCATCTTCCATCTCTCCAGTGAACCAAAAATCCGCCAGAACCTTCTGTGGCACCACATTTTCCATATGAAACCTTCGGAACTCTTTTAAATTCTCTTCTAGCACTTTTTTGTCGATCAGAGACTTTATGGGAAGGTTTAGAACTGAAAAACAATAATTTTCAAGAAAAAAAATTGAACAAAATATACCATATTTCTCGAGGAGCTTGTCGAACGGGCGGTCAATGTAGATTCGGTAGTCCAGATGAGCTGGGGGCGGGGTTTTGTGAAAATTGTGAAAAATTTCAATGCGTGGGTCACGGAGGTGTCTGGTGAGGGTTTCGGAGAGGAGCTTCTGAAAAAATGTTGGAAATTTTTGGGGATTGTGTGTCAATGTGCACCAGAAATGTATCAGGAGGACTGGAATTGAGTTAAACAAAAAATTTTGGAGTTTAAAATCACAAAAATCGATTGAAAATTGACAAAGTTAGGAAGATTTGAAAATTTTCAAAAAGTCACATTCACCAAAACTACCGTAACCCCCTGAATTTCGTGTCAAGACCCATAATACCTAGATTTTCACAATCAGCATGACAAGACGCGTCGAATGAGTATAATCAAGCAATACTTTAAAATTTTCAAAAATTTTGACCTCTGGGGCCCAAAATTCTGAAATTTTCAGATTTTTCAAACCTTGTCAAGATTATACTCATTTTAAAGCTCTATTTCTGCTGATTCTAAAAATATAAGTTTAATTGGTCTTGACACGAAATTCAGTGAGATACGGTAGTTTTTCAGAAGTTTAGTGTCTCGAAAAGTTTCGAAAATCCGTAACTTTCTTCGTTTCCAACCGATTTCATTGATATTTGGCCTAAAATTTAGGAAAATATTCCCGCTTTTTGTTAAAAAAAAAGAAAAACGCGTTAAGCCCCAACCAACTCACCTTCCCAGCACCAACTCCACCAAATATTCCAACAAGGTACCGATTAGTGCCAGCCATGCCTACAATGAAAAAAAATTGAGTCAGTGAGCAGAAAAACCGAGAAAACTAGCACCTCTTCTGAACAAAAGGCGGGAAAGAGGAGGTGCTCTTCTCTATAATTAGTTTTCGAATCGACAATACAATTCCCTAGAGAAAGCCTTTCAAGTTAATTGAATTTCTCTACTCTATGAAAAATCTATGAAAAATGTACATAGTTTGTGTGTTTGATCTACATGTGAAGTACACAATTGTTATGTGACAACAATACACACGTTGCACCGTGAGAAAATCACAAAAGTTTATACGTTGAATGCGTCAAAAGCACCCACTTTCTTACCAGTCAAAGTCGCACCAGTCTAATTTGTTTCTCTCTTTACCAACACATTTTCACAAATGAGAACGCGCAGAAGGCGCGCCAGCTTAGTCACCTCAAATTGAAGATTAGATAACAGCCCGTCTTTCGCAGGTTTTTTTTTCAACAATTTTCAGATTTTTGAAATTTCAGTAAGTTTATTATCGCCAAAGGCGCCTCGCTGTAAAATTCAGTCAATCTTGCGAGAATTATACTAACTAGGGAAAGATCCCGAGTCAAGATGGAGTTACAGATAGAGGTATATATCACTAGAACGGAAATTTTACGCTGATTTCAAATCTGCATTCCAATATTGCTGAACGATCTTGTGAAAAAAGTCATTTGCGTTTTTGTGGCTTCTCAGTGCAAAAATGGGCATTTTCAGGCCTCTCAAAATTAACGTTTTTCCCATTTTTTTCAAATTTCTTTGTGTTGTACGTATGAGTACGGATGTAAAGATGATTTTGGCATAGTTTGATTTCAGAATTTATTTTCAGAAAAATTTTTGTGCAGGTTCTTAAATTTACAAAAATGACGCAATTACAAAAAATTTGTCTGAAAATTTTCAGAAATTCTAACACAAACAATACAATCTACAAGATTGGAAATACGCGTTCAACACAAAGAAATTTGAAAAAAATTGGAAAAACGTTAATGAGGTGCCTGAAAATGCCCATTTTTGCACTGAGAAGCCACAAAAACGCCAATAACTTTTTTCACAAGATCGTTTAGCAAAATTGGAACACAGATTTGAAATCAGCCTAAAATTTCCGTTCTAGTGATATATATCTCTAGCTGTAACTCCATCTTGACTCGGGATCCTTCCCTAGTAAATTTTCACGAAGAAAGTATGAAAATAATAAATTAAGACATTTTTTCCAAAAATCCCATTTCCCCGACAAGACCGGCCCGTCATGTTCATCCAAGAGTTCAATAGATCCTCCTTCACCAAACAGTGTATGATCTTTGAATCTCTCCCACAATTTTGCACCTTCTTCATATTCAAACCGACCATCGAACACTCATTACACTTGCAAATCAACTCAAAATCCAAACAAAACCAAGCCAATATAAGCCGGAAATTTCCCTCATTCCATCAACAAATCATGAATTCTCAATTACTCTTCTCACTGGTTCTTCTTCAAGTGATTGCTCTTGGAGCCCTGGGCCAGCTCTGCACCAAATGCCCCGATATCGAAGATAGACAGTTTACAAATCTCAACATGACTTTCAAGTGAGTCTCTAATTAACAAGGGAAGTACACGACGGACCGAGTTGAACTTTTTCTAAAAATTGGACCTCTGGTACTTTCGACCCTGCTGATTCCAAATCTGCAATAAAAATCTGCTAAATGCTCACGTGAACAGAGTTATGACCCGTCAAACTTTTCAATTTGTTCACGTTCTTAACCTTTTCACGTTTTCATCGACACTTGTACTGTAGAAGCGCAAGCTTGACGGGTCATAACTCAGTTCACGTGAGCATTTAGCAGATTTTTTTTGCAGATTTGGAATCAGCAGGGTCGAAAGTACCCGGGGTCCAATTTATAGAAAAAGTTCAACTCGGTCCGTCGTGTACTTCCCTTATAAGGGAATTAAGGTGATTAATTATTGTTTTTCAGCAACACTGTCAATGCGGATGGCTGTAAAGCAGTCACCGTGACATGTGTGGTTCCTGAACCAACTTGCGGAACCCAGGTAACAATTCAGAGGGTTGATACTCAAAAAGATATAGCGGGCAACTATATCCAAGGTTCACTTGCTTATCCTGTCGAGATTGTGTGCGGAGCACTGTCACCTACGACCGCCGGATACATGTATGATGGGAAGTGAGTGTCGGAAACCATGTTTATTAGCGTTCTCATAAACCGTGCTCTACCGAAACCAACGAAAATCTAGTGTGAAATTGAGCGATTCAGAGAAAAAAGGCATACTTGCAAACCGGGCCGAAGCGGGCCGACACGGGCTAGCGCGTAACTCGCGTCAAACTCAACATTATGAGCTGAAAAATATACCAAAATGTAGATCTCGACGAGTTCTATGTCCGTGGCCTACTACGGGCCGGATGGCTATTCGTTAATATGTCGCGGGCCGGGAAAAAGTGCCAAAAAACGGGAAAATGACCAAAAAAGCCATTCTAGCCCGGCCCGCGGCACAATAACGAATAGCCATCCGGCCCGTAGTAAGTCACGAGCATAGAACTCGTCGAGATCTACATTTTGGTATATTGTGCAGCTCATACTATTGAGTTTGAAGCGAGTTACGCGCCGGCCCATGTCGGTCCCGTTTCGGCCCGGTTTGCAAGTATGAAAAAAGGCATCTTTCAAGGGGATTTCGGTGGAGCGTAGTTGTGCCGAACTAATGCTGCAGGTATTTACTGTATCTTATTCTTGCAGACACGTCATTTTCGTCTGCCAAACTGCTTGCCAACGTGGTCCAGGATATGGAAACAGTAGCGCGGTGACGATCGAGGTGCCTACAGAAGATCCCACTACCGATATGCCGGTTGACTATGGATGCAACGTTCAAAATTAATTTTTATGTGTTTTGCTTGCGAAATAACAAATGAATGTTTATCGAAAAAAAGCTGAGACCATGAGGATTATCAACCTGATTTCAATAATTTTTTAGCTTGTAATTTGAAGAAGTTCGAACTTCTAATCGTTCGCTCATCTTCCTATCCAGCTCCGCGCCGCAAATCACTGAAATCTTCAACCGAGTTGGGATAAGCCATGATCCGCAAGACGACTATTCTCTACCTGGCTTCGCTTTTTTGGCTACCGTCGCTCGTGGAGCAGAGCCTGAAGCCTCCGTCGTTCTTCTGGCTTCAAAACCTTCAACCTAATACTTGAAATTTTAAAAAATGAAGTTACAAGCTTTCTCCCTCGGGTTTCTGACCGGATAAAAAAATGCTTTCGATATGAAAATTATCTCACAGACCGACATGCATTATTCTATGAAAAATTGACTTTTGTCCCTTTCTTTTCAAACGCGCCTCCGACACGCCAGCCTCTCTTTCCAAAGTTCATCGAACCAACTCTCCTCTCAGCTGACTCTCTAAGTCTCTTTTTTCTCTATTCTAGTTGTCTCTGCGTCTCTCATTCTCAAGCGCTCTCTCATTTTTCTCTCTCGTCTCTTTTTCCTATTTCAATCGCCTTCGTTGCATTATTTTTTCGTTTCGCAATAGCAATTTTATGATTTTTTTTCTGAATTTCAGACAAAAAAATGCTGAAAATCGCTAGAATCCAGTCCCCGTCAAAAAATAATTCCCTTCATCTTCAAATCCCTTGCGAAGTATGCAAGATTCAGAAGTCACACGGAAATCATTTCGGTGTGAACAGCTGTCGCGCCTGTGCCGCGTTTTTTAGAAGGACGGTTCACTCGAGATGGAGCCAGTTGAAGTGCCAGGGTGGCAGCTGTAATAAGATGACGTGAGTAATTTTTTTTTTTGAAAAATAGTATTTCAGTTTTGTTTTGTTATGTTTTAACGGATTTTTCATTTGAAAAATATTTTTTAAAAAATTTTTAATCTGAAATTTTTGTTTCCAGATTCTTCTGCAAGCCATGCCGGTTACAACGATGCTTTGAGATGGGAATGGTTACCGCTAGTTAGTTGATTTTTTTCAAATTTTTTATATTATCATACAAAAAAAAGAAAAAAAAGAAATTCCACGTTTTTTGAGCTAAAAATCACAAAAATCGGTTGGAAATTGACAAAGTTACAGATTTTCGAAAAATTTCGAAAACTCAACTTCACTAAAACTACCGTAACCCACTGAATTTCGTGTCGAGACCCATAAAACTTTAATTTTTGAAATCAGCGTGACAAGACGCGTCGAATGAGTATAATCATGCCATACTTTAAAATTTTCGAAAATTTTGACTCCTGGGGCCCAAAATTCTGAAATTTTCAGATTTTTCAATCCTAGGCATGGTTATACTCATTTTGAAGCTCTATTTCTGGTGATTCTAGAAATATAGGTTTCATGGGTCTTGACACGAAATTCAGTGAGATACGGTAGTTTTACAACAAAAAATGTTTTCGAAAATTTTCGAAAATTCATAACTTTCTTAGATTCCAACCGATTTTATTGATTTTTGGCTTAAAATTTATGGAATTTTTTCCTCATTCTGTGAAAAACAAAATATTTGATATTTCCAGACTTCCAATACAACCGAGACGGCATAATAACCCCCTCCGTCCCAACCACAATCTCTACAGTATCCCATATCACACCATCCCTCGAACAATATCTCGGACGGCCCCATTTCGTAATTTTATCCGATAAAAACCCTAAAAAAACAATAATTGATCTACATCGACTTCTCGGAGAGGCCACAAAAATTCTGAATCTCGGACCGGCCACGCCCATTTTTTGTGACGGGAGCCAACTGAAGAAGTTGAGTTTTGGAATGAAGAATGAGTTTGATCTACGGAAATTGAAAATGGCGACCAGGATGACACAGACAGAAATCGCTGGAAATTGGGAGTTTTATGTGAAGAAAGTGGCCACGTGGCTGACACATTTTGATGAGTTCAAGAAGTTAGCAGTTGGCATGCAGGTAGGTGGTAGGAAATTTTTTGAATATATTTTTTGTGAAAAGTCAAGACAATTACGGTCATTTTAAGCTAAAAATCAACCGAAAATGTTGAAAAATTAGTGAGTTATGGATTTTCGAAAATTTTCGAAAATTTTCTATTATACAAACTACCGTATCTCACCGAATTTCGTGTCAAGACCAATGAAACCTATATTTTTGAAATCAGCAAGTCAATAGCTTTCATATGAGTATAATCATGACTAGGTTCCAAAAATCTGAAAATTTCAGAATTTTGGGTCCCAGAGGTCAAAATTTTCGAAAACTTTAAAGTATGGCATGATTATACTCATTCGAACCGTCTTGCCTTGCTGATTCTGAAAATTTAGGTTTCATAAGTATCGGCGCGAAATTTAGTGGGTTACGGTAGGTTTTCTGATTTTCTGGAAAAAAACTGACTTTTTTTTTCATTTTCAGCATTTTTTAAATTTTTCCCCATTTTCCCAGATGAAAATCCTGCAAACCATTTGGCACATTTGGAGTCGATTAGAAAAATTATCGACAACTGCAAAATACAGGAGGTGCTCCGGAAGAACGAAGAGATCTGAAATCGTGGTGCAGTCTGGGGTGCTGGTGGATATTTCTGAGGTGGATTTTGACTCAAAATGGATGAGCGACTATCCATCTGATCAAGTTAGGAGGTTAGTGCTGAAAAAACGACAATAATCAGTTTAGACACCGAAAATGCATCAAGGCACCGAAAGTGCGTCAAGGCACTGAAAGTGCGCAAGGGCTGAAAAAAAACACCAGGGGTCTAGAAATACGACAAGGAGTCGACTGACAACATTTTTCTGACGTTGCGCCTTTTTGGTGCCTTGACGCACTTTTGGTGCCTTGACGCGTTTTTCGTTCTGAGCTAATTTTAACCGTTTTTGCTGTTTTGAGATTCATGATGCACTCCTCGTGTGACCAATTTCATGTAACCGATCACCTTACTGAAATGGAGCTATCAGATGTGGAGCTCACGTTCATGCTGGCTCAGTTATGTTTCCAATACGCCGGAAATCGATATCAGGGGGAGATTCAAGAAGTTTGTGATCGATTGATGACGATTTTGTCAGATGATCTACACGATTATTATGTGAACGAGTTGAATATGCCGAGGTATTTCAAGAGGTTGGCGAAGATGATGCAGATCAATAATGAGATACAGGTGGGTAAGAATAGCTGAGAGGAGATACAGTAACCCTTGTTACGTTACAGTACTCCTAGAGATACTGTACCCCTTACAAAATCTTGTTTCAGCACAACATCCGCCGAGGTCGAGAACGAATGGAAGTGATCCACACATTTCGGCTTCTGAAATTGGAATTCACACATCCGGAAATGTTTTTGGATTCGGGTTTTAATTGAGATATGTTAATTGTGATGGGACTTTTTGTATATTAAATAATGAAGTTTTTATTGAAAAAAATACTCAATAATAATAATAACCACCTCCCTTATCAGTGAGTTCAACTCTCCTCGTGAGCATTTTTTCAAATCGATTTATTTTACCTCGTTATGATTAAGAACCCAACTTTTGATCTTCAGTTTTTTGCTATACAGTAAATATGAAGGTTATCGTCTACTTGTTCATATTCATCACCACTTGCTATGCGGCTTCCAACAACACCATCTGCACGAATGGTTTCGATTTAATCAACAATAAATGCTGGAAGTTATTCCAAGACCCCGCAAATCACACGATGGCTGAAAAGACTTGTACAGGATATGGTGGTACTTTGTTCATGGCAAAAACTGCAATTGTGAGAGCTTCTAAGGTTTAATAAAGAAATAAGATTGTTTTCAGGACAACAGAGCAGTTGGGAACTATGTGAGTAGCTTTGGAATAGATCGTATTTGGATGGGTGTGTTTTGCATTGGAAATGCCAAGAGTCAATGCTATTTTGACGATCAAGTAGGGTCTACGGCCATTTATGACAATTTTGCACCAGGTAAGCATTATCTTTAGTAACAACTTTACATTGAAAAGTAGTTTTAAGGATTCCCAAATGCTGGAACCGGTCGTTGTGTCTACTATGCTGTGCCAGGCTCTCCGAGTGGACTATGGATCAACGCTGACTGCACAGAACAACTCCCCTATGTTTGTGAGCTTCCTACTAGTCATTCGGGTATCTGAACCTAAGGATTTACTCCTAAAAAAGCTTTGAAAATTGTAGACAATTGTGAACTTAACTTCAATGACAACTGCTATTTCCGTTTTGACGAACTTTCATTCAGCAGTGCTCAACTCCAATGCCAACAACTTTGTGGAAACTTGGTGTCGATTCATTCGGCGGAGGAGAATCGTTACATTGCATCCATTTATTCTCAATTCTCTTATGATTTTATTTGGGTTGGAGGCATCGCAAAGTCAAGGGATTTTGTAGTATGGGCGGATGTATCAGTCATGGATTACAGTAATCTAGAGACATTCGGTACTGATGGTAATTGTTTGAAAATGGCTCTCAAATCAACGGGAAATCACTCACGAGGCGGATGGTACACCGATGACTGTTCTACTCCCGGACATTTCGTTTGTAAACGACCGATTGGTGCTGTTGACTGTAGTGGGACTCCTCCACCTCCTACAGTATCCCCACCACCTCCTACTGTTGCCCCACCACCAATCACTTCACCGACCTGCACTACCGGAGTTCACTGGGCACCTGGAGTTATTTTGTCTCCAAACTTCCCTCATGCTTACACATCAGGCTGCGCATACACTCTCACAACATATGGCGCCAACAAAATCAGACTGACGTTCAATTATAAACAGATTTCTGTAAGCGATTCTGTTGACATATATGATGGTGTTTCGATATATGACCCAGTTCTATATCCTTCAAACTGCGATTCTTGTGATTTGACATATATATCTACTGGTAATATAATGTTCGTCAGTTTTCGTTATGTTTCTAACTCTCAGAATAACGCTGGCTTCAATGCAACTTTTTATTCAGTATTCTGATATTAATTACTCTTTGAAAAAATTATTTTTAATAAATGATTACCCCTGTTTTTGTAATCTCTTATCCGTTTTCTCCCTTTTCAATGAAAATTTAAGTAGAATCGATATAAACAGCATGACGACAATAATCAAAAAGTGCGAAACTCTCGAAATGCAACTTTGGTGTTGTTGAAGCAAATAGAAGAAAAAGTTAATGCTCACTGTTACTGAGTAGGGTGGCGCATCTTTATATACTAAACATTTGGAACTGAAGATCAAACGTTAGTAATCATAATCAGAAGAAAGGATGTGGAGATAAGGAGTTGATGATTCCAGAGGATGCTCCCAAGGAGAGTTCCCCCTAACATCCTCTAACAACACCAAAAGTTGGATGTCTGCACTTTTTGCCTATTGTCATTCAAAAGAGCAGATTCGAAACTATTGGGTTGTAAGTTTATAAGGAGATCTTGAAAAACACAAAACAGTTCACAAAAGACAGAAGTAATATTTTATTCGAAACAAAGTCTTTCCGCAAAAAAGCAATCACTATCAGAATACTGAGTAAAAAGTTGCATTGAAGCCAGAGTAACTCGCCGTGCCAGAAGTATAACGGAAATTAACGTAAATTGAATTACCAGTAGATGTATATGTCCAGTAACCACCACCAGATTGTCGGTTCAGCGAATATATCAATGGTGCATCTGTTGAATCACCATCATATATGTCAATAGGATCGTAGTTTGGATAAGTGTTCACATAAGTGAACGTTAGTCTGATTTTGTTGGAGCCATATGTTGTGAGAGTGTAGGCGCAAGCTGATCTGTAATTGTTTGGGTAGTTTGGAGACGAAATAACTCCAGGTGCCACGTAAACTCCAGAAGTGCAGGTCGGTGGAGCAATTGGTGGTGGGGCTACTGTGGGAGGTGGAGGAGTCTTACTACAGTCAGTAGTACCAATTGGTCGTTTGCAAAGGAAATGTCCGAGAGTAGAACAATCATCAGTGTACCAAGCGCCTCGCGAGTGATAATCCGTTGACGTGAGAGCCATTTTCAGACAATTCCCACCAGTACTGAATGTCTCTAGATTACTGTAATCCATCACTGATCCATCCGCCCATACTACGAAGTCACTTGACGTCGCGATGCCTCCAATGCGGATGAAATCATAAGAGAATTGAGAATAGATCGATGTGATGTAACGATTCTCCTCGGCGGAATGGATCGACACCAAGTTACTACAAAGACTTTGGCATTGAAGTTGAGCACTGCTGAATGAAAGTTCGTCGTTTTGGAAGTAGCAGTGATCATTGAAGTTAAAATCACAATAGTCTGAATGAGTGGTAGGAAGCTCACAGACATAGGGGAATGATTCCATGCAGTCCCCGTTTATCCATAGTCCATTTGTAGAGCCTGACAAAGCGTAATAGACACAGCGACCAGTTCCAGGATTTGGGAATCCTGAAAATTATCTTTTAATAGGAAACATCTATTAAATATGATGGTTACCTGGAGCGAAGTTATCATAAATGACAGTAGACCCTACTTGATCGTCAAAATAACATTGACTCTTGGCATTTCCAATACAAAACACACCCATCCAAATACGATCTATTCCGAAGCTATTCACGTAGTTCCCAACAGCTCTGTTGTCCTGAAAACCTTCTGTGTACTCTTTCAAACCCTTAGAAGTTCTTACAATTGCAGTTTTTGCCATGAACAAAGTACCACCATATCCTGTACAAGTCTTTTCAGCCATCGTGTGATTTGCGGGGTCTTGGAATAACTTCCAGCATTTATTGTTGATTAAATCGAAACCATTCGTGCAGATGGTGTTGTTGGAAGCAGCATAGCAAGTGGCAATCAATAGGAACAAGTAGACGATGAGCTTCATGTTCACTGTTAAGGAGAAGGGTAGCGTGTCTTTATATAGTAAGAATTTGGAGGAGAAGATCAAAAGTTATTCTAGTAATCATGGAGAAAGGATGTAGTGATAAGGAGTTGTTGATTCCAGAGGATGTACACGAGGATAGTGAAATTCACTGATAAGGGAGGAAGTTTTTATTTATTTCTATTAATTTCAAGATTTTTCAAGGTAGTTTCTTTATATTTCAGTGTGAGTATTGTTTCAAATGTTCCTTTAGAGATTTAGTTGGGCATACACTCTCACAACATATGGTTCCAACAAAATCAGATTAATTTTCAATTCTAAACAAATTCATGTAATCAAATCTGTTGACATATATGATGGTGTTTCAATATACTGTGAAAAAAAAACTTGGCCAAATCCTTTCAAAAAAAATTTCGCGCCAACATTTTTTGGAAAACCCTTGGTCAAGTTTTGTTTTCTTTCACAGTGTGACCCATTGCTACATTCTTTAAACTGTAATTCTTCTGACTTGACATACACATCTACTGGAAATACAATGTACCTCAATTTCCGTTATAACTCCGGCGTAACGAATTACTTCGGCTTCAATGCAACTTTTTGCTCCGTATTCTGATAGTTATTGATTATTTTGTGGAAGAGTTTGTTTCAATGTTATTTCTGTTTTTTGTAAAACGTGTTCACTGTCAAAGAGTAGGACGGCGTGTCTTGATATACTAAGAATTTGGAGCAGAAGATAAAAAGTTAGGCTAGTAATCATTTAGAAAGGGTGTGGTGATAAAAAGTTGTTCCCCTAAACTTTCTCTAACAACCGCAACAGTTGGATTTTTGAACTTTTTGCTCATTTTCATTCAAAAGAGCAGGTTCAAAACTCTCGGGAAACCAGATAAAAGTTTACAAACAACGTAAGTAATCATTTATTGAAACAAAATTCTTCCAATATTAAATAATCAACATCAGAATACTGAGGAAAAAGTTGCATTGAAGCCAATGTTATTCTGTGTGTTAGAAGAGTAACGGAAGTTGACATACATTGTATTACCAGTAGATGTAAAATAATCAGTACAACTACTACCACATGTTGAGTACAGTGTATGTATCAATGGTGCATCTGTTGAATCACCATCATATATATCAATAGGATCGGCGTTGGAATAAGTGTACAAATAATTGAACGTTAGTCTGATTTTGTTGGAGCCATATGTTGTGAGAGTGTAGGCGCAACCTGATGTGAAAGCGTGCGGGTAGTTTGGAGACGTAATGAATCCAGGTGCCACGTAAACTCCAGTAGTGCAGGTCGGCGGAGTTATTGGTGGTGGGGCTACTGTAGGAGGTGGAGGAGTCCCACTACAGTCAGGAACTCCAATAGGTCGTTTGCAAACGAAATGTGCGAGAGTAGAACAATCATCAGTGTACCATGCGCCTCGCGAGTGAGAATATGTTGTTTTGAGAGACATTTTCAGACAATTTCCACCAGTACCAAATGTCTCTAGATTACTGTAATCCATCACTGATCCATCCGCCCATACAACAAATTCACTTGATGTTGCGATACCTCCAATCCGGATGAAATCATAAGAGTATTGAGAATAAATGGATGCAATGTAACGATTCTCCTCCGCCGAATGAATCGACACCAAGTTTCCACAAAGTTGTTGGCATTGGAGTTGAGCAGTACTGAATGGAAGCTCGTTGAAACGGAAATAGCAATGATCATTGAAGTTATAATCACAAATGTCTACAATCATTCAGTAGTTCTTTTAGGAGGGAATCGTAATGTTCAGATACCTGAATGAGTGGTTGGAAGCTCACACACATAGGGGAGTTGTTCCATGCAGTCCCCGTTGATCCATTGTCCACTTGGAGAGCCTGGCACAGCATAGTAGACACAGCGACCGGTTCCAGAATTTGGAAATCCTGGAAAGTATATTTCAATAGGAAACATCTATTAAATATGACGGTTACCTGGGGCGAAGTTGTCATAAATGACAGTAGACCCTACTTGATCGTCAAAATAACATTGGCTCTTGACACTTCCAATACAAAACACACCCATCCAAATATGATCGATTCCAAAGCTACTCACATAGTTCCCAACTGCTCTGTTGTCCTGAAAACCTTCTTATTACTCTTTTGTACTTTCAGAAGTTCTTACAATTGCAGTTTTTGCCATGAACAAAGTACCACCATATCCTGTACAAGTCCTCTCCGCCATCGTGTGATTTGCGGGGTCTTGGAATAACTTCCAGCATTTATTGTTGATCAAACTGAAACCACTCGTGCAGATGGTGTTGTTCGAAGCATAGCAAGAGGTGATGAATAGGAACAAATAGATGAAAAACTTCATGTTCACTGTTAGAGAGTATGGTGGTGCGTCTTTACATACTAAGAATTTGAAGGAGGCAATCAAAAGTTAGTAATCATTAAGAGAAGAAAGGATGTGGTGATAAGAAATTGTTGATTCCAGAGGATGCTCACGAGGAGAGGGAAATTCAACGATAAGGGGGCAAGCTACTTTGTTCATGGCAAAAACTGCGATTGTAAAATCTTCTGAAGGTTAAAAGAAGTGACAGTTGAGAACTATGCGAATAGCTTTGGTATAGATCACTTTTGGATGGACGTTTTTTTTTATTGATCACTGTTACTTCCTTAACGACAAACTTTTATTCAGCAGTGCTCAACTTCAATGCCAACAACTTTGTGGAAACTTGGTGTCGATTCATTCGGCGGAAGAGAATCGTTACATTGCATCTATTTATTCTCAATTCTCTTACGACTTTATCCGGATTGGAGGCATCGCAACATCAAGTGATTTTGTAGTATGGGCGGATGGATCAGTCATGGATTACAGTAATCTAGAGACATTCAGTACTAGTGGAAATTGTCTGAAAATGGCTCTCAAGTCAACGGATTATCACTCGCGAGGCGCTTGGTACACTGATGATTGTTCTACTCTCGGACATTTCGTTTGCAAACGATCAATTGGTACAGCTGACTGTAGTGGGACTCCACCACCTCCTACACCTCCCCCACCACCAATCACTCCACCGACCTGCACAACTGGAGTCCACGTGGCACCTGGAGTGATAAACTTGATTACGTTTTCTCGATTATATTTTTGTCCAGAACTTTGAGTGGCAAAAAAAATCGAAAAATCCTTCGGATGATGGCTACCCTTAAACTCATAAAATGTTGCTATAAAGCTGGAGGTGTCTGAAAAGTAGTTGACAACTTTTTTGTACTACCGCTCTAGAACCTCAGACATTGCAAGGAGAAAAAGCATTTTAGCAGTGTAAAACTCGTCCATGCAAAAAGTAGTGAACTACACAAATGAAAGTTTATCTTTGATCAACACCTCCATGTTAGAATCTAGGTTTCAGAAAAATACGTTCACAAAGATCTCCACCAAGTCTTATCTATTCAACTTCCTACAAATCTGTCTCTTCTGACTTCTGATCCCTGGTCACAGAATCTATGACTCAGCTCCGCCCACTTTCTTTTGCCAGTGGCAAATGACAGAAGAGGAATAGATTCGCCGAACGAAATGACAATTGACAAAACGGGAAGAGAAACGAGAGAGTATAGGGAATGGTGGAGACGCAGGTGGAGAGATGAAATCGGTCGATTAGTACAACCTGAATAAAATAGAGACTGGAAACATCAGCCCTATTATATTTTCGTAGTTTTCATTCTGCAGAGAAGATTTTTTCAGTTCATTAGCTCTTGTATATTAGCGAAAGTGTATACACTTTATTCTCGTTGTTTTCAGTTTTATTGTGTCTCATCTTGATTTAATTAGAAATTGTTTTAAAATTCTAGATAAAAATCATCAAAAACTATCAAAATCTGATGTTTTTGTTTTTGTATACTCCAATGTTTTTCACTAGAAAAATTCCACGAATTCCAAGAGAAAAAAACCATTAAAAACGGACAAGACTACCGTAGGAAGCTCAAAAAAAAGAGTATTTTTGAAAACCAGCACATCAAGACAGTTTTCATACTATTTTTCATAAAATAAAGAACTTGTTCCATAAATTTTAAGGCAAAAATCAATAAAATCTGTTGGAATCTAAGAAAGTTACGGATTTTCGAAAATTTTCGAAAATCAAATGTTCTGAAAAACTGCCGTATCTCACTGATTTTCGTGTCAAGACCCATGAAACTTATATTTTTAGAATCTCCAGAAATAGAGCTTTAAAATGAGTATAATTATGCCAATATTTGAAAAATCTGAAAATTTCAGAATTTTGGGTCCCGGGGGGTCAAAATTTTCGAAAATTTCAAAGTATGGCATGATTATACTCATTCGACGCGTCTTTTCATGCTGATTTTGAAAATCTAGGTTTTATGGGTCATGACTCGAAATTTTGGAGGTTACGGTAGTTTTAGTAACACCCTAAGTTAAGACCATTTTCAGATCTTCATAACTTTGCCATTTTCCAACCGATTTTTACGAGTTTTGTCATAAAATGTGTGTTTTTTAATCTTTTTTAAAAATTGAATTGAAAATTCAGCACTTGTGAATCGTATAACCAAGTCTTACCAGATTTCGGGGATCACGTCAATTTTTCGACCTCTAGACCTTCTTCAATCCAACAAATCTGGACACTATACAATAGTTCAAGTACCCTTCATCCACCACCGCCCGTTTAATCCAACACGAGAGAGAAAGAGAGAGAGAGAGAGAGAGAGAGAGAGAGAGAGAGAGAGAGAGAGGAGACGTAGAAATATTATTTTACTACCACCACCACCATCAGGTAGACCACCACTTCACGACCACCACGCATTCCTTGTCTGTGTGAGAATGTCTCATTCCGTTTAATGATAGATCATTGAACATTTAGAACTAACTGATCTAGACGGTGAACGCTATAATTTGTGATTTTTGACCGATTTTTCAAAAAAGATCTCTAAAAATATTCGGGTTTTCAACATATTACCTATCAACTATGTTCAGACGATGGTTGTGATTTGGAACCGATATTTGATCGATTTTTCAATTAAAATTTCCAGATTTTCTAGATACATATTACCTATCATACCTCTAACTATGTTTTAGTCTGCTCCTGGAGTCAAAGTCGGCTCAAAATAACCTAAGAAATAAAAGAGTGAGCTGTCCTAAGGATGTATTACTGGTGTCATGTTACCAAAGGAGAGCGGGGAGAGATCAGTGTACTTTGTCTGTCCGTTTTATTTTTGTTCTACTTATTTTTATGAAGAAGAGAACAGGAATGAATTATAGAATAAGAAACCTGAAATTCCAGAGTTTCTAGAAAAAACTTTTGTTTGAAATTCAACAAGTTTTTTTCCAAGAAATATCTCTTTTTGAAAATCATGTAGTTTCTACAAGTGTCCTCGGCCAGGGAAGAATGTTGATCTTCTTCCCTTCTTCTGTAATTAGTTACCCTTATATGATATCATTCAATCCCGTCCCGTTAATTAATTCCCGTCGAACACAAATCACAGTTCTTCTCTAGCCAAACCGCAGTATGTGTGTCCTTGATCTATCAAATTAGGTACATTCGTGATAATTTGTAACAACACGGAATGATATAGTTTGGTGGTACCTTGTTTTGAGAGATCGCCTTGACTGCTAGCAGTAGAAAAATTAATGAACCGCCTTCAATCGTCTATAACTCCCAAAATATGCATCCCACAAAAAAGTGGTCAACTACAAAAATGTAGCCCTGGTTTTTTTCTACACAACGCACCCGAATTCCAGGAAAATTCCAGGAAATTCAAGCGGTACCTGAATGGGTTTTCCTATAAAATTACAATGTACACTTTCTCTCTCTCTCTCCGTTCCCTTATCTCATCTTTGGTCATGGCCAAAGAGAGGACAATTTTGTAGATCATTACTGTAGATTAATACACCGCTAATCTCCCTTTTCTTATTTTACAAAAAAAATCGAAAAATCAAGGTTTCCAGCTACAATTTTACCCAGTTTTCTTCATTTTTTCTAGAATTTTCCATCCCAATTTTACCGATTTCTTTCCAGATCTCACCACCAGATGAACCCCGAAAAACAATGTGAAATATGCGCCAAGACATCCAACGGAATGCATTTCGGCGCGATGACCTGTCGCGCCTGTGCCGCGTTTTTTAGAAGAGCAGTTGTGCTGAAACTACAGTACACCTGTAAGGAGAGAAGGATGTGTCCGTTGGAGGGGAATGGGAGGTTAGTTTTCTTTAAAATTAAAAATTCTGCGAATTCTACAAATTTTAAGCCAAAAATCATCGCAAACAGACAAAAACTCATCGAGTTACAGAATTTCGAAAATATTCGAAAATCTGAAAATCTGAAATTTACAAAAAACTACCGTAACCCACTCAATTTCGATGCGGGACCCTTGAGACCTATATTTTCAGAATCAGCGTGTCAAGGCGGTTCAAACGAGTATAATCATGATAGTGTTTAGTCAGATTCGAGTTTTTGACGTTTTTCGTGATGGGACCCAAACTACCGTAACTCCGTCAGATTTGACCGGAATTTTTTGAAATCTAGTTATTCAGAATCAGGGAATTAAGAGCTTTCATTTGAGTATAATCATGCCTATATCCCGACAAAATCAATTTTTGACCTACTCTATGCGCCTTTAAATTCCGAAATTCCACTCGAGACCCAAAAAAATTAAATATAGTCATGATTATACTCAATCGACGCGTCTTGACACGCTGATTCTAAAAATATAATTTTTGAAGAACCCGCAGCGAAATTGAGTGGGTTACGGTAGTTTTAGTGAATTTCAGATTTTCGAAAATTTTCGAAATTCGGTAACTCGGTGAGTTTTTGTCTGTTTGCAATGATTTTTGGCTCAAAAAATGCGGAATTTTTTCTTCTAATTCTAATAAATATATACAGATCAATATGTCGTTGGTGTCGTTTTGAAAAATGCAAAGAAATCGGTATGGATCCGGAAAAAGTTGTACTTGACTATGACCCCACGACTTCTCAAAAAGTGCCAACGATGTCGAAAATGGATTCGAAAATTCTGGAAGAGCAGAGCTCCGAGATTGAAAAGAGCAAAGAGAAGATGATAATAAAAATCGATTTTTCGGAATTGGTTGAAAAGATTGAGGAGATTTTTGAGGTAAAATTTTAAAAAAAATTGTTTTTGAAAAAGATTTTTTTCTGAAATTTTTCTCAATTTCAGACCAAAAAAGAGACATCAGAAGAAGAAGAAGAAGATGGTCAGGGTCCTTATCTGAATGATCTACAAAATTTGACCAAAGGATTAGAGGAGTTTCGAGCGCCAATATGGTCGAAAGGGGAGATTCAGGTGTTGCTTTTTTCATTTTTTATGGAAAATTTGAAAAATTCTACAAATTTTAGGCCAAAAATCATTGCAAACAGACAAAAACTCACCGAGTTATCGAATTTCGAAAAATTTCGAAAATCTGAAATTCACAAAAACTACCGTAACCCACTCAATTTCGCTGTGGGACCCATGAGACTTATATTTTTGGAATCAGCAAAACAAGTCGGTTCAAATGAGTATAATCATGCCCTGGTTTAGTCAGTTTTGAGTTTTTGATCATTTTCGTGGTGTGACCCTAGACTACCGTAACTCCGTCAGATTTGACCTGAGCATTTTGAAATTCAGTTATCTATAATCAGGAAGTCTAGAGCTTTCATTTGAGTATAATCATGCCTATATTCCAACAAAATAAATTTTTGACCTACCCCATGCGCCTTTAAATTCCAAAATTCCACTCAAGACCCAAAAAATCAAATGAAGCCATGATTATACTCATTTGAACCGTCTTGACACGCTGATTCTGAAAATATAATTTTTATCAATTTTGGTGAAAAACTGACAGAGTTACGGTAGTTTTAGTGCATTTCAGATTTTCGAAAAGTTTCGAAATTCTATAACTCGGTGAGTTTTTGTCTGTTTTCGATGAATTTTGGCTTAAAATTCGTAGAATTTTTTGAATTTTTATGAAAATTAGTAAAATAAAGAAAATATAAGAATTCCAGCAACTTGGTAATGCGGACATGAAAAAAGTGTTCATCTGGTTGAATGTCCGTATTCGAAAATATGCAACATGGTTCTCGCATGCCACGTATCTAATGGAAAAGCTTCCGATGGATCAGAAATTTCAATTATATCGGACGTCGTGGAATGTGATGAGAATGTTCGAGCGGATAGCGATGACTTGGAAACATTACGGAAACGAAATGTTTGAGAGGAATGTGAGTGGACATCCGGACATCCGGACATCAGACACACAGACAGACTATTTCAGTTTATATTGGTTAGTGATGACACGGTGATGATAGTGAATAAGAGTTTGCTTCATTTCGAGGAGATCTCCGAGCTGACTGATGATTATTTTCAGAAGTGAGTATTTTTAAATAAATAAGTTCAAAATTTCACAAATTTTGAGCTAAAAACCAACAGAATCCGACAAAAACTGAGAGAGTTATAGAGTTTCGAAACTTTTCGAAAAATTGAAATTCTGAAATTCAGTTAAACTACCGTAACCCACTCGATTTCGGTGTGAGACCTATAACTTTTTTTTTCATCAAAACTTTAAAAAATTTTTGAAATTTTAAGCCAAAAATCATTGCAAACGGACAAAAACTCGCCGAGTTACAGAATTTCGAAACTTTTCGAAAATCTGAAATTCACATAAACTACCGTAACTCACTCCATTTCGCTGTGGGACCCATGAATCTTAGAATTTTGAAATCAGCGTGTCAAGACGGTTTAAATGAGTATAATCATGCCATACTTTAAAATTTTCGAAAATTTTCGAAAATGGGACCCGAAATTCTGAAATTTTCAGATTTTTTAAAACCTAGTCATGATTATACTCATTCGACGCGTCTTGACACGCTGATTCCAAAAATGCAAATTTCATGGGTCCCACCACAAAATCCAGCGGGTTACGGTAGTTTTAGTGAATTTCAGATTTTCGAAAAGTTTCGAAATTCTGTAACTCGGTGAGTTTCTGTCCGTTTGCAATGATTTTTGGCTTAAAATTTGTAGAATCTTTTGAATTTTTGATTTTAAAAAATTTTGTGGGTCTCACCACAAAAACCAGGGGGTACTGTAGTTTCAAAGGTTTTTCTTCTTTAAAAAACTTAAAATCTTCGTAACTTTTAAAATTTTCATCGGTTTTTGCTGATTTTTGGCTTAAAAAACGTGGAATTTTTTGGACTTTCTTTCTAATTTGTTTTTGGTTTTGAAATTAAACAAAAATTATCAAATTTCCAGGCTATTCCATCCATTTCTCAACAAATACATCGAAAAAGTCGCCCGTCCCCTATCGGAACTCGATTTGACCGAAGAGGAAGTCGTTTTTTGCATGATTCATATTCTAGGATTCGACGGTAAGTGAATTTCGGGTTACTGTACCGACAAGGGATTACTGTAGAAAAAAATCTCAAAAATTTTAAATTTTAGTGACCGGATTGACTCCGGAGACGCTGGAAATCCTGCACAAATTCAAGGAGATAATTTCTGATCAAATGCATAATTATTACATGAATTCGACGAATTTTAAAATGTACTCACATCGGATTATGAAATTGATGAAGCTGGTGAATTCTATGACGGTAGGTCTGAAATAAAAAATTTCAAAAAAAATTTTTTCGAAATTTTTTTAAAGACGGAATTTGATATTTTTAGGCGTTTTTAGTTGCTTCACCTTGTTAGATTCACCTGAAAACAGTCTGAAACCAATGAAAAACCAAAAAATTTCAAAAATTTCAGACAATCGCTCGAGAAAAGGCGAAAATCAAGGAGGTCATATGGATTTTCGACATTTACAAAGCGGAAATATCAGATCCCTACTTTTTTCAAGTGTTTTAATAAATTTTCTTTATTATTTTTCATTTTTAAGCATTTTTTAAAGCAAAAAATCCAAACAAACAGAAATTCTCAAATTTAAACTTCCCGCCAAAAACGACGCAACGACACTCCGAAATCCCGCTAGCGCTTATTGTTTACCGTAAATCCACACTGGTTTTCCGTTGAGTTCCCACCTATTTCTATGAATTCCACCGATATTTTTGGGGAAATTTTTGATCGTAAGTGGAAAAATAAATTAAAAATTCAATTTCGCGACGTTTAGAATTCTATTCCGATGCGATTTACGACGATTGGCGTGAGATTTCGAAAGAATTCGAAAATTCTTCAAAAAATTCACAAAAAAAGCAGATTCAGAGGATAGTTGTGCGAGTTGCGTGTCATAATTTGGATATGTTTGAAGCGGGGAAACAGGTGAGAGATTTAGTGGGAAAAATTTGAAAAAAAATGTTTTTAAAAGATTTTTTTTGTTGAAAAATCGGAAAAAATCCATTTTATCTCCCAAAAACCTAATTTTTTCCAGATAGAACGCCTAAATCCCTCCCTCTCTGCCATTTTTCCAAAATTTCTGCTCAAATTTCTCAACACCTTCCAAAACTTGCCTCACGAGCACCAAACACCTCAAAACACACAACTCCTGCTCAAATTTATCGATTTTCTCTCGGAAAACCCGGAAAAACGCGAGAATTTCATAGATTTTACCGATTTTTTGCATATTTCAAGTCTTCTAGACTTGGCAGGTAATGTAAGGTCTTCGAAAAACGAAAATTTATCGAAAATTCTGGAATTTTTAGGTAATAATCAAGGATTTGCTGGAAAACGCGACGAAATTGTATCCGGATGACGGGAAATCGCGAAATATCGGCGCCAGAGACATTCTAGATGGAGTTTTACTGTCGGAGGAAGTGAATGCAGAGAAATATCAAGAAGAGCCGTTTTTGAGGATGAAACAGAAGGTTTAGAGTGTTTCTGATAGGAAAAAGTGATAAATTATTGATTTTTAGCCTAAAAATTGGTATTTACACCTTAAAATCCCATTTTTCAGCTTGAAAATTGTGATTTTCAGATGAAAATAGTGATTTTCAGCTCAAAATCGCATTTTCCGGCTTAAAATCTCATTTTTTAGCCTAAAAATCGTTGATTTGTGCTTAAAAGTTGTGGTTTTCAGCCCAAAAGTGATAACTTTCAGCCTAAAAGTTCCATTTTCAGCCTAAAATAGTGATTTTCAGATTAAAATCCCATTTTTCAGCTCAAAACCTCATTTTTCAGCCCACAAATCTCATTTTTTCAGTTAAAAATCCTTTTTTCAACTGAATATCCCATTTTTTCGATTGAAATCTCGTTTTTCTGCTTTAAATTGTTATTTTCAGCTGAAAATAGTGAATCGCAGCTTAAAATCGCATCTTTACGTCTGAAAATAGTGATTTTCAGCCTAAAAATTGCATTCTTTGGCTTGAAACCGCATTTTTTCAGCTCTAAATCGCATTTTCCAACACAAAATCGTTATTTTTAGCTTAAAACTCCGTTTTTCAGCCGCAAATCGGATTGTTCAGCTGAACAATGATTTTCAGCCAAAAATAGTGGTTCTTACCCTAAAACTGTCATTTTTCTGCCCAAAAATGGTCATTTTCCGCTTAAAACTCCCATTTTTCAGCCCAAAATCCTATTTTTGATCTAGAAATCCGATTTTTAGCCTAAAAATAGTGATTTTCAGCTTTAAAATCCCATTGTCTCTACTCAAAACCCCATTTTCAGCCTAAAAGTTCCATTTTTCAGCTTAAAATCGTTATTTTTAGTTAAATATCCTCATTTTTGGCTGGATACCGTTATTTTTAGCCTATAACCCCAATTCTCGGCTTAAAATCCCATTTTTGAGACTAAAATTCGCATAAAACCGTTATTTTTCTGCATGAAAATAGGTTTTTAGCTTAAAATCTCATTTTTCTGCTAAAAATTAGTTATTTTAAGCCCAAAATGCTGATTTTTAGCTCAAAATCCAATTTTTCCCTCCAAATCTATACATTTTTCAGCTAATGACACTTCTCCCCTCCACTTCTCCATTCGAACGGACAATTCTCGCTTCGGAACTCAAAAATATCGATTAATTCACCATTTTTATCATTTTTACCACTAAAAACTCTCATTTCTGTACAAAAATTGCTATAAAAGTGTCATTTTTACTCGATTTATTGGGTTTTTAATGGTTTTTCAGCCATTTTTCATACTTTTTCACCCATTTTTCAGCTTTTTTTACCTCAAAACCCTCATTTTCAGCCAAAAAAAATGGGTAAAATGTCGAAAACCGGCGGAAAAAACGATCGAGAAGGCGGAAAAGGAGCGAAAAATGCGGTTCCAGAGCGTGCAAACTCGGGAAAAACGTCTCGTTTCACAATGTCTGAAAGGAATTTGGGTTTGATGCAGGAGATTATCAGAAAGGACCCTGAGAGTTATAAGGAGGTAAAAACAAGGGAAAATGAGATTTTTAACCAAAAAATTCGCTGAAAATGGCATTTTTAGCACCAGAAACCTTATTTTTCAGCATTAAATGGCATTTTTCAGCCGAAAATTGCGATTTTTAGCCGAAAATAGAGTTTTCCCGAAAATTTGAAGTTTTTTAGTCACAAAATTTGCTCAAAATGCCATTTTTAGCACCAGAAATCTCATTTCTTGCTAAACTTGGGATTTCTAGCTAAAATTGCATTTCTCAACCGAAAAATTGAGATTTTTGTCATAAAAATAGGACTTTTCGTCGAAAATTTTAGTATTTAGCTGAAAATATGGAATTTTCAGCCAGAAAAATGTGATTTTTTGCGGAAAATCTTCATAAAGTGCCATAAAATAGCGATAAATTGACTTTTTAGCCGAAAAGTTGGGATTTTCAACCGAAAAATTCGTCAAAAATGCTATTTTTTCAACCAGAAACCTTATTTTTCAGCATTAAATGGGATTTTTAGGCAAAAGTTGGGGTTTTTTAGCCGAAATTTAGGGTTTTCAGCAGAAAATTATGGATTTTTAGTAGAAAAATCCGCTGAAATGCAATTTTTAGCACCGGAAACCTATTTTTCATCTTAAAATGTGATTTTTAACGGAAAATTGAAATTTTCAGTCGAAAAATCCATTCAAAATGCGATTTTTAGCGTCAGAAACCTCGTTTGGAGGTAAAAACAATCGAAAATAACTATTTTTAGCTCTCTGGCGCGCCTTGGACGCAATTTTTTGAAGTTTTCTTGCTGAAAATCTATATCTGGCGTACCTTTGACGCGTAAAAATGCCACAAAGTAGTGAAAATTTGGCGTTTTTGACTGAAAGTTAATGCGATTTTCATCACCAAAAGCCTCATTTTCAGTTTAAAATCGCATTTTTCAACCGAAAATTGTGATTTTTAACCGAAAAATCCACTCAAAATCTCATTTTCAGCACTAGAAACTTGGTTTTTGCAGGAATTCATGGAACAATTCAACTATTTCGTTCAAACAATGAAACTTCTCCACTTACAACCGGAACAATCTCGAACTGAAATGCAATCTCTTCAGGAATCAGTTCTTTTTCTCTCGGGACTCGCTAAACACTATCCGAAAGAGGCGAAACAATTCTCGGATAGTCTGTTTGAGTTGTTGAGAGAACAGGGACCCGGATTGGATGCTGATGTGAGTTTGAACAAGAGAAAATGATGAAAATTCAAGGTTTTCACTGAAAAACGCGATTTTGGCTCCAAAAATCGTTATGAAACGGTAAAAATCGTGAGAAAATCGAATAAATTGATTGGTTTTGGTAAAAAACCGCGATTTTCCATCTGAAAATCACATTTTCCCAATGAGTAGACATCTGGATGCACAGACACACAGATAGATGAGAACAAGACTTATCCTGTCAAAAATTTCGACTTCCCATCGATTTTTTTGGTGAAAAACGCAAAAATTCAGTAAAAAATGTGGTTTTTGCTCTGAAAATCGCCTTTTTTCTATCAAAAACGATGGAAAAAGACGTGGCTTAAATCTAGACACACAGATACACGGACAGATGAGATACGTTGACATCTGGACGTCTGAAAAGAAAAATAGGCTTTTCCAGGGGAAAAAGTCGATTTCCTATTGATTTCTTGCGGAAAAATATGATTTGGGCTCTGAAAACCGCATTTTATCCAGAAAATTTTATGATTTTTAGTGAAAAATTATCTTTTTCGGCCCAAATTGGATGCTGATGTGAGTTTGAACAAGATAAAATGATGAAAATTGAAGGTTTTTCACTGAAAACCGCGATTTTGGCTCTAAAAATTGGTTTAAAACAGTGAAAATTAGGAGAAAATCGAAGAAATTTGACTTTTTTTGGCGAAAAACCGCGATTTTCCATCTGAAAATCAAGTTTTTGCAATGAGTAGACATCTGGATGCACAGACACACAGATAGAGTGCTGGCGTGTTTTGGGCGCTTTTTGGACACCCGGACAGACAAACAGAAAAATGAGAGTCGATGTATCATTTCCTGAAAAAAACGCGTCGAACGCACCCCCGATGGTCTAAAATCTCGAAAAAGTTGGAGATTGGCGCATCTTGAGCGCGTTTCGGACATCCGGACGCACAGATAGACAGGCAGACATTGAAAACAGTAGAAAGTGAGAACTGTTGCAACAATTGATGCCGAAAAACGCGTCAAACGCGCGCCAGATAGGTAAAAAGCGCGATTTTGCAATGAGTAGACATCTGGAGACACAGACACACAGATAGATGAAAACAAGACTTATCCTGTCGAAAATGTCGATTTCCTATCGATTTTTTGGGTGAAAAACGCAAAAATTCAGTAAAAATGTGGTTTTTGCTCTGAAAATCGCCTTTTTTTCTATCAAAAACGATGGAAAAAGACGTGGCGGACATCTAGACACACAGATACACAGACAGATTAGATACGTTGACATCTGGACGTCTGGAAAGAAAAAAAAGGCTTTTCCAGTGCAAAAAGTCGGTTTCTTATTGATTTCTTGCGGAAAAATGTGATTTGGGCTCTGAAAACCGCATTTTATCCAGAAAATTTTATGATTTTTAGTGAAAAATCTCTTTTTCGACCCAAATTGGATGCTGATGTGAGTTTAAATTAGAGAAAAGGATGAAAATTGAAGGTTTTTCACTGAAAACCGCGATTTTGGCCCTTAAAATCGGTATAAAAGGGTGAAAATTAGGAGAAATTTGAAGAAATTTGACTTTTTTGACTAAAAACCGCGATTTTCCATTTGAAAATCAAGTTTTTGCAATGAGTAGACATCTGGATGCACAGACACACAGATAGAGTGCAGTATTGTCTTAAATTCTGACCGGCTGGCGTGTTTTGGGCGCTTTTTGGACACCCGGACAGACAGACAGAAAAAATGAGATTAAATGAACCAATTCCTAAAAAAAAGGGTCGAACGCATACTAGATGGTCCAAAAGTGAGAAAAAGAGAAGACTGGTGCACCTTAAGCGCGTTTCGGACATCCGGACGCACAGATAGACAGGCAGACATTGAAAACAGTAGAAAGTGAGAACTGTTGCAACAATTGATGCCGAAAAACGCGTCAAACGCGCGCCAGATAGGTAAAAAGCGCGATTTTGCAATGAGTAGACATCTGGAGACACAGACACACAGACAAGACTTATCTTGTTGAAAATGTCGATTTCCTGGGTATTTTCTGTATGAAAAACGCGGAAGTTTAGTTAAAAATGTGTTTTTTGCTCTAAAAATCACATTTTTCATGAAGGACCAGTCAAAAAAGTTAATTTTTTGGTGGTTTTTTTTTAGAAAGTGTGCAAAAAATGTGGTTTTGATCATAAAAATATCATTTTTGCTATCAAAATCGATGGAAAAAGACGTGTGTGGATGCGCAGAACACTGATATAAGGCTTTTCGAGCCAGAAAAGTAGATTTTCTGGTGATTTCTGGCGGAAAAATGAGATTTTAACTCGAAAATTCGATGATTTTCAATGTAAAAATGATCTTACCGTAAAAACTGTAATAGAAGCGCATGCGCCTCTATTTTTCAACCCTCGTTCGCAGATGCGCCTCTATTACAGGTGCGCCTCTAATAGAGGGTGCGCCTCTATTTTTCAAAGTGTTTGTCAAAATTTTTCTTATTTTAAATCTTTCTTCAAACCAACATTTTTTATTGAAAAATCGATTTTTTTGCCAACAAAAACAACAAATTCTAGAACAACAATTAAAAATAAGATATCTAACAAAAAATCTTAGAAAAATATTAAAAATTAATGGCATCAAAATCCAGCTCGACGTCGCTGTCCTCTTCATTGAAAACAAACTCTTCTGTGTCTTCCGGTACATCCGATTGCTCTTCTTCATCTTGTGAATCGTCGAGCTCATTTCTACGACTTTTGAGAAGTTCTAGGCCGTTTTGCATCTCTTCATATTCTTTGAAACAATGAATTAACGCATCTTCTGATCCACCTGGAGCATTGTTAATACCGCAACCTTTGAATGACTTTTTGATCAAATCAACCGGGAGAGCTTCCCAAGCCTCACAAATCCATCTCAAATACTCAACCATTGGCGGCGCACGCATGTTCCCACCACTGGTGTAAGTTTTCGTACCGTGCAACATCCAGTCCTCATATTTCTGTGCAATTTTAGATTTGAAAACTGCATTCCAGAATACATCCGGTGCCTGAATAGCAAAAATTAGCGTTACTCAGTTTCGTGTCCGTACCTGAATATACTTAGTTGTTCCACCCGGTACCGTCGCAGTGTGAACATTTATTTGTTTGAGCACATTTTTGGTTGCTGTGCTGATATGGCAACGGAAGGCATCCCATACAAGTAGTCGTTTTCCAAAAAGTGTCGTTCCAATGACAGTCTTCAAAAACTGTTCGGTGGTTTCATCATTGAAAAATGTTTTTCCACACCACGACAGCTCGAGTTTTGATCCGAACTTCTTAATAATTTCTGGAATCGGACGCTTATTTGGCAGCAAAACAAAAGGCCGACATTTGAATCCATCGTGTCGAGCTGTCAACATCACAGTGACATGAAGTTTATCATGTCCAGTCGTTTTGACTGGTACCTAAACAAAACTTTAATATTCAATTAATTATATTGCAGTCAATACCTGCTTGACTCCTCGCAGTTCAACTGTCTTGGTCTTACTGAAATCTAAGTAGACTGCCGTTTCGTCGCACGCATAGATATAGTTATATTTGTGGTGATTCATCATCCTTTCAACAAAAAGTAGAAAATCTACAATTTTCTCAACGAACTCATCCGGAGGCTTCTGACAAATTGTTGTCGGTCGTCTCGAAACGTAGTTGTGCCTTCTCAAGAATGATTCCATCCAGCCGTTGCTGACCTAAACAAGGCTTGTGTTCATGACCGGCCAATAAATTAAAACTAACTTACTTTGAAAGTCGGATCTTTCCTTGTTAGTTCAGCGTGTACTTTAATTGATCGACGACTGACACGCATCTTTTCTTTTCGCTGGATTTTGATCCAATTAATCATCTGCTCGTCGAAGTCTTTGTCACTTATCGGTCTTCCACCTCCTTCGATTCGTTTACATTTTGTGCGACCATTCTTCAGTTCTTCCACAATTTGTTCATAAATCTTCTTCCATTTTTGAATGCATCGTCGATCAACATTATATTTTTTCGCTGCCTGCACAATAGAGGTTTTTCTTGAATAACTGACGGCTTCTTCTTTGAATTCGAGAGTATAACTTTTCCGAATTGCTTCTTCTCCAACATCATTAGTATGAAGTTGTGGTTCAGAATTTTCAGCGGAATTATCATCCATAGTACGAAACTTTACTGAAAAATAAAACATACCGGTAAGATAAGTCAAAAGCACAAAAAAATAAACAAAAACTGAAAAAAAAACTGAAAAAAAAACTGAAAAAAAAAACTGAAAAAAAATGCATAGCAGTATACGATAAATTGCGGATGCGCCTCTATTAGAGGGTGCGCCTCTATTAGAGGGTGCGCCTCTATTAGAGGGTGCGCCTCTATTTTTCAAAGCGCTTCTCATGGTGCGCCTCTATTAGAGGGGTGCCTCAAATAAAGGGGTGCTTCTATTACAGTTTTTACGGTATTTCCATATTTCCAGGTCCGAATGTCATTCTGCAAGGCTCTCGTTCTGCTCCGTAATCAGGATATGGTTGATCAGATTGTCCTTCTGGAGACATTCTTCGAGTTGGTCAAAGTAGAGGATAAGGTGTTGAGGTGAGAAAATTGGAGCATTTTGAGCCAATTTTTGATGAAAATTCAGTGATTTTCACCGATTTTCAACAGAAAAATGCTATTTTTGAGTAGTTTTTGATGGAAATTTGATGATTTCGACCCATTTTTGACTAAAAATTGATATTTCTGAAAAATTTTCGGCAAAAATTCGATGATTTTGACACATTTTAGTCGGAAAAATGACATTTTTGAGCAATTTTAGGCAAAAATTCGGTGCTTTTGACTTGGTTTTCACGGAAAAATGGCATTTTTGAGCCAATTTCTGTTAAAAATTTGATGATTTTGACCCATTTTTAATGAAAAATCGGCGTTTTTAAGCAATTTCTTGATGGAAATTCGATGATTTTGATCAATTTTTGGCGGAAAAAATACGTTTTTGAGTAATTTTTAGATGGAAATTGGAGTATTTTGACTCATTTTTCACGAAAAAAAGACATTTTTTGGCTCTTTCAGGCAAAAATTCGATGATTTTGACTCATTTTAGACAAAAAAGTGATATTTTCGAGCAATTTCTGTTAAAAATTTGATGATTTTGACCCATTTTTAATGAAAAATCGACGTTTTTAAGCAATTTTTGACGGAAATTCGATGATTTTCATTCATTTTTGGGCGATTTTTCACAAAAATTGACAATTTTCAACGAAAAAATGCAATTTTTCCAGAAAATTCTTGCTCGCCTCGATCAGTGCCCATCTGAAACGTGTCTACCATAAGAAGAAGGACGTGAAGATGCTCGGAAAGATTCAGAATCTCTGTTTCTCGAAGATGAAGGACTCCCGGTCGATTGTCGCCCGTTGTGCTCAACTGGTGTGTATCGACGCGTTTCGTCGCAAATTTTGGAGAGACGAGAGGACGGCCAACGTCATCGCGGAGGCCTGTTTTCATAAGGTCCCCAAAATTCAGGTGAGATCGATTTTTAGACTGAAAATTGGGGGAAAAATCCGTCAAAAACCATTGAAAAACTGCTCCAAATCACTCAAAAATGCTCTGAAAACCAGCTGGCGCGCCTGTGGCGCGTGCCATTCCATACACGAACAGCTAGACGGAAAACGTTGTAAATTTGGAGCTTTTCAGCCAAAAAACGAGAAAAATCCGTTAAAAAAGCGCTAAACGCGCGCCAGATTGAACAAAAAAAGAGAGAATGAAACGGCTGGCGTGCTTTAGGCGCTTTTTGGACATCCACGCTCTAAAAAACGCGTCAAACGCACCCCTGATGGTCCAAAAACTAGGAAAATAAAAAACTGGCGTACCTTGGGCGCGTTTCGCACATCCAGACGCACAGGTAGACAGGCAGATATTGAAAACAGCAGAAAAATGAGAGTCGATGTACTAGTTGATGCCGAAAAACGCGTCAAACGCGCGCCAGCTAGACAAAAAAGTGGCTGGCGCGCCTTGGACGCTTTGTGGACATCCGGACGCACATATAGACAGACAGACATTGAACAAAGCAGAAAAATGAGAGCCGATGCATTATTTTTTGGAAAAATTGAGTCTGGCGTGTCTTTGACGCGATTTGGGGAGAAAAGAGCACAAAAATAATCCAAAAACGACAGTTTTCCCGCTCAAAATCAATATCTGGCGCACCTTTGACGCGATTTTTCCGATTTTGAAAACTCAGGAAGAAATGCTCTAAAAAGTCAATCTTTTCCTGTGCAAATTCGTATCTGGCGCGCCTTTGACGCATATTCTCCTATTCATCTTCAGTCAGTGCTTGTATCGTGTCTGGCGCACCATTGACGCGATTTTTTGTTAAATTCTGATAAAAAATGCTGCAAAAAGTGATAAAAACGATAATTCTCCCGCTCCAAATCAATATCTGGCGTGCCTTTGACGCAATTTTGTGAAAATTCACGGGGAAAATGCAGCAAAAAGTCCAAAAACAACAGTTTCCCGCTCAAAATCAATATAGCTGGCGCCTTTGACGCGATTTTTCACATATTTGATGAAAATTTGCATTTTTTCGGATCTGAATGACAGAAACTGAGCCAAAATTTCAATTCTGACAATTTCTGGCGCGCCTTTGACGCTTTTTTCCCAATTTTCCCTAATTCTCTTTAATTTCCAGGTGACATCAATGAAGTTCTTCTTGGGATCCGAGAATGACAACGGAGAGCAAGAAGGCGACGATTCGGAGATCGATTCAGAAGCGGAGGACAATACGAAGACACTGAAAGAGGTGATGACGTCATTCCGAAATGTGAAAAAGACGAGAAAACGAGCGAAGAATGTGGAGAGAGCGAAGAAAATGATATCGAAAAAGAAGAAGCAGAAGAAGGAGGGACGGTCGAAAGAGTGTAATCTAATGGCTATTCAATCACTCTATGACCCTCAAGACTTCGCGGATAAACTATTCGGAGCGTTGGAATCGAAGAAAATGGACAAGTTTGAGATGAGACTGTTTAAGATTGCTCTTTGTGCACGAATCATTGGAATTCATCGTTTGCATACGTTGAGCTTCTATTCGTATCTTCATAGGTAAGAGAAAGCGGATGAAAATCAATTCAAATTAGGTAAAAATGGTTGAAATCGGCTAAAATTGGCTGAAAATGAGCAAAAACAAGCTGAAATCGGCTGAAAATCAATTCAAATTGGTGGGAATCTGTTGAAATCAATTAAAATGAGGTAAAGTCGGTTGGAATCGGCTGAAAATTGACTGAAATGCTCTTTGTGCACGTATCATTGGAATTCATCGTTTGCATACGTTGAGCTTCTATTCTTATCTTCATAGGTGGGTGGAAAGGGCTGAAATCAATTAAAATTAGGTGGAATTGGTTGAAATCGGCTGAAAACTGCTAAAAATAGGCTGAAAATGACCAAAAACAGGCTCAAATCACCTGAAATCGGTTGAAAATCGCCACAGAATCGCATTACAAGAATAGGTGACATTCGAAATTGCCGTAATTGCCATTTTGGGGTTTAGAATCTTCTTCAGCCAATTTAAACGGAAAAACGCGTCAAGGACGCCCCAGTCTGTAGTAAGCTCGCTTTTTAAAAGCAAAAATCGGCTGCCTGAAATCATAATTTCTGGACTCAAACCTTATTTCGGCCACTGAGAAATGATGGTCGGCCAGAGAAGAAGCGAGTTTCAGGGATTCTAGAGTTTTTGAGGTGACTGGCGTGACGTTGCCGCGTTTTTTGAACTGAAACGAGTTATTTTCAGATTTTGATAGCTTTGTGATATAGACAAATCCATTTTCCACCTGAAAACTGCCATTTCAATCACTGTTGGCTCCAAAACCTCATTTTTTTCACCCTGAATCCATAAAATATCAGATTCCTGAAACCCAAAAAATGTGGCGTCAATTTCATGTGGAAAATCGCTTTTTATGTTCAAAATCAGTGTTTTTGGTCTAAAAACACATTTTTCTGTGTCAAAAATCCATGAAAAACGTTCTAAAATCAATATTCCTGGATTCAAGTCCTAGAATATGGGCTACTTTCAAATGTTGGCAGCTTTCCCAGCTGAAAACTACCATTTCAATCAATTTTACTCAAAAAATGGCTCCAAAACCACCATTTCAACAGTAAAACTAATTGAAATGGTAGTTTTCAGATGGAAACATGTCAAAATCTGAAAACAACCCGTAATGTCTAAGATTTGAGCCCAGAAATTATGATTTTAGGTCATTTTTGTCGATTTTAACACAGAAATCTCTATGAAAACTGACTATTTTCTGATTCTGAAGTCATTTTTAACCCAAAATCCATTAAATTCCAGATTTTTTTTGAGTTTTTTTGCTGAAAATCTGGGTATTCCTATACCATAACGGCTCCAAAACCTCAATTTTTCCACCCCGAATCCATCAAATTCCAGATTTTTTGAGTTTTTTTTTGCTGAAAATCTGGAATTTTCGGGTGAAAACCGTTATTTTTAGCTCCAAAACCTCAATTTTTCTACCCCGAATCCATCAAATTTCAGATTTTTTGAGTTTTTTTGCTGAAAATCTGGAATTTTCCGGTGAAAACCGTTATTTTTAGCTCCAAAACCTAAATTTTTCACCCAAAATCCATAAAAATTTCAGATTTTTTGAGTTTTTGGCTGAAAATCTGGGTATTCCTATACCAGAACGGCTCCAAAACCTCAATTTTTCACCTAGAATTCATCAAATTCCAGATTTTTTTAGTTTTTTGCTGAAAATCTGGAATTTTTCGGTGAAAACCGTTATTTTTAGCTCCAAAACCTCAATTTTTCCACCCGAATCCATCTCAATTTCAGTCTGAAATTATTCCAGATTCCTGCAACCAAAACAACGTGACGTCACGAAAATCCTCCTCTACGCCGCCCAAGCGTGTCACGAAATGGTTCCCCCCGACACGATTGAACAACTAATTCGAGTGATTGCCAACAATTTCGTGACGGATCGAAACTCTCCAGAAGCGATGACCGTGGGAATCAACGCGATTCGAGAGATCCTCTCGAATTGTCCATTCGCAGCGACAGAGGAGTTGTTGAGAGATCTTTCCGAGTATAAAACATACAAAAATAAGAATGTATCAATGGCGGCTCGCTCATTGATCACCCTCTTTAGAGCTGTGAATCCAAAGCTCCTCGCGAGAAGAGATCGTGGAAAACCACAAGAAAAAGACGACGGAGAGAAGGAATATAATGGATTCGCACGACCGAAAGTCCATGATTTCATTTCGGGAGCTGAGATTCTCGATGAGGATGATGATGGTGGAGAGCAGGGACATTTGAGTGATAATGAGGAGGAGGAGAGTGATTTAGATGTGTCGGATATTGATACGGATGAGGTTGATACGGAGGAGGAAGAGGAGGATGAGGATGGACCGGTGGCTAAGAAGAGAAAGGTCGAACAGGTGAGGAATTGGGCTGAAATCGGCTGAAATTGGTTGAAATCGTGTAGAAATCAGCTGAAAATCGAAAAAGATTGGTTGAGATCGGCTAAGATCGGATGAAAATGACCTGGGTGAAAATGAGCAAAAGCAAGCGTACAATTGCTTGAAATCGGCTGAAATTGGCTCAAAACCGGCTGAAAATGAGCCAAATAAGACTCAAAATTGGCTGAAATCGGCTAAAATCGGCTAAAGATAGTCTCAAAATTGACTGAAAATGAGCAAAAAAGACTCGATATCGGCTGAAATTGGCTGAAAATCGGTTGAAAGTTGGCTAAAAATAGGCTCCAAATTGGCTGAAATTTGGCTGCGAATGAGCAAAAATGAGCAATGAAGACTCAAATTTGGCTGAAATCGGCTGAAATTTCAAAAAAAAGCCAGTTTCTATCAGAAAATGACCGTACATCTATACTTATCAAAAACCAGCCTATCTGCCCCGCCTTCGGCGGTTAAGCCGGCTGGCCTGTTCTGATTTACGTGGCAACCCTTTTTCAAATGTGCCCGCATGGCCGAGTGGTCTAAAGCGGCAGCGCTGTCCAAAGCACGCCAGTTCGGTTTTGCCCACTGGCTCAGTTTCTCTTCTCTTTCCAAAACCGCTGCGGACATCGCCTCAGACAAACAGACAAACACCACTTGTCTTTTATATATAAGAATGATCTTCAAAAACGCGCCTAAGACGCCCCAGATTCATTATTTTTGAACTTTTAGAACGGCTTCTGGACATCTTTTCGGTATAGAATCTTTTCCAACCAGTTTGAACAGAAAAAAACGCGTCAAAGGCGTCCCAGTCTATAGTAAGTTTGCTCGTTGAGTGAAATCTCTCAGAATTTTAACCTAAATCTGCTAAAATTGATTGAAAATCACTCTAGAATCGCTTAAAATTCCCTCAGAACCATCCAAAAATCAGCTCAAAAACGCGTCAAAGGGGCCCCAGTTTTTCATACTTTGAACGGCTTTCTCGACCTTTTAGAACCAATCTAAAAGAAAAATCGCGTCAAAGGCACCCCAACCTTCCTTAAAACCCTTGAAGCCCAATAGCAGATCACTGAAAGTGTGCTCAAAACCAACAGAATATCGATTTAGAAACGCGTCAAAAGCACCCGTCATCTAGAATTCATCAAAATTTTGAATTTTCAGAAATCAGCACTGGAAATCGGCTGAAATTGGCTAAAATTGGTTGAAAATTGACTGAAAAAAGGCTCAAAACTATCCTTAAAACGCGCCGAAGGTGCACCAGATCTTTAATTTTTGAAATTTTTGAACGGCTTCTGGAGCTCCTTTGCGTTTAGAATCTTATCAAAAACTGAAAAACGCGCTGACGGCGCCCCAGATTTCAAAATTGCTCAAATCCACTCAAAGATCGGTTCGAAAATGCGCCTAAGGCGCCCCAGATTTTGAATTTTTTCTATCAAGTTTTAACTGAAAACGCGTCAAAGGCACTCCAGCCTTCCTTAAAACCCTTGAAACCCAATAGCAGAACTCTGAAAATATGCTCAAAACCAACAGAATATCGATTTCGAAACGCGCCGAAGGCACCCCAGCCTTCCAGAATCCTTATAAATTTTGAATTTTCAGAAATCGGCTAAAATTGGTTGAAAATTGACTAAGAATGAGCAAAAAAGGCTCAAAATCGGCTCAAAACTGTCCTTAAAACGCGTCAAAGGCACCCCAGTCTTCTAAATTTTGAATTTTCAGAAACCAGCTGACGATGATGAAGAAGACGATGAGAGTGATGTTGAAAATGAAGAAGACGTGGATGACGAAGAATTAGAAGACGTTGACGACGAGGAAGAAGAAGAAGACGTCGAGGTGGATGACGAGGAGGACGAGGAGGCTGACGATGAAGAGGAAGAAGAAGAAGAAAACGTCACAGTGGATTCAGAATCCGCCACTGACGTCGTGGCTCCAGAAGTCGATTCGAAGGCGAAAGCGACGAAGAACTCGATGGATCGTATTCTGACTCAAGAGGATTTCAAGAATATTCGTGCTTATCAGCTGAAAAAACAACTCATCGGAGAGAAACGATTGAAGAAACAAATGGGAAAGGGACGATCGAATGCTGATGAGCAGATTGTTGAGGAGATGGCCGAGAAGTTGGAGATGTAAGCGATATTAATGGAAAATAGAGAAAATTTGGAGATTTTGAGCGAAAAAATTGAGAAAATCCGTTAAAAACGCGCGCCAGATCGAATAGAAATGAGAGGTCTGGCGCGCCTTTAGCGGAAATTTGAGAAAATGCCAAAGAAATCGATGGAAATTGAGAAAATCGCTTAGAAAATGGTATCCGGCGCGCCTTTAGCGCATTTTTAGCGAAATATCAACTAAGAATCCATGAAATTTGGCTGAAATTAGATGGAAAATTGAGAAAATTTTGAGATTTTGAGCCAAAAAACGAGAAAAATCCGCGCCAAACGCGCTTTTTTTTTTAGCAGAAATCGAAGAAAATGCGAAAGAAATCGATAGAAATTGAGAGAAAAATGCTTTTTAGGCGAAAATTATCCATTTTAATTCCAGGAAACGCTCAACCGATGGATTGGCTCGTCTCTCTGACATCGAGCACTTCTACAAGAAGAAACGACAGACAAAAGAGGAGAGAATGGCCGATATTACTGCTGGAAGAGCCGATGAGGACTACAAATTCGGAAGACCAAAGAAAAATGTGCGTCTGAGAATTTGAAGCTTTTGGGACAAAAAACGAGAAAAATTCCGTTAAAAACGCGTCAAACGCGCGCCAGATCGAACAAAATGAGAGAATGGCGTGCCTTGGGCGCTTTTTGGACATCTAGGCAGCACCATTTTGTGAAAAAACGCGTCAAACGCGCCCTGGATAGCCAAAAACGTGAAAATTAAAAGACTGGCGCACCTTGGGCGCGTTTCGTACAATTTCGGACATCCGGAGGACCCACAAATAGACAGACAGACATTGACAACAGCAGAAAAATGAGAATCGATGCACCAATAATGCTGAAAAACGCGTCAAACGCGCGCCAGCTTGATAAAAATTGAGTCTGGCGCACCTTTGGCTCGTTTTCCCTTTTTTGCTTCCAAAATTCTGTGAAAAATGGTGAATTTTAACAGAAAAGTCAATGCGCCAATTGATACCAAAAACGCGTCAAACGCGCGCCAGCTAGAAAAAAAATCGGTCTGGCGCACTTTGGACGCTTTGTGGACATTCGGACGCACAGATAGACAAACAGGCATTAAAAAAGCTGAAAAATGAGAGTCGATGCATCATTTTTCGCCAAAAAAAAAGTCTGGCGCGCCTTTGACGCGTTTTTCCTATTTTCAGACATCGAATTTTCGCTTCAAAAATCACGATTTTGGTCGAAATTGTGTGAAAAATGATGGATTTTAACAGAAAATTGAGAGTCAATGCACCAATTGATGTTGAAAAACGCGCCAAACGCGCGCCAGCTAAATAAAAATTGGGTCTGGCGCGCCTTTGACGCGTTTTTGGTCGAATTTCTATGAAAAATAATGGATTTTGACCTATTTTTTGCTATTTTTCATCATTTTCCTCAATATTTTCTCGTTCTCTTTCCAGGGTCCCCACGTCGGTCGTACAAACGAGCAGAATTCGAAGAAGAAAGTGTTCGCAATGGTCAAAAATAAGGTCCGTGGCCGTAATCGTCAACGATCATTCCGGGATCAACAGAAGTCTCTTCGCAACTATTTGATGAGACAGTCGGGAAGAAAACCACAATAATTTTTACATATTTATTGAAATTTTTACATTTTTCGCCTTTTTTTACTGAAAATTCTGAAAAAAATCGGTCAGAAATTGATTTTTTAGCACTGAAATCGGTATTTTTGACTGAAAATTGGCTTTTTGGCGGTTCTTTTGCCTTTTTTCACTGAAATTTCTGAAAAAATCGGTCAAAATTGAATTTTTAGCACTAAAATTGGTATTTTATGACTGAAAATTGTTAGCTCCGCCCCTTTCTAAGCTCCGCCCCTTTTTATGCTCCGCCCATTATCCTCAGCCACTGTTTATTGTTTTTTTACTTGTTTTAAATCAAAATTTCTGAAAAACCGAATTTTTAGCATCAAAATTGGTGTTTTATGACTGAAAATTGGATTTCTGACTGGTTTTTTTACCTCTAATTGTTAGCCCCGCCCCTTTTTTGTTCCTCTCCCTTTATCCCTATATTTTGTTACATTTTTGTCGTTTTTCCTTGTTTCTCCTTGTTATTTTCATGATTTTCGTCAAAACATCGGTCAAAAATCGATTTTTGGCACCAAAAATTGGATTTCTGACAGATTTTTTTTCTGAAAATTCACTTTTTTCTCGTTTTTTCTCTTTTTATACATTTTTCCCCCAGAAAATCCACTAAATTTTCATTTTTAGCTCCAGAAACCGAAAAAAAATCCAATTTTCTCACCAAAATCGAATTTTTCGTTCAAAAATCGTTTTTTTTTCAATCGACGCGCCAAAAGCGCGCCAGCCATCATGAAAATTGGCGGTTTTTGCGATAAAAAGTTGAAAAATTGACTATTTTTGGCCCAATTTTTCCCTTTTTTCCCTTTTTTCTCTGTTTTCCATCTCAAATTGTTAGCCCCGCCCCTTTCTAAGCTCCGCCCCTTTTTAAGCTCCGCCCCCTTGTTATTTTCCAGTTAATTGTTTGGTTTTTTGTTGATTTTTGCACAAAAATGAAATTCCAAAATCAAAATTTTTCTCCATTTTTTTTGTATTTTTTAGTTGAAAATTTCCCATTTCTGTACTATTTTGTCTTCTCAAACGTGCCCCATTGATAATTATCAATGGAGCGCACTTTCAAATTTTCAGAATTCGAGAATTCCATTTCCAGATGGAATCCGTTCACTGCTTCCACTGCTACCGATTTCCGTCGAAGTCGCTCGATTTCTACATTTCGAATTGTATGCATTTGTTCTGTGTCGACTGTAAACAGTTGTGTCAGACCGAGGATAGTTGTGGTACGCTGAAAAAATCTGAAAATCCCAGATTTTCAGCCAAAAAATTCAAAAAATCTGGAATTTTTTATTTCAAAAACTCATTTTTCGATCAAAAACACTGTTTTTTTCACTTTTTTTCTTTAGAAAACTGTCAGAAATTCGAAATGTTTCGTTTTTTGTGAAAAAATCCTGTTTTCCAGCTGAACATCGGCTCCAGATGCTCTTACTGGCGCACCTTCGGCGCGTTTTTTGAAAAAAAACGGAATTTTGCGATTTTTGACTAAAAAATCAGATTTTTCACTGTTTTCCTATAGGAAACTGTCAGAAACTCGAATTTTCTGATATTTTTCAGCGAAAAATCCAATTTTCTAGCTGAAAATCGGCTCAAAATGCTCCAATTTGAATTTCCTGGCGCGTCTTTGACGCGTTTTTGAAAAAAAACCGATTTTCACTGGAAATGTGCGCGTTTCGGCTGAAAAACCCTGATTTTTACCGTTTTTGACTAGAAAACTGTCAGAAATCCGAATTTTCACTGCAAAAATGCATTTTTCCAGCTGAAAATCGGCTCATATGCTCTGATTTGAATTACTGGCGCTCCTTTGACGCGTTTTTTGAAAAATGGCGATTTTTGACTGAAGACTCATGAAAATAAGCATTTTTCGATAAAATTTTGCATTTTTTTGGTTCTAAATGACAATTAGATTCAAAAAAATTACTTTTCCGCGAAAATTCACCCAAAATTTTATTTCTGAAATTTTCTGGCGCGCCTTTGACGCATAAACTCATTTTTTGGTCAAATAATGTATATTTTGGCTTAAAAATTCAATTTTTACACTGAAAATCATCAGAAACAGCTTAATTTACTAATTTTAGCCCAGAAATCCAGAAAAAATCACCATTTTCTTTTAAAAATCGTCTAAAATCAGTGTTTCTACCCTAGCTGGCGCGCCTTTGACGCGATCTTCCTCAAATTTGCGCCACAGGCGCCCCAGCAATCCATTTATCTTCCGATTCAAAAATTTCTAATTTCAGGAATGTCCCAACCACTGAAATGCATCGAGTGCGGTGTCCAACCGATCCGTCTCCTCAAAATGGGACCGACGATGCCAGAACAGGTAGAAGGAGGCGTCTGGGGAGGGAATTGGTGGGAAAAATGGGTTTTAGGGGGTGGAATTGGTCAGGAAAAGTGGAAATTTGAAGAAAAAAATTTATTTAAAAAAAATAATTTTTTTCAAAATTTTTTTCGAGTTTTTTTTTGAATTTTTTTTTGAAAAGTGCAAATTTTGGGCTGAAAATCAATGAAGTCAAAAATTTTTTTCAAAAAAAATCCAAAAAAACTTTTTTGAATTTTTTTCATTTTCAGGTAAAAGAAATGTTCACACCAATCCACGAGGACATTCAAAAAATCACGAAGGATCTCGGTCGAACGATCACTTTTCAAGCCCGCCAACGGGCGAATCTATTCATGGGATTGACGAAGAAGGAGCGACACTTTGACCGGTTGAGAGACGCACACAATGAGCAGAAGGCGAAAAAGGATAATTATAAGAAGTAAAGAGACGGAAAAATTGATAAATGGATGGGAAAAACTGGGAAATTCAGAAAATTTGAAGAATTTCAGCCAGAAAACGAGAAAATCCGTTTAAAATGCGTCAAACGCGCGCCAGATTGAACAAAAATGAGAGAATGAGGGGGCTGGCGCACCTTTAGCGCTTTTTTGTACATTTGGACAAAACGAGAAACAGACAGACAGAAAATGAGAGCCCGATGCACCATTTCCTGAATAACGCGTCAAAGGCACCCCCGATGGAACAAAAACTAGAAAAATTAAAGACTGGCGTGCCTTGGACGCTTTGTGGACATCCGGACGCACAGATAGACAGATAGACAGGCAGACATCAAAACAGCAGAAAAATGAGAGCCCGATGCACCATTTTATGAAAAACGCGCCAAACGCGCCCCAGATCGAGCAAAAATGAAAAAATGAAGCGGCTGGCGCGCCTTAAACGCGTTTCCGACATTTGGACACACAGATAGACAGAGAGACATTAGAAATAGCAGAACAATGATAGTCGATGCACCATCTATGGAAAAATTCGTTAAAAACGCGCCAAACGCGCCAAACGCGCTCCAGATCTGACAAAAATGAGAGACTGGCGTGCCTTGAGCGCTTTTTGGACATTTGGACAAAAATAGAAACAGACAGACAGACAAATGAAAATCGATGCACCATTTCCTGAAAAACGCGTCAAACGCGCCCCCAGCGGTCCAAAAATTAGTAAAATCGAAGTCTGGCGCGCCTTGGACGCCTTTTGGACATCCAGACAAAGAGAAACAGACAGACAGAAAAATGAGAGCCCGATGCACCATTTCCTGAATAACGCGTCAAAGGCACCCCCGATGGAACAAAAATTAGTAAAATCGAAGACTGGCGCGCCTTGGACGCCTTTTGGACATCCAGACAAAGAGAAACAGACAGACAGAAAAATGAGAGCCCGATGCACCATTTCCTGAATAACGCGTCAAAGGCACCCCCGATGGAACAAAAATTAGTAAAATCGAAGACTGGCGCGCCTTGGACGCCTTTTGGACATCCGGATTCCGGACGCACAGATAGACAGACAGATATTGAAAACAGCCGAAAAATGGGAGTCGATTCACCAATTGATGCCAAAAAACGCGTCAAACGCGCGCCAGTTAAAAAAAGAGAGACTGGCGCACCTTGGGCGCTTTTTGTTCATCCGGACAAACAGAAAGACAAACAAATATCGAAAAGAGCAGAAAAATGAGAGCCGATGCACCATTTTTCGCCAAAAAAAAGGAGTCTGGCGCACCTTTGACGCGTTTTTCAAAATTTCCAAACTCCCATTTCCAGACAACTCGAGACGGCGTATGAACTGCTTCAAGCGAAAGATCTCGAAATTTCGGCACTCAAATCGTCTCTGACCCTCGTCCAACAAGCCACGCCCCTTTTCACTCAAGCTCCGCCCACCACTCAGGCTCCGCCCCCTCCATCAATGAAATCGACGGACACAATGACGACGCCGTCGATGATTCGTGTATTCAGTGACTCCATGTATAATCGGACACCGAAAAGTGATAGTCAGGCGGAGAAGAAGCGAATTTCAGAGATTCCAGCGTTTTTGAGGTGACTGGCGTGACGTTGGCGCGTTTTTTTCCAGCAAAAACCGCCTAAAATGATGGATTTTGGCTTAAAATGGGCTGAAATTCATCAATTTTTGAATTTCGAGCAGGGGGCGTGGCCTATTATTGATTTTTTAAAAAAATTTTCAGATCAAAATCGAAGACGTGCCAACCGCCCATCAAACAACCACACAATTTGCCACCGGAATCGTTCAAAACGCCAAATCAGCCGGCCAAAGCGACTGCGGGGTACGGTAGGGGACATCCGGATACACAGACAGACAGACGGACAGAAAAATCAAAAAATTTGAGAAAAATTTGAGCAAAATCGATCGATTTTGAAAATTTTCTCATCCGGCGAGAAGGTTAAGGTAGACAGTGGTAGTAGAACGACCGGGGTTCGAGTCCGCTCGGTGGCTGAAATTTTTTTTTCTTTTTTTCTTGATTTTTTGGGATTTCCCGGGTTTTAGGGAACAAACTACCGAAAAAATTCAAAAAAATTGAGAAAAATTGATCGATTTTGAGAATTTTCCCATCCGGCGAGAAGGTCCAGGTAGACAGTGGTAGTAGAACGACCGGGGTTCGAGTCCGCTCGGTGGCCAAAACTTTTTTTTCTTTTTTTTCTGGGTTTTTTCGATTTTTTGTCTTTTTCTAACAATACTAACCCATTTTTTGCAGATTCACCACACCGGCCAACCCACCACACATGTTTCCACACTTGGCGAAGTTGGAGGCGGCGAAGAAGAGTGTTCAGCATAGTCAATAATAATATTTATTCGTGTTTTATTTGTATCATGTATCATTTATTCAAAGAGAATCGATTTGAAAAAAAATTGTGGAAAAATGGGGAAATCGAGGAGGTGGCCGAACTTTCCAAAAGCTAGGCCACCGACATTAATACTGAAATGGGATGGGTAATAGCGATATTACTCATTCTGGCTAATAACTTGAAATGGTGGCCTAGTTTTGAGAAAGTTAGGCCACCGACATTAGAACTGAAACAGGATGGGTAATAGCTATGGTTATTATTCATTCTGGCCAATAAATATGAAATGGTGGCCTAACTTTTGAGAAAGTTAGGCCACCGATGAAAACTACAGAAAAGGTGGCCTAACTTTCCAAAAACTAGGCCACCGACATTAAAACTGAAACAGGATGGGTAATAGCTATGGTTATTACTCCTTCTGGTCATGAATAAAAGCGTGGCCTAACTTTTAGGAAAGTTAGGCCACCGATGAAAACTACAGAAAAGGCGGACTAGCTTTTAGAAAAGTTAGGCCACCAAAGGAAAACAGGATTGGTGGCCTAGCTTTTAGGAAAGTTAGGCCACCGAGAAATGCAGAAAAGGTGGCCTGACTTTCCAAAAACTAGGCCACCAACACAAAACCTCTTCCCCCAATCAATGAAAAAATTCATCAATATCCGACTCCTCATCATCTCTAAACATCAAACTTTTCTGTTTCGCTGGTGGCCTAGAAATCCCAAACGATGGCCTAGGATTCTCATCCTCACTACTTGAATCTCCTCCAGCCATATTTCCGATAGTTTTCAGAAGTTGACTGTAATCCACTGTTTGTTGTGGTTGCTGAGGAGGCGGGGCTTGTCTGAAAAAATTATTTATTTTCCGACAAAAATAATTTTTGATCTACCTCGGTGTATCATCACTATCCGTGTCCAAATCCATATTTTTGAAAAGATCAGAGACGCCTCCAGTGACTGGAGGAGGCGGGGCCTGTGCCACCGGAGGAGGCGGGGCGACCTGAGGGGGCGGAGCCTGGACTGGTGGAGGGGGCGGGGCTACAGCTACAGGAGCCACAGCCGGTGCTACCTGCTGAGGAAGTTCCCATTGAACAACACGAGGGGGCGGAGCTTGAGTGGGCGGAGCCACGGAGGCCACGCCCACCCCACTTGAGGACTCCGCCCTCATCTCGTTCAAGAGTTTCTCGTGATTTTCAGCCATTTGAATATCGATTTTTCGCTCTTCGGTGGGCGTGTCGATGGGCGTGGTCTCAGTTAAATCGATACGAGAAAGATGAAGTCGTGCTTGTTCCAGATGATCGATTTGATGATGGTCGGAGGGATGGAAGTGGAGGGAGACGGCTGGAAATGGAAAATTTTGAGAAATTGAAAAAAAAAATTTTTGTATTTTTTTTCTCCAAAAAATTTCAAAAGTTTTACTGAAAAAGTGTCTGGATTTGTTCGAAACACTTGGCATCGACCCCTCGGGACCAATTTCTACTCATTTTTGCCAAAAAACCACGAAATTTTTGAATTCCATCAAGGGGCAGTGATGCAAGTGCGCTCTACCGAACTCCATCTGAAATTTGCTTGGAATATGGATTTTGAGCGAAAAACTGGGTTTTTTGTTGAAATACAACGAAAACAACGCTGTTTCGAATGTTTTCAGACAGAAAATATGCTGAAAAAATTTTCGAAAAATTTTTTTTGAATTTTTTTTCTCCAAATTTTTTTTTAATTTTACTGAAAATGTGTTTGGATTTGTTCAAAACAATTCGCACCGACCCCTCGAAACCAGTTTATACTCTTTTTTACGGAAAAAAAAAAACTAAAAAAAAATTTTGAATTCCGGCTAGCGGTTGTGATGCAAGTTCGCTCTACCGAACTCCGCTTGAAATGGCTTGGAATTTCAATGTTTAGGGTAAAAACTGGTTTTTTTGTTGGAAAATCACAAAAACTACGCTGTTTTCAATGTTTTCAGACAGAAAATATGCTGAAAAAATTTTCGAAAAAATTTTTTTTTGATTTTTTTTTAAAATTCAATTTGGAAATTTTTGGCTATAATTATGATCAATTCCGTTTAAAAACCAATTAACTGTGTTCTAAACACAGTTTTTCCGCCAAAAATCACTGAAAAATCACTGAAAATTCAAATTACCAGCAGGCGGTGGGGTTGCAAGTGCGCTCTACCGAACTCCGCCTAAAATTGGCTTGGAATTCGAATTGTTGGGTCAAAAGTTGTGTTTTTTTTTGTATTTTTTGTTGAAATATCGCAAGAAAACACTAAAATTACCCTGTTTTAGACATAGTTGTCAAGGCCCGGGCCGGGCCGGGCCGGGCCGGGCCGGGCCGGTAGAAAATTTTCAAGGCCCGGCCCGGCCCGAAGGCCCGGCTTCAAAAATGACCCATTTTTTAAACACATTTTTTTCCGAAATTTTTTCAATTTTTCATCGAAAATGGGTCAATTTTAGACTATTTTTCTGAATTTCTTCTAATTCTGAACGATGCTCAAAAATTTGACTTTTTCGCGAAAAAATTCAAAAAAATTCAAAAAATTTGAAAAAATTTGAATTTTTGACTTTCGCGCCAATTTGCCCGGGCCTTCGGGCCGGGCCTTAAGCCCGGCCCGGCCCGGGCCGGCCTGGGCCGGGCCGGGCCGGGCCCTGATTTCGCCGACAAGGCCCGGCCCGGCCCGGGCCGGGCCTTGACAACTATGGTTTTAGAGGGTTTCCATCAAAAAAATTCTGAAAAAATTTCAATTTTTTTTGAAAATTTAAAAAAATTCAACTTGAAAATTGTTTGTTATAATTATGCTAGATTTCGTTCAAAAACCAAAAACTGTATTCTAAACACAATTTCTCCGCCGAAAATCCCTGAAAAATCACTGAAAATTCAAATTTCCGACAACAGGTGGGAATGTAAGTGCGCTCTACCGAACTTCATCGAGAATCCACTCGGAACTTGAATTTTTGTGTCAGAAACTGGGTTTTTTGTATTTTTTTGTTAAAATATCACAAGAAAACACGAAAATTACCCTGTTTTGGAGGGATTCCATCAAAAAAATTCTGAAAAAAAAATTTTGAAAAAAAAATTTTTTTGGAATTTTTTGGAAATTTTTTTGAAAAAATCTGAATTATAGGTCGATATCTCATGTATTTCAGAGTTTTCTCTCTGAAAAAACACTAAAAATCTATAAAAAAAAGAATTCACGCAAAAACCAAAAAGACGTGACCCCGACCTCGTCGGCCTGGGGCCTCCACCGTAATTGTTTTTTTGTTATTTACGTATTGACCCCCGGGGGCCGCCTGAAAATCCGGATTTCCGTGTTGGGCCACGCAAGAAAACGAAAAAATTGACATTCTGGAAAAGTGTCCCCGAATCGAGATGCTTCCAGACGCGGTCTAATTTCGTCGATTTTTGAATTTTTCGAGAATTTTTTCAGTTTTTTTCGATTTTTCTCGTTTTCCTTATAATTTTCTGGTGATTTTGAGCCATTTTCAGCTCCAAAACACTCAAAAACCACCCAAAACCATGGTAGCTCTTCGATATCTTCTCGGACACGAGGTCCAACCAGACGTCTTCCAGTGTCGGTGTTGTGACAAGCATTATCATGTTAAAAGTGAGTTTTTCTGCATTAAGGTGCATCAGACAGTCCGAAATTTCTAGAAAATCTAAAAATCTAAAAATTTCGATTGAAAACGACCGACTTTGAGTAGAAATGTCTAGGGCTGGTGCACCTTCGGCGCGTTCTCAGAAATTGGCAGTATCTAGTCTTTTTTGGCAAAAAACGTGCTTGAATGGTACGCCAGGAAGTCTAAAATGTCACAAAACTAGAAAAATCCAAAAATTTTGATCAAAAACGCATGATTTTGAGTAGAAATTTATAGATCTGGCGCGCCTGTGGCGCGTTTTTGAAAATTAAGTGTTTCAGGTGGTTTTTGGATGAAAAGTGTCGTATTTTGTATGGAATTATTTTGAAAACACCTATTTTTAATTTAAAAATGCAATGTTCCGCCCAAAGACACACGGTTTGGCCAAAAAGTACTGTACACTGGCGCGCCTTTAGCGCGTTTTTTGAAATCGACCGTTTTCGGTGGTTTTTCAATGAAAATTGGCTGTTTTTGTATGAAAGTGTATGGAACTTGTTTAGAAATTGTCAGAAAACCACTTTTTTCATTCAAAAATGCATTGTTTGGCCGAAAATTTCTGTATCCTGGCGCGCCGTCGGCGCGTTTTTGAAAATTCACCATTTTGGTGGTTTTCGGCGAAAATTGTCGTATTTTTGTTGGAAAATGTATGAAATCTGCATGAAATTGTCAGAAAACTACTTTTTTGATTCAAAAATCTAAAAACTTGAGGTGAAAGCGACCGAATTTGAAAGAAACTGTATGCATACTGGCGCGCCTTAGGCGCGTTTTTGAAAATCTGCCGTTTTCGGTGGTTTTTTAATAAAAACTGTCGTATTTTCTACGGAAATCTTTAGAAATCTACTTTTTTAATTCGAAAACTCAATTTTCCGTCCAAAAACACACGATTTGGTCAAAAAAGTTCAGTAACTGGCGCACCTTTGGCGCATTTTCGGAAATCGACCGTTTTCAATGGTTTTTCGACGAAAAATACTCAAATTTTCGCGGAAAATTAGTTTTTTCTAATAGATTTTATTTCCCAAACCCCCTAATCGTCCAATTTTTTGTTTTTTTTTTCAGACGGTGTCGCTGCTCTCCGACGTCATTTCGAGGCGAAGCATGAGGTGGCTCTTCGGGAGATTTTGGCGTATGCCGGACTCAATGCCATCAAGAAAATTGGTTAGTTTGAATACTTTGAAAATGTAAATGCGCTCCACCGCCAAAAAAAAAAATTGAAGATTTGGCGCGAATTTGATATTTTTGAAAAAAAATTTTTTTGAAAATTTTGAATTTTTACTTCGCAAATGTGCTCCATCGAACTTCCGCGTCTCAAACAAATACTTTATTTTTCTTCTATTTTTCGACCATTTTATCGATTTTTTCGAAATTTTTTTGTCTGAAAGGGGGCGTGGCCTAATTCCAGCCGAAACTCACTTCTCTGTCTGAACGGCTGCTCGGCTAGCCACTGATCCGTACTCAAACTCATTCGATCGATTCTCATCGATCGCAACTCTTCGGAAATCTCACGGAGTCGAATTTTCGAGCGACGGATGTCACTTTCAAGGAGGGGACCGCTGAAAATTGGATTTTTCTATAACTCATAAATTTTTGATCTACATTTTCATTGATTGATGTTGTAGCCGTTCAAATTACGGTCATTTAGCACTAAAAATTAGCAGAAACTAATAGAAATTAGCAGAGTTACGGTACTATTAATATCCTGATGCGCAAAAAAAGTTTGAAACTACCGTAACCCGCTAGTTTTCGTGGCAGGACCAAAAATTTTGGCATTTTTAGAATCAGCGGACTGAGAGCTTTCACAAAAGTATAATCATGCCTAGATTTTGAAAATTTCCAGTTTTCGTGGTGAGACCCAAAATTTTGAAACTACAGTATCTCGGTGGTTTTCAATCGGAATTCAAAAAAAGTTACATTTTTGAAATCAGCAAATCAAGGGCTTTCGAACGAGTATAATGATGGTCACATTCTGAATTTTTGGGATTTTTTGGTTTTTGGGTCCCACCACGAAAACAGAATTTTTGAAATTTTTTTTCAACATTCCCTACGGTACCTCGTCGGAATATCGATCGGAGACGTTGTGAAATTCGACGGGTAGTTCGGTGTCCTCCTGATAGCCATCCGATTCTGATTCCCCCTCTGCTCGTTGACATCCCACTGGTAGTCCCCAGTGGACAGGCGGCTCAGAAGGGGTTCCCGGCTTATTTGGTAGTTGGGAGTGGTATGGGAGTTGGAAGAGGTTAGTGCGGGAAAGTTTCCCTAAAAAAATTGATAATTTGGAGTTTTTGAAAATTTTGAACAAAAAAAAATTTTCGCGGCGAGACCCAAAAATTCGAAAAATTTCAACATCGCCTGAACCCGGTCATGATTATACTCATTCGAACCGTCTTGACTTGCTGATTTCGAAAATATAAATTTCATGGGTCTCACCACGAAACTGATCTAGATATGGTAGTTTTAGTGAATTTCAGATTTTCGAAAAGTTTCGAAAATCTGTAACTCGCTGAGTTTTAGGCCTAGAACGCTGGTTTTAGGCTCAAAATTTGGGGAATCGTTTGGACTTTTTGGGAAAAGTGAATTAAGGCAGCGAAAAAAAACCAAAATAAAAAATTATTTGGTTTTTTGAAAAAATTCAGCTACAATTGAAATTTCCAAAAATTTTACCTCCTGATAGCTCAATGCCGGTAGTGGCGGCGTCCAATTTGGGTATTTTCCACGCAGATGGTGTACAAAGGCGTCCTGAATTTTTTCGTGGTCAATAAACCGAAATCGAAAAAAAATTAATCTACCTTGGCCGCCTTGGCATTGCTCAGCCTTCTTTCCAGCATCAAAATTCGATCGTCCACATCAAAAAGCGCTTCTCGCTCGTTTTTCGGGAGCATTTTGAGGGAAATATTGGGAAACTGGGGGCACATGAGGCTCTCATGGCAAGATTACCATGGCAACGCTTTGTCTGCGTCTCTTCTCCACCACCTGCTTATTAGAGGGGGGATTAGAGGATTAGGGAGAAAAAAATAAGGAAAGAGGTCACAAAACTGACTAAAAATTGGTCCTAACCACTCTCCCAATCATATCAAAAAAGAAAAAAAACGATTGCCCTGAACCAGGATCGAACTGGTGACCTTTAGATCTTCAGTCTAACGCTCTCCCAACTGAGCTATCAAGGCAGACAACGAGTCTCCCCGTCCACTGCCATGAGGAGAGTGTGTCTCCCCGCCACCCTGCTTGCCGCCGCCGCCTTGCTTTCTCTCGCACCCTCCTCGTTTTGCATAGTCTCTCAGTGTCAGTGGGAAAGCGGTCGCGTGAGATGGGCTGCTGGTTGGGCCTGAATTGATCGGGCCGTCCTCCTGCTGTTGGTTGAATGTCTGCGTCTCTTCTAGGGAGAGTACTATCTAGACCAACGGGCGGTCTGGACCGACCAACCGCTTATCCTTTTCGCCTTCAATAACAAATTTCTTTCTTTTATGTTATTATTGGATTTTTTGATTGTGAGAGCCTAGTTTTTGCTCAAATTTTATATATTTTTGTAGGTTAGTGGCCAATGAGTGACCACTGAATCCGAAAAAACAAAAAAAACGTTTTGAATTTTCATGAATTTCCTTGTAAAAATATAGTTTTTAGATTGATTTTATGCGGTTTTTCCGTATTTTCTTGTCAAAAAGTGAGAAATTTCAGATTTTTCTGGGGTTTAGCAGTACCGTATCCCTGCTCCGCTGAAAATTGTTAATTTTCGGTCATTTTTGAGATTTTTGAGATTTTTAATAGAAAATTAGCATTTTTCAACGATTTTCTTTATCGAAAACCACTAGAAAATTAGCTTTTTTAATTGAATTTCCCAAAATTTAAAAATCATTTATGAATTTTTCAGTCATGCGCATTTAAACCTAGTTATTTTTTGAAAAATGGTGTTTTTGATTAAATTTTCGATATTTTTAGTGATTTTTAGGTGGAAAATGCATTTTTTGATGGTTTTTAGTGTAAAAATGAAGTTATAATAGTTGAAAAACGATAAAAATGAGTTTTTTCACTTTTTCATAAAATATACTGTAATTTTTGTGAAATTTTTCGGAGCATGCGCCTTTAAACCTACAGTACCCATTTACTCGAATTTTCTGCGATTTTCATTGATTTTTCACGTGTTTCGTGTGGTTTTTCGTGGAAAAATCGAATTTTTCATTGATTTTCGTGTAGAAAAACGTGTTTTTTTGGTTTTATATAGGGGAAAATGAAGAAATTTTAATACTTTTCGCAGAATCTCACCGTTTTTTTGTTTTTCTCCATTTTTTCTCGAATTTTTTATGTTTCTATATCGTTTTCTTCGCATTTTTCCCTTAAAAACCTCTGAAAATCTCTGAAAAGCACTAAAAATTCCAGAATGTCCGAACTAAAAGAACCAAAAGTCGAAGAGACCACCGACGACTACCGTGACGCCTTCAACCATGAAGACGTCGTCGCAGAATCTTCTGAAAATCCAGAAAATCCGAATCCATCGGATCCGAAAGCTCCGGCGTGGTTTCCCTCGTCGAAAGGGCGATCCATTGTGTGGGAACACATCACATGGGTGCCTCAGAGCCAACGGGCGGCTTGTAACTATTGTCCCGCGGAATTTCAGATCAAGGGTAGGTCAAATGTCTGAAAAATCGATAAGAATTTAGAAAAAATGGAAAAAATCCGGAAAAACCCGGAAAAAACCAACAAAAACGAAGAAAAACGAAGAAAAACGGTGAAATTTGGACGAAATTGGACGATTTTGGACATCCGGACATCACAAGACACACAGACAGACAGACAGACAGAAAAATCAAAAAATTTAAGAAAAATCGATAAATTTGAAAAATTTTCCCGTCCGGCGAGATGGTCAAGGTAGACAATGGTAGTAGACCGACCAGGGTTCGAGTCCGCTCGGTGGCAAATACTTTTTTCCTTTTTTTCTTGATTTTTTGAGATTTTTCCTACTATACCTACCTTTCCTGTCTTACAAAAAAAAAACAAAAAAATTCAAAAAAAAAATTTTCCAAAATGTTTTTCTGAAAGTCTTCCAGGCGGAACGTCTGCTCTTCTCCGTCACCTCAAAACCATACACCCCGCCGCTATCAATTTCGATCCCGATAATCCGCCGCCAATTATTCGGCGGAAAAAACGGAAAATGATGGAAGGTATGTCAAAAGTTCGATAGAGCGCGCTTGCATCGTTACTCGAAAATTGAAGAAGTTCGGTGGAGCGCGCTTACATTTTTACTCGAGACATGTGAATTTTGTGCGGTGGAGCGCATTTGCATATTCGGAAGTTTTGAATTTTCGAAAACTCAATAATATTTGCAGACTACACAATAGTCACTGAGGACACCAAATCGTATATGGATAACTTGTTGGAGCAGTTTTTGCAGGATGATACAGGTAGGTGGCTAAGCAGCTACCAAAAAAAAAGAGAAAATGGAGCGGCTTAGGTAGTTTTGGCGCTGCTTAGCTTGCTAACTAAGCAGCTAAGCAGCTACCAGTAGCATGTCCGAAGTGTCAGGAGCTGCTTAGCTACTCTTTGCGCTGCTTAGATGATTTTGGCGCTGCTTAGACACACAGACAGTCAGAAAATTCAAAAAAATTGAGAAAAATCGATCGATTTTGAGAATTTTCCGGTCCGGCGAGTAGGTTAAGGTAGACAGTGATAGTAGAACGACCGGGGTTCGAGTCCCCCCGGTGGCAAAAACTTTTTATTTTCTTTTTTGTTGACTTTTTTGGAATTTTTCGTATTTCCGGGCGCACAGACTGCCATAAAATTTTGAAAATTTGAGAAAAATCGATTGATTTTGTGAATTTTTCCATCCGGCGAGTAGGTTCGGTGGTCAAGGTAGACAGTGGTAGTAGAACGACCAGGGTTCGAGTCCCCCCGGTGGCAAAAACTTTTTTTTTCTTTTTTGTTGACTTTTTTGGAATTTTTAGCAAGTTTTGACGCTGCTTAACTCAAAAGTCAATAATTTTTTCAATTTTTTCAGTGCAACGTATCCATCCGGGACCATCGACCTCCCCATCACCTGCTCCCATCCTCCACACCCAACCAGCCGCTCAACCTCAATCTCGGGCGGATTCGGAAATCGACGAGGTGATCAGAAGTCTCAAAAAAGTTAGTATATGTATATGTTATGCTGAAATTTTCAGAAAAATTTTTTCAACAAAAAAATTTTTTTTTCAAATTTTGTTTCCAGGAAACCGCTCAAAACGGACAGCCAGTGTCGGAACAACAACCCGATCAGGACCTTCGAAAACTGTTGGGAATGGACGATCGACAGTGTGAGGAGGTGATTGCGACGGTGTCCACGGGGGGCGGGGCCACCAATGGAGGGGCGGAGCCTATTCAGCAGCAACAGCAGCAGATTATGATGAATCCGGATGAGGAGGTTGGTTTAGCGAAAAATCGATAATTTTTAAAAATTCAAAAAAAATTTTGAAATCGAAAATTTTTTTCGAATTTTTTCCCCAAAAAATGTTTTTTATTGAAAAGTGGGCGTGGCTTAGTGGAGAAATGGGCGGAGCCTACCTAAATTATCGACTTTTTTGTAGAAACAAGTCACTTCGAGTTCTGGAAGTGCGAAAAAACGAAAAATGGAAGAGGCGTTGATGATGAAGCCGATGGAAATGTCGCCAGGATTGAATAGTGGAAAATGTGAGTGGACATCCGGACACACAGACACACAGACAGAGAGAAAATTCGAAAAATTTGAGAAAAATCTATCGATTTTAAGAATTTTCTCATCCGGCGAGAAGGTTGAGGTAGACACTGGTAGTAGAACGACCGGGGTTCGAGTCCGCTCGGTGGCAAAAACTTTTTTTTCTTTTTTTTAATGATTTTTTGCATTTTCCGGATTATCGAGCACACAAACTGCCAAAAATTCAAAAAATTTGAGCAAAATTGATCGATTCTGAGAACTTTCCCATCCGGCGAGATGGTTAGGTAGACATCGGTAGTAGAACGACCGGGGTTCGAGTCCACCCGGTGGCAAAAACTTTTTTCTTTTTTTTTATTGGTTTTTTGGAATTTATTTGGCATTTTCAGCAGAATAATTGAAAAAAATCAAAAAATTTCATATTTTTTCAGTCCCGATGTCGATTCTGTCTGCAATCCGCCGCCCACCACCACCACCACATCATCAACTTCCACATCATCTTCCCCACCACCAAAATCTCTTTTCCACCGCCACGTCATCACCACCTACAGTACTCCCACCTACCGTACTCCTCAACCAGCCGATGATCCCACAAGGAGGTGTCCCGGCGATCCCGGCGAAGTACAACGCACATGCGGTGCAAATTTTGGATTTCGAGGCGAAAGTGTTGTATAATCAGTCGTTGCACTCGACTATTGCTAGGGTACGGTTTTTTTCAATTTTTCTCAAAAATTTTGAATTTGGCGCCAAAAAATCAACTTTAAATTTTTGGCGCCAAATTCAAAATTTTTGTGAAAAGTTCAAATTTTTAAAACTTTCTTTCAGGAAGACGCGATGTGCACCTACTACCGTATGAAGTCTCGAAAAATGGAATTGGAGATCAAAAAGTTGGAACGAGAGCTCGGCGAAGAGCAGGACGATCCACAGGATGAATAATTTTTTCAAAAATTCCAAAAAAATTTTTCCCGCCAAAAATGTTTTCCACATGTATTACTGTAATTGTATGATTTTTACTTGTATGCTTTTTTTCTCCGTCTTCTACTTGTCATATACCCATTTTCAGCCCAGTTTGCTCTTTCATAAGCCCCGCCCCCCTCAAGCTCCGCCCCCTATTAGGATATACCACTTTAAATGCATATCAGTGTTGATTTATGTGATTTTCGTGTGATAATTGAAGAAAGAATGATTTGGAGACATCCGGACACACAGACAGACAGAGAAACTTCAACGGAAAAGGGATTACCCTCCCCTTTGAAGTTGCCGACAAAAGGGTAAAGGGTTAAAATGTAATTGATGAGGAGGAGGGGGGACCGCCCGTCTTCTCTCTAGGAGATTATTATCAAAAAGAGGCAGAAGATGTTATTATTAGTTCAGAAGTCTAGACGTCTTCTGAATTCTGAGGTTTTTTTTTATTTGAAAATTTTTTATTTCGAGATTTTTATTTTTCTTAGATAACCCACTCAATTTCCAACATTTTAAGCTAAAAACCATCGCTAACCGATAAAAATTTAGGAAGTTATGGATTTTCGAAACTTTTCGAAAATCATATTTTACAAATTTACGGCTGTAACTCGGTTGGTTTCGAAGTAGGATTTCTGAAAATTATATTTTTGGAATCAGGAGATCAAGGCGGTTTGAATGAGCATAATCATGAATTGATGGTGGCCTAGAAAACCAAAGTTAGGCCACCAACTTCAAATGCGTGTAACTTTGCTCAAAATTGATATTTTTGAAATCTGGAAAGTCTCTCGGTGCATTTTTTCAGTGTACGTGGCCTAGGAATCCAAATTTTGCAAAACCTAGGTCACCGGTCCCCAGATGGAAAAAGAGGGGTACTGTAGCATGGGTACTGTACCCCTAGATTGGGGTAGAAGTGTCGTAGGATCGGTTTCTCAGGGATTGGGCTACTGCACCTCTGGACTCACAGACACACAGACAGTCAGAAAATGCCAAAAATTCCAAAAATTTGAGCAAAATCGATCGATTTTGAGAATTCCCCGTCCGGCGAGAAGGTTAAGTAGACAGTGGTAGTAGACCGACCAGGGTTCGATTCCGCTACGTGGCAAAAACTTTTTTCTCTTTTTTTTCTTGATTTTTCGAATTTTCCGGATTTCCGGGCACACGAACTGCCAGAAAATTCAAAAAATTTGAGAAAAATCGATCGATTTTGAGAATTTTCCCATCCGGCGAGAAGGTAAGGTAGACAGTGGTAGTAGACCGACCAGGGTTCGAGTCCACTTGGTGGCAAGAACTTTTTTTCTTTTTTTTCTTCATTTTTTGGCATTTTCAGCAGAAAGACAACACTTTTCAGCTTGTCCCCGTCCGTTTCTATTTTTATAACCACGTATATTGCAACAATTATTCTCTTTGTCGGCATCATCCATCCGTTCCTCACAAAAAATTGACCCAAAACTTTTATTTAAGTCTCGTCGCGGTGTCTCGTTTTTGAAGTATTTTTTCTATTTCTCTTCTTTGAAGTTGACCGACTGAGAAGTCTAAGGGGCTTTAGATTTTTAGGGAATTAAGTTTATGTCTCCTCCCCCTCTGTGTGCATGTGTGTGTGTGTGGTCGAGAATCAAATTGGCGGCATTTCTCTTTTGATCTTTTCTTTTTACTCTTCCCAACACCGACAACAATATGACACCAGATGAAAGGGTTTCATTTTTCATTTTTGTATTAATTTTTGTATTTTTTATTGAATTTTTGAATTTTTTTTCTCCCAAAATTTCGGTCTCAGTCGGTGTCTCCCACTGTCTGGATGTCCTTGGAAAAACGCAAAAAATCAAGAAAAAAAAAGAAAAACGATTTTGCCACCGAGCGGACTCGAACCCTGGTCGTTCTATTACCACTGTCTACCTAACCTTCTCGCCAGATGAGAAATTTCTCAAAATCGATCAATTATGCTCAAATTTTTCGAATTTTCTGGCAGTTCGTGTGCCCAAAAATCCGGAAAATTCAAAAAATCAAGAGAAAAAAAGAAAAAAAGAGTTTTTGCCACAGGGCGGACTCGAACCCTGGTCGTTCTACTATCACTGTCTACCTTGACCACCGAACCTTCTCGCCGGACGGAAAACTTCTCAAAATCGATCAATTTTTCTCGATTTTTTGAATTTTTTGAATTTTCCGGTTGTCTGTATACGTTTTGTGAATAACCTATTTTATTCCAACCAATTCGAGACAAAAATCAAAGAGTTACAGATTTTCGAAAATTTTCGAAAATCAAGATTTCACTGTATCTCACCTAATTTCGTGGTAAGACCCATGAAACTTATGTTTTTGGAATCAGCAAATCAAGACGGTTCGAACGAGTATAATCATGCCACACTTTAAAATTTTTCTTAAAAATTGTTTTTTCGTGGTACCGCCCATTTTTTTTTTCATTTTTCAGCTCTTTTTGATTTATCTCAATTCCAGAATGCTTGCCTTCCTCTATTTCGTACAAATGCTTATAAACCTTCCAAAGATGTTGGTGCTCAGCTGGAATAATATGGTAGGTCACAAAATTTTTTTCTGAATTTTCAGCATTAAACATTTTTGTTCCAGATATTCCCACCATCCGACTCCACTCAACACTTCCGGATATCTACAGTATCCCCAAGCCTCTGGATGACGTCATCTGACATCACCACCACCTACCGTACCCTCAACCTATCAATTTGCCACGTCGCAATTCAAGTGGCCACGTGGCGCATTGATGACGTCATAGTGGAAGGGACCAGTTGTAGTCGAATACTGAAAATCGATAATCGAGGACAACGGGTTACTGTAGACATATTAAAGGCGCAAGGAGAAATTCAGAGGATATCGGAGGTGGTGAAGGCGGACAGAAAGTTCTGGATGGTGGCGATTGGAGACTCATTTTCGTCAGGACAAGGGAATCCGGATAAGGAAATCGAAAATGGGAAGAAACCAGAGTGGATGGATGGTAGGTACAGTAGAAAACCAAAAAAATGCCAAAAAAAAAAGAAAAAAAAGGTGTTTGCCACCAGGCGGACTCGAACCCTGGTCGTTTTACTACCAGTGTCTACCTTGCGAAAATTCTCAAAATCGATCACTTTTTCACAATTTTTTTTGGATTTTCTGGCAGTTTGTGTGCCAGGAAACCGGAAAATTCAAAAAAAAAATCAAGAAAAAAAAGAAAAAAAGTTTTTGCCACCGTGCGGACTCGAACCCCGGTCGTTCTACTACCGATGTCTACCTTACCTTCTCGCCGGATGGAAAAACTCTCAAAATCGATCGATTTTTCTCAGATTTTTTTGAATTTTTTGAATTTTCGGATTCAAACTACAGTAACCCATTCCAGAACCGTGCTACCGATCGACCAAAGCCTTCCCCTACCTCATCTCCCGCCACACGCCCAACTCGGCCCTCTCCTTCCTCTCGTGCTCCGGATCCACCGTCGAGAACTCCATCATTTCGAAAAATGGACAACTGGAACATCTTCAACGTTTGATCACGGCTCACGGAGCACCGCCCGACTTGCTATTTTTGACGATTGGAGGGAATGATATTGGGTTCACTGATGTCATTTCATTGATACAAAGGGACTCGAAAATCAGTGATAAATTTGATATGAGGTGAGATTTTTTTTGGTTTTTTATAAAAACTTTTTATATGAAAATGTAGCTGAAAATGAGAGAAATATGGTGCATTTTTCAGATTTAAAAAATACTGAAATTGAGCAAAGTTACAAGCGTTTGAAGTTGGTGGCCGAACTTTGGTTTTCTAGGCCACCAACTTCAAACCTTCATAACTCTGCTAAAAACTGATCAAATTGAGCTTTGAAAACAGTTTTGAGCTCGTGAGAACTTCTAGAATAAGCTGACAAAATTTTGTACCGGTGGCCTAACTTTTGCAAAATTTGGATTTCTAGGCCACCAACTTTCAACCTTCATAACTCTGCTGGAAACTGAACAATTCGAGTTTTGAAAGCAGTTTTAAGCTCGGGAGAACTTCTAGAATAAGCTGACATAGTTTTTGGACCAGTGGCCTAACTTTTGCAAAATTTGGATTTCTAGGCCACCAACTTCAAACCTCCATAACTCTGCTGGAAATAGATCAATTTAAGTTTTGGAACCAGTTTTGAGCTCAGCAAAACTTGTAGAACCTTCCGACCGAATTTTGGACAAGTGGCCTAACTTTTGCAAAATTTGGATTTCTAGGCCACCAACTTCAAGCCTTCGTAACTTTGCTATAAATGAAGATTTTTGAAAAATTAATTTGAAAATGGATGTCTTGGTGGCCTAACTTTGGTTTCCTAGGCCATCTTCTAGCTTCCAGATTCTTCTTCGTCTCCCACCAAATCGATCGTGTCGCCTGGAAACTCAAAGAGATGAACATTTCCCGTGTAGTCCTTTTGGACTACTATGACGTCACCAAAAATGAAAAAGGAGAAGTGGACGGGTCGTGTGGAGCATTTGGACAGGTAGTGATGGGTTACTGTAGGGTTACTGTACTTAGGATCGGTCTAGGATCGGCCTAGAATCGGCCTAGGATCGGGTTACTGTACTTAGGATCAGTCTAGGTTCGGTCCAGGATCGGATTTATGTATCTAGGATCGGTCTAGGATAGGGTTACTGTAGTTCTCCTGGATTGCTGTACTCTTTCAGGTATCCCTACCAAACCTCCAACTCGCGGATCGTAAAATTTTGCAACGTCTAAACTCTCTGCTCCGCCGAAAAGCGGCGGAGCACCGATGGATTACTGTAGACACCACGGACATCTTCAGGACACGTGGCATCTGTTCAAGTAGGAGTCTGATACGGTAGGTACCTAAAAAAGGATGCAGGTACAGTAACCCATTTAACAGGTCCCGCAACGAATCGATGATGCTGCAGGGCAACGAGTACGGTAGCTTTCATCCGAACGAGGAGGCGCATCGACTGATTGCAGAGAGGATTGTGAAGACGTTGGAGTTATAAAAGTCATGAAAATTTTTTTGATCTCATGTGTGTCATACTGTAGATCTCAATTGAATAAAAGTATATTTTATGATGTACCAAATGGTGTTTTCAGATTTCAAAAATATCAATTTTGAACGAAGTTACAAGCGTTCAAAGTTGGTGGCCTAGAAATCCAAAAATTGGATTTCTAGGCCACAAATTTATACGGAAAATGTAGCTGAAAATGTGAGAAATATGATGCATTTTTCAGATTTTAAAAATATTAAAATTGAACAAAGTTACAAGAGTTTGAAGTTGATGGCCTAACTTTGGATTTCTAGGCCATCAACTTTAAACCTTCATAACTCGGCTGGAAACTGATCAATATGAGTTTTGAAAGCGGTTTTGAGTTTGGCTAAACTTATAGAATAAACTGACAAAGTTATGCACCGGTGGCCTAACTTTTGCAAAATTCGGATTTCTAGGCCACCAACATTAACCCTTCATAACTTGCCTTGAAACTGATCAATTTGAGTTTTGGAAGCAATTTTGAGCTCAGGATGATTTGTAGAATTCAGTGACAAAATTTTGCACCGGTGGCCTTATGTTTGCAAAAATTGGATTTCTAGGCCACCAACTTCAAACCTTCATAACTCGTCTGGAAACGGATCAACTTGAGTTCAGCCCGGGAGAACCAGTGGAATAAGCTGACAAAATTTTGTACCAGTGGCCTAACTTTTGCAAAATTTGGATTTCTAGGCCATGTTAGCTCAGTTACCCTCAAAAATGCAGTTTTGAACAAAGTTACAACCGTTTGAAGTTCGAGGCCCAGAAAAAATTGGAATTCTAGGTCACCAACTTAAATCCAAAACACAGATCAAATATTTATTGGTTTCCTCTTAATCTCCGATCCGCTAAACCCACTAATTTCCATAATTAATATCGCCGGTCCATTCTTCTAGAATCCTCAAAAATATCCAGTTAGACCGCCCTACAGTAGATCAGAGATCCAATAAAAAGCGTCAGTGAGAAGAAAAGAAAGTAACAAATTGAGCGAGTGGACACAATGAAAGGTAATTATAGAATACCGCTGGAGAAGGGTGACGGGATGAGGTTTGTTGCGTAAGCCTCCAAAATATCAAAAGATTCTGGAAGAGACACGGGGAAACCGGAAGACTAGTCAGATGACGTGAGGAAATATATGGTCGTTTCAAACTCAACATTATGAGCTGAAAAATATACCAAAATGTAGATCTCGACGAGTTCTATGTCTGTGACATACTGACGGTTTGCCGTTAATATGCTGAACTAGGAAGGTTTTGCCTTTTTAATACGTTCATGTCTTGTAAATCAAGACTAAGAATGTCACAAAGAGAAAAAAACACTATATTTCAGAACATTAGATGAAAGTTAGCAATTTTAGTGGGGAAAACCACAATTTAAAATTTGAGACCGTTTTGGACCTCTGCTTTCGAACACACATCTTGACACAATAAATAATATGAAACGAGGTGACTACCCATAGTTCGCAATAATTCAAAGATGGTAGGTACAGTAGGAACAAATATCGAGAAAATGCCAAAAAACTAAAAAAAAAAAAAAAAAAATAGTTTTTGCCACGGACTCGAACCCCGGTCGTTCTACTACCGATGTCTACCATGATCTCGCCGGATGGGACAGTTCTCAAAATCGATCGATTTTTCTCAAATTTTTTGAATTTTCTGGCAGTTCGTGTGCCCGGAAATCCGGAAAATTCGAAAAATCAAGAAAAAAAAGAAAAAAAAGTTTTTGCCACCGGGCGGACTCGATCTCCGGTCGTTCTACTAACACTGTCTACCACATCTTCTCGCCGGCCCGGAAACTTCTCAAAATCAATCGATTTTGCTCACATTTTTTAAAAAAAAATTTTTGAATTTTCTGACTGTCTGTGTGTCTATGAGTTCGGGTGTTCCGGCCATATTGTAAAAAGAGTAAAACTATCATTCGAGCATTAAAAATACTGCTCATTTGATACCAGTGCACATATAAATGCTGCTGAACGGAAGTCGTAAGTGGTTCAAAAATCACAGTAACTCGCTTGCCCTACATGACTGAAACTGAAAGAAAGTTAAAGCTTGGAAGTTTTAAATACCAGGAATTATCGGAAAGACCGTCCGTACAAAAAAGTGGTCCACTAAAAAATTGTAGCCCAATACTTCATTTACCAGAAAAATGCGATTTCAACTCGATAGGACTTGCCGTCGGTATTGTTACAGACCCGATTTCGCTTACTTAAATGAAGCTATAACTTTCTTATGACCGCCCGTACAAAAACGTTGTCAACTACAAAAATGAAGCTCTAGGTTTAATCTACATGCTCATATAAAAAATGGGATCGTTGACTAATACAGCGATCTCAAAATCTCCTCTACAGTACCTCTCAAACTACAAAGACTACAAAGAAACAACTGTGTCTTGGTTCTTCTTGGAAATGCCTATCTTTAAGCCGTTCAAACCGTTCAAACCGCTATTCTTGTATTCCAAATGAAAAAATATAAAACGGTCTAATCTTTGTCCTTATTCTTTAAAACACCCCCGCAAACATTTTTTTCTAAATTCCATTGAATAGAGAATCAGCAGAATATTTCATTTCCGATTCTTCTGAAGAGGTCTCCAATATAATTGTTGCATTTTCCGAAAGAAGGCGAAGAAAGAGATTTGTTTATTAGATAATATGAAGTGAGATGCGCCAAAAAGGGGCGGGGCCTATTCGCACCGCCCGTTTCCTTTCCTAACGCCTCATATTCCAATTCCAATATACCAACGACCCGTTTTAAGAGACTCATTTTCATTTTTTTCGAAAATATTTTTTCTGCTTTTGACATGACAGTATACTACCGTACCCCCGTGACTACTTTGACCGTACTACTATTGCTACAGTACTCCTCTGCTACAGGTGAGACTCTATAATTGGGAAAGAAGAAATAAGTCAAGTGGTCGCCACTTGAACCTTTGGGTTTTCCTATTCGTTTTTTGACCGGCGGACAGAAAATTAGGGGAATACAAAGTTCGCGATGTTCTTCTGATTCTTTGAACCGCTTGTACGGGAATAAGGAATTGAATTCACTTTTCCCAAAAAAATTCAAAAAGTTCCGGTTGTTTTAAGCTAAAAATCAAGAGAAATGGTTGGAAAATTAGCGAGTTATGGATTTTCGAAACTTTTCGAAACTTTTCGAAAATTATTATGGACCATAACTCATCAGATTTTACTCAAAATTCAATGAAAATGACATTTTGGAAATCAGCATGACAATACGCTTTGAATGAGTATAATCATGCCACCAAAAAAATACGTACGAAAAAATTTCGTGGTGAGACCCAAATTTTTTTTTTAATCGAAAAAAAAAAATTCAGAACCTAGCCATGATTATACTCATTTGAAAGCTTATTTTTTGCTGATTTCAAAAAATTAAGTTTTATGGGTCTCGACGCGAAAATGACTGACTTATGGTAGTTTAAAGTTTTTCTGGTTTTCGTAATTTTTCGAAAATCTCTAACTTTTTGATTTTTCGACGTATCTCAGTCATTTTTGGCTAGAACTGTCTGGAACAGCCTGTGTTAGTTAGGAAAGGTTAAAAAAATGAAAACAAAGACATCCGGACACACAGACAGAGGCACAGACATCCAACAACAATTTTCAGATCTAAAATGTGTTGATGGGAATCGACCGCTTCTCGATGAAAACTTGCAACTTTTTTCGTGTCAACGAGGATGTCCAGACACTTTTTATTGTGAAAATCAGGTAAGAATTGCTGGAAAAATGCTGAAAATGCTGAAAATCAAAGAATGATTTTCAAATTGTCACAGCATGTTCCAGAAAAATCCCAGCTCTCTGAAATTATCACCACTAATAGAGAATTTTGTGGGCTTTCCGATGGTGCTTACAGATTTTCTCTATGTCAATTCTAGACTGTGTTCCAATCATTTGAATTTCAGCACTGCTGCCCCAACACAACGGCCATCACCGCCCAGCTGCCTTCCCTTGAGGTGAGTCTCCCACTTTTCCCGCACTCTCCTCTATGCCCTCGCCGCCACCCTCCTTTGTCCTCCCATGTGGTCTAGTGGTTAGGATTCGTGGTTTTCACCCACGCGGCCCGGGTTCGATTCCCGGCATGGGAAGTTTCATTTTTTCTTTTTTGATTTTGGTTCCTATGAAAAATTATCGATTATTCTTGCAGTCCCATGGTGCTCGTGGCAAGAAAAACATAGATTTTCAATTGGAGAGTTCCGCAGAGTTCGAGAGGACCATGTCGTGTGAACGGTTTCCTTATAAGTGGGTTTTTAATTTTAAAAATAGGAAACTTTTTAAAAAATTCAAATTTTTTAAAGAATTTCCTGCAAAAACAGCACAACGTCCCAACCGCTAGCCAAATGGTACTTTGATCTACAAACCCTTTCATGCGAGATGTATCCATTTGGAATGTGTGAGGACGATCCATTGGATAAGCTGGCTCTCCGGACCCGGACGGAGTGTGAGGAGAGATGTGACGTGGCAAAAGTCAAGGAGGCGTTGGGAGACACTTTCTTTATTGATAAGTTGAAGGAGAACTCGTTGACCGAAAATACTGAAAATATTGAAAAGAAGGCGCCGATTGGATTGCCGAGGGGAGTGAATGGTGAGTGTGCTTGGCAGCGGTTTTCCATTTCTAGAAATTGTTAGAACTTAAATTTGTTTACACAGTGCAATAGACCAATAAATTCTGCATTCTTTAAGCCAAAAATCATTAAAAATGATTGAAAACTGACAAAGTTACAAAAGTTTGAAAATTTGAAAACATTTGAAAAATGATTTTTTTCCCAAGTTTTGAAATGTTTTTGGGAATTATTTTTTGTCTAAACTCAATGAATTTTGTAATTTTCGAGCAGTGCTAAAAATTCCGCGTATTTTAAGCTAAAAATCAAGAAAAATGGCTAAAAACTAACAGAGTTACAAAAGTTTGAATTTTCTAAAATTTTTCAAAAAGAATGATTTTTCTTCCAACTGTTAAAATGTTTTTGATTACTTAATTTTGTCTGAAATTAAAGACATTTATAATTTCAAAAAGTGCTGAAAATTCCGCGTATTTTAAGCTAAAAACCATCAAAAACGATGAAAAACTGACAAAGTTACAAAAGTTTGAAAATTGCAAAAAGTTTTGAAAAATTGATTTTTTCTTCAAAATTATCTACCTAACTTTAAAATTTTTTAGCAAGTAGAACATGTAAGTAATATACATTCAAATAGCTCTAAAAATTTGTCATTTTTTGAAATAAAAATCAGTTGAATACCTGTAAAACTGACCAAGTTAGGGAAGCGCAAAAATCCAAAAAAATATTTTTTTGAACGTTTTTTTCCAAAACTTTCAAATTGCAATTCTTCACTCTGATTATTTCAAACAAAATTAAAATTTAGATTTTCTGATAGAATGAAAAATTCTGCACATTTTTAACCTACAAACACTGGTTTACCTTGAAAACTGACAAAGTTACAGCCATTGGAAAAAAAATTCCAAAAAAATATAAAAATTTTTTTTCAAAAGTTTCCCAAACCTCTAAATTCATCCAAATCCTGTCAAAATTACATTTTCTGAATCCTCTCAACCTCCTCTACTCCTTTTTTTGATTTCCAGGTTCCCAAATAGCCATTGATGATGTCATCCAGGAGTCGAAACACATCAGAGGCCGCCCGTTTGCCATCGAGCCCCCAACCGACCTCCTTCACGTAATCCACGTGAAATCCGACAGTCATAAAATAGAAATCGACGAGAATCAATTACTGACGACTACTGTAGATGAGACTACTGTAGTGCCTACAGTAACCTCAGACGTGTTGGAAATTCTGGGGGAAGTGGTGAACGATGATGGAGGAGGAGAAGGGTCCGGACATATATCTGTGACGATTTCTGAAGAGACAAAAGATTCTGAAGAGTCTAATACTGTGGAGGACTCTTCTGAATCTCTGGGACCCAAAAATCCTGAAAAAAGTTCGAAAATCCAGGAAGAACCCGGAATAATCGAGAAACAACAGAGGAAGAAGAGTGTGAAATCGATGGAGGACAGTTTTGAGCGATTTTATCAGAGGAATAAGGGTAAGATAAAGTAAAAATTAAAAAAAACTGAATATAGAAAAGATTAAAAATTTTTCAAGCTAAAAATCTAAAGAAACAGTTGAAAATTGACTGAAATACAACAATCTGAAAAAAATCGGGGTGTTGACATTAGAGCGCGTTTTCTACCAAACTTTAAAATTAAAAATGTTAAAACTTGTTATATTCTAATAGAGCTCAAAATTCTTTATTTTTTGATATAAAAATCGATAAAAAATGTTGAAAATTAGCTGAGATACTAATGGTTGAAGATGGAAGCAACTGAATCGATTGAATGTTGTCAATAGAGCGCTTTTACTGACCTTACTCCATTTATTTAAACATTCAAAATTGTGCTCAACGTGGAGATCAATAAATTTCCCGCATTTTGAGCTAAAATTCATTAAAAAATCTTCAAAATTGAAAAAGATACTAGAATTTGAAAAAAAATTCAAAGTTTTTTTCAATTTTTTTTTCAACTTTGCTCAAAATTTTTATTTTGGATAACAATGTGTAAAGATTATTGAAAACTAAAATTACAAAATTTTGCGGTTATTTTAAGCTAAAAACCACTTCAGTACACTCAAAACTCACAAAGTTACATCATTTTCAAAATTTAAAAAAAATTTAAAAAAAAATTTTTAAACCAAATTTCAAAACCTTATAACTTTACTACTTTCAGCTCAAATTTTGAGATTTTTATTTCAAAAGAACCGCCAGAACCTCAGCTTTCAAACCATATAAAATATTTTTAAAAATTCCCAGAATCTGTCTCCTGCTCCGCCACCGCCTACCGTCTCCTCTGCTCCACCGGCGCTCCCACTCAATTCGTGTATCGATGGGAGAAAGTGGGCGGAGTCTGTCAGTCGTTCCCATATGGATATTGTTTGGTTGGTGGTTAATTAATTAAATACAGTAACCTAATTAATAAATAATTTTTTCAGCACGAGAAGAACGTACCGCACCCGAGGACCCGTGCAGAGTGTGAGCAGTTTTGTGATTAAATTTTTTTGTTTAACTTTGAGTAATTAATTTTGTGTTCTAGGTAATTATATAAGCTTTAATTTATTAATTTATGTTTTATTTAAGAAAGAATGAATTCCGGACTAACTAAATTTTTTTTGAAAAAAGTACAAAAAATGGACAATTTTTTCGAATTTTAAATGTTTTCTAACTTCTCCAATTTTTAACATTTTAAGCCGATTTTTATCTCAAAAAACTGGAAATGTTTCTGACTTCAATTCAAGTTGACAATCAATAAAATTGGCTCAAAATTGACAAAGTTACAAGTGTTTGAAAATGTCAAAAAATTTCAAAGTAAAATTTTCGTTTTGATTATTGAAACTTTTTGAACTTCACCAGTTTTATTATTTTCAGCCGATTTAAAATTTAATATAGAGTTAATGTTTTTGGCTCTCATTTAAGCTAAAAATCATCAAAACCATAAAAAACTGACAAATTTAGAAGTGTTTAAAAATGTCTAAAAATTGCAAAAAACTTTTTTTTAAATTTTTTAAAACTTTCCAAACTGAATCAATTCTTAACATTTCTAGCCAATTTTTATCTCAAAAAACTGCAAATGTTTTTGGCTTCAATTTCAGCTTAAAATCCATAAAAATGGTCAAAAACTGTCAAAGTTAGAAGTGTTTGAAAGTGTCAAAAAATTCAAAAAATTTTTTTTTTTACTTTTTTAAAACTGTTCTAACTATACCAATTTTCAACATTTTCAGCCGATTTTTAGCTCGAAAATTGCAATTTTTATTCTATATTTATGGTTTATATAAAAAATTAATTCCGGACTAACTAAAAATTTATTTTTGAAAAAAAGAAAAATTGGGCAATTTGAAATTGAGAGAGAGAGACAAATGATGGGAAACCAGAGAGCACAGAGAAAATCAATAAAATCAATAATAAGGATGACCGTACTCGGAGCCAGATTCACGTGATCCGTAGCTGTTCTTTTCCGCCTGATTCTTCCATCCCTCGTCGTGTCCGTGCTTCGCGTATCCTCCCTGCTTCGCGCCGTACTTTCCGACGTCGTACTTGTCGTGGTGCTTCTTGTGAGAGCCGTCTTCCTGGAATTTGGAAATTTAAGAAAATTGGGAAAATATGAAAAAATTGGAGCATTTTGAGCTATTTTGGGGCAATTTTGGGCAGAATTGAGCAATTTTTAGTGAGGTTTAAAATTTTCGAACGAAAAAATTTTTGAATTTTTTTTCGATTATTTCAAAATATAAGGAATTGATGCCTTTAGTAGTTTATGATACTAACTAGTAAATTGTAGACCATAAAATTTTGCATCGATTACCACAAAAAAATGTAAAAAATATTGAAAACTCACAGAGTTATGAAGGTTTGAATTTTTGAGTAAAATAATTATCATTGGAGCGCATTTTCTACACCAAGATGTAATCAGATCAAAAAGTTGTCATTTGTTAAGTTTTAGATCATTAAATTCTGCATCGATTAACACAAAAAAAATGTTAAAAATATTGAAAACTGACAAAGTTATGAGAGTTTAACTTCCAAGGTTTTTGTATTTTTCAATATTTTTTGTTCGAAAAACAACCACGGCTACATTAACCCAATAACAACTAAATTGTCAGAAAACACCTCCCTAAACCGGTTTTTAATGAGGAATTCAAATTTTACATTTATTTTTCACAATTTCCCTACCTACCTTATCATAACTCGTGTACTTATCATCATGCCCCGCACCGGCGCCATCATAACCCTTCTTGAATCCATTATCCTCGTTGTGTGATGAATATTTGCTCTTGTGGTCGTCATGCTCATAACCATCAGATCCGTAATATCCTTTTTGGTACGATCCGTATGGTCCGGAGCCCGATGTGAAGTACGAGAACTTCTTTCCACCGTACGCGTCTGGAAGAGGAGAGTTGAGGGGTTAGGGGGGGACACAAAGGGTGAAAATGTTATAAATTAGATATTCATTGGTTTATTGGCTTCCATTTAAGTTAAAAATCAGTGAAAATGGTTGAAAACTGATTAAGTTACAATTGTTTGAAAATTTTTGAAAATTAAAAAAAACGTTTTTTCGAAATTTTTTGAATTTTTAAACTTTTCTAACTTTACCAACTTTCAACATTTTCAACCGACTGTATATTAAAAAACTAGAAATGTTTTAACCTTCAATTCGAGCTAAAACTAAATAGAAACGAGTAAAAGCTTACAAAGTTAGAAGTGTTTGAAAATTTCAAAAAATTCGAAAAAAACTTTTTTTCAAAATTTTCAAATTTTACCAATCCTTGATATTTTTAGCCGATTGATAGCTCAAAAACTGCAAATGTTTCTGGCTTCAATTCAAATTAAAAATCAATAAAAACGAGTAAAAACTGACAAAGTTACAAAGGTTTGAAATTTTATAATATTAGAAATATAAACGTTTTTTGAATTTTTAAACTTCTGTAACTTTATCAATTCTTTACATTTTTAACCAACTCATAGCTCAAACGATTCAATTTGTTTCTGGCTGTAATTTAATTTTAAAATCAACAAAAACCATCAAGAACTGACTAAATTACAGGTGTTTAAAAATGTTGAATAATTCGGAAAAAGTGGATTTTTTTGCATTTTAAAACTTTTCTGACTTTATCAATTTCTAACATTTCCAGCAGATTTTTAGCTCAAAAAGTTTTAAATGTTTATGGCTTCAATTTTAGCTAAAAATCGATAAAAGCGATCAAAAACTCACAAAGCTAGAAGTGTTTGAAATTTTTAAAAATTCGAAAAAAAAACATTGTTTTCTAAACTTTGAATATTCACAACTTAGCTAGTTTTTAACAATTTGAACAGATTTTTAACTCAAAAAGTAGACAATGTTTTTGGCTTTAATTTAAATTTAAAATCAATAAAAACTATTGAGAACTCACAAAGTTATGAATGTTTGAAAATTTCAAATTTCAAAAAAAAACTTTTTTTTGGGAATTTTGAACTTTCACAACTCATCCAATTTTCAACATTTTCAGCCGATTTTTAGCTTAAAACACAGCTAATTTTATGCTCTTCCACACCAACTATATTTCTTACCTCCATTCTTCTTCAACCCCTTCTCATGAGCCTCATCTCCATGTCCGTGCTCGTCGCCCTTCGCATAGTACTCTCCACCGCTCTTCTTCCCAGCCTCTCCATACTTTCCGTCGTAATGACCGTATGCTCCCTGCTCACTACCATAATCCGACATCCCGTTGCGACCACCGTAACCGGTTTGATCCGCTTCGTATCCTCCGTGTTTCTTGTCGAGTGCCTTGTGGTATCCACCGTACTTGTTGTAGTAGGCGGGCTCTGGCGCGTACCCGGCGGCGGCCATGAGTACGGAGGCGGCGGATAAGAGAAGCACACGACGGGTCATGGCTGAAAAGGTGGAAAATTGAAATAGGAGAAATTGGGGAAAAATTGGGAAAAAATTGAGGAAATTCGAGCAAAAACAATCAAAAATGAGAAGAAACTGACAAAAATGAAGTTTTTGAGGCAAGAGTCCATTAGAGCGCACTTACTGACTCAGGGTTTAATCTACGTGAAGAATGAATCAAAGATAAAATGTAGCCAATAAAAATGTCTATAATTAACTGTAAAAATCTTAAAAATCGGTCGAAAACTAGCTAAGATACATTCATATTTTGTGAGAGCAAGCAATTTAAAGGTTGAGTCTATTGGAGCGCATTTTCAGACTCAGGATTTGATATACGTAAAAAATGATTAACTGATGAAATGCAGCCATTAAAATTTACTATAATTATGTGTAAAAACCTTAAAAATTGGTCGAAAACTAGCTAAGATACATAGATTTTTAATGAGAGCTACCAATTTTACAGTAGTGTTCATTAGAGCGCACTTACTGACTCAGGGTTTAATCTACGTGAAGAATGAATCAAAGATAAAATGTAGCTAATAAAAATGTCTATAATTAACTGTGAAAATCTTAAAAATCGCTCGAAAACTAGCTAAGATACATTCATATTTTGTGAGAGCAAGCAGTTTGAAGGTTGAGTCTATTAGAGCGCCCTTACTGATTCAGGATTTGATCTACGTAAAAAGTGATTAACTGATGAAATGTAACAAATAAAATTTGCTATTCAATGAACATAATTTTGTGCAATAATTCTAAAAATTGACGGAATTACAGCAGTTTGAATATCAGAGACCTCTGAAAGTCTATATGTCTCCCTGTGAAAACTCCCTGTCTTATATACCACCTCGAAATCTTCGAATACCAGTTCACATTCACTTTTTTCTTGGTCCAATCGTCTTCCGGTTGACTTTTCAGAATGTCTGCGTCTCTCCATCCGATGTGATCTCTCCACTCTCTCCGTAGAAATGTACTATTCCCCCCCTTTCGTTTTTTGTCTTGTGAAGAATGAGAAAAGATTGTGGTATTATTATTCTATTATTACAAGAATAAGAGAATAAGAGACAAGAAAAAAGGCATAGACTATTATTATTTGTATTCATTCAGATGATTTTATGGGGTTGTTTGAGACATTATGCAGACTTTGACAAGGGAAAATGGAGAAAGTACTAATTTGGATAGGCATATTTTTGAAGGATGTGTTTGCAGCGTGATTAATTGTAAGCGGTGACGCTGAAATTATAAATAACCAAAAATTCCGGTAAAATTCTATGAAAAATGGGCTAAAATGAGCTCTTAACAGCAAAACAGGAGTAGTTATCATTAGAGCGCATTTTCTACCTTAAGAATTTATTGAATCAAAAAATGTTTGACTATAAAAATGTAGCTTAAGGCTTATGCATTAATTTGAAATAAAAATCATAAATTTTAAGCAAAAATTAATCAAGTTACAGAGTTTTCAAGTCATATGACGGCTCTGTAACGATAAACTTAGGGTAGTTATCATCAGAGTGCATTTTCACTTTTGAGAACATAAAAAATTGAAACACTATTAACTATAAATGTGTAGCTGAAGACATTTCCTACATTTTGGTATAAAAATTATAAATTTTAGGCGAAAATTAAAAAGTTACAGCGTTTTCAAGTTAGTTTTGACCAGATTGTCATTTGAGCGCATTTTCTACCTTAAGAACTCAATTGAGGCAGAATTAAGGAACGTGTTGGCTAGGTGGTAGCGCTGAAATTAAAAATAATTAAAAATCGGGGATTTTTAATTAAAAATCTGGTGAAATTCTATGAAAAATGGGCTGAAATGAGCTCTAAACAGCAAAACAGGAGTAGTTATCATTAGAGCGCATTTTCTACCTTAAGAAGTTTTTGGATCAAAAAATGTTTGACTATAAAAATGTAGCTGAAGACACTTCCAACATTTCGATATAAAAATCAATAAATTTAGGTTGAAAATATAGAAGTTACAGCGCCTCCGAGCCACAACAATCAATATTGAGTAGACTGTCATTAGAGCGCATTTTCTACCTTAAGAACTCAATTGAGGCAGAATTAAGGAACGTGTTGGCTAGGTGGTGACGCTGAAATTATGAATAATTGAAATCGGGGTTTTATAATTGAAAATCCGGTGAAACTCAATGAAAAATGAGCTAGAATGGGTTCTAAACAGCAAAACAGGAGTAGTTATCATTAGAGCGCATTTTCTACCTTAAGAATTGATTGGATCAAAAAATTATCAACTGAAAAAATGTAGCTGAAGACATTTCCTACATTTTGGTATAAAAACCCTAAATTTTAAACCAGAATTGAGGAAGTTACAGCGTTTCCAAGTTAAACTAGTCAATTTTGAACAGATTGTCATTAGAGCGCGTTTCCTACCTTAAGAACTTCATAAAGTAAAAAATTGTCAATTACAAAGTTGTAGCCCTTAAAATTTTTTACATTTCTCAATAAAAACCATAATTTTTGAGTAAAAACTCATAAAGTTACAATATTGAAAAAATTTCAAAAAAAATCTCAAAAATTTTTTTTCATACGTTTCCTTATCCTGCAAACACGCTCTACTGACATTTTTTCTTTTATTTTTGTCGCACTCACTATTTTTGGTCCTATCCGGTTTCAAAACGTCCCCTGAGCCCTAAAAATGACAAAAATAATTAATTTTAGACATGCAATATATTTTTTCAAAAAACAATTTTTTTGACCTACATTTTTTTCTCGATCCGTGTTGATCTACTGCCTCAGTTCTTTCAATTTCACTGTTTTCTCATCATTTTTTTCTCGGTTTTCTCATTTTTTGTGTGTTTCATTGGTGATTGTCTGGTTTTTTTTTCAGTGAGTGTCTTCTCGATTCTGAAGGCCAAAATTGAATTTTTTTCACTTTTTTCCCATTTTTTTGATGATTTTCTCTCCATTTTTCACCTTTTTTTCATTTAAAACCAACATTTTTTTTTATCATTTTTCTAGGACCGCCCCCTCCGCCTACCACCAGCCGGATCCTCTCCTCATCACCACAAAATGATCCATCTCAAATATCCCGACCTCTTCAAGTTTCGGCACGACTCGAAAATGGTAAGCATGGGGAAGAAATAAGGATAGAAAATTGTCAGTAGAGCGTGGTTGAAAAATTAAAAAGTTGGGAAAAAAATTTGAAATTTTTTTTCAATTTTTTAAAAAGGTTTGGTAACTTTTTGAGTTTTTACTCATTTTTGCTGGAAAATGCAAGAAATTTTAAGGGCTACAAAGTTGCTGTTGACTGTTTTCAATTTTATTGAGTTCCTGAGGTAGAAAATGCGCTCTAATGACAATATGCACAAATTTAACTGGCTTGACTTGAAGACGCTGTAACTTCTTGAATTTTGGCTCAAATTTGATAACTTTTATACCAAAATGTAGGAAATGTTTTTAGCTACATTTTATTAGTGGAAATGTTTTTGATCTAATAAGTTTTTAAAGTAGAAAATGCGCTCTAATGATAACTATCCACAATTTACTACAAGAGAGAAGGCTTACAACTTGAAAACGCTGTAACTTCTTTATTTGTTGTTCAAATTTATTGATTTTTAGCTCAAATTGTAGAAAATATCTTTAGGTACATTTTTGTAGTTGATAATTTTTTGATTCAATAAATTCTTAAAGTAGAAAATGCGCTCTAATGATAGCTATCCTCAATTTAGTAAAAGAGAGAAGGCTTAAAACTTGAAAATGCTGTAACTTTGTGAATTTTTGCTTAAAATTTATGATTTTTATACCAAAATGTAGGAAATGTCTTTAGCTACATTTCTATAACAAACAATTTGCTAGACTGTAATGTTATTCAAGTAGAAAGTGCGCCCTAATGATAACTTCCCCTAAATATTCAAAATAGACGGCATAGGTCAGGCTTACAACTTGAGCACTCCGTAACATTTTTATTTTCTGTTAAATTTTTGAGATTTTTAGCTCAAATTGTGGGAAATGTCTTTAGTTACATATTTTTAGTTGATATTTTTTGATCTGATGAGTTCTTAAGGAAGAAAATGCGCTCTAATGCTAACTACCCTAAATTTGCTGTTTAGAGCTCGTTTTAGCCAATTTTTCATAGAATTTAACCGGATTTTCAATTTTTTATAATTTCAGCGTCACCACCTAGCCAACACGTTCCTCTCCATCACATTCCTCGCCTCGATTCCATGGATGATTATGATTGTGCCAATCAGCTTGATTCTCGGCGGACTTCGTGCGATTTTCGGTCCAAAACCAGCTGAAAGAGCAGAAAAATTGGCGAAATCGATGGCAGACGACGACTCGGGAATCTCGGCGGAATCTGCGGATTCTGAGAATTCAGAAGCCGCCACGACGTCGACGACGTCACCGAATTCATCGGAGAATTCGGAAGACGAAAAGGAGGATCCACCACAGATTTTCGACTTCAAACTTGTCACCGTCAAACAAAAATATCTGGAATTCTCTGAAAATTTGGGTGTCTTGATCTCGGAATACGTGGCACGCCTTCAGAAGACCCCAGTCCTCGTCACCCTTCGTGACGTGGCGACACTGACAAATGTGACGTCATCGGCGGAGAATACTGCACGGATTCCGTATAAGAAGCGGAAAATGAAGGTGATGTTGATCCCGATCGAATCGATTTCTGAAATTCTGGAACATTCGAAAGAGTCGGACACATCGCCCGTTATGATCTACCTGCTAGAGGAGATGGAATCAATTGATTCTCTGACTGAAAATCGGAAATTTGTCAACGAGATCAAAGAGATTATGTCGGAGAATGGAGAGATGGAGACACTTGACAAGTCGACCAGCGAGTTTTTGATGATTAAGAAGGACGCCCTCGTTTGGGTCAATTCGGGATTCTAATTTTATTTGTGATTTTTGTGTATTTTTTTGAAAATGATACAGTAAGGTTCAACTGAAAATAAACTTTTTTGAGTAGGTGGATTTTTGGCGTTGGAGCGCAATTGCTTAGATCCTTTTCGATACGGAATCCGTGCAGTATTCTCCGCCGATGACGTCACATTCGTCAGTGTCGCCACGTCACGAAGGGTGGACTGGGGTCTTCTGAGAGGACTGGGGTCTTCTGAACACGTGCCACGTATTCCGAGATCAAGTCACCCAAATTTTCAGAGAATTCCAGATGTTTCTGTTTGACGGTGACCAGTTTGAAGTCGAAAATCTGTGGTGGATCCTCCTTCTCGCCTTCAGAATTCTCCGATGAATCCGGTGACGTCGTCGTCGTCGTGGCGGCTTCTGAATTGTCAGATTCCGTAGATTCCCAGCATCGAAGCCCAGCATCGATTTCACCTTGTTTTAAACAGAAAATGGTACAAATTCCGGCAAGACTGTCACAATCTATAGAATAGAATCGGAATAGAGAGGACCCCATCAATCAAGGAAAAAGAGGATAAGAGATGATGCTGATGATTTGTTTATAGAAATGAAATGTGATATTGTATAAACATAAACATAACCTGATGCCAAATAGTTCAAAAAACTTGGTAAAAATAGATTTTAATGAGAAAATCACATGACTAGTTGAATAAATGTTCTTTATAGAGCGCGTTTTCTGAAACGTAGGGAGTATTCGGAAGAGAACGGAAAAGCTGTAGTTTTTTGAAATAATGGATTTTAAGTTGTATAAAAAACGGTTAACAACTGATGACCTATCACATGGTCCGATTCTGTCTGTGACAAGTTTGATTTTTACAATTACAGTTTATTGAACAATTTATGACGGCTGGTAGAGGACAGACTTAATTGATAGACTTTAATCTAGTTATTTTATGATAATATACAACCGATGCAGAAACCGATGGTCAGAAATGTTCACTTGTGATTTACAACTGCAACCAAAATGCAACCAGCAGACTGGGATGTCTTTGTGATTTACAATTGCAGTAGAACAACACCAGGCGAGTATAAAAGGAGGCACATGAATGGCTGAGACCGTCATTTTATTCCAAAGATCTTCTCTAAGATAGTCCCTTCATCCCCTACTTTTGTAGTTCATAACGGTTGAAAATGCACCAGGATTCAGAAGAATGCTCAAGAATGCTCAAAAATTTACTATATGCATTTTGTGCATTCTTGTGCATTCTTATACATTCTGGTGCATTTTCAACCATTTTTGCTCATATTGTGTGCCAAAATTACTCCATCACTCTAAACTTTCCGGTCTTCCAGAAATGCGTGTTCTCCCTTCAATTCTCATACTCTCCTTCATCCTACTCCCCATCGGAGCCGATTTCCGTCCATGTCCCCACATGACACCAGAATGCCGGCCAAAAATGTTAGAGTTGAAATATCTCCTGACACTTTTCTCTAACTCATATTATCCTCCAGCACCGGATATGTACAACCTGACCAAGTCGCTGTGTGGAGAAATAAATGTGAGTTTATGAAAATTTACCTTTTAAATTTCTAAACAGGAATCAACGCAGATTTAGTGACTAACAATAAAATTCTGTTGGAGGTAGGTCCGGAAGTTTGATTAAAGAAAATTATGAGCTGACAAAAACACTTTCTTGAATCATATTTCCGAACCTACCTTCAAAATAATTTTATTGTCAGCCCCTCAACCTGCGTCGATTCATGTTTAAAAATTTGAATTCAAATAGCGCAGTCCCTTTTTAAAATTTAATCTCCAATCAGATACTTTTCAGTCTTGTCTCTCTCGTTGTTATGCTCTGGAAGATTACCGGAACGCGTGTGAAACTCTTGGTACTCGTGTACATAAATTCGAAACAGGATGCGTCACAACTGCATTGGAAATGGTGTACCATAACAGCCCGTATAGAAAGGAATGTTCAAAAACATTTGATTTTTTCACGGTGAGCGTTCTATCTTTCTATCTTTTTTAATCAAAACTTCTATTTCTTTATAGACAGATCCAATATTTAAAAAAGAGGTGTTCACTGAAGGCAAGGCTTGCTTGCTGAAGTCTCTTGAGCCTGATTATTGTCAACCAGACTTGGAAAAAAAGTACGACAGCCTGATGTCCCAATACCTTACTCCCTCAGAAGATGGCAAATGCAATAGCCCCTACGACAAGTTCCAGAAGCTTCAATGCGAAGTTTTGCTACAGATATTCAACTCGACAATGAAAGATATGTATGAAAAAAAATCACTCAACGCAACAAAGTTAGCTGAGATGGCGCAGAGAAGCCAGGTGGGAGATTATTTCAGTTTTAAGGGGAAATTGTCAACTTTGTGAGTGTGAGACGGGCTTACTGATTGCCCCACAAAGTAAATTATGTTTAATCCATACAGAACAAGGGTAGAGCTTCATTTTTGTAGTTGAAACTTTTTTGTATGAGCACTCCCTAGAGATTTATGGTCATGAAAGCTCAAAAATCTCAAAAAGGACGATTTGAGGGAGAAATTACTTTCTCGACATGTAACTCTAGGGAGTGTCCGCACAAAAAAATTGTCAACTACAAAAAAGAAGATCTACCTTTGGTCTGTGTGGTTTACACCAGGGACGAGCGGCAATGCCGTTTCCGGGTTGCCGAGTTGCCGGAATTGTCGACTTTTTTTAATGCATTCCCGTTGCCGGGTTGCCGAATTTTTCTTCGGCAATGTTTTTTGCAGTTTTTTTTTCTAATTCTATTCAAAATTTCAGGCTGAATTTGACAAAAGTAATACAAAACTCGAAAATTCTTTCTTCCAACTGAAAGAATTTTCAAATTTTTTTCGATAAAATGAAAAATAATCTCATTTATTCGAAGCCACTGCAAAAATCTCGTTTTTTTCTCTTCCGACATGAAAATCATTATTATTACACGTTGCCGAAAGTTGCCGAAAATTGCCGAAATTTGCCGATTTTTAAATTCGGCAATTGCCGGATTGCCGGGTTGCCGAAATTTTGCGTTGCCGCCCGTCCCTGGTTTACACATAACTCACTTTGTGGGACAATCAATCATACCGTAACACCCTCTGGTCATTTTCAACTGAAAAGGCCAAATTGTGTACCTAACTGCACGCTACTTTATATGACTTTCGAAATATTAAAAAATAAAACAATTTTATTTTCAGAACTGCATTGACAACACCTGTCTGATGAAACCTAAGAAACCTGGAAAGATGGGAAAATTGTTCGACATAACTTCATTTTAAAATGTATCATTGTTTTGTTTTACCTTGAAAAATTTCTTGATAATTTAATTGTTTTGCTTACTGAATTGTCTCTAATTACGAGTTATTTTTAATGAATAGAAATATTGAAAAACGTTTATAATAGCACAGAATTATGCAACCAAAAAACATCACAAAATCGTGGTTTATCACCACTTATACTTCAACTCCAAAATCGGGACTCTCACTCCAAACCCATCTTCGTCACGCTCGAATCCATAGCCCATAAAATGGAGTTTCACAGTTTCACGTTGCCATTTCACTCCAGTGGAGTAGCTGAGACCGATACCGATCTGAAAAGTATTGAAGTTATAAAAATAGAGATGGCTTCAAGTCAATGTAGCTCATTTATTTTAAGACGATGCTAAATGATTTTTGTATCAAAATGTAGGAAATTTCAAGAGCTACAATTTCCATACAATTTTATTCAATTTGATTTATTTCTGTGGTCAGAAAATGTGCTCTACTAATAACAGCCTGCCTGAGCTTTGTTCTCACCTTCAAAACTAAATAAGCCAGTCATTTCTAAACGGTTTTTCATGATTTTCATGGCAAAATGTAGAAAATTTTGAGATCTACAGCTTGGTAATTGATTGATGAGTAATAAAATAGTAATTCATGTTTATTGGGAGTTTGAAAATGCGCTTAGTGTAACTCAGACAGTTTTTAATAGTTTTAATGTTCTTTTAACCTAAATATTGGGAATTTGAAGGTTAAAAAAAAAATTAAAACAATTTTTCTGAATATATGCGCTCTAATAACAACTAACCTTGAAATTCTCTCCTTCATACGCATATCTCACCACATCCGCATCCACTCCTACATCCACTCCCTCTGTAATCGACACATTGAAGTTTGCTCCAATATTTCCAATAGCCAATCTCTCCGAACTCTCATAATCTCGATGAGAAACATCCAATATTGCGAAATTTGCAGAGGAACTCACTCCCCGGTTCACCTCGAGCGTTGCGGACTTACAGATGAATCCACCATCGATTTTATCGGCAGGAAGCTCGTAGCTAGCAACTTTTTCCTCGGTCCGGAGAACTTCTTTGTGCGGCATAATGTTGGAAAGAATATAGAAAAATGGAAAGAAATTGACCAAGACAATTGTGAAACTGAACAATTTTCTCAACGTTAGAAAAGATTTATATCTCTCTTTTCTCTTATCATTAGCAATAGACAAACATGTATACAATAATTGGTTGAGGAAAGATAAACAAGACGACGAGAAAAAAAGAGACTTAGTCAGTAATGATAAGGAAGAAAGGTTGACAGCGGTGGCTGGCGCGACGTTGACGCGAGTTTGTAAAAACTGAGAAAAAAATATACTTGTGAAATTCTGTGCCGGGCCGAGTAATTGGCGCCAAAACTCAGAGTTCCTTTTTTTGTTGAATTTTTTGAAAGATTTCGCAAAATAATCAGTTTTTCGACTCAAAAATTGAAAAAATGATACATTTTTTGATGGCCTCTCCCGAGCATGGCCGGGCTTTAACAAATAAGAAAAGTAAATCCATCTGGCGCACCTTTGACGCGTTCTCAGAACACCAAATGATTTAATTTTATATTGGAATCAATCTGTCCGCAACTTTGTCGCGTTTTCTGGTATGCAAATAATGTTAAAAATATTCATTTAGCACCACAAGAGTAGACAATAAAAATGTGTTTAGAATCACAGAGAGGTTACATATGAGCCTGATACATTTCTGCTGTCTTGTCGTTGTGATGATTTCCCAGAAGTTTCAGACTTAGGTCTCTTTTCAGAGCCACTGGATTTCTGCTTCTTGACGGAGAACCGGTTGTAGATATTGATGGCTTCGTCGTGGTGCATTTTGATTTTTTTGATTTTGGGATACCAGTAGGGGTTCAGCTGTAACTAAGAAATAGGTTACAGTGGCCAAAATTACACTGACAAAAATTGGAAAAAGGGAAAAAACCTTGAATCCAGACAAAAATGTGTGTGTCTAACCTGGGGGACTACCTGCTTTTATACTACCAATTTTAGTTATTTCAACGAAAAAATGCTCGAGGTGGTGGTCTGATACAGTTGTTATCGTTCGTTATCAGTTGGTATCAAAAATAGTTTCATCAGAATTTGACATGTTATCTAAGAGGTTCTAGTTCCAGCTGATAGTTAATAAAGTTTCGTCATCTCCAGACAACCTGTCTGTCAGTTTCATTGAAATTTTCTTATCGGTGGTAAGAGTTTTAGGATGTAACAGAGCATATTGTACTCCGAAACAATATTTCACCGGTCTCGACACAAAACTCTGGACAGTACTGACTACAGTCACAGGAGACAAACTTCAAACTTCTATACTTCTTTTTCTATTTGTTCCGAAATCGCCTCGGTTTCGAAATGTCCGGTTTTGAAAGGTCCCGAAAGTTATCTACTGAATAGCGTAGCTGTGAAAACAGAAATTTGTTCAAAACGGGAGTCGAACGTCGGAATATCATGCAACAATGGTGGAAATCACTATTTCTGGAGTCAAAACTAAGATTTTTGAGTTGAAAAATGCAATTTTAAGTTAATAAAATCATCTTTTAGGCCCAAAACTAAAGCACTTTTACTTCAAAAATATATATCTTGAGCTCCTAAGTCGGAACACATGGACACGTGGACACACAGACGGGTCTACAATTCCAAATCTCTAAACTCCTTGCCTCTTGTTCCAATCCCCCCTTTCTCTCTCCTCCTCCCCCCTCTTCTCCTTCCTTCCCATTCTTATTGCACATTCAGGTTGTTCCCATGAGACATTCCTCTCCATTCCTACAACTTGTGTGTGTGTGTGTATAAGTATGCTGGTGTGTGTGTGTAAAAAGATCGTGATGATTCTGTCAAACAAGCTGTCATCTGGAGGAGAAGAATGGAGGAGAGGGGGGAAGAAAAAAGTGAAAGAGCACATATACATATTTTTTGGTGGTTGTATTGGTGTGGTGTTCTGTTTTTGATATTGTTGTTGGTTTGTCCAGATGTCCGAAAATGGATAAATCGGCAGAAGTTTGACTATTAATGCCAGAAATGGACTTTTTCGGTCCGTTTTAAAACCAGACGTTGCGAAAAAACCGAGAGACATTTCGAAACCGTTAGTTTAATGGACTTTAAAAAAAGTATATATGCATACCTATAAAATTGTAAAGCTGAGAAAACGCTGATTCCATATATTCAGTTGTTGCCAACGAATCCTGGTATTCGAGAAAAACGAGGTCAAATTTCGGTAAAATAGAAAATTATCACATTTCAAGGTCTAAGGCTTCAGGGCTAAGGCTCCAAGTACTTTCAAATGTAGTTTGTAGGAAACACCAAGTCAAGACCTTAAAAATTATATTAATACCTTAGAATTTGGTCGAGTTTTCAGAGAGTTAGAAGTCTTTTTTAAAAAGTAACGCAAGAAATAGTTTTGTACAAAACTTCTTTCCGACGTTTCACCCTAAGGCTCCCACCAAAAACACAAATTTTTTGTATATCTGTCTGTCGGTGTGTCTGAAGGTCTGGATGTTCAAAAATCCCAAAATTTGGTTTCTTTTTAAATAGTTACAAAAACTGCAACAACAAAAAATTGAAATTTTTTTGACCTCGTTTTTCTTGAATACCGAACCTCGAGGGCAAAAACTAAATATATATTTGGAATCAGCGTTTTCTCAGCTTTCCAATGATATACATATAACCATAGTTGTCAAGGCCCGGGTTCAAAAAATGACTTTTTTTTCAACTTTTTTTACGAAATTTTTTCAATTTTTCATCGAAAATGTGTCAATTTTAGACTATTTTTCTGAATTTCTTCTAATTCTGAACGATACTCAAAAATTTGACTTTTTCGCGAAAAAAATGAAAAATTTTGATTTTTGCCCGAACCTTCGGGCCGCCCCGGGCCGGGCCGGGCCTTGACAACTATGCATATAACTTTTCTTCAACGTTTTCGTGGACATCCAGACAAACCGACACACAAAGGGAATTCTCGTTTAATTTCTTTTTTCTTCTTTTTTCCTTCTACCTAAACTCAATTTAGCACCGATTTTAAATGACTAGACTCACCAAATGTTTACCGGGTTTTTTGAAATGGCGCTGGTGTGTCGTTGGCTCGTTTTTCCTCTTTCCAATAAATTTATTTTACACCATCCATCATAAATGGGAGTTGACAGCACGCAGAGTGTGTGGGGGATTAACTTTTTGACAATTTCTTCCTTTTGGTTTTTTGACCAATACCAGTGACCCTTCGCCAGTCTTTATTTATTAGTTTTCCTGAGAATCTTTATTTTCTTAGTTTCCAGAAGTTTCCTGTTTACTGAAAAAGAATACATTTCTCTCATAGCAAGTATTCCAGAATTCCAAAACGCCGTGCTCCCCCAGATTGCTTACCGGAAACTAATTACTCTGGGTTCTCTATGAAATAAAAGAGTGTGTCTGTTTCCGAAGTATAATAATTTCACACTCAATTTCACGTTCCACCCCTTCTTTTCGAAGAGATGGAGATAATTGAGGTGGTTATACCTGTGGAGCTTTCTGTGAGCATGTTTGAAATTCCCCGTATATTTCTGGTGTAGTTTTTAAATTATGTTCTTAAAGAGTCTACCTAATTATGTTGCTTAATTATGAAAATGATAGTGATAGTTCAGAATCTCGTTCCAATTTACGTCATGTTTCAAACAGAATGATTATTTTTGTCAGGTTGGAAATTTACAGTCGCCTAAGTTCCTAGACTCACCTCCGTATGTCACTTTGTTGACCTACGGGTACGCGCGCTTTCAAATTGGAGATTTTCGGGACTCTTAGAGTTTCACGACGGCACTTTTGGTACCTCTTTCTGTGGTTTTAGACCGTTTTGTCCAGTTTTTGGAGCTGTCTGGTTATTTTCTAGTGTATTTGAGCCGTCTGACTTTGTAATAGTTTATTACGCTTTTTGTAAATTCCGACTAACGTCCGTACAAAAAATGCATCTACTCGAGGCTGTCGGACGGCCGGCCGCGGCCCTCGGCTTTTAGGGCCGTCGAGGCCGCGGATTAACCAAATTAAATTTTTGTACATAGACTAATCTTTCAGTCTTCTACAAGGCCGCCTGAAGAAGCGAAAATTTTCCATGGCTGGGAACTGAGATATAAAATCGCCCTACGGCCTTTTGGACAGCCTTAGTCTACTTCAAAAATCATACTTGTCAATTGCGCCGAAGCGTAACTCGCTTCAAACTAAGTTTTATTTTTTTTTGAGCTGAAAAATGTACCAAAATGTAGATCTCGGCGAGATCTATGTCTATGCCCTATTACGAGGGTTTATGCCCGGCCCCGCGGTACAGTAACGACTACCCATCCGGCCCGTAGTAGGTCACAAACATAGAACTCGCTGAGATCTACATTTTGGTATATTTCTCAGCTCATAATATTGAATTTTAAGCGAGTTACGCGGAGGCCCGGTTGACAATTAGAAAAAAACGTTTATTTTTTTTAAATTGAGGTCGTGACACTGTCACTTCATAGGAAACAAGAAATTGGTAATCATTTTGGTCGGTGTCTGTGATTTTTAGAACGTCTCGGTTTCAAAGCGTCTCAAACAGGATTGCGCCGAATTCCGCCTCCCGCAATCCAATTTCAGTCACGTTTTTCCATCCGCCAAAAACTTTTTAATTCCGTTTCCCGCCTTCCGCCTTCCGTCATTTCAAAAACCACATTCCGTTCAACTCTGGTTCCAAAACCCTCCCTGCTCTTTCCAAAAGTTCAAAAAACTTCCACTTTTTGCCCGAAAGTGTCCAAACTTGAATCACAGCAAATCCAACAAATCTTGTGAATATTTCATTTCTTTTCTCTTGTTCTTGTCTCATGGCTCTTTTTTGAGACACAAATATCCTTCTCACCTTTTCCTTTTTTTCATGGAATTTTGATTCCGCTTGATTCATTCTCATTTGTATGTTTTATTTTGTTTCTTTTTTTGTTAGGACCCCCTGGTCTGGAGATTATTCCTTATATGTATACATCTACATCTACCTGATGACTTCACATAAATTCCCACGGACTCTGAATTTGAATTTTTAGAATTCAATCAGAATATCATATGTTTCTCACGCTCAACATCTTAACTCTGACAGCCTAAAATGAGAAATCTTATTTTATTTTTTTTCTGGCTTCCGTCGCTCATTGCTTCGAAAAAGACTCCATAGAAGATACACCTGGTAAATAGAACCCTAATTTCCAGCCATGGCAGGGCTATATCTCCCGCTGACCAATTTGATATTGGCCGCCAACCATCTCAGTGTGAATTTGACATTGGAAGGTTAGTTTATTTTAGTTTTTTCGTTGGTTTCTGGTCTCAGGTAATGTTTAAAAGATTTTTTCGGGAGTACTTGTGAAAAAAGAAAAAGAGAAGGTAGGTTTTGGGAATGTTACAGGGATTCGATCACAATCAGTATATAAGACCGTTCACCAAATGTTCTATGTTTTTGAGGTTTTATATGTGAAAATAAGGGTTTTAAGGGTGTGAAAATAAGGTTTGTTAGAGTTCCAAGGTATGAAAAATAAGCTTGGAAAACCTCTAAAGACCTTTCGAATATTTAAAATCTTTCAAATCATGCATTGTTATTGTTTAAAATATCCTAAAACATTAGAATACTACAAAAAAATCCTGAAAAAGTATCACTTTTGACAATTTTCTCCAATTTTGAAATTTCTGGCCGAGTGGTGAAGGTAGACACCCCCTACGAATCTGACATCGAGGGTTCGAACCCACCTAGCGCCAAATTTTTTTTGCATGCGTTGTAATTGTTTTAAATGTTTCAAAATACCCAGTATCAAAAAACTCCTTCAAAAACCATCAAAATTGGGCATTTTCATCAATTTCGAGATTTTTGGCCAGGCGGTTAAGGTAGACACACCCACGAATCTGACAACTAGGGTTCGAGTCCAGATAGCGCCAATGTTTTTTTTGCATGCGTTGTAATTGTTTTAAATGTTTCAAAATACCCAGATATCTAAAACAAAACCTTCAAAAACCATTAAAATTGGGCATTTTCGACAATTTCGAAATTTCTGGCCGAGTGGTTAAGGTAAACACCTCCTATGAATCTAACGAGCAGGGTTCGATTCCACATCCTGGCAAACTATTTTTGCAGTCCAGATCTCCCAAAATCCTTCTTCCCTATCACTTTTTACCCCACCAACCCCGGCCTCCCCTGGGACCAATTCGTCCTCTCAGTTTTAGAACTTCATCATTGTCATTAGCCATGTTTCCAATCCCCTCCCAGTTTTTCGGAACGCCTTTTCTTCTGTTGCATCGTTTTTATGTCTCCCTTCTTTCCCCCCTTAAACATCTCTCTCCAGTATAAAAAGGGGGGATGAAGATGATTCCCCCATGGGATAAGTTTAGAAGACGATCATTCACACTATTATATGTTTGGAGATGTGGGGGAAATTTCTTTCTATGTACACATATTGGCAACTTTTTATCGATTTCACAAGCTTTTCCCATTTTTTTCTATTTTTTTTTCTTCAAAATTCACAATAAAAAAGAAGAGAAGCTCAACATCTTAGCACCCTAGTCCCCTCTCAAGTTACACCTCTTTACTAAATCTCTTCTTCTTCTTCATAAATATGAATTTTCAATCCCCTCCTCTCCCCGGGATCACATTACAAACACTAACACAGATTCATGTTGCTTGAGGCACCTTTTGACCTGAATTTTGACCTAGTTTGTACTTTTTGGAAAGCTTAAACTGATAGTTTTGGAGGTGTTGGAAAACTTGAACTATTTTTAGAGTGACAGCGGTTTCTTGGTTGTCCAAGCCTAAGCCTCCACTTTTGTGTTCGGATTTTTCCTATAGCCACTTCCAGTTGTACTTGTCATTCGTGTAATATACCAAAATGTATCTCTGTGAGTTGTTTGTCAGTGATGTGATACAGGATCCAAAAAATAGTAAAATTGACAAAAATGACATTGAACTTGCTGAGATCTACATTTTGGTATATTTTAGGGCCGGTATTTTAGGGCCCGGAAGTTCAGTAGTGAAAAATTGAATTTTTTCACTTTCCCCTTTTTCTGAGAAAAAAAACTGTTTAGGAGTGATTTTTTACAAACTTCTCGCGGGCAGGGCAAAGCCGAAATCAAAATTTTTGAATTTTTTCCAAATACATAGATTTTTCGACTTCAAAATTCAATCAAAAGCTAGTTAAACATCAATAAATAGGCATTTTTTAATGTAAATTTGAAAAAATGTTGTCAAAAAGAATAGGTACGTTTTCCCGAAGCCGAACGGGAAGAAAATTGACAAGTTTGATTTTTCGAAGAGTTCAAAGGTTTTTGAGGAATAAACTTGAAGAAAATGCAATTTTTAAAAAAGTTATCCCAAGAAGCATACTTGCAAACCGGGCCAAAACGGGCCGACACGGGCCGGCGCATAAAAATATACCAAAATGTAGATCTCGACGAGTTCTATCTCCGTGACCCACTACGGGCCGGATGGCTATTTGTTATTGTGCCGCGGGCCGGGCTAGAATGGCTTTTCTGGCCATTTTCGCGTTTTTTGGCACTTTTTCCCGGCCCGCGGCACAATAACGAATAGCCATCCTGCCCGTAGTGGGTCACGGAGATAGAACTCGTCGAGATCTAAATTTTGGTATATTTTTCAGCTCATAATATTGCGTTTGAAGCCAGTTACGAGCCGGCCCGGTTTGCAAGTATGCCAAGAAGTCCATTCTGCTGAGAATCCTGCTCCTTTAGATTTCTTACCCCCATACCTTTTGACACCCTCCCCCTCCCGCACCTATTCATTTCTAAAAGTAAGGAAATTTCAAAACCCTTCCCCCCCTCTTTGTTTTCATTCTCCTCATCTCCCCTAATGGATGTTACACCCATTTTACTCCCTTTTATCAGATTAATACCCATTTATTGAATTCCTCCCACCTCCCTCTACCCAGCCATCCGGATATTAAACCGGTAATTGAGATATTTCCGATTTCTAGGCTTAGAAAAAAGAAAAAGTTGTGAAATGTCCGGAAATTGAATAGGTACTCAAAATCTGCTTTCCCCATGTTGTTTTCACATAAGCGTTTTGATATGTAAAACCTTTTTTCTTTTTGGAAAGAACGGGGGAATGGAGAGAGTTAGACAACGTTTTCTGACAAATGATTGCTTTTTTTCTTGCTGTTTTCTTATACTCTACCTGGAGTTAGTTAGGGTTTCTGGTTATTTCTTTTAAAAAAAGGTTTTGTTGGTTTCTTGAGAGTCTGGGTGTCTTCAGGAATTGGGCACGTCCTATCAAGTTGGATTTGTATTTTTCTGATAAATCAAGTATTGAACTACCTTTTTGTAGTTGACAACTGTTTTGTACGGACTGTCCCTAGAGAGTTACAGTCAATTGATGTAAGACATTCATTTTTTGAAAAAACCTGCAAATTTGACTGAAAATATTGTTTTTATTGTAAAATAGATTCAATAAGAAGTCAGTTTTCAGCTGAAAAAAATTGAATTCAAAAAACAGCGCTCTCAAAAAATAAGCTTCCGCAGGGGTTTTTTTTAATCCAAATTTCGTTTTAAGCTAAAAACAGATTTTTATTGAAAAATTCCTCATATTTTACAAAAATAGCGATATTTTCAGTCAAATTCTCAGCTTTTATCAAAAAATACATGTCTTGTTATCAATTGACTGTAACTCTCTAGGCACAGTCCGTACAAAAAAGTGGTCAATTACAAAAATGAAGTCCGATACTTGATTCATCAGAAAAATTTTATCTTAACTAGATAGGACTTGCCCGAGGGTGCTGCCACACCGTCTAAAAGCTACACACTTTCACGGGTTCTAAAGTTTTGAGGGATCTGTGACGTCACAAACATTTGTTCCAAGTTTTCCTTTCCATTGTCCCAAACTGTCGCCTATTAGTCATTTCTCAGTTTTACCCTAGTGTCACCCTCCAGGGATTGCTTAGTACCACCATCATCACCATCATTTATCATTTTTGGGCACCCCGAGTAACTACAACATGTCTCTTGTCGCTTCTCTATAAAATTGTTCTCTTGGAATACCAATTGACATTTCACCCCCAGTACTAGTAGTATTTTTGTTTGGAAGGAGTGAGAAAAAACAAGGGGGAATTTATATTCGAACCCAATTAATTTCAAGCGCGCGCGGGGACGCATCCTTTAGAGGAATTACTTCAATTTTTTCTCTTTTTTGTTTTGTTCTGGAAGTTGTAGGGCTTCTTCTAAGAAAAATTTTCATTTCGTTATTTCCGGATTGGAAGACGTAAAAGGTCAAAATTAAGCGGGCTTCCAAAATTGAAATTTTTCTTTTCTGCATTTGGAAGATTGCTTTTAGATGGAATTGGGTCACCGGTTTTAGAACCGAAAGGGTCACGAATTGAGACATTCTAGAACCGGGACGTTTCGAAACTGAGAGAATGCCTTTTTTGACACTTTTTCCATGTCCGTTATGGTCATTGTACGAACATTTTTGGTCAGTGTAGGTCGTTTTGGACCAAAATAGTTTTCGTCATAACTTTATCAGTTTTGGTCGGATCAGCGAGATTTTTATACCATTCGAAAGCTTTCGTTGTTTTCTATCGGACTGTACTTGTTTAAAAAATATTTTGCTCATAAATAAAGTTTTAATGCCGATCAGCTTTGAGGTTTCGTCCAAAGGGAGAAGATGGCTTTCATCACAATTTCCGTTTGGTTCCAAAATGACCGGTTCTGAAATTTCTGGTTTCTAGGTGGATTGGTTTTGAGATATTCTGAAGCGATCCATTTTGGAACCGGGAGACATTTCTGAACTAAGAAAATTTGGAAACTAGAGACTTCTCGGTTTCAAAAAAGTCCGATTTTCAACCGGGATATCTCAAAACCAGAGATTTTTCCAGTTTTGAACCTTTAAAAACCAAGAAAGATAAATCTTGATACCTGTTTGACTTTTCCCGTTACAAAACGTCTCAGATTTAAAAATTCGGCTTTTTATCCAAATTCCGCTCCAGGACGTTTTGAAACCATCCTCCCCTTATCACCCCTAAGTTCTCAGCCCCCCCTTTCCCAAAAAGTGACAAACAAGCTCCTCCCCCTTTTTGCCCTTTTCCTTTTTTCACTCCCTTAGTTGGTGTCCTTTTCCTACTGGTCACTTACTTCCAATTTCTCTCTCCCTTTCCCCATTTCTCTCTCTTTCAAATTTTTCACCAAAAGTGTGATATAATATTCGTGAGTCGCCCCCCCCTTACACAGAGCATATACATAGTTTTTCGGAGAGCTCTCTCTCCTGGCTCCTAAAAGAAGATGTGAAGAAGGAGAGAAACTTGTTCATCCGGGCGTGACGCCACGTTTGGTTTGAATTCTTTGGGGGGGGGGAAGACTTCAGAATCCTCTGATGATGAGTCTGAACACCTGGATTTTGGATTTTGGGGGAGATTTTTTGTGTTTTTGTGATTTTTATCATACTTGTGAAGGTAACTCGCATGAAACTAAATATTATGAGCTGAAATATATACCAAAATGTAGATCTCAACAAGTTTTATGTTTCTGCTATAATACAGGCTGGATGGCCACTTGTGAATGTGCCCCGGAAGGCCCATTTTGGCAACTTTCGCGTTTTTTGGCACTATTTCTCAGCCCGCGGAACATTAACGACCAGAAATTCTGCTCAACGACATAGATCTCGCTGAGATCTACATTTTGGTATATTTTTCAATTTGTAAAACTCCGTTTGAAGCGAGTTATCCGGTTTGCAATTATGATTTTTACCGTTCTAAATAGTTTTTTTCGTTTTAGAGCCGCCCGTATTAGGCTTTGAAGTATACAGTTCAAAAACGGAACAGACGAAATTCATCGATTTTCGAGATTTTTGGCTGACAAATGACCGATTTCAGTGGAAGCTCAGAGGATATGATTTCAACTCACTTTCCGTTAAAAACCTGGAAAATGTTGATATTTTCAGGGAAAAATGAGTATTTCCAGCCCAGAATAGTGCATTTTCGGTTAAAAATTGGTGAATTTCAACCAGAACATAATGGAAAAATCGTGTTTTTGAGCTGAAAATGAACGAGACTTCCAGCATTTTCAGCTCCTCATCCCGTCCAAAACGGAAGCATCCGGTTCTAAAACGGGTTCTAACTCGTCTCAGTTTCAAAACCGTCCAGTTTTCTCAGTTTTAAAACGTTTTCTCTCTTTTTTTCAATTCTTCTCTGCTTGTTGTATATTCTACTAGAATATTCAATGACCTATAATAGCAGTAAAACACAGAAAAAGAAGACAACTAGGCTGAAAAACAAGGAATTCTCTGGAATTTTTGAGATTTTACTACCAGAAATCCGCCCTCTCTAGAGTCCAGACCCCCTCATTTTCTCATCACAATTGCCCCCCACCCCAACTAAAAACCGGAAACATTTTCGGCTCATTATCATAAATAATTGCTCCCTCCCTTTGTTGGCTCTATTGACTACCTCCTTTATACCAAGTCAAGAGTACACACATTAAATTGCACATTTTCACTTGAAGAGGGGGAGGAGCCTCTTAATTATGAAATATAAGGAAGTTATGTAAATGAGGGTTGAATTTTTTCTGAAAATCTGTAACTTTGTCGTTTTTTTGACGCTTTTAACTCAAATCTAGACAATTTTTTGAATTTTCTGAATAAAAACCGAAGACACTTTGAGCCCAAGCTAGAAAAGTGTTTTAGAGTTTTATTTGTCCCGGTTCTAAACAATTTTCTAGTTTCGAAATGTCCCGGTTTCAGAATGGAGTCTATTTTTTGAAAATACTTGGTTCCAAAGTTTCATTTGACACCAATTTCAGACTGTTTTCAGTGATTTTTTGTCATTTTTTTCACGGTTTTTGAACATGTTTAAGTCTTGAAATAACAATTATGCCTTTTTCAGTGAGTAGCTTCTTTTCTGACCCGTTTTTGACCAAGTTTTACGTTGAAAACCCGTTTTTACGTTGAAAACCCGTTTTTTTTTACGTTGAAAACCCGTTTGTAAATGTAATTTTTGAATAAAATTGCTTATTTTCACACGCTACCAAGATCTAAACCAATACATTTCAAAACCGTGACGTTTTATAACCAAAACAACTCAAAAACCACAAAAAAAAACTAAGGACACCCAATTTTTGACCTCTGACCCTTATCCTTGAACCGGATTCGGATTCCTCCCTCTCAAATTCTCCCGGACCCGAAAAATCTCTCTTTCCCTTCTAAAACCACCACACAAATTATGCTATGCCCCCTCCGTCACAAAAGTTGACATAGACGGAGACAATGTTTCCGGCGTTAGGCAACAGGGCCCTCCGAAAATTGAGAGAAGCTTGTCACGAAATGTTGTGTGGTTTTTTCTCTTTTTGGTATATGTAGATGTTACTAGCTGGAATTTATTTCAGCCAGACAAATCTGTTATAGAGTTGGAACACTCATTTTTATATTTTCCGTAAAGTTGGGGGGTGGCGCTTCTGAAGAAAAGTGACATAGTGACATACGGAGCCCATAAAATAATCCTTCCACAAGAAAAACTACTTTTTGAATGGGGCGAAAAGGGAGCCGCCCGTTTTCTTCCTCGTCCCCCTCAATTCACATAAAAGCACCGTGGAAAGGAAATGCCACCTTTTTTAACACATTTTATTGGAACACTTTTTTTATTTCTCAAGTGGCTAGGAACTGACGAATCTCAAAAAAAAAAGTTTTGAAACGTCCAGGTTTTTGAATTTTTTTTGTTGCCAAATCGCCCTGGTCTTTAAATGTTGAGACTCAGAGGGTTTAGGATTTCAAAATAGGTTGCTCAGACCAGAAGTTCTTAGGTTTTGAATTTTCGGTTTTACATATAATGTCAGTTTCAAAATGGTGCAAATATCTCAGTTACAGAACATCCTGATTCTTAAAAATGTAACTTCATAACGATTATGTAAAAATATTGAACGGTTTCAAAACGTCCCTGTTCTGAAATGTTTTGAAACTACCCTGGTTAGTATTAAAATTGTCTTAATTTCGAAAAACTTTTCCTGTTCTGAAATCTCCCAGGACAAATATTCAGGGTGTTGCATTTTTTCGAGCATTTACAATAACTGTCTTAAATAGTTTTTATTCAGAAAATTCAAAATATTTGTCTTATTTTTAATCTAAACTAACAAAGTTACGTCCGCGCGGCCGTGTAGTCCTCTCGGACAAGATTTTTCCTTAATTCCTTTTTTCCTTTCTTTTTCCAACATCTCTTCGTGTTTTTTATATTCCAAAAATTATGTTTCAAAAATGAAAGAACCACTCGAACATTTTGTCTGATAGAACTACACAGCGGCTCGGAAAAACTTTCCGAAGAGAACGGGAATTGATAGATTTTTGAAAAATCGAGCCGATTACAGTCATTGTAAGCAAAAAATCAGCCGAAAATGTTTAAAATATAGTACGTTACGGATTTTCGAACATTTTCGAAAATCGAACTTCACAAAAACTACCGTATCTTACCGAGTTTCGTGTCAAAACCAATGAAATCTATATTTTTGAAATTGTCGTGACAAGAGCTTTCACATGAATATAATCATAATTAGGTTTTAAAAAATCTGAAATTTTCATTTTCAGCTAAATCCTTCTATTTTTTTCGAGTTTTTTCGAATGTTTTCCTCCAAAACCAAGCAAAAATCACTTCAATTATTGCGGGTGTCAATCTTGCCTCCATCATCTTCCTCTTCCACTTTCTCCGTCCCCCTACTTCTCCCAGAGATGATAGATTGCTCATCATTCATTTCGACCACAAAATGACACTCTTTCTTCTCTATTTTTCTTATATAACCGGGTGTCACTAACTGCAGAAAAAGTTTTTTTCTTTTTTTTTAGAAAAAAAAGTTTTAAAGAAAAAGTGTACACAACATATATTGAAGTGCGTGTGACAAGCGCTTTTTCATTTTGACCTTAACTTTTTAGTGAACTTTTTGAGAGGGATGCGTACTAGTGAGTCAGGGAAGGAAGTTTATTTTTTGAAATTAATTCTAGGAAAGCTTTTTTTAGAAAAGTAGGTTTTTTGAGGCTTGTACCTGACTATTTTTTCAAATGTCCTTGAAATATTTTTTAGTAAAAAGTCGAGACGATTACAGTTATTTCCAGCAAAAAATCAAGCAAAAATGTTTAAAAATTAGTGAGTTATGGATTTTCGAAAGTTTTCGAAAATTTTCGAAAAATAAAAAACTACCGTATCTCACTCGTTTTCGTGTCAAGACCGATGAAACTTATTTTTTTTAGAATCACCAGAAATAGAGCTTTCAAATGAGTATAATCATGCTGAGGTTTGAAATTTTTGAAAAATTTCAGAATTTTGGGTCCCATGGCATGATTATACTCATTCGACGCGTCTTGTCATGCTGATTTCAGAAATTTAGGTTGTATGGGTCTCACCACAAAAATCACTGAGCTACGGTAGCCTTTCTGGAAAAAAATCTCAAAAAACTGAAAATTCGAACTTTTTTGCACTTTCTCTGCGTCTCTCCTCCCCACACACTCTCTTACCTAGTGTCACTTGCAGCTTTTTTCTCTCTCTTCATCTCATTATCATCATGAATTTATTCTGGAATTTCCTCATTCTCCTCTAGAATCTCACATTCATTCTTCTTTTTTCTACATCTTCTTGTAAATTCGCTTTTTCTTCCAGTAGTGAAATGCGACGATGCGGTTAAGCCGAATCGTATTACTATCCATTTTATTCATAATGATGACGTCCCACTCGATTGCCACGTCATCCACGTCGCCAAAGTCATCAGAATCGCCCAGAAGACGTCGTCGCCACTCGAACGACTACAATGACGGCGACGAGGACGACGACGACGGTGACGACGGCGACTATTCAGATGACGTGGCACCACCACCACCGCCACCTGTGCACCAGATGACTGACGAGGAGAAAAGTGTCGTCTGGCAGAATCCAGAGCATCCGGAGAGGAGACAAGGACGGTATTCTGGAGGCAATGGGGATGATGAGCAGACCGAGTTCGTGAGGACAGAGTACACCGATACAGAGTATAAGAAGTTGAGGACGTATAGTGAGTTTTTGAAAAATTGGGATCTAAGAAAACTGATTTTACTAATTTGGTAGCTATGAAGCCATCAGAGAGATCTTGTTTTGGGGTAGTTAGAGGAGAGACCACTCAATTTTCAACTAGAGAAAAAATAAGAGGACTCAAAAACCTGAGTGGGGGATTCAAAAATGACTGGAAAAAGGTGCATGGCGTTGCTAATGGTCTGAAATAAATGAAATAAGTTTGCAAAAAAGGTTTGCCGATATGTGGGCTCGAACCATCGATGGTAGATTCATAAGGTGTGTCTACCTTAACCACTCGGCCAGGAATCTGAATCTCAAAATTGACGAAAATGCCCGATTATGTTGGTTTTTGAAGAATTTTCAGGTATTTAGCATAGTTGTCCGGAATCCGGAATTCCGGATTTTTTTGACATTCCGGTTCCGGGTTCCGGATTCCGGTTTTTTGAATTTTTTTTCCGGAATCCTGAAGTTGAAATTGTAAAAAATTTTTTGAGTTTTAAAGACAACTGCATTACTTCTTCTTTAGTTTTGAACCTCAAAAGTAGTTTTATACTTTATACATATATCATTAAAAACACCCCCAAAAAAATGACTTGGCCTTGCACTTGGCCTTACTTCCGGATTCCGGCTTTTCGGAAAAGGGCATTCCGTACAACTATGATATTTAGGTGTTTGAAGACATTTCAAACCATAATTGTATTTGCAAAAAAAAAAGTTTGCCGGTATGTTGGCTCGAACCATCGATGGTAGATTCATAAGGTGTGTCTACCTAAACCACTCGCCCACCACGCTTGAAAAAAGCCTATTTCGACGGTTTTTATTGGTTTTTGAGCTATTTTTTGAGCTTTCTAGACTGTTTTAAACAGTTTTTCACATTCAAATCGTCTTATTTTGAAATAAAACTTGATTTTTTTTTCGAAATAAATATGTCGCCAATAGTAAGTGCAAAAAATTGATGCTCAATCCATATTTTTCCAGCAGCACTAAGCCACACTCCCTTTCTAGAGTCCACCATGTGTGTGTGTGTGCTACTAACCTAATTATCTTAATTAGATACCCCTCTTCTCTTTTTATTCATAATTTATATAAGGTCCCCCGTCTCCCCGCCCTATTCATTTCATTTTTCTCCCATCTTTTTTGCTACTCTTCTAAGATTTCTCCTTCCACCACTACCACATATATAACTCTCCTGCCCCCCGTTTCCATTCTATGTGTTCATATGCATACCGTCCTGAAAAATTCATGAATCTCGGCTACTCTCTTGAGCCGTAGGGAGACGGAAAGGTATCTCGGGAGACATATGTGTGCATATACGTGCGGTGTGTGGAGGCGTCATTTTTCATGTTGAAATACTTTTTTTGCTGGAATAATGTGGAATACTTTTGAATTTTGAAGTTAGAACCTTCAAGAAACCACAAAAAACCAAAAAAATCGGTTATTTCCAAAAAACCAAATGTGGTGGCCGAGTGGTTAAGGTAGACACCTCCTATGAATCTGACAAAGAGGGTTCAATTCCACATACCGGTGAACTTTTTTTGCATGCTTAAATATTGTTTGAAATGGCTTAAAATACCCAAACATACATAAAATTCCTTGAAAAACCATCAAAATTGCGTATTTTCATCAATTTTGAGATTCCTGGCCGAGTGATTGAGGTAGACATCTCCTACGAATCTACCATCGAGGGTTCGAGCCCACATACCAGCAAATTTTTTTTGCATATTTTATTATTGTTTGAAATGATTTAAAACATCTCAATATCTGGAAAAATCCATCAAAAACCATACAAGTCGGGTTTTTCCAACAATTTTGAGATTCCTGGCAGAGTGGCTAAGGAGCCTAAGGGTTCGAGCCCACCTAACGCCAAACTTTTTTTTGAATATTTTTTAACACGATTTTAATCATTTTATCTTGAACTCTAGATGCCAAAATTCACCAAATCCTGAACTCAAATGTTCAAAATCGAATCAAAAGAGTGGACTCTTGGCGTCTACTATGATTTCGTTAAATATAATCATCTCTCTCTCTCTTCCTTCGTCTATTTTCATGTCATCATCATCGTCTTCTTCTTCTTCTTCTCCGTCGTCTTCTAGTCGGGGGGACCCTCATATTTGCATAATCGACAAGTTGTTTGACTGCTCCCGGTTCTTCTTGGGGCATGAAAGGCTTGAATCACTATGATTAAAAAAAAATTTTACCTTACTTTATTCATATTTTAGTGTGATTCAAAATATTTTAAAACACCGGAACATTACAAAAAATCTCAGAAAAGTTATCATTTTCGTCAATTTTGAGATTCCTGGCCGAGTGGATAAGGTAGACACCGCCTACGAATCTGACATCGAGGGTTCGATTCCACATACCGGCAAACTTTTTTTGCATGTTTAATTATAATTTGAAACGTTTCAAAATACCTAAATATTTAGAAAAATCCTTTAAAAACCAAAAAATTGAGAGTTTCTATTATTTTTGAGATTCCTGGTTAAGGTAGAGCCCCATCTATGAATCTAGCATCGAGGGTTCGATTTTTTTTCTATTTTTTATCAAAAACAGAATTTCTTCTCACTGTGACTGAATGATAGTAAAAAACCTGTCTTTTTCCAGGAAAAAAATCGAAAAATTTGAGTTCTGAATTTTGCCGTCAATTATCCGGGCCTTGACAAGTTATGCAAATTTCATTGAATTTTTATGAATTTTATATGAAAATGACGATTTCTGAGGATCTAAATTTCTATTTCACAACTTTTTATTTTGCCCCACCCGGTCCCCCATACCAACTCTCCAGACCAATTTCTGGAGCAATTTACCCGAAAAAAGTCGAAGTAGACCTTCACACTTTTTATGGGGGCGATTTGGGGCGAAGGTAAGACCCGTTTCTTTTGCGCTCCACTTATTTCTATTGCACTTTTATACCCGACACACACGGATTTTTTTCTGACATTTTTACGAAAAAATGAACTAAATTTTTTAGTATATACGCTATGTTTTTTTCCTTGTTTGTTGTCTCGAATTCCAGATTTTTTTTCAATTTTTGACTTGTCAAGCTCTCCGGAGTCACAACAATTGTGTTGTTTTTGTTGGTTGTTTGAGCTTTTTTTGGGGGGGGGATACTGAAAAAAAGAAAAAAGAAAAAAAATGTCTTAGATTTTTTCCTGGAGAATTATTTTTGGACTTAATTTGTTATTTTAAAAGTTTTTGTGTTTTCTGAGACATTATTCATTCTTGATCATTTTTGACATTCTGAACCGATTTTGGTGCATTCCGAAGCATTTTTCAACGTTTTCAGACATGCCAAACCAATTTTCCTTAGGTTTTGCATTCTTGTGCATTCTCGATCATTCTGGAGCATTTTTTGCATTCTAAGCCGATTTTTTTTTGCATATTTGGGCATTTTCAGACATTTCAAACCAACTTCCGTCATTTTTGAGTTTTGACGCAATCCCGATACTCTAGAAAAACTCCAATTTCCGTTTTGGCTCAAATTTTTCTAAATTTCATCTAATTTCCTCCCTCATCCGGTTTTATTATGCATTTCAAAGTACACCCCCCGCTTCCAAAATTTTTTGTGCCCCGTTTAGAATACAAATAAGGGAAGAGGGGGTCTTCAAATTACTCCAAGACCTATTGTTCCCTGTTTCGAGAGATGGCATGGACAAGAAATCGATTTTTGGCAAATTTTTCGTAATTTTTGGGGTTTTGAACTCATTTTAAACAATAATAAGTCATGCAAAAAAGATTTTATGCTAGGTGGGCTCGAACCCTGGTCGTTAGATTCGTAGGTGGTGTCTACCTGAATCACTAGGCCAGGAATCTCAAAATTGACGAAAATTGTCGAAAATTATATTTTTTCGGGTTTTCTTTGTAGTATTCCGTTGTTTTAGAATATTTTGAACCATATCAAAAAATGCAAAAAAAATTTTCACTATGTGGGCTCGAACCCTGGTCGCTAGATTCGTAGGAGGTGTCTACCTTAACCACTAGGCCACCACTTTTTTCAGGAAGTTGATGGGTTTTTGTGGGTTTTTCAGTAGTTTTTAGATAATTTCAAGCAATTTTAGACGTTTTCTACCCCCTAGAGCATTCGATTTCTATGAAAAATAACTAGTTGTTTTCCTCTACAGCTCAAAAATCTCCTCATCTCACGTCATTTCCCCCTCTCCCTTTCCAAAATAGGTGAATTGGACTTTTTTTGCTCAATTTCATTCTCTCCAGTTGTCCAGCCCAATCTGCCAGAAATAATGTGATTGTGCTCTCTCTTTCTTTTCAACAACAGAAGCAACTTTGGCTCCGCCCACTTTTGTTTAATCATGAAGGGGGGTCTCTCTCTCTCAGCCAATCACATCACCACTTGCTTCACTTGAAGGAGGATCTTCTTTTTTTTGTCTGGGAAATGTCTGGAGATTTTTTGGGGCGGGATGAGAAATAATCCCGAAAAAATATCATTTTTCGACAATTTTCGTCAAAAGGTAGACATCCTCTATGAATCTGACAACGAGGGTTCGATTCCACATACCGGCAATTTATTTTTGCATACTTTATTATTGTTTATGATGTCTTGAAATACCCAAATATCTGGAAAAATTCTTCAAAAACCATCAAAATTGGGCATTTTCATCAATTTTGAGAATTCTGGCCGAGTGGTTAAGGTAGACAACCTCTATGAATCTAACGACCAGGGTTCGATTCCACATACCGGCAAACTTTTTTTGCATCCCTTCATATTGTTTAAAATAATTTAAAACATTATAAAACTGCTGAAAATCTCAAAAAATTCGATAATTTCAGGCTCTTTCCTCCATTTTTTTTTCCAAAATTGCTCTTGTTCCATTTCTCCCATTATGTCTGTCCATTGTCCCCCTTCCTCAGTTCCAACACCAATTTTCCAACTTCCCATGGCCCCCTGGCCCCCCCGTTCCGGTTCTCTATTATATAACTATACACTTCTTATAGAAAAGAGCACATTAAGTGCCTCTATTATAAATCCACCGACTATGAATAAGCCAGATCCCACGGTAATCAAAAATTCCAGAAAAGTCCGGTCATTCGATTTCCATTAGATATCAGGGTATTCACTTTTAGTGCAGAATAAGTAGAAAATGACTCAAAATGCAATTTGGGTGTCAAACTCAATCAGGTGGGGTCTAATGGGGTAGTTAGCGGAGAGGCCACTCAACTTTGCAACTAGAGAAAAAAAATGAGGGTGGGGGGCTCAAAAAAATGACTGGAAAATAGGTTGAATGCTCTGAAATTGATGAAATAGGTTTGCAAAAAAAAGTTTGGCACTATGTGGGCTCGAACCCTCGTTGTCAGGATCATGGGGGTTGTCTACCTTGACCACTCGGCCAGGAATCTCAAAATTGACGAAAATGCCTAGTTTTTATGGTTTTTAAAGGATTTTTCTACATATTAAGGCATTTTAAAACATTTCCAACAATAATAAAACATGCAAAAAAAATTTTCCAGTATGTGGGCTCGAACCCAGGTCGTTAGATTCGTAGGAGGTGTCTACCTTGACGAAAATGCCCAATTTTGATGGTTTTTAAGGACTTTTCGAGATAATAAAGCATTTTTAAGACATTTCCAACACACCTCCCTACCAATAAATCACTTGTTACATAACCTACCGTACCCCATGTGCCATCACCTAACATTCTCTGCACACTCTCCCTCATCTCACACACTATTTCCATCCGGATATCCGATCTGACAATGATGTATCACCAATCACCTCTTCACTACTTCTTCTCTTTTCAATCAACCTGCCGCACATTACACCGTTCCAAGGGGTACTTCTGTGCTCCCCCGTAGTGTCTCACTTCACCACTAATTCTTTTTCATCTTGCCGACAACAAGGGGGGCGGGGGATGGAATATGTAAAATTGTGAGATTTTTGAGGGATTTTTGAAATTCCGAGGCTTTGAATCCATTGAAACTACCAAAATCCCTCTTAGAGTTTCTGTAGTAGATTTACCAAGCCAAAATCTCAAAAAATGACAAAAATGTTCAAAAATAGAGATTTTTCAGTGATTTTCTATGAATTTCTGGGATTTTAACACATTTAAAATCATATCAAAGAATGTAAAAAAACGTTTGCCGGTAGGTGGGCTCGAACCCTGGTCGTTAGATTCATGGGAGGTGTCTACCGTAACCACTCGGCCAGAAATCTCCAAATTGATGAAAACACCCAATTTTGATGGTTTTTGAAGGATTTTTCCAAATATTTGGGTATTTTAAGACATTCCAAACAATAATACAACATGCAAAAAAAGTTTGCCGGTATGTGGGCTCGAACCCTGGTCGTTCGATTCGTAGGGTATGTCTCCCTCAACCACTCGGCCACCACTTCAGACTTTTTGGAAATAACCGATTTTCATGGTTTTTTGTGGTTTTTGAAGGGTTTTTAGATAATTGTAAGCGATTTTAAACGTTATCTCATCCCACGGACCCCCTAGCCCCTCTCACTTTCTGGTCTCAGTCCCAGAACTACGTTCCCAAATAAGAAAAATTCCAAAAATTTCTCCGAATTCCCTCTCCCCATTAAGAGAACACATAATAAAGTGTGTGGTGTCCCAATTCCCCTCTTTTGAAACACATCCCGCCCCTTTTTCAACTTTTTTGACACCCCACATCTTCTTCCCTCCCCTCCTATCCATACTAATCGCTCTTTTTCTTGGAGATACCCCTGGGAGATAGGGGGCTCGTCCGGCGGAAGGAAGCTCCTAAACACACAATCATTGTCTTTTTCATCTTTTTAGGACCAACGGGGGGTGTATGTTTCATGTTGAGACGACTTGAGACTACAAGATCTATTCAATATTTCTAGATCCATCCTTCCTTCCGGTCAAAAACGCGTTTTTGGATGCTCTAAGAATCAAAAAACGCATAAAATTGCTAAAAACTACCTTAAAACCTTCAAAAACCCAAAAAAAAAAGCCATAAGATGCCAAAAATTATTTCCAAATAAGTGGTGGCCGAGTGGTTAAGGTAGACAACCTCTTACGAATCTAGCATCGAGGGTTCGAGCCCACATACCGGCAAACTTTTTTTGCATGCCTTATTATTGTTTTAATTGTTTTGAAATACCCAAATATCTGAAAAAATCCTTCAAAAACCATCAAATTTGGGATTTTTGTCCATTTTGAGTTTCCTGGCCGAGTGGTTAAGGTAGACATCCTACAAATCTAACGACCAAGGTTCGAACCCACCTAGCGCCAACTTTTTTTTGCATGTTTTGCTGTTGTTTGAAATGTCCGGAAACACTGGAAAATCACAAAAAAATCCGAAAAAATAGAATTTTCGAGAATTTCCGCCAATTTTGAGATTTCTGGCCGAGTGGCTAAGGTAGACACCTCCTACCAATCTAGCATTGAGGGTTCGAGCCCACCTAGTGGCAAACTCTTTTTGCGTGCTTTATTATAGTTTTAAATGTCTAAAATCAGTGAAAAATCTCTAAAAGTACGTGTCAAACCACATACATACACATCCATCCCGAATTGTTTATAAGTGTAAAGACTAACACATTTCTCATCTCATCTCTTCTTTATGCATTAATCGGATAAATGCACATCCCCCCTCTATTTCCAAGCGGAGGTCATAAGTGACACCTGGCTCATTGAGCATCTCTATGAAAACCTTTTAGCACCTCCTTCCGTCTCGTCTTGGATTTCGTTTCATCGTCCCATACACCCCTTACTCCCCGAGACTCCCGACAATTCATCTCACTTTATCACCTACGCCCCGACAACAATGTTTTATTGCTTTGCGTTTCTGTTTAAGTGATTGTTGGTTGGTTAGTAAGGATCTGAGATCCTTTCTCCTGGAAAGTTCGAAAATCTAGTCATTTTTCACAGAAATTGGATACTCTAGGGATGAAAAACCGTATAAAATTGTTAAAAACTACCTTAAAACCCCTGAAAAACCACTAAAAACCCATCAAAATCGGTTATTTCCAAAAAACCTGACGTGGTGGCCGAGTGGTTAAGGTAGACACCTTCTATCAATTTAACGACCAGGGTTCGAGCCCACATACCTGCAAAATTTTTTTGCATTCTTTGATATGTTTTGAAATATTTTGAATTACCGGAATATTACAAAAGAAACCCAAAAAAGTATCATTTTCGACAATTTTCGTCAATTTTGAGATTCTGGAAAGTGGTGTAGGTGGACACCTTCTACGAATCTGATAACGAGGGTTCCAGTCCACATAGTGGCAAACTTTTTTTGCATGTTTTATTATGGTTTCAAATGTCTAAAAATACCTAAATATCTGAAAAAATCCTTCAAAAACCTTAAAAATTGGGTATTTTCGCCGATTTTGAGATTTCTGACCGAGTGGTTATGGTAGACAACTTTTATGAATCTCACATAGTGGCTAACTTTTTTTGCAAGCTTTTTATTCACTTGTTAGCTAGTTAGGAAGCTGGAAAACCAATTTTTACAGTTTTTTGTCTCAACATTTTTTGATATTTTCAATACTCCGTTCCTTTTTTCTCTCCGTCTCTTCTCTCCCTACTCTCTTCCTCTCCAGATGCTCCAATGATCATCCGACTTGTCACCATACTGATGACGTCACTCATGACGCCGTCCTGGGCTGTAAACCCGTCGTCGAAATTATCGAATTTCGATGAGAGTTTCGGACGAATTTCAGGTGGTATGTCTTGGAACATAAATCATGACAAGCTAATAGGTTACACAGGAGTGTGCCGGATAATCAAGAGGGTCGTTAAATTAAAGTGATTTGTAGCTCCTTGAAGAAGAGGGACCTGAGGACCAGAAACAATTTGAAAATTCGATTTTTGAAAAAAAAGAAATTAATTTTCCATTCTCCAGGCGCCGGTCCACTCCCAAGACAAGTCGAATGCTACTCATGCATGTCACTCTCCTATCAGACTAGTTGGAAGTATCTACAAGCCACATATATTTATCCGAAAGTGAGTTTTCTGAAAATATTGCCATTTTTGAGGTCTTAAATCTAAGACATGATTGTTCAGAGTACTTTTTGTATATAGATCACAACATATCCTTTATTCTAAGCAAATTTCTGTCTGAAATGGACCAAAATTGAGTGAGTTACCGATTTTCGAAAATTTTCGAAATTCCCAAAAGTCTCTAAATCTATCGTAACTCAGTAATTTTCATGTGAAGACTCATGAAATTTATATTTTTGAAATCAGCAAGTCAAGACGCGTCGAATGAATATAATCATGCCATACTTTAAAATGTTCTAAAATTTTGACCTCTGGGACCTAAAATTCTGAAATTTTCAAGTTTTTTTCAAACCTAGTCAAGATTATATTCATCTGAAAGCTCTTGACTTGCTGATTTCAAAAATCTAGTTTTCATTGGTTTTGATACGAAATTCGGTGAGATATGATAGTTTTTCAAAACTTTCGATTTTCGAAACTTTTCGAAAATTTTCGAAAATCCATAACTTTCTTATTTTCCAACCGTTTTCATTGATTTTTGCCTTAAAATGATTGTAATTGTCTGGACTATCTTTTTTGTAAACTCTCCGGATGTACAGGCACACAGACATCCATTTTTCCAGGTGTTCACAGACCGATGTCGAGACCCGAACAGTGAGCGTGGCATGCCGACAGTGATGTGCAGCAGTGTGTGCGTGTCGTTGATGGAGCCCGATGTGGAAGCAGGTGAGTCATTTCCAGAATCCAAATATAATATTTTCATAAATTTTCCAGGAGTGTTCATCGGCTTCAAACACATACGTGGATGTCTGGACAGGGTGTTGAGGCATGGCTTCAATCAGTCAGCGTTGAGGACACATCGGTTTCATCAGAATGTGAGCATTTTTGAAAATTTCGTAGCCAGATTTCTGACTTTTTGAATTTCTACGCCACGAAGGACAGCTAGGTCATTCGAAAACCGTCTGTCCCTCTGTGTGTCGGTGTGTCCGGCAATCTGAGATAATCTGGGCATAATTGTATTTTTCTGAAAGCCCATGTCTAGCTGGTTTCAAAAATGTACATTTCCAAGTTTTAGGTTGAAAACCGATTGAGTTAAGGTAGTTTGAAAATTATAGTTTTTTTTGAGTTCTAGTGAAAATGGATGGCTATCTGTCTGTGCGTCGGTGTGTCCGGCATTCTGAGATAATCACGGCATAGTTGTATTTTTTTGAAAGCCCATGTCTTGCTTATTTCAAAAATATATATTTCCAACTTTTAGGCTAAAAACTGATCGAGTTACCATAGTTTGAAAATTAAGTTTTAAAAAATATATATTTTGAGTGAAAATGATGTGTGTCGGTCTGTGCGTCGGTGTGTCCGGCGTTTTGAATTAACCTTGTCATGATTGTATTTTTCTGAAAGCCCATGTCTTGCTGGCTTTAAAAAACATAAATTTCGAAGTTTTTGGCTAAAAACTGACCGAGTTTCGGTAGTTTAAAAACTGGAATTTCTGAAAAAAAAGGTGTTTTTTCAAAAAAAAAATTTCGTCGAATTTCATCATTTTTTGACATTTCTATACCAATTTTTTGAGAATTTTTCAGAATTTTTGTTTATTTTACTTCTAAATACTAAATTTTTCCTATTTCCAGAACCACTGCCGAACCCTCTCCCGTGCCGCCTTATTCAATCCAGCGAGGACCACTGACCCACCTGCTTTAGGAGATGTTCAATTGTGTTCCTGCTATGGAGATCGCTGTAACTACAGTACCCCAGTGATGACGTCATCATTGCTTCTGGTGGTTTTATTGATTTTTGTACATTGGGTTAACAATAATTGAAGAAAAATTTTTACAAGGGAACCCCAAGACCATGCAAGTGCTTTTTTGGCTGAAACTTTCAGGATAAGTTGAGAATGGTCTGAATAGATGATTCTAAAATTTTTGGAGTGCGCCCGACACTTTCAGCCGAGTTATGAGCTCTCAAAGTCTGGCTCAGATTTAACACAGGACGCCTCATTTTCTCGCTTGGAAGCAGTTCCCAAAATATCTCTGCCCTCCAGTTGCCACGTTTTCGTCTGGCCGGTTGGCCGAGGGTATGTGCGTTGGAATGGTGATCACAGTGTTGGGGGTTCGTTTCCCCTTTTGGTGTTTCTTTTTTGTTTTTCTTGGAAACACTTTTGCCACCTTTTTAGACATTTTGTTGTCGTCTTTTCGATGTTTTCAGGTTCAAAATATCACGAAAATTCATATTTCGAAGTTTCAAAAAATTTTATTTTTTCACAAAAACTCGAAAATCTTGCGTTCGATGGTCAGCCCAATTCGAGTTTTTGTGAAGAAATAAAATTTTTTGAAACTTCGAAATATGAATTTTCGTGATATTTTGAACCAGAAAACATCGAAAAGACGACAACAAAATGTCCAAAAAGGTGGCAAAAGTGTTTCCAAGAAAAACAAAAAAGAAACACCAAAAGGGGAAACGAACCCCCAACACTGTGATCACCATTCCAACGCACATACCCTCGGCCAACCGGCCAGACGAAAACGTGGCAACTGGAGGGCAGAGATTTTTTGGGAACTGCTTCCAAGCGAGAAAATGAGGCGTCCTGTGTTAAATCTGAGCCAGACTTTGAGAGCTCATAACTCAGCTGAAAGTGTCGGGCGCACTCCAAAAATTTCAGAATCATCTATTTAGACCATTCTCAACTTATCCTGAAAGTTTCAGCCAAAAAAGCACTTGCATGGTCTTGGGGTTCCCTTGTTAGAAATTTTTTTTAAACTATACTACCAAACTTCCCAATTTCTTTCACGACCTTATTGATTTTTTCTCTCTTTTTTCAATTTTTGAATTATTGATTGATCTCATCACTTTCCCCTTTCCCGAATTAGAAGAATTGTACGCTTGTTGGATATGAAATACACGGGTTTTTGTGATTTTTTGAAAAATATTTTTTTTTCTGAAAATGCTGAAATTTTTTTATTGTATTATGTGTTTTTTATTTACAAAAAAGTATTAAAAATAAATGAATTTTTTATTGCTTGTGCTCAGCTGGGACGGTGGCGTCGTGTTGTTGAGGTTGGTTGGGTGGTTGTTGGGGAATGTTGTCTGGAAAATGAATTTTTCGTCTTTTTTAAAATCAAAATTGAACAATTTTTATTTATTTTCAAAAAAATTCTGAATTCCAGCTACTTTTTGAGCTGAAATTCAGTGCAAACGGTTGAGAACGGACCAAGTTATGACAGTTTGAAAATTTCTAAAAAACTATTTTTGTGAAAATTTGAAATGTTGACATTCCACAAAAAACAAACCGTATGTCATTTTTAACTCAAAATTTATAAAAAAAAGTTTTTTTTTCAGAACTGGCATGTCTAGACGGTCCTAATGACTATACATGTGTCTGTCATTCTTTCCACGCGGACACACAGACACACAGACAGACAAAATACCAATTTTTATAAAAATTAGACTCTCTCAAATTCAAAGAGAATTTGAATAGCTTACAAAGTTCAAAAAATGAAATAAAATGAGATAGATTCTCACCTGATGTGGTCTTCGACTTCTTCCAATCCTGAACCCTCCGTCCTCTTCCCGCTCCAATCATATTCGAGCCAGGGACGTATTCCGGTACATTTCGTTGGGTGGGAACGGTGCCGTTGTCGCTGGAAGATATGTAAAATATAGGATATTTGAGAAGAAAAAAACTTAAGAATAAAGAAAATTTGGAAAATTTAAAAAATATATGTTTCTTATTTCAAAATGTGTGGAAAAATGTCTTTCAACGATGGTGGGCTAGAAATCTAAGTTATGCAAAAGTTAGGCCACTGGTACAAAACTTTGTCAGTTTATTCTACAAGTTATCCTGAGCTCAAAACTGCTTTCAAAACTCGAATTGATCAGTGTCCAGCCGAGTTATGAAGGTTTGAAGTTAATGGACTAGAAATCCAAACTTGGCCACCAACTTCAAGCGCTTGCAACTTCGCTCAATCTCAATATTTTTTAAATCTAAAACGTGCACGATTTTCCTTACATTTTCAGCTACGTTTTCCATATGAAAACCCTCACCTCTTGCCGAGTTTAGTGGTCAAGAAATCCAGTTTTTGGTTTTCTAGGTCACCAACTTCTTACTCAAAATCCCACTTAGAAATTTGAGAGTCAGTGCGCAAAAAAAGCATTTCGATTTTTTTTCAGAATTTTTCTTATTTAAAAAGCATGAAAACTCACTCCATATTGTTCAAAGAGACTCCTTGTGCAATTGTCAAAATTGTCAAGAATGAGAATGCGATAAGGAAAATGTTGAGAAATTTCATGAGGCGTCGAGAAGTATCGATGTGAGGGGAGGAGTGTCAGATGATAAGGAACCAAGAATGACTAATGTTTATTTTCCTTTCTTTTTCTCGTCGCCTCTAGTGTTCACAGTTCAAATAAGCAAACACACGAACCCGAGGCGCTCTATGGAGCGCGTTTGCTGTGCTGAGAGAGTGTGACGAGGGGAGAGACGCAGAGAAAAAGGGAGGAGGGTGGTTTTGTTTGGTGGTCAGAAAAAAATAAGAAAACGTTCGGCCTGAGCAGAAAAAATCGAAAAATTGAAAATTTTGAAAGTTGCTGGAAACGGAGTAGGTAGGTACAAGTAAGAAAGGGGTTACTATTACAGTGGTTACACTTTCACCGTCTGTATCAGCAGCGCCCGTACAAAAAAGTTGTCAACTACAAAAATAAAGCTCTAGTTTTGTTCTATAAGTTCCGAAAAAAATTAACAACAAATTTTTGTTTTTAGCGAAGTTACAGACGTTGTCATTTTTTTGATGAAAATTTTTTCAATTGTAATTTTTTGACAACTCGTCATTCCACCAAAAATGAAGTTCATGTTTTGAATTATAGTGTGTATGTAGATGAAACCAAAATCTTTAGTTTTGTAGTTAACAACTTTTATACAGGCTCTCCCTGCGGAGATACAGTTCCTAGAACAGGAGAACGTCACACAACCAGCCACCTCATTGCCACCACCACCTTCCACTACCCCTATCTTTCTAGGGAGTGTCTGTACTAAAAAGTTGTCAACTACAAAAATGGAGCCTTATTTTTATTCTGTATATTCCCAAAATTTCGAACTTTGAAAATTATTTTTCAGGTTGTGGCACTATTTCAAAGACTTGCCATTTCAAGCTAGAACAATGAAGTGGAACTGAACCGCTACACGTATATTATTAAAACTAACATAACGGATATATTTGAATAATTTATTATATAATCTAGTAGTTGAAAATCAAGGAATTCCAAATCACTTTTTAGATTTTGAGTATTGTCAATATGGGCAGAGTTACAGAGTTTTTAAAGTCAAAATCTCGTCAAAAAAAAGGAAAAATAGGATTTCGAAAAGTTCTTGACAAATTTCAGCCAGCCCGTTAACAAGTGATATGACATCGTTATATATGATCAGATAGCTGAATTTATGAGGTTTTTGAAAATGTTGATAGTTTTGATCTCAGATCAAAATGAGCCGAGTTACCAGGGTTGTATCCTGGTTAATTTTTATCCAATTTTAAATCTTTTTACATTTTCAGAATGGCCATGTCTTCAGCTTTACTTTTATGTAACATTCGACAAAGAAGTGGGAAATATTGATAATTTATTAATAACTAAAAGAACCCGTTTCTATAAATAACTGAATGAATTCAAATATACAAAAAATCCAACAAAAAAATCAATATTTTACATACTTCCTCTGATTCTTCGGTTGCAATTGGAATGGTAGATCATGATCCCGGAGGGTGTCCCGAGTTAGACGGTCCCGATGTCTTCTTCGAGGTTGCTCCACATAGATCTGAAAATGCTTTGGATTACTGTAGGAGTCCCGGGTTACTGTAGCTCACAATTTTGATCTCCTTTTTCCGCATGAACACAAAATAAAGTGAGAAGCAAATAGCGAACAATTGGCAGAGCACAACGGCGAAGAATACGATAAGAGTGACGGAGAAGCCGATTCGAAGTGCCACCATTATTCTGAAATTTTGTTCTTTTTCGCCACAAAAAAATAGAAATTTAGCAAAAATGCATGAAAATGCATGAAAATGCATGAAAATGATCATGAATGATTTTTTGTCATTTTCGGTCATTCTTGTGCATTTTGGATGTTTTGGAGCATTTGAGCATTTTGAGCACTCATGAAATGCACCAAAATGTCCCAGAATGCACAAAATTTCATTCAAAACTTGCACTTTTAACAAAAATACGAAAAATTCTAGATTTTTTGAGCTAAAGATCATGTAAAACGGATGAAAAATCAAGAAGTTACAGATTTTCGAAAAATTTCGAACTTCTTCGAAATTCGAAAAACTACCGTATCTCAGTCATTTTCGTGGTAGGACCCATGAAACGTGTATTTTTGGAATCAGCGTGAAAATGCGGTTTAAATGAGTATAACTATGCCATACTTTCAGAAAATTGACATTTTGAGCCGAAAATGCACCAAAATGCACAAAATTCCAAAATATTCAAAACATGTCATGATTATATTCATTCGAACCGTCTTGCTCTCCTGATTCCAAAAATATAAGTCTCATGGGTCCTACCACGAAAATGACTGACAAGGGAACCTTTTTCATATCAGGGTTGAGAATTGGCCGAAACTTTGCACACATATACTTTCGAACCTGCTCTATCACATGCCGTTCTCAAAAGCTGCGCAATACGGCTCATTGGCGAGAAAATTGGGTCTGAAAACTCCTGAAAATCACACGCGTGACGTCGCTTTCTTCAATTCCCTTTTCTCTATTGAAAATATGAGCATCGGTGGTCCAGTGGTAGTGGGGGGGGAGTCGTGGTGGGAAGGGTATGGGTTCGATCCCCGGCCACGCTAAAATTTTTTTGCATTTTCGTTATGAATTTTCAGGTGCTCTTATTGGGTCTGTATCACATTTTTCGAGATTTGGGAAGTGTAGTACTGATTTTTATGAGAACTTCAAGCAATTGGGACCACAAAAACGAAACAAATTTTTTCGAAGATTTCCACACTTTTCGATCATCAAGTGATGGCCATTAATTTGAAAATTTTGGAGAAACAACTTTTCCAAAAGAGTTCAGTACCTTTTCAAAATGAAAAAATTATGAAAGACATGTTGTTTTTTGAAGAAATTTTCTTATGAAACTCGTTCTCCGAAATGTGTTTTACGAAAACAACATTGTTCTCAAAAATTTAATGGCCATCACTTGATGATCGAAAAGTGTGGAAATCTTCGAAAAAATTTGTTTCGTTTTTGTGGTCCCAATTTCTTTCTGTTCTCATAAAAATCAGTACTACACTTCCCAAATCTCGAAAAATGTGATACAGACCCAATAAGAGCACCTGAAAATTCATAACGAAAATGCAAAAAAATTTTAGCGTGGCCGGGGATCGAACCCATACCCTTCCCACCACGACTCCCCCCCCACTACCACTGGACCACCGATGCTAATATTTTCAATAGAGAAAAGGGGATTGAAGAAAGCGACGTCACGCGTGTGATTTTCAGGAATTTTCAGACCCAATTTTCTCGCCAACGAGCCGTATTGCGCAGCTTTTGAGAACGGCATGTGATAGAGCAGGTTCGAAAGTATATGTGTGCAAAGTTTCAGCCAATTCTCAACCCTGATATGAAAAAGGTTCCCTTGTGAGTTACGGTAGGTTTTGTGAAACTCAGATTTTTGAGATTTTTCAAAACTGTCTAACTTTCTTCATTTTTGACCAATTTTTATGGTTTTTGGCTCAAAATGTTGGATTTTTAATTTCCAATTCAAAGAAACTAACCTAAAATGACACCCATCGCATCGTATATCACAACTCCTTGGAATATCCTGTCGAAACATTCGGAAGTCCGAACACCCCGCATTTCCACAACACCGGAATGTAGTTTGTAGTTTGTCTAAAGCCTCCTGAACAACGCCGGGACCCATATAGTAGTGTTGGACCATGTAGTTTAACGCGTCCGAGAGTTCCACGTCGAGCTGGAATGTAGGTACAGAAAGAAACTCAATATTTTGAGAAGGTCACACTTTGACCGTCTGTATCTCTCCAGGGACCGCCCATAGAAAAAAGTTGATAACTACAAAAACAAAGTTCTAGTCTTGTTCTATAAGCTCAAAAAAGATTGAAATAAAACTTTCGTTTTTAGCAAAGTTACAGAAATTTGAATTTTGTCACTTTTCGAAAAAAATTTTTTTAATTTTTAAAATTTTTTTCTTATTTTGCCTTTCTACCATAAATGAACTTGGAGTTTTTAAATTTTTGTGTGTATAGATCAAACCTAGATCTTCATTTTTGTAGTTAACAACTTTTATTTTCGGGCGGTCCCTGGGGAGATACAACGCCTAGAACGGGGGGAAGGTCTAGCCACCACGGAACTAATCACCATGTAGACCTCCACCTTCCACTGCCCGTATCTTTTTAGGGACCGCCCGTAGAAAAAAGTGATCAACTATAAAAATAAATATCTAGTCTTGTTTTATAATTTACAAAAAAATATTTGGAAAATATCAGTTTTTAGGAAAGTTACAACTTTTTGAAAACTGTCATTTTTTTGAAATTTTATATTTTTTGAAAAATTTTTAAACTAGCAGAACTTTGTCAGTTTTGAACAAGTTCAACTGATTTTTAGCTTAAAAGACGCAAAATTTTGTGATCTACAACTTTGTAATTTATTGTTTCTAGATCCAACACTTTCTTGAGTCAGTAAATGCGCTCTAAAAACAAGATTTCAAAATATCAGCTCAAAAATTTCAAACGGTTGTAACTTTGTCAATTTTCAACATTTTTCACTGATTTTTAGCTCAAATCATTCAGAATTTTATGACCTACCATTTCAACCAATTTTTTTTCAAAAAATATTTGGGTTACTGTACTCACCCCATCCTTTTTATACAACAAGTAGATCCCACAACTGAGTGTCGCCACCATCAGCAAAAACACAACCATCGAGTAGATCACAAGGAACAATCGTGATCTACCAGTGATACCGCAACAACCTGCGCATCATAGGGTACTGTAGGGTTACTGTAGTTATCAGGATTACTGTACTTACCTAGCATAGCGACAACTATCATAACGGCACCCATTATGATGATAATGTATGAAAAGGCGAATAACGTCGGCGCCTCCCAAAATGCGTCCTCCACGGCTTGACGGTATCTGAGTAAGGGTTACTGTAGTTTTTGGGAAAGTTCAAAACTACAGTAATCCTACAGTAACCCACCGTACCTTTCACTTATAAAATTTCTGAATCGACTATCCGTCCTCAGCCAGATTCCCATGGCTAACAGTAGGCCTCCGACTATCATAAAAACAATGTTCGCTGTGAAAATGCCATATTTCGCCCATGTTCCACACCCCGCACGGTCTGCATACTCCGAATCGGTGACGCTGAAAAAGTTTTGAAAATTTTGGAAAAATTTTTTTGGAATTTTTTTTTTACAAATTTTTATTAATTGTAACTCCGTCAGTTTTCATTAATTTTTACTGATTTTCAGCTCAAAAAGCGCAGAATTTCATGATCTACAACTTTTCTGTTGACCACTTTTTGATCAGATGGATCCTTGAGTCAGTAAACGCGCTCTAATGATAACATTCAAAAAATTTCAGCTCTAAAACTTCAGACATCTGTAACTCTGCCAGTTTTCAACGTTTTTAACTGATTTTTAGCTAAAATGCGCAGAATTTCATGATCTACAACTTTCTAATCAATCATTTCCAGATAAAACTGTTACTTGGGTCAGTAAACGCGCGCTAATGATAAAATTCCAAAATTTTAGGTCAAAAACTTCAAACGGCTGTAACTTTGTCCGTTTTTCACCATTTTCAAACATTTTTAGTGTGATAGATGCAGAATTTTATGATCTACAACTTTGTAATTCATCACTTTTTGATCAGATTGATCCTTGAGTCAGTAAATGCGCTCGACTGACAATTCCGCTGGATTCTGACGTTTTGAATCAATTCTCAAACTTAAACAATGCATTTTCCTTATTTTTCGCGCTCCAATGTCAATTTTTCCCTCCAAATCTCAAAATATTCTCACTTCGTATCCGTCGTATACGTATACATATCACTCGACGCCCCACCACCACTTCTCGACGACCGTCCATTATGATACGACGGCGGGGGGACCGGCGAGTACACCCGTCTCGGGTTCTCTCTATACGCCATTGGTGCTGAAAAGTGGGCAAAAAATAACGAAAAATTGGAAAATAAGGAAAATAAGAATAAGAAGAAATCAATAGAACATGCATATGACTCACAAAACGTTACGATGTTTGTGTGCGTATGCAAATAGATAGCATTCACCTTGTTTGCTTTCAGGGGGGCGCGCGGACGGAAATTTTATACCTAAGGGTGGCCTAACTTTTCCGAATCGAGGGGATTCTAGGCCATGACGAATTTTCATATAAATATATTAAACTATTGCTTTCGTTTTCAATGAATCAATGGGTTTGGGGAGTTGGGGAATGAGAAAAAAGGGGGCGTGGCTTCTTCAATCAGAGCACAAAAAAGTTTTTAAAAACTCAAAAGAGAGGTCCGTTTTAAAGAGGGGAGGTAGGACCATATCGGTTGAGTGAGCTACAAAAAGGGGGCGGAGCTTCCTGAATTGAAGAGAACAAGGAAAAATGAGAGAGAGAAAGTGATTGGAAGGTGTGGAAATGGGGAAAAAATAGAAAAAATGAGAAAAATGAAATCACAGAAATAGAGAAATCGTCGACTAATTGAATCCGAAGAGACTGTTGGCATAAGCCATTGGCGGCAGTTTCGGGTGAGGGACGGCGTCGAATGGTGTGAAGCGGGGCTGAAAAATGTTATATAGGTATAGAGGATTTTCAACATTTTTCACTGATTTTTAGCTCAACATACGCAGAATTTTATGATCTACAACTTTTCAATTGATCATATTTGGATCCAACTGTTACTTAGGTCAGTAAACGCGCTCTAATGATATAGTTACAAAAAATTTGAGTTTCAAAATTTCGAACGGTTGTAACTTTGCGAGTTTCAGGGGGTTTTGAATGAAATTTGGCTATAAAGACGCAGAATTTTATGATCTACAAATTCAACATGGATTACTTTCAGATCTGACTGTTTTTTGAGTTAGAAAACGCGCTCTAATGACAACATTTAAAAAATTTCAGCGCGAAAATTTCAGAAATCTGAAATTTGGCCAGTTCTCAACAAATTTCACTGATATGTAGCTCAAAATACGCAACATTTTAAGATCTACACCTTCTTTGTTGACCACTTTTTGATCCGACTGTCACATAGGTCGGTAAACGCGCTCTAATGATAACATTCAAAAAATTCAGCTCTAAAACTTCAAACGGTTGTATCTTGGTCAGTTTTCATCAATTTTTACTAATTTTTCAGCTAAAAATACGCAGAATTTTATGATCTACAACTTTTCAATTGATCATATTTGGATCCTACTGTTACTTAGGTCAGTAAACGCGCTCTAATGATATAAAAAAAAAATTGAGCTTCAAAATTTCAAACGGTTGTAACTTTGCCAATTTCAGAGGGGTTTGGATAAAATTAGGCTAGAAAGACGCAGAATTTTATGATCTACAACATTGTTGCTCAGTAAACGCGCTCCAATGGCAATTATGAAGAATTCTGGAAGTTTAGAGCTTGAAAATATCATATTTCAGATTGTTTTGCTCTGGAATCACGGCGAAAATGATATAAAAAACGAAATAATTGAGAATTTTCGAGAAAGCGACGACGAGAGGCTTCAGATTCCTTCAAATGAACATTCAGGTGCACCAAAATCATTCTGGAGACGTCAGAACGTTTCAGAATCCTTCAAAACACGTTACGACTCTCTAGAATCCTCTGGAAAACGTCAAAATGCTTCAGAATCCTTCAGAAAACGTCACGACGCTCCAGAATCATCCAGAAAACGACCCGACGCTCCAGAATCTTCCAAAAGAAGTCACGGCGCCTCAGAATCCTCCAGAAGACGTCACGATGCTCCAGAATCATCCGGAAAACGTAAAAATGCTCCAGAATCCTTCAGAAGACATCAGAAATCTCAACTACGATTCAGAAGACGTCAGGGAGCTCATAATGCTCCAGAATCATTCACAGCACGTCAGAATGCTCCAGAATCCTTTCCGAATCCTCCTCCTCCTTACCGATAAATTATCACCGGTAATTGTGATGAACGCTCCCTTATTATTCATCTGATCACAATAATTGGGTGCCGAGAACACCGTATAGCACTGTCCGTTGTGATGCATTTCGTATCCTTCCGGTTTCACCTCGTGTGATCTGAAAAATGTGAGTTTTAGGTCTGAAAATCATGATTTTGGAGTCAAAAATTGTGATTTTCAGCTCAAATTAGGTCTGGAAATAGCTGAAAATCGTGATTTTAGAGCTAAAAATGGTGATTTTAGGCTTAAAATAGCTGAAAATCGTGATTTTGGAGCTAAAAAATATGATTTTTGCCTCAAAATAGGTCTAAAAATAGCTAAAATTCATGATTTTTGAGCTAAAAATTGCGAATTTTTGGCTTTTACCTGACAACATATTCAATTCCATTCATTTCACACCATTTCGATGTGACATCCGGTCCGAATTGGCATCCGACACCTCGCTTCGACGGACTTCTTCCGTTGATCGGTTGTGGATCGGACCTGAATGATTTTTGGATCAGATTTGGCTTAAAATACGTCAAAAATTATGATTTTTGGATCAATTTTATCGCCAAAATCACTGAAAATCCTCAAACTTACCACAATAAATCGCACATGATACCTTCGTCTGGTGGCTGACGGTTTCTGTCGGTTTTTCGGATGTCTTCCAGGGTGACACCGTCCTCTTTGAACAGTCCTCCGTGACAAACCTGGAAAAATGAGGGATTGATGGGGGAGATGGGGTCAAAAAGTGGTTGAGAGCCTTCAGAATCATATGGAAAACGTCAAGAAGCATAGGGAGAGAAAGGACACACCAGGAGGCATCCAGACACTTCTAGATGCTCCAAAGAGCTCCGAATTTTTAAGCTAAAAATGAGCAAATTTAGAGACATTGGGATGAAAATGGCTCAAAAATGACTCAAAATGATGCAAAACCGATCATTGTGACGGATTTTTCGAGAAATTTTCAAAATTTGCGGTCTCAACACCGTTTCAGGCGGAATTCGACGAATTTTTGGTTTATTTCAGTCAAAATGTTGAGTTTTCCACCTGTTTTTGCCTGAAAGTGATGCAAAAGGCGTCATGTCCCTTCTAGAGACTTCAGGAGGCTTCACAACGCTCTATGATGCTCTAGATTCTCCAGAAACCATCGAGAACCTATTAGACGTCTCAGATGACTACTTGTCAATTCAGAAGGCATCACGACACTTCTAGTAGTTTCAGTGGGCGTTACGGTGCCACAAGACGCTCCAGAAGAAGCTTCAGAAGGCCTCACGTCACTTCTGGAAGTTCCAGATGCTCCAGAATATATCCAGAACCTATTACAAGTCTCAGATGACGTCACGGTGCCTCTAGATGCTTCAAAATCCATCCCGACACTTCTTGATACTTCAAAAGGCTTCACAACCCCTTAAAACGCTACAGATGCTCCAGAATCCATCCAGAACCTATTAGACGTCTCAGATGACTACTGGATGCTCCAGAAACCGTCCAGTAGCGTAACAATGCTTCAGAATCCATTCAGAAAGCTCCAAATGACCTCAAGACGCTTCAAAATGCTCCAGAAACCGTCTAGAACCTATCAGATGTCTAAGAAGGCATCACGACATTTCTGGGTACTCCAGAAGGCGTTACGACGCCTCAAAATGCTCCAGATGACCCCAGGACGCTTAAAAACGCTCCTGAATCCATCCAGAACCTATTAGACGTCTCAGAAGACGCTACGACGCTTCAAAATGGTCCAGAATCCGTCACGATACTTCTGGAGGCTTCAGAAGGCGTCACAACGCTTGAAAATGCTCCAGATGCTCCAAAAACCGTCCGGAACCTATAATACCCCTCAGAAGACGTCCCAACACTCCTAGATGCTCCAGAAGGCTCTCAAAGACCAAAAAACTCACAAAAATCTTCTGATTGATGACGTGACACAACGGAAGCCAACAGAATGTCTCCGTGAACATGTCACTCATCTGCTGCGTGTACTTTGCCTTCACTTCTCCCTCGAATCCGTACATTTTGTTCATCACATCCGATTCGTGATTCCCGCGTGACATGAAGAAATGATTTGGGTAAAGAAGTTTGAATCCCATCATTGTGAAGATCGTCTCCACTGAGAATGAGCCGCGATCGACGAAATCACCGTTGAACAGCTAGAAAAATCGATTTTTAGTGGGTTTTGGGCTAAAAATGAGCAAAATTCGAGAATTTTCAGTGAAAATTGCACAAAAATAGGTCAAATATGATGGTTTTGGCTGGTTTTTTGAAAGTTTTTCAAAAATTTGGTCTTTTTCAAGCTCAAAACTCAATTTCCCACCGGAAAAGTCAGTTTCTAGATGAAAAAGACCAGCCATAATCGAATTTTCCCACCAGAAAGTCAATTTTTGACTCGAAAACTCGGTTTTTAGAGCAAAAATGACATTTTTCTGCTGAAAACTCAATTTTTCAATCTCAAACGCCGTATTTGGGTCATTTTCAGTCAAAATTCAGAATTTTTCGACCGTTTTTGACTGACTTTATCATTTTTCAGACAGTTTTCAGTGACTTTTTTCAGAAAATTTCAGCCGTAGAGTCAAAAAAGACGATTTTCACATAAAAATAAATGAAAAGCACAGTTTTTTAGCTGGAAATGAGCTCCAGAGACGCTTTTTCGTTTCCGGGTGTCTTTCCAGGATTTTCAGCGATTTTCAGTCCGAAAAAAGCGAGTTTCTAGCTGGAAATAAGCAAAACTTCAATTTTTCAAGTTTCACAACCAAAATTAGAGAATTTGAAGTGAAAATGGCTCAAAAATAGCTCGAAATTGAAACGAAACTGATCTTAGTGATGGTCCCATTGATTTTTTTTCAAAATTTTGAGCCATAGAGTCAAAAAACGGCGATTTTTAGTGTTTTCAGATGAAAAATATTTGAAAAATCAATTTTTTGAGCTGAAAATGAGCTCCGAAGCCAATCGATTTTCGGCTATTTTCAAACCTACATATGTCTTAGTCTCGTTTTTCAGCCTAAGAGTCAGAAAACGCGATTTCTGTCGTTTTCAGATGAAAAATATACGATTTTCACATGAAACATCCAGTTTTTTGAGTTAAAAATGAGCTCCAGAGCCGATTTGAATCGATTTTGAGTGTTTTCAGATGAAAAATATACGATTTTCACATGAAAAATCACTGAAAAATCCAGTTTTTTGAGTTGAAAATGAGTTCCAGAGCCTCAATTCATTTCCGACTGATTTCACTCAAAATTTTTAGCCATAGAGTCAAAAAACGGCGATTTAAAATGTTTTCAGATGAAAATCATGCAATTTGAGATAAAAATTATCGGAAAATTCTGTTTTTAAGCGAATAAATGAGCTCCTGAGCCTCAATTGATTACCAACTGATTTCACTTAAATTTTTCAGTCATAGAATAAAAAAAAGCGATTTTGACTGTTTTCCGATTAAAAAAAATGCAATTTGAGATAAAAATTACTGAAAAATCCAGTTTTTGAGCGTGTTTTCAGGTGAAAAATATACTTTTTTCACTTAAAAAAACTAAAAATTCCGTTTTTTGGGCTCAAAATGAGCTCCAGACCTTCCCAAACGTACATATGGATTAGTCTCTGATGGGAATCCATTAATCTCAAAAATATTGCATAAATCATAGAATTGTCCATGAATATCTCCACAAATCGTGAATTTCTTCCCGGCAGGTACAGTAATCTCCACCATCGTCGGCAACTCTTTCACATAATTATAGAAATCGAGGAGCATCTTGAATGCGTATTTCTTGTGCAATTTCTTCTGCTCCTTGAATTTTTGAATCAGATCCATCATGAATTCCCGGGTGATCTGGAAAAGTGGTTTTTTGGGGTTTTTGGGGGCGAAAATAGTGGATTTTCAGGAAAAATTGATTTTTTTTAATGAAAAAAATTACATTTCTCTAGAAAAATAAGCGATTTTTCGGGGAAAATCAATCATTTTTAATGAAAAAATGTCATTTTTCTGTTAAAATCGATCATTTTTGTTCAATTTTTTTAGAAACAATGAGCAATTTTTGCTGAAAAGTCGATAATTCTTATGGAAAATTAGCGATTTTTCATGGAAAATTGATCATTTTCGGTGAAAATCCCTATTTTTCATGAAAAATCTATCATTTCTTTAGAAAAATGGAGCGTTTTCTGACAAAAATGATATTTTCCTCTAAAAATCAATAATTTTTGGTGAAAATTTGCGATCTTTGGCCAAAAATAAGCAATTCTAGACTAAAAAGTAGCGATTTTTATCGAAAATCGACCATTTTTATAGAAAAAAAAACCACATTTTTCATGGAAAATTGATCATTTTCGGTGAAAAATCCCTATTTTTCATGAAAAATCTATCATTTCTTTGGAAAAACGGAGCGTTTTCTGGCAAAAATGATATTTTCCTATAAAAAATCAATAATTTTTTGTGAAAATTAGCGAGTTTTTGATGGAAAATTTGCGATTTTTGTTGAAAAATCGGTCATTTTTATACAGAATCAATCATTTCTATGGGAAAAATGACATTTTCCTTAAAAAATCGACCATTTTCATGGGAAAAATGACACTTTTTGAGAAAAATCGATAGCTTTCTTGAAAAAATTATCTTTTACAGCAAAAATCGATCATTTTTAGTGAAAAACTACCGTTTTTTCCTGAAAAATCAATCATTTTTCAAGAAAATCCTTCATTTTCACGGAAAAAATGTCATTTTTCTGTGAAAATTGATCATTTTTGGTGAAAAACTACCGATTTTTCATGAAAATTCCATCATTTTCCACCTAAAATCTCTATTTTTCCTACCTTCTCCTCCAAATGAGGTCCCTCATACGAGTCCTCGATAGCGATCGCATTGATATCAAGCGTCTCGGCGACCGTTTTCTTATCGTGATCCGTCGAAATGGCGAGAAGGAAATTCTGACGACGAACGATTTTTTGGCACTCTTCGAACTTTGATTTCGCGTCGATATCGTTGGGAACCACCTGAAAATAGCGAAATTTTGAGGGAAAAATGGAATTTTTAGTCATTTTTCACCGATTTTCAGCCAAAATTCCAGGATTTTTATCAAATTTTCACCGATTTTGGGTCAAAACTCACAAATTTCTGGTCAAAATTTACAGATTTTCAAACGAAATTCTCCGATTTCAGTCATTTTTCACGGATTTTCAGTCGAAATTCACCGATTTCTACGAAATTTTCACGAAAATCAACTTGACAACCACCTGATAACATTATTTTCAGCTCAAAAACTGGATTTTTCAGTGATTTTTATGTGAAAATCGTATTTTCTCAGCTAAAAACTTTCGGAATCGCCTTATTTTGACTCTATGGCTGAAAATTTTGAGTGAGAGGCTCTGGAGCTCGTTTTCAGCTCAAAAACTGGGTTTTCTAGTCATTTTTCATCTGAAAATAGAATATTTTTCAGCTGAAAATGATAAAAATCGCCTTTTTTCACTCTATGACTGAAAAGTTAAAATTTCGCTAAAAAATATCCGAAAATTGCGAAAATTTGAGGAAAAATTGAATTTTTGGTCAAAATTGACGGATTTTTAGTCATTTTTCACCGATTTTCATCAAATTTTCACCGATTTTTGTGTAAAAATCACCAATTTTAAACAAAATTCATCGATTTTTAGTCAAATTTTCACCAACTTCAGTCAAGTTTCCCCGATTTTCATCAAATTTCCACTCAAATCACCTTAACAACGGCCTGATAATCAGCCAATGCCTTTCTAAACCGTCCCAACGCCATATTCGCCGTCGCCCGCCGATAGAATCCCTTCACATATGAGGGATCCATGGAAATCGCGTTGTCAGCGTCTTCTAAAGCGGCTCCGTAGAGCTCTTTTTTGAGATACGCTTGAGCACGATTTCCGTAGAGCATTGCGTTGGGATGGAGCTCGATGGCGATGGAATAGAGGTCAGCGGCGACGTCGTACACTTGGTCTGGAAAAAATCAATAAAAATGAAGATTTTTGAGCAAAAATTGAAGTTTCTGGACCAAAAAAATGAGTTCTGACGGTTTTTTTCGGTCTGGAAACCGCTAGAAACTCCAAAAACCCATGACTAACCCTTAAAAAACTGATTGGCCTCGCATTTGATAAGATGCGACTTCTCCTCATCCGTCTCATACTTTTTATTCTCCTCAATCGTGTCGAGAACCGTCTTCACTATGTCGTCCGTTATCGTGGCTGACATTCTGCAAAAAATGAATTTTTTACAGAGCAAAAAATTATTTTCAAATTTAGGCCTTGATTTTCACAAGAATTCCAGAGTTTTAGACATGTTTTGAGCTAGAAAATCGAATAAATCTCACTAAACTTCATTAAAAACACCAAAAAACCAAGAAAAACGAGCGAAAACTATTGATTTTGGGCCTTTTCCGGTTGGACAGAGATTTCAATGCACATCTGCTCTTGTGTCGATTTACGGTAAACAACACGCGCTAGCGGGATTTCGGAGTGTCGTTGTTTTTCTTAAAAACGGCTGAGACGCCCGTTTTGACGAGTTTTCGAGGGATTTCAAGGGATTTTGGGGTGAAAAATGACGGAAAAATAATTTTAAACGCATCGGAAACAGTGGGAAACCCCTTAAATTGGCTGAAAACTCGCTCCGCCTCTCAACTCGATTTCCACTAAACAACACGCGCCCGTAATTCCGGAGCATCGTTGTCAGAGTATTTTTCTGATTTCCACGTGATTTTCAGGCATTTTCAGTCATTTCCAGCGAGAACTCTAGCAATTTCTCGATGTCAAAACTTGGCGGAGCCACTGCGAGAGTTGTTAAGGGTGCTCTCAAAGTCAGACAGACCCGGTAAGCGCTAAAAATTGCTGAAATTTTGCTTAAATATTGGAGAAACCGCCGAAAAAAGTTTCAGAGCCGCTCTCACTCTAACCAACGACGCGGTCAACAGAATACGTGTTCTACTCGCTCAACAGAATGATGCAAACGCGCTGAAAGTGAGATTTTAGGCCGAAAAATCCAAAAAATTTCATCATTTTTCGATTTTTCTGGAATTTTCAGATCGGAGTCCGCCAGAAGGGGTGTAATGGATTGACGTATACATTGGAGTATGCTAGAGAGAAACAGAAGTTTGATGAGGAAGTTGAGCAGGTAATTTAAGCGAAAAAAGCGGAAAAATCACTTTTTTTCGCAAAAACGAATTTCTGGCCGAAATGTTTGATTTTTGAGCTGAAATTGAAGGTTTTTGGCCTAAAATTAAGCTAAAAACCTAAATTTTGAGCTTAAAATGTGATTTTAATGTCAAAACACCTTAATTTTTGATGCCGAAAATCGGAATTTCAGTTTTTCTGCTCAAAACTAGTTTTCAGCTAAAAATTATCGAAAAAATCAATTTTTGAGTCAAAAAACACGATTTCTGACTGGAAACTTGTCTAAAAAGGCAATTTTTAGCTCGAAAAACTGTAAAAACGTCAAAAATTAGTTCGAAAACCGAAAAATCACTTTCTCAAGCAAAAATTGGGTTTTCGAGCTCAGAAAGTCAATTTTCAGCGCTAAAAGTAAATTTTTGACCCAAAAAGTTACTTTTGGGGCCAAAAACACAATTTCTAGTTCAAAACGTCGTGTTTTTAGCCTAAAAAACGATCAAATTGTCAAAAAGTTTATTCCGAGCCCAAAAAATTGATTTTTCAAGCTCAAAAAGTCAATTTTCAGCCCAAAAAGTCAGTTTCTAGCTCAAAAAATCAGGAAAAATCGAATTTTTAGCCTGAAAAGGTTCAAAGAGTCAAAAAAATTTATTCTGAAGCCGAAAAATCACTTTTCTGAGCTAAAAAACTAAAAAACTTTGAATTTTTGTATAAATATGTCATTTTCCGCTAAAAACTTGAATTTTTCCAGCCAGAAAGTCATTTTTTTCTCGAAAAGTCGGTTTTTAGTGCAAAAATTCAATTTTGAAGCTGAAAAAACTTCATTTTTCGCCTAATTTCTGATTTCCAGGACGGAATAAAAGTGTGGATCGAACCGAAAGCGCAGCTCTCCCTTCTCGGCTCCGAAATGGATTACGTGACGGATAAACTGTCTTCAGAATTCGTTTTTCGAAATCCGAATATTAAAGGGACGTGCGGATGCGGCGAATCGTTTAGTATTTGAGAAGAATAGATCCTCTTATAACGTGTACATTTCGTAGAATAAATTGACATAGATTCCTTTTTAATATAACATAATTTCAGAATTTCAGCAAAAAAACTGGAGATTTTTGAGGGAAAATTATATAATTTTCCGCTTAAAAATCGACATAATATTATCATTATTGGGGGGATTTTCTGAAAATAATTTTCAGAGAAATAATAATAAAACGAGGGATAATTTGACATGATATATGGGGGGGGGGGTGGGGACAATGAAAATAAGAGAAAATGACGAAAAATTCGAATTTTTAGCTTAAAAATATGGATTTTTAGTATAAAAATCGAAATTTTCAGATTTTTTCAGCAAAAAATTGCATTTTTCAGTGTTTTTTTGCACAAAAATCAATTTTTAAGCCAGAATTTTCGCATTTTTCAACAGATGACACGAGAGAGATAGCAAAGGAGAGATTCAGGAGCACAGGAGATACAGGAACTGGACAGAAAATGAGAGGAAATTGTGAAAATTTGAGGTTTTTGGCTGGAAAAATGCATTTTTCACTGAAAAATCGATGAAAACACTCAAAAAAGCCAGATTTTTTGCTAGAAACGCGTCAAAGACACGCCAGTATACTCAAAATTCACCTGGCGTACCTTTAGCGCGTTCTCATCGAAAAAATGCGTTTCAAAACGCGTCAAAGGCACGCCAGACTGTTCTCTGTCAGTCTGGCGTACCTTTCGCGCGTTTCAAGACGAAGTTTTCGCTCAAAACGCGTCAAAGACACGCCAGTTTTGTCAGACTCCACCTGGCGTACCTTTAGCGCGTTTTAGGCGATGCTTTTGCTCAAAACGCGTCAAAGGCACGACAGATTTCACAAAAACATGTCTGGCGTGATTTTGAGTGGAGAATTAGCGTTTGTTTTTCGATTTTTTGGTATCAAAACTCGATTTTTATCAACTTTTCAGCCGAAAAACTCGATTTTTCAGTGAAAAAATGCATTTTTTCAGCCAAAAAACTCAATTTTCAGTCAAAACTTTTCTGAAAGAATTCATGATTTTTGAGTTCTGCGAACGTCGGACGGTCTTCTGGATCGAGAATCAGGACGTCGGTGATGAATTCGTACAGATCAACCCCATCCATATCGTTTTTTCTCGCAAGTTGGTGAAGATCCAGTTCCGTCTCGTATTTGGCTCCCTTCTTGAATAGGCATCGACTCTTTTGGACAGTCGTCGAGCTGAAAATGAGCAAATTTTAGCTGAAAATGTGCAATTTTGCGCTCAAAATGGGATTTTTTGAGCTTAAAGTTGGAATTTTGAGGCGAAAATTGGATTTTTTTGAGCTGAAAATGAGCAATTCGACTGAAAATTAGACTGTTTTGAGTTGAGAACGAGCAAATTTCAGCTGAAAATGTGCAATTTTGAGCTGAAAATTGGATTTTTTGGTCTGAAAATAAGCTATTTTAAACTGGAAATGCGAAATATTTTGGTGTGAAAATGAGCAATTTTTGAGCTCAAAATCAGATTTTTTTTCAAAAAATTCGGATTTTTGATGGGTTTTTGACTGAAAAATGCCAGAAAACCAGATTTTTATGTGAAAAAAACTGACATTTTTCAACAAATTTCACAGCAAACATGTGGATTTCTAGCTGAAAAACTGAAATTTTTATCGATTTTCATGCAAAAATCACATTTTTGGCTAATTTTTCGGGAAAAAATTTGCATTTAATCGATATAAATTGAGTTTTTTCACTACTATCCATCAAAATCGGTCAAAAACACAACAAAAAACGCTGAAAATTCGAATTTTGAAGCCAAAAATCGTCGAAAATTCGAATTTTCCACTTGGAATCACCCCAGCCATGATTTTGTGAAATCTGGCGTGCCTTTGACGCGTTTTTTGCTGAGAACGCGCTAAAGGTACGCCAGATGAACTATGAGAATCAGGCGTATCTTTGACGCGTTTTGAGCGAAAAATCCGTCTAAAAACGCGCCAACGGTACGCCAGACTGACAGAAAACAGTCTGGCGTGCCTGTGACGCATTTTGAAAGGGGGTTTTTGCTCAAAACGCGCTAAAGGTACGCCAGTTGAATTCTGAGAATATTGGCGTGTCTTTGACGCGTTTTGAGCAAAAAATCCGTCTAAAAACGCGCTAAAGGTACGCCAGCCTGACTGAAGACAGTCTGGCGTGCCTGTGACGCATTTTGAAAGGGGGTTTTTGCTCAAAACGCGCTAAAGGTACGCCAGTTGAATTCTGAGAATATTGGCGTGCCTTTGACGCGTTTTGAGCAAAAAATCCGTCTAAAAACGCGCTAAAGGTACGCCAGCCTGACTGAAGACAGTCTGGCGTGTCTTTGACGCATTTTGAAAGGGGGTTTTGCTCAGAACGCGCTAAAGGTACGCCAGTTGAATTCTGAGAGCTCTGGCGTGCCTTTGACGCGTTTTGAGCAAAAAATCCGTCTAAAAACGCGCTAACGGTACGCCAGCCTGACTGAAAACAGTCTGGCGTACCATTGGCGCGTTTTAAGACCGATTTTATGCTCAGAACGCGCTCAAGATACGCCAGTTGAATTCTGAGAATACTGGCGTGTCTTTGACGCGTTTTGAGCAAAAAATCCGTCTAAAAACGCGCTAACGGTACGCCAGCCTGACTGAAAACAGTCTGGCGTACCATTGGCGCGTTTTAAGACCGATTTTATGCTCAGAACGCGCTCAAGATACGCCAGTTGAATTCTGAGAATATTGGCGTGTCTTTGACGCGTTTTGAGCAAAAAATCCGTCTAAAAACGCGCTAAAGGTACGCCAGCCTGACTGAAGACAGTCTGGCGTGTCTTTGACGCATTTTGAAAGGGGGTTTTGCTCAGAACGCGCTAAAGGTACGCCAGTTGAATTCTGAGAGCTCTGGCGTGCCTTTGACGCGTTTTGAGCAAAAAATCCGTCTAAAAACGCGCTAACGGTACGCCAGCCTGACTGAAAACAGTCTGGCGTACCATTGGCGCGTTTTAAGACCGATTTTATGCTCAGAACGCGCTCAAGATACGCCAGTTGAATTCTGAGAATACTGGCGTGTCTTTGACGCGTTTTGAGCAAAAAATCCGTCTAAAAACGCGCTAACGGTACGCCAGCCTGACTGAAAACAGTCTGGCGTACCATTGGCGCGTTTTAAGACCGATTTTATGCTCAGAACGCGCTCAAGATACGCCAGTTGAATTCTGAGAATACTGGCGTGTCTTTGACGCGTTTTGAGCAGATGATCAGTCTCAAAACGCACCAAAGGTACGCCAGACTGACAGAAAACAGTCTGGCGTACCATTGGCGCGTTTTAAGACCGATTTTATGCTCAGAACGCGCTCAAGATACGCCAGTTGAATTCTGAGAATACTGGCGTGTTTTTGACGCGTTTTGAGCAGATGATCAGTCTCAAAACGCGCCAAAGGCACGTCAGCCTGATAGAAAACAGTCTGGCGTGCCTGTGACGCATTTTGAAAGGGGGTTTTTGCTCAGAACGCGCTAAAGGTACGCCAGTTGAATTCTGAGAATACTGGCGTGTCTTTGACGCGTTTTGAGCAGATGATCCGTCTCAAAACGCACCAAAGGTACGCCAGACTGACAGAAAACAGTCTGGCGTACCATTGGCGCGTTTTAAGACCGATTTTTTCCTCAGAACGCGCTAAAGGTACGCCAGATAAACTATGAAAATCTGGCGTGTCTTTGACGCGTTTGGAGCAGGTGATCCGTCCTAAAACGCGTCAAAGGTACGCCAGACTGACTGAAAATTGGCTCAAATCCTCAATTTTTCAGTTTTTCTCGCAAAAAACCGCATTTTTCAGCTAAAAATCCAGTTTTTAACCGATTTTCATGGAAAAACCACATTTCTGGCTCATTTTTAAACAAAAAAATGTGATTTTTTGCTCAAAAACTGCATTTTTCATCTAAAAATCCAATTTTTCTTTATGAAAAAGTCAATTTTATTAGATTTTCATGCAAAAACCACATTTCTGGCTCGTTTTTTTGGCGAAAAATGCGATTTTTTCTCTCAAAAACGGCATTTTTCAGCTAAAACTTCACTTTTTCCTTCGCAGAAATCAATTTTGATAAGGTTCAGCCGATTTTCATGCAAAAACCACATTTCTGGCTCGTTTTTTTTGGCGAAAAATGTGATTTTTTCGCTCAAAAACCGCATTTTTCATCTAAAAATCCAATTTTTCCATCCCGTACCCCAATCTCTTGGCCTTCTTCCACATTTCTCTATTCATATATTGTCCAACGATGTCTTGCATCATATTGAATTGATTGGCAGCCGAGTGTTCATCCTCTGATCCATAGAACAACAGTTCTCCAGTATACATCTCACTCATTACGGCGCCGAACGACCAGACATCTGATTTGATCGAGTACGGTAGACCTGGAAGAGAGAAATTTGTGAAAAAATCATGAAAATTCGAGATTTTATGCTAAAAATTGGGATTTTATCAATAAAATGATCAATTTTGAGCTGAAAATGCGATTTTCAGACACTTTTTTGCGTGAAAATGTGACATTTCAAGCTTTAAATTGAAATTTTTCCTGAAAATGGTCTATTTTGAGCTAAAAACTGAGATTTTTGGTAATTTTTTGGCCTTTCTGTGTGTCTGTGCTTCCAGATGTCAGCTTCTATGATTTTCGATCGAAAATTGTGGTTTTTGTATGCAAAATGATGAATTTTTGTGTTTTCCAGTTCTGTCTGTGTGTCCGGATGTCCAGATGATAAAAAATGGTGAATTTTCGACCGAATTTTGTCGATTTTCTGCATATTTAAAGACGTTTTCGGTATGTCTGTGTGTCTGCGTGTCCAGATGTCCATTTCGATGTTCACCGGTCTTTCTGGATGTCCAAACGTGATTTATCACAGGAAAATCGTGTTTTATCACATGAAAATGTTAAAATTTTGTGTTTTTTCGATAAAATTTCGCATTTTTGACCAAAGTTCGTCGACTTTTGCCTATTTTAAAGCGTCTGTCCGTATGCCTGTGTGTCTGTATGTCTATCCGGATGTCCAGATATGAGATTTTCAATAAAAAATAACACATTTTTGAGATTTTTCGATGAAAAATAGTGCATTTTCGGTCGATATTTCCATTTTTTCCAATCAAAATTGTGATTTTTCAATCTGAAATCCCTACCGATGAAGACTTCTGGCTATCTATAATTCTTTGTGCAATCAAAACTGGTCTGTCTGTGTGTCTGTGTGTCCAGATGTCCACTTTTGTCTGTATACGCCTCCAGAAGTCTGTATGTCTATCCGGATATCCAGAATTGAGATTTTCGATGAAAAAACGGATGAATTTTCGTGATTTTTCGATGAAAAATAGTGCATTTTCGGTCGATTTTTCCATTTTCTTCCATCAAAATTGTGATTTTTCAATCCGAATTCCTTACCAATGAAGACTTCGGGCGATCTATAATTCTTTGTTCAATCAAATTTGGTCTGTCTGTGTGTCTGTGGTGTCCAGATGTCCGGTTCTGTCTGTATGTGCCTCCAGATGTCTGTATGTCTATCCGGAAGTCATTTGTCAGTGATTTTCTCGTCGCTTTTTCCATTTTTTCCAACTAAATTTACGATTTCCCTGATTTTTCCTTACCAATGAAGACTTCGGGCGATCGATAATTCTGTGTCTGAACAATCTTCGGCACCGGCTCTCCACCGTCTTCCGGATGGAATTTCGAGCATCCGAAATCTCCAATCTGAATCCGAGTATTCTGGAGAACAATGGACAAATGTCCCGACGACAACGGTGTCAATTCGAATTTTCCGTCATCGACGAAATAAATGTTCTCCGGTTTCAAATCGAGATGAAACACTCCGATCACATCCAAATGACACATTGCACTCACTATTTGACGACCGATTGACTGGATTTGGGACACGGGGAATGTGATTCCTTTCTCACCTGGACGAAGTTCTCGCTCGCACGCTGAAAATGGGGGAAAATTGGCATTTTTGGAGAAAAAATTAGCATTTTTTGAAGAAAAATTTGACTTTTTCGTGAAATTCCAGTTGAAAATAGGGATTTTTGAGTAAAAAATCATGAAAAATATGCTTTTTTTGACTGAAAACAAAGGATTTTGACCAATTTTAAAGTATTTTAGCTGGAAAACGAGGTTTTTGAGCTCAAAATGGAGGAAAAATCGTGATTTTTGTAAGGTTTAATAAGTGAAATTGCATACAATCAACAGATTTCTTTTTCATCAGGACGGTAATGAGCAATTTTTAATGAAAAATGAGCATTTTTAGACAAAAATTCGGGAAAATTAGCATTTTTGAAGGAAAAATAGTATTTTCTGATGACAAATTCCCCTTTTTTAGAGCAAAAATGAGAATTTTTAGAGGGAAAATAAGCATTTTTTGAGTAAAAATGAGCGTTTTTAATGGAAAAATGAGCACTTTTTGAGCGAAAACAAGCGATTTTTGAGTAAAAATGAGCATTTTTTTTTTTTAGAAAAATTCGACTTTTTTGAGCAAAAACAAGCGATTTTTAGAGGGAAAATGAGCATTTTTTGGGCCAAAAAGAACTTTTTTAAACACAAATAAGCATTTTTTGATGAAAAATTCGACTTTTTTGAAGAATTTCAACTAGAAAGATTTTTTAGCTCAAAACCCCCTTTGTAATGTGAAAAACTTAGTTCTGAAGCCGAAAAATCACTTTTTCGAGCTGAAAAGTCAATTTTCAAGCTCAAAACACGAATTTACAGCTGAAAAAGTCAGAACAATTTTTTGCGCAAAAACCAGCCAGAAACTCGATTTTTGGATCGAAAAACCAATTTTCAGTGAAAAAAAACCGTTTTTTAGAGGAAAAAATCAGTTTCTAGCTCAAAAATTCAATATTAAAGCTGAAAGTTCACTTTTGAGTTAAAAAACTTAAATTTTTTCGAATTTTTGGTCCAAAAATGCCATTTTCTCGCTAAAAACTCAATTTTCACACAAAAAATCGAATTTTTTAGCTTAAAAACTGGAAATTAGCTGAAAATGATAATTTTGCGCGAGAAATTGATAAAAATATTCACTTTTCACTGAAAATGACTGTTTTTAGCATTTTTGAGTGAAAAAATAGCTAAAAATCGTGATTTTTATACGAAAAATTGCTAAAATTCATCAATTTTCACTCAAAAAACGCGTTTTCTAGCTGAAAAAATGCCAAAAATATTTCCACGCATTTACTCACTATCAATGACGTTGAGAAGAGTCGGACCGACGACCGGAAGGAAAATAACATTTCTGGAGCAATAGGGCGGTGGATTGACACATGTTCCAGATGAATGCATTTGCAGTATATTCTCGTGTGGCTTCTTGGAGAGTTTCTCGAGAATCTGAAGGAAAATTTAAGAAAAATTGAATTTCGGAGTGAAAAATTGGCAAAAAAGGTGGTTTCCGACACGAAAAATGCAATTTTTAACCTAAAAATCACTATTTTTGTCTGAAAAACGTATTTTTTGACGCGGAAAAGATGTTTTTGACCCAAAAATCTCGAACTTTTGTCTGAAAATTCAATTTTTGGTTGAAAAAAGACGAAAATAGCCGTTTCCTTCACGAAAAAACCCGAAAAATGCAGTTTTTGACCTAAAAATCACCATTTTTGTCTGAAAAACACAGTTTTTGACAAGAAAATAGAGGTTTTTCACCAAAAATCCCAGATTTTTGTCTGAAAATTGAATTCTGGGGTGAAAAATGACGAAAAAAAATGATTTCCTGCACGAAAAACCCGAAAAAATGAGGTTTTTAGGTGTGAAAATCAGCATTTTTGTCTGAAAAATGCAGTTTTTGACAAGAAAATAGAGGTTTTTCACCAAAAATCCAGAATCCAGAGAAAATTTTTTCTGAAAAACTGGATTCCTGACCTAAAAACACCATTTTTGTCTGAAAATTGTGAGTTTTCAAACGAAAAAGGAAATATTCCGTCTGAAAATTCCAAATATTCGTCTGGAATTTGGGGTTTTGACCCAAAAATCTCGAATTTTTGCCTGAAAATTGAATTTTGGGGTGAAAAATGACGAAAAAAAACCATTTTCGAGGCAAAAAAGTGATTTCCGACACGAAAAACCCGATTTTCTGGCCATTTTTCACCTATTTTCACTCTAAAACCACTTAAAACCGCACAATCAACTCGATCTTCCACAAATCCGTTGGCTCATTCGACGTCTTCATCACTTTCGCGGCGAGTCGCTCTCTTTTCTGCAATTTTATTGATTTTTCGGGGTTTTCGATGAAAAAAACCTTATTAACCACTTCGTAGACTAGTCCGAAGACTCCTTCGCCGAGAATTTTTTGGACTTCGACTGAAAAAAAATTTTTGAAAAAAATTTTTTTTTGAAATTTGTTTTTTTTTTGAAATAAATAACTAACACTCTCTGCCGGTTCTCATTCTCAAAAAAGGATGAGATTTGATCTCATCGAGACCCGAAATATTGCCAATATCGATCTCTGTAATGGGTCTTGGGTCGGGTTGCCGTGGACTTTCCGGCTCTTCTCTCTTTATTGCCACTTTTTTCGCTGAAGTTGACGCTTTCGGGCTTGCTTTGCGTTTCATCTGAAAAGCAGCAAAAAATTCAAAAAATAAATTGAGAAAATTCGATGTTTTAGAAGGAAAAACTCGGTTGCTAGGGAAAAATCAATGAAAATGAGCGAAACGACGCGGATTAAGGGTGAGTGCAGCTGCCAATGACATGTGAGAATCCTCTTGAGGTTATTTTCCAAAAATTTTGCAAAAAAAACGACGAAAATCAATGGAAAATTAGCGGAAATCGATGGAAAAATGCATAAAAATAAACAAAAAAGTGGAAAGGGTACGGTATTAAAGGCGCATTGCGTGGTATTGTGCAGCGGGTCTCGCAGCGAATATTGACTTTTGCAAGAGTTTTGAGAGATGTCAAATTCTGAAGCAGTTGTGGGGATTCTGGAGTGAAAAATCAGAAGAAAAGGAAGAAAAATGATGTTTAGACCTGCCACTCGATATTCTACCTCCACCAGAAAAATTGATCTACTTGGCGGGAAAGCCTAAGAAAATCTCTCGATTTTTTCCATTTTTTATCGATTTTTGATATTTTTTGTTGGGTTTTAAGCCTAAAAACTGCAGAAATGGGTTTCAAATGGCTGCAAAATTGATTTTTCGTGTTAAAAACCATAAAAATGTGTATTTTTCCTCATTTTTGGCTGTTTCGCTGAAAATCGCTATTTGCTTTCAATTTTTCCGATTTCAGAAGCTCCGCCTACTCGAAGAATGCTTCAAAAATGCATACATACTTTATTGAAACTCTACTAATAGTAAACTGTTACAAAATCTCATAATCAAAATCAAAATCATTAAAGTACAAATGATACATCGACGCATTTATCATCGCGAGCACTAGACTCTGCACCGCCCGTCTAATGACGGTGACTCTTCTTATGCGACTTCTTCGCGTGCTTCTTTGAATGCTTCTTATGGTGTCCATGATGCTTTCCACCGGCATTCTCCTTGTGGTGCTCGTGATGCTCTCCGTGATGCTCTCCGTGGTGTCCGTGGTGTCCGTGGACGGCGTGCTCATGGTGGGCATGGTGATGATCTCCATGTCCGTGTCCGTGCTCTCCGTGGTGTGGCGCGGAGTGATGGTGTCCGTGATGGGCAGCATGATGATGCTCGCCGTGATGTGGGGCGTGATGGGCTCCGTGGTGTTCTCCATGGGTTCCATGCTCGTGGTGGGCATGATGAGGGGAGTGGTGGTGTTCCCCGTGATGGGCGGTATGGTGTCCGTGGGTTCCATGCTCGTGGTGGGGAGCGTGATGATGGGTTCCATGTTCATGATGGGCGGTGTGATGGGTCCCATGCTCGTGGTGTACAGCGTGGTGTCCATGGTGCTCGCCATGATGTGGGGCGTGGTGTCCGTGGTGCTCTCCGTGATGGGCGGTATGGTGTCCGTGGGTCCCATGCTCATGGTGTGGAGCGTGGTGATGTTCTCCGTGAGCGTGATGTCCGTCCTTGTGCTCATGATGGGCGGTATGGTGTCCATGGGTCCCATGCTCGTGGTGAGGAGCATGATGTCCGTGGTGCTCTCCGTGATGGGCGGTGTGATGTTCTCCATGGTGTGGGGCATGATGTCCGTCTTTGTGTTCATGATGGGCGGTGTGATGGGTCCCGTGCTCATGATGTGGGGCATGATGTCCCTCCTTGTGCTCATGATGTCCATGGTGAGTCCCGTGCTCATGGTGTGGAGCGTGGTGTCCATGGTGCTCTCCGTGATGGGCGGTGTGATGTTCTCCATGGTGTGGGGCATGATGTCCGTCTTTGTGTTCATGATGGGCGGTGTGATGGGTCCCGTGCTCGTGGTGAGGAGCATGATGTCCATCCTTGTGTTCATGATGTCCGTGGTGAGTCCCATGCTCATGGTGGGGAGCGTGGTGGTGTTCTCCATGTGCGTGATGTCCGTCCTTGTGCTCATGATGGGCGGTATGGTGTCCATGGGTCCCATGCTCGTGGTGAGGAGCATGATGTCCGTGGTGCTCTCCGTGATGGGCGGTGTGATGTTCTCCATGGTGTGGGGCATGATGTCCGTCTTTGTGTTCATGATGGGCGGTGTGATGGGTCCCGTGCTCGTGGTGAGGAGCATGATGTCCATCCTTGTGTTCATGATGTCCGTGGTGAGTCCCATGCTCATGGTGGGGAGCGTGGTGGTGTTCTCCATGTGCGTGATGTCCGTCCTTGTGCTCATGATGGGCGGTATGGTGTCCATGGGTTCCGTGTTCGTGGTGTGGGGCATGGTGATGCTCTCCGTGGGTGTGATGCTCTCCATGGACGGTATGGTGTTCCCCGTGGTGAGGAGCGTGATGACCATCCTTGTGCTCATGATGAGCATGATGCTCTCCATGAGCGTGGTGTGGCTCATGATGATGCTCCTTTTGCTCCTCATGATGTTCCTTCTTCTCAGCCTCCGACTCCGATGATGACGAGCTGGAGCTAGAGCTGCTAGACGAGCTGCTAGAGCTAGACACGGCCTTTTTATGATGCTTCTTTCCATGATGCTTCTTCACGTGCTTCTTCTTGTGCACCTTCTTCTTCTCGTCTTCAGATTCTGATGAAGAAGACGATGAAGAGGAGGAGGAGGAGCTCGAGCTAGATGAGCTAGAGCTTGAAGAAGACGATGAGGAAGAGGAAGCCGCCTTCTTGTGGTGCTTCTTAAGATGCTTCTTGGCGTGCTTCTTGTGGTGATGTTTCTCGTCCTCGGATTCAGATGAGGAGGAGGAGCTGCTGGAGCTGGAGGAGCTGGAGGAAGAGCTTGAGCTGCTGGACTCGACCTTCTTATGATGCTTCTTCAGGTGTTTCTTAGCATGCTTCTTATGATGATGCTTCTCATCCTCGGATTCCGAAGAGGATGAGCTGCTGGACGATGAAGAAGAGGAGGAGCTAGAGCTAGAAGAGCTGGAGCTGCTTGAAGATGAGGAGGACTCGGCCTTCTTATGATGCTTCTTCAAATGCTTCTTGGCGTGCTTCTTGTGGTGGTGCTTCTCGTCTTCGGATTCAGATGAGCTGGACGATGAAGAAGAGGAGGAGCTGGAGCTGGAGGAGCTGCTTGAAGATGAAGAGCTCGATGAGCTAGAGCTACTGGACTCGACCTTCTTATGGGCTCTCTTCTTGAGATGCTTCTTCGCGTGCTTCTTATGGTGATGCTTCTCGTCTTCAGATTCCGAAGAGGAGCTCGAGGAGCTAGAACTGCTGGAACTGGAGCTCGAGGAGGAGGAGCTAGATGAGCTCGAGTCCTTTGCAGCCACATGATGATGATGATGGTGGACCTCGTGGTGTCCTGGATGGCCGTGAGCGTGGTGAGCGTGATGGGTGTGGTGTCCGTGGTGGGGAGCGATGAACTCGAGGAAGGCTGAAAGAAGTGAGTTTTGGGTCAAATTTTTGGGAAAATACAGTGTTAGAATCTCCGAAACAAGGCGGTGCGGTTCGAATGAATATCATCATGCTACTCTATACGCTGAAGAGAATCAACGGCAGCTCAGTGAGCCTGGCTCTAAATTCGATAAAAAGTAGACTGTTAGAATCAGGAGATCCTGGCGGTCCGAATGATTATAAACATGGCGATCTACTGATTCCAAAAATGTAAGATTCATTCAATTTGACTCAAAAATCACTCTAAGATACAGTAGCCTAGTTTGAAAGCGCATTCATCCCAACCGTCTTAACTGCCTGATTTCAAAAACCTCAAGTATTTCAAGCAAAACTGACTCACCTTTCAACGAGATATGCCCGTCATGAGCATGATGATCGAACACCTTCTGGAAATGGAGCTCCTTTGCCAGGTGCTCAATGTCATGAAGAGCCGAGCGAGCCTCATCACGAGTCAACTTCTTCCCGTGCGAAGAATGTTTCGAGAAGATCTTCTCTGCAAAAAAAACAAGAATAGAAAATTGATAAGAAAAAAGAACTAATTGCATTGTGGAGTATAGTGATAAGGTGTACAGGTGTTGTGTTGGCAAATAGAAGATACATTTTTCGGAAATTTTAGTTGGTGGCTGACTGATAAGAGTGATCTTTGAGAGAGGAGGAAGTGCATAGGTTGTTCTAGGGGGTACAGTACCGTCCCAAGTAAAACTACAGTACCCAGCAAGGCTATAGTACCCCAATAACTTACTGATCTTCAGAAGAGACACATGGTGAGTGTGATGGTGATGATGAACCGGCATAATTGGTCCTGCAATTTTATATTTTCAGAATTTTAGAATCTAAAAAATTCCAAAAGAGAAGGAAAGACTACTGATACAAAGTCCACGGCACCACCGTCCTATTTATACGGCTTATCTCTAGACTCCGCCTCTATTCGCGAAGCCCCGCCCCCACTTTCTAGAAGGGAGGTGAAAACCGAAAATCATATCATAGAAAGCAATTAAAAAATGATGTTTGGAAAATTTGGGTGATAGTGGAAAACGGGGGAAACGTGACAAGGGAAAAGACAGAGTGTGATGTAATATTTTGAGTGGATTGAGCAAGAAATTAGTACAGTAGGCGGAAATGGGAATGATGAAGTTTGACAGGTGGAGGCAGTCAGAAAAATTTGAGAATTCCTTATTTGAAACGTCAGCTGACATAATTTTTCACTTTTTGAGACAAAATTTTTCCAAAACCGTCAAAAACTGACAGAGTTACAGATTTTCGAAAATGTTCGAACTTTTACTAAAATAACCGTATCCCTGTGACAAAATCGCATAAACGTCAGATTTTCGAAATCAGTAAGTCATGACGGTTGGAATGAGTATAAACATGACATAATTTGGAAAATTTTCACACCTTTGGGTCTCACCACGAAAACTAACAAACTGAAAAATTTAAACCGCAGTATATTTCAGGCACCTCTTTTCCCATTTCTATGAAACTTATATTTTTGGATGCAGCGTGTTAAGACGGTTCGAATGAATATAATCATGACTAACCGCCTTGACTTGCGGATTTTGAAAATTTTTGTTTTCTGCAATTTGATGCAAATCTGACTAAGATACGATAGTTTTAGTGAAAACCAGATTTTCGAAAAAAAAATCGAAAATCTCTAACTAGGCTATTTCCAGTCCGATTTCCCTGATTCTTGTCTCATTTTGTTCCAAATTTTCTATATTTCCCATAAAAATATATATATATATATATAAAACATACTCAATCTTCCTATCCTTGTACCCCATTCCTGCTCGCCCATCTCACCACATTCTCAACAATTCCAAAAATGTGCCATCAGCGGTTTTGTGTAATTGATTATTGCCTTTCCTGTCGGTTATCAGTAGTTCTAACCACTTTGTTTTACGATTGCCAAGAAGAATACAGAGAGAGACCACGTGACAACATGACAGGTTTTGTACACAAGGTCGGCTTTTTTCCGGGAACGTGGAAGTTTCGAGAAGAAAATTATGTGGAGGTCGATGGCATGGTAATGGGGTCTGAAGTCTATTTCAAAAGGTTATAAAATCTGTCTGTTCGGATGTTCGAAAAAAATATGCATATGGTAGAAATAGAAAAACTTGGAAAAAGTCAAATATTTTTTGTTGAATGTTTGCTATCAGAACTAGGGTCTAGGGTCTAGGATTCAAAAATGTGCACAATTTTTTTGAAATTTTTTTGAAATTTTCATCAAAAAATAGTTAAAATTCTCCAATATTCTCGTACACTTCAATTTTTATCGATATTCCGAAAAATTGTCGAAAATTCGACTTTTTTTGAAAAAAATTAAAATTTTTCTTGAAAACATTTCAAATTTCTACAGGAGCCGGGCCGAGGAAAATTCTTCAGTCGGCCCGGCCCGGCCCGGAATTTCCCAACCCTGGGGTCTAGGGTCTAGGGTCTAGGGTTTGGTATGGCAAAACGTAAAGGATGTCCGAAATGTCATTAAAAACAAGGAACATTTTCATATGACGTATGGTAGAAATAAGAAAAATTGGAAAAAAAAACATTTTTTTGTTGAATGTTAGCCTGTTTGCTATCAGAAATAAGGTCAAGAAAAGGGTATTAATGAGTCAGCTCTTTTGAAGGCACATACGAAAAATGTGTGTTTACTTTTGTACATACGACAGTATTTGAGATTGCAACAGTGTGAGAGTTTCTCAGAATGCTACAGTATTCCAGAATGGAACAGAACCTTTAAAACCCTACAGTATCCCAGGTTGCTACAGTACCTCAGAAACCCTACAGTATACTGTAGTTAATGTACACAATATTTAAAAGATTTACAAATTTAGCTTTGAAACTACAGTAGTCTTGCAGCAAAAACGGCAGAAATCTCGAGGTTAACCCGAAAATGTTCACATTGTTCAAATTCCTGGATCCGATTGTCAATTTCCACAACTTTTATATTTCTGGAAAGCTGAAGATGTGAGGATTCTGAATCTGTTTTCAAAATTTTTCCAGCATGCGTTGAAACCGAGTTATAGTTCAATTTTCCTGTTGCTGATCTTTTGACAAATGCAATTAAAAAATCCGATGCCAATCTTTTAATGGCTCCTCGATATATTCCATTTCTGTCCGTTTTTTTCCGTCGAGAGAAAGTGTGATAAGAAGCCATGAGATGCTGACGACTACGTGTCTGTGATAAGGGAAAGAGGAAAAGTTCGGGGACACGTTTCGAGCGGAGAAGGAGGAGAAGGAAACAAACAACTTTTATGATCTACGATGCAACTTTGATCGACAGGAGCACTAGAGTATGTGGAGAATTTTTGGAAGAGTTGGGGAGAAGGAGAAGCATGTGACTGACAGATTTAAATTATTTAATTGTGGGGTAATTAGGCTAGAAGAACATAAAAACTCTGAAAAGCCTGTCATTCAGAATGCTTCGAATTGTCTGAGAATGCTAAAGAATGATCAAAATGCATTTTTGTACATTTTAGAGCATTTTAGACGTTTCAAAGCGTGAAAATTGTTCAGAATGCACCAGAATCACAAAAAACATTTGGAGCGGTTTACAGATGTTTGACAGCGTGAAAACCTATTCAGAATGCTTCAAATTGTCTGAGAATGCACTAGAATGATCAAAATTTATTTTTGTAGCATTTTAAATAACTTTCAGAAGTTTTTAAACTTGAAAAATTGTTCAAAATGCACCAGAATGACAAAAAAAAACATTTGGAGCTGTTAAAAGGTGTCTGAAAGAGTGAAAAGCCAGTCAGAATGATCCCAATGTCAGAGAATGCACTAGAATGACCAAAATGCATCTTTGTACATTCTAGAGCATTATTTCAGACGTTTCAAAACTTGAAAAGTTGTTCAGAACGTACCAGAATGACAAATTTGAATTTTTAAACATTCAAGAGCATTTTAGCGAAGTTTTTTTCAAATTTCTTATCCGGAAGTCGATAATTGACATTTCTGGTTAATTTTTTTTGTAGTTTTTGTCCTTCTAGAGCATTTTTGTGCATTTTAAAACACTTTAAAACAATTCAAATGCACTAAAACATTTGAAATTTGGTCCGAAAATTCGAGAACGCAGAAAAATGCGTTTTTGTCCTTCTAGTGCTTTCTCCGACATTCTGAAGCATTCTGAATGGCTTTTCACGCTCTCAGACACCTGTAAACCGCTCCAAATGCTTTTTTCGGCATTCTGGTGCATTTTGAATAATTTTTCACGCTTCGAAACGTCTAAAAGTCGTCTGAAACGCTCTATAGTGTACAAAAATGCATTTTTGTCATTTTAGAGCATTCTGAGACAATTGTTTGAAGCATTTTGAATGAAAACAAAAAATTTCTGAAAATAACAAATTTATCAAAAAATAAATAATTAAAAATAGATAAATAACCGGTATACATATATCATGGCACAAATATTTAAAATATAACAAAATATCAAAAAATCAATAAAAATCAATACTGAAACTTCAACATATCCTTCAAAATCGGGTCATCCAACACATCATATACCGTAATCTCAATGTATGACGTCACCATTTCATGGACCTCCGCCATGGCCATGCCCACTGCCAGTACTATATCAGAAGCACGGAGAAGAGCGTCTGGATGGCCTTCGTCGTCACAAATGAGCAGAAGGGTACGGAAAATGTCGTCACGTTGACGGGAACACACCTGACGACCCGTTTCTTGCAGTTTGTAGTAGTCTGGAAAGGAAATGTTTGGGTCAAAATGTAGAGTAATGACAATAACGCATTCTTAAGCATTTTAGAGCGTTTTTGACAACTTTTAGACGTTTTGAAGCGGCAAAAATTGTTCAAAATGGTCCAGAATGACGAAAAAGCATTTGGAGCGGATCACAAATGTTTGAAAGCGTGAAAAGCTATTCAGAATGCCACAGAATGCACTAGAATGACAAAAAATGCATTATTATACATTTTCTGAGCAATTTCTGACGTTTTGAAGCGTGAAAAATAGTTCAAAATGCACTAGAATTATCTAAATTGTCTCACAATGACAAATATGCCATTTTAGAGCATTTTAGAGCATATCAGACGACTTTCAGACATTTTGAAGAGTAAAAATTGTCTGAAAATGCATCAGAATGACAAAAATGCATTTGGAGCGGTTTACAGATGTTTGGCAGCGTGAAAAGCCATTCGGAATGCTTCAGGATGTCAAAAAAAGTACTAGAATGACAAAAAAGCATTTTTCTGCGTTCTGAACTTTTCGAACCAATTTTAAGATATTTTAATACATGGTAAATTGTTTCAAAATGCTCTAAAATGCACCAGAATGCACTAGAATAACAAAAATGCATTTTTGTACATTCTAGTGCTAGAGTCAAGCAATTTTCAGGTACTTAAGAGCGTGTCAACTCATCCAGAATGCTTCAGAATCCTAGAGAATGCACTAGAATGACAAAAATGCATTTTCAAGCCTTTTGGGGCATTTCAGGCAGCTTTTGTACCTTAAAACACGCCAGAATGTCATAAAACCCTTTTCGTCACATTTTCAGAGATTTCCAACGGATTTTTTGCCATTTTGAGCGGTTCAAGCTGGTTCCAAAACCCAAAAACTCACTATAATGCCAAATAGTCAACGCCTTAAACAGTGCAAACTCAGTCAACGACATATTGAGATCCTTAAACGGTTTACAGACATGCATCCACTGTCTCAGCTTCATTGATGTCAATACTCTAGAAAATTTTGATCTACGTTCGAAATCCTTCTACTGACTTACTTGTACTTATCATAATCCTCATCTGACTGAAAATTTCCAGAATCCCTCTGATTCTCAATTTGTGGCAGCGGATCCATTGGTAGGTACTCCCCATTGGCAGTGACCAACACGTCTTTTGATGGGAAAATTCTAGAAAATGGATTACTGTAGGTTACGGTACCTGAGAGAATCTTACACTTGACTGTAATACGCCTGATCTACCAGTACGTCAACTGCAGCGGCCGTTCGGAATAGGACAGTCTGAAATGTTTTCTGTGGTTACTGTAGTTACAGAAAAATGAAAATACAAAACATTCTGCATTTTTTAAGCTAAAAAGTGAGAAAAACAGATAGAAAAATTTCAATTTTTTTTTCGAAAACCAAAAATCTACCGTATCACCGTCAATTTCGTGGTGGGACCCATGAAACCTATATTTTTGGAATTAGGGTGAAAATGCGGTTCAGATGAGTATAAGCATGCCGTACTTTCAGAAAATGGACGTTTTGAGCCGAAAATGCACTAAAATGCTCCAAAAATGAAAATAATGCAAACCATATCTTGATTATACTCATTTGAACCGTATTAGTTTGCTAATTTTAAAAATCAGAGCTTCATGGGAATCGGGTGAAAACTGCTCGAGTTACGCTAAATTTTCAAAACCAGTTTTTTCGAAATTTTTCGAAAATCTGTAACTTTTTGAGTTTTTGACACTTTTTGACAATTTTTTTCAGAGTTACTGTAGATTACTGTAGGGTACTGTCACTCACTTTTTCAGACTTGCTTAATGTCTGGAACTCAGGAAATCTATTGATATAATCCAAGATCATGGTGTAATCATTTCGATTCTTTTGCCGATAGGTGCGATGGTCGAACAGTTTCAAGTCGGATATGTCATAAGGCTGAAATTATTTTTTGTTGATACAGTAAGCCTACAGTACTCCCACTCACACAAACACAAGGACCATCGAAAACTGAACCGAGCAGCTTGTCTGTGTAGGTTATCCGCCGTCGCATGTTGAGATTTATCACTTGGTCTGTGTAGAGAGCTGCGAGTCCGAATAATCGGTCCTCTTCTTCTAGGGCGGACAGGTACGCGGCTAGAAAATAGTTTATGAGAATTTTTCTAAAAAATTGCAAAAATTTGAGCCGAAGTTCAAGAAAAATGGATAAAATTGAAGAGAGTTATGGATTTTCAAAATTTTCAAAATTTTTAAGTTTTTTGAGTTTTTGTACATCTAAAAAATGAAAAATTGTATCTGATTAAATTGTTAAAGACAATACAAAAAATTCTAAATTTTTTGAGTTAAAAATCATGTAAAACGAATAAAAACTGAAGAAGTTACAGATATTCGAAAAGTTTCGAAAAATTTTGAAAATTGAAAATCTACCGTATCTCAGTCATTTTCGTGGCAAGACCCATGAAACTTGTATTTTTGAAATCTGCATTTTAAAGCGGTTCGAATGAGTATAATCTTGTCATACTTTCAGAAAAGTTGTCATTTTGAGCTGAAAATGCATCAAAATGCTCAAAAATGCTCAAAAATGAAAATCATGCAAATCATATCATGATTATATTCATTCGAACCGTTTTGTTCTGTTGATTTCAAATATACAAATTTCATGGGAATAGGATCAAAACTGTTCAGGTTACGGTTAATATTCAGAAACCAATATTTTTTTGAAAATCGAAAACTTTTTGAAAATCTGTAACTGTTTGAGTTTTTGACATTTTCAGACAATTTTTAGCTTATCAGAACCGCCGTTTTTCGAATTTTCAAATAAATATTGTTTCAAAATAAAATCTCACCAGAAGACTCTGAAAACGAAGTCATTCTCGATCGAATCTCCGCGGAATCCGTCAAAAACTGGAAATCCTCGGATCCACCTGGAATCTGTATGAATTGTTGCAGCTCATCCATTCCCATTAGATTTTCAGACGATTCCTCTGTCATTTTTCTGGATTTCGATGTTGGCGGCGGGCAGAAGTCCCATTCATTTTCAGAGTAGAACATGACATCGGAAGTGGATGTGGTGGGGTAATGCTCGTAGGTAGGAGGGCCTGCAAACTGATTTTTCTGAAGTTTTGATTGTATTTTTTAAGTTGATTTTAAAATACAAACAATTCCGCATTTTTTGAGCTAAAAATCATAAAAAACTGATAAAAAATGAAGAAGTTACAGATTTTCGAAACATTTTGAAAAACGAATATTTCTCGAAAATAGAAAATCTACCGTATCTCAGTCACTTTTGTGGCTGGACCCATGAAAATTATATTTTTGAAATCAGCTTAAAAATGCGGTTCAGATGCGTATAATCATGTCATACTTTCAGAAAATTGACATTTTGAGCCGAAAATGCACCAAAATGATCCAAAATGCTCAAAAATTAAAATCATGCAAACCATATCATGATTATATTCATTCAAACCGTCTTGTTTTGCTGATTCTAAATATATGAGTTTCACAAAATTTTGATCAAAGCTGATCGGATGACGAACAATTTTCAAAAACAATTTTTTCGAAATTTTTCGAAACTCTGATACTTTTTGAGTTTTTGACTCTTTCAGACAGTTTTCAGCTTATCAAAACCGCCTGTTTCTGAACTTTAGATGAAAAATTAAACGAATTTCTGGAAACTTACAGCCAGATGTGTCCACTATGGGTTCCATCTGCTGGAGTGGTTGTGGCGGTGGCTGACAAAAATCCTCGGACTGTGAAGAATTTCTAGAGTTGGGCTTGGACAAAGGTATTGTTGGTTTGACTTCTCGCTTGGCTTGGACTACTGTAATTATGAACATAATTAAATTATTATATATAAATTATTAGACTTACGGTCCTTTACCATTCCAGCACGTAAGCATTTCTTGAGACGACAGTGCCGACAGTTGAGACGGAGGGCTGAAACTTTTTTCAGAAATTTAGAAAACTGGGCCAGTTTTGAAATGTCCCAGTTCTAATTCGAGAAACTTACTATGATCAATGCGACAGGATTTGACACCATCGCCCAGGCAATCGTATGTCTGTCCCATGGCTATACTGCGACGGAAGAATGCGGCGCACGCCTGGAAATTAATTTTGAGAATCGGTCATAATTATGTTTTCCAAGAAACTCAGAAAACGGCTTTTCTGATGAGCTAAAAATTGTCTGAAAATGTTGAAAACTCAAAAAGTTAGAGATTTTCGAAAACTTTCGAAAAATTGGTTCGACTGTAACTCGATCAGTTTTGATCCGAATTTTGTGAAACTTGTATATTTAAAATCAGCAAACCAGTACGGTTCAAATGAGTATAATGGTTTGCATGATTTTCATCTTAGTGCATTTTGATGCATTTTGGATCATTTTCAGCTCAAAATGACTATTTTCGGAAAGCATGGCATGATTATACTCATCTGAACCGCATTTTCACACTGATTCCAAAAATACAAGTTTCATGGGTCCTACCACGAAAATGACTGAGATACGGAAGATTTTCAATTTTCGATGTTTTTCGAAGTTTTTCGAAAATTTGTAACTTCTTCATTTTCTATTCGTTTTGCATGATTTTCAGCTCAAAAATGCAGAATTTTTTGTGATTTTTATTTAAGAATACAATCGGCTACAATTTTCCGGAAAGTTATTGTGTTTAAACTGAGAGATCGATTCTTTCAAACTCAATTTAAAAAAACTGGTCTCAAAAATTAACCATAACTCGATCAATTTTGATCCAAATTTTTTGAAATTTATATATTCAAGATCAGAAAAACAATGCGGTTTGAATGGGTATAAGTATGCCATATATGTAGTGTTCTAGAACTCACAACATATTTGCTGCTGTATCTAAGTCAGATCAGCATTAAAATCCATAAAAATTATATCATTAGAATCAGCTTAATGAGGCGGTCAGGAAAAATATAAATATCAATAGTTTTCAAATTTCTTGACCCATCAAAACCGTCTAGGTTTACTGATTCCAAAAATTTGAGATTTATCTGTTTTTGTATTTCTGTAGCAAGACCTATCACAATAATTATACATTTTAGTACCATCTAGACTTTCGGATTCCAAAAAATACAAATTTAAATGATTTCAAACAAAAGTGTCTGATTTTTAGACACTGACAACCTTGAAACAAAATTTTTAATTCAAAAAAAGGGACCTACCTTACAAGATTGCGCTCCGAAATGATAATTAGTGGCGTTTGGTGAATCACATACTGTGCATTTCCCCCGGACCATGGCGGAGAAAAAAATGTCTGCAAAAAAAGGAAAAATCAATACGAATCTCTATAAAAACATAATAGCAAAAAGGGAATTAGTGACCAACGTGTAGAAAAAGAGAAAAAGGAGAAAAAGGAGAGAGAAAAATAAGTTGATAAGGACACACATTCGACACACGTGTGTTGAAGAAGGGGGGACTAGAAGGACACACACGTACACAACAATTCGTATGTGTGATTTGGGAGAAGGGGAGAAAATAATAGCATATTCTGTTTCGTGGGGTGAAAAATAGATGATGGAAATGATGGTTGCAGGAGAAAAAGGTAGAAAGATCAGGAAAATGTTTTGAAATGGCCAGAATTTGAGAACGTTGTATCGTAGTTAGTTTTGGCTTAAAATTCGCATCTTTCACCCAAAAATCATAAAAATTGGTTGAAAACGAAAAAATGCAAAAGGTTTTGAAGTTTTCGAAAAATCCCAAAAATGGAAATTTCACAAAATCTATCGTATCTTAGTCATATTTGAGGCAGGACCCATGAAATTTATAGTTTTGGAATCTGGAAATTTTGACGGTTTTAATCAGTATAAGGCTGGCCACAAAAACACCTTTTCTACTGTAACTCTGTCAGCTTTAGCTCAAAACGGATAAAAGTTACATTTTTGAAATCAGGAGATCTAGACGGTTCTAATGACTATAATCATGTCATAAGTTGCTCGAGACAATTTTAAAATTGTTCAGATTTATACCTAACGGGATCGCCTTGTTAAACTGATTCTAATGGTATAACTTTCACGGATTTCAGTGCAGATCTGACTGAGATACAATAGCAAACATGTTGTGAGTCACTGAATTTTACATTTATGCTGTGCTTATACTTATTCAAACCTTCTTGTTTTGCTGATTTAAAAAATACAATTTTTACGGGAATTGGATGACAACTGAGCGAGTTACGCTCAATTTTCAAAGGCAATTTATTCGAAAGTTTTCGAAAATCTGTAACTTTTTGAGTTTTTGACACTTTCAGACAATTTTTAGCTTATCATAACTGTCGTTTTCTGAATTTTTAATATAATAATAAAACCAAATCAAAGTTCCATCAGAAGACTCTGAAAAATGAGGCTATGCTCGATCGAATCTCGGCGGAATCCGTCAAAAACTGAAAATCATTGGATCCAGCTGGGATGAACGAGACTGACATCAATAATTATACTTATTTGGATCCTGAGGATCTCCTGATTCAAAAAATGTGAGTTTTACTGATTTCAAGCTGAAACTGACTGTGGGAAACAACAGAGAACGCTACCAAAATTTACAATGAAAAAACCAAAAAACTGACCACCAAAAAAAAAGTAAAAAAGTACACACATTTGCATCATCATCATATTATTTTTGTGTTGACTGTCATGTCTCCCTCGACTATAATACACTACACATAAGAAGAAGAAGAGGGGTGGTCATATCAGAGTGTATTCTACTTTGATCATCAATAATGGGAGGGCGACGGATAATACAAAATGATCAGGAAGGGGGAAGGAGTGATAAAGATCAACAGGAGATCAGAAATCGGATAATTGGATAATTGTAATTATGTCTCCAGGTGCAATATTTATATGTTATATCGAATGATAATCAGAAAAGTGATCTGATTTTTAGAGAGTGCAGTTTTAAAGTGCGCTCTAATGTACTTTTAAGCATTTTTGTGCATTTTTGTTGGTTTTTTTATTAAGTGCGCTCTAATAAGAACAGTTTTAATAAAACGGAGGAATTGGTACAGGAGGAAAATCAATAAGACCACTATGACCAGTGTCCCCTCGCACACTGATACTATCTTATCTTATCTGTAGCGAACAAGAGTACACAGGTATTTATTTGTAAATAAAATAAGATGCAAAATTTTGATGACTTTTAGAAGGAATAGTACAAGTTGCTGGGTTTGCAAGGCTTGCACTTTATTAAACATGCACAAAATCATATTTTAATGAAAAAAGAGTTTTGACGGATTTTTTTACCTGGAAACGAACAAAAAAACCTTCAGCTCCACCAACCACATTCACACTCCAAAAACTACTGTTTGGACAGAAAAAAACAGCAGAAAATCATGTATGATACCAATGTCTGATCCGAAACGTGTATTGTATGATGTCATAGACCCCCGTCACCAATAAATCAATAAGATGGATAAATATTGGACCGATAATGAGGAGAAGCAAGGAGATTTTGGAGGATGTGAGTGTGCAATGCACCAGAATGCACCAAAATGCGTCATAATCATTCTGGTGCATTTTTGTGCATTTTGGTGCATTCTAGCCAATTTTTCTTGCATTCTAGCCAATTTTTCAAGCATTGTGGTTCATTTTGGACAATTTTGGCGCGGCAATTTAAAGCTTAAAAATGCACCAGAATGATTCAAAATGCACTAAAATGAACCGGAGTTCTCTAGAGCGCTCTTTAAGTATCTTGAAGCATTTTAAAGCATTTTGAAACGTTTTGACAGATTCCTAAGCTCAAAATGCTTCTAAATGCACCAGAATGCACTAGAATGAACTATAATCATTCTGATGCATTTTGGTGCATTCTAGCCAATTTTTCTTGCAGTTTCACCCACCAACCACCACCCAATTCAAATGTCTCAATGCTCTTCAAAAAATGACATTTTCCCTCCAAAAACTACAGTCAGGACAGAAAAAAGAGCTAAAAATAATGCATGAAATGACATTTGATGACTATTTTCAACATTGGGAGGAGCTGATGACAAGAGCAGCAAAATGGTTGATGCATTCCGAGCAGTTCTATGGATTACCGGAGCATGAGAGGGTACGGTAGGGTTATGGGGCATTTCTGAGGTCTAGAATGCATCCAAATGGGTCAAATTGAGTTTGAATGATTTTGAGGCATTCCAGTGCATTTTGGTGCATTTTGAAGCATTTTGAGCTTAGGAATCTGTCAAAATGTTCCAAAATGCACAAAAATGCTTCAAGATACTTAAAGAGCGCTCTAGAGAACTCCAGTTCATTTTAGTGCATTTTGAATCATTCTGGTGCATTTTTAAGCTTTAAATTGTCTTAAAATGCGTCAAAAGTGTCCAAAATGAATCACAATGCTTCAGAATGATTCTGGCGCATTCTGATGAATTTTCAGCTCAACTTTTTCAAAATCATCTGGGCGGTTTGAAGGGCTAGAATGCTTAAAAATGTACCAGAATGTGTCTCAGAGGTTTCTGAAGCATTCTGAAGCATTCTGGAGCATTCTGGTGCATTCCTGAGCTTGAAATCAGTCCAGAATGAGCATTTAAAAATTATTTATCACAAATATACATACAAAGCAATTATTTCAACTATATCAATTAACCAGTCGCATTACCCTTCATCATTATTAATTTCCCAATTTCCTCGAATCCTTTGTCAATTCCCTCATCCAAACTATACACATAGACCATCACAATGATCAGAATCGAGTGCGTGAAAAACAACCGTTCCACATTTTTCCGGGTGACACAGAACACGTGAAGCACGTTGTTCGTCGATCGGTTGTGTAGACTACGGTCGAGAAGCATACGGTAGTTTTCGAAAATTAGGGGCTCATCGCATTCTTGGAGAATTGTGGAGTTGAGCAGGACACGGGCGGTCTGGGACATCTGGAAATATATTATTTACTTTTAATATCGAATTTTTTAGAAGAAAAATGAATTTAAACGCTCTGGAATGCACAAAAATGTACAAGAATGAACAAGAGTATCCAAGAATGCACCAAAATGTACACTATGCATTTTGAGCATTTTTGCATTTTTCTTTTCAAAATGTATCAAAATATGAATGTTTCTCATTTCTGTCAAAAAAAGACCACTTTGCACAAAAATGCAAAAGAATGCGTCAAAATGTATAAAATCATTTTTGGTGCATTTTCAACATTGAATGGGTGAAAACAAGCCGGGAATACATGAAACCGCACAAAAATGAGGGTACGGTAGCATTAAAATGCACTAGAACGCACCCAGACTGATTTTGATTCATTTTTGTGCATTTTGACGCATTTTGACAATCAAAATGGGTCAGAATGCTCCGAAATTCTTTAGAATGATTCTGAAACTTTTTGATGCACTTTCAACGCATTATAATGCACTAGAATGCACTAGAATGCACTAGAATGCATAAGGATGCGTTAAAATGTACCAAAATGAACATTATGCATTTTTGAGCATTCTTGAGCATTTTTTCGCTCATTTTACTCCAATTTTTCACTCACCGCGTCCTGAATAAACGCCACTGGGTACATCAAAGCAAAACTAATAATAAATCCAGATATGACCCATGCTATCATGCAGATGAGATACAGAACTGGTGGTTTACTGCTGAATCTGAAATTTTTTATTTTTTTGAAAACTACTTTTTCGAAAAGAAAGAAAAAACTAACTGAGTAACAATATAAGTAGCCATGAGGAATGCGAGAATGGCTAGAGCTGGTACCCACGTCATGAAGCGTTCTGGAATGATGGAAATGTATGAAAATGCACCATGATCATTCAGATGCATTCTGATGCATTTTTGTGCATTCTGGAGCATTTTGAAGCATTTTCGTGGTTTCAAACGTTCAAAATTTTTCAAAATGACCCAGAATGCACCTTGATCATTCTGGTGCATTCTGGAACATTTTGAAACATTTTTCGAAGTTTGAAGCATTTGAGTGGTTTCAAAGGTTTAAAATGTTCTAAAATAGCTCATAATGCACCATGATCATTCTGGTGCATTCTGGTGCATTCTGGTGCATTCTGGTGCATTCTGATGCATTCTTACCCATTCTCTCCGTCAAAAAGTTAGCGTACTCGAACAACTTGATCTGTCTTGCTCCGTACTCTCTGATGACACTCAGATTCTGAAAAATCCTAATTTCAATTAATTAAAAAAAGTGAATTTCTTACCGCCAATTTCTTTTCCTTATCAGTTTTCTCCAATTCTTTATTGAAAATCTCAAATTCTCGAGTAACGGCGTGGGCTCGGAGAGCATGAATCGGGAGGAATAAGAAATTCGAGTAACCACAGAGAATTGCGATAATCGGGTCGATTATCCAGTACCAGGAACTGTGTTTTGAGCTGGAATAAGAAAAAAATGAAGGGGAATGCACAAGAATGCGCAAGAATGCACAAAATGCTCTTGAATGCACAAGAATGCACAAGAATGCACAAGAATGTACAAGAATGCATCAAAATGAAAAAAGCCATTTCTGGTAAAAATGCTCCAGAATGCACAAAAATAGTTTAGTATGCACACAGGAGCATTTTTTGCATTTCCGTGCATTTTTATGCATTTTTCTGATCCAAATCCTTCAAAAATGCTCAAGAATGCACCAAAATGTACAAAATGCATTCTGTGCATTCTGCGGCATTCTAGCATTTTTAAGCATTTTTATGCATTTTTCTAATCCAAATTCTTCAAAAACCAATTTTCCCAGATTTCCCCTGATGGACAAAAATGCCACAAAATGTTCAAAATGCATTTTTGACATTCTAAAGCATTCTGATGCATTCTTGAGCTTTTTTTTTGCATTTTTGTGCATTTTTGCTCATTTTCACTCGATTTCCACAAAAAAAACTCACTCTCCCTCCGTAACATCTCGATGCACTGCCAAATAAACCGAAGTCAGTGTAAAAGTACAAAAAATGAAACAATTCGAAGTGAACACTCGACAATACAATATCCGATAGTCATCCTTCTTTTTCTGACACTTTTCCACTCTCATCGTTCTCAAATTCGCCAAATTCTTCTCACTTTGCTCCAAACTTTTCGTCCATCCCACCCGAATCAGTGCCATTGTCAAAATCGCGGATTCCATCGAAATGAACCCGAACATTTTCGCCTCAGCCCATGAGAATGACAGGAATTCGCCAGGAACTTGCCATAGCATCCAGTAGAATCGGAATATCATTAGGAGTACTGTAGCTACAGTAAGAATCAGAGCAGGGTACCGTAGGACCCGTCGGTGCGATGAGAGTAAGTAGAAAGGTGAATAGATGTGGAAGAAATGGAAGAATGAGAAAATGCGTCGATCATTTTCATGAGCATTTTCATTCTGAGCATTCTCAGAATGCTCCATGTTAACCAGGACCATTTTTTGAAAATTTTGAATTAAAATTGTGCTCCCTATCCTCTCTGTTATATACTTCAAATCTACAAAGTCAGAAAATTGTGCACGTCGTTATTTGCTCACCGTCCCGCCGCCCCCTGGACAATGGGAAAAATGGAAAAGACAAAAAATGGGTAACAAGATGATTTGTGTTGTTGGAATGGATCTTTTTGATCTCTGACGAAAAGGTCATGAGTCATTTGTGCAGGTTTTTGGGGGATTGTGTTTTTTTCCACAATTTTTGATATTTTTTACTGATAAGAATTTTTTTTTTGATAGTTTTTGTTTCAAAATTGCATTCTCGACTATTTTTGTGCATTCTGGAGCGTTCTGGTGCATTTTCAACCGTTTTGGTTCATTTTTGGAGACAAAATTACTCTAAAAACTCCTTTTCTTTGCCAAAAAAATCTAATTTTTTTTCTTTGCCAAAAAAATCTAATCTAATTCCAATTCTGAGCTCAGAAAAACATCAAAATGCTTCGGAATTCACCAAAATGCTCCAGAATGCACCAAAATGCTCCAGAATGCACCGAAACGCTCCAGAATGCACCGAAATGTTCCAGAATGCACCAAAATGATAAATGTGCATTTTGATGCATTTTGTGTCTGAAACCGCTCAAAATACTTTCAAAGCAATCATAAATGCGCCAGAATGATCAGAACGCATTTTTGAGCATTCTGGATCACTCTGGATCATTCTGAATCATTATTGTGCATTTTCTGCTGTGTTTTGACATTTTTTCCAACATTTTTTGAAATTGTTTATTTTTCTGGAAAACGCTGAGGTTTGATTTTAATGAAAACTAAGCCAATTTAAAACTCAGAAATGCAACAGAATGCATTAGAATGCTCCAGAATGCACAAAAATCATTCTGACGCATTTTGGCTCTTTTTTGTGCAGTTTGACGCATTTTTTGGCTCCAAAACGCTCTAGAATGCTTCAGAATTTCACGAAAATCATTCTGATAAATTTGTGTGCATTTTTGAACACTCTGATCCATTTTAAGGCTCAAAATGCAACAAAATGTTCCAGTATGTACCAAAATGCATTTTATTTCTATCCATTTTTCGCTTAAAACAGCTTAAAATACCTTCAAATTGATCATAAATGCTCGAAAATGATCAGAGTGCATTTTCGAGCATTCCGGGTCATTCTAAATCATTTTTGTGCATTTTCAGCACATTTTTCTTCTAAAATCTCAACATTTTGGTGTTCCGATTACTATCAGTCACCAATGTTCAACATACAATATTTGTTCCATTGCTCTCCGCGTCATTTTGTGCAAACAGTCTCTTTTGCCGACCCGCTAGTCACCATGTGCTCACTTTTCTGACTTCCCTCTGACAATACCTCTCTCCTTCTCTATTTCTCCACTATTTTGTGATCTACAAGAAGAAATATCGATCATTTTTCACTTTTTTTCTTCAAAAATGAATCTAGCCATCCCAGAATATAGTAATCCGCTATGTTTGGTATGCGGAAATGATGGAAATGGTGTGCATTTTGGTGTGCAGACGTGTCGGGCATGTGCCATGTTTTTTCGGTGAGTTTCAGGAAGTTAGAATGATGGAAAATGCACGAGAATGCACGCTGATCATTTTGGTGCATTTTGGTGCATTCTGAGGCATTCTGATGCATTTTGAAGAGTTTTTATTCGATTTTTGTCAACTTTTTGTTATTTTTCATTATTTTCAGACGCTCCCACACCCAACAAACACTATTCCAGTGCAAAAACCACTCAAAATTCTGCAATATACGTATGGCAGAGCATCGACTCATGTGCAAGTACTGTAGACTTAAAAAGTGTCAAGAGGTGGGGATGAGCAGGGAGAAAAGTGAGTTTTTTGAGTTGAAAAGCAAAAATCAAATGAAAATAAAGATTTTTGAGCCAAAAATGATAAAAATTGGTTAAAAATTGAGAAAGCTAGAAAATTTTCAAAAATCAAAAAAATTCCAAAATTGAAATTTCACAAAATCTGCCGTATCTCAGTCATTTTCGTGGTGGGACCAATGAAACTTATATTTTTGGAATCAGCAGGACAAGACGGTTCGAATGAGTATAATCATGATATTTTTTGAATTATTTTGGAATTTCGTGCATTTTGGTACATTTTGGTACATTTTGGAGTCATTTTGGTTTTCATGAGTGCTCGAATTGCTCAAATGCTCCAAACTTAGCATCACACAGTTCCGGATCCTGAAAACTATTAGAAATTTGAAAATGTAGAAAAATGCACAAGAATGACCAAGAATGTCAAAAAAATCATTTTTTGAAAATATCATTTTCAAGCATTTTTTACCATTTTTTTCATTTTTTTTTCAGAAGTCTTCTCAAAATCTCGCTGCGAGATCGCTACAGTACCCCAGACCACTACAGTAGCCCAAATGATACCAATGTCTGATCCGAAACGTGTAATGTATGACGTGATAGACCCCGTCACTAATAAATCAATAAGATGGATAGATATTGGACCGATAATAAGGAGAAGCAAGGAGATTTTGGAGGATGTGAGTGTGCAATGCACCAGAATGCACCAAAATGCGTCATAATCATTCTGGTGCATTTTTGTGCATTTTGGTGCATTCTACCCAATTTTTCTTGCAGTTTCACCCACCAACAACCACCCAATTCAAATCTCTCAATGCCCTTCAAAAAATGACATTCTCACTCCAAAAACTGCAGTCCGGACAGAAAAAAGAGCCAAAAATGATGTATGAAATGACATTTGATGACTATTTTCAACATTGGGAGGAGCTGATGACAAGAGCAGCCGAGTGGTTGATGCATTCAGAGCAGTTTTATGGATTACCGGAGCATGAGAGGGTACGGTAGGGTTTTGGTGCATTTCGGAGGATTTTGGTGCATTTTTTGAGGTTTAAAATGCATCAAAATGGGTCTGAATGATTGAGGCGCATTCCAGGGCATTTTGGTGCATTTTGGGCTTCAAAATTGGTCAGAATGCAACAAAATGCATCAGAATGAATTCAGTGCATTCTAGTGCATTTTGGAGTATTTTTGAGCTTCCAATTGTCTCAAAATGCTTCAAAATGATTATCGTGCATTTCTAGCTCAATTTTTTCAAAATCATCTGGGCTGTTTGGCGTCGAGTCGAGAGGAATTCATTATCCGCAAAAATTTTCGGACAGCGATGTTTGGATGAAAAGTTACAGCTCATTTCGGATGACATGGTCATGCAATTTGACAATTTTGAGGTGGACATGACGGAAATTTCTGGGAAAAGCATGAAAGAGTATAGACGGTGAGTGAAAATTCATTCTTGTGCATTCTTGCGCATTTTAAATGCATTTTTCATCATTTTCATTCAATTTTTTTCAGATTCATGAGAAAACATTTGCACCTCTACTTCGACATTGTTGTCCGTCCCTGCCTTGAATGGAATTTCACGAACACTGAAATAAATTTTGCCTTATCCCAAATCGTCTGGAACTATGCATCCCGAAAACTGCTCGGACAAACTCTTCAGGCATCCGACGCGTTTTTGTCTGAAATCTCTGAAAATCTGCATGAATACTATCGGAATGAGATGAGGCTCAAGAATTATGCACCACGGTTGGCGGTGCTTATGGAGATGGTCAATGGGGTCTTGGTGAGTGGAAAAAATGGAAAAAAATGAGTAAAAATCATCCAAAATGCACGAATGATCATTCGTCATTCTTGGTCATTCTTGTGAATTTTCAAATTTTTAACAGCTCACCCAAAACTGTATTTGGAGCATTTAAGAATTTTGAGCATTCACAAAAACCCAAACAACTCCAAAATGTACCAAAATGCACCAGAATGCACAAAATTCCAAAATTATTCAAACCATGTCATGATTATACTCATTCAAACCGTCTTGCTTTGCTGATTCTAAAAATGTAAAAATCTAATCATGAAACTTAAATTCTGAACAGTTATGACATGTTTAGTGGCGACTTGATTTTCGAAAATTTTCGAAAATTTTCGAAAATCTCTAACTATCTCATTGTTAGCCAGTTTTGATCAAACTTTTTACTAAAATGATTCAAATTTTATGCTCTAGATTTTAAATGCTGAAAATGATTATTTCCTATTCCAGAAAGTCCAAGCGGAGCACGAAAGGACACTTGAGATGGGATTTCTGTTCGATATGGTGAATGTGGTTGTCTCCGAGCCGGCTTTCTTCTCAGTTTGATAATTTCCGTTCATCTTTTTTAATAATGAAATGATTTTTATTAAATTGTAAAAATCAAACACTAAAAAACGCTGGATCCGAAAATTTGAAGTTAAACATGTCAAATAGGAAGACCATATCCATCAGCTTTTCTTGTTTGAGTTGGAGGGTCTGAAAATAAAAAAAATGTGTTTGATTGCATTTTGAAAAGTTTCTAAGTAAAAATTCGAAAAATTCTGCATTTTTTGAGCTATAAATCATGTAAAACGGATGAAAAATGAAGAAGTTACAGAATTTCGAAAACTTTCGAAAATCAAAATTTCAAAAATTCTACCGTATCTCAGTGATTTCCGTGGTAGTACCCATTAGATTTATATTTTTAAATTTAGCATGAAAATACGGTTCAAATGAGTATAATCATGGCATGGTTAGGATGATTTTCATTTTGGAGCATTTTGGTGCATTTTGGTGCATTTTCAGCCCAAAATTTAAATGATTGGCCTTTTCACCCACCAAAACATTATTAACAATGCTCATCATTCTTGTCAATCTTCCTGCATAGTTCCCAATGATGTCTCTATCAATCGATCGATAATAATCATTCAAATTATTGGAAATTTTCTCCAAAAATACTTCTCCGGCCGCCTGTGTCTGTCCTTGAAGTCTCCGGCCAGCATAATTCCATACCAGTTGACAGAGAATGAATGTGACCTCGATTTCAGATAAATCGAGTTTCAGATACGGTTTCACGAGGTCTTGGTAGTATTGATTGATTTCTTCTCCGAACATGCTGTAATTATATTGACTGTAACTTGGCGGGGTGTAGGTCAAAATGAGATATTTTAGAAATTTTTGAATTCAGGATGAAAATGCGCTTCAAATGAGTATACTCATGCCATGGTTTTGGAAGAATGATCATTTTGCATTCTTGTGCATTCTTGAACATTCCCAGAATGCAAAACCCACTTAGTAATTGTTGTATGTTTTGAATTCCACAATTCCGAGACATCCATCGAGAAATCATTCACTCTGCCCGCCTTATCATTTGAAAGGAGCAAAATTTTTTCATCCAGGCATTTCTGACCAAAAATTTTTGCTGACATCGTTTTCCGTTCCACTCGTCGAAAGAGTGCCCATACCAGTTTGAAGATCTCAAGCTGGAAAATGTTTGGGCGTCATTTTGATGCATTCTAGTGCATTCTAGCGCATTGTAATGCGCTGAAAATGCACCAGAATGCGTCAGAATCATTCGGAAGCATTTTGGAGCATTCTGACCCATTTTAAAGCTCAAAATGCACCAAAATGCACTAAATGAATCAAAATCATTCTAGGTGCATTCTAGTGCATTCTAATGCTACCGTACCCTCTCATGCTTTGGCAAGTTTCGAAACTCCTCTGCATACATCAACCACTCGGCGCATTTCCTCATATTCTGCTCCCAAAAATAAAAGTAGTCTCGGAATGACGAGGATTTTATAATTTCTGGGTTCAGATTTTGATCTGATCGAATTTTTTCCAATGCGAATGTCATTCGTTCCAATGGGTTCATGGTGGACACGGCTTCTGGGAGGGGGTGCTGGAATTATTTTTAACTAAAACTTTATAAAATTCTGCATTTTTCGAGTTAAAAATCACATAAAAATGTTAAAAAATAAAAAGTTACGGATTTTCGAAAATTTTCGAAAACTTCAAAAATCGAAAATCTACTGTATCTCATTGGTTTTTGTGGCAAGACCCATGAAACATAAATTTTTGGAATCAGGAGATCAAGACGGTTCAAATGAGTATAATCATGATATGATTTGCATGATCTTCATTTTTGGTGCATTTTGGTGCATTTTGGTGCATTTTAGTACATTTTCAGCACAAAATCTCATTTTTTATCAAATTCCAAAGTTTTCTGACTCACATTCTCCAATATCAACCGACTCCTTTCAATAATCGGTGCCACATCGATAAGCCTCGACACGACTCCAGTATCCGGGTCAATGACGTCATAGATCACACGGCTACCGTATCGATTTCGGGATAATTCATGGTCACAACCGATGCCTTGAGGTCTGGGAGGGGGTTCTGAAAATATGTCATGAGTATATTCATTCAAACCGTCTTGTCCTGCTGATTCTAGAAATATAAGTTTCATGGGTCCTACCACGAAAATGACTGAGATACGGTAGATTTTGTAAAATTTCAATTTTTCGATTTTTTAAATTTTTTCAAAACCTTCTAACTTTCTTCATTTCTAACCAAGTTTTATAATTTTTGACTCAAAAATTCTATTTTTGTCGTATTTTTAATTTTCAACTCAAATAACTCACTTTTCTCATTACTCATCCCCACTTCTTGACACTTTTTGAGTCTACAGTACTTGCACATCAGTCGATGCTCTGCCACATGGATATCACAGAATTTTGGATGCTTTTTGCAATGGAATGCTATTTTTTGGGTTGTGGAGCGTCTGAAAATAACGGAAAATTGACAAAAATTGGATAAAAACGCCCCAGAATGAACCAAAATGCACCAAAATGCACCAAAATGATCAGCGTGCATTCTCGTGCACTTTCCATCCTTTTCATTCCCTAAAACTCACCGAAAAAACATGGCACATGCCCGACATGTCTGCACACCAAAATGCACACCATTTCCATCATTTCCGCATACCAAACACAGCGGATTACTGTAGTCTAATTGGCTTATGGTCATTTTGAGCGAATGAATGAACTGAGAAGAATTTGTTGGAAGTCACAAAAACGAGGAAAGGGAGAATCAGAGAAAAAGAGGGGAAGTCAAAAAATAAAGCACAAAAACGAGCAGAAAATAAGGCAGACAAAGATAAATAATGTTTGCGGAGAGGGTCGAGTAGACCAATAAAACAAAGTATTGTTTGATCAACCTTTTCTATTTTTTTGCTAGTAAAAATAAACATTGTCCTGTAAAAAACAAAACAATACACATTGTATGAATTGAAAAGCGATCAGCAGAGAATGTGAATCATTCTACTCATTCGAACCGTTTTTTTCTTTGAAATTAAAAAAATAATAATTGATTTTGTTTGCCGAATTAATTTTTTACAAAGTAGGGAAATATTTTTATAAAATTTAAGCGAAAAATCAATAAAATCGGTTAGAATCGAAGAAGGTTACGGATTTTCGAAAAATATTCTAACATTTTCGAAAAATCTGAGATACCGTAACCCACTAAATTTCTTGTCAAGACCAATGAAACCTATATTTTTAGAATCACCAAAAACAGAGCTTTCAAACAAGTATAATCATGCCAAGGTTTGAAAAATCTGAAAAATTCAGAATTTTTGGTCCCAGAGGTCAAAATATTGAAAAATTTAAAGTATGGCATGATTATACTCATTCGAACCGTCTTGAACTCCTGATTCTAAAAATATAAGTTTTATGTGTCTTGCCGCGAAAATAGCTGAGTTACGGTAGATTTCCGGGAAACAAGTTTTTTGACATTTTTTGAAAATCGGCAACTTTTTCATTTCTCATCAGTTTTACATTATTTTTAGTCAAAAAATGCAAGATGGTTTGTATTTTTATTTCAAAATGCAATCAGATTGTAAATTCATTTTCAGACGGTCCAAATCAAACATGAGAAATTTGTGTTATAATGCCACTAAAATCTTCAAACCAGAAAAAAAAACCACTTGTATTCCGAATTATTTTTTCGGGAATTCTGGAATTTTTTAAACTAGGTATAAGTATTTCATAGTCAATATCAATAAATATGCTGTAAAAACTGAAAATTCTGTGATTTTGGAAGCATTTTTAAAGTATTCTGATCCATTCTAAAGCTCAAAAATGCAGCAGAATGCTCCAGAATGGTCTAAATTCTTTCTTTATTCACTAAAACCATTCTCTAAAATGCACTATAACAAACCAGATTTCTCCAGACCGATCTTAAATCATTCTGAAGCATTTTGGTGGATTTTGATCCATTTTTAATCTCAAAATGCATTCGAAAGTTTCGAAAAATGGAAAATGTCGGATTACTTGGCTCAATGACCTTATGGATAAGCAGCAGGTGTTTAAGCAACCAGATTAATCCCATTCTATAAATAAACTATAATTTACGTAAAGCAAAAGGGACAGCTAAAATTGACACGTATCCACGAGAACTATCAGCTAATGGCAGCTGAAAACGGCTCTTACTCTTTTAATCTTTTTGAGGCACCTGCTCCATCGTTACATTTTTCAATACTACCACTCATTTCAGCTTCGGAAAATGGACTCACCCTCAAATTCTTCTGTTCGCCAACACATGATCACGGATAATGCTCTCAGCAGCACACCGCTACTGATATCAGCTCTCGTAGTCTATTTGTCCCTCCAATTTCTCACCTTCCCCTTCTACATTCATATCTTTCGGAAAAACCAAGAACGCGACAAGGATATTCCTATATTCCCGATCGTCGAGCATTTCTACAAGCTTATCAAATGGGCAGTCCTTACCACTTGTTTGATTCTGGGTGCCGTGGTTTTGATACAGATTTTCGATTTGGAAATAATGAAACTTTGCTTATCAATTCTCATGGTATGCGTGTTCCCGATTTCTGAAATACTTTGCGAGGTGATTCATTTAACGTTGTCATTGTTAGCAATCCAGCGGTTTCTTTTATACTTTTTTCCGAGTTCTGACTCATTATTGAATATCAGTGCGAAGAATATGAAACGGTTGTTATATTTTGTTTATTTTTTATCGATTCTTATTCATATCAGTATTTTTACTATAGCTATTGTAGAAGAGAAGCTGCATGATTTTATTAAAACGGTATTTTTTTTTGATATTTTTTTTTGTTGAAAAGGACAAAAAATGAGTAAATTATGTATGAACCATACAGAACAAAAGTAGAGCTTCAATTTTGTAGTTGATAACTTTTTGGTACGGACACTCACTAGAGAGTTATGGTCATTTTAAGACGACAGCTCAAAAATTGCACTATTTTCCACTGAAATTGGTCGATTTGAGCGAGAAATTACTGTAACTCTCTAGGGAGTGTCCGTTCCAAAAAGTTGTCAACTTCAAAAATGAAACCCGTGTCTTTTTTGATATGCACATCAAAAATCAAAACTTCTGGACGAAAATAAATCTGAAAATGAGCTAAAAATGTATTCAAATAATTATTTTTGATCCAAATTTAAATAAAATTATTATATAAACGTGTAGATTCAGAAAAAAGGAGCATTCATCTAGTTGACCACTTTTTTGTAGCTCCGCCTACTTTTGAGATATGCGGCTTTCAAGGCCTAACTTTCAAGGGGCGCATATCTTAAAAGTGGGCGGAACTATCAAAAAATGGTCAAGACCAATTATGTAGCCCTATCTTTTGTCTTTTCACTTGAGAGGGGCGGAGTTATACATAATTTACGTTGTGGGACAATACCATAGGTCATTTTCAACTAAAAAATGTCAATTTGTATATCATGGAACTGACAGTGTGCCATAGTAATTCTGAATGTCACACCATGAAAATTTGTAATGGATCATGTAGATCAAACATAGAGCTTCATTTTTGTAGTTGACAACTTTTTTGTACGGACACTCCTTAGAGAGTTGCAGTAATTTCTCGCTCAAATCGATCAATTTCAGTGCAAATTAGTGCGATTTTTGAGCTGTCCCCTTAAAAAGACCATAACTTTCTAGGGAGAGTCCGTACAAAAAAATTGACAACTACAAAAATGAATTTCTACTTTTGATCTGTATGATCCATTAAAAATCTACTTGATGGGACAATAAGTATGACCATGCCACACTCTCAAAGTCGGACCTTTTCAACTGAAAAAACCAAAACTTAATATACTTTTGAGCGGTACTGTGCATAATTCCAGCTCTATTACGCATGCCTAAACCTGTTGGTTTTTGTATCCACATGTCTTTACATCCCAATTGTGATAAGCCTTCGAAAACTAGTCCACCTGCAATCATCTCAATTGAACCATCCGCAAAGATACGTTCTCTGGCAGTTGGTGGTGATTTTGATGGAGAAATCGGTGAGTTTTGACGTTTTTTTATATGTAAATAAATTAGAAATTTCTATTTTTATAGTTTTACATCTCAATCCTTTTTCTGTATCCAAGCTTTACTGCCTATGAGACTATGCGAATGTTCACCGCTATCGATGTGCTCCTCTTGCCAATGACTATTCAGTTAACATATGTCGGTTGTAATCGACGGAATGTGCAATCTCTACTTGCGTCGTCAAGAAGTATTCTCAAAGTTTTTTGTTGTCCATGTGCTCCGGCACAGGTCTACGTGGTGGAGCCAACGGCGGGATTCGATATGAGCACGACGAGACAGGAATAAAATCAACATTTTTCAAACTGATTTCATATTTACATAAAAATACGAAAAATTTTGCGTTTTTTGGGCTAAAAATCATGTAAAACGGATAAAAAATGAAGAAGTTACAAATTTTCGAAACATTTCGAAAAGCTCTTTTTTTTGAAAATCGAAAATCTACCGTATCTCAGCAATTTTCGTGGTGGGACTCATAAAACTTATATTTTTAGAATCAGGAGTTCAAGACGGTTCGAATAAGTATAATCATGCCATACTTTAAAATTTTCAATATTTTGACCTCTGTGACCCAAAATTCTGGAATTTTCAGATTTTTCAAACCTTGGCATGATTATACTTGTTTGAAAGCTCTATTTCTGGTGATTCTAAAAATGTAGGTTTATTGGTCTTGACAAGAAATTTAGTGGGATACGGTATCTCAGATTTTTCGAAAATTTTCGAAAATCCGTAACTTTCTTAGATTTTAACCGATTTCATTGATTTTTGGCTTAAATTTTATGAGAAAACTTTCTTATTTTTTAAAAAATTAATTCGGCAAACAAAATCAATTATTATTTTTTCAAATTTCATTGAATGATTTGTACATTTGAGATAATTGACCAATTAAAAGTTCAAGCCTTCAGCTTTGGGAACAATAAATTAGAGAAGACAGACATAACCAGCACAATATTAGTTATCACAAAATAGGCTCTCTCAATATTCTTCCGATTCACACTGAACACTTGGATCACCAAATTCACGGTCCGATTTTTCTGTGATCGATCCACCATGGTACGGTAGGTACTGTAGATTTGAGGGTCCGTTGAGTAGTGAAGGAACGGGTCGTTCATGAGGACAGTGGACGTGTGGAGCATCTGGAGCAAAAAAATTGAAAAAAAATTTTTTTCAAAAAAAACTTACCGCTTCCTGTACAAATGCAGGTGGGTAGAGGAGGTTAGAAGAGATGATAATGCAACATATCATCATTCCGATCATGCAGACATAGTAGTATGTAGGTGTACCTTCTCGGAGACTGGAAAAGAAATTTTCAGTTTTTTACAAAAATCCGCAAAAAAATTTTGAAAAAAAAACACACTTGGTCACCAAAAATGAGACATTTGCCAATGCTGTGAAGATAAGAAATGGGGCGGCGCTCATGAATGGGTCTGGAAATTTCATTTTTGGATTTATTTCATAGGAGAATGATAATTTTGGACTTACGAAGTCTCTCTGTGATTGTGTTGGTCATTTCGAACATTTTGATTTGGCGATCCGCGAATTTATGGATGATTTGGGGGTTCTGAAATAGGAATACTCACAATTATTGTACAGAAATGCTTCAGAATGCACAAGAATGCACCAGAATTCTCAAAAATGCTCAAGGCCCACCAGAATGCGCCAAAATGTACAATTTGCATTTTGCGCATTCTGATGCATTCTAGAGCATTCTAGTAATTTTGAGTTCAAAAATAAGCAGAAAACGGTTAAAAATACACAAGAATACTGTAGAATGCTCCAGAATGCTAAAAATTCATATTGCACATTTTGGTGCATTCTTGTGCATTCTGGAGCAGCCTGGTGCATTCTTATGAGTTCTGGTGCATTCTTTTGAGTTCTGGTGCATTTTTGTGAATTCTGTTGCATTTTCAATATTTTTTGCTCATTTTTTCAAAACTATTTTGTGAAAAGTAGGGATGTTTATTTTGGGACAGAAAATAAGCAAAAACGATTGAAAAGTGCATAAGAATGCACAAAATGCATATTGTACATTTTGGTGCATTCTGGCGCAATCTTGAGCATTCTGCAGCATTCTAGAGCATTTGTGTGCATTCTAATGAATTCTGGTGCATTTTGAACTCCAGATGCTCAAAATTCATGTTTTGATGTATTCTGGTGCATTCTTGGAATTCATGAAAATGTAATGCTCAGAAATGCTTCAAAATGCACAAGATTGCATTTTTATCATTTCCATACCATTTATGACTGACTACTCACCACCAACTCCTTATTTTTCGAAGCCGCCTCCAATTCCTCGTTAAAAACTCCGAGTTCTCTAGCCAATGAGTTTTGAAGCAGTCCGTGAACCGGTAGAAAAATGAAATTCACATAAGCACACAGAAACATTATAACGGCATCGACATAATAGTACCAAGAGTTTGTAGACGAGCTGAAAATGCATTTTGTGATGAAAAATGCTCAAAAATGCACCAAAAAATGACAACTTACGTTCCAAAAATGACAAATTTCTTGGATACCAAGTATCCGGAGCATCCGATGAAAAACACTAGAATCGGAACTTTCAACAAGAAAGTTTTTGTCCTCAGTGCAGAGTATTCATCGTATTTTTCGTGGTAGTTAGTTATCTGAAACATTTTTTTTTGAAAATTGAAATTTTTATTGAAAAAGTGAAAAATTTTACCTACCCTCATTTTTTTGAGCATTCCAAGTCCCTGCTCGAATTTTCTGAGCGTGTCATTCGTTGTCATTTTGTATAATGCAATGACGCAGGAGAATGATTCCATTGAAATGAATGCGTAGAGGTTACGCTCTGCCCAGCCGAAGGAGAGGAGCTGGAAATTTGGGAAAATTAATTTTTTGGCTCAAAATGCACCAGAATGCAATAGAATGCACCAAAAATGTAAATCATGCTAATCATTTCATGATTATACTCATTTGAACCGCCTTTTCACGCTGATTCCAAAAATACAAGTTTCATGGGTCTCGCCACGAAAATGACTGAGATACGGTAAATTTAACATTTTCGAAATTTTTCGAAAATCTGTAATCTTTTAATTTTTCGACATTTTTACATGATTTTTAGCTCAAAAGATTCAGAATTTTAAGAATTTTCAGTGCAAATAGTTTCTAGTGGATAAATGCATTCTAGTGCATTTTTGTGCACTCTGGAGCATTCTGGTGCATTTTCAACCGGTTTTGTTCATTTTTGGAGCCAAAATTACTCTAAAAACTCCTTTTTCTTTGTCAAAAAAGTCTAATTTTTGACTGTCCCATTCACAAAATGAGCAAAAACGGTTGAAAATGCAACAGAGAATGCACAAAAATGCACGAGAATGCTTTAGAATGCTCCAGGATGCTCCAGAATGCTCTAGAATGCTCAAGAATGCACCAGAATGTACTTTATGCATCTTGTGCATTCTGAAGCATTCTTGAGCATTCTTGTGCATTTTCAACTGTTTTTGTCTTTTTTTTTGATAAAAAATGTCCAATTTTTAAAAGTTTTTCACAACCCCAACTTACATCCGCATCAACCATATAAAACATCCACCACGCCCTGAATATCATTCCCAGAAAGCTAGCCAACGAGAATAACAGAAACAATATCCGAACCGGGTTTCCCTTTTGACAATTGTAAGGGGAAATCTTCCATAAATATCGGAATGCACCGAAAATGTTGGGTGTGGAGAGGGGATGGTCTTCAGGTATGTGAGAGGACATTTTTCAAAAAAGAAATACAATTTTAAAATAGAAATTTGAAATGAATCAAACATTTTTGCGGGTGATTTAAAAACTTAAAACCTTCACACCTCATTCTATTCTCCTCCCCGTTTTTTGGCACATAATCAGAGAATAGGTCACAATATTTTTCACTTTTCCACTATTTTTCTCTGTCCGACTCCAATATACACACTCTCTCGGTCTCTGTTTGTTCATAAGCAGCAGGCATATCAGTTTTCAATTTATCGGGTTGACTAACAGCACAAAATGGGGGGAAGTGATCAGAAAATGAATCAGAAAACAGTTTTGGGAACTTTTTGATCCCGGGACTGAGTCATGAAATAGGAAACGTCATCTACATGTGGATCAGTAAAGTGTGAAATTATTTTTTTCAATAAGTACATATTTGAATGGTGTTGAGCGTATGAAATCTGGAAAATCAGAAAGTTGGAAAATCTACATCTTTACTAATAATATTCAACAGATTCCGTGTGTCTGTTTATTTGTCGCCGATCATAACTCCGTCCGTAGTGGACCGATTTTAATGAGACTTACACAGATAGATTGGAAATTTGACTTAGATGATGCCCGAACTTTTCTTTTTTCAAAAATATCAAATTTGACGTCTTCTGGAGACGATGACGTTTTTAGCGCTAAAATGCGTTGAAAAAGGTGTGTCCCGACAGGGTGGTAGAGAGCTCAGAACTACTGACACGGTGTTTCTTGACTGCATTTTCGAGAGCGCCCCGGCCGCGCGTTTTTGGTGTAGCGGTCTACGCAGATGACTCTTACGCATGCACAGGTAAACCGAGATGGATCCATTATGGATGAAACGCGGATCGCGCGCGGGTGCTGTGGGTATGGCAGATGGATCCATAATGGATCCATTATGGATCCACGCGCGGTCGGCATCCGTTTAGCACCCACGCGCGATCCGTGGTTTCTTTGATTCGATTGGGTTCATACCACCACTGATTGTGGCTGTTTCGGATACTAGAGACTTATTCTTATGCTACTATAAGTTTCTTATTACTATAAGTTTCTTATTTATGTACTGTGTTGTTACTATTGTTTTTTCAACTTCCTTTCTCTTCCAACTCTGTTCGTTTACAAAATTTTCTCCGTTTCCACTCATTTTTCATTGACAACAAATTATGGTTTCACTTTTTTGTAATTTCAGTATGCTGTTCAATTTGTAGCTTTTAATTTCGTCAAAATGATATGTAGGTTTTCTATCAATTTTACATAAATGTGTCAAATTTACACGGAAAGAAGAACACTTCTATGGAGTAAAAGACCCTATTTTTCTTTTCGGAACGGCAAAAACTTACCAGTTTACCTTTTATTCCACCTGCAAATTTATTTTATCATGCCGTTCTGAAAAGAAAAATAGTGATAACCTATACTTTTTTTCATAAAAATAACCATAAATTTTCAAAAAAAGTACTCAATGACATTACTGAGTTTTGGTGAAAAATGGCAGAAATTAGTTTCGGAAATATTTTAATTATTTTTTATTCAGTGAATCATTATTTGTTTTCAACAAAAACTGCCTAAAAATTGATGAAAACTTTGGAAAACGGAGAAAATTTCGGCGAACTCCTAAAAAATAATTCGCCTCGATTAATGATAAACAACACGCAAAGCGGAATATCGGACTATCGTTGGAAAGCCAGATCAGGCGTGGATCTATATGGATCCTATATGGATGCACGCGCGATCCGCGAATGATCGAGGACGACCGACATGCTCCCTATCCATATTCCATCCGCGCGCGATCCGCGTTCTAAATGTGGACGCATTATGGATCCTATGTGGATCCATATTCGTTATGGGCGCATATGGATCCACGATGGATCCATCGCGGTTTACCTGTGTGGGGTCGTGAGTTCGTTCCCGCCAGGTCGGAAAAGCTTTTTGGCTTTTTGCTTTGATAAGAACATAGAGAGCCAGTATATGAAAGTTGTGATTATAGTCGAGAGTACTTAAAAAGAGAATTTTTTGTGAAGCTTTTTTTCAGATGCGAATGAAAAGGATTGAAATCAAAATAGACTGAATAAAGGGCTTCTTTAACTTTTGAACTCAGAAAGATGTAAAATAATTTTAGTTTTAAAGTATTCCAGAGAAGAAAGGCGGCATCGCAGCCGAACAGTCAGAAGTTTAGGAAGCAGAACTTTTTGGATCAAACAAGGGAGGGAGGCGGCATTGCCGTCGATAAGTCAAAAACTTCAAAAGAATACTTTAAGCGCATCCTTTGAAGATGTGAATAGGAATTTCTCTTTTGGTAAAGGGTTTCTCAGTCAGGCAAAAAAAACACAATCCCTGTATTTAGTACAATTAATTCTGAGACCCGAATGTCTCAACCATTAAATAAGCGACTAGGAGTACAGAAAATGAATCACCAGCCTTTAGAGAGGGGGAAATAGAGTTACCAAGTTCCTGACTAGGAGTAGAGAGAATGAAATAACACCACTCAAGAAGTGATGGTGATTTCTGAATAAGAAACTTTGTCGTAGCTCGGTTACCTTCAAAAAAGAAACTGATCCTAGAATAAGAATTTGTCTAGATATGACCTTAGTTTGCCTACTCAGAGGAGGGAGGCGGCGTCGCCGCCGATCAGTCAAAAGTTAAAACTCAATATTTAGAGGATCTCCAGCCTTTTGATGAGGGGAAAATAGAGTTAACAAGTTCCTGTTATTCTAAAGTAATTTATCGGTTATAGGACCAGAAGAAAATGAGAATTCAGATACCCCGACCGTTTAGACAGTGTGAGAAGCGCCACAGGCGCTGTAACACTTAGAAGGGTGGTGTTGAGAAGGAGGTTAAGTCGCCGTTAGGCGACGTGAACCGACTGGTTTATCAGAAATGCAAGAATGATCAATTTTGGAATGTTATTGGCATTTAATTCAAACCGTCCGGATTTTTAAATTTTAAATTTTTTTAAAGTTCATGAGACGGCTGGAAAATTATGACGCATTTTTAATCCCATAGCAGAGTTGCGCGGAAGTGATTTTTTCAAAAACGGAAGTCGGAAGTCGGAAGTAAAATTTTGAAAACGGAAGCCGGAAGTCGGAAGTTTTTCGGACCATTTTTCCTTGTATTTCTGAGAAATTTACTTTTCCTAATCTCCACTCTTATGAAATGACGGAAGTCGGAAGTAAAACTCCAAATCCGGAATTCGGAAGTCGGAAGTCGGAAGTAAAATTTTCAAAACGGAAGTTGGAAGCCGGAAGTCGGAAGCCGGAAGTTGGAATTCCGCGCAACTCTGGCCCATAGGTTTAATTCATGTGCATTCTTATGCATTTTGGCTCATGTTTTGTTCATTTTTCCCATTTTTCGATAAAAAATATTGAAAATGTGCTAGAATATGAAGAATTTAAAAATAATTATTTATCCTGGCCCCCACTCGATTTCCTCCGAAATTTCCGTTCCAGAACCATCTGAATGTAATTTTGTTCCTCAACACATCAACATCCCGTTTGTTGCAAAATAAATAAGTGACTTGTATCAAAAAGGGTGTCGTGATTATTTCAATGAACCAAATTACTCCGAAATTCTGAAATTCGTTATTTATTTCAGAACAAATTACGCAGAGCTACTTACAATAAGCATGCCATTGCCGGCAGGTTCAATGTAGTTAAGCAGGAAAATACTGCAGCCTTCGACCTGAAAAACCATAGAATTCTATTGCATCCATGCGCTAAAATGCATCAGAATGCAAATCGTTATAATTATCTGAACCGCTTTAATCTCCTGATTTCAAAAATATGAACTTCATGGGGGGTTGCCACGGATATTGCTGACAAGGGATGTTCCCGACGAGGCGGGTTGAACTTTTCCTAAAAATTGGACCTCTGATACTTTCGACCCTGCTGATTCCAAAAATGCACGAACAATCTGCCAAATGGTCACGTGAACCGAGTTATGACCCGTCAAACATTTCAATTTTTTATTGTGTTTAGGCTTTTTCAATCACCGGATAGTGTATCGAAACTTGTGCTGTAGAATTGTAAGTTTGACGGGTCATAACTCGGTTCACGTGACCATTTGGCTGGTTTTTCTTGTATTTTTGGAATCAGCAGGGTCGAAAGTATCAGAGGTCCAACTTTTGGAAAAAGTTCAACCCGCCTCGTCATGAACTTCCCTTGTGAGATATGGAAGATTTTCTATTTTCAAAATGTTTTGAAAACCTCTCTTTTTTTCATTTTCTATTCGTTTTACATGATTTTTAGCTCAAAAAATGCAGAATTTTTGTTATTTTCATTAAAGAAAAGCAACGGGATTAAACAATTTTTAAATTCGGAACTTACTGTTTTAACAAATGCAAATACCAATGTTTGATACAAAATATACTTATGAGGTTGATGTCTTGCAGCTGATGATAATTGTTGCAATTTATAAATACTAATTATTATTGGGATATATAACACTGCGGATAGCACAAATATAACATTGAGAATCATGAAATATATAAAGTAAATATTTAAAGCAACATATAACTCTTCGAATTCAAGGGTACGAACAAATTCGTGTGCCACAAATAATAATACGTAAAAGAAAATAACGATACCGACGAGAATTCGATTCATAAAACTTTCATTAATTGTTATATATTTATGGATTTCTGGGAAGAAATAAAGAAGAAATCGTTGAATAGCAAGTAACGATAATATAAAACTATGGCTATGCACAAGGGTAACAGGTACGCTTCCAAACGCAACGGGTATGTTTATTGTCCTGAATTCTTGTAATTTTGATTTAAGTTAAAACGTTGGTACCGGCCAGTACCAGCCAAAAATATATATTATACTTCCCCTTTTTCAGTTGAAAACGTCCAACTTTGAGAGTGTGTCGTGGTAGAACTAACTGTCACACAGACTAACTTTTGGATTGAACAAAATAATGATAGAACTATATTTTTGACAATGGCGAACAAGCGGGACAATCCCCAAATGAACGGGACAATTCCCGGAATGAACGGGACAATCCCCGAATGAACGGGGATTGTCACGCTATTATCGAACAGAGCCGCATATTCTCCCTCAAATTGTCCAAAAATACAATGATTTTTAGGCTAAAATGACCATACCTCTCTACTCAGGGAATTTTGGGCAACTCGCCCACCATTTTGGGCGATTTGCCCAACAATTGGGCAGGCTTGCCGCCACGATGGCGGCAAGGCCGCCCAAATTGAGGGCGAATCGCCCATTTTATGTTGTTTCTAGCGTGCGCTTCGCTTGCTCCCCTCGTCGCGATCTATTCATTTAAGTAAAAAACATAAGAACATTTATGGACTTAATCAGCATTTATTAATTCTTTCAAAAATACAAAATCAAATATAAAATTATATATGTGAGAAGAGTTGGTGAGAAAAGAAAGGGTTGAACGGGAACAAATTCTATCGGAGTAGTGGAGCGAACGGTGGGCAGTAGTGTGCTTCGACATTTCATTATAACGAGAAGTCTTTGGCGAGGGACCTGAAATTATATTTATAATAGTAGAGTTCGTTTGTAGCAATAGTACTCCGTCTTCGAAGAGATTTCGCTTTTCATCATAACACTAGTATTAAGAGACGGTTTAGCGAAGGGAGAAGTCGAATCTGTCGTGCCCACTATAAAATAACTAACTTGAATGAGTCGAATTCATGTGGCTAACATCAAAAGTCGAAGTGCTGACAGTCAAATTGGTAGCTGTCGTTAGAAGTTTTGAAGAGAGAAGGTTTTAATTTCCATCGAACAGTTTTCTGAAGTCCCAAATTATTTTATTTTGGATTAATCAAGTTTTTCACTTACGAATATTTCCTTTACTCTCGAATAGCATCTTTTCCTGTAGTTTAAAACATGCATTTGAAAGAATAGTGTAATTAAAACGAATAAAGTAGAAAAATAAGAAATAACGTGGCAGCAAATCTGATGATTTTCAGAGTGCAGTAGAGCGCATGTTTATAAAGTGGGCGAATTGCCCTACACATGGGCATCTTGCCCTACAAACGGGCATCTTGCCCTACTCCATCCTCACGCACACTCACACTTCTTTCACCACACCCTCGCCCAACTCTTGCCCAACCTTTGCCCAGTGGGCAACCTGCCCAAAGTGAGGGCAATTTGCCGAAAATAGAGGCAAAATGCCGAAAATAGAGGCAAAACGCCGAAAATAGAGGCAAAACGCCGGCAAGGCGCCCAACCCTCGCCAAAAATTCCCTGAGTAGGGAGTGTTTGTACAAAAAAGTTGTCAACTACAAAAATGAAGCTCTACTTTTGATCTCAACGATCCATATAAAAACAATCATTGATACCGTAACAACCATACATAAACAGGGCCGGCGCGTAACTTGCTTCAAACTCAATATTATGAGCTGAAAAATATACGAAAATGTAGATCTCGGCGAGTTCTATGCCCGTGACCTACTACGGGCCGGGCGGCTATTTGTTATTGGGCCGCGGGCCGGGAAAAAGGGCCAAAAAAGCCATTCTAGCCCGGCCCGCGGCACAATAACGATCCGCCATCCGACCCGTAGTAGGTCACGGACATAGAACTCGCCGAGATCTACATTTTGGTATATTTTTCAGCTCATAATATTGAGTTATTACGCGCCGGCCAGTGTCGGCCCGTTTCGGCCCGGTTTGCAAGTATGGTAACAACCTCTCAAAGTTGGTAATTTTCCAGTGAAAAATGCAAAAAAATGATATGATTTTGGCTGGTACAGTATTTATATCTTACTTGAAATTCAAAACTGTTAAGATGTAGTATATTGATGCGATTAATATGAGAACATGAACTACGAAATTGGTTTTATAGAAATGGTTGGTGATAGGGTAGACAGGTGTCTGGAAATATTCATTTATTTGTTTCTACACAATGTAACAAATTTCAAAAAATCCCAGATTTAAAAATCTGCAGCAATCAGTTATTTTTGTGGTAGGACCCATGGAAGTTAGATTTTTAAGAATCAGAAAAATATAAAGATTTGAATGATGCTGGAATTTTGTGCGTTTTGGTGCATTTGGAAGCATTTGGCAGTGTAATTTGGTTACTGTACATAATTTTGTCAGTGTATTTCAATCATGACTACTTATCCAGAATCGTTCTCTGCCGTTAATGTACCGGCTAGAATAGCTCTTTAAAAATCTTTTTAAAAAATTATTGAAAAAATTGCGAAATATTCAATTCCGGGACGGTCCGAAGTTTTGCAAGTACCCAAAAAACGGCTCCGAGACATTCCGCAACCCACGTTTGTTTCGCAACTGCGACACTTTGCATCTGTTCATTTCGCAACTGCGACATACCGCAACTACGACGTTTTGCAACCATAGGGCTAGCAATAGTTCAACCTAGTTTTGCCAGAAAATGGGTCAGACCTTCTTTTCTTCTATTTAAAGGTGGACTAAGGTCAACTCTGATATTTTCATAATACAATGTATGAGTACCTGTGAGCTCAATTTCATACCGAAAAAATTTTAAAATTCGGTCTTGAACCCGCTGAGAGCGATCGCCGGTGAGTTTGGGCATTTCGGTGGCCGGTGAAAATTGGCGGTATGGCTCAGCTATTCGAGTTCAGTCGTATGTTCATCTGTTCATTTCCGTGAGTTCATCTTCATATTTCAAGAATTTTTCAATTCGATTCATTCCCCGTGGAGAACGAGCGGCAAAATAGTTTGGGCATTTCTGTGGCCATGGAACATTCTAGAACTTTTTCGAAAATGTTGTTTTTTTCGAGTTTTGTTCGTTTTTTCTAACATTTTTGTAATGATTCTATCAATTTTTGTCGTTCAATTTCGAAGTTATTGAAAGAAAACAACAAAAATGACCGAAAATAGCGATAAAATTTGAAAAATTCAGCATGGCCGAAGTCGAATTTCTAGGCCACCGAAATGCCCAAACTGACCGGCGATCGCTCTCAGCGGGTTCCAGACCGATTTTTAAAATTTTTCGGTATGAAAATGAACTCACAGGTTCTCATACATTATTCTATGAAAATATCAGAGTTGACCTTAGTCCACCTTTAATTGTTTTCAAAAATGTTTCCAGATCCTTCCCAGAATCAACATTTTCCACTGACCCAAATATACAAATGCGGCGTGGTTGCGAAACGTCGTAGTTACGAAACGTCACAGTTGTGAATTGTCGCGGTGCCGCATATTTGGGTCTGTTGAAAATGTTAAGTCTACGAAAGGGTCTAGGAACACATTTGGAAACAATCAAATAGAAGAAAATGTTGTCCGTCTGACCGTTTTCTGACAAAACTAGGTTAAAGAATTGCTAGTCCTCAGGTTGCGAAACGTCGTAGTTGCGGAATGTCGCAGTTGCGAAATGAACAGTTGCGAATTGTTGTGGAGCCAAAAAAAAATTTCAAAATATGTCATGATTTCACTCGTTCGAATCGTTTTATTTTTCTGATTCTGAAAGTACAAATTTCGTGAGTCCTACCACGAAGATGACAGAGTTCTGCAGATTTGAAAATACTAAATTCTATTTTTTGGGGTTTTGTGAAAATTTAAAAAAAAATGCCTTCTAATTGCTTCATTTTCCACCAATTTTTATGATTTTTGGCTCAAAATGTCTACTGCACTTCAGTAATGATTACTTTCGAAAAATCGCCCTCTGCCGTTAAAGGACGACTGAAGTCATATTTTTATTGTTTCCGATTCTGATACTTCAGAATATTCTGAACAACTTTCATCATTGGAGCATGTTTTCCCACGCGAATTTTTGCCCTCGTGTAGTCCTCTCGGACAATATTACTAATTTCTCGATTTCTCGTTTTCTTTTCAACAGGATCTCGTGTTTTTCCTTCTTTTTTACAATATAAACTGCAAAAACACAACATTTTGTTGAAAAAAGCAAGAAAACGAGAAATCGAGAAATAAAAAGAAAACATTTTGTCCGAGAGGACTACACGGGGGAAGAAATTCGCGTGAGAAAACTCCTCTATCTAGGCTCCTTTTGATCTGGGAAAACGTGAATTTTGGGTGTTTAGAGCAATTTTAGCACATGTTCCAATGATCAAAGTTGTTCAGAATTTTCTGAAGTATCAGAATCTGAAATAAAAAATTATGACTCCAGTCCTCCTTTAATCTCCTGGTTAGTGTAATTTTCATACTTGTAAACCAGGCCGAAACGGGCCAGCGCCTAACTCGCTCCAAACTCAATATTATGATCTGAAAAATATACCAAAATGTAGATCTCAGCGAGGTCTATGTCCGTGACCTACTACGGGTCGGATGGCGGATCGTTATTGTGCCGCGGGCCGGGCTAGAATGGCTTTTTTGGCCATTTTCCTGTTTTTTGGCACTTTTTCCCGGCCCGCGGACCAATAACAAATAGCCGTCCGGCCCGTAGTAGGTCACAGGCATAGATCTCGACGAGATCTACATTTTGGTATAATTTTCAGCTCATAATATTGAGTTTCAACCGAGTTACATGCTTTTTAGTACTCACCTTCCTATCCCTCTCTCGGTTTCTTCGGAAAATAGTTGTATAAATTGGAAAAATGACTATCAAGGAGACATAAAGTACAGCCAATATCAATACATAGTGGCAAATAATCCAGAATTTTAAAAAGTAGATAACTGCTGTCCCAATGATTATACCGAGATCACGAAGGTCTGCTAGTAGAGTCTCACTATCACTTGTTACGTTTGATGCCATTTTTTTGAGTGAAAAATGAGAGTTTGATGTCTAATATTGGGGAAAATACTTCACCTGTTCATTAGAGTTCCTAATCATTAGTTAGTCATTTTTCGTCACGCGATTAATGACGTAAAATGATAGTCAAAATATCATAATTTTTAAAATACAGTGTAATTTGACAATCGGAAATGAAAACACAACTATGAAAACGACGTAAATGATTAATTCCAATATAAAACAATTATTAAAACGACGTAAATGACTGAGAAAATGAGTTTCATTTTAAAAAATTTCTAGAAATTCTCCCTTTTTCCTGCTCTGAATACTCACGTTTCGGCTATTTACGTTTGTACTATTTAGACTATTTTTTAACAGTTTTGACGAAATAGCTGAATCGACTATCGTTTTCGTCATTTCTAAAATGATTATGACTATATCGATAATCATTTCCTTTCGACTAGTTGACGTGAATAGTATAAATGACTATCAGTTTAAACTGATTTCGTCATTTCTTTACACTGACTAGAAACGTTACTGTTCATCATTCAGAGATCAGAGTGGTCTAATAGAATCCAGGTGCATTTTGATGATGAGAAACATTGAAAAAGGCGATTTTTAATTTTCGAAAAATTCGAGAAAAAAAGAATTGAAAATGCGTTAAAATTCATCAGAATGTTCTTTCGGTCATCAAAAGTTTCATTCTTTACAAAGTGAGAGAATAATCCATTAAATTTATGCCAAAAGTCAATAAAATCGGATAGAATCGAAGAAAGTTACGGATTTTCGAAAATGTTCGAAAACCAAAAATTCTGAAAAACTACCGTTTCCCACTGAATTTCGTGTCAAGACCAATGAAACCCATATTTTTAGAATTACCAGAAATAGAGCTTTAAAATGAGTATAATCATGCCTAGGTTTGAAAAATTTTTTAAAAGGTTTGAAAAAATTTTTTTAAAAAAATTTCAGAATTTTGGGTCCAAGAAGTCAAAATTTTTGAAAATTTCGAAGTATGGCATGATTATACTCATTTGAACCGTCTTGAACTCCTGATTTTGAAAATATAAATTTCATGGGTCTTGCCACGGAAATTGCTGAGATACGGTAGATTTACAGGTTCAATTATTTATCCTGGCCCCCACTCGATTTTCTCCAAAAATTCCGTTCCAGAACCATCTGCATGTCATTTTCTTCCTGAAGACATCAACATCCCGTTTGTTGCAAAATAAATAAGTGACTTGTACCAAGAAAGGTGTCGTGATTATTTCGATGAACCAACTTACGCCGAAATTCTGGAAAAAAGCGTTTTTAAAGAATAAATTACGTAAAACTACTCACATAAAAAATGTTACTGCCGTTATTCAAAAAGTGAAGCAAGAAAACAATGCAGCATTGAATCTTTAAAAAATACGTTTTTGTAAGAGTCGAGATTTTTCGAAAACCAGTAACTTCTTCATTTTCTATCCGTTTTACATGATTAATAGCTCAAAAAATGCAGTATTTTTTGTGCTTTTATATAAAAATGCAATCAAATCAAAAGTTTCTTAATTGGGATCTTACCGTTTTAACAAATGCAAATACCAATGTTTGATACAAAATATACTTATGAGGTTGATGTCTTGCAGCTGATGATAATTGTTGCAATTTATAAATACTAATTATCATTGGGATATATAACACTGCGGATAGCACAAATATAGCGTTGAGAATCATGAGATATATAAAATAATAGTTTAATATTATATAGAATTTTTCGAATTCAAGGTAACTAGCGAGTACATGTGCCGCAGATAATAATACGTAGAAGAAAATAAGGATTCCAAGGAGAATTCTATTCATAACTTTTTCATTGACCGTTATATATTTATGGCTTGCTGGGAAAAAATAGAGAAGAAATCGTTGAATAGCAAGTATCGATAATATAAAACTATGGCTATGGACAAGTGTGATAAGTACGCTTCCAAACGCAACGGGTATGTTTATTGTCCTGGAATATTTTGGTAAATATTTTTGTTTAAATCATTGGTATTAGCACGGCACGTTTCTTACAACCGCGCTCTACTGAAACTAAAGTAAATAGTATGCAAAATTTAGAGACATGTTCAAGAGAGCGCAGTTGTAATAACTGACTAGGGAAGGGCCTCGACTCGGTCTGGAGTTATGACACGTGACCTATATCATTGGAAAGCTGAGAAAACGCTGATTCCAAATATATATTCAGTTTTTGCCCTCGAGGCCTGGTATTCGAGAAAAACGGGGTCAAAGTTTGGATCCCGTAACAAGTCATTTTCTTACCGACGTGTTAAAAACGTCGGCAGCGTGGTGTAGGTGGTAGTAGAGTGGTCACTCCGCAACCACTTTTTGGTTCAGTTTGGATCGGGAAGTGGTTTTTTCAAAGCTCAGTTCAAATAGATTTTTAAAAAATTTAAAAAATCAAAAAAAAATTGGAGACCGGACGGAATTGAACAAAAAAGTGGTTGCGCATTGGCCATTCTGCTACCGCCTACACCACTACCGACATTTTTAACACGTCGTTAAGGTAATGACTTGTTAGGGGTCCAAACTTTGACCCCGTTTTTCTCGAATACCACGCTTCGAGGGCAAAAACTGAGTATATATTTGGAATCAGCGTTTTCTCAGCTTTCCAATGATATAAACCACGTGTCATAACTCCAGACCGAGTCGAGGCCCTTCGCTAGTGAGCCGTGCTAATAGGTATCTCACATGAAATTAAAAATTGTCAATATGGAGCATATTGATATGATGATCAAGAAAGCATAAACTACAAAATTGGTTTTATAGAAATGGTTGGCAATTGGGTAGACAGCTGTCTGCAAATATTTATTCATTTGTTTCCAACTTGTTTCTAACTCAATATTATGAACTGAACAAAATACCAAAATGTAGATCTCAGCGAGATCTACATTTTGGTATATTTTTGAGCTCTAGCACTGAAATTATAGCGATTCCTTGAATACCCTCATGATTAGCTAGGCTTTGAGGAGTTCATATAACTTTCTGACCAAAAGGGGGTACTGTAGAATTTGCAAAAGGGACACCTAAATTTGGATTTTCAAAGGAGCTGGTTTGCCGCCAAAAACAAACAAAATTATGCAGGAATGGAACACTTTTGTGTTTTTACAGGGGTACAATGTAAAAGTGTTGATTTTTGGCCGAAAAATAGAAAAAAATGAACTAAAACGAACAAAAATGCAGAGGGAATGCACAAGGGGATTAAACATGTGTTATAATTTTCTAGCATTTTCACATATTAAATTTTCAGAATCTGAATACCTTTTAGTGCATACTCACCTTCCTATCCCTTTCTTGATTCCCTCGGAAAATAGTTGTATAAATTGGAAAAATGACTATCAAGGAGACATAAAGCAAAGCCATTATCACTATATAGTGCCAAGAAATCCATAATTTTGATAAGTTGATAACTGCTGAGCCAATGACTATTCCGGTATCACGAAGGGCTGCGAGTAGAGTTTCAGTTGTTGCATTTGTCGCCATATTTCGAAAGAAAAATGAGAGTATGTGACGTCTAAATTTGAGAAATCATTTCACCTGATTTTACTTCAGAGGTTAGAGTGATTTTGTTGCATCCAGGTGCATTTTGATTACGAAAAACATTACAGATGGCATTTTAGTTTCGTTCTTCTGATTCAGAAATATTTCATTTTTCACAAACAAAAGGAATCTCTCCTTGAATTCAAGCCAAAAATCAATAAAATCGGTTAGAATCGAAGAAAGTTACGGATTTTCGAAAATTTTCGAAAAATTCGAAATACCGTATCCCGCTGAATTTTGTGTCAATACCAATGAAACCTATATTTTTAGAATCACCAGAAATTGAGCTTTAAAATGAGTATAATCATGCCTCGGTTTAAAAAATCTGAAAATGTATAAAACAATCATTTTATTCTTGTCTTGTCGAGCTCATATCGAATCCCGCCGTTGGCTCCACCACGTAGACCTGTGCCGGAGCACATGGACAACAAAAAACTTTGAGAATACTTCTTGAAGAGGCCAGGAGAGACTGCACATTCCGTCGATTACAACCAACATATGTTAACTGAATAGTCATAGGCAAGAGGAGCACATCGATGGCGGTGAACATTCGCATAGTCTCAAAGGCAGTAAAACTGGGATACAGAAAAAAGATGGAGATGTAAAACTATAAAAATTAAAAATTAATTGAATTAGCATACAAAAAACGTCAAAACTTACAGATTTCTCTATCAAAATCACCACCAACTGCCAGAGAACGTATCTTTGCGGTTGGTTCAGTTGAGATGATTGGAGGTGGACCAGTTTTCGAAGGCTTATCACAATTGGGATGTAAAGACATGTGGACACAAAGATCAGCAGGTTTAGGAAAGCGTAATAGAGCTGGAATTGTGATATAAAACATTGAAAATTATGAATACTCTAAAAATGGATTACCGTTTTAACGAAGTCATGCAACTTCTCTTCTACAGCAGCTGTAGTAAAAATAGTGATATGAATAAGAATAGATAAAAAATAAACAAAATATAAAAACCGTTTCATATTCTTTGCACTGATATCCAATAATGAGTCAGTACTCGGAAAAAAGTATAAAAGAAACCGCTGGATTGCTAACAATGACAACAACAAATGAATCACCTCACAAAGGATTTCAGAAATTGGAAATATGGAAGCCATAATAATTGTTAGGCCAAGTTTGATTATTTCCAAAGCGAAAATCTGTATCAAAACCACGACACCCAGAATTAGACAAGTGCTAAAGACCGCCCATTTGATAAGCTTGTACAAATGCTCAACGATCGGAAATATCGGGATACACTTGTCGCGTTCTTGATTTTTTTGAAAAATATGGATGTAGAAGGGGAATGTCAGAAATTGGAGGGTTAGATAGACTATGAGAGCTGATATCAGAAGCGGGGTGTTACTAAGAGCCTTATCGGCGACCATGTGTTGGCGTACAGAAAAATTTAAGGGTGGATCCATTTTGGAGAAAGGAGAAAATAGATGAAGCCTAACAAATGTAGCGTTGGAGTAGCATTAAAAGAGTAAGAGCCAATTTCACCTGCCGGAATTGAAAAGAGTAAGCGATTTCAGCTGTCACTTTTGCTATACGTAAATGATAGTTTAATAAGGTTGCTGAAATATCTGTGGCTTATCAAACGGCTACCGTATAGGGTTTTCGATGTTTCGTGGTAACATCCAATTCCTTGAGATCCAGGAGGGGTTCTGAATGTACCGAATTTTCACCCTGATTTCAAAAATATGAATTTCATGGGTGTTACCACGAAAATTGCTGAGATTCAGTAGATTTTCGATTTTCGATTTTCGAAAAGTTTCGAAAATCTGTAACTTTTTCATTTTCTATCCGTTTCACATCATTTTTAGCTCAAAAAATGCAGAATTGTACGTACATTTATCTAAAATCAAGAACAATCAGATAACATTTCTCACTTTGATACACTCTAGCTCAAACAAAAAAATAAACGCCTAAAATAAACATAGTTTGATTGAGTAGGTGTGAAGAGCTGTAGTGCAATGGACTGTTGGAGCGTCCGTTGCTGTTTTTTGATCCCAACAAGCTTCGGGCGGTCCTTGAAGTACGCCAGGAAACCGATGCAATCATCGGTTTTCCGCCCATACCGGACAATGCCATAACGGGCCTCAAAATTGGTACGCACTGAGATCCAGCGGCCAAAGGAGGCGCGTACAACCTGCGTTTTGAAGGTCTTGAAAAAATGAGATATAAACAGGAAAGCATTTATGTATAAAACACTACATACCTTACTGGTATGGGAAGTCCCGTAGGCGCATGCAACGCGGCCCATCCCGGGAATGCATTTTCAAGAAATGCAAAAAAAATTACAAAGAAAGGCCCAAATAGTGTCTCTCAAGTGAGAACGATAAGAAGAGGTAGAGGAGGAGGACTTGATAGTTTGCCTATATCTCTACAAACCAGAACTTTTCTTTTATATCAAAAAATGACCTAAAAATCAGAAAACCTGAAAACATTTACGTTGTCCTTGACCCAAATATAAGTACTATCTTCCTTTATCAAAAAAGATGACCAACGTCAAAACCAGTTACGCAATAACCTAAATTCCATAAAGATCTTGCAACATTTCCGCCAGCAAAGATATCTCTCAAAATTGAAAAATTAAGTATCCGCTTCTCTACAGAAAACAAACAAGATCTTTTGTTTTTGTACGGTTAAATCATCAATACTTAGAAGGAATCATGTAAAAAATTACCTGGAAATAAATCTCTAATTTTAATTAACTTTTTTGTTAATGTTTTCTCAATTGTCTACACAAAATCAACAAAATTAAAAAATTTATCAGAAATGCAAGAATGACCATTTTTGGAATATAATTATTATGTAATTCGAACCGTCCGGATTTGCAAATTTTGAAATTTATAGTTTTTTAAAAGTTTATAAGACGGCTGGAAAATTATAACGCATTTTTAATCCCACATGTTTAATTCATGTGCGTTCTTGTGCAATTTAGCTCATTTTTCATTAGTAGAATTTAAAAATAATTATTTATCCTGGCCCCCACTCGATTTCCTCCGACAATTCCGTTCCAGAACCATCTGAATTTAATTTTCTTCCTCAAGACATCAACATCCCGTTTGTTGCAAAATAAATAAGTTACTTGTATCAAGAAGGGCGTCGTGATTATTTCAATGAACCAAATTACTCCGAAATTCTGGAATTTGTTATTTAATTCTGAATAAATTACGCAGAGCTACTTACAATAAGCATGTCATTGCCCTCAGGTTCAATGTAGTTAAGCAGGAAAATACTGCAGCCTTCGACCTAAAAAACCATGGAGTAATTCTATTGCATCCATGCGCTAAAATGCATCCGAATGCAAATCGTTATAATTATCTGAACCGCTTTAATCTCCTGATTTCAAAAATATGAATTTCATGGGGTTTGCCACGAATATTGCTGAGATACGGAAGATTTTCTGTTTTAAAAAAATTTGAAAATTTTCTATCCGTTTTACATGATTTTTAGCTCAAAAAATGCAACCACAATAAACAATTTTTTTTAAATTAGGATCTTACCGTTTTAACAAATGCAAATACCAATGTTTGATACAAAATATACTTATGAGGTTGATGTCTTGCAGCTGATGATAATTGTTGCAATTTATAAATACTAATGATTATTGGAATGTATAACACTGCGGATAACACAAATATAACGTTGAGAATCATGAAATATATAAAATAAATATTTAATGCAAAATATAACTCTTCGAATTCTAGGTTACGAGCAAATTCGTGTGCCACAAATAATAATGCGTAAAAGAAAACAACGATACCGACGAGAATTCGATTCATAACATTTTCATTAATTGTTATGTATTTATGGATTTCTGGGAAGAAATAAAGAAGAAATCGTTGAATAGCAAGTAACGATAATATAAAGCTATGGCTATGCACAAGGGTAAATGGTACGCTTACAAACGCAACGGGTATGTTTATTGTCCTGAATTTTTGTAATTTTGATTTAAGTTAAAACATTGGTACCGGCCAGTACCAGCCAAAAATATATATCATACAGTATCATCCAAAAGGTTGTAAACTTTGGTCGTTTCCAGTTGAAATTGGCCAACTTTGGGAGTATGTTACGGTAATACTAATTGTCCCATCATGTAGATTTTTATGGGATCAAACAGACCAAGTCTAGAACTTCATTTTTGTAATTGACAACTTTTTTGTACGGACACTCCCCAGCAAGTTACACACCGACAAAGTAATTTCTCCCACAAATCCGTCAGTGGAAAATAGTGCAATTTTTGAGCTGTCGTCTTAAAATGACCATAACTATCTAGGGAGTGTATGTACAAAAAAGTTGTCAACTACAAAAATGGATCTCTACTTTTGTTCTGTATTATCCAAATAAACTTTACTTTGTCGGCTCGGCCCGTCGGCCCGGCCCGGACGGCCCGGAGTAAAAAAATGAACAAAATTTTTTGAAAATTTTGAAATTTTTCATCAAAAATAGTCAAAAATCCTATGTAAACTTGAGTTTTATCGATATGTAAAAACATTTTTTGCGCAAAAATCAAAAAAAATTTTCAAATTTTTGTACGGCTCGGCCCGTTGCAAGTATGACTGATACCCTCTCAAAGCTGGTCATTTCCAAATGAAAAATGCGAACAATGATATGATTTTGGCTGGTACAGTATTTATATCTTACTTGAATTTCAAAACTGTCAATATGTAATATATTGGTGCCATTAATAGGAAGACATGAACTACAAAATTGGTTTTATAGAAATGGTTGGTGATTGGGTAGACAGGAGTCTGGAAATATTCATTTATTTGTTTCTACACAATGTAACTCGCTTAAAATGGCAATATAACTATAATTTTCAAACAATCCCAAAAATTGGCACTTTTATTAATCTGCAGCAATCAGTCATTTTTGTGGTAGGGCCCATGGAACTTAGATTTTTGAAATAAGCATGTCAAGACGGTTCGAATGAGTATAGTCATGCCATACTTTAAAATTTTTAGAAATTTTGACCTCTGGGACCCAAATTTCTTAAATTTTCAGATTTTTCAAACACAAGCATGATTATACTTGTTTGAAAGCTCTATTTCTGGTGATTCTAAAAATATAGGTTTCATTGGTATTGACACGAAATTCAGTGGGATACGGTATCTCGAATTTTTCGAAAATTTTCGAAAATCCGTAACTTTTTTCGATTCTAACCGATTTTATTGATTTTTGGCTAGAATTCAAGGAGAGATTCCATTTGTTTGTGGAAAATGAAACATTTCTAAATCAGAAGAACAGAACGAAAAAGTCATCTTCAATGTTTTTCGTTATCAAAATGCACCTGGATTCTCTATTTTCAGAATAAGAAAAATAGAACGATTCGAATGATTAAAATCATGAAATATTTCGAATGATGCTGGAATTTTGTGCATTTTGGTTCATTTGGAAGCTTTTGGCCAAATTACACGGTTTTTTACGTTTTTCAGAAGTGTAAATATTAAAAAAATTGAAATCCGGGACGGTCCGAAATTTGCTAGTACCCAAAAAAAACATTTTTCTGGTTCTGAAAAAATACATTTCATGAGTCCTACCACAAAAATGACTGAGTACTGCAGATTTTGTAAAATTCTAAAATTTGGGATTTTTGAAAATTAAAAAAAAAAACCTTCTAACTTCTTCATTTCCCTCCAATTTTTATGATTTTCAGCTCAAAATGTTCGATTTTGAGCTTGCCCTTAACGGGGTGGGCTAGAATGGTTTTTCGGCACTTTATCCCGGTCCGCGGTACATTAACGGCTTGTCATCCCGCCCATAGTAGGTCACAGGCATAGATCTCGATGAGATCTACATTTTGGTATAATTTTCAGCTCATAATATTAAGTTTCAACCGAGTTACATGCTTTTTAGTACTCACCTTCCTATCCCTCTCTCGATTCCCTCGGAAAATAGTTGTATAAATTGGAAAAATGACTATCAAGGAGACATAAAGTACAGCCAATATCAATACATAGTGGCAAACAATCCAGAATTTTAAAAAGTAGATAACTGCTGTCCCAATGATTATACCGAGGTCACGAAGGTCTGCTAGTAGAGTCTCACTATCACTTGTTACGTTCGATACCATTTTTTTGAGTGAAAAATAAGAATTCGATGTCTAATATTGGGGAAAATACTTCACCTGCTTATATTTCAGAGATCAGAGTGGTCTAATAGAATCCAGGTGCATTTTGATAACGAAAAACATTAAAGATGACTTTTTCGTTCTGTTCTTCTGATTTAGAAATGTTTCATTTTCCACAAACATAGGGAATATCTCATTCAAGCCGAAAATCAATGGAATCGGTTAGAAAGTTACGGATTTTCGAAAATTCGAAAAATTCGAAATACCGTATCCCACTGAATTTCGTGTCAAGACCAATGAAACCCATATTTTTAGAATTACCAGAAATAGAACTTTAAAATGAGTATAATCATGCCTAGGTTTGAAAAATCTGAAAATTTCAGAATTTTGGGTCCAAGAAGTCAAAATTTTTGAAAATTTCAAAGTATGGCATGATTATACTCATTTGAACCGTCTTGAACTCCTGATTTTAAAAATATAAATTTCATGGGTCTTGCCACGAAAATTACTGAGGTACGGTGGATTTACAGGTTCAATTATTTATCCTGGCCCCCACTCGATTTTCTCCAAAAATTCCGTTCCAGAACCATCTGCATGTCATTTTCTTCCTGAAGACATCAACATCCCGTTTGTTGCAAAATAAATAAGTGACTTGTACCAAGAAAGGTGTCGTGATTATTTCGATGAACCAACTTACGCCGAAATTCTGGAAAAAAGCGTTTTTTAAAGAATAAATTACGTAAAACTACTCACATAAAAAATGTTACTGCCGTTATTCAAAAAGTGAAGCAAGAAAACAATGCAGCATTGAATCTTTAAAAAATACGTTTTTGTAAGAGTCGAGATTTTTCGAAAACCAGTAACTTCTTCATTTTCTATCCGTTTTACATGATTAATAGCTCAAAAAATGCAGTATTTTTTGTGCTTTTATATAAAAATGCAATCAAATCAAAAGTTTCTTAATTGGGATCTTACCGTTTTAACAAATGCAAATACCAATGTTTGATACAAAATATACTTATGAGGTTGATGTCTTGCAGCTGATGATAATTGTTGCAATTTATAAATACTAATTATCATTGGGATATATAACACTGCGGATAGCACAAATATAGCGTTGAGAATCATGAGATATATAAAATAATAGTTTAATATTATATAGAATTTTTCGAATTCAAGGTAACTAGCGAGTACATGTGCCGCAGATAATAATACGTAGAAGAAAATAAGGATTCCAAGGAGAATTCTATTCATAACTTTTTCATTGACCGTTATATATTTATGGCTTGCTGGGAAAAAATAGAGAAGAAATCGTTGAATAGCAAGTATCGATAATATAAAACTATGGCTATGGACAAGTGTGATAAGTACGCTTCCAAACGCAACGGGTATGTTTATTGTCCTGGAATATTTTGGTAAATATTTTTGTTTAAATCATTGGTATTAGCACGGCACGTTTCTTACAACCGCGCTCTACTGAAACTAAAGTAAATAGTATGCAAAATTTAGAGACATGTTCAAGAGAGCGCAGTTGTAATAACTGACTAGGGAAGGGCCTCGACTCGGTCTGGAGTTATGACACGTGACCTATATCATTGGAAAGCTGAGAAAACGCTGATTCCAAATATATATTCAGTTTTTGCCCTCGAGGCCTGGTATTCGAGAAAAACGGGGTCAAAGTTTGGATCCCGTAACAAGTCATTTTCTTACCGACGTGTTAAAAACGTCGGCAGCGTGGTGTAGGTGGTAGTAGAGTGGTCACTCCGCAACCACTTTTTTGGTTCAGTTTGGATCGGGAAGTGGTTTTTTTCAAAGCTCAGTTCAAATAGATTTTTAAAAAATTTAAAAAATCAAAAAAAAATTGGAGACCGGACGGAATTGAACAAAAAAGTGGTTGCGCATTGGCCATTCTGCTACCGCCTACACCACTACCGACATTTTTAACACGTCGTTAAGGTAATGACTTGTTAGGGGTCCAAACTTTGACCCCGTTTTTCTCGAATACCACGCTTCGAGGGCAAAAACTGAGTATATATTTGGAATCAGCGTTTTCTCAGCTTTCCAATGATATAAACCACGTGTCATAACTCCAGACCGAGTCGAGGCCCTTCGCTAGTGAGCCGTGCTAATAGGTATCTCACATGAAATTAAAAATTGTCAATATGGAGCATATTGATATGATGATCAAGAAAGCATAAACTACAAAATTGGTTTTATAGAAATGGTTGGCAATTGGGTAGACAGCTGTCTGCAAATATTTATTCATTTGTTTCCAACTTGTTTCTAACTCAATATTATGAACTGAACAAAATACCAAAATGTAGATCTCAGCGAGATCTACATTTTGGTATATTTTTGAGCTCTAGCACTGAAATTATAGCGATTCCTTGAATACCCTCATGATTAGCTAGGCTTTGAGGAGTTCATATAACTTTCTGACCAAAAGGGGGTACTGTAGAATTTGCAAAAGGGACACCTAAATTTGGATTTTCAAAGGAGCTGGTTTGCCGCCAAAAACAAACAAAATTATGCAGGAATGGAACACTTTTGTGTTTTTACAGGGGTACAATGTAAAAGTGTTGATTTTTGGCCGAAAAATAGAAAAAAATGAACTAAAACGAACAAAAATGCAGAGGGAATGCACAAGGGGATTAAACATGTGTTATAATTTTCTAGCATTTTCACATATTAAATTTTCAGAATCTGAATACCTTTTAGTGCATACTCACCTTCCTATCCCTTTCTTGATTCCCTCGGAAAATAGTTGTATAAATTGGAAAAATGACTATCAAGGAGACATAAAGCAAAGCCATTATCACTATATAGTGCCAAGAAATCCATAATTTTGATAAGTTGATAACTGCTGAGCCAATGACTATTCCGGTATCACGAAGGGCTGCGAGTAGAGTTTCAGTTGTTGCATTTGTCGCCATATTTCGAAAGAAAAATGAGAGTATGTGACGTCTAAATTTGAGAAATCATTTCACCTGATTTTACTTCAGAGGTTAGAGTGATTTTGTTGCATCCAGGTGCATTTTGATTACGAAAAACATTACAGATGGCATTTTAGTTTCGTTCTTCTGATTCAGAAATATTTCATTTTTCACAAACAAAAGGAATCTCTCCTTGAATTCAAGCCAAAAATCAATAAAATCGGTTAGAATCGAAGAAAGTTACGGATTTTCGAAAATTTTCGAAAAATTCGAAATACCGTATCCCGCTGAATTTTGTGTCAATACCAATGAAACCTATATTTTTAGAATCACCAGAAATTGAGCTTTAAAATGAGTATAATCATGCCTCGGTTTAAAAAATCTGAAAATGTATAAAACAATCATTTTATTCTTGTCTTGTCGAGCTCATATCGAATCCCGCCGTTGGCTCCACCACGTAGACCTGTGCCGGAGCACATGGACAACAAAAAACTTTGAGAATACTTCTTGAAGAGGCCAGGAGAGACTGCACATTCCGTCGATTACAACCAACATATGTTAACTGAATAGTCATAGGCAAGAGGAGCACATCGATGGCGGTGAACATTCGCATAGTCTCAAAGGCAGTAAAACTGGGATACAGAAAAAAGATGGAGATGTAAAACTATAAAAATTAAAAATTAATTGAATTAGCATACAAAAAACGTCAAAACTTACAGATTTCTCTATCAAAATCACCACCAACTGCCAGAGAACGTATCTTTGCGGTTGGTTCAGTTGAGATGATTGGAGGTGGACCAGTTTTCGAAGGCTTATCACAATTGGGATGTAAAGACATGTGGACACAAAGATCAGCAGGTTTAGGAAAGCGTAATAGAGCTGGAATTGTGATATAAAACATTGAAAATTATGAATACTCTAAAAATGGATTACCGTTTTAACGAAGTCATGCAACTTCTCTTCTACAGCAGCTGTAGTAAAAATAGTGATATGAATAAGAATAGATAAAAAATAAACAAAATATAAAAACCGTTTCATATTCTTTGCACTGATATCCAATAATGAGTCAGTACTCGGAAAAAAGTATAAAAGAAACCGCTGGATTGCTAACAATGACAACAACAAATGAATCACCTCACAAAGGATTTCAGAAATTGGAAATATGGAAGCCATAATAATTGTTAGGCCAAGTTTGATTATTTCCAAAGCGAAAATCTGTATCAAAACCACGACACCCAGAATTAGACAAGTGCTAAAGACCGCCCATTTGATAAGCTTGTACAAATGCTCAACGATCGGAAATATCGGGATACACTTGTCGCGTTCTTGATTTTTTTGAAAAATATGGATGTAGAAGGGGAATGTCAGAAATTGGAGGGTTAGATAGACTATGAGAGCTGATATCAGAAGCGGGGTGTTACTAAGAGCCTTATCGGCGACCATGTGTTGGCGTACAGAAAAATTTAAGGGTGGATCCATTTTGGAGAAAGGAGAAAATAGATGAAGCCTAACAAATGTAGCGTTGGAGTAGCATTAAAAGAGTAAGAGCCAATTTCACCTGCCGGAATTGAAAAGAGTAAGCGATTTCAGCTGTCACTTTTGCTATACGTAAATGATAGTTTAATAAGGTTGCTGAAATATCTGTGGCTTATCAAACGGCTACCGTATAGGGTTTTCGATGTTTCGTGGTAACATCCAATTCCTTGAGATCCAGGAGGGGTTCTGAATGTACCGAATTTTCACCCTGATTTCAAAAATATGAATTTCATGGGTGTTACCACGAAAATTGCTGAGATTCAGTAGATTTTCGATTTTCGATTTTCGAAAAGTTTCGAAAATCTGTAACTTTTTCATTTTCTATCCGTTTCACATCATTTTTAGCTCAAAAAATGCAGAATTGTACGTACATTTATCTAAAATCAAGAACAATCAGATAACATTTCTCACTTTGATACACTCTAGCTCAAACAAAAAAATAAACGCCTAAAATAAACATAGTTTGATTGAGTAGGTGTGAAGAGCTGTAGTGCAATGGACTGTTGGAGCGTCCGTTGCTGTTTTTTGATCCCAACAAGCTTCGGGCGGTCCTTGAAGTACGCCAGGAAACCGATGCAATCATCGGTTTTCCGCCCATACCGGACAATGCCATAACGGGCCTCAAAATTGGTACGCACTGAGATCCAGCGGCCAAAGGAGGCGCGTACAACCTGCGTTTTGAAGGTCTTGAAAAAATGAGATATAAACAGGAAAGCATTTATGTATAAAACACTACATACCTTACTGGTATGGGAAGTCCCGTAGGCGCATGCAACGCGGCCCATCCCGGGAATGCATTTTCAAGAAATGCAAAAAAAATTACAAAGAAAGGCCCAAATAGTGTCTCTCAAGTGAGAACGATAAGAAGAGGTAGAGGAGGAGGACTTGATAGTTTGCCTATATCTCTACAAACCAGAACTTTTCTTTTATATCAAAAAATGACCTAAAAATCAGAAAACCTGAAAACATTTACGTTGTCCTTGACCCAAATATAAGTACTATCTTCCTTTATCAAAAAAGATGACCAACGTCAAAACCAGTTACGCAATAACCTAAATTCCATAAAGATCTTGCAACATTTCCGCCAGCAAAGATATCTCTCAAAATTGAAAAATTAAGTATCCGCTTCTCTACAGAAAACAAACAAGATCTTTTGTTTTTGTACGGTTAAATCATCAATACTTAGAAGGAATCATGTAAAAAATTACCTGGAAATAAATCTCTAATTTTAATTAACTTTTTTGTTAATGTTTTCTCAATTGTCTACACAAAATCAACAAAATTAAAAAATTTATCAGAAATGCAAGAATGACCATTTTTGGAATATAATTATTATGTAATTCGAACCGTCCGGATTTGCAAATTTTGAAATTTATAGTTTTTTAAAAGTTTATAAGACGGCTGGAAAATTATAACGCATTTTTAATCCCACATGTTTAATTCATGTGCGTTCTTGTGCAATTTAGCTCATTTTTCATTAGTAGAATTTAAAAATAATTATTTATCCTGGCCCCCACTCGATTTCCTCCGACAATTCCGTTCCAGAACCATCTGAATTTAATTTTCTTCCTCAAGACATCAACATCCCGTTTGTTGCAAAATAAATAAGTTACTTGTATCAAGAAGGGCGTCGTGATTATTTCAATGAACCAAATTACTCCGAAATTCTGGAATTTGTTATTTAATTCTGAATAAATTACGCAGAGCTACTTACAATAAGCATGTCATTGCCCTCAGGTTCAATGTAGTTAAGCAGGAAAATACTGCAGCCTTCGACCTAAAAAACCATGGAGTAATTCTATTGCATCCATGCGCTAAAATGCATCCGAATGCAAATCGTTATAATTATCTGAACCGCTTTAATCTCCTGATTTCAAAAATATGAATTTCATGGGGTTTGCCACGAATATTGCTGAGATACGGAAGATTTTCTGTTTTAAAAAAATTTGAAAATTTTCTATCCGTTTTACATGATTTTTAGCTCAAAAAATGCAACCACAATAAACAATTTTTTTAAATTAGGATCTTACCGTTTTAACAAATGCAAATACCAATGTTTGATACAAAATATACTTATGAGGTTGATGTCTTGCAGCTGATGATAATTGTTGCAATTTATAAATACTAATGATTATTGGAATGTATAACACTGCGGATAACACAAATATAACGTTGAGAATCATGAAATATATAAAATAAATATTTAATGCAAAATATAACTCTTCGAATTCTAGGTTACGAGCAAATTCGTGTGCCACAAATAATAATGCGTAAAAGAAAACAACGATACCGACGAGAATTCGATTCATAACATTTTCATTAATTGTTATGTATTTATGGATTTCTGGGAAGAAATAAAGAAGAAATCGTTGAATAGCAAGTAACGATAATATAAAGCTATGGCTATGCACAAGGGTAAATGGTACGCTTACAAACGCAACGGGTATGTTTATTGTCCTGAATTTTTGTAATTTTGATTTAAGTTAAAACATTGGTACCGGCCAGTACCAGCCAAAAATATATATCATACAGTATCATCCAAAAGGTTGTAAACTTTGGTCGTTTCCAGTTGAAATTGGCCAACTTTGGGAGTATGTTACGGTAATACTAATTGTCCCATCATGTAGATTTTTATGGGATCAAACAGACCAAGTCTAGAACTTCATTTTTGTAATTGACAACTTTTTTGTACGGACACTCCCCAGCAAGTTACACACCGACAAAGTAATTTCTCCCACAAATCCGTCAGTGGAAAATAGTGCAATTTTTGAGCTGTCGTCTTAAAATGACCATAACTATCTAGGGAGTGTATGTACAAAAAAGTTGTCAACTACAAAAATGGATCTCTACTTTTGTTCTGTATTATCCAAATAAACTTTACTTTGTCGGCTCGGCCCGTCGGCCCGGCCCGGACGGCCCGGAGTAAAAAAATGAACAAAATTTTTTGAAAATTTTGAAATTTTTCATCAAAAATAGTCAAAAATCCTATGTAAACTTGAGTTTTATCGATATGTAAAAACATTTTTTGCGCAAAAATCAAAAAAAATTTTCAAATTTTTGTACGGCTCGGCCCGTTGCAAGTATGACTGATACCCTCTCAAAGCTGGTCATTTCCAAATGAAAAATGCGAACAATGATATGATTTTGGCTGGTACAGTATTTATATCTTACTTGAATTTCAAAACTGTCAATATGTAATATATTGGTGCCATTAATAGGAAGACATGAACTACAAAATTGGTTTTATAGAAATGGTTGGTGATTGGGTAGACAGGAGTCTGGAAATATTCATTTATTTGTTTCTACACAATGTAACTCGCTTAAAATGGCAATATAACTATAATTTTCAAACAATCCCAAAAATTGGCACTTTTATTAATCTGCAGCAATCAGTCATTTTTGTGGTAGGGCCCATGGAACTTAGATTTTTGAAATAAGCATGTCAAGACGGTTCGAATGAGTATAGTCATGCCATACTTTAAAATTTTTAGAAATTTTGACCTCTGGGACCCAAATTTCTTAAATTTTCAGATTTTTCAAACACAAGCATGATTATACTTGTTTGAAAGCTCTATTTCTGGTGATTCTAAAAATATTGGTCTCATTGGTCTCGACACGAAATTCAGTGGGATACGGTATCTCGAATTTTTCGAAAATTTTCGAAAATCCGTAACTTTTTTCGATTCTAACCGATTTTATTGATTTTTGGCTAGAATTCAAGGAGAGATTCCATTTGTTTGTGGAAAATGAAACATTTCTAAATCAGAAGAACAGAACGAAAAAGTCATCTTCAATGTTTTTCGTTATCAAAATGCACCTGGATTCTCTATTTTCAGAATAAGAAAAATAGAACGATTCGAATGATTAAAATCATGAAATATTTCGAATGATGCTGGAATTTTGTGCATTTTGGTTCATTTGGAAGCTTTTGGCCAAATTACACGGTTTTTTACGTTTTTCAGAAGTGTAAATATTAAAAAAATTGAAATCCGGGACGGTCCGAAATTTGCTAGTACCCAAAAAAAACATTTTTCTGGTTCTGAAAAAATACATTTCATGAGTCCTACCACAAAAATGACTGAGTACTGCAGATTTTGTAAAATTCTAAAATTTGGGATTTTTGAAAATTAAAAAAAAAAACCTTCTAACTTCTTCATTTCCCTCCAATTTTTATGATTTTCAGCTCAAAATGTTCGATTTTGAGCTTGCCCTTAACGGGGGTGGGCTAGAATGGTTTTTCGGCACTTTATCCCGGTCCGCGGTACATTAACGGCTTGTCATCCCGCCCATAGTAGGTCACAGGCATAGATCTCGATGAGATCTACATTTTGGTATAATTTTCAGCTCATAATATTAAGTTTCAACCGAGTTACATGCTTTTTAGTACTCACCTTCCTATCCCTCTCTCGATTCCCTCGGAAAATAGTTGTATAAATTGGAAAAATGACTATCAAGGAGACATAAAGTACAGCCAATATCAATACATAGTGGCAAACAATCCAGAATTTTAAAAAGTAGATAACTGCTGTCCCAATGATTATACCGAGGTCACGAAGGTCTGCTAGTAGAGTCTCACTATCACTTGTTACGTTCGATACCATTTTTTTGAGTGAAAAATAAGAATTCGATGTCTAATATTGGGGAAAATACTTCACCTGCTTATATTTCAGAGATCAGAGTGGTCTAATAGAATCCAGGTGCATTTTGATAACGAAAAACATTAAAGATGACTTTTTCGTTCTGTTCTTCTGATTTAGAAATGTTTCATTTTCCACAAACATAGGGAATATCTCATTCAAGCCGAAAATCAATGGAATCGGTTAGAAAGTTACGGATTTTCGAAAATTCGAAAAATTCGAAATACCGTATCCCACTGAATTTCGTGTCAAGACCAATGAAACCCATATTTTTAGAATTACCAGAAATAGAACTTTAAAATGAGTATAATCATGCCTAGGTTTGAAAAATCTGAAAATTTCAGAATTTTGGGTCCAAGAAGTCAAAATTTTTGAAAATTTCAAAGTATGGCATGATTATACTCATTTGAACCGTCTTGAACTCCTGATTTTGAAAATATAAATTTCATGGGTCTTGCCACGGAAATTGCTGAGATACGGTAGATTTACAGGTTCAATTATTTATCCTGGCCCCCACTCGATTCCCTCCAAAAATTCCGTTCCAGAACCATCTGCATGTCATTTTCTTCCTGAAGACATCAACATCCCGTTTGTTGCAAAATAAATAAGTGACTTGTACCAAGAAAGGTGTCGTGATTATTTCGATGAACCAACTTACGCCGAAATTCTGGAAAAATATGTGAAACTATTTCCAAAAAAACACAAAACTACTCACATAAAACATGTTACTGCCGTTATTTAAAAAGTGAAGCAAGACAACAATGCAGCATAGAATCTTTAAAAAATACGTTTTTGAAAGAGTTTCATGGCACTTGTCTTCAAAAATGTTCGAGATTTTTCGAAAACCAGTAACTTCTTCATTTTCTATCCGTTTAACATGATTAATAGCTCGAAAAATGCAGTATTTTTTGTGTTTTTATATAAAAATGCAATCATATCAAAACATTTCTTAATTGGCATCTTACCGTTTTAACAAATGCAAATACCAATGTTTGATATAAAATATACTTATGAGGTTGATGTTTCGCAGCTGATGATAATTGTTGCAATTTATAAATACTAATTATCATTGGGATATATAACACTGCGGATAACACAAATATAGCGTTTAGAATCATGAGATATATAAAATAATAGTTTAATATTATATAGAATTTTTCGAATTCAAGGTAACTACCGAGTACATGTGCCACAAATAATAATACGTAGAAGAAAATAAGGATTCCAAGGAGAATTCGATTCATAACATTTTCATTAATTGTTATATATTTATGGCTTGCTGGGAAAAAATAGAGAAGAAATCGTTGAATAGCAAGTATCGATAATATAAAACTATGGCTATGGACAAGTGTGATAAGTACGCTTCCAAACGCAACGGGTATGTTTATTGTCCTGGAATATTTTGGTAAATATTTTTGTTTAAATCATTGGTATTAGCACGGCACGTTTCTTACAACCGCGCTCTACTGAAACTAAAGTAAATAGTATGCAAAATTTAGAGACATGTTCAAGAGAGCGCAGTTGTAATAACTGACTAGGGAAGGGCCTCGACTCGGTCTGGAGTTATGACACGTGACCTATATCATTGGAAAGCTGAGATAACGCTGATTCCAAATATATATTCAGTTTTTGCCCTCGTGGCCTGGTATTCGAGAAAAACGGGGTCAAAGTTTGGATCCCGTAACAAGTCATTACCTTACCGACGTGTTAAAAACGTCGGCAGCGTGGTGTAGGTGGTAGTAGAGTGGTCACTCCGCAACCACTTTTTTGGTTCAGTTTGGATCGGGAAGTGGTTTTTTTCAAAGCTCAGTTCAAATAGATTTTTAAAAAATTTAAAAAATCAAAAAAAAATTGGAGACCGGACGGAATTGAACAAAAAAGTGGTTGCGCATTGGCCATTCTGCTACCGCCTACACCACTACCGACATTTTTAACACGTCGTTAAGGTAATGACTTGTTAGGGGTCCAAACTTTGACCCCGTTTTTCTCGAATACCACGCTTCGAGGGCAAAAACTGAGTATATATTTGGAATCAGCGTTTTCTCAGCTTTCCAATGATATAAACCACGTGTCATAACTCCAGACCGAGTCGAGGCCCTTCGCTAGTGAGCCGTGCTAATAGGTATCTCACATGAAATTAAAAATTGTCAATATGGAGCATATTGATATGATGATCAAGAAAGCATAAACTACAAAATTGGTTTTATAGAAATGGTTGGCAATTGGGTAGACAGCTGTCTGCAAATATTTATTCATTTGTTTCCAACTTGTTTCTAACTCAATATTATGAACTGAACAAAATACCAAAATGTAGATCTCAGCGAGATCTACATTTTGGTATATTTTTGAGCTCTAGCACTGAAATTATAGCGATTCCTTGAATACCCTCATGATTAGCTAGGCTTTGAGGAGTTCATATAACTTTCTGACCAAAAGGGGGTACTGTAGAATTTGCAAAAGGGACACCTAAATTTGGATTTTCAAAGGAGCTGGTTTGCCGCCAAAAACAAACAAAATTATGCAGGAATGGAACACTTTTGTGTTTTTACAGGGGTACAATGTAAAAGTGTTGATTTTTGGCCGAAAAATAGAAAAAAATGAACTAAAACGAACAAAAATGCAGAGGGAATGCACAAGGGGATTAAACATGTGTTATAATTTTCTAGCATTTTCACATATTAAATTTTCAGAATCTGAATACCTTTTAGTGCATACTCACCTTCCTATCCCTTTCTTGATTCCCTCGGAAAATAGTTGTATAAATTGGAAAAATGACTATCAAGGAGACATAAAGCAAAGCCATTATCACTATATAGTGCCAAGAAATCCATAATTTTGATAAGTTGATAACTGCTGAGCCAATGACTATTCCGGTATCACGAAGGGCTGCGAGTAGAGTTTCAGTTGTTGCATTTGTCGCCATATTTCGAAAGAAAAATGAGAGTATGTGACGTCTAAATTTGAGAAATCATTTCACCTGATTTTACTTCAGAGGTTAGAGTGATTTTGTTGCATCCAGGTGCATTTTGATTACGAAAAACATTACAGATGGCATTTTAGTTTCGTTCTTCTGATTCAGAAATATTTCATTTTTCACAAACAAAAGGAATCTCTCCTTGAATTCAAGCCAAAAATCAATAAAATCGGTTAGAATCGAAGAAAGTTACGGATTTTCGAAAATTTTCGAAAAATTCGAAATACCGTATCCCGCTGAATTTTGTGTCAATACCAATGAAACCTATATTTTTAGAATCACCAGAAATTGAGCTTTAAAATGAGTATAATCATGCCTCGGTTTAAAAAATCTGAAAATTTCAGAATTTTGGGTCCCAGAAGTCAAAATATTAGAAAATTTCAAAGTATGGCATGATTATACTCATTCGAACCGTCTTGACCTCCTGATTATGAAAATATCAATTTCATGGGTCTTGCCACGAAAATGACTGAGATACGGTGGATTTACAGGTTTAATGGACATTTAGCATTCTAAGGCATTCTGGTGCATTTTCAAACATTTTCAATCATTTTCTGTGTCTAAAACGTTTAAAAATTATTCGAAATGCACCAAATAGGTTCATTTGCAATATTTACAACAAAAACTCAATTTGTTCAAGAATTCTAAGCGATTTTCCTGCAAACATCCGTCCAGACATGCCTAACCTGCTCCAATCCCCTCGGAGATAAATGAATCACACTGGTGAAATACGAGAATCCCTTATTATCAAAAAACCGGAAGTTATTCGTTGTGGAATTCCAGAACACCGGGTCATAGTCGACTAGAATGCATTTTCCACCACAATCCTTCTCCAGTTGAGAGTAGCGGCGACGGGCGAAATGGTACATTGTGTGGTCGACGAGAATGTTCTGGAAAAATGAGAAAAATGATGATTTTTGGCTTAAAAATGAGCAAAAACGGTTGAAAATGCACAAGAATGCTCCAAAATGTTCCAGAATGCAAAAAATGCATTCTTGATCATTCTGGAGCATTTTCCCCCACTCACATCAATAAACTCTGCCGGAACACCTCTCCTCATCATTGGCGCAATCCGCTCAATATAATCGGCATTTGGGCGTGGCATTGAATGCAAAATGTACATTTTTTGAGAAACATTTTTGATCATTTTCAGCATTTGAGCTTTCATTATTTGGTAGATAGGGTCCATGTCGAAACTTGTGACATTTGGTGGGAGAGGGTCCCCGATGGAGATGAATCTGGGAATTTCATGCATTTTTGAGAATGATTCGGTGCATTTTTGAGCATTTACCTTGTAAACATGAAAACAAAATCTGGTTTTTCCAATCTGACATGTTCCTCGAAATCTGTGAAGTTTGCATGACACGCTTCTGACTGACGGGATGGGTAAAGAGGTTCGCAAGCTGACAATAATGATCATGGAACATTCTGGGGCATTCTTGTGCATTTTGGAGCATTTTGGAGCATTCTGAGTTATTTTACTGCTTCAAAACACTTCAAATGAGGCAAAATGTCGCACAATGCAAATTTGCATTCTTGTGCATTCTATACATTCTTGTGCATTCTAGACCATTTTGTGCATTCTAAAACATTTTTGTGCATTCTGAAGCATTCTCACACATTCGAAGCATTCTTCATAGTCAAAAATGCTCCAAAATGCACCTATATCATTCTGAAAAATCTAACCCACCGGACGCGGATCCCTGCAATATACTTTTCGCTATATGTCCGCATTCCTCATGAAAAATCGTTGCGTGATTCGCAGCCCAGCTGTTTCCAATGCTCATCACCTTGTATTTCCCGCTCAGACCCTGAAAATGAATGAAAATGAATGAAAATGACAGAATGACAACCGATCATTCACCTTATGCCTACACCATCCAAGTCGTCCTCCGGATTCATATTCACAGTACGGGGTGTTAAGGTTCGCATAGTCATTGACACTCCAGATATGGTTGAGACGGGCGGCATCGTCTAAAATAATCATTTTCATTTTCATTATCATGATCATTATCATGAAAATGCTCACCCATTGTCATTTCATCCGTGAAATTATTAAATGTACCATATCTGTGTAATCTTCCTTCTAATCGATCGATAATTTCATTCTTATTGACCAAAATGATATTGAGAATGTACAGAATGACAGTGAGCATTCCGATGACTGAGATGGATTGCTGTAGGTACCATTTTTCATAAGTTTCATGGATAATGATGGAGAGAATGATGGAAGCGAGGAGGGTGAGGAGAAGTGCTGGAATGATTGTGCATTCTGGAGCATTCTGGTGCATTCTTGAGCATTCTAGTGCATTTTTCTGTCATTTTTCATCCATTTTTCATCCAAAACCCACCAATCTCATCGCCATCCTCTGTCAATTTCCAGAATGCATACATTGGCCAATGCACCAGATACAATGCATACGAAACATCCCCAAAGTAGGTCAAAATTTGATTTGCCAGGATTTTTTTGTCATTCTTCGAGAAAATCATGAGGATCCCGGTGGAAATTGTGGTGAGGGGTCTAAAAATGAGATTTGGCTGAAAAAATAACAGAAAAATACCTCAAAAACCGCGCATTTAGTGGAATCGGCATGAAAACTATGAAAACTAATCCAAAAGTGAAGAAAAATGACAATGATAGAATGAAAACTGAACATTTTTGATCATTTTTAGTGTTTTCATTCTCCAGAAGCTTCACGCATTCATTTTCATCATTTTCAACATTCTGTGGAATGATCTTGTACTGGCACAGCGGATTTGATAGCATGTATATCAAAAATCCTGAAAAAATGATTGAAAATGACTGAGAATGTCTCTGTACAGTCTATTACCTATCAAAAACTGCCAAATTCTTGCGAAGACACTGTTGAAAGAGACGGTTGGGGTGGAGATAACGGAGAATGTGTAAGAGAAGCATGCTGAAAATGTTTGGGAGCATTCTTGTGCATTCTAGAGCATTCTAAATCATTTTGGCGCATTTTCAAACATTCTTGATTCAGTTTCTTCCGTTTCTTGGTTGAATCTTTCAAATTCATTTTGGGTCAAAAATGAGCAAAAACGGTGGAAAATGCACAAGAATGCACAAGGATAAGCAATATGCATATTGAGCATTTTGGTGCATTCTGGTGCATTCTTGAGCATTCAGGTGCATTTTGTGCATTTTAAAGAATTCTCAAGCATTCTTGTACATTCTAGAACATTCTACAGCATTCTTGTGCATTCTTGAGCATTTTTTGAACATTTTTGACTATTTTTGACTATTTTTCAGCTCAAAGAACCCTTTTTTTCCGAAAATCAAAAATCCCATCTCCCCTTGCTTCTGCATAATTCTATTTGCTCAAAACAACCAAAACAACCAAAAAATGGGACTTACCGATAGAAATATAAAACAAATATTGGATTTTCGCCGGGAATTTGGAGCCGATGAGGTAGATCAAAGGAATAATCAGGTAGAATTGAATTTCGACGGATAGCGACCAGGTATGGGTGAAGATGTCAAGCGCGATGGAGAGCTGAAAGGGAAAAACATGAAAAATGCACGAAAAATGAGTCAAAATGCATCAGAATGCAAATCGTGCATTCTGATGCATTTTTGTGCATTTTGATGCATTTTTGTTCATTTTTCGCCTCATTTCTCCTTCAAAACCCCTCACCATTTGAAAATAGTCCTCCTCCTTTGTCTTCCCTCGATTTGACATGAAAATTAGCGCCTGCGATGCGGATTTCTGATTGATTTTTTCTGATGTACTCGGAAAAACTGAATACACGCTGATCATGGCCAAAAATATCACAAAAAGGGATAACGGGAGGATTCGTTTCAGTCGTTTTGAGTAGAATTGGGTAAATAGGGAGGTTGGGCTGTGTTGATCGGCTTTTTGGAGCAGCATGCACATAAGGAAGCCGGAAAGAACGAAAAATCTGAAAAATGTTGTTTTAAAATTTAAAAAAATGAAGAAAAATGAGCTAAAATGAGCAAAAATGCATCAAAATGCACAAAAATGCACAGCTTGCATTCTGATGCATATTTGCGCATTCTAGAGCATTCTGAATAATTTTAGTGCAATTCCCACTTATTTTCCCCCAAATTTCCCTCAAAAACTCACTGATCCACTCCCAAATACCCATTCGGACACCATTTCGGGAAAAAATGAAATGCTAGCACTGAAATTATTGCGATTCCTCGAATACCCTGCAGATCGGCTCGTTTTTGAGAAGTTTCCATAGTTTTTTGATCAAAAGGGGGAAAGGGTACTGTAGGTCTTGCAGGAATACTAAGAGTGAGGGGGGAGACTGAACAAACCGACACCTAGATTTGGATTTTCGAGGGAACTGGTCGAAAAACAAACATAATTATGCAGAATCTCTGTTTTTACAGGGGTACAGCATAAAATTGACGATTTTGAGAGAAAAAATGAGAAAAAAAAACTAAAATAAGCTAAAATGCATCAGAATGCACAAGAATGTTGAAATTTGAAAAAGATTGTCGCAGAATGCAAAATTTTCTTTTCAGACTTTTAGTTTTCATAGCGTTTTTCTGCATCCTGATGTTTTAAAGCGACCTGAAATTTACAGAAATGCAACTAACTTTTATTCATAAAATCAAAAAATTCAAACAAATGTATGAGAACTACAAGCCACTGAATACACCACATCATCTCTGGATTCTATAAGCTTCTTGGTGAATTGAGTCCTCTTTTTCGTACTGTACCCGATACTGTACCCATCTGGACCAACGAATCGGTTAATGAGACTCTCCATCTTCTCATTAATCGCTGGGTACAAAAAGAGCAAGCTCTCAAATTTCTCAAAATCCGGAATCTCCTGGATGACGTCAGCTAGAAGACGTGCCGCCACGCCTTCATTTTCCGCGTAGAACGGGGCAACTGCCAAGCGGTTTAGGTTGATGACACGGATGGTACAGTACCCCACTATTTGCTGGTTGGAGTCGAAGGCCACCTGAAAGAATAAGAATAGCTCTTAATGCACCAAATCATTCCCAAAAATGCATGAAATTACTACGGGCCGGATGGCTATTCGTTAATGTGCCGCGGGCCGGGAAAAAGTGCCAAAAAACGCGAAAATGGCCAAAAAAGCCATTCTAGCCCGGCCCGCGGCATATTAACAAATAGTCATCCGGCCCGTATTAAATCCCGGACATAGAACTCATCGAGATCTACATTTTGGAATATTTTTCAGCTCATAATATTCATTTTGACGCGAGTTACGAGCCGGCCCGTGTCGGCCCGTTTCGGCCCGTTGACAAGTATGGATTCAACACCATCTCCCACCAAATGTCACCAGTTTCGACATGGACCCTATCTACCAAACAATGAACGCTCAAATGCTGACAGTGATCAAAAATGTTGCACAAAAATGTACATTTTGCATTCACTGCCACGTGCGAAAATCGATTTTATCGAGCGGAGTGTGCCAAGAGGTGTTCCGGCAGTATTTATCGATGTGAGTTTCACAAAAACCGTCAAGAATGCTCAAGAATGCTCAAGAATGCTCTAGAATGCACAAAAATTGTTAAAATCCTGCCAGACTCACCCTGGTATAAACCTGATCCTGCTCAAACCAAGTTCTCATAATTTTCTTGCGATCCCTGGGACAAATAGTCAAGTCGTAGGCGTCTAAGAGGTTTTCATCGACATCTTTCCAGTTCTGAAAATGGAAAATTGGGTCAAGATTCTCCAGGACCCTTAAAACCCACCTTGGTAGTGTACTCCCCCGACACTTCTGGAATTTTCACCATTCCTGGCTTCACATTTGCCCCGTAATGCCAGTACGACGGCATTTTCTCGAAGCCAAAGACATCTGCATACTTTTGGGACATGTTGAATGCTAAAATGCGCAATGTTTGAATCTTAATTAGTTTGACCTAATTACCTGACACCAACACACAATTATCGTCGCCCACAATATCCATCATCTTCTGGAAAATCAGTTTTCCATGCCCTTGACCACGATATTTCTCGTTTGTGTAGAAAAGACCGATGCCGTATAATGGGGGACTGTTGGGTGCGTCCCAACGAGCCAACGCGCCTCCGGCAATGAAATTATTTGTGGAGTCTGAAAATGTCACAATTTAATTTTCACAAAATAAGAAAAAAAAAAATTTTTTTTCAAAATTTTTGAAAAACTACCGTATCCCACTCAATTTTTTGTCAAGATCAATGAAATCTAGTTTTTTTGAATCTGGAGCTTTCAAACAGGTATAATCATGTCAATGTTTGAAAAATCTGAAAATTTCAGAATTTTGGGTCCCGGAGGTCAAAATTTTTGAAAATTTTAAAGTATGGCATGATTATACTCATTTGAACCGTCTTGAACTCCTGATTTAAAAAAATGTAAAAATTATTCATTTTATTACAGTACTCACTGAGTACGGTAGTTAAAAAAAACTCAATCTTTCAAGCCCTCCTAACTCCCTTCATTTTGTCCATTATCCCACACTTTCTACACCAAAAAATTCCAAATTTCCTCACCTTTCTCCTTATCCACCACCACTATAAACCAGTACCCATGGAATCCCTCCGAATAGTATTTCAAGTCATATGGCTGATGTGCCCATCCGTGAGTTTCAGCGGCTTGTTGGATGAGTTGATCAAAAATTGGTTGGGAATCGGGTGGGTTGATTAGGATTTCCATCTAGAAATGGAAAATAAATTCTTGAAGAAAAAAAGAGTATAAATAGCGTAGAAAACGTCATTACGACCTGCTGACCGAGTATAACGACGAAATGATAATTTTACGCGGGTATGATAAGAAGAATGATTTTTAGACACTGATAAAATGAAAAACTGGGTGGGGAAAATGATGCAAAAAGACATTCGGACACACAGAAGTGTATGGGGGCCAGCAGTTAAATAATAACGGGGAGGGGTGGGCAGCTGTTGTGTAATATTGCGGGATGTTGGGAAACTTGTGGACATCTGGACGGATAGATAGACAGATAGATTTGAGAGATAGAGACAACAGCTGTCCATGTGACTTAAAAACGAACTCTACAATTTTCTTTATAACTCATCGAATTTTTGTGGTTTCTTTGTGATTTTTGGATATGATAACACTGAATATCTTCTCTGCGATTTTTGAAATTTTTATTAAATTTGATTCATGGAGAGCCGAGTTACAAGGCTACAAAATCCAAAAACTTGTTTGTTGGGGCAACAGGGCTAAACAGATGATGGAAGAATATTTGTTGGAAAATTTTTGCACAGACAAACAGACAGATGTATTTCAAATCGAGAAAAAAACGATGAATTTTTATTAAAATTACACAAATTGATGAGTACTACACGCCACAGAATACACGACGTCATCTCTGGATTCTATAAGATTCTTGGTGAATTGAACACGGAAGTCCACTTTGATACTGTACCCATCTGGACCAACAAATCGATTGATTAGGCTGAAAAAGATAGAAAAATTTTTTTTTTAAAGATTTTGAAAAAGTTTTTGCGGACCTCTCCACACTCTTATTAATCGATGGGTACCAGAAGACCAAATTTTCAAATTTCTGAAAATCCGGAATGTTCCCGATGACATCAGCCAGGAGACGTGCCGCCACTTCTTCATTCTCTGCGTAGAACGGTGCAGCACACAGACGGTTCAAGTTGACAACTCGGATGGTACAGTATCCCACTATTTTCTGATTGGAGTCGAAGGCGACCTGGAAGAATAAGAAAGATGAGAACTGGGAACCTAGTATAGTTTAAACTCACCCTGGTATAAACCTGATCCTGCTCAAACCAAGTTCTCATAATTTTCTTGCGATCTCTTGGACAAATAGTCTTGTCGTAGGTGTCTAGAAGGCTTTCATCAACATCTTTCCAGTTCTGAAAATGGAAAAATTTGGATTTTCACTTAGGTCCTTCACAACCCACCTTGGTAGTGTACTCCCCCGACACTTCTGGAATTTTCACCTTCCCTGGCTTCACCTCTGCTTCCATATGCCAGTAGGATGGCATTTCTGTGAAGCCGAAGACATCTGCATACTTTTGGGACATGTCGACAGCTGGAATGATCATAAAATGATCAGAATGATCGGGAAATGTGCCATACCTGCCGTCAACACACAATTCGCGTCGCCCACAATATCCATCATTTTCTGGAAAATGGGTTTTCCATGTCCCTGGCCACGATATTTCTCGTTTGTATAGAAAAGACCAATGGAGTAGAGAGGGAGACTGTTGGGTGCGTCCCAACGGGCAAGACAGCCGCCAGCAACTAAATTGTTGGAGGCGTCTAAAAATTTTCCATAAATTAAAAAAAAATTTTTTTTTATCGGTTAGAATCGAAGAAAGTTATGGATTTTTGATAATTTTCATCATCAAAAGAACTGCCGTATCCCACTGAATTTCGTGACAAGACCAATGAAACCTATATTTTTAGAATCACTAAAAATAGAGCTTTCAAATGAGTAGAATCATGCCTAGGTTTGAAAAATCTGAACATTTCAGAATTTTGGGTCCCAAAGGTCAAAATTTTTGAAAATTTTAAAGTTTGGCATGATTATACTCCTTCAAACCACAGTGTTACGGTAGTTTTCTAAAATTAAAAATTCTTAAATTTCAAATCCTTCTAACTTCCTAAATTTCTAACATTATACCCCTTTTTCTATATCAAAAAATTCCAAATTTCCTCACCTTTCTCCTTATCCACCACCGCCACTAGCCAGTACCCATCAAAGTTCTCCGAATAGAACTTGTAATCATACGGTTGATGTGACCATCCGTGAGTTGCAGCGGACAGATCGATGAGTTGGTTAAATACTTCTTGAGAAGGGTTCACAACGAGTTTCATTTAACAAGAAAATGTGTAAAAAATGGGAAAAAAGACGAAAAATTGTCTTCAAAATGAACTTCTGAGCGTCCTTTAGCGACGAAACGCTTATCTTATCAGTCTCGATCAAACATACATCAAAGATTAGATTAGACGCTCAGACAATGATCATTTTGTTTGATTTGCAGATGTCTGTATGTCTAGTTTGATAAAAAGGGTAATATTGAGACGAAAATCGTTTAGAAATTATGAAAAATAAGAAAGTTACAAAGTTTCGAAAAATATTCGAAATAATGAAATGAGCATAACTCGCTAAATTTCCCGAATAGCGATTCGAAACTTATATTTTTGAAATCAGCACGTCAAGACGGTTCGAATAAGTATAATCATGTCATACTTCAAAAGTTTCAAAATTTTTGACTCTTGGGACCCAAAACTCTGAAATTTTCAGATTTTTCAAACCTAGGCATGATTATACTTATTTGAAAGCTTTTTTCATGGTGATTCTAAAAATACAGGCTTCACTGGTCTCGACACGAAAATCAGTGAGTTACGGTAGTTTTTCAGAATGTTTGATTTTCGAAAATTTTCGAAAATATATAACTTTCTTCAATTCTAACCGGTTTCACTGTTTTTGGCTTAAAATTTATGGGAATGTTTTCACTAAATTTGAGAAAAATAAAACTTGCCATTTTTAGGCTCCGGCAGACAGACAGACAAACTAGTCTTTTTCTGTTCCATTCATGTTCTGTGCCACTATAAAACATACTTTTTTGTCATTATTGACACCTCTAACCATCGTAACAAAAAACCCAAAAACCCCTGCGTAGTCCCCCCTTCAAAAACTACAAATTTGCCATCCATTAATCCTATTTGCTCTCTCAAAAGTGTCTATTTGTATACCCTGCCCTCCTCAACGGGGGTAATATACCCACTCAGTTCACTCATTTTTACTTTCGGGCCGATTTTCCCTTGGTTGGTAAGAAATGCTGAAATGTTGTCTATTTTTCGTTTCGGTATTCCTTTTTCCGGGTGTCCATGGAATATTCGGTCCGGACGATGCTCAGTACAATGAGACGGAGGCGCGCATGCTGTTTAACCTAGCCGCCGCTGCATACTCACTTGACGCCACACCTTGTCTGCAGAGGTACAGTAATCCGGGACTACAGTACCCCCAAAATTTTAAATTTTTGTTCCAGAACCTTCACACCTGCGGAAAACCAGACGTTACTCACTAGCTTCTCTGTTAGATGTGATTTTATTGGTAATCCGTGTGCGGGGTACATCGTGGTGTCAGACGTCCTGCAACAGATTACTGTAGTGTTTCGAGGCACCAAGACAAATGTGAGTACCGTAAGCCGGGTGTACTGTACCTTACCAGAATGTTTCAGAGTCAACTTCTGCTGGAAGGATGGACTACCTTGAAGCCTAGCGCGGATTTCTATGGTATGGGTTTGGTGAACACATATTTCCGATCTGGCCATGAAAAAACTTGGCAATACGTCCAAGACGCGTTGAGTATCCCCCAGTACCGGAATTATGATGTGTATGTGACAGGACACTCGTTGGGAGGAGCTCTAGCAGGTCTCGCGGTTCCCAGAATTGTTCATGATGGACTCCGTCAAAGCCACCAAATAAAAGTGATAACTTTCGGCGAGCCTAGAGTTGGAAACTTGGATTTCTCGCGGGCTTATGACCAGCTGGTACCGTATAGGTGAGTGGTATCAATGATTTGAAAAACAATTTTTTTTAATCGGTGAATGTTTGCATAGTGTGGAGGGATTGTTGACAATGAGTCATTATAGTTTGTTGAAAATGATCTTTGTGCATTTTTGATCATTTTGGAATGGTGTAAACGTAAAAAATGGAGTTGCCAATGTTAAAAAGCACGTAATTCTCTTCAAACTGAGTTATATGAGCTGAAAAATATACCCAAATGTAGATCTCGGTGAGTTCTATGTTTTCGATGTACTATAATAAGTAAACAGAAATGCAAAAAAAGCATGAAAATTGCTCAGAATGCCTCAGAATGCTCCACAATGCCCCAGAATGCTGCAAAATGGTCCAGAATGCTCCAGATTTTCCCATAATGCGCCGGAATAGTTTACATTGCTCTAGAATGCTCTAAAATGCTCAAAAACAGATCAGAATGCTTTGAAACTTTCGAGAATGCTTCAGAGCGCTTTCGAAGGCTCCAAAATGCTTCAGAATGCTCAAAAAATGCTTTAAACTCTTGAAAATGCTCTAGAACAATTTTGAACGCTCCAGAACGCTCCAAAACGGACCAGAATGCTCAAAAACTCTTAATCTTGCTTCAGAACGCTTTCGAACGCTTCAGAATGTTCCAAAGCGCTCGAAAATGCACCAGAATGCATCAGAATGCTTAAAAATGCTCATTATTTTCCAGTTTTTATTTTCCAGTTTCCGCGTCACCCATGCCATCGACATTGTGCCCCATCTACCGGCGTGCGTCAAAGATCTCTCCTACACCCCGCCTCCCGGAAGCGACGGATCCATGCCATGCGACCCGATGAGTACCAACGGTGGCTATCATCACGCTCTCGAAGTTTGGTACCCGGGAAATATGACAGCGGGCAGTCCGTATATGATTTGCACGGGGCTGCCAAGAGATGAGGATTTTAGTTGTTCGAATGCGCCGAAGGTGGATTTGGATGATACGACGATGGGCGTGTGGGATCATCGGAATTATTTTGGAGTGCAGGTTAGAAAAACCGAACAAAATGTGTCAAATTTGATATCAAATGATATTAAATGGTATCCAAAGTGACTGGAATCAGAAAAAAAGTGCGAAGAAGAAAAAATTTATTCATGAGAAACTTTTGAAAAGATATCCAAAAAATGTTTGAAGAATATTCGCTCATAAACTTAGTCACCGGATCATTCTGTATCACCGCGTGGATGTAATCATCGCGAATTGTGCGTGCAGAACTTGCTCCTAAACTCATGGAAAAGCTGCCGGAGCTTCTGATCCGGAGTTGTCTGATTAACACGCGATGCGAAGACCTCTCGTAAGAGGATCTCCGACTTGAAAAATGCTAGAGTGATTGTTGTATTCACTCATCATGGCTTTTTCTTCCAAGTTTTTAAGATCTATTGGCGTCCGTTCTGAAAAATGAATATTTTGTGAGAGATTTCGGAAAGAAACAATAATCAATAGAAGAAAACGAAAGAGACAGTGAAAAAGAGTTTAGTGGGACGGAACATAACTAGCAAAAATGGGTTTTAGCGGAAAAATTTTCCTAGAAACTGAGGAACTTTTTGAATAAGTAGAGACGAAACAGCTCGAGAATTTATGACATAATGAGAAAATAAAAGAACACCTGTTTTGGGGCTTACACTATTCACCGGCATTTTAAAAACGAGAAAATTCCGTTAGTAAGGAACAGAATGCACAATAAGTGTCAAATTTGAGTGATTCCTATTCTGAAGGTCCGAATTTTTGCGCGAGGTGTTTCCTACCGTATTATCACAATGGCTCATATCCTACGACAAATTTTTTTACTCAAAAAAACATCAATCTCTTTGAAAATAAGCATTCAAAAACAAGAATTACTTTTTTGTTGATATGCTCTGATAAAAATCGAAATTTCTGCAAATTGGCTGAAAATTTATGAATCTTAAGTCAAAATTCTTAGTTTTTCGAGCTAAAATCTACTATTTGAACTCTTAATCTCTCAGAAAATCCAAAACTCTCTCTCAAAATCTCTACGAGGAATAAGAAAAATGGGCGGTTGATAAAATTGGAAATTCTAACTTTTTATACGCGATAAACACTGTTTTTTTACCATTTTTTGTGCGCTTTTCATTAAAATCAAGCAAAATACATATTAAATACAGAAAATTGAATAGAAAACCAAAAAAAATGACCGAAAAACGAAAAAAATCTGTTGAAAAAATCAATTAATCCAACTTGTCCGAGAGGAGTACACGGAGAGTCCGCAATTTTGTGTGACGGTGTTTGCGTAATGATGACGTCACGTCACAATGTATCATATTTTACGGCGAAAAAACATTTTATTCGTCAAAACGCAATAAAAACTTGCCAAAAATTGAAAAAAGTTTGTGTACTCCTCTCGGAAAAGTCAAAATAACGTTATCCGGGTTAACACCGATATCGAATGATAGCAAATGATAATTTTTCAGGTTCCGGACTTTGGAAAAGGCGGTTGTGACCCCACAATGACATTCAAGGGACCACCAACCAAGACTGGAGTCTTATCCCTGGTCAGCAGTGTGTTTGGAAGGAAAAGACGGGCGGTGTGATATAAAAATTATTGATTTTTTTGAATTCTCACGTTCATTTCATGTACAAACTGTCAAAAAGTTGAAAAGATATCATTTTAATAAACGTGTTCCTGACATTTTCCCGCTTTCATTTCTATCTGGGGCAGAAAAAAGGAAAAAGAGTCATTTTCCAAAGAAAAAATTTATTTTACAAAATAAATTCAATGAAAATCTACAAAATAAACGTATTGGTAACAATCCTTGCTGCACTTTTCGATGTGGTGACTCCAATCTTCACGGAAATCGATGGGATCTATAATGAGACGGAGGCGAGGGTGCTGTTTGAGTTGGTGGCGGCGGTGCATAATAGTGACCCGCAGTTTTGTCTAAAATCGTGAGTTTGTGGGGAGTTTGGGAGCGCTCTAGAGCATTCTAGAGCATTCTAGAGCGTTCAAAATAGTTCAAGAATGCTCCGGAGCATTTTTGAAAATTTTGGAACATTCTAAAGTGTTCTAGAACATTCTGAAGCGTTCAAGAGTAATCTGGAGCATCCTTGCAAGTTTTTGAGCATTTCAACCTTATTTGGAGCATTCTAGAGCGTTCTGGAACATTCTGAAGAGTTCGAGAATGTTCTAGAGCATTCTCGAACATTTTTTGAGCATTTTGGCCTGTTTTGGAGCATTTTAAAGCGTTCTAAAACGTTCAAAAGTGTTCAAGAATGCCCCAGAGCATTTTAAGAAGTTTTGAGCGTTCTTGTCCGTTTTAAAGCATTCTAGAGCATTCCGACGCATTTTACGTCATTTTTCTTTCAGAGCCTTCAAAAATCCGGCGATCCGACCGAAATTGATCAAACACCATCATATCCGGTGCGACTATTTAAATAGTGATTGCACCTTTGCTCTTTGTAAGTTTTACGTTGGAAGCTGTTTTGGAGCATTCTGGAGCATTCTGGAGCATTTTTGAACATTCTAGAGCATTCTAAAAGCATTCTTGAGCACCCTAGAACATTTTCAAGCAGTTTCGACCATTTTAAATGCATACTAGCGCATTCTTACGCATTTCTGTTCGTTTTTGCTCCATTTTTAGCCAAATTTTAGTCAATTTTCCCCATTTCCTCCCATAAAACTAACCCATCTTTTAGTCGAACTCCCCGGCTCCCAAATCGTCGTCGCTATCCGCGGGACCCGGACGATGAGTCAGTTCTTCTTCGAAACGATGAGCGCGTTCGTTCCGGACACCTCGTTTCATGGTCTTGGTGAGGTAAGAAGCGAAATTTTTTCGGGAGAAAAATAGAGAAGATTTCCTGTTTTTTTGAGCTAAAAACCATTGGAAAATGTTGAATTTGGACAGAGTTAGGAAGAGTTGAAGTTTTGAAGAAATTTGAAAAAAAATTTTTTGGAATATTTTTTTGACCGACCGTACCTCGATGGATTTCGCGTCAAAACCTAAAATTTTTAGAGTTTTGAAATCAGCAAAATCTGGGAAATCTGGACATACCAATTCCAGCCAAATCTGAAAAATTCCATTTCAGATCAACTCGTACTTCTCGATGACTCATCACGCGGTCTGGGCGGAAATCCGAAAACACTTGACCCACAACAACTACAGTAACCATGACGTCATCTTTACCGGCCACTCACTCGGAGGCTCACTAGCCGCTCTCTCCGCATTCGAGACGGTTTTGACGGGGATCCGTGAGACGAATCAGGTGAAGGTGGTGACGTTGGCGGAGCCACGGACGGGCAACATGGTTTTTGCAAAGAATTTCGATCGGCACGTAAAGTACAGGTATGAATGTAAATTTGGAGAAAAATTTGAAAAATTTGGAACATTTTGGTGCAAAAATTAGAAAAAAATGTCGAAAATTGAAAAAGTTACAGGGTTTCGAAAATTTTCGAAAAATCAAAAATTCTGAAAAACTACCGTATCCCACTGAATTTCGTGTCAAGACCGATGAAACCTATATTTTCAGAATCAGCCGAAACAGAGCTTTCAAATGAGTATAATCATGCCTAGGTTTGAAAAATCTGAAAATTTCAGAATTTTGGGTCCCAGAGGTCAAAATTTTTGAAAATTTTAAAGTATGGCATGATTATACTCATTCGACGCGTCTTGACGTGTTGATTTCGAAAATGTAAGTTCAATGGGTGTTGCCACAAAAATGACCGAGATACGGTAGATTTAGGGAAATTTCAGATTTTCGAAAATTTTCGAAACTCTGTAACTTTCTCATTTTTCATGATTTTTAAGCGATTTTTGGCGCAAAAAATCACATTTTTTCAAATTTTTTATGTTCTTTTCATCAAAAATGTATTCTCATTTCCCAGTTTCCGAATCATCAACGGAATCGACGTGCTTGCGCATCTCCCTCCATGCCACAAGGACTACCGCTTCTGGCCGCGTGTTGATCTACCGTGTGACGCGCGTAGCCGCACCGGTCCCTACCATCATAGTACTGAGATTTGGTATCCGGATGGTATGAATGAGACCGCCCGTTATATTGTGTGTAACGGAAGTCAGGGGGAGGAGTTGTTCTGCTCCGACCGGGTTCATGTGACGGTGGCGAATCTAGGGAGAGGGATCGCGGATCATCGGAAGTATTTTGGGAAAATGGTTGGCGGAAATTTGAAAATTTTCTGATAATTTAAACCCTTTTTATTTCAGGTAACCCAATATGGCAACTCGAATTGCAACCGCAATCGAACATTCGATGAGAACGAGGGATTCCTGGGGAAAGTGAAAGTGATCTCGGAGTTGATTAAGAAAATTGTTTGATTTTTTGTTTTCACTATGTAGATCAAACCTAGGGCTACATTTTTGTAGTTGACAACTTTTTTGTGCGGGCGGTCCCTAGGGTGTTATGATGCTTCAAAGTGTCGCCTCCAACAAGTCTTGTTTGACAGGCTGTAACTCTCCAGGGAGGCATCCTATCAAAAAGTTGTTAACTACAAAAATGTAGCCCTAGTTTAGATCTACACAGTCAGTATAGTTTTAAGTGTCTGGACATCCGGATGGTTGGAAAGATAGACAGACATGAGGTCCTCGTGTTTCAGATTTTTCCCGTTCAGTATAAGACTTAAGCTTACTTTACAAGTGTGCCAGGATCTCACGACGTATTGCAAAACCTCAATTTTATATTCACTATGTAGATCGAACCTAGGGCTACATTTTTGTAGTTGACAACTTTTTTGTGCAAACGGTCCCTAGGGAGTTACGGTCTGTCAGAGTGTCGCCTCCACCAAGTCTTGTTTGACAGGCTGTAACTCTCCAGTGAGGCTTCTTAACAAAAAGTTGTCAACTACAAAAATGTAGCCCTAGATTTGATCTACACAGTCAATATAATTTTGGGATGCCTGGACATCCGGATGATAGGAATAGACGGACAGACATCGGGGACTCCCTTTCCCTTTCAGCGCTCACCCCTCTCCTCCCCCTCCCCGGTTTATAATGGCCAACGGGCGCACTCCGCTTCCGTGGCCTTGTGGCCTAATGGATAAGGCGTCTGACTTCTAATCAGAAGATTGCAGGTTCGAGCCCTGCCTGGGTCAAATCTTTTTTTAATTTTTTAATTTTTAAAAATTCAGTTTTATTCATTTTTGGTCACAAAATTAGACAAATTAAATATTTTTCAACGCCTCCAAAAACATAATGCGTGTCTCCACGGTCTCCTTCTCAATCTCCTCCCGCTCCGTCTGAAATTCCGGTTTTTCCCAAAGCTCCACTCGAATTCTGTCCAAAATCTCGCCGAGCCAATTAGTACCATGCCACGATTCCTCATTTTGTGCTCTCGGGTCTTCCTTCCAGATTCCGATTCCCCAAATCGCATCGTTCCCGGACGCCTCCACGAGAATCATGTCTTTGGTGCGGAACAGAAGTTTACGGAGCTCCAGATTCTGGGAGAACTTGGCAAGACAGGCGTGGTACATGACCTCACGAGACTTTTCGGACCACTTATCGATATCGTTTCGGTTCATATTCAGTTTTCTCCCGGCCATTTTCATAGGCATCGGGTGTTTGGAGTGATGGATGAACTCGGCTGCCTTCTTGTCGCCAACGAGCAGCGCCTTATGGTACCTGAATTTTTTTTTACAGATTTCCAGATTTCCAGAAATTTTCAGACATTTAAGACTCACATAAAGTACTGCTCACTGCAATTGAATTTGAGGGTCTCCTCCTCCTTAAACATGTCCGGATTCACCAGTTTTTTGACGGTTTCTGCCTCGAAATTCGCTGGATGAAAGTTGGAGAAACAGGAGTCATCCTCGTAAAATAGGACGTACACTTTTTCGGTTTTCGCGGATTTTTGGACACGGGTGTGTTGTTGCATTTTCTGGAAAAATACCACTGGTCAGAAAACTTCATTTTTTGAAAGAATAAGTTTCAAATCGAAAATTCACGACTTTTTATAAAGTCAGCGAACCGGCTTCTTCGAATGTCTGTCGCAGTCCTATGGATTATTCCAATGCTTCAATTTTATGTGCGTTGTGTAGATCAAAGCTAGGGCTACATTTTTGTAGTTGACAACTTTTTTCTACGGGCGGTCCCTGTTGAATTTCGACGGAAAGCGACCAGGTATGAGTAAAGATGTCAAGCGCGATGGAGAGCTGGAAGGGTAAAAAATGAACACGAATGCAAATTGTGCATTTTTGTGCATTCTGATGCATTTTTTGCATTTTTGCCTATTTTCTCCTTCAAAACTCCTCACCATTTGAAAATAGTCCTCCTCCTTTCCGATGTACTTGGAAAAACAAAATACACGCTGATCATGGCCAAAAATATCACAAAAAGGTATAATGGCAGGCTTCGTTTTAGCCGTTTTGAGTAGAATTGGGTAAATAGAGAAGTTGGGTCGTGTTGGTCGGATTTTTGGAGCAGCATGCACATTAGAAAGCCGGAAAGGACAAAAAATCTAGAAAAAAAATGGAAAAAATGAACTAAAATTAGCAAAAATGCACAAGAATGCACAAGAATGCACAAGAATGCATGAAAAACTGTTCTGGAGCATTCTGAACCATCCTGGTGCATTTTTGTGCATTCTATAGCATTTTTGTGCATTCCAGTGCATTCTAGTTTATTTTCCATTCATTCAAAGTGGTGACACCACCATTGGGAGCTCTAGCCCTTGTTTGACAGGCTATAACTCCTTGGGGACCGCCCGCACAAAAAAGTTGTCAACTACAAAAATGTAGCCCAAGGTTTGATCTACGCAGTCAATATTGATATGAAGCTGTGGAATAATCCATGAGACCGTGTATAGACACACATTCGAAAAATCCGGTATGCTAACAAAAAGTCGTAGATTTTCGTTTTATTTTGAAAAAAAAAACGAAAATTGTGAAAAATTGCGAAATTTATGTACATATTCAACTTATGAACAATATTTCAATTTTCGAATTCAAATTCCCTAATGCGTTCATGAAAAGAGTACTCTCCTTTAGAACAACTAAAATGGAAAAATTGTTTTTAAAAAAATTCAAAAAATTCAAAAAAAATTCGAAAAAAGACCGAAGAAAACTGACCTTGTTTATGCTCGCTCTCCATGCCCACCAGTGTCTCCTCTTATACACATTGAGAAGAGAAAGAGACGAGGGGTGTGAAAGACAAATAGCATGTGTGGTTTTTGGTGTGGAGACTATATATTTTCGACGACCATTTCGAAATCAACAACTTTTTATTTGTTGGTTTTCATTTCCACATCGATGAGAAAGTTAAGATGATAAGAGGTTATGAAATCATACAATTTTAAATTAATACAATTTTCAGCACTGCTGTTTCAAATGTGGCTTGCAATAAGTGTCCCATGTGTACTTTATCGCTTCTGACAGACTTGAGAATTCTAGACGGATTTCTGAAGGGTGGTCTGGAATGTTTTGGTCGTCATGTGGTTGTTGGTTGGGAGATCTGAAAACAATTTTTTCCAAAAAAAGACAAAAAATTCGACTTTTTCAGTGAATAATACATTAGGAACTGCTTTCTATAATTTTGTATAGTGGCTGGCGCGCCTTAAGCGTGTTTTTTATTTTGAATTTTCTCCAAAATAGGTATTTTTAGTCAAAAAATAAATATATATCCTATTTAGTAAAGACAGACATTGTCTGGCGCGTCTTGGGCGCGTTTTGAAAAAAACATTTTTTGACTGAAATTTCGTGTTTTCTGGATCAAAAAAGACAAAATTTTTTTGCTCTGACTAACAAAAACCAACATTTACAGCTTTCAACTTGAACTTTTCAGTGAAAAATAGAAGAAAATCATCTAATTTTCTCATGACACAGAGTGGCTGGCGTGCCATTAGCGCGTTTTGAAAAATGTTGTTCTTGATTCAAACTTCGTGTTTTCTGGATTAAAAACTACGCATTTTTTTGCTTTAACTAACAGAATCCAATATTTTCAGCCTACAACTAAAGTTTTTCAGTGAAAAATAGCATAAAATCTGCTAATTTTTACTTGACACACAGTGGCTGGCGTGCCTTCCCCTTTTTTTGTATGCTGAGAAAACTCACTCACCCCGATCCGATTTTTTCATGATTTTTCGATGGCTCGTCGATCAAAACAGGTGAATTGGTGTCTGGTTCAGAATTTTGTCTGGAAACGGTCATAGACCTTTTCCAGAAAGGAACTATTTTTGGTTGTGCCTTTTTGATTGCACTTCGTTGAGAATTATAGCAACTTCTGTAAGACGCGAAACTTATTTCTACTAATTTCTACAAGAAAAAACCAAAAAAAAATCTGATATCCACTTACATACACACTGGCTGCTGTGTTATCGAGCAATTGTAACTTTTCTTTCTGATTTTGCACTTGCTACACTTTTCAGACATTTCCGCTTCAGTACGATCACGTTTGTATTTCCAGAAAAACCGGGAGCATGGGCTGAAATTGGAAATGAAGAAAGAGGTATTAGTAACTAGTTATTACTCACAGACATACTCTTCGCTTTGTTTTCGGATGAAAGAAGTTGCATTGATATCGAGATAGATCAGCTGTGCAGAATGGAACGGAGCATCTGCATACGGAATTGATATTTTTTGAAAGAGGGAAGAAAGATGCTTACATTTTTCCAATCTCAGGAAAATTTGGATTTGTAGAATCACTATTTTCCTTAAGTAACCCGACAGGCTCCTCCTCAACCAAGTCTATCCCGAGAGGAGTTCTAGTATCAGCCTCCATAACAAGGTCCGGAGCAACATTGCCATCAGGAGAGCTGGGGCAGGGATCAGTGAAATCTGAATGATCAAAAGCGTCTTCAATTGAGTCTATCGTAGGGAATATTCTGGAGACATCTTCGAGGAAAGAGCTCATAAGGTCTGGAGAAGATTCTTGAGTTCTGAAAGTAAGTTTGTCAAAAAATTGACTGAAATTGTGCCTTTTCTGGATAAAAATGCTTATTTTTCTACTCTAACTAACGAAAACTAATTTTCTACAGCTCGAAACGTCATTTGTCTTCAAAAAATAAATTAAACCCTGCTAATTTTAATGCGCTTTTTGAAAAAACTTTGTTCTAGAGTCAAATTTTGTGTTTTCTGGAGAAAAACCCCATTTTTTTACTCTGACTAACATAAACCAACGTTTTCAGCTGTTATTTCAAATTTTTCAGTGAAAACAACTTAAAACTTGCCAATTTCCACTTTACAGAGATTGCCTGGCGCGCCTTGAGCGCGTTTTAAAAAACATCGTTCGCTCAATCTTGGAAAATACTATTCCGGCTCAAAAATTACAATTGTTATTGCTAGAAACCATTATTTTTTACCGTTTTTTCCCCTCAAAACCAAAACCCCTCGTTTTTTCTATTATTATAATACTGATGTCATCTCTACTAAAGGTAAAGAGTTACCATTTATCTACCGCAAATCAGATAACTTATGAATAATGGATGACCGCCCTCTCATTATGCCATAGATAGTATCTAGATAAAACACCTCATTATTTTTCCCCCCGGTGACATATTTATGGATGTCCTATAGTTAAACCAACCTGTTTTTCTCCATGGTGTTGTTCCTAGTTGAGTTGAACTGACCATATAGACGGTAGTATTCACGACAGGGCCTGAGGTACAGTATACATATATTGTCTATTAAGATAAACTCACCTGCATACATATATACCGGTTTTTGGATGTGATGCCTTAGGTTTCTTGCAAATGTAACACCTGCCGATTATAATAAAAGTTGTTAATTAGTCAGTACAACTCACCTATTCGGAAATTGGTCTAAAACTCTGTCACACCCATATTTCTTGTAGAAATAAAGACATACTCTAAAAAATAGAAAAATAAGAGAGATTACAAAGAGAATAACTCACTGGCATATTTTCAGCCTGGTCTTTGGGTGTCTAGGTGAACAATGTGGTAGGATAATTTTGGTGCAGAACTTGGTTGAGCATCTTAATAAAGTTTTTTGAGAATTAAAACAATTTTTTTAAATTTAATTCTTACGGTACACGTTCCTGGGTACTACTTTTGGCTCTGGTTCTTTTCTGATTACCGTTTGAAGATGTCTGACATGCTCTGAAAACAATGTAATTAATTTCAGAATTTTGTTTTTCAAAAAGAAAACTCTTACCTCTCAGTTACACCTTTATCAGAATAAACGATGGTGCATGTCGGTGGATCAGTTGAATTGAGCATTTCTCGAATTTTTGCAGGTTTTGAAAATGCTGAACAAAAAATTAATTAACAACGATCGAGAATACATTTGGAGGAAAAAGGGCAAGGTTGCCTAGAGGAGGCGCGATGGCATTCACGATAAAAGGGGAGGGATAGATCTTATTTTTGGGCCAGCTGCGGATCTCACATCGTTCATCAATCAGGGGTACCAACGTGGCTGACAGGTACAGTACCATACAGTAAGATTTCAAATTTGGCCTTTTTCAGTTGAAAATGACAAATTATGAGTCCCACAAAGTAAATTGTGTATAGACCATACAGAACAAAGGTAGAGCTTCATTTTTGTAGTTGACAAATGTTTTGTACGGTCACTCCTTATAGTGATTTTAAGACGATTTGCACTGAAATGGGACGATTTGCGGGAGAAATTACTTTGTCAATATGTAACTTGATAGAGAGTGTCCGTACAAAAAGTTGTCAACTACAAAAATGAATGTCTACCTTTGTTCTGTATGGTTTATACAAAATTTACATTAGTGATCCACCTAAGAATGCATTTTTGAGAAATAACAGAAAAGGTAACTCCCGTGGTAGCAGGAATCCTTTGAGGATCTGATGAAGCTGGTACAACCGGCTCCAAGTACATTTGATAGAATTCTGATTGGCTATCAACTTGCGCCGGCAGGTACTCATAAGTAATCATGGAATAGTTATAGATCACTGGTGCATACATTGGTAACCGGTCCAGAGTCACTTGCTCAGGTACCTGGCTCATATTGTCTGGAGTTAAAGAGTTTAGGCACCCAATCACTAAAAATATAGTGTCAAATACAAAAGATATTTTCAAAATTTCTGAGAAATGCGACAAATGAAACCAGTGTCCCTTCGTTCTCTTGCAGAATGATTAATATGACCCTACCGATTTTTCGAATAGGTGCGAGTCTCGTTACACTGATCTTGTCAAGGTTAGGATACCTGGTTGCTAATTTTGGAAATCTCAAAAGTAGTGATACCTATCGTTATTCTGGTTTCGTCAAGGTTAACTTTGAAAATCTTGAAAGTTTAGTTTTTGGGTCCAGATCTTATCAATTTCTTTCTGTTCAGAGTGATTGACATGTATCTAGCTGTCCAGTTTAAAATTGGATGAAAGTTCGTCTCCTATCTTGTCGATTGATCATTCAACCGATATCATAGTGATTGACAGTTGACCTTTGTGAAAAAAAAGCAAAAATTCGAGAATGTTTCATAGCACGTACTACCGGAGGCTGACCATAATTCTGACAACTTTGATCGTTTTCAGTTGAAAATGTAATGAGGAATTAAAGGCGTATTGTGGTCTGTTGTGATGTTTTCATATCATAATGTATGAGTTTCGGTGAGTTCATTTTCATAGTTCAAGAATTTTTTAATTCGGTCCACAACCCGCTGAGAGCGAGCGCCGGAAAGTTTGGTCATTGAAAGGGTCGCGGAAAATTGGGGGCCGTGGCCTAGAAATTCGACTAGAAATTCGTTGTTTTTTTCAACTTTGACGGTATTTTCGACTATTTTTGTTGTATTTCCTTAGTAAATTCGATAAAATACAGCAAATATTGATAGAAGAACAATAAAAAATAACAAAAATAACGTCAGAAATGGCAGAATACTGAAAAAACCAACGGAAAGTTTGGTCAGCGAGAATGTTCTAGAAATTTCACTTCGTGAAACTTTGGAAATACAACAAAAATAGTCGAAAATATCGTCAAAATTGAAAAAAAAAGAATTTCTAGTCGAATTTCTAGGGCACGGCCACCAATTTTCTTCGGCCTTCTCGCTGACCAAACTTTTCGGCGCTCGCTCTCAGCGGGTTGTGGACCGAATTAAAAAATTCTTGAACTATGAAAATGAACTCACCGAAACTCATACATTATGATATGAAAACATCACAACAGACCACAATACGCCTTTAATGGATCGTACAGATCAAGAGTAAAACTTCATTTTTGTAGTGATCAACTTTGTTGAACGGGCGGTGCTTTTGATGCATTCTGATGCATTCTGTTTCATTTTTTCGTTTCCCGTGCACTTTTATGGATTTCAGGGGTTTTTGAGCGGTTTAGAGTGTTCCAAATGCTTCAAAATACACCAGAAAGTACCAAAATGCTCTGAAAATTTCAAATCACAGTTTTTATCATACTTTATTGAATATTCAGTCGGAATCAATGTCATCATCGTCATGAATCTGTCTCAATCTTCTTATTGGTTTTTCTTTCTTGAATAAAGTATTCCTTGGTTTTTGAACCGGCGCCTCACAGACATCGGAACCAAGTTGAGGAGCAGCAGAACTGAATGAAAATAGTTTCTTTTGAATGAATTCAAATTTCTTACTTGAAATGTGACTTAAAATTAACTTGCTTCGAAACTTGTTCACTATGAATCCTTTTGCACTTTTGAGACATTTCGGCTTCAGTACGATCACGGTTGTGTTTATTGAAAAACCGGGAGCACGGGCTGAAAACATAAATGAAGAAAGAGGTATTAGTAACTACGCATCACTCACAGACAAACTCTTAGATGCGTTTTCAGATGATAGAATTTGCGTTGATATCGAGAAAGATCCGCTGTGCAGAATGGAACAGAACATCTGAATACAACATTTGTATCTTTAAGAAAAAACGAAATTTACATATCACTATTGCTCTTCAATCGGTGATCCAAGATTTCAGTCTCAGGAAGAAGAATTGCATTCGTGAAAGAATTAGAGACATCAGTCGCAATAATATCAGAATTATCTTCCTGATTCCCGGTTGCAGCATACCGATCCTTATTACTTCCACTAACATCATTATGAGAGCTATGATCATAGAAGTCTGATTGATCAAAAAAGTCTTCAATTGAGTCAATTGTGGGGAATATTCTGGAGAAATTTGTGAGAAAGGGGCTCATGGGGTATAGAGAGGGTTCCTGGGATCTGAAAGTAAGTTTGTCACAAAATTCGAAACAAATTGATTTCACATTTTGACTGAAGCTTACTTTTTTTCAAGCTCGACCGGGAGAAAACTAATTTTTACAGTTTTAAATTTCATTTTGTCGTTAAAACAGTGGCTGGCGTGCCATGGGCTCTCTGTTTTGGAAAATAGGAGAAAAAAAAGACGTGTTTCAATATAAACTGATATCAGTCTTTGTCTGGTGCACTTTTGTGGTTAGTATACCGACGGCGCGCTTTCAACGCGCCGAATTTTTGTATGCTGAGGAAACTCACTCACCCCGATCCGATTGTTTCATGATTTTTCGATGGCTCGTCAATTAAAACAGGTGGATTGGTGTCTGGTGCACAAACTGCACTTTGTTGAGAATAATAGCATGATCTGTAAGACGCAAAACTTAGTTCTACTCATTTCCAGAAACTATTTCCACAAAAACAAAAAAATCCACTTACTTACACAATGGCAGCTGTGTTACCGAACAATAGCACGTTTTCTTTCTTATTTTGCACTTACTGCACTTTTGAGACATTTCGGCTTCAGTACAATCACGGTTGTGTTTATTGAAAAACCGGGAGCACGGGCTGAAATTAGAAATGAAGAAAGAGGTATTAGTAACTAGGCCTCACTCACAGACAAACTCTTAGATGCGTTTTCAGATGATAGAAGTTGCGTTGATAATGAGAAAGATCAGCTGTGCAGAATGGAACAGAACATCTGAATACAGAATTGATATTTTTAAGAAAGGGGGGAATGCTTACATTTCACTATTGCTCTTCAATCGATGACCCGAGATTTCATTCGTAAAAGAGTTAGGGAGATCAGTTGCAATTTTATCAGAATTCTCTTCCTGATTCCTGGTTGCAGCATGCCGATTCTTATTACTATCACTGTTATCGTTAGGTAGTTTAATAGGTTCTTCCTTATCCAAGTCTATCCCAGAAGGACTTCTAGAAGCATGAGCCTTCTGGAAGTCTGGAGCATCAGTACCATCAGGAAAACTGGACCTATGATCAGTGAAATCTGAATGATCAATAACGTCTTCAGTTGAGTCTATCGTGGAGTGTTCTCTGGAGTCATCTGCGAGGAAGGTACTCATTGGGTCTGAAGAAGAGTCTTGAGATCTGAAAGTAATTTTGTCAAAAAATCGAAGAAATTTGAATTTTACATTTTGGCGCCAATTATCCGGGCCTTGACAGCTGAAATTTACTTTTTTTACAGCTCAAAATTTCATTTGTCTTTTAAAGATAAGTCAAAACCTGTTAATTTTCACTGGACACATATTCTGGGGCGCCTTGGACGCATTTTGAAAAAATCATTATTTGACTGAAATTTTGTGTCTTCTGAAACAAAATTAGCGTTTTTCTGCGCGAACGAATTTTAGTTTAGTTTTCACGTTAAAATCTGCATATTTTCACTTTACACATTGCCGTCTTTTTCGTGTCTGGCGCGCCTTCAACGCGTTTTGCATTCTGAGCAAACTCACTCACCCTGATCCGATTTTGTCCAGATTTTTTGATGGCTTGTCGATCAAAACAGGTGGATTGGTGTCTGGTTCACAAACTATATTTGGTTCTGACTTTTTGATTGCACGTCGTTGAGAATCAGAGCATGTTCTGTAACTTATTTACACTCATTTCTACAAGAAAAAACCGAAAAAAAATCTAAGATCCACTTACCTACACAATGGCAGCTGTGTAATCGAACAGTAGCATGTTTTCTTTCTGATTTTGCACTTACTGCACTCATCAGACATTCGTGCTTCAGTCCGATCACGTTTGTGTTTAAAGTAAAACTGGGAGCATGGGCTGAAATCAGAAATGAACAATGAGGTATTAGTAACTAGGGATCACTCACCGACAAGCTTTTAGATGCGTTTTCGGATGTAAGAAGTTGTATTGATATTGAGATAGATCAGCTGTGCAGAATGGAACAGAACATCTGAATTCAGAGTTCATATTTTTGAGAAAAGGGGGGGGGAATGCTTACATTTCACTATTGCTCTTCAATCGGTAATCCGAGATTTCGATTTCAGGAAGAAGATTTGCATTCGTAGAAGAATTAGAGACATCAGTTGCAATAACATCAGAATTCTCTTCCTGATTCCCGGTTGCAGCATGCCGATTCTTATTACTATCACTGTTATCGTTAGGTAGTTTAATAGGTTCTTCCTTATCCAAGTCTATCCCAGAAGGACTTCTAGAAGCATGAGCCTTCTGGAAGTCTGGAGCATCAGTACCATCAGGAAAACTGGACCTATGATCAGTGAAATCTGATTGATCAAAAGCGTCTTCAGTTGATTCTATCGTGGGGTGTTCTCTGGAGTCATCTGCGAGGAAGGTACTCATTGGTTCTGGAGAAGAGTCTTGAGATCTGAAAGTAATTTTGTCAAATAATCGAAGAAATTTGAATTCTACATTTTGGCGCCAATTATTCGGGCCTTGACAGCTGAAATTTACTTTTTTTACAGCTCAAAACTTCATTTGTCTTTTAAAGATGAGTTAAAACCTGTTAATTTTTACTGGACACAAATTCTGGGGCTCCTGGGACGCATTTTGAAAAAATCTTTATTTGACTGAAATTTTGTGTTTTCTGAAACAAAGTTTGCGTTTTTCTGCGCGAACGAATTATAGTTTAGTTTTCACGTTAAAATCTGCATATTTTCACTTGACACACGACCGTCTTTATCGTGTCTGGCGCGCCTTCAACGCGTTTTGCATTCTGAGCAAACTCACTCACCCTGATCCGATTTTGTCTTGATTTTTCGAAAGCTCATCGATTAAAACAGGTGGATTGGTGTCTGGTGCACAAACTATTTTTGGTTGTGCTTTTTTGATTGCACCTGGTTGAGAATAATAGCATGATCTGTAAGACGCAAAACTTATTTCTACTCATTTCCAGAAACTATTTCCACAAAAACAAAAATATCCACTTACTTACACAATGGCAGCTGCGTTATTAAGCAATTGTAACTTTTCTTTCTGATTTTGCACTTACTGCACTTTTCAGACATTTGAGCTTCAGTACGATCACGCTTGTGTTTAAAATAAAAACGGGAGCACGCTCTGGAAATCAGAAAGGAATAAAGAGGTAGTAATAACTAGGCATCACTCACCGACAAGCTTTTAGCTTCGTTTTCGGATGTAAGAAGTTGTATTGATATCGAGATAGATCAGCTGTGCAGAATGGAACAGAGCATCTGAATTCAGAATTCATATTTTTGAGAAAGGGGAGGGGAGAGGGAAATGCTTACAATTGTCCATGGATCCTTGTGTGCATAAGGTCTAGAGAGGATTTTTGGGATCTGAAAATTGATTTTGTCTGTTTTAATGATTTTGTTGAAGAATGTGCAATTTTTGAGTCAGAATGTTGATTGGCATCGTTATAACGCTGGCGCTGCTCAACGCTTCGAACATTTGTATTCTGAGGAAACTCACTCACCGTTTCTTGAAAGAAACTATTTTCGGTTGTGTTTTTTTGATTACACCTCGTTGAGAATCAAAGCAACTTCTGTAAGACGCAAAACTTATTTCTACTCATTTCTAGAAAAAATTTCCAGAAAAAAAAACAAAAAATCCACTCACCTACACAATGACTGTTGCGTTATCGAGCGACTGTAATTTTTATTTCTGATTTTGCACTTAATGCACTTATCAGACATTTCCGCTTCAGTACGATCACGTTCGTGTTTAAAATAAAACCGAGAGCATGGGCTGAAATTGGAAATAAAGAAAGAGGTATTAGTAACTAGGCATCACTCACAGACAAACTCTTTGCTCCGTTTTCGGATGTAAGAAGTTGCATTGGTATCGAGAAAGATCAGCTGTGCAGAATGGAACAGAACATCTGAATACAACATTGATATTTTTAAGAAAGGGGGGGGGGATACTTACATTCCACTATCGCTCTCCAATCGATGATCCAAGATTTCAGTCTCAAGAAGAAGATTTGCATTCGTAAAAGAATTAGAGACATCAGTCGCAATAATATCAGAATTCTCTTCCTGATTCCCGGTTGCAGCATGCCGATTCTTATTACTATCACTATGATCCGAGAAAGTCATCTCTTCTTTTTCCAAACGAAAGTGGCTTTGCCGTTAGAAGAGACCTTTAAAAGGGTGTAGACGATGCAACAGATAGCTATCTCTCTCATCCTTTTTGACAGCATAGCCTCTCTCACTCTCTCTATCTCTCTATCTCTCTCTCTCTCTCTCTCTCTCTCTCTCTCTCTCTCTCTCTCTATCTCTCTATCTCTCTCTCTCTCTCTCTCTCTCTATCTCTCTATCTCTCTCTCTCACCCTCGAAATACCAGAATGATGAATGAGGTGACGACGGGGAAAGATGGTCGAAAAAGGAGAACCTTTGTCGCTTTTTTTGACGGAAGACTCAAAGAATGATTTAGAATCTCCATCAAGGTTACCTCTCTGAACGATAAATCAGGTGATGGAGATAAGAATTGCACTTTAAAACAGTAAAATTCAGTATCAATTCAAATCTCCGTGCAATTTTTGTACGCTTAGCTAATTCTCGTTGCTAATAATGTTTCCAGCAAGTTCTAGAAAGATTTTTGAAGATATACATATCTTTTCTAACTGAAGACCAAATATAAGAGATTAGAATTGGACTTTTATTCAAAAATTAGTAGAATTTAATTGATTGAATCCGGTTTCAGCAACTCCTCTATTGTAAAACCGCTCTCAAAAGGTTTTCTGGTAGGGCTCCGGACTACTGTATCCCTTATTTGTACAACTGGACTCATAGGCACAGGTTTCAAGAAGTTCTCCAGGTACATCTTATGAAGATTGTGACAAGAGCTGTAAAAAATTATAATTTTTTCAAAAATTGAATTATTTTGAGACTTCCTTACCCACAAATCCTCCCAATATGAAGAACACTCTGCGGTTTCTCATCCAATATCAATTGTCGACACATCAAATTAGCACACAGCATGTTTTTATACATTTTGTAGGCTCTTCCAGGTTTTCCAGTTCGCTCACGGTAAATTCTGATGTAGCATTGGCTGAAAATCGTATCTTTTTTCTAGTTTTTAAGCCATAAAACTCACGGACAAATCTGTTTCCTCAACTCCTCACAATTATGAGAGCTTGCCCGTGGCAGTGGATTTTCACAGGATGGCATCCCGCAGATTCTTATTGATTGATTCCTGAAATGTTTCTAATTAATAACCTCACAGCTGCCATACCTGTTCTGATAAAGAGCAAAGAAGCATTGTCTGCATATCTTTGCACCATTCTCCCTATGAAGACTTGTGTTATTTCGACGTAACTGTTTTTGGCAGGTGGGTATTGCACAGAGCTCGTCTAGAAGCTCATTGGCTCTTCTGCTGCTCGGTTTGGCGAATTCCATGGAAAAAAAATAAAAAATTTCACTGAATTGAAGGAGAATCGCTGAACAAATGTTTCACAAGTAAGTAAAATTAAAATCGGGTATCCGTCAAGGTTACCCCAGGTGTCCCGTGAGAGATATTGATAGAAGATAAGGGCGCGAACTTTTTTTCTCTTTTTTTGGTTTCTTGTTTTTGAATTTGAATTTAATTAATTTGGAACAAATTTATATTCATTTAAACAGAAAAAAAAAACAATATTAATCGCCAGGTATTAACAACTTCTCTAATGAAACAAGGCTCCGGGTTACTGTATTTCGTGGTTGAATATCAGACGAACTTTCCTTCAAGTTGAACACCTATGTACATGTCCACCATTCTGAAAAATTGCTACTCATACTATTTTCGATATTCTCAATGTTTTGGCAGAAGAATAAGTGTAAGCCAAGTACCTTACCTTGTAGATCTGGAAAGGTTACCGATGGATCAACCACCATATACTCATGCATGGATCCTTACCTGCCGGCTAGTACCTGAATTTGAATCTTTTTCGATATTTTAAAATATTCTTCATTCTAAATCATTCCTGTCAATAAATATGCGACAAAGGTTCTCTTCTCTATCAACCATCTTTCCCCGTCGCCACCTCATTCATTATTCTAGTGTTACAAAAGAGAGAGAGAGAGAGGCTATACAGTCAAAAAAAGTGAGAGAGATAGCTATCTGTGGCATTGTCTACTCTAATACAGAACATGCTATCAATATCGTCGGTGCAATGGATCTGATCGGACGATTTTTTTTTTGAAAAAGCCCTGTAAAAAGCTACCAGAGAGGATTTCAAAACAACCACCAGAGTTGTGCCCTAACTGCAAAATAAATAAGGCCGACGCATTTCATCCGAGTACCCGCCAACGAGTATGCAGGACCTGTCGGAATTATTATAAAAAGCATGGAAAAGATCGCACCAATTTTTCAAGAAACATGCCGTTTGGGAAATGCAAATTAGTAGTTGTGGGAGCACCCAGGAAACAAAAAAAAGTTCCAGTTATGACAGAGCCCGGAGTCTGCTCCATTCCCGTCTGCAAAAAGTTCATACCAGTCGGTCATGGAATCATTCATCCGAGAACTCAGCTACTGATATGCCGGTCACGTTTCTATTTCTACAAAAAGTATGGAGTAGAGATCGGCATACCGGGAACGATCGGGTGAATTTCGCAAGGAGCAAAGCGTATAAGAGGATTCATGGTGAACAAGTTTCAAAGCACATTTGGTTTGAGTAAGAATTTATAATTTATATAAAAAAAGAATATTTCCATTCAGTTCTGCTGCTCCTCTCCTTGTCCCTGATGTCTGTGAGGAGCCGATTCAAAAACGAATACTTTAGTAGAAAGAAAAACCAATTAGAAAAATGAGACAGATTCAAGAAATAAGTGACGATGAAGACATTGATTCCGACTAACAAGCAACGTGTTCCCAAGTTCACAATAAAATATAATTAAAACCTTAATTGATTAACCTCTACATTTAAATTAATCCAAACCGATTTCATCCTCCACTCGAGATGAAAGTAGTTTTGTATTCAAAAATTTGCGACAGAGAAAACGATAACAAAAAATGAATCGGGTGTCAATTCCCTACAATAGGTTTTTTAGATTTGCTTAAAATAAATAAATTTTTTTATTCGTATTTTGAAATATTTGTAACTCATTCAAAGCAAATCGTGTCTAACGTGCATACACAAAGCTGTCCAAACAAACCAAGAAGTATGAATATTTTATGAGTGACCACTATATAAAAATCAACAATTTGTTTAACCTTTTCATAATTTTTTGAGCCGCTCCTGCTATGCGATATTTACTAATCATTTCATTCATTTTTATGCTAACCTCTGTGGAATGTCGGTGGTGGGGCCGAAAACCGATAGACGCGGCATTCGAAAGACCGAAGCTGATGAAGTACACGAAATACCGAACAACGAATTTTGTTATAACCAGTTTGTATGAAGAGAAGTTGACTGGAAAGCAGGGAATTGAATATTGGAGTGAGTTAGTTGTACCAAACACCACTGGGAAGTTGTTTCAGATTGTAAATCACCTGCTGAAAGTAACGAGAACTCCTCAAATCCATTTCATGGAGTAATATATGAGCGTGATCTGGCTTTCGGACTGATGTGGAAATGTACAAAAAATGTGGAAGATGGAAGGTTGAGCCTTGAACCTATTGCTTGCCAATCTGTAGAACGAAATGAAAATTATGAAGTATTGAGTCCGGGATCGTCAAGAACTATGAACAATGGATCTGTGAAACATTCGTGTGATATTGCCGATGGAGGACTGAAAAGTGTTTTTGAGTTTGGTGAGATGAGTTGGGACGAGTAAATGAAAAGTTTACAAAGTACAAATTTCAGTCCCCGGGTGTTATCACAATGGAACTGTCTACCAATTGGGCGAGGAATGGCAGGAAGAGAATCAAGGAGACAAAGATTTAGTGCAAAACGTAACAATGGAGTGTGTGCGGTCAGAATCAGGGTATTTTGACAAAAAAGTGACAGGTGTGTTAAAAATTTTTTGTTCAATTCAGTTTTCTTATATTATATTATAGAGTGCCAATTCGATTCAGAAGAGGATAATGTCCTTTATCATTGGGGTAATTGAGAATACTTAAGAAACAGCTATATAAAAACAAGACGTTTGATTTTTAGAAAACAGTAGTCTCTATATTCAAAATATGGTTCACCGCATCACTATTCGCTTAAATGATTTTTATGAGAAATCTGATTTGGTTATTGCGGAAGATTCTGATGGAATCCAAAGTTCAAAGCGAATCAACACGAGACACTTCAAGTGTGTTGAAACGGAACCGGGCAACGTGACATTAATAGCTGTAACTGAAGAAGGTTACTCTTTTATTTAGTGATTATTCATCAAATGCTCCAATTCCAGAAACGGGCTGCACATATAAAAACCGTACTTATAATTATGAAAGCAATTGGATTGATGTGACTCGAGGTGCTGGTCTGAGATGCGGAAATGAGAATAAAGTTATGAAAGATTATTGCTCCCTGAATGGAAAAACGTACACTCTTGGTGAAGAGCTGAAGTTAACAAACGGATGTGTCTTCGTGTGCGATGCGCAAAAGAACATTTATATTTGTGATGATCCTTTGAAATTGAAATAAAAATTAGCAAATTTTAATTTAGATTAATTGAATTCCACATTCAAAATCAAAATGATACTTTAATGAAGAGAGAAAAACCAATACGAAAAATGAAGCAGATTTAAGAAATAAGTGACGATGAAGACTTTTTCCATTAAATAAGTTAATGAAAATATAAAACAAAGCAAAATTAAACCCGTGACACTACATATAACTGAACAGTTAAAACGTTTACGTGCTCTGACTTTCCTTTTTTGTTCCCATTTTTTAATGAAAAGGTCATCTTGATAAGAACCCCTTATAAGGGACGAATCCCCACAAAAAAATCAATTCAAACCGATTCCACTTGCCTCTGACAAGAACCAATTCTTCCCATCAAATCCGATCCTAACCAATTCTACCCTCCAACCGAGATGACAACCAAAGCCATCCTGTTCTGTGCAATTTCATTGGGAATCGCCGTTCTCGTCAAATCTGTTGCAGAGTATGCAAAACACGGAACGCCCATACAGTTACCAAAAGAAGAATGCGATCGATTTCTGAAGAATATCAATGATAAAAAAAGGGAAATGGTCAAACAATTGAATATTTCTGATGGATATGAATTGGTGAGTTTGAGGTGGAATTTATGCGGATATGAGCACCCATTTCATTAAAATATCTCTGGAAATTTCAGACCTGGGATTCGAAACTCGTTGAAGAAATTGGTGAAACGTTTCGAAATGTTGGAGTTTTAATGAACAGCAAAAATAGAATCAGTTATGGAGGACAATCTCTTGACGCCTTATTTGAATACCGGTCATTCCCGTTGACAAAAGACGAAGGTGAATCATATCAAAACATTGAAAGCTTTTTAACTCCAATTCATAAAACAATTGGCTGCGCCGGACATAGGTGGACAGGACACGTTGGCATTTTTTGCTCGCTTGAACCAGGGTAAGTATTGCTCACATTTTCACGTACTGTTATTGGATAGTCCTCTGTAGATTGGCATCAGATGGAGCTCAACTTTTTGATACTTACCGAGGATTCTATGGAGTTCCCGGATCAAATTGTACCGCTGGATACGCAAATCATGATGGATTGTGTGCACTGATTGGTTCCTTCACTACGGAGAAACCACTGTAAGCACTGGACATATTGAGTTGTCTAAATCTTGTAAACTTCCGAATTTTCAGTACGAAACCTCCGGTAAAACCAACTTCTGAACCAAAAAACAAGGAATCCGCTGGTGTAACTGATGTGACCTCTGGGTCGTCTTCTACGTCTATACTGATTGGTTTTTTCTTTTTGGTGTTTCTTTCTTTCTGTCGTACTGATCATTTGAATGTTTTTAACCATATAAATGAAGATTGTCGTTTTTGAGTATAATTTCTATAGAAAAAGAGGCATAGAGAATTGAAAAACAACGCAAATTTATTATAAATCCTTCAAATTAGAAACGGCAATTGCAAAAGATGGTTTGAGAAGATAAGAATCTATACCCAGAACGGAACTTTGCTAAAATTAGAAAATTTAGAGAGTCCTTTCACTGAGATGATTTCTTTAGATAAGAAGGCATTTTTCATTTGTGTTCCATCTTCAAATTAAAAAAATTATAGAAAATGTAAATCGTCGACTTGAGTTTCTGAATTGTCACGAGATGATTCAACACTCGAGGAATTTTGAGTGTCATGGGTTGGGTCTAAAAACAATATAGATCTTTCTAATCAAAAAATGAAATCACTTACCGAGTTTATAACTCCGAAACGGTTGGTCGTGTTTGAAATCCCAACGGTCTTGTCCCTTTCGTTTATAGTATAATAGACACGTCCTGAAATTGTTATTACTCACAATCAGGTCCGAATCTCTTGACTCACTGGCACAATGCTATATCAGTCACCGGGTGGTTTGTCGAACTTTTGTTATTTTGGCAGTTTTGGCATCTGGAAATGAATATTTATTTTATCATTAAAATTCCTGAGATAAAATCCTAAAGAAAAAAACTCACACCACAGAAAGTTCAGCTTCCGTACGATCCCGCCCTCTCCGTTTGTAAAACACTAGACATCCCCGGAAATTAGAAAGTTTTTCAATTGCAGAAGTTTAAGAATTTCTATGAAGACTCACTTGCACACTTTCCGGTTACCAACTGGATGATAGTACGATATCTTTTGGGAGTTGGGTCAATGGACAATTGCGCATTTTACTTTTTCTTTGTTTTTCATAATTTCTCTAAACTTGGCTATTATTTTCTTTTTTCGTGCAGCTTCTAAGGAATCCTCTACGCTTTCAATGGAGCTATCGGACTCTTCGATTTCTGGTTCTACCGCTTTGCTGGTTTCAGTTTCAGTGCTGAAATTTCAAGGTGTATTGTGAAAAGAAAAATAACTCACATGGCATTGGTGGAAGACAGTTTCTCTAGATCATATGTGAAATTAGTTCTGTCGCGTCCAGTGCTTTGAAGATGAACAAAACATTTGCTGAGAAAAAAAAGATTTGAAACGGGTCTAGGGTCTAGGGTCTAGGGTCTAGGGTCTAGGGTCTAGGGTCTAGGGTCTAGGGTCTAGGGTCTAGGGTCTAGGGTCTAGGGTCTAGGGTCTAGGGTCTAGGGTCTAGGGTCTAGGGTCTAGGGTCTAGGGTCTAGGGTCTAGGGTCTAGGGTCTAGGGTCTAGGGTCTAGGGTCTAGGGTCTAGGGTCACTAGTTCCATACCGGCATAACGTGTCAGCAGTCACTGGATGTTCTTTGTCCCCCATATTCAGTTTACAGTTGGTGCACCTGAAACTATCACTGTCAGAAAAAAATCTGGCATTACCTATTTTCGAACTAACATCTCAACAACCAGTTTTTTGTCCCGTCCATATTTTTTGACGAATAAATAGCATGACCGGCACACAATGAGTCCGGTTTCCGGATGAATATGTATTCTGATTGTTGATGGTTTTTTGCAGTGAGAGCAGGCGGACTTTTTCTTCTTTCTCACTTTTTTGGTTATCGTTTTGATCTGAGCGACTTCTGGAACGTTAACTGGCTCCTCAGTATTGGCAGGTGGATCATCGTCGTAAAAAGTTTCGGACAAAACCGTCGGAGAGATTGATCTGGAACTAATCGATTGGGGCGAAAATGAGAAAAAGAATTTACCGTTGAGCAGGACTACTGTTGCTTGAACTGTAAGAAACATCCTCATCAAAAAACTCGGGTCTTGCCAAACTCGCATAATATTCAAACGCATAATAGTTGTCTTCAGGGAAACGAGAGTAATAGACATCGGGATCCACCATCGGGAGAGAAAGTTAATTGAAAATTAATTGAAAGTTAAATGAGTTAATTGAAACCTCGAAAATTTATGACACTACTTTTGTCGCCACACCCTTTCATCGAATGTCACATGACCATTTGGTAATTCCTTGAAACAGAAAAGATGGTTATAGAAGATAAGAACAAACTATTACCAGGAAATTAGTTCAATCTTTATGAGATATTTATAGAAAATTTGGAAATGTTGTGAATGGCATAGTGGTCAGGGTTGACTCTCCTTGTGGAAACTATGACTCGATTCTAAAATTAAAAACAAACCTTTCGTGTTTTCAATGTGAAAAATTTTAAGAACACATCATACTTTTGTACTCAGTTCATTTCCAGCTTTCAGAAAAGTATAACCATGACTAGGTTCAGAGTGAATTGGGTCCCTACAGTAACCCAATAGATTAAGCCACAATGAAACTGAATTTGCAAAAATTTGAATTCAAATTTGCCGCCAATGTCTAGTAGAGCGCGATCGATTTAATTGTAGGTACTCACCTCCAGACCCCGTGAAAAATTTTCAATAAAGTATTATTAAACCCGTGACACCACAAATCTTGATCGGTTTAAAATTCTTACTATAAAAAAACGTGCTCTGACTCTCCTTTTTTGTCTCTTTTTTTGGGAAAAGGTCATCTTGATAAGAACCCCATATAAGGGACGAATCCCCACAAGAAAATCAATTCAAAACGATTTCACTCTCTCGAGATGATAACCAAATCCGTCCTAATTTGTGCGATTTCATTGGGAATCGGTATTCTCGTCGAGTCTGCTAATTTCACCATTGAGCAGTTACCAAAAGAAGATTGCGATCGATTTGTGAAGAACATTAATGATCAAAAACGCGTAATGATCAAACGATTGAATATTTCGGATGGATATGAACTGGTGAGTTCAATTTTTTTGATATCCATAAAAGCATGCTCATCAAGTTCATTGAAATATCTGAGAATTTCAGACGTGGGATCCGGAACTTTTCAAAGAAGTTAGCAAATCGATACAAAAAGGAGAAGTCATGGTTGGCAACAAAAATATATCCTCGTATGGAAGTGATTCTTTTGACGACTTTTTTATAGAATATGGAAACCAGTTGAAAAAAGATGGAAGTAAATCATATCAAAACATTGAAAGCGTTTTATCTCCAATTCATAAAGCAGTTGGTTGCGTGGGATTTAGAAGGAGAACAAACAGATTTAGCATTCATTGCTACTTTGCACCAGGGTGAGGATTGCTAGCATTTCTAAAATACTTTTCAGATATTCCGGTTCATGGTATTTCTGTTTTAGATACTATAAGTCCCGAGGTTTCAAAGGAGTTCCCGGATCGAATTGTACCGCTGGATACGCAAATCATGATGGGTTGTGTGCACTGATTGGTTCCTTCACTACTACTGAGAAACCACTGTAAGCAGTAGACAACATTTCAAATTGACTGTTGTATTGTTTTGAATTTTTCAGCACTCAACCTCCGGCAAAACCAACTTCTGAAGCAAAAAACAAGGATTCGGTTGAAGTGACTACTGTGACTTCTGGATCAACCTCTACTTCCATTCTCATTGGCCTTCTGCTCTTTGGCGTCTCTTTCTTTTTTTGCACTGATGACTTGAATGTTTTTGATTGAAAAATAAAGACTTGTGTGTGACTCAATAGAAATTTGGAAAAGGGCATTGGCAATCACAAATTTCTCGAAAGGAGATAATAATCTACACCCACATGCTTCCTGACAAATACTTAGAACGGTACTTTTATAAGAATTAGAAAATTTAAAGAATACTATAATTGAGATGGTTTCTGGAGATAAGACTGTTTTTAAAAACATTGTGTTCGGTCTTCAAATTAAAATATTTATAGAAAATGTAAATCGTCGACTTGAGTTTCTAAATTGTCACAAGATGATTCAATACTCGAGGAATTTAGAGTGTCCTGGATTGGGTCTAAAAACAAATATTGATCTTTCTAATCAAAAAATGAAATCACTTACCGAGTTTATAACTCCGAAACGGTTGGTCGTGTTTGAAATCCCAACGTTCTTGTCCCTTTCGTTTATAGTATAATAGACACGTCCTGAAATTGTTATTACTCACAATCTGGACCCAGATCCTCCTGGAGGAATACTCACTGGCACAATGCTATATCAGTCACCGGGTGGTTTGTAGAACTTTTGTTATTCTTGCAGTTTTGGCATCTGGAAATAAATATTTATTTTACCTATGAAATTCCTGAGATAAAATCCTGAAGAAAAAAACTCACACCACAGAAAGTTCAGCTTCCGTACGATCCCGCCCTCTCCGTTTGTAAAACACTAGACATCCCCGGAAATTAGAAAGTTTTTCAATTGCAGAAGTTTAAGAATTTCTATGAAGACTCACTTGCACACTTTCCGGTTACCATCTGGATGTCGGTACTGGATCAGTGGAAAGTTTGGACAATGGAAAACTGCACATTTCACTTTTTCTTTGTTTTTCATAGTTTCGCAGTTCCGGGCTGATATTTTCTTCTTTTGTGCAGTTTCCAGAGAATCATCCACGCTTTCAATGGAACTATCGGATTCTACGATTTCTGGTTCTACCGTTTTACTGGTTTCTCTAGATCATATGTGAAATTAGTTCTGTCGCGTCCAGTGCGTTGAAGATGAGCAAAACATCTGCTGAGAAGAAAATAATTGAAAAGGGGTCTAGGGTCTAGGGTCTAGGGTCTAGGGTCTAGGGTCTAGGGTCTAGGGTCTAGGGTCTAGGGTCTAGGGTCTAGGGTCTAGGGTCTAGGGTCTAGGGTCTAGGGTCTAGGGTCTAGGGTCTAGGGTCTAGGGTCTAGGGTCTAGGGTCTAGGGTCTAGGGTCTATACCGGCATAACGTGTCAGCAGTCACCGGATGTTCTTTGTCCCCCATATTCAGTTTACAGTTGGTGCACCTGAAACTATCACTGTCAGAAAAAAATCTGGCATTACCTATTTTCGAACTAACATCTCAACAACCAGTTTTTTGTCCCGTCCATATTTTTTGACGAATAAATAGCATGACCGGCACACAATGAGTCCGGTTTCCGGATGAATATGTATTCTGATTGTTGATGGTTTTTTGCAGTGAGAGCAGGCGGACTTTTTCTTCTTTCTCACTTTTTTTGGTTATCGTTTTGATCTGAGCGACTTCTGGAACGTTAACTGGCTCCTCAGTATTGGCAGGTGGATCATCGTCGTAAAAAGTTTCGGACAAAACCGTCGGAGAGATTGATCTGGAACTAATCGATTGGGGCGAAAATGAGAAAAAAGAATTTACCGTTGAGCAGGACTACTGTTGCTTGAACTGTAAGAAACATCCTCATCAAAAAACTCGGGTCTTGCCAAACTCGCATAATATTCAAACGCATAATAGTTGTCTTCAGGGAAACGAGAGTAATAGACATCGGGATCCACCATCGGGAGAGAAAGTTAATTCAAAATTAATTGAAAGTTAAATGAGTTAATTGAAACCTCGAAAATTTATGACACTACTTTTGTCGCCACACCCTTTCATCGAATGTCACATGACCATTTGGTAATTCCTTGAAACAGAAAAGATGGTTATAGAAGATAAGAACAAACTATTACCAGGAAATTAGTTCAATCTTTATGAGATATTTATAGAAAATTTGGAAATGTTGTGAATGGCATAGTGGTCAGGGTTGACTCTCCTTGTGGAAACTATGACTCGATTCTAAAAATAAAAACAAACCTTTCGTGTTTTCAATGTGAAAAATTTTAGGAACACATCATACTTTTGTACTCAGTTCATTTCCAGCTTTCAGAAAAGTATAACCATGACTAGGTTCAGAGTGAATTGGGTCCCTACAGTAACCCAATAGATTAAGCCACAATGAAACTGAATTTGCAAAAATTTGAATTCAAATTTGCCGCCAATATCTAGTGGAGCGCGATTGATTTAATTGCAAGTACTCACACCCAGACCCCGTGAAAAACATTCAATAAAGTATTATTAAATCCGTGACACCACAAATCTTGATCGGTTTAAAATTCTTACTATAAAAAAACGTGCTCTGACTTTCCTTTTTGTCTCTTTTTTGGGAAAAGGTCATCTTGATAAGAACCCCATATAAGGGACGAATCCCCACAAGAAAATCAATTCAAAACGATTTCACTCTCTCGAGATGATAACCAAATCCGTCCTAATTTGTGCGATTTCATTGGGAATCGGTATTCTCGTCGAGTCTGCTAATTTCACCATTGAGCAGTTACCAAAAGAAGATTGCGATCGATTTGTGAAGAACATTAATGATCAAAAACGCGTAATGATCAAACGATTGAATATTTCGGATGGATATGAACTGGTGAGTTCAATTTTTTTGATATCCATAAAAGCATGCTCATCAAGTTCATTGAAATATCTGAGAATTTCAGACGTGGGATCCGGAACTTTTCAAAGAAGTTAGCAAATCGATACAAAAAGGAGAAGTCATGGTTGGCAACAAAAATATATCCTCGTATGGAAGTGATTCTTTTGACGACTTTTTTATAGAATATGGAAACCAGTTGAAAAAAGATGGAAGTAAATCATATCAAAACATTGAAAGCGTTTTATCTCCAATTCATAAAGCAGTTGGTTGCGTGGGATTTAGAAGGAGAACAAACAGATTTAGCATTCATTGCTACTTTGCACCAGGGTGAGGATTGCTAGCATTTCTAAAATACTTTTCAGATATTCCGGTTCATGGTATTTCTGTTTTAGATACTATAAGTCCCGAGGTTTCAAAGGAGTTCCCGGATCGAATTGTACCGCTGGATACGCAAATCATGATGGGTTGTGTGCACTGATTGGTTCCTTCACTACTACTGAGAAACCACTGTAAGCAGTAGACAACATTTCAAATTGACTGTTGTATTGTTTTGAATTTTTCAGCACTCAACCTCCGGCAAAACCAACTTCTGAAGCGAAAAACAAGGATTCGGTTGAAGTGACTACTGTGACTTCTGGATCAACCTCTACTTCCATTCTCATTGGCCTTCTGCTCTTTGGCGTCTCTTTCTTTTTTTTGCACTGATGACTTGAATGTTTTTGATTGAAAAATAAAGACTTGTGTGTGACTCAATAGAAATTTGGAAAAGGGCATTGGCAATCACAAATTTCTCGAAAGGAGATAATAATCTACACCCACATGCTTCCTGACAAATACTTAGAACGGTACTTTTATAAGAATTAGAAAATTTGAAGAATACTATAATTGAGATGGTTTCTGGAGATAAGACTGTTTTTAAAACATTTGTGTTCTGCCTTCAAATGGAATTATTTATAGCAAATGTGAATTTTCGACTTGAGTTTCTAAGTTGTCACGAGATGATTCAACATTCGAGCAATTTTGAGTCCCATGGACAGGGTCTAAATATAAAAATACATTTTTCTAATCAAAAAATGAAATCACATACCGAGTTTATATTTCCGAAACGGTTGGTCGAGTTTGAAGTTTGAACGATCTCGTCCCTTTTGTTTATAGTACGAGAGGCACGGCCTGAAATAATTATTACTCAGAATCCAGATCTCTTGACTTACCTGCACAATGCTATATCAGTCACCGGGTGGTTTCCCGAACTTCTGTTGGTCTTGCAATTTTGGCATCTGGGAATAAATATTCATTTTACCTATAAAATTCCTGAGATAAAATCCTTTTAAAAAACTCACACCACAGAAAGTTCATCTTTCGTACGGTCGCGCCCTTTCCGTGTGTAAAATAGGTGACACCCTCTAAAATCAGTTTCAGAAGTTTAAGAATTTCTATGAAGACTCACTTGCACACTTTCCGATCACCAACTGGGTGGCGGTGCAAGGACTTTTGATAGTTGGGACAATGGGAAATTGCGCATTTCACCAACCTTTTGTTTTTCATAGTTTCTCTCAACTTGGCTGATTTTTTCTTCCTTCGAGCAGCTTCTAATGAATCTTCCAGGCTTTCAATAGAACTATCGGATTCTTGTAAGGTTTCTGATTCTACCTCTTTGCTAGCTCCAGTTTCAGCGCTGAAATTTGAGGTGTAGGTGTATTGCATCTCGTTTAATTAAAACTCACAGATCATTAGTAGATAAAATTTTGAATATATCTCGTGAGAAATCAGTTCTGTAGCGTCCATAGCGTTGAAGATGAACGAAACATTTGCTGAGAAGAAAATAATAGAAAAGGGTATCGGGATGAACCAAAACTGTGCCCGATTAAGAACCAGTCGGATATGCAGCCGCGCTCTATTGACAAGAATGATACATTTTTTGCGTAAAATTTGAACTTATACAGTAGGAATAGTATGCACATAAGTTCGAATGTTCACCGAGACGCATAAAAATCAACCATTCCTGACAATAGAGTCGTGAGGATAAGGTTTCGTCAAGTTAAAGCCAAAGTACCGTAATTTGATAGCCAAGGCGATTTTTATTCTTTACTAATTCTTATCAGTTTCAATTCGGGACAGTTTCATACCTGCACAACGAGACAGCAGTCACTGGATGCTCTTTGTCCCCCATGAGCAGTTTACAGTTGCTACATCTGAAAACATCACTGTCAGAAACTCAATAGAGAACATCTCCGAGTGACAGTAAGTCTATGAGACATGACCTATTTCATTGAAAAGCTGAGAAAACGCTGATTGCAAATATATAATCAGTTTTTGCCCTCGAGACCTAGTATTTGAGAAAAACGGATCACCGTTTTCTCAGCTTTCCAATTCCCCAACTTACATCTCAACTACCAGTTTTTTGTCCCGTCCATATTTTTTGACGAATAAATAGCATGATCTGAAAAATGGCTAGGTAATTGAGGAATTTCCAATAAGGGACTGACCGACACACAATGAGTCCGGTTTCCGGATGAATGTGTTTCCTGATTGTTGGTGGTTTTTTGCAGTGGGAGCAGGTGAACTTTTTCTTCTTTTTCACTTTTTTAGTTGTATTTTTGATCTGTGCAACGTCTGGAACCTTGACTGGCTCCTCAGCAATGCTAGGCGGATTATCGTCATAGAATGTTTCGGACAAAACCGTGGGAGAGATTGATCTACAAAAATTTTAATCGATTTGAGAAAAAAAAAGAAAAAAAAACTTTACCGTTGAGCAGGACTACTGTAGCTGGAACTATGAGAAACATCCTCATCAAAAAATTCGGGTCTTGCTAAACTCGCATAATATTCAAACGCATAATAGTTGTCTTCAGGGAAACGAGAGTAATAAACGTCGGGATCCACCATCGGGAGAAGAAAGTTAATTGAAAATTAATTGAGTTAATTGAAACCTCGAAAATTTATGACACTACTTTTGTCACCACACCCTTTCATCGAATGTCACATGACCATTTTGGCAATTCCTTGAAACAGAAAAGATGGTTATAGAAGATAAGAACAAACTTTTGTGGAAATTTTATAGAATACTTAGAAAATTTGTGAATTAGTGGGATATTTTCTCTATTAGTAGTCACAAGAAGGCTGATTTCCTTGTGGAAACTATAAATTGGGTCTAAAAATAAATAAGATTGGTTTTTCTGATCGAAAAACAAATCTTCATTCTATAAAACTTGTACTTTTGAACTCAGCTCATTTCCAGCTTTCAGAAAAGTATAGGTTCGGAGCAAATTGGGTCCCACCACGAAAACTACAGTAACCCAAAATCGTTTTCGCGTCGAGACCTAACTTGAAGCAAACCTAATCGTGTTTATACTCATTTGACAGGTATCGACGCGCTGGATACAAAATATTTTGAAATTTATAGTTCTGGTCAAAATGGACAGAGATACAGCGTTTTGTATTAATTCGTAATTTTTCAAATTTTCATCGGATTTTTCTGATTTTTAGTTGAAATTGTGGCAAATCATTCGAGGATTCTGTGAAAATTTTTAAAGAATTTCTGATCCTGTTTTTGACATTGAAATTGATAGAATAAGTTCCGTCCGTGTTTTTAGACCCTGAGCTCCATGCCACTGTTATATCGTAGAACGCTTCGAAGCTCTTTTTTTTCTTTTTATCAAAAAACACTTTTTTCCATGTCCCAAAAATTACAAATCAAACTAAACAAATCTCTATCTTTCTGTGTTTTTGTGTCCATCCATCCAACAACAACAGGGTCCCGGGATTAGGAAGGGATTTGAATTTCTAAAGGACAGAAATCCCTCAATTTACTATAAACACATGGAGAAAATAAAATCGGGATTGGATTAAGAGGGGGATTAAGATAAGAGGGGATGACTGGGCCTAAAAACAGAAATTTGGAATGGAGAGAACGAAAAAAAAGAGTTCCTGGGCAGATTTAGTGGTGTGACTAATAAAATTTTGAATAGGATTTTGAGGAAATAGGCAATTTCTGAAACACTATAGAGCATTCTGGAGCATTTTGGAACATTTTGGTGGATCCGAGGGATTCTGGAGCATTTTGGAGTGTTCTGGAGCATCTTGGGAACTTTCGGTGCATTTTGGAGCATTTTGTAAAATGTTGAAGCATTCTTAGGAATTCTAGAACATTTTGAAGTGTTTTCGAGCATTTTGGTGCATTCTGATGCAATCTGAAGAATTTTCATTTTGTTTTTAAAAACTTTTGGTACAATTTCGATATCTTTGAGCATTTTGAAGCAAACTGAAGCGTTTTGTACCAATTTTGGTGGTTTTGGAGCATTTTTTAAAGTTCTCAAGCATTCTACAGTGCTCTTGTGCATTCTGGAGCATTCTAGAGCATTCGGGAGCAACTTGAAACGATTCTAGACATTTTGGAGCATGTTCAACCAATCTAGAGAATTCTGGAACATTCTGAAACTCTCTGGAGCATTCTAAAGCATTCAAATCATCAATGAGCATTCGAAAAGACCGGAAAGCATGTCAAATCATTTTGGAGCATTCTAAAGCCACCCGGAGCATTCTAGGGCATTCTGAAGCAAACAGGAGCATTTTTGAGCATTCTAGTGCATTCCGGAACATTCTAACGCACTTTGAAGCACTCCAAAGCATTTTTGGTCAGTTTAGAACATTCTGGAGCATTCTGGATCATTCTTAAGCATTTTAATCCATTTGTAAGTATTCTGGTGCATTCTCGAGAATTCTGGAGCATCATGGAGCATCCAAGAGCATTCTAACGCATTTTGAAACAATCCGACCCGTTTTCAACCCAAAAACACATTTTTATCTCTTGAAAAACACGATTTATTGTTGTATTGAAATGGGCAACCCATATGTATATAGAAATCAAGAAAAAACCAAGAACAAGGAAATTATAAAAAGGCGGTGAAACTTCTTCGGAATCCCTTCCTCTTCTCCTCCAACGCCCTGTCGATCAGCTTCTTCTCTCCATTTGACGATGGCTCGGCGATTCGTGGAGCATTTTGGATGGATAGGCTCTTTTTGAGGTCCAAGTCAGAGTTAAAGCTGTGGATTTCCATTTGAACGTGGAACATTGTGAATATGGTACAACGTGTGGTACGGTAGATCGGGGTACGGTAGGTCAAGCGAAACTTCCAGAAATCCAGAAAAGATTATTTCAAAAAGTCACTAATTCCAATTCAAGGGCTCCTTATATACCCTTTTTCGGCCACTGCCATTTTTTCCTTCACCAATGATCTAAAATGGCTTCAAAGGCTTCTAGGGGTCAGAAAAAAATTTAAAAAATGGGTCAAGAATGTTTTTTTTGAAGTGAAAAATTGTGTTTGAATCTGATTTAGGGAAAACATGAAGATGGGTACAAGAGGACCGGAAAAATACGACTTCAGGTACCTAGGGAGTGTCCAGAGTACAAAAAAGTTGTCAACTACAAAAATGAAGATTGATATATTAGAACAATGAAAAATAGTGTTGTTTTAATGATAATGAAGGGTTCTGAAGAATTTTGGAGCACTTTGGAGCATTTTGGAGCATTCTGGAGCATTTTGGAGCATTCTGGAGCATTTTTAAGCATTCTGGAGCATTCTTGAGCGTTTTAGAGGATTTTTTTTAAAATTTGTCTGCTTTTCTGGAAGTAAAAATTTCACCGCTCAGACAATTCCCTGTGACAAAATTGCTTGCAAAAAAGTGAATAAAAGTGCTTCAGGCTTCTTCACTAAGTTCATATTCCTGCAGGGTGTGGTGTAGGTCTTGTTATGGAATTTGTGAAGTTCTAGAACATTTTTTGTCCGTAAAATGAAAAGCAGCCGGTGGATTAGTCGGGAAGGTCTCCAGGTGACCGCAGACTTACGGGACGTGACCTATATGTCATTTTATGCTCTCTGGAAGGAAAAACCAGCCAATAAAGACAAAAAAGAAGAAATATGTGTGAAAATGAGGTTTTCTCCACATCTCAGCTTTTTTATAGCGTCTAAAATTTCGAAAATGTTCTCATTTTCTGAAGTTTGTTTTATTGAGAACATGTACGAGGATCTTGGCATGGTGCAAAGAAGATGAGCTGGAGAATTGGTTGGTAACGTAGGTGACGTCTAGACGGTGGTGGATTCATGATTTGGAAAAATCAGAATTCAAGATTCAGCATTCAGAATTCAGCATGCCAGAGTTCATGGTTTCAGTGCCAAAAATTCAGAAATTTTGGAAATCGGAAATCTAGGAGTCCCAGAATCCAGTAATTTGAAATTTACAAATGAGATTCAGGTTTACGGTATCAAGTACCAGGATTCTCGATAGATTCAGATTTCAGGGTTCAGGGTTCATGTCTCAAGATTCAGAATATCACACTTTGTTTTATTTTAAATGACTTCTAGAAAAGTGACACGTGGAAAGTCAAAAAAATTATTCTCTAAAAACTTTTGAAATTCCCACGTGCCCTTTCGCAAATTTTTTCCTGAACTTGTTTTGTTTTTCTACCCTATTACCCTACATACGTGGCGTTTTTTTCTAAACCAGAGCAAATGTCGATGTGGCATTGAACTCCCCCTTCCACATCATTCCCGAGCTTACTCCGGATCGAAATCGACGAAAAAAAGCTTCTCAGGCGGTTAGAGCGTAAGAGTGTTCGCTACAATGAAAATGGTAAGTGGTTTGAATGGTTTTGAACTTTCCGGTTGCGAAATGTCCCTGTTCTCAGCGCGGCCATAAAATGCTCCTCGCCGTCTTCTCGCTCATTTCGCTCTGCACAATGGTCTCGACAATTGAAGAAGATAATACACTTACCGTTGAAGTGACCAAGAGCAGTGATCCGAAATGTGGAAAATACATGCAAAACCACGAAAATCCTGTTCTTAAGATTAGATACGTGCGACTTTTACATACAGTCCCGTACGACGATGACAGTGACCAAGTGAGTATTACAAAGGTCAAGTGCTTGAAAAAATCTGTTTTTTTTTCTCTGTTTGCAGTGGAAATCAAGCTTATTATGTCAGCCGCTTAAATCTGATGGATACAATACGGTCGAAGGAAAGTACACGTTCAAATGCATACTTACTGGGCCGGTGAGAATGCCCTCTTAGCTTTGTGAACATAGTCTCGATTTTCAGCCACCCCCCTCCATTAATGTTATCATTTTTGCTGTGGTACCGATTAACCAGATGATGTCGTCTCAAATCGAATACCGTTATAAGGAGGACACTATGAGAATGTTCAACTTCTTGAAACCAGAGACTGTGATGGGACAAAAGTTCACCCACAACTCCCATTTGCATTTTCGAAATATCACTTATAAAGTTAATGGGCAAACTAAGTAAGATCTAACCCAAGTATTTGTTTATGCACAATTTTTCAGCTTTCTCTTCGATGATAATTGTCTCAATAATTACCCGGACAGTTTGCTTGCCGACCATGGTCTGTATATCAGAAATGGGAACGAGAAGACTTATACTAGAATGTATTTCGATTCACTGTTTTCAGGAGAGAAATTGGCGAAACCAGTGATTATTTGAATTACTTGAAATGAATATTTGTATGGAATGTGTTGAAATCACTTTTAAAATGATTTTTTATTGAAAGGACTTCACAGAATAATGAGATTTATCGATGAAATAAATGATGATAGATGGAAACCCATAGAAACCGGAAAGTTAAAAAATCAGGCAGAACAACATTTGTCACAAATACGCGGTGGCACTTCTCTTGAATCCCTTCCTCTTCTCCTCGAGCGCCCTGTCGATCAGCTTCTTCTCTCCGATTCGTGGAGCATTTTGGATGGATAGGCTCTTTTTGAGGTCCAAGTCAGAGTTGAAGCTGTGGATTTCCATTTGGACGTGGAACATTGTGAATATGGTAGATCGGGGGTACGGTAGTTGGGGTAGTGAAAAAGTAAAGAAGACGCTTCCAAAAAATCAGGAATAGGGTAGATAGGGGTAAGGTAGGTAGGCTTAGACGAAAAGTCGAGATGCTTCCAGAATATCAAGTGACTCCAAAAGTTTCAGACACTTTTTTTTCAAATTGAAGAGCTCCTTATATACCCTCTGGCCACCGGCTCTCCTCCCTTAACCAATGATCCGAAATGGCTTCCTTCTGGGATGGGTCAAGGCAAAAACATAAAAATGTAAAAAAAAAAGGAAGAAAATAGGTCAGACAACCTTTTCCAGATCCTCCGGGTACATCATAGGTACCCAAAAAGGCGGATAATTAAAAGTAAATCAGACAAGACTGATTAAATTCAGAGAGTTTTAAGGCTGGAGATGGAAATGCTGAAAAAGAAAATATGTAATGTTGTTGATGTTTTCTTCATGTAGAGAAAGACTTCAAAATTTTTGAAATTGCTTTCTGATGTTATTCCAAACCACTTCAAAATGCGATAATTATTGTTTAATTTTAATGAATTAGGGCATCGTTTGAAGTATCACAGTTTATGTTTATGTGAATCATAGATTTTCAGAACCTTCCAGTATTCCCCACCGGAACTATGAATCCCACAAATCATGTGCATAGAAACTGCTCAAAATGCTCCAGAATTTTTCAGAAAGTTCCAGAATGCTCCCGAAAGCTCCAAAGTGTCCTAAGCTATTTTTTATTGCTTAAATTGCTCCAGAATGCTTCAAAATGCTCCAGAATGCTGTAAAATGCTCCAGCATGTTTCAGAATGCTTCAGAATGCTCAAAAATCCTTCAAAATGCACCAGAATGCACAACAAAGCGCTATAATGCTTTGACACCAATTTCAATACGTCTCAGTTGTGAAACATCCGGTTGCAAAACGTCCCGGAACATCCAAAACTGTCTTCAAACCAGATTTCTCAGAATGCAACTTTTATCATGGTATAGTTATCCACTGATCCAGTCCAAGCATAGCTCAAAAAAATAATGACCTGAAACTACACTAATCCCATATTAAGACCTCCATGATATCTTGCAAGAACAAAAACTTTGTCTGAAGCACTATTAACAAATTTAATCCGTCTCATTAACAAAAGCAATATCTGGTTCCGATTTCCACTTTATCTTCAGATACTCAAAAGTATATAGTCTAGACCAAAGTGATCATTTGTACCTTGTTTGGAAAAAAAATAAACTTCCGACTTTTGTTTTTTTCCAACAGAAATTTAAACACACTTCAAAAAACATTTTCGACCCATTCTTTCTGACCTATCCCATAGAGGAAGCCATTTTGGATCATTGGTTGGGGAGAGAGGTGGCCTGAGGGGTATATAAGAAGCTCTTGAATATGGAAACACAGTGTCTGAAACTTTTTAGAACTTTCTTCTCTACCCGAACTACCGTACCCCTATCTCTCATATTCACAATGTTCCACGTCCAAATGGAAATCCACAGCTTCAACTCTGACTTGGACCTCAAAAAGAGGCTATCCACACCCATTGCTCCACGAATCGCCGAGCCATCGTCAAATGGAGAAAAGAAGTTGATCGACAGAGCGCTCGAGGAGAAGAGGAAGGGATTCAAGAGAAGTGCCACCGCTTATTTATAACCTTTGCTCACTTTTTATTTGTATTTCATTTTTTATACATATGGGTTATTGAATCATCCAGTAATAATAAAATGTTGATATAGAAATGTGTGCCCTTGTAATTTGTCAGAAAATTCCAGCATGATTAAGAACACATCTTCGAGTGTCTTGGTGCATTTGGATACAAAAAGACGGGGAACGAGATTTCAAATACAATTTCGGGTACCTATGTATAGTTCTTTAGGGAGTGTCCGTAGTACAAAAAAAGTTGTGAACTTATATCTGAGCAATCTGAATATGGAGTCCAATGACTCACCATGATCTCTGCCTCTACTTTCATTTTGTGCATAGGTTAGTTTTTCCTTCATTTATTCCCATTCACATCTCCCAGTGGGTCCCTTGTAAGTCATGATCTAAAACTACACTAATTCCATAATCAGACCTACACGATTTCTTGCAGGAACAAAAAACTTCGTACTTCCAGAATAAATCGTAATCGAAACATCAAATTAAGAAGTTTCTGATTTTCCAACAGGTGCACAAAAAAGATACATTTTGAAACGAAGCGCAATTTGAAGTCCTTTTCGATAACATCAAATATTTATTTCAAAATCAGAAGAGTTTCAGAAAAATCAAAACATTAAAGGTCTTTCTTATTTACAAATGAGCAATATCGATTTAAAAAATTAATATGAGTGTACTAAAATGCTCAAGAATGCTCCAAGATGCTTTGACATGTTTTCCGTTTTCTGAGAATGCACATTTCATCATGAAAGTTGTAAAAAGCAAATAAATTCTTCCTGATGGTACCCTTTTTTTACAGAAACGTTCTTTTCCTTGTTGTCGAGAAAATGTTAAACTATTTGAATGATGATATCAGTTTTTCTCGCCCTCCTACTCTTTCAAAATCTTATTTAAAGTCAGAGACTCATCCGACTTTTTTTAGTAGGCTGTTTTGCATTTAAATATGATTTAACAAAGAATAATCTGCAAGTTGGCTCAGGAAGAAAATTTGAATGAAACATAAGAATACAATTATTTATTAATGACAACAGTGAAAATAAATCAAAGTTTAAGAATGTGTTATAAATAAGCAGTGGCACTTCTCTTGAATCCCTTTCTCTTCTCCTCCAACGCCCTGTCGATCAGCTTCTTCTCTCCATTTGACAATGGCTCGGCGATTCGTGGAGCATTTTGGATGGCTAGGCTCTTTTTGAGGTCCAAGTCAGAGTTGAAGCTGTGGATTTCCATTTGGACGTGGAACATTGCGAATATGAGAAATCGTGGGGTGTACGGTAGTTGGGGTGGTAAAAAAGGCAAGTAACTCCAAAAAAGTTTCTGACACTTCTTTTTCAAATTTTAAGAGCTCCTTTTATACCTTCCTGGTCTCCGGATAACCAATGATCCAATTCAACGGCTTCTTCAAAAAGATAGGTCAAAGCAAAATAAAAAGCTGAGTCTTGCTTATGTTTATTGTATTTTTGACCTTGAACAAGTGTTCCGGATGAGTGCAAACCACAATGATTTTTTAATTGTTGTAAGTCATTTCAGTTCATTTTTATATAAAATATACTCCAAATTAGTTTTAATGTTTTGATTTTTCTGAGACTCTTCTGACTTTCAAAAAATATTCAATGTTATTGAAAACGACTTCAAAATGCATTTCGTTTCAGAATGTATCTTTTTTGTGCACCGGTTGGAAAATCAGAAACTTCTTAATTTGATTTGGATTTATTCTGGAACTACAAAGTTTTCCACTCAGACAAAAATTGTCGAGTCGGATAGACAAAGCGGCTTAAATTTTTTGATCCTTTGAGATTCAAAGTGCATCTGAAAAAGTTTTGGTTTCTGCAAGATATCGTGTAGGTCTGATTATGGGATTAGTGTAGTTTTATGTAGATCATGACTTGCAAGATACCCACTGGGAGATGTGAATGGGAATAAATAAAAGGAAAAATAAAACCATGCACCAAATGAAAGTAAAGACAGGGATCATGGTGAGTCATTGGAAACGCTGCACATTGTTTCAGACTACTCTGATATGATTGAGAATGCTCCGATTTTCAGATTCAGATTGCTCACGATTGTTTATGAATTTCTGGCTAGCCTTTGATATTAGTGCCTATGGCTAGCCGCTTGCATCTCATGGCGAAATTCATAACTTAGTGAAGACTAGATGACGTGAACTTTAGCATGTGGCCCTACAGGCGCGACAATCTGGTGCGCCTTCAGCGCATTTTTCGCCTCTGTTTTGCTCTTACTCTGGCCAGCTCTCAGGCTAACCTTCGATCTCAAACCAGGAGCGAATACCATCATTCACAAAATCTCATGGTAAATTTGACGACATCGTGGTAAATTTCACCCACCATACTACTCCTATAGCTTTCTAGGGAGTGTCCGTAGTTCAAATCGAAAAATATTATTGAAAATAAAGGATTTTCGAGAATGCTCTAGCATCCTAAAATGTTTCAAAATATTCTTGAAGGAAACATACAACTGATCAATGATTATCCTTTCTGACATTGTAAATAAATATTGTATATAATTTTTATGAATTGAGTGATATTTCTACACAATTCAAACACAATTCAAACACAATCAGCACAATCTTTGCACAATTCAAACACAATTCAAACACAATTAGCACAATCTTTGCACAATCTTTGCACAATCTTTGCACAATCTTTGCACAATTCAAACACAAAAATTATACAGAAATAATTGATTTGCAGTTAAAAATGTGTAAAAATATTGAAATTTTACCTATAAACGCACTAATATACAAGATTTTGCTGGTCCGGGGCCTGAATTTTAGAAGATCCACAATATTTTATAGGTATAGATGGACATTTTTTCATCGATAGAGGCACATTTCTGAAGGCATGAGTGGTATTTTTGAAGGTCCAATGCAACTTCAAGCCTTGAGACACAGGTTTTGAGACAGTAAACACACATTTTCAAGCGTATTTACACGATTTTGCAGCACATAGGGTCTTTTTTGAGGGCTAATACACATTTTAAGCGTTGGCATACACATTTTCAGTGTTCACGCTTATGTAAACCCACATTTTAATTGCAGACAATGTCTTTTAGTGATAGGAGCTCACGAATAAACGATGATTTCTAGTAGAAAACAGAAACTTTATACTCACATGAGCAATTTTTAATGGATGCACACTTCAATTGTGATGTCGAAGGATAGGTATTGATGAGATTCTGATATGTGAAAAACACTATGGCGTGATGAAGCAGGCATATGCTTGAAGAATGAGCACATATATTTCAAAGCAGAGGCCTGTCAAACCGTGTACATACACATAAATCGCGCACAGACACATGTTCTGGGGCAAGGAAGAACATTATTTATGATGACTAGTCACATTCTGAGAGAAAATAGTGAAATATTTGGCATTATTGGGTAAAGAATAGAACAAGAACACTATTTATTGGCAAATATAATGAAATCAGAAACATAATAATAAGGAAAACTATATCCCAACACAATTATTCATTCATTGATCTGACAATTGGTAGCATATTGTTCATCTCGTTTCGGCGCAACATGCCACGAGGAATTGAGGCATCAGATGAAGGCCTAGACCATCTTATGCAGCTGTCTCGTTTTTTCTGAGCACGAACTTCTCTATCGCTTTGCATAGCCTCAGGTCTGTAAAATATAATGTATTAGAGATGAGGAGAATGTTGGGATTACCTTGGAACCCTGACAATGAACAACTCCGAAACAGGGTAAGCAGCGCCACATCCATTGATCACGACATATTGATTGTCATCAATCTTATAGCACCATTTAGCCACAAAGTATTGGAAAAGGTTAAGGTTCCCCTGTCCACATTGAACTTCTGTTGGCCGAAGTGGAGTCACATAACATCCAACCAAGACCTCCCCAGCACGGCTGTAGAACACGGCTTGATCAGCAGTCAGTTGGTATAGAAAAGGAAAATTTTGGAATTTAGGTTTTGATTGTGCAATCATCACCCCATAGCTATGTATGAAAACTATCACCCGGAAAACATGTGAACTCGCCCTGATGACCTTTAGATCTTGGTCAAATCTAAAACTACCACTACTGAAAGACGGTTCTTAACTTTCCTGCTGGCGCGCCTTAGTCGGTATATCTTGTGGTGAAATTCGCCCATAAGACGTACTCTGGTCAGGTTTCGATCCTGGAGCTCTTTTCCTGATTAAATCTAGTATAATTTGAAGGGGAATATTCTGGTTCAAAGCGTTTTGTTTCATGGTATAATTATCACCACAAAACGGTGATTCAGATGTCGGTAATTTACCCATATGGCGCGCCTTCGACGCGTTTTTAGCTCTGTGAGTGACTTCGCTCTGGTTAGTTTTTGAGCCCTTGAGAGCCTGCTGGTGCCTTGAAACTGACTGTCATTAGCTAGTCTTTCCGCACCTCATGACAAATTTTTATTCACCCGGTGTTAGGTTGAATGACGTAAAATTGCCCATATGACCCTATAGGTCGGGCCTGTTGGCGCGCCTTTGGCGCATTTTTGGCTTCTCTTTGCTCTGCCTCTGACCTCGAGTCTGGCTAGCCTTTGATATTAGTGCCTATGGCTAGCCGCTTGCATCTCATGGCGAAATTCATAACTTAGTGAAGACTAGATGACGTGAACTTTAGCATGTGGCCCTACAGGCGCGACAATCTGGTGCGCCTTCAGCGCATTTTTCGCCTCTGTTTTGCTCTTACTCTGGCCAGCTCTCAGGCTAACCTTCGATCTCAAACCAGGAGCGAATACCATCATTCACAAAATCTCATGGTAAATTTGACGACATCGTGGTAAATTTCACCCACCATACTACTTATAGGTATCAGAAATTGTATTTGAAATTCCATTCCCTGTCCTCGTGTACCCAAATGCACAAGGACACTCACAGATGCGTTTTTGATCATGCTGACATTTTCAGCACTGATTTTGCTGTCTTTCAATTTTCTGAAAAATTAAAAAATCACACATTTTTATATCAACATTTTATTATTACTGGATGATTCAATAACCGATATGCATGAAAAATGAAATAAAAATAAAATGTGAGCAAAGGTTATAAATAAGCAGTTGCACTTCTCTTGAATCCCTTCCTCTTCTCCTCCAACGCCCTGTCGATCAGCTTCTTCTCTCCGTTTGACGATGGCTCGGCGATTCGTGGAGCATTTTGGATGGATAGGCTCTTTTTGAGGTCCAAGTCAGAGTTGAAGCTGTGGATTTCCATTTGGACGTGGAACATTGTGAATATGGTATGTAGATCGTGGGGTACGGTAGTTGGGGTAGTGAAAAAGTAAAGAAGACGCTTCCAAAAAATCAGGAATACGGCAGATAAGGGTACGGTAGATAGGTTTGAAAAAAGTCAAGACGCGAAGTTTCAGAAACTGCTTATTAAATTTCAAGGGCTCCTTTTATACCTTCAGCTCTCTGGCTATTTCCCTAACCAATGATCCAAAATGGCTTCCTTTATGGGATAGGTCAAAGAAAAATAAAAAATGGGTCAAGAATGTTTTTTTGGAATTGAAAAATTGTGTTCTAAATCTGTTTAGGGAAAAACATAGAGAGGGTGCGTTTGGGTACAAGAGGACCGAGAACTACAATTTCAGGTACCAAGGGAGTGTCCGTAGTACAAAAAAGAAGTTGTCAACTACAAAAATGAAGATTTGAAAAAACTTGAATAAACATGAAGGGTTCTGGAACATTCTGGAGCATTTTGGAGCATTTTGGAGCGTTCTGAGGCATTCTGGAGCAATGTGAAGAATTTTCGGACAGTTTTGAACGGTTTTAAAACGTCCAAAACCGATTTAAAAGCAGTTTAACTCATGTTCAATCAATTTTTGGAATCCCCGTTGAAAATCAGAAGGCTTCTCGGTGATTATGAAAGGTATACTGTTCTAGAGCAATTTGGAGCATTTTGCAGCGTTTTGGAGCATTCTGGAATATCTGGAACATTCTGAAGCATACTCGAGCATTCTTGACCAATTTTATGCATTCCAGGCCATTTTGGGATAATTTTTATGCAGTCTACCGCTTTTCGGGACAATCTAGTGTACTTTGGAGCATTCTGGAGCATCCTGGAACATTCTGGAGCATTTTGAGCAATTTCTATGCGTTCTTCTGCATTTCCATGATTCATTTTCTGTGATACGCCATCAATTCGTTTCCCGAAACAAATTTAACATCTTCAAAGGTTTCAAAAAAGTTTGACGCATTTTGATTTACGCAGGATTCTTGGTTCTCCAAATGTTTCTCGAAATTCTTCGTTCTATTTTGTTTTTCTGAAACTGGAATTTTGAAAATTTCAGTATTGAACACTAATAGAGGGACTTCCAAAACAATAACAATAAATAGGGGTCCCATGAGACTAGAGGGGATTAAAATCGGATTAACATTTCAGATTTTTTTCCGCTTTTTTTTTTTTTCCGCTTTTTTTTTACTTTTTCACTACCCCAACTACCGTACCCCACGATCTACATACCATATTCACAATGTTCCACGTCCAAATGGAAATCCACAGCTTCAACTCTGACTTGGACCTCAAAAAGAGCCTATCCATCCAAAATGCTCCACGAATCGCCGAGCCATCGTCAAACGGAGAGAAGAAGCTGATCGACAGGGCGTTGGAGGAGAAGAGGAAGGGATTCAAGAGAAGTGCAACTGCTTATTTATAACCTTTGCTCACATTTTATTTTTATTTCATTTTTCATGCATATCGGTTATTGAATCATCCAGTAATAATAAAATGTTGATATAAAAATGTGTGATTTTTTAATTTTTCAGAAAATTGAAAGACAGCAAAATCAGTGCTGAAAATGTCAGCATGATCAAAAACGCATCTGTGAGTGTCCTTGTGCATTTGGGTACACGAGGACAGGGAATGGAATTTCAAATACAATTTCTGATACCTATAAGTAGTATGGTGGGTGAAATTTACCACGATGTCGTCAAATTTACCATGAGATTTTGTGAATGATGGTATTCGCTCCTGGTTTGAGATCGAAGGTTAGCCTGAGAGCTGGCCAGAGTAAGAGCAAAACAGAGGCGAAAAATGCGCTGAAGGCGCACCAGATTGTCGCGCCTGTAGGGCCACATGCTAAAGTTCACGTCATCTAGTCTTCACTAAGTTATGAATTTCGCCATGAGATGCAAGCGGCTAGCCATAGGCACTAATATCAAAGGCTAGCCAGACTCGAGGTCAGAGGCAGAGCAAAGAGAAGCCAAAAATGCGCCAAAGGCGCGCCAACAGGCCCGACCTATAGGGTCATATGGGCAATTTTACGTCATTCAACCTAACACCGGGTGAATAAAAATTTGTCATGAGGTGCGGAAAGACTAGCTAATGACAGTCAGTTTCAAGGCACCAGCAGGCTCTCAAGGGCTCAAAAACTAACCAGAGCGAAGTCACTCACAGAGCTAAAAACGCGTCGAAGGCGCGCCATATGGGTAAATTACCGACATCTGAATCACCGTTTTGTGGTGATAATTATACCATGAAACAAAACGCTTTGAACCAGAATATTCCCTTCAAATTATACTAGATTTAATCAGGAAAAGAGCTCCAGGATCGAAACCTGACCAGAGTACGTCTTATGGGCGAATTTCACCACAAGATATACCGACTAAGGCGCGCCAGCAGGAAAGTTAAGAACCGTCTTTCAGTAGTGGTAGTTTTAGATTTGACCAAGATCTAAAGGTCATCAGGGCGAGTTCACATGTTTTCCGGGTGATAGTTTTCATACATAGCTATGGGGTGATGATTGCACAATCAAAACCTAAATTCCAAAATTTTCCTTTTCTATACCAACTGACTGCTGATCAAGCCGTGTTCTACAGCCGTGCTGGGGAGGTCTTGGTTGGATGTTATGTGACTCCACTTCGGCCAACAGAAGTTCAATGTGGACAGGGGAACCTTAACCTTTTCCAATACTTTGTGGCTAAATGGTGCTATAAGATTGATGACAATCAATATGTCGTGATCAATGGATGTGGCGCTGCTTACCCTGTTTCGGAGTTGTTCATTGTCAGGGTTCCAAGGTAATCCCAACATTCTCCTCATCTCTAATACATTATATTTTACAGACCTGAGGCTATGCAAAGCGATAGAGAAGTTCGTGCTCAGAAAAAACGAGACAGCTGCATAAGATGGTCTAGGCCTTCATCTGATGCCTCAATTCCTCGTGGCATGTTGCGCCGAAACGAGATGAACAATATGCTACCAATTGTCAGATCAATGAATGAATAATTGTGTTGGGATATAGTTTTCCTTATTATTATGTTTCTGATTTCATTATATTTGCCAATAAATAGTGTTCTTGTTCTATTCTTTACCCAATAATGCCAAATATTTCACTATTTTCTCTCAGAATGTGACTAGTCATCATAAATAATGTTCTTCCTTGCCCCAGAACATGTGTCTGTGCGCGATTTATGTGTATGTACACGGTTTGACAGGCCTCTGCTTTGAAATATATGTGCTCATTCTTCAAGCATATGCCTGCTTCATCACGCCATAGTGTTTTTCACATATCAGAATCTCATCAATACCTATCCTTCGACATCACAATTGAAGTGTGCATCCATTAAAAATTGCTCATGTGAGTATAAAGTTTCTGTTTTCTACTAGAAATCATCGTTTATTCGTGAGCTCCTATCACTAAAAGACATTGTCTGCAATTAAAATGTGGGTTTACATAAGCGTGAACACTGAAAATGTGTATGCCAACGCTTAAAATGTGTATTAGCCCTCAAAAAAGACCCTATGTGCTGCAAAATCGTGTAAATACGCTTGAAAATGTGTGTTTACTGTCTCAAAACCTGTGTCTCAAGGCTTGAAGTTGCATTGGACCTTCAAAAATACCACTCATGCCTTCAGAAATGTGCCTCTATCGATGAAAAAATGTCCATCTATACCTATAAAATATTGTGGATCTTCTAAAATTCAGGCCCCGGACCAGCAAAATCTTGTATATTAGTGCGTTTATAGGTAAAATTTCAATATTTTTACACATTTTTAACTGCAAATCAATTATTTCTGTATAATTTTTGTGTTTGAATTGTGCAAAGATTGTGCAAAGATTGTGCAAAGATTGTGCAAAGATTGTGCTAATTGTGTTTGAATTGTGTTTGAATTGTGCAAAGATTGTGCTGATTGTGTTTGAATTGTGTTTGAATTGTGTAGAAATATCACTCAATTCATAAAAATTATATACAATATTTATTTACAATGTCAGAAAGGATAATCATTGATCAGTTGTATGTTTCCTGGTAGTTGTCCGAATGGTGCTACAACGCCATCCACATAGTGTCCCTTGTCCATTCGTGCGTTGAGAGTCTTCTTCAATCTGCATGTCCAGAGTCCGTCCAGCGCGTTATCTCCTCTCTTGAACGTCAACATCTCACCCTCCATGGGTGTTACTATACCATCTCGAATAAATGTATTCATCTGAAAAGAATAAGTTTACCAAAATAACATGAATCTTATACTCACCCTCTCTTTCATAGTTTCAAAGTTGATACTTCCAGTGTTTCCGCTGTTTAAGCACATTCCTTTTGCTTTAACTGTATAGTTGTAGTTGCCATCTTCGTCTCTTATCTTCAACGCATACACTTTTGGAGCCATCGCTACGGCCTCTACCAGCTCATTCCCTGGTGGAATTTCGTTTGTTAAGTATCCTAAATTGTCTCCTTTGAGGTCTCCGAGAGGGTCGCTGTCTTTCTTCTGTTTGAAAATCACAGAGTCGGTATCTGAAAACGTGATAATTATATTTTTTGTAACATTTGCTCACTGACCACAATAAATCATATTCTCTATTCCAACTCTCTCTATAGCTTCAGTGAGTCTTAATCTGGCCGCACATGTTGTGATTGCTGCGATAGCAAGATTTGTAAATGGTGATGCCTTGAGAAAATCTTTCTTTGGTCTTCTTGATATGAAATACTTGTGCTCTCCATAAGGAAGCATTCCTGTCGGTTCGAAATTGGGGTCATTGAAAAAATTGGCCATTGTAAGGCCGTCAGTGTTATAGACAAGTCTTGTCTCGGTCTTCATTGGGTTTTGTGCAAATTTTCCTGAAAAAGAAGAGAAAAATATTAAAAAATAACAGATATTTACTTACCCCACGCAGAGTTTAGGAATATTTTGCAAAGGCTTCGCAATGCTTTGTTCTTTTTAATTTTCGAGGGATCCAGTTTGACTCCATCCATCTCCCATATTCTTGCGATGTAAGCTTTCTTTTCTACGTCTGTCATATTTTCCTTTGGCCATCCACTGCTTTCATGCTTCAATTTCAATAATGGCCTAATGTAATCAGCGAAGAATCCTCCTTTGACCCATGCCTCTTCGGGCCAATGCCAGATTTCGTGGTACTTGAGAACCTTGTATCCTTTGGAAATGGCCTTATTCAGTTCATCTGTACACCATACTCCGGTCAAAAATCGTTCAGAGACCTTGGTATGTGTACACTTTCCTTCAATATTCTGATCATTCGCACACGTTCTACATAGAACAAACATGAGCTTCTTCATTATTTTCTGAGGCAAATATCCCATGGATGCATCTTATGGGGGCAGAACATCACAAAACACAATTCCTAAAAATGAAATTATTAGTAAAAAGGGAAAAAAATGTTGACATACCTTTCAGTTTCAACGGTTCATCTAGTCTGGGAAAGTTTTCGAACTCCACAGTAGGGTTTCCTCGTGGGTATGCCGTGCCTCCAGCATTGAGATATGGGTATAAACTATTGAAATCAAAATAACTCAGAAGCGTATCCTCGAATGCTGCAGCCATTGAACAAAATGCTTGTGTTCTTCCTCCATATAATGCTTCACGAGGCTTGAGCCTTCGGTCGTATTTGTTCTGAAAAACGGTTTATTCATTTCGATAAGTGAATCCACCTTACTAGTTCAAAAAATTTTTGCATCTCTCTATCTTTTTCAATCTGTTCGTATATTTCACATTCCCAAACAGCGCTAATATTGAATCCCTCATTTTGAATAGCTTCTTCTCTCATTATGGTTTCTTTATACAAATCTTCCATTGTCTTGTTGGGTTTCATTGGGCATTTCTTGTCGCGATCCGGATAACACTTTGGGCATCCGTGCCATACACATCCATAAATCTGAAAAAATTACATGAAAAATGTTATTATTCGGGACAATGTAGAGAAAAAAGGCTTCCTTCGCCTCACTTGTTGTGAGGTTCAGTTATCCTTGGGGTTAGTGTGTGTGGGCTGTGGTTCGTACACAAAAAAAATACCTCAAAAACTTCATTTGTGGCCTCATTGAAAGCATCTGCATAGTAAGAGTGCCCATTTGCTTCAATTTTGACTTCTCCTCCACGTAATTTGTACTTCAAATGTATTGTTGGATCTATTTTCTCCAGCCATTGAAGATACTTCAACGCTAACATTGAATTGTTTCCTCCTCCATAACCGTTCTCGGGAATATATCCGACATCTCCTTTTTGATATATTCGTGCTTCAATACGAACATGACATAGGACGCTATTGTACATCCATTCACAATTGGGTTCCAGCCATTGAAAGTTGATTCACACATCTGTAAAACGAGAAAATAGATCATAAAAACACTGTATGTTTACCTGTACGAAAGCCATCAACGTTAAAGTGAGAATACGAACATCATATTGGCAATACTTTAGCAGCTCATCATGCAGCTTGAACCCCTCATGATAGCACTTCGCATACCAGGCATCAAATTCCTTTCTTGTGGATGGTGTCATGAACTGTGGACTATAGTATTCTTTCGATGGCAAAGTCTTCAATTCCTTATTGTAATTGTCTGGATGATTGTATAGATGCGGAAAAAAACCCTTTGTCTCGCCCTCCAGGCCAAAAGCACCAGGCATTTTAGCTAGTCCCATTTGCAAGTATTGAAAAGAATCACGAAAATGCAGCTTTCTTTTCTCATATTCAAACTCTGCCGTAATGATTGTCATTCCATTCAGTAAAATTTTTGGTTCTTTTGCTTTTGTGCCACCTTGTCTATCGAGCTCTGCCAGCAACATAACATGGTCATATCTGAAAATATTTTAGAAGATGAAAATTTATTACTGAAACATACCTTCCACCATTGTGTGCTATAATGTAAGCACCAGCGGCCCGTGGATTATGAAGCAGGAAATCCGCAAAACTAGCTAATGGAGAATCGTGTTTGTTAATTTTGAAAGGCGGAAAATCCTTGTAGCTGTAGGTCCATGGTTGGCAACACAATTGACATCCTTCTTCTCCTCTGCAATCACTGCAGATCATTCTTACGCAAATAAAGTTGGGTTTGTGCTTAGGCCCTCTTTCAACATGTCCTGTAAAAAGAATTTAAACGCTGAATGTTGATGTTCTTTACCATTGAATTCTCCTGACTCTGACACAATGCATTCCATGTCATAGACTATAATCACCCATCGCATTTGATTTTCTTGTTTCTTCAACTTTTCCTTTTCGTCAGGGACGTGGTGCGCACAAGTATGTCCTTTCAATGATTTTTCCCTGCATATAGAACAGAACAAGTTTGCGTTACACACGTGTGTTTCTCCACAAATCCTCTCGGATCTATCAATTATATCGCACTTTTCGCATCTGTAAAACACTAGTAATGTTGGTCAAATTCATTAGTTACCTGCTATATTTCTTGCAATACGGTATTCCCTTCTTTGATTGTGCAATGAAATGGGCATCAAAACAATTTTTACTTCGAAAGTAAATTTTGCAAATTTTGCAATAAATGTTCTCATCTTCTTGTTTGCATCCTGCGCAGCCACATCTCCTGCATTTGGCTTTACATTTTCGGCAGTGCTGGTTGTCGTCGAAAGTAGAGCATTTGAAACAAAATCTGAAGAAAAACATCTCATATGACAATAAAACGGTAACTTACCTTGATGCGTGTTTTCCTTTGGTGTGGGTAACGTGTTCGTAATGACCTTCATAATAAAATAATCCAATGAACCCTTCTCCATCCGAATTGAATCGCATCTCTTCAGTTGGGACGGCATGTTGCTTGTTCGCTGTCCATAATATTATTTGATAGTTTGAGAGATATTTTGCAAGCTCTTCAAGATCTTTTCGGTTGTGCTCCTCCTTGTTCTCATCCATCCCTGCATCGCTCAAAAGCTGTCTGGCAAGTTTTCCTTGCACTTCACTTTTGAATGTAGGCGTTATCTGTAAAAACACATATTACAAACAACCAAATGTCAAGAGTACCTCTGGTCTTACGAGACTTCGATAAAACTTTTCCATTTTCTGTTTTTGGTCTCCGTTGGTCGTGGTTTGTATATCACTTTCCATTTTTCCTAGTGCAAGTGCCTTTGGTAGACAATGACTCATTCCTGTGATTCTGCTGAAGCTAACGCCGAAATGTTGTTTCTGTTATGAAAAAATATTATAGATTGTCAAAAGAAAGTATGCCTTACCAATATTGCTTTTCTGATTTTTTCGATTTTATCAGTTTTTCGAGTATCATGTGTTCCCCGGCCTCGTAGTCGTGCTTGTTTATCCTTGAAAACGTTCATTGCAACAGTAAAGCTTTCATCTAAACGTAGCTCTTTATTTGATTGCATTTGTTTTGCTATTGTATTCATGATAGCCCCTCCATCCGCCACGGCATATGTTTTGTGAGTCACAAAGAAGCCATCGTTATCGGTGTAGCCATCATGGTTCAGTCTGTAAAATTGCATACAAGTGAGAAATTAGAACTTTTAAAACTTACTGAAGCCAATATTTGGTTGTTTTCAAATTTCCTCCTGCTTTTTTGAGCATTCTGCGGATAAAAATGTCTAAAAGTTTAGCCACATGAACATGAAGCATCTGGTTGTCTTTGACCTCATCAAGATTGATGAATTTCATTCTGACCGTGTCCGAAATCAGAAACTGGTTGTTGTACCTACGAAAGTGAGGTTCATTTGAAGTTATCACATTTTCTGTAAAGAACTCTTCTTCCTCAGCCGATGGAAATGTCTCGCTTCTTTCAAACTCTCTGAATCGTATTCTTTGTCGTGATCCTCTGCCATCTGAAATGAATCATTAAAATTATTGATATTTTCATTATGCCTTACGCTTTAGTCTTTGCTTCGAAACTATTCTGGCTGGCTTAGCAGTTGATTTTCTTTTCTTTTCTTCTGAAAACTCTTCCTTGTTCTGAGGTGAACTGGTTGATGGTTGATTCTGTTCTTTTTTCTCGTCAACACTTTCCGTTCTTGTGTGGTTTTCAATATCTTCTTCTTTTTCAAGTAATCGACTTTCTGGTTTTTTCTTTGTCTTTTTCGCCTTCGGTTCGAGATTGCTTGGTGGAGCTGATCGTCCTGGCGAATTGTGAGTGTTTAGGGTTTTTCGTTTCATAACTGAAAAAAGGAAGAAAGAGTAAAGTGAATAATGGGAAAAAAAGAAAAAAAGAGAGCTCAAAAACAGGTCACCACTTACCGCCAAGTAAAAAAGTTAAAATGAATCACAAATTACGCATGTCCCAGCCACGCGTCAACAGGAGTCAGTTGTTACTCTCTGGTTGATGACGTCATCATTTCTCAAACCACTCTTTGTTCTCTACGTCACTTCTCTATGTACTCTCTCGTTCTTTACTTTAAGTGTTCAACCGTCATAATCACCATTGCCGTGTCATTCGTGATTTATTACGTCTTAGTGGTAGGTGACGTGTTTCTGAGGTCTGCCTTTTTCTATAATTATTTTTCTCAGATTTTCTACAATGCCTCAAGAATCGACGCTATCCGGTAACCATGGCAACAGCTGCAATTGCATGGACCCTCTTCGGGATATTCGAAACAAACAGTGGACAAATCGTCGTCTACTAGCTCGTGCTTACAGTGAAATAAAATATCGTCCTTTGTGCGTGTCCTCAATCCACCTGCGGAATATGGATTATTTACGCTTTGTAATTAACTACCTAGTGAGAAAAAATGAAGCAATTTTCTTCAAAAAAAGACGGTAGAATTCTTGAATGCCCTGATGTGATTCCCAAATGTCCAAGTGAAGTTTCCTCTATTCAAGACGGTGTTAACTTGCTTGACTTTTCCAACGCCCTGATCAGGGATAACATTACAGATAACCAATTTGTTGTGAAGGACGAGTATGGAAGCTTCTATCCAATTTCTGAACTGTTTATTGCCAAAGTTCCAAGGTAACTACCATTATCTTTGTTAATAATTTTCAAATCTTACAGTGTGTCGTGCTCCTCATGTGAAAACCTGCAACAGTCGCAATCCTCAATCTCTCCAAAATCAAATTCTGATGATGCCCTTCAAGACTAAAAAGATATGCTGTTCGTCTATTTTCAATGTTTATAATTAGCTTCTATTTGAATAAAATATTGAAAAAAACGGTTAAAATGTTGAAAATTAATAAAAACATTGAATTTTTTATTGAAATTGGTGGTGTTTGTTGCTTTCAAATGCCAAAAAACGTATTTACTACACAATGGATGCGCCGTAGAAATGACGAAAACTGCCTAAGACAAGAACCACGACAACGCTTGCCTTTGCCCTCAACTCGGACAACCCTTGCCTGGTTGTGTGAGGCGTGGGGCTCTCTAATTCTTAACAGCTCTGAAAGACAATAGAAAAGGAAAATTTTGGAATTTAGGTTTTGATTGTGCAATCATCACCCCATAGCTATGTATGAAAACTATCACCCGGAAAACATGTGAACTCGCCCTGATGACCTTTAGATCTTGGTCAAATCTAAAACTACCACTACTGAAAGACGGTTCTTAACTTTCCTGCTGGCGCGCCTTAGTCGGTATATCTTGTGGTGAAATTCGCCCATAAGACGTACTCTGGTCAGGTTTCGATCCTGGAGCTCTTTTCCTGATTAAATCTAGTATAATTTGAAGGGGAATATTCTGGTTCAAAGCGTTTTGTTTCATGGTATAATTATCACCACAAAACGGTGATTCAGATGTCGGTAATTTACCCATATGGCGCGCCTTCGACGCGTTTTTAGCTCTGTGAGTGACTTCGCTCTGGTTAGTTTTTGAGCCCTTGAGAGCCTGCTGGTGCCTTGAAACTGACTGTCATTAGCTAGTCTTTCCGCACCTCATGACAAATTTTTATTCACCCGGTGTTAGGTTGAATGACGTAAAATTGCCCATATGACCCTATAGGTCGGGCCTGTTGGCGCGCCTTTGGCGCATTTTTGGCTTCTCTTTGCTCTGCCTCTGACCTCGAGTCTGGCTAGCCTTTGATATTAGTGCCTATGGCTAGCCGCTTGCATCTCATGGCGAAATTCATAACTTAGTGAAGACTAGATGACGTGAACTTTAGCATGTGGCCCTACAGGCGCGACAATCTGGTGCGCCTTCAGCGCATTTTTCGCCTCTGTTTTGCTCTTACTCTGGCCAGCTCTCAGGCTAACCTTCGATCTCAAACCAGGAGCGAATACCATCATTCACAAAATCTCATGGTAAATTTGACGACATCGTGGTAAATTTCACCCACCATACTACTTATAGGTATCAGAAATTGTATTTGAAATTCCATTCCCTGTCCTCGTGTACCCAAATGCACAAGGACACTCACAGATGCGTTTTTGATCATGCTGACATTTTCAGCACTGATTTTGCTGTCTTTCAATTTTCTGAAAAATTAAAAAATCACACATTTTTATATCAACATTTTATTATTACTGGATGATTCAATAACCGATATGCATGAAAAATGAAATAAAAATAAAATGTGAGCAAAGGTTATAAATAAGCAGTTGCACTTCTCTTGAATCCCTTCCTCTTCTCCTCCAACGCCCTGTCGATCAGCTTCTTCTCTCCGTTTGACGATGGCTCGGCGATTCGTGGAGCATTTTGGATGGATAGGCTCTTTTTGAGGTCCAAGTCAGAGTTGAAGCTGTGGATTTCCATTTGGACGTGGAACATTGTGAATATGGTATGTAGATCGTGGGGTACGGTAGTTGGGGTAGTGAAAAAGTAAAGAAGACGCTTCCAAAAAATCAGGAATACGGCAGATAAGGGTACGGTAGATAGGTTTGAAAAAGTCAAGACGCGAAGTTTCAGAAACTGCTTATTAAATTTCAAGGGCTCCTTTTATACCTTCAGCTCTCTGGCTATTTCCCTAACCAATGATCCAAAATGGCTTCCTTTATGGGATAGGTCAAAGAAAAATAAAAAATGGGTCAAGAATGTTTTTTGGAATTGAAAAATTGTGTTCTAAATCTGTTTAGGGAAAAACATAGAGAGGGTGCGTTTGGGTACAAGAGGACCGAGAACTACAATTTCAGGTACCAAGGGAGTGTCCGTAGTACAAAAAAGAAGTTGTCAACTACAAAAATGAAGATTTGAAAAAACTTGAATAAACATGAAGGGTTCTGGAACATTCTGGAGCATTTTGGAGCATTTTGGAGCGTTCTGAGGCATTCTGGAGCAATGTGAAGAATTTTCGGACAGTTTTGAACGGTTTTAAAACGTCCAAAACCGATTTAAAAGCAGTTTAACTCATGTTCAATCAATTTTTGGAATCCCCGTTGAAAATCAGAAGGCTTCTCGGTGATTATGAAAGGTATACTGTTCTAGAGCAATTTGGAGCATTTTGCAGCGTTTTGGAGCATTCTGGAATATCTGGAACATTCTGAAGCATACTCGAGCATTCTTGACCAATTTTATGCATTCCAGGCCATTTTGGGATAATTTTTATGCAGTCTACCGCTTTTCGGGACAATCTAGTGTACTTTGGAGCATTCTGGAGCATCCTGGAACATTCTGGAGCATTTTGAGCAATTTCTATGCGTTCTTCTGCATTTCCATGATTCATTTTCTGTGATACGCCATCAATTCGTTTCCCGAAACAAATTTAACATCTTCAAAGGTTTCAAAAAAGTTTGACGCATTTTGATTTACGCAGGATTCTTGGTTCTCCAAATGTTTCTCGAAATTCTTCGTTCTATTTTGTTTTTCTGAAACTGGAATTTTGAAAATTTCAGTATTGAACACTAATAGAGGGACTTCCAAAACAATAACAATAAATAGGGGTCCCATGAGACTAGAGGGGATTAAAATCGGATTAACATTTCAGATTTTTTTCCGCTTTTTTTTCAGCCGTAAACAAGAAAAGGACACCGAAATCGAAGTCCCTAAACATAGTAAGGGTCTGAAATTCAAATTTCAGGTTTCCCATATTCTGACTTCTTCTTTTTCCTTCTTCGAGCCAGAGCCAGAGATCCTAATCTTCTGAAAGGGGCGAAGCCCTTGGAGGGATCATTGGTGAAAGGGGCAGGCTCTATTTTCTTGAGCCAAAAGGGGCGGGACTTTCTATATAAGGGAGAGTTCTGGTGCTCAGAAATTCGAAATTGAAACTCTCTTGACTTTTCGTCTAAGCCTAAGCCAACCGTATTCCTGATTTTCTGGAAGCGTCGTCTTGACTTTTTTCACTACCCTTAACTACCGTACCCAAAATCTACATACCACGTTCACAATGTTCCACGTCCAAATGGAAATCCACAGCTTCAACTCTGACCTCAAAAAGAGCCTATCCATCCAAAATGCTCCACGAATCGCCGAGCCATCGTCAAATGGAGAGAAGAAGCTGATCGACAGGGCGTTGGAGGAGAAGAGGAAGGGATTCCGAAGGAGCTGCACTGCTTATTTGTAACTTTTCTTGTATTGCTTGCATTTTTTTCTTGTTTTAATGACTTTTCTTGTATTTTTCATGGGTTTTGTGTTTTTTGCTGCATCTTTTCTTTGTGAATTCAATAAAATTGGTTATTACTTCAAACTCCGTGTGTTCTCGGCTTCAAAAAGTTTCAGAATCTTTTCAGAATGCTATCGAAAACCGTAGGACCTTCAGAATCATTTAACATTTTGTTAAATTGATTCGGATTTGGTCAAAAGTCAAAAATTAGCTTTCGGGACGTTTCAGAGCCATTTTGAACAATCTAAAATGTCTTTAAATGTTTCAAAACGCTCCAATCTGCACTAGAATGCTTCAGAATGCTCTAGAATGATCCAGAATGTCTGAAAAACAAAACCGAATCTTCTAGAACCAATCTGAGCAGTTCTAATAGGCTATAAATGCTCCAATTTGCTTCTGGTAACCTCAGCGTTGCTCCGATTTTCTTCAAAATGTTTCTATTTCCTTCAGCATGCTCCAGAATGCCTGAAAAGAAACGATAGTCTTCTAGAACCGTTTTGGACGGTCCTAAATGGCTTTAAATGCTCCAAAACGCTCTAAATTTTTTCAGCTTGCTCCAAATTGCTCCAAAATGCTCCAGAATGCTCCATAAGTCGTCTTTAATGATTAAACTTTTTTTGATCATGTTCTATTTCTGCTATTTCTGAAGTCTCCTCTCTAATCCCTTCTCGGATTATATCCATCCCATTTAAACATTTTTTCTAGAAGCAATATTTTTAATCTTTATTTCTTTTTTTGAAAAAAAGGATTTTAGTAGTATCATTCGGTAAAAAATTCCAAATTCGTCATATTAAAAACGAGATTTTTGAGATGTTTGTTGTTTAGATAAGGGGTCGAAAAAGAGGTCTGGAATCTAAAATCTGAAATTGAATTTAAAAAGATAAATATCTGAAAATCTGAAGACAGCGACCAGAAATTAGGATTCATGTATTCAATAATGCTAATTTTCACGGTTCCAAAACGTTCCATGTTGACATTTTTCATTGGTTTTTGACTTCTAGAATCAGAAGTGAGAATGAGAAATGACTAATTCGAATTTCCTATCAGCATATTTTTTCGAACATTTTCTGAAAAGTGCAAGCTTACTGGTTTGATGGTCAACAATTTTCTAGTATAGGTACTCCGTGGACCCAGATAACAGATAATCCTTTCCAAATCCCGGTTCAGAATCCACACCAAATCCCAATTCAGTAACATTTTGATCTAGATCTCCAGAACGATATTAACTTGTTTATATCCCAGTACGTGAGAAAATGAAGAAGCACTTGTTTTTTTTGCAAGTAAAAGAATCTTCTGCAGGACCCCTCAATCCGCTTCTGTTCTGTCTGTTCTGTCTGAAAAACTTGTTATAATGGAAAAAGGATATAAACTATATAGTTATTTAACAAAAGTGGCGGATTTTGGATCATCTAGTACATGAAAAGCTCAAAAAAAAGATAGATCAAGATTAAAAATCACAGAAAATAACATTTTAGGGAAGGAATGTTCCAGAATGTTTCAGAATCTCTTCAGGCTCTGTCAGAATGCTTCAGGTGGTTCCAAATTGCACCAGCATGGTCAAAAATGCTCCAGAATGCTACTGAATGCTTCAAAAGTGGCTTTGAGTGTTTAAAAATAGTTCAGGGCGCTTAAAAACCAACCCGAATAGATTCAAATCGTTCTAAATGTAAAAAGAATGCTTAAAAATGCCCTAGATTGCGTGAGAATGCTCCAGGACGCTTCTGGAAAACAGATGAATTCAATGAAATGCTCCAGAATGCTCCAAAACATTTAAAAACGATAAAAAACACATCAGAAATACTAATCTTCCCAATGATTCTTCAGAAAACCTCCGATTTTGTAACACGATTTCAGAATCCGTCTCAAAATCCTTCACAATCAGTTCTGAGCTCTCCGAATGCTCCAGTACGTTTGTGAATCCTCAAAACTGCTTCAGAATTTTCAGAATCCTGGAAAATCTCAAGACTACAGTACTCCCAGTCATCTTTCAACTTGCATCTCTCAACTTTTCTTCTATTTCCGACTACTTTCAACCGGAAGCTACACTTCGATTCAAATTTCCGGCAAAACCTTACATTTTCCAAGAAAAAAGATACATTATTGCTTCCAATGACTTTTCATTTTTCCCATGAATCTAGTTTAAGCTTATCCTCGGCTTATACTAATCCGATAATATACTTTTTGAGTCTAAAAGGGTATTTTAAGACTAAAAAAGGGCTTCAGAATCTATGGGAATGGTCCAGAATGCTCCAAAATGCTCTAGAATGCGCACCAATTGCTCAAAATGCTCCAGAATGCTCCAAACTCCTTCAGAATCCCCCAGACATCTCCAACTTGTTCTTTAATGTTTCAGACATTGTCATATTTTTTAATTCTTTTAAAATCATCTCAAAAAACCTGACAATTCCTATCCCCCTGGGACGCTTTGCAAAGAAAGAAAAACATTCTGACCAGAAATTAAACATTTCTCAATGATAATTTCTTTGGAGAACACGTGGAGAACAGATTGATCAGGGAGGTGTGTTAGCAATAAAAAAAACAAACAAACAGCAAGAGAATGAGATCTCTGGATAATTTCTTAATAGTTGATGTGTGTTTTTGGGGAAAATGAACATTAGGATTTTTGATTTTGGGATCTTTTGGAGCACAGAAGAGCAATATACAACATTTAGTTGGGTACCAACTATCACAGACAGTTTAGAACCGTTTTAAAACGTCCTAGAGCATTTCACAACGTTCCGGATAATATCGGAGCCTTCTGACACCGCCTTCTGAAGAACTTTGAACCGGCCTGAAGGATTCTGGATCATTCTGGTATCATACTTTAAAAAAATGTTATTTTTTGCGATTTTTAATCTCGATCTATCTGTTTTAAAGTTTTTCGTGTACTGGATAATCCGAAATCCGCCACTTTTGTTAAATTACTATATAGTTTTCATCCTTCTCCATTATAACAATTCTTTCAGACAGAACAGACAGAACAGAACCGGATTGAGAGGTCCTGCAAAAGATTTTTTGATATCTCACGTACTCGGATATAAACAAGTTATCCTTCCGGAGATCTAGATCAAAATGCTACTGAATTGGGATTTGGAGGGGATTATTCTTTCAGGTCAAAAATAGAGAGCAGGCTATATATACTGGAGTTTAGGGAAATAGGGTTACTGTAGTGTATTTTTTCTTTTTTATCTTCAAGTCAGTTGCGGACGTCTTTAAGCTAATTTTCTGAATCAGCAGACTAGAAAAAAGTGATAATTCGAATTTCCGGAAAAAGCATTTTTTGAACATAAATTTGTTGTTTTCATGTATGCTGGAAAATAATTTTCTAGAAAATTGGGGTTAGCGGTGTAGAAATGCTACAAGGGGTTCAGAAATTTTCAGTAATGTCTTACCTAGCCAGGATACTGTAACATTTCCAGAACATTCCAAGAAAAATCTAAAACATTTTTTTCATTCCTTCCTAATCCCCAAGACTCTAGTATATATTTTCGAACCGGATAATCCCGATTCAGTAACATTTTGATCTAGATCTCCGGAAGGATATTAACTTTTTCATATCCCAGTAAGCTACGTGAGATATTGAAAATGAAGAAGCACTTGTTTTACAAATTTTTCAAAAAATCTTCTGCAGGACCCTCAATCCGCGTCTGTTCTGTCTGTTCTGTCTGAAAGAATTGTTATAATGGAAGAAGGTGTAGACTCGGATATAAACAATTTAGTTATTTAACAAAAGTGGCGGATTGTGGCTCATCTAGTACATGAAAAACTATAAAACAGATAGATCGAGATGAAAAATCACAAAAAATAACATTTTCTAAGTCTAATAAGGTATTTAAAAACCAAGAAGGGTCTTCAAAATTCTTGAGAAAGATACCATAGGCGAAAGAATGAACATAAATTGGCTAAAATGCTCCAGAACGTTGCAAATTGCTCCGGAATGCTCCAAAAAATCCTAGACTGTTCCAAGATGTGCTAGAATGCATAGAAATTGCTCGAAATGAAACAGAATGCTCAAAAATGCCCAAACATGCTCGAGAATGCTATAGAATGCTCCAGATCTTCCAGATGTGCAAGAATGTTCCAGAATGCTTCAGATTCTCTTCAAGCGCTATCAGAATGCTTCAAGTGTTTCCAGATTGCACAAATATGGTCAAAATCTTTCAGAATCCCGCGGTATGTTTCAATATTGCTCTAGAGTTTTCAAAATGATTCAGAGCGTTTTAAACCCAACCCAAATCGATTATAATTGTTCAAAATGCTACAGAATGTCTAAAAATAGTTGAGACTGCGTGAGAATACTTCTGGAAAACGCTTAAGTTCAATCAAACGCTTCAGAATGCTCTAAAATGGTTCAGAATGTTTCAGAATGCTTCAGAATGCTCCAGAATGCTCTAGACAGTTCCATAAGGCCGTAGAATGCATAACAATTGTTTAAAATGCCACAGAATGCCCAAAAATGCTCGAGAATGCTTTAGAATGCTCCAGATCTACCAGAATGTTCGAGAATGTTCCAGAATGCTCTAGAATGCTCTAAAATGTTTCAGAGTGCTCCAAGACATTTATATACTGCTTAAAACACGCTGGAACGATTTGAAACGATTCAAAAATGCTCTAGGACTGCCAAATGTACCGAAAAATTTATTTACACTTTCAAAAACCATCATTCAAGTCTCATTCCGCCTTCTCAAAACCACATTAATCTCCCTCGGCATCACAAAACTATCAATCGACTTGTCCATCGATGGTAGCTCTTCAGCCTTCACTTCAAACTCATATCGATTGAAAAGATTCGCAAAAAACAGGAAGAGCTCCATCCGAGCAAGTCCTTCACCCAAACATTGTCGTTTTCCGATCGAAAATGGGATCAACTCGTCTACTTTTTTTAATTTCCCATTCTCAATGAATCGGTCGGGATTGAATTGAAGCGGATTTGGGAATATCTGAAATTTGATTTTCAGACATATGGCTAGTACTTATATACTCACTTTGCCATCTAGCATAACCGTACTAATATTCGCTATCACTCCTGTCCCCTTCTCCACGTGGATCCCTCGAATAGTGGTATCCTTCCGCGTCACATGCAACAAATTCAATGGAATAATGTTGGCACATCGTTGAGTTTCATTCAGGAATGCCGATAGGTATGGTAGCTGGTTTTTGTCAGCGGTAGTTACCAGTCGGAAGCTTCCAATGACTTGATCCAACTCTTTTCGGATTTTGGTTTGAACTTCTGGGTGATGAAGGAAATAAGCAATACCCCAGGTGAGGGTGGTTGTAGTTGTGAATTGGCCAGCCATGAATAAGTCAAAGCACATTGCATGGAGTTGTTCTTCGCTGTAAAAAACAAAAAATTATCTGGAATTACTGTAGTTTTGTCTTTATCTAAATTCAAAATCTGCAAATTGCGCTCTATATGTACAGTACCGTGGAGTAAGATACACAATTTGGCCTTTTTAGTTGGAAATGACCTCACGGTATCACTGATCACAAAAAGTGAATTATATATATAAACTATACAGAACAAAAGTAGAGCTTCATTTTTGTAGTTGACAATTTTTTTGTACGGACACTCCCCAGATAGTTACATATCGACAAAGTCATTTCTCCCTCAATTGATAAACCCCTATTTATGACTGAAAAATCACCATTTTTAACCAAAAAAAAACCTGATTGTTGAGTGAAAAATGACTATTTTTGACTAGAAATCCGTTATGTTGGACTGGAAAATCATTATTTTTAACCATAAATCGCTATTTTGGTCGAAAATCCTCATTTTTTACTGAAAATCCTTCTTTTGTTCACTGAAGTTCCCTATTTTTAACCAAAAATTTTCATTTTCACAGCTTGGTCGCCGAATCAGGCTCCGTCGCTCAACGGCGGTTGGCACAGTGCCAAAAAAGACTTGGCACAGTGCCAAAGATTTCTACGTTTATTAGTCAGCCACTATAAACCGTGACGCGCACGCAACGCGACTCAGAAAATATTCAAATCTGTTATTTGCGGCTCTTACGCTGTGATCTTTATTTAAAAATCGTCATTTTCGACTCAAAAATCTTGAATTGCAATCGTAAAATCTGAATTTCAGAATCTACTAGATTCTGAATCCGCCCCCTTCAAACACTCACCAGAACGTCTCCTTATCCCCAGCCGCCTCTCGTTTCATCTGCTCCTTCAAGTAAGCCTCCACAAAATCCTCACTCTCCACAGTGTCAAAATCAATTTCCTCACGATGTTTCGCGATTTGCTCTTTGAAAAACTCTTTCAATAACTCGCCGTACTCTTTGGTTTTCTTTTGAAGTGAGACGCCAGGGAATATGATCGACGTCCATGGAATCAGGTGCTGAATGAAGTATTTGAATTCCGAGACAATGTTCATAATCGCGTCGATGTTCGATTTCAAATAGGCAAACTCGTCGCGTTGATCCATTCCAAATCTCTTATTGAACAGCGTCAAGTTGATAATATTCCCGACGCTTCTATCCAAAACTTCATTCAATCGAATCCGAGTCCCCACATGCCCATCAAGAACATTCTGCAACTCTTCAATCTCCAATAAAATCTTCTGCTGCATCAAATCCTTCCCGAGACCCAAATCTCGGAGCTGTGTCAGTGTGAATCGTCTATGAATACTCCACATATCTCCATTGGTGTCGAGCACTCCGAAGTGCTTTCCGTTTCCATTTCCATGCAATAGTTTGTCCGAGTAGGTGTCACCGTCTTTGATAAATGTCTCCTTCATGATCTCATAGGAGGTGATGACGATGAATGGGGTGGTGCCTATAAAATTGAAAAAAATGTATCAAAGTAAAATTGTTAAGCCTGTAACTTTTTTATTTTTAAGATAAAAGGCTTGATTTTCTATACATATTTATACTTGCAGATGTGAAAAAACTGTGCACATTTTTTGCCTTTTTTTTTCTAGCAAACTTTGAAATTTACTCAAAAAAAGGAAATCTGAGAAACGCGTCAAAGGTGCGCCAGATTCGAGGAATTCAAAAAATTTGACTGAATTGGTTTATTTTGAACATTTTTTATGAAAAAAAGAAAAAAAGGAATGAACACGTTCTATGCGCACAGGCCGCTTGATTTTTAACTTTATTTCAAAGACGGCTGGCGCACCTTAGACGCGTTTTTCATGAGCAGCCGGTAAATTACTACCCCGGGCCGACGGACCGATGTTTTGCAAGTCTGCATGTTTCAATTTTGCGAATTTTTCAAAAATTTCCAGCTATTTGAAAATATGTCATATTTTGAAAGATTTACACAATTTCAAGTAATGCACTCAGATTTTTAAAAAACTCACCCAACCAAAACGTGAAAACCGGTCCATACTCTTCTGTCCACTTCTGGAACGCCTCATATCCTGGTCGCGGCTTAGCCAACCCTTGTAAATTCCCTAGAATCGGTAGCGGTGTGGGTCCCGGCGGCAGTTTCCGACGTCTCCAGTAGAATTGATGAACCAGAAATAGGGTGAGAAAAGTGAGGAGTAAAATTAGAATCATTGGGGTAACACATGACAGTAATGAGAAAAATAGAGACTATTAGTATTTCATTTCATGATTTCTTCCATTTGCTGAGTGAACACACTTCTCTAATGCGGCGACACAAATCATGGTATGGTTTGTGTCAGTGTGTTTTCTGACAGGTTATTTTGTATAGAGACGCAGAAAAAAGGGATGGGTAAATAAACATTATTGGGTACTTTGAACTACATTTCTAGAACAGAATTTGGTCTTTTTCAGTTGAAAATGTCCGAGAGGGTATCATGATATCACTAATTGTTTTACAAAGCGCATTATTAATAAACCATACAGAATAGAGATAGATCTTCATTTTTGTAATTGACAACTCTTTTGTACAGCCATTCTCTAGAAAGTTATGGTTTTTTTAAGAACAAAACTCAAAAATCACTCTATTTTGCAATGAAATGGGACTCTTTGAGGGAGAAATTATTTGTCGGTATGTAACTTGCTAAGGAGATTCCGTACAAAAAAATTGTCAACTACAAAAATGAAGGTCTACCTTTGTTCTATACGATTGTTCTATACATAAATTACTATGTGGAACCCTCAGTGATTCCATAACACTCTATGGTTATTTCCAACTAAAAAGTTCCAAATTGTATATTTCACTGCGCGGTACAGTAGGAAAATGAAAATCTTGAAATATGGAAATCTGAAAATCCGAAAATCCGCAAATCTGCCAATACAGAGATCTGGAGATTTAGAAATCTGGAATAGTTAAACATTAGAAGATTCAAAAATCAAATGAGAAGATGTCTGTCTGTTAGTCCGGATGACCGGAAATCGTCTTGTACCGAAACGTCGTTTTCACACAAAGGTATTAGGCTTTTCTTAACTACCTATCAGAGCTGTCTGACTTCATTTTTCGAAAATTTTACTTCCGCCCTTCTCTGACCCCCCAGGATTAACGAAGTGGAAAAAATCTCTCGTTTTTTTTTGAAATCTCCACTTCTAGCTATTCTCACGTATGTATCTATGTATCATCATCTTGTTTCTTTTTGACTCTCTTTTTATAATAGACACACATCATTTATTTATGAGGTTATTTATGACGCACATCATTTTTTTATTTATGACACACATCATTTATTTATGAGGTTATATAAATAGTTATCACGAGTAGTAAATATAGGTATTGGCGCTGACGGCATTTGACACTCCAAAAACAACACACAAGTCAGAATCACGAATTTCAACGCAAAGACACAAAATTTGGAGCCGACACCGACGACGACACTTTTTCTATTTCTGTTCCTTCCGCTGCCAAGTGATTCGTTGGCAAATTTGCAAGAAAGGCAGAAGAAATATTTGCAAGGATGCCAGAAGTAAACGAGCGGAAAATCGTCGTCATGACATCTGGAGTGAGTTTAGTGTCGAGTTGAGGCAGTGGCGGTGGTGGAGGTGGTGTTCGGTCCGTGTTGATAAGCTCTTCGAGCAAGGAAGGTGTCTTCAATTTCCTGGATTTGGTGCTATTCTTCTGGTTTCCGGTGAATTGGATATCTGAAAAAGAGAATGATGGGTTATGACAGACTCTACAACTCTATAACTTACTATCCGTGGTCATTCCCACTTGAAGACACCTCTGAAAACGGCAATCGCGGCATGCATCACGGCAACTGAAAAAGGAAATTAATTTTTGCTTAATGAGCCCCAAAAAATGCCCCAAAAACTTACTTCTTCTTTTTCTGAACACGACAAAGGATGTCCGTTTGAAGGCAGTCGTATTTGAGATTAAGCACCACGCATCTTCTGGAATTTTCAAAATTTATTTTTAATTGCTTAATTATTCAAAAAAAATCTAAAAAAGTTACCTAAAAAATGCAGCGCATGGCCGACAACTGGCGACTCCGAAATGAAGACCATGGGCTTCAAGTCCGCAAATTTTGCAGATGGATGGGCTTTCCTCGGTCATTTTTCCTATAAAAACGCGAATAACCCAAGAAAAAAAACAAAATGTGTAGGTTTAATATAAAAAAGAGCTCTCTCTCTCGCTCCGTTAATCCTCGAGTGGACAGAGACAAAGATTATCATACGTGTGTTGTAGACTACATCAGAAAGGTCTCAATGAATTGATAAACTCAGAGAAGACAGAAGAAAAGAGAGGGTCCAAAGTGCGGAATCAGAAGATTTGCTTTTTTCAAAAAAAAGTGATCTGTCGTCAGGTTTTTGAGCTTTTGATATGATGGGGGAAGCGTAGTTTGTGTTTTTGTGATAGTATCGGGTTTGGTCAACCGGAAGGGAACTTCACCGTCATGGGTTGGAGGCTCATGGATAGCAAGTTTTGCTGGATAGACCGGAAATGGCTACCGGACGTTTTCCAACCGAGACATTTCAAAACCAGTGCTGCCCCGAATCAGAACCGCCTAACTATGGAAGGCAAGTGAAGTTATGAGTCGTGACCTATATCATTGGAAAACTGAGAAAATGGTGATTCCAAATATATATTTAGTTTGTTTCCTCAAGAACTGGTTTTCGAGAAAAACAAGGTCAAAGTTCTCAAAAATCACAAATTATTACCTTTCTGACACACGAAAATTGCAAAAAAATGCAAAGACTGACATTTTTGCTTGTCAGGAAGGCTATCATTTTTTCTGAACTTTGACTTAGTTTTTCTCGAATACCAGGACTCAGGGAACAACTGAATATATATTTGGAATCAGCGTTTTCTCAGCTTTCCAATGATATAGGTCACATCCCATACCTCCAAGCTGACTCCATGACCTTCTCTAGTCAAAACCGATAAAAAATAGTTAAACGTTATATTTAAAACTTAACACCTAGATTTGACAGTTTCTATTCGTACCATTTCTATTTTGGGCAAAACCAAGACATTTTGAAACTAAAAATGAGAGAAATCACTGAAAATGACGAATGTTTTCATATTTATCATTTTTTGAGCCGGAATGTCAAATTTTCCAAATTTTCACTTCCATGCAAATTTTCGTCAGTGTAATTTGGTCATTGTATGTTGGTCAGTGTCAAACGGGGTCCGTTGCCCTTGAATATCTCCTTCTCTCCGTTTTTGTTCTTTGGTTATACCAAAAAGTTCAACACCCCGGAGCAGCTGGATGTCTGCAATCTTCTCCATAATAAGAAATCAATTAATTCTAGAGAATTCAGCAGCTGAAAATGTATGAGAATATCTTGAGCATTGGTTAAATGAAAACATATTATTACAAGCATGGACAACACTTCTTCTCCCTCCAACATTACGAACAAATGGGACCCTAAGAATTTTGCTTGGCTACATTATTTTTGTTACGTCTACTTTGTCTTTCTCTTCTCCATATTCCCATTTTATATCCGGATCTACAATATGAACAGAGAACGTGACAAAGTTTCAGTGGTCTTCCCAATCATTAATAATTTCTACTTTACTATTAAAATAGTCTATATTATGATGTGTCTTTTCACATATCTGGTAGTACTGGATGTTATCTGTCGGCACTTGCCATTAGCAGCATTAGTTTTTACGTCGTCGATTGGAGTTATTATGTTTATATGGCTGTTAATTACAAGAGATAGTCAGTTGTTACTTTCTATTCTTGCAATTCAGCGGTTCCTCGTTTATTTCTCACCGAGAACCGAGAAATATGTAAGGCTTTCTGAGAATCAATTAAAAATAGTTTTAGTATTGGCCTATTTTATTTTGGCCGTGGAATTTATATTGAGGTATTTTATGGACGAAAAATACACGTTGAATATATTTAACTTGATGTTTAACATTCTCCTATATGCCTCTGCTATTCTCTACATACCGATAAGTATCAATATACTTACTTATTTACTTAGTTACTTAGTCGATCCGTTCTTCGCTCATTGGGTGTGGGCGCGGATCACAGCTATCCATTTGTTTCGATCTTTTGCGATTGTGCTCCAAGGTTCTATCGTTTGATTTCCTTGTCGCACTGAGATTTCTTTTCTCAAGGAGTCGGCCCATCTCATTGGCGGTCTCCCTACTGGTCTTTTCTCATTTCTGGGTATCCATTCTTGTAGCAACGTTGTCCACCGATTATCGTTTCTTCTCATAACATGCCCAGCCCATCCTAACTTTCGTTTCGTTATAAAGACGAGAGGGTCTTTCACTTGGGATAGTTTCCTTATGTCTTCTCTGTGAAGGTTCCTCTCTCGTTGCTCTGTGAGGGTGATTCCGACGAGTTTCCTTTCAAGTGCGGCATGTGTGATTCTTACTCGTTCGGATAAGGCTTTTGTGAACGTCCATGTTTCTGATCCGTATGTCAACGCTGGGAGGACCGTGGTGTCGAATAGTTGGGCTCGGGTCTTTGGGCACGATAAGGCATCTGTAGTGGTTTTGATGTTGTTGAATGCCGCCCATGCAGCTCTTCGTCTTCTGTGTATTTCTGGCTCGAGGTCGTTTTTCGTGTTGAGGAGTCTTCCCAAATAAACATATTCCTCAACATCTTCAATTGTGGTTGTGGTGTTATTGTTTCTGATGGATATTTGGTGACTTGACGCGAATTTGTTTCTTAACACTTTGGTTTTACTCGCATTGATTTCCAGACCGACTGTTTCACAACTGTTTACTAGCTCTTGTAGCATTTTCTCCGCTGTTTGTGGAGTCTTCGAGATGAGAATGATGTCGTCGGCGAATCGTAGGTGTGTTAGGTTTCTACCGTTTATTCTGATCCCGGGGAGTTATCGTAGTCTTCTTCGTCTCCTTTCAGTTGTGACCATGACATACGACTAAAAGCTGATTCGAGACAAGCAGAGAACAGATTTGGTGATATAGGGTCTCCTTGTCTGACTCCTCTGGTAATGGGGATGTTGACTGGGTTGTAGAATGGAGTGATTGTAGTGGAGCAATCTTCGTAACATTCTTTCAGTAGTTTCACATATCTCGAGTCTATCCCTTGGGTCTTCAAGCTTTCCCATAAAGCCGCAGGTTCGATTGTGTCGAATGCCTTTTTGAAGTCGATGAACACCATGGTGATTGGGATTTGGTATTCTCGACCCACTTCCATCAGTCTTTGCACTGAATGGATGTGGTCAATCGTCGAGAAGGATCTTCTGAATCCTGCTTGTTCGACCGGTTGTACTTCTTCCAATGATTTCCGGATTCGATTCAGAATACTTTTCGTGAAGACTTTGTATAGAACTGGAAGCAGGCAGATCGGCCGATAGTTTTCCAGATTTTGTTTGTCACCTTTCTTGAAAATTAAAGTTGTTTTCGAAGATTTCCACTTCGTTGGAACTTTTCCTTCTTTCAGGTACCGTGAGAATCTTTCTGCTAGGAGTTTATGGACAGTTGAGTGACTATTTTTTAAGAAGTCTGCTGTTATTTTGTCTTCTCCAGCTGCTTTCCCGTTATGGAATGAGTTCAGGGTGTGTTGAATCTCTTCTGGAAGGAATGCAGGTAACGTTTCCGTTTGTTGAAAGAGAGTGGTTGTAACGCTCGGCTTTTTGGTTGCAAACAGGTTTGAGTAGAACCGTCTCACTTCGATTTCCATTTTTCTCGAGACGTGAGTTTTTCTCCTGTCTCTCCTGATATCAAGCACGGAATGTATGATTGGTATTCTTTTATGTCCCTTGCAACCTTCTTCAGACTCTTTTTCTGGTTCGCAGCATTCAGAAGTCTATCTTTCGTGAAATTTTCATGGTCTTTTTTCACTGCTCGCCTACATTCTTTGGACAGGGTCTTGAAGTTGGGGTCTGATCTATCAGTGCATCTTCTTTTTGTCAGTAGCAGTCTTGTATTGTCTGTCAATATGTAAGGCTTTCTGAGAATCAATTAAAAATAGTTTTAGTATTGGCCTATTTTATTTTCGCCGTGGAATTTATATTGAGGTATTTTATGGACGAAAAATACACGTTGAATATATTTAACTTGATGTTTAACATTCTCCTATATGCCTCTGCTATTCTCTACATACCGATAAGTATCAATATAAGGAAATTCAACTATTTGCCGGCGGCTCAAGTGAACAAACCACAAAGATATGTTTTTTGGCAGTTGCTAACATTTGTTATTGTTAAAGTGGTAAGTTTTTATCTTTAAATTTACAGATATCTTTTTTTAATTTCAGATTTTCACAATTGTTTGCACAATTATCGAAAGAGACATCGAAACAATAATTGTGTTGTGTTATTTCATAGATGCAGTGTCGATACCCCTAATTATCCAATTATCATATCTTGGTTGTAACCATCGAACCATGATGTTATTGTTATCATCGCTGAAATCCAAAAGTTTTATTAAGCTCATTTTTTGTACATGTCTGAAAGATTCAAGAGTGGTTGCAACGGAGGAAACTGCGATTGCAACTAGTGGTACCGGACTGCCATTGTATTAGCAAGGCTATTAATTATAATCATTATCTTTTGATGTAGAGTAGTGTTTTTTCTGAAATTGCTCAAAAGTGTTTGATAAATTCAAAAATTTTCACATTTTCTGCATCCCAATTATAAAGAACGTATTGAACCGGTTTCACACGCTTATCATCATGCACTTTTGTAAAAAAGACATTTCGATTTTCCCGGCTATCCAATTTTTGGTGAAAACAAAAAAGAAGATAGAAAACTTGTTTTGCTTTATTTATGTTATTTTTCTTTCAAGAAACGTTTCAATTTTTGAATTTATTGACATAACATATACAATAATGTGATCCTTCTCAGTTTGTCTCAACAGGTACGTCACGTACTTCACCATCGTAACCACTATCATCACTATCTGCATTCTCTTCTTCCTTCTCCTGATTTCTCCCCGAATCCTTTCTACCATTCATCGAATTGATATAGCTCAACTTCTGCTCACTATCCATATCCCTCCCAGAATTTTGTTTCAGCATACCAATTAAATAGGTATCCCATATAGATTTGAGTTCGGTGGAGTAGCTCGAGTCAGGAATTCGGGGTTTTTTGGAAACGGGCTTTGGAAGAGTCTTCTGAGGTACTGTGGGGGCCCTGGCTTCTTTTTTGTCACTTGTTTCAGTTTTAGTACCTTGAGATCTGAAATTCAGTAATTTTCCATTTTTATTTTACATTGACATATTCTTCATTTTACATTGACATATTCTTCATCTGACAAGTCCCTGGAAGCGCCTCCAATAATGATGGTGCCTCGAGGAAATCCAAAAAGTCGGGATCCATAAAAATACTCTCATTGTACAGAAATGCCTTCAACTTGCTCATTTGCTCATCCCATTTCATAATTTCTTGGATATCCCAGGATCTGCTAAATCTGAAAACTAGAATACTATTCTAATAAATCTAGGTACTTACCGTTTACAATTTGAATTCATAGCAATCTGAGAAATCGATCTTTTGAAAATGTCCTTTCCCGATATCTAGGTTATCTCTTATCTATTGTTTCTTTTTGCAGGATATTTGGGTTTTTTATCGATACCGGTTTGGGTGGTCTTGATATCTGTGGGAAAAGATATTACATTGACTTTTGATTGCTTGAAACCATATTGTAATAGGTTTTACAAAAGTAGAAAGATATGGATTACTGTAGCAGGAGTGCTCAGGTTGAGATTATAGAATAATATCGGTTAATGTATTGCAGTTTCATTCATAGGGAAAATGTTTATGATAAAAAAGCAGACTCTGAAGTTTCACAGTCAGTGTCGCTAGATGGATTCAGAAGAACCTGGGGTGAAACTAGTTCGTATCTTTGAATGTTAACCACTATCTAAAACATGGAATATTGGAATACCGATAAATGTCATCGAGTTCGCATCAGATGGATATTCAGTTTGGTAAGCGTTCCGTTGCATCCTGTAAAAACCATGTACACTGCTCCTAGTTTCCCATCAACTTACAATTTTGCTCCTACATTATCTCCTGTTCTTCCGGTGTCTTTTAAAGTAAACATAGCAGTCACTGAAATGTATTAATTAAATAATAATGTAACTTTAAGTCTACATGCCAACTTACAAACAAACTTTCTCCTGAGTGATAGGATGAGTGACGTGTTTTCCCGGAGGTATTGGCATATTGCAGAATGTATTTGAGCAACTAAACTTTGTTTCAAGCTTGTCCGTCATCGATGTTTCGCCTTCTCCGCAACTGAAAAAAAAACTATCCAGTGAAAAAAATAGAAAAAACTTACTCTGTTCCATGTTTTTCGGCAGCTTTCTTTAAATTTATTTTTCTTCTAGTTTCCATGATCGATGTTCGGTCTTTTCCTGTTGTTCTATAATAATACGAATAGCAAGTACTGAAATATAGGCATCGATTATACAGAGATATATTGTTAAGCTTACTTGCAAATCTTCTCCTTAGTTACAGGATGAGGCTTATGTTTTCTCGTAAATAGAGTTCGCTTACAGAATGTATTGGCGCAACTAGAAATAAACGGCTATCAATTTTTCTAAAAGTCTTCTCAATAAAATTACTTTGTTTCGAGTTTTTCTCTTCTTCTACACGTTCGGATCACTTCTCGGTCTCTTCCATTTCTTTTATAATAATCATAGCAGGAACTGGAATTTAGATATAAACTACGCATGAAATTATAAACATACCTGCAAATCTTCTCCTTAGTGATAGGATGACACCTTATGTTTTGCTGATAGTGAGAAAGTCCTTCCTTGTTGCAGAAGCTGTTCGCGCATCTGAAAATAGTTGTTCAGGTTCAAATTCACAGGACTCATCTCACTTTTGATTTTCATACAAGTTGCATCTGCATCCTATTTTATGTGATGGGACACCCTTGTTGTGTGATCCTTGACTTTTCATAAAGCATGTGCTGAAAATTAAGAAGATATTCCCTGAACAATTAGTCACTCATCCTACCTGAAACTACTTGGATTATTCATTGGATTCAGCGGGGAGCTATCATTATTCAGTTCTCCGCCAGGATCTTCCGTTATTAGTGATTCAGTAGAAATATCTGAATGGTTTTCTTGTAATGTAATGTTCACATTGTCGTTAGGAGAATGTGCGAAAACGATACCATCTCGCGGTTGCTCATAACAATTTGGTACATGGCAGCTGCGATTGTCTGTTAAAGTTATTGAAAGTTGAGCACGCAGTACAAAAGAAACATACCTTCATAAACCACTTGAGTATCTAGATCTTCTGAAGACGGGATGCCCGAATCTGCTTTCAATGTGGTCCCTGCTGAACTTTCAGAAGAATAGATGATCGGAACATCCTCCTGTGGTGGCTCATAGCAATGCAACGTGTCAGAAGTGTTACTTGTGAACTGAGGCACGAATTCTTGACTCCAATCGGTTTCACTGTTATAGCTGCTCGGTTGTGAACAATCTAGTTCTTGGTCATGGGTATATTGATTCCTCTCTTGATTTTCATTATTACATCCTAACGGTTCATAGAAATCTGGTTGATTATAAACATTAGAGGTGGTGTATTCCTCTATACCATTGGTGAATTCCCCATCTTTCTCCTCTGCTTCACAGTTTTCTTCCTCGATGACTCCCTCCTCAATTGTAGTAACAGGATGAGTGGTATTTGTGCAACTGAACAGAAAAGTTAATCAAGTGTGTAGAACCGTTTCAAGAATATTACTTTCTTTGATGTTTTTTGGCCTCCTTCTTTAAATCCATTCTTCCCTTAGTTTCCATAATCGGTGTTCGGACTTTTCCTTTTTTTCTATAATACCGATGGTTTTTTTGTAATTTAGTTTTTCCACTGTCGTTGGGAAAATATTCAGAAAGGATATCGCCCCATTCGTGCTTCGGCGGCGATGGCTGATAACATTTTGGTACATGGCAGCAGCCTGATAAAGATAATGTAAGTTGAGCACTCAGTACAAAATAAAGTTACCTTCATAAACTAAATGTATAACAGGTTTCTCTGAAGACGGGATGTTTGAAACTGGTTCCAATTTGGTTTCTGCTGATCGTTCAGAAGAATAAATAATCGGAACATTATCTTGTGGTGGCTCATAACAATTTGGCACAGGACAGGAGCGGATATCTGATAAAGTGAATGTACATTGAGCACTCAGTACAAAAATAAGCCTACTTTCATAAACTGCTTGGGTATCGGGATCCTCTGATGACGGGATGCTTGAAACTGTTTCCAATGTGGTCCCTGCTAAGCTTTCAGAAGAAAAAATGATCGGAACATCCTCCTGTGGTGACTCATAATCATGCAACGTGTCAGACGTGTTAAACTGAGCTGATTCCTGATGATCATATAGAGGCACAAATTCTTGATTCCAATCGGTTTCGCTGTTATAACTGCCCCGTTGATAGCAATCGAGTTCCTGCTCACAGCTATATTGGTTTTCTTGAGAATTGTGTATTTCTTTGGTTTCATTGTTGTATCCTAACTGGTGATCGAAATCGGTAGTGTCCCCGTCTGCATCATTGGAAGATTCTTCATCTTCATCTTCTTCCTCCTTGTCCGAATCTGCTTCACTATCTTCTTCCTCGATGACTCCCTCCTCAGTTGTCCCTGTCAACTGAGGGGCACAATATATGTTCCATAAGTGTTGAACAGCAGAGGGTATGTCCGAGAAAATCTTCTGAGATTTTAATTCTCGCTTTTTTTCAGAGTCCACAGCAAGCTCTTCATTATTTTCAACTGGAAACATTCCCTCAATTTCAAGAATTGGAGGAGTTTCTATATCTCGATGATCATTGGAAGGACCTCCGTGGAATCTGTTCATCTGGGGGCCGGACTCATGATTTTCAGCCGGAAATATCCCGACAATTTCAAGGATTGGAGGAGATTCTATGTCTCGATGAAAATTGAAAAAATCTACATCTGCTCCGTTGAATCTATGGGGACTGCAGGAAACTTCATCAGACAAGTCATCAATAAAGTCAGGATGATCAAAAAAGTCCTCTGATATCCGCGCTTCTGGGAAGATTTTAGATAAATCCTTGATAAAAGAGGGTAGGAAATCGGAACAGGTTTCAAATGGAATAGTCTCATGCTCAGTCCAAGTGTACAACCGGTATTCCGGAAATGTATCCATGTTATTCCAGATAACGGATTCCGATGTCAATGGCGGGAATATTTCATCAATGGCTTTTTGTAATAAAAACTCTTTGCTTGATTTTTCCAAATCCTCAAGAATGGTAAGACACTGCTCTTTTTCTTGGTGCACAGTTTCAAAAAATGTGGTCAAGTCCTCAAGTCCTATTTCAGGTAAGTCTTCAGACAGTGACTCAGTTCTGTAACAAAATGAAACTTTTCAATTTTCAAAACATATGTACTTACAGTGTCGCTGTTTCCTCTAAGTCGACAACTCGATTATACTCTTTTTCCAAGTATTTCTTGTAGCAGTCACTGCATACCGGCTTTCCTGTTGTAGGCAAATGAAATAAGGCTGCCTTTGGTCGTAGCAAAGAATAGCATGACGGGTCGTTGCATCTGGAATCGCTTATTATAAGGTGCAAATTGCTTTTATAAAAACTTTACATTTTTTGTACAGGATTATTTTCTAAGGCACTTTGAGTAGTGCCTTCTGTGTCAGACCTTGGAACCAGATTCTCTGAGCATACAGGATGATCTTCGGAATTTGCGAATTCCTCAGGTTCATTCACGTCCTCTTCGGTTTCGTAGTTTGTTATCATGTTGGTTTCATCCTCGATCTCATCTACAGTAGATTCTTCAGAAGTTGAAGAATCATCTGATTCCGTATCATCATTTTCAGAATCCCAGTCGTTTATACTTTCTTCAGAATCAGAAGTGTCAGATGAGGACCACTCTGGTTTAGGTTTTGGCTTCAAACAGCTTCTCGTTGTCCCTTTTGAATTTTGTAACTTTTGAGTTGTTTCAGTGCGTGACCTGTTTTGCTCCTCCATCTTCTTCATCTTTATTTCAGCAAAATCTTCCTTTTTATACAAACCTCTAGTCGAAGTCTTTATTATTTCTCGGTGTTTTCCATGTCTTTTGTAATAGGAATAGCATGTTCTGAAACTCAGACAATAGTAAAAAATATTTGTTTTATCCTCACATGCAAATTTTCTCCTTTGTAACAGGATGAGGAACAAATCTTTTCGTAAGTAGTGGTTTCTTGCAGAATGTGTTGGCGCAACTGAACAAAAAATTAATCGATTGTATCGAAACGCTTTAAGTATCTCACTTTGTCTCTTTTTTTATTTTTCTATAAGTTATGATCACTTCTCGGTCTTTTCCATTTCTTTTATAATAAGAAAAGCAGGCACTGAAACTGAGTTATCAATTATGGACAAGCCTTTGAGCTTACTGGCAAATTTTTTTCTTAGTCACAGGATGAGTTTTTGAGTTTTTTGGATAGAGTTGTTGCTTGCAGAGTGTGTTGGCACAATTCCCATAAGCATTACGTTGCGGGCTGTAAGACCATTTCATTTTCCTCTAAAACTTTCTCTTTTTCTTCAACTCACAACTTCTTCACATTTCCATCTACCAGTTCTCGATCACGTCCATGCTTTCTATAGTAATGGTAGCACTTACTGAAACTTAATTCTCAGTTAAAAACATAGCTAATTTATAGTTATGATTATATAAATAAAACAAAACTGACATGCAAATCCGCTCTTCAGTGGCAGGGTGAGCCACGTGTTTTCCCGGGAGAAGTAATATCTTACAGAAGGTGTTGCCGCAGCTGAACGAATAATTGGGAAACGAAAATGTCACGAAACTTACTGTGTTTCATGCTCTTTTCTTCGTCTCCTTGTTTGGGCTGCCTCTCGGTCTCTTCCATTTCTTTCATAATAATCATAGCAGGCACTGAAATTTTGTTATTAATTACGGATGAGCCTTAAAGCTTACTGGCAAATTATCGTCTTAGTCACAGGATGAGATCTTGAGTGTTTTGGATGGAATGGTTGCTTGCATGATGTGTTGGCACAACTGAACAAAAAATCAATTATATGTATCGAAACTCATTAAATATCTCACTTTGCCTTTTGTAGTTCTTTTTTTCTTCTTGTTATCATCATTTCTTTTAATTCATGTTGTCCTCTTCTTTTCTTTATTGTGGTCATTTCTCGGTCTTTCCCATTGTTATAATAAAAGTAATAACAGGCACTGAAAATTAGTTTTTGACTACGAATGAAATTCGTAGTTTGCTTCAGGTTTCTTTACAACGTTCTATCTATGACAGTCAACTTACCAGCAAACTTTTTCCTTAGTTGCTGGATGTCGTAGGAAATAGGATCCAGGGAGCTTTAGTTGTTGGCAAGCTGTGTTGGCACATCTGAAAACGTTGATAAACTTTGAATTTCAAAAAATCGTTCTCACTTAATCAGTTCCTTTTCTTTTTCAAGTGGCATATCTGAAAATCTGAAAACATTGAGTTGATTGTAGGGATTATCGAAAAAATGAAAGTATGATTTACTGTAGCTTTGATGCTCAGATTGAGATTACAGATATATTAAAGACAGTCAGTGGTTAAGGTATCAAGAATTTATTCAGTTTCAGGTAATTAAAGATTGAAAGTTGCTCAGTTATTAAACTGGGTCACTATGTTGCAATTGTAGCATGTCGTCTTCTTGTTTCCTGAAAATCATAATTCACTAAATTTTAGATAATAAACTCAACATACATCAATATTCAAACCTGCCGATCCCTGCCTCTCTCAGAAGACAAGTGTTGAATACCCACCCGTAAAAGTTTCAATTTGTGAAAAAAGTGTCATAAATTTTTGATAACCCAGTTGATTGCGAAGAAGTGCGAGAATTTCTTTCTTTTTCTACGCCTGTAAAGACCAAGGCCTATAAACTTCACGGGTACCAAAAAAAGACAAATGTCCAGTTCTCGTTTCCTTATCAATGATTGTCTTATCTCTCAAGATATTGCAAACCGTTTTTTTCGTTCTCACGGGAGAAGAAAAATGTTCGGTTAGTCATACACAATGGTCTTTGATCATGCTCGGATATTTATTGTGTGGAAACAATCTTTAAAGACATAAAACTTAGGGTATATGCCAGAGAGCCAAGCTGAAGTTCTGAAAAAAATTGGTTTTAGTTAAAAAATAGAAATCAACTTACAAGACTTTCTTCCTATTTGAAATCCATTTCAGATGAATCAGACTCGCAATCTGATTCTGAAGATATGGACGTCTTATCCGATCCACTTTCATGTTCATCACGCTTGCTGTAAAACCAACTTTGCTGAATTTTCTACGTTTGCTCTAACTTACAATTTCTTCACTTTTCCTGCTATCACTTCTCGATCACGTCCATGTCTTTTAAAATAGGCATGGCAATTACTGAAACTTAATTGCCAGTTAAAAACATAGCTAATTTATAGTTATCATCATTATGAAAAACTGACCTGCAAATTCGCTCTTTAGTGACAGTATGAGCCGCGTGTTTTCCCGGAAGTAATAATACCTTGCAAAATGTATTGGCGCAGCTGAACGAATAATTGGAAAAAGAAAATGACAAAAAACTCACTGAGTTTCATGCTCTTTTCTTCGTCTATTTATAGTGGCAGCCTCTCGGTCTCTTCTATTTCTTTTGTAGTAAGAATAACATGCTCTAAAGTTTAGATAACAATCAGGAAAAGAGAACATCCTCAAGCTTACGTGCAAATCTTCTTTTTTGTAACAGGATGAGTAATAATCCTATGCGGAAGTAGAGTTCGCTCACAGAATTCATTAGCGCAACTGAAAAAATATTAAGTTCAGTGAAAAACTTAAAATAATTCACTTTGTTTCATGTTTTTCTCTTCTTCCATAGGTTGGGATCACTTCTCGATCTTTTCCTTTTCTTTTGTAGTAATCGTAACATGTTCTGAAATTCAGATATTAATAAAAAAGGAATATTCTCCTGCATACGTGCAAATCCTCTCCTTAGTGACAGGATGAGTCCTTATGTTCTGCTGATAGTGAGAAAGTTCTTCCTTGTTGCAGAAGCTGTTCGCGCATCTAAAAAATTGTTAAGCTTCATCAAATATACCAACTTATCTTACTTTTGATCTTCAAACAACTTTCTTTTACGTCCTTTTTTATATGACGATTCCTGGATAGTCTCACTTTGTGGTTCTTGAATTTCTGAGTTTCTGAAAATAATATTAATGAATATTTCTAATTGTTTAGCTTACTTGTCGTTCTATGTTTCTTCCTGACGTTGCTCTGATAGGAAAGCAATACTCTCGTCTTGACATCTTATAATAGGATTTTCAGTGGGTGATTTTTCCAATGAGGAAGAGATACTGGGCACTGGCTCCAGTGTAGTATACGTAATGGTAACTGCCGAATTTTCAGAAAAATCCACTTCGGTGCTGTTGAAGTATATCTCCGGCTGGTATGATGGAATTTGATAGGCATCATTATTGCACAAAACGCTCTGTGTTTCTTCCTGTCGTTGCTCTGGTAGGAAAGCAATACTCTCGTCTTGACAACTAATAATAAGATTTTCAGTGGGTGATTTTTCCAATGAGCAAGCGAAGCTAGACACTGGCTCCAGTGTAGTATACGTAATGGTAACTGCCGAATTTTCAGAAGAGTCTATAGGCAAACCGTAATCATAGTGAGGTTGGTTGGTATTAAAAATGTCATAACTGCTGTTGAAGTGCATTTCGTGGTGATATGAATCATGTTGGGCCATGTAATTGTTTTGGATACTGGTTAGTTCTTGATATTGTTTTGGAGGGATGAGATTTGGATCGTGGTCACAGTTGTATTCCTGTGCGTCTTGGAGTTGTAGACTCGGATAGATATCAGACAAATTCCATTGAATTCCATGATTGTTATCTACTGGTTGAACGTGGCCGGAATAATCAGTATTTATAGGATTTGGGATAGTCGTTGGACACGGTGAAGACATATTTGAAAAGGTGTTTGATTCACATTCTTGACTGGAACTAATACAGGAAACGTTTTGCTCTGTTTCTTGTCGACCATCAACTTGTTCTTCATCAATATCACCTTGCAATGTGTCTTCATGACTATTATCCGTATTCGGCACACTGCCCGACTGTTGTTGGCCGGATGTGTTGGCGGAACTGAGCGAAGAATAAATTGAAAACATATAATATAAGTTTCAGGCATCTTACGTTGTTTCGTGTTTTTCTCTTCTTCTATAAATTATGATCGGTTCTCGGTATCTTCCATAATTTTTATATTGATAATAGCAACTCCTAAAACTGAACTGTCATTAAAAATAAGATATTCTCAAACTGACTTGCAAAGTTTCTTTTTAGTGACAGGATGGAGCCTGATGTTTTTCGGAACTAGCAGCTTTTGACAGAATGTGTTGGCGCAACTGAAAAGAAAAGAAATTGAAAAAAGAAAATGTCAAGAAACTCACTTTTCTTCATCTTTTTCTCCTTTTCTTGTTGTTGTTAATCCTCGATCTTTCCCATTTCTTTTGTAATATATATAACAGGTGCTCAAATACAGTTTTTGTCAATGATTAAAGGTTTACGCTTACTGGCAAATGCTTTTTTGTGTCACAGGATGTCGGGCGTTCTTTTTTGGGAGCAGTGGTTTTTTACAATATACATTGGCGCAACTGAAAACAAAAAAACTATCAATATTTTGAGAATATTCCAAATAAAATTACTTTGTTTCATGTATTTCTCTTCTTTTCTTCGTTACGATCACTTCTCGATCTTTTCCTTCTCTTTTGTAATAAGTGTAGCATGTACTGAAACTTAAATAACATTAAGGAAAAAATATCCTCAAGCTTACTTGCAAATCCTCTCTTTAGTGACAGGATGAGTCCTGAATCTCCCCTTAAATAGGGTTACCTTGCAGGCTGTGTTGGCGCATCTAAAAAAGTTGCCAAGCTTCTTAATATACACAAACTCATCTTACTTTTGACCTTCCTGGATTGTCCCACTTTGTGGTTTTTGAGTTTCTGAGTTCCTGAAAATAGCATTAATGAATATTTCTAATTGTTTAGCTTACTTGTCGCTCTGCGTTTCCATCTGTTTCTCCTCTGCTGGATGAGCAATACTCTCTTCTTGACATCTAATAATAGGATTTTCAGTGGTTGATTTTTCCAATGAGCAAGCGATGCTCGACGCTGGCTCCGGTGTGGTATTCGTGATTGTTTCTTCAGAATTTTCAGAAAAATCAACCGCCAAAGCGTAATTCGGCTGAGGTAGGCAGCTATTAGAAATGTCATTACTGCTGTTGAAATTCATTTCATGGTGATATGTCTCTCGTTGATCCATATAATTGATTCCGGAACTGGTTAGTTCCTGATAATGGTTTAGAGGGATGGGATTTGGATTGTGGTCACAATTGTATTCCTGTGAGTCTTGGAGTTGTTGACTCGGATAGATATCAGACAAATTCCATTGAATTCCATGATTGAGATCTACTGGTTGAACGTGGTCGGATCCATCATAAGTTTTAGTATTTGGGATAGTCGCTGGACACGCTGAAGACACATCTTGTGTGTTCGGCACACTAGCGAACTCTTGTTGGCAAGGTGTGTTGGGGCAACTGAACGAAATAGAAATTGGATAAATAACATTTTAAGGACCTTACTTTGTTCCATGCGTTTTTCTTTTTCTTAGTTGCAATGTTGTAAATCTTCGTTCTTTTCCAGTTTTTTTATAATAATTGTGACAGGTCCTGAAATTCAGCTTTTGTCAATTGTTAAAGGTCTACGCTAACTGGCAAATTCTTTTTTGTGTCACTGGATGTATGGCGCTTCTTTTGGGTAATAGTGGTTGTTTACAAAATCCATTGGCGCAACTGAAAATAAAAGAACTGTCAATATTTCGAGAATCTTTTAAATGAAATTACTTTGTTTCGTGTTTCTCTCTTCTTCTCACTGTTTTGATCACTTCTCGGTCTCTTCCGTTTCTTTTGTAATGTATGTAGCATGTACTGGAATTTAGATAAGAGTAAGGAATAAAATATATATATATATGCTCAAGCTTACTTGCAAATCCTCTCTTTAGTGACAGGATGAGGCCTGAATCTTCTTTTAAGTAGGGTCACCTTGCAGGCTGTGTTGGCGCATCTAAAAAAAGTTGGGAAGCTTCATCACATATACAAACTCATCTTACTTTTGACCTTCCTGGATAGTGTCACTTTGTGGTTCTTGAGTTTTTGAGCTCCTGAAAATCAAATTGATGAACAAATCTAATTGTATGACTTACTTGTCGCTCTGCGTGTCCTTCTGTTGCTCTTCTGCTGGGTGAGCAATACTCTCTTCTTGGCAACTTATACCAAGATTTTCTATGGTTAGTTTTTCAAATGAACAAGTCATGCTAGACGCTGATTCTAGAGCACTGGTCCACGCACCAAAATCTGACTTTTGTTTGGAGCACTCAACATTTTGAGTGGGCTTTATTATTGGGACATGTTCCAACGTAAGCACTGTTATCAGCTCAGTGGGTGATTGCAGCTGTAAATATGGCACTGGACTGTCGACACATGGATCAGGAGCTGTAGGCGTCTCGACCAGTCTTGGAGTACTTAGACCTCTTGAGTCGTGCAGAGAGGTATAGAAACTCGAAAACCCGGGATCACTACCCTGGATTCGAGTTGCCGGCTGATACTGAACTGATTCTTGATTAAGATTGTAGAACATCGTCTTTGATCGATGAGAAAAATTGAAAGAGTCCTCCGAATCACAACCGAATTGAATAGATCTGGGAGGCAGGTATGGCGAGCCTATCGGGATTATCGTGATTGGTATTGAAATCGGGCTACTGCTTCTGAAAATTTGGTCAAAATATGAATTATTTTACGGGCGGACTAATAAAAGGATCATTGTTCAGAAGTTGGGCTGTGACCAAAGATAAATACATGGAGAGAAATAATTGAAGGTAGTACGAAATGAAGAAAAAAGTTCAATATAAATCTAAAAAGATCAGTGAGACACAAAATGTCCTTCACACTTTTTCGCTATCTGTTCCGGCGATCAGCAAGTTCCGATTTCTTGCGCAGAGGGAGGTGGGGACTTTTTCTCTTTTTCTCAGTTTGAATTTATGATTTTTGAGACTTATTTCTGCAGTAACCCTAAATCAACGCTTATGCGTACAGTAACCTACTTTAATTTCTAACAACTTTTATTGATAGTCTTTACTGGTTGTTACAGTAATCTGAAGTACTCGGATCCTTGAACTGATTTTTATTAATACAGTAACCAAATAATGGTAATTGTAATAATGGTAATTGAATTAGGACAATTGAAAAAAAAATTTTGAGAAAAAATTGGAACAAGCGAACAGTTTAAAGTCACTGTCCTCCAAAATGAAACGTTTTCTGCAAGGAGAGAAAAGACTCCCTAACGGAACCCTGTCACTCATCAATCACGTCTTCTCCCGTCTTGGTTTTCAAAAGATCGTCACAAACCATCGTCTATAAATTACATGGGGGTGGCGATTTGAATGAAATGATACGAGAATAGAAGAAAAATGATAAAAGGTAACTTGCCTCAACAATTTCATTTTCTTATTGTGTGATTCCTGGATCTTCCCGAAGACTAGTCGTGAATAGTCACCCCGTTAAAGTATCAATTTACAAAAAAATGTCATAAATTTTATCAACCCAGTTTATCACGAAGAAGTGCGAGAATTTCTTCAGTTTTCTATGCCTATAAATCTTACGCATACCAAAAAAAGGCAAATGTCCAGTTCTCGTTTCGTTATCAATCTCACGAAAAGATATCGAAAACCGTTTTTTGTTCTCACGGAAAAAGAAAATTGTTCGGTTAGTCACACAGAACGGTCTTTGATCATGTTCGGATATTTATTGTATGAAAGCAATCTTTAAAGACATAAAACTTAGGGTATATGATGCCAGAGAGCCAAGCGGAAGTTCTGAAAAAAAGTAATTGGTTTTTCGTTTGATAATAGAAATAAACTTACAAGACTTTTTTCCTATTCGCAATCCGTTTCAGATGAATCATACTCGCAATCTGATTCTGAAGACTCATCTAATGAAGAATCGTCAGAAGATATGGACGTCGTATCCGATTCACTTTCATATCTATCACGGTCTCTATAAAACCAAATTTTCTGAATTTTCTATGTTTGCTCTAACTTACAATTTCTTCACTTTTTCTGCTACCAATTCTCGATCATGTCCATTTCTTTTATAGTAGTGATAGCAATTACTGAAACTTAATCGTCATTTATATCATAGAAGTAATTAAAAACTGACTCGCAAATCCGCTCGTTAGTGACAGGGTGAGCCACGCTTCTTTTAGGAAGTAGGAATTGCTTGCAGAATTTGTTGGCACAACTGAACTAAAAGTTGGGAGAAGAAAATGCCAAGAAACTCACTGTGTTTCATGTTTTTCTTTTTTTCTCCTTGTTTTGATCACTTCTCGGTCTTTTCCATTTCTTTTATAGTAGTGATAGCAATTACTGAAACTTAATCGTCTTTTATATCATAGAAGTAATAAAAACTGACATGCAAATCCGTTCTTTAGTGACAGGGTGAGCCACGTGTCTTCCCGGAAGTAGTAAGCGCTTGCAAAATGTATTGGCGCAGCTGAACGAATAATTGGAAAAAGAAAATGACAAAAAACTCACTGAGTTTCATGCTCTTTTCTTCGTCTTATTATTTGGGCAGCCTCTCGGTCTCTTCCATTTCTTTTGTAGTAATTATAACATTTTCTGAAGTTCAGATAACAGCAAGGAAAAAATATTCTCAAGCTTACGTGCAAATCTTCTCTTTAGTTACAGGATGAACACCAGTTTTTCGCGGAACTAGAGCTTGCTTACAGAATATATTGGCGCAGCTGAAAAAAAAAGAAGTTCGGTGAGAAACATCAAATAATTCACTTTGTTTCATATTTCTCTCTTCTTCTCACTGTTCTGATCACTTCTCGGTATCTTCCATTTTTTTGTAGTAATTATAACATGTTCTGAAGTTCAGATAACAAATAAATATATAAAAAAATATCCTCAAACTTACGTGCAAATCTTCTCTTTAGTTACAGGATGAACACTAGTTTTTCGCGGAACTAGAGCTTGCTTACAGAATATATTGGCGCAGCTGAAAAAAAAAGAAGTTCGGTGAGAAACATCAAATAATTCACTTTGTTTCATGTTCCTCTCTTCTTCTATAAGTTCTGATCACTTCTCGGTCTCTTCCATTTCTTTTGTAGTAATTATAACATGTTCTGAAGTTCAGATAACAGCAAGGAAAAAAATATCCTCAAACTTACGTGCAAATCTTCTCTTTAGTGACAGCATGAACACTAATGTTTCGTGAAATAGTTCGTTTACAGTTGGCGCAACTGAAAACAATTTTTCGAGTTCAGTGAAAAACAACAAAACATTTACTTTGTTTCGTGTTTTTCTCGTCTTCTTTTTGTTACAATCGCTTCTCGGTCTTTTCCTTCTCTTTTGTAATACGTATAGCAAGTACTGAAATCTACTTATCAATTATTAGCGATATGTATTGTTAAGCTTACTAGCAAATCTTCGTCTTAGTCACAGGATGAGTTCTTGAGTTTTTTGGAAGAAATATTTTTTTGCAGAATGTGTTGGCGCATCTGTAAATGCCAATAAACTTTACATACTTTTCTTGCCCTTACTTTTCCTTCTCGGGTGATATTTTTTTGTTCTCCTCCTCATCGGGCTGTTTTTGGATGCTCTCATTTTGGAAACCACAAGCTTCAATAGGGCAAGAACTGGAAATATGGTAGATTTTTTAAGAACGGATCGAAATGTTCAGCTTACTTGTCATCCTTCTCTGGCAGATCCAAAAAATTATCATCGTTCAGTTCTTCACAGTTATCAACAAAATGCTCTGAGTCCTCTCTCACAAATGAAGAAGAGATGCTGGGCACTGGCTCCAATGTTGTGTACGAAACGGTTTCTGGAGAATTTTCAGCAGCGTCTATGGGCAAAGCGTAATTATGCTGAAGTTGGTAGGTATTGGAAGTGTCATAACTGCTGTTGAAATGCATTGCATGGTGATTTGGATCATGGTCAGAATTGTATTCTTGTGAATCCTTGAGTTGTTGACTCGGATAGATATCAAACAAATGCCATTGAGTTCCATAGATATGATTCGTTGGTTGAATGTGATTTGAATAATCAGAAGTTATATTATTCGGGACGGTCGTTGGACCCAATGAAGACACATTTGACAAGCTTTTTGATTCACATTCTTGGCTGGAACTGGCACAGGTAGTGTTCTGCTCCGTTTCTTGTCGACCATAAACTTGTTCTTCATTATTATCACCTTGCAATGTATCCTCCTGACTGTTTTCCGTGTTCGCAACACTGCCAAACATCTTCTCTTTTTGTCTTTTGTTCTTATAGTACTTCATTAAACATCTCCTGTAATTAAAAACTGTAATATAAAATTCTTATCAAAAACAACTCACCGGCATGTCAGCTCTCCTGTTTCCGGATGGGAACGCAACTTGTTTTTTTGTTGGCCGGCAAATACCTTGGGCTTTCTTTTTTGAGATTTGTGGCATGTGGTGCATCTGAAATTATCAACAATTATTAGTTGACTAGAAAGTTTTATTAACACACTTTTTACTCCGACTTGCAGTGACTCCTTTAGGAGTTTGTTCTTCGCTCTCATTATATTCCTTGCCTTCATCAAATTCTTCCATTATTTCTTGACCTACTGGCTCCTCAGATTGCGGAGCAAATCGGACTATTTTATAGCAATCGCTGAAAGTTATTAGTTTTTCCTAGATTTTGATTCTGAAACTCACTGGCATAGCTTTTTCCGAACTCCTGATTTAACAAACATTATAGGTTTCCGCCATATAGGTTCCAAGCATTTTTCGCATCTTTAAGTACATTTATGTTTATGATAAATAGGCAGAGACTCACGTTTCTTTCGGAGGTTCTTGTCTTGGATTTTCATGTGTGATCTGGGTTATGTGAGTGGGTTCTTCAAGTGTTAATTGCACTGGACACTCTTCTACAGTGTCTTCCAAGAAGTTTGGACTAGCCTGGTCGTCAGAGGATTCAGTTTCCATTGAATCATCCTCCAAGTCTAATACTGCTGCAGAATTGTTTTCCACTATTCTAAGAATTAGCTGAAATTTATAAGTTTATACAAAACCAACTCACTTTTCATTCACTGGTCCTCGTTCTGCCGCAATTACTCTCTCGTACTCACTTTTCAAGTATAACTTGTAGCAGGCACTGAAAAAAAGGTAACTCGAAATAATTTAGATGTGAATAGACTGACTTACCAGCACACCAACATTCCGGTAGAAGGCAAGTGAAATGCATTCGAGTCGTGTGTAAGAAGAGAACGGCACGACGGGATAGAGCAGCTGAAACGATTTATTGGAAAGCCTGATTAGGGGTTTGGACTCACAAAGCCTGGGTTACTGTAGAATCAAGTTCTAGTGTACTTTCCATTTAATGGATACTGTAGTTCACGAACTATTGTAGTTTGCTTCAATTATTTGTCACATGTAACGGTAGCCTAAGATTCACAAAAAGAGACAAAAAGAACGATTGCAATGAAACCGACACTATCTTCTTTTAGATGACCTTGCCTGCAATACGATTTTCTGCACTTTTTAGCCAGACGGGTGGGCTTTTGAAGGGTACACTGATAAGTAAGTGGGCTTTGACCATAGATTAGGAGAAATATAACTTAAACTAAATATAATGGATTTATTCGAAAATAATCAAATAAATCAGACAGGTTACGCTGGACTGTCGAAACATGGATTAGGAGTTGTAGGCGTTACCAGTCTCGAAGTACTCAAACTGAAATAGGAACCATGGCGTTTTGGTTGTAGTCGGATGTGTTAGCACATCTGAAAATATTAGTCAACTTTACATTTAAAAGAATCTTGTTCACTTAATCAGTTCCTCTGCCTCTTTCAGAAGCCTAGTGGTGAATAGCCTCCCGTAAAAGTTTCCATTTGTGAAAAAAATGTCATAAATTTTATCAACCCAGTTTATTGCGAAGAAGTGCGAGAATTTCTTTAGTTTTCTAGGCCTATAAATTTCACGGGTAACAAAAAAAGACAAATGTCCAGTTCTCGTTTCCTTATCAATGGTCTTATTTCTCACGAGATTGCAAACCGTTTTTTTTTGTTCTCACGGGAAAAAAATTGTTCGGTTAGTCGTTCATAACGGTCTTTGATAATATTTGGATATTTATTGTGTAGAAGCAATCTTTAAAGACATAAAACTTATGATATATGATGCCAGAGAGCCAAGCTGAAAGTCTGAAAAAAGTTATTGGTTTTTCGTTTAATAATATAAATCAACTTGCAACTTCTTCACTTTTACCACGGTCGATCGTGTCCATATGTTTTATAATAGTAACAGCAGTTACTGAAACTTAATTGTAGTTATAATTATAAAAGTATTAGAAAACTAACTCGCAAATCCTCTCTTTCGTGACAGGGTGAGCCACGTGTCTTCCCGGAAGTAGTAAGCGCTTGCAAAATGTGTTGGCGCAACTGAACAAAAATTGGAAAAAGAAAATGTCAAGAATCTCACTGAGTTTCATAATCTTTTCTTCTTGTATGAGTTTGGATCACTTCTCGGTCTCTTCCATTTCTTTTATAATATGAATAGCAGCCACTTAAATTCAGTTGTCAATTACAAATGAGCCATGAAGCTTACTAGCAAATCTTCTCCTTTGTAGCAGGATGAGATATTAAGTCTGTTCGATAGCACGGTTTCTTGCAGATCGTGTTGGCACATCTGAACAAAAAATTAATCAAAAATGTATCGAAACGTCTCAAATATCTCACTTTATCTCACGCTGCTCTTTTCTTCCTATTGTTATAATAACTTCTCGATCTATTCCATTTCTTTTGTAGTAAGCATAACATGTTCTAAAATTTAGATAATAATAAGAAAAAAGAAATATCACCAAGCTTACTTGCAAATCTTTTTCTTAGTGATAGGATGATACATAATGTTTCGCGGAAAAAGTGTTCCCCTGCAGAAGCTGTTGGCGCATCTGAAAAAAGTTGTTCAGCTTCATCACATATACCAACTCATCTTACTTTTGACCTTTCTGGATAGTCTCACTTTGCGGTTCTTGAGTTTCTGAGGTCCTGAATATAATATTACTAAACTTATCTAACTGTCTAGCTTACCTGTGGCTCTGCATTTCTTCCTGTCGCTGCTCTGATGGGGGAGTAATACACTCTTCTTGGCAGCTAAGACCAGGATTTTCTGTGGTTGATTTTTCTAATGTAGACGCTGATGCTAGAGCACCGGTCCACGCACCAGAATTTGAGCTCTGCTTGGAGTGCTCAAAATTTGGAATGGGCTCTATTATTGGGACATGTTCCGACGTATGCACTGTTATGAGCTTGTTGGTTAGATCTTCAGTTTGATGATTCTGTTTCTTGCTGTAAAACCTATTCGTTTAAATTTTCTTTTTTCCCTTCCACTTACACTTTTGCCCCTACAGTATCTCCGGTCCCTCCAGTTATTTCATAGTAGGCATTGCAAGCACTGAAACTTATTTATTGGATAATAATGCAAGTTTACATGCCAACTTACACACAAATTTTCTCCTTAGTGATAGGATGAGTGGCGGGTTTTCCTAGAGGTAGTGGTAGGTTGCAGAATGTATTTGAGCAACTGCATAAAAAAATGAATAGAGTAACTAAACCGTTCCAAGAATCTTACTTTGTTTCAAGCTTTTCGACCCTTCTCTTTGCATCTATTTTTCTCCTCATTAAAGACACTTCTCGGTCTTTACCGTTTCTTTTGTAATACCAACAGCAATCACTGAAGTATAGTAATGACTTACAGATATATCGGTAGTTAGGCTTACTTGCAAACCTTCTCTTCAGTGACAGGGTGAACATTAAACTTTCCCGGAGATAGAATTCGCCTACAGAGCGTATTGGCGCAATGAAAATAAACATTCTTTTGTGAGGAGTTTTGGACAATCCTGTTTTGTAATTCTTGACTTTTTGTGGAGCACAAGCTAAAAACAATTTTTTAGGTAACTAGAACTAATTGAAATATCCCTCAGCCTACTTTGGTGCCTTTTGTAGGGAGCTCGGATTATAACAATTTGGTTCATGGCCGCTGCGAATGCCTGAAAAACTTGAAGGTAAGTTGAGCACTCTTCACAATATAAGCCTACTTTCATAAACAACTTCAATATCGGGATCATCTGTTGTCGGGAACGGTTTCTGGGATGGCGGCCAGTAGGAAACTTGTTGAGAATTTGTCTCAGGTGTATACCCAAACAAGGGGTGTTTCATTATTGGAGACATTGGTCTCAGGAAAGGCCCTGAGTACCCGGGGTACCCAGGTAACACGGGGTACGGTGGATGGAAAATTTGCTGTGGCGCTGCTTCCACACTTTCGTTGTGAAGGTTACGGTAACAAACGCTGCAAAGGAAAAAACCAAGAAAATATCGATTTTGGGAAAACACTCACGCCGGAGGTATTGGGGGATCTATCAATGGAATCAACAGTGGGGCGTCCACACTTGGGTTCTGAGTCGGAGGTGATTCCAGTTGTAAATATGGCACTGGACTTTCGACACATGGATTAGGAGGAGCTATAGGTGTCTCGACCAGTCTCGGAGTTGTTAAACCCCTTGAATTGTACAGTGAGGAATAGAAACTTGAAAACTCGGCCATTTTTTTGCAGAATTTTGCGATCTGAAAATGAAATTTTGGAGAAAAAAAGTTCAATGTAAATTAAAAAGTTCAGTGAGACACCAAATATCCTTCACACTGTTCCGCTATCTGTTCCGGCGATCACCAAGTTCCGATTTCTTGCGAAAAGGGAGGTGGAGACTATTTTCTTATTCTCGGTTTGAAATTATGATTTTTGAGACATATTACTACAGTAATCTTGAATTGAGGCCTACAGTAGTTTCTATAAATTATTACTGATGGCATGGTTGATACAGTAACCAAACAATGGTAATTAAATCAAAATCATTAGAAACAATTGGAACAATCGAACAGTTAAAAGTCACCGTCCTCCAAAAATGAAACGTTTTCTGCGGGGAGAGAAAGACCCCCTAACGGAACCCTGTCACTCATCAATCACTTCTTCTCCCGTCTTGGTTTTCAAAAGATCATCACAAATCATGGTCTATAAATTACACGGGGGTGACGATTTGAATGAAATGATACGCGAATAGAAGAAAATTGATGAGAGATAGAATGATTCCGATAGAAATTTTTGACAAGGGGGGTCTTTGTCCCTGCAGAAAACGTTTCTTTTTCCACTTGTGACTATTTAATTGTAACTGTTCCAATTATTTCTAATTAGCGGTTTAATTTTCACTAATCACATAGTTAAAGTATGGATAAAGTTGTGTTAAGGTACTATACCTTTATTGGATTACTGTAATTCTGACTAATTTTTTTCAGATGCTACAACTGCTCCGTATCTGTTGGAACAAACCCCGAGTATTTACATCCGAAATCCAAGAAACCTGCATGCGGGTAAGTCTACAGTAACCCAAAACTATACGTATATTTATTTGTAGATTATGCTACATATACTATCAACGGAAACAAAGGAACAGACCTGTGAACGCGAAGAAAAAATATCAGTGAGTCTCGTCGCGATTACTGTATTTTTTAAAAAGTTTCAGATGTTCCAACGACACTTGTTTTACTGTGATGAATGAAGGGACCACGTTCATACATCCGAAGACAAAGAAAATAGTTTGTCGGTGGGTTTTTTTCTATAAGAAACCACAAAATTTGAAAAAAAAAATCAGATATTGTCATGAAAAATTCATAAAACAAGAAAAGAAACGTAAGGAAGCTGAGGACGCAGAAAACCGATCAAAACTGCCGGTACCGTTTATCGAGCCGCCCAAGGAGCCAGCACCTTCTAGTGCCTGCGTCAAGGCGATGTCTGAGATATTCCCCGCTTTGAAATCCACGGACATAGTGGATCCAGTGCCAAGAGATGTTTATTTGGAGGGGTTGAAGATAGCGATGGCGATGAAGCCTCAAGAACCAGTGGGTATCGTCTCTGTGGGCAAAGAATCTCCGAACCCAGGAACAGGCTCCCTTCGGCTCTGTTGTGAACCAACCTGTAAGGAGCCACTAGTCACTCTTGGCTACATACACCCATTTATAGTCGGTGAGAGGTGTTGTCGGTAAGTTGAATCTCTGAAAGTTTCACTTCCCTTCTCCCTTGAACTCAAATTTTTCAGCAAGTGCTACATGCGTTATCGCTCACGTAAACAAAGAAATGCCCCATATGGACCGTTCAAGCCATGTGCAAACCCGTCCTGCGAGAGACTAACGGAAAAGAAGGTTCTGTGTCGATTTTGCTTCCGAGAGCAATACAAGGTTTTTGGAAATGCCTTTGCTTTACCTTCTGTACCTCCATCTGATCCATCTTCTGATTCAGTTACGGGAACTGAACAATCTCTATATCTTGATGAGCCATTTTTAAGGTTACCAGGGTGCGGAGGCGTCCGCATACTTTTTGTGCAAGCTGACAAATTTTCAGGTCTAGCAAACCCGATGTACTTGAAACTTCCGGATCAGAACGCGTCCCCATAGCCTCCATGATCCATCCACTTCTTGATGCTGCTTCTGAAGTTTGCACAGCCCCCATACCACTGCCAGCCACTACACTGCCATTTCCGGAGGTATCCCAACGCAACTTGTTTGCGGCTCCAGAGCCCTTTACTGTTTCTTCCCCAATTGCCTTCCCTGGCATGAACCAAACTTTTCAATTGATTGGGGAAACTTATAGTTTCCTAACTCGGCCCGACACCGCGTTTTTGGAAAGTAGTGCTGTTACTCAAGAAGCGCGGAAGGATTTTCCGGCAGCCAATGATCCAAGCTTCTACAGTTCTATGTTGAACACAAGAGGATTAAGCACACCGGGACTGGCGGCACCTCCTGTGCCACTTGACTCATCCAGACCTGCTCCTCCACCACCCGTCTCTGTGGGCAAAGAACCTCCGAACCTTGATAAGCCAATTTCTGAGAAAGATCACTTTTCATGCTCACGGCGAGTGACTCAAAACACAGACAGGTCTCCCTCCACTGCCCTTCGACTCTGTTGTGATCCAACCTGTAAGGAGCCACTAGTCAATCTTGGCTTCAAACATCCATATATGACTGGTGAGAGGTGTTGTAGGTGAGTTGAACGTTTGAAGGGTCAACATCCCTTCTCCCTTGAACTTAAATTTTTCAGCAAGTGCTACCAGCGTTATCGCTTACCTAAACAAAACAATGTTCCATCGGGACGACCGTTCAAACCATGTGCAAACCCGTCCTGCGAGAGGCTAACGGAAAAGAAAGGGATGTGTCAATTTTGCTTTGAAATCGAATGGAATACAACTAAAAAATGTGCCATGCGCGACTGCAACAGGCTTCTGGAAAAACATACGGTGCGACGTCATCCTGATGACGGGAAACCTGTTTGTCTGTAAGTAACTTATTATGAAGGGATTGATTTTAGAATTAGTTTTTTTGAGCGCCTGTCAGAAAAAAGTCCAGATGCAAGACAAAGTTCCGATACCATTACAAGAGCCTCCTAACGCTAGCAAGCCAATTTCCTCCACCTTTCGACTCTGCTGTGATCCATCCTGTAAGCAGCCACTAGTCACTCGTGGCCGCAGTCATCCATTTATGATTGGTGAGAAGTGTTGCCTGTGAGTTGAATCTATGAAAGTATCACATATCTTCTCCATTTAACTCAAATTTTCAGCAAATGCTACAACTATTATTTCTTACGTAAACAAAGAAACATCCCATATGGACCGTTCAAGCCTTGTGCAAACCAATCGTGTGAGAGGCTAACGGACAAAACATCGATGTGTCGGTTTTGCTTCCGGGAACAATACAGAGTTTCTAAAAATTCCTCCACACTTCCTGCTACAACCTGTTCCGTACCTTTCTCTAATCCACCTTCAGATTCAGCTACAAGAACTGAACCATCTCCACATCTTGATGAGCCATTTCCAAAGTCTCCAGGGTATCTAGGCTTCCGCATACTTTTTGTTTAACTGGAAAATTTTCAGATCTAGCAAGGCCGTTGTCCTTGAAAATTCCGGATCAGAACTCGTCCCCATAGCCTCCATGATCCATCCACTTCTTGATGCTTCTGAAGTTTGCATAGCCCCCATACCACTGCCAGCCACTATCCTGCCTATTCCGAAACCATCCCAGCGCAACCTGTTTGATGCTCCAGAGCCTTGTACTGTTTCTTCCCCCATAGCCCCTCCTATTATGAACCAAGCTATTCAATTCATTGGGGACACTCATAATTTCCAAACAAAGCCCGACACCGAGGAAGCGAGGGAGGATTCTCCGGCTGCACGAGTCATTGATCCAAGTTTCTACAGTACTATGTTCAACAGAAGCGGATTAAGCACACCAGGACTGATCGCTACTCCAGTGTCATTACTGAGTCCGCCCACTCCTTCAACCGCTCCTCAACCAGTGTCTATCGCGGTGGCCAATGAGCATTTGTGTGGTGGCAAATTCAATGTTCACCCTGTAACTAAAGAGAAGGTTTGCAGGTTAGCATAACAATATATGTATATCTATGTATATAATCGACAACTAGACTTCAGGGCTTGCTATGCATATCATAAAATAAATGGAAGAGACAGAAAATCACCGATGGAAACTAAGAGAACATTATATTCGAGGGAAGTGGCCGAAAATAGTAGGATTATAAGTTCCGTGACAGATGAGACAGTGACAGGTGTGAAAGTGGATCAGATACGAAGTTTATATCTTCTGACGATGATTCAATAGAAGAATCTTCAGAAACAGATTTGCTAGTTTCGAATAGGAAAATATTGTGAGTTAATTTCTGTTTTTTACCTATAATTAACCAATAACTTTTTTCAGAACGTTCTTGGTCAGCTGGTTGTATCAATAATCCGTTTTATGTCTGAAAAATCGGAATTTTAAGTTTTTTATCAATACTTTCGTGTTTTTACTTATAAATTTTAACACTTCTTATCATCTTGACTATATACCTTCCCTACCAGCCAGCTTGATAAGAATCGCGTATACTTTTTAACAGTTCAGTTATTTTGTGTCGATAGGGGGGCACTGATAAGCAATATGATATGATGCTATGTAGGTTATCAGCTTATGTCCCTGAGATTATTGTATTCTTATCACTTTTTCTTCACCATTCTCTTATCAGTTCCCGACCGTAGGTAGAATGATACCTATCATTTTCTCCAAATTTTGTCTTGGTAGTTCTCGTGTTCATCAATTTTTGTGACTTTACCAGAAATATGATCTGTGATCATTTTTGAAAATTTTGAATAGTTTTTTAAATTGCAATCAAAATGTTTTATAATTTTCTTTTTTTCGTTATCTTCCCTAATTGTCTCTTTTCTTTTCTCCCGTTGATAAGAGGTTACTGAACCGAAAATGTCCCCAAAATAAGGGAGAAAGTGAAATTCTATCTGTCGCGCTATCAAAATTTTCCCATTTTTTCGCCCACGCATTGAAAATGGAAAAAATGGAGAAGCAATTTATCAAAGAAGGTCTAGAAGGTTGTCAATAGTGAAATTATTATTGGACTACAGTATCCCGTGCAGGTGGTTCACTGAGCTGAGGCTTTTTGGCTGGTCTCTCCGCTCCATATTTTCGAAATTCAGAATTTTCAGATGGTATACCGTAGTCCCCTTAAGATTCCGATCTTTGACCCCAAATAAGGGCGGTGCCGGAATAAAAAAATTCCAAATTTTTAACAGTAAAATCGTACCACCCTTCAATGAAAGCTCGGTTAGACCTGTTCCTTTATATCCGCTTTTGTCAAGACTTGACAAAAAACTAGGTGGCAAGATCTGAAATTTTCCGTAAGATACAGTAAGACACGCAGTATTCAGCTCCGCCCATTTATATGCCGTTCCTTTTTTGATAAACTGCTGGCAAGAGGGGACACCGCACTTAGTTTTTGGATTCATGATTTGAAAAAAACGACAGTGAATCATTTTTTTTGTGACGCGCATCTTTCTCGTTGATAAGGAAGGAAATAATATCTTTTTGGTATGAGAAAAAAGGTATTACATATAAAACAAAAAATGCGGATCAGTAGAAGAAAGGATACTGTAGCGTTGTGAATGGAAAAAATGGAAAGTCCGGCAGTAGGCGTGGCATCGGAATAGCTCGAAACAAAAATGATTGGTGTCTTGGGATCCCGCGAGCTTCTGGAATCCCGTTTTGCACTTTGTAAATCCTCCATATTCCGTAGCTGAAAACTTTTTTTCTGGAATCTGAATCTAGAGCCTAGAGACATACTATTGCTCCTGGAGCCTTCGATCGGTGGTGGTTGACATAAGCATCCCGACATAGTTCAGGACTTCTCGTTGTTCTTGCAATTGGAGGAATGTTTTGTGGCATTTTCTGAAATTTCAGTGCATTTTGCTGGCTGGTAGTATGGCAAAAAACTTACAAGCAAATTTTCTTATCAATGGTTCCTGGTCTTAAATAGACCCGTCCTTTTTTCAGATACTTCTTGCATCCAACAACCGAACACTGCGCCAGAGGCATTCTGAAACTTGGTAATTACTTAATTACTTAATTACCCTGGTGACCAACCTATCCAACAGCTGTCTCCACTCTTTCTTCTTATAGAAGACCTTATTGAAGCATACCCTGAAAAGCAATAAAAAATTCATTCCAGCAAAAATATATTCCCACTCACCTGCAAATCTTCCTCCCATTTTCCGGGTCTCTACAGTAGTTAAACCGTGGTAGGACCTTAGAACAGGAGTCCGTGGAGCAATAGGATGGGATCAGGTGGCTCATGACAGTTTTTTCAAAAAAAAAATTGATTGATCGAAGGTGAAAACCAGAATGTGATTGGTTTACCTTATCAGTCTCCTCTAGGAAAAAAAGAAAATTGAAGAAAACGTTTCACTTTCTCTCACTGCCTGGTTACCAAAAAAATTCTCCTTTTTCTCCTTTTTTGTGGCCATCGGTATTCTCGCCCACGCATATGATGACATGGGATGATGATTGGGAAGAAAAAAATTTGAGATCAAAGATAGAAGAAATGAGATTTATTGAAAAAGAGAGGAAGAAGAGATATCGGAAATGGGATTTGGAGTACAGAATCCGAGATTCAGGATTCAGGATTCTGAATCCTGAGTCCAAGATTCAAGATCCTGACTCTACAATCCGGATTCCAACAAAACACAAACATGTAATAAAGGAAAACGTGAAAATCATGTGAAAATAGAAAATCATTTTACAGTTTTTCGGTATGCTTTATTACGGATTCCCTAATTTTTACATTTGAGGAAACATCATAAGTGTGTGGAGTCCGATTTTGGGATTCTATGAATTTCTGTATAATTAAACCGGTGCTGAGATCCTGGGATTCCAAAAATTTCTTGACGATTGAATAGGGCGTCTCGATTGGATCTTCCTTCTTTCCAGTCACTTTTAACTTTTCCATAGCATCTTGGTACCCACATGTCTGACATATATCGTCTGGAAGCTCCACACAGACCAAAATCTTCCTTTTCCCTCCGATTCGATTCTCGCAAGATGGTGTCCGACAGCTTGGGCCATAGGGGAGTTTATGTTTTTTGTAACAGCCTCTGAAATCACCATGATCATCTTATTAAAACCAAGAAATTATAAAAATCCCCTTACCGACACAATTTCTCCCTCGTAATTTTATGGAGTGCTGTCTGATTCCGTCTTAGTTGTTTTCTGCACTCCGGAATCGCGCAGAACTCATTAATAAGTTCATAAGTTCTCTTGGGGGCCATTTGTGGATAGTGAAAATAAGAGAAAACTGGTTTACTATAAAATGTCTGACCCTAGACTTATCAATTTTCGCGTTTCATTTTCCCAAGTTGCCGTGTGAATCTTCTTATATTTTCTGTGAAAAAAAATGAAAGTGACCTTTTTATCACTTTCTACGGTTGTCTGTTCTCTGGTTATGTTTTTCATCAGTTCAAAAGAACATGATATAAATTTATAGACAGAACATTCAGTATACAGGAAATAGGCAACAGGATATACAGGGTACAGTAAGACAAGCCAGTTCGGAGTACTGTCAAAATCAATTTATTAATTTTAATACATTCACCAAATACATAGCTAAGAAGCAAAATGGATTACAGATGGCCGAGCTGTGCGAGATTTGGGAGATTTTCGATATGAAACCGTTTTTTTGGCCCCCGAATGTTCTCTCGCTCATCTTTTTTCGGTTTCTGATTAACGGATAGTTTATATGTGACCCGCTGCGAGAGGAAATGAGTGTTCTCATCTTTTTTATTCCGACCGACGCAATGTTGATAACGATCTTTTATTAGAACAATAGTTCAAACGGAGATAAAATAATGTTTTATTAAAATAAAAAAGGGATGTAAAATAATGTCAAAGAAGACAAGAATTGGTCAGCGACAGTGCCCAAAATTGTCAGGCGGCTTTGTTTTGTACCAGTTCTTATCCGGATAGAGCAAAACTTGGAGCAAAACCAAATTTAAAGAAATTTTAAATTTGTATTGTCCTCCAATCCTAGCAACTTCTGAATCGAGAACTTCAAGGGGATTTCTGGAAACCTGGTGTGACGTATTACAGACTCCCGGTTTTGAGAGACGCGTTTTGATGTACTGGATCTAAATATAATTTGGGTTTCCGACGAAAATTTGTTAGTACTTACAGTAGATTTGTGTCAGAAGCTTGAAGATCAATTTCCATCCGTTTTTCGTTGAAGACATCGTTACAAGGGCTGAAGTTATAATTTATTTGATTTGTTGAACGATCTTTCAAAAGCTATGTAGGTACCTGCACACATCACCGCCATAATAGAAATTGGTTATTCGCGTTTCGATCAATAACTTTTTGCAGTCGAATTTCGCACACAGCAAGTTATCACCAGGATTGAAAAACTTGTAACTCGTTATTTTCTTCTCCCGATATATTCTTATGTAACAACGGCTGGAAATAATCGAGATTCCGTAAATTTCATGTTTTAATCATACTCACTGGCACATCAACGTCTGTAACTCGATGCACTTGTAAGCTCTCTTCTGTAAAATTTGTCTCCGACATGATGGGATCCCACAGAATCTCACAGGCGCGTTCGGGTTGAGGAGGGATCGGCCAGGCCGGCGCTTGTAGTATAGCTTGTCGTAGCATTTTCTGAAATTTCTACCTTTCAATTAAAACTATTAATTAACCAAAAATTAAAACAAAAAACTAACTTGCAAATCCTCTCCCGAGTCTCCCTATTCCGGCAGATTGGCTTAGGCTTCAATGGTAACCCACAGTGGGAGAAGGAGCACAGCAATTCTTGATTCTGATTCAGATTCAGATTCTGAGAAGTGGATTCCATTTCTGGTCAGTGGAATGTTTAAATTGTGAAAAAAGGGGGTATCGACTGGTGAACTTGCTACCCTTGAACATTTTTCTCCCGCCGAAAGATGCCTTGTTCTCTCTCAGTCCCCCGTCAGTCTCATCAATGGGATAGAATGATGTTTTCGATGAGATACTGATGACTTTGAACAGTTTTATTTTAAAAGATCTACATGAAAAAAATTATGACACGTTTTTAAAAAAAGTCGGTAAAAAATTAATCAAAGGGCTCTTCTTTGACTGTGAGTTTGTCAGTTTCATGGTTTTCAGGTTTTCCAGGTTTTTCAGAGGGTGGTGGGCTGAAATTCATGATATTTTCGGAAAACTTTAATTGTCTTACTTAGTTTTCTCGGCTTCAATTTTCAGTGTTCTTTGACGGTAGAGTTTTCCGTAGCAGGAGCTGAAAAATCACATATACAGTAAAAGTTGGTCAGTGTTCATTTTTACAGTCACCAACGTTGGTCAGTGTAAGTGACAAACTTCAATCTTTCATAATTTTACAGGGACGTCTCATAAAATAACCAAGATTTGGTGTGTGTATACTGAAAAGGACCCGGGCTACATTTTTGTAGTTGACAACTTTTTTGTAGAAGCAGTCCCTAGGGAGTTATAGCCCATCCCACTACCGCTGGAATTAGGATGCTGTAACTCTCCAGGGTCACCCTGTACAAATAAGTTGTCAACTACAAAAATGTAGCTCCAAGTTTAATCTATAAACTTGACCATTTTCAGCACATTTAAGCAATAACTGACACCAGGACGGACTTTCATAATTATGCTCCACTTTTCAATTTCTAATTAAGTACTCACATACACGTCCTCTTCTGCAACTCTTGATTCATGAACGCCTTCCCAAAAACCAACTCATTTGTACATCCTGGCACCCCGCATACTGTTTGGGAGGTTACTAATCTGGAATTGTTTTCATACATAAAAATGGTTTTGTCTATAAAAAAACTTACACTTTCACCCCTATTATCATCTTCTTCATATTCGCCTCCAGTTTATATTGCTCGGTTTTTTTCATGTCACCATACAGTTTTTTGTAGCAGGGTCTGAAATTCTGAATAATTAGATTCCCACGGATTTACTGAACTCACTTGCAAATTTTCCACTGTTGCTCCGTAAGAGTCAATATTTTCCTTTTGCCTAGTGGCTTCCTGCACGACGTGCATTTGGAAATGACAATGCTATCAGTATCTGGCGTAGACATTAAGTGAAAAAGATAATGATATTAAGTTTGTCGAAAGGGCAAGCAACCTCAGAGATTTTTTTCGGCGTCGTGACATTCAAAAAAAACCTGTCTCCGTACGGTGTGTTCCGCGGAAGAAGGCAGCCGTTTTCACTTTTCACGCCGTCGGTGTACTTTTGCGAGCGAGCGTGCGGCGCGATGGCGTTTTGAATGGAGATGGGAGATTGAGATAGAGATAAGGAGGGTCGGGAAGTTTTATTTGAAATTTATATATGAAAGGTATAAAAGATTTATATGCAGAGGTCTGGAATTACATGAATGGGAGGTAGAATGTTGCTGCTGGCCATATTTTGTTGAAAAAATAAAAGATTTTCCAGCTTTTTAAACCTGCAAAGCTGATATCTTGTTAATAATAAGGTACATACATTAACTGCTTAGATTGTGATTTCCGATTCCACATCTTTTCTAGAATTTTCAGCTGCTCTTGCCTTAAGTTCCAACCAATCTCAATTAAAAAATCATTCTACATTCTCCCTCAACTGCTCTAAGTTCGCACAATTAGAATTGTATATCTATCAGCCTGATCTACCATTCGCGCCAACTATAATTCATTCATATGTAGCACTGCTAACAGTTATATCACCTTTCTACATTTATGTATTTTGTAAAAATGAACATCGGGACAAACAGACACCGCTATTTCAAATACCAAACCATTTCTACAAAACCACTAAATTCATAATGTTTGCTATTTATTCTATGGAACTGTCGTTTGCTCTTTTTCTAAATAAAACCAGCCTGACAGATTTTTGCCTGGCAATTATCGCTATCTATCATTCATTTGCGCTGTATTTTTTACCTGTGCTTACTCAAGTCAACCAACTGCTTTTATGTATGTTGGCATTTCAAAAATTTGTAGTTTTCTTCATCCCAAGTCTAGAAACTCATTTCACTCTTACTCCCAAAAGTATTAAGTGGTTTGTGCAGATTGCAGCTGGAATTATAGTTGTAGAAAAGTGTTTTTTCGATATTTCTGAAAACTTATTGGTACGGAGGCTCAGGCTATACGATTCATAAAAATCTCATCTCTTCTACCTTTGATCTCAAAAAAAATTTCAAATCATCATCCCATTTCAACATATTGCGTGGGCGAGAATACCGACGGCCACAAAAAAAGAAAAAGGAGACATTTTTTGGTAACCAGGCAGTGAGAGAAAGTGGAAAGACAATTTCTTTTTTTCCTAGAGGAGACTGATAAGGTAGACCTATTACATTCTGGTTTGCTCCTTTGATCAATCAATTTTCATTGAAAATTTTTTAAATTTTTATTGAAAAAACTATAATGAGCCACCTGATCCCTTCATACTGCTCCACGGATTCCTGCTCCAAGGTCTTACCACGATTCAACTACTGTAGAGACCCGGAAAATGGGAAAAAGCTGTGCCGGTAAGTTATTGGGATAAAAATACAATTATATTTCGTTTTTCAGGGTTTGTTATAATACGTTTTATAAGAAGAAAGAGTGGAATTGGTTATTGGATAGGTAGGTATGAAATTTGATTACTTCGGTAATTAAGTATTTAATTAAGTGTCCCTCTGGTACAGTGTTCGGTTAATGGATGCAAGAAATCTCTTAAAAAAGGGAGGATCTATACAAGACCAGGAACAATGGACAAGAAAATTTGCCTGTAAGTTTTTTTGCCATACTACTACCCACCAAAGTACATTCACTGAAATTTCAGAAAATGCCACAAAACATTCCTCCAATTGAAAGAACAACGAGAAGTTCTGAACTATGTCGGGATGCTTATGTCAACCACTACCGATCGACGTCTCCAGGAGCAATAGTAAGTCTACGGACTCCAGACTCCAAAAAAAAAATCCAAAATGTTTTTAGCTATGGGATATGAAGGGCTTACAAATTGCAAAACGGGATTCCAGAAGCTCGAGTGGTTCCAAGACACAAATCGTTTTTACTTCGAGCTATTCCAATGCCACGCTTATTGCCGGATTTTCCAATTTTCCAGAATCTGGTGTTTCCAATACAGTATCCTTTTTTCAATTTTTAATAACTTGTGAAAACTCTGATTTTTTAAAAATTTTATATGTATGTCTGGTAATTAATAAAGAAATTGTGTGACGTCCTCTTTCTCTTATACCAAAAATATATTATTTCATTTCCTTATCAACGAAAAAGATGCGTCTCAAAACAAATTGATGGCAGGGAAGAGAACAAGGTTTCGATTATATTTCACAAAAGTATTTTATTGGTTTTGCTGTTGTTTTTTAAAATCATAGATCCAACAAAATGCGGAGTTCCTTCCTGTCAGCACTCTAACAAAACAGAAACGGCTTATAAGTGGGCGGAGCGTGTTCAATTTTGTCGTGATTTTCTCACTGTAGTTTACATATCTTGCCACCTAGTTTTCTAGTTTTCTGCCAAGTCTTGACAGCAGCGGATTTGAAAGAACAGGTCAACCAAGCTGTCATCGAAGGATGGTATCGGAAAAATTCTTATAAGAATGAATGGTGCAGTCAATTGTTTCTTTGTGCAACATTTTGGAGTTCCTATATGTAATTTGTTGACATGTCAAAACATACTTGAAGTATCATAAGTTTCGTGAGTCAGTCGAAAATTTCAAGTGGCTCCATACTCATGTGTATCAACTGCTCAGCTTGTGATTTTCAGTTTCCTCGTCACACTTTTGAATTTTCAGCTGTTCTTACCTTGAGTTTCAACCAATCACATTTATAAAATCATTCCCCTTCCAACATTTTTTCTAGATGAACGACTCGCTGATATTCTCCCGCAACTGCTCTTCAAAGTTAAAAGAATTGAAAGTCTATCAGGCTGATCAATCATTCGCTTCAACTGTTATTCATATATATGTCACACTGCTAACAGCCATAACTCCTCTCTACATTTACGTATTCCGTAAAAATGAACATCGTGACAAACAGACACCGCTATTTCAAATACCACACCATTTCTACAAAATCACTAAATTCATACTAATTGCTATTTATTTTATGGAGTTCTCAGTTTTTCTTACAGATTATATGAAAAAGAAATACAGTCTGGTCAATTTTTTCATTCCATTTTTCGTCTTCTTATATCCATTTTTGTTTATATTGTTATACGTGCTAACTCAAGTCAATAATTTGCTTCTATGTATGCTAGCTGTTCAAAAATTTGTAGTTTTCTTCATTCCAAGTCTAGAGACTCATTTCACTTTTACTCCCAACAGTCTTAAGTGGACTGTGCGGGTTGCAGGCGGGATTATAATTATAGAAACTAGTAGTTTCGTTTTTTTTGAAACCTTATTGGTACGGAGGCTGAGCCTATATGGCACATTTTCTATACAAACTTTTTTCAGTGCGCATGGGACGATCCTATAATTTTTTCAACAAACATCTACATTTTTTCTAATATTTTTCTTATTATTTGTTTTCTTCTATATGTACCTATAATGCTAAGCATTCGACAGTACAGCTATTTAAGCTCCGCCCAACTAAACCAGCCACAGAGATACATTCTTTGGCAGATTATAGCAGTGGTTGTTGTAAAGCTTGTGAGTTTAGTTTTCTTTTTTTTAAACAATAATTTACCCTTCAGACCTATATTCCCTTATTCATTTTCTATCTGGGTCTGGATATAAATACTGCTGTGTTTGCTTGCAATGTAACTGATTGCTATACAACTCCGCTAATTATCCAATTAACATACCTCGGATGTAACAGAAGGAATTTATTGGCCGTGGTAGATTCTTTCAAATTGAATACTATTTTGAAGATAATTTGTTGCCGGAGCGCTAGAGTAGATGTATTGAGAGATGTTCCAAATCAAGAAGCCTCTACAAGATATTGATCACGTGTTGCAGGTGCAGATACATTTTTAAGTTTTGCCACTTTTTGCCAAGATAATTATTATTGTGACTGTTTGAATAACAAATCTTTATTACAAATGTATCAATGTTGAGCTGACTTGAGTCCTCAAAACTACTATTTGAGCAACTCCTGCACACGGACAACAAAGTACTTTCAACTCATTCTTAGGTCTTAACGAGAGTGTTCTATTGCTGTAATATGTTGACATATCAACTCATACTGGATGTATATTTTGTGAGATATCCAATTTATGATGTTCAGATAGTGATTAATATTCAAAGATACGAAAAAAACAAGCCGTCTGACTTTCACTGCAGGAGGAGCCTTGCCAAACTATTCAATTGTTTAAAAAATTTCGATGAATTTTTTATTCTTGTTTCAATAGTTTTCATTCTGGGCGATGATTTGTGGTTATCATTTTCAGATAAAGAACATCAGGTGCTTTGAATGAGAACCAAGGAGACACGCCAAGACGGGAGAAGACGTGATTGATGAGTGACAGGATTTCGTTAGGGGGTCTCTCTCCCTGCAGAAAACGTTTCATTTTGGGTGAAGGGGATATTTAACTGTTCGCTTGTTGCAATTAGATACGTTCTTATTTAATTACCAATAATTGGTTACTGTATCAAAACAACTCTGCTGTATCAATCATGCCTTCAGTTAAAGTTGATAAATGTTACTGTAGGTTACTGTATTCACGCTAACACTAGAACTGCTCAATAATGGATTACTATAGTAATAATCAAAGTCAGTGTCCGATACTAAATATCAACATACAAAATATAGAAATTCAAATCGAGAATTTTTCTCGGCCCAAGAAATCGGGGTTTGCAAAGTTTACTGATCGGCGGAACAGATAGAGTAAAAGTGTGAAGGACATTTCGTGTCTCACTGATCTTTTTAGATTTATATTGAACTTTTCCCCTAAATTTCTTTCCCCTAAATTTATTTTTCAGATCGTAAAATTAAAAAGAAAATTTATGAGTGGTGTGGAATGGAATGGATAAAGTAGTGTTGAGGCTTGCATTCTTTATTTGACTGTAATAGGGATTACTACACATCCAAGTTACTGTAAATATGCGGAGTCCTGTAAAATAATTGTTATTTTGTTCAAATCGTCAGAAGCAGTAACCCGATACTAAAACCAGAACCAGAAACCAGTGGAATCTTTATAGGCTTCTTATGCCTGCCTCCGGAAAAACAGGAACCTTATCCCAATACCAGTCCCGATAATCCGGACACCTGAACCATTTTCAAATTTCTTATACTTGCAACCGGGCCTTGTCCGGGCCATGAGCGGGCTTTAGAATAACTCGCTTCAAAATGAAAATTAGGAGTCGATCAACCTGTCAAATTATAGATCTCGGTGAGCTCTACCCAAATCTATTTTCATTTTCACTGTGCGTTCAGTAAGAGCCGCAGTACAATCCATTTAGTGGCCGGGCCTTGAATCCTTGAATCACGGCCCGGCCACTAAATGGATTGTACTGCGGCTCTTACTGAACGCGTAGTGAAAATAAAAATAGATTTGGGTTGAGCTCACCGAGATCTATAATTTGACAGGTTGATCAACTCCTAATTTTCATTTTGAAGCGAGTTATTCTAAAGCCCGCTCATGGCCCGGACAAGGCCCGGTTGCAAGTATGAAATTTCTATACCTCATGTGTGAACAGTTCACCGTAATCTGCCTGATTTATCTGATAACTTTCAAACGAATCCATTCCTTTTTTGTTTAAAATATTTCTGATTATCTACTTAACTCTGATCGCAGCCTACCTTCTTATCGGTCTACCTTTTATAAGCCCACACCATCGAAAAACTTTTAAAAAATTGACTGAAGAGTGCAGAAAATCGTATTGCAGGCAAGGTCATCAAGTAGAAAAGAAGATAACATCGGTTCTATTGCAATAAATCGTTCTTTTTGCGTCTTTTCAAAAATCTTACTCACACCTACGCATCTAGAATCTGTATTAGATAACCCACCGTGTTCAAAAATAAGTAACAGTAATGGCAACTGCAACATCCTTTGGTTATCAGCAGTGTACCAGATGTAATGAACAGAAAAGAGATCTGTTTTGGATTTTGTCAGGAAATATGTTATGCAGGTGAGCGAGCTATCATTCTAACTTCAAATTCAAACTATAATCCATCCAAATTTTCAGTGCCTGCTACCCGAGATTTTCGAAATCCCAAGAAGAGTCAAGATGCACGAACAAAGTCTGCCAAGCACTACCACGACAGGGTTTTAAGCTCCGAACGCATCCTGTAACAAAGCTAAAAATATGCTAGTAAGTTTTTAGATCAAGTTAAAACTTTAATGATTTATTATTTGAGTTCGTGTTATTCATACGTCAATCGGTATGGAAGAGATCGAAAAAAAATAAGAGCTTGGAAGAAACCAAGGGGAGATAAGGGATCTTCACAAGAAGAACCATGGAAAAAGAAACTTCGGAGAATGCTTCAAGCAGCAAAATCTCCTGGTGTGACGGATTCTGAAGCTACCACCACATTTGATGACACCTTCCAACGATCTATCAATGCCAGAAACTGTAGAAGTTAGCAAAGTGCGTAATGTAGGTTCTGCCTTTGATGCGAAACCTGATAGTCCTGAAGCCCTGAAAACCGTGAAAGTGAAACCAATATCTATTTTTGTCATTGATGAGCTTTTGCAGCCGAGAGGAGACCAAGATGCCTGAGCTTCAGATGGAATTACTGACGTTTTGGTATCTGATGAGCGTCTAAACGCTGAGTAAGATCGACGTCGACCACGTTATAAGAGGAATCTGAGACATCCGGAGGCTGATAAATGGATATGGAGTTACTGAGGTGTTACTTTGTCGGCAATGGACAAAGAAAAGTGAGTTTTTTCTGTAAATCTTTTTCTGTGAGTAGCTAAAATCGTTACGGTATTCTTAAATTTATTGTGTTTTCAGGTCGTGTCTTTTCCATTAATGAGCTTTTAAAGTCACGAGTGATCCAACCAGTGCTAACCTAATCTTTCTGATTTACCTGATTATTTTCAAATGAATCCATTCCTTTTTAGCTTTAATAATTTCCGTTCATATTCTTATTTTTGGTCACATCCATTTTTTTATCAGTGTACCTTTTATAAGCCCTCCCGCCAGGCTAGAAGTGCGAAAAATCGTATTGCAGGCAAGGTCATCAAAAAGAAGATAGTATCGGTTCTATCGTTCTTTTTGCCACTTTTCAAGGGCTTAGACACGTCTATTACAGTTTCATGTGACGCTCGATTACAGTAGTTAGTGAACTACAGTTTTCATCGGAATGGAAAGTACACTCGAACTTGATTCTACAGTAACCCAGGCTTTGTGAGTCCATCCCCCCTCTTCAGTCTTTCTAACAAATCGTTTTAGCTGCTCTATCCCATCATGCCGTTCTCTTCTCCCGCTCGATTTGACAGCATTTCACTTGCCTTCTACTGGAATGTTGGTGTGCTGGTAAGTCAGTTTATTTATATCAAAATTTATTGGAGTTAGAGTTTTTAGTGACTGCTACAAGTTATACTTGAAAAGTGAGTACGAAAAAGTAATTGCAGCAGAAAGGGGAGCAATGAATGAAAAGTGAGTTGGTTTTTTGAGCTTAAGATATTCAGCTAATTCTTAGATCAGTGGAAAACAATTCAACAGTTGTATTAGACTTGGAAAAAGATTCAATGGAAGTTGAATCCCCTGTAGAACTGTGGAACATCCCACCTGCTAAGACTCAGGTATATCCTGATCCAACAGTAGGCTTAAACTTGGAGACTAATAAAAACCAGTCGAGCACTGAATTTCAATGTTCTGAAAAGTGCAATTATGACTATGACACAAATTCAATTCCCCGATATCCATATCAAGAACCAAACGTTTTGTCCAATAATGATGCCTATAAATTCCCATCATACCAGCCGGAGATATACTTCAACAGCAGCGGCGTAGATTTTTCTGAAAATTCAGCAGAAACCATTACGTATACTACACTTGAGCCAGCGTCTAGCAGCCCTTGTCCGTTAGACACACTAATCACAGGCAATCCTGGTATGAGTTGCCAAGAAGAGAGTCTCACTCATCCAGAAAGGGACAATCAGAAGGATGCTCACAGCGACAAGTAAGTTATACAATACGATATATTCATTGATTTTATTTTCAGGAACTCACAAACTCTAGAACCGCAAAAGGAGAATATCCGGGAAGGTCAAAAGTAAGATGATTTTTGTATATGTGATGTAGCTTTACAACTTTTTTAAGATGCACTAACACAACCTGCAAGGTGAAACTGTACTTATGGGAAAATTTTGTTCATCCTGTCACTAAAGAGAAGATTTGCACGTAAGCTTGAGGATTTTTTTCCTTGCTGTTATTTAAATTTCAGTTCCTGCTATCATTATCATAAAAAAAATGGAAGAGACCGAGAAGTGATCGTAAAAAGGAGAAGAAGAGAAAAAAATGAAACAAAGTAATTTTACTTAGAAGATTCTCAAAATATTGATAGTCGTTTATTCTCAGTGGAGCCAATGCACCATAACAACCATTGCTCGCAAATTAATATTATTTTCAGGAACTCAGAAACTCTAGAACCACAAAGTGAGACTATCCAGGAAGGTCAAAAGTACGATATGTTTGTATATGTGGTGAAGATTAGCAACTTTTTTAGATGCGCCAACACATTTTGTAAGCAAATTCTACTTCTGGGAAAAATCAGTGTTCATCCTGTAACTGAAAAAAAGATTTGCACGTAAGCTTGAGAAGTTTTTTCCTTACTGTCATCTGAATTTCAGTACATGCTACAATTATTACAAAAAGGAAGGAAAAGATCGAGAAGTGATCGTAACGAGGAGAAAAAGAGAACAACACGAAACAAAGTAATTTTATTTGGGATAATCTAACAATATTGACAGTCGCATATTTTCAGTTGCACCAATGCATATTGTAAACAAACACTGTTACCAAAAAGAAGCTACCGACATCCTGTGACACAAAAAATGATTTGCCAGTAAGCGTAAAACTTTGAACCGTTGACAAAAGCTGAATTTCAGAACCTGTCACAAATATTATAAAAGAACTGGGAAAGACCGAGGATTTACGACATTTCAACTAAGAAAAAGAAAAACGCATGAAACAAAGTAAGGTTCTCAAAACGTTATTTTTCCAATTTCTATTTCGTTCAGTTGCCCCAACAGATCTTGCCAAGAAGAGTTGGCTAGTGAGACGAACACGGATAATAGGCATCAGAATACATTGCAAGGTGATATTGATGAAGAACAAGTTGATGGTCGACAAGAAACGGAGCGGAACACTCCCTGCGGCACTTCCAGTCCAGAATGTAAATCACATGCCATTCCAGATGTGCCTTCAGTGTGTCCTATCCCAAATACTAAAACTTCTGATGGTTCCGACCACGTTCAACCTGTAGATCACAATCATGGAATTCAATGGAATTCGTCTGATATCTATCCGAGTCAACAACTCCACGATTCACAGGAACACAATTGTGCCCACGATCGAAACCCCATCCCTCCAAATAAATATCAGGAACCAACCAATACTACAAACAATCATGTGGACCAAAATGAGCCATATCACAATGGAATGCATTTCAACAGCAGTTATGACCTTTCCAACACCTACCAACCTCAGCATGATCACGTTTCGGCCGTCGACGCTTCTGAAAATTCTGCCAAAACCGTTTCGTACACAACACTGGAGCCACTGTCCAGCATCTCTTCTTCATTTGTGAGGCGGGACTCGGAGCATTTCGGTGTTAACTATGACGAACTGAACAATGATCATTTTGCGGATCTGCCAAAGAAAGATGACAAGTAAACTGAATAATTAAATATATTCATAAATATTATTTTCAGGACCTTAGAAACTCAAGAACCACAAAGTGAGACTATCCAGAAATCACCAAATAAAAGAGGACAAAAGTTTTTTGAAGGTCAAAAGTAAGATAAGTTTGTATATGTGGTGAAGAATAACAACTTTTTTCAGATGCGCTAACAACGTCTGTAAGCGAACTCTACTTCTGGGAAAAATTGGTGTTCATCCTGTAACTAAAGAAAAGATTTGCAAGTAAGCTTGAAGATATTTTTCCTTGCTGTTATCTGAACTTTAGAGCATGTTATAATTACTACAAAAGAAATGGAATAGACCGAGAAGTGAACATAACTTTTAGAAGAAGAGAAAAACATGAGAGACAGTAAGATTTTCAAATACTGCTACAAACCTTATATATTTGTTGTTCAGTTGTGCCAATACATTCTGCAAGCAAGCACTTTTTCCGCATAACACAAAGTTTCATTCTATCACAAAGGAGAAGATTTGCAGGTAAGCTAGGGGATATTCCCTTTTCCTCATTATTATGAAAATTTTAGTGCCTGCTTCGATTATTATAAAAGAAATGGCAAAGAGCGAGAATGGACAACACGGAAAAAGAAAACAAGAGAAAACGATGAGACAAAGTAGACTCTTAAAACTTTCTTCTTTCAATTTATTGTTCGTTTAGTTGCACCAACCCATTCTGCAAGAAACCACTACATTCTTCAAATGATCACTACACAAGGAAAAATTTGCCTCATCCAGTCACTAAACAAAGAATTTGCAAGTAAGCTGGAGAATATTACTTTTTTCCTGATTGTTATCTGAATTTAAGAGCATGTTATTCTTACTACAAAAGGAATGGAAGAGACCGAGAAGTGATCAGTACTTATAGGAGAAGAGAAAAACATGAAACAAAGTGAGACGAGAAAATATTTTAATATATATCTTTTGAATTCATTCTTCTGTCAGTTGCGCCAATACATCCTGCCAACAACAGTTACGCACAAACCATTCTAGGCCACACCCTGTCACTAGAGAGAAAATTTGTCGGTGAGCTATCTTTATTACTCTATATTTAACGTTAACCACATATGTACAGTAATGACTTTAGTTTTTATTAGATTGAACAGATCTAAATTAGAACTTTATTTTGCATTTGACAATTTTTTTTACGGGCACTTCGTAAATAGTTATGATCATTTCAAGACGACAGCTAAGAAAAAAGTCGATTTGAGAGAGATTGCTTTGTCAAAACGGAACTTACTAATTTGCTATAATTGCGCTATACTATTGGTTTGTATGATTAATAGAACAATTAACTTCTCAAAACAATTAGTGGAACCATGACACAAGCGGAAAGTTTTACATACTTATCTGAGAACAGTGACCATGTATACTTCTGTCAACTAATAGTAAGTTTCAGTGCTTGTTATGAGTACTTCAGAAGACATGGACGCGACAAAAATGTGGTAGCAGCAAAAGCGAAGAAATTGTGAGTTAGAGCAAACGTGGGAAAAATTCAAAAATATGGTTTTATAGCAAGCGTGATAAATATGAAAATCGATTTGATACGATGTCAATATCTTCTGACGATTTTTCAATAGAAGAGCTGTCAGAATCAGGTTGTGAGTCTGATTCATCTGAAACGGATATCGAATAGAAATAAAGCATTGTGAGTTGATTTTTTTTAACCAACAACGTTTTCAGAATATGCCGGGCTTTCTGGCATCATACCAACCAAAAATATCTAGTTATGATTTCCAGGAAACAACATGCTACACTTCCGAAATGTCTCATAACTCAGCAACATCTATTCTTGAATTATCTGTAACTGAATAAACTGTTGAAACCGCGCTCACAGTCTGCGATCTTAACCTGAGCATCTAAGCTACAGTATATTATATTTGTATCCCTCCGATTATCCCTACAATCAATTCAATTTTTTCAGATTTTCAGATATGTCTCTTGAAAAGAAAAAGGAGCCAATTAAGTAAGAAATATTCCAGCGAAAGCAATGTTTACTAATGTTTTCAGATGTGCCAACACAGCCTGCCAACAACTAAAACTTCCTGGTCGCAATGTCACAGGGTCTAGTTGTGAGTAGTGAAATCGTATGCGCTCCACTAGACATTGGCGGCAAATTCAAATTTTAATTTTTGCAATTCGCTGTTTCACTGTGGCATTTTGATACGCAGCTTAATCGGCAGCTTTTTGAGCTGATTTATGCCCGTTTTTGCGCATTTTTGGCCAGTTTTTCGCCTGTCTCGTATCTTTTCAAGATCAATTCTATTAAATAAATATAAAATAAAGAATTTATTTTGAATTTCGCGCTAAAATTTTAGCTGATTTCAGCGGAGCGCGTTTATTTTCACTACTCATTCCGAGACCCTGTGCAATGTACTACGACACCCGTTAACTAAGGAAAAAGTTTGTCGGTGAGTTAACTGACTGACAAGGGTAGAAAGTTGTAAAGAAACCTGTAGCAAACTTCAAATTTAAATCGTAATCAATAATTAATTTTCAGTGCCTGTTATCATTATTATTATAAAAATGGAAGAGACCGAGAGGCTGCCCAAATAAACCGACAAAAACATGAAACAAAGTAAGACTTTCAAATTCTTGCAACACTCCTTATATAATTGTTGTTCAGTTGTGCCAACATATTCTGCAAGAAACCATTCTATCCAAAAGACTTAAGACCTCATCCTGCGACAAAGGAGAAAGTTTGCGTGTGAGGTTGAAACAATGCATCTCTTTACTGTTGTCTGAGTTTCAGAAGATGCTATTACTACTACAAAAGAAATGGAAAAGAGCGAGAAATCATAAGAACGCGTGGGCGCCCGAAAAAAAACGAAGGTTTTACCGAAATAAACTGGGAGAAGAGAACACAAAACAACTCACGACATGCCGAGGGGATTTTTCTAGACGAAAATAATGAAGAACATGCTGCGGACTCTGAAAAGGAACAGGATGAAGCGTCTAGTCAAGAATCGGATTCTCACAAGACTTTCCCTGACATCTCATCTGCTGTTAAACATTTATGGAATACCTATTGCGCTCCTCAGTTGACAGAGAAGGGAGTCATCGAGGAAGAAGATGTCAAAAGAAATGATACCAAGAAAAACGTGAATGAACCTGAGGAACTCGCAAATTCTGAAGATAATCCCGTCAGCTCAGAGAATCTATTTCCAAGAACTGATGCGGAAGGCGCTACTCAAATTGATTTAGCAAATAATCTTACAGAAAAAATGTAGGTCTTTATATAATCATTTTGCACCACATAATACGAAATTCCAGAAGATGCACCGTCCCGTCCTGCAATTATATTCTACCACCCAACGCTGCCTTATTTCATTTGCCTACAACAGGAATGCCTGTTTGCGGTGACTGCTACAAGAAGTATTTAAAAATGAGTATAATCGAGTTGTTGCCATAGAAAAAAGAGCGGTTTTTGCACAGTATGTATAATACCTATGTGTTTTAGAGAATGTTGTTGAAATTGTTTTATTTTGTTACAAAACTGTGTCACTTACTGAAGACTTACCTAAAATAGGACTAGAGGACTTGACCACATTTTTTGAAGCTGAAAACCTTACTGTAGTCCCCAATTGAATGATAGCAACGAGGCTGATGACATTCCTCTAAATCTTCATCGAGACTTCTTGTAATTGAGGAGATGTTTCAAATACAATTTTTTCATATTATTATTATTATTAAATGAAACTTTTTCATAGATTGTTCTAATTCTCTTTCCCGGTTTCTTCCTTATCAATCTACCTTTTCTAAGCCATCCCGTCATAGAATGTCATGATTAAAAAAAACTGCAGAAAATCGTATTTCACCGCATTTTATCAGAAAGAAGAAAAGATGATATTTTTTTCATTAATTTGAGACACGCCTACTACAGTTTCATATACATAAAAGTAGACAATAGTAACCGTCTACCTTTTCCAGAAATGTCAACTGACTCTGGTTATGTAAAATGTAGCAGCTGTAATAAGTGGATAAAAGATCAATTCTGGACGTTGTCGGAAAAAATATTCTGCAGGTGAGCTGAGCTATCATTCTAGCCTGAGATTTAAAAAATAGTCCCGATTTTCAGTGTCTGTTACTCGAAATCATTGAAATCAAAAACCACCAGGAGGAAACTACCAACATGCGCCAACAAAATATGCCGAACACGACTAAAATATGGTTCTAAGCTCCATCCGATAACTAAGGAAGAAGTGTGCTTGTAAGCTTTGTTTTAACGGATTAAATTTAACATTCTAATGATTCATGTTAAGTTCTTGCTATTCATTTTTCATAATGAATGGAAAAGATCGAGAAACTAAACGAGAACGGAAAACTTTAAAAGAAAAAATACGGGAATACAAAAACGAAAAGTGCGCCAACAAATTCTGCCAACTTTCGCTGCTACACACAAAAAGATACGTGTCCCACCCAATAACTAAGGAGAAAATATGCATGTAATTATAACCACGTTTGATTGAAAAAAATAATTGAATTCAGGTCCTGTTATAGCTATTATAAAAGAAAAGGAAAAGATCGAGAAGTGATAAAAGTGAGAAGTGACTATAAGAATAGGTGAGTTGAGAAATTAGAAAATATCGATTGTACAATGAAGAATAAAATTCAGGTTGGCACAAGTTTTTCTACAAGAAGAAATATTGCAAGACAACTTTCTCGAAAAGTTACAACACATGCCAACAACTGTAGAAGTAATTAAAGTCAACTATATGGGAGGAGGAACTGACCAGGATTTGGAGGGCATTGAGGATATTCAGAAGCGGCCCAGCAATTCAAATGCTGACCTTAAAAGCATGGCACCTGTAAATCCAGAACAACTAGAATCTCCTATTGAAGGAAAATCTGATATTCTCCCAAGGAATTTTTCAACAAGTGAAAATCTTGCCTGCTCGCAACATTATGAACTCCCAGAAGCTAAAAACGCCACAGGATCTGAAAACGCTCCAAGTTCAGATGAATTTGTACAGGAGCGTGCTGTGGAATCCTTTAAGGATGCTGATTGCTATATAGGCCCGGCCCCTGAAATCGATGAAGAAGATAACAGCGACATCACATCAGACAGTTCTACATCTTCAGAATCTTCAGAATCTTCAGACGACTCCACTGATACTGAAAGTGATGATGAGCATTTTTCAATGGAATGTACACTCAAAGCTAATTCTACTGAAACCCGGGATAATGAAGCTTCACCCCCAACTTTGTGAGTGCAAATCTCTTATCAGTCCTTCCAGCAAATCGTTTCAGCTTCCCCATTCCATCATTCCACTCTCTTCCTACTCCTGATTCCAAATCTGGGAGTTTCCGAGGAGACATCACTAATGCAGTTGGTAGAATGGACTCTACCAATGTAGAAGATTCAATGGAAGTTGAAAGTCCAGAGCTTGAAGAAACCGCTAACAAAACTCAGATCACACAATCTGAGGAGCCAATTGGTCAAGAAATAACGTCAGCATTTGATGAAGGCGCAGAATATGATGAGAGCGACGAACAAGCTCCAGAACCAATCACTGCTAAAAGTATTACGTCCAGTAAAAGGTATGTTAACAAAGCTCTGTAGTTAACACATAGCTTCTGATAATTTCAGAAGCACAGAACCACCTGATAAGGAGGAAAACATACGAATATTCTTCAAAGATAAAAAGTAAGAGTAAGTATCTTAAACGTAAAATTTAATGACATTTTCAGATGCGCCAACACATTTTGCAAACAACCTCTACTTCATAACAAAATTTCCCATCCTCTGACAAAGAAGAAGATTTGCTAGTAAGCTCAAAAGTTCATTCGTAATTGATGACTAAATTCCAGTTCCTGCTATAATTATTATAAAAGAAATGGAAGAGACCGAGAGGTAATCATAATGAAGAGAAGAAGAGAAAAACACGAAGCAAAGTAATCCGGAATTTTCTCAATAATTGATAGTCGTTTATTTTCAGTTGCGCCAATCCATACTGCAAACAACCACTGCTCCCAAAAAGAAACACCAGACATCCTGTAACACAAGAAAGCGTTTGCCAGTAAGCGTAAACCTCTAACCGTTGACAAAAACTGAGTTTCAGAACTTGTTGTATATATTATAAAAGAAATGGGAAAGACCGAGGATTCACAACATTGCAACTAAAAAAAAATAGAAAAAGATGAACAAAGTAAGATTATTGAAATGTTCTTTTTCCAATTTCTTTTTCTTTCAGTTGCGCCAACACATTCTGTCAAAAGCTGCTAGTTCCGAAAAACGTCCGACCTCATTCTGTCACTAAAAACAAACTTTGGACATCAGTTCGAAAATGAGAGATTTTAGTAACAGTTCAGTTTCAGGAAAAAAATATCAAAACTATCTTTCTAAATACAATCTAATAGAGGTCTTCGATGTTGTGATTCGTTATCCGAATGGGTATTTTCTGTTAAACCGTCAAAAGCTGCCTTCAATAGTAGAATATCCAAATACAATCTTGATTTTCTTGTTTTTTTTTTTGAAATGAATCCATTTATTTTTGCCTTATCTTATTTCTGTTCATGTTCTTATTCTTGGGGTCACAACCCACTTCCTTATCAGTGTACCTTTTATAAGCCTACCTGTCGAAAACCATTTCGCTAAAAAGTGCAGAAAATCGTATTGCAGGCAAGGTCATCAAAAAGAAGATACTATCAGTTTTATTGCGATCGTTCTTTTTGTCCCTTTTCGTAAATCTTAGGTCACTGTTTCATAGGGCAATCGATCAAGGAAAACTACAATAGTTCGCGAACTACAAAATCCATTAAAATGGAAAGTGCACTCCAAATTGATTCTACAGTAACCCAGGCTTTGTGAGTCCAAACCCATCTTCAGCCCTTTCAACGAATCGTTCCAGCTGCTCTATCCCGTCATGCCGTTCTCTTCTTCCACCCGACTCGACAGCATTCAACTTGCCTTCTACCGGAATGTTGGTGTGCAGGTAAGACAGTTTATTCACATCATAATTAGTTGGTTTTTTAGTGCCTGCTACAAATTATACTTAAATAATGAGTACGAGAGAGTGATTGCGGCAGAACGAGGAGCAGTGAATGAAAAGTGAGTTGGTTTTGTTTGAATTTATGAATTTCAGCAAACTCTTAGATCAGTGGAAAACAATTCAGCGCCTGAATTAGGTTTGGAAACAGATACAATGGAAGTTGAATCCCCTGTAGAACAGTGGAACATGCCAGCTGTGAATACCCAGATATATCCTATTCCAAACCTGTCAAATACCAAATATTCTGAAGAATACAATTATGGCTCCCACCCAAGTCTAATCCCCCCATATCAACTTCAAGAGTCGAACTTTTTGTGCAATAACGATGCCTATCAAATTCCATCATACCAGCCGGAGATATACACCAACAGCACCAAAGTGGATTTTTCTGAAAATTCAGCTGAAACCATTACGTATACTACACTGGAGCCAGCGTCTAGCAGCATTCGTCCGTTAGAAACACCAATCACAGAAAATCCTGGTATTAGTTGTCAAGAAGAGAGTATTGCTTATCCAGTAGGGGAGCAACAGATGGAAGCGCAGAGCGACAAGTAAGCTAAACAGTTAGAGGTATTCATTAATTTTTATTACAGGAACTCAGTAACTCAAGAACCACAAAGTAAGACTATCGAGAAAGGTCAAAAGTAAGATGAGTTGGTATATTTGATGAAGCTTATCAACGTTTTTTTAGATGCGCGAACAGCTTCTGCCACAAGGAAGGACTTTCTCCGCAAAACATAAAGCGCCATCCTATCACTAAGGAGAAGATTTGCAGGTGAGCTAGAGGATATTTGTTATTTCTCATCATTATCTAAATTTTAGAACATGCTATGATTACCACAAAAAAGCAATAAGAGACCGTGAAAAGATCATAACTCATAGAAAAAGAGAAGAGCACGAAACACAGTAATTTTATTTGGAATGTTTTCGAAATTTTGATACACGATCATTTTCAGTTGCGCCAATGCATATTGCAAACAACCACTTTTTCCAAAAAAGAACGCCCTACATCCTGTGACACAAGAAAGAATTTGCAAGTAAGCGTAAACTATTAACCGCTGACAAAAACTGAATTTCAGAACCTGTCAAAAATATTACATAAGGAATGGGAAAGATCGAGAGCTTACAACAACAAGAAAAGTAGAAAATGATGAAACAAAGTGAGTTTCTTGACATTTTCTTTTTAAACTTCGTTTTTGTCACAAAGTGAGAATATCCAGATGAAGCTTTACAACGTTTTTTAGATGCGCCAACAACATCTGTAAGCAAACTCTAATTCTGGGAAAAATTGGTGTTCATCCTATCACTAAGGAGAAGATTTGCAAGTAAGCTAGAGGGTATTCTTTTTTCCTTATTATAATCTAAATTTCAGAGCATGTTATAATTACCGCAAAAGATCAGGAAAAGACCGAAAAGTGATCGTCACTAGGAAAAAAAGAGAAAACCACGAAACACAGTAATTTCATTTGGACTGTTCTCAAAGTTTTGATACACGTTCATTTTCAGTTGCGGCAATGCATATTGCAAACAACCACTTTTCCCAAAAATGAACGCCCTACTTCCTGGGACACAAAAAAGAGTTTGCAAGTAAGCTTGAGGATATTCCTTTTTACTTATTATAATGTAAATTTTAGAACATGTTATGATTACCACAAAAACACAGGGAGAGAACGAGAAGTGATCATAACTCATAGAAAAAGAGAAAAACACGAAACGCAGTATGTTCATTTGGAATGTTCTCAAAAAATTGATACACATTCATTTTCAGTTGTGCCAATGCATACTGTAAACTACAACTACTCCCAAAAAGAAGCGCCCTACATCCCGTGACACAAGAAAGAATTTGCCAGTAAGCGTAAACTATTAACCGCTGACGAAATCTGAATTTCAGAGCCTGTTGTATATATTATAAAAGGAATGGGAAAGATCGAGAAATTATAACAACAAGAAAAAAAGCTAATGATGAAACAAAGTGAGTTTCTTTACATTTTTAACACATTCTGTCAACAACAAGATATATATTTATATTTATTTATTTATTTTCAGGAACTCAGAAACTCAAGAACCACAAAGTGAGACTATCCATCCAAATAAAAATAATGATCTATATAAAAAAAAACCTAAACAAAAGTTTTTTGACGGTGAAAAGTAAGATAAGTTTGTATATGTGATGAAGCTTCACAACTTTTTTCAGATGCGCCAACACAGTCTGTCAACAGCTGTTACTTCCGAAACACTTCAGACCTCATCCTGTTACTAAAGAGAAAATTTGCATGTAAGCTTGAAAGTATGCGGCTTTTAGTGACACTTTAGTTTCAGGAATTGCTATTATCACTATCAGAAATACAGAAAAGATCGAGAAGTGATCATAACTCATAGAAAAAGAGAAAAGCACGAAACAAAGTAATTTTGTTAGGAAGATTTTCAAAATATTGATAGTTCTTCATTTTCAGCTGTAGCAACACATTTTGTAAGCAACCACTAAAAAGATGCCACCGACATCCTGTGACACAAAAACTAGTTTGCCCGTAAGCGTAAACTTATAACCGTTGACAAAAACTGAGTTTCAGAGCTTGTGTGACATATTATAAAAGAAATGGAAGAGACCGAGAAGTGATCAAAACAAGGAGAAAAAAAGAAGAACATGAAACACAGTGAGTTTCTTGGCATTTTCTTCTCCCAACTTTTAGTTCAGTTGCGCCAACAAATTCTGCAAGCAATTCCTACTTCCTAAAAGAAGCGTCGTTCACCCTGTCACTAACGAGCGCATTTGCGAGTCAGTTTTTAATTACTTCTATGATATAAATGACAATTAAATTTCAGTAATTGCTATCACTACTATAAAAGAAATGGACAAGATCGAGAATTGGTAGCAGAAAAAGTGAAGAAATTGTAAGTTAGAGCAAACGTAGAAAATTCCGAAAAGTTTTACAGAGACCGTGATAGATATGAAAGTGAATCAGATACGACGTCCATATCTTCTAACGATTCTTCAATAGAAGAGTCTTCAGATTCAGATTGCGAATCTGATTCATCTGAAACGGATTTCGAATAGAAAAAAAACATTGTAAGTTGATTTCTATTATTATTTTTAACCGTTAACCTTTTTCAGAACCTAGTCTGTGGTCATATGTATTCTGTTTTATGTCTGTAAAGTTATACAGATTGCTTCCACACAATAAATATCCAAACATGACCAATGATCGTTATGTATGACTGGTCGAACGATTTTCTTTTTCCGTGAGAACAAAAAACGATTTGCAAAATAGTGAGAGATAAGACCATTGATAAGGAAACGAGAACTGGACATTTGTCTTTTTTTGGTACGCGTGAAATTTATAGGCGTAGAAATCTCGCACTTCTTTGCAATAAACTGGGGCATCCAAATTGATGACACTTCTATACGCAAATTGATACTTTTACGGGTGGGTTTTCACGACGATTCTTCTCATAGAGGCAGGGACCAACAGGTTAGGGTATTGATAACTAAAACTTAGTCAGTTATGATTTTCAGGAAACAAGAAGACGACATGGTACACTTGCAACATTTCTGCAGTCCTATACCTCAACAACTCTTAATTATTTAATTATCTGCAACTGAATAAACTTTTAATACACCGACCATTACCTGTCTATAATTTCAATCTGAGCATTAAAGCTACAGTAAATTATACTTTTATCCCTCCGTTAATTCCTACAATCAACTTAACATTTTCAGATTTTCACTTATGTTATTTGAAAAAGATGAAGAAGACCAGACGTGTAAACGAAAAGGAGAGTTCTACTGCAATAAATTTGCAGAAGAAAAAATTGCAATCTACAAAAAGAACAACGAGATGTTGTTTAAAGCTCAATCTCAATCAAGCGTTGTCATCATCTGCAGAATTCACAGACGCGTCAGATTCTGAAGAAAACATTAGCGATTGGAAATCTGAAAACAATGATACGGAATTGGATGATTCTACAAATTCTGAAGAATCTGCTGTAGATGAGATAGAGGATTACCCCGTAACGAACAACGATACCGAGGAGGACGTGAATAACCCTGTCAGGGAAGGCGCTACTCCAAGTATTTTAGCTATAGATAAAATGTAAGGTTATACAATCATTGTGCCTCTTATAATAAGCGGTTCCAGATGCAACGCCCCGTCATGCAATTCTTTTCTTCCACCCAACGTAACCTTATTTCAATTGCCTACAACAAAAAAACCAGTATGCAGCGGCTGCTACAAAAAGTACTTGGAAACTGAGTTTAATATAGTTGATGCAATAGAAGAAAAAACGATCCTTGCACAGTGAGTATATATGTTTTTAATATTAAAAAAACAGATTCGATTTTTGTTATAGAACGTCACTATACGAAGACTTACCTGAAATAGGGCTTGAGGACTTGACCACATTTTTTGAAGTTGTGCATCAAGAGGAAGACTGCTTTACCATTCTTAAAGATCTGGAAAAATCAAGCAAAGAATTTTTACTACGAAAAGCTATTGATGAAATATTCCCGCCATTGACATCGAAATTCGTGATTTGGACTGACATTGATATATTTCCGGTATACCGGTTATATACTTGGACTGAGCATGAGACTGTTCCACTCGCAACCTTTTCTAATTTCCTACCCTCTTTTATCGAAGATTTATCCAAAATCTTCCCTGAACTTCGGATATCAGAGGACTCATTTGATCATCCCGATTTTATTGATGACTTGCCCTCTGAACCTTCCTGCAGTACCCAGATGAAAAGTTGCTCCGCAAATAATGAAGAATGTGATGTGGACTCCGAAAAAGAGCAAGAATTGGAATACCCTAACGTTTACAACCAACCAGATTGCTATCTTCCATTCGGATATAACAATGAAACCCAAGAGTTCTACAATTCTCAAGAACTTGATTGCTATCAACCGTTCATCTATAACAATGAAGCCAATTGGAATTTAGAATTTTTCGTGCCTCAGTTCCCAAGTAACCCTTCTCACACATTGCATTGTTATGAGCCACCGCAGGAGGATGAAAGTTCAACAGAAACCATAACTTATACCACATTGGAACCCGTTTCAAGCATCTCGTCTTCAAAGAATCCAGATATTCAGGCAAACTGTTATAGGCCCCTGCAGGAAAATGTTCCGATCATTTATTCTTCTGAGAGCATCCCGTTTTCACTTGAGGAACAAATAACAGAAGATTCTGGTGTCATTTGCGAAGTACTGAACAGTGATAGCTCACCGGAAAAAGCACCGAATAGTTCAAAGTAGGCTGAGGGATTTGTTCTATTAACCTTGAAAAATTTACAGCTTGTGCTCCCAAGAAAGTCAAGAATCAGGAAACGAGAGTATCCAGAAATTACCAAATGAGAAAGGACGTAAAAGAGAGCTGATTGAAGGTCAACAGTAAGAAGATTTTATTGTTTTACAGCCTCGATAGTTTTTTTTTCAGTTGCGCAAATACGTTCTGTAAAGTAGCACTACTTAAAAACATCAGGGTTCATCCTGTCACTAACGAGAAGGTTTGCAGGTAAGCTGAACAATATATTTGTATCTGTAATCGATAACCAAAATTTCAGAATCTGCTATAATTATTATAAAACGAATGGGAGAGACCGAGAAGTGATCATAACGAAGAGAAGAAGAGAAAAACATGAAACAAAGTGAATTATTTCATGGTTTTCACTGAACTCGATAATTTTTTTTCAGTTGCGCCAATACGTTCTGTAAACGATCTTTACTTTCGAAAAAATTTAGTGTTCACCCTGTCACTAAAGGAAAGATTTGCGAGTAAGCTTAACTACAGATTTATCTGTAATCAATAACTAGATTTCAGTGCTTGCTATACATATTACAAAAGAAATGGAAAAGACCGAGAAGTGATAAATATTGTGAGAAGACGAGAAAAACACGAAACAAAGTGAATTGTTTTATGATATTCATAGAACTCGATAACTTTTTTCAGTTGCGCCAATTCGTTCTGTAAGAAAATTTTAATTACTGGCAAATACAATGTTCACCCTGTCACTAAAGAGAAGATTTGCCAGTGAGCTTAACAGTATATTTCCGTATAATCCAGAACACTAGCTTTCAGTACTTGCTATTCGTATCACAAAGTTAATGGAAAAGACCGAGAAGTGATCAAAACGATAAGAAGACGAGAAAAACACGAAACAAAGTAAATATTTTGTTGTTTTTCATTAAACTCGAAACAATTTTTTCAGTTGCGCAAATACGTTTTGTAATGTAGAACTACTTAAAAAAAACAAACTTCACCCTGTCACTAAAAAGAAGGTTTGCAGGTGAGCTTTACAATATATAGTACTGGTAATAAAGAATGCGACACTTGCAGTTTTTAGTTGAAAATGGTGAACTTTGTTGGTGTGACAATATTGAATGTTTATGGGGTGTATAGGTCACAAATAGATCTTTATTTTTGTAGTTGACAACTTTTTTGTACGGGCCCATCCTGAGAAGTTACAGGCAGTCAATATACACAGCTTTAAAATCTAGCAACAATAACAAGAAATTTCTTTGGCGATTGATAATGATAACTTCATAGGATGTGCCCGTACAAAAAAGTTGTCAACCACAAAAATAAATATCTATTTGTGATCTATACACTCCATAAACATTCAATATTGTGAAACAATCAGGGAGGCCGTGTCACACTTACAAAGTTGACAATTTTCAACTAGAAACTGCAAATTTCGCATTCTTTATGACCAGTACTCTGTAATTAACAACTAGATTTCAGTATTTGCTATACGTATTACAAAAGAAATGGAAGAGACCGAGAAGTGATAATAACGAAACGAAAACGAGAAAAACACGAAACAAAGTAAATTATTTTATGCTGTTCACTGACTTTTTTACTTTTTTGACATACTTTTTTCAGTTGCGCCAATACGTTCTGTAAACAAGCTTTACATTCCCGAAATATTAATGTTCATCCTGTCACAAAAGAAAAAATTTGCAGGTAAGCTTAACAGTATATTTCTGTATAATCAATAACACGACTTCAGTGCTTGCGGTGCGTATTATAAAAGAAATGGAAAAGACCGAACAATAGTCCACAAAAAAAGAGAGGAACACGAAACCATGTAATTTTTTAGTATTTTTTAGTAAACTCGAGAATTTTTTCAGTTGCGCCAACACATTCTGTAGGCAACCCTTACTTCCGGGAAAATATCGTCCTCATCCTGTAACCAAGGAAAAGATTTGCAAGTGAGCTTAACAATATATATATGTAATCAATGACTAGCTTTCAGGGTTTGTTATTACTTTCATAAAAGAAACGGAGAAGATCGAAAAGTGATAAAAGAGAAAGCTGAAGAACGGCCTGAAAAACATCATTCTACAAGAAAAAGAGCTTTCAAGCCAAAGCCTAAACAACCGACGTCTTCATCTGATTCCGAAGAAAACGATGACATGGATCTGGACAGCGACTCAGGTTCAGATTATTCTACAACTTCTGAAGAATCTGCTGTAGATGAGATCGAGGATGCCTCGTACGAAAAAAAACGAAATAAATGTCTTAAAATATGATGTAAGAAAACAAGTATTTTCAACTTTTTTATTAACCTTTGAAAAATTTCAAAAAATTATTAACATACTTTTTAATGCAACGGAAGTTCTGTAGCAGCACTAGTTGCCATCGCAGTTCCCTCCATTCTACCCACTCTTGAATCTTTCAGACATGGACAACAGACGAGTTTAATAAAACTTTTAGATTTAAATGATGATAATAATAACAGCATGGTTCGATGGTTACAACCAAGATAAGATAATTGGATAATAACGGGTACTGACAGTCCATCCATGAAACAACACATCACAATTATTCTTCCGATGTCTCTTTCGATAATTGTGCAGATTATTGTAAAAATCTGAAAAATAGAAGATTGAATACTTGTTTTTTTTCTTTAAAAACTACCGCTTTAACAATAACCAGTGTTAGCAACTGCCAGAAAACATATCTTTGTGGTTTGTTCACTTGAGCAGCCGGTAAGTAGTTGAACTTTCTCATATTAATACTTATTGGGATGTAGAGGATAGCAGAGACATATTGGAGAATGTTAAACGTCCAAAAAAATGTATTCAACGGCAAACTGTATTCGTCCATAACGAACCTCATTATAAATTCCACAGTGAAAATAGAATAGGCCAATATTAAAATTATCCTCAACTGATTCCCAGAAATCCTTACATATTTCTCAGTTAACGGAAAAAAATAAATGAGAAACCGCTGAATTGCAAGAATAGAAAGTAATAATTGATTGACTCTTGTAATTACCATCCATATAAATATAATAATTGCGAGCAACAACGCAAATATCACTGCTATTATTAGCAGGTCCCAAAAAATTATAATCATGACTACCAGGAATAAGAAGAAACACATCTCAATATAGACTATTTTAATAGTAAAGTAGAAATGATTGACGATTGGGAAGACCACTGAAACCTTGTCACGTTCTCTGTTCATATTGTAGATGCGGATATAGAATGGGAACACAGTGAAGAATAAAAACAAGTAGATATAGAGATATGGATTTTCATAATTATATTCTTCGAAACCCCATTTTACTGTGCTGTTGGAGGGAGAGTTCATACTTTTTGTTACATATGTTATTGTTTCATTTAACAAGTTCAAAATATATTCATTTTCAGCCGTGGATTTCTTTGGAATTCTTTGATTTCTTATTGAAAAAGTTGACATCCAGGTATGTGGAAAAACAAATGGAAATGAAAAGGTGTAGTTTGAGTGTTTCTAAGATAACACGTCAAAAGATATTCTCATTTTCAGCTGCTGATTTTTTTGGAGTTAATTGGTTTCTTATTATAGAGAAGATTGACATTCAGGTGCTCAGGTGCTTTCCGTAGTGTTGAACTTTTAAAATATGTTTCCAAAATTATATTCTGGACTTCTGGACGATATGTTTTGAAAATTTGACATTTCGGCACTTAAAATAATAAAGAATATCAATGAAAAATAAAAGAGTAAAACATTTAATATATCTTATTGATTTTCAACTCCGTAGATTATCCAATCATCGTATTTTCTAGGTAACAGCAGGAATTAATCGTCATTTTTTAATTCATTTGCAGGTAATTATAAATTGCTGCAGGTGATCTTATAATAAATCGAAATTTTTTGTGCAAGCTCGCCCCGCCCCATTGCGGCGCCCACCACGCCCACTCCCATTCACATAAAAACTTGAATTCGTAAACATTTCTAAATATTGACGCTTTTTGCCAAGAAGATTCAGATTTTTTCTGTTTCCATACGCTAAATTTTCAGGCCATGACCAACAACTCCTCCATCCCACTGACAAGTCACCACAACAAATATTTCCTTGGTCTTTCCTGGGTATTCAATATTGCTCTGATAGCAATTTTTCCTTTCTACATTCACGTATTCCAAATGAATCGAGAACGGGATGAAGCTTTACCCGTGTTCCCAATAATTAATCAAATTCACAAAACTATAAAGATGGTGTATATTTTATTTTCTGTATGTATGTTTACCTATTATGCATTCGATCCACTAGAAAAATCTAAATTTTTCTGGGTAGGCATTGCTGCCATAGTATTTGAATTCTTTTATCTGCGAATTTCTTGTAACGTTTGTTATTTACTATTGTCATTACAAGCTTTTCAAAAATTCCTCATTTATTATTGTCCGAAAATTGAAAAGTATGTTACACTATCGGAGAGAGGTATAGAATGGATATACTGGTCAGCCCATGTTCTTCTTTTTCCTATAGTTTTGATTGAAGGTTGGCGTGGTTTGTCGTTGGTAAGTTGTTAATTTATTTAGAATCAATTGAGTGTCGTTCACACTTTCCAGTGGTTCTATATTATCATTCAACTATTTTTAATTTCGTCTGCATTGTTATACATTCCAATTATCCTCAGTATCCGAAAAATGAGCTATCTGGCATCAGCTAAACTGAACAACCCTCAAAGATATATCATGTGGCAGTTGATAATAATTGCTGCGTTAAAAATTGTAAATTTGACAAGAAATAGTGGAATTGAAAAAGAACAAACATTTTCAGACCTACATCCCATCATTCTTCAAAGAGTATGACGATCAGTGGACCATTGCTAATACATGGCAATTAGTCGATGCCTTCAGCACCCCTGTGATCATTCAATTGGCATATCTAGGCTGTAACCGACGGAATTTGCAAACTTTTCTAAATTCATTGAAGCTGAAGAATGTGTTTAAAGTTGTGTGTTGTCCATGGAGACAGAGGAGTCAAGTGGAGGTTCAACCGGTAAATTTGTCTAGGTCGAGTACTGGGGCGCCGGTGTATTGAAAACATATGTTGTTGATGTAAAAATAATGTTTATTTATGAGATTTATAAAACTTTTTGTGATTCTTCAATTGTAAAACTATGAATTTTCATGACAAAGGTATGGATGTAGAGCTGACTTGAGTCCTCGAAACCACAATCCCTTCAGTTTTGACAACACCTGCACACGGACAACAAAACACTTTCAACCCATTCCTAGGCCTTAACGAAAGTATCAAAGATTGCAGGTGTCTTCGATTGCAGCCCAGAAATGACAGCTGAATCAGCAACGGTGTAGTGTAATTATCTGCATATCTGCAAAAGTATATGACGTCTTCCAGGCATTTATTGATTTCAAAGTAGGCCACTGGTATATATGACTGAAATAGTATAGGTTACAGTAGTATTTATTACTGTAGATTTACCAGTTTTACGAATATCACTGCGATTATCTGCCAGAGCACGTATCGTTGTGGTTGGTTGCTTTGGATGGATGCTAGGTGTCTAAGCTTGTTTATATGGATCACTATGGGGATATAGAACATGGCAGATATGACTAGCAAGAAGAAAACGGTAATGTAGAAAATCTGGAACTCATTCTTGCAAACAGAAAAAGAAAAAAGAACACTTACAGTTGAAAAAGTGAAGATCCCTACAAACACATAGAGCAACCATATAAAATGAACCAGTTTTCTATTATTGTTGTCATTAAATTTTATGTATTGCTCTGTACTGGGAAAGAAGAAAAGTATGGATCGGTACATGGCAAGTATTGAGAGTAGAATATGATTTATAGGAGCTGTCCATTCCAAAACTGGAGCAATACCAAAAACGGCCACGTAGTAAACGGTTGCCAGTATTCCATATGGGTCGTATACATGCCACTCCACAAGTTGATGGAAACAAGCCTGGCAATAGAAGAAGATGTACACTAACTTCACGCTGACATGGAAATAATTGAAGAATGGGTAGATCAAGGCAGTCTTATTGTGATCCATGTTCATCTTATAGACATGGATGTAAAAGGGAAAACAAATTAAGAGGAGGGTACAGTATAAATAACGGAAATAAATAGAATAGCTGGAATGAGTTAGGATCATAATAGCTGTTTCATTTCCATGGATTTTACTGAAACATGAGAAGTTGGTGTTCATGATAGGTTGCAAATTGTGAATAACGAATGAAAAAATAAGCAGCTTGGTTGGTAAGGTAGGAGCTGATATCATTCTCATGATTAGGAGATCAAAAATTGTTCATTTGTTTATTCATAAGCAGCTGAAACTAAAATGCAAACGTTTCAGAGAAAAATGTTTCAAATTTAATTCACCTGCAGTGTAAAATGCCGCATCTGATCAAAGATTTAGAATTTTGTAGAGTTTCTTCAATATGCAAAATTGTCTGCAGGTTACGATTAACAATGTTACAATTCTCCTTAGTGAATTGTTCATAACTTAATACAACGGCACTTCGGTACTCCTCAACCTAGACAACTTTATCGATTGATCCTCGATTTGACTCATCTGTGTCCATGGACAACATACAACTTTAAACACATTCTTTAGCTTTAATGAATATAGCAAAGTCTGCAAATTCCGTCGGTTACACCCCAAATAGCACAGCTGAATGATGAGTGGGGTGCTGAAGGAATCAATGAGTTTGCATTTATTGATTACTGTCATGACGTCATCCACTACAATCCAGAATACCGGAAGGCAAGTCTGAAATTTATGAAAATTGTCAATTTTGTGATTAGCAATACCATTTTCAGCGCAACAATCGCAATTAGTTGCCACATCACATAACGTTGTGGTTTGTTGAGCTTCGCTGATGCCAGATAGCTCATTTTTCGGATGCTGAGAGCAAGTGGGATGTATAACAAAGCAGAGGCCAATAGGAAGCAGTTGAATCCGATATAAATCTTTTCTGATGACACAAAACACAAAACTTCTGTAATCATCAACAGACAGAACATCACATGGATTGACCAGAGGGTTCTCGAAGAAAACAAAAATTTGACAAATTTTTCAGCGCTAGGGAAGAAATAAACAATAAACCTCTGTATAACAAGCAGAGATAGTAAAAAATGACTGACCTCTGCCGACAAATCTAACATGAAGACAACCATGAACATCACTAAGACACTGACCCAGAGAACAAATGATTTAGCTTCCAGGACCAGTTCAATGTTAGCGATAAAGCCCGCATACATAAAAATATACACAATTTTCAAAATTTTATGGAAATGATTAATCAGAGGAAACACTGATGTTGCTTTGTCACGTTCTTGATTCATCCGAAAGACATGGATGTAAAATGGAAAGATTATAGCTATGGGGGTCATGTATGTGAAGATTAGGATATAGTGATAGCTGTTATAGGTTTCCGGGGATTGGAGAGTGTCATTGGGCATTATAGTTGGAGTCGAGTTATATATTTGAAACTCAGCAATAATAATAATACTGGTCAAACACCTAATGACCATTTCTAATTCTTAGAAAAGAGGCAGCTGATGAGCACAGTTTTCATTAATCAGTTGTTTATTATTTAATCCACAGAAACCCCTATACTCACTTGTAAAAGATAACAGCTGAATCTAAATCAGATCAGAATTTTGTAGAACTTGCAAACTTGTCTGCATGTTACAATTAACAATGTATGTAAACATTGTCAATAATAAATCGTTTATTACTTAATACACCGGCGCTCCGGAGCTAAATCTAGACAAATTTATCGATTGATCCTCCACTTGACTCCTCTGTTTCCATGGACAACACACAACTTTAAACACATTCTTTAGCTTCAATGAATATATCAAAGTCTGCAAATTCCGTCGGTTACATCCCAAATAGCACAGCTGAATGATAAGAGGGGTGCTGAGGGCATCGACTAATCGCCATGTGTGAAGAAGACTCCAGTAGTTCTCATACACTTCGAAGAGAGTTGGGATATAGGTCTGAAAATGTTTTTTTTATTACAATTCCAATTTAATCTATAAAAAAGTCAACATTACAATTTTGAACGCAACAATTATTATCAACTGCCACATAATATTAGGGTGTTTCATAAGTCTTTGCACTTTTTTTCAATGTACTGCCCTGTGACCCCATGACATTTTTTTGTTCTTTTTTTATTATCAACTAGTACTGTTACCCTCAAGAAACATTTCTGTTTTGCAAGTCCCCAGAACAGCGTACCACGGCAGAAGTACGCGCCAAAGATCGCAAGGCTCTAAATGGGTGTTTTCTACTAGGTTATCTCCTAGGATTGAGTACGATGGAAACTTATCGAAATATAAGCAAAACTCTTGGTGAGGATATCATATCTTATTGGACAGTAGCGACTTGAACCAAAAACTTCAAAGAAGAAGATTACAATCTTAAGGATAACTCCCGTTCTGGTCACCCTCGTTAAGATATAGACGATGATATCTCAGATGTCTTGGAGGATGAGGCCAGACCAAGTGTACGTGAAGTATCTTCACATACTGGACATTCGTCCGCAACAATATTCAGACATCTGAAAGAATCTGGAAGAACAGCAGAGAAAGGGCAAGTTGTTCCTCATGAACTGACAGATGCTCAAATGAAGCTCAGATGTGAATTGTCGCTGTCTTCCCTCAGTCGCAAGCGTAGTTTCTATTGAATTTTTGATAATGTTACAGAAAATGAGAAATGGGGTCTTTATGTATACCATACAGTAAAAAGCTGTAGGTTCTGGCTAACGAAGAATCTCTGACGGACCAGAAAGGAGAGCTAAATGAGAAAAAAGTTATGCTATCAGTTTGGTGCCACAACAACGGTGTCATTCACCACGAATTTCTTCCGGAACGTGGTACGATAACAGCCGACATGTACTGTCAACAAATCCAAAAAAAAGATCCGATTTCATCACTCCTCTCACCCGGAAATCGATCATTTGGCTTTATTGCATGACAATGCACGCCAACACACTGCTACCAAGGCTCGCACCTACCCAGAGACTCAGAGAGTTTAAGTTCTACCCCACCAGCCGTATACTCCAGACCTTGCTCTAACTGATTATCATCTTTTTAGATCATTACAAAACTCGTTAGCTGGGGAAAAATTTGATGATCGAATGCAAGTGAAATCTCATATGGATCACTTCTTCAGCTCACAGCCGCCACATTTCTAGGCGGCCGGTATTGCCCAACTACCACAATGTTGACAAGGTGTAACCAGTACTCATGGACAGTATATAACTTATTAGAACTCCTTCCTCTTCAAGAAAAATTTGATGAAAAACTGATAGAAAAAGTGCAAAGACTTATGAAACACCCTAATATATTTTTGAGGTTTGTTTAGTTTGGCTGATGCCAAATACCTCATTTTTCGAATACTGAAGATAATTGGAATGTATAATATTGCAGACGTAATTAAAAATAATTGAGTAAAAATATAAATCCACTGAAAAGTACTAAACATTTGATTATAAACAAAACAAAACACACCCACGACGATTCATACCAAATTTCGAACCAAACTTTAGGTAAAACAAGAACATGGGCTGACCAGAATACCCATTTTACCACTTTCTTACGTAGTGTCACATACTTTTCAATTCTCGGGCAAAAATAAATAAGAAATCTTTGAATAGCTAGTAAACACAACAATAAATAGCAGACATTACAATGAATTTGCAAATAAAACATTTCAAAATACATGGCAGCAATGGCAACCATCAAAATTGCAGATTGGACAGTGAAAATGAGTGTAAGACCAATAAAAACGCATACATAATATTGAATGTACACTATTTTCATACTTTTGTGAATTTGATTAATTATGGGGAACACTGGTATAGCTTTATCCCGTTCCCGGTTCATTTGGAATACATGATTGTAAAATGGAAAAATTGGTATTAGAGAGAAAAGGAATGCTCGTGAAAGATTGATGAAATATCCGTCAAAGACCTCTGTTAGTAGGATAGAGGAGTTGTTGGTCATGGTCGGGGTTTCCAGAAAAAAAACTAAGCAACCTTGGGAAAATGTGTCAAGGATTAGAAATTTCTCTTCACCTGCAGCACGTCATGAATATCTTGTAGACTGAAGTTAGCTCTACATCGATACCACTACACCCTCGCGTGGTTATCTCCATATTGATATCACCCGGCACCACTCTTGGAGCAACACTCGGCAACTTGAATAAAGCAGAACCATACACTTCAAACACATTGACCAGCCTCAAATCTTTGAAATCTTCAAAATTCCGTCTATTACATCCCAAATAGGACACTTGGATTAATAATGGAGTGCTTATTATATCAAGATAAGAGATATAACATAAGAAATCATAAGAACTTAGTTCAGACATGAAGAGAAAGGGAATGTAAGTCTGAAAATGGCAGTGGAGTGATTAAAAAGTGATAAATTGGAAGATACCAGTTTCAAAATTAGAATTGAGATTAATTGCCAGAAGACATATTTATGAGGTTTATTGATTTGAGCAGATGCCAAGTAACTCAATTTTGAAATGCTCCTGTATACCGGGATGTAGAGTATAGCAGAAAACAATAGTAGAGAAATAGTAAAAATATAGAACTGCTAAAAATAGAAAATTCAAAATATATTTGTATTAATTTTTTAAAAACGAACCATTTCACGACTTAAAAGGAAAAGCCCAATCAATAAAATCTAGAAAATTCCGTAGCAGCACAAATTGAACCGTTTCACTGTACTCTCGTCAAAAGTTAAGAGTTTTTCAAAGCTGGGGAAAAAATACATAGCACATCTTTGAATAGACAACAGGACTATGAAAAAATTGCTAGTCGTTGAAACAGCTTGCATCAAGATAAAAACTGCTACAAGCACGAAAAACATTGGGATGATGAGAAGAAAAGTAATAGCAAAACGGAAAAGTATACTAAACACAATAATGCTTAGCAGATTTCCAAATAAAAAAACGTAATATATTTTGACAGTGCTGTAAAAATAGTCAACCACATGGAACACGGCGGTTTCTTTCTCACGTTCACGATTCTTGTTGTAGACGTGAACATAGAATGGAAATACTGTTATCAACAGTATCAGATAAAAAACATATGTGCTTCCAATAAAGAGAAAACTTTTTTCTGTGTTGAAAATTGACGTAGTGTTGCCAGAATGATTGTAAAAGTGAGCAAAAGCTTCTTCAAAAGTAGCATTATCGGCAACCATGAGAATTTGAAAGGGAAATGAAGCTGAAGCTGTACGAAATAGGAAGAAAATCAATTTCTTGAAACAGGTGATATTCCCTACGCGCAGTATTTCCTTCCTCCAAACAAGTTCACTCAAACTTTTTTTTTCATTTCCTTCTTCCATCATCTGCTCCGAAATTGCCCAGGTTTTCAGCTACAGTAGCGAGCATAAGTGAGTACACCTCCATACTTTCAATTGTATCTCAGCTGATATGTGTCCGTTTTGCATTATCTTTTTTTTAAAAGATAGCTGAAAAATCCAGTAAAACTAACATAAATTTTTTGTTGGATGTGATCAGCTGATTTTTTTATTTGAAAATCCTTAAAAAAACGTTTTATTCTTGAACTAGACCCTATGTTTTTTTGAGTTCAAAATGTTGAACAAAGTTCATAGAAACATAACATGATGTTGAATTGACATCTCAACCACTGAGAATCGTGATAGAGCTCTAGAGCTCCAGCAATAATTATATAAAGATTTTCAGAGAACCCTAGCCTGCAGAATAATGGATTCCCTTGTGACTCCACTAGTTTTTCAATTGGTATACGTGATTTGTAATTGGCAGAAGATTAAGTTTCTATCATATTACTTTGATCGATAACAATTGTGCATTTCAATACATGTTTCATTTGTCTCAGTTGAGTTTTTGAAAACGCTGAATAGCTGTCTAGCGCTATTCACTTGTCTAGGGTCTAGGGTCTAGGGTAAGGCTCTACCTTAGTCAACAATCCGTGTTTTCCAATTATTCGATGTTCTATTTATGTATACCGCATTCCGACGTAATTATTGATAACCTTCAACCAACTATATATAATGTAGACGGGCGAGATTTAAAGTTAGAAGACAGCTGAAATAAATGGCACCACTGCTAGGTTTACGTTTAATTTTCGTTTTTATTCTACACTTCTCACAATCAGAATAAATGTTTGATAACGATTCTACTAACCTAATCGAAACGTTTTCTCCCCGGAATTTCACTATCTTGGATCAAAACGTGCCGCCGATGACTTATTTATTTGGTCTCTACATTATACCACTTTCTATCACTTTTCCATTCTATGTTCACATTTTCACAATGAACAAAGAACGTGAGAAAGCCACAGCTGTGTTTCAGACTATCTTTCATTTTTATAAAATGATGCGATTTTTTCAAATCTCATTATACGGTATTGTCCTTTCTGCTTTTTTTCTGGGAGTTCTAATGGTCATGATAAGTTTTCTATCCGGAATACTTATTATACCCTGCCTTATAGTTTACTTTGTATTTGGAATCGCAGCTACTGTAACTTCGAGAGTTTGCCAATTCTTATGTATCTTATTGACATCCCAGAGATTTTTACTGTACTTTTTTCCAAATTCCGAAAAGTACGTTACGGTCACCGACAACGATATTAAATGGTCTATCTGGGCGTGCTACTTATTTTTCTGTTTCGAGTTTATAGTTTTGCTCAGCGTTCATTCTCATTGGCTGGTACTGGAGTACCTCGTTGTAAACGTCATTCTTATCTCTTCCGCATTATTATATTTTCCAATTTACCTAAGCATACGGAAACTAGCTCATTTGGCATCTTCAAAAATTAACAAGCCTCACCGCTACGTCTTCTGGCAGATGTCTGCGCTGCTTGTGGCAAAATTGGTAAGTTTAATAAAATCCCGCAACATATGTAAATCTGTTTATTTTCAGTTGTCTATTCCAGCAATAATTTATAGTCGTAACAAGGAAACCGACGATCTGGTATTCATGTGTATATATCTAGACGCAATAAGCACTCCATTAGTTATCCAAGTGTCATATCTGGGATGCAACCGGCGGAATTTGAAAGATATATCCAAATTGAAATGGAGGGAACTATGGAGGATTTTCAAAAATCCAGCTGCAAAAATTCATCGAGTAGAGCCAATAGTGCCGTCGGTTGGTGCTCCAGAAAGCACAAAGTTATGAACTGGAACTTCGACGACAAAATAAATAATTTATTTAAAGAAATAAACATTATCGATTAAAGTAATATGATAGAAATTTAATCTTCTGCCAATTACAAATCACATATACCAATTGAAAAACTAGTGGAGTCACAAAGGAATCCACTATTCTGCAGGCTAGGGTTCTCTGCAATCATTTGGTTTTCATAACTATTTATTAATTTTATATCCCTACCGTATCCAAGGAGTACTGTTCAGAGAAGTAGATAATAGGAATATACACCAATTTTGAGAGCACTATCCCTGCTAGCTGCCCGACCTCCAGACTACTCATTTTCTTTACACACATTATAACAGAAATTGATAAAAGTAATGAAATCAGCACGAATGAAAAATGAGATAAATGAACAATCTAAAACTTAACATCCCTTAGAAGGACTGTACCGGACCCCACGGTGGGTACTGTACCTGATGGATACACCACCATCTAGGCTTTGGAGAATCGGAGTATTTTTCCTCAAATGGCGCGTCAGAGGCATTGCTAAACACATATAGTGACCAGGAGCTCCAGAGAAAGTATATCAGTCGGAATATACAACTCAGGAATTTAATTAACTTTGGAAAAAAGGTTAATAGAATAGCTACCAATGCTAATTGTAGTTGAATAACATCTAAAACCGTAGAAGTCACCGGGTATAGAAAATGCATAAAAATAGATGGCAATTGATTGGCGAGGTCTGTTGGATTCGCGAATATTCTCAGAAGAATATAATAATAAACTACTGCACCCAAGTATATATTTAATTTCTGGACCCCGCTGTGAATATCTTGAACAGTACTCTTATCTTGAGGACTACGGTAGATGTGACAACAGAGGAAGTGGGTTACTGTAGTGAGTGTTAGGTAGATAGGGATGAGAATCAATATAATTCCAGGTAAATCAGAATTCTGAAGATCATTTATCTGTTCATAGATTGCAAGATAAGAAGTGTCTTTCATTTTCATAGTAAACAAATGAGATATTAGTGTACAACAACCCAGATCGTGGAGCCAGTTTGACTCCGCCCCCTCGCGGCGCCCACATGAGAGCACCGCCCAAGTCTATTCTTCAATTTTAAGGGGGACAACAAAATTTGAAGGTTCCGTCGGTTACATCCAAGATATGACAGCATAATAATAAAAGGCATACAGTAGAAATCAGCTTCTTTGCAGACAAGGATCATACCATAATAGTCGTAGTCCTTGGCAGAAAGGAGGAAAAGAATGAGGACCTAAAAATGACAGAGTACTGTAGATTTTTTTTAGATTCTTAGATCCTAAGATTTTGAGATCCCCAAATCCTGAGATCCTGAAAATTCAAACTTACAGATTTCCCTATCACCACCACTACCAACTGCCAGAGCACATATCTCTGTGGTTGGTTCAACTGAGCTGACTTTAAATGAGACATTTTCCGGATACTAATCATGATCGGAAGGTACAGTAACCCGGAGGCAAACACGATCACAATCATAGCACTATAGTGAACCTGAAGGCAATCAATTATTACTTTTCAATAGTAACAAAACTCACTGTAAAGATGAAATCTCCCCACAAAAGATGATCGATTTCCAATATTGATCGTAATATGACTTCGGTGCCAAATAACCAGTAAACCATCCAAAGGGTGTACTTTGTACCTTTTATCGAGAAGTTTAGAAAAAACTCAGAGCTTGGGAGGAAGTAAAGAAAAAATCGTTGAATTGCGAGCAAGGACAACATAAACTGGGAGACATCGACTGTCAGCATTTCTCCAAAAGATAGCAGGTAGATGAATAAGTTTGAAGAAATCATTAACACGTCAAGGTTGTCGGTTATATAACTCAACGGGTCTAGTAATATAACAAAATAAAGAACAAAGTGAACTTGAATCGTGAAGTAAAAATGGTCTACTATTTGGAATACCGGAGTGTCTTTATCCCGCTCATAATTCTTTTGGAACACATAGATATAGCAAGGAATGACTAGGAGGTATACAGATATGTAAGGGAGTTGGTAGGACCATTCTTCCTTTTCAGATGAGTCATAATAGTCGTAGTCCATCAGAGAATAGTTTTATCAAAGTGTTTTCAGATCAAAAAAGATTAAATGCTGTTTGAACATTGTAACAAGTAACACCTGGTTCTAATTTGCGAAAAATGTTTTCAAATAGTGCACTTCTGCAAAGTTATGATTATAATTTTGTTTGCAGAGCATTCATCTAGCACAGAGTGATATTGAAAATTAGATATCACATATGTAACTTGAAAAACTAGTGGAGTCGCAAGCAGTGTGCTCCACCGGGATTTTAAAACTAGCAATAACCGGGTTTTCATGAAAAAACCGGTGAAAATATTCACCGGTTTTCACCGAAAATCACCGGTGTTTCACCGGGAAAAACCGGGGAAAACCGGTGAGCACCGGGTTTTCCCCGGGGAACACCGGTGAAAACCCCGGTGTTTTCCCCGGTTTTCACCGGTTTTCACCGGTTTTTACCGGAGTTTTTTGAAATATCACACAACCAAATATTTCAAAACTGGACGTTTCGCAACCGGACATTTCCAAACCGGATAACACTTCGAAACTAAATAATTCATGTTGCGAAACGTCCGGTTGCGAAATTTCCTGTTTCTAAATGTTCGAATTTTTTTGAATTTTTAAAAACAAATTTTCGTCGAAAATGTGACTATTTTTATTGTTTTTTTTGAATTTTTTTCTAATTCTAAATTATCAAAAAATTTGAAAAAATTTGAAAAAATTTGAATTTTGAACTTTGGCGCCAATTTCCCGGGCTTTCGGGCCGGCCCGGGCCGGGCCTTGACAAATGTAGCAGAAACTAAATAATTCTAGTTTTGAAAAGTCCGGTTGTTGTCCTGCTCTTTCAAATTGTGGTGTTTGCGTCATCAAAAAACCGGTGAACACCGGTGAAAACCGGGGTTTTCCCCGGGGAAAACCGGGCACCGGTGAAAATGAAAACCGGGGAAACCCGGTTTTTTGATTTTTAAAACCGGGGAATTTCGGTGAACACCGGTTTTTGCCAAATTTGACTCCGGTTTTTATTTTTATAAAACCGAGAAAAATTTCACCGGTGAGTATTACAGTTTTAACCGGTGAAAAAAAACCGGGTTTTCGCCGGTTTCTTCACCGGTGGAGCACACTGGTCGCAAGGGAACCCACAATTCTGCTGGCTAGGGTTCTCTGAGATTTTTTGGTACTTATATAATAATAATTAATTAATTTTATGTATTTACCAAATCCTATGAGTACTCTCTAGAGGAGTTACCAATTTTGAGAGCACTATCTCAGTTAGCTGGCAGATCAGACATCTACTAATTTTCTTTCCACAGACAGGGATGTATAAAACCAATGAAGCTAGAACGAATGAAAATTGAGATGATTGGTTAACCATTCTTTGGTTTCAGAAGGCTTGGTAAGAGTGATATAGGTGTCAACGTCAAAAAACGGGGCTCCATGAAAAGGGCAAGTCAAAAGTTCCAAAGTATATCTTCTTCAGGTCAGAATAAAATAATAATTATTTCAAGCAAAATTTGAAAGAACCTCTTCCCTTTTCCCAGTCATCTAAATTCATACGCCACAAAAAAATGTCCGCTCTTTGACCACCAACTTGTTTGTTGTTTACGCGGTCTTTGAGGTCTATTCCTTTTCTGGACTTGTCTGTGTCTCTTGTCTGCTAGGACCCCATCCAATTTTTATTTCATTCTATATTTTCTTCAGTCCACAACATGTCCAACTGCGCCGTTGCCGTTCTTCGTGGAGATAATGTTTCGGGAACTATTTGGATTCAGCAGGTATGTAATTTTCAAGAATTTTTTTATTTTTCATACTTGAATTCTTTTAGGGCTCCGCAGACCAAACCGCTGAGATCACCGGGGAGATCACCGGACTCTCTCCAGGTAGACATGGCTTCCATATCCATCAGTACGGAGACTCGACTAATGGATGCACTTCGGCGGGCCCTCATTTTAATCCCACTGGGAAGACTCATGGAGGACCGTGCGTAAGTTTATTTTTGGACTAACATTTTTATGGAGTTTGTTATTTTCAGTGTGAAATCCGCCATTACGGAGATTTGGGAAATGTGGTTGCTGGCGGAGATGGAATTGCTAAAGTCAACATAACGGACAAACTTGTCACCTTGTATGGAGATCATTCTGTAATTGGCCGTTCGATGGTAGTTCATGCTGAGGAAGATGATCTCGGTATGACTTTCAGGGGATAAAAGAAAAAATCCGAAATTTCATTGCAGGAAAAGGAGTCGGTGAGAAAGAAGAGGAGTCGAAGAAGACTGGGAATTCTGGTGCACGAAAGGCTTGTGGGGTTATTGCTCTGGCGGCTCCACAGGAGATGAGCGAGTTGAATTTGCTTACCTCAACTACGTTACCTCTTCTGTTTTAATAAATTTGATCTTCTTTTTTAAATAAATGTAAATAAAGTTCAAATTTTTTGAGGTCCTCTCAAGATCTTCAGTTTTCGTTGTTTTCTGACCACGAGATCCTAAGATTCTCACATTCCTAGATCTTTAAATTTCTAGACCCCTAGATACTTAGGTTTCTAGATTCTTAGATCTATAGTCTCCTACATTCTTAGATCCCTAGATCCTTCGACCTTGAAGTCTTTAGATTCTTAGATCCTTTCATCTATAGATGCCTTGATTCAGAGATCTTGAGATCCAGAAATCCTTAGATCCTCAGTTCCTTAGATTCTAAGATCCCTAAATATTTAGATTCCTACATCTCGTGGTCCTTAAAAATCCTTAGATTTCTAGATCCTTAAATCCTTAGATCTTTAGAAAACTAGATTCCTAGATTCCTAGATTCTTGGATCCCTAGATTTCTAGGTACTCTGATTTTTCGGTTTTTCACAAAAAATTTCCATGCTCCATCAGTGACAGCTGATAATTCTAACATCATGCCACTACTAAATTTCTAATCTTATGTCACTTTCATCATGAGCTCCAACTCCAGCAGTTTTGAAAAACTTTTTGAAACCGTATATGCTATATCTGGAATAAATACCAGCACTTTCATCTTCATTTGTATATTCCTACCTGTCTACATCTTTCTACTTGTCTCAATTTTTCCATTTTTTCTTCACGTCTATCGGAAAAATGTTGAACGCGATAAGGCCACGGCAGTATTTCCTATTACACAGTATTGCAAGCAGATAGTAAACAAATATTATATTATTTTTATGCTTGCGATACTAAGTTTCGTAGCTCTACAAGAACGGTGTGAACTTGGATTACTATCAAAAATTCCAATGAACATACTGTATTCAGAGGAGGCGGGGAAAATGTTAAACACAAAGCAGGTGATTAGTTTTAATTCATTTTATCCATTTCTTTTATTTCTCTTTTTTCTAAAATGGAGAATTCAACTTTTTTTCTGGAAAATCTTGAAAATTCCACGAATGTTTCCACAGATGGTAAAATTGTTCACGTTCCTCCGAATTGGTTTCTGTATTCCTACTGCATACTTTCTGCTGTTCTACTCGTATTCTATGTCCGTGCCTATCGAAAAAATAGAACGTTCGACAAGACTCTTCCATTATTCCGAGTCACTAACCATTTCTACAACTACATCCGTATATTCTACCTGCTAGGCTTCATTATTATTATGGTATTCCATTTAACAGGCGTCCATAGGTATTTTGCCTTTGCTGCTCTGGCATTTATAGAATATGACTATTATATGCATTTGTTTATAGCGCTTGTGTTTACTACAAAAAGTTTACATTTGATCCTGGCAAAGGTGGCCATGTATAAATCTGTGGGGTTTATTGAGTTGAGCTGATTCCAGATTACCCAGTTTTCGAATACTGTTCACAATGGGAATGTATAATAGCACCGACGAAAAAATAAAATAGTTTAGGAATATAAAGCGAGTTTCGAGAAGTAGGAATGCTAGTTGCCGATCGTCAATCACTCTTAGATCTCTAGATCCTTAATTTTCTGATCTTCAGATTTGTAGGTACTCTGATTTTTCGTTTAAAAAAATTATTCATCAGTACAGCTGATAATTCTAACATCATGTCACTATTTCATTTCTAATCTCATGACACTTTAATCATGAGCTCCTACTCCAGCAATTTCGAAAGACTTTTCGAAACCGTGTATGCTATATCTAGAATAAATATCGGCACTATCATTTTCTTTTGTATATTCCTACCAGTATACATTTTCCTACTTATCTCAATTTTTCCATTTTTTCTTCACGTCTATCGGAAAAACGTTGAACGCGATAAGGCCACAGCAGTGTTTCCTATTATACAGTATTGCAAGCAGATAGTAACCAAATATTATGTTATTTTTACGCTTGCGATACTAAGTTTCATGTTCGCCTATTTGACCGATATGGAACAATTTCTAATATTGTCTGTTATTCTTTTTTCAATATTATTGATTATATCAGAAGTAAACCAAATCATTTTATCTTTTCTAGCTATTCAACGTTTTTCTCTCTACTTTTTCCCTAGATCTGAAAGGTTTTTGAACATTTCTGAAGACACTCTAGACTACATTCTGTGGGTTCTTTATGGACTATCTATACTAACAAAAGTTGTTTCTTGTGCATTATTAGTTGATAATCGGCAACTAGCATTCCTATTTTTTCGAATTCGCTTTATTTTCCTAAACCTTTTTGTTTTTTCGTCGGTGCTATTATACATTCCTATTGTGAACAGTATTCGAAAAGTCGATAATCTGGTATCAGCTCAACTCAATAAACCCCACAGATTTATACTGTGGCAGTTGGTGGTTATAGTCGCTGAGAAGAGTGTTTCCATTCCAGTACTATACCTAACTTTGACTGATGAAATAAGCAACGTGGTTTGTTGGGAAATTTTTTAATTTTAATTTTAAATAATGCAAATAACTTTTTCAGGCAAATCCACTTGTGGATTGTCTGTTACTCCCTTTAGTAATCCAAACTACCTATCTAGGATGCAACAAGCGGAATCTCGATACTTTTTTGAAGTCATTAATGTGTAAAAATTATGGAAGAAAGATATTCTGTCAGCCGGCTAATCGAGTAGAAGACACAGCTCAGAGATCTGTTTATCAAGTTAGCTCGACAGGCGTAGAAAACTAAAATTTTAAGATATAATTTTGATTTTTTGGTTGTGCATTGTTGTCAGTTTGCTACCCAATTGTATTTGTTTTTTCCTTATGCTTTTTTCCTTATTCTTATTAAAATGAATAAATAAAGCAAAAATTTGAAAAATCAGCAAAATTTAGGATTTTGAGAATCACATGAAAATATTGAACAGTTCAAATGTTGAGAGATCGTCTGTACTTTATTTGAATTTTGAGCTTGACAGCCCATTATTTGAAACGATTGATGTATTTCTGTCGTCGATTTTCATTCAAATATCTTATTTATGATGTGCCAGACATAAGACAAATACAGTAGGATTTCAAACTGACATCAATGTAAAATCAGACAACTCTTGACTCTTTTTTGAGCTAATTTGATAAACAGATCTCTGAGCTGTGTCTTCTACTCGATTAGTTTGACAGAACATCTTTCTTCCACAATTTTTTAAACGTTAATGACTTCAACAAAGTATCGAGATTCCGCTTGTTGCATCCTAGATATGTGATTTGGATTACTTAGGGCAGTATCAGACAATCTAAAAGTGAATTTGCCTGAAAAAAATATCTGAACAGAATCATGATATCAACGTTTCCTAACAAACCAACTGCCACAGCAAAACATTTCTGGGTACTCAGATTTTAGCATAAGTAACAGCTGATAATTCTAACATCATGTCACTCTTACATTTCATATCCCATGACACTTTCATCATGAGCTCCAACTCCAGCAATTTCGAAAGACTTTTCGAAACCGTATATGCTATATCTAGAATCAATACTGGTACCTTCATTTTCTTTTGTATATTCCTACCTGTCTACATTGTTCTACTTATCTCAATTTTTCCATTTTTTCTTCACGTCTATCGGAAAAACGTTGAACGCGATAAGGCCACAGCAGTGTTTCCTATTATACAGTATTGCAAGAAGATATTAACCAAATTTTATATTATTTTTATGATTATGATACTGAGTTTCGTAGCTGCCTATTTGATCGATATCGGACAATTTTTAATATTGTGTGTTGTTCTTCTATACATTCTAGTGATTATTTCCGAAGTGAACCAAATCATTTTATCTCTTCTAGCTATTCAACGTTTTTTTCTCTACTTTTTCCCTAGATCTGAAAGGTTTTTGAACTTTTCTGAAGACACTCTAGACTACATTCTATGGATTCTTTATGGACTATCTATACTGACAAAGGTCATTTCTTGCGTATTAGTGATTGTTGATCGGGAACTAGCATGGGTATTCTTCCAAACTCACTTCATTTTCCTAAACTTTTTAATGTTTTCCTCGGTACTATTATACATTCCTATTGTGATCCGTATTCGAAAACTGGGTAATCTGGAATCAGCTCAACTCAACAAACCCCACAGATTTATACTGTGGCAGTTGGTGGTTATAGTCGCTGAAAAAAGTATTTCCATTCCAGGACTATATGTAACTTTGACTGGTGGAATGAATAACATGGTTCGTTGGGAAATTTTATTATTATTATTTTAAATAATGCAGATAAAAGAAAAAAGAACTTTTTCAGGCAAATTCACTCCTGGATTGTCTGTTACTCCCTTTAGTAATCCAAATCACATATCTAGGATGCAACAAGCGGAATCTTGATACTTTGTTGAAGTCGTTATCGTGTAAAAATTGTGGGAGAATGATATTCTGTCAGCCGGATAATCGAGTAGAAGACACAGCTCAAAGATCTGTTTATCAAATTAGTTCAACAATAGTAGAAAATTAAAACAAATTTTAAGAGTTGTCAGTTTGATACCCCACTGTATTTGTCTTACGCCTGGCACACCACGAATAAGATACTTGAATAAAAATCGGTGTCATAAATGCATCAATCATTTTGCAGGCATATATTGAATCGTCAAGATCGGAATTCACCAATAAATAAAATATAGAGATGTAGATCTGAAAATGCTAAATTTTTTCTCTTTTGGACAAGAAAAACTTACCAATTTTGAGAGCACAGTAATAATTAGCTGATAATAAAGAGATTTGTAAAGATGTGATGGTTGAGAAGAAAACAAAATAGGTATTGAAGAAACCAACAAAAATACGTTGAACGCAATATAACAATGCTGTCTCACTTTGAAAATAGCAGATGTAAATTCCTCCACTATTACCAAAACGTAAGCCAACAAAATCCACCAGGACCAATGTCTAGTAGGGGACCAAAACTTTGATACCAATCCCTCCCAGGCCACCATTGCCAGGATCAAATGTAAACTTTTTGTGACGAAAACAAACGGTACAATCAAAAAAATGAACCCATAGTTCATAAAAACCACGAAAGCAAAAGCAATATACCAATGAACATTCATCAAATGGTATACTATAAAAACAGTGATGCTTAGCAGGTAGAATATACGGATGTAGTTGTAGAAATGGTTAGTGACTCGGAATAAGGGAAGAGTTTTGTCGAGCGTTCTGTGTTTTAGATAGGCGCGGACATAGAATACGAGTAAAACAACAGAAAATAAGCAGTAGGAATAGTTGAACAATTTCGGAGGAAGAACAGAGATTTGACCTTCAGTGGAAACATTCGTGGGATTTTCCAGATTTTCCAGGTAAAAGGTTGAGTTCTCCATTTTAGAAAAAAGAGAAATAAAAGAAATGAATGATGGAAATAGGAAAGTTAATTAAAACTATTCACCTGCTTTCTGAAGTTTTCCCCGCCCGTTTTACGACATACTCTTTAGAATTTCATCTAGTAATCCATGTATATATAGTTTTCCAAATACAGTACCGGACAAAAAGGTATCAACTTTTGGGTATTTCATAATTCTCTAGTTGTCTGAAATCGTTCTGAGAGGATTTTATTGTAATCGAATAGTACGTGAACTACTTATAAAAAAAACTTATAAAAGCTTGTATTCCAAAAAATGTTCTCAAGGAATTTATTTCCTTCAATAATTCTACTCAATACCAAAGATGGGGTACGCGCCAACAGATCGGAATAGTTTACTCGTAAAACATCTTTACAAGTAAGTAACAGTAGGTGGAAGTGGTATAAACACTTGGAAATATTAAAGGTATAATCCAGTTGATGGGGCACTTGAATCAGAAGGAAAAAGTTGCTAGCTTTTATTTTTATATTTTATCTGACGAAACCATATATAACTATGTATATATGTACGTGAACGATTATTTTTATTTAATTGTCAAAGGCTGCTAAAGGTCAACTAAACTTTAAACGTTTATTTCTACTAAAAATATTGTAACCGCAGAATGTCTTGTCTCAAATGGTACAAATCTGAGGAGACTCCGCCACCACCTCCATCGCAACGTGTTCCTATCATAGACATGCCGGATCTTGTAATGAGAAAAATTTTAGAGGAAGTTAACCTTGTATCAATGTGAGTTAAGCCATCATGCGACATGAAAACAGATAAAATTACAGAATGAAACTTCGAAAAGTGTGTCGTGCATTCCGTAACTTCATTGATGACACGAAACCTGACAGCAAATTGAAAGGAATCACGATATACGTGAGATCGGATACAATACTGGTCTTATTCCGGTATTTTCTTTCTAAGCCGATGAAAGAAAAAACACTTTCGAAGTTGGTAGAAGTTTCTTATGAAAACAACCAAAAAGGATGTAACATTCGTTTCGGCCAGGGTAAACTCAAACATATTGACGGAAGAAAAGCTTTCGACGTATTCTGTGAAGATATGCAAATGGTTCTGGGAACCCAAAAGACCACACTTAGCCAGTTCTATATTTACAATCATGAAAATGAATCTAACATCGAAGAAGAAGAAGAAACCCCTTCACTGAACTTTTTCCAAAAAAGTTTGGAACTTTTTTGTTGCCGGAAGCGATCAGAAAACATAAAAACAGATTCTTCAGAATACACAAACTCTATACCAATGTACAACACAGTTTTTGATTTCATTCTGGAGATACTGAAATCAAGAAATCACCCTCTTCGAGTGACTGAATTAAACATTTCCGTAAATGGACAGGATCAACTGGAAACACTGCTAAAACATGTGAAATCGACAGAGTTGAAGTATTTGTTCATTAACAATGATAATTACGCTACTGTGAAAAATGAACTAAACCTTGATACGCTCAAAAACTTTGGTAACTTAAATGATCTTCTAGTTTTCGACTTTTTGATAACTTCCTCGCTCGAATCGTTGTCTCACATTCCAACTATCAAAGGGAAATTCAAGAAAATCACTGCAACTGAGATACTCGCCAGAAAAGAGGTAGGATTCATATTTTTGACATTACGAACATAACTACTTTCAGACACATTTCAAATCGGTCCCTCTCTCTGAATCATGGGTTTGTTGTTATACAATTAAATACGACGAGTTTCCTGATGAATATCGTTTATTTGAACTGTTTGGAACACCGTTTGAACATTTTTTTGATGAAACTACATGGAAGTTCAATATTCCGGAAAGCATGAGAAAACTAGTTGTCTCTTTAAGGACTGCTTGGTCCGTGGAATTTTCAATGAGTTGTATTTAAATAAAGTTCTGTCAATCTCATCAACATGTCTATAAGCAAATTTTTTTACCTATTACTTCTCAGTTCACTACAATGAAGTTCTAGTGTGCCAATTGTCCGAATGACTCTCCAAATGGTCCAGCAATCCATAAATAATATTCCACATTTTGAAAATCAAAATCGTGAAGTATATATCTTTAATAGTCAATAGTGAAAATGCCCCACTTTGCAACCGAAAACGAGTCAAGTAACAATCAGTTTTCATCATTTTTCATGTATAGTTTCAGCACGTATGTATGTGTCATCAATACACACAGTACACAGATCAGTCGTCACTTTCTCTCCGTTTTCCGTAATGAGTTGATAACAATTGTCTAGTTTTCCGGGCTGTTGCTTTTCGATTTTGTCACGAACTAACATAAAAATGAGATCATTTTGATAAGAAGAGTTGCACTCAATACGTGACTATAAAAAGGAACGCGAATTATCAGCATTATTGAATTCGAAAATGTTACTGATTCTGCTCTTGTTAACTATCACTGGGTGCTCAGCTCTAAATTGTGTTCAAATCCAACCCGCGCAAATTTATAACGGGAACATTGTTTATATTCCTGGAGGAAATGGATGTTTACAATTGCTTCCTGCTAATTATAATTGCACTTATCAGGTAATTAGGCAATTATGTTTTTAACTTTGTACGCTTTAGTTTCAGATCCTCCCACCTGTCAACTATAATACCGGACTGTACGCGAAAGTTATACTGAAAAATGGTCTGAGAGGAGCCAATGATTTTATGGTTGTTACTGATGTAGATGGGAAGACTACCACTATGAATAAGTACGGACAGTTTTTTACAAATATTGATTTTTAAAAATGTGATAATTTTCCAGCCGAACAGGAATTGGTGGTTTCCCATTTGAGTATCTCGTCTTCCCAGGTGCCCGCTTTTCTATTCAAGTCACCACGAAAAGTGTTCTCATGAATTCTATGTTTTCGATTACTGTGGAGTATCATAATGGTGAATTCCGATTTGATTATGAAAAAAAAATAAAATTTTCAGCACCCATCGGACCTACCAGCCAATTAAAGACCGGTTCTGAAATGAATTACTTTGAAATGGCAACAGTAAGAGATGGTAGAAATGTGTTCAGTTCCAGAACTTTTACAGATACGGATTCGGTGAGAATTTAATCTTCTATGCTTATTGACGTATAGTTTCAGATCTATATGTACGTCGGCAGAAAGTCGGGTGGAGTGATCACCTGTTGGGATTGTTTCGTGATCGACGGGACTTTTATGAATCAGACACGCGTGTTTAGATTGGCAAGTGTGGATTATCAAGTGTTCAATACGAAATCCCATGCGTTGACCATAATCGCGTTTGAAGATGGAAGTATTCCGTTGGTGTTCAATAGGTATTCGGAGGCTCAGCAGGTAAGGATCTGGGGTGTCTTAGTGAGAGGTGAGAAGGAAGAGGTCAAGGTCTAAGATCCAACATGCGAGATCTGATATCCGAGGTTTGAGATCTGAGAAACTAGGTTGGAGACATAAAGTTTGCGGACAAACGCCTAAGGTATCAGGTCTTAGGTCCGAGATTGGAAATCCAAAGTTCAGGGACTGAGGCCTGAAGCTTCAGGTCTCAGATACAAGACCTCAAGGCTCACTGTCCCGATTCAAGATTTAAAATCCACTGGTACGAAATCGAAAATCAGAGACCCAGATCTGAAGGAAAGTGCACGGCCTGAAGTCTGAGGCCCAAAGTGTGTGATCAGGAATCTTAAGTCTAAATTCATAAGACCATCCTTATATCACATACTCAGATGTGCAAGTTCTAGAACCGTAACACAGGATCATTACCCTAAAGTCTTGTACCCAGAAATCCTGATTCTAAATCCCGGATTCAAAATCTAGGGATGGACTCGGACTTTCAAATTTCCTGTTTTCCAGTACACCGCCATGTTTGCCTATGCCACTACACCTAACCTCCCAGAATATGTCGACATGAAAACTTTCTTCTCCGGATTCACGGAAGTCTTAGAAGTGGTCAACTTCAATTCCACTGGAATCATCATGCAGGATCTGGTTATCAAAAGTGTACGTACTTATTTGATAAAAATATAACAACAATTTTGTGATTTAGGACACTTGCAACGCTTATGTGGTAGACGGTCCTCCGAATAACTCATCAAAAATTATCATGAATATTTCGAATGCGACCATGCCGAAGTCTTTTGACCTGAAATATTTTTCAGTGATTAATTTGGATTGTGACTTTGTATTTGGTGTCAAGTCTTATGATGAATAAGTGAATAAAGATTTTATTGATAGATTTTCTTTTTTTTTTCTGGTTTTTTGATTTCAGCAGTCGTGCAACATTGGATTTTATCATTTTTAATAAGGAAAGTTGAAAACACCTGCTCGTAAACACTTTTGCATTTTTTCCTCTCATAATTTATAAAAATGACTTCTTCATTCTCCCAAAACGTTATCGATTTACTTAACCATGCTGACATAGTCAAATGTTCATACCTATTAGTAGCTATAACCATTTTTCCATTCTACATTCATGTCCATCGGATGAACACGGAATACGACAAGGCTACTGCAGTATACCAAGTTATCAAACATTGCTACATCAGTGTAAAGCTGACTTATCTCGCAGTTATCTGTATTGGTGCCAGTGATTTCATGCTAAAATTGAGCACTGATAACTGGATGGTCGCTTGGACCGCCATGATCGTAATGGTCGTTTCTTTGTTGACCTGGCAAGTGGTTAGTGATGTGAATCAGGTGTTATTGTCGTTGTTGGCTATACAACGGTTTCTTATTTATTTTTATCCGGGCACTGAGATTTTTTTGAACTTTTCCGAGAAATCGATGATATGGATTAAAATCGTTCTCTATTCTTTTGCATCTTTCAAATGGTTCATCTCGTATACTTTGCTGTTTGCATTCGATAAGCAGATTTATGAACACAGCATTAAGGTAAGTAGTTAATTAGGTTAATTAAATGAATTCATGGTTTTCAGATTACTCATATCTCTCTGACGTGTTTCCTGTTTCTCTGTGCGTTTTTATATGCTCCTATCTTAGTCAATATTCGAAAATACACCCATCTGGCGTCTTCCCAATTGAATAACCCGATGAGATATGTAATTTGCCAATTATTTGTGATCGTCATAGAAAAACTGGTTGGTAATGTTACAATTTATAACTTTAAAAAATCATTATTTCAGGTTGTGTTTCTATATATGTATTTCCAATCGACAACATTTAAAGCAAAGGATGCCGACGACCAACTTATTGTTTTAGTACTACAATTGACTTATCTAGGATGTAACAGAAGAAATTTGATGACTATTTTGATGTCATTGAAGCCAAAAAACGTGCTGAAAATGTTTTGTTGTCCTTGTGTAACACCGGCTGAAGTTGCACCAGCTGAAAACTTGAATCAAATTAGTTCAACTGTGGTGAATAATTGATATGATTTTAAAACTTTTATTTTAACGAATTTTCTGTTCAAAAAAATTTAGTTTGGATAAGATTGCACATTTAAATTAAAATCACACTTTACGTTAATCACTGAAAAGTACTTTAAATCAAGAAAATGAGGTAGCTTGGCTGTTGACAAGTCGAGCAAAATCCTTGAATACCCATTTGGTGGACCCGATACGATGTACGCTGTACAGTTGTCCTATATGATTTTAGTTTAGCTTTTTTCGATGAAAAATTTCACCTTACACTGCCGATTTCTATACTTTTGAGCATAATCCCTGTAGAATTGAAGTTAACAACTTCTAACGCTGCCGTGTATCCTTCCCAGTGAGTTACCGAACCCACATTTATTTCAACAAACCAGTTCGTAGCAAAAGAGTACATCGCATCAAACTAGAACGTAGAATTTGGTAGCTAAAGATCACCTTTCTCCAATTCACCTGTTCATATTCCGATAACCGGTTGAAAATCAGCGCGGCAGGATTTTCTGTGAACGAGACTACTGTGATAGCGTTGGATTTGGTGATGAAGTTATCATGATCACAAATCCGATAGACTTTTGTCTGATTTGTGATAGTTCCATCTATGACAAAGCAGTCGCAGTAGTTTGTTGGCATTAAATAATTTTCCTGAGGAACAGTCATTAAAATCTGTTCACTGTCAAAAAATGTGGCAGAACCGAAGAAGTTGGATCCATTTCCCTTAGATGTAAGTGCGAAATAGTTCATCTCACCTCCAGTTTTCAAATGACTAGTTGGTCCGATTTTCGCTAAAAATACTGTTGTATTGGAAGACACAGCTTCAAATAACCTTTGTGATACTCCACGGTAAGCGCGAATTTAGAGTTCATGAAGACACTTTTAGTGGTAACTTGAAGGCTCCATGTTGTTCCTGGAACAACTCTATAAATCCCCCACATGTCTATTTCGCGGGTTTTGCTGAAAAAAATTGAATCGAAATTCACAAACGTTGATAATTTAAGTTTGTGTTACTTCGTGATTGTCCAACGACTCCCAGTTATATCAGTAACTGTCATGAAATCATTAACGCCCATCAGACCATTTTTCAACATGACATTTGCGTACAACCCTTCAATTTTGTTAACTTGGACTGTGATCTGCAAAAAAAAGAGAAAAAAATGCTAGTTAAAAAAAAACTTACTGTGTAAGTACAATTAAAGTTAGCGGGTATTGGTTGAAGCTCTCCCTTGCCTCCAGGAATAAAAACAGTGTTTCCATCAAAGATTTCCGAGGATGAAATTTGAGTACAATCTGTTATTATACAAATTGATGAAATAGTTCACTGCAGTGCAAAATTATATACCTAGAGAAAAAGATCCTGGGATAGCAAATACTGAAAATATGAAAAATGTAGGAAACATTGCTCTAAACTGAAATAATCAGTGATTATTTTGCTGTTTAAAGGGAAACATGGAAATTCTTATCGGAAGACTCTTGGAGTCCACACCCAGAATACATGTCACATGTTTCAGAACGACTTTATTCTTTATCAGTATTCATTTTATATTTCTCGCATTAATGTTTGACCTTATATTCCTTATGTTTTGAGAAGTAAATCAATTCATGTTTTCTATAGTTGCAATTCGAAAAATGTTAGTATATTTTATAGCTGGGATTCCTAGGGTTGGAGAGAGATATGTTTTTATTTATCAGGTCAACTGTCAACGTCTAGAATGAAAGTGAATTTTGCTCGGAATTTGAAAGCATTTGTAAAATCAAAGTAATTAACTTGACACTGGCATACAAAAGTTTTGATATCTAATCTTGATAGAAAGTTTTTAACACTAACTAATCTGGGCGTTGCCTTCATGTTTTTAAGGATCGTCCATATTTCTGGAGAAACTGTTCATTCTTATCAAAACATAAAACTCAAGTATTGATAGATGAAATGGAAAACTCAAAGTAACAATCCACGCCAATTATGGAAAAATATCGTAAATCAAAAATATGAGGCATTTTCACAGGCTTCGAAAAATCCATGATTACTTTTGATGAGTTATTCGGTGCACCATCAATAATATAAGCTTTGCAGACGTCCTGAATAACACTTTTATTTTTGAAATTGTAGAAATCACACCCTACACTGTGAATTTTCAAGTTCTGCACCAAAATTCCTCTGGACTCAAAATGAACAACCTCTAGTGCCATAACTGCATTAGGTGTACTAGCTCGCATCGCGAAGGGATAAAGGTAGACGGGATCCGTGGCAATTGCATCCATAAAATAAAACTAAAACGAATGAATTGAGTGGACTCGTTTGAATTTTTAGAATTCAATTCACCTTATCGCTTTCCGACTTTCTATTCAGAACAAAACCTTCAAACCCATCAATAAATGTGACAATCGTGATGGCTTTCGATTTTGTTTCAAAAAAAGACCAGTGATCCAATGTGTCCAAACGATACACTTTTTTCTGCTCACTGAACGTACCATCGATGACAAATCGATCCGGATAATAGCGAACTGTGTCTCCTTTAAATGCGTGCTTTAATACAATCTAATTTGTGATAATATTTGAATTCATGACGAATACTGTTTATTAACAAACCCTCTCGTCGCTCAAAAAAGTTATCGAACAGAAATCATATCTTTCGTCTCGCATAGTCGACATATCAACAAAGTTCATTTCGCTGTCAGTTTTCATTATTCTAGTCGGCCCTATATTTGCTGAAATATTGAAGTTTGTCATCTGTGTTTCGATTTTTTTCAAATTACCTTTGAGGTACTCCACTGAGATTAATAATGAGGAATTATAAGAATCTATAGCTGTATTTACCTTCATAGTTAACACGGATCCCGGTAAAACCAACCAATATGGGTGATTTGAATCTGATACGTCGGTGCTACAAAAAGATCAAATATTATATTGTTGTACCACTTGTTTGAATAACCTGTTTATGATTATCTTCTCCCCGGTGATATCCGTGATTGTAATTTTATCATTCGGTTCATCTAACCCTTTTATTATTGTGACTCTTGCATACAATCCATCCACTGGTGCTGAAATATGATAGGTACAAGAAAAATTGGCGGGCAGTGGCTCCAAAGTGGGTTCAGGTAAATAAACAATATTTCCATCGAACATTTCCGAATCCAGGATTATTTTGCAACTTGCTCGATAATACTTCACAGTAATCGAAAACTTTGAATTCATGAACAAAAACTTTGTCACCACATTAATACTCATCTCGCCTCCTGGGGAAACCAAAAATGTGTTAGGGATTCCTCCGATTCCAGTGCGACTGTATAGAAAAATTACAGCTGAGGCCACACCGTTTTTTAGACTCACTTATTCATCCTATCCTCTTTTCCATCAGCACCAATAACTCTTATATAGTCATTAACACCTCGAATCCCATTCCGCAGCTCTACTTCTGCATACAAACTTTTGGTGGAATTTCCCGGTGTTCTTATCTGAAATTATCAAAAACTATGAGATTGAGGCAGAAATTTACCTTATAGACACAATTAAAACTCTTAGAAATGGTCTCCATCTCAATAGATTTTCCCGGGATGTATATAGTGCTCCCGTCAAAAACTTGGTGGTCTTCGATCTGGGTGCACAGTTGTCGGTAGTTTTCTATAATTTTATCTCTATAATTGAGTAAAAATTTAACGTTAAGACTTACCATGAGCCTGAGTTATTATGAAATACAATAATAAACGTTTTAGAATCATTTTCGTTTTTCAATAGACCATCAAATTTAGAAAAAATCAATTATAATTGGTTTAGACCTAACGAAAACTTTTCTTTTCAGTCAAGGCTTATAATTAATCTTGTTTTATTTTTATAAACACAAAGACAACGCCCATGACAACATTTATTTACGGAAATTTGCTCAATTAGAGTAAGTAGAAACAAAAAGAAAATTGTTTTATAATCTGCTTAACATTTTCTGTATAATTCCAATGTGCAACCATCCTTCCGTTATTGTAAATGAGCAATTTGATTTGTTGCTTGGTATCAAGTCTTACTCATATTATTTGTACATTAACAATAAATTCTAATCTTGCATGGAGAACTTTGTTTTCAGTAAGACATGCAAAGTGAGCCACAAAATCAAAATTGCAACTAAAAAGAGTTATCAAGTCAAAATTAAAAATTCTGACTAATCTGGGCGTTGTCTTCCTCTCCGCAAGAGTTACTTGATAAGAATTTCTAAATATATAAGCCCTACTAACAATTCTTCCCTTCTTTTTGTTATAATTTTTCAAAATGTGGCTGAAACTTTGTATTCTACTCATTTATTCTTTAAACTATACTGTTGCTCTCAGTGAGTCGACTATTAACAAGAATAGGTACTATAGCTAGAGACCGCAACATTTTTTTCAAACCCAATTTTTCATCAAAATTTTCATCCAGCCTGTTCTTCAGGTATATCGAAGTACATTCCCAAAATTTTTACCGAAAATATTCACTCTCTCCGAAGTTACAGACCATTGTGTGACCCAAGGTTTCTACTGAATTTCTCTTTGGGAATTCTTTTGTTTTCCTGACCACGCAAAAATATTTTCTGTTTTCACGTCCAATCCTTCAAATTTTTGCAAAAATTGGGAAAGTCCGAACCAGAAACCCTTTGATCAAAAACCCAACGTCTTATCCACTGAACTAAATGACCATGGTTGTGCACAAATGTGACGCTGATAATAGGAAAATATAATTTTTACGTGATTTTTGAAATTCAAAAGAATTTTTTGAAGGATTTTCAGCATATTTCGAGATAAAACATTAAATATCTAAAATTCGACAGCACGAAATTTTTTGCTTCCAAGTGGATCTAGATCGAAATTTTGCGTAGAATCTGATTCCGTCAAGAAACGATGCGTGTTAGACCGGCTTTAACCTGAACTGTCGGGAAAACTACTTTTCTTTTTGAGCCTGTTGTCTTCCGAGACCGAAAAAACCACATTTTAAGAATTAATGAGCTTCCAAATTCTGTTCCCAGGTACCTGAAGAGATGCCCAAAAAGAATATGGCAGAAAATAGATTAGTTATCACAGAAAGTTTTTTGATGTGATGCCTGGCAGTTCAGATGCCTCCCAAAAAAATTCGACAGCACGAAAATTGAATTTTCTTTCAAAACCTATTAGAGGATGTCAAGAACTACTAGAAACTGTCAAAAAACGATGCGTGTTCGACCTAGAACATCCTAAACGTGACATTTTTCTGAAAAAAGCAGAAAGTTTTTTTAAAAGTTTTCATTCTGTTTTAGCGTTCTGGGGTCTCTGGGCAGACCGCCAAACATTTCAATACCCTCCCCATGACGGCCCAAGAGAAGAAAATGAAAAACTCCGCCCACGTTCATTGCGGTCCCTAACTATAGCCTTGATTTTTTCAGACTGTACTCAAATTCAAGACAACCAAATTTATGAGGGAAATGAGATTCATCTTCCAGGAGGGAATGGTGATTTACAATTGATACCAGCTAATTTTCATTGCGTTTATAAGGTAAACGGGAAAAATTTGTTTGAAACTTTCGAATTTTAAGATACCCGTTCCTCGAGACTCAGCCTACAAACTATATGCAAGTGTAGAGTTGAAAAATGGTATCAGAGGAGTCAATGACTATATTGTTGTCACTGAAGAAAATGGAAACGCAATAAGAATGAATAAGTGAGTTTAGTATGGGTAGAGAGCTGGAACATTCTAGAATTTCAGCAAAACTGGAATAGGAGGGAAACCTTATAGATATATAGTAACTTCTGGAGGTGAGATGACGATTGAAATGGTCACAAAAAGTGTATTCATGGACACAAAGATGGCGATCAGTGTGTATTATCGAGCATGTAATTATTATTTATCACTATCATTCTGATATTGATTTTTCCGTTTCCAGACTGCAACCAACTTGTCGACTCGGACATCTCAGACGGCGACACTATTTCTATCCCTGGAACTTCTTTACAACCAATACCTACCCTTTACTCGTGTACTTACACGGTAACTTACATCTTTTATGTCTTATTAAAAAGCTTTTTTTAAGATAGCAGCTCCGACCACCCCTACAACAGGGCTATATGCAAATGTTACACTGATAAGCAACATGAATGGAATACAGGATAAAATTATTGTGACAGATATAACAGGTGCCAACGACTGTGACCCTGACATAAGTTATTATAATTACATTGTTATACCTGGATCTTCGATGTCATTTCAAATTAAAACTGGGGATATTTTCATGGCTTCCATGTTTATGATCAGAGTGGAGTGGCATGAAGGTGATCCAATAATTGAAAAACAGATTTTTTTTATGTTTAAAATTTCAGTGACCATTGGCCCGACTAAACCGATGATTCGAGATGAAATAAATTATGTCGACCTGGCACTATTGAAAGATGATACCAGCGTGTTCAATTCTGTGACATTTTCGGCAAATGAACAGGTTGATTATATGGATTGCTATATTCTTTTTCATTTCGTCATTTCCAGCTCGTTGTAAATGACGTCAATTACCAGGAGTCTGCTTGGATTGATTTTCCAGACTGTTTTGTGATTGATGGGAATATCACAGATCAAAAGAAAGTATTTACATTCAAAAACTTCAATTCCTTTTATTACAAGTCTGAATCGAATTACATGACTTTTGTGATGTTTAGCAAAGGGACCAACGCATTTGTATTGAATTTATTGTCGGTCGCCAGAGAGGTATGTTGCTTTTTGAAAATATCAAAGAGAACTGAACATTTTTGCAGTATAACTATCCATTTGCTCTTTCATGCGGCTATCAGGGTATCGGTACCGGATTGAATTCAAGTGAATACAACCCGGTACAAAAAACAGCTTTTGAAGTCATAAACTTCAAATCTGTCGGGATCAAACTTACTCATTTATTCATTTACAGCGTATGTTTTTTCTGGTTTGAAAAAAGCAACTATATTTCATATACAGGAAACCTGCAAAGCATACATTGTCTCAGGCTCCCCCGGCAATTCAAATATTTTGTTGGACTTATCAACCGCTGAAGGCACGCACTACTTTGATGTGAATAATTTATCAGTGGTTGACGAGGATTGTGATTTTACAATATTTTTTGTACAGTCTGATAGCGGCGGGGTATTGGAATTGAATTAGTATTTACATATAAACAGGTTGTTAATATAACAAACAGGTTGTTAATATAACACTATAAAACTTAAAATTTTTCGAAAGGTCTAGTCCGAATCCTGCTAAAAACTCAACATTGCTCCTGCGAAGATAAAAGTGATGACAATTCTCATTCATAGTAAACATTGTCATCATCCCCACTATCTGACAGCTGGATATGTGAAGGCGGTCCTAGTTACTCGGAATTCTGCAACCAGCTCAACTCTGCTCCTGGGCAGATGCTGACAACTCTCAGTTACAGTAAGAATTGTCATCATCCCCACTATCAGATAGCTGGATATGTGAAGATGCTCCCAATTTGTCATCATGGTGGAGAGTATATAAGGAGCTAGGGTAGTCAGTTTTTTCCCATTCTTTCTCGTGACTATGGACCCTCTCTCTTACCCTGTACCAACATTCAATGTTGATTCTACTACCTATTCTGGCTACTACCCTAATACTGACTACTGGAACTGGGTTAACTATTACTATCAGAATGGATTCACCTATGATCAGTCGATGTCTTCTGGATTCACGCCATCAACTTCTACAATGTCAACTCCAAGTAGCTCTTCAGGATCTGACCCAACACTCCTCTCAATGACGCCTCCGATGTCAACTTTTACTTTTACAACACCAAATACTTCATCAATTTCTTTTTCAACTGCCACTCCGTCTCCAATGCTCTCAATGACGGCTCCGTTCTATCCAATGACACCAACTTCTACAATGACACCAATAACCACCACAGCCACTCCCCATCGTCCCCAGGATTCTACCAAACAATGCTCCAACTGCTTCGCCGCGGAAACATGTCAATGGAGAAATGTTCGATCGGAGAATGGAATTCAATGCAATGCTTGTTTCATCTACCAGAGGAAGTATAAGAAGACTCGACCAGTTACTGCAATGGAGAAATATAGATATAAGAAAGCTCATCGACAAAGTAAATCTGACTAACCTTCTCAATTTTTATGTATGTTTTATCCCGGTTATCTGTATTTTTGTATGTTTTTTTTAAATATTTTCACTTTGTTTCAGTTGTACTTTTTTTTAAAGTGTACTCAATAAACTAGGAAATTCAAAACTTTTTTTTCATTTCAAAAATATGCAAAACAAGAAAAGTATAATTATTAAAATTATTTTCATAAATACTACTTCAATTCCAAGACCCCGCCATCAAACGCTTCAATATCCATTGTAAAAGCGCAATCCTCGGCAACCACTGATAAATTATTTACATCCAAATAGTGCGGTATTACAGCAGTTGATAAATCCAACAAAATGTTTGAATTGGCAGGAGAGCCTGAGACAACGTACGCTTTGCAGTTTTCCTGGAAATAAAATATAGCTTTTTATAAATAAGAAAGACACACGCTTTGAATGACTAAATCGGTAATTTTATTCCCGATAGATTTGAAGTTAATGATTTCAAGAGCTGTTTTCTGTCCCGGGTTGTGATCACTTGAATTCATGTAGAAACTGAGCCCAGGGTTAGATGCAGCAGCAAATGGATAGTTATACTGTAAAAGTTTTCAGGTTACTCTGAAAATTTCAAAACGTACTATACCTCTATGGCAACCGACAATAAATTCAGAACATATGCGTTGACCCCTTTGTTGAACATCACAAATGTCATGTAATTCGATTCTGACTCGTAATAAAAATAGTTGAAGTTTTTGAATGTAATGATTTTCTTCTGATCTGTGATATTTCCATCAATCACAAAACAATTTGGAAAATCAATCAGAACAGAAGTGTAGTAGACTTGAGATACAACGAGCTGGAAAAAATAAAATGAGGAAGAATATAGCAATCCATATAATCAACCTGTTCATTTGCCGAGAATGTCACAGAATTGAACACGCTGGTATCATCTTTCAATAGTCCCAGGTCGACATAATTTATTTCATCCCGAATCATCGGTTTAGTTGGTCCAATGGTCACTGAAATTTTCAACATAAAAACCCTTTTTTCATTATTGGATCACCTTCATGCCACTCCACTTTGATCATAAACATTGAAGCCATGAACAAATACCCTGTTTCGATTTGAAACGACATCGAAGATCCAGGTATAACAATGTAGTTATAATAACTTATATCAGGGTCCCAATCGTTGGCACCTGTTATATCAGTCACAATAATTTTATCCTGAAATCCATTCATGTTGCTTATCAATGTCACATCAGCATATAGCCCGGTTGTAGGGTTGGTTGGAGCTGATATCTTAAGAAAATTAGGATTTTAATAGAACTAAAGGGTAAAAGTTACCGTGTAAGTACATGAGTAATTGGCAGGTATTGGTTGTGAAGAGTTTCCAGGAATAAAATTAGTTTCGCCGTCTGAGATATCCGAGTCGACAAGTTGGTTGCAGTCTGGAAACGGAAAAATCAATATCAGAATGAAAATAAATAATTACATGCTCGATAATACACACTGATTGCCATCTTTGTGTTCATGAAAAGGCTCTTTGTAACCACTTCAATTTTCATTTCACCTCCAGTGTTTACTATATATCTATAAGGTTTCCCGCCGATTCCAGTTTTGCTGAAATAAAAAATGCTCCAGCTATCAATACTCTCATAACTCACTTATTCATTCTTATTGCGTTTCCATTTTCTTCAGTGACAACAATATAGTCATTGACTCCTCTTATACCATTTTTCAACTCTACACTTGCATATAGTTTGTAGAAAGAGTCTTGAGGAACAGATATCTTAAAATTTGAAAGTTTCAATAAAAATTTTCTTGCTTACCCTGTAAACGCAGTGAAAATTTGCTGGTATCGATTGTAAATCACCATCCCCTCCTGGAATATGAATCTCATTTCCCTCATATATTTGGCTGTCTTGAATTTGAGTACAGTCTGAAAAAAATTAAGGCTATAGTACCTATTTTTGTTATTAGTCGACTCACTAAAAGCAAACATATAATTTATAGAAAAAATAAGTAGAATACAGAGTTTCAGCCACATTTCCAAAAAATCAATCAGAAAAGAAAGGAAGAATTGTGAGAAGTTCTTATCAATTGACCCTTGCGAAAAAGAAGGAAACGCCCAAATTAGTCAGAATTTTCAACTTCAAAAATTGTTTTGAATTTTTTAGTTTATTGAGTGAAACTTGAAGTACAACTGAAATAAAGTAAAAAGAGTATTTTCAAAAAAGACAAGAATAGAATTAACCGGGATAAAAAATACATAAAAATTGAAACTGTTAGTCAGATTTACTTTGTCGCCGAGCTTTCTTACTCCTATATTTCTCCATAGCAGTAACTGGTCGAGTCTTTTTATACTTCCTCTGGTAGATAAAACAAGCATTGCACTGAATTCCATTCTCCAATCGAACATTCCTCCATTGACATGTTTCCGTGGCGAAGCAGTTGGAGCATTGTTTGAGAGGACCCTGGGGACGATGGGGAGTGGCAGTGGTGATTGGTGGTGTCATTGTAGAAGTAGGTAACATCGGATAGAATGGATGTGTCATTGAGAGCATTGGACACGGAGTGGCAGTTGAAGATAAAGTTGATGAAGTATTCGGTGTTGTAAAAGTAGAAGTTGGCATCGGAGGCGTCATTGAGAGGAGTGTTGAATCAGATCCTGAAGAGGTACTTGGCGCTGACAACGTAGAAGTTGATAGTGAAGTCATGAATGAATATCCAGAAGTAGCCGGCTGATCATGGCTGAATCCATTTTGATAGTAATAGTTGACCCAGTTCCAGTAGTCACTGTTAGGGTAGTGGCCAGAATAGGTAGTAGAATCAACATTGAATGTTGGGAAAGGGTAAGAGAGTGGGTCCATTGTCACGAGAGGGAATGGGTAAAAACTGAGTACCATGGCTTCTTATATACCTCTTAGCATGATGACAAATGGGGAGCATCTTCACATATCCAGCTATCTGATAGTGGGGATGATGACAATTCTTACTGTAATGGAGAGTTGTCATCATCTTCCCAGGAGCAAAATTGAGATGATTTCAGGATTCGAACGAACTAGAAGCGTCTTTACATATCCAGCTATCTGATAGTGGGGATGATGACAATTTGAATAAGAATTGTCATCACTGTTATCTTCCCTGGAGCAAAATTGGTGGGTTACTAGATTGGAAGGGCAATGGACAAACAAAGCCTCACTGAATAGCCTGGGAAGAAACAATATTGGAAACACAATCTTTATTTCAAAAACGCTCAAAAAACCACAGCAAGAAATAGAAGATATTATCAGATCACAACACAATTTACAGATATTCCTCCGGCATACTGTAGACGAGCTTGACCTTTTCCTTTTCCGGTGTATACTCACCTCCCCAGTTAATATACAGCAGACCTTCTTTCACGGAAACCTGCGCAACGTAGTCGTAGTCGCCTACATCGTTCCACATTTCATAGATACACGAGCCTGCCATTGAGAACACCTTTGGTGTTTTATAATAACCAAACAGCTGGAGCATCATTCGGCCTTTGGATACTTTTGAGATAAATGGGCGACTATTGCGTAAAAATTGATCGGTCGATCTAGATCCTGAACTTCCTTGAAATTTGCTCCTTTCTGGAGTCCAGTGTAACATCAGGTCTTCTGGGATATCTTCCAAGCATTTGATTTTCTTGAAATTGTCTATTTTCATGGCTCTGTCGATCACTTTCTGCAAGTCTCTTTTATCGTTCTCCAGTTTTTCGATGATCTGGTCTCTTGCGGAAATCTCGCGTTGATGGAAATTCTAAAAAGAGACATGTTTAAATCTGAGATCCCTTTTGTTTTACTTACTTTGATGATCTCGTCTCTTACGGAAATCTCGCATTGCCAGTCTTTTTTATCGTTCTCCAGTTCTTCGATGATCTTGTCTCTGTTGGAAATCTCGAGTCGCTGGATATTCTAAAAAGAGCCTTGAATCTGAGGTAAAGTTGGTTCTACTTACTTTGTCAGCTATAAGGATCGAGCAAAAGAGTGCGAGGAGAGCTACACATGTCAGAATTTGAAAGAAAAGGATAACTTTGAGGAACGAAGTTCTGTTAGTAGCGGTCAATGGTGTATTCGCTGGAGCAATAAGGCTTTTGAGAACTTGACAAATAGACTTCACAAAATCCATACAAAATTTTTGCAAAGGTTTTGAGCCAACAATTTGATTCACTGGTGGTTAGCACAAATGAGTCTTTTAGTTGCACCCTGACTGACTTGTTAATGATGAGAAGTCGCAGTATTGTTCTGAATTGGTTCCATTTAAAGGAAATGGATCTCAATCAAATTTTGAAGAACCTTTATTCATTCGAAAAACGTTTTCTCAATGGGATTAACTCGAGCGAAGGTGAACTATAAGAAGTTTCGGGGTGGTCTAGACATCCGTCGCTGCGATGGGAAAATTGGCGTTTTTATCGTACTGGATTTCGTAAAACGATTCAATTTTTTGTTTTTAATTGATGATTTTTGTGGAATTTTTAAATAAGGTTATTGTGAGAAATTTGTAAATTTTGTTACAGTATCGGAATTTATACAAATTTGGCTCATCAAATCTAGGTACTGCTTCGGATAGTTCTAATTAGGGCAGTTCTAATTACAGACATTACCAAAAACCTACGTAAAAATGTTTTTGAAAACTATTATTTCATTTTTCAAAAATGATTTTTACGTGACACTCAAACTTTATAAAAAACAACAAAAAAACAGAAAACTCCAATTCCACGTGGTTCAACCTCCCCCACTAACCTTGGGTCATCTCGACTCCGCCCCTTTCTCCCCTCACTCCCAGCTTTCAGTTTTTTCTCTCTCATTACTTCTGATTTCCGAATCAATTGCTGTGGAGTTTCAAATTTCTGGCATTCCCAAGAAATCAAAAAAGAATTCCAAATGAGTAAGTTACGTGGCCCCGAATTGGGAAAGGAAAGTTTCATTTTCAGAAGTTTGGTTACTCTTGGTGGCCGCCATCTCGGCTTACGCTATTAAGAATCCTCCGGAATCCAATCATCTTCTATATGGTGGTGACAACTATCCAGCAGGTATGGATTTAAATTTTTTTTCATATTTCACGAAAAAAAATTGCAGATGCGCTCCACCGCACTTCTGCAGCCGCCTCGTTCCGTCGCCGATTCAATCGGAATGCAGGAGGTAAGTTTCAAACTTCCCGGGTTCCAAAAACAATTCGATTTTTTTGTTTTTTTCCAGGAGGTGATCTAGCAACTCACGTGAATTATCTCCAAATGATGGCTCGTATCACAAATGGAATCCATATTCTGAAAAGTGGAATGGATAAATCCCTGGATTCCAATCAGTTTATATCTGAAATTCTTCATTTTGGAGATGTCGCGCCTGCTCAAATCATTGCACTTAGCCCCGTGGAGGATATGAAGAGCCGTCTGGAATCTCTTCCGGAAGACATTAAAGCCACGAAGGAAAATGGGAAAGTCGAGTTGGCGTTCAACTGGTTGAACAGGATATTGACTGCGATCGATGGAGTTGGAGATATACGTGAATGGAAAGCCGATAAGAAAAACTTCAAACAGGAGATTGGGCGACTGAAACAAAATGGTGTAAACACTTCAATTGTGAATGATATGTATACGGGGACGTCATACTGGGTGAATGTCAACTATGAGGCTTTGACAAAAAAAGATGCGAGTCCTGCTTTTTTTCAAATAAGTGCAATTAAATTTGGGCTGGAAATGTTACGAACAGCTGTTTTGAAATACGACTCCGTTCCGATTTGGTCTTTCAAGAACTTCACTTCCGCTCTCGATGGAATCTCTCCAGTATTGAAAGCGGCTGAAGGAGTTGATTTGTTTATAAATGGCTCGACCGCTATTTCAATGGATGCTGGTCAAGGATTAATATACACCACTTATCTGGATTCGGTTTCTAGAAAGCTCAATAGCACGACTAAACATTTCGGTCATTTCCACTTCATATCAAAGATGTTGGTGGCTCGCAAGAATAAAAATCTGAAAAGAAAACTCAAAACCACTCCCGGTTTTTTTCATGGTGTGCCGGATTTGACAAGACTATTTGTTGATGTGTTGGATCCGTGGATTCTCAAGGTGATCAAAACGACAAGACTGAAAACTGCATTAGATCATCTTATCGGTATATCTGATCCCCTGGAGAAGGTTGATAGTTCACTTGGGGAAGATTCGGAAGGAGTCAAGAGCATGCTGGAATTTTTGAGTTCGATTTCTACTACTCTTATTGACATCAATAATGCTACGCATGGAGTTTCACAAGGACACAATTGTTCTACGGCGGTGGCTCTAAAAAACATACAATCAGATTCTTTCAATAAACTTCATGAAACGTTGAAGGTTATTGATAAGAAACTGGCTGATTTGAAAACAAAAGAAGTTGAAGTATCAACAATTTTGAAGACACCTGGAATCATTCAAATGTGTGACGATGTCATCGCGATCTTTAATAAGACCATGGACAACAAAGAGAGTATCAGTGAAGCCGTCGTTAATTTCAAGAATTATGCAAAACTGGAAGAGTTGAATAACTTTATGAAAAACATCAACGGCCGGACTCAAACAATCAAAACCCAAGCAGAAACTATAAAAGAGTTGGCGACAAATGCAACAGCAAGCATGAAAGCTTTGGATGATTATCAAACAAAAATAGAGCATTATGCAGAGTACTTTGTTTGCCTTCAAAATCAAGATAAGTTGAAATCCGTCTTTAACGTTCTGGATGGACTCGATCGGATTCGAAAGTGGAACAACGACAAAAAATATTCTGGTGCACTGACCGATGGAATCAATACAATGAACAAAGTGATTGGCATCAAAAGAGATTTGGAAACGCTCCAGAAGTCCATTGGATCGTTGTCAGACTTAAAGACTAAGGAGACTGATGCGTTGAAAGACTTCAAAGATGCCCCAACAATATCGGAGAACATTGGAAAAGCTGTACAAGGACTGGCTGAGATGAGTTTGGCACTGGAAAAACGGGCTGGTGTTGAGAATAAGTTTAATGACATCAAAGTGGTTTCGGATAACAAGGCGAACGTGAAGGATCCTGGAGACTTGGCTAGTCTGGATGCTTTGACAAAGTTGTCCGGTTCGCTTCAGCAGATGTACACGTCATTGAATAATTTCGATGGGACTGTTGGATCTTTTGTTCGCTCAGATACATTTGCCAATCAGTCTGGAATCTTCGAGAAGGCTAAACAGGTATCCGGTATCACTGGCGACTTTTCCAGAATGAGCGTGGTAGTTGGTAAACTGAAGGAAAAAGTTGGTGGCAGTGAAGCAGCTAAGTTGGAAAAAATTGAAGACGCGTTGAAGACAGTGGATTCTTTGGATTTGAATTTTACTGGATTTCACAAAGATTTCGATGAATCCAAAAAGTCACTAGAAGAGCTCGATGTCTTCTTTGCCGGATTCTACGCAAAATTCCAGCCGATATCCGCAACAGTTGCTCCAGGACAAACTCCGCCAATTCTTCCTGGGAGTCCAACTGTTTCAATTCAACGACCATGGACTAGTACTCAAAGGGGTGTGAAGAAGGACTCGTGAGTTTTTTTTCAATAATCACTCTAACATTTTGCTATTTTCAGTAATGCTCTTCTCATTTATGGAAGTATTGCCGGTGGAGTGTTCGGAGTCACGTTTATTGTTGTGCTCGTGCATGTCTTCCTTCACATATGGTGCCGCAAATGGCTAGTTTATCATTATTGCATCAAATGGAAGGCCACACCAGAAATGCTGTTCGATATATTTTACGCATATGTCAATAATCAGTTAATGGCTCTTGGAGATTACTATGAGATTCCTGAAAACAATTATGGCCAACTCACTTATAGGATGTACTTGGATTTACGGGACCTTGCTTTCACACAATTCTTAATTTCACCCGATTTAAAACAAGTAGCGTCTATCGATCCTTCAGATTGCAGGTATTCAAATTTTATAGTGTTCTTTCTGTAAAAATAACATGCATTCAGAGATAAAATGATTTTATTGGAGAAGGGAAGAACAGTTCTGAAGAAATGGGAAGGCCGATTTGCCAATTCGTTTTTCCACGGAAACAAAGTCGATATGCCCTATGGGATAAAATTGATTTTGACGGAACCGCCACAGAAAAAGAGTGCTAATAAGAATTCAACTTTGGAGAAGTTTTTCTGGGTAGCGAAACAAGAGAAAACTAAAGCCATTATCATGTTTTGCAAGTTAGAAGAGGAAGGTTAGCCGCTTTTTGTTTTGTTTTTTTAAAGCTGAAGTTTTTGAGTAATTTAGGAAAAATTGTATGTGATCGTTACTATCCTGAAAAAGAAGGCGAAACATTGGAATTGGATAGACTCACGGTCAAGTGTAGCAAACTGGAAAACAAATTTGACAAAACCCTTATTGTTCGCACGCTTGTTGTTAAATTCGAGTGAGTTAACAGACTGCGCTGTTTAAATTTTTGAACTATCATGTCTTCTAACTTTCAGCACTGAGAAAGAATTCATTCTCACTCATTATGCATTACGTGATTGGGCAATAGGCGATCATCCATCGGGGGATTCTTTATTGTATTTGCATGAGTGTCTTGAAAAGGACAAGAGTCGCGCAATCATTCATTGTGATGATGGCTGTGAAAGAACTGGTCAATTTGCACGTGAGTAATGAGTTTGTATTTGTAATCAGACTATTCGAATTTTACAGTCGGCATTCTATTTTACCAGAAACTGAAGAAGAGTCAGAAACTTAATTTTGAAGAATGCTATCTAATCATCAAAAAGGCCAGGTACGATTCAATTTTCAAATCTCAAGAATTTGCGTTTGCTGCTCGTTTCTGTTTGGAAATTGTGGCGACGGTTAGTTTTTTGCTGAATCGAATCAAAAAACGAACATGATTCAGAGAGCAAAACTGAATGATAAACAAAAAGAGCAGTGTGAGAAATTGATGTGCGGATGGGAGGATATTGAGACTGGACGCGTGCAAGAGGAAAAAAGGACACAAAATAAATAAATTAAAGTTCTTGGCCAGAAAATGAAATCTGACTAAAGAAACAACTCGATGATTTACTCGCACCATACAAAAATATCCATTGAATGATTATGATGATAAAGTTTATGTAAGAATTATTTCACTGTTTCTATGTTTAACCTACTTGTATCAATACTAAACAAAACTCACGGACTTACAGCCTTATGGATGATATTGAGAAGTGAGTTTTTTAAATTTTAAATTTTCATTAGTTATCACTCCAATTTTAGAATTGCATTCTGAAGGAACGAGGGCAACAGTGATATTCAGAGATGGATTACTGGATGTCAAAGAGCTAGTTTTCATGGTATGGTCCTAATGTGAAGTTGCACGTTCCATCATTTTTTGACTAATAAATTCTTTTTTTGACATCTGACCAACAGTATCCAAGAGTGCAGGTCAAACTGGAAAATAGTCCATAACTTTTTTCTAGAAGAGATATCGACAATTGATAAGATGCATCTGATTTAGTTTGTCCACTATAGTATTTTTGCCAAGTTTCAGACAAGTAGATAACGAAATCACTGAGGAATTACTGTTTGAACTTTTTGTCTGTCTGAACCTGTTAATCGTGTATTGTGTTTATCCTGTTTTTATTAGCTATCTTCAAAATCTTACTGAAATATAATTTACATACCAAACTGCCCTAATTGTCACTAATTGAGCTGATCGCTATCGTTTTCTTTTGAACAGATTAGAAACATGTTTGGTACATGTCATGATTAGAATGGGTATATGCCAATCCGAGCTAATCCCTGCCAGGTGATCTCCAGATGTCTGCTACATGTACAAAGGCGTCACCCAGTTAATCCAGACCTACTCAATTATCTCACTGGCTTTCCCAGCAGCCGTCCATCACCTGTTCCCCATCTGCTCCTTCCTAATACCCTCCCGATCTCCTTCATTCCTTCATACTCCACCATTCCTATGAACACCACACCGTTCCCCTTACTATTCCTCCCTGAAAAGTCACTAATTCTCACTTTACAATGTATGGAATCTCATGAACTGTAAGTCATGCTCCCATCACTAAGAGTTCTACAGCTAAATTTTTTGAAAATTTTCAGAATCGCTGTCTCAGTTCTATCTAAAAATATGCGAAAACTGACATTTGCTACAATCCCACAAGCTCAAAAAAGTTGCATATCATTCTTCAACTATACAGAGATAAATATCGGATTTGGATTTGAAAACTTTATAAAGTTCATTTTTTATAACGACAAGTCCCCGAAATTTATCTACGTTGAAATGCTAAACGATACCAAGCACCACAGATTGCAATGGGCCAACCATAAAATTTCGACTCAACAATGGATCAATCATATCTTCAAAGTGACAAAAGTGAATGTGAATGTCGTTAACGATATACGATTTTTTGAAAAAGACTGCAAACACTTCACTGCTGATATTGTACACTCTATTCTTCCAAAAGGATATGTACATGCTCTTGTAATTGACCCGTTTTCCCAGATGAGTACAAAGTTTATGCGGAGAATGCTACCAGTCTTCAACAATCTTGATATCAAGCGTAATGTTTTCAAGAACAATGAGGAATTGCAGCATGTATTGATTCAAAACTTCCACATGGTAAAAGTGAAGTCGTTACCAATAACTTTAGACGATTTATTGCTTGTTAACTCTGAAATTTTAATGGTCGCTGGTTCCCATTTAACCGGTAAGGATTTCAATCGATTTTTCAAGAGTTGGATCAGAAACCGATCAAATCCCCGATTGAAGCATATGCTAGTGAAGCTAACTCACAGAAATGTGAACGGTATTTTGGCAGGGATTAATTTTATGGAAACTCCCAAGAGATTTCTCTGGGATCTAATCACTAACTCAATGATTAGTCGCAAAGGTTTTGCAGCGAGATTCCAGCGGATGGATGGGACCTGGGCTACAGTAATCATATGTCAGGAAGCTGACATGTTGCCAAAGTTGGTCTTTATTGTGGGGAAATGATTTGGTCTAGCTATTTGCAATGTCCTTCAGTCCACTAAAGGGCCATTTTTTGTAAAGACCATAACACTTCTGTGTCCTGGGAATGTTTGGATAAAAAGACCTAGAAGAAACTTGAAAAAGTATATTTTTATTTGGATTTAAAGTCATAGATACAATCAATTTCATTCAATAACCAATTAATTCCGAACAAAGAATTCAAGCCAGTTACTAAAAGCGAAAATTGTCATCCGAGTCCCATCTTCTCTCTTAATATCATAACCACCATAAACATAAGCTTTATAATAGCTATTAGAATATGTGAACCGCTCATTCTCTTCAATAAAGATATTCTCCTCCTCATCGTCAAGAGTGATATAATTTATTCCCTTGAAAAAAGTTGCTTCATTAAATCCTTGAAAATGCACAAAAACCAAGTTTTCCAACCTCTGATTTGCTTTATTTCTCATCCATAACTTCAAGAATCGATTCAATTCCTTGCAAGTCAGATTAGAACGAAAGTAAGTGATACTCAAACTATTCGTAAGTAGTAAATCATCTAATTCCACTCTTTGGACACCATAAAGCACCAACTGGTCGAGATTTTGCATGAAAATATGATGTAAGCCTTGCTGGTTGCTCTCATTCAAACTAATCCTACGACGTCTAACCGACTGAAATCTTTCCGGTATACGTAATCTAGTATTATAAAAGAATGTCTGAATTGGAAAAATTGAGCGTATCGAATCCGAATGGAATTTCTCAGTACTATCATTGAAACAAATTTGATTAATATAATCCTTTTTGATAGTGAGAAGATGGTTGACCCATTTTCCGATAGAACTTCCTGCATACTCCCATGCCCTATAAACGCAATGAAAATTAGCTGGTATTGATTGTAGATCACCATTCCCTCTTGGAATATGAATCTCATTTCCCTCATATATTTGGCTGTCTTGAATTTGAGTACAGTCTGAAAACAAAATTAAGGTTGAAATACAGCTATTTTTGTTAATAGACGACTCACTAAGAGAAACAATAGAATTTATAGAATAAATGAATAGAATACAGAGTTTCAGCCTCATTTCCAAAAAATCAATCAAAAAAGAAAGGAAGAATTGTGAGAAGTTCTTATCAATTGACCTTGGCGAGAAGGAAGGAAACGCCCAAAATAGTCAGAATTTTCAATCTCAACATGATAACTGTTTCACGGTTCTCTACAAAAACTGTTTTGAATTTCCTAGTTTATTGAGTAAAACTTAAAGTACAACTGAAACAAAGTAAAAAAAGAAGTATTTACAAAAAAAGACAAGAATAGAATTAACCGGGATTAAAAAAAAACATAAAAATTGAGAAGGTTAGTCAGAATTAGCTTTCTCACTCCTATATTTCTCGCTGAGCTTTCTTATTCCTATATTTCTCCACTGCGGTCACTGGTCGAGTCTTCTTATACTTCCTCTGGTAGATAAAACAAGCATTGCACAGAATTCCACTCTCCGATCGAACATTCCTCCATTGACATGTTTCCGTGGCGAAGCAGTTGGAGCATTGCTTGGGAGGATCCTGGGGACGATGGGGAGTGGTGGAAGATGTTGTAGTTGACATGGGAACGAATGGATGTGTCATTGAGAGTATTGGAGACGGAGTGGCAGTTGAAGATGAAGTTGATGAAGTATTCGGTGTTGTAAAATTAAAAGTTGGCATCGGAGGCGTCATTGAGAGGAGTGTTGGATCAAATCCTGAAGAGCTACTTGGAGTTGACATCGTAGAAGTTGATGGTGAAGTCATGAATGAATATCCAGAAGTAGCCGGCTGATCATAGGTAAATCCATTCTGATAGTAATAGTTGACCCAGTTCCAGTAGTCAGTATTAGGGTAGTAGCCAGAATAGGTAGTAGAATCAACATTGAATGTTGGTACAGGGTAAGAGAAAGGGTCCATAGTCACGAGAGGGAATGGGTAAAAAACTGAGCAGCCCGGCTCCTTATATACTTCTTAGCATGCTGACAAATGGGGAGCATCTTCACATATCCAGCTATCTGATAGTGGGGATGATGATAATTCTTACTGTAATTGAGAGTTGTCATCGTCTTCCCAGGAGCAGAGTTGAGATTACTGCAGGATTTGAACGAACTAGAAGCGTCTTCACATATCCAGCTCTCAGATAGTGAGAATGATGACAATCAGAATAATAGGAATTGTCATCACTTTTTTCTTCCCTGGAGCAAAATTGGTGGGTTACTAGACTGGAAGGGGCAACGGACAAACAAAACCCCATTGAATAGCCTGGGAAGAAACAATATTGGAAACACAATCTTTATTTCAAAAACGCTCAAAAAACCACAGCAAGAAATAAAAGATATTATCAGATCACAACAAATGAGAAATCATTACAACACAGTTTACAGATATTCCTCCGGCATACTGTAGACGAGCTTGATCTTTTCCTTTTCCGGTGTATACTCACTTCCCCAGATAATATACAGCAGACCGTCTTTCACGAAAACCTGCGCATCGTAGTCGTTTTCATCGTTCCACATTTCATAAATACACGAGCCTTCCATCGTGAACACCTTTTTTTTTTATAATAACCAAACAGCTGGAGCATCATTCGGCCTTTGGATACTTTTGAGATAAATGGGCGACTATTGCGTAAAAATTGATCGGTCGATCTAGATCCTGAACTTCCTTGAAATTTGCTCCTTTCTGGAGTCCAGTGTAACATCAGGTCTTCTGGGATATCCTCGAGGCATCTGATATTCCTGAAATTGTCTATTTTCATGGCTCTGTCGATCACTTTCTGCAAGTCTCTTTTATCGTTCTCCAGTTTTTCGATGATCTGGTCTCTTGCGGAAATCTCGCGTTGATGGAAATTCTAAAAAGAGACATGTTTAAATCTGAGGTCCCTTTTGTTTTACTTACTTTGATGATCTCGTCTCTTGCGGAAATCTCGCATTGCCAGTCTTTTTTATCGTTCTCCAGTTCTTCGATGATCTTGTCTCTGTTGGAAATCTCGAGTCGCTGGATATTCTAAAAAGAGCCTTGAATCTGAGGTAAAGTTGGTTCTACTTACTTTGTCAGCTATGAGGATTGAGCAAAACAGTGCGAGGAGAGCTACACATGTCAGAATTTGAAAGAAAAGGATAACTTTGAGGAACGAAGTTCTGTCAGCAGTGGTTAATGGTGTTTTCGCTGGAACAATAATGCTTTTGAGAACTTGACACATAGATTCGTGAGCTATGGTCTGAGCTGGTTCCATAACTTGATCGTCGTCAGAAGCAATCTTCTTTTCAGAAGTGTCGTTTTTAACTTCCATTGAATTTGTCGGTGCCAACGAATTTCCTCCTTGTGGAACTTGCTCCAGCTCTCTATCAGATGCATCCGAGTCATCGAGTACGTCGAACGAAGACTCTTTATCGGAGACAGAATCCGGCATTTTGAAGACTCGATCGATAGAAGGACAGAAATATGGAGAGGGTGTAGCAGTGGGAGATGAATGGGATGAATGACTGAGTAAGCGATGTCACTTGGAGGCGGATAGAGCGGGAAGACGTTGTTCTAGAAAAAATGATTGCATAGGCCTCTGGGAAAAAACGAGGTAGGTTCCCACTAGTATCTGTTATCTAGACGGATTAGGAGAGGCGAGTGACAGGTCTAGGCAACTGGAGCAATTGGAAATGTAATTAGGGTGCTGATTGGATCGGTAGAGAAGGATTCACTGTATGCTCAGTTAGATTAGATTTGTGGTGTTCATGGGTTTGGAAGACCTGGGAAGAAACAATGCAATGGCTCCTGGGAATCTTCGTTTGTAGAAAACAACTATCGTGTCGTGTTGATGCAATATTAAAAACGCAATCTTTATTCCAGAAACGCCCAAAAACCACAGCAAGAAATAGAAGATATTAACAAATTACAAAACAAAATATTTTTGGGGGATACTGTAGACCAGTGTGAACTCCTTCTTGGCCTTCTTGTGAGAATATTTTGATTTGACATACAGCAGTCCTTCCTTCACAAACACCTCCAAACTGCCATCCTCAGCGGTGTAGTCACATGGACCTTCCAGCAAAAGATAATTTAAAGAAAGTTCCTCCTTTACCCATTCAAATTTCATTTGATAATCTTTAGATGATTTTGTGAGAAGTGGATGAGCCTTGCGCAGAAACCAGTGGACATCTTCTTCAATGTTTTTGTCAAGTATAAATTTCTCGAATCCTTCAAACTTGCTCTCGTCTGGTGTCCACTTGTCCATCAGTTCCTCCGGGATATCCTCCAAGCATTTGATCTTTGCGAAACTGTCTTTCCGGTCTTTCATGACTCTGCCGATCACTTTCTGCAAGTCTCTTTTATCGTTCTTCAGTTCTTCGATGATCTGGTCTTCTCGAAGTTTTGTTGCTGAGATCTTGCTGGCGCGGAGGTCGTGTTGTTGCTGGAAGGTAAAAATGAGAGATAAATCTGAGGTCAATTTTACTTACTTTGAGATCTTTAATGAGCGAGCACAAATGTGCGATAGAAACTACACAGAGCAGAATCAGAATCAGAAGGAGAAGGATACCTTTAATTCTGTCAGTAGCGGTTGCTGGGGTTTTCGCTGGAGCAGTCGCACAAGCTGGAGCAGTGCTTACTTGAGAAGTACGTTTGCGAACCTCGGATTGAGCAGGTGTTTCTGATTGGATAACTTGCTCAACTCCTCGAGGAACTTGCTCCAGCTCTCCATCGGACGCATCCGAGTCATCGATGAAGTCAAACGACGACTCATAATCGGAGACAGAATCCGGCATTTCGAAGAGTCGATCGATAGAAGAACAGAAATGTGGAGAGGGGGTAGCAGTGAGAGATGAATGGGATGAATGACTGAGTGAGCAATGTCCATTGGAGGAGGACGACGATGGCGGGCTCCTGGGAATCAAAGTGCTTCCAGGAAGATTCCCATCGATCTCACAGGGATAGCGACAGGTGACATGTCTAGGAAATAGCAATAAGTGATAATGGAGTATTTAGCAGGGCGATTGTAAAAAAGGATCACTGTTTGACTAGAGTGTTGGTGGTGGTGGTCTCGCAACCGTTCGTTATTCACCATTCTGGATTCTTACCTTATTCACTTCCAATCAACATGACTACCAAACCAATTCCTCTCTTTGCCCTCCCCTACCTGGCCTACGCGAAAGTCTTCCCTGGCCTACGCGAAAGTCGTTCTGATTTATCCATATTTTTCTATGTATATTTAAATCATATTCCAGAATTTCCATCTCTTTGCTCTCCAAACGCGCAAAGGCTTGTGTAGAGATTGTCAATGATAAAGCGGAGCTCACCACTTGCCAAATTGGAATAGAGATCACGATAAGAGCTGTCTGGACAAACTCAACGTCAACTATTACCCGGATTTATTTACGTACTGCTCAAGACAGATCATTTTCTAGAAATCTGGGAGCCTGTGAAGTCGAACATGTGGATTTTGAGAGATACGAAGGCAGAGACCTAGATATTGCTGAGTCGCAGAAATGGAAGAATGTTGGCTGGCAAGTCAAGGCTTGGGTTAATCACTTTAGGGATGTGTTGTCCAAGACCGACGAAATTGATATTTTGAGATTTTGCGACGGAAGTCAAAGATACGATTTAAAATCTGTGCGAGAAATTGTTTTGAGGTTTCAGCAACTAACTTTCAATGAAAGTTGTCCAGAAGAATCATTCCATCAAAATGTTCTCGTCTCATTTCTACCGGTCACTAAGCAACTAGTCCTTACAAGAAATCCACGCGATAATGAGATTTTTGAAACGGTATTAAGAAAGAAATTTGATTCATTGGAGATTGGTTCAAGAAATATTTTTCACTGTACCTTGAATGACTTGTTAAAAATGAGAAGTCGATGCATTATTCTAAATGGAGCTTTATCTACGGATTTTATAGAAGGAACCAAGGAAAATCTCAATCAATTTTTGAAGATGTGGATTCAAAATAAAACGAATCGAAATTTGGAATATATGAAGATTGTCTATTCGAAGGAGCAAAATTGGAGATTGATTTTGGAAGGGATCGATTACCAACGATTTGGTGGCGATGTGGAGGAGCAAAGAACTTTTATTCATTCAAAAAATGTTTTCTCGATGGGTTCAACTCGTGCGAAGGTGAACTATAAAAAGTTTTGAAGTGGTCTAGACATCCGTCGGAGTGATGGGAGACTTGGAACTTTGCATTTCGATCGTCGTGGGAATAGTTCGATCGTTCAGTTTTTTGTATGGAATTGATGTATTTTTTCAAGTGTGTATTCCATAATCAAAATATTGTTGAGAAGCTTTTTCTACAGTTGTATTATATAGTAGAGCTCTAGAGCTCTTTTATACTTTCTGAAATGATGACAAATGGGGGAAGACGCTATCCAGATATCTGTTAGTGGGGATGATAACTATTAGAATAATAAGAATTGTCATTGTTTTTATCTTCCCAGCGATAAAATTGCTCAATTTTGTTGTAGACGGTTTCTCGGGGTCTTTCTTATCATGGAAGTCCATGTACACATCCCAGAGGAGCGCTTGGTAAAACGTGCTCATACAATATTGAAAACATAATCTTTATTCCAAAAATGCACAAAAATCCACAGCGAGAATTAGAAGATATTATCAGATCACAACACAATTTACAGATATTCCTCCGGCATACTGTAGACGAGCTTGATCTTTTCCTCTTCCGGTGTGAGCTGACTTCCCCAGATAATATACAGCAGACCTTCTTTCACGAAAACCTGACCAATGACAAGATTACCGGTTTTCATTGTAAAGGTACACGGGCCTTCCATCAAGAGCTCTGACCATTTTTCATTAGGAAACAGCTGGTATGTCATTTGGGTTTCAGAGAGTTATATGAAAACTGGGCGACCCTGGAAAAGTTGATTGAATTCTTTATTTCCTCGAAATTTGCTCTCGTCTGGAGTCCACTTGTCCATCAGTTCCTCCGGGATATCCTCCAAGCATTTGATCTTTGCGAAACTGTCTTTCCGGTCTTTCATGGCTCTGTCGATCACTTTCTGCAAGTCTCTCTTAACTTTCTCCAGTTCTTCGATGATCTGGTCTTCTTTAAGCTTTGTTGCTGAAATCTTGGTGGAACGGAGGTCGGGGTGTAGCTGGAAATTCTAAAAAGAGACATGAATCTGAGGTCAAGCTGGTTCTACTTACTTTGATGATCTCGTCTTTTGCGGAAATCTCGCGTTGAAAGTATCTTTTATCGTTCTTCAGTTCTTCGATGATTTTGTCTCTTGCGGAAATCTCGAGTCGGTGGATATTCTAAAAAAGAGACATGAATCTGAGGTCAAGTTGGTTCTACTTACTTTGTCAGCTATGTGGATTGAACAAAACAGTGCGAGGAGAGCTACACAGGCCAGAATTTGGAAGAAAAGGATAACTTTAAGGAACGAAATTCTGTCAGTAGCGGTCAATGGTGTTTTCGCTGGAGCAATAATGCTTTTGAGAACTTGACACATAGATTCGTGAGCTACGGCCTGATCTGGTTCCATAACTCGATCTTCCATGTCGTCAGAAGCTTCCATTGAGATTTTTGATGACAACGCAGGAACTTGCTCCAGCTCTCCATCAGATGCATTCGAGTCATCGACCAACTCAAACGACGACTCTTTATCGGAGACAGAATCCGACATTTTGAAGACTCGATCGGTAGAAGGACAGAAATAAGGAGAGGGGGTAGCAGTGGGAGATGAATGGGATGAATGACCGAGAGAGCGATGTCGATTGGAGGCGGATAGGGCGGGAGGACTGGGTCCTGGGAATCATCGTTAGCAGCTTGTCTCGGCAAAGACAGCTACAGTATGTTTTGAAAAAGTGCTTCCAGGAAGATTCCCATCAATCTCACAGGGATAGCAACAAGTGACATGTCTAGGAAATATCAATAGGTGCTAATGGAGAATTTGACAAATCGATCGTAAAAAGGATCACTGTGTGTTTGACTAGAGTGTTAGTGGTGGTGGTCTCGCAACCGCCCGCCTTGACTCTCGATTCATACCTTATTCACTTTTAGTCGACATGAATACGAAACCAATTCCTCTCTTTGCCCTCCCTTACCTGGCCTACGCCAAAGTCTTCCACTATATGGATCCGTATCACCAGTGAGTTCTTATTCATCTCCAAAATCCAAAAATCCTATTCCAGAATTTCCATCTCTCTGCTCTCCAAACGCGCCAAGGCTTTTGTGAAGTTTATGAATAACAAAGCGGAGCTCTCCACATGCCAAATAGGAACTGATATCACTTTGATAGCAAACTGGGCTAACTCAAGCGCGATATTTCGGATTTATCTACTACCAACTGAGGATCGCTCCTTCTTAAAGAATTTGAATGATTTTGAAGTAGAGCATGTGGATTTTCAAAGATTTGAAAGAGGAAACTTTGAAGTTGCTGAATTACAAAAATGGAAGAATGTCGGCTGGGGCGTCAAGGATTATATAAATCATTTCAATGACATGGTGAACAAAACCGATGGATTTGATATTCTGAGATTTTGCGATGGAGCATTTCGATATGAAGCGAAATCTGTGCGAGATACCGTTGGGAAGTTCCAGCAACTAACATTTATTGATGGTCGTCAAGGAAACTTTTTTCTCCGAAAAGTTCTCGACACATTCCTCCCTGTCACTAAGCAATACATCGCTTTACAAAATCCATACGAGAGCCTCGAGGTTTTCGCAAAGGTGTTGAGTCAACAATTCGATTCACTGGTGGTTAACACAATTGAATCTTTTCGTTGTACGCTGACTGACCTATTAGGCATGAAAAGTCGCAGTGTTGTTATAAATTGGTCCGAATTGAAGGAAATGGATCTCAATCAATTTTTCAAGTTATGGATTGAAAATCAAGCTAGCAAAGATTTGGAATATTTAATGCTCTCCAACTCCATACAACTAACTATGGAGCGGATTTTGGAAGGGATTAATTACCAACAATCTGGTTCCGAGGAGCAAAGAACTTTTATTCATTCGAAGCATGTTTTCTCAATGGGTCAAACTCGTGCAAAAGTGAACTATAAGAAGTTTCGAGGTGGTCTAGACATCCGTCGGTGCGATGGGAAGCTTGGAACTGTGCATTTTGATAATACTGGATTTCGTCAAACTATTCAGTTTTTTGTTTGGAATTGATTTTATTTTTTGAATGAAGACATTGTTGAGAATGTGTTACTCTAAAGTTCGGTCCGTTACAGTAAGTTGAAGATAGCTACTGTGCTCCGTGGCAAAATACCACTAACCTTTGTTATTTAAATCGATCAATAGAGACGAGTAAGGCAGCTGGAGCGATGAGAAATGCATGGTGTTAATAGAACAAGATCGATGGTCCCTATATCATAACTCACATACAAATTAGAACCATCAAATCTAAGTCTGATGGTTGTCAGTTTATATCCGGACGGTATTGTTCCGTACAGTTCTACGCCTACGTAAACAATTGTTTTCAAAATTTTCATTTCATTTTTCAAATTTCATTTTTACGTGACCTTCAACCTTCAAATCTCCAAAAACACCGAAAAAAACAAAAAATTCTCATTCCACGCAACTCAACCTCCCCCACTAACCTAAGGTCATTCCGACTCCGCCCCCTTCTCCCCTCACTCCCAGCTTTCAGTTTTTTCTCTCTCATTACTTCTGATTTCCGAATCAATTGCTGTGGAATTTCAAATTTCTGGCATTCCTCAAGAAATCAAAAAAGAATTCCAAATGAGTAAGTTACGTGGCCCCGATTTAGAAAAGGAAAGTTTCATTTTCAGAAATTTGGTTGTTCTTGGTGGCCGCCATCTCGGCTTACGCTATTAAGGATCCTCCTGAATCCAATCGTCCTCTATATGGTGGTGACAACTATCCAACAGGTATGGGTTTGAATTTTTTCATTTTTCATGAAAAGATTTTGCAGATGCGCTCCACCGCACGTCCGCAGCCGCCTTGTTCCGTCGCCGATTCGATCGGAATACTGGAGGTAAGTATTCAACACTTCCCGGATTCCAAAAGCATTTCAACTTTTTGTTTTTTTTCAGGAGGTGATCTGGCAACCCACGTGAATTATCTCCAAATGATGGCTCGTATTACCAATGGAATCTATATTCTGAAAAGTGGAATGGATCGATCCCTGAATACCGATCAGTTTATATCCGAAATTCTTCATTTTGGAGATGTCACACCAGCTCAAATCATTGCACTTAACCCCGTGGAGGATATGAAGAGTCGTCTGGAAAATCTTCCCAAAGACATTCAAGCCACGAAGGAAAATGGGAAAGTCGAGTTGGCGTTCAACTGGTTGAACAGGATATTGACTGCGATCGATGGAGTTGGAGATATACGGGAGTGGAAAGCCGATAAGGAAAACTTCAAACAGGAGATTGGGCGACTGGAACGAAATGGTGTGAACACTTCAATTGCGGATGATATGTCTACGGGCGCATCATACTGGGTGAATAACTACAAAGTTTTGACGAAAAAGGATGCGAGCCCTGATTTTTTGACTATAAGTGTAGTTATAAAAGGATTGGAAATGATACGAACAGCTGTTCTGAAATACGACTCCGTCCCGATTTGGTCTTTCAAGAACTTCACTTCCGCTCTCGATGGAATCTCTCCAGTATTGAAAGCGGCTGAAGGAGTTAAGTTGTTTTTAAATGTCTCGGGCGCTGTTTCGATGGATGCTGGTCAAGGATTAATATACACCACCTATCTGGATTCAGTTACTAACAAGCTCAATAGTACCGCAGAACATTTTGCTGATTTCCACTTTATGTCAAAGCTTTTGGATGCTCGCATGAAAAAAAATCTGAGAAGACAACTAAAACACACCCTCGGATTTTTTCATGGTGCGCCGGATTGGACGAAACTGTTTGTTGATGTGTTGGATCCGTGGATTCTCAAAGTGATCAAAACGACAAGTTTGAAAACTGCATTAGATCATCTAATCGGGATGGCTGATCACCTGAAGAAGATTGATAGTTCACTTGGAGTAAAGTCAAAAGGAATCGATAGTTTTCTGGAATTTTTGAATTTGATTTCTACTCTTCTCACTGACATCAATAATGCTAAGTCTGGAGTTTCACAAGGACACAATTGCTCAGTAGTCTCAAAAATCATTACATCAGATTTATTCAATGAACTTCATGAAATGCTGAAGGTTATTGATAAGAAACTGGCTGATTTGAAAACAAAAGCAGTTGAAGTATCAACAATTTTGAAGACACCTGGAATCATTCAAATGTGTGACGATGTTATCGCGATCTTTAAAAAGACTGTGGACAACAAAGAGAGTATCAATCAAGCTGTCATGAATTTCCAGAATTATTCAAAACTGAAGGAATTGAATAACTTCATGAAAGACGTCAACGGTCGGACTTTCACAATGAAAACGCAAGCAGAAGCTATAAAAGAGGTGGCCGCAAATGCAACAGCAAGAATGAACGCTTTGGATGATTATCAATCAAAAATAGAGCATTATGCAGAGTATTTTGTTTGTCTTCAAAGCAAAAACAAGCTGAAATCAGTGTTCAAGGCTCTGGATGGACTTGATCGGATTCGGAAGTGGAATGATGACAAAAAATATTCTGGTGCACTGGCCGATGGGATGAATGCGATGACTAAAGTGATTGGCATCAAAGGAGATTTGGAATCGTTGCAGAAGTCCATTGGATTGTTGGCAGACTTGAAAACCAAAGAGACCGATGCGTTGAAAAACTTCAAAGATGCACCAACAATCTCGGAAAACATTGGAAAGGCGGTGCAAGGGCTGGCTGGAATGAGTTTGGCACTGGAAAAACGGGCTGGTGTTGAGAATAAGTTTAATGACATCAAAGTGGTTTCGGATAACAAGGCGAACGTGAAGGATCCTGGAGATTTGGCTAGTCTGGATGCACTACAGAGTTTATCCGGTACGCTAAAGAAAATGTATAAGTCATTGGTTGATTTCGATGGAACCATTGGATCTTTTGTGCGCTCGAATACATTTGCCAACCAGTCTGGAATTTTCGAGAAGGCGAAACAGGTATCCGGTGTTACTGGCGACTTTTCCAGAACGATCGATGTAGTTGCTAAACTGAAGCAGACAGTAGTTGGCAGTGATGCAGATAAGTTGGCAGAGATTGAGAATGCGTTGAAGACAATGAATTCTTTGGATTTGGATTTTGCTGGATTTCACAAAGATTTCAATGAATCCAAAAAGTCACTAGAAGAGCTCGATGTCTTCTTTGCCGGATTCTACGCAAAGTTCCAGCCGATATCCGCAACAGTTGCTCCAGGACAAACTCCGCCAATTCTTCCTGGGAGTCCAACTGTTTCAATTCAACGACCATGGACTAGTACTCAAAGGGGTGTGAAGAAGGACTCGTGAGTTTTTTTTTCAAATAATCACTCTAACATTTTGCTATTTTCAGTAATGCTCTTCTCATTTATGGAAGTATTGCCGGTGGAGTGTTCGGAGTCACGTTTATTGTTGTGCTCGTGCATGTCTTCCTTCACATATGGTGCCGCAAATGGCTAGTTTATCATTATTGCATCAAATGGAAGGCCACACCAGAAATGCTGTTCGATATATTTTACGCATATGTCAATAATCAGTTAATGGCTCTTGGAGATTTCTATGATATTCCTAAAAACAATTATGGCCAACTCACTTATAGGATGTACGTGGATTTACGTGATCTTGCTGTAACACGATTCTTAAATTCACCCGATATAAAACAAGTAGCGTCTATCGATCCTTCAGATAGCAGGTATTCAAATTTTATAGTGTTCTTTCTGTAAAAATAACATGCATTCAGAGATAAAATTATTTTATTGGAGAAGGGAAGAACAGTTCTGAAGAAATGGGAAGACCGATTTTCCAATTCGTTTTTCCATGGAAATGAAGTCAATATGCCTTATGGGATAAAATTGATTTTGACGGAATCGCCACAGAAAAAAAGTGCTAATAAGAATTCAACTTTGGAGAAGTTTTTCTGGGTAGCGAAACAAGAGAAAACTAAAACCATTATCATGTTTTGCAAGTTAGAAGAGGAAGGTTAGCCGCTTTTTGTTTTGTTTTTTTAAAGCTGAAGTTTTTGAGTAATTTAGGAAAAATTGTATGTGATCGTTACTATCCTGAAAAAGAAGGCGAAACATTGGAATTAGATAGACTCACGGTCAAGTGTAGCAAACTGGAAAACAAATTTGACAAAACCCTTATTGTTCGCACGCTTGTTGTTAAATTCGAGTGAGTTAACAGACTGCGCTTTTTAAATTTTTGAACTATCATGTCTTCTAACTTTCAGCACTGAGAAAGAATTCATTCTCACTCATTATGCATTACGTGATTGGGCAAAAGACGATTATCCATCGCTGGATTCATTATTGTATTTGCATGAGTGTATTGAAAAGGACAAGAGTCGCGCAATCATTCATTGTGATGATGGCTGTGAAAGAACTGGTCAATTTGCACGTGAGTAATAAGTTTGTATTTGTCATCAGACTATTCGAATTTTACAGTCGGCATTCTATTTTACCAGAAACTGAAGAAGAGTCAGAAACTTAATTTTGAAGAAAGCTTTCTAATCATCAGAAAGGCCAGGTACAGTTCAATTTTTAGAACCCAAGAATTTGCGTTTGCTGCTCGTTTCTGTTTGGAAATTGTGGCGACGGTTAGTTTTTTGCTGAATCGAATCAAAAAACTAGCATGATTCAGAGAGCAAAACTGAATGATGAACAAAAAGAGCAGTATGAGAAATTGATGTCCGGATGGGAGGATTTTGAGATTGGACGCGTGCAAGAGAAAAAAAGGGGAGCAAATAAATAAATTCAAGTCCTTGGCCCGAAAATGAAATCTGACTAAAGAACCAACTCGATGATTTACTTGCATCTCTCTATACAAAAATATCCATTGAATGATTATGATGATAAAGTTTCTGTAAGAATTTTTTCACTGTTTCTATGTTTAACCTACTTGTATCAATACTTAAAAAAACTCACAATTCATTAGTCTCCAAACTCTGTACCACATCTTGGAGAATTGCGCTGGGGATGTTTGGGAGAGGGGAACGGGGTCATGACTTCACGACTAGGGGGCGGAGACTAAGAGGTAGATGCCGCGTCGGCTGTCCAGGTTAGTCGGGACAGAAGGTCCCGCCCCGGGCCAGATGGTAACGCCTATCTTATAATAGCGAGGACACTTCTGAATCCTCCTGTCCATCATTCTACCAACATAATGGAAACCCCTTTTCGTCTTCTCTCCCTACCTAAAAATGCGTTGCTTCGGACTTTCAGCCTTATGGATGATATTGAGAAGTGAGTTTTTTACATTCTAAATTTTAATTAATTATCACTCCAATTTCAGAATTGCACTTTCAATTCTATCCAAGAAAGCTTAGTGAAAAAATTAGGAATAAAAGCCATAGAGATGAGTGTGATTTTTGAAATTCTAATAAAAACGGTGACAATCGAGATGTCTAACGGGACAACGTATGATAGGAAACTTGACGCAGAAGATATCCCAGAACAAGTTGTGTTAGATGATCAGGATAATTATGATGATGAAAATGACGAGGGGGTAGATTAGACAAAACCAGGATACACAACTAAAGAATGGTTCAACCACTTCTATGAAATCACTCATCTCACACACGTGGCTTCTTTTATGCTGATAAGTGGACAGTTCGATTTCGAATTTGTCGAAGAACTGATTCCATTTACGTTTCAATTTAAGACAATCAGAACAAAACCTATTTACCATCAGCAAACCAATTCGAAATCAATCACAATCCATTTGAGAACGAACCCGAGCGTTTCCAGAGCGTTTTAATGCAAAATCTGGGAATTTTGGATATTTATTGGAATTTCTTCAGAGACTCATCGCTTTCTTTAGATGATCTAATTGATCAACGCAAATCGTTTCAGAATTTATGGGTCTTTTCTAACTGACAAAGATATCAACCGGTTTCTCAAACTTTGGATTTGGAGCAAATCGAATAATCGAATGGAGTTTATGAAGTTGAAAAAAAATATTTTTGGTGTTATCAATACGAAACAAAACTTACAATTCATTAACTTCCAAATTCTGTACCACATCTTGGAGAATCGCGCTGGGAAGGGTTAGGAGGGGGAACGGTGTCATGTTAGGAGGGTAGACTGACAGGTAGATGCCGAAGTGGCTGCGTAGGTTAGTCAGGACAGATGGTCACGCCCATCACCCCTGGACAGCCCCCGAGGCAGGTGGTCACGCCCCAGAGATCTTCAGATGGCTACACATCATCTCAGGCATCTCACAGCTATCCAACACCTACTGAGTAATCCTTCCCAACCAGTGTGCTCCACCGGGATTTTAAAACTAGCAATAACCGGGTTTTCATGAAAAAACCGGTGAAAATATTCACCGGTTTTCACCGAAAATCACCGGTGTTTCACCGGGAAAAACCGGGGAAAACCGGTGAGCACCGGGTTTTCCCCGGGGAACACCGGTGAAAACCCCGGTGTTTTCCCCGGTTTTCACCGGTTTTCACCGGTTTTTACCGGAGTTTTTTGAAATATCACACAACCAAATATTTCAAAACTGGACGTTTCGCAATCGGACATTTCCAAACCGGATAACACTTCGAAACTAAATAATTCATGTTGCGAAACGTCCGGTTGCGAAATTTCCTGTTTCTAAATGTTCGAATTTTTTTTGAATTTTTAAAAACAAATTTTCGTCGAAAATGTGACTATTTTTATTGTTTTTTTTGAATTTTTTTCTAATTCTAAATTATCAAAAAAATTTGAAAAAATTTGAAAAAATTTGAATTTTGAACTTTGGCGCCAATTTCCCGGGCTTTCGGGCCGGGCCGGGCCGGGCCTTGACAAATGTAGCAGAAACTAAATAATTCTAGTTTTGAAAAGTCCGGTTGTTGTCCTGCTCTTTCAAATTGTGGTGTTTGCGTCATCAAAAAACCGGTGAACACCGGTGAAAACCGGGGTTTTCCCCGGGGAAAACCGGGCACCGGTGAAAATGAAAACCGGGGAAACCCGGTTTTTTTGATTTTTAAAACCGGGGAATTTCGGTGAACACCGGTTTTTGCCAAATTTGACTCCGGTTTTTATTTTTATAAAACCGAGAAAAATTTCACCGGTGAGTATTACAGTTTTCACCGGTGAAAAAAAACCGGGTTTTCGCCGGTTTCTTCACCGGTGGAGCACACTGTTCCCAACAACTGAACAATAATCTTCCTAGCCGGCCGCCCATCTGCCCCTCACCTGCTCTTCTTATCTAGTTGCCCGCGTATAAATACGGGATGACACCAACGCTAAAACTAGAACTAACTCTGAAAGCCAACCGACTTCAGAAACTACTTAATAGAACAAGACCGATGGTCCCTATATCATAACTCACATACAAATTAGAACCATAAAATCTAGGCCTGGATGTTGTCAGTTTATATCCGGACGGTAGTGTTTCGGACAGTTCTACGCCTACGTAAAAACTGTTTTTAAATTTTTGATTTCATTTTTTAAATTTCATTTTTACGTGGCCTTCAAATATTAAATCTCCAAAAAACAACAGCAAAAAACAGAAATTCCCATTCCACGTGATTCAACCTCCCTACTAACCTAGGGTCATCCAGACTCCGCCCCCTTCTTCCCTCACTCCTCGCTTTCAGTTTTTTCTCTCTCATTACTTCTGATTTCCGAATCAATTGCTGTGGAGTTTCAAATTTCTGGCGTTCTTCAAGAAATCAAAAAAGAATTCCAAATGAGTAAGTTACGTGGCCCTGATTCGAAAAACAGAACTTCATTTTCAGAAATTTGGTTGCTCTTGGTGGCCGCCATCTCGGCTTACGCTATTTAGGATCCTCCTGAATCCAATCGTGAACTATATGGTGGTGACAACTATCCAGGAGGTATGGGTTTGAATTTTTTCATTTTTCATGAAAAGAGTTTGCAGATGCGCTCCATCGCACTTCCGCAGCCGCTTCGTTCCGCCGCCGATTCAATCGGAATACTGGAGGTAAGTATTCAACATTTCCAGATTCCAATAGCATTTGATAATTTGTTTTTTTCAGGAGGTGATCTTGCGACCCACGTGAATTATCTCCAAATGATGGCTCGTATTACCAATGGCATCCATATTCTAAAAGTGGAATGGATCGATCCCTGAATACCGATCAGTTTATATCTGAAATCCTTCATTTTGGAGATGTGAAACCAGCTGAAATCATTGCTCTTAATCCTGTGGAGGATATAAAGAGCCGTCTGGAAAATCTTCCCAAAGACATTCAAGCCACGAAGGAAAACGGGAAAGTCGAGTTGGCGTTCAACTGGTTGAACAGAATATTGACTGCGATCGATGGACTTGGAGATATACGGGAGTGGAAAGCCGATAAGGAAAACTTCAAACAAGAGATTGAGCGACTGGCACAAAATGGTGTGAACACTTCCATTGTAAATGATATGTTTTCGGGAGCCTCATACTGGGTGAATAACTATGATGCTTTGATGAAAAAAGATGCGAGCCCTGATTCTTTGACTATAAATGTAGTTATTAAAGGATTGAAAATGATTCAAACAGCTGTTCTGGAATACGACTCCGTCCCGTTTTGGTCTTTCAAGAATTTCACTTCTGCCCTCGATGGAATCTCTCCGGTGTTGAAAGCTGCCGAAGGAGTTCGGTTGTTACTAAATGGCTCGTCCGATATTTCGATGAATGGTAATCAAGGATTAACATACACCGCCTATCTGGATTCAGTTTCAAACAAGCTTAATAGTACCGCAGATCATTTCGCTGATTTTCACTTCATATCAAAGCTTTTGGCAGCTCGCATGAATGGAAATCTGAGAACACAACTAAAAGACACCCTCGGATTTTTTCATGGTGCGCCGGATTTGACGAAACTGTTTGCTGATGTGTTGGATCCGTGGATTCTGAAGGTGATCAAAACGACAAGTCTGAAAACTGCATTGGATCATCTAATCGGGATATCTAATCACCTGAAGAAGATTGATAGTTCACTTGGAGAAGATTCAAAAAGCGTCGAGAGATTACTGGAATTTTTGAGTTCGATTTCTACTGTTCTTACTGACATCAATAATGCAAAGCCTGGAGTTTCACAAGGACACAATTGTTCTATCGTCGGTCCAGTAAACATACAATTAGATTCATTCGATGCACTCCATGAAACGTTGAAGATTATTGACAAGAAACTGGCTGATTTGAAAACAAAAACGGAAAAAGTGTCAACAATTTTGAAGACACCTGGAATTATTCAAATTTGTGACGATGTTATAGCGATCTTGAATAAGACTGTCGACAACAAAGAGAGTATCAAAGAAGGTGTCATAAGTTTCCAGAATTATCCGAAGCTGAAGGAGCTGAATAATTTTATGAAGAATATCTTTGACCGGACTAACATGATTAGAATGGAAAAACCAGAAACCATAAAAGAGGTGGCAACAAATGCAACGGCAAGAGTGAATGCTTTGGATGATTATCAAACAAACATAGAGCATTATGCAGAGTATTTTGTTTGTCTTCAAAGCAAGGATAAGCTGAAATTAGTGTTCAAGGCTTTGGATGGACTCGATCGGATTCGGAAGTGGAACGACGACAAAAAGTATTCTGGTGCACTGACCGATGGAATCAATACAATGACCAAAGTGATTGGCATCAAAGGAGATTTGGAATCGTTGCAGAAGTCCATTGGATTGTTGGCAGACTTGAAAACCAAAGAGACCGATGCGTTGAAAGACTTCAAAGATGCACCAACAATCTCGGAAAACATTGGAAAGGCGGTGCAAGGGCTGGCTGGAATGAGTTTAGCACTGGAAAAACGAGCTGGTGTTGAGAAGAAGTTTGATGACATCAAAGTGGTTTTGGATAACAAGGCGAAAGTGAAGGATTCTGGAGACTTGGCTGGTCTGAATAAATTGGTGAGCTTACCCGGTATGCTTCAGAAGATGTATGAGTCGTTGGAAAATTTCGATAGGACTGTTGGATCCTTTGTGCGCTCGGATACATTTGCCAATCAATCTGGAATTTTCGAGAAGGCTAAACTGGTATCCGGTGTCCCTGGCGACTTTTCCAGAATGATCGAGGCAGTTGGTAAACTGAAGCAGACAGTTGTTGGCGGTGATGCAGATAAGTTAAAAGAGATTGAAGACGCGTTGAGGACGATGGATTCTTTGGATTTGGATTTTGCTGGATTTCACAAAGATTTCAATGAATCCAAAAAGTCACTAGAAGAGCTCGATGTCTTCTTTGCCGGATTCTACGCAAAGTTCCAGCCGATATCCGCAACAGTTGCTCCAGGACAAACTCCGCCAATTCTTCCTGGGAGTCCAACTGTTTCAATTCAACGACCATGGACTAGTACTCAAAGGGGTGTGAAGAAGGACTCGTGAGTTTTTTTCAAATAATCACTCTAACATTTTGCTATTTTCAGTAATGCTCTTCTCATTTATGGAAGTATTGCCGGTGGAGTGTTCGGAGTCACGTTTATTGTTGTGCTCGTGCATGTCTTCCTTCACATATGGTGCCGCAAATGGCTAGTTTATCATTATTGCATCAAATGGAAGGCCACACCAGAAATGCTGTTCGATATATTTTACGCATATGTCAATAATCAGTTAATGGCTCTTGGAGATTTCTATGATATTCCTAAAAACAATTATGGCCAACTCACTTATAGGATGTACGTGGATTTACGTGATCTTGCTGTAACACGATTCTTAAATTCACCCGATATAAAACAAGTAGCGTCTATCGATCCTTCAGATAGCAGGTATTCAAATTTTATAGTGTTCTTTCTGTAAAAATAACATGCATTCAGAGATAAAATTATTTTATTGGAGAAGGGAAGAACAGTTCTGAAGAAATGGGAAGACCGATTTTCCAATTCGTTTTTCCATGGAAATGAAGTCAATATGCCTTATGGGATAAAATTGATTTTGACGGAATCGCCACAGAAAAAAAGTGCTAATAAGAATTCAACTTTGGAGAAGTTTTTCTGGGTAGCGAAACAAGAGAAAACTAAAACCATTATCATGTTTTGCAAGTTAGAAGAGGAAGGTTAGCCGCTTTTTGTTTTGTTTTTTTAAAGCTGAAGTTTTTGAGTAATTTAGGAAAAATTGTATGTGATCGTTACTATCCTGAAAAAGAAGGCGAAACATTGGAATTAGATAGACTCACGGTCAAGTGTAGCAAACTGGAAAACAAATTTGACAAAACCCTTATTGTTCGCACGCTTGTTGTTAAATTCGAGTGAGTTAACAGACTGCGCTTTTTAAATTTTTGAACTATCATGTCTTCTAACTTTCAGCACTGAGAAAGAATTCATTCTCACTCATTATGCATTACGTGATTGGGCAAAAGACGATTATCCATCGCTGGATTCATTATTGTATTTGCATGAGTGTATTGAAAAGGACAAGAGTCGCGCAATCATTCATTGTGATGATGGCTGTGAAAGAACTGGTCAATTTGCACGTGAGTAATAAGTTTGTATTTGTCATCAGACTATTCGAATTTTACAGTCGGCATTCTATTTTACCAGAAACTGAAGAAGAGTCAGAAACTTAATTTTGAAGAAAGCTTTCTAATCATCAGAAAGGCCAGGTACAGTTCAATTTTTAGAACCCAACAATTTGCGTTTGCTGCTCGTTTCTGTTTGGAAATTGTGGCGACGGTTAGTTTTTTGCTGAATCGAATCAAAAAACTAGCATGATTCAGAGAGCAAAACTGAATGATGAACAAAAAGAGCAGTATGAGAAATTGATGTCCGGATGGGAGGATTTTGAGATTGGACGCGTGCAAGAGAAAAAAGGGGAGCAAATAAATAAATTCAAGTCCTTGGCCCGAAAATGAAATCTGACTAAAGAACCAACTCGATGATTTACTTGCATCTCTCTATACAAAAATATCCATTGAATGATTATGATGATAAAGTTTCTGTAAGAATTTTTTCACTGTTTCTATGTTTAACCTACTTGTATCAATACTTAAAAAAACTCACAATTCATTAGTCTCCAAACTCTGTACCACATCTTGGAGAATTGCGCTGGGGATGTTTGGGAGAGGGGAACGGGGTCATGACTTCACGACTAGGGGGCGGAGACTAAGAGGTAGATGCCGCGTCGGCTGTCCAGGTTAGTCGGGACAGAAGGTCCCGCCCCGGGCCAGATGGTAACGCCTATCTTATAATAGCGAGGACACTTCTGAATCCTCCTGTCCATCATTCTACCAACATAATGGAAACCCCTTTTCGTCTTCTCTCCCTACCTAAAAATGCGTTGCTTCGGACTTTCAGCCTTATGGATGATATTGAGAAGTGAGTTTTTTACATTCTAAATTTTAATTAATTATCACTCCAATTTCAGAATTGCACTTTCAATTCTATCCAAGAAAGCTTAGTGAAAAAATTAGGAATAAAAGCCATAGAGATGAGTGTGATTTTTGAAATTCTAATAAAAACGGTGACAATCGAGATGTCTAACGGGACAACGTATGATAGGAAACTTGACGCAGAAGATATCCCAGAACAAGTTGTGTTAGATGATCAGGATAATTATGATGATGAAAATGACGAGGGGGTAGATTAGACAAAACCAGGATACACAACTAAAGAATGGTTCAACCACTTCTATGAAATCACTCATCTCACACACGTGGCTTCTTTTATGCTGATAAGTGGACAGTTCGATTTCGAATTTGTCGAAGAACTGATTCCATTTACGTTTCAATTTAAGACAATCAGAACAAAACCTATTTACCATCAGCAAACCAATTCGAAATCAATCACAATCCATTTGAGAACGAACCCGAGCGTTTCCAGAGCGTTTTAATGCAAAATCTGGGAATTTTGGATATTTATTGGAATTTCTTCAGAGACTCATCGCTTTCTTTAGATGATCTAATTGATCAACGCAAATCGATTCAGAATTTATGGGTCTTTTCTAACTGACAAAGATATCAACCGGTTTCTCAAACTTTGGATTTGGAACAAATCGAATAATCGAATGGAGTTTATGAAGTTGAAAAAAAATATTTTTGGTGTTATCAATACGAAACAAAACTTACAATTCATTAACTTCCAAATTCTGTACCACATCTTGGAGAATCGCGCTGGGAAGGGTTAGGAGGGGGAACGGTGTCATGTTAGGAGGGTAGACTGACAGGTAGATGCCGAAGTGACTGCGTAGGTTAGTCAGGACAGATGGTCACGCCCATCACCCCTGGACAGCCCCCGAGGCAGGTGGTCACGCCCCAGAGATCTTCAGATGGCTACACATCATCTCAGGCATCTCACTGCCAATCATCACCTACTGAACAACTGAACAATAATCTTCCTAGCCGGCCGCCCATCTGCCCCTCACCTGCTCTTCTTATCTAGTTGCCCGCGTATAAATACGGGATGACACCAACGCTAAAACTAGAACTAACTCTGAAAGCCAACCGACTTCAGAAACTACTTAATAGAACAAGACCGATGGTCCCTATATCATAACTCACATACAAATTAGAACCATAAAATCTAGGCCTGGATGTTGTCAGTTTATATCCGGACGGTAGTGTTTCGGACAGTTCTACGCCTACGTAAAAACTGTTTTTAAATTTTTGATTTCATTTTTTAAATTTCATTTTTACGTGGCCTTCAAATATTAAATCTCCAAAAAACAACAGCAAAAAACAGAAATTCCCATTCCACGTGATTCAACCTCCCCTACTAACCTAGGGTCATCCAGACTCCGCCCCCTTCTTCCCTCACTCCTCGCTTTCAGTTTTTTCTCTCTCATTACTTCTGATTTCCGAATCAATTGCTGTGGAGTTTCAAATTTCTGGCGTTCTTCAAGAAATCAAAAAAGAATTCCAAATGAGTAAGTTACGTGGCCCTGATTCGAAAAACAGAACTTCATTTTCAGAAATTTGGTTGCTCTTGGTGGCCGCCATCTCGGCTTACGCTATTTAGGATCCTCCTGAATCCAATCGTGAACTATATGGTGGTGACAACTATCCAGGAGGTATGGGTTTGAATTTTTTCATTTTTCATGAAAAGAGTTTGCAGATGCGCTCCATCGCACTTCCGCAGCCGCTTCGTTCCGCCGCCGATTCAATCGGAATACTGGAGGTAAGTATTCAACATTTCCAGATTCCAATAGCATTTGATAATTTGTTTTTTTCAGGAGGTGATCTTGCGACCCACGTGAATTATCTCCAAATGATGGCTCGTATTACCAATGGCATCCATATTCTAAAAAGTGGAATGGATCGATCCCTGAATACCGATCAGTTTATATCTGAAATCCTTCATTTTGGAGATGTGAAACCAGCTGAAATCATTGCTCTTAATCCTGTGGAGGATATAAAGAGCCGTCTGGAAAATCTTCCCAAAGACATTCAAGCCACGAAGGAAAACGGGAAAGTCGAGTTGGCGTTCAACTGGTTGAACAGAATATTGACTGCGATCGATGGACTTGGAGATATACGGGAGTGGAAAGCCGATAAGGAAAACTTCAAACAAGAGATTGAGCGACTGGCACAAAATGGTGTGAACACTTCCATTGTAAATGATATGTTTTCGGGAGCCTCATACTGGGTGAATAACTATGATGCTTTGATGAAAAAAGATGCGAGCCCTGATTCTTTGACTATAAATGTAGTTATTAAAGGATTGAAAATGATTCAAACAGCTGTTCTGGAATACGACTCCGTCCCGTTTTGGTCTTTCAAGAATTTCACTTCTGCCCTCGATGGAATCTCTCCGGTGTTGAAAGCTGCCGAAGGAGTTCGGTTGTTACTAAATGGCTCGTCCGATATTTCGATGAATGGTAATCAAGGATTAACATACACCGCCTATCTGGATTCAGTTTCAAACAAGCTTAATAGTACCGCAGATCATTTCGCTGATTTTCACTTCATATCAAAGCTTTTGGCAGCTCGCATGAATGGAAATCTGAGAACACAACTAAAAGACACCCTCGGATTTTTTCATGGTGCGCCGGATTTGACGAAACTGTTTGCTGATGTGTTGGATCCGTGGATTCTGAAGGTGATCAAAACGACAAGTCTGAAAACTGCATTGGATCATCTAATCGGGATATCTAATCACCTGAAGAAGATTGATAGTTCACTTGGAGAAGATTCAAAAAGCGTCGAGAGATTACTGGAATTTTTGAGTTCGATTTCTACTGTTCTTACTGACATCAATAATGCAAAGCCTGGAGTTTCACAAGGACACAATTGTTCTATCGTCGGTCCAGTAAACATACAATTAGATTCATTCGATGCACTCCATGAAACGTTGAAGATTATTGACAAGAAACTGGCTGATTTGAAAACAAAAACGGAAAAAGTGTCAACAATTTTGAAGACACCTGGAATTATTCAAATTTGTGACGATGTTATAGCGATCTTGAATAAGACTGTCGACAACAAAGAGAGTATCAAAGAAGGTGTCATAAGTTTCCAGAATTATCCGAAGCTGAAGGAGCTGAATAATTTTATGAAGAATATCTTTGACCGGACTAACATGATTAGAATGGAAAAACCAGAAACCATAAAAGAGGTGGCAACAAATGCAACGGCAAGAGTGAATGCTTTGGATGATTATCAAACAAACATAGAGCATTATGCAGAGTATTTTGTTTGTCTTCAAAACAAAGATAAGAAAGCTAGAAGCTACCATAAGGGAGATGCTGTGTTCGTGAAGGTATTCGAGAAGAATACATGGTCGTGGAAACCTGGAAAGGTTAACCAGCGACAAGGACGAGTCGTCTACGTCATCGGTCTGAATGACGGACGCGAGCGTGTTGTACATGCCAATCAAATGAAGATGAGATTGGATGAGTCAACAAAGGAGAAAGACAAGGAGCATGAGTGGGCTACCACTATGTTCGATGTGTTCGAGTTGCCGACAGTTTGGTCGACAAGGAAGTCTACCGATGAAGCAAGCAAGAGGGATATTGCGACGTCTACACCAGTCATGGATTCACCACAACGAGTGCATCAAGGGCCAGGGACATCGTCATCTCCAGCGCAACAAGTTCAGTCAAGGGCATCGACTCAACCATCGTCAAGTCAGTCAACAACAACTACAGCAGTTCAAAGACAACGACTTGCTCCGTCTCCAGTTCAGCCAAGAAGGACAACCCGTGTAAGGAAGAACGTCGTCAAGTACGATCCATCAGGTCACAGATAAATTCTCATTTTGTGATTATTCTTATTGTTCTACTTATCCTGATACCATCATTGTTGTTACCTGATTAACCAGTATGTTTTATCTTTACGTAGGGAGGTGTTGTGACGTTGTTTATTTAGTCACAAAGATTCTTATTATTTTTGATCTACCTTTTTGATCTACCCGCTTTCCCTCGTATTCCCACAGTTGCCCGCGAAGAGGAATTGTCATCCTTTTTCCTCTCGTTATATATTCAGTTGTAGTTTTATACCTGGCTCCGGAACGTGACTGTTTCGGAGATATTGTACCCCCTTGCCCCTTTCTCTATTATTCTGAATCACTGAATAAAGCAGTGACTATTACAAAGTGTTCTCTATTAGCACGAGACGCAACACAGTTATAACACTGTATTACGTATTCTGAAAAGATTTCAGTCGGTTCGACGACTTTGGATCAGTTTGAATGAGAGCAACCAACAAAGTTTACACAGCATTTTTATACAAAATTTCGATCAGTTGCTGATTTCTGCCAACTCAAACTTGATACTAGATGACTTACTAGTCACGAACAGTTTGAGTATCATTTACGAGAATTCTAATCTGACTTGCAAGGAATTGAATCGATTTTTGAAGTTATGGATGAGAAATAAAGCGAATAGAAGGTTGGAGCACTTGATGTTGAACAGTTATCGAGAATTTAATGAACGAACTATTTTCAAAGGAATTAATTATAAGAAAGTTGCAGAGGAAAGATGGTTTGATAAAGATGATAAACTGTTTTCCAATTTTGTTAACGATGCAGTTTGTGTCAAGGACGGTTTTGATATAATTAGAGAAGATGGGACTCGGATGACAATTCACTATTATTACAACGATCTTGAATTTTTTGTTTGGAATCATAATACCCTATTGTTTATTGAATGAAACGTAAACCATAATAAAAAATTTGCTCTAAAATTGTTTTAAATCCAATAATTCCCAAACCACAGGATAATTATTGTCCTTAGGACAAGCTAAGAGCAGGTGAGGGCAGATAGGCGGTCGGCTAGGAGGATTATGATGCAGCTGCTAGCTTAGTGTGACATCATCAAGTAGGTGCTAATTATCAATATGTCACCCTTCAGTTTTTTCATTGAGAGCCTGACTATCTTATCTAGAAAGTTCCTATCTGAAGAACTATCTAATCTTATCACTTTTTAGTTTCTTGTCCAGTCTTCTCCCATTCAGACCTTATTCAATTCCAATTTTCATTCCAACCATGAATCCCACCTTCCCGCTCCTCAACCTCCCTGAAAAGCCACTACAAATCGCTCTTCAGAATATGGAACCCCTTTATCAGTGAATTGAAGCCCCCACACCCGATATCCAAATCTTTTAAAAAAAACTTTTACAGATTAGCTCTCTCAACTCTCTCCGCCCGTACCAAGGTCCTCGTGAAATCTCTGAAAATTCAAATCAGAAAAACTAATATACATATCCGTGAGGAGATCTCCTTCAGTATTTGGAAACTAGACTTCAACCAGGAGGACTGGTATTTTCTGACCAACGCCAACGATGCTTATATCTCAAATGAGCTGGAGGAGCCGTGCTATCTGGAGACCCGAGCTTGGGTTGATGACCAGATACCAATATTTTTGTGGAGAAAAGAAGGATTTACGGTGAAGAACTGGGTTCAACATTTTCTAGATGTGTTGAATCGCGAGGAAATCGATAAACTATTCTTTCAATGGAATCCGGAAAACTTAAATCTAGAAAACCTCCATCAAGCGATTGGAGATGTCAATCAGATTCACATTCAACATGAATTATCCGCGGAAAGATGCCTGCAAATTGTGCAACATTTCCAATCCGCACAAGTTCTTAGCATGTTTTTCGAGATTTCTGAAAACTTCCAGAAAATTCTGCTTCAGAACTTTGAGATTGTTATCCTCACAGCGCGTCAGCCTCCTGCAAGTATAGACCTAGACACCCTGTTAACAATTAACAGTTGCTCTATCCAGCTGCACAGGTTAATTGTTACCAACAAAACTCTAAATCGGTTTCTGAAACACTGGATAGCAGGGAGTAACCCGAATATACGGCATTTGAGTATTTTGTTGCCGGCTAATGAAGTTTTCTCTGAAACCGATGTATTCCGAGGAGTAGTTTGTTCTTATGCGGCAGAGGATAGGGAACTGGAGTTCAAGGATTACATGGAGAATTTGGAGAATCCGGAAAGAACTACTGTAGCCGGTGGCATTGATATAAGAAGGAAGGAATCGGGAACAACGGCGACTATAAAATTGGAGGATGGGCAGCTTCGGATGAATGTTTGGGATGACTAAATTGATAATGGGTATAAATTAATTTTCTTGAATCTGCAATGAAGACTTTTTGTGAAAACGTTTTAGCTTACTATTAGCACCTGATTTCCCAGGACACCTAAGCCTATAGGCTTGAAGATTTTATTTCGTTTTTTATGTCTGTCATGGATCATTTGTCAGTCAAGTACCATTTTGAGTGCTCTCTAATTATTGCTAATATAGTTCATGTAGATGATGGATTGCACCTGTCACGTTCACTTTGCAGATGACGTACTACAGGTACCTCTGCCATTCCATTTAATCTTGTTTGTACTCATTTCCCAGCAGCTGACTCCACTCTCGTTACCGCCTACTCCTCAGTCATCAGAATACACTAATTGCTCATCGAACGGACCTTCCTATTCGCCTACCAGACACAATTTTCTCCTTTTTTCTATCGCCATGACCGTTTTCACACTTCTCAACCTACCCGATAAAGCTCTGAATATTGTACTCAACAACTTGGAATTTGATTCTCAGTAAGTTTTATAAAATCATACTCTTCTCAATGATGTTAATCAAAATCCATAACTAATTCAGATTGGGATTCTCAATTCTCTCTGAGCGCACTAAAGCTCTCATCAAGTCTATGAAAATTCAAATCTACGGAGTTGAGCTTCGTATCGATCATGCTCAAACCTCTATCTACGTCTATGATACTCCTGAAACTTCCGGACATTGGAGTTTTCGTACAACTGTCGGAAAACAGTCAAAAACGAATCATGGGGATGAATTCTGCGAGTTACTCTATTGTATTCCTATTAGTTACCGACGTATCAGAGGTGTTTCGTGGGAAAAAGCAGAATTCAGAATGAGAGATTGGACCCAACATTTTCTTGAAGTTACAAATCGCCAACAATTCGATGAGCTCAAAATTGATGGATCATCACCGAATCCTATCGCACTCTATGAAAACGCGGGAGATGCAAAGACAATTATTCTAACAACGTTTACCTATAAGAATTCTCAGCGGTCATTTGCAGCTCTATTCCATCCAGAAGTATTGGTTTACTCCGGATCTTTTAATGCTGAAGACACTGAAATTTGCCATGAATTGTTGATGCAAAACTTTGAACAGCTCGCCTTGTCATCAGTGGAACTATATGGGGGACCAGCTCGGATGGAGTTAGATTCCTTATTATTAATCAACAGTTGTTCTATTAGACTCAACGGTTTCATTGTCACCAGCAAGACTCTCAACAGGTTTTTGAAACACTGGATTGCAGCATCCAACCCAAACATGAAATATATGCGGGTGAACCTTAAGAAAGTGCTTAGCGAGTCAGAAGTTCTCAAAGGAATTCCATGCTTTCATGCACCTGATGATCGTGAGAAGGAGTTTAAAAAATATTTTTCTGATGAAGACGTACCTGCAACAGTTACAGTTATTGGAGGTGTTGATGTTAGAAGACATGACGGGACAAAGGCAACTATTGAGTTTAATAATGAGAATAGGTTTCAGAGTGTACTAATTCACGTCTGGGAGGATTGATCTTTTTTTTTACTTTTATTGTTTATATCTGTAATTTTTGTATGATAACAAATTCAATAAATGTCCAATTCAGTCCGTCAACAATTTATTCCACTATCTCATGTCACAAAATCGTCTGTCCATAAATCCTTATCTCCTGATGTCCGATTCCCCCATTTCTCCCTACACCTATTTTGACTCACCTTTTCCTAATTATCCTCCTCTCGTTTCTAGAAGCTCTAAGCTCTCGCTGCGTCTCCCGTTCCCCTTCTACTATTTCTCCTATCCTGCTCCCTTCACTATGGTGATCTCCCCCCCCCTCTATCATTCTGCACTTTACTCCATTTTCCCGAAAGTGTTACCCATTGAAAAGGTTAGTCTGAAAATTTCCTTTGCACTAAACCCATGTTTGTTTTTTTCCAGAAATGCCCCTCCCCCGACGTGTCCGTGCCATTCAAAAGTACCAAAGGCACAGGGCTCGTGGGAATCGTCGGCTCCGGGACTCGCAAAAACTCCTAATCGAAGTCATAGTGATTATCAGCGCACTCATCTTCACACTTTGTTTGCTCTGCTACGTGGAGCCGATTCTCCGGGAGGCACACTATGCTCAGTTGAAAGCGGATATGGAAAACTCAACTCATAGAGAGGAGCCATAATTATAGGTTCATTCTTTTATGTATTCTTACCCCTATCCCTATTTTATTTCTGAACTCCTTCTGGAACTTTTTATAAATAAACCTCCATAACCACCAAACACCCTGTGATTCATTTTTGTTCTTCACTTTTTCTAGACATCACCGCGCGTAATTAATCATAAGTCCCCAGACTCTCAATGTGATCATTCAAATTTTCGTTCACTTAACTTTTTGATGTCTACCAACCCTTGTTTAACACTTTTTTATTATTAAAATTTCAAGTTCAATGCGAAAACATAGATGGTAGCAGCGACGGCGATCAAGATCAGAAAATCAAAAATCACAGGTACCGCGAATAAGCAACAGTCGTCACATTCATCAGAGTCGTCATCGATGTAGCCGGTGAAAGATTTCGGAATATCCGTTGGGTCATGCTCTGGAAATTTTTGAGACATCTGGAAAAAGATTCGAGTCGGGTATGGCTGAAGAAGAACAAAGGAGAAATGACAGCTCTGAAATCAGCGATGCTAAAAAAGGGGAGAGAGTCTCCGCCTACTTTCAGCAGGCATCGCCTCCTTCACACCTTTATTAGTACCACGTGTGACAGTGGATTAGAGAAAATGATCGAAGCGTTGCGGTTGCGCGTCGCGTCTTCCCAGGGGGATAGAGAAGGTTGTCTGAAGAAAAGCCAGCAACGTATCCTGAAATCACAGAATGAAAAATTCGAATTCCCGCCAATCTTGCTAGCCTCCGTCAACAATGGTTGGAATATGATAGCGATATTGATAATATTAGTGTTAGTGATAATGATATCGATCATTATAATGATATTGATAATGATGCGCTCGGAATGTCTTAAGAGCGGTATTCTTTTCCCAACACTGATTCTGAGTCACTGCGCAGCGGATATTAGAAAAATATTCCTGTATATCAGCAACACGAAATTTTGCAACATTTCACATTTTCACAATTTTCTTATCAGCTCCCTTCCGACCATCAGATAAACATACTTCCATTTCATTTCACTTTTCCCCCTTTTCCGTCTGCTTCTCCCACTTGCTGAAATTGAATCACTATGGAAATTCCCTCCATCCCCTTAAACACTGGCGCCGCGCTCCCAATTTTCGGATTAGGAACGTGGCAGGTTAAAGACGACAAAGAGCTGAAAACAGCGCTTCGAACGGCTTTAGATGCGGGGTACAAGCTTATTGGTAAGGTTTTAAACAAACTATTTTTTAAATCCTATTGTTTCCATACTCTAGACACCGCGCATATCTACAAAAACGAGCATATCATTGGAGAAGTGCTCCACGAGTACATTTCCACTGGGAAATTGAAACGAGAAGAGATTTTCATCACTACCAAACTTCCCCTGGTCGCTCACGCTCCTGAAGACGTTGAAAAATGTGTGAATGGTCAACTGGAAGCCTTGAAACTTGACTACATTGACTTGTACCTAATCCACTGCCCGTGTCCCTGCAAGCATCAGGAAGGGAGCTGGTTTCCGTTGGCAGATGACGATGGGAAGTTAGTTTTCGATACGGAAACCACTCATATCGATACCTGGAAGGAATTGGAAAAACTTTTTCATGCTGGGAAGCTAAGAGTGAGCTTTTTAAAGATTTCGAATTCTAGAACCAAAAATTCAGGCCCTTGGTGTCTCCAGATTCAGCGCCCGGCAACTTGAGGAGCTCTACGACTTAGCCGACGTGAAACCTGCTAACATCCAAGTGGAATGTCATATCTATTGGCAGCAGGAGAATCTTCGAAGACTCTGTGGGAAGCTCGGAGTCTCCTTGACCGCTTTTGCACCTCTCGGCTCACCAGGCCGAAAAGCTTCGAGGCCTGATGGCAACTGGCCGGATGGGAACCCACTATTGGATCCTTTAGTTCTGACACTTGCCAAGAAGTACCGGAAGTCCCAGGCACAAATTCTGATACGATTTTTGACTCAAAATGGGATATCGGTGATACCAAAAAGTGTGAATCCGCAGAGAATTGTAGAGAATATATCGAGTTCTGACTTCGAGTTAAGTGAGGAAGATATGCATGCACTGGAGGACAAGGGGAAGACTCGAATCAAGCTTTTTAATTTGGATTTGTGAGTTTTAACTTTTTGAAAATGTATGTATTTGGAAGTTTTCAGCGCAATCGGGCATCCACTGTACCCAGAGGAAGATTGATAATTACCATAGAAAATTCAAAATTTAGTTTTTGACGTGAACTTTAATAGAAAAAGTTTTTGACGTGGCATAACCATATTGATTTATTTTTTAATAAACAATTATTTTTACTCTCATTTCGTGGGGACTTCAACTAACATGAGCAATGTTTCAAGATGTAAGTTCTTGAATGAATTTCAATTTTTACGAATTTCCTAATATTAAGTTTTAGACCCGAAAAATGGAGTGTGCCGTTTTGAAAACTTCGCCCAACTGGTAGAATCGAACAACTTTCCGGAAATTCCAATCGGTTCTGTGGGTGGTATCGATGGGTGGTTTGTGTCCCTAAAAAAAGAGAAAATGAGAGGAGAAACTTTTCTGTATCCATACGCAAAATCGCGTCAACGCAATTGCTGGCAGAGAATTTCGCTGAAATTCATTTTCATGTACATCAACGGATGTGAAAAGAACTATCAACTGATTTTGCAACCTGACTGGATCCCGTCTGGACGAAGCTGGAAAGTGGAGACTTTGTTGAATAAGAATTCTAGATTTTTGAGAAACGGAGCCTTGACAATTGAATATGGATTCTATATTGAAGCCGTAGAAGGAACCAATGACGTCTGGAATTTCAATTTTTACGACAGACTGTATGGACGGCCAAACGAACTGGAAATGATTACTTTCACGAAAAAAGGGGTCTGTGAGAATTTGTACTCTCATAAACAGGTATTTATGATAATAATTATAAGAATATATATATTGTTACAGTTTTTATATATTTCAGATTTTAAGCTTCCACTCTCCATGCTTCAAAGATGAAACATATGAATTTGAAGATGACTATAAAACAATGGAGCGATTTCTTCAAATCGCGCATGGAGTGAAATTAGATATAATTAGTAAGGCTTATGTTTTATCCCTAAAACATAATAATATTTTTTAGTCGCTCATTTCCCCGGTGTTCTTAATATAGCTGAGAGGTTCCAAATGCGAAATGTGTTCCATTTCTGTGAGCGACAACTGATTGAGGATAACGATGAACGTATCTGGGTTGGCACTTCTCATCAATTCAGAATGGCATTGGCGCTTAACTTGACGCACTACTTGACTCACTTGCTGAAACATTTGAAGCCTGAAGAACAGCTGAAGGATATAATGGAGGATGTGGAAATTGATGAGATGTCTGGGGATTGTATGAAGATTTGTGTAAAGTACTTTTTTGATAAATAGATTTGATTTATAAATTTTTATTCCATTTAATAACCTTGCTGTTGTCGGAATCGAGGAGGAATGTAATGATAGAAGTGTTTCCACACAAATAGTAACCAGAATAAGAAGGACAAAGCGTAGAGCACCACTACGACCCACAGGAAATAGATTGACAGGCCGAACTATAAAGAAACTTTTATTTTTTGTTGAAAATTAATTTAACATTACCGAAAGATTTCCATATCCTTCCAGCTTGCAACATAACCCTACATCAAACACAATAAATGCAGTCACCACCAAAACTGCGCAGAGAAAAGTGAGAGCAGTGATAATCCAGAAGCATACTCGTATGTTATTAGTGAATCCAGTGCGTTTTTCAATCAAGAGTCTTGAAAATGAGAAGACATCCGGACAGACAGACATGAGTACTTACAATAAGGTGATTGACAAAATGAGCACTACGATATTGACACCAATAGATGTGCACATCAATATAAAAGTGGTGGATGCCCATGAGTAGGATGTTAGATAGTTCTGGAAAATAAAAAAATTATGTGGAAAAGAAATGAATTATATTGTATTTAAAACCGCCTTGTTTTGCTGATTCTAACAGTATTTTTATTTTTCTTTAAAACTCTAAACTCGCTGAGATACGAGGATTTCAGTGTTTTCGTGGTGAGACCCAAATTCAAAAATCTTCTGATCCTATGCAAAATTATATTTTTCTGAACCGCACTGTTTTGCTGATTCTAACAGTATTTTTATTTTCCATTCAAACTCAATTCTCGCTGAGATACGAATTTTTTAGTGTTTTCGTGGTGATACCCAAAATTCAAAAAATTTCTGAACTTAGGCATGATGACATTTTTCTGAACCGCTTTGTTTTGCCGATTCTAACAGTATTTATATTTTTCTTTATAACTCAAAGCGTGCTGAGATACGAGGATTTTTGTGTTTTCGTGGCGAGACCTCAAACTCAAAAAATTAATTTTTTCTTTTCTAAAAATTTCCTGAAAATCTCCCACCTGATCATAAGGTGCAATCCCTAGACCATCGGCGGTCCATGCCTGAGTAAATGTCGCTATACCATTGAAAATTAACGCTAGAAGTGAAATATAGAATGCTGGAACCCATATCGGGTGAGGTTTTGGCACATTCGGGTCATATTTTATTCTTCGGCGTGTTATAAAAAAGAAAAACATTTTGATGAATAGTCAATAAGTGGGAAATGAAGCGATTGCCAATTTGAAGAAACGACTGATAAGAAAGTACTCGGAGCATGACGCGAGAGCAATAATTGAGTCGTAGACGCTGGAAGAAGGAGACAAATGGAAGACAGCTAATACATTTTGTGTATTTCATTATTTTCCCTCTTTCAATTATTTTTTTGATAAAAAATGAAACTTACCACATTTTAACCCATTTTCAAAGGCTTTTTCCAGCAAAATGAGGCCAAAATAGTCTTCAATTTAATGTAAGAAATGTTGTGATATTAGTGCTTGAATTAAAAAGATTCATTTATTATTGAAATAAAAATTTCATCCAATAACTTCAAAACCATTCGGAATTCTCGACTTTTCAATAAACTTGAATCGACAGCAATATGAAGCACTATTTCAGAATTTTATTATCATCATTATTTTCAGCGGTACAGAACAATTTTAAGCAACCGGTAATTGCACTCGATTATTTGGACGCGAGACGAAACGGAATTCAAGTCGATGGTAGAAGAAAGTCAGGACCAACTCTAATTCGGAGTTGTCCACACGATAGCGGGACTCGTTGAGCACATGATTTTCCAGTCGCGGCAATCTGGGAAATGCAGACTGGAAGTGAATGACGAACACTTTGTGGAGACTCGGTGACGCGAGGAGAGCCTGGAAAAAATACTCCTTAGATTCCTAGATCCTTGGATCCTCGTATCCTTAGATCCTTAAATCCCTAAATTCTTAGATTCTTAGATCCTAAGATCCTCAGATCCTCAGATCCTAAAATCCTTAGATCTCTAGATCTCAAGATCCATGGATCCTAAGATCTATAGATCCTAAAATCCATAGATCCTTAGACCCTTAGATCCTTAGAGCCTTAGATATCTAACTTCTTAGATTCCTAGATTCTTAGATTCTTAGATCCTTAGATCCATAGATCCTTAGATTCCTAGATCCCTAGGTCATTGAATCCTTGGATCCAGATTCTTAGATCCTTAGATCCTCAGATCCTTAGATATCTAGCTTCTTAGATTTCTAGATCCTTAGATTTTGAGATCCTAAGATCCTTAGATTCTTAGACCCTTAGATCCTTAGATCCTTAGAGTAACCAAATCCTTACCTCTTTAATCTGTTGAATATCGTTTCTGACCAACTTATAGCACATCAAATCCACCCTGTCACAGTGAAGAAAGTGGAAAACTGGACGGCGCATTACCGCATCCACCTTGATCACTTTCAAGTTATCCCAGGTATTTGTTTCCAGATAGTCATTGATTTCCAGCCAAGCCATGGTAACAGGGTCTTGCACGGATTCCAGAACAAGCTCTTCCAGCGAATTCGTGTGGAAATGGGGAAGGACTTGAAGGATTTGAGCCTCGTTCCAGACTTTGATGAAGAGTTTTTTGGTTTTTATGGGTGATGTTGGAAGTATATCTTGAATCCCAGCCATTACTTGCATGCACGCCTCTTCAGATGGTACCAGATGGTCTTCTCCAGTCAGAATCTTAAAGTCGTCCAGAAAAGTTTGTCGCTGGTACTCCATAACCGTCTTAAAGTCGTTTATGAAGAGTTCCATAGAATTTTGACCCTCTTTCACGCTAGCTTCCACTGGCAAATCCAGTTTTTCAGCCACAACTCGGCATCCTCCGAAAATGTCTTGGTATTCCACATTGAGCTGAGCTCCAAGATTCAAAAAAATTGACCCATCGTTGACGGTAACCCGGATTTCCGAAATTGAAGATTTTGGAGGGAATTTCGTGATGTGATCCCGGAGAGCACCACAAGCGCGGCGAAGGATTTGACTGAAAATTTAAAATGTATGATTTTTTTTTCAAATTGAAAAACTTACACGTCCAGAAAATTACAATGCTCCAAAATATGGCCCATTGCATCCTCATTGAGATCGACCAGGTTCGTCATTTCAGTGTCAGTCTTAAAAACGGTTTTCAGCTCTTTGAAAAATGGAAAAAAGGCTAGAAAGGATCGACTAAGCTGAAAACGGGATAAAATGAGGGCTACAAAAGACAGAAAAGAGCTAAAAAAAAGACTAAAAAGGGCCGAAAATGACGGAAAAGGGTTATACTAGGGGTAAACATGTGATAAAAATGGCTTTAAAAGGCCAAAAAGAGCTAAAAATTGCAGAATGGGGTAAAAAAGGGTAAAACGGGCTAAAATGGCTTAGAAATGGAATGAAAAGAGCTAAAAGGGCTAACCCGGGCAAAAAAGCCTAAAAAGGAAGAACTGAATAGAGCTAAAATGGCTAAAACCGGCAAAAACCAGCTAATAACTGCTAACGACGGGCAAAAACTGGGGAAAAACGGGAAAAAATGGCTTAAAAATGGCTAAAAAGGCCGATAAAGAGCTAAATAGAGAAAAAAAGGGCTAAAAAGGGCTCTGTTAAGGCAAACAGCCGAAAAAAAAAGACAAAAACGGCTAAAAAGGGCTTATAAGGCAAAAAAGCTGAAAAGGGCTAAAAAGGGTTATAATTTGAATGTCCTTAAAAATCATCCAATTTCAATAAGGAACACGCGAAAAACAAGCGAAACAACAAACATCAGAACCAATGTTTATATTTCGTTGGCAAGGAGAACAGAAATAACGAAAAAAGAGCGTGAGATTCGACGGAGACGCAGCAAACATGACACTCGTCGTTTTCTCTATTGCCAACGGCATATCGATTCTGAACACCACAATTTTTGGAATAAAGGGAGAAGAGGAACACGAGGAGGGTGAGGTGAGGCAAGCAGACGGCGCGCACACGCACAGCGCATGTCCAAACACATAGCGTTTGACTAGAGGGTGCGAGTGGACATCTGGACCAACATACAAAGATGTGGATAGGGTTAGGTCATTGGACTTGCCCACTATCCCTCCGAATCTATGCGATTTCGTAAATTTCAGCTGCAACCTATAATGCAGAATCCACGAAGGAATATCATCGGCTATATACAGCACCGTTCAGTAAGACATATTGTAACTAATTATAGGTTCTTCATGGATGAAAAATGAATTAAATTAAATATGATTAACTAAAACGCATAGTTACTGTAGCAGGAGCAAATGGTCGCAGGATAGGAATATGCAAAATAGCCACAGAAGGGAAAATTATGTAGTGTTTTAGGATTTCATGAGGTTTCAGAAGCACCTGAAATTGTAAGCAATCTATAAATTCTATAATTAAAAACAGAAAGTCCGAGATTGACAGCTGAAAACTTGTTTTCACTCCAAACCTTGCTTTCCAGTCATTGCCTAACCATGTCCAACGTGTCCACCACTTATTCCATAGAACAATTAAGTCTCTACGGTGATCCCACCCTTAAAACTGACCTTGTATTCTATCTCTATATGGCAATAACTACAATTCTATATACTTTTTATTTGCCGTTATATAGAAAGAGTTTTCGAGCTGCTGAACAGGATAGTACCACCCGGAGTTTAGAGTTAAAAATAGTTCATCACTTCCACAAATTATATTTAATAATTTATATATTACTCTATCTGGTTGTACTAATTTATATAATTATGTACTTCATTCGTAATCCTACGTTTATAAAGATAGGAAATATAAAGATAGGAAATTTATTCCCTAGAGCAATTAAGTCTCTACGGTGATCCCACCCTTTAAACTGACCTTGTATTCTATCTCTATATGGCAATAACTACAATTCTATATACTTTTTATTTTGTAATCATTTATATAACTATGTGTAATCATTTATATAATTATGTACTTCAATCGTTATCCAACTTTCATAAAAATTGGAAATTTGATATGCTACTGTGCGTTTTTCATAGACGGATTCTTCTGGCAAACTTATCATTCGGTGGTTATACTGTGTTCTATTATGAACAAATTTTTAAATCTGGAAACACCTAAAATAATCTACTCCGCTTATCTGTTCAGATAGATGTTTTGGGAATCAGGGTAGTCGAGGAGAGGGTCAATAAACGAAGAAGAAATTATATGCAATGAATAAATGAACTATAGCAAAATCTAGTAAAAATGTGAATAGGGCACTAAATAACAATAATTTATTAGTATAACATCATATTTCTGAAATGTTAGTGAGTACTTTGATAGAAACACAAATTTTCAGACATGACATATTCAGATAGAAGCAGAGAAAAAACCCAGATTACTTCAGTGTAGTTTACGCTCTCGCCACTTGGAGCATGACGGAAACTTTTTATTCGATTATTTTTGTTTTGTTTAGGTTTAAGACGCTTTAAAATCGGAATTCTTCGGGACATTGAAACTAGATCTTTCCCTTTTTCACGGCGCCGGGACGGTTTCCAAACGTCGACGTTATCATTTAAACGGATTTTTAGTGTCTAAATGTCATGGTTTCATAACGAACCGTTGCGAAACGTCGTAGTTACAACATTTCGTGAAGCCTCTCAAACATCAAACCTCGAGTATTTTCAAACATCACTTAATTTTGTTTATCAATGCCCAAAATTCAAAGAAAAAACCTCTAATTTTCTGTCTAAATAACACAAAATGTCTAGTTTCCCCTCCAATTCTTGTTTCCCCTTCGATAATTTCATTTTCAGAAGCAGAATGTTTATGAACAACTCACTGCATGAGGTTTTGCTGAAAAATGAAGGAGTGCCATCACTTTTTATTGCTACGGCACCCCTTGTCTGGCTAGTTTATGGATGTATTAATGTGGAATTCGCTGCGAAAGATAAGAAGACCTCTATGATTTTATTGATCAAAAAATTAAAGATCACAAAAATATTGTGGATCATGGAAGCACTTCTAGTACCCCTGCTTGTTCTCTATTTCCTGATTTCTACACATTTTTTTATGTCCGTCTTCCCAAACTTTTCTCCGTCACGGTTATTGATTTTCGACTTTTTCACATGTTGCTTCACAACTGTTCAGGAGTTTACAATGATTGGTTGGTCGTTGTTGGCAGTTCAGCGGATTATTCTTTATTATTGGCCGAAGAGAGTGGATCTGTTGAATTTCTCTGGAGACGCTATATCTAGAGTAGTCAGGATGAGCAGAATTGGGTTTATATTGAGAGTGGTATGGGAAGGATTGGGGTATTGGTGGTGTCCGGGAGTTGTGATGGTAAGTTTTTACTAAGATTTTGAGATCCTTGGATCCTAAGGTTCCTGGATCCTAAGATTCCTGGATCCTAAGATTCCTGGATCCGTAGATCCTTGGATCCTTAGATCTTTTAATCCTTAGGTCCTTAGATCCTCAGATCCTTAGATCCTGAAATTTCTAGATTCTTAGATCCTTAGATTCCTAGATCCCTAGATTTCTAGATCCCTAGATCTTCATAATCCTAGATCTCAAGATCCTTAGATTCCCAGATTTTCAGATTCGTGGAGCCTCAGCTCCCTCGACCCCTAGACCCTTAAATCACCTGATCCATTTCAGACCTACCACCTCATCTTCAACCTATACCTGCTCCTCACAACAATTTTCACCATTTCTACTGGTGTCCGCTCTACCAAGACCTGCGCCGAGTACGTAGTATGGCCATTCGTTTTGCCTGTATTATTGAAGTTGGTAAGATCTCTTCCAATCAATTAAAAATGAAACAAGAATTTTCAGATCTACACCCCATCTCTCTATTTTCTACTCACAATATATTTTAACGCGTTTGAAACTCTTGTTATCATCAAAATCATCGATTTCTACGCCACACTTCTCATACTTGTTTTTTGCTTGTGCTTTGATGAACCCCCAAAAGTTATACCTGGCCGCAGCCTTGGTCTAAAAGAATTGAGGTCTACAGTTGGTGTGTTGAACGTGCTGCCACTATATCATCCAGACTTTCCACATGCTGAGACAGTACCCAAGAATTATGGGTTCTTGCACGAGCGCGCGAGGATGTGATGTCATTCATGTGTGTCAAACATAATTCAATTTGCTTCATATGTATATTTATTCCATCATTTGTTCTTCTCCAAATTAATTTCCAAATAAAAACTCGAGTTATCTGATTCGTTTTCTCTATTTTTATATTCTCAATACGCCATGCCTGAAAATTTGTGATTCTATCAAAGTACCCACTAACATTTCAAAAATATGATGTTATACTAAAAATAATTGGTACCTAGTGTCCTAGTCACATGAATCTCAATCCTTCGCTCAAATTTCAGTTTATTTATTCACAGCATATAATGCTTTCTTCATTTATCGACCCTCTCCTCGACTACCCTGATTCCCAAAACATCTACCTTATCATCAGATCCCTCCTTATCTTTTTCTACCCCCTCACATTTGCTGAATCCCAAAAAACAGACAAAACTACATCTCTAACTTGGATTGTACAAAAATTAAAACTCACCCAAACCACTCTGTTCCTCGGCGTATTCCTCCTCGCGATTTCAGTATCTATATACTCAGGATTCGGTGCGTATTCTATTATCCAGTTAGGTGTCTGCTTAATGACAGCGATACAGAATGCGTTTTCTGAGTTGACATTGTTTGGGTGGTCCCTGTTGGCTATTCACAGGGTACTGATACATTATTGGACTGGAATTGAGAAGAAACTGAAATTTAATCCCAGGAAAGCTGTTTGTGGTGTCTTTGCGTTTTTCTTGTGTAGGGTTTTGACAGAAGCCTTTGGGTACTGGACCCCATTTGTGTATTTTTTATATTTCATATTTTTAAACCTATTTCTACTCCTTATAATGCTCATGACATTATCCACTGGTGTTAAATCTCTGCCGAAATTTCAAGAGTATGTAGTTTGGCCTTTGGTCGCAATGGGAATTGCTAAATGTGTAAGTTCAGCTTGTAACTCGGTTCATTTCAGTCCTAGCCAAAATTTGAAAGCAGATTCAGACTCCTTACGGTTTCAGCTTTCTAATTATATAAAACAAAATTAAAACTTATACCGCTAAAAAGCTGAAGACGTGAGGATTCGGAACCTATTTTCAAAATTCAAATAAGATGAAAATAAACCGAGTTATAACATTTTTTGTAAATCGGTTCATTTTGATAAAAACTAAAATTTGAAAGCAGGTTCAGAATCCTCATGATTCAAGCTTTTCAGTCAAGCAATAAAATAAATGTATAAATATAATTTAGAAGCCGAAGACGCGAGGATTCTGAATCTGTTTTCAAAATTCAAATAGGATGAAAATGAACTGAGTTACAATACATATTGTAACTCGACTCATTTTCAACATACCTTGATTTTGAAACCTGATTCAGAATCCTTACGGCGTCAGTTGTATAAAACAAGTTAGCTTTCTAAAAAATTTCAGGTGTACATTCTTGTGATCTACGTAGTATTCAAGGAGAAGTATGGATTTTATGAAGTTCAGATGATAATGATTATTCAAAAAATTGATTTCATCTTGACAGTAATTATGTTGGCGCTACGGAAAGTGTATATTGTTTTTAAAACATTTATTATGAAAAGAGAATAAAATAAATTTTGTTCCGAAAATAACTTCTGAATTTCCTCAACAAAAAACGGCAGGTGAAATTAAAAACGGCAGGTTTAAAATAATAAACTTTTTTTCAGAATTCGCTGTCAATTCTCTTCGATTTCCGCCTATGAAACCCTGCGATGAACTGGATCAATGTCGTCTTGAAATCTTAAACTTTTTGGGTAAGACGATACTATTATATATAGTTTCTATATACCTCTTATTATTCATCATAACTTTTATATGTTACGTTTGTACTTATCGAAAAAACTTTGAACGTGACAATGCAATCCCTGATTTTCCGTTTCTCAAAATTTTCTATGGCAATGTTTGGACAACATTTGTGTACAGTTCTCTATGGTGCTCATTACATATCATATCTTCACTGATAATGGATAACAAGGACTTAACAACAAACAGTGATTCAACAACAAAATTTGCAATCAAAGTCATACTATTCGGTATCTCAGCCATTTTAATGAAATTTTCTTTTTTTATGTCTCATGCTGCACACTTGATGCTATGCATTATGGCTATACAAAGAATATTTATAACATTTCCAAAGCTCAAAAATTATCTGACAATTTCACCTGATCACATAAAATGGCTGAAACTAGCAGTTTATAGTTTTCTTGTGTTCTTGATTCTGTTACTGGCTCAGTTTGTGACATTTGATTCCCGATTTCAGTATTGTCTTTTGGTTTGTGTTAGTTACAGTACGACTTTATTTTGATTTCTGAATTCAGGGCTATCAAATCTTATATTTTTTAGTGCTTTTGATAGCAACTGTGTTATGGATACCAAAAATTATAAAACGAGGAATGGGTGACATAGAGAAGTACTTTTTTTGGCAACTGGTGGCAACAAGCTTTGTAATATCTGTAAGTAAAATAGAGTATAAAGATATAAGGATCTAAGGATCTAGGGATCTAGAAATCTAAAGATCTGAGGATCTAAGAATCTAAGGATCTAGGGATTTAGGGATCTAGGGATCTATGTATCTATGGGTCTAAGGATCTAAGGATCTAAGGATCTAAGGATCTAAGGATCTAGGGATCTAGGGATCTATGGATCTATGGATCTATGGATCTAAGAATCTAAGGGTCTAGGGATCTATGGATCTAGGGATCTAGGGATCTAAGGATCTAAACAGTTAAAAATCTGAGAATATAAAGAATCTAAAGATTACAATCCCAATTTCAGCTTCATTTCCCAATCTTTTTCTTCTACTATGACAGACCCCTTTTGGAGGTAAAATTTTCAAAAAGTTTTGTTGAATATCATTATCCATTTTAGTATCTAACTGTCTGGCAACTTCTGGAGCTCCTACCCACTCCTTTCCTCCTTATGTTTCCTTATCTAGGTTGCAAAATCAAATCAAACCGCGTAACCCCTTCTTATGTTGCACCTGTTGTGTAATAGTGATTGAAATAAACGTTTTATTATACAATAATTTCCAAATTTTGCCCTGGAATAATTTGAGACTCAAAATTTGCTGCTGGTGAGCAGCATGAGCAGAAGAGTACTTTGAAGAAAATTCTGCACTTTAATAAGCTGGAGAACGTGTCAAAGTTCCGCTTATTGCAGCCGGTGTTTATCCTTTCAAAACATTTATCATGAAATAAATTTTACAAGTTAAAAAAAAAGTGTTTAATAGTCTTAAGAAATTGAACTCATACTTATTGTGGATATTTTTTGAGATTCCACTTTTGATATACGGATTCTGAATTGATAATATTTATAATGACAACCCAAGTATGCAAGTTGAATTGTGACCGGGATTATAAGCGTATCAATAATTTTACAGTGTACAATACCAAGTGTGAAGAATCCGAACATAACAAAGATGGCAGAGACGTAGATCTGGAAGTAAGACGGTTTTGGGTGTCTGGCGATAAAATCGCAATTGCTTACACATTTTTGAGCAGCCAGGACTATAATTTGGGTGACCATGTGGTTTTCAGAAGATTTGGCTATTGATTTTTGATTTTGCTTTCTGAAAGCCAAGAAGAATCCAGAAAATAAAAGTAAAGTGGTCTGTGTAATAAAATAAATCACAACTATATATTCTACTCTCTTTGAATAACCAATTGAATTTAGATAAGTAGTTGAGACAACTATAAAAAGACTGAATAGATAAGCGGCGTAGATTATAAGCTTATAAGCAATAAATTTCCGCATGAAAGAATAAAAAATAACCACAGAATGATAAGTTTGCCAGAGGAATCCGTCTAGGAAAAACACACAGTAGCATATCAAATTTCCTATTTTTATAAAAGTAGGAATACGAATAAAGTACATAACTATAAAAATGAATACTACCAGATATATTAATACATAAATTTTCCGATAGATTTTGTGGAAATGGTGAATTATTTTAGACTCTAAACTCCGGGAGGTGGTTTTGTCATGATCAGCAGCCCGGACACGCTTCTCATATAATGGCAGGTAGAAAATATATAGAAGTGTAGTTATTGCCATATAGAGATAGAATACCAAGTCAGTTTTAAGGGTGGGATCACCGTAGAGACTAAATTGTTTTGGAGAATATGTGGTGGACACGTTAGACATGGTTAGCAATGACTTGGAAACGAGGTTTAGAGTGAAAACAGATTTGCAGCTGTTAATCTTGAACTTTTTGTTTTTAAATTTACAATTTATAGATTGCTAGCAATTTCAGGTGCTTTTGAAACCTCCTTCTGTGGCTATCTTCTGGAGACCACCTGCTCCTGCTACAGTAATCATGCGTTATAATTGAATCACATTTAATTTTATTCATTTTCAATCAATAAAGTTCATTAAAATAACGTTTACATCTTCTCTCTTTCATGCAAAATCCGGGTGACTCAAGAAGCCGCCGTAAACCGTCATCATTCTCAGCTTGGTGACACCTCGAGTCTTGCCGGGTGTCGGGGTTTTTGATTAACGTTTGACACATGCATCAAAAAACATACTGCATCAAAAAACGAGTCGGTACTATTTTCGGCATATGAAACCATAAAGAAGCTTATATCCATTTTATTCTGGTGAAATGAGCAGGAAAAAGGAAAAATGAGGCCTTGTTCAGGCACAAGAAAAAAATTGCGACAGGTGAATTAATAAATGTTTGATATCAAGTTTTACGTATTTGATGGTGACATACCAAGTTGTATATCAGGATTCACAAATCTAAGGTTTCACGCAAAGTTTCGTCAATTTTTGTGGGTTTCGTACTTAGCCAGGGATTTGAACTGCTGCCGGATCCGCCGTTGATTCCATTTGATACAACTCATCACTGGTTGCTTTTGAAGATGGGAAACAGGCACAGAACAAGGTTTTCAGAATGTTCTTCGGTTTTAATGATACCAACATCGTTTGCAAATTCCGTCGGTTACATCCAAGGTATGACACTTGACTTAAAGTTGGGATCATTGCTGCGTCGGTTAGCTTACAGCAGGAAACGATCTAAAAAGTATATATTATTTTACGTTCTAAGTTTTACTAAGATCGTGAACCTGATCAAATGGTGCATCTAACGAGAAATAAATGATGGGCATGAGAATCTGAAATTTTTATTTTTCTGTTGTTGTGTTGTTGTGTTTTATTTTTCTGTTGTCGTATACCACATAAATTTTCAACGCAGTTTGCACTTTATTAAAGAATGCTCCATAAAGAATTATTGCTTCTTCAAAGCTCAGCAGTGCATATAAACTCCATATGATTTTTTTCATAGTCTTTTCAGAAAAATCTATACATTTCTCAGAGCCAGGTAGAAAATAAAGAATGAATCTTTGAGTTGATAAAATAGACAACAAGATTTGATTAACCTCACAAAGTATTGCAATTATAGCAAGTGCTATAAAAATGGAAAGGAGGAATATAGTTTCGATTGCACCACTTCGGTCGTCGATGAGTTTTTTGTAAATCAGGTAAAAACAGAAGCCTACAACAACAAAAAAATAGCTGGCTATGACAGTTTTGAAGAAATGATCAATTATGGGAAAGACCGCCGAGCGTTTATCTCGCTCTTTGTTTTTCTGGTAGACATTAATATAACAAGGGAAGCTGGTGAAAGCCAGTAGAATGTAAGATCCAAGTATATAGTTGTCGAGAATGGGTTCTACGGTAGAAAAATCATATTCTGTTCGGTTCTCGTATGACATTAGTATGTTATAGCTAAAATCCATTTCGGAGATTAAAACATGTGAAAAAATCAAAATAATAAGAAATTTCCTTGCTCAGAGCGTTTTCAGCTGTCAGGGCTTTTATATTTTCTTTCTGTATGGCCAAAGCTTCAGCCACAATCTATTCACACGTAACAGCTGCAGAAAGAATTCTAAATTTTCGAAAATCTGATATTCATCAAACCGACCTTAACTTTGTCAGATTTTCACCTGTTGGTATGAAACGCATATTTTTGGAATCAGCAAGTCAGCAGGGTTCGAGTCAGTATAATCTTGAATATATTCCAGTCAGTTCGAAAAGAATGGGATTCCCCAGTACAGTATTCCGATATCACATTTTCATACTGAAACTCAATCTGTTAGTAATTTTTATTGAAACGCGTTCGATTTTGCATGTTTCGAGCCTAAAATCAACAGAATCCGTCAGAAAATAACAAAGTTAGAGATTTTCGAAAATTGACAAAAATCTAAGACTTACTCACCGACCGAAACTTTGTCAAATGTTGACTTATGGCTACGAAACGGATATATTTGGAATCAGCAAGTCGGAACGGTTCGAATAAATAAAATCAAGTTCATATTCTAAAATCTTTGCCTAAATTTCAAGCGTATGTAGTTTGACCTTTGGTAGCAATGGGAATTGCTAAATGTGTAAGTTACATATGAGACTGCTTGTAACTCGGTCCACTTCAGTCCTAGGCAAAATTTGAAAACAGATTCAGAATTCTCATGTCTTCAGCTTTCTAATTATATAAAACAAAATTAAAACTTACACCGCTAGAAAGCTGAAAACGTGAGGATTCTGAATCTGTTTTTAAAATTCAAATTGGATGAAAATGAACCGAGTTGTAATACAGGTTGTATCTCGGCTCATTTTCAACATACTTTGATTTTGAAACCTGATTCAGAATCCTTACGACGTCAGGTGTATAAAACAAACTAGTTTCCTGAAAAAATTCTAATCCCAGAAAAAGATTTCAGGTGTACATTCCTGTTATTTACATAGTATTCAAAGAGAAGTATGGATTTTATAAAGTTCAGATGATAATGATTATCCGAAAAATTGATTTCATTTCGACAGTATTTCTGCTTGCGCCACGGAAAGAGTTTCTTATTTTCAAACCGTTGATAATAAAATAAACTTTTGTTTTTTTGAAAAACGACAAAAAAATAAACTAATTAATTATTGCAGGTGTTCAGTTCAAACTTGTTATAGATATTTTTTGAGATCCCAATTTTAATTTGAATGGATACATTTTTAAACTCTTATAATGGCATCCCAAGTATGTCAGTTGAATGGTGACCGGGATTATCAGCATGTCAACAGATTTATAAGCTGGAATCCCCAATCCGAGGGAAAAGACGATGCTAAGAACGTAGGTCTGAAAGTAAGATGGTCTTAGGTGTCTGGTGATAAAATGACAAAGACATACACATTTTTGAGCAGCCAAGGCTATAATTTGGGTGACCATGTGGTTTTCTGAAGATTTTGATTCCTGGTTTTGGTATCCGAAAGCCAAAGAGATTCCAGAAAGTAAAAGTAAACTGGTCTGTATAATAAAATTAATTCCAACTATATATTCGACAATATTTGAATAACCAATTTTACCCAAATATGCAGTTGAGGCTACTATTAAAGTACTGAACAGATAAGCGGGGTAGAGCAAAAGCTTTTGTCGTATTTCCAGATCACAACATTTCCGGATTAAAAAATAAAGAATAACCACCGAGTGATAAGTTTGCCAGAGGAATCCGTCTGCGAAAGACACCCAGTAGCATATCGAATTTCCTATTTCTATAAATATAGGATTACGAATGAAGTACATAATTATATAAATTGTTAATACCAGATAGAGTAATATATAAATTATCAGATAGATTTCGTGGAAGTGATGAATGATTTGAAACTCTAAACTCCAGGTGGTATTATCCTGTTTAGCAGCTCGGAAATTCTTTCTATATAACGGCAGATAAAAAGTATATATAATTGTAGTTATTACCATATAAAGATAGTATACCAGGTCAGTTTTGAATGTGGGATCACCGTAGAGACTTAATTGTTCTAAGGAATAGGTAGTGGGCACGTTGAACATGGTAAGTAGTAAGATGAAAACAAGATTTGGGGTGAAAACAGATTTTCAGCTGTCAATCTTAGACTTCCAATTTCAGGTGCTTCCGAAACTTCCTGAAAATCTAAAACACTGCATAGGTTTTCCCTTCTGTGGCTATTTATGTTGCTTGAAAGACCACCTGCTCCTGCTACAGTAATCATACGTTAGTTAAATCACATTCAATTTTATTTATTTTCAATCAATAAAGTTCATTAAAATAACTTTCACATCCTCGCTTGTTCAGCTGGTACGCATAAATAGATTCTGGATAATGTTTTGGCCTTAAAGGAAGAAAATATGAATTTCCGTTTAAAAATGTTATTCAATCAAAAATTCACATTGAGTCTAGTTTGAGTGTGAGATATTTGAAGAGAGAAGGGTATTTCCGATTTTTCAAGTACTGGGTATTTTGCTTCTTGGATGTTAAACACTAAGTTTGTTGAACTCTGAGATCCTTCGATCCTGCGATTCTGAAATCCATAGACTCCTAGATCTTCAGAATTTGAGATTCTGAGATACTTCAATATTTTGTTGAAATTAAGAAAAATGGAGGAATGCAGAAGAAGAGAACAGAGAGTTCACGCCGGTCAAAAAAAACCTTAGGAATCAGAAATTTCTTGAGCAGCTGGTACGCATAAATAGATTCTGGATGAAGTTTTGACCTTAAAGGAAGAAAATAAAAACGCCCCGACAGCTGAAAACCCAATGAGCAAGGAAATAGCAGGAGAATATTTTCTACAATTCCTATACCTCTATCTGGCTCAAATGGACTTTAGCTATAGCTTATTAACGGCATACAACCGCACAGAACATGGTTTTTCTACGGTAAATCACATTCACGGCACCTATATACTTGGAAGTTACATTCTACTGGTTTTCACCATCTTCCCTTGTTATATTAATGTCTACCAGAAAAACAAAGAGCAAGATAAACGCACGGCGGTTTTCCCCATAATTGATCATTTCTTCAAAACTGTCATAGCTAGCTCATTGATTTTTGCAGTATGCTATTGTTGTTACATTATTAACCAAAACCTCATCGACGACCGAAGCAGTGCACTCGACACTATATCACTCGTTTCCGTTTTTGTACTACTTGCTATACTTGGAACACTTTGTGAGGTTAATCAAATCTTGTTGTGTATTTTATCGATTCAAAGATTCATTCTCTATTATATACCTGGCTCTGAGAAATTTATAGATTTCTCTGAAAATACTTTGAAAAAACTGATATGGTGTTTGTATGCACTGCTGAACTTTGAAGGAATGATAATTCTTTATGGTACATACTTTGATAAGGTGCAAACTGCGTTGAAAGTTTACGTGGTATGTATGAATAATGGGAGCTCTCTTTGTTCTCAGCTGAAAGTCTTCTTGTTTCAGAATTTCTACGTTATCTTAAATGTATTGGTACTTGTGTCAGCTACACTATACATTCCGATCATGTATAGCATTCAAAAACTCACTCACTTGGCCTCTGCTCAACTAAATAAACCACAAAGATATGTTCTTTGGCAGTTGATTGCAGTTGTGACTGAGAAAATAGTAAGTAATGTTAAAATCAACACAGCAACAAAAAAGATAAGTTTCAGATTCTCATGGCCAGTATATATTTCTCGTTAGATACATCATTTCAAGAAGTTCTCCATCTTACTAAACCTTAGAATCTGAAATAATATATACATTTTCAGATTGTATCCTACTGTAAAATAACCGACGCAGCAATGATCCCAGTTTTGATTCAAGCGACATACCTTGGATGTAACCGACGGAATTTGCAAACGATGTTCGTTTCATTAGAATCAAAGAACATTCTGAAAACCTTATGTTGTTCCTGCTTCCCATCTTCGAGAGTGAGCAACAACGAGTTGCATCAAATGCAATCAACGACAGGGTCCGGCCAGAGTTCATGAAATTCCGGGTTAAGTACAACAACACCTGAAATCTAGAAAATGTAATCAACAAATGTTTAATTATCAAGTTTCATCTATCGGAAGAAGTTTCTTTGTAATAAAGTTGATGTACAGGCCATGATAAATTTCGAAAAACGCGAAAATGGACAAAACGCCTTACTAAACCGGCTCACGGGACATTAACGAATAGTCAGACGGTACGTATTAGGTCACAGTCATAGAACTCGTTGAGACCTAAAATTGCCCTGCCAATTATCAAACCACGATGTAATATTACTAAACAGGTTTCTTTTTTGTCAAAAAAAAAAAACGAAATGGATACTGGTTTTGGTTTATAAAATAGTATGATTCTCTGGATTGCTGGAAAGGTCCAAGCTATAATAACAAACTCTTGAAATACGATAAATAGAGAAAATGACATATCAAAGATCATGGAGCGGAGGAAAAATGGGAAAAAAAACGTATACAGAAACTTGCATGTTAAATGTTATTTTCTCAATAATTGTGACTACTGAGCAGCTGGTATACATGAATAGATTCGGGATAAAGTTTTGGCCTTAAAGGATGGAAATATGAAAGCTTCGACAGCTGAAAACGCGCTGAGCAAAGCAATACCAGGAGAATATCTTCTCCAGTTACTATATCACCTCTCTTTTTGTCCAATATGGATTTTAGCTATTACGTACTAATGGTCTACGAGAACCGAACAGAATATGATTTCTCTACCATAAACCAATTTCAAAACTATGTCGCAGGGACTAACATTCTACTAGCTTTCACGATTTTCCCATTGTATATACATGTCTACCAGAAGAACAAAGAACAAGATAAACGCACGGCGGTCTTCCCCATAATTGATCATTTCTTCAAAACTGTCATAGCTAGCTCATTGATTTTTGCAGTATGCTATTGTTGTTACATTATTAACCAAAACCTCATCGACGACCGAAGCAGTGCACTCGACACTATATCACTCGTTTCCGTTTTTGTACTACTTGCTATACTTGGAACACTTTGTGAGGTCAATCAAATCTTATTGTCTATTTTATCAATTCAAAGGTTCATTCTATATTTTATACCTGGCTCTGAGAAATTTATAGATTTCTCTGAAAATACTATGAAAAAATTTATTTGGTGTTTGTATGCACTGCTGAACTTTGAAGGAATGATAATTCTTTATGGTGCATACTTTGATAAGGCGCAAACTGCGTTGAATGTTTACGTGGTATGTGTGAATAGTGGAAGCTCTTTCTGTTCTCAGCTGAAAATCTTCTTGTTTCAGAATTTTTACGTTATCTTAAATGTATTGGTACTTGTGTCAGCTACACTATACATTCCGATCATGTATAGCATTCAAAAATTCACTCATTTGTCCTCTGCCCAGCTAAATAAACCACAAAGATATGTTCTGTGGCAGTTGATTGCAGTTGTGACTGAGAAAACAGTAAGTATGGTTGAAATCAACTCAACAACAAAAAATGAAAGTTTCAGATTCTCATGCCGATGATTTATTTCTCGTTAGATGCGCCATTTCATGAGGTTCACCATCTTAGTAAACCTTAGAATCTGAAATAATATATAGATTTTCAGATTGTATCCTTCTGTAAAATAACCGACGCAGCACTGACCCCAATATTGATTCAAGCGACATACCTTGGATGTAACCGACGGAATTTGCAAACGATGTTCGTTTCATTAGAACCAAAGAACATTCTGAAAATCTTATGCTGTTCCTGCTTCCCATCTTCGAGAGTTAGCAACAATGAGTTGCATCAAATTGAATCAACGGCGGGGTCCGGCCAGAGTTTATGAAATTCCTGGCTAACTACTTTTTCACCAGTTGTAGAATCTGATGATGATTATACTTATTTGAACCGTCTTGACTTGCTGATTCGATATAGATGCGTTTTGAAGCCATAGGTCAAAATCTGACAAAGTTATACGTAAAACTTGACATATTTTATCACCTGACGTTATTTTCTTACATATGCTTAGAAAAAGTCTTACTTTTTCATTTTCATTCGACAAAAATGGATATCAGCTTCTTAATGATTTCTTATGCCGAAAATAGCACTGACATATTTTTCGATGTGGTAACGACAAATGAGGATATATTTATCGGAATATTAATTTTCTATATTATAATGACTGTTGCCATATTCCCATTTTATGTCCACGTTTTTCGTACTAACAGAAATCGAGACAAGACTACTCCCGTATTTCAAATAACCAATCACTTTTACAAATTTCTCTTCGTTTTCTACTGTATACTTTTCACAATTTTAACAATGCTACTCATAATTACTGTAGTATTTATATATGCTCTTGGAAGAAAATCGGTACTAAAAGAAACTTCTAGAACAGTGCCGATAGTAGTTGGGATCCTAATTTTTCCTATCATGGTGTCTCTCGTGTTCTTCTGTGAAGTCAACCAGTCACTTCTCTCCCTCCTTGCAATACAACGATTTCTTCTATAATTTCACCCGTTTTCTGAAAAATATTTGAGCTTCGCGCAAAAAAGTATGACAAGAATCGTCCGCCTTACTTATTCATTTTATATCCTGCAAGGTGTCTTCATAATTTTTGTAACATTCCGATGTCCTCCACACTATGCTAGCTACTTGTATGCGGTGAGTCGATAATCTTACAAATTAATTATTCAAAAAAGTTAAATCAGGGCTGCTATATAACATTAAACATTTTGACATCATTCTCAGCGTTCTTATATTTGCCTGTGTACTTAAGCATAAGAAAACTATTACATTTGGCATCGGCACAACTCAACCAACCTCAACGATATGTGCTCTGGCAGTTGATTGTCCTGGTAATTGAGAAAACTGCATACAACCAACTTATTTATTTTACTTTCAATTTATCAATACATCAGGTTGGTTTTTCTGAAAAAGGCACATATTTTAACAAAAATTTCAGATTGCTGGGATTTGCAAGGCTGTGGACTGTTTTCTGATTCCATGGATCATCCAACTCACCTATCTTGGATGTAACCGGAGGAATCTGCATACTTTATTTTCTATGTTTAAGTTTTCGAGTCTGGCAAAATGTGGGAACTCTCGAGTGGGACAGATACAGAGTATTGGTTGACAAGTTTATTTATCTCATTGAATTTTTTTTAAAAAGTTATGTTGATTGAAGTCGTCTTTTTACAAAATCGTTTTCATATTAGAAATTTTGAAATAGTGATGTCAGTATTTAGTAGAAACCGCCATTTCTGAAGTCACTGGCTCCACTTTATAACTATTCGAAAACATCCATCTTGTCCATCTGGTCCTCTTCAAATGCTCCCGCAAACTCTGCATATTCCTTCTGCTACACCCCAGATACGCTATCTGAATAGTGACTGGAGTAGCCATCACATCTGTCATTATACATTGAATAGTACGGTCTGTGAGATCCATTTTCTTGTCGTTGAGATATATCGGAAGGTAGAGGATTATCATGAGCAAACTTGCTACTAATTGCCAGAGAACATATTTTTGCGGTTGGTTGAGTTGAGCGGATGGGAGATGTTTGAGTTTTCGGATTTTCCAGAAGATTGGGATGTAAAATGAAGCGGATGTCAGGAGGAAGATATTGAAGAGTAAATAATACACCTGGAAATTCATAACAGGGTACGGTAGATCTGAAAAGTTACTCACCGGCACAATTTCATTAAAAATTATAGTCGCCAGATATTCCAGCAAGAAATATAGATAACAAAAAAATATCAACCACTTCAGCGATCTCTTTTTCAGTGTCAGAAATTCCTCGGTCTCCGGATAGAAACATATAAAAAATCTACCGATTGCAAGACAACTCAATAGCAAATGATTAACTCTTGAAGTCAGCGCCATTATCAGAGTCATGAAACTAACAATTACAGTTAATAGAAATCCGGAAATCCAGAAAATATTGTATTCCAAAAAGTAGAAAAATGAAGATGCTACAGTAAGAACTATAGCAATTAAATAACCCCTGTGGAGTTTTTTAATCATAAAATGGAAGTGATTTATGATAAGGAATACCAAACTTCCCTGCTCCTTCTCCCGGTTTTCTTCTTAGACATGGTTGTAAAACGGGAAAATTAATAAGAATATTATTGCATAGATGGGGTAGAGGACTGGTATATTATAGGATGAATTGAGGAAAGCAGTGGAGTTTTTGAATTCTAAGAATTCTAAATCGGTATCCGACATTTTTCGAAAAATGAATATGTAAAAGTTATTTTCAGCTGAAAATATAAAGAAAACATGGTGTCTCAAAGATTAAAAATTAGAGATCTGCAAAAAAGTTTAACACATCAGGAAAGCACCTGTCGCTGGACATCTGGACGTACGGACAAACATGCAGTCAGGCAGAAAAACAAAAACAAATAGGGCTTGCTTACGTGTTTATTTTTGAATTAATGTAGCTTTTTTGAGTTCACGGTTGAAACCTATCAAAAATGTTTTTGGTCCCTTTCAGAAGAATCATTTTTCTTCGTCGAACTTCCTTCGGATCCTTCAATTACTTCATACAAATCATCTCCGTCGTATTCTGGGCGGAGTTTGCTGAAAAATCTTGAATTGTCTCAGAAAATCGCTAGCAACAAACCTAATCTTTAAGTAAATCTGAGAGCTGATGTAAGTATTGATGAGGAGAAGAGGTACAGTGAAGAATTGAGCGATGAAAGAGTCTGCAAGTTGGAAATAAACTTCAAAATAGAAAAAAATCACCAACATTTGAATTTTCTCTTCAATAGATCTGCCTTAGGTCCGCAGAATAACTGTTGATTAAATAGAAAAATCAAGGCAGTGATGGGAAACCACTGAAGAATCTGTAATTATTAAACATTTGAATTTAATGAAGGAGTTTACCAACCGTATGATAATAGCCAATTTTAAAGTGTTTTTGCGGGAGCAAAACAGGGAAAAAGGTTGTCAGAAGAGTCGAAACATCTACATTAACAAGAAGGTATGCCAAACAAACTTCAGCGTGGTAACTGTCAGATACAGACAGTCCATCGATCTTTCGATTGCTGAAAAACTACATTATTGGAGCTTATTTCAAAACAGATGACACAAACTGATCTATAATTAGAAAAGAAGCAATAGTAGTGATACAAAGAACGGCATAAATTATGATAACCGCGCCGAACCATTTCTGTAAATATATAGATTATAAAACAATTACAATTTTAAACATACACCGATGGGGAATGATTTTTTGATTGGTTCGATAATTATTTCTTTATCCAGTAAATCCTTTCGTTTTCTTGGAGCGTATCCCATTCTTGTTTAGTGAGAAAAATTGAAGGAAATGAATTTGGAGAGTTATTTTTTGGAGCAAAAGCTTTTATATGTTTACACGTCATTTATTGAAAATTCGCGCAATAATTACATAAATTTACTTGATAAAAAATCAAGTGAGATCAATTTTCTTTGTCGAACTATCCTCTCCTCCATATATCACTTCATACAACTCATCTCCATCGTATTCTGGGCGGAGATTGCTGAAAAAACTAACTTTCAGTAAAACGAGACAAAAATTACAAGAAGCAAACCTAAATTTCAAGAAAACCTGAGAGCAGATGTAAGTTGTGCCAAATAAGAGTGGAATGACAACGACTTGAGCGAAGATAGTGACTGGAATTCATAAAATATTGGAAACAGTTGTAAAAAAATACTTACAAATGAATTGTCTTCTCATTTTATCCACTTTAGATCCAGAGAAAAATTTTTTATTGAATTGTATTATCCAGAAGACTAGTAGGAAACTTTGAGCAATCTGGAAATTCTGAAAAACTGCTCAATCTGGTCGAATCTACTAACCGAAAAATAATAGCCGATTTTGAAATGTCGTTGTGGGAGTAGAAGAGTTAATACGGCTATGAGGACCATGACAATTACGATATGGTAGAAAAGATAAAACATGCGGTACGCACAGTTATCCAGTTCTGATTTAGACACACCATCCACGCGACTATATCTGAATTTTTTAAAAATTTAATAAATAAATAATGTAAATATATAAAAATAAAATTAAAACAAACACATCAATCCCCAGCGAAACAAGAATAATAAATAGGACTAGGTCATAACATGCAATCACACCCGGAATCCAATCCTGGAATCACATTAATTATTTAATTGCCTTATTTCTTTAACTTACTGATATTTTAAAAGACGTTTTAATTGGGTAGATGGTCATCTCTTTTTTGATTAACCTTTTCCTGTCTCTTGGCGCGTACCCCATAATTGGTTTTTGAAAAGAGTAATTGAGAAATGAGTTCTGGGATTTTTAACAACACGATTTCCAAATAAGCCTACACGTTTATTTTTGAATAATTTTAGTTTTTTGAGTTCACGGTTGAAACCTATCAAAAATGTTTTTGATCCCTTTCAAAAAAATCAATTTTCTTTGTCGAACTTCCTTCTGATCCTTCAATCACTTCATACAAATCATCTCCGTCGTATTCTGGGCGGAGCTTGCTGAAAAATTTGATTACTTCTAAGATACGAAAAAAAAACGAACCTAATCTTCAAGAAAAGCTGGGAGCTGATGTAAGCATTGACAAAGAGAAGTGGAATGAATAAGACTTGGAGAGAAATCGGGACTGAAAAACTCGAAATTCAATTCAAATGTAGTAAAAAATACTAACTAATGAAATGTTGAAGAATCTTGATTGAGTTAGGTTTGAATACCCAATACCCATTAAAACCAATGATCCAGAAAAGTAGAAGAGCCATTTGAACAATCTTAACCGCTTGATTTAAAATAATTTTGAGAATGATACTCACCGTAAAATAATAAGCGAACTTGAAATATTTTCGTGGAAGGTAACCGGCAAAACAGGGCTTCAGGAAGATGACACAGGCAATGTACCAAAAAAGGAACATAAAAAAATGTAAAAAATGTTTCACTTCAACCTCAGGTACCCCTTCTACTGTGTGGTATCTGGAACAAAAGTTATAGTTCATTTTTTTGTATTTTTGAACCAACTGATCAACAATTAAAGCAGCGATTGCAACAGTAACCAAAGCAACGGCATCTATCACGTAAATAATAAAAACACAATTCTGAAATAGTTTCAAAATTAGGCAATAATAATTTTCAAGAACTCACTCCTATTATTAGGGATTTATTAATCGATTTGATACCAATTTTAATTTCTTCGTCCAATAATTCGTCTCGATCGTTTGGCGCGTATCCCATCTTTATAGAATTGGAGGGAAATGAATTTTTGTTTTGAATTTTAAGAATTTATTTTTTTTATAAGTTCACGTATTTATACTACCCGACAATTTTCAGGTAGATATAACAAGAGATCAACAACAACACATACATAACAAAATTCTCATCTGGACAAGAAGATGATTTTCAAAAATTATTCCATCACTTTTCGACTCTATACCAAGAGTCTATACGATGTAGTGGTGGACGATTTCCTCGAATTCTGATTCTCCAGGCTCTCCAAACTCTCCTCGCTCTTTGATCGTTTGATTTTGCGTTGCAGCTTTTCCTGGACACGACTGAGGCTTGCCATACGGGAGATTGACGGGGATGTGGAGAATTTTTTGACAAAGTGGGGATGGGTGTTGGAGTTTGAGGTGGTGGAGAGGATAGGGACGTCGTCCTGGAAGTAAGGGTCAGAAATTAGAAAAATATGCTGAAAATGGGTCAGAAACTTAAAAAACGGCAAGTCTCTACATTTGCTCTAAATCAATAGAAATGCGTCAATCACTTCAGTGCACTAGAAATACGCCAGCGCACCAAATCCGCGCAATTATTGAATTTCTTGCTTCAAAAACTAATTTTTACACTCTCAAACTTTCAAATTCGGATTCTCCATATTTTTTTACCCCTACCCACTAATTTTCAGCTCAATATCTCGAATTGTCGTGAGATCTGATGCATTGTACGCAATTTGGGCGAGACGTGTTTGCGTACCAAACGTCAGATCTTACGACAATTCGAATTATCCTGCTAAAACCTACTGTATAGGGGTAAAAAGACACGGAGAACTCGAATTTCATAGTTTTAAATCTCGAAAATCACGAAAAAATTCACTAACCACGCCCACAGGAATATGAATCGAATGGTTGCTGGTCGTTGACTCGGTAGATGCTCTTCTCGAATTTTTGGTGCCAGAAAACTTCTCAAAATCACCAGTGGATCGGGACGCCTTGAATCCCGGCGTATGGTGAAAACCCGAGAATTCAGAAACGATTTCAGCAAAGTATTGGATTTTCATTTTGATATCTGGAAATATTTAAAAATGAAAAATTTGGCTTGAAAATTCAAAGTTTAGAAAAAAATCTCAAAGAAAAGTTGACCTACTTCCCACCACCTTTTCCCTTGTTTATATACCTCCAACACTTCTAAGCCCCGCCCCTTTTCTCCCTGGAACATCACAGAACTATTTGTATGACTACAAGATGCATGTGTCCCTCTAGTCAGAATAGTCAGAATAGAAACTGGAGGGGAGGTGACGAAATAGGGAAAGGGAAAACACATTTAATTGGATTGTTGTGTTAAGGGAGGAGGGTGGAATGGTGATAATGGTGATGTTAGAAGGATGACATTTTACAGGGAAAATATATGTAAGATTTGCAGAGAAAAACTGGAAAAAAACTGCAGGATTACTGTACTTTTAGAAACTTTTACATAGGTTACTGTGTTAAGATCATGGTACTGTATCCTCAAAGACCCTTAGGTTACATTACTAAGCTTGGGTTACTGTATCATTTAGATCTCAGATCTGAGATAAGAATACTGTGATCTAAGGTTACTTTACCATTAAATACTTTAAGAGTACCGTACTAAGATAAGGATACTGTAGCCTGACGCTCTAAGGTTACTGTACCCTTAAGAGGCTTAAGGTTACTGTACGACTATTAGGGCAAGGTCTTGCTAGACTACTATTGAACATCCATTCTTTTTATAGAATCCTCCTCCCATGAATTCTCAAGTGAAATCTCAAGTGTAATTCGTCATAGTCTGACCATTTGAATAGGCTCAAGTGTTTTCTTGTTTTTATTTGTAATTGTCGAATCGAAAACAAGCGAGATCACAAGAAAAATGTCATTTCACAACACTCGAATTTTTTGAAACTTGGTGTCATAGAAGTTACAGTAATCTTTTTCAGTGCCAAATCAAAGTCCAAATTTCTGTTCATTTCCCCAAAAAAACCTCTACTCGTCTAGTTTTCCCGAGGCTAACAGGATTATACTACACATTTTCCCACTTTCTACACACAAAAAATGAATGGAAACTTTCTAGGAATTCAGTCAAGGGGAATAAGCAGGAGGAGGGGAACAAATTGTTTTTGAGTTTTGATTTTAATGATGTGTGAACTTTTCTAGGCGTGTATTTTGTAGACGGAAATGAGAATGGGGTCCTGTAGATGGTGAGGTAGTACTGTAGGTAGGGAAATTGTCTGTCTGTCTGTGTGTCTGGATATCCGATTATCCGGATGTCTGTCTGTCCAGATATTCATATGCCACATTTTGAGCCAAAAACCACCAAAATCTGTCAAAAACTGACAAAGTTACAGATTTTCGAAAACTTTCGAAAATCCAAAATTTTACTGAATTTACCGGTACTCCGTCAATGCAGGGCTGGACCCAGAAAACTTATTTTTTCAAAACCAGCACGTTAAGGCGGTTCGAATGAGTCTAATCATGCCTGAAATTGATTTTTTAAAATTTTTAAAATTTTCAGATTTTTCATTATCAATATTTCCAATGTTGAGTTGACATGATATTCCGATATCTGTCTGTCTGTCACGATGTTTGTCTGTCCGGATGTCTGTGTGTCCCGAAATCCAGATGTCCAGAAAAAGGAAAAAACTGAACTTTGCTACCAGAAAATGGAAGGTAATTAGACCGCTGGATAGTCAGACTACACTCACATACGTGGCACGGTGCCAACATTATTTTTTGACTGAAATTTTTTCTAAGTATGCCTGTCCTAAGTTTTTTGATCTACTCGCATTATCCCCGAATTAAAAGTTCAATGATATGATAAGAGAAAGTGGTTTGGAACCTCATTGCTGTCTGATGAATCCAATTGAATCAACGCCAAAGATGTACAAAAAATTCCTTGAGTACCGTACCCAAGACCATTTTTGTTATTGTCTACGGTCCGTCCTTTTTTGAAAAAAAAAACACTTCCAATTTTTTTTTGTTTTTAGGTACCTAGTTGCACTGGTCAAAACTTGAACTTTCTGGACAACAGTCTTTCCGAATTTTTCGTTCTTTTGGTAATTAGTGTAATTAGATTGACCGTATAATCATTCGACTCGTCTGTTTCAGAAAATATGAATTTTTCAGAGAATGGATGAAAAGTGACAAAGTTATATGTGGTATAGTTACTACACGTCTTGCCTCCAGGGATTTTACAATTAGTCAGAAAAATCTGTGACAAAAATTATGGTGTCCTGTCGGGTCCACTCAACCGAAATAAGCCGTTCCCTTGGAAAATTGTGATTCCGATGAATCAACAGATGATGATTCTGGTGAATCTGGAGGTCTGTGTGAAGGCGAATTCTGTAGCCGAGACGGCTAGAAAAAGGTGACAAAATGGGTTGTAGGGAGGTAATTTAGGAAGTGAAGGAAAACTTAAATTGAGGGCAAATTGAGTGCATGGATAGGGCAGAGATCAACTATTTCTGCGATTTCAGATTTTATTTTCAAAATTTCGCAATCTTGTCATAATCATACTCATTTGAACCGCCTTGACTTGCTGATTTCAAAAATATAAATTTTGTAGGTTTTGACCCAAAACGGACAGAGCTACGATGAAAAAGATTTTTTAGATTTTCAGAAAATTTCAGAAAATTCAGATTTCACATCAACAAAATTCAGATTTCAGGCATGATTATATTCATTCAAACCGCCTTGACGTGCAGATTTAGAAATAATAAAATATTCTGCTTTTGACACGACAATCATTGGGCTACGGTAGATTTTCAGACAAAAAATCTGAAAATTTTCGAAATTTCAAAAAAATTAAATTTTAGCCATGATTATACTCATTCGAACCGCCTCGACGTGCTGATTTAGAAATAATAAAATATTCTGCTTTTGACACGACAATCATTGGGCTACGGTAGATTTTCAGACAAAAAAATCTGAAAATTTTCGAAATTTCCAAAAAATCAGATTACAGTCATGATTATACTCATCCGAACCGCCTTGACTTGCTGATTTTGAAAAAATAATTTTCATGGGTCCTGACGCAATATTTACTGAGTTACGGTAGATTTAGTAAAAATTTAGATTTTCGAAATTTTTCGAAAATCTGTAACTTTGTCAGTTTTTGACAGATTTTGGTGGTTTTTGGCTCAAAATGTGTGGAATTTTTCGTACTTACTATAAAAAATATACAGATTCTATAAGTCTTCTCAAAGAGCTGATGAGATTATTGCATTTTTCAGATATTTGAAAATTTTCGAAAATCCATAACTTTTTTTCGTTTTAAACATTTCAATTCCAATTTTTTTTAAATAGTAAGACCGTTACTTGTTTTCTCATTTTATCCAATTTTCTCTTTTTTTTTCTCACGCCCAAAACCATAGATCCTTTTTTTCAGACCAGGAAGCGTTCGGGTATTTCCTCAATAAATTTCATTAATTGGATTTTTTGTTTGAAAAATAGAAAAATTAAGATAGACCCAACTCGCACTCAACAAATAAATCATGGCTATCCATCAATTTGAAAATAAAAATTTTTCGAAATGAAAAATAGGAAAATAATGAAAATCACATGATATGTATGCACTCGTTGTTGTGTTGTCAGACTTTTCCAGACATCCGTCAAGATGTATGCACCTACAGTAATCTACAGTAGTCTGATGACGTCATCTGTGAAAAAATATTCTTGCAAAAGTCACGTCGTCACATTTATCATTTATCATCGTCTTTTTCGCCGCCGTTCCCTTTCTCTGCGTCTCTCCACTCTCTCGCTAGTTGGGTAGGTCAACAATTAGATGACAATTGCGGAGATCCACCCCCTTCCAATCAGCCATCTATATAAACAGTCGTGATGCGATTCGATTCTCCATAACGTCTTCTAAATCATGAAAGTCTCCCAAGCCATTTCTGAAATCATCGCCGAATTCTCTGGCATCAATCGATCGCCGAACGCCGCGCCGGTGGCAAAATGTGCATCCAGAAAATGCTCCATGGCCACACCACCACCATCCTGCACGTCTTCTGGCCAAAATTCTGGAGCGTCGTCGCCAAGGAGGAAGGTGTCCGAGCCGGCGCAACGAAAGCATTCAGTGGTTATTGCTGTTGGAGTGGTTAGTGGTTTTTTTTGTGATTTTTGAGGCTTAAAACTATGAAAATCGAGTTGCCCGTGTGGTTTTACCCCTATCCAGCAAATTTTATCATGATTATTCCAATTGTCGTAAGATTTGGTGTTTGGTACGCAAACACTTCTCACCGAAATTGCGTACCATGCATCAGATCTTACGACAATTCGAGATATCAAGGTGAAAATTGGTGAATAGGGGTAAAAAGACATGAGGAATCCGAATTTGAAGGTTTTAGAGTGTAAAAATTAGTTTTTAAGCAAGAAATCCGAAGTTTTGAATCGAAAATTGACAAAAAGTAATTTTCAGACCACTAATTTGGGCTAGAACCTTGAAAATTGGTACCCAAACAAATTTGAACTTGTGGAATCCATTTTCCAATCTTTTTCCTTATTTTTCCCATTTTCAGAGCCAAATCCCAACCTGCACTATTGACAAGGCCAAGCTGCTCTAAATTGACCACGCCCTCCCGCCCCCATCGAGTTCTTCTGTGGATCGGAGCAGCGGAGCAAGAGATTTTGTCGTCTAGTGATCTAGATTTGGACTTAATTGTATATATTTGTACACTTTTTTGATTTGAAAACGGAGAATACATTTATTTTGAAAAACAGTTGATTTTAACATTTTCTGGGTGAATTTTCGAGTAAAAATAGCGGGTTTTTTGTTTAAAAAAACCATTTTCAATGTTCAGACATCCTTCTACACTTTTTTGGTCGGTTTGACATACCCACTGATCCAATTAGTACGCCGACTTCCGATTGCTTGATATGCTACATGGCTTAGTACGCTTGATTGCACACGCCGAGTGATTCAGAAGACTTTAGAATACAAAATACGGGGGAAGGAGAATAAGAGTGACTACAGTAGTCTCTATTTCGGATAACTTAAAAAAAAACAAAAAATTCCACACATTTTGAGCAAAAACCATCAAAATCTGTCTAAAATTGACAAAGTTACAGAATTTCGAAAATTTTCGAAAATCCAAAATTTTACTAAATCTACCGTCAATATCGCGTCAATCCTCAAAAAACTCAATTTTTCAAACTCAGCAAGCCAAGACGGTTTAAATAACTATAATCATGGATGAAATCAGATTTTTTTTTGAATTTTCGAAAATTTTCAGATTTTCTGCTTAAAATCTACCGTAACTCAGTCAATATTGCGTCAAAACTCATGAAACTTAAATTTTTGAAATCAGCAAGCCAAGACGGTTCGAATGAGTATAATCATGCCTAAAATCTAATTTTTGAAAATTTTGAAAATTTTCAGAATTTTTGCTAAAAATCTACCATAACTCTGCCATTTTCGTGTTACAGTAGTCCTAACCTAGCTACAGTACCCCTTCCCTACCTACAGTACTACCTGGCAATCTACAGTACCCCACCCCATTCTCATTTCCGTCTACAAAATACACGCCTAGAAAAGTTCACACATCATTAAAATCAAAACTCAAAAACAATTTGTTTCCCTCCTCCTGCTTATTCACCTTGACTGAATTCCTAGGAAGTTTCTAGTCATTTTTTTGTGTAGAAAATGGGAAAATGTGTGGTATAATCCTGTTAGCCTGGGGAAAACTAGACAAGTAGTGCCTTTGGTTTTTTGGGAAATATCAAAAGAAATTTGGACTTTGATTTGGTTTTTTGAAAATGTAGGTGGGGTACTGTAGCCTAGGGGTACAGTAACCTGAGAGGTACTGTAGACACCAATCAGTTCACAGACACTGTCAGAAATACGGTTGCCCTGTCATACTACAGTAAGCTTAGATCTTCAGATTTGCAATAACCACCGTAATCACAGAACTTTAGAGTTACAGTACTCCTGGCATGTTACAGTAACCATCGAGGCTGTAGCACTGAAATGTTATGGGGTACTGTAGTTCTGGACATCCAGAAATTCTTACACACCGACAGACATTTAGACCCCAAAAACCGGAACTCCTCATTCACGTCACCGTAATCCTATTTTCAGAATTTTGATTTCTGATTTTGGACTCACTGGTCTTGGCTGAAATTCCTAAACATGATGTCAACGATCCCGGATTACTGTACCTCAACAAAAATATTATTCTGAAAAATCACATGTCTTCCCTTCCGGTTGTTATTTGTTATACCAAATTCTGAAATCACCAGATTTTAATTTTTTGCAGTGGTGCTGTACAAAATCTGGAGGAATCTGAAACATTTTTTGATTGATTACAACAAAAAACGTTCATCTCTGATCTTATCATTCAATGATCTTTGCAATACCCCCCGTGTTGATGTTACCCCCAATTGTCTGAATCGTTTCGCATTTTTTCATTGAAAATTGACATCACATGGCGGAGGGAATGCCCTTTCAAAGATCATATCAGTGTTCCGATTGGATTAAATGACTAATAGATGATTTCTCTCTTTCTCTCTCATCATCTATCTCTCATTACACAACCCTCCCTATAAATAGTCACGCATTAGCTAATGGTTTTTTCCATATAGAAATTTCTCTCTTCATTTATGTAATTATTTACTTAGGTTGCTGTTTTGTAGGTCAGATTTGTTTTGGCGCTTGTTTTTGGCTACCCGGATGTTTTTCTGTTGTTCTGTGTGTCCGGATGTCCGCCAGAATTTCAAAATGTCGGATCTCCAAAGTTTAAGGTGCAAGATGACTGAAACACTTGAATTTTTAGATTTCAGGACTCCGGACATGTGAATGTCTGTTTGTCCGGATGTCCATTTCTCTGTCTATTCCCAAAATATCCAATTTTTTGGATTTTTCTCAAACATTTTTTCGATGACTTAAGAACTGATATTTGGAGTTCTAGGCGAAGATCGAAATTCTCAATTTTTCAAAAATTGTTGGAAACGCAAAAAAAATGACCAAAAAAATTAGACAAAAACCCAAAAAATCCGGGGAATACCCACTAAAATCGGGAATAACCCAAAGTATGGAGGAAAACCCAAAAATTGGAAAGTTGTCTGTCTGTCTGTCTGTCTGTTTGTCTGTCTGTCTACCTATCTGTCTGTCCAGATGTCTGTCCAGATGTCTGTCCAGATGTCTGCTCATCCGGATATCCCAAAACCGCAGTTTCTCAGAGCCTAACTTTTTTCACCCCCGTCTCTTATTTTTCTTCTATTTTTTTGTTTTTTTGAAGAAAAAAAAAATTTTCCAAGTTCCCTTCCAGAAATGAGCAGCCTCATCGATATGGTCTCCGACTTTGCCGGATTCCAATATACGCCCAAATTTAAGTCAACCACTTGCCCACCAACACCGACGTCTTCTGGAGCGACGACGCCGGTGAGGAAGATGTCGGAGCCCGCTGGTCAACCGAGACGCCACTCGGTTATTATAACTGTTGGAGTGGTTAGTGAAATTTCTAATTTTTTCGAGATTTTTGAGATTTGAAAGTGTGAAATTCGAGTTCCTCGTGTGTTTTTACCCCCACTTAGCAAGATAATTCGAATTTTCGTAAGATCTGGTGTCTGGTACGCAAACACTTTTTGTCCGAATTGCGTACAATGCGTCAGATCTCACGACAATTTGAGATATTGAGTTGAAAATTAGAGGATAGGGGTAAAAAGATTTGGAGAATCCGAATTTATATTAAAATCAATAAAAATGAAAAAAATAACATAATTTCAGAACAAATCCTCCGACTTCCCAGAGCTTCAACGCACGCGGATTGTGGAATAAAAAATTATTCTCATATATTTTTTAATCAATGCTAAACCTTGTTTGTACAAATATAAATACTTGATCAACACTTTTCTCTTTCCATCTGTCTCTAAATACGATATCTTATCAGTCCCCCTCCTCCCCAACACGTGTTCTTCTTGTTCCGTGTCTGTTTTCGATAAGATCACAAGATGATATAGAGAGATGGAATGATGGGAGATCATCACATGGGGAAAACACATTTTGAAAGGGGAGAAGATTTATTTTTTTTTCAAGAAATTCAACTTTTCTGTGACCAAGTCCATGTTGAGAAGACAGTAACAAGAAAAGTAAATTTCGGAAAAAAACTTTTATAGCTTGTGATAACATTTTCTATTGTTTTTTTATATTGAAAAGTTAAAATTTTCAAAAAAATTTCCGACTGTCTTCTCAACATTGGTCACAGAAAAGTTGAATTTCTTGAAAAAAAATAATTGTTCTTCAAACGTCGTAGGAAGTCAATATAGACTGAGAAAACCTCAAAAACTCATTTCTGACACATTCTGATGCCTATGGCGTCCAAAAACGAGGATTTAAAAAATGTGAAAAAGAGGAAAAAAGGAAAGGATTTGAACCATAGAGTGTCCACTTACTACCCAACCTGTAAGCCCCTCGACCATTCAACCGCTGATTTAACTATCCCCCGAATAAAAATACGTGTAAGGGCTACACGCGGGTTGAAAACTTGAGTTTGAGCACTAAATTTTACCCAAACTTTGGAGCCGAATTTCTCAAAACTGGGAGGGCCACTGCAAAAACTGAATATAGATTCGGAATCAGGGAAACGTCAGCTTTCCAGCGATATATACCATGTTGTGTATCTCCATACTTTGTGTAAGTCATTCCCTAGTTAGAAGATAATCAATTTTTTTCTAGCAAGCTCCGCCCAGAATACGATGGAGATGATTTGTATGAAGTAATTGAAGGACCAGAAGGAAGTTCGACAAAGAAAACTGATTTTTTTGAAAGGGACCAGAAACATTTTTGAACGTTTTCAAGCGTGAACTCAAAAAACTACTATAATTCGAAAAAAAATAAACTTACTTGAAAACTGTGTTTTTGAAAATTCCGGAATACAATTCTCTCCGCTTTCCCACTTCAAAAATCAATTATGGGGTACGCGCCAAAAGATAGAAAGAGGTTAATCAGAAAAAAGATGATTATCTATCCTATCAAAAAGTCTATGAAAATAGAAGTAAGTTCAAAATAAAATCAGAAAATCCGAAAGTCAATTTGTTTCCTGGATTGGCATTTTACGGTTAGTAGATTTGACCAGATTCAGCAGTTTTTCATATTTTTCTAGATTCTTCAAAGTTTCCTACTAGTTTTCTGGATAATACAACTCAATGAACATTTTATCTCTAGCACAAAAGTGGATAAGATGAGACAACAATTCATTTGTAACCGTTCTTTTACAACTGTTTCCAGTTTTGTTGGTTTGCAGTCACTATCTTTTCTCAAGTCGTTGCCATTCCACTCTTATTCGGCACAACTTACATCTGCTATCAGGTTTTCTTGCAATTTAGATTTGTTTCTTGTCATCTTTGTCTCGGTTTTTTGAAAATTAGTTATTTTCAGCAAGCTCCACCCAGAATACGATGAGCTGATCTGTATGAAGTGATATATGGAGGAGAGGATAGTTCAACAAAGAAAATTGTAATTATTGCGCAAACTTCAAATAAATGACGTGTAAATTTATACAACCTGTTGCTCCCAAAAATGCACCTCCAAATTCATTTCCTCAATTTTGCTCATTAAACAAAAATACAAGAATGGGATACGCTCCAAGAAAACGGGAAGAATTGCTCCAAGAGGAATTAGTAATCGAACTAATCAAAAAACCGTTCCCTATCGGCGTATGTTAAGGGTTGTAATTGTTTTATTAAATGACTTTTTTCCAGAAATGGTTTATCTTAGTTTTCACAGTTTATATCGTCGTTTTTATCAGTACTGGTGTTTCTGGAATAATTGCTGAGTTTGTTTCATCTGTTTAAAAATAAGTATTAATATATAGTTTTTTAGTCAACGGAAATTCCATGGGCTATCTGCATCTGACATTCACAATGCTGAAAATCTTTTAATATACTTTTATTTTAATGTAGGAATTTCGGCTCTTCTGACAGCTTTTTTCTCTGTTTTACTCCCACAAAGACACTTTAAAATTGGCTATTATTATACAGTTGGTTGATTCCCCTTAATAAATTCAAAATTTCAACAATTACAGATTCTTCAATGGTTTCCCTTCACTGTCTGCATATTTATATTTAATCAACAGCTTTTCTATGCACCTAAGGCAGATCTATTAAAGAGAATATTCCTTTGTTAGTGGTAATTTTATATTTTTTGAAATTTTTTTCCAACTTGCAGACTCTTTCGTCGCTCAATTCTTCACTATCCCTCTTCTTATCATCAATACCTATATTAGCTCCCAGCTCTTCTTGAAGATTAGGTTCGTTTCTTCATATTTCAAACGTAAATCAAGGTTTTTCTAGCAAGCTCCGCCCAGAATACCATGGAGATGATCTGTATGAAGTAATTGAAGGATCGGAAGGAAGTTCGACAAAGAAAATTTATTCTTCTGACAGAGATTGTGAGAGAGATAAAAAAAATTTCAAAACTTTTTACCGTGAACTCGAAAAACTACTTTAATTCGAAAATAAACGCGTAAACGTAAATAAAAATCGTGTTTATAAAAGTCCCCGAATTTATTTATTTACAATTTCTCACTTCAAAAATCAATTATGGGGTACGCGCCAAGAGACAGGAAAAGGTTAATCAGAAAGAAGATGACTATCTATCCTATCAAAAAGTCTATGGAAATAGAAGTAAGTTAAGATAATGTAAACATTGAAAAATTAATGTGATTCTAGGATTGGATTCTGAGTGTGTCATTCTGTTATGGCGTTGTTTACCTTAGTATTTTGGCTTTGCTATTAATCGATATGTTTGTTTTTTCAATGTTTATTTTTTATTAAAAATCAAAAATTTTGCAGATATAGTCGGGTGGATGGTTTATCAAACTCAGAAATGGACAGTTGCGGGTACACCATAATGATTCTTTTCTGCTATATCATCATAGTCATAGTTATCACGATCACTTCCTGTTATTACCTCCCACAACGACATTTCAAAATCGGTTATTACCTTGGGGTCAGTAGGTTCGACTAGAGTCAGGAGTTCGACTAGAGTCAGGAGTTCACTTAGATTTTCCAGATTCTTCAATATTTTCTCTTGGTTTTCTGGATAATACAATTTAATTCACATTTCATCTTTGGAACTAAAGTGGATAAAATGAGAAGACAATTCATTTGTAAGCGTTCTTTTACAATTGTTTCTAGTGTTTGCTGAATTGCAGTCACTATCTTTTCTCAAGTCGTTGCCATTCCACTATTATTCGGCACTACTTACATCTCCTCACAGGTTTTCTTGAAAGTTAGGTTAGTTTTTTGTCATTTTTGTCTTAGCTCACTGAAAATTGATTCTTTTCAGCATGCTCCGCCCAAAATACTATGAATATGACTTGTATGAAGTGATATATGGAGGAGAGGGTAGTTCAACGAAGAAAATTAATATCTCATGATTTCTTACCATATAGATTTGTGTAATTATTGCGTGAACTTTCAATAAATGACGCGTTAACTTATAAAACCTTTTCCTCAAAAAACTATCCTTCCGAATTCATTTCTCTCCAATTTCTCACTTCGAATCAACGATGGGCTACGCGCCAAGAAATAAGAAAAAGTTAATCAGAAAGAAAGTGATTATCTTTCCTATCAAAAAGTATTTGGAAATAGAAGTAAGTTAAGGTAATGTAAGCTTTGAAAAATTAATGTGATTCTAGGATTGGATTGTGAATGTGTCATTGTGTAATGGCGTAGTTCTCCTTACTATTTTTGCTTTGCTAGTTATCGATATGTTTGTTTTTTTATCTTTTAAATGTTTATGTTTTATTAAATATTGTTGCAGATATAGTCAGGTGGATGGTTTATCAAACTCAGAAATGGACAGTTGTGGATACACCATAATGATTCTCTTCTATTATATCCTCATAGCCACAGCTTTCATGATCGGTTCCTGTTATCACCTCCCACAACAGAATTTCAAAATCGGTTATTATCTTGGCGTTAGTAGATTTGATTTTAGTCAACAGTCCCTTCAAATCTTTCAGATTCTTCATAGCTTTTTTCAGGTTTTCTGGATAATACAATTCAATTCACATTTCATCTTTGGAACTAAAGTGGATAAAATGAGAAGACAATTCGTTTGTGAGTGTCTGATTTTTATTCAGATTGTCGCAAAGTATCTTTGCAGTTTCTATCTTTTCTCAAGTCGTTCTCATTCCACTATTATTCGGCACTACTTACATCTCCTCTCAGGTTTTTTTGAAAGTTAGGTTAGTTTCTAGTCATTTCTGTTTCACTTTTTTTTGAGTTCTTTTCAGCATGCTCCGTCCAGAATACGATGGAGATGATATGTATGAAGTAATTGAAGGATCAGAAGAGAGTTCGACAAAGAAAACTGATGTCTAAACTTTTGGAATTCTGTTAAAAATTAAATTGATGCTTATCGTTTGTCACATTTTTTGACCACAATAAAAATAGGAACCAAATGAAAACCAATCGAAAGTTTGCATAAGAGAAACGAATATAAAGAAGATGTTCAAAATAAACTATTTTTAATAGAAGCTTGTGATTGTGAAAATTTTTCGTGCATGCATTTCGGAAAAGCGCCAATGCAGCACTCTAAAAAAGTTGAAAAGATCCAAAATGGGACACATAGAGAGGTAGAGAAAAAAGGACTGTGAGAGAGTGGACGCATAAATTTTGGAAGCATCGATATCGGGGCAATCAAGTCGAAGTTACAAGGCTCACAAAACTGGAATTTTAATCATATTTTTAAAAACCAATAACCGGGTACTCACTTTAAGTGCCCAGGCGCAACGTACAAGGGTGATCTCTGTCCCGGTACCACCAGAATATGTTCCATCACTCTGACAAGTGAGTTTCCCTTCAACTATTGCGGTATTCTCGGCGGTTTCAACAAAAAATGTGTCCTCCTCAGCATTTTCTCCAACTACACTAAAAATCCTGCATGGGATGCCATCCGTTTTTCTACACGTGACAGTAGCCTGCTTGCATCCATCAGGTCCCACCACTTCTCTTAATATGTTATTATTAAGTTAGGAAACCTGGAAATAATCCTTACTGGGTCTCCAAAGTTGCGCCGGGCATTGGGTATATCAACTTCAGCAATGCTACAGGTAGAACATGGTAAAGATGGAATTGTTACATCTTCTGGAAGAATCATTCGTACGCATCCTTCTAGAGAAATTGTGAAAAAGAGAATAGTGAGGAATGAATGAAGAAGCATTGTGATAGATATGATGCATAGAAATGTTTCGAGAACAAAATGTGATAAACATGGATATACGGGATGGATGTGAGAAGAAAAGAGAAGATAATGAAACAAAAACCTGATAAAAGATGCGAAGTCTCTGACTAAATATTTTGTACGAGCGGTTCATGAAGTGTCCTCAAGCTTTTCGGGAAATCATCGTTTCCCGTGAGACACACACTGTTCATTTTTTGTCCTCCTTGATGCAATTCTAGGGATCGTAAATCTATTTCGTATACATTGTGGTAAGAATGATGTATAGAAATGTCTTGAGGACAAAATGTGATGAAAACGTATATACAGGATGAATGGGGAAGAAAGGAGAAGATAACGGAACAAATACCTGATATGAGGTGCGGTGTCACTGACATTTTGTCCTCCTTGATGCGATTCTAGAGGTCGAAAATATATCTGTTATCATCTATAACTTAGCTACACCTTATCAGGAACTGGGCGAGACACTCAGAAAGACAAGAATCAATTTCACGGAGATAACAGAGAAACCTTGTTGTTCTACAATTTTTTTTCAGCTGAAACATTTCTAATGGGTGTCACGGAGTCCCGTATGCTTTTATATAAATCTGATTTTCAGAGTATACAGATTAAAAGTAGATCTTCACTTTTGTAATTGACAGTTTTTTTGTACGCGCGGTCTCAAAGGAGTTATAGCCAATCATTGTGAAGTAGAAAATTTTCTACTGAAACGGATCTATTTAAATCTATTTAATCAGGTATTTGATACGCGGTCTCCTCCTCTTTTCCGCCCACATTCATCCTGTCTATACATGTTTTTCACATTTCGTTCTCGAAAATTTTCTATACATCATTTTGTCTAAATGCATCTTCATTCACTCCTCACTACAGGGTGGCTAATAAGTATACGACGCTCTTAATTCTTGGATATTCGCCGGGAAAACGCTTGAATCCACAAAACAACGTTATCAATAGTTGAAATGTTCTAATTAGATTCAGTTTACAATAGGAATTCGAAGTTGGATACTTTGGCTTTGATACAGGCCTTCTGACGTAAGACGCCAAAATAGCCTGTGCGCCGCGTCTCGGGCGTGAAATGGACTTATGATAAAATTTTTACTATTGAACCTTTTTCCAACCGTCAAAAGCAGAAACTTTTGTTATCAAAAGGTGATAGTAGGTCCCCTTAACGTCACCAGGCCCATGACCACCTTATTTCTAAAACTGTGATGGCGTAGGCCGTGGTGACATCTTACGGTAGATCTTTGTTAATTTTCATTAAAAGAAATGCGAAAATCAGCTTGGGGTCTTCCAAAACTTGGTTTTGAAGGATGTTGGGTTGTACTGTATATCAAAACACTCTACTAGACTCTTTTTCATCTTTCAACAAGATTGGGCTACGTCCCACAGTTCCAAATCAACAAAATTCATCATCTCTCTCATTTTCCTGGCTTCTGGAACAACAACTTTAGGCCTGCATCGTCGGTCGATCTCATTCTGATGGATTTCATCGTATGGGAATATTTGAAGAGCAAGATCTCAAGAATCTTCTACAACATGGCCGTTGTTCTCGAGACCTTCTTTCAGAAGATATGGGACGAAGTCAACGTCGACTACCTGCGGCGCACAGGCAATTTTGGAGTCTTACGTCTGAAGGCCTGTATCAAAGCCAAAGTATCCAACTTCGAATTCCTTTTGTAAGCTAAATCTAATACAAACATTCCAACTGTTAATAACGTTTTTTTGTTGATTCAAGCGTTTTCCCGCCGAATATCCAATAATTAAGAGCGTCGTATACTTATTAGCCACCCTGTATACTCTCCTTCACAATTCCTCTAGAAGGATGCATAAGAATGGTTCCCCCGGATGAAGTATCAATTTCATCTACCGCTGCTACCTTACCAACTGGTGAGCCTTCTTCTCCTCCTCCAGAAGTGACCACAGAAGAAGTTGTGACGACAGCACAAACAGAAGCGCCAACCTCAAATGAACCACCCACGACAGAGACGCCAACCGATCGCGAGTCCACTTTTTCCTAATAATGAACTATCACATTTTCAACATGCTCTACTTGTAACATCGCTGAAATTGTAGTGTACCCACTATCCGGCACAGTTTTGGAGACCCGGTAATGATTATTTTCAGGCTTTCTTTCCTAACCTAAAAACATTATATTAAGAGAAGGAGTGGGACCTGACAGATGTAAGGAGGTTACTGTCACGTGCACAAAAACGGATGACATCCCATGCAGGATTCTTAGTGTAGTTGGAGAAAATGCTGAGGAAGACTACACTGTTCTTGGAACCGCCGAAAATACCGCAACAGTTGAGGGGAAACTCACTTGTCAGAATGATGGAACATATTCTGGTGGCACCTTGACAGAGATCACCTTACTTCGTTGCGCCAGGGACTGCACTTAAAGTGAGTACTCGATTTTTACGTTCAAAGTGTAATTGGTTTGGCTTGGTTTGGCTTAAAATTGATGACTTGAAAGGTTTGAAAATAGCCACACGAACAGGTTGAAAAATGATTGAAAAATATTGAAAAATTCGGTACTGAAAAAAATTCAAAAATTTCCCTATTCCGGAAAAAAGTTAAGAATTTCTGATTTGAGGAAGTCAGGAAAAAGAGACATTTCTCTTGGTGTTATGTCTGAAAATGCGGCTGAAATGAGTTATGAGGCCTCAAACATTTTCATAAGCACCTAACAAGGGAACCCCAAGACCATGCAAATGCTTTTTTGGCTGAAACTTTCAGGATAGGTTAAGAATGGTCTGAAAAGACGTTCCTGAGATTTTTGAAATCCGCCCGACACTTTCAGCCGAGTTATGAGCTCTCAAAGTATGGCTCAGATTTAACACAGGAAACCCCATTTCCTCGCTCGGAGAAAGTTCCCAAAATATCACTTCCCTCCCTTTGCCACGTTTTCGTCTGGCCGGGTGGCCGAGGGGATGTGCGCTGTAATGGTAGTCAAAGTGTTGGGGGTTCGTTTCCCGTTTTGGTTTGAATTTTTTGTTTTTCTTGATAACACTTTTACCACCGTTTGCGACATTTTTTTGACTTCTTTTCTTTGTTTTCTAGTTCAGAATATCACAAAAATTCATAGTTCGAAGTTTCAAAAAATTTCATTTTTTCCACCAAAAACTCAAATTTGGCTATCTATCTGGCCGCAAGATAAAGATTTTATGGAAAAATGAAATTTTTTGAAACTTCGAACTATGAATTTTTGTGATATTCTGAACTAGAAAACAAAGAAAAGAAGTCAAAAAAATGTCGCAAACGGTGGTAAAAGTGTTATCAAGAAAAACAAAAAATTCAAACCAAAACGGGAAACGAACCCCCAACACTTTGACTACCATTACAGCGCACATCCCCTCGGCCACCCGGCCAGACGAAAACGTGGCAAAGGGAGATTGGAACCGCCAACGGTAGCACACAAGTTGAGGCGTCGCTCACTTGTCAGAGTGATGGAACATATTCTAGTGGTAGTTTGACAGATATTGTCGACGTAGGTTGCGACTGGATAAACTGCAAATAATGTGATTGTTGATTGATGTTATGTTATGGTGATTCAAAGTGCAGATCAACTGTATATATAAACTGGCTGAATAAAAAATAATTCGTTACCTTTTCCCATTTCTTTGTTCTCTCTCGCAGACCTGAATCTGTTTTTCCCCTGTTGGTCAATAGTCTAGACCTCTAATTATCACATTTTGAACCTCTATATTTTTTTAGATTGTTGGATTAACACTTTCCCGATATGAATGTTCGAAAAACTATATTATATCAAAACTTTACAAATTTTAATTGAAAATTTTGATAACTTTGGGTATCTCACTGAAAATCGTTCCCAACAGACACAGCTTTAGGTTTTTTCCCGAAAATTTTCCGGGAAACCCTTTGTGAACCGAATCATACCAAGAACCTCACACGTTTCGGTTCCCACGGTTCAATTTCTCAAAAACAAAGCAGAAGACAGAACGTGTACTTAATAAAATTTGGCTCTCAAAAAAAAATCATTCCATTCCTCAAAATGACCCCCTTCAGCCACTCCGACAACACCTATGACTATTTCCCAGTATACGATGAAAACTTTACGCTGCCCGATTATTTTCCCGATGATGAGGAGATGTTTCGATGGTTTTATTTAATAGAGCGCATTGCTCAAGTTCTGGAACAGATCAACAATATTCCATTGATGGTTTGTTTGGTGATAAATCTTGCCCATTTTTTGGTAATACTCCAGAAAAAAATGCGCACGTCTTCTATAAATATTCTGACTATTGGAATCTCTTTCTGTGATATTATAGTTATTGGGAGCACTGTAATCACTATAATCTATTACAAGTTGTCTGCTGATATGTGGTACGTCAACAATCGTTGAATACAAATATTCTTAAATTTCAGCTGGCCCCAATTCACCTATCTCAGCCGTGTTATTTTGATCATAGCAGAGTTTTCAAAAGATGTCTTGCTCCGTCTCTCTCCATGGCTTGGTTTGGCAATGGCATTTATCCGAGCCACTGTTCTATTATTCCCTTGGAGCAGACGGATAAAAACTCTGTCTGAAATACGTCTGGCTATCCCCATTATTCTAGTTTTCTTGACTGTAAGCTTTTTTATAAGTGCGTTGTTCCTCTCCAGGTACTCAATTTTTCACTCCGGTACCTGGGAGCCTTCTGAGATCTGCGGCTACCCTGCAGGCTATACCCAACCGATGTACACTATAGAAGTTGGGCGGAAAGTTATATTATCTTATAAATTAGCCACTGACATTTATGTAGCAGTGAATGGAGCTGCCAGTGTCATCCCAGCAGTCACATACCCCTTGATAGCCGCAGTTCTCGTGGTGCAGTTGGTGAAAATGAAAAAGGGGCGGAGCAAACTTTTTAGCACTCGCGATGTATCAGAAAAGGATCACACCACAACACTTGTCATTTTAATGACAATCACATTTTTTATTTCTCAACTTCCCATTGGTCTATTCATGTGGCTCCGATTAATCTACCCATTTCATTATGTACTTCATGTGGCGTTGGATCATGGAACCAAGTTTACATCCATCCTTTTCACTATCAATGCCACCTGCCATTGTTTTATATTTGCAACGTTGAGCAGTCAGTATCGGGAAGTTGTCAGAGAAGTGTTCTGTTGCAGAAAGAGAGATAATGTCAGTGGAGCGTAGTTGTGACATGTGCACTTAGAATTGCATTTTCAGATCCGTCGAGCGCTAACATTGACAAGGACGTGTGCAGTGGCGGGATAGTCTTATGACATTCATAAATAAATTTTTGTCTACATTCACGTGTTTTCTTTTTTTTCTCACAGTCAGAATAACAATTATTACGGTCATGGAATTGAATTATTGTGAAAAATCCTGATCTATCCCAGAGTTGCATGAAAGTGAAAATGCCTCAACCGGAATGTAGTACTCGACTGATCTGAAAATACATTTCTAAGTTTGTACGCTCCACTGACATTTTTCCTATTCCTGCAACAAAACACTTCTCTGACAACTCTCCGGAAATCTTCATCAGCAAGTACCGCTTCAGGTTTTCGTTTCACAATTTGATGGTCCGTTGAGAGAGGGGTTCTGAAAAAGTTGAGTTTCTAAAACTTTCATGACTGCTTACCCGAAAATTACCTAGAAATTTACCAAATCGTCCCGGGAACCTCACACCGAATGTGCCGGTTCCCATGGTTCAATTTTTCAAGAACAAACAAAAGACAAAAGAGTACGTTCCCCAAAATTTTGCTCTAAGAAATCATTTCATTTCTCAAAAATGATCCGCTCCGACAACACCTACGACTATCAGTCAGAATACGAAAACTTTACGGTGCCCGATTATTTCGAAGATGATAACAAGATGTCTCAATGGATTTCTGTAATAGAGAGCATCGGTGAAGTTCTGGGAGAGATCAACAATATTCTTTCGATTATTTGTTTGGTGATAAATGTCGCCCATTTTCTGGTAATGATTCAGAAAAAAATGCGGACGTCTTCTATAAACATTCTGACTATTGGAATCTCTGCTTGTGATATTGTAATTATAGGGAACACAGTAGGCACTGTGATCTATAACATGCTATCTTCTGATATTTGGTACGTCAATAATGGTTGAATCCAGTTATTTTTAAATTTCAGCTGGCCCCCATCCACCTATCTCAGCCGCCTTATCAAAATCATAGCTATGTTTTTAGAAGATTTTTTGTCCCGTCTCTCCCCATGGCTTGGTTTGGCTATGGCATTTATCCGAGCCCTGGTTCTATTATTCCCTTGGAGTAGACGGATAAAAACTCTGTCTGAAATACGTCTGGCTATCTCAATATTTCTTGTTCTCTTTACTATAAGCTTCTTTATAAGTGCGCTGGTTATCTCGAGGTACTCAATTTTTCGCTACGATACCTGGGTGCCTGTTGAGATCTGCGGTTACCCGCCAGGCTATACCCAACCGATGTACACTATACAAGTCGGGCGGAAAATCATATTATCCTATAAATCAGCGATGGAAATTTATGCAGCAGTGAATGGAGCTGCTAGTATCATCCCAGCAGTCACATACCCTTTGATAGCCGTGGTTCTGGTGGTGAAGTTGCTGAAAATGAAAAAGGGGAGGAGCAAACTTTTCAGCACTCGCGATGTATCAGAAAAGGATCACACCACAACACTTGTCATTTTAATGACAATCACATTTTTTATTTCTCAACTTCCTGTTGGTATATTTATGTGGTTACGATTAATATATCCACTTCATTATGTACTTTATTTGGCGTTGGATCATGGAACCAAGTTTACATCCATCCTTTTCACTATCAATGCCACCTGTCACTGTTTTATATTTGCCACGTTGAGCAGTCAGTATCGGGAAGTTGTCGGAGAAGTGTTCTGTTGTAGGAAGAACAAAAATGTCAGTGGAGCGCAGTTGCGGCATTTAATTAATTGACTTTCAGATCCGTCGAGTACTAACATTGACAAGGACGTGTCAGAATATATAAATAAATATCCAGTCTTTGTTCACGTTTTTTTCTTTCTTCTCACAGTCAGCAAAACAATTAATAATAGTACGGTCATGGGAATAAACCCGATCTTTTTAAGCATATGGACGTCAATTTCGATATTTTTCAAAATATTTTTTTCAGATGGAATCTCAATTACCTACATGAGAAACAAATGTGATTTTCATGATTTTCAAAAAATTCCTGTAATTTTGAGCCCCATATTGACTATATTCCGACAACTTCGAAAGCCGGTCCGTTTTTTAGACACCCGGGGGTCTAAAATTGAACTTTTCCGTTTTCAATAAAAAAAGGTCAAAAAATTGCAAATTCGATGGAATATACAAATTTATTGTTTATTTGTGTTTCAGATTTCACATTCTCTCGAAAAATCCAAAATTGCAACCTTGGTTTTTTCAGAGCCCAAATTAATTTTCGACTGGGAATTTTTTTTTTTAGTTGTTTCTCCATTTTTCTTAATAAAAATCAATTCCAGTTGGTCAAATTGTTTTATTCTCCTGGAATGTCAGACCCCGAATACTACGAAGTCGCCTATGACTATTCCCCCAACTTTCCTGAAAACTTCACAATCCCCCCACTATTTTGAAAGCATAGAGGAAGAGAATAAATGGTTGAATTTAATTTCAAACGTTGCATTTCATTTGGAAAAAGCGAATGTAATATTATCAGCCAAAACGGGATGAGAACCTCTTCCATAAATATTCTGACGATTGGAATCTCCGTTTGTGATATTACGGTGATCGGGTATACTGTAGGCAGCTTTGTTTATGAACTTTTTTATTGGGATAAGTGGTAAGTCTCTCCGTCGCGTAACTCGATTCAAATTAAGTCCCATAAGCTGAAAAATGTACCAAAATGTAGATCTCGGCGAGATCTATGTCTGTGACCAACTACGGACGCAAGAATCTATCGGAAACGCCAAGGAAGCTGCTGAAGCGACGCTAGTTGCTGAAGCGACGCTAGTGATGGGACATATTCTAGTGTTTTCGTGGACGGCATCACCGAGATATTTTGCACCACGACGAATTGTGTTAGACGTGAGTACCCGGTTTTTGGTTTTTGGTTAAATAAGCTATAACATTTCCAGCCTGCGCAACTTGTAATAACATTGCTGAAATTGTGGCTACCCCACCAGCGGCCGACGCGATTATGGAGGCCCGGTAATGATTATTTCCAGGCTCTCTTCCCTAACCTAAAAATGTTATATTTACGGATTTAAGACGGATGTAAGAAGGCTATTGTCACGTGTAGAAGAACGAATGGCAGGAACTGCGCGGGTCTCTATATAGTTGCAACAGGTGCTTCGGGCAACTTTGATATTACACCGCCAACGATAGCCCACAAGTGGAGGCGACTCTCACTTGTCAGAGTGATGGGACATATTCTAGTGGTAGCTTGACAGGAATCACCAATGTAGATTGCGATTGGATAAACTGTCGATAATGTGATTGGTTATGCTATAATGGTGCAAAGTGCAAACTGTTTATATGTATGAAATTATTATCTTTTCTTATTTCTCTGTTCTCTCTCACTGACCTAAACCTGTTTCCTCCATGGTGCCCTTTAGTCTAGACCTCTCTATTTGTTACATTTTGAATCTCTATAGTTTTTTAGTGTTGCATTGACGTTCTACCGATATCTTCCTAACTTTCCCGGAAACAATTAACGAATTGTCCCGGGAACCTCCCACGTACCGGTTCCCACGGTTCAATTTTTCAAGAACAGGACAGTAAACAAAGCAAGTACTTCCCTCACTTAAAAATAAAATTCTTCACCTAAAAAAATCATTCCATTCCTCAAAAATGGCGCCCTACAAAACCTCCGACAACACCTATGACTATTTCCAAGAATACGATGACAACTTCACGCTACCCGATTATTTCGCCGATGAAAACGAGATGTTTCAATGGATTTTTTTAATCGATAGCGTCGCTTTAATTCTAGAAGATATCAACGCGATTCTAACAATGATTTGTTTGGTGATAAATCTCGCCCATTTCCTGGTAATGATTCAGAAAAAAATGCGCACGTCTTCCATTAATATTCTGACAATTGGAATATCTTTTTGTGATATAGTGGTTATTGGGAGCACAGTAAGCACTGTAATCTATAATTTGCTGTCTGCTGATCAGTGGTACGTCAACAATGATAGAATCAAACAATTTTTGAATTCCAGCTGGCCCCAATTCACCTATCTCAGTCGCGTTTTTATAATCATCGCCGAGTTTTCAAAAGATTTTTTGTTCCGTGGCTCCCCTTGGCTTGGTTTAGCGATGGCCTTTATCCGAGCCGCTGTTCTATTATTCCCGTGGAGTAGACGGATACAAATGCTGTCTGAAAAACGTGTAGCTATTCCCATAATTCTATTTTTCTTCACTATAAGCTTCTTTATAAGTGCGTTATTGCTCTCCAGGTACTCCATTTTTAGCTACGGTACCTGGCAGCCTCCCGACACCTGCGGGTACCCTCCAGGCTATACCCAACCGATGTACACTATAGAAGTCGGGCGGAAAGTTATATTTTCGTATAAAGTAGCCACAGATATTTATGCAGCAGTGAATGGAGCTGCTAGTATCATCCCAGCAGTCACATACCCTTTGATAGCCGCGGTTCTCGTGGTGCAGTTGCTGAAAATGAAAAAGGGGCGGAGCAAACTTTTTAGCACTCGCACATCGGATGTATCAGAAAAGGATCACACCACAACACTTGTCATTTTAATGACAATCACATTTTTTGTGTCTCAATTTCCTATTGGTCTATTTATGTGGCTCCGGTTGATATTCCCATTTCATTATGTACTTCATATGGCGTTGAATCAGGGAACCAAGTTTACATCCATCCTTTTCACCATCAATGCCACCTGTCACTGTTTTATATTTGCCACGTTGAGCAGTCAGTATCGGGAAGTTGTCAGAGAAGTGTTCTGTTGCAGGAAGAGGAAAAATGTCAGTAGAGCGTATTTGCGACCATTAATTAATTGAGTTTTCAGATCCGTCGAGTACTAACATTGACCAGGACGTGTCAGAATATATAAATAAATATCCAGTCTTTGTTCACGTGTTTTCTTTTTTTTCTCACAGTCAGCATAACAATTAATAATAGTATGGCCATGGGAAGAAACCGGATCTTTTTAAGCATATGGACGTCCATTTCGATATTTTTTTTCAAATTTATATTTCAGATGAGTTCAAATCTCGAATCTCAATTGCCTACATCAGAAATAAATATGATATTCGTAATCTCCACAAAATTCCTGAAATTTTAAGCCCCATGTTGACTATATTCTGACAACTTCGAGAATCAGTCCGTTTTTTAGACACCCAGGGTGTCTAAAACTGAACTTTTCCGTTTTCAATGGAAAAAAGGGTTAAAATGTTGCAAATTCAATGGAAAATACATATTTATTGCTTGTTTGTGTCTCAGACTTCACACTTTCTCAAAAAATCCAAAATTGTAAATTTGGTTTCTAACATTTATGTCCATTTTTGCTTCCAGTGAGACCAATGGCCGAAACGATGAACAGGAATTTATACAGATCGAAGAACTAAATTAATTAGTTTTGTTCTCCTTCTGACTTCCCACAACACTTCTTGTCGACACCGCCAGCACAGGTTTTACCTGAAACAAAACTTCTCACAGACAACGCAAACACGCTCCACCGCACCTTTCTGCAACAGTACACCTCTCTAGCCATCTCCCGATATTGTACGCTCAACGTGGCAAATATTATACAGTGACACGTGGCATTGATAGTGAACAAGATAGAAGTTATCTCTTTGCCATGACTCAACAGCGATGAGATTACTGTATGATACGGAAAAACGAGTTGGAGCCACATGGATAAACCGAATGGGAGCTGGGAGATAAAGAAGGTGATGGTCATAAGGATAACGAGTTGTGTGGTGTAATCCTTTTCTTCTTTTCGTCTACTCAACAATTTATTTCGATTCTTCCCAATCTTCCATAGTTGCACCAACAAAACTATTGCTATCAACGGGTACAGTACCGCTGGGATCACACTCGCAGCTCCATTCACTACGCCATACAACTTTTTGGATGTAGAATCCGAGAATATCACTTTCCGCCCAACCAACACTATATACTTAGTTTGGTTGTAGTTCGGAGGGTAGCCGCACCTGAAATAAAGACATCTGGAAATTAGGACTGACAGACGTATATACCGTACCCTTGTGGTGCAATCCATAGCCCATCCTTGAATATTGAAAAACGCGCCATTAGGAACAAAGTTATAAGAAAACTCAAAAATGATAAAAATGACAGTGTAACGATGCCAGTGGGCTTTTCGGAAAGCTTGCTGATCTTAATGTTCCAAGGGAATAGGATTACTGTAGCGCGGATAACAGCCATGGTGAGACCGAGCCACGGGGAGAGGCGGAGCAGGAAATTGATGAAAAACTCAAAGACCAGAAGGACCCACCGGCTGAGATAGGTGGATTTGGGCCAGCTGGAATAACATTTTCAATCAATTTCATTAATAAAGTCTTAGTTAATAACATTTATAAAGCCTAAGCCTAAATATCTGACTTACCACTTATCCCAATAAAAAAGTTCATAAATATAGCTGCCTACAGTATACCCGATCACCGTAATATCACAAACAGAAATTCCAATCGTCAGAATATTTATAGAAGAGGTTCTCATTCCCTTCTGTATCATGACCACGAAATGTAGCAAGTTGAACATTAGACCAATAGCTGATAATATTACATTCGCTTTTTCCAAATAAGATGCAACATTCGAAATTAAATTCAACCATTTATTTTCTTCTTCTATACTTTCAAAATAGTGGGGGATCGTGAAGTTTTCAGGAAAGTTAGGGGAATAGTCATAGGCGACTTCGTAGTATTCCGGGTCTGACATCCTAGGAGAATGAAAAATTCGACCAACTGGAATTCAAACACATAAAAAACATGGAAAAAACAAAAATTTAATTAATTTTTTCCCAGTCAACAACTAATTTGGGCTCTGGGAAAAGCTTATCCACGTGGCGATATGACAATGCAAACACGCTCCACCGCACTTTTCTGCAATAGTACGTTAACCGATACTGTATGCTCAACGTATCGAAATAGTCATCATGATGATTTTCGGGGCTATTCGAAAACTTCAAATTGTCAGTTTCTAAAATCTCAGTCTCTTAAACCAGAACCAAGGTTTATATTTGTGATCTCCGCAAAATTCCTGAAATTTTGAGCCTCATATTGACTATATTCTGACAATTTCGAAATTTGGTACCTGGGGTGTCTAGAAAATGGACCAGTTCTCAATATTGTCAGAATATAGTGGGGCTCAAAATTTCGGAAATTTCATTTAAAATTTGAATTTTACATTTGTTCGGTGCCTAGACCCTCGAAATTCAAGTTTTTAAATAATAAAAAAACATTTAAAAAATCAAATCTTGGAATTAGTGCTAAAAATTCTACTCCTCGCAGTTCCGTCCGCCGACACACCCAGCACATTTTTCACAGTTTTCCGATACTGGGAAGAAATTGAAAAGCATATAAAAAAGTGAATAGCTGTCACAGATACATATATCATGTTGAGTATTTTCGAGATGCTTTCTGGGATTATTCTGAAAATGAAAATTATGAAACAATTTTAATCATGAAAACCTACGCATCCTCGTATCCTTTCCTTGTCGCGGTGACCAGATTGCATATTCCAATGGGTAATTCTATGACTATAAAAGTGATGGTCATGTAAACAACTAGACGGTTAGTTCTGTCGGAATGTTTATTTTTTGACAGTCTCAGTTTCTTAGTTTTCCTGAGTTCCAGTATCAAAATTATTGCAGATATGGGGAACAGGATAGATGGGATGATCTGAAACGGTTAGCATTGGCATTTTTACAAATTTGGTTTGTACCTTCCCAAAAATAGCTGTCAATACCAAGTGCACTTTTCTCGCCGGCTCTTCTAGCATAGAGCCAGTAGATGTGATTTCAGAAATCGAGTAACAATCTAAACGAGGATCCAATAAATTTCTGCACTTTTCCAAGGGGATTTCCACAGTATGCACAATTTGGTAGCGGAAGACATAGCAGATTGACAACAAAGAGCTGAGAAGGACAATCACAAAAATAGCGGTTCGCCCGGTTTTTGATTCGTTGATGAAGTTGAACCTGAGATTTTGATTTTTTTAAATTCTGAATGATTTTTTTCCAGATACCGATTCTTAGTGGCAGTTTTCAAGGAGATCGTTCTTATGACCGCTAGAGTCAGGCCTAACCAGACGGAACATCTTCTGAAGTCATCTCGAATTGCGTAGAATATCCAGTCGACCACCACTTGGACATAAGAAGAAGGGAGTTTGCTGGAAAAAGTTATTTATAATTATTAATGGTTCAGGCCAAAAACCAAGACTTAACAATAAAAATTCCGAAATTCGTTTTTTTGGGGTCTAGGCGCAAGACAATTTCGAAATTCGAAATCTATATAAAATTTGCAAAATTTTGAGCCCCATATCGACTATATTCTGACATTTTTGAATACTGGTCGATTTTCTAGACACCAGACGTACCAAATATCGAAATTGATGGAATATAGTCAATATGAAGTTCAAAATGTTGGAAACTTTTTATAGATTGGAAATTTCACAATTCTTTGTGAAGATTTTCAAATTTGGCAAAAATCGTGAGAAAAGCCCGAACCATATAATTATTAGACACGAAAACATATGACGCAGTGCTTTGAGGTTCTCAGGAATTTAGATTTTTGATTTCTAGTGAGATCTTTCTCAAGAAAAAAAAAGAAAAAAAAACTAATTTAATTAACAGCAAGATATGAGATAAGAATGGAAGACTAAAAAAAAAAAAAAAAGAAAATATATGGGGGTACAGTAGCTATGAGGTTTTCGAAACCGGGTTTTATAAGGGTACTGTAGCTATCAAGAATGCAGAAATTCAAAATCACCAAAAATTTTTCAGTTTTTGACATTTTCCACCGATTTTTAGCTCAAAAAATCCGGAATTTCTAGTAATATTTTCTAGACTCACCACTCCCTCGGCTCCAACCAATTATTCACCGCAATTTTGATATAAATCACCGGTGACAGAATATCCACAACACCCATTCCCAATAGAATACAATTGACAGCACTGGAAGAGACTGTCTTCCTCGATAATATGAATACATGGAACACATTTATGACCATCGAGAGTACGGTGGGGATGTAGTTCCAGGACTCGGCGGAGGATACCAGGGATCTGAAATTATGTCAATTTGAAAATTCAAAAATTCAAGAATTTTTTGTTTCACCTGAGAGCCGACTCGAGTTCCGTGTTGGTGCTCATCAAATATGTTAAGAATGACAAGAATTGTTTTTTCTTTTATTTTGTTAACTCAACAAAAAACACACAAAAAAACACACAAAACACACAAAGAATATGAGAAAATGAGGTGGACGTGACAAAAATATAATGAATATTTTCATGATTTTCTTGAAAATATATTCAGAAATTATATAGTCTAGCTCAGGTAATTTACTAGAAATGTGTAATTCCTTTCTCATGAGGACTAGTGTACTTTCAGCTTTTGATCTATCTCTTTCAAGATTTTGAAGAGAAACTGAACATCCGACTACTAGGGACCCCCAGCACATTTCTGACAGTTTTCCGATACTGAGAAGACATCGCAAAACATATGAAACAGCGCGTAGCTGTCATGGAGACATAGACGATATTGAGTAGTTTGGAGATGCTTTCTGGGATTATTCTGGACAGGAAAACTGGGATTTTTTTATCAGAGAGATGACTTACGCATCCTCATATGTGGCGCGTGTTGCTGTAATCAGCTTGCATACCCCTATGGGTAATTCTATGATGATAAAGGTGATGGTCATGTAGACAACTAGACGGTTAGTTGTGTCCTGTTGTCTGAAATTCAGTTTAAAGCATACTTGCAAACCGGGCCGAAACGGGCCGACACGGGCCAGCGCGTAACTTGCTTCAAACTCAACATTATAAGCTGAAAAATATACCAAAATGTAGATCTCGGCGAGTTCTATGTTCGTGACCTACTACCGGCCGGATGGCTATTCGTTGTTGTGCCGCGGGCCAAAAAACGGGAAAATGGCCAAAAAAACCATTCTTGCCCGGCCCGTACTAAGTCACGAGCATAGAACTCGTCGAGATCTACATTTTGGTATATTTTTCAGCTCATAATGTTGAGTTTGAAGCGAGTTACGCGCCGGTCCGTGTCGGCCCGTTTCGGCCCGGTTTGCAAGTATGGTTTAAAGGTGCATGCCGTAATCCTGACCCACCTGCTCATCCTCCTCACTTTTTTCTTCTTCCTCAACTCAAGTATCAATAGAATCGCAAATATCGGGAAAAGTATCGACGGAATGATCTGAACTTTTTTACCTACAAAATTTCAGCCTACAGTACCCCCTACCTTCTCAAAAACCGCCGTCAAAACCAAATGAACCAGACGGCCCGCGGAGGATCCAGTGATCTCTACTATTTTGTGAGGATGGCGAAGATAACTGTCAAGTGGCAGGAGGTCTGGGCATCTAAGATATTTAACAACGGTTTTTTTTTTAAATAACATTTCATTTTTACCCTTTCTCCGGCACCCATGGCACCAGAACATGCACCAATTGATAGCGGAAGACATAGCAAATTGTGAAAATTGAACTGATTATTACGATATTTATAATTGAAACCAAACCGGTTCTGGACTCATTTATAAAGTGGAATCTGAAACTTTTCTTGTATTTTCTCAATAAAATCCCTTACTGTTTCTTAGTGGCAGTTTTCAAGGAAATCGTTCTTATGAGCGCTAGAGTCAAGCCTAACCAGACGGAACATCTTCTAAAGTCATCTCGAATCGCGTAGAATATCCAGTCGACCACCACTTGGACATAAGAAGATGGAAGTTTGCTGGAAAAAGTTTAATCATGATGATTCATGCTTATTAATCAGGCGTGGGAAAGCCAAACCTGAGAAAACCAACAAAAAACTAATCAGACACTACAACATATGACGCAGCGTGTTGTTCATGTCTGTGATTCTTTGGAATTTAGATTCTAGAAATACAGATTACAAAGAAATGCAAAAAGCGGTACAATAGCATAAGTTTTTTAGTTTCTGTGTTATGAACCGGGGCTTATAAGGGTACGGTAGCTATAAGGAATGCAAAAATCGAAAATCACCATAAATGTCTTAGTTCCTGCCGTTTTTCACCAGTTTTTAACTAAAAAAAACGGAATTTCTGGTAATAATCTCTAGACTCACCACTCCCTTGGCTCCAGCCAATTATTCACCGCAATTTTGATATAAATCACCGGTGAGAGAATATCCACAACAGCCATTCCCAGTAGAATACAATTGACAGCACTGGAAGAGACTGTCTTCCTGGATAATATGAATGCATGAAACACATTTATGACCATTGAGAGTACGGTGGGAATGTAGTTCCACGACTCGGCTGAGGATACCAGGGATCTGTAAAAGTGGAAACATTGAAACAAAAAAAATCGAAAAATGAGAAAACTAACTTGAAAAACGCCTCCAGACTTGCAGATTGTTGAGTCATTTCGGGAAAAATGAAAAAAATGAGAAAAAAATTCGTATGTGTAAGCGAACTGGGCTTAATTAGATGTTGTTTTGAAGGGATTTTTTGTGTTGAGGGATTTGAAAAATACGATTTATTGAAGTGCGATTTAAAAAAATTTTGTAAATCAAATTAGCGAAATATGTCCATGGATTACTCTATACGCAAACGACCTCCACCCTGGTATGCTGCATGCGGTAGCTGGGGTACTGTAGCGTTGGTGACAGCAATTATTGTAAGTGCAGGAGTGGCATGTACCGCAGACAGTGTTTCCGACTGGAGACAGTGTTTCCGACTGGTTCTCCACTACCACTGCACCGGCCATCGAACTCACAACGGATACCTGCGGAGACCAGGTGACAGAAATAGATGGTTAGGAAGATAGTAATGAAAATGTTCATTGGGAGACCGTGTTGTATTTGGTCAAAAATGTAGCTCTTTTATAGCAGGCAAGAATCAAAATATATAGAAAAATAAGATCTGAATAAACAAAAATAACTGGGTGGTCAAGTCAAAATAAGTAAATAATAGCCAAAATTATTATTATTATTATTATTATCAAGCAGTCCCCATCGAGTTCCCAATAGAACTCCCCGGATGCACAGTAGCCTTCTTCATTCCCAAAATCTTGCGTACAGTATCCCGATACTGTGACGACATTCTGTAGCAGATGAAACAGTGAGTGGCAGTCATTGGCACGTAGATCATGTTGAATAGTTTGGTGATGCTTTCGGGGATTACTCTGGAATAGGAAATTGACGGAATTTCGAGGGAGATTCGGTGTGAACTCACGCATCCTCATAGCTGTCTTTGGTAGCTGTGAGAAGTTTGCAGATACCAATTGGGAATTCGATGATGATGAAGGTTAGGGTCATGTGGATAACCAGTTTGTTCATTTTCTCAGTGCCTCTGGAATTTCAGGTTCTTTGATATCTGGCTCGTTAAATAATGAGGTTTTGGGATATCTGGATACAAAAATTCTGAGATTTCTAGATGCCGGGATTCTCAGATCCTTAGAATCTTAGCTCCCTAGATCCTTAGATTTCTAGATACCTAGATTCAGGATTTTGAGATTTTGAGATTCTAAGATCCTAAGATCTTTAAATTCCTGGATCCAGAGATTTTGAGTCTCCTGAATCCTAAGATTCCAAGATTTTAAAACTCTTAGAGCCTTTGATCCCTGAATTTTCAAATCCCTATGTTTTTGAACCCTGAGATCTTGAGATCTTGAGATTCTGAGTTCCTTAGACCCCTGGATTCTCAGTGTCTTGAATCCCAAGATTCTGAATTCATTAGTTCAAAATTCTGTGATCCTTAATAAATAAAATCTTGAAATTTCTGTATCCTTAAATCCCTGGATTCGTCGAACCTTAGATTCTAAGTTCTCCAAATTCTGCGATATTTAGATCCTGAAATCTTGAGATCCTTGAATCTTCAGATTTCTAGGTCATGAAATTTCTGGATCGTCTTTTTCCTGAATCCCCAGATTCTACCATATTTAGATCCTTAAATCCCTGGATCCCTGGATCCCAAGAATCTGATATCCTCACCTCACACTAGTCGACGCCTTCCTGACATCTTCCACCAGCTTCCTCGCCTTCCCCAACTCACAGATCAATACTACCCCAATAACCGGAAATAAGAAAGATGGCATAATCTGAAACTCCTGATTACAGTACTCCACCTACTCTAATCACCACCACCTTCTCCAAAACCGCAGTGAGCAACAAGTGAAGTTGTCTAGCTCTGCCGGGAGCCTTCGCGTTCCCCTCGATCTCATCGACAAAATATTGGATATCCCGGGTGTTATGGCAGCCCGGGATAAAAATCCAATCCGGATCAGGTACCACTTGATAGCGGAATACGTAGAATATCGAAATCCCACAACTGACGAGAACCGTGATAACCATTGTCTTAAGACCGAAGGGGGACTCCGTGATAAAGTTGAATCTGGAAAATAAAATTGGTACTGTAGCTGGGGTACTGTAGTGGTGTACTGTTTCCTCAAGGCAAGTTTCAGAGAGAACATTCGAATTGCCGCGAGCTCTAGGCCAAACCATGTGGAACACCGGCGGCAGTTATCTCGGATCGCTAATAAAATCCAGTTGAAGATAGTTTCAAAGTAACCGCGTGGTGGGATACTGTATTTATCAAAAATATTTTTCAATTAACTAATTAATCAATTAATTACCAAGGCCCCGGAAAAATCAAATCCTTCACGCCAATCTTCACATAATACACCGGAGATAGTATATCCACCACGGCGATGCCAATCAATAATGATGTGACCGCTGATGACGTCATCATCCGACGGGACAGTACGAAAATGTGGAATAGGTTGAGAAGGATGGCGAGGATACTGAAGATATACATGATATCCTCGAATTTTGTGGTCCAGGTACTTAATTGGGAGATAATTGAGGTAATTAAACAAACTGAAAAAAAAACTTACTCAAAAATTGCGTCGAGACCTTGGTAGGAGGTCATTGTGGGACCTGGAAAAGAAAAAGTTAGGCCATGAGGTGGATTTCTAGGCCATCGAATTGGAAAAAGCACGAATTTGGGTATTTTTAGACGAAAATTGTCATTTTCAACAGTTTTCAAGGGAAAAATTGCAGAAAAATCGAATTTTTCGATCAAAAATCAGCATTTTTTGGCGAAAAATTGGGATTTTCGATAATTTACAGGTCATTTTTTGCTGAAAAATCTCATTTTTCTATCAAAAATTTGGGTTTTTTTGACAATTTTCAAGACATTTTTTTCTAAAATTCGCATTTTTTGACTGAAAATCAGCATTTTTGGGCGAAAAATTGTGAATTTTTGGCAAATTTCAGATGAAAAATCGCATTTTTCAATAAAAGATTAACATTTTTAGCCGAAAAATTGTGATATTTGACAGTTTTCAGATATAAAATTGCACTTTACGACAAGAAATCAGCATTTCTAGCCGAAAAATTAAAATTTTTTACAGTTTTCAGGTCATTTTTTGCTAAAGAATCGCATTTTTCGACTAAAAATCAACATTTTCAGGTGAAAAATTGTGATTTTTGACAATTTTCAGATAAAAAATTGCTGAAAAATCGCATTTTCCGACTAAAAGTCAACAGTTTTTGCCAAAAAATTCAAATTTTTAACAATTTTCAGGTGATAAATCGCTTAAATTGAAACATTTTGGAATTGAAATTAATTCAAGCAGCCTGACTAGAATTTATGGTCGTAAAATTTGTACGAATTCATCTTTTCCAAGAATTCAGATTTTTCAAAAAATTTATTAGTTCAAAGAATATGTACCGCAAATAATTTATTACCATATTGTCAAAAAATCAAAAAATTAAATTCATAAATAAATTTTTATTATCTCGGCACCGACGAAAGTTTCCCTTGACTCGTTGACAGCGTATTTTTATGACAAATTTTCCCGTCGAGACCCAATAATTTACGGGCGGCCTTTCGGTACTGCGAAGACATGGACAAGCAAATAAAGCAGTGCATAAGGGTCATTGGGACGTAGAGGTAGTGGAAGATTTGATTGGAGTCGTGGGGGATTGTTCTGGAATTTTTTGATCTAAAAAAAACATTCGGAGAAAAAAACTTACGACTCAGTTTGCATTGAATTAAATATTTTCCCAATACCAATTGGAAACTCAATAACTAAAAATGTCACAGTCATATATACAACCATTTTGCTGATTTTGTCAGTCTTCACTGTCTTGGAATTCTTCTTGTCAGGCTTCCGCAATTCGCATATCAGAATTGAAGCGAATATGGGGAAGAGGATCGAGGGGATGAGCTGAAACAGGTAGATAATTAAGCTTTAAATATTTTAAGTTAAAAATTAGAAAAAAATGGTTGAAAATGGTTGAAAATGAAGAAAGTTAGGGATTTTTGAAATTTTTCGAAAATCGAAAATTTGAAAATTTGGAAAATCTCGATCAGTTATTGTCTCACATCAATAAGACATATATTTTTAGAATCACAAGATCAAGAGCATTCAGAAAAGTATAATCATGCCTAGGTTTTGAAAAATTTTCATTTTCAGCCACTTTGGGGGTCAAAAATGGAGAAATACCAAAGTATGGCATGATTATACTTTTCTGAAAGCTGGAAACTTGCTGATTCCAAAAATAAAAGTTTCACAGGCGTTGGAACAAATTTGACCGAGAAACGACAGTTTTTCGAAAACTCACAAGACACAAAATATGACACTTCTCACTAAACTTTAGTCGGAACTTTCTGAACTTTTTATTTTCAGAATAATCACAATTTCAACTTTTAGAAAAGTTTAATCATGCCTAGGTTTTAAAAAAAAACTTGATTTTCAGACTTTTTCAGACTTTTTAATGGCGCATACAGTAGGACAAAAATGGATGCAGGATATGATTATTTTTTTCTGAAAGCTAGAGACTTGCTGATTTCAAAAATGTTAATTTCACAAATACTGGATCACCTACCTGCCCAAAAACTCCGGTCAACAAAATATGCACGGTCCTCGCCGATCCACCAATCACCACCGTCTTATTCTTCGCGAATTCCTGTATGGTGTACCTGGTAACCATCATCGCTTGCCCGCTGGCCAGCTGACAAGATTGCGCAGCATTCTCCACAATTTGATACCGTATCAGGTACGGTATGGCTATCGGCATGCTAAGGATTACGGTACATATGATAAGGATGACCCCGAATTTTGATTGGGTTAGCAGTGCGGAGTGTTTTACCACGGCAAGCTTAACGGAGACGGTCCTAGTGACTGCCAGGAGTAGACCAAGCCATGTGGAGCATCTACGAAAATTTTCAGATAATGAGCCAAGGATAAGGTCGAGTAACACATCATTGTAGCTAGGGATTTGGCTGGAATCACATTTTGAAAATTTTCAAAAAATTTCAAAAAAATACCAAAAATCCTGCCAAATATCCCATAAATTTTCCACACCCCTCTTCACATACACCATTGGAGATAATATATCAACTATAGCGATGCCGATGAGCAACGTATTCATAGATGATGACGTCACGCCACGTTGGAATAGGACAATGACGTGGCAGAAGTTTACTGTGATAGAAATCACCGCTAGATAGGGGATGATTTTGGCGAGGAGTTGCACTAGGAAGCTGCAAATTTGGCTGAAATTATTTTATGAAAAAAAACAACAAAAATTTAAACAACTCACGTCACTATAGATTCCAGAGACATGTCTTGGAGAAAAGAGGAATTCTGAAAAATTGGAAAAATTCTAAGGAAAACTTTATAACCGAGAAGTCAGAAGTTGATTAATTCCGGCGGCTTGATTTTATGACTACTGGGAAAATAAGGAAAAATAAGAAGAAAAAAAAAGAAAAAAACTTATGAGACATGAGAAAAAAGTCCTGAACTGGTGAATCATTGGGAATGTTGTATAAAAGTTTTGTTTTTTGAAATTTTGAATTTTTGATTCTTGACTTTAAACAAAGACAGAAGACGTCGTGGGAAAATGTGAGCTTCGGGTTATAATGAAGTCAGACAGAAAAGAAGTTCAAGTTATTTTTTTTTTGATGAATTGAAAATGTAGTCGGATTGAGGAAGCGGGGAAATAAATGTAAGTGAAAGTTACAAACGTCATAATTTCGCAAATACAGCTAACCAATTTGATAACCTAGGCCACCGAAACCTACGCTACTGATTTGGGAACCTAGGTCACCAATTTAAGAACCGCCATAATATATTAGGCCGACGCGTAACTTGCTTCAAATTGAGTTTTATGTATTGAAAAATGTACCAAAATGTAGATCTCGGCGAGTTCTATATCCGTGACCTATCACTGGCAGGATGGCTATTCGTTAATGTACCGAGGGTCAGAAAAATGACCAAAAAGCACAAAAATGAATAACAACCATTCCTAGTAAGCGGTACATGAACGACGCAAGGCATTTCTGGAAAAGTAGTAATGTGAAATACAGTGGTCAAGTTATAGTGACCAGGTTGTTTACACTGACAAACAGGAATTTTAGGAAATTTTGCGGATTTCTTAATTTTTGTGAACTTCTATATTAAGAGACACACAGACAGGTATCAAACTCGGAATCCTGGAAAACCGGAAACTCTTTTTCCTGTTTGTCAGTGTAACTAACTAAGATGGTAACTTAGAGATTAGTGTGTTTTTTTGCCACATTTTACCGTCCCGTGGTGCATTAAGACATAGCCATCCGACCGGTAGTAGGTCACAAATATAGAAATCGCCGAGATCTACATTTTGGTATAACTTCGAGCTCATAATATTAAGATTGAAACGAGTTATGGTCCGGTTAGGCCGTGAACACGAAAAGTTAGACCACTGATTTAAAAGCGTACCGTCCAAAACAATTAAACTGAAAACTTTGGTCGTCATTTTGGAAACGTCGGCCATCACTTTGAAACAGTAAGTTATCAACTCAAAAGCCTACATTGATTTCCTGGCTTTGCAACTGACGAGCTATATATTCCTAGGGACCGCGCGTACTAAAAACTATCAACTACAAAAGTTGCGCTCTTTTTCTAAACGCCCTAACAAAATTAGATGATGTTTCAAGTTTAAACAAAATCAATACAATGCTGACGTCTTGAAACCTTGAGATGTACTATGCACTCTTACATATATATACATATTCATGCATGAAAGTCAGAAACCTCAAGTTTCGATGAGCATGAAAAAACATGTTTTTAAAAACAAGAAGTCAGAAAGAAAACCCCTTGCTTTTATAAGCACTGAGGGATCCTTAGAAAATCTATTCCGTGTAAATTTTGAGCTCCTTTTTCTTATATCCTTATAACTCGAATGATCAGGCAGAATCCAATTATTTCCAGCAGTCTAGCAACCCCGAATTATGTGCGTGTACCCGGTCAATCCAATTTGTTTTTATTTATTCTATTTATTTAGTTCCATGTGTGTAGATTGAGTCAGACGCAAAAAAAGGAAAAAATAGCATCAGATTTATTTGAGGGTTTCAATAAAAAATGATTTCAACCCATTCCATACAAGTATTAATTTCAAAAGTTAAAATTGTCTGGTCTGGCAAATTTCTCTCCAACAGAATCTGGATCAAAATAAAGTCTAGTATGTTTCGTCGAGTTCGTTCTGACATACAAACCATGGTCGGCGATAAAGCTGTCCGGGTATGTATCAAGACAATTGTAATCCTCGACGACGCTAAAAACTGTGCATAAACAAATAGTTCGGTTCAAATAGCTCACCCTTGTTTACCATCATTCGTCATATTCATATATCGAATATGCAAATGGGAGTTGTGGGTGAACTGTTCAGCCATCACATTCTCTGGTTTCAAGAACTGGAACATTCCCATCGCGTCATCCTTATAACGATATTCGATTTGAGACGACATCATCTGGCGGTCCGTTCCCACAGCGAAAATAAACCAATTGGGGATTTCAGTTTGTGGCTGAAAACCAAGAATATGTTCACAAAAACTAACAGGACATCCTCACCGGTCCAATTGTTTCGCAGTCAAACTCGTACCTGGCTTTAACAGGATCGTATCCATTAGGTGTGCACAGTGTGTTTGAAAGAATCTGCAAATAAGGGTTCATTTCTTTAAATCGCCGGAAAATTTTGTGCTACTCACTTTGTCACTGACGCCACTGTTATCTTCGGTGGCGTTTGCACGTATAAGTCGCACATATCTAATACGAAGAACAGGCTTCTAGTGGTCTTGCATGTATTTTCCACATTTCGGATCGTTTTTATCGGTCACGTAAACATCAAGTGTGGTCTTTGGTGTCGACAACTTTGTGCAGAGAGAAATGAGCAAGAAGACGGCGAGGAGCATTTTATGGCCGCGCTGAAAACAGGGACATTTCGAAACCATTAAAACCACTTACCATTTTCATTGTAGCGAACACTCTTCCGCTCTAATCGCCTGAGTAGCTTTTTTTCGTCAATTTCGATCCGGAGTGAGCTCGGGAATGATGTGGAAGGGGGAGTTCAATGCCACATTGACATTTGCTCTGGTTAAGAAAAAAATTCCACGTATGTAGGGTAATAGGATATAAAAACAAGGTTTGTTCAGAAACAGTTTGGTAGGGCACGTGGGATATTCAAAATAATTTTTTGTGAATAATTTTTTTAGTTTTTCCACGTGTCACTTTTCTAGAAAGTATTCAAAACAAAACAAAGTGGGATATTCTGAATCTTGAATTCTGAATCTTGAATCTTGAGACATGAATCCTGAATCCTGAATCTCGAATCGTGAATCCTAAAACCGTAATCCTGAATCCTATTTGTAGATCTTTAAATTACTGGATTCTGGGACTCCTAAATTTTTGATCTTCGAGATATCTGAATTTTTGAGCCAACACTGGAATCCTGAATTCTGGCACATTGAATTACAAGTTCTGAATCCTGAATTCTGATTTTTCCAACTTATGAATCATCTCCACAACCCTCCAAACGTTTTCTACGTCACCAATCAATTCTCACTTCTGATATTCCTGGCACTGTGTCAAGATCCTCCTACATATTCTCAATAAAACCAAACTTCAGTACATTTTCGAAATTTCGGATGGTATAAAAAAGCTGAGATGTGGAGAAAACTTCATTTTCATACAGTTTTCTTCTTTTTTTGCTGGTTTTTTTCTATTTCCGCAGGAGAAATGACTCCAGAATCTGACGTCAAGGTGAAAAAGTTGCGAAAGGTGAGTTAGAACTTTTCTGGGTACTGTATCAGGTAACTGTAGCTACTATGACTACTGTAGCAAAACTAGTGACTGTAGTTTATAACTGGCAGGTTACTGTAGTCAAACCAGCCAAAACAGTAATCCGAGTACTGTAGCTAAGTCTAGTACTGTTGCTTACTGTCATATAATTACTGTAACTACTTCAGCTAGCTAACCAGTTACTGTAGCCAACCGAGCTATTTTCTGTGGTTACTACTACAGTATACCTATTCCAGCCACCTACCTCCGGACCACTCCTCCTAGAAAATCGTGACAACTCTATCTGCTACCTTAACTCTGCCCTAAACCTACTCTACGCAATCAAACAAATTCGTCACTACCTGGAAACAGGAGATTTGAAAAGTGATGTCATTTTGAAGGTACGACCATTTAATTTTTACTTTCTCATAACGATTTCCAGGAAATAAAATCAATTTTCAATGGTAAACGGTCGGCTCGAAAGCTAGTCAACCTACTGAACATGCGTCACGGAGCCCAAAGTTGTCATGAAGTCGTGAAAAAAATTGTGCAGCTTCTTCCCCCGGATATCCAGCGCTCTCTGAGTCTACAACACCAAAAAATGACCCGATGCGAGAAATGCGGTGAGAAGCTGCTCCCCCGTAAAAAAATGGTGCAATCCGTGGAAATTCTGCTGCCAGAGGATAAGCCGCACACTCTAACGAAGTTGCTGACAAATCAAAGTACCCCCAGATCCTGTACAAAGTACCAGGAGGTTCAGGAGGTGTTCGACGTGTACCGGGTTACTGTGGATAGTAAGATTATGGTTGTGAACGTGCTGCAATCGGATCCGATGGAGATAAAGAATTTGGATACGGACGGAGTGATGGAGGTGTTTGGAGGGAGATGGGTTTTGAGAGGTAAGGACGGACAGAGGGATCCGACCACTATACTCTATCACTATCGCTATCCTGTTCCATCCGGCTTGAGGACAGACTGATATCCGGATAAACAGACATACATACAGACAGACAGACAGACAGGCAGACAGACAGACAGACAGACAGACCGAGAAAGCCACGCCTTCCAAAACGAATTTTTCGAAACATTTCGAAACAAACCACCAAGATGTATAAAATTGTTATGAAATCCATATTCCCGATTCCAGCCGCCATCATCTACCTCCCTGACACCAATCGAAAATATGACTATGGTGAGAACGGTCACTCGATTTCCTGGACCAAGCATGGCCAGAAATGGTATAGAGTTTCGGATGAAGAGTCGGAAGAGTTTGAGAAATTTGATGCAAGGAGATTGGATGTAGAGATGTTGGTTTTTGAGAGGGTTTAGGGTTGCCATTTTCTTTGTTGAATAATAAAAGTTTCATTTTTCAATTGACACAGACAACAAGAACTGATAAGATAGGTTGGCTGCAACAATCAAATTTTCTGAAATCTGGCGTGCCTGTGACGCGTTTAGACAAATTGTAAGATGGTCTTGACACTGAGAAAGAACTGATAAGATGAGAATGAATGACCGGGAAGTATTAGTCCATACGAATTCAAATTATTTCGCGCGAAACCGGACGTCAGCGGGTTTGGAAAACACTTGGCAGGCTGAGTCGCTGCTCAGTCAAATTGGGTGTTCCATTTTTCTTGCTATTTTCGATCAAACTTTGCACAAAATATCGAATTCATCAAAAACGGAAAACATTTTGAGTTTCGCACTATTTCGACTGGAACGCAGATGCTTCATTTAACCCTGTAACAACCTAACGCTTTAACAAGCTGGCGTGCCTTTGGCGCGTTTAGACCAAATTCAAAATTATATATGATTCATTGAATAAACAGCTCCTCGAGTTTTAACACGCCGAAAAATAAAATGATCTCTATCTTCTACTGCTAAATTCACTACTTCCTTTTCATTATTCGGAATTCGGAAATACCATTCATCTGGATCCCGGTTCGCTGGGATTCCGAAACTTGCATGAATCTGATGAGTGTCTCTGAAACTATTATAAAGATGTATTTCGAAACGAGTCAGTGTTGAAGGGAAATTCTGGAAATATAAAATGAGAAACAATCTTGAACCTTATAAACATACCTCTTTTAGTAAAATTATATTCTGATATGGTATTTTGTTACATTCAATTTTTACTTCCAAAAAATGAAGGAAATCTTGAATTTGTGGAACATAAAATTCGGTTTCAAAATCCACGTATTTTGCCCTTTTCCACTGCTCCGATTCTGTGATAGTCCGCATCTCATCTTCTTTAGAGTCATGTTCTTCAAAAAACCCATCAATAACGATTCTCTCCAAATCCTTCGCGTCGAAAAACGGTAAAATCTTGCCAATCTGCGCCGGGTTACAATCTTGGAACACCACTTTTTTGGTACGGAGACTTCCGATTTTAGTGAGCATTTTGTGAAGCATTGAGCACGTTTTTCTCTCAAATATCTCCACCGAAACTAAGTCCAAAACAGACCGCCCGTGGTGTTTTATAATAATTTGGAATTCGTTGAGAAAGATATTGATGAAATTTTTGTTCTTGAAAATTTCCTTCTTAATTGCATAGTTTGCATTTCGCCAGGTCATCCAGCAATCATTATCCTTTTGTTCAAATTTCACATTCCGTGGTTTTGGAGACTTAAAACAAATCTCAATTGAGTGATCTACTAATTTCAGTCTGATAACTTCAGCAGACTCCTTGGCCACGTTCTCATCAATAAATTGACGTAGATCATACGAAACTTTTCGTAATTTCAAACTGAAAATCCACAATTTTATTGCTTGAAACAATTTGAGACTTACATTGAAAAAAGATCCAGCTTTTTCAATACTTTAGTGGTGATTTCAGGTGGGAAATCAATCAATAACGTTTTTGAGGACATTTGGGCAGCAGAAACGAGAAAAGAGAAATAAAGAACATGAGAAAAAATTTCGCAACTTATCATTCTATTTACCTAGAAAGAAAACATCAACTGTGTAAATAGTTTGTTTTCAAGGCTGGCGTGTCTTTGACGCGATCATTATAAAAATGGTTTATTTGTTCAGCCTCTGATAACAGCGTCAACTGGGACATCTCCCACTTTAACACGAGAAAAGAAGAAATAGTTCCTATCAACACGGTGCCAAGTATCAAAATAGTGCCAAGTTGATACACTCAATACTTCTTCATTATCAGAAATCCGAAAGAACCATTCTTCCTCTTGGGTTTCAGGATCGACTGGAAGTGAAGGAAGTCCAAAAGATGCATAGAGTTGTTCTCTGTCATGGTAGTTCTCAAATCCGATACTGAAATCATCCAACCTTGAAGACGTCAAGAAATTCTGAAATCAAAAAATAGTGTTTTATGCTGAAAGGGGTCTCAACACTTACTTCTTTTAGTAAAATGATATCGTGAACTGACATCATTTCACATTTAATTTCAACTTGTTCAAAATTTAAAAAATCTCGAATTTTAACATAAAAATCCCATGCTTCAATTTTCACGTTTTTAGAGTTTTTCCACTGCTCCAACTGTTTGATTTTTTGAAAATTCAACATTTTAATGTCATCCTCCTGGTCTTCTTTTTCCTGTTTGAAGAGGTCTTCAATTCTAATTTTGTTCAAATCATCGGAGTTGAAAAATGGTAAAAATGCGGCAATCTGGTCAAGAGAACATCCATCAAAAAACACTTCATCAGTATGAACACATCCGATTCTAGTCAATTCTTCCGACACTTCTCTACGAACATCCCCTACAAATTGCTGAATTGAAAAACATTCCAATACGGGTCTCCACTGATATTTCATAATTCCTTCGAGTTCTCTCAAAAACACATCAATATAGTTTCCCATTTCCACCACTACCTTGCGAACTTTGTAAGACACTTTCCATTCCATTTTACAACCAATTCCATCTTTACGGAAAACAAGACTATCTATGTCAGGTGATTCCGTATTAATAGATATGTATTCTCCAGGTGTAGTAGTGACTTTAACTGCACATCTGTTGAATTTCGGTGGGTTCTCATCAATAAACTGTCGGAGATTATAGCAGACTTTGCGTAGTTTTAAACTAAAATTTATCAATTTCATTGCTTAAAATTGTCAAGACTTACATCGAAAAAAGGTCCAACTTTTCCAATACTTTGGATTTGACAACCGCTGGGAAATCAATTAATAACGTATGTGAAAGCATTGCTGGCAGAAAGAAGTGAAGCTGTATGATGGAAATAATAAAGACGCACTGATACTGTGTGCAAAAATGTGACAGAAACTGAAAAATGGATGGGCGAATAGGAGGAAAAAGAAGAAAAGATGAAAAGCAAACAACAATGTGAGCGGAATAGAGGAAACATTATCTAAGAGTAAGGAAGAAACTTTGTAATAAACACATATACTAGGAGAAGTATAACACAATGATTGATGTCATACTCCAACATTGGTGACGTGTCTTTGACGTATTTAATAGTCTTACAGTCCAAAAAGGTATTAACATAAATGTTTATTCATTTAGTTTTTAATCACAGCGCCATTTGGAACACCTTGAATTTTGATTTTCCGAAAAATGAACCGATCCCAAACATTACGAGTGTCACTTAAAACTACTTGATTATCTGGAATCCTATATCTCCATTCCGAAAAAGTCAGCTTCGAAGACACACTAACACGGTTTAAAATTAGAAACTATACCTATATTGGTGAACGACTGCCCGCAATTTTTGGAGAACCATCCACTCAAAGCAACAATGAATGGTTCTTCAAGATTCCGAATTCCGAGGACGTGGTTCATCTGACTGAAAGTTTCCTTGACATCAATTTTAGTCGTGTAAAAATGAAAGATGTTCCAGTTGGAGCAGTTATCAAGTATTGAATAAATATTACTTTGTAAAACCCTGTCGGTTTTTTTGAACACGTCTGAGACACGCCTATCTGCACGGGTGCCTTTGTAGCGTTTCGAAAAAATACTTGTTTATTCAATCTTTTAACACGACAAATAATTTTATAATAATGAACTGATCAATGCGAAAAACAAAAAATAGATAAATAAGAAAAGAGGGAAGAAGAAGATAAAAAGATATCGTAATGAAAAACAATGAGAAATTCAGATAACATGAAACAATTATTTCGGTTGAATGGAAATAATGTAGACCCAACTGCCACGGTTCTGCAACCTTGACAAAAACTATAAAACGAATGAGCCAAGAAAAAGAAAAAATGAGGAAAGAGAGAACAAAATTAAGAGTGAGCAAGAAATTTCGCAAAGTTATCCAAAAAAGATCATTCACTTAGTCTTTGATTACAGCGCCTTCTGGAACATCTTGAATATTGATTCTACGAAAAATAAATCGGTACCGATACGCCATAGCAAAAGTGAAACTCAAAATATTTTCACTGTTAGGAATCCGGAAGAACCAATTTACTTCTGGAATGTCCTGATCCACTGGAAGTGAAGGCAATCCAAAAGATGCATCGAGTTGCTCTCTCTCATTGAAAAAATTGTCTAGTAGTATTTCGAAACTAGTCAGTGTTGAAGACGTCAGGAAACTCTGAAATCAAACATAGGTAGTTGCACCATGGCAAAAAAGGTTTCAAGACAAACCTCTTTAAGCAAAACAATATCTTGAACTGACAGCATTCCACATTCAATTTCAACTCTCTCGAAATGTAAGAAATCTTGAATTTGAACACGAAAATCATCCACTAAAACTTCAACATATTTTGTGTTCTCCCACTGTTCCAACTGTCGGATTTCTTGCAAGTTCAACATTCTGAATTCATTCTCCTGGTCTTCTTCTTCTTCCGATTCTTCTTCTTTTTTCGGTTCAAAATGGTCTTTAATTCGAATTGTGCACAAATCATTGGAGTTAAAAAATGGTAAAAAGTTGGCGATCTGGTCTACGGTACATTCAACAAAAACCACTTCTTTTGTGGAAACATGTACGATTCTAGTCAATACTTCGAGAACTTGTTGACCATGTTCCCCTTGAAATTGCTGAATTGAAAATGAATCTAATACTTCAGTCGAATGATGTCTCATAATTAGTCCAAATTCTCTCAAAAACACATCAACGTAATTTCCCATCTCCACCACTTCTTTTTCATCATTTCCCCATTTTATTATGCAACCATTATTATCATCTGGACAGAAAACAATTTCTGTTGGTTCATTCCATATGTTATTTCCATCAATTGATGATTTCATAATAATTGATACGCCATTTCCAAATTTACAGACTTCAACTGTAAAACAGTTGAATTTCGGTGGCTTCTCATCAATAAAATAACGTAGATTAGGGCAGACTTTGCGAAGTTTCAAACTGGAAATAGTTTCTCTTTTTACTATAATACTGTCAAACGTAAGACTTACACCGAGAAAAAATATAAATTGCTCAATATCTCGGTGATGACGTCAAGTGGAAAATCGATGAATAACATAGTTGGCAGAAGAAGTAAAGTTGTTGAATGAAATGAATGAAAACGCAATGATATCAGGAACTATTTAATGACAGGGGAGGAGCCACGGCAATAATAAAAAATAATAACTCGTGAGCGGAATCGAGAAAAAGAGAAACAACTTTAAAGGTGAGAAAGAAATTTCGCAATTGAAACATTTGTCTCACTAGGGAAGGATACCGAGTCAAGAAGGAGTTACCGGCCGAGATATTTATCACTAGAACGAAATGTTTGTGCTGAGTTCAAATCTGTATTCCAATTTTCCAAAACTATTCTGTGAAAAATGTTATTCGCGTTTTTGTGGCTTCTCAGTGCAAAAATGAGCATTTTCAAGAGTCACAAAATAAACGTTTTTCTTATGTTTTTAAAATTTTTTGTGTTGTATATGAGTGCGCATTCTCAAATGATTTTGGCAAAGTTTGATTTCAGAATTTTTTCTCAACAAATGATTTGTGCAGTTACTTAAATTTGTAAAAAATGGCGCATCAACAAAAAATTTGTCCGAAAATTTCCTAAAGTTCAAACATGAACAATACGATCTAAGTGATTGGATTGCACGATTGGCCACAAAAATGTAAATAGATTTTTTCACAGAACCGTTCTGCGAAATTAGAATACGGATTCGAAATTAGCACACAATTTCCGTTCTAGTGAGATATAGCTCGACCCATAACTCCAACTCGACTCGGGATTCTTTCCTAGTTAGTGATAAGAATGAAAAAAATAATCTCCCACACTAACTCGTTTTGAAATTAACAACTGTAACCACCAATGTATTCACCAATGAATGATTCTTCAAGATTCCGAACTGCGAGGACGTGGTTCATCTGACTGAAATTGTACTTGGCATCAGTTTGTTCCAGTTAAAGCTGTAAACAACTATTGAATTAATATTTCTTTGTAAAACCTTGTTGGATTTTTTGAACGCGTCTGAGACACGCCAATCTGCAGGGTGTGCCTTTGACGCGTTTTGAAAAAATTGTTTCATTCAACCTCTTAACGCGACAAATAATATTATAATCATGGATCGAACAACGCCGAAAAACAAGAAGTAGATAAATAAGAAAAGAGAAAACTCATGAGAAAATCAGATAAAATGATACAATTATGTTTGATTCATGGAAATAATATAGACGCTCTTATACCGTGCTGGTAACTTGACAGATACTATAAAACGGATGAACAAAAAGGAAAGACTCAAAAGAAGAAATATAGAAAGACAACTGATTTAAAGGTGAGAAAGAAATTTTACAAGAAACATAAGTATTTTCTTTTGAGATAGAAGTCAACGGCTGATGAGGTGTAACAAGATTACTGGCGTGTTTTTTACATTAGAGACAACAATATAAAGATTATTCACTTAGTCTTTGATTACAGCGCCTTCTGGAACATCTTGAATTTTAATCCGCCGGAAAATAAAATGATCTCCATCCTCGATCTCTATCGCAGTTAATTCAACTATTTCCTTCTCACTATCCGGAATTCTAAAGAACCAAATTTTGCGTGCGTACCTCCAAGTCACTGGAAGTGAAGGCGATCCAAATGATGGATGGAGTATATCACTTAAATAATTATGATGAATCCCAATCCTATCTCGAATTATGCGTTCCCTTAGAGAATAACCGATTTTTCGAATTTGTACATCGAAACAAGTCAATGTTGAAGACGCCAGGAACTTCTGAAATCAAAAAAAAGTTGTATGATGGCAAAAAACGTGTCAAGACAAACCTCTTTCAGCGATAAAATATTTCGAACTGGCATTGATAGACAAACAATTTCAACTTCCTCGAAATGTAAGAAATCTTGAATATTAAAAGAATACACGAAATCAATTTCCACGTGTTTTGAGTTTTTCCACTGATCCAACTGCTTAATTTTTTGAAAATTCACCATTCTGATATCGTTCTCCTCATCTTCTTCTTCACCTACTCCATCCTCTTCTTCACCGCCTTCCTCTTGTTCATCTTCTTCTTCTTCTTCATCACCTTCTTCTTCATCATCTCTATCCTCTTCTTCATTTTCTTCTTCCTCTTCATCTTCATCTTCCTCTTTGAGGTCGCCTTCCATTCGAATTTTGATCAAATGATTGGAGTTGAAAAATGGTAAATATTTCGCGATCTGGTCGAGGGTACAACTATCAAAATTCACTTCATCGGTATTTACACATCCAATTTTAGTTAGTTCTTCGAGAATTTGTTCACCATCTTCTTCTTCATCTCGGTCAATTGAAAAAGAATCCAATACTGGTCTCCAATGATATTTCATAATTATTTCGAATTCTCTCAAAAACACATCGACATAATTCTCTTTTTCCAATACTTTTTCGCAGCTTCTGTAATCTTTTTCCCATTCCATAATGCAACCATTTCTATCTGGACGGAAGTTAAGCGTTTCTTTTTGTTGATTTCGTGTATTGATTCCATAATTTGGTGATTCCACAATAATTGATATGCCGGTATCAAATGATATTCTAGGTGAAGTAGTGACTTTAACTGAACCACTGGTGAATTTTGGTGGCTGTTGATCGATAAATTCTCGGAGATTCCAACACACTTTTCGAAGTTTCAAACTGAATAAATTTCATATTGTTTAACACTCACAAAACTCAGACTTACATTGAGAAAACATCAAGTTTTTCCAATACTTTCGATTTGATGACCGCAGGGAAATCAACCATTAATGTTTGAGATGTCATGGTGGACTGAAAAATGAAAAAAAAGTTGAATTCAATATTGCCATAGAAACAAGATAATAAGAATCAGTAAAGTAGAAAGGTAAGAGAATCAGAGAACACAAAAAAGATTAAAAAAGCGTTTAATTCATAGAGAGCGTATGCCACGAAACGAAAAACAGATGGAGACGGAAAAGAAAAAAAAAGATAGAATAGAGAGAGAAGATGTGGGAGAGAAATAGAGAACACGAGTAAAGATGTATTGCAATACGTGTTGTCCCGTTGACCAAGCAAGAGAGCGTGGAAATTGAAGAGAGAGGAAGAGAAGAGGGGGAAAGGACAACCTCGTGAAAAGACTGGGGTGTCTTTGACGCGTTTTTCGAATAAAACTTTTGTCTGTATACTTGGTTCGGATGTCTACCCAGATGAAGCTCCGGATATATATTTATTTAGCCAAGGTTCCCGATACCCTCATGTCTGTCTGTGTGTCTGTGTACGTCTGTCCGCGACTAAATCTCGATTTTCAGGAAATTTGAACATTTGAAGCGAATTTTTTCAAACGTTCAATACTCAAAATATTAAATTAGCTGGCTGGAGTGTAAGATTTTGCCAAATCGCAATGTTTGCGGATCTACAGACTGGGGTGTCATTGACGCGTTTCGAACAAAATATTATATTCATTCAAACATTTAACATGACGAGTGATAATAAACTGAACGACGAAAAAAAATAAATAAAAGGAGTGAAAGAGAGAAAAAAGTGATACGAATGAAAACGCATGAAAAAATTTACAATTAGATAGATAACAATGCACTATTTAATCACAGCATCTTTTGGAACATCCTGAATATCGATTCTCCGGAAATTGAACCGATCCTTCATATTAAAAGTGACACTCAAAACTTCTCGGTTGTTAGGAATCCGGAAAAACCATTTTTCCTTTCGCTCACCCTGATCGACTGGAAGTGAAGGCATTCCAAAAGATGCATGGAGTTGCTCTTTCTCATTGAAATTATCGTCTATTAGTATATCGAAACTTGTCAATGTTGAAGACGTCAGGAAATTCTGAAACATCAAAAAGAGTTGCATATTGCCAGTAGAGAAATCAAGACAAACCTCTTTTAGCAAAACAATATTTTGAACTAGCATCATTTTACAATCAATATCAACTTGCTCGAAATGTAAGAAATCTTGAACTCGAACACAAAAATCCCATGCTTTAAGTTTCACACATTTGGAGTTTTTCCACTGCTCCAAATGTTTGATTTCTTGCAAATTCAACAAGTCATCCACCTGCTCTTCTTCATCGTCTTCGTAGGGGAGTTCAATTCGAATTTTGTTCAATTCATCGGAGTTGAAAAATGGTAAAAATTTAGCAATCTGGTCAACGGTACAATCATCAAAAACCACTTCATCGGTATAAACACATCCGATTCTAGTCAATTCTTCTAGAACTCGCTCCTCTTTTAATAGACAAATTATAAAAGATTCCAATACTGGTCTCCAACGATGTTTCATAATTGTTTCGAATTCTCTCAAAAACACATCCATAGAATTTGCCATTTCCGCCACTTCCTTGAAGACTCCGTTAGGTGTTCTCCATTGCATTAAGCAACCATTTCTATCTGGACGGAAAACAATAATATCTATTTCAGGTGAGTCCATAATAATTGATATGCAGTCTCCAAATGTCCTGACTTTAACTGGACAGCTGTAGAATTTCGTTGGGCTCTCATCGATAAACTGACGCAGATTGTAGCAAACTTTGCGTAGTTTCAAACTGGAACTGGTTTTCTTTTTACTTTAAAACGGACAAAAGTAATACTTACATCGAGTAAACGTCAAGTTTTTCCAGTACTTTGGATTTGACAACCGCTGGGAAATCAATCAATAAAGTTAGTGAAGACATGGCTGGCAGGGAAGAGTGAAGTGATATGATGGAAATATTATAAACTGATATCGTGTGCACAAAAAACTGAAAAATGGAAGGCGAATAGAAAGAGACAAAAAAGAAGAAAAGATAGCGGGCAAATAACACTGTGAGTAGAATAAACGGAGAAATTATCTAACTTATTTGATTTTATTTTGAAATACAATTAAAGAATCGTGAAAATGAGAATTATATCAAATACAGCCGAGTACTAGGGGATGGCCCAGACGTACGGGTATTTGTGAAAACTCAGGAGTAAAATAGGTACTTTGAAGTTACGTAAATCATTCAAATTCAATTAAAAAATTACATCAAATTATCGCCCCCTCTCTTTAAATTAAATAAACAAATCAAGTTAAAACATTTCAAAACTACTTTATTACATTAATCACAGCGCCTTCTGGAACCTCTTCCAATCTAAGACGTTCAAAAACAATTCGCTCCAACTCGGTTATGACCAAATGCACTACTTCTTCACCATTCCCAAAAAACCATTCGTCCTCTGGTCCAAAAATTTCACGAATCTGATGAACATCGAAATAATCGTCGGTACATTGAATCTCGAAACGAGTCAAGGTGGAAGACTTTAGGAATTGCTGAAATTTTTTTGATACTCTAAGAAGCTTATGAAAAAACAGACCTCTTTTAATGCAAGAATCTTCTGCGTTGATATTTCCAAACATTGTATTTTCACCTCCTTAAAACCAACAAAGTCCCGGATATCTGGAATAAAATCTTCTCCAGCAAACTCCACGGATTTACAGCTTTTCCACTGCTCCAGCTCACTAAGTTTACTCAATTTCCCATCTTGATGCTGTGGAAAATCAAGTACTTTAATTTTTTCTAGTTTTTTAGAATCAAAGAATGGTAAAAAGTGGAAAATTTGGAGGAGACTGCATTGATCAAAAGTCACTTCTTTAGCTTTGAATGATGCATTTTCCGGGAGGAGATTATCGATTTTGGTGTCATTGTAAGCCGCAAAAATGAATGAATCCAAGGAGTCCATATGGTTCAAGAATATTCCATAGTCCTTCAAAAACTTCTCGATGAAACTTTCATTCTTGAACAATTTCATTTTCCTGTCACTCCAAACCAGCAAACATCCATCCTCATATTTTTCAAATCTGACGAATTTCTGGATCCCGAGTGTCCGGAATTCCATGTACACTCCGTTATCATTTAGTTTCAGCATAATTTCACAATTTGGCTTGATTTTGGTCTCATCTAGAAATTCACGAAGACTCCGACATACTTTGCGGAGGGTCAGGCTGAAATTGGATCATTTACATTTAAAAATATATATCTGAGAAAAAAATTCAATTTACATGGAGAAAAAATCCAAGTTTTCGAGTATTCTAGCAGTGACATCTGTTGGGAAATCAATCAATAAGGTTTGGGAGGTCATGAGAGACGGGAAATGGATGGGGGAAAGGAAATGATAAGAACGCATTGATAAGAAATATTTATTCAACCTCTTATCACCGCTTTTTCCGCAACATTTTCCACATTAATACGACAAAAAGTGATGTAACATAAATAGCTTATAGTTAATTTCAAAACTTTTTTAGAGTTTTGTGGAGCCAGGAAGAACCATGTTAATCCTTGAACATCCCTCCCACAAAATGGTTTTCCGAGAACAGCCTCCAGTTGATTTCTATCCACGGAGTGATGGGAACGAATAGCAAAACTTGTCATTACAGGAGAGGTGATGAATTTCTGGAATATTCAAAACTAAAAGGGACCGTTTTTACAACTGCGCTCCGCCGAAAAGCCCTTGAAAATTGTCTCTTTTTTTCAGAATCTCTCAATTTCGCATACAATTTTTTAAGGTTTCGATAGAGCGTGGTTGTGAGAAGCATGTTGTGAGAAGCGTGCTAAAATTCATGTGACGTCGAATATAAACTAACCTCTTTCACTAGAACAACATCCTCAACCGAAATCATTTTCACGTCAATTTCCACATTCGAAAAATGCAAAAAATCTTGGATTCTAGGTATGAATCCTGGCGGCATGAAGTTCACTGACCTTGCTTTCTTTCATTGTTCCAGTTCCACCAGTTTGTTCCAGTCACCTATATCGCCAGACATTGAAGGTCCCAGCACAGAAATTTTTTCCAAAGTGTTTGCATCCAAACTCGGCAAATATTTTAGTATGTTTTTTAGCGAGTTACTATAGAATGACACTTTCTTTGCGTGGAGAATAACGTTGCTGGCAACCAGTTTCTCCATGCAATCACTTTTTTGAGACCCTTCAGAATTCTGAAACCAAACGGATTGCAAAACACCGGTTCGGTGGTGTTTCATGATCAATTTAAGATCTTCCAAACAACATTCCATCACATTTTTATCACTGACAACTTGAAATTGTCTCTCAGATAGGTTGTAATCCCTGCTCCATGTCACCCAACACCCGTTATCCATTTCCTCATATTTAATTCTTAGGGTCGCTGGCTCATCTATTTCAAAGATTTCCGTAATAATTGAATCATCGAATACCAGTAGGGAAACTCCAAATGGAATTGCTTTTGGCGCGGTTTCATAGATAGCTTCACGTAGGGAATGACACACTTTTCGAAGTTTCAGGCTGGAATAAACACCGATTGTTGAATTCTGTAAAGAAGCTCTTACATAGAGAAAATATCTAGTTTATTGAAAATCCGATGGGTGATTTCGATTGGGAAATCGATCAATAACGTTTTGGAAGACATTTGAATCGGGGAATAGGGTCAAATGGATGAAACATGCGTACTGATAACGACAGAAGAAGACGGTGGTAGTGGATTTCGCAACAGGAAAAAATAAAGTTTATTTAATATCTTATCATCACAAATATAAGAACGTATGACTAATCTCTTACCACAGCTCCTCCTGGAACGCTATCCCTACTAACACGACTAAAAACAATACTTCCCATTGTAGTAATAACTAATTCCCCGATTTCTTGACTATTCGGAATCCGGAAAAACCATCTTTCCTGGCCATGCAATCCGTCATCAAGTTCTTTGAATGATTCCCCGAGAACTGTGTTTAACTGCTCGTCATCCGTGATATAATCGAAGAGAATCTCGAATCGGGTAAGGGTAGAAGACGTGGCAAACTTCTGGAATCAAAATTGAATAGGTCTTATGAATTTTTAAATTAGCTCACCTCTTTCAACAGCATAACCTCCTGATACGCCACCGATTCAAAATATACTTTCACAGTGGAAAAATGAAGGAAATTCTCAATTTTTGGAGCTACATTCAAGCCTTGAACCTCAATATTTTTGGCTTGTTTCCATTGAGGTAGCTCTTCGATTCCTCTTAAATTGAATTTTTCCTTATCATCTTTCTCATCTTCCTGTTCTTGCCTCTCTGCTGCCATTAAAACAAGTTTTTCCAAGGTTCCAGCATCAAAAAACGGGAGAAATTTCAGAACTTGATCTGGTTCTGACACCTTTAAGATGACTTCTTTGGCTTTAAATTCCGAAGAAAATATATCAATTTTTGAGTCGATATCCTGAATTCCCAGCTCGAAACATTCCAATCTTCTTGAATTGTTACGTTTCAAAATGATTGCAAAATCCTTTAAAAACAATTCTTCAAAATTTTCTTCCTCAAACATTTTCGATTTCCCACGACTCCAATCTTCCGATTCTTTCTTCCACAAAACTTGACATTGGTGCTTTTCGTATTGAATCGTCTTGCTACCGAGTTCCAGTAGAATAAATTCTTCGTTGATCTCTAGTCGGATTTTAGGCGGGAAAATTGAATTTTTTGAATTTCGTTGTAGGGTGGAGTCATCAATAAAGGAACGAAGACCGTGAGAAACTTTGCGGAGGGTTAGGCTGAAAATTTTTCATTTTTCTGAGAGGTTACTGTAACAAGTAGCAATATCTTACACAGAAAATAGATCCAATTCATTTAAAACTTTGTCTAGTACAACACTTGGAAAATCGATGAGAGACGACATAACGTTTAGCAAATAATGATGATACAACTATTTTATAATGTGTATGTTTGCCAAAAAAAATGGTGACGAATCAAAATTTAAACACCAAAAATGTAGAGGAATCTAGAGAATCGCCACTTCTGTTATCTCCGAATTCTGCGGCATTTCTTCTAACTTGATTCGATCGAACGCCAGCGCACCCTTAGTAGAAATTACCAATTCCAGAATTTCTTCACTTTCAGGGATACGGAAATACCAAATGTCTCTCCTATGCTCACTGGTAACTTGTTCTACAAACGGCGTCCCAAATGTTTGAATAAGGCGTTCGTCGTTTTCAATATTGTCAGATCTTACTCGTAAGTACCTCAAGGAGTGGGCTTGTACCATTTTCTGGAATTGTCTTATATAAAAATATCATTGAAAAACTAGAATTTAAGCTCACCTCCATCAATTTAAATATCATTTCATAACTAATTTTATACCAGGAAATTGCAACTTGTGTGAAATGCAAAAAGCCAGGAATATCGTAAATCACATAGAAGGTATCAATATCCAAACTTTTCACAGTCTTCCAATGATCCAATTCAGCAATTTCTGTTAAATCGATATGCGATTTTTCCAATTTTGCGTCAACTCGATGACTAGAAACTTTCAATCCTTTCAATGTAGTTGGATCGAAAAACGGCAACATTTGTGCAGCGATCTGTGGATTCCAGACACCCAGTTCAAGTAGCTCCACTTTAATTTTCTTGAAAGCCTTCAGAATCTCAGGCGCCAATGTATCCGTATAAACTTGCAAGTCGAAACCCTCAAAATGTGTGCGGAACTTCAAGACCAGCTGGAATTCGTTCAAGAAAAGCTCCATAAAATTACAGCCAACCAGCAATTTCTTCTTGTATTGGTTTTCACCGTATCCTGTACACCACGTCATGATACACCCCTTCTCCTGTTTTTCATACTTTACATAGAAGCCTTCGTGGTGCTTCACTCCATATTCCAGTTTCAAACCTAACCAATCTTTGTTGATAAGAAGCGTAATATAGGGAAAGTCAGAGATTGGTTTCACATCGTCTATAAATTTTCGGGTAGCATGACACACTTTTCTAAGGGCTAGTCTGAAAAAGTTATGGTTGAATTACAAAACTAGATACATATATTATAACTTACATTGACAAAAAATCACATTCGTTAAAAATTAGTGTTGAAAGTTCCTGAGGAAGACCAGTCAGTAAATTATTTGCAGCCATCTCTCACTGAAAATGAATCTTATTGCACAACAATCCAATTCCACTATTTATGGTGTCTATAAGTTCTTATCAGTTCATTTTCCCAGAATCTTATATAATTAGTGATATCATCTCTCTGATTTTTGCTATGACTATGTGTTTCTGGGTTGGAGTTTTTCGATTTAGTGATTTATCTTATCAGTCCCCACCATTCTCTGAACACGTCAATCTTTCAGTTTTGAATTATTACACAATTTCAGAGGTATTCTTTTTTTTAGGCGGCAAAAAGACAAAACTTGATACATTTAAAACGTGAACGCTTATTCTGATTTTATTGTTTACTTTTCGAAGACTGCCAAAGGTCAACTAAACTTGAGAAATTGTATTTCTACTAAAATTATTGCAACCACCAAATGTCCGATCTTAAACAGAACAAATCTGAGGGAACTCCACCACCACCTCCGTCGACACGTGCCTTTATCATAGACATGCCGGATCTTGTAATGAGAAAAATTCTAGAGGAAGTTGACATGGTATCAATGTAAGTTGAGCCATCAATTAACGACATGAAAACAGATAAAATTACAGTATGAAACTTCGAAAAGTATGTCGTGCATTCCGTAACTACATTGATGACACGAAACCTGACAGCAAGTTGAATGGAATCACGATTTTTACGAAACCGGATTCAATTTGTGTCTCATATGAGGATTTTCTTTCCAAGCGGCTGCGATTGAATACGGTAACAGTTTGCTATAAGAACAAAAGAATAGGTTTCGATGCTTTTTGTGAAGATATGCAGACGGTTCTTGGAAACCAAAAGACACCATTTAGCCAGTTTCATATTTTCGATCCTGAATATGAATCGAACATCACAGAATCCCCTTCACTAAACTTTTTCCAAAGAAGTCTTGAACGTATTTGTTGCCGGAGAACACCAAAAAACACGGAAACGTATCCTTCGCAATACGAAAACTCTATAGCAATGCACAACAAAGTTTTTGATTGTATTCTGGAGATACTGAAATCAAGAAAACGCCCTCTTCAAGTGAGTTCTCTGTATCTTTCTGTAAATGGACAGGATCGACTGGAAACGCCGATGGAACATGTAGAATCGAGAGAATTAATGTATTTGAATATTTGCGATCCAAGAAATGCAAATCACGCGACTGTGAAATGTGGACTGAACCTTGATGTACTCAAAAACTTTGATAACTTAAAAGGGCTCAAAGTTCACTACTTTTTGATAACCTCCTCGCTTGAAACGTTGTCTCACATTCTAATTATCGAAGGGACATTCAAGAAAATCACTGCAACTGACATACTTGCCAAAATAGAGGTAGGATTTAGAATATTGTCATCACTAACATAACTACTTCCAGACACATCTCAAATCGGCCCCTTACTTTCGTGATCATTTAATCAAATACGATGAGTTTCCTGATGAATCCCGTTTATTTGAATTGTTTGGAACACCGTTTGATCAATCTTCCGATGGAGATACATGGGAATTCAATTTTCCGAAGAGCCAGAGAAAACTAGTTGTCTCTTTAACGCCTGATTGGGTGGAATTTTACAATCGCTATTAAATAAAGTTCGGTCACTTGTCATATCTGTCACTCTCATCAATATGTCTATATTTTTTCTATTACCGCCAAAGTTTACTCCAATTTACGTTCAAGTGTGTCTGAAATGGTCCGAATGGCTCATCAAATGATCCAGCAAGCCAGATAAAATATTCCACATTTTGAAAATCAGCGATAAATAAATTAATTTTAAAAATGAAAAATCTTTAATTTTTACAAGTTAATGCAAAAAAGTTTAGTTCCCATAATTTTCTAAACACTTTCAGTTTTAAATAATTTCACAATTTTAATTTTCTAAAATTAAAGATTTGTCATTTATACAATTAATTTATTCATATAAGAAAGGCAGAATTTGGAAAGTTTTAATTTTGATTAACAAAATACGAAAAAGCTAAAAATTTCTGTGACTGCTCACAGGATAATTTCTTTTTGCGAAAAATTGAATTTTACCTGAAAATTCAATGTTTTTGCACAGAAAAAGTTGCGATCAGAGCAAATTAAGATAATTCTGTTGGGGAGTTCCAGTAAAATAACCACTATGGGTTGTTTCCAGTTCCACCTCATATAAAGCTTACGTTTTCTGAAATTTCACATCATTGATAAATACGAGAACTTTATTCGAATATCAAAAACAGAATCGGCAACGTCGCCAACTCTGTGAAAAACAAATAAACTGAAAAAAGAATAAAAACACGTAAACTACACAGGGAGGAAAAGGATTTCCAGAATCGGCAAGCTTGCCGATACTGTTATAAAAAAAAGATATTCCAAAACATTTAGAAACGTGAACTCGGTGTCAGTAGAGAGGGTACTCCGTGGATAGAATCATCGGTCTTCGAAATCGTGAAAACTATCAATAGGATAAAGTAGATGCTGACGATATATATGAAATGGGTGCCATTCAAATCTAAGTTGTCTGAAATAATAATGATTTATAGAAAACTTTGGTTTCTATTACAAACCTTTTAAAATTGTTATTCCAATTGTATCAAAATAATTTCAATGAAAAGCCAACACTTATATTTATTGATTAAAAAACAGACAAGCAAACTGATAGATTGGGTCCTGCAATATGAACTTGTATTGTGTATATATCTTACCTGTCTGCGAGAAGGACGTTTTCCGAATAGTTTTCCATTCAGATAATACAGAAATAAAGAACATTGCTCTAGAACTGTGTTTTAATAAATCTAGGGCACGCTGATATTTTTCCAACGATCTTTATTGCCTGATGCTCACTCGAATGTGAAGAGAATTCATTTCTCATTCAGCGGTAGCAATGTTCTTTATTTCTGTATTCTCTGAATGGAAAACTATTCGAAAAACGTCCTTCTCGCAGACAGGTAAGATATATACACAATACAAGTTCATATTACAGGACCCAGTCTATCAGTTTGCCTGTCTGATTTTTTAGTCAATCTATATAAGTGTTGGTTTATCACTGAAATTATTTTGATACAATTGGAATAACATTTTAAAAAGGTTTGTAATAGAAACCAAAGTTTTCTATAAATCATTATTATTTCAGACAACTTAGACTTGAATGGCACCCATTTCATATATATCGTCGGCATCTACTTTATCCTATCGACAGTTTTCACGATTTCGAAGACCGATTCTATCCACGAAGTACCCTCTCTACTGTCACCGAGTTCACGTTTTTAAATGTTTTGGAAAATATTTTTTTTATAACAGTATCGGCAAGCTTGCCGATTCTGGAAATCCTTTTCCTCCCTGTGTAGTTCACGTGTTTTTATTCTTTTTTCAGTTGTTTTTCACAGAGTTGGCGATGTTGCCGATTCTGTGTTTCTGATTTTTTAATAAAGTTCACGTATCAATGGAGTTGAGTGATTATAATGTTTGCCTCATTATGAATAGAAATTGAATGGAGCACAGAATAAATAGATGTTCGGATAAAAATATGTTATCTCTGATGAAACTCCCTAATTTTCCCAGAATTATTTAGAACAAGAGATTTCTTGATTTTTCTGGGTGCCCTCAAGAAAATTTAGAAAACTTTGATTTGTGAGTGACAAATTAAAAATTTCCAAATTCCGGCTTTCTTATATGACCATCGCTGATTTTCAAAATGTGAAATATTATTTCTGGTTTTCTGGCTCATTTGGAGAGCCATTCGGAGCATTTCAGACAAACTTGAACATTAACTGGAGTAAACTGTAAATTAATAGGCAAAACAATGTCATTGTGAAAACATATTGATAAGACTGACATTACTTTATTTCAAACACGTTGAAAATTTCACCCAAGCAGGCGATAAAGAGACAACTAGATTTCTCTCGCTTGTCGGATTATTGAACTTCCATGTAGTTCTACCGGAAGATTGATCAAACGGTGTTCCAAACAGTTCAAATAAACGAGATTTATCAGGAAACTCATCGTATTTGATCACGTATCTAGGAAACCATGATTCAAAAAGAGGCACCGATTTGAAATGTGTCTGGAAATAGTTATGATAGTGATGACAATACTCCGAATTTTACCTCTTTTCTGGCGAGTATCTCAGTTGCAGTGATTTTCTTGACTTCCCCTTTGACGCTCAGAATGTGAGACAAAGTTTCAAGCGAGGAAGTTATCAAAAAGTTGAAAACTATAAGATCCTTTAAGTTACCAAAGTTTTTGAGCGTATCAAGGTTCAGTTCACATTTCACAGCCGCGTGATTTGTTTTTTTTGGTTCGCTAATAACCAAATACTTTAATTCTGTCGATTCCACATGTTTCAACAGTGTTTCCAGTTGATCCTGTCCATTTATAGAGATGTGCAAATCAGTCACTCGAAGAGGGTGGTTTCTTGATTTCAGTATCTTCAGAATAAAATCAAAAGCTTGGTTAAGCGTTTCTATTGAGCTTGTGTTTTGTAAAGGAAATGTTTTATTGTTTTCTGAACTGCTCCGGCAACAAACAAGTTTTAAACATTTTTGGAAAAAGTTTGGTGAAGGGGTTTTTTCCATGATCAATTCATATTTAAGATTGCAAATATCCAACTGGCAAATTGCTGTCTTCTGGTTTCCAAGAACCGTCTGCATATCTTCACAGAAAACATCAAAAGCTTTTCTTCCATTTATATGTTTGAGTTTACCCAGGACAACACGAATGTCACATCCTTCTTTCTTGTTTTGATAAGAAACTACTACCGAATTCCACGGTGCTCCTTCTCTCATAGGATTAGAAAGAAAATACTTATATGAGACAAGAATTAAATCCGATTTCGTGTCAATCGTAATTTCTTTCAACTTGCAGTCAGGTTTCGTGTAATCAATAAAGTTACGGAATGCACGACACACTTTTCGAAGCTTCATTCTGTAATTTTATCCGTTTTCATGTCGCACATTGATGGCTTAACTCACATTGATACAAAGTCAACTTCTTCTAAAATTTTTCTCATTACAAGGTCCGGCATGTCTATGATAAGGACACGTTGCGACGGAGGTGGTGGTGGAGTCTCCTCAGATTTGTACCATTTGAGACAAGACATGCTGCGGTTACAATATTTTTTGTAGAAATAAAACGTTTAAAGTTTAGTTGACCTTTAGCAGCCTTTGACAATTACATAAAAATAATCGTTCACGTACATATACTTTTAAAGATGTTTTTATTGGATTGATAACTTCTATTACGAATAAACTATTCCGATCTGTTGGCGCGTACCCCAATTTTGGTATTGAGTAGAATTATTGGAGGAAATGAATTCCTTGAGAACATTTTTTGGAATAAAAGTTTTTATAAGTAGTTCACGCACTATTAGATTACTGTAAAACCCTCTCAGAACGATTTCAGACAATCGTACAAGTTTGCATTTTGAAGTATGTACTAGAGAATTATGACGATATTATTTTTGTCTTCCAGGATCATTTGAAAAGACATTCAAACGATTTTATAAATACTTGAACTTTAATTAGAGTAAACTGTAAAGTAGTAGGAAAAAAATGTTATAGGCATGTTGATGAGAGTGAAAAAACTTCATTCAAATCACAATGTAAACATCACAGACCTAGAAGGCCATAAAAAGACACCTAGATTTTTCTCGCTTTTCGGAATATTGAACTCCCATGCAGTTGAACCGAAATGATCAAACGATGTACCAAAGATTTCAAACAAACGAGATTTATCAGGAAACTCATCGTATTCAATCACGTATTTAGGGAACCATGATTCAAAAAGAGGCGCCGATTTGAGATGTGTCTGGAAATAGTTATGATAGTGATGACAATACTCCGAATTCTACCTCTTTTCTGGCGAGTATCTCAGTTGCAGTGATTTTCTTGAATTTCCCTTTGACGCTTAGAATGTGAGACAAAGTTTCAAGCGAGGAAGTTATCAAAAAGTTAAAAACTTTAAGATCTTTTAAGTTACCAAAGTTTTTGAGCGAATCAAGATTCAGTTCACATTTCACAGCCGCGTGATTTGCATTACTTGGATTTCTAATAATCAAATACTTTAGTTCTGTCGATTCCACATGTTTCAGCAGTGTTTCCAGTTGATCCTGTCCATTTATAGAGATGTGCAAATCAGTCACTTGAAGAGGATGTTTTCTTGATTTCAGTATCTCCAGAATGAAATCAAAAACTGTGTTGTACATTGCTATAGAGCTTGTATTTTGGGAAACCAGTGTTTTCATGTTTTCTGAACTCCTCCGGCAACAAAAAAGTTCAAGATTTTTTTGGAAAAAGTTTGATGAAGGGGCTTCTTCAATGATCAATTCATTTTGACGATAGTTAATATGAAACTGGCTAATTGTTGTCTTTTGGTTTCCGAGAACCGTCTGAATATCTTCACAGAAAACATCAAAAGCTGTTCTTCCATTTATATGTTTGAGTTTACCCAGGACAACACGAATGTCACATCCTTCTTTTTTGTTTTGATAAGAAACTACTACCAAATCCCACGGTGCTTTTTCTCTCAACGGCTTAGAAAGAAAATACTCATATGAGACAATAATTGTATCCGATTTTGTGTCAATCATGATTTCTTTTAACTTGCTGTCAGGTTTCGTGTCATCAATGTAGTTCCGAAATTTACGACACACTTTTCGAAGTTTCATTCTGTAATTTTATCTGTTTTCATGTCGCACATTGATGGCTTAACTCACATTGATACAAAGTCAACTTCCTCTAGAATTTTTCTCATTACAAGATCCGGCATGTTTATGATAAGGACACGTTGCGACGGAGGTGGTGGTGGAGTCTCCTCAGATTTGTAGCGTTTGAGGTACGACATTCTGTGGTTGCAATAACTTTTATTAAAAATGAAGAATTTAGAGTTTAGTTGACCTTCCTTCGGCAAGTAAACAATGAAATAAGAATGATTGTTCACGTTATAAATGTATTTAGTCTCGTCTTCTTGTGCTTTAAAAAATGTGAGCAGGCTGCCACGTTATTAAAGTCAAGCCTTACCCGTCTACACATCTGTTTTTGCCTAGAATCTAATTTCAATAATGGTATCACCTCTCTGTTCAAGATTTTCCATTCATTCAATTCATTCATTTACAATTGAAGTTATATGCTAATTTTCAAGATGATTACTATTTTATTCTTGATTGGAAACCCGAATATTAATTAAAAACAGTCAGGTTACAAAGTCATAAATAAATTTTTGGAATGCATGATTTTTCGAAGTTTGCATTATGTGATTTTTTGTAACTATATTTAGGCCACACATAGATGGCTAAACTCACATTGGTTTAACATTTTCTAGAATTTTTCGGCCCCTACTCCAAGGGTACAACGGATTGAGGGTACAATGACTCTTAGGGTACCATGACTCAGAGGGTACTATACTTTTAGGGTACAACGAGTGAGTTGCTCTTAGGGTACAACAGTTTGTTGACTGAAAGGGTACAACGAACTGAATACTGAAAGGGTACAACCAAATTATGGAACGCAACTGAACTTTGAACAGTTTCCTTATTCAACGTGTGTGATGTTTCACAGAATAATAGTCCCACTGTGGAACGTTGTTCAGTCTGGTTCGAAATTTATAAATATCATTAAAATAACAATCGAGTTTGGTTATTTAAGAGATATTATCTGTCTGGCTTGAGCACAAACCACCAGGCTAACTGATCTGTTCCACCAGCCTAACCAGCCAAACTGACCCGTTCTTGCTCTTTTTTTTAAATATGTTTCCACCCTGGGTATTATTAGAGCCTTCAGATCGAAATATTTTCAGAAATAATTGCTAGTTTTATTTTGTACATTGTATTAATTGATATCTAATTTCCAGTTCTTCTTTATAAAGATCCTGTTGCATGGGCCAAAACATCTTACCATCGTAGCCTTATGAAACTTTCACAGAGGCAAAGTTGGAACAACATCACAGAAAAATTTGTATTTTTTGAGTACACTGCACTGTGCTCCCTAAGTGTTTGAGTTCTTGTGTCAAAATTAGAAAAACTACAAGAGCTTTAACTGGAAAACTGGAAAAATGAAGGTCAATTTCCGTAGTGTCTGTAACTTACTAAAACATAGTCGTAACAGGCTGCAAGGTTGCGTGAGTACTATTCTAGCTCTGAATAACTCAAGCCATAAATATTTTTGATTTTCATCAGCAGAGGGGACGGAGCCTAATGGTGTATGACATAAAGTTCTAATAATACCCAGGGTGGAAACATATTTAAAAAAAAGAGCAAGAACGGATCAGTTAGGCTGAAACGTAACATGGCCTGGTGGTTTGTGCTCAAGCCAGACAGATAATATCTCTTAAATAACCAAACTCGATTGTTATTTTAATGATATTTATAAATTTCGAACCAGACTGAACAACGTTCCACAGTGGGACTATTATTCTGTGAAACATCACACACTTTGAATAAGGAAACTGTTCAAAGTTCAGTTGTGATCCATAATTTTGTTGTACCCTTTGAGTATTCAGTTCGTTGTACCCTTTCAGTCAACAAACTGTTGTACCCTAAGAGCAACTCACTCGTTGTACCCTAAAAGTATAGTACCCTCTGAGTCATGGTACCCTAAGAGTAACTTTTTACTCGTTGTACCCTATTTCGTTGTACCCTTGGAGTATGGGCCGAATTTTTCTTATGGCGAGACCCGGCAGGAAAAGATTGAAAACATTTGAGGCCGAACATTCAGAGATTGTTTGTAGGTAGAAACAAAATAAATAGTTTCATTCGACCATTTAAAAAACACATTTGTACTTTAATAGGTATAGACTTTGAAGTAATAGGAAAAACATGTTTTCATACACATATTGATAAGACTGATATAACTTTATAGAAAATCAGCTGAAAATTCCACGGCCCATGCAGCCGATACAGAGACTTCTAGAATGCTCTCGCTTTTCGGATAATTGAACTTCCATGTAGTTTTACCAAAAAAATGATTAAACGGTGTTCCAAACAGTTCAAATAAACGAGATTCATCGGTAAACTCATCGTATTCGATTAAATAACGAAACCATGGTATGAAAAGAGAACCCGATTTGAGATGTGTCTGGAAATAGTTATGATAGTGATGACAATACTCTGAATTCTACCTCTTTTCTGGCGAGTATCTCAGTTGCAGTGATTTTCTTGAACTTCCCATGGATATTTGGAATGTGAGACAATGATTCAAGCGAGGAGATTATCAAAAATTTGAAAACTGCAAGATCATTTAAGTTACCAAAGTTTTTGAGCGTATCAAGGTTCAGTTCACATTTCACAGCCGCGTGATTGGTTTTTTTCTGTTCGCTAATAACCAAATACTTTAATTCTGTCGATTCCACATGTTTCAGCAGTGTTTCCAGTTGATCCTGCCCATTTATAAAAATGCTCAAATACCTCACTTGAAAAGGGTGTTTTCTTGATTTCAGTATTTCCAGAATGAAAACAAAAACTGTGTTGTACATTGCAATAGAGTTTGCGTATTGTGAAAAATACGTTTTTGTGTTTTCTGATCTCCTCCGACAACATACAAGTTCCAAGCTTTTTTGGAAAAAGTTTGGTAAAAGGGTTTCTTCATCGATCAATTCATCTTCACCATAGTAAAAGAAAAAATGGCTAATTGTTGTCTTCTGGTTTCCGAGAACCGTCTGCATATCTTCACAGAAAACATCAAAAGCTTTTCTCCCGTTAATATGTTTGATTCGACCCTTGCCAAAACGAATGTCACATCTTTTTTTGTTGTTTTCATAAAAAACCGTTACTTTCTTCGACGGCGTTTTTTCTCTCAACGGCTTAGAAAGAAAATACTCATATGTGACAATAACTGAATCCGATTTTGTGTAAATCGTGATTTCTTTCAACTTGCTGTCAGGTTTCGTGTCATCAATGTAGTTACGGAATGCACGACACACTTTTCGAAGTTTCATTCTAGAAATGTATCTGTTTTCATGTCGCACATTGATGTCTGAACTCACATTGATACAAGGTCAACTTCCTCTAGAATTTTTCTCATCACAAGATCCGGCATGTCTATGATAAGGACATGTTGCGATGGAGGTGGTGGTGGAGTCTCCTCAGATTTGTACCATTTGAGATAGGACATTTTGTGGTTGCAAAATTTTTAATAGAAATAAAATATTTCAAGTTTAGTTGACCTTCAGCAGCTTTTGACAATTAAACCATGAAGTAAGAATAATCGTTCACGTCATAAATGTATTTGGTTTCGTCTTCTTATCGCCAAAAAAGTGTGAAACTCAAATCGCCTCCCAAAGAATCTGAGGAAAAATTGATAAGAATTCTTCTTCCTCCCCTCTGTAAGCAAATACCTCCCAGCCACAAGACACTAGTATCAGTCCCCACTATAAAATACCCAACAATTTCATAAAAAGTGCTCATTTGCAAGTGCTTCCACTCAGTCATACCTCAAGTGTCAAGTCTCAAGTCATAAAGGTCAGTCATATTCAATCATCCTTCTTGTCAAATTCCTCAACTCCCTCACATGTACTAATTTGGTTTTATATGTATTCTTTTCCCCAATCGTATCTTGCCACTATGATTATCAATTTATATTCCATTGTTCCCTCCCCTGGTCTGTCGCCTTGTGAGGGACTTGATCGGGTCTCCAATGTTCACTATCCATTTTTCTTGTCAATAAATTGAATTAAATCAAGTGCTGAATGTACTCTTTAAACTTTTCAATTGAACATTTTTTTCCATTTTGAAGGCGGAATAAAAATAATTACAGCGGAAGCTAAAGTTTTTGAGCGGAAGGTGGAAGGCAGGATAAAGTTTCATTTTTAGAAGACGATTTTGATGATATTTGGTTATAAACGCCTCTAAAATGATATTTGGTTATAAAAGCCTCTGTTCACATCGCCAACAAATCCCAGTATCCAAAAATATTGTTTACAATCAGTACATTTTTGACAATTCAACTAATGACATTTCCTTGAAGAATAAAGCAAACAATGGTTGCAAGAAGGCTTTTTGTTATTATCGCGGTGTTTCGAAATACGAAATATTTCGAAATATATTGACCATGGTGTTTCGAAATACAGCTGTATGATAAGAAACGTCTGGACAATTCTTCTAAAAATTCTATAGAATAAATTATTTGTATCGACGTGACGGTTTAGCCGAACTTGCATTGGTATAATGTCTACACCCTCTAGGAGTTTCCTCATTACTAGGTCCGGCATGTCTACGATGAGAACGCGTTGGGGTAAAGGGGGTAGAAAAAGAGAAAATTTGAATTATTTGATAGAGAAAATTCAGCGATTGAAATATTAAAGGAAACATATTAAAGGCAATTAACCTTTGGTGTGTGTAGCGTGAACCCTTTGTATCGATACCGTTTCTGTATACAGAGTTTACCCCAGATTAGGTATAGATTAGGTATTCATATCGATTCTGTAACCAGAAAAAACATTATAAATACGGTTACGTGAAAAATTGAAAAAATGTATTAATTCAATCCTGCTCATAAGATTTTTTTCTTATTGTCTCCTTGATCCTTAATCTCACCCTTTTCCATTATACATCATCCTTCTTCCAGAATCTTTCCAATATGTCACGTAAAAAACAAGGCAACTCAAAGCTCAACGTCAAACGAGTTGATCAGCCACGAAGAGACACCCGAAGCTCGCGCAATGTCGCTATGGGCCCCTACAACTCAAAAAAGAATGTAAACTTGGTTAAAACGGAATCGATATCCGAGGTAACCTTTCCAAAAAAATTTACAAAAGTTGTTTTTCTAGAAACCAACATCATTCCTGAAATTATAAAAAATTTTAGGTCCCCAACTCATTGATTGAACTTCGAAACAAATATCGCAAAGAAGATGGAAGCTATGGAATTTCCAATTACTGGATTGACCATATTTTTTATCTGAATAGAGAGGACGTGGACAAGACAACTGCCTATTTGGAAAAAGACAAGGAGCTTCGGAATTTAATTAAACGTCTTCATGTATGTTTCTGGTTAAAACTGTTGCTTCAAATGTTGAATGGAAATTTTTCAGGGGTCAAAAAAAAAATCCGATGTTAGCCAAATCGTAAGCTATGTTAGGGAGAGAAATATTTCTCTGGACGATTTGAACAACATCCCAGTCGAGCATTTGAAGTTTGATCTCCACTGGTTCCCTTGTGGGAGCGCTATGAAATACGTGACGGAAATTGTGGACAAGATGAAAGCTGGCTATGAAATCCTGAATAATCGAAGCGTTGGTGGGTTGACCCGTAAATCTAAAACTATCTGAACTGAAAAAAATTTCCAGACATCCAGCTGTTCACCGGCGTGGGTAACCATTTCCTGCCGAGCATCCGACAGACGCTCCTGAAGGAGTACGAACACCAAATCAAGGGCGATGAGGGCAATGCGGGTGTTTTGATACTCACCATTCTGAAGAATCCGACGTATAGCGATGATATCTGACGTTAACAAACGTTTCAGCTCTTTTTTGTTCCTCTGTTCAATTTTTGTTCAACCATTTTTGTTCTGTTTCTTCAAATTTTTTAAAATTTTAATGATTACAATGAACTTCGCATAATCTAAATGATCATTAGTGACAATGCTCTTCAGATGAGATCACAATTTTCCATCATATTCTCTTCATAAGCAGAGAACACACAACATCAAATAAACAACAGAGAGGAAGAGAGTGCCAGCGGCGTCCTTCTAAACTCTCTCTTCTTGGGAGTTAGGACCTCACATGTAAACAGTAATGAAGGCTTGATTTTGATGATCCCTTGTAGTTATTCTATTATAATATCATTGTTTGAATTTTCAAAACTTTACTTTAATTACTGCAATTACTGGGGGGAGCAATTACTGAAAAAGACCAGTCAGTAAATTATTAGCAGCCATCACTACTGCTATGTGCTCTAAGTTTTTCTGAGTAAAATAAATGATGAGTTCTTTGATTTTACCAATGACCAAAAAAACGCGTCACAAATTTGATAAGGTGCTGTTTTATAATTCCTCCAAAAATATGAGGAAAAACTGAAAACGATTATTCTTCCTCCCTCTGCAAACAAACAACTTCTAGCCACATGACACCCACTATAAATACCTAACAATTTGCTGATAAGTGTGCATTCGCAATGTCCTCTCCAAACTTATTGACCGATCTTCCAGTGGAAATTTCGAAAAAAAATATACGATGAATGTGACTTTAAGTCAATGTAAGTTTTTATATTTTCAATTGAAAAAAAACACTTTTTCATTTTCAGTCTAAAACTTCGAGGCGTGTGTAGCAGTATTCGGGAATTCATAGATACCACCAAACCGAACTCGGGCATTTCCGAAATGACTGTTGATATTGATTATGATTTTATCAGTTTAGAATTGGGCGAAGATCCAGATTCAACTCACTTAACCTACAGAAGACGGGACAACTTTCTGGAGGGTTTTTCGACGGATTTCAAAATTATAATGAATATCCTTCAACAACCGAATCTAGAAGAGTTCAAGATCCTTTTATTTGGTGCTACGATCTACGACATGGAAGCTTTCAAAAATATATCCGAAGAACTTTTACAAGTCAAATTTCTCACTTTGTGTGATTACAGTGAAAAAGGTATGCTTGACATCCTGCCGATTTTTGACCCACTCACATTGGTCGGTCTCACACTTGATGGGGTGGCTATGGATGATGACGATGAAGAGATGGATGATGACGATGGCAGTGGATATCGTTCTGGGCCGTTGAACATCAATCTAAGAGAAATAGTGGAACTGGATCAGTGGAAGATGAGCGAATATATTGAAATAGACGGTTTCTACGTTAACCCTGATGTGGAGAATTTCACGCATTTCACAGAAGCCAAAGTTTTAATGGAAAGAGTCGATGAAACGGATATTTCGGAAATAAGGGATGTAAGTGTGTAGTTTATAGTTGATCCAAATAGTTTACCGCCTTGATTTTCAGAAGATGCTACAAAAGTTCAACGACCTTACACTTGAAATTAAATCTAAACTTATATTCGATGATCTTGATGAAAAGTTTGGAGAGCCTCTCGTAATCGACGGTGAAGAAAATTGGTACTTCCGGAGTCCGGAAAAACAGATTTTGTGGCTAAAAATCTCGGAGAGTACTGTGATGTTTCAATATCATGACCTGTCAAGCGTTCCCGAGAATGCGGTGATAATTGAATGTACGAAGGAATAACTTTTTCTTTGCTCAATGTGTTTTAAAAAATAAAGGTTTTTAAATTCCGTTTATTAATAGAAAATAACGTTATTAGGAGTTGAAAAATCTACACGGAGCCTGTCGTCCGTGTCAGGAACTTCGAAGTCCCACATTTCACGAATATAGCGTCTTGGTCCAAGAATTGAAGCCAAACGAGATTTGTCAATAAATTCCTCATAGAAAATGTTTGAGTAGAGATCAGTTTTTGTTTTCAACAACTTCTGTAATTTCAATATTTTTTCTAAATTCCTTTCAACCGACTTACATATTTTACGTGGTAAATATCCGCACAAATGATACTGCGAAACGCGACGAAGAGATCAGTAACATGGTGAAACAAATGAAATGGAGAGGTGATCACAAAATTGGAAACTGCGAGGCATTCCAAGTTTATGAATTCACTCCAATTTCTTGAGACTTCAAAATCGATAGGTATTTTCATATTTCCAGGCATTATTTCTTCTGTGTTGGTTACATGCAAGATTCTGAGACTTTTCAGTTTTTCTGCATCAATCAGTTCAAGTACTTGAGCGAGTTGAGTTTGTACAGATATTGACAGGTCCAGGGATTTTGTTTGAATCGCCTTTTTTCTTGACTTCAAAACTTTTTCTACAAAATCAATCACTTTTTCGACATTCATTGTTTTCCGCTCATCTTGGCTACTATTATAGGTCATGATTTCAAAGTGGTCCAGAAGTTTTTTGTGATTCATCAGAATCGGTCTCATATTGTCCGTAAAAGTATCAATAAAGTTTTTTCGAATAATCGTCGCCTTATCTTCCGTATAATAATTTCTAACAACTTCACATCCTTTTTCGTGTTTTCTGTATTCGATTTCAATGAAAGTTTTTGTGGAGCAGTGTTCACTCGAATATTCTAAATATACAAAGATTTTGTCAGCTTCCACATTGATATTGATTTCATTCAAATTGTTATCAGGCTTTGTCTCATGAATAAAGTTACGGAATGCATGACACACTTTTTGGAGTTTTATTCTGAAAACTCTCAGATTTTTTTTCCAAAAAACTTGTTTATGAGACTCACATTGATATAAAATCGACATTTTCCAGAATTTTCCTTAAGACTAGGTCTGGCATATCCATTATGGTAACAGGTGGAGGCGGTGGTGGAGAAGAAGATCGGCGTAACCATTTCAGATAGAACATTAAAGCTAGGAATGAAATAATTGGAATAGTTTGACCACCTTGGAAAAAACGAGTTCAAGTATTTTAGAGTAAAAAATGACGTGGTTTCAAAAAATATGAAAATCTTTCATTGTACTAAAAAATAATCCACTAAATCAAGAGTCAATTTACAAACCAATTAACCTTTCCGGGGTCCCGAATTTATTGAGAAAACAGTGTTCCAAAAACTTTGAACGTTTTATTTCACAATACTCTCTTCGCAAACAAACAACTCGACACGCACACCAATCGCCACTATAAAACACCGAACAATTTCATGATAAGCATTCATTCGGAAGTTTTGTTTTCTCAAAACATATTGAGTTTTCTATTTCATTATTTTTCGAAATTATTTTTCGAAAGCAAACCCATGGATTCTCCGGGAGATAACACTTACGTAAGTTTTAATTTTCTTTCAAGACAATTTAAAACAGTTTTTCAGCAACAATGGGCTAGTGTCATTGAGTGTCCGATTTGTTACACTGTGTACAATAAACCCATGCAAATGAGTTGTGGTCATACGATTTGCTCAACATGTATTGGAAGATTGGTAAGCTCATTTTGACATGAAACATGGAAAAAAGTAGTATATTTTTCAGACGGGAGGGAAAACTAGTGGTCCAACAGAAATCAGATGCCCAGAATGCAGAAAGCCAACGAAAATACCTGTTGACGGGCTTCCAGTCAATTACAGAATTCAGGAGATCGTACAAAAAGTGGCGCCACTTTTTAAATATCGTCAGTTGGAAAGCCATTGTACTCAATGCAAGGAGATTCTCCCTCAAGGAGTTTATTTCGATTGCTCGCAGTGCGAAGAAACTGGTGTCAAAATATGCCCAACGTGCGCAATTCGTTTGCATAATGGGCACGTTTTGGTTGAGAAGAAGGCGTTGACTCCTGATGACGTTCGTGTGTTGAAGGAAAAGATCAATGAGGCATCGGCACGAGCATCTGAAGCAATTGAAAACATCAAACCTCAATTTGAGTCAGTTGGAGGAAGCATTGAGAAAAAAGTGATCGATGTGAGTTGTCTTTAAATTGAAGTTTAAAAACCTTACTTTTTCAGAACCTTGAATCCTTCAAAAAAATATTCGACTTTTTACTGAACTCAATTGATAGCAAAATCAAAGATACATCAACTATGGATGAGCTGATGGTAGAAGTTGAAAAGGCGGAACGTGTAGCTGAAACATATGAAAAAGGAAGAAAAACTGAACAACTAATGGCTGTTATCGAAAAAGCAGTGGAGGAGTACTTGAAACCGTTCGAGAAACTCAAACAAGAGATGGACTTTCAACCGGAATCTCCTGATATTGCTGCTGCACCGGCTCCAGCGCCTGCTCCAGTTGCCCAAGCACCACTACTGCCACCTCTTCCTCCTGTTGCACCACTTCCCCCACCTTTTAATCCGAATGAGATGCCAAATGCAAGAAGAAACATTTATCGCGATCTAAATCAATCCATGCCGGGCCATCCACAAATAAGGACACAAGTGGGATATCCTGCATATACGGGTTTTCCTCCAAGAGTGATGAATCCACCGGTCGGATTCGGACCAAGGAGCCACGCGCATCAACAGTTTGATCGCCCTGGACCAGCAGTGCACGAAATGATACAGCAAGGACCACTTGCGCCACAAGCTCCACAATTTGTGCCACAATTTGTGCAACCTGCTCCACAAAATGTTCCACACACGCAACATCTACCACTCCAACAATTCCAACAACAGCAACAAGCTCCTCCTCACCAAATGCTCCACCACACTAAAGCTCCACCACCTCAAATGCCACAACCCCGTGAGATGAGCCCTAATGAACCTTCAACGTCATCAGGTACCTCTGTTACACAGCTGTCGACTTCTAACTCTAAGAAAATGAAAATGGAAGAACCTGAAGCAATGGATAGCTGATCCAGTCCTTACAAAAGTAAGTTCGAGAAGTAAATTTGACAATTTGAAAATACTAATCATTTGTGTTTTTTAGACGCCGTGATGCTTCTGAATCATCCATGATTTTTGGAACGTCTTCATCATCTTCCGCTTCTTATTTATACTTGCTTTCTGTTTAATTTTATTATAATTACCTCTTCTTAACTCATATTTTAACGGTTTATTAATGAAATGGTGGATCGGTTCATTTTTTTTCAGAATTGAAATTCATGTGGTTCCAAAAAACGCTGTTATCAGAGACTGAATGAATGAACCTTCATATTGATAATGTTCTTGGCTAAAAATGTATCACATGCGTCAATGACATGTCCCCAATGGTGGTGTACAATGTCAATAACAATGTTATCTTTTTCCTAGTAATATGTGTTTATCGGAAAATTTCTTACTTATTCTTGAAAAAGTTTTCTCCCTTATTCTACTCACAATTTTATTTGCTCTCCATCTTTTCTTCTTTTTCGTCTCTATTTCTATTTGTCCATTCGTTTTTCAGTTTCTGTCAAACTACCCGCACGGTATCAGTGCGTCTACATTATTTCAATCGATTAACTTCATTTTTTTTCTGCGAGTCATGTCTTCACAAACTTTATTGGTTGATTTCCCAGCGGTTGTCAAATCCAAAGTACTGGAAAAACTTGAAATTCACTTGATGTAAGTCTTTTACGTTTGTCAGTTTCACAAACTAAGAGAAACAAACTATTTTCAGTTTGAAACTACGCAAAGTCTGCTTCAATCTGCGTCAGTTTATTGATGAAAACCCACCAAAATTTAACAGTTTTAAAATTGAAGTTACTACACTTGGAGACTGCATATCAATTATTATGAATTCTTCGAAATATGTAATGAACATGTGGAATAAACAAACAGAAAGGCTTGACTTCTGTGCAGATGGAAACGGTTGCATAATGAAATGGAAAAAGCCTAAGGAAATAGTTGAAAAGGAAAATTATATTGATGTGTTTTTGAGAGAACTCGGATTAATTATGAAACATCATTGGAGACCACTATTGGATTATTTTTCAATTAACCTTTGCCAAGGGAAACATGAACAACAAGTTCTTGAACAATTGACTAGAATTGGATGTGTTTCTACAGATGCAGTGGTTTTTGAAGGATGTACCGTTGACCGGATTGCCAAATTTTTGCCATTTTTTGATTCCAATAATTTGATCAAAATTCGAATTAAAGACCACTCTGAACCGCAAGTAAATGGCCAGGAGAATGTCATCAGAATGTTGAATTTGCAAGAAATCCGACAGTTGAACCAGTGGAAGAACTCCAAACACGTGAGTGTTGAAGCAACGGATTTTTATATTCATATTCAAGATTTCCTACATTTCGAGGAAGTTCGAATTCATTGCAAAATGATATCAACTCAAGATATTGTTTTACTAAAAGAGGTGTGTCTAAGTTTCTTTTCTGGCAGTGTGTAATTATTTTTGATTCCAGAGTTTCCTGACGTCTTCTACGTTGACTAGTTTTTATATACAAGTATACATGGATTTCAATGAAGTCGATGAACTCCATGCATCTTTTGGACCCCCTTCACTTCCAGTCGATCAGGGCAACCCAGCAGAAATATGGTTCTTCCGGATTCCTGATAATGAAACAGTTTTGAGTGAAATTTGTAATATGGAGGGAATGTTCTATTTTCGTAGAATCGAAATTCAATATGTTCCCGAAGGCGCTGTTATCAGAGACTGATTGAATAAACCTTTATTACTCCTGTCTTGAAAAATTTACACAACGCGTCAAAGACACGCCAGTCCGAAGAGAAAATTGTTGACAGATGCTGTGTTTCCTCCTGATAAAAAGACAAACGTTTCAATTGGAAAATTTCTTCCTCACCCTCAAAGTTGTTTCCCTTTTTTTCAATTCCACTCAAGTGTTATCATTCTCTATTCTAGCTGTGGCTTCTTTCCTGTCGGTCACATATATAGTTCCTGATATCATTGTTTCAACAACTTTATTTCTTCTGTCAGCTATGTCTTCAAGATTATTGATCGATTTCCCGCCTGAAGTCACCACCAAGATATTGAGCAAGTTAGATATCTTCTCCGTGTAAGTCTCCAGATTGTCAGTTTTAAAGATAGAAAAAAATCTATTTTCAGTTTGAAACTACGCAAAGTCTGCTATGATCTACGCGAATTCATTGATGAGAACCCACCGAAACCAATATGTTGGGAAGTGAAAGCTTCTACATTCAACGAATCAAGTTCAATTAAGTTTGCATCTCCAAAAAATATGATTATATCTTTTAAACCAATCGAAAAGGGATGTGTAATGTCATGGAGGAACGATGACTATGTATTCAAGACAGTGGTATTCCAAGATGAAAGTTATATGGACGTGTTCTCGAGAGAGCTCGGAATAATTATGAAACATCATTCGAGACCAGCAATGGATTTTTTTTTTAATTGAGCTATACCAAGGGGAACATGGTCAACAAGTTCTCAAACTATTGACTAGAATTGGATGTGTTTCTACCGATGAAGTGGTTTTTTGTGGATGTACCCTTGACCAGATTGTCAAATATTTATCATTTTTTAATTCCAATGATTTGTTCAAAATTCGAATTAAAGACCACTATGAACCGCAAGTAAAAGACCAGGATAATGACAACAGAATATTGAATTTGCAAGAAATCCGACAGTTGGAACAGTGGAAGAACTCGAAACACGTGAGTGTTGAAGCAGTTGATTTTTATGTTCAAATTCAAGATTTCCTACATTTCGAGCAAGTTCGAATTCATTGCAAAATGATATCAACTCAAGATATTGTTTTACTAAAAGAGGTGTGTCTAAGTTTCTTTTCTGGCAGTGTGTAATTATTTTTGATTCCAGAGTTTCCTGACGTCTTCTACGTTGACTAGTTTTTATATACAAGTATACATGGATTTCAATGAAGTGGATGTACTCCATGCATCTTTTGGATTCCCTTCACTTCCAGTCGATCAGGGCAACCCAGAAGAAATATGGTTCTTCCGGATTCCTGATAATGAAACAGTTTTGAGTAAATTTTGTAATATGGAGGGATTGTTCTATTTTTGTAGAATCGAAATTCAATATGTTCCCGAAGGCGCTGTTATCAGAGACTGATTGAATAAACCTTTATTACTCCTGTCTTGAAAAATTTACACAACGCGTCAAAGACACGCCAGTCCGAAGAGTAAGTTGTTAACAGATAGCGTGTTTCCACATGATAAACAAGGCACATGCAAAATTTCTTCCTCACCCTTAAAGTGGTTTCTCTTTTTCTCGATTCCACTTAAGTGTTATCATTCTCTATTCTAGCTGTGGCTTCTTTCCTGTCGGTCACATATATAGTTCCTGATATCATTGTTTCAACAACTTTATTTATTCTGTCAGCTATGTCTTCAAGATTATTAATCGATTTCCCGCCTGAAGTCACCACCAAGATATTGAGCAAGTTAGATATTTTCTCTGTGTAAGTCTCCAGATTGTCAGTTTTAAAGATAGAAAAAAATCTATTTTCAGTTTAAAACTACGCAAAGTCTGCTATAATCTACGCCAATTCATTGATGAGAACCCACCGAAACCAATATGTTGGGAAGTGAAAGCTTCTACATTCAACGAATCAAGTTCAATTAAGTTTGCATCTCCAAAAAATATGATTATATCTTTCAAACCAATCGAAAAGGGATGCGTAATGTCATGGAGGAACGATGACTATGTATTCAAGACAGTGGTATTCCAAGATGAAAGTTATATGGACGTGTTCTCGAGAGAGCTCGGAATAATTATGAAACATCATTCGAGACCAGCAATGGATTTTTTTTTAATTGAGCTATACCAAGGGGAACATGGTCAACAAGTTCTCAAACTATTGACTAGAATTGGATGTGTTTCTACCGATGAAGTGGTTTTTTGTGGATGTACCCTTGACCAGATTGTCAAATATTTATCATTTTTTAATTCCAATGATTTGTTCAAAATTCGAATTAAAGACCACTATGAACCGCAAGTAAAAGACCAGGATAATGACAACAGAATATTGAATTTGCAAGAAATCCGACAGTTGGAACAGTGGAAGAACTCGAAACACGTGAGTGTTGAAGCAGTGGATTTTTATGTTCAAATTCAAGATTTCCTACATTTCGAGCAAGTTCGAATTCATTGCAAAATGATATCAACTCAAGATATTGTTTTACTAAAAGAGGTGTGTCTAAGTTTCTTTTCTGGCAGTGTGTAATTATTTTTGATTCCAGAGTTTCCTGACGTCTTCTACGTTGACTAGTTTTTATATACAAGTATACATGGATTTCAATGAAGTGGATGAACTCCATGCATCTTTTGGATTCCCTTCACTTCCAGTCGATCAGGGCAACCCAGAAGAAATATGGTTCTTCCGGATTCCTGATAATGAAACAGTTTTGAGTGAAATTTGTAATATGGAGGGAATGTTCTATTTTCGTAGAATCGAAATTCAATATGTTCCCGAAGGCGCTGTTATCAGAGACTGATTGAATAAACCTTTATTACTCCTGTCTTGAAAAATTTACACAACGCGTCAAAGACACGCCAGTCCGAAGAGTAAGTTGTTAACAGATAGCGTGTTTCCACATGATAAACAAGGCACATGCAAAATTTCTTCCTCACCCTTAAAGTGGTTTCTCTTTTTCTCGATTTTACTCAAGTGTTATCATTTTCTTTTCTTGCTGTGGTTTCTTCCCTGTCGGTCACATATATAGTTCCTGATATCATTGTTTCAACAACTTTATTTCTTCTGTCAGCTATGTCCTCAAGATTATTGATCGATTTCCCGCCTGAAGTCACCACCAAGATATTGAGCAAGTTAGATATTTTCTCCGTGTAAGTCTCCAGTTTGTCAGTTTTAAAGATTAAAAAAACTATTTTCAGATTGAAACTACGCAAAGTCTGCTATAATCTACGCCAATTCATTGATGAGAACCAACCGAAACCAATATGTTGGGAAGTGAAAGCTTCTACATTCAACGAATCAAGTTCGATTAAGTTTGAATCTCCAAAAATATGATTATATCTTTTGAACCAATCGAAAAGGGATGCGTAATGTCATGGAGGAACGATGACTATGTCAAGTTTGAGGAATTCCTAGATGAAAGTTATATGGACGTGTTCTCAAGAGAACTCGGAATAATTATGAAACATCACTCAAGACCAGGAATGGATTCTTTTTTAATTAGGCTATACCAAGGGGAACATGGTGAACAAGTTCTTGAACAATTAACTAAAATCGGATGTGTTTCAACAGAGGAAGTGATTTTTGATGGATGTACAGTTGAGCAGATTGTCAAATATTTATCTTTTTTTAACTCCAATGATTTGTTCAAATTTCGAATTAAATGTCACATTGTACCGGTATTGGAAAACCAGGAGGATGACAACAGAATATTGAATTTGCAAGAAATCCGACATTTGGAGCAGTGGAAAAATTCAAAACATGTGAAACTTAAAGCATGGGATTTTTCTGTTCAAATTCAAGATTTCTTGCATTTCGAGGAAGTTGAAATTGATTGTATGTGGATGCCGGATCAAGATATTATTTTGCTTAAAGAGGTTTGTCTTGGAACCTTTTCTGTCATAGTGCAACTCTATTTTATTTCAGAGTTTCCTGACGTCTTCAACGTTGACTAGTTTCAATATACTAATACACGCTTACTTCGATGAAAGAGAGCAACTCCATGCTTCTTTTGGACTTCCTTCCCTTCCAATTGATCAAGACGACCCGGATGAAAAATGGTTCTTCCGGATTCCTGATAACGAAGAAGTTTTGAGCGTGACTCTTACTATGGCGGATCGGTTCATTTTTCGTAGAGTCAAAATTCAAGATGTTCCAAAAGGCGCTGTTATCAGAGACTGATTGAATAAACCTTTATTACTCCTGACTTGAGAAATTTACACAACGCGCCAAAGACACGCCAGTGCGAAGAGCAAGTTGTTGACAGATGCTGTGTTTCCTCCTGATAAATAAGACAAGCGTGTCAATTGCCAATTTTCTTCCTCACCCTCAAAGTTGTTTCCCTTTTTCTCAATTCCACTCAAGTGTTATCATTTTCTATAAAGAAGTTCAATAACTATTTACATAACAGTTTTTATATCAAAACTACAAAATAACTGTTTCTCACTCAATTTCAAATGCTATCAAACAATGAAAAAGAGAAATTTTCAAAACTAAACGTCTGCTCGGAATTTCAAAACTCCACAATTTTTTCGTTTGCCCATATTCATCAGTCGTATTGTCAACATGCCCGAAAATTTGTTACAGTTTCTCTTCATCAACCAGTTTGGAGAATGCAACGCCAAAATACTTCATTGACTCGTTTTTCAGGAATTTCTGAAACAAAAGATAAATATTTTATTGGTAATAATTTTCACCTCTTTTAAAAAAATGACGTCATCTGCTGATAATGTCTCGACATTTACATTTACATTCGAAAAATTTGTAAATTTTCGAACAGAACTTTTTACGAAGAAATGGCGGATCGTCTCCACTGTTCCACCTCCATAGCTTCATTGATTTCCAGCTGTACTCTTTCCCGTTTCACACTGACTATAAGAATTTTCTTCAGAAATTTTATGTTGACATGTTTCAAAACCGATAATAACTGATCCTGGTGGGTCAGGGAGGCCGTTAACTTTTCAACTCGAAGCGGTTGATCAAACTTTTTTGCGAATTCCTGAGAAGTAGTGTCACTTTTAAAACTGAACCTCAAACTCTCAATGGGCGCCTTCAAAATCTGTAGGACTAATTGAAAATCCTTGCAGAATATATCAATGAAATCCTCGTTTTCCAAAAATTTTCTTCGGTTTTCCTCGTTGAAAAACACCACGGAGCACCCATTCTCCTGCTTTTGATACTCGATAATGATTTGGGAATTTTGCTTGAAATATAAATGCAATCGAATTTCTTCAGACTCAACTATAACATAAATATAGTTGATAGCAAGGTCGATTTTGATGGAGTCTATGAAGCTACAAAGGAATTTGCACACTTTTCGGAGAACTTGACTGGAAAAATCTATTGTTTTAAATATAATTAAGTAAATGAATAATGACTTACATTGATTGGTAGTCACATTTATTGATTACATATGTTATAGCTACTTCTGGAATAACAAACAGAGAAGTCATGCTAGAAATACTTAACGAGAATGCCAAGTGAAAGAAAATGTGTGTCACATGCATGGAAAGTGACTGATAAGACAATATTAATATTGGGCCGGTCTGCTTACATCACCATGCAGTTTCCCATTTCACTTGAGTTTATAATTTTTAGTGAAAAAAAATAAATTTATTAAAACATGCAATAATTTCCACAAATCAGTTCCATAAACAAATCAGATTGCCATATTTTTTTATAAGAGAAACACGCTCATTAATAGATCCAATACTTCTTTGGTCAAAAGTTTCAGAGCAAATTGATTCTTCAATAAAATTTCTGCAAGCAATTGATGAAAAGATGGAAATGGTAGACTTGGCCATTGTCTGAAATTGTTTGATTTTTTTTCTGAAGTTTTTTGTCACCCACCTCTTTATATTTCCATAAATCGCTTCTTGAAAGAGTATCCACATCAACATCCAGCTTAGGTATATGACACAGAAAAACGAAAGGAGTGGTTATTGTAAAGCAATAAAAACGAAGCTCCTCCAGATTTTCACAATCTTTTAGCATATCAAGGTCGCAATTGCTTCCATTCAGGTCTCCCAAATAACAACCATCTACCCAAACTCTATCCACACTCAAAAATTCCAAAAATTCCGAATCGATATGTCGAAGTAACTGTGTTACTTGATCTGGTTTACGAACATGAACTTCCAAGTGTTTGATTTGCAGTACGCGGTTTCTCGATCCTAAAACTTGCATCAATCGATCAAATAACTTGTCGATAATGACCGCAAAAGACTCTTCGGGGAATTGTGGAGCATTCACTATGAACTTGTCAAGAAGAGTCTCTTGATTTTTCAATACTGGCCAGAGCAGGTCCCCAGTGAATCCATCAATAAAATCTCCATTGTTAATAATTGTCGTTTGACCGTCACATGTTACTTCGCATCCATCTTCGTGTTCTTTGTATTCAGATGTGATAACTTCGGAGCGCAATTTCTCAACCACCTTGATACCATCAACGCTCACTTTGATCTCAACATTTGATACATTACTGGTCATCTTAAGATCATCGAGATAGTCACGGAACGCTCGACACACTTTTCGGAGTTTATGGCTGAAATTTTAGGGTTTTAACCATTCGGGGGAAACTCTAAAACTCTTAAACTCACGTTGAAACAAAATCAAATTCAAATGGACGCAGAATTTTTCTTACAACCAGATCTGGCATATCCATTATTGACACTTCTTTTTTGACAGGGACTTCTAATTCAGACTGTTCTGATAACACTTCTTCTTTTATTGACGGAACATATGCTGGCACCTCAATCATGGAAATACTCTTTTGAACATCAGTCACTGGTTCCAGGTCACAGAATTTCAGAATAGGAGTTTCAGATGGTGGAATGGTGTCAGTCTTCTCCAATTCATGGTTTATTTTTGGTCTTCGTGAAGGAATGCAGCAAGAGAAGAAGTTGAAAATCGACATTTGGGAGGAATGCACTTTTTTGATTTGCAATTGGAAATGAATCAATTGACCTTACTATGAAAAAGTGGGGGCATGCGTGGGCCAATTAAAATAGTATTTATTAAATAAAAAGGAAAACACGAAATTTTATATTTATAGACTTACGTGTTATCCCACCAGTACAAAAGGTCAACCTTGCTTCATTTCTAGCGTCACTCTCAAAATTCTAGTCATTCCCAAATGTCTTTGTTCAACTTCATCGCTTGCTGCTTTCCTTCACGACCACTAAATGATGAACATGCTGTCCTAATAGATATGCGCGAATATTACAAATGGCAAGAGAACCAGAATGTTTTTCTATTGGATATGCCGGATGTAGTCACAAACGAAATATTAAAAAACCTTGATTTCGTGTCAATGTGAGTTTTGAGTTTTGAGTTTTAAAAAACACTGTCTGAAGTTGAAATTTTCAGTCGCAAGCTTCGAAGAGTGTGCCACTTGTTCCGTGACTTTATCGATTGTGAAAAACCAGACAGTAACTTGACATCGCTCAGCCTACACGTGGAAGCTGATATGATTTTTGGATTAACAACATTGCCTTTAACACCCTCACAATCTACCAAAAGTATCGAGCACTCTTACAAAAAACAGGAGCTTATATCTATAATGCAACAAGGTCCCTGGTATGCTATATTCCGGAAGAACTGTGTGGATTTATGTGTCGATGATTTCCTTTGGCCAGCATTGAAACACCAAAAATCGCTAATGAACGAGCTATGCGTCACAAAAAATTGGGAATTGGACAAATACGGTGATCGTGTCCCACAGAATCCCAAGAGACTTGTTGGACCAAAATACGACAAAGTATTTGATGGTTTGGTAAAGATTCTGGAATCAAGGGATCGTTTACTTCAAGTTGAATCTCTGATAGTTTCGGTACATGGACAAGATCAACTAATGCAGCTGCTTCGTCATGTTGACTTGAAAGTATTAAAAAGTCTGGAAGTGCGCAGACAATTAGAAACAGAACAATTTTTGTTCAATCGTGAAAGTATCAGCGAAGTCGTTCTGGATCTCGATATACTGAAAAATTGTAAAAATCTGGAAAGCCTTCATGTGAGACGCTTCTCCATATCCTCTCCATTCTGCATGTTCGCTCATATTCCTGACCTGAAAGTTATCATGCAAACAATCTACTGTGAAGATCTATTACTCTTCAAACAAGTAAGTAAACTTGAAAACTATCAAATCACCATGCAGAATATTTTCAGACCATGGAGAATTCGGACATCAATGCTTACTCACAAATCCTTTTTGAACAATTTCCGGACAAATCTCGTTTTTTGGAAGCTATCGGACTGGCGGAAAATGGCAAGAAATCGGTTCGTGTTTTCCCCAGTAAACTCATTTTAACATACGATCCTGCTTGGAGATATATGTATTTTGGTTGGAAATAGAGTTCATAGTGTTTAAAAAAGAGAACATACTTTTTAAAATAAAGTTTTGATGGAATGAACATTAGAATCCGGTATAACAAAACAAGTTGATGGAGTATTGATATTGTCCAATAAGGCTTGAAACGAAAACTGAAATTTTCAGGAAAGTTTATACATATTTTGTCTGGTTTTCCTTAGGATTTCGACTGTAATTCGGAGTTTCTATCAGATTTGTTCTAATCGTAATCGAGTAAATCTATCAATTGTTGTTCTTGATGGTTTGGTTGTGGTTGCTGTTGTTGTCGGAATTGTGGGAGTGCTTGTTGCATGCTTCGATCATTTAGTGAACGATTAGGAAAACTAGGTCTTCTGGTATTAAGTCGGAAACCTGGTGACACAGGCATTGGAGGTCCCATATTTCTCCTAGGGACTGTTGGATGAACAGAAAACGAAACATTTGCTGGCTGCTGTGCGAAATCATCAATGACACGACCAGCTCTCGATCCATGTATCAACGCCTCACCGAGAGAATTATTCGCACTAGGAGGTGGCGGTGGTGGTGGTCGAGCAACAGGAGTAGGAGCTGGAGCCGGTGCCGGTGCAGCCGCAATATCAGGATTATCCGCTTGAAATTCCAACTCTTGTTTGAGTTTCTGAAAGTCAAAGAATGATGGCGAAATTCCAAATCTACTTGAGCATACCTCAAACGGTTTCATGTATTCCTCAATAGCTCTTTCGATCGCACTCATGAGTTTATCAGTGTTTCTTCCTATTTCATATGTTTCAGCTACACGCTCCGCTTTTTCAACTTCTACCATCAGCTCATCCATAGTTGATGTTTCTTTGATTTTGCTATCAATTGAGTTGAGCAGGAAGTCGAAGATCTTCACAAGGGACTCAAGTTTCTGTAAGAATTTCAAATTTTTTAAAAACTTACAATTTGAAAATAACTCACTTCGACGACTAGTATTTTAATGAGTTCTTTTATTGACTCCAGCTGAGGTCTGATGCTTTCAATTGCTTTAAATGCCCGCGCCGATGCCTTATTGATCTTCTGTTTTATCACACAAACGTCATCAGAAGTTAACGCCTTCTTCTCAACCATAACGTGTCCATTATGCAAACGAATTGCGCATGTTGAGCATATTTTGGAACCTTTTTCAGCACATTGTGAGCAATCGAAATAGACTCCTTCAGCGAGAATTTTTTTGCATTGTGTGCAATGTTTCACCAGATGACGATCTTTAAGAAGTGGCGCAACTTTTTGTACGATTTCTTGAATTCTATAATTGACTGGGAGCCCGCTAGCAGGTACTGTCGTTGGTTTTCTGCATTCTGGGCACTGGATTTGAGTTGGACCACTAGTTTTCACTCGTTCCACCTGGAAAAAAATCTAATTTTTTCCATGTTTTATGTCGAAATAAGCTTACCAATCTTCCAATACATGTTGAGCAAATCGTATGGCCGCAACCCATTAGCATAGGTTTATCGTATATGGTGTAGCAAATCGGACACTCCACGAAATGAGCCCATTGTTGCTGAAAAACTCTTTTCTTGTTTGTTCAAAAATAAATTGAAGCTTACATAAGTGTCATTAGTGATCGTTCCCGGAATATCCATCCCGTCTTTGTGGTCTGCGAACCAAATTACTCCTGCAAAATTCAATTATTTGGAAAAAAAGGGAGGAGAAGAAGATTTCAGAAAGAGCGAGAACATGGTTTTGCTATAGGGACTCCCAGAATTAAGAAAATTCATGTTAGGAATACAAGAAAAAAAGTCAGGTAAAAGAAAATGAGTGTCACATGGAAACTGATTGATAAGACAGTATTTGTTTAGCACTTTGAGTAAAAGACACTACAATTAAGACCAGGCGTGTCAAAAATTGGCCCGGCCTACTTTTATGGTATGATTTCAATGGGTAGTTTCTAGTTAACAAGCTAGATGTTGTAATTTGTGAGAATATGTAAAATCAATAAATCAATTCGATATTTATATAACTCGTGGCTAAAATAACAAATACACACCACAACAATAATTTTCTTATCAGCAGAACTCACAACTTCTTATCATTTTTCTCAATTTTCTTCAACATTTCTTCAACATGTCATGTTTTCTACCATTACCTGATGTAGCACTGAAAAATGTATTGGAGAATTGTCCCATCAGTTATCAGAGCCAAACCGGAGGATGCCTGGTCAAACGAGAAAGGACTGATGAGTTATTCGAGAAGCATCTAGAAAACGAGGACTTTATCAAAAGATTATGCCGAGATTTCTCTCTAATCTTGAAAAATCGAAAATTATGTCTTCGATTTTTGAGGGTTATTATCAAGGATGTTCCAGCTTCTGAAACATTCATGCCAGAATTCTCGAATTGCTTGAAGTCTCGAATCGATCCAATAAAAACTAAATGGTTCTCCGCTGCTATCATCAATGAAGACCAGCTGCTATCAATCCTCCCTTATATTTGCTCAACGGAAATCGAAGAAATCCGGATCAATTCCACAAAGAAATATGAGAAACCAAAGTTGGAAATGGAGAAAATTGTAAAATTGGAGCAGTGGAAACAATCGAATTCGCTGAATCTTAAGAACTTCTTTGTGAAAGTGCCATTACCTGATTTGACCCACTTCTCACGTGTCAACATTTCCTTTGATAATGTTTCTTCGGAATTTCTAATTTCATTGAAAGAAGTAGGTCACACTCATTCGTTTCTAAAAAAGTAAAATGACTTTTTCAGAAAATGTTAATTTCGAAAACCATGGCTTACTTTGAACTACATTTCCAATACATCAGCGACGGAGAAACTTTGAATGGATTATTCGGAGAACCTCTGAGAACCAAGGACCAATATGGGCAAGATAGGAAGCAATGGCTTTTTGGCAGGCTAACCATAACTCATATATTTGGTGTGCTGTATTTTGAGTGTTAGAAATAGAAAATTTTCTCTGATTCATTCCTCTAGAGATTAATAAATAGTTAATTGCAAGACCAGGCTGCCTGTTCCCGACAAAAGTGCAGACACTTTTAACAAGAATTTTTCCAGAAATTGCAAACACCTTTGTGGGAGTCCGATACCTTCTACGAAACGACTCTTTTCAGAGAACTCTTTGTACAGTAAGACAGAAAACTTTATTCAAAAAATGTTTCCTTTCTATAATCCATCTGTAAAATTATAATCCCCACTTCTAAAATCCATGCATTTGAATCTAGGTGAGTATGTTAGAAAGTGTTTACTGGGAAAAACTATGAACCATTCGCTGTCATCTTCCGCCAATCCGATAGCTTCCAAAAAACGAGATATGTCGGGAAACTGTACAAATCGAATTTTCGAAATAACAGAGATTGTCGAATTCTCCAAGGTCTGAAAATACTCTGTGTGGTGATTGTGATTTCGTGGATTTGAAGTTCACTTACATTTTTGAAAAGTAATAGATCTTCACAGTAGATTGTTTGCATGTTAACTTTTAGGTCAGGAATATGAGCAAACATGCGGAACGGAGAGGATATGGAGAAACGTCTCACATGAAGTTTTTTCAGATTTTTACAATCTTTCAGTATGTCGAGATCCAAAGCAAATTCGCTGATACTTTCACGATTGAAAAAAATTGTTCTGTTTCTAATAGTCTGCGCACTTCCAGACGTTTTAATACTTTCAAATCAATATGACTAAGCACTTGCATCAGTTGCTCTTGTCTATGTACCGAGATTGTCAATGACTCCACTTGAAGTAAACGATTCCTCGATTCCAGAACCTTCATCAAACCATCAAACATCTTGTCGAAAGTTGGGACAACAAACTTTCCGGCGGTTTGTGGGACAGGTTTATAGTTCCGATCAAAAATTAATTTCTTTGTGACACATAGATGGCCGAGAATGGATTTTTGATGTTTTAATGTACGAAAAAGAAAATCGTCGATACACATATCCACAAAGTTTTCCGGAAAGGAATCCTCTTGGCCACCACTTTTTACAACACATCCACCATCCATTTCTTTGTAGTCAATTTTGACTGTTTTAAATAATAAATATGGTGATTGCACTCTTACAAATCCAGAAATCATATCAGCTTTTACTTGGAGTTCGATCCATTGCAAGTTACTGTCTGGTTTAACACAATCGATGAAGGCACGGAACGAATGGCACACTCTTCGAAGTTTGCAGCTGAAGAGACAATGTTTTTTCAAATACAAAACTCAAACCTCACATTGACACCAAATCAAGGTTTTTCAAAATTTCTATCATAACTAGATCCGGCATATCCAATAAAAAAACATTTTGGTTCTTCTGCCATTTGTAATAGTTTGGTCTCGAGGATAGGCAGCAGGAGAATAAGTTGAACAAAGACATTTGGGAATGATTGCTTTTTAGAATTTTCAATCGGAATTGAATCATATTTGACCATTGGTGTTTATATGAAAAATGGGATCACGCATTAATCAGTGATGATTTTTGTTAAATTTTTTGAAAGTTACCAAAACTTCGCACATTTTAAGTCTAAACGTGTTATCCTACCGGCAAAGTAGTTTACCAAGAGGTCAATACATGGACAAGATCAACTGATGCAATTACTTAGTCATGTTGATTTGAAAATATTAAAAAGTCTGGAAGTGCGCAGACTGTTAGAAACAGAACAATTTTCGGACTTTGAAGAAGATATCAGCGAATTCGTTTTGGATTTCGATATACTGAAAGACTGTAAAAATCTGGAAGAACTTCATGTTACTCGTTTCTCCATTTCCTCTCCATTCCGCATGTTTTCTCATATTCGGAATCTGACAGTTGACATGCAAACGATCTACTTTGAAGATATATTACGCTACAAACATGTAAGTGAGCTTGAATATCATATCACCAAATCAAAACATATTTTCAGGCCTGGGAAAATGCAAATATCACTGGCCTTTGGAGAATCCGTTTTGGACAATTTCCTGACAAATCTCGGTTTATGGAAACTATTGGATTGGCGGATAATAACCGTCAATTCGTTCATGTTTTTCCCAGTAAACTCTCTCTAATGTATTATCCCAACAAATGTATTTATTTTCATCGGCAACACAGATCATAGTGTTCTTAAAGAAAAAACATTATTTTAAATAAAGTTGTCTTTCTTGCTGTGAGACCGCATCGTGAAATGTTGCACTAGGAAAGTCTTTAAACTAAGTAAAACTTTTGTCATAGGTACTTTCAACTACGTGGAGTCCTTGTTTGCAGTCGAAACCGGCTAAATGTCCCTGCGAGCTGAGTTATAATCTTCTTAATTTTTCGAATAGTTAAGGTTTCATTTGTGTTCTTTAGCGGTTTACCTGTACACGCACGTTTAAAATATAAAAACATTTTTGTGTATACTTTCTGCAGATTTGAAATTTTATGTGAAACAGCATAACCATATGAAAAGTTTGAGAGCTCATAACTCGACTCGGAGAAACATTCAGCCGGTGTAGATGCCAGAAATGGATTCTCCGTAGTCGAGAGTACCTATAACCAGGTTTATAATTTTTTTGAAGCCGCGTCTTCAAAGACTTCTCTTGTTAGGTTTTTGAAAAGTTTTTATAGTGAGAAAACCTTTAATGAATTTATTTTTTCACAAAAGTTCTCCCAGGAAACTATAATCAAGACAACGTATGATTGATAAAAAAATAGAGTATTCTCAAACATTAGAAAGAGCGAAACCAAGCCATCCCGTTGTTGTTAGCAGAGAGTTGCAGCCAAAGTTTTTTTGAAATTTGGTAACCCAAATTAGTAGGAGTTCGTGGTGGACCGAGAGTTTCCATAAATCGGCGTTTGTCTGGAAATTCATTGTAGTGTATGTACGGTTGCTCGAACCGAATATCAGCGGGAACCCATTTGAGCAATGTCTGTAATTATTAAATTTAGAGCTTTGACAGTTATCGAACTAACTAACCTCTCGAAATTGAATTACTTCCTCACAGTAAATGATTTGCATATTGACTCTCAACACAGGAATATGAGTGAATAGACTGAATGAAGAGGAGATGCGGAACTTTTCCACAAAGAGTTTCTTCAGATTTTCACAATTTTTGAGTATGTCGAGATTCAGAATTAATTCAGTATCGATTTCCCGCTTGGTTTCTACCAATCGGTACACTTCCAAGCTTTTCAAAAACTTTAAATCAACATTACAAAGCACTGTCATCAGTTGGTCTTGCCCCAACACAGAAATTTTGAGACACTCGACTTTCATTATACGACCTGTGGTCTCCAGGACCTTCATCGAACAATCGAACACAGTTTCGAAAGTTGGCACGAGAAGTTTTCCTGGAGTTTGTGGCACCCTCACGCATCGTCCCTCAGCATCTTCTTCTGTCAAACATAGCTTTTCCAAGAGAGATTTCTGATTTTCGAGTAACGGCCAGAGGAAATTATCAACATAAACCTCGATAAAGCTTTTCTCGATAACTTTCCCTTCATGATCGTTTATTGTCATCTCACATCCGTCGTCGTGCTCTTTATAAACGTGCTTTACCCTCCTGTCTTGTTGCTCTTTTACATAACCAAGGATCAAATCAGCTCTCACTTCAATTGAAACATCTTTCAAGTTGTTGTCCGGTTTCTCGAAATCTATAAACTCACGAAGCGAAAAACACACTTTTCGAAGTTTCTGGCTGAAATTTGAAACTTCCGGGTCACAGATTATATATTTTGTTTTATTAAACTCACAATGTCAGAAAATCAAGATTCTTCAAAATTTCCCTCATTACCAGATCCGGCATGTCCAGTAAGAAGACATTCTGAATTTTTGGAGTCGGCGGCAAATCCAATACCGGATTTCTCTTCGATTGCCGAGAGGGAAGACAGCATGAGAAGAATTTGAACAGAGACATTTGGAAATGAATTGTTTTTTTGTTTTTTGACCTCAGATAATCACAGAAAGAATGCGTGAAAATTTACTTTACCAAAGGTCACCAAGAGGTCAGGTTACCCTCATTTTCCGCCCCAAACTGAAAATAATTCATTTCCAAATGTCTCTATTCAAATTCTTCTCTTGCTGCCTTCCCTCTCGACAATCGAAGAGAGCTTCTGTATTGGATTTGTCTAGTGCAGTGTCGCGGCCAACTCCAAAAATCCAGGATGTTCTCTTATTGGACATGCCGGATCTGGTAATGAGGGAAATTTTGAAGAATCTTGATTTTCTGACATTGTGAGTTTAATCAAACAAAATCTAAAATTTGTGACCCGGAAGTTTCAAATTTCAGCCAGAAACTTCGAAAAGTGTGTTTTTCGCTTCGAGAGTTTATAGATTTCGTGAAACCGGATAGCAACTTGAGAGATGTTTCAATTGAAGTGAATGCTGATGCAATTACGGGATCTGTAATAGACCAACAATACAAACTGGTAACGCACGTTTATAAAGAGCACGACGATGGATGTGAAATTATAAAAAATTCTCATGGAGCAAAGGTTATCGAGAAAAACTTTATCGAGGTTTATGCTGATAATTTCCTTTGGCCGTTACTCGAAAATCAAAAATCTCCCTTGGACAACTTATGTTTGATTGAACAAAATGCTGATAAACCGAACGATTTCTTCTCGACAGCACTAAAAACTCCCGGATGGCTTCTCGTGCCAACTTTCAAAACTGTGTTCGATTGTTCGATGAAGGTTCTGGAGTCGACAGGTCGCATACTGCAAGTCGAGTGTCTTAAAATATCTGTGCTAGGACAAGACCAACTGATGACAGTGCTTCGTTATGTCGATTTGAAGTTTTTGAGAAGTTTGGAAGTGTACCGATTGGCAGAACGCGAGAGTCGTGTTTATACTGAATTAATGCTGAATCTCGACATACTCAGAAATTGCGAAAAACTGGAAAAGCTTTGTGTGGAAGATTTTTACATCTCCTCTTCCTTCAGTCAATTCACTCATATTCCTGAGTTGAATGTCACTATGCAAATCATTTACTGTGAGGAGGTGATTCAATTTCAAAAGGTTTGTCGATTTTGACCACTGCCAAAGTTTTAATTCTAATTGCAGACATTGGTCAAATTTTTTTCCGGTATGTCCGAAAATCTGTACAAATTTTCGATTGTTCGCTACAACGAATTTCCTGACAAACCTCGATTTATGGAAACTCTTGGCCCACCACAAGATCCTAACAATGAGCCATTAATTTTTGCTATTTCTCAAAAACTTATGCTTCAAGACTATGCTGGTACTAACGTGATGTTTTGGATGTTCAATGATTAAGAATCGATTTTTCGTTTTTTTTGGCGCATTTTTTGAAAAAATGAATTGATTAATGTTTTTCACTGACTTTGCAAAGATTGCAGAGGTAACATTGCCTGCCATAACGATTGAAAATAAGGGTTCCATGTTTTCCTTTAACAAACAAAGCAATCTTTGAAATGTAGCATAGATTCCAAATAAAATGTTTCAAGTATTTGGTTTTGTCTGCTTTTTCCAGTCGGTTGGAGTCGCTTTGGCTAATAGTAAAACCAGCGATGATGTGGAACATCAGAACACAGTTCAGATTCGTCTGCAAAATCTGGATAGATTGTTTGCGTTATTACGTTCAAAACAGAAATCTTAACCAATTAGCTTTATTTTGAGAAATAAATTCCTTTCACAACACTATGATCTGAGTTTCCAACTAAAATACAAACATTTCGAAGCAGGATAGTACGTCAGAAGGAGTTTACTAGGGAAAACATGAACCAATTTACTGTTATCATCTGCCAATCCGATATCTTCCAAAAAACGAGCTTTGTCGGGAAATTGTCCATATTTGATTTCCGAGAAAGCATTGATGTTCGAATTTTCCATGGTCTGAAAATATATGTGAGATGATTTGGTAATATTCAAGCTCACTTACATGTTTTATGAGTAATAAATCTTCGCAGTAGATTGTTTGCATGTTAACTTCAAGGATCGGAATATTAGTAATCATGCGGAATGGGGAGGAGATGGAGAAGCCTTTCACATGAAGTTATTCCAGATTTTTACATTCTTTTAGTATGTCGAGATCCAAAACCAACTCGCTGTCATCATCACCATGATCCAAACTATTTTCTTGTTCTAACAGTCCGAACACTTCCAGACTTTTTAATATTTTCAAATCAACATGACTAAGCAATTGCATTAGTTGATCTTGTCCATGTACTGAGATTGGCAACGCTTCGACTTGCAGTAAGCGATCCCTCGATTTCAGAATTTTCATCAAACGATTAAACAACTTTTCGAAAGTTTCCGCATTCTTGAGTTCTACAGCCTTACCCACAAAGCTCACAAAACGTAGCTCGTCCAGTAGCGATTTTTGGTATTTCAACGCTGCCCAAAGGAAATCAACAACATCTTCGAAAGAAATCTCTACTTCTTCGTTTGATTGTGAAGGTGTTGAAAATGATACAAAAATCAACTCCTCTACCACCTCTAGGTCGATCGATTTCAAGTGACTGTCTGGTTTAACACAATCGACAAAGTCACGGAACGCGTGGCACACTTTTTGAAGCTTTCGACTGTAAAATTCCAAGTTCATATTACGTTTTTCAAAACTCATAACTCACATCGTCGCGAAATCCAGGTTTTTCAATATTTCATTTGTGACAACATCAGGCATACCCAATAGGTAAGCTTCTTTTTGTAGCCATGAAGGAATCCAGGATGAGAAGAAGTTGAACAGAGACATTTGGGAATGATTGTTCGTTGGATTTTTACTTTGAAAATGAATGTAACTGACCTTCAGATGACCTCTGTGATTAACGTCTTCTATGTAGAGCACGTAAGTCGAAAAAGATTAAAACATTTTCAAATTTGTTTGTTTTTCTGTTTCCCGTGAGAATTGCAAAATTTCACCCTTGTGAGTTTTCAGTCTTTTTTCAACTCAACAAATCTCAACAACTTCATGATAAACCGTATTGATGTCAGCAGTTAGGCTCTGAATATGAGCCAATGAATCAGTGTCATCCCAAATGAAATGCAAGCGACAAATGTGTCAGGACGACCGCACACATGGGACGGCGTTCGTGACGTCTAGAATGCGAATAAACTATTAGAGCGCGCTTGCTGTTTTTGGAGTTGTTTTAACAGGAGTTTGAAAGAATAATTTGATATAATGATAAAAAGTTAATGAAGAGATTGAATAAGGGGGCGATCGGATTGCCTTTGGTTGCCGAACAAAGAGATATCCAATAGGAAAACATTGGTTATGTGCAATCGTTGAATTCACAACGAAATCTAACAATTGGTCCCCTGAAAGTTTCAAATCAAGTTTTTAAATCTTCCCGCCCAAAAACCTACCTTCCCATGAATCTTAATGTTCCATCAGTTGCACAGTTAATGCTCGCGACTTTAAAATTCGTATCGATATCTGAACCAAGCATCTCTTCGCTTCCTGTACTCATCGTAGCCTGGAGATAAATACTTTTTTTGTTAAAATTGCAGTCGTCTACTCACGTAAATAACAATTGTACACAGTTGAGTTTGGTGAACACAAGAAACAGTGTATACCTTGCATGTTTGCCCAGCGGGGGTATTATCCCTGCAAAGTATTGATGAATAGGGCAAAATGAGACAGATTTTATTATAAATTACATTGTTTGAAAAACTGTGTTCGGCGGGTCCATCACTGGCCTAGCAGCTTCTATGTTACACGTTGAGCAAGCTTAACAACATTTATAATGATTAAAAAAATTCAATACGTTCTTACCAGGTACACATGTATCAAAAGTACATACGAGTTTGGAAATTCCTGTGCTGAAAACTATATCTATTATATCTGCAATTAACACTGAATTTCACTTACACTGAGCCACTGGAGTAGGTACCATCAGCCTGACATGTGAGCGATCCGCTTACTTGATTCGTATTCATAGCACTAGAAACAGTAGTTGTCCCAGCAGCATTTGTAGCCTGGAAGTGTGTTTTCCAAAACCTCGAAAATTTTCAGTCACTTACAGATAAAGTGACTCCTGTACATGTTTGATCATCGGTTCTTCTGCATATCACATTGGTTTGTGTACACCCATCGGCTTCTACTGTATTTCTGAAACCTTTTCAATTTTTATTGTTTCGTTGTTTACATTTTTGAAAATCCCACGTATTCTCAAAAACTGTGTTGGCTTCCATCGCTGGTGCGATCGTAGCTATATCACAATTTGTGCACACTGAAATGATATAAACGAGCAATATTCAATAGAAATAGGTGGATTCTACTTACACGAGCCGGGAGCCATTGTCACCGGTGCTGTTGTTACAGTTGCAGGGGTATTCGTCATAGGAGAACCCGTTACAGGAGTCCCTCCTATCGGTATAGTCGTTGATTCTTGGCATGACGACGCAGTACATTGTCCAGTAGTAATTGGAGAAGCTTGAGTAGTAGATAGAGTAGCAGATATTGTACCAACAGATACGTCTTCTGGAGGTATCATACGAATACACATTTGAACGATAGGTATTGTGAGGAGAGTGGGCAGAATTCGTGGGGATATCATGATTCGAATACGAGAACACAAATAAAACTGGTAAGGATAGATAGTGATGGAGGTCATGTTGAAAGTAGGGCAGACAGCGACGAGAAAGTGAAACGAAGAGAGATTTTCATTTATCACTGTGCTATCAAATGCATGTGATAATGGCGCAGAGACAACGTTTTCATAATAACAAGTTAATATGCAGTAGCGATCATAGGTGAGTACACCTGTATACTTTCATATGTATCTCAGCTGAAATAAGTCCGTTTTGCATAAACTTTTTTTCACTCAAAAATTTTTTAATTCCCATTTTTTCCTAATTTTCTATACTTTCTGGCTGTAAAACGAACATACCTCTTACAAACTGGATACAAAATGCTTCATCACACATAATAAAACACATATGTGTATCCTTTGTTCGTTTTATAGCCAGAAAGTATCGAAAATTAGGAAAAAATGGGAATAAAAATTTTTGAATGAAAAAAATTTGAAAAATTATTTTTTCAAATTTTTGATGTTTGTTTTTAGAAAAGCTTAAAACACATCAGTTGACACATGCGGATAAGATTTTTGGAAGTGTAGAAGTGCAGAAATCACCACCCTCATTTCTACCTAAACCTGTCAAATTTGACTACAAAAAGAAGGATGATGGGTGTGTTGTAAGAAGTGGTGGCCGAAAGAATATCTTCCCAAAAAACTTTGTGGATATGTGTATTGACGATTTCCTTTTGCGTGCTTTGACACATCAAAAATCCGTTCTCGGCGAGCTATGTGTCACAAAACAATCACTTTTTGATCGGAACCATAAACCTGTCCCACAAACCGCCGGGAAGTTTATTGTAAGTAGTATGGTTTTGTCCTTTCTGGGACACTATTTTGACCACTTTTTGGACAATCCTAGAAACCCTAAAAACGCTATATTTCAAACACAAAGCTCACAATTTCGTTTCAAAAACACCATTTTACGGCTTTTCCCAAAATCACCCATATCTGCTCTGGCGCAATTCCCGACCACCCCTGACCATTCCTGACCACATTATACTTTTTTTTTTCCTCTTTCAAAATCTTTCAAATTGATAAAAAAATTTCAGTCACTTGAACACTTTCAAACGTTTCTTATCAATTTGTTGACATAGCACAATGGTAGTGTGTCTGTCTAGTATGCAAAGCGTCAAAAGTTCAATTCTCACTCAAGATTTAAAAGATATTCAGGATAAAAAGAGTTAATGAAGGTGAAAAATATGCGTAAAAAAGTCGTGCTCCGGAGTGAAAAAATTTCTCAACAAGAATCAAAAAAATTTCTCGACAAAAATCAGAAATGCTCGCGTCAAATAGTGTGAATCATCAAGCATCGGAGTCAAAGTAGACTCTTTTTCTTAAATCTTGAGTGAGAATTGAACTTTTGACGCTTTGCATACTAGACAGACACACTACCATTGTGCTATGTCAACAAATTGATAAGAAACGTTTGAAAGTGTTCAAGTGACTGAAATTTTCTTATCAATTTGAAAGATTTTGAAAGAGGAAAAAAAAAAGTATAATGTGGTCAGGAATGGTCAGGGGTGGTCGGGAATTGCGCCAGAGCAGATATGGGTGATTTTGGGAAAAGCCGTAAAATGGTGTTTTTGAAACGAAATTGTGAGCTTTGTGTTTGAAATATAGCGTTTTTAGGGTTTCTAGGATTGTCCAAAAAGTGGTCAAAATGGTGTCCCAGAAAGGACAAAACCATACTACTATTGTACCAACTTTCGACAAGATATTTGATGGTTTGATGGAGATTTTGGAATCAAGAGATCGCTTACTGCAAGTCGAATCGTTGAAAATCTCAGTACATGGACAAGAGCAACTGATGCAATTGCTCAGTCATGTTGATTTGCAAGTATTAAAAAGTCTGCAAGTCTTCAGACTAATAGAAACGAATAGTATTTCGGATTATGGTGAAGATAACAGCCGATTCGTTTTGGATCTTCACATACTGAAAGATTGTAAAAATCTGGAACACCTCCGTGTCACTCGTTTTTCCATATCCTCTCCATTCCGCATGTTTACTCATATTCCTAATCTGACAGTTAACATGCGAGCAATCTACTGTGAAGATGTATTACGCTTCAAACATGTAAGTGAGCTTCAATATCACCAAATCACCGCATATTTTCAGACCATGGAAAGTTCGGACATCTATGCTCACTCGGAAATCCGATTTGGACAATTTCCCGACAATATTCGTTTTTTGGAAGCTATTGGATTGGCGGAAGATTTCAACGGAGTAGTTTTCCCCAGTAAACTCCTTCTGACATACTATCCTGTTTCGAAAAGTTTGAATTTTAGTTGGAAACACACTTCATAGTGTTCCAAAAAAAAAACATTATTTTTAAATAAAGTTTCATTTCTTACAAACCTCATCGTGATATGTTTTAAGACGCACTCTCTGAGTCAATCGAGCATCGATCAACTGACCGTAGGCACACGAAAAAGTCGACCATCTCCGATTTGCCTATAATTTTGATCAAAGATAGTATCAAGTGTCCTCAACAAATTGGGGTACTTTTTGGCCAGGTCCATCACCTGGGTACCTAGAAAAACCAAAAAATCGATATTTTTCGAAAATTTTTCCTGAAGAAGTTAGGAATGAAATCTTAACGGGAAATTATTTAAGACACTATTTTAAGCATTTTTTGTGTTTAGAAGAAAATTCCAGCTCAACACCTTCATTGTGAAAATTTTCAAAATATATGAAATTTTTGGGTTTTTTTCATGAAATCGTTTTTATCTCGTCAGTGACACAAGAAGACGAGCTTTTTTATTTTAAATTCGGAATCTACATAAAATTTGGTATTGGAAACATGCTGTCCCTACTCGTATCTCTAGACCTAAAAAAATATTTTTTGGGAAGAATGAGAAAAACAGTGATTTCAATTTTCAAGTCCTTCCAGTAAATTATTTTTGATGTTTCAAAATAATGGTTTTTTGAAGTTTTTCATTCAATCATGCTATTTTTAATCAGTTCCGGTACAATTTTCGATCATACCACAAAAAAATTTTCGAAAAAATTGAATTTTTTAATTTTTGAAAATTTTCTCCCGAATTGAATCATTCCGACTGAAATGTTAAGGATAGCAATATAAAATCAGGAGATTATAGCTGGAACATTCTTTAGGCTTATAAAAAACTTGATTCCCACTGTCGGGTTACCTGCTATTTACACGTTCATGGTGAAATTCAGCGAAATTTTCAACTTGGGAAGTTGGTGCATCGGTACTTCATGCTTGCAACGTTATTTTACAGAGAATTGCGATGAATATGACAGGAATAGTGAGAAAACTGCAAAAATTGATATAATCAGCAAGATTTACGAAAAAAAACTTGAAACGTTTTTTCCTGATATCCACAAAAAGGTCAGACCATTGAACATTTATGAGCCTTAATTTTTTTTGCCTATGCTCGTACGTTAAAAAATGAGAACATCTTTGCGTATGCTTATTGCCACTGAGTACCTATAACCAAATTTATAGTTTGTTTGCAGCCGCGTCTCCAAAGACTTTTCTTGTTAGGTTTTAAAATGTTTTTATAGTGAGTTCTCACAGTAAACTATAATTGAGAAAAAATGTGATTGATACAAAAATAGAATATTCTTAAACATTAGAAAAAGCGATACCAAACCATCCCGTTGTCATTAGCAGAGAGTTGCAGCCAAAGTTTTTTTGAAATTTGGTAACCCAAATTGGTAGCAGTTCGTGGTGGGCCGAGAGTTTCCATAAATCGGCGTTTGTCTGGAAATTCATTGTAGTGTATATACGATTGCTCGAACCGAATATCAGCAGGAACCCATTTGAGCAATGTCTGTAATTATTAAATTTAGAGTCTTGATAGTTATGAAACTAACAAACCTCTCGAAATTGAATTACTTCCTCACAGTAAATGATTTGCATATTGACTGTCAATACAGGAATATGAGTAAATAAACTGAATGAAGAGGAAATGGTGAAATGTCTCACACAGAGTTTCTTCAGATTTTCACAATTTTTGAGTATGTCGAGATTTAGAATTGATTCAGTATCGATTTCCCTCCCGGTTTCTACCAATCGGTACAGTTCCAAGCTTTTCAAAAACTTTAAATCAACATTACGAAGCACTGTCATCAGTTGGTCTTGTCCCAACACAGAAATTTTGAGACACTCGACTTTCAGTATACGACCTGTGGACTCCAGGACATTCATCGTACTATCAAATACATTTTCGAAAGTTGGCACGAGAAGTTTTCCTGGAGTTTGTGGCACCCTCACGCATCGTCCCTCAGCATCTTCTTCTGTCAAACATAGCTTTTCCAAGAGAGATTTCTGATTTTCGAGTAACGGCCAGAGGAAATTATCAACATAAACCTCGATAAAGCTTTTCTCGATAACTTTCCCTTCATAATCGTTTATTGCCATCTCACATCCGTCGTCGTGCTCTTTATAAACGTGCTTTACCCTCCTGTCTTGCGAAAAACACACTTTTCGAAGTTTCTGACTGAAATTTCGAATTTCCGGGTCACAAATGATATATTTTGTTTTATTAAACTCACAAAGTCAAAAAATCAAGATTCTTCAAAATTTCTCTCATCACCAGATCCGGCATGTCCAGTAAGAAGACATTCTGAATTTTTGGAGTCGGCGGCAAATCCAATACCGGATTTCTCTTCGATTGCCGAGAGGGAAGACAGCATGAGAAGAATTTGAACAGAGACATTTGGAAATGAATTGTTTTTTTGTTTTTTGACCTCAGATAATCACAGAAAGAATGCGTGAAAATTTACTTTACCAAAGGTCACCAAGAGGTCAGGTTACCCTCATTTTCCGCCCCAAACTGAAAATAATTCATTTCCAAATGTCTCTATTCAAATTCTTCTCTTGCTGCCTTCCCTCTCGACAATCGAAGAGAGCTTCTGTATTGGATTTGTCTAGTGCAGTGTCGCGGCCAACTCCAAAAATCCAGGATGTTCTCTTATTGGACATGCCGGATCTGGTAATGAGGGAAATTTTGAAGAATCTTGATTTTCTGACATTGTGAGTTTAATCAAACAAAATCTAAAATTTGTGACCCGGAAGTTTCAAATTTCAGCCAGAAACTTCGAAAAGTGTGTTTTTCGCTTCGAGAGTTTATAGATTTCGTGAAACCGGATAGCAACTTGAGAGATGTTTCAATTGAAGTGAAAGCTGATGCAATTACGGGATCTGTAATAGGCCAACAACACAAATTGGTAACGCACGTTTACAAAGAGCACGAAGATGGATGTGAAATGAAAATAAATAGTAGTAAAGGAAGTTTTATAGAGAAACACTTTATCGAAGTTTATGCTGATAATTTCCTCTGGCCGTTACTCGAAAATCAAAAATCTCCCTTGGACAACCTATGTTTGATTGAACAAAATGCTGATAAACTGAACGATTATTTCTCGACAGCACTAAAAACTCCCGGATTTCTTCTCGTGCCAACTTTCAAAACTGTGTTCGATTGTTCGATGAAGGTTCTGGAGTCGACAGGTCGCATACTGCAAGTCGAGTGTCTTAAAATATCTGTGCTAGGACAAGACCAACTGATGACAGTGCTTCGTTATGTCGATTTGAAGTTTTTGAGAAGTTTGGAAGTGTACCGATTGGCAGAACGCGAGAGTCGTGTTTATACTGAATTAATGCTGAATCTCGACATACTCAGAAATTGCGAAAAACTGGAGAAGCTTTGTGTGGAAGATTTTTACATCTCCTCTTCCTTCAGTCAATTCACTCATATTCCTGAGTTGAAAGTCACTATGCAAATCATTTACAGCGCGGAGGTGATTCAATTTCAACAGGTTCGTCGATTTTGACCACTGCCAAAGTTGTAATTCTAATTGCAGACATTGGTCAAATTTTTTCCCGGTATGTCCGAAAATATGTACAAATTTTCGGTTGTACGCTACAACGAATTTCCCGACAAACCTCGATTTATGGAAACTCTTGGCCCACCACAAGATCCTGACAATGAGCCATTAATTTTTGCTATTTCTCAAAAACTTATGCTTCAAGACTATGCTGCTATTAACGTGATGTTTTGGATGTTCAATGATCAAGAATAGATTTTTTTTTAAATCAATTACATTTTTTCTCCATTGTCGTTTTCCGTGAGACTATTCTTGAAAAAATAAATTCATTAAATTTTTTCACTGACTTTTCAAAAACTGTTAACTCAAAATAGGGTGCTACCTTTATTCAGAGCCGATCCGAATCCTACTGGACTTTCGAGCACGTAATTCAGTGAATATTAAAAGAGTATTCAAATTTGTTTTTTTCTTTTTCCCGTGAGAATTGCAAAATTTCACCCTTATGAGTTTTTAGTCTTTTTTCAACTCAACAAATCTAAACAATAATTCACTACAAAACCAAATACATGAACTTTTTTATTCTGCATCTTTGCTATGTTTCAAGAAAATTCTTATGTGGAAAAGGAGAACACGGGACCATCATCTGTAATTCTAAGGACTCCGTCAGGCATTTTGAAAGTCCAGCGGTGGTCAGATTTTGAGTATCCAAGAGTTGACAAGTCGTCTTGATGTAAAAAGTAAGGCTCTGAATATGAGCCAATGAATCAGTGTCATCCAATGCAAGCGGCAAATGTGTCAGGACGACCGCCCACATGGGACGACATAAGTGACGTCTAGAGTGCATTAGAGCGCGCTTGCTGTTTTTGGAGTTGTTTTACCAGGAGTTTGAAAGAATAATTTAATATCAGCTGGATAACTGGAAACAACAAAAATAATGGGAAAACCCTTGAGGGCCATCGGATTGCCTTTAGTTGCCGAACAAAGAGATATCCAATAGAGAAACTTTGGCTATTGGCAATTGCTGAATTCACAACGAAATCTAACAATTGGTCCCCTGAAAGTATCAAATCAAGTTTTTCTATCTTCCCGCCCAAAAACCTACCTTCCCATGAATCTTAATGTTCCATCAGTTCCACAGTTAATGCTCGCGACTGTAAGATCCGTATCGACATCTGAACTAAGCATCTCTTCGCTTCCTGTACTCATTGTAGCCTGGAGATTTAATACTTATTTCGTTAAAGTTTTAGTCTTCTACTTACGTAAAGAACAATTGTACACTGTTGAGTTTGGTGAACACAAGAAACAGTGTATACCTTGCATGTTTGCCCAGCGGGGTATTATCCCTGCAAAGTATTGATGAATAGGGCAAAATGAGACAGATTTTATTATAAATTACATTGTTTGAAAAACTGTGTTCGGCGGGTCCATCACTGGCCTAGCAGCTTCTATGTTACACGTTGAGCAAGCTTAACAACATTTATAATGATTAAAAAAATTCAATACGTTCTTACCAGGTACACATGTATCAAAAGTACATACGAGTTTGGAAATTCCTGTGCTGAAAACTATATCTATTATATCTGCAATTAACACTGAATTTCACTTACACTGAGCCACTGGAGTAGGTACCATCAGCCTGACATGTGAGCGATCCGCTTACTTGATTCGTATTCATAGCACTAGAAACAGTAGTTGTCCCAGCAGCATTTGTAGCCTGGAAGTGTGTTTTCCAAAACCTCGAAAATTTTCAGTCACTTACAGATAAAGTGACTCCTGTACATGTTTGATCATCGGTTCTTCTGCATATCACATTGGTTTGTGTACACCCATCGGCTTCTACTGTATTTCTGAAACCTTTTCAATTTTTATTGTTTCGTTGTTTACATTTTTGAAAATCCCACGTATTCTCAAAAACTGTGTTGGCTTCCATCGCTGGTGCGATCGTAGCTATATCACAATTTGTGCACACTGAAATGATATAAACGAGCAATATTCAATAGAAATAGGTGGATTCTACTTACACGAGCCGGGAGCCATCGTCACAGGCACTGTTGTTACAGTTGCAGGGGTAGTCGTCACAGGAGTCCCTCCTGACGGTATAGTTGTCCCTCCTGACGGTATAGTTGCTTGGCATGACGACGCAGTACATTGCCCAGTAGTAATCGGAGAAGCTTGAGTAGTAGATAGAGTAGCAGATATTGTACCAATAGATACGTCTTCTGGAGGTATCATACGAATACACATTTGAACGATAGGTATTGTGAGGAGAGTGGGCAGAATTCGTGGGGATATCATGATTCGAATACGAGAACACAAATAAAACTGGTAAGGATAGATAGTGATGGAGGTCATGTTGAAAGTAGGGCAGACAGCGACGAGAAAGTGAAACGAAGAGAGATTTTCATTTATCACTGTGCTATCAAATGCATGTGATAATGGCGCAGAGACAACGTTTTCATAATAACAAGTTAATATGCAGTAGCGATCATAGGTGAGTACACCTGTATACTTTCATATGTATCTCAGCTGAAATAAGTCCGTTTTGCATAAACTTTTTTTCACTCAAAAATTTTTTAATTCCCATTTTTTCCTAATTTTCTATACTTTCTGGCTGTAAAACGAACATACCTCTTACAAACTGGATACAAAATGCTTCATCACACATAATAAAACACATATGTGTATCCTTTGTTCGTTTTATAGCCAGAAAGTATCGAAAATTAGGAAAAAATGGGAATAAAAATTTTTGAATGAAAAAAATTTGAAAAATTATTTTTTCAAATTTTTGATGTTTGTTTTTAGAAAAGCTTAAAACACATCAGTTGACACATGCGGATAAGATTTTTGGAAGTGTAGAAGTGCAGAAATCACCACCCTCATTTCTACCTAAACCTGTCAAATTTGACTACAAAAAGAAGGATGATGGGTGTGTTGTAAGAAGTGGTGGCCGAAAGAATATCTTCCCAAAAAACTTTGTGGATATGTGTATTGACGATTTCCTTTTGCGTGCTTTGACACATCAAAAATCCGTTCTCGGCGAGCTATGTGTCACAAAACAATCACTTTTTGATCGGAACCATAAACCTGTCCCACAAACCGCCGGGAAGTTTATTGTAAGTAGTATGGTTTTGTCCTTTCTGGGACACTATTTTGACCACTTTTTGGACAATCCTAGAAACCCTAAAAAACGCTATATTTCAAACACAAAGCTCACAATTTCGTTTCAAAAACACCATTTTACGGCTTTTCCCAAAATCACCCATATCTGCTCTGGCGCAATTCCCGACCACCCCTGACCATTCCTGACCACATTATACTTTTTTTTTTCCTCTTTCAAAATCTTTCAAATTGATAAAAAAATTTCAGTCACTTGAACACTTTCAAACGTTTCTTATCAATTTGTTGACATAGCACAATGGTAGTGTGTCTGTCTAGTATGCAAAGCGTCAAAAGTTCAATTCTCACTCAAGATTTAAGAAAAAGAGTCTACTTTGACTCCGATGCTTGATGATTCACACTATTTGACGCGAGCATTTCTGATTTTTGTCGAGAAATTTTTTTGATTCTTGTTGAGAAATTTTTTCACTCCGGAGCACGACTTTTTTACGCATATTTTTCACCTTCATTAACTCTTTTTATCCTGAATATCTTTTAAATCTTGAGTGAGAATTGAACTTTTGACGCTTTGCATACTAGACAGACACACTACCATTGTGCTATGTCAACAAATTGATAAGAAACGTTTGAAAGTGTTCAAGTGACTGAAATTTTCTTATCAATTTGAAAGATTTTGAAAGAGGAAAAAAAAAGTATAATGTGGTCAGGAATGGTCAGGGGTGGTCGGGAATTGCGCCAGAGCAGATATGGGTGATTTTGGGAAAAGCCGTAAAATGGTGTTTTTGAAACGAAATTGTGAGCTTTGTGTTTGAAATATAGCGTTTTTAGGGTTTCTAGGATTGTCCAAAAAGTGGTCAAAATGGTGTCCCAGAAAGGACAAAACCATACTACTATTGTACCAACTTTCGACAAGATATTTGATGGTTTGATGGAGATTTTGGAATCAAGAGATCGCTTACTGCAAGTCGAATCGTTGAAAATCTCAGTACATGGACAAGAGCAACTGATGCAATTGCTCAGTCATGTTGATTTGCAAGTATTAAAAAGTCTGCAAGTCTTCAGACTAATAGAAACGAATAGTATTTCGGATTATGGTGAAGATAACAGCCGATTCGTTTTGGATCTTCACATACTGAAAGATTGTAAAAATCTGGAACACCTCCGTGTCACTCGTTTTTCCATATCCTCTCCATTCCGCATGTTTACTCATATTCCTAATCTGACAGTTAACATGCGAGCAATCTACTGTGAAGATGTATTACGCTTCAAACATGTAAGTGAGCTTCAATATCACCAAATCACCGCATATTTTCAGACCATGGAAAGTTCGGACATCTATGCTCACTCGGAAATCCGATTTGGACAATTTCCCGACAATATTCGTTTTTTGGAAGCTATTGGATTGGCGGAAGATTTCAACGGAGTAGTTTTCCCCAGTAAACTCCTTCTGACATACTATCCTGTTTCGAAAAGTTTGAATTTTAGTTGGAAACACACTTCATAGTGTTCCAAAAAGAAAACATTATTTTTAAATAAAGTTTCATTTCTTACAAACCTCATCGTGATATGTTTTAAGACGCACTCTCTGAGTCAATCGAGCATCGATCAACTGACCGTAGGCACACGAAAAAAGTCGACCATCTCCGATTTGCCTATAATTTTGATCAAAGATAGTATCAAGTGTTCTCAACAAATTGGGGTACTTTTTGGCCAGGTCCATCACCTGGGTACCTAGAAAAACCAAAAAATCGATATTTTTCGAAAATTTTTCCTGAAGAAGTTAGGAATGAAATCTTAACGGGAAATTATTGTAGACACTATTTTAAGCATTTTTTGTGTTTAGAAGAAAATTCCAGCTCAACACCTTCATTGTGAAAATTTTCAAAATATATGAAATTTTTGGGTTTTTTTCATGAAATCGTTTTTATCTCGTCAGTGACACGAGAAGACGGGCATTTTTATTTTAAATTCGGAATCTACATAAAATTTGGTATTGGAAACATGCTGTCCCTACTCGTATCTCTAGACCTAAAAAAATATTTTTGGGAAGAATGAGAAAAACAGTGATTTCAATTTTCAAGTCCTTCCAGTAAATTATTTTTGATGTTTCAAAATAATGGTTTTTTGAAGTTTTTCATTCAATCATGCTATTTTTAATCAGTTCCGGTACAATTTTCGATCATACCACAAAAAAATTTTCGAAAAAATTGAATTTTTTGATTTTTGAAAATTTTCTCCCGAATTGAATCATTCCGACTGAAATGTTAAGGATAGCAATATAAAATCAGGAGATTATAGCTGGAACATTCTTTAGGCTTATAAAAAACTTGATTCCCACTGTCGGGTTACCTGCTATTTACACGTTCATGGTGAAATTCAGCGAAATTTTCAACTTGGGAAGTTGGTGCATCGGTACTTCATGCTTGCAACGTTATTTTACAGAGAATTGCGATGAATATGACAGGAATAGTGAGAAAACTGCAAAAATTGATATAATCAGCAAGATTTACGAAAAAAAACTTGAAACGTTTTTTCCTGATATCCACAAAAAGGTCAGACCATTGAACATTTATGAGCCTTAATTTTTTTTGCCTATGCTCGTACGTTAAAAAATGAGAACATCTTTGCGTATGCTTATTGCCACTGAGTACCTATAACCAAATTTATAGTTTGTTTGCAGCCGCGTCTCCAAAGACTTTTCTTGTTAGGTTTTAAAATGTTTTTATAGTGAGTTCTCACAGTAAACTATAATTGAGAAAAAATGTGATTGATACAAAAATAGAATATTCTTAAACATTAGAAAAAGCGATACCAAACCATCCCGTTGTCATTAGCAGAGAGTTGCAGCCAAAGTTTTTTTGAAATTTGGTAACCCAAATTGGTAGCAGTTCGTGGTGGGCCGAGAGTTTCCATAAATCGGCGTTTGTCTGGAAATTCATTGTAGTGTATATACGATTGCTCGAACCGAATATCAGCAGGAACCCATTTGAGCAATGTCTGTAATTATTAAATTTAGAGTCTTGATAGTTATGAAACTAACAAACCTCTCGAAATTGAATTACTTCCTCACAGTAAATGATTTGCATATTGACTGTCAATACAGGAATATGAGTAAATAAACTGAATGAAGAGGAAATGGTGAAATGTCTCACACAGAGTTTCTTCAGATTTTCACAATTTTTGAGTATGTCGAGATTTAGAATTGATTCAGTATCGATTTCCCTCCCGGTTTCTACCAATCGGTACACTTCCAAGCTTTTCAAAAACTTTAAATCAACATTACGAAGCACTGTCATCAGTTGGTCTTGTCCCAACACAGAAATTTTGAGACACTCGACTTTCAGTATACGACCTGTGGACTCCAGGACCTTCATCGTACTATCAAATACATTTTCGAAAGTTGGCACGAGAAGTTTTCCTGGAGTTTGTGGCACCCTCACGCATCGTCCCTCAGCATCTTCTTCTGTCAAACATAGCTTTTCCAAGAGAGATTTCTGATTTTCGAGTAACGGCCAGAGGAAATTATCAACATAAACCTCGATAAAGCTTTTCTCGATAACTTTCCCTTCATGATCGTTTATTGCCATCTCACATCCGTCGTCGTGCTCTTTATAAACGTGCTTTACCCTCCTGTCTTGTTGCTCTTTTACATATCCAAGGATCAAATCAGCTCTCACTTCAATTGAAACATCTTTCAAGTTGCTATCCGGTTTCACGAAATCTATAAACTCACGAAGCGAAAAACACACTTTTCGAAGTTTCTGACTGAAATTTCGAATTTCCGGGTCACAAATGATATATTTTGTTTTATTAAACTCACAAAGTCAAAAAATCGAGATTCTTCAAAATTTCTCTCATCACCAGATCCGGCATGTCCAGTAAGAAGACATTCTGAATTTTTGGAGTCGGCGGCAAATCCAATACCGGATTTCTCTTCGATTGCCGAGAGGGAAGACAGCATGAGAAGAATTTGAACAGAGACATTTGGAAATGAATTGTTTTTTTGTTTTTTGACCTCAGATAATCACAGAAAGAATGCGTGAAAATTTACTTTACCAAAGGTCACCAAGAGGTCAGGTTACCCTCATTTTCCGCCCCAAACTGAAAATAATTCATTTCCAAATGTCTCTATTCAAATTCTTCTCTTGCTGCCTTCCCTCTCGACAATCGAAGAGAGCTTCTGTATTGGATTTGTCTAGTGCAGTGTCGCGGCCAACTCCAAAAATCCAGGATGTTCTCTTATTGGACATGCCGGATCTGGTAATGAGGGAAATTTTGAAGAATCTTGATTTTCTGACATTGTGAGTTTAATCAAACAAAATCTAAAATTTGTGACCCGGAAGTTTCAAATTTCAGCCAGAAACTTCGAAAAGTGTGTTTTTCGCTTCGAGAGTTTATAGATTCTGTGAAACCGGATAGCAACTTAAGAGATGTTTCAATTGAAGTGAATGCTGATGCAATTACGGGATCTGTAATAGGCCAACAATACAAACTGGTAACGCACGTTTATAAAGAGCACGACGATGGATGTGAAATTATAAAAAATTCTCATGGAGCAAAGGTTATCGAGAAAAACTTTATCGAGGTTTATGCTCATAATTTCCTTTGGCCGTTACTCGAAAATCAAAAATCTCCCTTGGACAACCTATGTTTGATTGAACAAAATGCTGATAAACCGAACGATTTCTTCTCGACAGCACTAAAAACTCCAGGATGGCTTCTCGTGCCAACTTTCAAAACTGTGTTCGATTGTTCGATGAAGGTTCTGGAGTCGACAGGTCGCATACTGCAAGTCGAGTGTCTTAAAATATCTGTGCTAGGACAAGACCAACTGATGACAGTGCTTCGTTATGTCGATTTGAAGTTTTTGAGAAGTTTGGAAGTGTACCGATTGGCAGAAAAAGAGAGTCGAGTTTATACTGAATTAATGCTGAATCTCGACATACTCAGAAATTGCGAAAAACTGGAGAAGCTTTGTGTGGAAGATTTTTACATCTCCTCTTCCTTCAGTCAATTCACTCATATTCCTGAGTTGAATGTCACTATGCAAATCATTTACTGTGAGGAGGTGATTCAATTTCAAAAGGTTTGTCGATTTTGACCACTGCCAAAGTTTTAATTCTAATTGCAGACATTGGTCAAATTTTTTTCCGGTATGTCCGAAAATCTGTACAAATTTTCGATTGTTCGCTACAACGAATTTCCTGACAAACCTCGATTTATGGAAACTCTTGGCCCACCACAAGATCCTAACAATGAGCCATTAATTTTTGCTATTTCTCAAAAACTTATGCTTCAAGACTATGCTGGTACTAACGTGATGTTTTGGATGTTCAATGATTAAGAATCGATTTTTCGTTTTTTTTGGCGCATTTTTTGAAAAAATGAATTGATTAATGTTTTTCACTGACTTTGCAAAGATTGCAGAGGTAACATTGCCTGCCATAACGATTGAAAATAAGGGTTCCATGTTTTCCTTTAACAAACAAAGCAATCTTTGAAATGTAGCATAGATTCCAAATAAAATGTTTCAAGTATTTGGTTTTGTCTGCTTTTTCCAGTCGGTTGGAGTCGCTTTGGCTAATAGTAAAACCAGCGATGATGTGGAACATCAGGACACAGTTCAGATTCGTCTGCAAAATCTGGATAGATTGTTTGCGTTATTACGTTCAAAACAGAAATCTCAACCAATTAACTTTATTTTGAGAAATAAATTCCTTTCACAACACTATGATCTGAGTTTCCAACTAAAATACAAACATTTCGAAGCAGGATAGTACGTCAGAAGGAGTTTACTAGGGAAAACATGAACCAATTTACTGTTATCATCTGCCAATCCGATATCTTCCAAAAAACGAGCTTTGTCGGGAAATTGTCCATATTTGATTTCCGAGAAAGCATTGATGTTCGAATTTTCCATGGTCTGAAAATATATGTGAGATGATTTGGTAATATTCAAGCTCACTTACATGTTTTAAGAGTAATAAATCTTCGCAGTAGATTGTTTGCATGTTAACTTCAAGGATCGGAATATTAGTAATCATGCGGAATGGGGAGGAGATGGAGAAGCCTTTCACATGAAGTTATTCCAGATTTTTACATTCTTTTAGTATGTCGAGATCCAAAACCAACTCGCTGTCATCATCACCATGATCCAAACTATTTTCTTGTTCTAACAGTCCGAACACTTCCAGACTTTTTAATATTTTCAAATCAACATGACTAAGCAATTGCATTAGTTGATCTTGTCCATGTACTGAGATTGGCAACGCTTCGACTTGCAGTAAGCGATCCCTCGATTTCAGAATTTTCATCAAACGATCAAACAACTTTTCGAAAGTTTCCGCATTCTTGAGTTCTACAGCCTTACCCACAAAGCTCACAAAACGTAGCTCGTCCAGTAGCGATTTTTGGTATTTCAACGCTGCCCAAAGGAAATCAACAACATCTTCGAAAGAAATCTCTACTTCTTCGTTTGATTGTGAAGGTGTTGAAAATGATACAAAAATCAACTCCTCTACCACCTCTAGGTCGATCGATTTCAAGTGACTGTCTGGTTTAACACAATCGACAAAGTCACGGAACGCGTGGCACACTTTTTGAAGCTTTCGACTGTAAAATTCCAAGTTCATATTACGTTTTTCAAAACTCATAACTCACATCGTCGCGAAATCCAGGTTTTTCAATATTTCATTTGTGACAACATCAGGCATACCCAATAGGTAAGCTTCTTTTTGTAGCCTGAAGGAATCCAGGATGAGAAGAAGTTGAACAGAGACATTTGGGAATGATTGTTCGTTGGATTTTTACTTTGAAAATGAATGTAACTGACCTTCAGATGACCTCTGTGATTAACGTCTTCTATGTAGAGCACGTAAGTCGAAAAAGATTAAAACATTTTCAAATTTGTTTGTTTTTCTGTTTCCCGTGAGAATTGCAAAATTTCACCCTTGTGAGTTTTCAGTCTTTTTTCAACTCAACAAATCTCAACAACTTCATGATAAACCGTATTGATGTCAGCAGTTAGGCTCTGAATATGAGCCAATGAATCAGTGTCATCCCAAATGAAATGCAAGCGACAAATGTGTCAGGACGACCGCACACATGGGACGGCGTTCGTGACGTCTAGAATGCGAATAAACTATTAGAGCGCGCTTGCTGTTTTTGGAGTTGTTTTAACAGGAGTTTGAAAGAATAATTTGATATAATGATAAAAAGTTAATGAAGAGATTGAATAAGTGGGCGATCGGATTGCCTTTGGTTGCCGAACAAAGAGATATCCAATAGGAAAACATTGGTTATGTGCAATCGTTGAATTCACAACGAAATCTAACAATTGGTCCCCTGAAAGTTTCAAATCAAGTTTTTAAATCTTCCCGCCCAAAAACCTACCTTCCCATGAATCTTAATGTTCCATCAGTTGCACAGTTAATGCTCGCGACTTTAAAATTCGTATCGATATCTGAACCAAGCATCTCTTCGCTTCCTGTACTCATCGTAGCCTGGAGATATATACTTTTTTTGTTAAAATTGCAGTCGTCTACTCACGTAAATAACAATTGTACACAGTTGAGTTTGGTGAACACAAGAAACAGTGTATACCTTGCATGTTTGCCCAGCGGGGGTATTATCCCTGCAAAGTATTGATGAATAGGGCAAAATGAGACAGATTTTATTATAAATTACATTGTTTGAAAAACTGTGTTCGGTGGGTCCATCACTGGCCTAGCAGCTTCTATGTTACACGTTGAGCAAGCTTAACAACATTTATAATGATTAAAAAAATTCAATACGTTCTTACCAGGTACACATGTATCAAAAGTACATACAAGTTTGGAAATTCCTGTGCTGAAAACTATATCTATTATATCTGCAATTAACACTGAATTTCACTTACACTGAGCCACTGGAGTAGGTACCATCAGCCTGACATGTGAGCGATCCGCTTACTTGATTCGTATTCATAGCACTAGAAACAGTAGTTGTCCCAGCAGCATTTGTAGCCTGGAAGTGTGTTTTCCAAAACCTCGAAAATTTTCAGTCACTTACAGATAAAGTGACTCCTGTACATGTTTGATCATCGGTTCTTCTGCATATCACATTGGTTTGTGTACACCCATCGGCTTCTACTGTATTTCTGAAACCTTTTTAATTTTTATTGTTTCGTTGTTTACATTTTTGAAAATCCCACGTATTCTCAAAAACTGTGTTGGCTTCCATCGCTGGTGCGATCGTAGCTATATCACAATTTGTGCACACTGAAATGATATAAACGAGCAATATTCAATAGAAATAGGTGGATTCTACTTACACGAGCCGGGAGCCATTGTCACCGGTGCTGTTGTTACAGTTGCAGGGGTATTCGTCATAGGAGAACCCGTTACAGGAGTCCCTCCTATCGGTATAGTCGTTGATTCTTGGCATGACGACGCAGTACATTGTCCAGTAGTAATTGGAGAAGCTTGAGTAGTAGATAGAGTAGCAGATATTGTACCAACAGATACGTCTTCTGGAGGTATCATACGAATACACATTTGAACGATAGGTATTGTGAGGAGAGTGGGCAGAATTCGTGGGGATATCATGATTCGAATACGAGAACACAAATAAAACTGGTAAGGATAGATAGTGATGGAGGTCATGTTGAAAGTAGGGCAGACAGCGACGAGAAAGTGAAACGAAGAGAGATTTTCATTTATCACTGTGCTATCAAATGCATGTGATAATGGCGCAGAGACAACGTTTTCATAATAACAAGTTAATATGCAGTAGCGATCATAGGTGAGTACACCTGTATACTTTCATATGTATCTCAGCTGAAATAAGTCCGTTTTGCATAAACTTTTTTTCACTCAAAAATTTTTTAATTCCCATTTTTTCCTAATTTTCTATACTTTCTGGCTGTAAAACGAACATACCTCTTACAAACTGGATACAAAATGCTTCATCACACATAATAAAACACATATGTGTATCCTTTGTTCGTTTTATAGCCAGAAAGTATCGAAAATTAGGAAAAAATGGGAATAAAAATTTTTGAATGAAAAAAATTTGAAAAATTATTTTTTCAAATTTTTGATGTTTGTTTTTAGAAAAGCTTAAAACACATCAGTTGACACATGCGGATAAGATTTTTGGAAGTGTAGAAGTGCAGAAATCACCACCCTCATTTCTACCTAAACCTGTCAAATTTGACTACAAAAAGAAGGATGATGGGTGTGTTGTAAGAAGTGGTGGCCGAAAGAATATCTTCCCAAAAAACTTTGTGGATATGTGTATTGACGATTTCCTTTTGCGTGCTTTGACACATCAAAAATCCGTTCTCGGCGAGCTATGTGTCACAAAACAATCACTTTTTGATCGGAACCATAAACCTGTCCCACAAACCGCCGGGAAGTTTATTGTAAGTAGTATGGTTTTGTCCTTTCTGGGACACTATTTTGACCACTTTTTGGACAATCCTAGAAACCCTAAAAAACGCTATATTTCAAACACAAAGCTCACAATTTCGTTTCAAAAACACCATTTTACGGCTTTTCCCAAAATCACCCATATCTGCTCTGGCGCAATTCCCGACCACCCCTGACCATTCCTGACCACATTATACTTTTTTTTTCCTCTTTCAAAATCTTTCAAATTGATAAGAAAATTTCAGTCACTTGAACACTTTCAAACGTTTCTTATCAATTTGTTGACATAGCACAATGGTAGTGTGTCTGTCTAGTATGCAAAGCGTCAAAAGTTCAATTCTCACTCAAGATTTAAAAGATATTCAGGATAAAAAGAGTTAATGAAGGTGAAAAATATGCGTAAAAAAGTCGTGCTCCGGAGTGAAAAAATTTCTCAACAAGAATCAAAAAAATTTCTCGACAAAAATCAGAAATGCTCGCGTCAAATAGTGTGAATCATCAAGCATCGGAGTCAAAGTAGACTCTTTTTCTTAAATCTTGAGTGAGAATTGAACTTTTGACGCTTTGCATACTAGACAGACACACTACCATTGTGCTATGTCAACAAATTGATAAGAAACGTTTGAAAGTGTTCAAGTGACTGAAATTTTCTTATCAATTTGAAAGATTTTGAAAGAAGAAAAAAAAAGTATAATGTGGTCAGGAATGGTCAGGGGTGGTCGGGAATTGCGCCAGAGCAGATATGGGTGATTTTGGGAAAAGCCGTAAAATGGTGTTTTTGAAACGAAATTGTGAGCTTTGTGTTTGAAATATAGCGTTTTTAGGGTTTCTAGGATTGTCCAAAAAGTGGTCAAAATGGTGTCCCAGAAAGGACAAAACCATACTACTATTGTACCAACTTTCGACAAGATATTTGATGGTTTGATGGAGATTTTGGAATCAAGAGATCGCTTACTGCAAGTCGAATCGTTGAAAATCTCAGTACATGGACAAGAGCAACTGATGCAATTGCTCAGTCATGTTGATTTGCAAGTATTAAAAAGTCTGCAAGTCTTCAGACTAATAGAAACGAATAGTATTTCGGATTATGGTGAAGATAACAGCCGATTCGTTTTGGATCTTCACATACTGAAAGATTGTAAAAATCTGGAACACCTCCGTGTCACTCGTTTTTCCATATCCTCTCCATTCCGCATGTTTACTCATATTCCTAATCTGACAGTTAACATGCAAGCAATCTACTGTGAAGATGTATTACGCTTCAAACATGTAAGTGAGCTTCAATATCACCAAATCACCGCATATTTTCAGACCATGGAAAGTTCGGACATCTATGCTCACTCGGAAATCCGATTTGGACAATTTCCCGACAATATTCGTTTTTTGGAAGCTATTGGATTGGCGGAAGATTTCAACGGAGTAGTTTTCCCCAGTAAACTCCTTCTGACATACTATCCTGTTTCGAAAAGTTTGAATTTTAGTTGGAAACACACTTCATAGTGTTCCAAAAAGAAAACATTATTTTTAAATAAAGTTTCATTTCTTACAAACCTCATCGTGATATGTTTTAAGACGCACTCTCTGAGTCAATCGAGCATCGATCAACTGACCGTAGGCACACGAAAAAAGTCGACCATCTCCGATTTGCCTATAATTTTGATCAAAGATAGTATCAAGTGTTCTCAACAAATTGGGGTACTTTTTGGCCAGGTCCATCACCTGGGTACCTAGAAAAACCAAAAAATCGATATTTTTCGAAAATTTTTCCTGAAGAAGTTAGGAATGAAATCTTAACGGGAAATTATTGTAGACACTATTTTAAGCATTTTTTGTGTTTAGAAGAAAATTCCAGCTCAACACCTTCATTGTGAAAATTTTCAAAATATATGAAATTTTTGGGTTTTTTTCATGAAATCGTTTTTATCTCGTCAGTGACACGAGAAGACGAGCTTTTTTATTTTAAATTCGGAATCTACATAAAATTTGGTATTGGAAACATGCTGTCCCTACTCGTATCTCTAGACCTAAAAAAATATTTTTTGGGAAGAATGAGAAAAACAGTGATTTCGATTTTCAAGTCCTTCCAGTAAATTATTTTTGATGTTTCAAAATAATGGTTTTTTGAAGTTTTTCATTCAATCATGCTATTTTTAATCAGTTCCGGTACAATTTTCGATCATACCACAAAAAAATTTTCGAAAAAATTGAATTTTTTGATTTTTGAAAATTTTCTCCCGAATTGAATCATTCCGACTGAAATGTTAAGGATAGCAATATAAAATCAGGAGATTATAGCTGGAACATTCTTTAGGCTTATAAAAAACTTGATTCCCACTGTCGGGTTACCTGCTATTTACACGTTCATGGTGAAATTCAGCGAAATTTTCAACTTGGGAAGTTGGTGCATCGGTACTTCATGCTTGCAACGTTATTTTACAGAGAATTGCGATGAATATGACAGGAATAGTGAGAAAACTGCAAAAATTGATATAATCAGCAAGATTTACGAAAAAAAACTTGAAACGTTTTTTCCTGATATCCACAAAAAGGTCAGACCATTGAACATTTATGAGCCTTAATTTTTTTTGCCTATGCTCGTACGTTAAAAAATGAGAACATCTTTGCGTATGCTTATTGCCACTGAGTACCTATAACCAAATTTATAGTTTGTTTGCAGCCGCGTCTCCAAAGACTTTTCTTGTTAGGTTTTAAAATGTTTTTATAGTGAGTTCTCACAGTAAACTATAATCGAGAAAAAATGTGATTGATACAAAAATAGAATATTCTTAAACATTAGAAAAAGCGAAACCAAGCCATCCCGTTCTGATTAGCAGAGAGTTGCAGCCAAAGATTTTTTGAGATTTGGTAACCCAAATTGGTAGCAGTTCGTGGTGGGCCGAGAGTTTCCATAAATCGGCGTTTGTCTGGAAATTCATTGTAGTGTATATACGGTTGCTCGAACCGAATATCAGCGGGAACCCATTTGAGCAATGTCTGTAATTATTAAATTTAGAGCTTTGACAGTTATCGAACTAACTAACCTCTCGAAATTGAATTACTTCCTCACAGTAAATGATTTGCATATTGACTCTCAACACAGGAATATGAGTGAATAGACTGAATGAAGAGGAGATGCGGAACTTTTCCACAAAGAGTTTCTTCAGATTTTCACAATTTTTGAGTATGTCGAGATTCAGAATTAATTCAGTATCGATTTCCCGCTTGGTTTCTACCAATCGGTACACTTCCAAGCTTTTCAAAAACTTTAAATCAACATTACAAAGCACTGTCATCAGTTGGTCTTGTCCCAACACAGAAATTTTGAGACACTCGACTTTCAGTATACGACCTGTGGACTCCAGGACCTTCATCGTACTATCAAATACATTTTCGAAAGTTGGCACGAGAAGTTTTCCTGGAGTTTGTGGCACCCTCACGCATCGTCCCTCAGCATCTTCTTCTGTCAAACATAGCTTTTCCAAGAGAGATTTCTGATTTTCGAGTAACGGCCAGAGGAAATTATCAACATAAACCTCGATAAAGCTTTTCTCGATAACTTTCCCTTCATGATCGTTTATTGCCATCTCACATCCGTCGTCGTGCTCTTTATAAACGTGCTTTACCCTCCTGTTTTGTTGCTCTTTTACATATCCAAGGATCAAATCAGCTCTCACTTCAATTGAAACATCTTTCAAGTTGCTATCCGGTTTCACGAAATCTATAAACTCACGAAGCGAAAAACACACTTTTCGAAGTTTCTGACTGAAATTTTGAATTTCCGGGTCACAAATGATATATTTTGTTTTATTAAACTCACAAAGTCAAAAAATCGAGATTCTTCAAAATTTCTCTCATCACCAGATCCGGCATGTCCAGTAAGAAGACATTCTGAATTTTTGGAGTCGGCGGCAAATCCAATACCGGATTTCTCTTCGATTGCCGAGAGGGAAGACAGCATGAGAAGAATTTGAACAGAGACATTTGGAAATGAATTGTTTTTTTGTTTTTTGACCTCAGATAATCACAGAAAGAATGCGTGAAAATTTACTTTACCAAAGGTCACCAAGAGGTCAGGTTACCCTCATTTTCCGCCCCAAACTGAAAATAATTCATTTCCAAATGTCTCTATTCAAATTCTTCTCTTGCTGCCTTCCCTCCCGACAATCGAAGAGAGCTTCTGTATTGGATTTGTCTAGTGCAGTGTCGCGGCCAACTCCAAAAATCCAGGATGTTCTCTTATTGGACATGCCGGATCTGGTAATGAGGGAAATTTTGAAGAATCTTGATTTTCTGACATTGTGAGTTTAATCAAACAAAATCTAAAATTTGTGACCCGGAAGTTTCAAATTTCAGCCAGAAACTTCGAAAAGTGTGTTTTTCGCTTCGAGAGTTTATAGATTTCGTGAAACCGGATAGCAACTTGAGAGATGTTTCAATTGAAGTGAAAGCTGATGCAATTACGGGATCTGTAATAGGCCAACAACACAAATTGGTAACGCACGTTTACAAAGAGCACGAAGATGGATGTGAAATGAAAATAAATAGTAGTAAAGGAAGTTTTATAGAGAAACACTTTATCGAAGTTTATGCTGATAATTTCCTCTGGCCGTTACTCGAAAATCAAAAATCTCCCTTGGACAACCTATGTTTGATTGAACAAAATGCTGATAAACTGAACGATTATTTCTCGACAGCACTAAAAACTCCCGGATTTCTTCTCGTGCCAACTTTCAAAACTGTGTTCGATTGTTCGATGAAGGTTCTGGAGTCGACAGGTCGCATACTGCAAGTCGAGTGTCTTAAAATATCTGTGCTAGGACAAGACCAACTGATGACAGTGCTTCGTTATGTCGATTTGAAGTTTTTGAGAAGTTTGGAAGTGTACCGATTGGCAGAACGCGAGAGTCGTGTTTATACTGAATTAATGCTGAATCTCGACATACTCAGAAATTGCGAAAAACTGGAGAAGCTTTGTGTGGAAGATTTTTACATCTCCTCTTCCTTCAGTCAATTCACTCATATTCCTGAGTTGAAAGTCACTATGCAAATCATTTACAGCGCGGAGGTGATTCAATTTCAACAGGTTCGTCGATTTTGACCACTGCCAAAGTTGTAATTCTAATTGCAGACATTGGTCAAATTTTTCTCCGGTATGTCCGAAAATATGTACAAATTTTCGGTTGTACGCTACAACGAATTTCCCGACAAACCTCGATTTATGGAAACTCTTGGCCCACCACAAGATCCTGACAATGAGCCATTAATTTTTGCTATTTCTCAAAAACTTATGCTTCAAGACTATGCTGCTATTAACGTGATGTTTTGGATGTTTAATGATCAAGAATAGATTTTTTTTAATCAATTACATTTTTTCTCCATTGTCGTTTTCCGTGAGACTATTCTTGAAAAAATAAATTCATTAAATTTTTTCACTGACTTTTCAAAAACTGCTAACTCAAAATAGGGTGCTACCTTTATTCAGAGCCGATCCGAATCCTACTGGACTTTCGAGCACGTAATTCAGTGAATATTAAAAGAGTATTCAAATTTGTTTTTTTTTCTTTTTCCCGTGAGAATTGCAAAATTTCACCTTTATGAGTTTTTAGTCTTTTTTCAACTCAACAAATCTAAACAATAATTCACTACAAAACCAAATACATGAACTTTTTTATTCTGTATCTTTGCTATGTTTCAAGAAAATTCTTATGTGGAAAAGGAGAACACGGGACCATCATCTGTAATTCTAAGGACTCCGTCAGGCATTTTGAAAGTCCAGCGGTGGTCAGATTTTGAGTATCCAAGAGTTGACAAGTCGTCTTGATGTAAAAAGTAAGGCTCTGAATATGAGCCAATGAATCAGTGTCATCCAATGCAAGCGGCAAATGTGTCAGGACGACCGCCCACATGGGACGACATAAGTGACGTCTAGAGTGCATTAGAGCGCGCTTGCTGTTTTTGGAGTTGTTTTACCAGGAGTTTGAAAGAATAATTTAATATCAGCTGGATAACTGGAAACAACAAAAATAATGGGAAAACCCTTGAGGGCCATCGGATTGCCTTTAGTTGCCGAACAAAGAGATATCCAATAGAGAAACTTTGGCTATTGGCAATTGCTGAATTCACAACGAAATCTAACAATTGGTCCCCTGAAAGTATCAAATCAAGTTTTTCTATCTTCCCGCCCAAAAACCTACCTTCCCATGAATCTTAATGTTCCATCAGTTCCACAGTTAATGCTCGCGACTGTAAGATCCGTATCGACATCTGAACTAAGCATCTCTTCGCTTCCTGTACTCATTGTAGCCTGGAGATTTAATACTTATTTCGTTAAAGTTTTAGTCTTCTACTTACGTAAAGAACAATTGTACACTGTTGAGTTTGGTGAACACAAGAAACAGTGTATACCTTGCATGTTTGCCCAGCGGGGGTATTATCCCTGCAAAGTATTGATGAATAGGGCAAAATGAGACAGATTTTATTATAAATTACATTGTTTGAAAAACTGTGTTCGGTGGGTCCATCACTGGCCTAGCAGCTTCTATGTTACACGTTGAGCAAGCTTAACAACATTTATAATGATTAAAAAAATTCAATACGTTCTTACCAGGTACACATGTATCAAAAGTACATACGAGTTTGGAAATTCCTGTGCTGAAAACTATATCTATTATATCTGCAATTAACACTGAATTTCACTTACACTGAGCCACTGGAGTAGGTACCATCAGCCTGACATGTGAGCGATCCGCTTACTCGATTCGTATTCATAGTACTAGAAACAGTAGTTGTCCCAGCAGCATTTGTAGCCTGGAAGTGTGTTTTCCAAAACCTCGAAAATTTTCAGTCACTTACAGATAAAGTGACTCCTGTACATGTTTGATCATCGGTTCTTCTGCATATCACATTGGTTTGTGTACACCCATCGGCTTCTACTGTATTTCTGAAACCTTTTCAATTTTTATTGTTTCGTTGTTTACATTTTTGAAAACCCCACGTATTCTCAAAGACTGTGTTGGCTTCCATTGCTGGTGCGATCGCAGCTGTATCACATGTTGTGCACACTGAAATGAAATAAAGGAGCAATATTTAATAGAAATAAATGGATTCTACTTACACGAGCCGGGAGCCATCGTCACAGGCACTGTTGTTACAGTTGCAGGGGTAGTCGTCACAGGAGTCCCTCCTGACGGTATAGTTGTCCCTCCTGACGGTATAGTTGCTTGGCATGACGACGCAGTACATTGTCCAGTAGTAATTGGAGAAGCTTGAGTAGTAGATAGAGTAGCAGATATTGTACCAACAGATACGTCTTCTGGAGGTATCATACGAATACACATTTGAACAATAGGTATTGTGAAGAGAGTGGGCAAAATTAGTGGGGATATCATGATTCAAATATGAGAACACAAATAAAACTGGTAAGGATAGATAGTGATGGAGGTCATGTTGAAAAGTAGGGCAGACAAAGACGAGAAAGTGAAAGGAAGAGAGATTTTCATTTATCACTGTGTTATCAATAACGTTTTCATGAAAACAAGTTAATATATTTTCCTTTGTTTCGATGCTAACCAAATACATGATAAATAAAGGGACTCGGACCTTCAAAAACTTCGAACTTCCCCGACAAGCATCAATTTTTGTCAGCTCTTGGATACTCAGAATCTGGCAGCTACTGGATTTTTGAAACGCCTGATGGAGTCTTTACGATTCATGATTACAGCTACATGTTTTACTTTAACAAACAAAACAAAACTTAAAAGATAGCATAGATGAAGAATAAAAAGTTTGAAGAACTTAGTTTTGTTGGTGTTTTTTCCAGTCTGCGGGAGTCACATGGTTTAAATTTTACCTCGACTAACTAGGGAAGGTAACCGAGTCAATGGGGAGTTATGAGGCGTGACCTATATCATTTGAAAGCTGAGGATTCCAAATATATATTCAGTTTTTGGATTCGAGGCCTGGTATTCGAGAAAAACAGGGTCAAAGTTTGAATCTCTTACAAGTCATTACCTCACCGACGTGTCAAAAATATCGGAAGCGTGGTGTAGGTGGTAGAAAAGATGACCACGTTTTGGCTCAATTCCGGCCGGCAACCAATTTCTTTTAGGTTTTTAAAATTTCTCTTTTTTATCTATTTTTTTACAGAACTTTCAATAAAACCACTTCCCAATTCAAAAAACCTAATTGAAAAAACCAAAAAAAAACTTGGTGGCCGGCCGGAATTGAACCAAAAAGTGGTCGTGCATTGACCACCTCTGCTACCACTTACACCACGCTGCCTTTTGACACGTCGGTAATTAAGTAATGATGAGGTCCATACTTTGACCCCGTTTTTCTCGAATACTAGCGCTCGAGGGCAAAAACTGAATACATATTTGAAATCAGCGTTTTCTCTGCTTTCAAATGATATAGGTCACGCCTCATAACTCCACACTGACTCGGTGACCTTCCCTAGTGAAATCAGTAATGGTGAGCGCTGGAACATGATTCGAATTCTACTGTTTGGATTTTTTCAAACATCTAGATTTGTCAGAAAATGCTTCGCAGTGGGTGGTTTTTAAGATTGCGCAGAGCACGTTAGCTGAAGCATCACACAAAACGTGTGTGCCTTGTTTTGTATTTCAGGGAAATCAACAAAATCATTCTACTAATTCTTTATTCAGATTTCATTTATATTGTTTTTCCCTTCAACTCATGATTTTCTTTTCACTAATAAATGAAAAACACGATGAGCCATTGTTTTCAATTGTAATCAGTCTATCACGCATTTTGAAACACCAACGGTGACCAGAGTCGTCTGAGAATCCGAGAGAAGCCAAGAATCGAGACTTGTCGGGAAACTCTTTATAGTAAGAGCATAATTTGAATGGATGAATCTCTGAAAAATTATTATAAGATATTCATTGCGGTCAAAATCCCAGACCTCTTTAAAATTCATCAGCTCTTCGCAATGAACGTTGTCCATATGAACAATAAGATTCGGAATATGGTTCAATAAACTGAGTTTAGAGGAAACGGTAAAGTTAGTCACATGAAGATCGAAAAGAGCACAGCCTTCTAGAATATCAAAATTCAAATACAGATCTTCATAATTTTCTGTGTCAATTAGATTGAACACTTGCAAAGATTCCAGTGACTTCAAGTCAACACAGCGAAGCAATTTCATCAGTTGATCTTGCCCGGCTACAACAAAAACTAGAAGTTTGACTTTGAGAAGACGGTCCCTTGACTCCAGAACTTGTACGACACTATCAAGAAATTTTTCAGAATTTTTCAATGAACTCTTCTCAGGGATCATTTTTGGTAATAAATAGAGTGAGTCCAGCCGTGACTTCTAGTTTTTTTAACATTGGAATCAGAAAATCGTCTGTATGCGCATCGATAAAGTTCTTCTCGATAATTTTCTTCTTCCATGGCCAGTGATTCTCAGTCACTTCACAGCCATCATTGAGTTTTTTTGTATTTGAAGGAAATCTCGTTTGTATCATGATAAATTTTAAATTCCGGAATATGATGAATTGCTCTGCTCCATATCTCATTTGTTCTACTCTCATCAGCTTGCATTTCGATAGCAACACAAAGCAACTTGTTATCAGGTTTCGAATAATCAATGTATTCACGGAGTGCGTGACAAACTTTTCGAAGCTTCTGGCTGGAATTTAAAGGATTGAGACAAATTTTCCCCGCAAAACTCACATCGACATTAAGTCAAGATTTTTCAAAATTTCTCTCATAACTAGATCCGGCATGTTCAGAATGAATACATCGTGCTCAGTTAGTGATTCTGGATTAGACAACTCCAACGAGGAATCTGCACTCGGTGGCAATTCTTCTACAACAGACGATTCCAACTTGGCATTTCGTGAGGACGTGCAGCAAAATAATAGTTTGAAAAACGACATTTGGGAATGAAAAGTTTTGAGTTTTTCAGACTGGCAATAAAACAATTTGACCTCTTGGCGACCTTGGGAGAATTATTTTCACGCGAGTTCAGCAAAATTCTAACTTTCGCAAGTGTGATAATTTGGTTATATAATTTTAAGAGGTTAGTGTTCCACCGAAGCCATGCTGTATTATTTTCAGACAATGCTCAAATCTACTATTCCTATCTATACTTTGTACATCCCTTGCAAAAAGTCGAAAGAAGAAGGAAAACTTCATTTCAAAAAATAATCTCCTTTCAGAACACTAGGAACTGTCTTCCCAACTGAAAGGCATAAATTTAATTTCAGGAGAGTATGTTAGAGTGAGTTTACTGGGAAAAACATGAAACGATTCGCTGTCATCATTCGCCAATCCGATAGTTTCCAAAAAAACGAGATTCGTCAGGAAATTGTCTATATCGGATTTCTGAGGAAAAATTGATGTCCGAATTCTCCATGGTCTAAAAACATCCTGTGTTGTAATTTGGTGGTTTTCAAGTTCACTTACATGTTTTAAAAGTAATAAATCTTCGCAGTAGATTGTTTGCATGTTAACTGTCAGATAGGGAATATGAACAAACATGCGAAATGGAGAGGATATGAAGAAATAAGTCACAAAAAGTGTTTTCAGATTTTTACAATTTTTCAGTATGTCAAGATCCAAGACGAACTCGCTGTTATTTTTACGATGTTCCATACATAGTTCTCCTTCGAACAGTCTGAACATTTCCAAGCGTTTCAGCACGTTCAAGTCAACATGACGAAGCAGCTGCATCAGCTGCTCTTGCCCACGTAACGAAATCGCCAATAATTCAACTTGAAGAATACGATTCCTTGACTCCAAAACATTAACCAATCTATCAAATAGTTTTTTGCAAGTTGGCACAACAAACTTTCCGGCGGTTTGTGGAACAGGTTGATCGTTTTCATCGAACATCCACTTTTTTATGACACAAATCTTGTCTAGTAGCGATTTCTGGTGTTTCAATGCTGGCCAAAGGAAATCATCAACACATAAATCGACACAATTGTTCTGAAATATTGCACACCATGGGCCACGTTCCATTACACATATACGGTCATGCGGAATATCGCAGTTGCGGAACGTCGCAGTTGTGAATTGTCGCGGAGCCATCAAAAACTGCAGATGCCACGTCGGAATCGTCTGTTGTAGAAGAATCGTCTTCTGATTCTTCCTTGGAGTTTTCTAATCCAGACTCGCCAACTGAACATGAAGCTTTCATTCTGAACATGCCGGATCTAGTTATGAGAGAAATATTGAACAACCTCGATTTCGTGCCAGTGTGAGTTTTGAGTGAAAAAGACATTGTCTGAAAAGTTTTTCAGTTGCAAACTTCGAAGCGTGTGCCACGCGTTCCGTGACTTCATCGATTGTGTAAAACTAGACAATAACTTGAAATCCATCGACCTACAAGTGAGAGCGGATAAGATTTTTGTATGTCTAAGCGTGCAGAAATCAACACCCTCATTATTATTCAAACCTGTCAAGTTTGACTACAAAGAGAAGCGTGATCGCTGTGTTGTAAGAAATGGCGACCGAAAGGATATCTTCCCGAAAAACTTTGTGGATATGTGTATTGACGATTTCCTTTTTCGCGCATTGACACATCAAAAATCCGTTCTCGGCGAGCTATGTGTCACGAAAAATCACTTTTTGATAAGAACGATAAACCTGTTCCACAAACCGTCGGGAAGTTTGTTGTACCAGCTTTCGACAAAATATTTGATGGTTTGATGGAGATTTTGGAATCGAGGAATCGTTTACTGCAAGTCGAGTCGTTGAAAATCTCGGTACATGGACAAGATCAACTGATGAAGTTGCTTAGTCATGTTGATTTGAAAGTATTAAAAAGTCTGCAAGTCTTCAGAATATTAGAAACAAAGACTATTTCGGATCATGGTGAAGATAACAGCCAGTTCGTTTTGGATCTCGATATACTGAAAAATTGTAAAAATCTGGAACACCTTCGTGTCACTCGTTTTTCCATATCCTCTCCATTCCGCATGTTTACTCATATTCCTAATCTGACAGTTAACATGCGAGCAATCTACTGTGAAGATCTATTACTCTTTAAACAAGTGAGTGAGCTTCAATATCACCAAATCACCACTTATTTTCAGACCATGGAAAATTCGGACATTTATGCTCACTCGGAAATCCGATTTGCACAATTTCCCGACAAATTTCGTTTTTTGGAAGCTATTGGATTGGCGGAAGATGGCAGAGAAAGGCACATAGTTTTCCCCAGTAAACTCATTTTAAAATACTGGCCTGCTTCGAAAAGTTTGAATTTTAGTTGGAAACACACTTCATAGTGTTCCGAAAAGAAAACATTAATTTTAAATAAAGTTTCATTTCTTCCTAACCTCATCGTGATATGTTTTTGGCTTCATTTGTGCAAATTAAGGATGTCACATTGAAAAAAAGAGGGATCAAAAGAAAAAATAGAAAATTTCAGTATTTAGTTTCATGCGAAAAGAGAAGGTTTATAATATCAAACAATATTTTTCTTATCAAAATTAGAGGTTTTTCGAACTAATCTTTTCAAATATCATGTTTGTTGATGGAAATATATTTTAGCCATTCATGTTTAGAAACTTCCAATGAGATGGGAGGAGAATACCAACCGAAAGCCAAGAAGTCTGTCAACCGGGTAATATACATGATGAACAGTCAAGCTGAACACAAATAAACGGTTGGAGAACATGCAGAGATCAAAACTTGCAGAACCGGTTAGGGACATGACGAGGAGAGATAGAGAGGGGTCAAAATGACATGTTTATTATGCAATCAACAAAAAGTTCAGAAAACACATTTTTGTAGTCTCGGCTAAACGAAGAAATATGATCAGACAGTACGGATCAATGGAACTTTGGTTACGCTGGATAACAAGATGATGAGAAATATGAGAAGACAACAACAAAATAGTAGGGATACATAGTAAAGAAGGTAATTGGATTGAGACGAAATAGTTAAACTATGAGCGGTGCTTGTTTATAACCATGCTATAACCTATATATAGTTATAATAAGAAAAGAGTCTTTAGTATTATTTTAAATTCAAAAACCTTCGAATTGTTGTCTTATAAAGTATTCATTTTAATTTATTTGCGGAAAAACATAGAGTTTTTAATGTTGTTTAAGATCAATAAAGTTTCAAACATTGAAAGACACTGTTTCAAAAAAAAAAAATTCCAGGCGTCAGCAACCGGTGAATTTGCAACGAAATCTAACAATTGGTGTCCTAAAAATTTCAGGCCAAACTTTCATATTTGCACACCCAAAAACCTACAATCCATTGTATGTTAATTTTCCATCAGTTCCGCAGTCAATTGCGGCGCTCACACTTGACGAGTCGGTCGCAGATAATACAGACTCTTCTCTTCCTGTATCGAGCTCAGCCTGGAGATTTAATACTTATTTCATTACAGTTTAAGTCTTTAACTTACGAAAAGAGAAATTGAAGAACACGCTTGAGTGTCGTGAAAACAAGCAACAGCGAATTTCTTGCATGTTTGTCCACTAGGGGTAATATCACTGCAAAGTATTGATGAAAACGTCAAACTAAGTCTAAATTTATTGAAAAATTACGCTGTCATAAAAGATGTACCGGGTGGGTCCATCAATGGTTTAGCAGCTTCTATGTCACATGTTGCACAAGCTGAAACACAAGTGAAATGTTACAAAAAATTGAAACCGTCCTTACCAGTTGCACATCTATCGAAAGAGCATAAGAGTTTGGTGATTCCTGTGCTTAAAATGGTATAGATTATTTCTGCTATTATATAAACTGACACTGAATTTCACTTACACTGAGCCAAAGGAGTAGGTACCATCAGCCTGACAAATGAGCAATCCGCTGACTTGATTCGCATTCGGGGCTCTGGAAATAGTAGATGTCCCAGCAGCATTTGTTGCCTGGAAGTGTTTCCCGAGTCAAAAATTCTGGGTAATTTCATGTCACTTACAGATAAAGTGACTGTACAGACTTGATCATCGGTTCTTCTGCATATCGCATTGGTTTGTGTGCACCCATCGGGTCCTACTGTATTTCTGAAACCATTTCAATATTTTTGTTTTTTGTTATTTGCTCTTGAAAAGCCCACGTATTCTCAAAAACCGTGTTGGCTTCCATCACTGGTGCGATCGCAGCTATATCACATTTTGTGCACACTGAAATAAAGTCCAAATGTTCAATTGAAATTGGTGGATTCTACTTACACGTGGGAATCATTGTGACAGTTGCTGTGGTTACAGGTGCAACAGTCTCAGTAACTGTGGTTACAGGAGAAACCATTACAGGAGTTACTCTTACCGGTGTAGTCGTTGATGTTTGGCATGATGACGCAGTACATTGTACAGTTGTTATCGGAGAAGCTTGAGTAGTAGATTGAGTAGTAGATAGAGTAGCAGATATTGTACCAATAGATACGTCTTCTGGAGGTATCATACGAATACACATTTGAACGATAGGTATTGTGAAGAGAGTGGGCAAAATTAGTGGGGATATCATGATTCGAATACGAGAACACAAATAAAACTGGTAAGGATAGATAGTGATGGAGGTCATGTTGAAAGTAGGGCAGACAGCGACGAGAAAGTGAAACGAAGAGAGATTTTCATTTATCACTGTGCTATCAAATGCATGTGATAATGGCGCAGAGACAACGTTTTCATAATAACAAGTTAATATGCAGTAGCGATCATAGGTGAGTACACCTGTATACTTTCATATGTATCTCAGCTGAAATAAGTCCGTTTTGCATAAACTTTTTTTTTCACTCAAAAATTTTTTAATTCCCATTTTTTCCTAATTTTCTATACTTTCTGGCTGTAAAACGAACATACCTCTTACAAACTGGATACAAAATGCTTCATCACACATAATAAAACACATATGTGTATCCTTTGTTCGTTTTATAGCCAGAAAGTATCGAAAATTAGGAAAAAATGGGAATAAAAATTTTTGAATGAAAAAAATTTGAAAAATTATTTTTTCAAATTTTTGATGTTTGTTTTTAGAAAAGCTTAAAACACATCAGTTGACACATGTTTCGACTGATTTGGAGCATTTTTTGATGAGTTATGATGACTTTCGCGAGGGCGTTACTTTTGACTTCTGAAGCTGTGGCACGATGCTCAGAAAGTAGAATGCCGATTCAACATAATTTTTTGTTTATCTGAGTGTTTTCCAACATTTTGACATCAAAAACTCAATAACTCCAAGAGAAAAATAAAAAGCTTTTTTTCGAATTTTCAAATCACCATCTGGAAAAATCGATTATTGAAAAAAATTAGAACTGAAACTTTTTCAAAAAAACTTGTTTTCATGTTACTGGATATTTCAGCTACCTTTCAAAAAAAAGTTTATTCAAAACGGACACGATTCAGCTGAGTTACACGCTGAGTTATGAAAGTATGCAGGTGTACTCACCTATGATCGTTACTGTATACGACCATGTTCTTTGTAAAAGAACTCGATATCTGTGGCTGATTGTGAGAGTGTTGAACGCATTGAGGTTAGTGCAAAAATCGTATCCGCTGTCGCTTGTATGTTGATTAATTCCAAGTTACTGTTCAGATACAAAACTCATAACTCACATTGACACGAAATCAAGGTTTTTCAATATTTCTCTCATAACTACATCCGGCATATCCAATAGAAAAACACTCTGGTTCTTCTGCTTTTTGTGATATTTTGATCGTGGAGGAAAGCAACAGAAGAAGAAGTTGAAAAGAGACATTTGGGAATGAACAGAATTATGAGATTGACGCTAGAAATGAAGCAGTATTGACCTTTTGTATAATATTGTGCCGGTAGGATAACACGTGTGTCTATAAAACTGAAAGTTGTTTTTCAAAAAACCTTTTAAAAATTGAACAAAATTAATGCGTAAACCCATTTTTCCAAATAAACGTCAAAGGTCAAACATAACTCATTTCCGATTGAAAATTCAAAAAATTCTATATTTATTCCCAAATGTCTCTGTTCAACTTATTCTCCTGCTGCTTTCCCTCAAGGCCAAAATATTACAAATGGCAGTGGAACCAGAAGATTTTTCTATTGGATATGCCGGATGTAGTTACGATGGAAATATTGAAAAACCTTGATTTTGAGTCAATGTGAGTTTTGAGTTTTGATTGGCATTATCTGAAGATTTTCAGTCGAAAGCTTCGAAAAGTGTGCCACGCGTTCCGCGACTTTATCGATTGTGTAAAACCCGACAGTAACTTGAAATCGATCGACCTAAGAGTCATAAGGGATGTCATTATTATATTTACAAAAATACCTGCAACACACTCATCAACGAAAGATATCGAGATTTATTACGCAGAAGACGTTTTATTCGCAATAAAAAGAAGTTCCAAGGTTAGATCATACCAGATTGATTCATTCGATTCATGTATTGATGATTTCCTTTGGCCAGCATTGAAACACCAAAAATCGCTGCTGGGTGAGCTGTCTGTCATAAATAGGTTGGACTACTATAATAAACTCAAGGATGTGCAAACTTTCGAAAAATGGTTTGATCGTTTGGTCAATGTTTTGGAGTCAAGAGATTGCTTACTTAAAGTTGAATCTTTGATGATTTCGGTTAATGGACAAGATCAATTGATGCAGTTGCTTCGTCATATTAACTTGAAAATGTTGAAACACCTGGAAGTGTTTAGAGTGTTAGAAGCAGGACAACTTCTGGACGATCGTGAAAATTTCAGCGAGTTTGTTTTGGATCTCGGCATACTGAAAGATTGTAAAAATCTGGAAAGCCTTCATGTGAGACGCTTCTCCATATCCTCTCCATTCGAATTTTTAACTCATATTCCGGACCTTGAAGTTAACATGCAAACAATCTACTGTGAAGAGTTATTACTCTTCAAACAAGTAAGTGGGGAGTTTGAAAACCATCAAATCACCACAGAGAATGTTTTCAGACGATGGAGAATTCGGACATCAATGCTCACTCGGAAATCCATTTTGTACAATTTCCCGACAAATCTCGTTTTATGGAAAATATCGGATTAGTGGATGATGGCAGCGAATCGTTTCATGTTTTCCCAAGTAATCTCTCTCTAACATACGATCCTGCTTTGAGATGCATGGCCTTTGGTTAGAAGTAATATGCTTAGTGTTCCAAAAAGGAAAATTACTATTTAAATAAAGTTTTTTTTTGCATGCGTATGGTTTAGGCTTCATATGAAATTGGCTAAGTGAGAACCAATTCGTTTGACTTCAGTACCTTTATCAAACAATCGAACACATTTTTGAAATTTGGGACGCCCAATAAACAGATAAATGATGTAGGCGTGTTAAAATTTCTCTTGTGAGTGATAAGAGTTACAAAAGGAGCGGAGCCTTATTTTCTATGTTATTCATTACTCGGACTTCTATAAGAGAGGCAAACGCAGTTCCGTTATCACCCAGGGATATTGAAACTATCAGTTTTCTAGCTCAATTCATTGAAACAATCAATTTTGTTAAAAATTATGAAATTAACCTTACTTTGAAGCTGGAAAATTGGAAGCTATTTCTATTAACCGTACAGTACTGGTTAAACATTCAAATTATATGTTTGACATTTTTCAGAAATTTTTGGAATTTTTCCTTACAGAATTGCACATCTTCCCTGTATTCGTCATCAGTTATCCGAATTTCTCCATACTGTCCAGACACTATCCGATTGAGTGATGTATTGATGATCAAACAGGTTGGTTGGTTGGAATATAGTCAGGTTATATAAGTTAGTTTCAGACATTTTTCGATTCCAAAACTGCTCAATTCTTCCAAGTGGATTTTGAGTCATTCCCTGAGATTAGCAGACTCATTGAAGCTCTTGGACCACCTCATATGATGCCTCATCGCAATTGGTTCTTTGAAATTCCTAATTCAAACAGCGCGGTTTCCATAAGCCTTTTTTCTCGTAAAATTGATTTTCTTTGTGTTCATGGCAAATAAAAAATATATAAACGTCAAACAAAAAAGTCGAATATTGTTCTCCATTCGATCCTTCCGTGACAACATTTTTCAGAGAGGTCATCTGAAGGTCAATTTCCTTTTATTTTCAAAATAACAATCTTGAAACCAATCATTCCCAAATGTCTCTGTTCAACTTATTCTCCTGCTGCTTTCCATCACGACCACCGAAAGAAGATGCACCGAAAGAAGAACATGCGTTCCTACTAGATATGCCTGATGTTGTCACAAATGAAATATTGAAAAACCTGGATTTCGCGACAATGTGAGTTTTGAGTTTTGAAAAACATCATCTGATTTTTGAATTTTTCAGTCGAAAGCTTCGAAAAGTGTGCCACGCGTTGCGTGACTTCATCGATTGTGAGAAACCAGACAGTAACTTGAAATCGATCAACCTAAAAGTGAGAGCGGATACGATTTTTGTATTACTTACAATGCCATCATCAACCGAAGATATGGAGCTCGTTTATTTTGAAAATGAGCATCGATGCTTAATGCTAGGAGGTGCCCGCCATGCTATACTCGAGAATAACTGTGTCGATTTTTGTGTTGATGATTTCCTTTGGCCAGCATTAAAACACCAGAAATCGCTACTGGATGAGCTTTATGTGACAAGAAAATTAGAGTTCGATGAAAACAATCAATCGATTCCACAAACTCCAGGAAAGCTTCTCGTGCCAACATTCGAAAAACTATTTGATAGTTTGATCAATGTTTTGAAGTCGAGAGATCAATTACTTAAAGTTGAAAAACTGATGATTTCGTTAACTGGACAAGATCAACTGATGCAGCTGCTTCGTCTTGTTGATTTGAAAGCATTAAAACGTCTCGGACTGATCAGACTGTCAGAAACAGAAACATATATGGACTACCGTGAAGATGACAATAGCGAATACCCCTTGGATCTCGACATACTGAAGGACTGTAAAAATCTGGAAGAACTTGAAGTGAAACGCTTCTCTATTTCCTCTCCATTCCGCATGTTTGCTCATATTCCGAATCTAAACGTTAACATGCAAACAATTTACTGTGAAGATCTATTACTTTTCAAACAGGTGAGTTGAAAACCACGAAATCACCCCAAGGAACATTTTCAGAACTTGGAAACCTTAGACATCAATGCTTTCTCGATAATCCAATTTGTACAATTTCCCGACAAATCTCGTTTTATGGAAACTATCGGATTGGCGGATGATGGCAGCGATTCGGTCCATGTTTTTCCAAGTAAACTCACTCTAAAATACTGGCCTGTTGTGAAATGTATGACATTCAACTGGAAATACACTTAGCGTTCTGAATTTCAATAAAGTTTTTTCCAACCGTATGTTTTGGGCATCATTTGAAACTGGCTAAATCAGAACCAATTCTGATCCGGTTTTGATTCGGGCCAGCTCTGATTAGATTATTCTTAGGTGGTCCAAGAGCTTCAATGAGACTGCTAACCTCGGGGAATGACACAAAATCCACTTGGAAGAATTGAGCAGTTGTGGAGTCGAAGAATTTCTGAGGCTAACTTATATAACTTGACTATATTCCAACCAACCAACCTGTTTGAATACATCACTTAATCGGATAGTGTCTGGACAGTATGGAGAAATTCTGATAACTGATGACGAATACAGGGAAGAGGTGCAATTATGTAAGGAAAAATTCCAAAAATTTCTGAAAAATGTCAAACATATAATTTTTATATTTAACGTGTCCAACTTGCTCTCCTTCCTCGACGATATCAATCACAGAGGTCATCAGAAGGTCAGATTCCTTTTATTTTCAAAGTAACAATCCGAAAACCAATCATTCCCAAATGTCTCTGTTCAACTTATTCTCCTGCTGCCTTCGTTCACGACCAAAATCACCAAAAAAAGATGTACCAAAAGAAGAGCATGCTTTTCTACTAGATATGCCTGATGTAGTCACAAACCGAATATTGAAAAACCTGGATTTCGCGACCATGTGAGTTATGAGTTTTGAAAAACATCATCTGAATTTCTAATTTTCAGTCTAAAGCTTCGAAAAGTGTGCCACGCATTGCGTGACTTCATCGATTGTGAGAAACCAGACAGTAACTTGAAATCGATCAACCTAAAAGTGAGAGCGGATATGATTTTTGTATTATTTTCAATGCCATCATCAACCAAAGCTATTGAGTTCTCTTACAAAGAACATGAGCATAAGTGTTTAATGCAACGTGGTCGCCGGTTTGCAATGTTTGACAAAAACTGTGCCGGTTTATGTGTTGATGATTTCCTTTGGTCAGCTTTGAAAAACCAGAAATCGTTACTAGACGAACTTTGTGTGACAAGACAATTAGAGTTCGGTGAAAACAATCAATCGATTCCACAAACTCCAGGAAAGCTTCTCGTGCCAACATTTGAAAAATTGTTTAATGGTTTGATCAATGTTTTGGAATCGAGAGATCAATTACTTAAAGTTGAAAATCTGATGATTTCAATAACTGAAAAAGATCAACTGATGCAGCTGCTTCGTCATGTTGATTTGAAAGCATTAAAACGTCTGGCAGTGATCAGACTGTCAGAAACAGAAAAATTATTCGACGATCTCGAAGATAACAACAAATTCGGTTTGGATCTCGACATACTGAAGGACTGTAAAAATCTGGTAGAACTTCATGTGAAACGCTTCTCCATTTCCTCTCCACTCCGCATGCTTGCTCATATTCCGAACCTGGAAGTTAGCATGCAAACAATCTACTGTGAAGATCTATTACACTTTGCTCAGGTTAGTGAATACGGGATTTGACACATTATCCTACAGAACAATTTCAGAACATGGAAAAATCAAACAACTGTGCTCTCTCACTAATCCGATTTGGACAATTTCCCGACAAATCTCGTTTTATGGAAACTATTGGATTGGTGGATGATGGTGGTGAATCGTTTCATTTTTTTCCAAGTCAACTCTCTCTAACATACCAGCCTGCTTCAAAATGTTTGAAATTTAACTGGAATCCCACTGCATAGTGTTCCGAAAAGGAAATTTATTTTTTTAAATAAAGGTTCTCTTCTTGCAAGTGTACGGTTTAGGCATCATTTGAAACTTTGTAAATTAGAAACCAATTTGATCCGGCTTCAATTCGAAGATTATTCTTAATCATTAGAAAAAGCGGCTCCGCGACACTTCACAACTGTAAGATTGAATAAATGTTCACATTTTTTCGTCTGACATTTATACATTTTTTATTTGCTATGAACCCAAAGGAAAACAATTCTACGAGAAGAAAGACTTATGGAAACCGCGCAAGTCAAATTAGAAACTTCAAAAAACTAATTACGGTGAGGCATCATATGAGGTGGTCCAAGCGCTTCAACGACTCGTCTTGTTTCAATGGCTTGCAGTTAAGAATATTTGACAAACATTGATTGTTTGTTATCCGACAAAGCCACATTTACTTTCTGTAACTTCGAAATTTGAATGTGTGTCACGCTGGAATATGTTCAATAAAAAACAGAAAACTTCGATTTTATAGATTCATTTTCATAAAAATCAACGAGACAATTATAAAAAAGTTCCGTAAAAATCGTTGGAGGGCATCACTATTAGAAAGGCCACCTCAATTGTTGTTTTCGTAAAACAAGGCAAAACTGTTGTGCCACAGCCGAATTTTTCGAGATATCGGATCATAAAAAGTATTTTCAAATCTTGATGGTTGGAGTGAGTGTATGAAACGAAGCTTGTCGGGAAAATGCTTGTGATAAATGAACGATTCGCGCAGAAAATCCGTTGTTCGGAGTGTCTGTAATAAAATATTATGAAACCTAGTTGGGGAAATTCGACTGGATTGTCTAACTTCGTGGAATTTCAGCACTTCATCACAGTGAATTGTATGCATATGAACAGAGAGACATGGCACATGAGCAATAGAATGGAGTGAGGAGATGATGATGAAGTCGCTTACACAGAGCTCTTTTAGATTTTCAGCACATTCTAGTAGACTAAGATCTAGCATCAATTTAACATTATTTCCCGGACGATATGGGACTTCCACCAATTGCCTTACTTCCAAACGTTTTAATGACTTCAAATCGATATGATGAAGCAATTGCATCAGTTGGTCTTGTCCTTGTACATAAACTTTCAGTTCCTCAACTTGCAATAGACGATCCCTTGACTCCAAAACTTTCATCAAACAATCGAATACTTTCTCTGCTATTTCAAGACTCAGACTGTTATTCCAAGCGGTATAACATCGTTCCAACTTTAGCTTTTCCAACACCGACCTTTGGTTTTTCAGCATTGGAATAAGAAAGTCTTCAGAGTACACATTGATAAAGTTTCCGTTAATAATTATGTTGCAACAGCCAGTTTTCGGTTTACACCCATATTCATTTTCTGTGTAATTCGACTGGATAAGTTTTGTTGACGAACACCCTTGTATAAGTACTGTCGCTGATCCGAATACTGTGTCCGTGGTCATTTCTATCTTGAAATCCTTCAATCCGCTATCTACTTTCACATTATCAACAAATTCCCGAAGGTAAAAACTTGTTTTTCGGAGCCGTAGACTGAAAATTACGTTATGCACAGATCATATTCTTAAACACAAAACTCACATTGATAAAAAATCAAGATTCTTCAAAATTTCCCTCATCACCAGATCCGGCATGTTCAATAAAAAAGAGTCCTGGATTATAGGACTTGGCGGCGACACTGCAACAGGCGAATCCAAAACAGGAGATCTCTTTGATTGTCGGGAGGGTAGACAGCAGGAGAAGAATTTGAATAGAGACATTTGGAAATGAATTATTTTTCTTTTTTGAGAGGAAAATGAGAAAATTATGACCGCTTGTTGGCCTTAATAATCTAGTTTTTGACGGAATTTGAATTCATTTACGCTAAAAGCGGAGAAATCCTGATTCTTTATAGCACACCACGTTTATAACAACGGCTCCGCGACAATTCGCAACCGCGACATTCCGCAACTGCGACATTTCACAACTCACGTAGGTTTCGCAACTGCGACATTTCGCAACTAGTCATTTCGCAACTGCGACGTTTCGCAACTACGACATTTCGCAACTACGACTTTCGCAACCACACCGCGTTTGTATATTTGGGTCAATGGAAAATGTTGAGTGTACCAAAAAGTCTGGGAACATATTTGAACACAATTAAATATACGAAAAAGTTATCTGACCCATTTTCTGACTAACCTAGGTTAAACTATTGCTAGTTCTATGGTTGCGAAATGGCTAGTTGCGAAATGTCGTAGTTGCGGAATGTCGTAGTTGCGGAATGTCGCAGTTGCGAAATGAACAGTTGCGAAGTGTCGCAGTTGCGAAACCTACGTGAGTTGCGAAATGTCGCGGTTGCGGATTGTCGCGGAGCCATAACAATAAAATGCTGAAATAGTAATGTGAGAGAACAGTTCGGAGTTAGTTACTGTGAATATTAGATGAAAGTGTGAACCACTGAAAGCCGACAGTATTGTTGTTAGAGGAGGAATCTCTATTGTTCGAAGAATTGTTTGTAGTGCGCCACTATTAGAGGTTCAAATTAGGGGACACTTTAAGTAGAGTTTATACTGTAAACTAAACAAAAATCATAGTAACTCAGCATAATTCTTTCAGAAACCGCATGTTCGCTCCGAAAATCATTTGCATCTTCCGATGGTCCGAGTGTGTTTTCGAAACGAAGGTTGTCGGGAAAATGTTGGTAAAAAATATACGATTTAGACAGAGAGTTTGTTGTCAGGAGTGTCTGAAAATATAAATTTTGGAAGTTTCACTGGGTTGACTTAACTAACCTCTTGGAATTTCAGCACATCGTCACAGTAAGCTGTAAGTATATTAACACAGAGCTTAGGCACATGAGCAATAGAACGGAGAGGTGAGGAGATGATAAAGTTCATTACACGGAGCTCTTTCAGATTTTCAGCGCATTCCAGTAGACTCAGATCCAGCATAATTTCCACATTCAGATCATTCGGGGATTCTACCAAGCGATTCACGTCCAAACATTTTAATGACTTCAAGTCGATATGACGGAGCAATCTCATCAGTTGGTCTCGTCTAAATACAGAAACCTTCAGTTCCTCAACTTGCAACGGGCAATCCCTTGACTCCAAAACTTTCATCAAACAATCAAAAACTTTCTCGAATAATCCGGTCTTGTGAACTTCTTGACCTTTTTCAAAAACAAATTCACGCCGTCCCAACTTTAGTGTTGTCAACAATGATTTTTGGTTTTTCAGCATTGGAATAAGAAAATCTTCAGAAAACACATCGACAAAGTTTCCATTAATAATTGTGATGCGACCGCGATTTCTCACTTCACAGTCACCCTCATTATCCATGTAATGAGACTTGATATATTCGGATGACGGATATCCTTTCATGTGTACTCTCGCTGATCCGATTACTGTGTCCCATGTCATCTCTATCATGAAATTCTTCACTCGGCTATCTACTTTCAAATAATCAACATAATCACGGAGTGAATAGTTTACTTTCCGGAGCTTTTGGCTGAAAATTACTTAATACATAGATCAAATGATTGAAAGCATAACTCACGTTGACAAAAAATCAAGATTCTTCAAAATTTCTCTCATCACCAGATCCGGCATGTCCAATAAGAAAACATCCTGGATTTTCGGAGTTGGTGGCAATACTACAATTGGCAAATCTAATATGGGAGTGATTTTCGGCGACACTGCTACAATGGGCAAATCTGATACAGGAGATCTCTTCGATTGACGGGAGGGAAGGCAGCAAGAGAAGAATTTGAATAGGGACATTTGGAAATGAATTATTTTTTCCTTTTTTTGAAAGGAAAACTATAAAATTTGGACCTTAGTATTCAAGTTTTTGACGGAGTTATTTGCCTTTTTCCGTTTTATTAACTTTTCATACACGTAATGAAACGGAAAAGAAGAACTCCGTCAAAAACTAGTTTACTAAGGTCAAAATTTTCTCATTTCTTTCAAAAAAAAGGAAAAACCAATTCATTCCCAAAATGTCTCTATTCAAATTCTTCTCCTGCTGTCTTTCCTCTCGTCAATCAAAGAGATCTCCTGTTTTGGATTCATCTGTTGTACTGTCGCCGCCAACTCCAAAAATCCAGGATGTTTTCTTATTGGACATGCCGGATCTGTTGATGAGAGAAATTTTGAAGAATCTTGATTTTTTGACAATGTGAGTTTTTCTGGTTCGCTATAATCTATAACGAGTGATTTTAAGCCAGAAGCTCCGAAAAACGAGCTATTCATTACGGGAATTTATTGATTATGTGAAAGTAGATAGCGGATTGAAGGATATCGAGATAGGAGTAACAAGAGGCACAGTATTAGGATCAGCGACAGTACTTATAAAAGGATATCCATCATCCAAAACTATCAAGGCGGATTACATAGAAAATGAAGATGGTTGTGAAGTGAAAACTAGCGGTTCCAATAGTATAACTAATGGAAACTTTGTCGATGTGTACTTTGAAGATTTTCTTATTCCAATGCTGAAAAACCAAAGGTCGGTGTTGGAAAAGCTTAGGCTGGGACGAGGTGACACCATAGCGCTTGGATTATCCGAGAAAGTGTTTGATTGCTTGATAAAAGTTCTGAAGTCAAGGGATCGCATTCTGCAAATTGAAAATCTGGAAGTTTCTGTACAAGGACAAGACCAACTGATGCAATTGCTTTATTATATCGATCTGATGTCATTGATACGTTTGGAAGTGAGCAGAATAGTGGAAACCCCAAATGATCTGCAAAACAAATTGATGCTCGATCTAAGTATACTGAAATGCGCTGAAAATTTGAAAGAGCTCCGTGTAATCGGCTTCACCATCCTCTCATCCCTCAGTTCAATTGCTCATGTGCCTGAGCTCAGAGTTGATATGCTTACAATTCACTGTGACGATGTACTGACGTACCACAAGGTTCGTCAAGTCAATTAAATAAAGTTTCCAAATTATATATTTTCAGACACTCCGATCATCGAACTTTCTGTCTAAATCAAGTGTTTGGTACCAAGAATTTCCCGACAAACGTCGTTTCAAGAACACACTCGGACCATCAGATCGTCGATTTTATTATCCGATTTCTGGAACAATTCTGCTGAGTCACTATCCTGAGTCACAGCGCATGTTCTGGGGACCAATTCACTGATCCATGCTCACGAATAATTTTTGTAAATCGACTTTTTTTCAGTTGTCTCGCTAATTTTCATGAAAATAAATTTATAACATTCTAAATTTACTGTTTTCCTAGTAGAATACAATCTATCATGACAGAAAGTCTTGATTCTTCAAAATTTCCTCTCTACCATATCTGACAATAAGAACTATTTCTCACCAATGCATTTTTTGTACCTTGTGGAAAACTCAGGAACCGCCCGTATAATAAAGTTGCCTCGCAACACGTGTACTAAAAAAAAAGTTTACAAAGATCCACAAGAGTTCAAAATTTTTTCATTTCTTTCAAAAAAAGGAAAAATCATTTCATTCCCGAAATGTCACTATTCAAATTCTTCTCCTGCTGCCTTCCCTCCCGACAATCAAAGAGATCTCCTGTTTTGGATTCGCCTATTGCAGTGCCGCCGTCATCTCCAGATGTTTCCTTATTGGACATGCCGGATCTGGTAATGAGAGAAATTTTGAAGTATCTTGACTATCTGACAATGTGAGTTTTTCTGGTTCGCTATAATTTATAACGTGTGATTTTCAGCCAGAAGCTCCGAAAAACAAGCTATTCACTCCGGCAATTTATAGATTATGTAAAAGTAGATAGTGGATTGAAGGACTTCAAAATAGAAATAACAGGGGACACAATATTCGGAACAGCGACAGTACTCATGAAAGGATATATATCATCCAAAACTACCAAGGCGGGTTACATAGAAAATGAAGATGGATGTGAAGTGAAAACCTTCTGGCGGAAGATAACTCAACGGAAACTAAGCGGAAACTTTGTTGATGTGTATGCTGAAGATTTTCTGAGTCCAATGCTGAAAAACCAAAAATCATTGTTGACAACACTAAAGTTGGGACCAGGTGTTGAAGGTATAAGAAAATGGGCGAAAATGAAAAAAAGAATATTCGAGAAATTGTTCGATTGTTTGATGAAAGTTCTGAAGTCAAGGGATCGCCCATTGCAAGTTGAGGATCTGGAAGTTTATGTACAAGAACAAGATCAACTGATGCAGTTGCTTTATTATGTTGATCTGAAGTCATTGAAACGTTTGGAAGTGAGGCGATGGTTAGAAAGTTATCCGAAAAATGATGATGAATGGTTGCTTGATCTGAGTCTACTGAAATGCGCTGAAAACCTGATAGAGCTCCGTGTAGTCAACTTCACCATCTTCTCATCCTTCCGTTGTATTGCTCATGTGCCTAAGCTCGAAGTTAAAGTGTATAAAATCAGTTGTGACGATGTACTGAAATACCAAGAGGTTAGTCAAGTCAATATAGTAAAGTTCCAAATCTATATATCTATATATATATATATATTTTTTTTTTCAGACACTCCAAAAAGCGAACTTCCTGTCAAGATCAATTATTTCATACCAACAATTTCCCGACAAGCTTCGTTTTAAGAACTTATATGCACGTCGATTATATTTTCCGACTTCTGGAACAATTCGGCTGAGTCACTATCCAAAATCAAAACGCATGTACTGGGGACCGATTCACTGATGACGAATACTTCTGAGAATCGCTTTGAACTTTTTTAAGTGTCTCGTTAATTTTCATGAAAATAAACATATAAAAATCGAAATTTCCTATTATTTCTCGTAGAATATAATCCAGTATGACACAACCTTGAACTTAAAAATCACAGAAAGTAAATTAACATTTATGTTGAAACAGGTCTCACAACCATTTTGAGTTTTCGAATATTTCCTTTCCAATGTGAAGAATCTCAACTATGCATTATTTTTTTCCGATTTCTGTTTCCTGTCACACGTTTCTGCCTGTCTGGCCGTAAAAACGCCCCCAAACTGATAACACCACCGGAAATAAGGGTTAGTTCAAAAGGAATGACATTTCTCAAGGTGATTAAGTGTCTATTCTCTGTATCGCCCATCCCTGAAAAAAAAATCCCGTAAAAAATCAATAGAAGTAGTTACTAGGACTAGCTAAACGAGTTTTCAGATTACAAAAACCCCAATTTTTTAAAATTAGAATATTTCCAGCTCCCTGCACTCCTCACTCCAACTCCACATATCTATTCGCTTATTCCAATGATTTGGATAATGAAACTGTCCTAGAGGCAGCGTATACTGTAGCGTTTAATAGTTATTATAATTTAAACAATACCAAAAACCATTTCCGAGTTTTTGCAAGTGTTCGTTTTGACACAGTTCAAGATGGTGAAATATATTATAACTATATTGGCAGGTGAGTTGTTATTCGATATAAAAAGTTTTAACATGTTGTTTCAGTGATTTCAACGAGACCGTTTTGAGTCATTTACCAGATCCATCGCTGAGTTTTTCAAGCTCGGAGACTGGAAGTGATATTTTGAATGTTATCGATGTAAGTTTCTATAATAAATATAAACTTTTTAAAACCAATTCAGAGATTTCTAAAAAACAGTGTAGCACCAGTGTGTGGCTCTACTATTTTCATTATCTTGAAACGCTATCCAAATGAAATCGAAGCTCAAGAACTGCTCAGTCGATTACAAGGGCGCCATGTGTCTATTCAAACTCTTATCAGCTCAGAACCATCCGGTGGATCGAATTCCAGAGTTATGTATGATTTATCAATAAATACCAATGGCTTCTGCGGATTTTCGGATAAATTTTGGGTATTTTTTGTGATTCTGGAATTCAAATTATTATATAATTTCAGGGAATACTTATGATGGAGTAGCGAATGAACTTGACGCAAACTATTTGTTTTATGCGGTGAATCCTACAGTATCCGGGACAGGTTCTCTGATTTTGCCACCAGTCTTAGTACCAGAAAGTGATCCAAATAACAATTTTGTGTATAGCAGCTTACTCGAAATTAATATTCAGGATCATCGTAAGTGATTGAATACAAAAATTAGGAGGCTGAATTTCAGAAATTTAAATTATAGCCTTGGAGGATAGTTTAAACAGTCTGAACATTTCCTTTCACGATGTGGCAACAAGTAATACGCAGACTATCATGTACGGAAGAGATAACTGGCAATTTAATCAAGTGAGAAGTAGGTAAATGTAAATTAAACACACGATTTTTACAGAGAAATCCCACTTTTTATATAACATCCGCGTACATACACATCGGCCGAGAACAGCAAGTTACGCTGAGCTATAACTACTCATCGAGTGACCCGCAACACTTGCAAATCAGAATGTTTACTAAGAGAGGGTAGAGGAAATAAATGAATATTATAAAAGTTAAATTTTTTTACAGGAATGGTATTCAATGGCTTCCGTTTCCTAATTTTCTAGAATGAAATAAATTTTTTTCAAATGAACTTCACATTTTCAAAATTGTAAAACACTGAGTAATGATTTCAATGCAACTGATAACCGTTATTTGAAAATTCCAATTAAAAAAAAAATTTATTTCACTTATGTAGATGGCATTGTAATTCTCGTCATGTCAACTGAATAATTCAATAGCCTCACTGCAACTCCCTCATTGCTCCCTGGTATTCTAATAAACCAGTTCTTGACAGCACTTGTCTCCGAGTTAGGTGGTCCCAGCGTCTCGATTAGCAGGTGTCGTTCGGGGATAGAATGAAACCCGAAATGGAAGAATTTCGCGGCGGAGGAGCTGAGGAACGTCTGGAATAAAATATCATAGAAGGGAAACCGAGGCAACTAGCCGAAGCAATGACTCACGTCTTTCAACAATAAAACATGCTCCAAACGAAGTTCCGCGAATTGAATATAAGCTATTGCAAGATTTTCACATTTTCGAAAGGCATCCCCACCAACCAGGAAATGTCGAATCTCAATTTCTTTCGCTTGTTTCCACTGCCCCAACTCTGCTACAGTATCCAAATCGAGCAATGTATCGAAACCGTTCGCGTTGAGAATTGATATATTTTTTACTTCAAAACATGGTAAAATTTCTAGAATATTCTCATCATTGAAAACTCGTAATCCAAGAGTTTCCGTGGAAAGTGGGCGTGGTCTTGACTTCAAAATTACACTCAAAATGCTCAAAAACTCGGTGGCGCCATTCTCTCGGTTGCTGCAACTCATTGTAACATGGAAATTGCGGAATGACGATTTCTGATGACTCAGAATATAGATGATATCCTTGAAAAACCGCTGTCGTGCACTTTGAAATCTCTTCAGAACTCTTTTTTTCTTGGTCATCCTATTGATTATATATCGATCGTTGTAATATTCCAGATGAAACTTGTGTCCTGTCTGGAATTCCAGACAAATCGAAGCGTCACAGAGTGTGATATTCATATTGATAATTTTGGCATCTGGTTTAACGTCATCAATGAAGTTGCGGAGGTAGCGACACGTTTTTCTTAGGCGTTGACTACAAAAAAAAACACTTTTTTGAAATGTAGGTATGGAAAAAACCTACACATCCAGGAAATCACAATGACCCAATATTCCAGTCATAGCTAATTCAGGCATCCGGCTAAGGTAATCCGGGTCTTTTCTGAAATTTTTGTTGCTAAGGGTTTCAGAGGGGGTAGTACTCACTTTTTGGATAACATACCAATAAAGTTCTTGGCTAGATTCATAGTAGGGTCGACAAAAAGTTAGAAATGAAAATATGTATATTTCGAAATATAATTGGGCGACGTGTTTTAACATATTTGTCCACACCCTCGCACACTATTTCTCTGCCGTCCTTTTTCGTCTATCTCTAACTGACATTTCATTCCTCTTCTTCCTCCCATTCATCGATTTCAACATCATGAAAAAACTGCGAAAAGCTCTCCGATTTATATTCCGAAAGTGAGTTTTTATTCATATAAACTTTGTATATGTTCAGTTTTTAGAAAAAAGAAAGAAAAACCAAACTATTTATGCGAACTTCCCGAAGTAGTCATGCGAGAGGTGTTGAAACATTGCGATTTGGAATCGATGTGAGTTTTCATATTGAAAAATTTTTTCGAATTAAAAGAAAATATTAATTTTCAGCATAAACCTCCGCAAAACCTGTCACACCCTCCGCGATTTTATTTCTGAGAACAAGCCAGACCCTCCAGTGTCCCGGATGTCTGTTATTCTATTCCAAGAATCGATAATGCTATCCTTCCACACCACTACCTCGAAAATCATTTATTATAGAAATGGAGGTCACGTGGAGAATAAGATTGGAAGGAGATTCAAAACATTCAAAAAGGAGAATTACCAGCAACTATTTCTCAATGACATCGGATATATTCTAAGTCTGAAAAAGGTTCCGTTGGATCGCTTTGTGATAGTCTTGGAAGATCAATTCGAAAACGACGAAACCCTTCAAAAACTCGGAGTTATTCTTCAAAATCGGCCCTCACGCCTACTTCCAGTCCGCCATCTGCGCTTCGAAGTTTTTGATAGTAATCATATAATGCCTATCCTACCGTATATCGACTGTCGGATACTGGAACGGATTCAAATCGTCCATGCGACAAGTTGTGGCGTCATTTTGGACTTGTCTAAAATCTCAGAATTATCCCAGTGGAAATCAGCGAAGCAGGTGGAAATCAACAATTTCTGGTTGAGTTCAGCTGTTCCAATCCAAGTGTTTTTTGGATTTGAGCGGGTTTTCGCGACGATGGAGGTACTCAAAATAGAGGATGTCTTGGCGGTGAAAGAGGTAAACTGATTCACATTATAATTAGTCATTTTTTAATTAAAAAATTTAAATTGTTTTCAGACATTCCTCAATTCCCCAACTTCCAGTCTATTCCAGTTTGAGTTTGGGGAATTCGTTGGAGAGCACAAACTACACGAGTTATTTGGACCCCCTATGGTAAATGATGGTGACAATTATTGGAAATTTGGGGAATCTGATGGAGGATTTACTTTAAAAGTCTGCTCTGAACTTGTAAGATTCGAGAGATAACACTGTTTTTTGTGTCATTCTCTATCATTATAATATCCGTAAAACTGATGAATACTTTATTTATGAAATATGATTCGTGAGGGACCGTACCTGACTTTGAGTCACTTTTACTGTATATTTAAACGATTCAATAATATAAATTGAACTAATTAAATATCTCAATTTCACAACTGTCACACCCACGACATGTTTGTTATATTAAAAAAGTCACATGAAATTCAAAAATTCAGGCATTTATTGATATTAAAAATGGCTTTAATTAGAATATGGGTACCAAGGGAGATTATCGCTGAAAACCAAAAATTCAATATTAAAACTCCAGCTGTCCTAACTCACTATCCATGATACATCCTGATCTGCAAATCCTGTTCCTTGGAATTTGTATAATTATAATTCAAAGTCATTCTCTGCGCTCTGCCTAGTCTGATAGTCGGCCAGTCTCCCAGGTCAAATGTATGGTATGGCTGGAATTATTTTTTTGTTTGAAGCATCCAGAAAGTCCCCCTTACCTTCTTCAATTTCCAAGTTCCCCTCTCAAAAGTTACCACCTCCGTATGATTAATTTTCTGGTCATACATCAATATCTGAACACTTTGAAAACTATCATCTAGTGGATGACTCTGCACATTAATCTCCATGAAGACCCATACTCCTTGGTTATGAAGATCCGGCTCATCTAGCAAGGCAGCTGGCAGTTCTACAGTACCTACACCAGCTACAGTAGGATTCACTGCGTAGAACAGGTAGTTTACCATGAAGATAGTGGTGACATCAGCATCCTAAATTAATTTAGTTGAACTAATAAATGTGTGACGCTACCTACCGTAAGATTCTCTGCAAAACCACAAAATCCGTTAGTCTTCACAGATAGGTCATATAGAGTCTGCTTATCAGAGCCTCCCGTTGCATCTGAGCTAATAAATGTCTGCAGGGATACATGTTGGTCTCTTAGTCGAGTAAGCAACAGGGAGGTATCACTTGTATCCGGGTAACGCTTCGCAAGAATGAAAATCACCGATCCGCAGACAGGGGATACGGTATTGTCAAGGAATTTCTGAAAACTTCATGATATTTTTCGCGGATTGAGACTAGTAACTCACTCCAATAACCTCCAAAATATCACTTCCCGTGCCGGGACTTGAAAAACTCAACTTTGGATCTGGAAGATTATTCAGAACACTGTCATAAAACCCAGGACCAGATGTATTATAATATATTTGCTCATTCTTCTTGTTGACATCAAACCGAACACTAGCAAGAACCCGAAATCGTTTGTTGGGGGATTTCAAGAACTGATCAGCCACTTCATTAATACGCTTCGCCGCGTGCTCAACTATTCCCGGCTCCACATCGTTGGAATAGGCGAAGAGGAATGTAGACTTGGAGGTGGGTAAGCAGGGTGCTGAAACTAGAGAAATTTAGAAATTATGAGATAATTATGTCCCTGAAATTATGTTATGGGTTGGTGTGAATATGGTTGGGTGCTTTTAGTAAGGGGAGGGTGGGTTGTTACAGTGAGAAATTGAAGGCTATCACTGATTTATATAGTTTTATTCCGGATTACCTAATCAACATTTTTTTCGGAAGGGATTAAGGTGACCGCGCCCAGTTAATGAGGGCGTGGGTGTCTAATTCTATCACTATCAATAATTTAGTGATCGGGTTTCAGTGATATAGACAAGTCAGAAAGTTGAGAAAAATTTAGAATTACATCAATTTTTTAGCGATTTACTTGAGTCGTTTATATCACTGAAGAACCATTTCTGCAACATTCTACAACACTAAACCTGACATCACATTGAGAAAGTGTCCAAACAAATATAATTCACACTTCAGCCTTGGCTAACATAAACGTTTATTCAAACCAACAAAAAACACATTTTTAAATTATTCTCTCAATTTCCACAGACTTTGTATCAACTTTCATCTGAATTCTCTTTCCGTTCTCCTCCATCTCATAGATTCGCTCTCCAATCTTCTTGAAGACACCTAGATTGTTTTCCAACTCATCGAATTTTTGGTCGTTCCAACCATTTTCAATCCAATACAAAAGCCATTTTTGGATATTTTGGGATTCGTGAGCATCCTGAATTTTTTAAATAGTTATAATAATTATAAGGATATTAAAAACTTACATTTTTAAACTGAACCATCTCCTTCACGCTAAGCACCTTCGATTTCACATCAAAAATCGAAAAATGATCCAGTTTATTTCTTGAATAAAGATCGGTCCAACCGGTGAATTTGAACTCCTTGGCTTGTCTAAACTGTTCTAATTCCATAGTGTCATAAGACCATGTAAATCCATTCAAATCAATCTTCTCGAGTTTTCCCGGCTGAAATAAGTTTAGAAACACGTTTCGAAGCATTGTATTAGATTCAATGCGAACTTTTTCAACAGGGAGGAAGCTGTTGACTGTGGATAGATGTGTCTTTAGACGACTGAATTCCTCATAAGTTTTTCTGAAAACTTGATCCAAATTTTCAGCAAAACAATAGGGGATTTGCTGCCAGTTGTTCACAGTGAAATAGTTGATAAGAAGCCTTGGATGACAGGATAAACGTTTCAATTCATGGAAGATTTTAGTGATATTTTCTTCAAAAAGTGTTTTGGATGAGTGGGGAAATACCTCAGGGAGGTTGTCAAAAGTAACAATAGTTTCGTTTTCCTTTATTTTTATAGAAGCGTTTCCATAGACCAGTGGAGTGGAGTCAATGATAGATCGGATGTCTCGGGACACTTGGCGGAGGGAGATTCTGAAAAATTCTGAAAGAGTTATATGAATCTATTAGCTCGGCACAGTTCTTACACATGCGCTCCACCGAAATACCCTTTTTCTCTGAGTCTCTCAATTTCGCACACAATTTTCTTAGGTTTCGGTAGAGCGTGGTTGTAAAAAGCGTGCCGTGCTAATAAATCCGAAAACTTACACATCTCTCCATGTTACGCTTTTCACAATTTTAAGAATAATATCAATAGGAATTTCAGAGAATAAAGGTTTCATTCCACTACTTGAGAGTTTGAAAACAATAATTTTCGTTGTCAACTTGTATTTCATTCAGCAAATAAACCTGACATCATATAAAGAAAGTGTGTAAACAACTATCATGACTAGCCAAACATAAAAGTCATGATAAGCGAAAATTGATTTTTTTTTCTCTCTTCAAAACTGAAAATGTCTTCTCTAACTTCCCTACTAGATACTGCACTAACAATTATTCTTGAACACTTGGATTTCAAGTCCATGTGAGTTTTTTTTCAAAATTTTCAAGTCCTAGTGGTATTTTCTCAGACTAACTCTCCGGCACACCTGTCACGACCTTCGGAACTTTATCGACGATGTCAAGCCCAACTCAAATGTCAGAAGCATCCATATTTCTATTGGAACTGAGTCAATACATTTTGTGTTTTATGCAGAAGTCAGATTTTCAAAAACTTACAAAGAAGTCAACTTTCCTGAACGCTTTCTAAAGGACCTTGAGATAATTCTAAGTTTTCAAAGAGCTCCACTGAACTATATGAATATTTCCTTTGACTATCGACACCCAACGGATCAATTCATCTCCCTGGAGAAGATTTCAAAGATTCTCAAGTTGAGACCACGCCCACTTTCAGTCACTTTTCTTAATTTGGTAATTTTCAACCAGGAAGATGTAATGTCTGTGCTACCATTTATAAAAACTGAGAAGATTCATATATTCAATGCGAGAAAAGGTCGCAACGTCCTGGAATTGAATAAAGTTGTAGAGTTGGACCAGTGGAAGCAGGCCAAGGAAATTGATATTCGAAATTTGGATGTCGTGGAGTCACTTCACCATTTTTTGAATTTTGATGACATTTTTGTGCAAGTGGAGACGGTTTCTTTGGAAGATGTTGTCAGGATGAGAGATGTAAGATCCTGGCACTGATAACCAACATTTTGAATTCATTTTTTTCAGAAATTTCTACATTCATCCACTACCAGCTGCATTCGAATTGAGTTCGATGAGCTTATTAATCGAAACCGTTTAGAAGAAGTCCTCGGTCCAAAACTACCGGATTATGGGAACAATTGGTTCATTCCTATAGAAAATTCAGAATTCGAAGTCTCAATTGATTTAATTAAGTATCAAATCTTGTTTGAGAGGAGTCCAAGGACAATTTATAATCTGTAAATGTTGACATTTATTTATATAAACATCTTATCAGCTGAAAGCTTTTGATGTGAGCAAATAGACCATTGCTAACAAGAAAAAATTTCAATTTTCGTTTATCATGATATTCATGTTTGGCAATGTAGTGTGAATGATAAATTAAAAATTATTTCTCACTATAGTTATTTAAAAAGGAAAAAAATCGGAAAAATTTAGAGTTGTGCAAATTTCAAGATTTCTCTGCGAGTCCCATTCGAACCGTTAGATGCGCCTTCATCTCAACCCCGCAACATATAGCGAGTGTATACTTTGGTCCTGATCACTAGATCAGTGTTAATGATAAAGTTAGACGCCCCCAATAACGTGACCGCGCCCATGTACTGGGCGCGGTCACCTTAATCTCTTCCGATAAATTGTAGATTAGGTAAGGCGAAATAAAACTATATAAATCAGTGATAACCTTCAAATTCTCATTGTAACCACCCACCCTCCCGGCACCCAACCATATTCATACAGATCAATAATAATATAATTTCAGGGCCTCACATCTTATAACTCCCACAAATTTTTTAGTTCCAGCACCCTGCTTACACACCTCCAAGTCTACATTCTTCTTTGCCTATTCCAATGATGTGGAGCCGGGAATAGTTGAGAACGCGGCGAAGCTTATCGAGGAAGTGGCTGTTGAGTATATACAATCCGGAAACATACGATTCTGGGTTCTTGCTAGTGTTCGGTTTGATGTGAACAAGAAGAATGAGCAAATATATTATAATACATCTGGACCTGGGTTTTATGACAGTGTTTTGAATAATCTTCCAGATCCAAAATTGAGTTTTTCAAGTCCCGGTGCTGGAAGTGATATTTTGGAGGTTATTGAAGTAAGTTACTAGCCATAAGACAAAAAACACTGGACAAAAATCTCATTAAACTTTCAGAAATTCCTAGACAATGCCGTTGCTCCCGTCTGCGGATCGGTGGTTTTCATCCTTGCGAAGCGTTACCCGGATACAAGTGATACCTCCCGGTTGCTTACTCGACTAAGAAACCAACATGTATCCCTGCAGACATTTATTAGCTCAAATGCAACGGGTGGCACTGATAAGCAGACTCTATATGACCTATCGGTGAAGACTAATGGATTTTGTGGATTTGCAGAAAACCTTACGGTAGGTAACATCACATATTTAATTTTTCAAGCACATAATTTAGGATGCTGATGTCACCACTATCTTCATGACAAACTACCTTTTCTATGCAGTGAATCCTACTGTAGCTGGCGTCGGTACTGTTGAACTGCCAGCTGCCTTGTTAAGTGAAGCGGATATTTTTAACCAAGGAGTATGGGTATTTATGGAGATTAATGTGCAGAGTCATCCACTAGATGATAGTTTTCAAAGTGTCCAGATATTGATGTATGACCAGAAAATTGATCACACGGAAGTAGTAACTTTTGAAAGAGGGACTTGGAAGTTGAAGAAGGTTAGATAGGTTTTTCTGAAATTTCGAAAAAAAAAAAAAATTATTTCAGCCATACCATACATTTGACCTGTATGACACTCCGACTATTAGACTTGGCAGGAAGCAGAGGATGACTTTGAATTATAATTATACAAATTCCATGGAACAGAATTTGCAGATCAGAATGTTCACTGCATAGTGAGTTACGACAGGTTTTTTGGTATTGAATTGTTGGTTTTCAGCGATAATCTTCCTTGGTACCCATATTCTAATTGAAGACTTTTTTAATATCAATAAATGATTGAACATTTTATGTCTTTTTTAAATATTACAAATACCGCTGTGATCTGATTGTTTGAGCGTTTTGATAATGTTCCACCTACATTCCAGACAATAAGTGACACTCTCCCGCTATATGTCACTTGATATAATTTCCGTCGTTGATTTTTTTTGAGTTAACAATATTTCACAGCACAAAACCTGACATCATATAAAGAAAGTGTGCAAACAAATATCATGCCTTGCCAAACATAAAAGTCATAATAAGCAAAAATTGATTTTTTTTTTTCGTTCAAACTCAAAATGTCTTCTTTAATTTCCTTACCAGATATTGCACTAACAAGTATTCTGGAGAACTTGGATTTCAAGTCCATGTGAGTTTTTTTTCCAGAATTTTCCAGTCCTAGTGGTTTTTTCTTCAGTTTAACTCTCCGGCACACCTGTCATGACCTTCGTAACTTCATCGACGATGTTAAACCGAGCTCAAATGTCAAAAGCATCCATATCTCTATTGGAACTGAGTCAATACATTTCGTGTTCTATGCAGAAGTCAGATTTTCCAAAACTTACAAAGAATCACATTTTCCTGAGCAATTTCTCACGGACCTGGTGATAATTCTAAGTTTTCAAAGAGCTCCACTGGACTATATGTATATTTCCTATGACTTTCGACACCCAACGGATCAATTTATCTCTCTGGAAAAGATTTCAAGGATTCTCAAATTGAGACAACGCCCACTTTCAGTAATTTTTCTAAATTTGCAAATTTTCAACCAGGAAGATGTTATGTCTGTGCTACCATTCATTAAAACTGAGAAGATTCATATATTCAATGCGAGAAAAGGTTGCAATGTCCTGGAATTGAATAAGGTTGTAGAGTTGGACCAGTGGAAGCAGGCCAAGGAAATTGATATTCGGAATTTGGATGTCGTGGAGTCACTTGACCATTTTTTGAATTTTGATGACATTTTTGTGCAAGTGGAGATGATTTCTTTGGAAGATGTTGTCATGATGAAAGATGTGAGTGACCCTATCTCTAAGAACCAACATTTTAAATTCAATTTTTCAGAAATTTCTACAGTCTTCCACTACCAGCTGCATTCGAATCGAGTTCGATGAGCTTATTGATCGAAAGCGTTTGGAAGAAGTCCTCGGTCCAAAACTACCGGATTATGGGAATAATTGGTTCATCCCAATAGAAAATTCAGAATTTGGAAACTCAATTAATTTAACTAAGTATCATATCATGTTTGAGAGGAGTCCAAGGACAATTTATAATCTGTAAATGTTGAAATTTTTCAAATAAACACCTTATCAGCTGGAAACTATTGATATTGGGAGAATAGACAATTGCTAACAAGAAAAAATGAAAATTTCGTTAACAAATATGCCAAAATTGGTGCTTACCAACATTCTAGACCACGCTGATTTCAAGTCGATGTAGGTTTTTAGAAAATTTTTTAAAAACATTTTGAAAAGGTATTTCCAGCCTGGCCCTCCGTGTGACTTGCCATGCCTTTTATGACTTTATCAATGAGATCAAACCGAACTCCAATATTCAAAAAATCAGAATTCGCATTCGAAAGCAATCGATTTCCTTTGTTTTCTATGCGGAGACACGATTCTTGTGGAAGTATAATAAGAAATGGGATCAGGGATTTCTAAGTCAATTTCTCAGAGATCTAGAATTTATTCTGAATTTTCAACGGACTACAATCCAGTTTTTGGATATAATCTGTCAATACAAAAGAAGAAATGAAATATTCGAAAAACTCGGAGCAGTTCTTAAAAATAAACCACGCCCACTTCCAGTCAAAAGTCTTCGTATGGAAATTTTCGATCGGCAGGATGTGATTCAAGTCGTGCCATTCTTGAAATCTGGAGAGCTGCAAAATATAGAACTGGTCAATGCTGGTGACCGGGAAAATGCGTTAGATTTGAGTGGGATTGCGGAGCTGGACCAATGGAAACTGGCTATGGAGATGGATAATCAATCATATTTGATTCGGGATTACTATTTTGAAAATTTCAATATTTCCAATGTTTAATGTCATGAGTTATAAACTACAGTTCAGCCCAATAAATATTTCATAACACAAAAAATGACAAAATTCATGTCAACATTTCTTATCAGCTAGCCATAATGATACAGTCGCAGTTACCGGCTGAAAAGCATTTGAGGCAAGCAAACAGACCGGAATCGATTTCCCCCATTTTGCTAAACTATTCTGCAACAATGCCTTCCCTACCTGATATGTCAGATCTTGCTCTGGAGAATATTCTAGACAATTGTGATTTCAGGTCAATGTAAGTTTCCATACCCTAGACCCTAGACCCTAGACCCTAGACCCTAGACCCTAGACTTTCAGCCTCGTCCTCCGAAAGACTTGTCACCGACTCCGCAACTTCATCATCTCCACCAAACCAGAATCTCACATCACAGTAATCCACATTTACCCAAAACCCGAGGGTATCTCCCTGGTTCTGAAATTTGGTGATTCTGAACAAGACATTTCCACGCAATATCACAAAAACGAGCAGGGATGTGTGGTCACCTGGGATCCGATAAAGTCGAAACTTGTGAAAAACGAAAATTTCATCTCTGTCTTCATGAGGGATCTGGAGATCGCCTTGGAGCATCAGAAGAGCACACCACTGAGATTCTTCCAGATGATGTTGCTATGCGGGATTCCTGCTGGATTTTTTGACAATTTAAAGAATCTTCTAGAATCAAGACCTCAAAAAGTCCACAACGCCTACCTAAGAGTGGAGACTCACGAAGAAATCTTATCAATTCTACCATTTCTGGATCCAGATGCATTAAAGATTTTAGATATATCCAGCAGCAAGAATGAAGAGGAACCTCATCTAGATTTAGCCGAAATTTCAGAGCTAGAGCAATGGAAAAAAGCGAAAGAACTTGTAATTAATTGTGTTTTGCGTGGAGTCCCAGTTCAAAAGTTGCTTCACTTTTTGAATGCGCACATTTCATTGGAGAGGATCACAATGGAAGATGTAGCTGTGTTGAAGGAGGTACGGTTTTTCTTCCCTGTTGAAAATTTTCTATATGAATTCCAGGCGCTCACCCGATCCCCGGAATTTGACATTTTCGAAATCCGACTTCTAGAAAATGGTCTCGAAGGGGCAATCATTGAAAAATATGGAGTTTCATATCAGGATGTCGACGAGGAGGAGAAACCCAGAAAACAATGGTTCTTCGAAATGCAAAACTCTGAAAATACACTTGCATTAGTTTATTATGATGAGTATATTGTTTTTGAGAATTTGGAACCAATTTATGTTCCAGCGGACGCTGTTATTTTGATTTAAAATAAGCAGTAAAAACCTGTTTGAAAAATTTCGCAATTTTTCGTTTGGTTGGGTAAACATTCTCTTTTTTCTTATTTACTCTATTTCTGTCAGGGTGATAACACTCTATCAAAGGTTTTTCACAATTTCTGAATTTTCAAAAGAGCTGTCCTTAAATTATGGAAAGCAATAAATAATTTCGACAAGATTACAAAGAATTTGGTTGTGACAGCGTCATTTCCGTTTAATCGTTTTCTTCCTCATTTCCTCAGTTATATTATAGTTTCTTATCACTAAAGCGCTTACATGCATGTTTAACACATTTAAACCCCGGTGAAAAACTAAATTTTATCATTTTTTCGAAAAGAAATGGGAAACTCGTTGACATGGTTCAGCAGTGCGCCTCAGGATGACTTTCCGTTGGTGTGAGTTTTGATTTTGTATTTAAATTTATACCACCGTGTAGAATAAGTTTCGGGTAATATTTTTGTAGTTGACAACTTTTTGATAGCTCCGCCCACTTTTGAGATATGCGCCTTTAAAAACAAGCGAGCGAGAGAGCGTGCGGAATGAGGAGTGCGTCTCGCTTCTCTGCGTCTCTCCCTCTCTCCCACTCCCTGTGGCCTGTAAGCTACCATTTTTAAAGGCGCATATCTCAAAAATGGGCGGAGGTATCAAAAAGTTGTCAACTACAAAAATATAGCTCGAAAATTTTCCTACACAGTTATTTAAACTATATTTTGAAAAAGTGAAAATTGACTTTGTGAGAAACGTTTGAACTTTGAATTTTCAAAAAATGTCTATATTTCCAGCTCCGAGCAAATCAACTTCAACCAATCTCTTGGAATTCAACCCAACTCCCCTATCACCCTAATTCGAGTCTCCGGAAAACTCGAAAGAAAAATTAAATCCCTTGCCCTTGAGCTGGAATTCGATGAACCCTCTGCAAAGATTAAAAAGTTGATCCGAATCGATTACAAGTCCCGCCCCCGTAATGGCTGCGTGGTCGAATGGTATCAGGATAGCACATTCAAGGAGAAGGTTCTAGAAAACCAAAGTTTTTCTGACGCTCTTTATGAATCCCTCGACATGGTTATACGCCATCAGAAGTCACAGTCACCGTTGGAAACTTTCGAGATCAATATCCCGGTTCCCGATTTCTACACGGATGGGATTATTATGGATGACCGCCAACCTGTTGCAGTGGAGCTCCTGAATAATATAAAGCGATCGCTGGAAATCAGAAGACACCTGCTGCCAGTAAAAAACCTTATTGTCAAAGAATCCGGTGGAAGTCAGCTTTTGAAAATTCTCCCATTTCTAGACGCTGGGATTCTGGAGCGCATAGAAATAATGGACCCAAGGAGAGCTTATGATTCTTATGAGCTTCCGTTAGTTGTGATTTTGGATCAGTGGAAAAACGCAAGAAAACTGAGAATTAAGAATTATAAGATGGTGGTGTCAGTGGAGAAGCTCAAACATTTTGATGAGGTTCACTTGGATTATTGGGAGTTTTCTATAAATGATGTCTTGGAGATAAAGGAGGTACATAAGTTTTTCTTATAAAAATTGTTTCTCATCGATTAAAAAATTTCAGGCATTTCTCCTGCCCTCCAGCAAGAAGACTCACTGGAAACTTATGCTCCCAGATTTCACAGACAACTCTACACTACAAAATGAACTAATCGATCAATTTGGGAGGCCATTCCACGCGGAACCAACGTTTTTAACGAAGATACTCTCCAGGGCTCCCGAAGAAGGAAGAAAATGGTATTTCAAAATCGAGGAGACCATGGAAGTACTCTCTATTCACTTGACATCCAACCACCTGACTTTGGAGAGAATTGCAATGGAAGATGTTCCAGAAGAATGAAGAAAGTTTATTCAATTTAATTCTTAAACAAAAACAAATTATCATTAATCCATAACCCTCTTCAATTGTGTTTGATTTCAATTTTTCAAATGAATTATGATTAATCCAAAATCTTCACATTCTGAGGAAACTCTTCCAACCGCTGAATCCGAAACTGCGCATCATAGAGACTGACTTGCACATTTGGCTCCTTGAAGAACCAACTTTTCCGTTCCGATCCAAACATATCAATGTCAGACACAGGGTCCCCATAGGTTGAGGTGAAACGAGGAATAGCGTCACTCGAGGAAAACTTGATTAGAATGGAATCCAGGGTGGGAGAGTTGAGGAAGACCCTAGACCCTAGACCCTAGACCCTAGACCCTAGACCCTAGACCCTAGACCCTAGACCCTAGACCCTAGACCCTAGACCCTAGACCCTAGACCCTAGACCCTAGACCCTAGACCCTAGACCCTAGACCCTAGACCCTAGACCCTAGACCCTAGACCCTAGACCCTAGACCCTAGACCCTAGACCCTAGACCCTAGACCCTAGACCCTAGACCCTAGACTCTACTCACCTCTTTCCACTCCAACACCTGCTCCATGTTCACTTCCTCAACAAATATATAAATCCTCTTAAATCCCAAAAACCTCTCAACTGGCACATCCTCCACAAACACATCAATTATATCCAACTCCTCTGCATTTTTCCAATGCGCCAACTCCATCAACTCATCGATTCTCCATTTCCCTATATCTGGCACCGGTCCTTGTTTCGAATCTGTTATTGTGATTCTTTTGATGGTCCTGGCGTCCAGATAAGGGAGTATTTTAAGAATTGAGCTCATTTTGAAGACTACCATTGAGAAATTTATAGTTTTTAGTGGGTTTCTTCCGGAGAGAATGGACTGTAATCGTGGCATCAGCTGGCTCTCGATTTCCAAAAACTTCTCATGGACAAATTTGAAATACTCGAAATTAATAATAAAGTTTTCCATTTCGGATTGTTGAAACGTCATGTTAACCTTGAAATCTTCACAAAAAACCTCCAAATAATCCCGATTTTCCAGAAACTTCTCTCTCCTCCCGTCACTTCTATACCAGACCACCTGGCATCCGTTCTCCACTTTATTATACTGTAGTCTTATGAATTTTCCTTCGGGATAAATATAATATCCATTGTCAAAATTCAATTTCCAATCGACAAAATCGGTGTCGACAATAATCACAGATCGGAGGACCCGTGGGTCTGGTTTAAGGTCGTCAATGATATTTCGCAGGTCCCAGCAGGTTTTTCGCAGGGATTGACTGGAAATAAGAAAAAAATTAACGAAAATAATTGGAAAATTTGAATATAATCACTTACACATCCGGCAAATCCAATTTTGCTAAAATTTCTGTCATAACAACGTCAGGCATTTGAATAAGGGAAGGCATTTTGAAAATTTGAAAGAAAATACTAAATTTTGGGTAGAGATAGGCGAAAAAGGAAAGAAACTGATGATGAAATTTCGCAATGTGTCACAAGAAAGGCGTCGGGGCGTCAGGTCGGCCAACTAAGTAAACAACAACGACCAACAAAACACTGTTGCATGGAAGTGATAATTTTTTGGTTTTTTGAAAGTCGAATGACCATAAATCTCTAGGAAGCGTCCGTACAAAAAAGTTTTCAACTACAAAAATGAAGCTCTACATTTGTTCTATACAGCCCTTCAAAGCTGATCATTTTCAACGTTTCTCATCTAAAAATCTGGCTCCGCGACATCTCACATTTCGACATTCCGCAACTCACGTAGGTTTCGCAACTACGACACTTCGCAACTGTTCATTTCGCAACTGCGACACTCCGTGACTACGACGTTTTGCAACTGCGGCATTTCGCAACTATGACGTTTCGCAACCATAGAAGTAGCAATAGTTTAACCTAGTTTTGTCAGAAAATGGGTCAGGCAACTTTTTGTCCTATTTAATTGTTTTCAAATGTGTACCCAGACCCTTCGGTACAGTCAACATTTTCCACTGACTCAAATATGTAAATGCAGTGCAGTTGCGAAATGTCGTGGTTTCGAAACGTCGTAGTTGCGAAATGTCGCTGTTGCGAAATGGCTAGTGGCGAAATGTCGCAGTTGCGAAGTGTCGTAGTTGTGAAACATACGTGAGTTGCGAAATGTCGCGGTTGTGAAATGTCGCGGAGCCAAAATCTATGTTTTTGGCTTGAAAACTGAATTTTTGAGTTTAAAGTGACATTCTTCAACACAATATGAGGAACGTTTGTCCCAAATTTAGTATTTCTTTTCAGAAATAACACTTTTTATTCAAAAATAGTGTTTTCCAGGCAATAATACAAGTGTATGCTCTGAAGTGCTTATCCGCAAATCGTAGATTTAAAAAAAAACATTTTTATTCATTTATCAAACACTTAAAAAAAAACTACAAATCTATATCGTTATCGTTCTCATAACATTCTAACCGAAGTGACGCAAAATTCGGCTCAAGCATAATTATCACATAATAGTTGTCCCGTCTACCAAGAGCCCGGTAAATCCATATTCTGCCGCTTGGCCAATTATCAAAGGCACACAGTCCGAGTGATGCCAGAATGTGTTCCTCGCTTTCAATGGAGGTGAACGATAATTCACATTTTTTGACTGGGTATTTAGAGTCAATGGTTAGCTTGAAAAGAGAAGTTTTGTATTCATATAAATCTGAAATTATTTAAAACTCACCGCCCAAAACCTTTGCAAGTCGTACCATCGCAACACATCCAATCGATGTCTTATCAGACTTAAGCTCCTGAATCCTTCCGGCAAATCCTCAAAACTACAAATCTCTCGGAATACGGTAGTCTTCTCAAACGATGCGGCCCTCCGAATCTTCATGGTATCCCTATCCGGCTCCCTTAACTTGTGCTTATTCTCGATTACTTGAACGAGGGGAATATTGAATACATGGATCAAGGCAGCGATGCGAGTGGCTCCAACTCCATCGAAAAATAATCTCAATGTTTTCAGCGGTGTCTTGATAATAGACTTGAGCATTTTCTCGAATCGTTCAAACGTTGCATCATTGGTCTCACCAAACGCCAATCTAAAGACCTCTAACGGTGCTCTCTGGTGCCGCAGAAAGAATTCAAAGTCCTGGAAAAAAAGGTCCATCCAGTCGGCACCAAGAATCACGTTCGATTTTCTTGGGTTCTTTCCATAAAAAAGCCAACAACCATTTCCCCCGTTTCTATGATAATTAGTCGAAATGATATCTTGTCGATAGGCCGTTTTTATGAAACCCCATCCAATTCTTTCGTTCGACACCAGTATTTGAATAGCTTCGAAGGAAGAGTCTTTGGTTTGGGTTATGAAGTTTCGGAGGGAACGGGAAGTCTTTCGGAGGCACATTCTGGAAATATTGTGTCAAGAAAACAAAAGAGGGGCGGAGCTTACATAGACTTGTAATCACAAAATTTCAATATCTTCTCGATGGCGTCGTTAGGGATCGTGGTAAGGGTCAAGGGGGCTCTGGAATTTTTTAATTTCTTAAAAACAACCTGAATTTCAAATTTACCTAACTGGAATGTCGGCTTCAATAGTGTTCTCGACAGCGTTGAGAATCATTTTCACTCTAGTTTCTGAAAATATTTCAAAAATAAAAACAAAAGATTTACGGGAGAGAGAAAATCACAATGTGAAGACATGATCTAATCGGATCAGAGAACACTCAAAAATAGAAAGAAAATGAGAAATCGAGATAGAAATTGAGAAGGGAATTGAATGTGTTCAGAGAAAGGGGCGCGGACAGGTGATGAAAATAGAAATTGAGAAAAGTGACCAACTTAAAAAGGGTGTTTCGGTATCACTGATTGTCCCACAAAGTAAATTATGAACAAACTATACAGAACAAAAGTAGACCTTCATTTTTGTAGTTGACAACTTTTTTGTACGGACACTCCTTAGCAAGTTACATATGGATAAACTAATTTTTTCTACAAATTGTCCCTTTTTATTACAAAATATGATGATTATTGAGTTGTCCCCTTAAAATAGCCGTAACTTTTTAAAGAGCGTCTGTATAAAAAAAGTTGTCGACCACTGAAATGAAGCACACTACCTTTGTTCTGTGCAAGGCTGTCAGAAATCGTGGCCGGCCGCAATTTTCTAGGGTTTCAAGGAAAAACATAACTATATACTTTCGACTTTTTGGTGCCAATTTGACAACTAGGGTTCGACCCCCACTGGTGCCAGCAATTTCTTGTTTTATTCCAGATTCGGAATCTACAGACTCGAAAGTATCAGGGGCCGAATTCTTGAGTCGTTTGAGAGAGGACACTTCGAGTACTTCCCTTGTGAGATTTTCGAGAAAAAGCCGCGGTCGGCCGTACGACAGCCTTGGTTCTGTATTAAAAAAACAGAGGAAACAGCGGACTACAAACAACAATAAAAGATAGTCTGATAACACGATACAAAGTTCATGTACCCCTATAATGACTACAAAAAGAGATATAAAGAGAAATTGAAAAGGGGGCGTGACGATTGATCGGGGGACAAAATGGGTGCAAAAAAGGATTACCTTGGGACAAAATGGGTGCATACGGGAAAAAAAAGAGAAAAGAAGAGAAGAGATAGACATCGCGAACAAATTCTTGCGCTGCGAGAAAAAGAAAGGAGTGACGGGTTTGGGGAAGTGAACGGGTGATCTCTGGGAACACTTTCTTCCGTTAAAAAAATAGTTTTTCAGAAATTCTTATACAATAATTTTCGCTCCGTGTGGAACTCCAGCAACACTAGTCATCTCAATAACCACAGAAACGAGAAGCTGAAATTGAAAACTGTGATGAAAATGAATCTGTCTATCTGACGCGAGCCGTGTCCTTGAATATAATTGTCTTCCCAAAGCGCACTTCAGCCGCGTCGCGGTTGTGCGGTGCGGTCTCCACTTCCTCAGACATTGATTCTTTATTCAGTTTCCAACTCTCTCCTCTCGTCATAGATTTCTGGTTTTATAGGCCCTATTTCAAGTGTCTTTTTCTGTTTTTTTCGGACTTTTTTATCTGAAATTTATCGATTATCGATCAATTCTATTTTCAGGTAACGCGACCTACCCCATGATTCGACTCCCTACTGAATGGGTGGTCCCATCTCGGGTTATATTGATTTTTTAAGAATTCGAAGGATTTTTTGGTAAATTGAATGGAATGGTGAGTAGTTTTATTTATGTTGTTGATAGACTGATAACCAAATACAAAGTTTATATACCCCTTCCAAAAGAGTTATGAAGAGAAAAAGAAAGTTCCGAAAAATGGGTACAAAATGGGTGCAAAAAGTGATCTGGGTACAAAATGGGTGTGTAGGAAAAAAGATAGACATCGGGAACGAATTCTTGCGCGGAGAGAAAGAGAAAGGAGTGACGTTTATGGGTTGGGAGAAAAGAACCCCTTGCAGATCTGTAATTTAAAATTTTTATACGGTACCCGGAAGAACCACTGCTCCCTGACATGTTACCAGCAGTCAATTTTCGGAAGTTTGTAGTTTGCACTCAGGGTTTTATTGGATTCACAGTAAATTGTGCATTTTTCAGGTTTGTGGTTGAGAGAAGGATTCCAAGATCGTGAATATGAACCTTTATTTCTACACCGAGAACGCACCGTATTGGGACGATGCGATGCTTTAAAACGAAAACAGCGGATTGTCAGCATCAAAATGGTTGGAACGAATTCTTGACGTAACGAATTGTGAATTGCTGGATCAAGTAAATTTCAAGGAATCTTCACAGGTCGATGTGCGCGACACCTTTGCCACGATACAAAATATCGGGAAAAATCTCAGCGACGGGCAATTAACTGTCAAAGAAATCAACGATTTCTTCAAAATTTGGATGAAAAAGGAATGTGATACAAGACTCGAGCACTTGTCACTGTCTACATTCGAAGATGTCGATGAAAGGAATTTTCTGGAAGGACTGAAGATGTTCCGTTTTCTGATAACCGGAAAAGAACGTTTCACTACGCGAAAGAACTACGTTTGGGGCAGACGTTCATCAATTTCTATGCTTGGAAATAAACGATTTTGTATTTTTTTAATTGTGATTTTTTTATTCTTTATAACATTATTGGTATCAAATTGTTCTTAAAAAACTTCTTTGAGCAAACGATTATTTTGTTGTCTACGTAATTTCAGCAGGTTTATTCTTGAGGATGGGAACGTTATAATAATTAGAAAACCCTTGGAAATTACGTGAACTGATAACAGCACAATCTATCACGTGAAAATGAAAATGGACTAAGGAATAAGAACAGTTCTGAATATTAGAAACGACAAATGTTGAAAGTTTGCTACAGTATCCCAGAGCAAATGTTTGTAGTTGACAGCTTACTTCTATGGGCGGTCCTTTACCAAGCTGCAACTCTTCAGGAACCTCCCGTACCAAAAAGTTGTCAACTACAAAAGTGAAGTATGTTTCCCTAAAATTCCGATAATAGTTTTGTTTTTGCGCTTTCCTCTTCTTAATTTCTGCACTCCAGACGTCAAAATTCCAGCCAATTTCCATCTTTTGTGCGTGTTTCCTTTGTTCGCTTTTCCTTCCCGGTCACGCGTTTTATTGTGCTGTTATCAGTTAGTTTACGAGCTTCTTTTGACTGAATAGTGCTTTTCACCTCCAAATTGAGAAAAAAAGTTGTCTAATCACAATTTCATATATGTTTTGTGTCTGTTGTGACATTATAACTTTTTTTTTGGGTCGAGTGAATCAAAAATCTGTTTTTTTTGTTCGTGGATTACCTACTTATGCTTCTGTATATTAATCCTTTTATATAACATTATGAAAAGTGTCTGCATTTTTTTTCAGCTTTGATGCACCAGAAACTCTCTTGAGTATTTTTTCCATCATTAATCCCTTACTTTTCTCATTTATTTTTAAAATCATTACCCTTCGTATAGTCATTCACTTTTTTATTATGAGCTTAAATTTGTACGATTTTGAATTTGAACCGAATTAAAGCTAAACCCACGTATAAAAAAACACTATAACGGCTTCTTTTTGATTTTTGTTCGAGTTTTCAGCTGTTAGTCGTCATTTTTGTTTTGTTTTTTTTCTTGACACCAGCTGAAAATAGACAAATCCTTTTCAGAAATCACAGAAAACTAAGTTTTTTTAAATGAAAAAAAACTTGGAAAAACTTTGGTAACTTGAAGAATTATTTCAGTGTAAGTTAGTGTAGCACTGACAAAACGGATCTGGGGCGTTTCATAACCAAGACATTTGGTAAATTTGACGTTTTGAAACTCACCGTTTCGTAACTCTGAGTTGTACACTGACAATGAAAAAAATCGCAAAAGTTCGTATTTTCAGATAATTTTTTCACTTTTCGTGTCGGAATAGCATGGTTTTGAAATTTCCGGTTTCAAAACGTCTAGTTCTAGTAGTTTTGAAACTGTCACGGTTCTGAAACGTCCCTAATCAGTTTTGTCAGTGTAACACTAACTTACACTGGAAAACTTTTCACAAACATATTTTTTTAACATTTTAAACATTTTCCCTTACAATTACATTTATGACATTTTCATTTATTTTTCGCTTCGCCGAGTTTCAAATTCTCAAAACAAAAAAGAAGTGGCGGATGGCAATAACACAAAACAAACAAACGCCCCACAACAATAAATGTTGTTTTCAGAGTGACAAGATGACATTTCGCAATTTTTTTCGATTTCTTACATCCGATTTTTTCTTATTTTCCGATTATTCTCAGTTGATCCGGCACTTATCCGTCTTTTCTTAGAATCCCGAATGCTATTTTTTAATGGATTAACCAAAAAAAACATAAATCCATTCAATTTTTGTTTATCACTATGTGTATATATTTATTTTCTTTTTTATTCCCCTTATCCCCCACTAATCCCTAATCCAATTCAAATCTCTCTTTTTTCCCGCCAATTTCTGTGTCCGAACACTCGCCATCCCCCTCCCAGCGCTCTCTTCCGTTCTTTGAACACCAAATCTCTCGCGTCTCTCATCTCTAACGCATGTCCGTCAAGCGCGTTTGCAGCGACGCTTATTATTATTGTTTTTTGTTTTTCCCTAATTTTTCGTTGGTTTTTGCAGTTTTCCACGTGGAATTTCTGGTTTTTTTTGCAAATTGTTTGAATAATTAATTTTTTAACAGAAGTTTCTTCTAGAATTTGTCAAAAACTTGGGGATTTTGTGCATAATGAGTGGGGAAGCGGTTGAACAGCTACCGGAGCATGTCGAAAATGCGGAAATGTAGGTTTTCATTTGAAAATTTGAATATATTGAGTGAAAAACAAAATGAAAGAAACATTCTAAAAGTAGCGCTTAAAAAATCCGAAAAAATTCCGGTTCAAATTACAAAAATAGTCAAAAATCCAATTTTTCTGTTTTAAAAATTGAAAATTTCCTTGTGATATGAAAACATAGCGGTAAAAAATCACAATGTTGTATTTAGCAGCAAAATTTTAAGGAAATAGTGTCAAAAGAATCAAAAAACAATGAAAATTTTTCAAAAATTAATAAAATCACCCTCAAACTGAGTTGAGCGCTATAGAATCTCGTTTAATTTAGTCAAACGCATGAAAACTAGCTATTGTACGTTCCTAAGCTGTAAAAAACCCAGAAAGCGAGCTTGAAATCTAGAAAAAATCGAGAAAAAATATCTAAAAATGTGCAAAACCCCCCAAAATCGATGAAAATTGCTTAAAACTTAGCGGAGGAACTTTAAAAACTGACCCACTTCTGCAAAAAGCGTCACTGGCAGCTAGCCAAAATGCTGAAATTGTGAAAATCCCAAAAACGAAGCTAATTTCCGAGAAAACTTTTTTTTAAAAAATTGAAAAATCAAGAAAAATAGCCTAGAATAAAGCTATAACTATTAAAGCTACTATTATTTTCTCTGGAGTTTTTTGACAACAGCTAGTGCAAGTATTTTTTTCCAAAAAGCTTTAAAAGCTATCTAAAATTTTGGAAAATCAGAACAGAAATCTAAAAATCAATAAAAATTGTCTGAATCCCGACTGAAATCTATCGAAAATACATTTAATTTTGCGAAAAGAAGCATCAAGATCTAGTGCATGTACTCATATTGTCAAAACCCATAGACGATGGCTAGAAATTGAAAAAGTAGCGCCAAAACCTTGAAAAATTGTAAGAAATCACTGGGAAACGCCTAAAATCAACTCCAATTTCAGAGTTACACCATCTGCGAAACACGAGACAATGACGATGCGATGACTGCGCAACTGGGGGAAATATTTGTCATTCGTCCAGAACCGATGTTTGTAAATTCTCGAACATGGTACTTCCAGAAAGCAGGAAAAACGGTTTCAGTCACAATTGATGTCACAGATGCTACGATCAGAATGTGTGAAAATTCTAATGATATAGATTACCGTGTAATCAATATGGAATAACCTAATTAAATAAATCGATTTTAATGCTATTTTGCACCTTTGTCTTCTACCATCCGGTCTCACAACCAATTGTCTTACCTTTTCTCTCATTTTTTATGCTCTCACTTTTCTCATTTTATAATACTGTACCAATTTCAGATGGAGTACCCGGCACTTACCATCCAGATGCCTCAGGCCGCAGATCTCTCAGATTCCAGCACGGTATCACTCGATAGAAGTCAGCGGCCACCACATTCATACAAGGAACTCATCATTGAGGCAATCGAGAAGAGCCCACAGAAGCAGCTGATGCTCAAGGAGATTTATGCGGTGAGTGAACATGAAAAATCTGAAAAATATACCCAAATGTAGCTCTCGCCGAGTTCTATCTAAGAGAGCTGATACGGGCCGAATGGGGGACCGGTAATGTGTCCGAGCCGGGCATTTTCCCTTTTTTGGCCCTTTTCCCGGCTCGTGGCTCATTACTAAACCGCCATCTGGGCCGTAGTAGCTCAAGGACATAGAGCTCGCTGAGATCTACATTTTGGTATACTTTCCAGCTCATTTTATTCATTTTGAACCGAACTACGAGCCGTCCGATCTACCAATATGGCCCATGTTGGCCCGTGTCGGCCCGGCTTGCCTAAATGAAAAATATGTGTTTCCAGGTAATCGCCCTCCTCTACCCCTACTACCGTACCCGCGCCGACCAATGGGGATGGCAGAACTCGATCCGTCACAATCTCAGCCTCCACGACTGTTTCGAGAAGGTCCCACTCCGCCATCACGACACCACTCTCCATGGACCAAACAACTCTGGCCACTACTGGCGTGTGGTTAATGTTCCGATCGAGAAGCAGAATTTGAGGAAGAGAGTCCGTAAGCAACAGATGCAGCCGAGACTGGTATCAAGAGGAAATAGCTCCCGGAGCGTCGACGCGTCACCAAGTCCAGCGTCGATCAGCCCGACTAGTGGCGTGCCAACGCCAAGCCCACTTTTTGAGTATCTCAATGGGTTGACTGCGACTAGTGAGTCTTACTGTAGGGCACCTTCGTCTCTATAACCTGTTTATTCCAGACCCACTCCAAAACTCCATCGCCACGCAAGTCAACGGACTCCCCAACTTGCTCTCAGCGACTCCACTCCAACTAAACCCAATTTTGGCCACGATTCTGTCAAGTATCCAAATTCTTGCACAAAACCAAAACCAAAACGTGCCGACTGACGCCACTCCAGCTTTCCAGTTTTAAAGATGTTACTTTTTTCTTATGCGCCCAGTTTTTCTATGCACCTTTCTGATTCATCCTTCACCCACTTTTCCCCACCAACCACTTTTTCTATGCACCAAACCTAGACCCCGATTTTTTTGACTAGTAATCATTTTTTCAGGAAATTGGGAGTCTGGAAATCTGATAATCTGATAATGTGGGATTCTGATAGTCTTGGTTTTAAGATTTGCTGAATTTCAGAATTCGTGGGATTTTAGATTTCTGAGTTTTTGGATTCTATATGTTTCAACTTCCTAGATTCCTGTATTCCTGAATTCTTGGAGTTCTGAATTCCAGAACTTTCAAATGTTTCGTTTTTTTTTATTCCTGGACTTCCGGATTTCTGAATTTCCAGATTCTACACTTCCAGGTTTTCAGAACTTCTAGATTCCTGGATTTCCAGAATTTTCGAATTTCAGATTTTCTTTGAAATTCAGAATTCGTGGAATTCTAGGTTTCCGAGATTTCAGATTTTCTGGATTTCAAACGTTTCAAACTCCTCAATTCCTATATTCCTGAATTCTTGAAATTCCTGATTCCTGGATTTCCAGCATTCTGAATTCCAGATTTCTCGGATTCCTGGTTTTACTAGATTCGAGGACTGCCGGATTCCTGGATTTTCAGAATATCCGATTCTATGACACCGATTCTTTCTATGAACCCATCCATTTCTTTTCTATGCACTACTTTTCCAGCTCAAAGCTCCGCCCCCATACTCGTTTTTCCCGTTTTTCTCCATGTTAGACTCGTTTCCCAGAGTACACCATCCTAGTTTACTCATTTCATTTTTCTCAGTTCTTCTTCCCTCTGATTCAGGTCCCCCACCCCTATTCCCTCCATGAACCGTAACCCTAGTAGCCCTAGCCACCGTGTGAAACTCATAGCGCGACCGGTCTCTAATCACACCGCAGGGTCGTCTCCTCCTCCTACCAACCAAATTTATGTTCTCAACATTCATTGTTCATTCATTTTATTTTCACTTCACACTCTTTTTTTTTGACCTTTCGGTTACAATAATGTTTCTCCCGGTAGTTTTCTTAGTTGTGCTTGATTTCTTTCCTGTTTTTATTAAATTTTTGAATAAATGTTGCTAATAATAATATTTCTGTTCAGATTTTCACTGTGTTTCAACTACTTTTCTAGGTCGGGCGCTTATTCATAATCTATATCTCGATTTTCCAAATCAACAACGCGTCAAAGGCGCGTCAAACATCACAGAAATACCTGGTGAGTCTCCAGAAAATCGGAAAATCAGAGGATAGAAAAAACATACCGTCAGAACGCGTCGAAAGCACGCTAGATAGCCCAAAGTACTAATCTGGCGCGCCTTAGGCGCGTTTTACCCAGAAAATATCTTCCGCCTCTCATCGCTGACCACTACAAACACATATTGGCAGCGTGCCAAACACCAACACTATTCCCTTTTTCTCTCACCCCTCCACGGACCCTCACACTCTCTCTTCTTCTCTTTCGCATCCTGCGTCTCTCCATCCTCCCTTCTCTCTAATCATCAACGCGTTTTTTTGGCAAAATTCTGTTTTTTGTTTTTTTAATATATTTTTAGATACTTTTTGTTGATTTGATATCAGATAAACGTTTTTTTCAAGCAAAATTTGCAGAAAATTGATCGGAAACACACATTTTTCGGTGCTAGCGCTTGTTTTAGGTTACTTTTACCGTTTTGCAGCTTTTTTGTCATATTTTCTTAATTTTCAACTTCAAAAACGACAACTTTATGTATTTTATTGATTTTCTAACCCAGAAACGTTTGAAAATGAGCCACAATAGCTTTTCGACACTTTGATTGAAACGAAATTTGGGAAAATCGATATTTTTTGAGTTTTTTTATTAGGATGATTAAAATTTCTTGTTTTCAACAAAATTTATCTTCTAATCTTCTTTTTCCAATTCCCCGACCACCTGAAAACAATATTTTCTGTTCAAAACACGTCCACGGCGCGCCTGATTAGTTCGTTTTAGTGTCTGGCGTACCTTCGACGCGTTCTTGAATAGAAAACATTTGTGAGATTCTAATCTTTTGACTTTCTGGTTTTTCTATTTTCTGATTTTCTTATTTCCCGATTTCCCATTTTCTGGAGACGCACCAAATCATTTGTATGATGTCTGGCGCGCCTTTGACGCGTTTTTGTGTTCAAAACACCGATTTTGACGGATCTCAGGCGTTTTTTATGCATTCAAAGTAAATTTTTCCTCAGAATTTTGAGAAGTTCTTATATACTGATCTTTGAATCTTTTGCTACTGTGCTCTTGGCGCTTCCAATCTTTTTGGATTTATTAATTTCTAATCTACTAACGTTTGGATCCTCCGACCTTTTTATCTTCTAATCCTTTTCCGCCAGTTTCGTATAATATAACTAGTTTAGATGGTTTTTCGAACCTCCAATCCCAATTATACGTTTTCAGAAATTCAAAATGACTGACGACTCCCCACTTCTGCGCCTCCCCGACGTTACTATGAACCATGTTTTGTATTTTTGCGATTATCTGGAAATGTAAGTTTCTAGAAACTTCTAGAATTTCTCCTCGAGTCTGATCTTCTCAATTACAGCGCACGACTTCGCAAAGTCTGCCACACTCTTCGAAACCATATCGATTTGTTCAAACCTGACGCCCACGTGGAGAAAGTGCGTCTAGGAAACACTGAAGAAGCTGAAATTCGTTTGGAATCAGAGAACAACTCTTTGATATTCATTAATTACAAAGAAACAGAAGGGGGATGTATTGTGGAAGGTTCAGCCGACATGTTTGCTCCTCCAAAAACACTGTCTGGATTGAATCCAATGGATGCACTCATACAAGACTTCAATTGTTTCTTGAGACATGCGAAGAGTCCACTGAGATATTTCGTACTTACTGAACATTGTTGTGATGCCCTCCTCCAAATAATGAGATCTCAACCCCCGGAGTCTCGAATTTTTCCCTTGAATGTCGATACACTTGAGCTGTACGGATTATCAGCGGCTCAAATTCTTGCGACAATTCCACTTTTTGATGCAAACCACCTGAAGGACTTGGAAATTGAAGCTGAAACAGATGAATTAAATGAGGATGCAGAAGATAATAATGTATTTCATGCACTTTTTGAAACCGAACACTGGAGAAAAGCGGAGAAAATTTGGTTATTATCCAATTTTAAAATCTCGAATTTCCGTCAAATCTTGCACTTGAAGGAATTCAGAGGCACCATATCAAGAGTGACTGCAGATGATGTGGAGTTTTTGAGAAATGTGAGTTTTCATATTTTCATGACAGGTTTGCAATATTTTTCCTTTCCAGACATTCATCAACTCGCCACTCTACAAACACATTCTCATAGACGTAGACGTAGATCTCGACTTATTGTCTATAAAGGATAAATTTGGAGAACCGTCTATTGGCATATTAAATGCAAACCATTGGTACTTTAATATTCCTAACAATACTACCCGTGTTCTTCTGGTGGTAGTTACCAGCAACAAAACTGTTGAAATCTGCCCTATCAATCGTAGCAAAGTTATATCAGGAGCAGTGATTATCCATTAAACATTAGTAATTTATAATAAAACTGCCCAATTTCCATCCATCATCTCTCCTTCTTCTTTTATCCTGATTTTTAAATAGATTCCTTGAAATCCCTCTTGTCCTTTTTGTGTATGCTGATGTCCACCAATTTTCAGACTTTTCTATGTCTCTCCTCTTATTTATCAACACATTTTTTATTATCTTTCGCCTTATAATTAAAATTATTCGGAAAATTGGTATACTGTAATTCATTTTATTGGTTATTCAACCATTAATTTTTATGTTTTCTAAGGAAAGCTTCCTCGAAATCCATCTTGTTCTTTTTGTGAATCCTGATCTTCATTCTTTTCTAAGCTTTTATTAGCATATATTCATTCTGTGTTCTAAATTAAAAAATTTCGAAAAATTGACATACTGTTTTTCGTCCTATTGGTTATCCAACCATTAATATTTATATTGAATCAACCATCTATACTTATCTGCCTCGAATTTCTTTATTTCATATTTTAACTTTTTCTTTCCAGAGATTAGATTCAGAATGGCTGATGACTCGCCACTTCTGCGCCTCCCCGACGTTACGATGAGCCATGTTTTGTATTTTTGCGATTATCGGGAAATGTAAGTTTCTAGAAACTTCTAGAATTTCTCCTCGAGTCTGATCTTCTCAATTACAGCGCACGACTTCGCAAAGTCTGCCACACTCTTCGAAACCATATCGATTTGTTCAAACCTGACGCCCACGTGGAGAAAGTGCGTCTAGGAAACTCTGAAGAGGCTGAAATCTTTTTAGAATCAGACAACGATTCTATAATATGGATTGATTACAAAGAAACAGAAGGGGGATGTATTGGAAAAGATTTAACCGACATTTTTGCTCCTCCTCCAAGAACACTGTCTGGATTGGATCCAATGGATGCACTCATACAAGACTTCAATTGTTTCTTAAGACATATGAATGGTCCACTAAGGAAATTCACATTGGAGAAATTTTGTTGTGACGCCCTCCACCAAATAATGAGATCTCAACCCCCAGAATCTCGAATTTTTCCCTTGAATGTCGATACACTTGAGCTGTACGGATTATCAGCGGCTCAAATTCTTGCGACACTTCCACTTTTTGATGCAAACCACCTGAAGGACTTGGAAATTGAAGCTGAAACAGATGAATTAAATGAGGATGCAGAAGATAATAATGTATTTCATGCACTTTTTGAAACCGAACACTGGAGAAAAGCGGAGAAAATTTGGCTATTATCCAATTTTAAAATCTCGAATTTCCGTCAAATCTTGCACTTGAAGGAATTCAGAGGCACCATATCAAGAGTGACTGCAGCTGATGTGGAGTTCTTGAAAAATGTGAGTTTTCATATTTTCCATTACAGGTTTTCAATTTTTTTCCTTTCCAGACATTCATCAACTCGCCACTCTTCGAACACATTCTCATAGAAGTAGACGTAGATCTCGACTTACAGTCTATAAAGGATAGATTTGGAGAACCGGCTATGGGCATATTAAATACAAGTCGTTGGTACTTAAATATTCCTAACAATAGTACCCGTGTTCTTAAGATGATAGTGACCCGCAACAAGATTTTTGAAATCTTCCCTATCGATCGTAGCAAAATTTTTCCTGGTTCAGTAATTAACTATTAAACACTATTAGAAATTTATAATGAAAATCCCCAGTTTTCATTCATCCTCTCTCTTTCCACTGTTTATCTGATGTTTAAATAGATTCTTCAAAATTCCTCTTGTCCTTTTTGTGTATCCTGATGTACCATTAATTTTTCATTCTTCTCCAAGCTTTTATTTGCAAATATTCACTGATTTCTGTGTTCTAAAATTAAAAAATTCGAAAAATTGAAACATTGTTATACATTCTATTGGTTATCTATTGGTTATATACCTTCTCCAACTCAGCAAAGCGTCAAAGACGCGCCAAACATCACAGAAAATTCCTCGTGCTCCAGAAAATTGGAAATTAGAAGGTCAAAATATCAGAAGAAACAAAAAAGCAGAATGTCACAAATTTCTCTCTTCAAGGACGCGTCGAATGTACGCTAGACAACCCAAAGTACCTTACACAAAAAATGTTGGCTCCAGGAGATCGGAAACCTTCCCCTCTCTCTTCGCTGACCACTACTAACAAATATTGGCAGCATGCCAAACAACAATGTTATTCCTTTTTTCTTTCCTCTCTCCACGGACCCTCACACTCTCTCTTCTTCTGCCTCGCATCCTGCGTCTCTCTTTCTTCTATTCTCTCTAACCATCAATCCGATTTTTTTGCAAAATTCCAATATTTTGAGTTTTTTCTTCTGTTTTTTGTCATATTTCCTTAATTTTCAACTCCAAAAACGACAACTTTATATATTTTATTGTTTTTCTAACCCAGAAACGTTTGGAAATGAGCCACAATAGCTTTTCGACACTATGATTGGAACGAAATTTGTGGAAATCGATATTTTTAAACATTTTTCAGGCAAAAATAAGTATAATTTGCTTTTTTGAACAAAATTTACCTTCTAATCTTTCATTTCCAATTCCCCGACCAACTGAAAACAATATTTTTCCTTTAAAACGCGTCCGAGGCGCGCCAGATTAGTTTGTTGGGCTGTCCGGCGCGTTTTTGAAGAGAAAAATATGTGACATTCTGATCTTCTGACTTCCTGTTTCTTTAATGTTAAGTTTTCCGCTCTCTAATTCTCTTGAGACGCACCAGGCCGTTTCTGTGATGCCCGGCGCGCCTTTGACGCGTTTTTGTGTTCAAAACACCGATTTTGACGGATCTGTGGCGTTTTTTATGGATTTAATGCCAATTTTTCCTCGGATATTTGGGAAATTCTGACCTTCGAATCTTCTGCTATTGTGCTCTTGGCGATTTCTGACTTTTCGATTTTTTTGGATTTCTGAATTTCTAATTTACTAACCTTTGGATCTTTCGCTCTTTTTTCTAATTTTTTCCGTCAATTTCATATGATATAACTCGTTTGAATGGTTTTTCAAACTTCTAGTCCTCATTATACTTTTCCAGAAATTTAAAATGACTGACGACTCGCCACTCCTGCAGCTCCCCGACGTTACTATGAACCATATTCTGTATTTTTGCGATTATATGGAAATGTAAGTTTCTAGAAACTTCTAGAATTTCTCCTCGAGTCTGATCTTCTCAATTACAGCGCCCGTCTTCGCAAAGTCTGCCACACTCTTCGAAACCATATCGATTTGTTCAAACCTGACGCCCACGTGGAGAAAGTGCGTCTAGGAAACTCTGAAGAAGCTGAAATTTGTTTCGAATCAGACAACGATTCTATAATATGGATTGATTACAAAGAAACAGAAGGGGGATGTATTGTAAAAGGTTCAACCGAAATGGGTCGTACCTCATTGAAAACGTTGTCTGGATTGGATCCAATGGATGCTCTCATTCAAGATTTCAATATTTTCTTGAGACATGTGAAGAGTCCACTGAGAAAATTTGTACTTGTTGAACATTGTTGTGACGCCCTCCACCAAATAATGAGATCTCAACCCCCAGAATCTCGAATTTTTCCCTTGAATGTCGATACACTTGAGCTGTACGGATTATCAGCGGATCAAATTCTTGCGACAATTCCACTTTTTGATGCAAACCACCTGAAGGACTTGGAAATTGAAGCTGATACAAATGAGGATGCAGAAGATAATATAGTATTTCATGCACTTTTTGAAACCGAGCACTGGAGAAAAGCGGAGAAAATTTGGCTATTATCAAATTTTAAAATCTCGAATTTCCGTCAAATCTTGCACTTGAAGGAATTCAGAGGCACCATATCAACAGTGACTGCAGCTGATGTGGAGTTTTTGAGAAATGTGAGTTTTCATATTTTTCCATATATGTCTGCAACTTTTTTCCTGTTTCAGACATTCATCAACTCGCCACTCTACAAACACATTCTCATAGAAGTAGACGTAGATCTCGACTTACAGTCTATAAAGGATAGATTTGGAGAACCGTCTATTGGCATATTAAATGCAAACCATTGGTACTTTAATATTCCAAACAATACTACCCGTGTTCTTATGGTGGTTACCTGCGACAAAACTTTTGAAATCTTTCCTATCAATCGTAGCAAAGTTATATCAGGAGCAGTGATTATCCATTAAAGGCGTATTGTGGTCTGTTGTGATGTTTTCATATCATAATGTATGCATTTCGGCGAGTTCATTTTCATACTTCAAGAATTTTTTAAATCGGTCCACAACCCGCTGAGAGCGAGCGCCGGAAAGTTTGGTCATTGAAAGGGTCGCAGAAAATTGGGGGCCGTGGCCTAGAAATTCGACTGAATATTCGTTGATTTTTTCAATTTTGACGGTATTTTCGATTATTTTTGTTGCATTTCTTCAATAAATTCGATAGAATACGGCAAATATTGATAGAAAAACAATAAAAAATAACAAAAATAACGCCAGAAATAGCAGAATACTGAAAAAACCAACGGAAAGTTTGGTCAGCAAGAATGTTCTAGAAATTTCACTTCGGTAAATTGTTTTTTCAGTATTCTGCTATTTCTGGCGTTATTTTTGTTATTTTTTATTGTTTTTCTATCAATATTTGCCGTATTCTATCGAATTTATTGAAGAAATGCAACAAAAATAATCGAAAATACCGTCAAAATTGAAAAAATCAACGAATATTCAGTCGAATTTCTAGGCCACGGCCCCCAATTTTCTGCGACCCTTTCAATGACCAAACTTTCCGGCGCTCGCTCTCAGCGGGTTGTGGACCGATTTAAAAATTCTTGAAGTATGAAAATGAACTCGCCGAAATGCATACATTATGATATGAAAACATCACAACAGACCACAATACGCCTTTAAACATTATTAGTAATTTATAATGAAAATCCCAAATTTCCATCCGTCATCTCTCCTTCTTCTTTTATCCTGATTTTTAAATAGATTCCTCAAAATTCCTCTTGTCCTTTTTGTGTATGCTGATGTCCACCAATTTTCAGACTTTTCTATGTCTCTTCTCTTATTTATCAACACATTTTTTATTATCTTTCGCCCTATAATTAAAATTATTCGGAAAATTGGTATAGTGTAATTCGTTCCATTGGTTATTCAACCATTAATATTTATGTTTTCTAAGGAAAGATTCTTCGAAATCCCTCTTGTCCTTTTTGTGTATTCTGATGCTCCACCAACTCATTCTTTCTTATGCCCCTCCTCTTGTTTATCAGCAAATATTTATTGATTTCTCGTGCTGTAAAATAAAATCATTCTGAAAATTGACATACAGTTTTTTGTCCTATTGGTTATCCAACCATTAATATTTATCTGCCTCGTATTTCTTTATTTCATATTTTAACTTTTTCTTTCTAGAGATTTGATTCAGAATGGCTGATGACTCGCCACTTCTGCGTCTCCCCGAGATCACAATGAACCACATTCTGTACTTCTGCGATTATCGTGAAATGTAAGTTTTTAAAAAATTCTAGAATTCTTCCTTGAGACGAATCGTTTTCATTACAGCGCACGTCTTCGCAAAGTCTGTCACACACTCCGAAACCATATCGACTTGTCCAAACCTAACGCCCATGTGAGAGAAGTGGTTTTAGGAAATTCGGATAACGGCATTGAAATTTTTTTCGAATCGGACAACGATTCTGATATGTTCATTGCTTACAAAGAAGCAGAAAGAGGATGTACTGTAGAAACTATAACCATCATGGGTCGTTCCTCATTGAAAACTATTTCCGGATTGGGCCCAATGGATGCTCTCATTCAAGATTTCAAGATTTACTTGAGACATCTGAAGACTCCACTGATGAAATTCATATTGTATGAAGTTTGCTGTGATCCACTTCATCAAATAATGGAATCTCAACCCCTGGAATCTCGAAGTTGCCCCTTGAAAGTCGATGCACTTGAGTTGCACGGATTGTCAATGGCTCAAATCCTTGCGACACTCCCGCTTTTTAATGCAAATCACCTGAAGGACTTGACAATTAAAATTGATAAAAATGCGATAACCAATGGAGATGGATTAAATGATCATGCACTTTTTGAAACCGAGCACTGGAAAAACGCGGAGAGAGTTATTCTCACTGCAAATCTCAAAATCATGGATGTCCGTCAAATGACCCACTTAAAGGAGTTCGAAGGTTCCATATCGAGAATGACTACAGCTGATGTGGAGTTTCTAAAAAATGTGAGGTTTCTTATTATAGGTTTGTAACTTCTTCCCTTCAATTTCAGACCCTCATCAGCTCGCCGCTCTTAGAACAGTGCTTCACAATAGTAGTTGACGTTGAAATCGACTTATTGTCCTTAACGGAAACATTTGGAACACAGTCTATCGAATTAGATGGAGGAGGTATTCATCTATGGTACTTTCATATTCCTAATGACACCAACAGTCTTCTTCTGTTGAAAGTGATTGGCGAAACCATTCTTGAATTCGAACGTATCAATCGTAGCAGGGTTTTCACAGGTGCAGTAATTATTTATTAAAAAATGTTAATAATCAAAAAGTAATTATTACTCACAAACTTTCATTCATCATCTCTCTTTCCGCTTTTTAACTGTAGAGCGCATTTGCTTCAATTTTTGTTTTGTGTTTTAGACATATTTCGTGGTAATTATAATCAACATATAATGTCCAGAAGTCCAAAAAATCACCCTCCCTTTATTCCTTTTAATAAAAATGTCACTATTATTTCTTTATAGCTTTTGCTTATTTCAATGGTTAATCAACCATTCATACTTATCTGTCTTCCACTACTTGATTTTGAATTCCAACGTTTCCTTCACAGATATTTGATTCAGTATGGCTGATGACTCGCCACTCCTGCTGCTCCCAGCCGTAACTAAGAATCGTATTTTGTATTTTTGTGATTACCTAGAAATGTAAGTTTTTAGAAATTCTAGAATTTCTCCTCGAGTCTAATCTTCTTAATTACAGCGCACGACTTCGCAATGTTTGTCACACTCTTCGGAACCATATTGATGAAAATAAGCCAGATGCTCACATGAAAGATGTGTCCCTTGGAGCTCGGGAGTACGCTGAAATTAGTCTCAAATCGGACAACAATTCTTGGATATGGATCGGTTACAGAAAAGCAGAAAGCGGAAGTACTGTAGTCTGTAGATCCCACATGGGTAGTCATCCAGTAAAAACAATTTCTGGATTGAATCTTATGGATGCTCTCATTCAAGATTTCCAGATTTACTTGAGACATCTTAAGACATCATTGAGGAAATTCAAACTGACTGAAATTTGTTGTGACGCACTCATCCAATTAATGAGATCTCAACCCCAGGAATCTCGGATTTTCCCATTGAAAGTCAATAAACTTGAGTTGCACGGATTATCAGCTGCTCAAATACTTGCGACACTTCCACTTTTTGATGCAAACCACCTAAAGGACTTAGATATTTTCACTAATATGAACGCGGTAATCGATGGAAATGGATTGAATGACGGTGCAGAAAATGATAATGTATTCCACGGACTGTTCGAAACCGAACACTGGAGAAACGCGGAAAGAATCAGTCTTTCTTCAAAGGTTAAAATCTCGAATGTCCGCCAAATCTCCCACTTGAAGGAATTCGATGGTTCCATATCGAGAGTGACTGCAACTGATGTAGAGTTTTTGAAAAATGTGAGTTTTCATATTTTTTCATGTTTGTCTGCAACCTTTTTTCCCGTTTCAGACCTTCATAAGATCGGCACTCTTCAAACAATGCACCATTTCAGTATACGTTAATATCGACTTATTGTCCTTAACAGAAATATTTGGAGCACCGTCTTTCGAAATAGGCGAACATGTAACTCATTGGTTCTTTCATATTTCTAATGATTCTAACCGTGTTCTTCTAGTGAAAGTGAGCCTCAAAGTAATTCTTGATATTAAACGTGTCAATCGTAGCAGTGTTCCTTCAGGTGCAATGATTATTCACTAAAATTATTAGTGATCAAAAAAATAATAATCCACAAATTTTCTTTCATCATCTTTCTTTCCTCTTGTCAGCCGTGGAGCGAATTTGCCTCTTTTTTCATTTTATTTACGTTTTGAATGGATTCCTCAAGATTCCTCTCGATTTCCTTCATTTATTTATCCATTACGGTCAAAAGTCCAAAAAATCGTCCTTACTGTTTGAAATAAAAATTCACTATTCATTTTTTATAACTTTTGCTTATTTTATTGGTCAATTAACCATTTATACTTATCTGCTTTGCATTTTTTAATTTAATTTCCCAACGTTACTTTTTCAGAGATTTGATTCAGAATGACTGACAACTCCCCATTCCTGCGGCTTCCCGACGTTACCATGAATCACATTTTGTATTTTTGCGATTATCTGGAAATGTAAGTTTTTTGAAAATCCTAGAATTTCTCCTCGAGTCTAATCTTTTTAATTACAGCGCACGTCTTCGCAATTTTTGTCGCTCCCTTCGAAACCATATCGATGTTAATAAGCCAGATGCTCACGTGCAAGTCGTAAGCCTTGGAGATCGGGAGGACGCTGACATTTGTTTTGAATCGGACACCAGTTCTAGATTATGGATTGACTATAGTGAAGCAGGCGATGGATGTACTGTAACTCGAAAATTCCATACGGGTAGTACCCCACTGAGAATAGTTTCTGGATTGGATCCCATGGATGCTCTTAAACAAGACTTCAAGATTTACTTAAGACATCTCAAGACTCCACTGAGAAACTTCAAACTGCATGAATTTGGATGTGACCCACTCCTCCAAGTTCTAAGCACTCAGACGCCACCGTTCAAATTGAGGACCGCCAAACTTCAGCTCACCTTGTTATCCTCTGCTCAAATTGTTGCCGTTCTTCCGTTTTTTGATTCCAACTGCCTGAAAAGCTTAAAAATCATCACCAGAGAACCATTGGGTGAATTCCACGAACTGTTTGAAAGCGAACACTGGAGAAACGCTGAGAGAATTCATACATCTAAAATTTTCAAAATTTTTAATGTCCGCCAAATCGCCCACTTGAAGGAATTCACGGGCTCCAAATCGAGAGTGACTGCGGCAGATGTGGAGTCTTTGAAAAATGTGAGTTTTCATATTTTTCCATATATGTCTCCAACTTTTTTTCCATTTCAGACCTTCATAAGATCGGCACTCTTCAAACGATGCATCATTACAGTTGACGTTAATATCGACTTATTGTCCTTAATAGAAATATTTGGAGCACCGTCTATCGAAATAATCGAACATGTAGCTCTTTGGTTCTTTCATATTTCTAATGATACTAACCGTGTTCTTCTGGTGAAAGTGAGCTTGAAAGCAATTCTCGAAATTAAACGTATCAATCGTATGTATGTTCCTTCAGGTGCTGTGATTATTCACTGAAATTATTAGTAATCAAAAAATAATAATTCATTCATCATCTCTCCTTCCTCTTGTCAGCCGTGGAGCGCATTTGCTTAATTTATTTGATTTTGTATTTTCAACATGTTTCATGACAATTAATTTATAGTTAATCTATAATGTCCAAAAGTCCAAAAGTCGCACTTCCTTTTTTTTTGTAATAAAACATTCATTATTATTTTTCTATAACTTTCGCTTATGTTAATGGTTAGTCAACCATTCATACTTATCTGCCCCGCATTTCTTGATTTTGTATTCCAACGTTTTCTTTCCAGTGATTTGATTCAGAATGACTGATGACTCGCCACTCCTGCGGCTTCCAGCCGTAACTAAGAATCGTATTTTGTATTTTTGCGATTATTTGGAAATGTAAGTTTCTAGAAAATTCTAGAATTTCTCAGGTGTTTAACTTTCTCAATTACAGCGCACGTCTTCGAAATGTCTGTCACTCCCTACGCAACCATATCGATTTGTTCAAACCTGACGCCCATGTGAAAGAAGTGCGTCTAGGGAATTGGGAGAACGCGGAAATTTGTTTCGAGTCAGAGAACGAATCAGACAACAATTCAAGAATATGGATTGGCTACAAAGATGCAGAAAACGGGTGTACTGTAGCGTGCAAAACCCATATGGGTAGTCCTCCAGTAAAAACAATTTCTGGATTGGATTCTATGGAAGCTCTCATGCAAGACTTCAAGACTTACGTGAGACATCTGAAGACTCCACTGACAAAATTCAAATTGGATGAAGTTTGCTGTGACCCACTCCTTCAAATGATGAGATCTCAGACACCAACCTTCAAATTGAGGACCGCCAAACTCCAACTCAGCGAGTTATCCTCTACTCAAATTCTCGCAATTCTTCCGTTTTTCGATGCCAACTGCTTGAAAAACTTGAAAATCTTCACCGACGTGAATGACGAGACCGGAGAACCATTGGGTGTATTCTACGAACTGTTCGAAACGGAGTATTGGAGGAATGCCGAGAAAATCCGACTCTCCAATTTCTATATTTCGGATGTCCGCCAAATCTCCCATTTGAAAAAATTTGAAGGCTGCATGTCGACCGCAGCAATCGATGACTTGGTGTTCTTGAAAAATGTGAGTTTTCTTGTTCATCTTTTCTCCTTCAATTTGTTTTTCAGACCTTCATCCGCTTGACAGGCTTCGAATGGTTTCACATCAATTTTGACATTGATTTTGACGTATCGTCCATCACGGACGCTTTTGGAGCGCCGTCTTTTGATATAGAATTCACAAGTTCATGGTTCTTCCGTATTCATAATGACACTAACAGTGTTCTTTGGGTGGAGCTTGCCGATAATAAAGTTCTTGTAATAGAACGTGTCAATCGTAGCGATGTTCCGTCAGGTGCAGTGATTATCTATTAACTTTATTAGTATTTTTTGAAAAATTCTCCAATTTTCATTCATCCTCTGTTTCCATTCATTAGCTGTGGATCGCATTTGCTTTGTTTATTTCATTTTGTGTTTTCAAAATATTTTGTGGTAAATAATTATAATTTTTGTGGTAATTAATATATAATTAATCTAAAATGTCCATAATTCAGAAAAATCGTCTTTGCGTTACCTTTGAAATAAAAAATTCACTATTATTTCTCTACAATTTTTGCTTATTGTATTGGTTAATCAACCAGTCGTACTTATCTGCCTTCCACTTCTCAATTTTATATTCCAATGTTTCCTTTCCAGAGATTTGATTCAGAATGGCTGATGACTCTCCACTTTTGCAGCTCCCTGTCGTTACTAAGAATCACATTTTGTATTTTTGCGATTATCTGGAAATGTAAGTTTTACAGAAAGTGTAGAATTTCTCAGGTGTCTAATCTTCTTAATTACAGCGCACGTCTCCGCAATGTCTGCCACTCCCTTCGAAACCACATTGATGCAAATAAACCTGACGCCCATGTGAAAGAAGTGCGTTTAGGGAATTGGGAGAACGCTGAAATATGTTTCGAATCGGGCAACAATTCCAAAATATGGATTGGCTACAAAGAAGCAGAAGTCGGGTGTACTGTAGCGTGCAAAACCCATATGGGAAGTCCCCCACTGAAAATAATTCCCGGATTGGATCCCATGGATACTCTCATGCAAGACTTCAAAATTTACTTGAGACATCTGAAGACTCCACTGAGAAACTTCACACTGCATGAAGTTTGTTGTGACGCACTACTCCAATTGATGAGATCTCAGACCTTCAAGTTGAGGACCGCCAAACTTGAACTCATCGAGTGTTCAGCTGCTCAAATTCTCGCAATCCTCCCGTTTCTTGATGCCAACTGCCTGAAAAACTTGAAAATCTTTACCGACGTGAATGATGAGACCGGAGAACCATTAGGTGTGTTCTACGAGCTGTTTGAAACGGAGTACTGGAGAAATGCTGAGAAAATTCGCCTGTCCAATTTTTATATCTCGGATGTCCGCCAAATCTCTCATTTGAAAAAATTTGAAGGCTGCATGTCGAGAGCAACAAGTGATGACTTGGTTTTCTTGAAAAATGTGAGTTTTCTAATTTAACTGTTTTCCTTCAACTTGCTTTTCAGACCTTCATTCGCTTGCCAGGCTTCAAACGGTGTCACATAAATTTCGACATTGATATTGACGTATTGTCTATCACAGAAGCTTTTGGAACACCGTCTTTTGATGGAGCAGATGCATGGTTCTTCCGTATTCCCAATGACACTGCTATTTTGGTGATGGTGATCGAGAATACAGTTCTAGTAATAGAACGTTTGGATCGTAGTTTTGTTCCCCCAACTGCAGTGGTGCGAGATTAAGAATAATTGGGTAATTACTATCTTTTTTACGTTTTTTTGTGCATCCAGATTGTTAAAATTGCTCCGTTTGTATTCGCTAAACGTTAACTGGTATAATGAGGGCCTTATCACCCACTTTGATTCACGATTTTTTTGATTCTCTGTGCTGTCAAATAAAATTTATTAGTAAATTGTCATTTTTGTAGTAATACATTTGTTCATTTAAATGGTTGTTCAACCATTGATACTTATGTTTTCATGTTTTACCCATGTAACTTCATCCTGCGATTTCAGAAAAATGAATGATGACGTTCCTCTTCTGAAACTTCCCGATGTCGCCATGAATCGTGTTCTCCGTCACTGTGAATATCCGGACTTGTAAGTTTTTATTTTGAAAATCTCCTATTCCCAAAAGCAAACTTTCAGCGTAAGTCTCCGCAAGACATGTCGCAGTCTCCGCGAGTTCGTCGACACCGCGAAACCTGACGGACGTGTGGATAAAGTGTGGATAAATTGCAATGTCAACGAAGTGATATTTCGTCTAAAAATGGGAGAAAAAGTCATCAATGTTGAATATAACAACGAGAAGGGTGGATGTTTTCACAGACACAAATCCGGCAGCTACACATCGAGCGTATTGAAGGGCATGGATTTTATGGAAATGTTCAAAAATGACTTTAGTGTATTCTTGGGACATCAAAAAAGTCTCTTACAAGATATGACAATCAACGGAAAAACAGCGGAGATTGAACAAGCTTTCAACGTTTTGAAGGCACACGCAGAAAATATAAAAACTCGAAGCCTTCCATTGAAAACCACGAAACTTTGGCTTAGTGGATTACCAGCTTCTCAAGTTCTTCTGGCTCTCTCTTCTGTTGATGTACAGAGTTTGCGTTTTCTGTCAATCAGTATCCGAGAACAAAGTGCATTATTGGATGAAATCACTGAAACCGAACAGTGGAGGCATTTGACTGAATGCAGTATCTCCGGAATTCGTATATCAGATGTCCGTCGGATTTCACATTTGAACACATTTCGTGGTCATGTTACGATGGTATCTGCAGCGGACTTGGATCATCTTAAAACGGTATTGTTGCAGAAGTGTAGTTCTAAAACAATTATTTTTACTTTTCAGGTCTTCATCAACTCCTCCACCTTTTTTCATTGTAAAATGAATTGTAACACTGTCGCCGATTTGTCAGAAATCACTGAAACATTCGGAGTACAACCATACATCAGTCGTGGTAGTTTCAACGGTGTATATAATCGGTGGTTCTTCCGTATTCCTAACGATAAATCTAGAGTTCTCTCGCTGAATGTGAATAGTGTCAATATCATTGATATTGGACGTATAGTTACTGCTAGAGTGCCAAACGATGCTGTGATTATTGGTTGACTCTTTTGTCTATTCACATGCTCAATTATTAACCCATATTCAATCTTTTGTGTATCCAGGTGACCTATTTATCCATTACGACCATCCCTTCACCCATTTTCTATTCTTATCATAACCTTTTCTTTTGTTTATATACAATTTTATCAATTTTCTGTGCTGTGAAATTTAAATCATAGGTAAATTGTTCTAATATTCACCCTAGCAACATTAATCTCTCATTACCCATATTCAGTTTATCACAACGACTCGCCCTTTTTTTATTTGCAAGTTTTTCTGTTCTGTGAAATAAAATTCTTTGGTAAATTGTTGTTTTAGAAATTATGATTCAAAACGTGGTGTTTGGATGTCGCATAGTCTGCAATTCTAGCTGGGCTAGCTCAAAAATTTTGAAAATTAATGAATTACATGGAAGTCTTCAAAAACGATTTGGCAAACTACCTAAGACATCAAAAAAGTCTCCTGAAAAACTTGGAGATCCATGGCGATCCTGTATATAGCAAAAAGTTCTCAAAGCCATGAATCCCCCTCTTCTAAAAACCCACTAAACTTTCACTAATTGATTTATCAGTTCCTCAAGTTCTTCGTGCTCTATCTTACATAGATGCCAAGTTTCTAAGCATTCTGCAAGTTAGTAAGAATGGAGGAATCGTTGATTTCAATGAAATCACAGCAACAGAACACTGGAAGCATTTAAATCATTGTGTTCTCCTCAACTTTGCTAAATCCGATATTTGTCAAATTTCGCATTTTGATGAGTTCCATGGCGTCACTAATTCAATAACCGTTGCGGATTTCTTGAAAAAGGTGAGATCAGCTTCAAGCTTCAACACATCCAAAGATTTCTAGACCTTCGTCAACTCATCCACATTCAATCGTTGCATAATTCGGTACAATGGAACTATAAGCTTGTCGGATACAGTTGAAAAAATTTTTTGGATACAGTTGAAAAATTTTTTTCCATTACTACCATCCCTTCACTCCTTTTCCATTCTTCCCACTGTCTCTTCCCACGTTTGAACACGATTTTATTGATTCTCTGTGCTGTTTAATAAGAGTGCCTCGTAAATTTACCCTTTCCTACATTTTTGTTATTTGTAATGTTAATTTCACCATTCATATCTGCGTTTTCATGTTTCACTCATTTAACTTTACCTTTCGATTTCAGCAAAATGGCTTCTGTGTCCCCACTCCTGAAACTGCCCGAAGATGCAATGGATAGTGTTCTTCACTACTGTGATTATCTGGAAATGTGAGTTTCAATAGAGTTTTCAAATTGTTCACCACAAATTTCCAGTGCTCGTCTCCGGAAGACTTGTCGCAGTCTCCGTGATTTCATCGACACCGCGAAACCTGACGCACGCATGGATAAAATGGAAATAGACTGCGATGCCAACAAAGTGATATTTCGTCTTCGAATGGGAGAAACAATCATTGATACTGTCTATAGAAATAGAATGGGTGGATGTTATGTTTTTAATAACACCAACTGAAAAAAGTTAACATTCGAGGGAATGGATCACATTGAAATTTTCAAAAGCGACTTCGCAGTTTTCTTGAAACATCAACAAAGTCTCTTGAATGAAATAGAGATCAAACGCAATACAGCTGACATTGATCAAGTTTTCATCGCCTTGAAGGCTCATGCAGCAAGTTCAAAAACTCGAAACCTCCAATTGAAAACTACAAAACTCTCTCTGATTGGATTATCAGCTCCTCAAAGTCTCCTGGCTCTCTCTTCTGTTGATGCACAAAGTTTGCGTTCTCTGTCAACCAAGAGCCTAGAACGAGTTGTGCTTGTTGATGAAATCCCTGAAACAGAGCAGTGGAGGCAATTGGATACTTGCAGGTTTTCCGGATTTCGTATATCAGATGTCCGTCGGATTTCACATTTGAATGAATTTCTTGGTCTTGTTACAAGTGTCATTGCGGCGGACTTGGCATTCCTGAGAACGGTAGTTTTTGCAGTGTGTCGTTCTAAAACAATCGAGTCTACTATTTACAGGCTTTCCTCAACTCCCCCAACTTCTGTTCATGTAAAATCAATTACAACAGAATCGCCGATTTGGCAGAGATTTGAGAAACGTTTGGAGTACAACCATTCACCAGTCGTGGTACTTATAGTGGAGAATCAAGACTGTGGTTCTTCCGTAAACCTACCGACACGTCTACAGTTCTTACGGTGAATGTACACTATTTCAATTTCGTTAAGTTCGGACTTAAAGAAATTGCTGAAGTGCCAACCAATGCTGAGATCATTGTGTAAAAGACATGAGCGCGCCTGCTCTGACTTTTAGTATTTCATTCTGTTTTAGTTACATTCGTTGTAGATTGAAATCTTTATTGGCCGGTATAGGAAAGAGAGTGACTTGTGGTCACCATCTTCCACCAGTGAGTGTATAATATAATGTCGAATGTAAAGGAAAGATAGGTGTGTCTGCCCGAGGTTGCTTACACTCCCGCGGGGCAGATGATAATAAATCTTCTTAATCGAGAGATAGAACCCGAGGAAAAGGGAGAAGAGGCGGGTCAGAAATTGGCCTGTGACATCCTCCCCTCTTTGGAAAGATGGTTTCGTCCTCGAAACTCTATGAAAGAGATCAAGTAGAAAACCACTTTTCCGCAGGGTTTCCCTAAGGCTCTCCCCTCCTCTCGAGAGCTGCTTCGTCCCGAAGCGTCAACCAACTTGAATTTTTTAAAGTGGTTGGAAACTTGGGGTAAAACAGTTCAAGAGAGCCTAAAACAGTGAAACAAACTATAAAACAACATAAAATACACAAAAATAAACCATCGTCATCAGGGTCTCAAATACAAAATCAGATTCTCATAGTGTCTTATTGCCCTAATCTAATCTAGTGACTGAAGTTTAGTCAAACTGGCGTCAAACTGGCGGCGTTAGGAAGTGCGGAGACAAACAATAATAAACTATAATGTTTTTAGGCGAATATCTACAAGAAGAAAATCAAACATTCTAAAAAAAATAAATATTTTAACCTGTGTCATACAATTCAATTAACATTTGGGGAACAATCTTCTCAATTATGGGTTCTATTCAAATCAGACTCATTTTTGCTGTTGAAATTTTTGAACACTTAATTACTTAATATCCATGCGCTTCCGCGCATGTGCTCATCCGCTCATTAATCTACACTCACTCTAGGGAACTTCTGTATCCTCTAGGGGTGGGGAATTTTCAAAATGGTATTAAAACAATTTATAATTATATTGACTTTCCTCTTTCGGCATTGAAAGTTCCATGACAGCTTTTCACATACAGTGCTGGCCATAATTCTATCCCCTTCTGGTTTTTTCAGCATAACTTTTTTATTAGTTATCCGATTGATCTGAAACTTGGCAGCAATGTGTATAAAGGTAAAAAATATGTAAAAACAAATTGGTTTTAAAATATTTTTAAAAATTTTAAAAATTTCATCTTTTTTCAAAAAACCAAGAAAATCAACAAAAATAAGAGATCGGCTAAATAGAGTCACGGAAATGAAAAATAAAAAAGAAAATGACCAGAAACAAAATTTATAAGTTCAATACTTCGTTGCGTATCCACGAGAATCAATAACGGCTTGGCAACGTCTCGGCATCGAGTCCTGAAGCTTGTCGATCACCGACTTCGGGATTGCCATCCAGGCGGCTTCGAGTTGCGCGAATTTTTGGTCCGCATTTGTGGCTCTAACTCCAGATAGTCGACGTTCGAGCTCTTCCCACATATGTTCAATCGGATTCAAGTCCGGACTTTGGCTTGGCCACTCCAGAAGATCCACACGACGACGTTGAAACCACGAGCGAACATGGAGAGAAGTATGCTTCGGATCGTTGTCTTGCTGGAAGACGTAAGCTCTGCCGACATTTTGAAGTGCCCATGGTCTCATCGTATTCTCCAAAATATCTTCATACTGGAATCGATCCATGATACCAACGATTCTTCGTAGAGGACCCATGCCTTGGCTGGAAAAACATTCCCAAACCATGCACGATCCACCCCCATGTTTGACTGTCGGTGTTTGATACTTGGGATCAAATCTGGTTCCAATCGGACGACGAATCCATGTGTTTCCGTCGCTGCCGAACAAATTGAACTAGGATTCGTCGGACCAGACGTGTTTTGCCCACTCCTGACGTCCCCAGCTCAAATGAGCTTTTGCCCACTCAACACGGCTTCTGCGATTCTTCTCACTGATGAACGGTTTTTTGACTGGACGCCTTCCATGAAGTCCTTGAGCTTGGAGACGTCTTCGGATTGTTCTTCTGGATGGTACTGGTTCATTCGGAGAAGTCACGACGACTTGGATGTCCGTTGAGGTCCTACGAGGATCCTCTCTTGACGCTCGGATGATGTTGCGATCCATCACATGGGTGGTTTTTCGAGGTCTTCCTGGGTGTTTTGCCAGCTCAAACGTGTTCTAAACGTTTGTATGATTTAAACAAGTGTTTTTTAACATTTACCTGATCAAGACACCTCTTGATAAGTTTACGGATTCCTGAAGGTGAGCACTGAAACTGAGCAGCAAGCATCTTGGTTGACTGTCCATTCAGATGACCACGAAAGATGGCGGTCTTGACAGAAAGCGGGAAGTTCTTGTTGTTTGTTGGTCTAGTCATACCTAAACATCAACTTTCAAGTCAGAACATGCACTTTGGACTTTTCAGAAAAACACAAATAATTAAAAACTGGAAAAAGTGAAAAACGTGAAAAAGTGAAAATATCGAAAAATCGAAAAAAACGCTAAAAATTTTTTATTGGATGATGCAATTTCTGTCTGCAATCTTGCGTATAGATGCTTACCGTAGGCTGAAAAATTTTCAGATCAATCGGATAACTAATAAAAAAGTTATGCTGAAAAAACCAAAAGGGGATAGAATTATGGCCAGCACTGTACATATGGCCAATCCTCTTGTTGATTGAAGCCAAAACAATCCAAAAGCAAAATCCGCGATCGATTGAAATCGAGAACATCGCAACTGCATTGCACTGAGACTGACGACGATGAATATTAGAGTGATATAATATAAGTTATAGAATGAATAGTAGAAATGGGTGGGTAGTGGGGGGTTCAAATAGGTGTGGTTGGTTCCATGGTGTAACGGTTAAGGGTGTAGTGGTAGCACTTCAGGTACTTGAATCCTGGGCGACCTGAGTTCGCGGATGATAAAGCTGAATGATAGGGCGCCAACTTTATCACCCTACTCGAGGTGGGACTTCCATGTAAAAGACATGAGCGCGCCTGCTCTGACTTTTAGTATTTCATTCTGTTTTAGTTACATTCGTTGTAGATTGCAATCTTTATTGGCCTTTATAGGAAAGAGAGTGACTTGTGGTCACCATCTTCCACCAGTGAGTGTATAATATAATGTCGAATGTAAAGGAGAGATAGGTGTGTCTGTCCGAGGTTGTTTACACTCCCGCGGGGCAGATGATAATAAATCTTCTTAATCGAGAGATAGAACCCGAGGAACAGGGAGAAGAGACAGGTCAGAAATTGGCCTGTGACAATTGGTTGAGGTCCTGCCGAAATACTCAACCATATTCGATTTATTCCAACGATTTCATTCTAAATGTGCAATTTTCCATAATTTTCTGTTACTTTTTTTGTGTGCCCCCTTCTATTCTGTATCCATATCCTACTTGTCCATTACTACCATCCCTTCACCCCTTTTCCATTCTTCCCACTGTCTCTTCCCACGTTTGAACACGAGTTTATTGATTCTCTGTGCTGTTTAATAAGAGTGCCTCGTAAATTTACCCTTTTCTACATTTTCTTTATTTGTAATGGTTATTTCACCATTCATACCTGCGTTTTCATGTTTCACTCATTTAACTTTACCTTTTGCTTTCAGCAAAATGGCTTCTGAGTCCCCACTCCTGAAACTGCCCGAAGATGCAATGGACAATGTTCTTCACTACTGTGATTATCTGGAAATGTGAGTTTTAATAGAGTTTTCAAATTCTTCACCACAAATTTCCAGCGTTCGTCTCCGGAAGACTTGTCGCAGTCTCCGCGATTTCGTCGACACCGCGAAACCTGACGCACGCATGGATAAAATGGAAATAGACTGCGATGCCAACAAAGTGATATTTCGTCTTCGAATGGGAGAACAAACCATCGAAATCGTCTATAGAAAAGTGATAGATGGATGTCATATTTTTAATAACATCAACCGGAAAAATTTAAAGTTGGATGGACTGGATTTTATGGAAGCGTTCGAAAACGACTTTACAGTTTTCTTGAGACATCAAAAAAGTGTTCTGGAGGAAATGGAAATCAAAAGTTGTTCTGCTTACTATCAGATTGAACAAGTTCTCAACGCCTTGAAGGCTCACTCAAAAAATCCAAAAACTCAAAAATTCCAATTGAAAACTACTAAACTTTCTCTACCTGGATTACCAGCTTCTCAAGTTCTTTTGGCTCTCTATTCTGTGGAACCACAGACTTTGTGTTCTCTGTCAATCAACGAAGAACGAAATGTTTTGATTAATGATATCACTGAATCAGAGCAATGGAAGCATTTGAATACTTGCTTTGCTACAGGGTTTCGTATATTAGATGTCCGTCGGATTTCTCACTTGAACACATTTTGTGGTTTTGTCTCGATTGTAACTGCAGCGGACTTGGCGTTTCTGAAAACGGTAACTTTAGTATGGTTCTAGAACAATCAAGTCTATTATTTACAGGCTTTTCTCAAGTCCCCCAATTTCCGTTCATGTAAAATCAATTGCAACATCATCGCCAATTTCTCACAGATTGCCGGAGTGCAACCATTCATCAGTCGTGGTAGTAATAGTGGAGTCTCAAAACTGTGGTTCTTCCGAATGCCTAACGATACATCCAGAGTTCTCTCGCTGAATGTGAACGATATAGGTGTCATTTATTTTGGGCGTACTGCTACTGCTAGAGTGCCAACAGGTGCTGTGATCATTGGTTAAGACCCTGTTTTCTATTCACATACCTAAATATTGAGCCATATTCGATTTATCTCAACGAGTCTGTCTTTATGTGCAATTTTCCATAATTTTCTGTGGTTGAGACTCTTTTTTCTATTCACATGCCTAAATAATTACCCATAATCAATCATTTTTGTACCCAGGTGGCCTACTTGTCCATTACGACCAATCCTTCTCACCTTCCCCATTCTTCCCAGAGTCTGTTCACACTTGTTGTTACGACTTTTATTGATTTTCTGTGTTGTGGAATAAGATTTTCTCGCGAATTTACCTTTTTTCCATTTTATTCGTTTTAATGGTCATCTAACCATTCATACATGCGTTTTCATGTTTTAGTCTTTTAATTTCAACCTTTTATTTCAGAAGAATGACTGATAAGCCTCAATTCCTGAAGTTGCCTGAAATCGTCATGGACAATGTTCTGTACCACTGTAATTATATGGAAATGTGAGTTAAATTAAGCATATCAATTCACTCATGACAAGTTTCCAGTGCTTCCCTCCGCAAGACTTGTCGCAGTCTCCGCGATTTCGTCGACACCGCCAAACCTGACGGACTCGTGGATAAAGTGATGATAGATTGCGATGATTACGAAGGGAAATTTCGTCTTCAAACGGGAGAAAAAGTCATCGAGTATGCCTTTACAAAAACGATGGATGGATGCAGTATGTTTGATACCGACAACTGGACATGGTCGACATTATTAAAGGGAGAAGATCACATGGAATTGCTCAAAAATGACTTCAGTGTATTCTTGAGACATCAGAAAAGTCTCATGCAGGAAATTGAGATCAATGGAAAACCAGCTGACATTGAACAAGTTCTTAACATCTTGAAGGCTCACTCAGAGAATCCAAAAACTCGAAAATTCCCATTGAGAACTTCTAAACTTTCTCTGATTGATTTATCAGCTCCTCAAATTCTTCTGGCTCTCTCTTCCGTTGATGCACAAAGTTTGCGTTCTCTGTCATTCAGTTGCAATAAACAAAATGTATTGTTGGATCAAATCACTGAAACTGAGCAATGGAGGCGTTTGGATCTAAACGATATCAAAATCACTGTTACGACGGTAACTGCTGCATATCTGGATCACTTAAAACGGTATTTTTGCAAAATTATAGTTCTGAATCAATAAATTGTTATCCTTTCAGGCCTTCCTCAACTCTCCCAACTTCTCTTCGTGCCAAATACAGTATGCCAGTATTTCCAGCGAATCTGATATAGCAGCGAGATTCGGAGTTGACGGAGACAAATGGTTCTTCCGTATGCCTAACGATGAGTCCAGAGTTTTGTATTTGGATATAGAGTCGCACGAATATGTTGATATTGGTTATCAAGATACTGCTAAAGTGCCAACCGGTGCTGTGATTATTGATTGAGACTCTTTTTGTGTATCCAGATGTCCGACTTATGCACTATGACCATTTCAGTTTCTTATGTCTATTCCATATTCGAATGTTCACCCCTATCCAATTTATCCTAACTCATCTCCCTTCTTTTACATATTCACAGTTTTCATTGATTTTCTGCACTGTCATATAAAATTATGGAGTAAATTGTATTTTCAAAGATGAAGATTGACAGAACTTATAAGACAATCATTTTATTTAAAAGCGAATTGAATCACAAAACAGTTCTAATTGTGGACAACTCAATTTGTTGGGTAGAAGTGCTGCTGTTCTTCGCTCTAAACACTGCTGCAGATTTTCTCATCACAACATTCCACATTTCTGGAACAAATTATACATTATTAACAACCACCATCTATCTATCCCACTTCTCGCCGCAATTCTATACTCCGTCACAATAATTAACACAATAATGGAATCCATTGCAGGATACATATTGAATAACGTCACTGTCGCGCCAGCAGGGAAACTCAGTTCGATTTGAAAATATGGTAGATAGATAATGAGGATCAGAGGGGAAAATAGGAATATTGTGGGAGTGCTGATCTGAAGCACTAGAGTTTTGAATAATTGTCGATTATGATGTTTCAGTGCAGCAGAAAAACTAGCAATTTTCTCTTCCATTTTCGAATGCATATTCCACCCACAAAATATCATCACTCCGTATTGAAAAGCCATTATTGAACTTATCAAAACTGAATATAAAACACTCTTCCATCTTATCAAACCACTATCTGGCTCGTAAGCTAGAAAGATTTTTGCTGGAATTTCTTTGATTGAAACACTATATCGAATGAGCATTTCTCCCTCAAAATATTTTTCTGCAACGCCATCCATTTCCATCAATTTGTAGGATCCAAGCCACCAAATACATCCGAAGAATACGCAATAAACAACCCAAATAAGAGATTTGCAGCCACTGAAGTATGTCAGGTGATTAAGACTGTAATATATCTTATTACGTTATTAGTTTAAATTTGATAATTACCTAAACAACGCCCAATATCGATAAATAAACTGTACTGCTAACATAGATATAGTCACAGAGTAGACTCCAGCATACATTGATAAAATAACTTGCAGAGTCTCTTTGCTCAGGCTAAATGGAAAAGACAAAGAGAAAAAAACAAATCCATTATTATAAAAATGAAGATTCGGATGAAAAACTGCTTCCAAGCATGCTAAACCAATACCGATTGTAGTGAAAATCACTATAAGATATTTGTACGTTCCGAATATTTTTCGAACACCAAAAAGGGTCAAAAATATTACAATAATTCCGAAAAATGAGCTGATTATAAAGGCAAACGTTCCAACTGTTTGAGCTATAGAAACCAGGTGAAGAAAGCTGGTGGGCATTTTGAAGAATGGACAACTTTCTGTATCTTAACAAAAGCTTTTTTTCAATTTCCGGAGTAATGTGGGCGAAAATAATGAAATAGGCTAGACAGTGTTGTAAGAAACGGAAATGTATAGTATTTCCTGTCATGACTTAGTTGTGTACCACAGTCGAAGAGAGATCCTCCGATCCTCCGATCCTCCGATCCCTCGATCCCCCGATCCTCCGATCCTCCGGTCCTCAGATCCTCCGATCCTCCGATCCTCCGGTCCTCAGATCCTCCGATCCTCCGGTCCTCCGATCCTCCGATCCTCCGATCCTCCAATCCTCCGATCCTCCGATCCTCTGATCTTACAATCCTCCGATCCTCCGATCCTGTGATCCTCCGATTCTCCGATCCTCCGATTCTCCGATCCTCCGATTCTCCGATCCTCTGATCCTCCGATCTACCAATCGTTCGATCCTCCGATCCTCCAATCCTCCGATTCTCCGATCCTCCAATTCTCCGATTCTCACGTCCTCCGATCCTCCGATCCTCCGATTCTCCAATCCTCCGATCCTCAGATCCTCCGGTCCTCCGATCCTCTGATTCTCCGATCCTCTGATCCTTCGTTTCTCTGATTCTCTGATCCTCAGAACCTCCGATCCACCGATCCGCATGTCCAGAAATCCACATTTCCCCCTCCATCTCCCCCATTCCCCTTCTTTCTTCTTATTCCTTCCAAGTGCTCTATCTGTGACCCTCTGCTGCCACAACACTATTTCTCCACATCGGTGACGTCTTCCCTCTTGTCCAGAAGAGCGCGTTTGCATTACTGTTCAAAAAATATAAATAAATGTTTTCCACGTTGTTTTGGTTGTTTTTTCGTTGTTTTTGGGTGATTTTCAAATGAATTTTGACTGTATAATGTTTTTTTCGCATTTTTATTCTTTGTAATAGTTAATTAACCATTCAACTTTCGCTCTTATTTCAGAACAATGGCTTCCGAGTCCCCGCTGCTGAATCTGCCCGAAGATGCAATGGAAAATGTTCTTCACTACTGTAATTATCTGGAAATGTAAGTTTTAACAGAATTTTCAAATCTTTCATGGCAAATTTTCAGCGCAAGCCTTCGCAAGACTTGTCGGAGTCTCCGCGAGTTTGTCGACACCACAAAGCCTGACGGACGCATGGATAAGGTGGAGATAGAGTGCGATGAGTACGAAGGGAATTTTCGTCTTCAATCGGGAAAGGAAACCACCCATATTGTCTATAGAAAAGTAATGAATGGATGTTATGTTTTTAATAACACCAATTCCAACCGGACAAAGCAAGTTTTATTATATGGAATGGATTACCTGGAAATGCTGAAAAAAGACTTGACACTTTTCTTGAGACATCAAAAAAGTGTCTTAAAGGAAATTAGGATCGAAGGCAAACCGTTTGCTCTAGAGCAAGCTCTCAACGCCTTGAAGGCTCACTCAAAGAATCCAAAAACTCGAAAATTCCCATTGAAAACTACAATACTTTCTCTGCGTGAATTACCAGCTCCTCAAATTCTTCTGGCTCTCTCTTCTGTTGATGCGAAGAGTCTGTGTTCTCTGTCAATCGGTAGCCAAAAACAAGGTGTGCTGACTGATGATATCACTGCAACGGAGCAGTGGAGGCATTTGGATACTTTCTGTGCTACAGGGTTTCGTATATTAGATGTCCGTCGGATTTCTCACTTGAACACATTTTCTGGTCTTGTTTCGAGTGTGACTGCAGCGGATTTAGAGTATTTGAAAACGGTAGGGCGCAAATTTGAAACAATAAAATAAATTTTGGACCTTTCAGACCTTCCTCAACTCCCCCGATTTTCAAGTGTGCAGTATGAAATGTGACCGGGTCGCCAGCTATTTCGATATAGTCACAACATTCGGAGTTCATTCTCCTCGACGCGAGTGGCTCTTCCGCAAGCCTAATGATGCATTCAGAGTTCTTTCGTTGAGTGTGGACAGTTCCAATGTTCGGCTCGGACATAGAAATACAAATACTTGTGAAGTGACAAGGCCTGCTGAGATCATTGGTTGAGACTTTTTTGGTTGTATCCAAATCAGGGCTGTGCGACCATTTTATCCAACTTTTCTAAACTTTCCAATGACTTTTTTTCCTAGTTTCTTGATAATGTGTTCTCTATTTTTCCTAGTCAAAAATACTTATTCTTTCGCTTGTTTCCAAGAAAAGTTCATAAATTTCCATGATCCTCCCATCTCCCAACCTTCCGAGCCTTCCTAGCATCCCCTTCCTGCCTACCCTTCCCTTCTCCTCCCCTCCTATGTTTGTCTGTCCATCCGTATGTCCAGATGTCCACATTCCCCCTTTCCCCCTCCTATTCCTCCCCCAGAATCAATATGAGGCCCCTCTCCTAACGCTGGGGGACCCCCGACGAGCCACCGGACTCAGAACGGCTATTTCTCTTCACCCACCACACTATTTCTCCGCATCGGCGACGTCTTCCCCTTGTCCAAAAGAGCGTGTTTGCGTAACTGTTCAAAAAATAGAAAATAAAAATGTTTTCACGTTGTTTTTGTTGTTTTTCATTGTTTTTTGAGTGATTTTCAAATGAATTTCAGCTTTATTATGTACGTTGGGACTATATCTCCACTGGAAGTCAAAAAATTATCAGGAATTTCGTTTGTATTGCTGAAAAACTGGATTTGAACGGATTTATGTAAGTTTTTGGTTTTAAATCAACTGAAATCCTCCAAATTTTCACAAAAAATGGAGATAATAACTTGAAAATAACTCAAAAATAACTGAAATAACCAAAAACAAAACAAATTTTTGGTAAAATGCTAAAACTGATCAATTTCTCATCAAAAATCACGAAATTCCACTAAAATTCCTTTAAAACTGAGCTTGTTGTAAAAAAAATTCATATTCAATGAATTTTCCGCATTCTTCGATACTTGTCGATTGTTTTGGTCTGGATTTTATCGATTTTTAGCTGGTTTTTGATCAGAAAATGTATATTCATGTCTAAAAATAGTTGAGAATAAATCATTTTTGATCTAGCTTTGTTTTAATGTTGTATAAAACAGAAATCTCAAAAAACTCCGTGAAAAAATGTACAAATAAGTCAAAAATGGCTTATTTATGCTGAAAATAGCCTAATATGAGCCAAAAATTACAATTTTTGTTGTAAAAAGTTGATTTACACTTTCTTCTAGCATCTAGAGCTTTTGTACATAATGTTTAATGGTATAATGGGAAAAAATACCAAAGAATCGTTAAAATAAATCAAAAAACCGTTGATTTATGCAGAAAATTGACCAAAATCGTCTAAAAATTGCTCAAACTATATCCAAATCTCGAATAGTCATTGAACGAAAATAGTCGGAGGTCTAAAATTATAGTAGCTGCAAGAAAAATTTCTTAATGCTCAAAAATCCTACGTTTTATGTTATAAACTGACAAAAATCAACTGAATAGGCCTAAAATGAGTAATAAAATAATATTTAGTTGCATAAAACTATTCAAATTCATCCAAAATCGTCAAAATTCTGTTATTTGCACACCTACCAACCTAAAACTCGAATTCTAGATCAAACAATTGATTTTTAGGTCTTCCAACCTCTGGAACACCCGCAAAGTTAACTGGAAATTAGTTTTTTTCTCATGTTTTTTTTTCGATAAAATGATAATGTTGATAATAAAAAATAATAACGATAATGATATTTTCATCATTCTCTTAACTGGTTTCAACCGATAATTAATACCTCTCTAACACCAAATTTCTATCTACTAACCTCCCAAAACAATTCCAGAAAAATGAGCGCCGATCCTCCATTACTGCGACTCCCCGAACTCCCAATGGAAAAAATTCTGGATTACTGTAGTTATCTGGACATGTAAGTCTCAACCCCTTCACAAACTTCAGCTCCAAATACCAATTCTTTCCAGACAGCGCCTCCGAAGCACCTGTCATCATTTCCGAGACTCCTTGGACCCTTCCATGACGGCTATCTCTATCACCACGTATCCCGGGGAGCTGGAACTCCGTGTGAACTTTAAAAACCACCGTCAGGAGACTTTAATCTTGCATTTCAAGAACATGGAGAATGGGTGTGCTGCCAAGATGATTGTGAAGAGGAATGATAGAAGGAAGAGAGTGAAGAAAATTCTCGAAGGGGTGGATTATAGGGATGCGTTGTGTGCGGAACTCAGAATATTTCTGAGCCGCCAGCGTGGTATTCTGGAAAAATTCGAGTTGTCACAGGTGGAGAAGGAACTTTTTGAGAAGCTCCGACAGGTCTTGGTGTCTCGTTACCCTTCCCCTGCAATCAAAGTCCACGAAATCCGTCTCATCGCTCTTTCCGCTTCACAAATCCTGTCGATCCTCCAATTTTTTGACGCAAAGCATCTAAAAACCATGATGATCCGGGCCAGCAACCCATCTGACAACTTAATCGACGAAATTTTCGATACGGAGCAGTGGAAGAGCATCAAAGTCTGTGAAGTTACAGGTTTTCGGATCATGGATCTCAAACGGATTTCTCACTTTGAGAATTTCAATGGGATAGCAAAGAATGTCACGGTAGAGGATGTAGAGTACTTGAGAGAAGTGAGTTTTCTATCAAATTTGAAGTGAAAAAACACTAAATTGTGACATGTCCCCTTGGTGTCCCATTGTGTCCCAAATGTCCCAAATTAATATTTTTCTGATAGATCAAAAATAGGGCTACATTTTTCTAGTTGACAACTTTTTTCTATCTGCTCACATTCTAAAGATATGCGCCTTTAAAAATAACAAGTGAAAATTTTAAAAACTCTAACTTTGACATGTCCCACTGGGGTCACATTTTGTTCCGAATGTTTTGAATTTATACTCATCTTATAGATCAATAATAGGGCTACATTTTTGTAGTTGACAACTTTTTGATAGCTATTCACGATTTTGAGATACGCGCCTTTAAAGCTCAGCTTGCTGGCGGAGAGATGCAGAGAAACGAGAGATGCTGGCTGTCTGCGTCTCTCTTCCCCTATGTTGAAAGTAGCTATCTTTAAAGGCGCATATCTCAAAAGTGGGCGGAGTTATCAAAAAGATGTCAACTACAAAAATGAAGCTCTCGGCTTGATCTATCCTTCCTGAATTTCCAGACCTTCCTCCTCTCTCCAAACTTCAAAAGATGCAAACTAATGTACGATCATATTTCTGATGACTGGATCACCACAGACCCTATAATCTCCCAGAACCGTCATGGGCACACTCTGAAACGTTGGTACTTCCGATGCCCTCATAATGAAGAGAGAGTTTTGACATTGGAATGGAATAGCGTGAAATGTATCACTTTTGAAGTTGTGAAAATTTCGGAGGTGCCTTTTAATGCTATCGTTTGTGATCTTTCTGAAAATGTGTCTATCATTGAATGTGATTAATAAAGGTGTTTCTTTTAAATTGTCTTTCATATTTTCTTTTAATGGTTCCACACCTTTTGAATACTGTTTTTTGTTTATTTATAACTTTAATCTTTAATTTTTCTCAGAATGTCATTGGTGAAACCCACGCTCGTTGGTATGCCTGAAGTGGTGAAGGATCACTTGATGCTGCACCTTAACTATATTGATATGTAAGTTGTTTTATTATTATCGACTCAGGTTTTTCTATATTTCAGATACACGTCTTCATGCGATACACGTCTTCATGCGATTGAAGTATCGCAATTCGATGGCCACATTAAACTAAATCTTATAACGAAAAACGACGAAGATACGACAATTATTGAATATAAGAAAACTGATGAGGGATGTTCGATCTTGAGAGATGCCAATTTCGAACATGCCAAATCTTGGAAAATAGACGGATTGGATTTTATGACTGCCTTTTGTCGGGATTTTGAAATGATTCTGAAACATCAAAAGTCGATTTTAAAACAAATGATAATAGGTCGCTCTGAAAAACAAAACTTCTGTGAGACTATCCGAAAGATGTTAGAGGACGTCCAGAAGAAAAAATATCGAATCAGAACAAAGGATTGCAAGCTCTGGTGTCTGACCCCTTCGGATGCTTGCTCAGTTCTACCCTCATTCGATTCCAAATGTTTGAAATCTCTCAGTATTTGTGGAAACCGAGACCAGATGTCACCAATCGACGGAATCGTTAATTTGGAGCACTGGAAACGTCTGAAATCAGTGAATTTAGGCGACTTTGATATAAAGAACATTCTGCCAGAAATTCTACATTTGCAACGTTTCGAGGCGACGACCACACTGACTTCGGAAGATGTAATCCAGCTAAAAAATGTAAGTTTCCAGAGTTTAATCGATTCATTGTGTCTATTTCAGCTGATACTCGAATCAACTCAACTCACATATTGTCAAATCCTCTGTACAAATTGGAAATTAAGCAATGACCTGTATGCATGTTTGGGAATCAACTATGTATTGAAATACAACCGCATAAAACTTTATGCTTATAGGTCCCGAAAATCAAAAGATGTTTGGTATGTTGAGGTTGAATATGAATTTATAACTTTTGAAAAGTTATCTGAAGAAAATCTTCCTGAAAATTTGACTATCATTGAGTATGATTAATGAATATGACTAATAAATGTATTTATTTTAAATTGTCTTTCATATTTTTTCTTTTCATGGTTTCACACCATTTGAATACTGTTTTTTTGTTGTTGCTTCTAACTTTAATCTACTTTTTTATTTTTTTTCATTTAGAATGTCCTTGGAACTCACGCTCTTATCCATGCCGGAAGTCGTGAAGGATCACTTATTCCAATATTTGAGTTATATCGATATGTAAGTTGTTTAATTATTATCAATTCAGGTTTACCTATATTTCTTCTTCTTTCAGTGCTCGTCTCCACAAAACTTGCCACAGTTTCCGGGACTACATCAATGTGAGACGACCAGATGCACATTTCCATGGTATCGAAGTAACGCAATCCGATGACGACGTGTGCCTGGATCTCATAACGAAAAACAAAGAAGAATCAGTTTGGCTTGCGTATAATAAAGCTGAACAGGGATGTTCCATCTTGTGGGATGCCAATTTCGAACATGCTAAATCCCGAAACATAGACGAATTGGACTTTATGGCCGCTTTTCGCCGGGATTTCGAAATGATTGTGAAGCATCAAAAGTCGATTTTAAAAGAAGTGAACGTCACCCACTACAGTCAAAAAATAGATATCTGCAAGACTATTCAGAAGATGTTTGAGGATCCCAAGGAGAAAAAATATCAAATCAAAACAGAGGATTGCAAGCTATGGTGGCTGACCCCTTCGGATGTTTGCTCTGTTTTACCCTCATTCGATTCCACATGTTTGAAATCTCTCAGTATTTATGGAGATCACATTCTGATGGCACCAATCAACGATATTGTCCAGTTGGACCATTGGAAACGTCTGGAATCGGTGACGTTGGCGAATTTTGATATCAGGAACATTCTACCACACATTGTACATTTGAAACGTTTCGAGGCTACGACCACACTGACTTCCGATGAAATAATTCAGTTGAAACACGTGAGTTTCCAGTTTCTCTTCGATTCATGACTTCTATTTCAGCTGGTACTCCAATCAACTCAACTCGAATATTGTCAAGTGTTCTGTAGTAATTGGAGTACAGAAAATGACTTGTACGCAAGTTTTGGATCCAACTATGTATTGAAACACGACACCCTCGACACCTTTGATCTCATAAAACTTTATGCTTATAGGTCGCGAAGATCAGAAAATGTTTGGTATGTTGAATTGGAAGATGAATTTTTAACTTTTGAGAAGTTATCTGTAGAAAATGTTCCTAAAAATGTGACTATCGTTGAGTATGATTAATGAATATGATAAATAAATGTATTTCTTTTCAATTTTCTTCTCTATTTTTTTTGTTTCGTGGTTCCACACCCTTTCAATACCGTTTTTGTTGTTGTTTATTACTTTAATTTTCAATTTTTCTCAGAATGTCATTGGAGGTTTTCCCGCTCGTTGCCATGCCTGAAGCGGCGAAGGACCACTTGATGCTGCACCTAAACTATATTGATATGTGAGTTGTTTTTTCCTTGTCAATTAAGAATTTCCAATATTTTTCCAATTTCAGTGCTCGTCTCCACAAAACATGCAAGGATTTCCGGGAATACGTCACTATAAAGCGACCAGATACACGTCTTCATGCGATTGAGGTATCGCAGTTCGATGACCACATTAAACTGAATCTTATAACCGAAAACGACGACGATACCATAATTATTGAATATAAGAAAACTGATGAGGGATGTTTGATCTTGAAGGATGCCAATTTTGAAAATGCCAAATCCTGGAAAATAGACGGATTGGATTTTATGACTGCCTTTTGTCGGGATTTCAAAATGATTCTGAAACATCAAAAGTCGATTTTAAAACAAATGATAATAGGTCGCTCTGAAAAACAAAACCTCTGTGAGACTATTCTGAAGATGTTAGAGGACGTGCAGAAGAAAAAATATCGAATCAGAACAAAAGATTGCAAACTCTGGTGCCTGACCCCTTCGGATGCTTGTTCAGTTCTACCCTCATTCGATTCCAAATGTTTGAAATCCCTCAGTATTTGTGGAAACCGCGACCAGATGTCACCATCCGACGGGATTGTCCAGTTGGAGCACTGGAAACGTCTGAAATCAGTGAATTTAGGCGACTTTGATATAAAGAACATTCTGCCAGAAATTCTACATTTGCAACGTTTTGAGACGACGACCACACTGACTTCGGAAGATGTAATCCAGCTAAAAAATGTAAGTTTCCAGATTTTTATCGATTCATTGTGTCTATTTCAGCTGATACTCGAATCAACTCAACTCAAATATTGTCAAATCCTCTCTACAAATTGGAAATTAAGCAATGACCTGTATGCATGTTTGGGAATAAACTATGTATTGAAGTACAACCGCATAAAACTTTATGCATATAGATCCCGAAGATCAAAAGAGGTTTGGTATGTTGAGGTTGAATATGAATTTATAACTTTTGAAAAGTTATCTGAAGAAAATCTTCCTGAAAATTTGACTATCATTGAGTATGATTAATGAATATGACTAATAAATGTATTTATTTTAAATTGTCTTTCATATTTTTCCTTTTTATGGTTTCATACCATTTGAATACTGTTTTTTTGTTGTTGCTTCTAACTTTAATCTACTCTTTATCTTCATTTAGAATGTCATCGGAACCCACACTTCTATCCATGCCGGAGGTTGTAAAGGACCACCTATTCCAATATTTGAGTTACATCGACATGTAAGTTGTTTGATTTCAGGTTTACCAATATTTCTTCCTCTTTCAGTGCTCGTCTCCACAAAACTTGCCCCAGTTTACGGGACTACATCAATGTGAGCCGACCAGATGCAAGTTATCGTATGATTGAAGTCTTCCAAGCCGTCGACAACATACAAGTGATGTTCGAAACAGAGGATAAAGATGGTGGACCTGACTTCTTTTCTATTATATATAGAGAACATGAAGGTGGTTGCTTGATCGAGACTGCTGAAGAGGATAGAGAGGATACCAGAACTCGGAGTGTTAGCGGCGTCAACTATTTAGAAACCTTTTTCCGGGACTTTGGAATGGTTCTTAAGCACCAGAAGTCGATTTTAAGAGATATGGCACTAACACCCCATAACACAACAGAACAAAGATCACAGTTCTGGAAAGCAATGCAGAAAGTTTTTGAAGAATCTGGTAGAATCAAATCGCAGAGATGTTTTCTACAACACGTGACCGCTCCTGATGTGCTTTCCATCCTTTCTTTCTTTGACTCGACCTGCATCGAAAAAATCCATCTTACCGGAATGGAAGATGGTCGAGTCAACCCAATGGATGGGATCATCCAAATGGAGCATTGGAAGAACTTGAAATCTGCAATCCTTGATGACTTCAGTATTGGCAATATTGCTCAAAACATCGCGCATTTAAATTATTTCGCCTGTGATACATCGGAACTGACAGGCGAGGACGTGCTTCAAATAAAAAATGTGAGTTTTGTAACACTTATATAAATAAATAACACCACATTCAGATGTTCTTAAATACTCCCACAATTTCAAGCTGCCATTTTAATTTCCGTGATTCAAGTATAAAACAAAATTTGTACGATTCCCTTGGACCAGCTGAAGAAAGACAAGATAATGAACCCGAGGAGAAAAAAAGATGGAGCTTCCGGTCTCCAATAGCAAAGCAAGAATTGGAAGTGAAAATTATGCATGAAAGTATTTGGTTTGAGAGAATATTGAAATGAAATAAACTAGTCTTTAATTTACTTGTCTTTATTTTTTCAGTTTCTTATCCCGGTTTCACAGCCACTTATTACTTTTGCACTGTTTTCTTAATCTTCTGTATTTCTTATCTTCTGTTTCTTTTTAATTTTCCAGAATGTCACTTGAACCCACGCTCCTATCCATGCCGGATGTTGTCAAAGATCACTTGATGGAATATTTAAATTATATTGATATGTAAGTTGTTTTTACTTTTTAAACCTTAATGAATCTTAACTTCTTTCAGTGCCCGCCTCCGGAAAACTTGCCATGTCTTCCGTCAATATCTACACCTGAAACTACCAGATGCAAACATTCATTCCATTCACGTTTGTCAAAACGAAGAAAGCATGGAGCTTAATTTTAGAGCAGGACTTCATGAGGATTTGCTGAAGATTGAATATAAGAAAGAGTTCGGTGACGAATGCTCAATTGAAGCCAATTACCAACAAGAGAACATTCAAATTGTCAGGACAGATGAACGAAATTATTTGGATGTCTTCTGCAATGACTTCAGGATGCTTCTGAAGCACCAAAAGTCAATTTCCCATGAATTGGCGTTCATCGCTCTGGAAGCTCCTGAAAAACGAGCAGAATTTTGGGATATGATTCGGAAAGTGCTACGAGATACCGAGGCGACAACAGGGAAGAAGCTTCTGCTCAGAAAAAGAAGTGTCATTCTTCGAAACCTACTGGCTCCTGACGTTTTCTCTATTCTCCCTTATTTCGACGCAAGCTGCCTACAAATGATAAATCTCACCGGAGAAGAAGGAGTGATGACACCGATCGATGGGATTGTTGACTTGCCCCATTGGAATTGTGTGGAGGTGGCGACACTTAACAACTTCAGTATTCCAAAAGTTCTGCAGAATATCACACACTTGGTCATGTTCTCCGGTGGTGTTAGGGGAATTACGGCTCAGGATGTGCTGGTTTTGAAGAATGTGAGTTTGTTCAGAAAAATTTTAAGTTTTCAAAATCTTTTTCCAGAAAATCCTTCACTCCGACGACATGAACTTCTGGCTTCTGATCCACGAGAATTTTAACGAAGACCAAAGTCTCTACGAATTGCTGGGTCCCCAATTTGTGTCAGATGAAGAAGGGCATGTGAAAAACTGGAATTTCCGATCCCCGATGGAAAATATTGTGCTGGAAATCGAAGTTACCAGACAGTTTATTTGTTTCGAAATGATGCCGGTGGGGAATGTTGTTGAAAATGCAGTTTTTATTGATTATGTGCAGTAATAAAATTGATTTAATTATGTTTTAATTGGAGGTTATTCCATTTTTTGGTTTTACAGCCATTCATTACCATTTTATCGTAGAGAATCTCAAATTCGAGACTCAATTTTGTAATTTTTTATTTATTTTCAGAATGAATTCAGAATCACTATTGGTAAAGATGCCTGACGTTGCCAAAATGAATCTAGTGGAGTACTTGAATTATGTGGACATGTGAGTTGAAGATTTCTCGATTTTTGAGTTTTCCTAAATGCTTTGGTTTCGAAAAGACATGATTTCTCTATTTTCCGATTCCTGGAGTTCTAATTTTGAAGAATTTTAAGTTGTGAAGACTTCAGAATCTCTGGATTTCTGAATTCTTGAGTTACTGAAGTCCGAAGTTCCTAAATTCTGGAATTTCTCTATTTTTCGATTCCTGATGTTCTAATTGTTGAGAATTTTAGATTGTCAAGATTTCTGAATCTCTGGATTCCTGAATTCTGAAACTCCTTATTTCTGAAATTCCTAAATTCTAAAATTTCCTAATTCTGAAATTCTCAGGGTTTAAGATCCCTCAAGTTTCCGACTCAAAGATTCCCGGATTTTCAGTTTTCAGAATTTCTAAATTTCCAATTTTTCTGACTTTTGAGTCCCTGAATTTTTGGATAACTAGATTTTCTAGATTTCAAAATTTCCAGATTTTTAAAGTCTCTAATCTCAGGACTCCCAAATTTCAGAATTCTCGGATTTCTAAATATTTGAGTTCCAAAATTTCAGAATTCTCGGATTTCTAGATTTCTAGATGTCTGGATTCTAAAACATCAGAATCCCAGAATCCTAGAATCTCTGAATTCTTATATTCTTAAACTTCTAGACTTCTCAATTCCTGAATTCTTCGGTTCTCAGATTTTTGAATTCCAAGATTCTAAAATTCCGGAATTCTAGATTCTCAGACTCCTCCTAACTCCATTTTTCCAGCCTGCGCATCAAAAAAACGTGCCGCACTCTCCGCGACATGATCACCGACAAAAAGCCTATCACCCACTTCTCCTCCATTCACATCTATCAAAAATACTATCAGATCGAGTTCAATCTCAACTCAACCATCCCTGAAAACTCTATACGTCTGAAATACACCAAAACCAAGAGCGGGTGCTCTGTGAACGCTATATACGAAGACGTTGGTCACAGGAGGGTACTGGAAAACACGGATTACATCGATGCGTTGTGTAAAGACCTGGCGAATTTGTTAAAGTACCAGAAAACCGTAACCCAGGAATTCCATTTGCTATGTTCCATCGATGGTCCAGAACGATTAGAATTATGGAAGAAAATTCAGAGGACACTCCATGAAACTAGCCAAGAAATCAAAAACCAGCTACTTCTAAAAGCCAAATCCTGCAATATCCGAAATCTAGACGCCTCTGATATCCTTGGAATTCTCCCATATTTTGACTATAACATTCTCAAAGGGATATCTATTACGCCTAAAGATTACCGGGTGAATCTCAATGAGATTATGGAGTTACCTCAATGGAAACATGCGTCTAGTGCAGTAGTAGATCAAGTATGTATAGAAAACTTGGGCCGGAATGTTCTTCACATGAATAACATCGCTGGGCATACAAAAAGACTCACCGAGGAAGATGTGAGGGTGCTGAAAAATGTAAGCTTTTATTTGGGAAGATCGTGGAGTCATAGAACGTGACATATACCATATGAAAGCGGAAAAAACGCTGATTTCAAATATATAATCAGTTTTTGCCCCGGAGGTATGGTATTCGAGAAAAACAAGAACAAAGTTCATTTCTGACACTCGAAACTTTTTCGCAATTTTTGACATTATGTCACAATGCCCCCATTTGTACATTATTCAGTGAATTTGCATTTATCTTGTAGATCAAAACCAGGGCTACATTTTTATAGTTTACAGCTTTTTGATAGCTCCGCCCACTTTTGAGATACGGGTCTTTAAAAACAGGCGGTCGAGAGAGCGTGCGGAATGAGGAGTGCGTCTCGCTTCTCTGCGTCTCTCCACCTCTCCCACTCCCTGTTGCCAGTGAGCTACCATCTTTGAAAGCCCATATCTCAAAAGTGGGCGGAGCTATCAAAAAGTTATCAATTACAAAAATGTAGCCCTGATTATAATCTACATGATAAATGTAAATTCAAAATATAATCTATAGAATGAGGCATCGTGACGGGATGTAAACATTGATATTTGACACTTTCTGAATTTTGACCTTGTTTTTCTCGAACACCAGACGTCGAGGGCAAAAACTGAATATATTTTTGGAATCAGAGTTTTCTCAGCTATTTAATGATATGAGTCACGTCCCATAACTCCAAACTTACTCCAGTCTTACTGTATGTTCTTTTACATTTCCATAAATTTCAGACCTTCCTCCACAACCCTCACTTCGATTACTGTCAGCTGAGCTTCAAGTATCCAGAAGACGGTGATGACATACTCACACCACTCGGACGCCCCTCTCTCCATGGCTGTCCTGGTAACCCGGATCAGAAAACATGGTTCTTCAGGAGACGGGAAACGGGATATGTGCTGTCTGTGGAGTACGATGGGATAAATTTGTTTTATGAGAAATTGGATGTTAATTATGTCCCGAAAAAGGCTGTTGTTATGGAGTAGCTTTATTTTGGTAGTAAGGAAATTTGAATTTTTTGAATTTTATTATTATTATTTATTTATTTACGCATTCTCGATACGTGAAGGTTAATCAATCAATAATAGAATACAAAAAAAGTACAATAAAAAGAGTAGGGGAAGTTAAGTTAAGAACGCCGGGTTTTCGTGGGTATTTTAATATTAATAATTTGGTTTCTTGGTTTTAAAACCACATAATACTTATAAAATATAAATAATCAGACATGTCAAAAATCGGTCCGGCCCGGATTCAAAAATGGTTACCCACTTTTTACCGATTTTTTTGAAATTTTTCGAAAAATAGAGTAAAAATGCTTAAATTATTGTACACATTCACATTTTTCTTCATATTTGAATTTTTATTCGAAAACTATACTTTATTCGAAAAATTTCAAAAGAATTCCAAAAAAATTCAAAAATTCGAAATTTTTTCAAAAAATGTTTCAAAACGGGCCGGGCGGGCCGGGGCCGGGCCGTGACAAGTCTGTAAATAATAAACGCTTCTGATCTTTTTAATAAAGTTTTGTTTTAAATTTTGCTATTAGATGACTGTCTGTTTGTCTGTCTGTCTTTCCGCCCAACTCTAACGTGACAACAAAATTAAGGGAATAAATTTTTATTAAAAAATTATTCAATACTTTAAATGATAACTGCACTTTCGGGAACATCTGTAACATTTATCTTTTCGATATCCAATATGTTCATAGCTTGGAATTCAAATTTCATTATCTCCTTTCCTGTCACGGGTGATTCAAAATACCAAGTGCGCTTCCCTTCCTGAAGGAAACAATGTGGTCCAAGTAACGAAAATAGCTCTTTTTGATATAGCAATGGTGTGAAAGATAGTAGACCACTTAAGAAGTCGGGTGATCGAAGCAAAGTCTGAAACGGAGGATTATTGTAAATTTGACATCTTTTAAACTACGATAATTATAAAATCAATTTCAAAAACTCACATCTTTAATTTGAACCAAGTCGTCTTTAGTGAGTCCGTCGGTGTAACCAGTGAATATGTTGAAATGCAAAAAGTTCTTTACCGCATTTTGAATAGTGTAGCCGAAGACAGAACCAGATTTTGCACTTTTCCATTGAATCGAATCGGCAACTACAGTGATATCAACTCCTAATGAACCAAGAATCCGAATGCTTTGTAATGTTTTGGGCTCAAAGCATGGAAGGAAGGAAAGCACAATCGGAAGGTTTGGAGTTGCCATGGAAACTGCTTTGGCTCGGAATAACTTCCCTTTTTCCACTGTTTCACGAATTTTTTGCCAAAGTACTTCAGAATCATCATCATGAATCACAAAACAAACTTTTTCCATAACTGACTTCTGATGTTTCATAAGCATTCCAAATTCGTGGCACATCGCATCAATATAGTTGGTGCCCTCCACCACTCTGGTGTTGTCAGTTCCATTGAATTCCGCTCTCAGGGTATACCCATTTTCAGTGTTACGGTATTCCAGTGTGACCGAATCTTCTCCGGTATTGAGCCGAAGTTCGATGATGTTCTCAGCATGAGTTATTTGGATAGAATTGATGTTGGCACTCGGCCTTTCTTGATCTACGAAATATCTAAGGTCACGACATGTCTTCTTGAGACGAACTGAAAAAAGTTTTTAACATTTTTTCAGTTTTTTGCTTTAAATTAAGCTTACATGTCCACATAATGCAAGTACTTGGATAAATATAGCATAACGGTGCCCGGCATTTTGAGCAGCGGTGGTTTTGATGACATTTTGAATTTCTGAAAAAGACAGAGTCTAGAATTCATAATTTTTAGTGAAAATAGGTAAAAATTGGTTTGACAACCATATTATAACAAATAAAAAAGCTAATGCTACATTCCTCCTAAAAACCCCGAAAATCCCAAAAAATAATTTTCGAACACCGATGCAAACGCGCTCTCTTGGACTGGGTGGAGAGGGGAGAAATAGTGTGGTGGGTGGCCCTTCGCTCACTCCCTTCGGTGACTGTCTAATATGTACCTGACAAGTTTTTGAGTTTCTGGGTCTCCTGAATTTCCGGGACTCTGAATTCCTAAGATTCAGAACCTCAATTTTTTCTGTTCCGCCTTTAACTTAGATTCTGCATATTTGAATTTTGAAATTTGCGCCAATTATTCGAGCCGTATTTTTGCTGATAAGGCCTGGGTCTTGACAAATATGAATTTTGTGTAGTTTGTAGTCTAGCGAGGAACCTAAGAGACGCAGGGTGAGAAAAATGACAGCGGCGATAAAACGTGTTGACTCACCCTTGCGAAATTGTTCTTTTTTTCCCTATTTTCCATGTATTTTTCAGCGATTTTTCCTATTTTTCAGGAATTATTTCATTTCCAGACACCCATGGCGACCCTACTTACCCTTCCCAACAATGCCATGCAAAATATCTATGAGTATTGCGGTTATGTGGCGGTGTGAGTCTTAAAAACTTCTAAATTTCATGAAAATTCAAAAAATCAATATTTTCCAGCCAGTGCCTCCGCAAAACCTGCCGAACCCTCCGCCAATCCATTGCTCTTATTCAACCCAATTTATCGATCGATATGGTACAAGTCACCCTCAACGCTGACTCCATAACCTGCTCATTCGACAGCTCCCTTGAGTCATTTTTGCTGAAATATGATAAAAATGATGCCGGATGTACTGTGAAGATGATTCATGAGAGTAGTGATGGACGGGTGGTGAAGCAAATTGACTTGGGACAAGAAACCAACTATTTCGACGCATTTTTTGTGGATTTCGACGTCTTCTGGAGCCAACAAATCGGGATTCTGAAGTTTTTCCAAGTTGGGTTGTACAACTGCACATCAGAGATGAGACATGCGTTCTGTGAGCGCCTACCAAGAAGAATTCAAGCCATAAAAGTGAATCTAAGAGAGTTTGAAGCCCAGAATGTGCTCCGAACCCTCCCAATTTTCGACGAGGAAATTCTGAAGACGTGGGGAGTCGTGGGTGTCCAGAATCCAGTGGAACAATTGGAAATTATGGATTTTGGTCAGTGGAGACGAGCGGATTGTGTGACTGTCGAGAATTTCTATGTGAATGGAGGATTGTTGGAAAATATATCGCATTTTAAGACGTTTGAAGGGCGGGTGCAGAGGTTGACGCTGGAAAATGTAGAGGAATTGAGAAGAGTAAGTTATTAAGTTTTCTGTTTTATATGAAAATATAAACCCTAGAACCCAATAATTGAGAATCTCAGAATTCTGGAAATCGGAGAATTGAGATAATCGAGGAATTCAAAAAACTGAGAGTCTGGATTTCAGGCTTTCAAAATTTTGAGACTTTAAGAATTCTAATTGTCCAGATTTCTGAACTTCTGGATTTTCTAAAATTCCAGACTATTGACTTTTCGGGTCCTTGATCTCTTAACTTTTCAGTTTTTTGGGTTCTCAATATCTGGATTTCTCAAATTTCGGATTTCTAAAAATCTGGACACCTGAACTTTCAGATGTCTGGATTTTTAAATTCTCAGATTTTTGAGTTTTTTAGATTCCTGAATTCTTGATTTCTCAGATTCCTAGGTTTCCAGGGGTCCAGGGTATCTAGAGTCTAAAAATTTTGTAACTCAGGAATTTCTAGAATTCTGAGATTTTGGATTTACCATACTTCTAGATTTCTAAGTTCCTCGATTCCTGAATTCATAGATTCCTGAATTCTTAAATTCTTAATTTGCCAGCCTTCTGAATTCCGAGATGCCTGAATTTCTAGATTCCAAAATTCCTAGATTCCTGAATTCCTAGATTCTCAAATTCCTCAACTCCAGATTTCTAAAATTCGGTATTTCTACAATTTCAACCATCCATAACTCTAAATTTCCCAATTCCAGACCATCCAACAATCCCAACGCTTCAAGAGCTGTCAACTTCACTACGACAACCCGGAAGGCGAGAATCTGTTCACCGCGATTGTCGACCCAGACCTGTTCACTGACATCGACCCCAATGGACACCAAAGAAAACGACTATTCTACCGTCGTAGCCCTTCTAAGATTCTCTCCATATTGTTCCAACTGAATCAGGTAAAATTTGAATTATTGAACTCATTTGCTGTTCCGAGTACCGCAATTGTTAAAGATAATTAAATAAATTATAATTTTTTTCAAAAAAGTCTGTGTTAACTTTTTTTAAATATGGTTTTCTGACCAATCACTATTGAAAAAACTGTAAAATTATATATTGAAATATTAAAACTAAAAATATTCCAGTAATCATGTCATCTGACGAGCTTTCGCTTCTGAATATGCCCGACGTCGTGATGGGAAATATTTTGGTGTACTGTGATTATGAAAGCTAGTGAGTTATCATTTTCAGGAATTAAGAAATTCAAAAAGACTGGAAATCTGGTTTTCAAGATTTCAAAGTTTTAAGACTTTCAGAATTCTTGATATCTAGGTTTTTGAATTTCAAATTTCTGAATGTCAGATTTTCCGACATTCCAGATAATTGAATTTGTGGGTTTTCCGTAATCACAAATACTTGACATTCTGCGTTTTAAGGTTTCTAAATTTCAGGATTTCATCAATTCTGAGCTTTCTGTAAGTCTGGTTCCACTGATTCTCGAATTGAGGGATTTCTGAAAATCGAGGTTTTTCATTTTCAGAAAACGCTGATTTCTAGATTCTGAAACTCCTAAACTCCTAAATCCCAGAATATCTGAAATCCAGGATTTACAGATTCCCTGATTCTAATATTTTCTAATTTTCAAATTCCTGACACTCTGAAATCTTAGAAACCTAGGAATCTGAGAATTCAGATGAACAAGTAATCAGGAATTCCAAACTCAAAAATCTGAAAATTTTAAAAATCCAGACATCTGAAACTCCAGGCCCAATAATCTGAAAATATAGGAACTCAAGTGTGCAAAAGTTCCAGAATAATCGAAATCCAGGATTTCCAGATTCCTAAATTTTCGAAATTTTCAGATTCCCGATGTCCTGGAACCTTAGATTTCTAGAGTATAGGATTTCCAGATTCCCGGATCCCTGAAACTCCGGATTCTGACTATTTCTGTTTTTTTCAGCCAATCAATGCGAAAAACCTGTGGCGACCTACGAAGTCTCATTGATGACACCAAGTTGACACCCCATGCCAACGCTATCTACATCACCATGGAATCCGATTCAATATCTCTGGATATCTATTTCGACAACACCGACCAACCTCTGAAACTGGAATATATCAGAAGAGAGAACGGTTGTCAAGTGGAGAGATACTCTCGAACCTCGAATTTTCTAAAAAATCAAAATTATATCGAAGTGTTTCTTCAGGATTTCCAGATTTTCCTTAATTATCTGAAGAATCAGAAGACACCGACGGACTACATGAAGTTTGTGGTTCATAATAAGGATAACGGTGGGTTCTGCGACGGCTTCAGGAGGATTCTGAATCCCCTGAATCCATCTGAAATCTCTGAAATCAAAATCTCCCATCTCTGTCTTCGAGTCCACGATGAATCTCAAGTCTTCTCAGTGCTCCCATTTATTTCCTCAAAATTTTTGAAAAAGTTGGAAATTATCGATTCGAGAAGGACGGATCTAGATCTGGATCTGACTGAAATTGAAAATCTGGAACAGTGGAAGAATCTGGAGAATGTTGAGATCTATTCGTTCCATGTGAGGAATCCAAAGAGATTTTCGAGATTTTTGAGGGCCAAGGCGAATTTTATGACCGTCACAGTGGAAGAGGTGGAGTTTTTGAAAAGGGTGAGTCGATTTTAAGTAAAAAATATGCTTTTTCAAAAGCAGCCGAAAAATCTCAATTTTCGAAATGGAAGAGTTTTTCCAAAAGTTCGGCCACGGCGTTTTCTACACCATGTCGAGTTACAAGACTAAGAAATATGATTTTTAAGTGAAAAAATACAATATTTTATCAAAAATGCTAAAACCACTTTTTCCGCTAAAAACTAGCCCCGTAAATGGACATGGCCTAGGAAACGTCGTGGCCGAACTTTAGGAAAAACTCTTCCATTTTGAAAAACGAGTCATTTCGGCATATTTTGGTCGATTTTGACCGTTTTAGGCTGAAAAAATACTTTTTTGGGTTGAAATTCGGGTTTTGGCAACTTTGAAATTGTCTGGCGTGCCTTTGGCGCGTTTTTCGCCGAAAACGATACTTTTTTCATCCGAAAATTCGTCTTTCGGTTTATTTTTTTCGATTTATTTTTGTTCGATTTTAATCGTTTCTAGGTCGAGATTGATGAAGACTTCTGATTTTGAGAGTTCTAGATGGATTCTGGTGGTTTTGAGCTTCTGGAAAAGTATAAATTTAATATTTTTTCGTTTCCAGACCTTCCTCTCCTCGCCCAACTTCCAATCCTGCAAGCTCACCTTCATCTTCATGGACGATATTCCTTCCATCTTCCGGGCCCTCGGCCCCGACTCCTTCATCGACCACGACTACATTGGAAGAGCCAGAAGACGTTGGTTCTTCAGAAGTGACGACTCGGAGAAGGTGCTTTCCGTTGAAGTATATTCGGATTTCATTGAATTTGAGAATATCGATTGGGTTATGGTCCCAGGTGGTGCAGTGGTTGTGTAAATAAAAACAATAAATCTTTACTAATAATATTCAACAGATCCGTGTGTCTGTTTATTTGTTGCATCTCATAACTCCCTCCGTAGTGGACCGATTTTTATGAAACTTAGATAGATAGGTTGGAAATTTCCCTTAGATGATGCCCGAACTTTTCTTTTTTCAAAAAAGTTCATTTTGACGTCTTCTGGAGACGATGCCGATTTTAACAGTAGAAAGTGTTCAGAAAAGGTGTGTCCCGACAGGGTGGTAGAAAACTCAAAATATCAAATCGGTGTTTCTTGACTGCATTCTCGAGAGCGCCCCGGCCGCGCGTATTTGGTGTAGCGGTCTACGCAGATGACTCTCACGTATGGGGTAGTGAGTTCGTTCCCGCCAGGTCGGAAACGTTTTTTGGTTTTTTGTTTTTATAAGAACATAGACACCCAGTATATGAAAGTTGTGAATAACTTTTTTATAGTCCAGATTTAGTAGGACAAAGGGGGGGGAGTAGCTATTTTTCTGTTGACTCTGTACACACCGCTACACTTTTGTCATAATGAATGATTGAGTTCCAACTTTGACGGTGTTTTAAAATTCACAATCCTACAAACACTTTGAAACTGATAGTAATTAACAATAAGCCTTTGGTCCCAAGCTTCGTGGGGAAGTCAATTTTTCAGGTACGAATGAAAAGGATTGAAACCAAAATAGACTGAATTAAGGGCTTCTTTAGTTTTTGAACTTAGAAATATGTAAAATAGTTTTAGTTTCGAATTATTCCAGAGAAGAGAGGCGGCATCGCCGCCGAACAATCCAAAATTCAGGAATCAGAAATAATTAGGAAAAATCAGATTTTGAAAGAATTTGGGGGAGGGAGGCGGCATCGCCGCCGATAAGTCGAAAACTTCAAAAAATACTTTAAACGCAACTTTTGAAAATGTGAATAGGAAATTCTCTTTTGGTAAAAGGTTTCTCAGTCAGGCAAAAAAACACACTCCCTGTATTCAGTACAATTAATTCAGAGACTTGGAAGTCTCAACCATTAAATAAGCGACTGGGAGTATAGAGAATGAAATAACACTACTCAAGAAGAGATGGTGATTTCTGAATAAGCTAATTTGTCTTTGCTCGGTTACCTTCAAAAAAGAAACTAATTCTAGAATAAGGATTTTTCTAAACATGGTCTTAGTTTGCCATATTCAGAGTATGGAGGCGGCATCGCCGCCGATAAGTCGAAAGTTGAAACTTAATATTCAGAGGATCACCTGCCTTTTGATGAGGGGAAAATAGAGTTATCAAGTTCCTGTTCTTCTAAAGTAATTCGTCGAAATCTTATCAGAAAAGGAGGGGTGTTTTAATTGTTCTCTCTGGAACGGGTTGCTTAGCTGATAAAAACTACCAACAATTGAAGAAAAGTTATGGAACCAGAAGAAAAAAAGAATTCTGATACCCCTATTGTTTGAACCATGTGAGAAGCGCCGTAGGCGCTGTAACACTTAGAAGGGTGGTGTTGAAAAGGAGGTTCAGTCGCCGTTAGGCGACGTGAACCGACTGGTTTATTCAATAATTATAGCATTTTTAGGTGTTGTTGAAATTCTCGTGAAAATGATCATGTTCTGACTGAATTCCAGCTCAATCGGTCCCCTGAAAAACCATCTGCGCCTGTTGTACCCTTCCTCCGGGGTGTCTTCATACAGTGGGCCAAATTCTTGAAGCCAAGACCCCTCGTAGCTATACATCTTGTCGCAATCAAAAACGAATCGTTTCAAATGAGGATAGCGATTGAAGTCCTGAAAAAAGATACCGGACATGCAGTCTATTTAGAGTTATGCGGAGTGTCCTATACCATTGAAAAACTGAAAAAATGTTGATTCCGAATATATAATTAGTTTTCACCCCCGATTTCTGGTATTCGAGAAAAAGAAGGTTAAAGTTTTCTTTTCTTTAATTGTGATTTTTTTTGCAATTTTTGACATCCAGTCCCGATGCCTCATTACATATATTATTTGTTGAATTTACATTTATCTTGTAGATCAAAACCAGGGCTACATTTTTGTAGTTGACAACTTTTTGATTGCTCCGCCCACTTTTGAGATATACGAATTTAAAAACAAGCAGGCGAGAGACCGTGCGGAATGAGGAGTGCGTCTCGCTTCTCTGCGTCTCTCCCCCTCTCGCACTCCTTGTGGCCTGAAAGCTACCATTTTTAAAGGCGCATATCTCAAAAATGGGCGGAAGTATCAAAAAGTTGTCAACTACAAAAATGTAGCCCTGGTTTTGATCTACAAGGTGAATGTAAATTCAATAAATAATTTATAAATTGAGGCATCGTGACGGAATGTCAAAAATTGTTTTGAAAAATGTCGAATTAGAGCGTTGACCTTATTTTTTCTCGAATACCAGGCCTCGAGGGCTAAAACTGAATATATATTTGGAATCAGCATTTTTTCAGCTTTCCAGTGATATAAAACACGTCTCATAACTCCAAGCTATCGGATTACTGTACCTCTCTCAACTCCAGAATCTCCATCAGCGTCACCTCCTTCACCTGCAACACCACTCTAGCCGGGTAGTAGAACTCCCTAATAGGTTTTGACAGTTTGAATCCCCGAATCCTCAACTCCTCGAGTTTTCTGACCTGCTCCAGTGCCATTAGCTTATCCATATCCAGTACAGGATCCACTTGGAACTCTGTCATTTGCTGTCTGGCTACTGTAACTTGACGGAGCACTCCTGGAGTCATATAAGGCAAGATCTGAAGGAGTTGTTCAGCGTTAGAGATGTTTAGGTCGAGATCTTCTACTCGGAGTGTGTGTGACTTCAGAATCCGATGAAATCCCTCTCGGAACTCATTCTCTTCATGGTGAAAATAATAATGAATGCTAAGATGCGGCAAAATGGATCTTCCCAACAGTCTCAAATAAACTTCCAAATCTCTCAGAGCTACCGTAACCCAATCCTCTTTTCGGATGATCTTTGTCCTCCATTGCCAATGTTCTTTCCACGCCACCAAACATCCTTCTTCAGATTTCAAATAATCTATGCCACATTGCTCATGAAACAGGGCCCCAACATTGGTCAGTGTGATTTTCACGGATTCTGGATTGACATTCAGGACTAGCCAATCTAGGGAGGTCTTCTGAAGCTGAGGGGTGTCATCGATGAAGTTTCGGAAGTGGGTGCACACTTTTCGGAGGGACAATCTGGAAAAATGGAGAAATAGGTAAAATTTACCTATAAAATGTTTAAAATTTTCTGAAAAAGCACATTCTGGATATAAAATTCCTGATAAAGCAAATCCGGACTATCTGAAGCTCTCGTACGACCTAAAAACTCAAAAATTCGTCTTCAAATCTTACAGTGAGCTCAAAAACAGCTTAAAATCGAAAATTGAATTTCAGATGTTAAAAATAGTGAAAATTTGGCTCGAAACTACTGAGATCGACTAAAATGACGTCTGGCGGACACCCGGACTTACCCTACACACCGACTGACCCATTTTTATTTAAAAAACTCACATCGCTTCGAAATTACAGTTTTCCAATAGCGTCACAAATACCTCATCCGGTAAACTGGTCCAATCCATCATTTTTTAATAGATTTCTGAAATAATTTTTAGATTTTTGAGAAGAAAAAAACTGAAAAGACAAAATTTTTTTCCGACAACAAAATTTTCTCCACCTCTCACAATGTCAACAAACTTCTTATCACCTTTCTTTTTTATTGACCATTCTTCTCTCAACATTTTCTATTCGACAAATTTCTATTCCAATAAAAAATGACGTCACTGGACCAATTTCCTGATGTTATTCTACTGGAAATATTGGAAAAATTGGATTTGGTAGATGTGTGAGTACCATTTTTTCAATTTTCATTATTAGACATTTCTCTATATTTGACTTCTATAACTTTATACTATTTTAAAAGCCCAAAACATCCAGAATCAATCTAGAACTTCGGAATTCAGAAATTTTTATCGATTTCGTCTTGAAAACGGTCAAAATCGACCAAAAATAAGCAGAAAAATCGCAATTTTCGAAATGGAAGAGTTTTTCCAAAAGTTCGGCCACAGCATTTTCCAGGTCATGTCAACTTACGGGACGAATTTTTAGCGGGAAAAGAGAATTTTTGAATGGAAAAAGCTCAATTTTTATGGTTTTTCGAGGGAAAAATGCCCATTTCGAGTCCGCTCGGTGGCAACAACTTTTTTTGAAAGGTTTTTTTTGCATTTTCAAAAACTATTTTTACTGTACCTACCATCCAACCACTCAGTTTGCAGGTTATCCCTGCGAAAAACGTGTCGGCACCTTTACAACTTCATCGAGGACGTGTGTCCCGAAAAAAACTTGGTAGAACTCAAAATTACCACTTTTTCAAACGAACCAGTTTTTCAAAATGCAATCAAGCTGGAATTCGGGTCCCCCGACTCCCAGAAGAATACTGTGGAGTATCAGGACTTCCAGGAGACTTCTTGTCTTGTGAGATGGACGAAAAATTCAAAAATCCAGAAAGAGAAAATTCTAGACAATCCGGATTTCATGGACGTGGCTTCTCGAGATCTTCAAATTCTCTTAAAACACCAAAAAACCAAGTTAACCTACTTAAAGATGTCCTTCCGATCAGAAATTAACGAGAAAATTTTCCCCAGAATCCTAGAATCCCGGCCACGCCCACTCCAGATGGAGAATCTCGACTTGGAAGTGACGAAGCAGTGTCAACTTCTCCAAATTCTGCCATTTATTGACCCAGGCGCAGTTAGTTATCTCAGAATTGAGAGATATGAGAATAGAGATGTGGTACTAAAAATTGATGAGGTGGCAAGACTGGAAAATTGGAAAAAGATGAAAAACTCAATTCATATCGGGTTGAATAATGGAAATATTCGGGATTTTCTCAATTTTTCGGATATTTATGTCAAGTTTCCCATGGTAACACTGGAAGATTTCGTTTTTTTGAAAGAGGTGAGTCTGGAGATAGCTACAGTAACCCTTTTATGATATTTCCAGAAATTTCTCCATTCCTCTCACATCAATTGTGTCTATCTCCAAGTGGTCACGCCCATTGACCTACCGGAGCTCCTGGAAGTTTTCGGACCGACTGAAAATTATATCAATTATATGGGAAGCTACCGGAAGAGATGGTTCTTCAAATGCTACAGTAATCCGGATGATATTTTATCGATTGATTTCAATCCGAGGTGCTTACAGTTTCAAAGAAGTTAATTACAATTCAATTAAATGAAATTTTTAATTATTTCTTGGAATATTCCATCGTTTTTCGATGAAACCCGTTTAGAAAAATTCAAAACTCCACAACATCCAAAACCCAGAAAGGACAGGGCATACAGAATCTATACAATCAGAAAATCGGAGTCATAACTTTTGAATTGGAGATCCGGACAAACATACATTATGGCAGTGGAATATTCAGAAAGGTTTTCGATAAGACAGACAGATAGACATCTGATATTGTGACAGGCTTCACTTCATAAAAATGCATAAATCTAGAGTCCAGGAAGTTGGGAAACAGGAATGCAGCAACTATGCTGTGACATCTGGGCAAACATGCATTAGGACAGACGCACAGACCTCCCTCTCATCAACTTACATAGCTACAGTAGTCTAGTCTAGCTGTTGACACTTTTGGAAAGGAAGCAGTAATAGACGTACCATGTCATACATTTCTACATTTGTTGACTAAACAATTAATTTTTTGACGTGTTATCATGTGTAAAAGCTAGTGGAGGTGACTGGTACAAACAATAAATAGTGTAAACGCCGATAAGAAAAAGGAAGAGAGTCAAACCAACACCCATCCATTTCCTCACTTTCCCACTCAACAAGTCCTGAAATGTCACCGTCTTTTTTGGAAATTCCTGATCTTCCAATGGAAATGATAATGAATAATTTGGATTATCTGGCAATGTAAGTTTTTTTGTTGATTTTATCAGTTTACAATCTTTTAATTTTTAGCCAATCCGTTCGCAAAACTTGCTGGGACCTCCGGAATTTTATTGATGACAAGAAACCGGGAATCGGTATGAAACGAATTAGCATTTTTCAAACGTCCGATACAGCAGTCGGACTGGCGATCGATGTCACTTTCTATGGGCATTCAGAAGACTCATACATCAACTTAACTTATGAAAAACATGAGAACGGATGCGGGATTTCGGGTCCAACTAGTGATGGATCCAAAGAAAAGTTTGTGGAGAACTTGAACTTTCTGGATGCCGCTCTCCATGATTTCAAAATTGCCCTAAACTCTCAAAAGTCAATATTCGAGAGTGTCACTGTAACTTCAATGAGGTTTTTTGAAAAAATCGAAGAAATGATGAAGTCACAGAAACCATTTGCAACGGAATCTATCGTAATCCGCGCAAATTCTCTGGAACACGCCCGTCAAATCATGCAGCATGCGGAGCCAAAATATCTAAAATCAATCGACATCAGTCCGCAGGAGCCCACCAACATTATTGAGTATGCGGAGTTGAAATCGTCGAAAAACATCCATAACTTCTCTCATTTTGCTACGACCTCCATTCAGTTGGATAATCTAGACGTGGAAACGATTCGAGCAATAAAAGAGGTCTGTCTGTTCGCCCAGATGTCCATCTTTATAACCTTTTTTCAGAATTTTCTTCAATTTTATGAGTACGATAAGGAATTGCTTGTAAGTAAGAGTGCCACAGAAAACTTGTTCACCGACGCTTTTGGAGCAGCTTTCGAGTCGCCGGAAGTGAAGGGGGGAAATTGGTATTTCAATGTTCCAGGCAATAAAGAAAAAGTCCTGAAGGTGCATAATCAATATTTAGGGTATAAATTCCGGTTTATAAAAAAATGTTATGTTCCAGAAGGTTATGTGATTCAGGATTGAAATTTATTCTAATAAAGACTTTTATCCGAATTTCCCAAGGAATGTTCCAAGCTATTTCAAGAACACAATATTTTTATTTACTTATTAACAATTAAATTAAATTCAATGAAAGACAACCCCACTCTCATTTTCAGGGACCGACTAGAATTTTGAATTTCGAAGATCCAGCTATCCTTAGAAATCCCGAATCGCTCCACTAGTTTCTTATTGAGGATTCTTTCTCTTGATTTGAATTGCAGAATAAAACGTTTACATGGAGAAGATGGAGCAGTGAGCGTCTGGAATTGAAAAATATTTTCAGAGAAGGAAATTCTTGTCTGAAATAAGAATTCGATTTCCTCACTTTCCTGCTCAACCAATCGGGACTCCGGAACTTTATTGATGACAAGAAACCGGAAGCCTGCATAAAAAAAATTACCATTTATGAAATTTCCGATACACTAGTCCGATTGGCTATCATTTTCCCGTCCTCAGGGACATATATAAACGTAAGATATGAAAAACATGAAAACGGATGCAGAATTACGGGTGAAACAAGTAACGGATACAAAAATAGGATTGTGGAAAACGTGAACTTTCTGGATGCCGTTTTTCATGATTTCAAAGTTGCCTTAAATACTCAAAAGGCTATATTCGAGAAAGTCACTGTAGCTGTGAACACGTTTTTTAAAAAATTCGAAGAAATGATGAAGTTACAAAAACCATTTCCAACTGAATTTATGGAAATCCACGGGAATTCTCTGGAACACTCTCGTCAAATTCTGCAGTATGCGGACCCTAAATATCTCAAGAAAATCATTTTCTGTCCGCATGGGCCCACCATCATTCGTGAGACTGTGAAGTTGGAATCGTCGAAAAACATTCAGAATTTCTCTCATTTTGCTACGGCCTCTATTCATTTTGACAACATTGACGTGGAGACGTTACGAGCAATAAAAGAGGTTTGTCTGTTTCTCGAGATGTCCATATATCAATTTTTCAGAACTTTCTTCAATTCCATGAGTACGATAAGTACTTGCGCGTGCTCAATAATTCCAATGTCAAAAAAAACTTGTTCATCGACGCTTTTGGAGCAGCGTTCGAGTCGCCTGAAGAGAAGGGGGAATTTTTGTTTTTCAATGATCCTGGGAATAATGAAAAAGTCCTTAAGGTGTATAACCAATATATATTGTTTGAGTTTCAGTTTGTAGAAAGATGTGAGGTTCCAGAAGGTTATGTGATTCGCGTTTGAAATTTATTATAATAAAAACTTTTATTCGGATTTTGTGTTCACATATACATTAGGACAGACTGCCAGATCTCCCATCAACTAACATTATTGGATAGCTACAAAAACTATTGTGAAGAAAAATTTCAGTATATTTTCAGTTGACAATACAAAAAATTTCATTAAAATAACTTTTCATTTAATTATCAATAATTAAATTGAATTAAATGAAGAATAACTCCACTCTCGTTTTTAGGAACTGACTAGATTTTTTTGAGTTTTGAAGATCCAGTAGCTCGCATCGTTTGAAAACCCGAAATTCCTTTATCTATCATGGTATTTTTTGGAATTTTTGCAGTTAGAAGATGAAGCAGTGAACGTTTGGAATTGAGAATTTTCAGAGAGAAGTTCAGAGATGTGCACCTCTTCCAAAAATAGAACATCGTTAAACTTCACCAATCGGTAATTTATAATTACTTCTTCCAAATTTGTCAGTCTTGCCAAAGGGATGTCAGTGATAGAATTGCCAACTTGAATTATTTTCAGACTTCTGTGTCATACATTTCTTCATTTGTTGACTAAACAATTAATTTTTTGACGTATTATCATGTGTCAAGGCTAGCGGACTGTCCGGTGATAAACAAAAAAATAGTGTAAATGCCGATAAGAAAAAGAAAGAGAGTCAAACCGACACCCATAGATTTCCTCACCTTCCCTCTCATTCCTGAAAATGTCACCGTCTTTTCTGGATATTCCTGATCTCCCAATGGAAATGATAATAAATAACTTGGATTATTTTGCAATGTAAGTTTTTGTCCGGTTTTTTCCTTCAGAACCTCCTAATTTTTAGTCAATCCGTTCGCAAAACTTGTTGGGACCTCAGGAACTTTATTGACGACAATAAATTGGGAATCGATTCAAAACGAATCAACATTAATCAAATTTCCGATACAGCAGTCGGACTAGCGATCAGTGTCCCTATCTTAGAGCTTCCAGAGAGCATGTATATCGACTTAAGATATGAAAAACATGAAAACGGATGCAGAATTACGGGTGAAACAAGTAACGGATACAAAAATAGGATGGTGGAAAACTTGAACTTTCTGGATGCCGTTCTTCACGATTTCAAAATTGCCCTAAACACTCAAAAATCAAAATTCGAAAAGGTCACTGTGACTGTAAACACGTTTTTTGAAAAATTCGAAGAAATGATGAAGTCACAAAAACCAATAGCAACTGAACGTATGGAAATCAACGTGAATTCTCTGGAACACTCCCGCCAAGTTTTACAGCATGCGGACCCAACATATCTCAAATTAATCGACATCCATCCGCAGGAGCCCACCAGCATTCGTGAGACTGCGAAGATTGAATTGTTGAAAAGCAATCAGGATCTCTCTCATTTTTCTACTCCTTCCATTCCGTTGGAGAATCTAGACGTGGAGACGATTCGAGCAATAAAAGAGGTTTGTCTCGTCGTCCAGATGTCCATCTATATAAACTTCTTTCAGAATTTTCTCCAATTCCATGAGTACGATAAGTACTTGTTCATTGTTGTCCGAGAGAACTTGTTCATTGACGTTTTTGGAGCCGCTTTCGAGTCGCCTGAAGAGAAGGGGGAATTTTGGTTTTTCAATGTTCCTGGGAATAAAGAAAAGTCCTTAAGGTGTATAACAAATATATATTGTTTGAGTTTCAGTTTGTAGAAAAATGTGAAGTTCCAGAAGGTTATGTGATTTGCGATTGAAATTAATTCTAATAAAGACTTTTATTCGGATTTCATGTTAAAATATGTTGGTTACATTCATTAAACAAAAAGATAAAGAACACGTGAATAAAATCATAAATCTCAATCATAAATCACTGCAAACTCTGGGACCTTCAATTTCTGAATATACGAAAGCTGAGCGGCGGTGAGTTCCTCGCAACTCGGAGCTCCTCCAGTTAGGCTAATCAGAAACAATTTTTCCTCATCGAGGGGTCCGGTTTGGAATAACAGAAAGGATAAGTTTCTCAAAAAAAGGTAAAAATATGCACCTGTTTGATATCCAAGACAGTCTCCATTCAAAGTGTCCGGCAACCGACGATTAATATTTTGAAATTTATATTATCTGCGACTGATAAGCCCCCGCCCTCCCGCGCTCTCAAATATTCTCTGGGATTTCACAGTCCCTCGCTATAAAAATGACTCATCGCCCTTTTACTTGTTTTATCCGGATCAGGTTTACACGATCTCATGATCGGCGATCCTCACTGTTTAATTGGAGCCATCTCAGTAGAAAATTCTATGACACGTCATCGATCCATTGTTTATGTCACCCATAAGCCCCGCCCTTCCGCGCTCTCGAATGTTCTTTCAGATCTTTCTGCGTCTCCACTTTCTTTCAAATTATTTCCAGCTTCCTGCCTAACACCAACATTGTTAACAACAGTTCCTCGTTCCCAAGAATTCCCGGTTTTACATGTTTCCAGACAATTTTTTGTTTCTCGGTGATATCAGAGACGCCGTGACAAATACTGATTTTGAAGCGTTAAAGCCAGACACCGAACCCATAATTATTTCATTTTTTTTTATTCCCTTTTCTCTGCGTCTAACTCGTCAGTTTGAAAAAGCAACACAACCGGCAACAAGCAATCGAACACATGTCCTTCATGCGGTGTCTGTGTCTCCAGTGGTCCACAAATCTTTCATTGTCCTTGGCTTCTCCATTCTGCTTCTTATGATATACTTCTTGTCGCTTAATTTTTGAAAATATTTGTATTTCATCGAAATCAAGCGATTTTTCTGATTTTCTAGGAAAAATGATTAATAATCGTGGACAATGGGTACAAACTGTTAAAAATCCACTGGGCCAAACCCCAAAATTTTTCGAAAAATTGCGATTCTGGGTGAAAAAACTCAGAAACTCGGGATTTACAGGATATTTGGCATGTAGAACCCGAAAAAAGTAGCAAAAAACGATTCCAAAAGTTTTGACCACCACGGGGACCGAACCCCTGACCTTATGAGCGATAGGCTCCTTTACCTTAAGTGTTGGGTCGGAACCAAAATTTTTTTTGAAAAAACACGATTTTTGGGTGAAAAAACTTGAAAATTATTAATTTCGGAGTTATTTCGAACTTAGAAATCAACTGAGAAGTCAAAATCCAAATTTTCTGAGGAATCTGAGTGCCACGTCATGCAAAATATGACCAAAACATGTCTGCGTTTCCACTGTCTCTCTGTCTCGATTTTTTGCATAATTTTTTATTTTCTGACCAAAAAACCAATTCTGCGTCTCTCCTCCTTCTCCAATTCTAAAAAGACTATTTTCAGCCATGCCTGCTACTCATCTAGCCTTGCCGGTTGTCCCAATGGAGGATATCCTTAAGATCAAATCTGCAGGGTACCCCTTCCCCTCTCAGCACACCTATCTAAAGACATTGTTTTCAGAATTCCCTTAAACCGAATCGAGGTCGAAGACATCGGACCATCTATCAGATTCCTCATGGAATACCCGAATGACTCCTCGACCTCCCCCGCTTCCTCACGGATCTCCTTAAACTACTACAAACACGAAAAGGGTTGTAACATCCGCTGGACAAAAAGTGGAGAATCTGGGGAGAAACTCGTCAAGGCCCAAGATTATATGAAGATGTTTTTGGGGCACTTCAAGATTTTGTTCACTCCCCCGAATTTGCCTCTCCGAGAATTCTATGTCCGTTTCTCTACCAAAGGATCCCCGGCGTTCCCCGCGAACCTTGAAAACGTGTTCAAGACTACGAAGACCCCGATTTGTGCGGATGCCTTAAAAATCTCCGCTTGCAATCATGAGCAAGTCATGAAAGTCCTGCCGTATTTTAGTCCAAACCACCTGAAATTCCTGATGATCGCCGCTGAGCAGGACATGGAGCTCAAAATCGGGGAGCTCGTTGACACGGAGCAATGGAAACAAGCCACACAGATTGATATGAGTTCAGTCGATCTCTCGGATTTTCCAGTCCAGCACTTTGAGCATTTCGCAAGAGCCAAAATTTGTTATGGGAAATTCAATTTGGGATCTGTCAACGGGATTATACAGGTACGTATCTTAGGCTCCTAGTCTAAATTCATTATAAAATTCCAGATGTTCCAGTCCGGTACATCCATGGAAAAGTACCTGCAGGTCTATCCACGAAAGGTGCCAAGTGTCAAGCAGCTCACCGAATCTTTTGGAGGTGGTCACGTCAAAACCGTGAAAAAAGAGGACACCTGGTATTTTGAGATTCCAGCGAACTCGGAGAGGGTGGTTCAAGTGAAGAGGGATGATTATCACGTGTATTTTAAGTATGTGGGAATGGAGGAGGTGCCAGAAGGAGCGGTGATTCGTGGTTAGGAAAACTTTTTTCGTAGAGCCGTTTTGAAATGGTTTCAAAAAGTCCTATTGTGTTAAATTTCCCTTGTAACCCTTTCGCGTTCTATTCCTTGTCTAATTTTGCAACCGGACGTTTCAAAACTGATTTTTGAGTCTAAGATGGTTTTGAAACGTATTGCACAGTTTTTTTTTTTTTTTTTTTTTTTTCGCCCACTAGACGTTTTGAAACCGATTTTACAATGATTTTTGATATTTTTTCTTTTAAGAACGGTTTTAAAGTTGAAGTGTTCTTAAGTATTTTTCCCTTTTTTTTGGGTTCTAAATGTTCTTTATTTTCATTTATTTTTTGATAAATGTGCTTTATTTATCACTTGAAATCTGTATTTTTCTCATTTTCGCGTCTTGGTAAACAAATAAATAATTACATTTTCTTATCGACCTTCTCTGGCCATTCCTCTGCAAAATTATTGGAAAACGCGTTTCAGAAGTATGAAATCTAGGAAACCATGAACTCAAAAAATCTAAAATTTTGAAAATTTAATATTACAGAAATTGAGGAATTCAGAAGCCAAGAAATTTGATAGTTCAGATTTGCAAAATTTCCAGTATTCAGGAATCTAGGGAACCAAAATTCTTACCATTCTAGAATCCGTTAATTTTTGAATCTATGAGTCTAGGAATCTGGAAATCTCAGAATTAAAAAAAAAATCTATTCCAAGGAATTCGGAAACCCAAAAAACTCACATATCCCTATAATCCAATCCCATCAAAACCCTTCTCATCACATCCTCAGCCATCAGGTCCAATGTAGTCAGTGAACAAAGTGGTGCCATATTCTGATCGGACAAGGAACAAAAAATATTACTTTTTTGTCTGAAATTAATAGAAAAAAAAGGAATCGAGGGCAATACTGATAAGAAAATTTGTTGATAAGCGACGACGACGCAAACTGGTTCATTTCCTCCTCCCCAACTGTCTATGTGACACTTTCAAAAATCAATTCTTGATTTTGAAAATGACAGCCTACCTTCCGAATATGCCGGCGAAAGCAGTGTCTGCTATACTAGACTACTGCAACTATCCAGAGATGTGAGTAGTGGGAGGACTTTGTCCATACCAGTGTCCGTTTGTCCGGATGTCCCAAAGGTCTTGATTCTCAGTCTGCCAGCTTGGTTTCTGAGAATGTCCGTCTGTCACAATGCCTGTTTGTTTTTTGAGATCCTGGATACCCAGATTACTGGGCTTCTTGATTCCTGGATTCTTCTGGATTCTGGACCCCGGATTTTTAAAATTCCCCTTTTTTTCTCTCCTAAACTCTCCAATTTCCAGTCAAGCCCTCCGTAAAACCTGCCGATTCCTCTGGCTCACCATTGACCACATCCTCCCGGAAGCCCATCTCTCGGGCCTCCTTATCAAAACCTTAAAACCCAACCGAATCGAGATTATTATGAGATTTATGAAAAATCAGCTACTCATCACTTATAATCAACACGAGTACGGGTGCAGTGTGACATGGAGTGACGGAGACGACGAATGGGAGAATTTTGTCAGTGACATTGACTTTTTGACATTGTTTTTCAAAGATTTCTGGATTCTTTTGAAGCATCAGAATGGACTTTTGCAGTTCCTCCAGCTGAAAATTGAAGTAGAGATCCCAGGATTTTGTGTCAACATGGAAAAAGTGTTGAGGTCTAAAAGAAACCAGTTGAAAGTTAAAGATTTGGACTTAACGGTGTTCGACGCCAACCAGATAATGTCTATACTACCGTACCTGGATCCAGCGGTACGAATAAAGATGATATGGATAATAGAGCCGAAGAGAAATGAGCGCGTCTTGGATTTGGAAGTATAGAGCTTAATTTAAAACTTAAAAAATGTGATTCTGTTACAGGAAGTCGTCCATCTACCCCAATGGAAAAATGCAGTTGAAATCGAGATTTTGGGATTCACGATTTGCAATTCAATTGAGCATTTTCAGCATTTTAAGAAGGCTCATGTGAATTCTTTTGAGTTGATAACAGGGCAGGAGGTTCTGAGGATAAATGAGGTAGGAAATTTAAAATTCCGAGAATTCAGAAATCTGGAAACCTAGAAATTTAAAAATCTAGCAATTCAAAATCTCAGGAATCTTGAAAATCAGAAACTAAAAAATTCGTGAGTCGAGAATTCCGGAATCTTGAAATCCAGAAGTCATTTTGTTTCTGAAAAAATGATTTTTCAGACAAATACAGTTACTCTGAGCCGGAGCAGTTTGGAAACTTTGAAATCCGAAAATCCAGAATCCTGGAATTTAAAAAGCTATAATTTTTAGTAGTCTGAACTCTAAAGCCGTTAAAAAGCTAGATTCCTGAATCATTAGAATCCCGAAGTTCGAATTTTCCTTTTTCTTGAGATTCTGAAATTTCTAGAATTTCTAAAATTTCCGATTAGCGGTTTTCTAAAATCCCAAAATCTAGAAGACTGGAATTCTAGAATTACAGAAATTTAAGAATTTAAAAGTTCAAAAAATTCGGAAGCCAGAAATTCTAAGATCTAGAAATCTGGATTTCCAGAAATTTCAAGAATCTGTTAATTTCTGTGATTCAAGAATCCTGGAATCTGAGAAACCCAAAATCAAGAATCCAGAAGTTTCTGAAGATAGACATCTGGACACACGAGACAGATAAACCCGCTAGTTCTGTAATTTTAATACCTAAGAAGTTCAGAATTCTAGAAGTGTTGGAATTTTTGATTTCAAATATCTCGATAGTCAGGAATCCTGAAAATAGACATCTGGACACCCAGGCACACGGACAGACTCTTGACATCGGACATCCGGGCAAACTGATTTTTATAAAAATCTCGGCTTCCAAAAATTAAATAATCTCATATTTTTATTCTGAAAGAGTTTTGAAATTTGAGTATCTAGGAAACCTGAAATTCCAAAATATGTACCTGGGCTCAGAAAATCAGGATCCAGAGCTTTTGGATTTCAAGATTTGAACATTTCCAATATTTCAGCGCTTCCTCTTCTCCAACACGCTCAAAAACCTGCACTTTGACTACAAAACCTTCCAAGATGACCAGAATCTACTCGAATCCCAATTAGGCCCCACTATATCTTATTTCAACAATACAGGAGTTCATCATCTTTGGGTTTTACACGGGTTGGCTGGTCTTCGAACCGAAATTTGCACTGAATTGAGCTCCAAGTATTTAAATATTCGCCGTCGTCCTGAATGCTAGAATTTCAGAATATCTAGATGTCTGCTGGTCAGCTTTATAAAGAAATAAACAATTTCTATTCAAAATTCCTCCACTTTTTGTTTTTTTTTTGGTGCAGCAGGGCGCGCTCGCTGCTTTGTATTGATATTTCGATTTTTCCTTTTTGCTCACATGCTTTATCTCATCTTTTTGGGGAAATCTCAAATTCAAACCCACTTTTTTGAATTTCAGGTGATCATAATGAGTTCTGAAAGTGGTCTGATCAACTTACCGGAGGACGCGATGCGTCATATTTTGGAGAAATGCGATTTCCAGGCGGTGTGAGTTCCAAACATCAGATTTTAAAGCTGAAATATGTACACTGTGCTAAAATGATTTTGAAATGTCTCGGTTTCAAAAAAAACTGACATTTTGAAACTGTGACATTCTGAAATTCTGAAACTCTGCTCGGTTTAGAACCCTCCCAGTTATCTGAGTTTCGAAGTGTCCCATCTAAGTTTGGAAGTGTCCCATCTGAGTTTGGAAATGTCCCATATCGCAAATTTCAAAACTGGGACGTTCTGAAACTCCAATTTCCCCCTTCCAACCCCTCTTCTTCCAGCCAATCCCTGCGCAAAACCTCACCAATTCTTCGCGGATTCATCGCGGAAAACCCACCGAAATCCGTCATCTCAAAACTGTCCGTGGGCGTCAACGACAAGACAATCTTCCTGAAAGTGACCTACAAAGGTGCCAACGACGACAACGACGACAATTATCACCTCCACGTGGAGTACCAACAGTATAAAAAAGGCTGCAAAGTCCATCTGGTGAAGTCGTCGACGGAGAAAACCGAGAAAAAGCTTCCCGGGGAGAGCTTCTTGGAGGTATTCAACCGCGACTTCACATTGCTCCTTGGCTATCAAGGAACCGAGAGTCTCGATCAACTCTACGTGGATTCTGGAGAGGTTCACACGTTACCGGAGATCACTGAGAAGATGATGAAGAGGATCGCGGAGCAGCTCACCCCGGAGTTGAAAGTCAAGAAAGTGCATATAAACTCTTCGGATGAGGAGACAGTTCTGAAAGTGCTGGATAAGCTTGAGCCGGATCACTTGGAGGAGCTGGTTCTCGAGTCTCGGACTATTACGTTCGATGTGAAGTGGAAGAAAATCGGAGATCGTCTGAAGGAAAAGCTCTGGAAGAATCTGAAGGTTCTTGAGTCTGCAGGGGTGTTGGAGGTCAGAATTGAAGAGCTTCTTCACTTGAATCAATTGAAAATGAAGTCATCGGTATATGGGATGAATGACATTACCACTATGAAGGATGTAAGTCATTTTCAATTGGCGAAAACCTAAAAATCTTGTTTCAGAACTTCAAAGAGTCCTACACCAACAGAAACAAGTACTTCAGTGTGATCTACCCGGTTGGGGTGCCTTATGAGGCGCACACTATGAGAGCCAGAGAGATGTATTGCACATTGGGGGATCCAAACCTGGTATTGCTCATCGCATTCTACTGGGGACGTGTCGATATGATGTACATCGAGCCGTCGGAGGTGCCGCTGGGAAGAATTGTCAAGGATTGGTGAAATGGAAAATAGTTGTGGAGTTTTTGAGTCTTTTGCATAATTATTTTGTGAAGAATAAACAATGAAAATTTTTTAATATTTGAAACTGGGACATTTTGAAACTGTGCCATTCTGACATTTCAGAACCGGAAAAACTCCAAACTGTGAAGCTCAGACTACTTGAAATCGGAGGAAGATGAACTCAAGATATTTCGATACCAGATAATTGGAGTTTCCAATTGTCCTAGTTGCGGAATGTCACGGTTTCGAAACGTTTCAGTTTCAGAATGTCTCAGTTTTAAAACATCACAGTTTCAGCATGTCACAGATTCGTCATTTTTAAAAGAATCCACCCAAAAACTCTTTAAATTGCCAATTCACATCACATTATTTTCCCAATTTCCGCCTTTTCCCGTACATCCATTTCCCCACAAAACATGTCATTACACCATTTCTAAATGTTTCTCTGCGTCTCTTCATCCACCACATTCTCTCTTTCTCCTTCTGACATTAATCCCCTCTGACATTCTTCTGAACCCTTTTACATGACATCAAATTTTTATTCTATAAATAAAATGCGTGTGCTCGAATAGATACGAAAAGGTACAAAACAAGAGAGGAGGGTTGGGTAACCATAGAAACGGGAGGAGACACAAAATGATGCAAATACGTGTTGGGGGACAGGGACGATTTAGAACCGGGACGACTTAAAACCGGGACAAATTGGAACTAGATGAATGAGGTTATATTTTGAGAAGTTCTGAGCTTGACAGGTCTAACTCGTAACAGTTATAACTCAGACGGTTCTCAAGCGTCCAAGTTCTAAACCAGAAGGCCCTGTTTTACAACCGGGACAATTTAGAACCAGAGTTGAGGGGAATGCGGAAAGCGAAAGGCGTGGTTAAAACGGTTCTAACTCGTATACCCGTTCTAAACCAGACAATTCCAAAACGTCCCTATCAGGCGTCCACCAACTCCACCCCTCCCGGAACATGCACCATTTTCATCTTCGTCATCACCAGCGAATCATCATGCAACTCCAGCTTCACAGCTCTCTCCCCAGCTGCTCGCAACCACCAAACTTTCCATTTTCTAGTCTCATACATATCGGTTTCGATAACCGGGGCGCCCATCACTTCCAGCAGCTCGTTTTCCGAGTAGTAGTGTTGGAAATGGAGTTGGATGAGGTACTGGGTGGGGTGTTGGAGGAAAATCTGAATTTTTTTTATTTGAAAAAAAGTCTACTTATACTCACTTCTTTGAATCCAAAAACATCATCTTGCGTCAAAACTTGGATAGAAATCTCCACTTTTTCAAAATTTTGAAACCTCTCCGGCACGGAGGTGCACCCAATCAGCACCACCTCCTTAGAATTCTCCCACTGCTCCAGGTAGATCAATTCCTGCAGCTCCAACCTTGCTTTCTGTTTCCCGACGTCAATTTTCAAGACTTCTAGTACTTTTGGATCAAAAAATGGGACAATCTCCAAAACTTCGTGTTCCCCTTGGCATGTCACCTCGATTTCCTTAGATTTCAGTGTGTACTCCTTGATTTCAGTCTGTTGTGAGTTTTGAATCGCCTCGAACACCTTGAAAATCTTTCGCTTTTTTTCATGCTTTGGATATAAGAAGTGTAGATCAAAATACCGTAGTACAGTCTTCTGGAGCTTTAGTATAACCTCAAGATCCTTTGAGAAAATGGTCAGAAGATCGCAATTCTTCAGAATCTTCATTTTCTGATCCAGATAACTTTTGAGCCTATATTTCACCAGCACCCCACTTATATAAGGTGTATAACGGATTGTGTAGTTTTTCATTTCTTCATATGGATGGTAGACTGGGTCGAAGTTTAGGGTCAGAGAGATTTCTTCGGGTCGCATTTCGATCTTAATACCGTATACCAGGGAGGGAGGTCGGAGGTTGTTGATGAAGTTACGGAGGTCATGACAGGTCTTGTGGAGGTTTAGGCTGAAAAATAGTGACCTTTTTTTATGAACACAAGGAAACTGACTAAAACTGGCTGTTCCAATTTTCTAGATTTTAAGATTCCTGGATTTCCAGTTTTCTAACTTCCAGTTTCCTAACAAAGACAAAATGTTCGGTTTAGAACCTCAAAACCTCCTGAATAATTCCAGAAATCTCAAAATCTGAGATTGTCATCCATTTTGGCCTAAAATGGTCTAAATCGACTGAAAAAATCTAATTCCTCGATATGGAAGAACTTTTCGAAAAGTTCGGTCACGGCGTTTTCTAGGCCATGACGATTTAAAAGACGAGTTTTCAGCTTAAAAAGGAGAATTTTAATGTAAAAACTCTAATTTTATTGTTTTTGGAGCTGAAATCAAGTTTTTTCGGTTAAAAAAGTGGAAAAGTGTTGATTTTCACCATAAATTTCATAAACTTTCCGTGAAAACTCACTATTGAAGTTGAAAAATTGCCACCCAACTACCCTAACTCGAAATTCGAAAATCGTATTTGACAATTTTTCAATTAGAAATTGTTCTAGGGAGATACAGGCCTAAGTACTTGTTTCAAATGAAAAGAAAAACCATAAAATTTCCAAAAAAAACTCACATTGCCAAAAAATCCAAATACCCCAAAATCTTCCTTGTCACATCTTCCGGCAATTCAAGTAGGGGGATTTTTGGCGCCATTTTTCTTCTTAGACCGGGAATAAAAATGTGTCGAAAAAAATGGAGATAGGGGAATCAATGTGTATGCATGTGTGTTTGTGTACGTGATATAGGCGAGGCCCCCATGTGAGATTGTGTAGTGTTTCGCAATACGCAATATATAGATTTTATTGACAAGAAGGGCCCAATTTCAGTCATAAATAACAACACCATCTGGTACTTTCAACTTATCGATGAACTTGAATTCAAACATTCGTGAGAATAAAGTTATCAGGAGCACTTTTTCAGAATCATCGGGGATTCTGAAGAACCATCTGAGTCGGTGAATATTGAATTCGTCGGTGCTGGACAATCCAGGGCCCAGGGCATTGAAAAACTCTTGATAGTTACGGAGGGTGATCCAGTGGAGTTGGAAGTACTTCTTGTGTTTTTTGGGGTCTTCGGAGTGGAGGAATATCTGGAAAATAGGAATTTGGAAGTGAAAAATGAGGTTTTCAAAACTGATAATGATGTTTTGAGACCGAAAATGGAATTTTTGGCTGAAAATAGAATTTTTGGCTGAAAATAGAATTTGAAGGTGAAAAATGAGGTTTTTGGTTATAACGATATTGAAGATGGAAAATACTATTTCTGGGTTTAAAATTGAGATTTTTAGGCTCAAAAATACGATTTTTGCTGAAAAATCCGACATTGAGGTAAAAATACGTTTTTTTGGCCAAAACTAAGGATTTTGGGTTTAGAATGATATTTGGTGAGAAATAGGATTTTTTAGGCCAATTTTATGATCAAAAATTGATTTTTAAGCTGAAAATATAGATTTTTAACTGGAAAACTTTGTTTTTAAGACAAAACAAAACAAAAATTACAGTTTTGAGGTAAAAACTACAGTTTAAAGCCAACAACTTAGGATTTCGGGTATAGAATAATATATATGGTGAAAAATAGAATTCCTATGTCAAAATCTATGAATTTCTCACTGAAATACTCAATTTTTTAATCTGAAAACTCGTTTTTTTTTCGAAAAACACTTACCTCCTTCAACCCCATCACATGTTCAACTTCAACTCTTTGATACAAAACCTTCGCCAATCGAAAATGCGCAAAATTCTCAATTTTCACTCTTTGATCCAACTCAATCAGCTTCATCTCCAAATTCTTCGCTTTTTTCCACTGCTCCAGCTCCATAATTTCAGATAGTCCATCCATAAAAATCGATCGTCTTGAAGGACCAGCTAGCTCCAAGGATTTCAGGGAATCTGATGAGATATATGGGAGAATAACCAGGATTTGAGGAGTGTTGGCTGCTTTGATGACCAAATTTTTGACTGGAATCGGGCTCCGCGACTTCAGAAATTGTTGTAGCTTTTTAACAGTTGATTCTTCTGAAACTTCTGCGAGGTAAATCCAAAAATGCGGCAAAATCGACTTGCAATCCTTCAAAACGACTCGAAAATCCGTCAAAAACCCATCGAAATACTCCAGATTTTCCAGAAATTTCTGTCTAATTCCAGCAGAGACCTGACACCCATTCTTCGTCTTTTTGTACTCCAACACTATTCTTTCTCCTGGAAACTCAAGGGCCAATGTGATTAAGTCAGAAGCCTGATCAGAGATTTCAATGACTTGGAGATCAAGGTGGGTTGGGGTGTCGTCGATAAAGTTGCGGAGTGTCCAGCACGTTTTTCGGAGAATTTGGCTGAAAAAACGGGTGTCAAAAAGGATTAAAACCGAGAAAAACTCACATATCGCAAAAACCACAATATTTCAAAACTTCTAACAACACCAGTTCAGGAAAATCCGGTAGGGAAATTGGCATTTTTGTAGTTGGAGGTATTTCGCAATATACTCCTTAGTTTGTTTGCTGGCAGCCGGACAGGGAAGGTACAGAGATAACAAAATGTATTTATTTATTTGTTTACCAAGAAGAGAAAAGAGGAATACTTGTGCAAAAAGTGACACAAGGACGTTTCAGAACCAGGAAATATCGAAACCCAAGGTAAAATTGATTTTGAAATGTCTAGTGAGGCAAATATACATTGAAGTCGGCCATATAAGAGCCTGGGAATCAAGAATTGTGGGGCAAACGGACAAACGGATACTTGTATGGACAAAATCCTCCCACTCATATCTCTGGATAGTTACAGTAGTCTAGTATAGTAGACACTGCTCTCGCCGGCATATTCGGAAGGTAGGCTGTCATTTTCAGCCAAGAAAATTGATTTTTGAAAGTGTCACATAGACAATTTAAAAGAGGAGGAGGAAATAAACCGGTTTTGGTCGTTGTCGCTTATCAACAATTTTTCTTGTCACTATTGCCCTAGATTCTCTATTTGTCTATTCATTCCGGGCAAAAAAAGTTAATTTTTAGTTCCTTGTTCGATTGGAAAATGGCACCACTGACCACATTGGACCTGATGCCGGAGGATGTAATGAGAAGGGTGCTAATGGAATTGGATTATAGGGATATGTGAGTTTTTTGGGTTTTTGGGGGTTTTTTGGTACCTGGAAACCCGAATTTTTTCAAAAAATTTTGAATTCTGGATTTTTTGATCTCCTAGACTCACAAATATTCATATTCCTGGATTCATAGATGATTAGTTTTCAGATTCCTTAATATCTTGAATCTTGGTTCCCTAGATTCTTAAAATTTCAGTAAATTATTCACATTCTGAAATTCCGGAATTATAGATTTCTGAAATTCTGAATTTCTAATGTTCCGGGATTCAAAAGTCTCTAGACTTCTATACTTTTGGATTCCTGGATAAAAATAGAATTTTCAGATTCTTGAAATTTCTGACATAAATCCAGATTTCTAGGTATTTGAATTTCTGCCTCCCGAACATTCTAGATTTTTAGGTTTCCATTTTTCTATATTTCTGGATATCTAAACTTTTGAATTCCTGAATTTCTAAAATACTAGTCTCCTAGATTCCTAATTTTTAGAATACCGGAAATCCAAGAGTTATGAAATCTCGAAATTTCGGAATTTCCAGAAGAATGAAAATTATAATTTCGGGATTCAAAGAATCCAGGAATAAAATTTTTTAAATGATTTTCTAGATTCTTAGGTTTCTTGAATCCTGGCTATTCGAATTACTAAATTTCCAGTTTTTTTGGAGCCTGGAATCCCGCATTTTTGAATTCCTGAGTTCCTGATTCTCTGGAAGCTATAATTTTCAAATTTCTAGATCTTTTTCAGTGAATTTTTCCAGCATGACCCTCCGAAAAACCAGCCATCTTCTCCGCAACTTCATCGACAACAACCGAATCCGAACCCACACAACCTCCACTACCATCCAACTCACTTTTAATCGAAATTCAATCCAAATGATGCTAAGAAACGGCGGAAACCAGAAACCAGTCTTCATCACCTACTCCCATCACGAAAATGGGTGTGAACTTTCCTATCGAAACTCGAAAAAAATTCTGGAGATGTCTGATTATTTGAAAGTTTTTGAGACGGATTTCCAGTTGGCTCTGAGTCATCTGAATCATCAAAACTGTAAAAATTCAAAACTAGAATTTCTCGTCTCCCAGAGTATATTCAGCCTTAACGAGAAGATTCTGGAAGTTCTGAGGCGTACTGTACCCATAAAAGTGCAAGATCTCACTTTGCAAGTGTTAGCTGAATTCCAGGTTTCTGATTTTCTGAATCTCATTGACCCGATTTATTTGACCTCGCTGACTGTGATCAGTAGTAATTGCCCGAAAGTTTCGATTTCGAATCAAATAGAAAACTTGAAAAGTCTGAGAAAACTTCAAATTGGCAACTCTATCACTAACATCCCTTTGGCAAGACTGACACATTTGGAGGACGTTATTATAAAGTATCGATTGGTGACGTTCGCAGATGTACTATTTTTGAAAGAGGTACATATTTATATCTCAGTTTTTAAACTCTGAAAAATCTGGAAACTCTCAATTCCAGACGCTCACTGCTCCATCTTCTCCATGTAAACGATTTATTCTGCAATTCAAATACAAAGAAAGATACCTCAATAAGAAACTTGTGGAGAGATTCGGGATTTCTGAGGATAGCTGGATCTTCAAAATTCAAAATTCTAGTATGTCCTTGAGAATGAGAGTGGGGTTATCCTTCATTGAATTCAATTTAATTGTTGATAGTTAAATAAAAATATTGTATTCTTGAAGTTATTTGTGTTGTGAAACTGAAAATCGGCGGCAATTTTTCTTCACAAAAGTGTTTGTAGCTACCCATGTACATAAGTTGATGGGAGGTCTGCCAGTCTGTCCTAATGTATGTTTGTTCAGATGTCCAAGATTTGAACACGAAATCCGGATAAAAATCTTCATTACAATCAATTTCAATCACGAATCACATAACCTTCTGGAACCTCACATTTTTCTACAAACTGAAACTCAAAATATATATATTTGTTATACACCTTAAGAACTTTTTCTTTATTGCTAGGAACATTGAAAAACCAAAATTCCCCCTTCACTTCCGGCGACTCGAAAGCTGCTCCAAAAGCGTCGGTGAACAAGTTCTCTCGGACAACATTGAGGACGTACAAGTACTTGTCGTACTCATGAAATTGAAGAAAGTTCTGAAAATATGATTTAAATGGACATCTGGACGAACAGATAAACCCCTTTTAGTGCTCGAATCGTCTCCACGTCTAGATTCTCCAACTGAATTGAAGTCATAGAAAAATGAGAGAAGTTCTGAATGTTTTTTGACGATTCCAACTTCACAGTCTCACAAATTTTCATCTGCGCATCGGAATATTCGATTGACTTGAGATATTTCGGGTCCGCACACCGCATGATTTGACGAGCGTGTTCCAGACAACTCCCGCGGATTTCGATAGATTCAGTTGCAAATGGTTTTTGTGATTTCATCCTTTCTTCGAATTTTTCAAAAAAGGTCTCTCCAGTTACAGTGACCTTCTTGATTACTGTCTTTTGAGAGTTTAAGGCAACTTTGATATCATGAAAAACGGCATCAAAAAAGTTCAAGTTTTGGAAATTTTTATTTTTCCATCCGTTACTTGTTCCACCCTTAATTTTGCATCTGTTCGCACCACCTATTTTATAATCTAAGTTGATAAATTGCCCTGTGATAGGTTCGAAGATTGCCAGTGTGACAGCTGCAAAGTCCATTTCATAAATTCGAATTTGATTTATGCCGATTCCCGATTTCTTGTCATCAATAAAGTTCCTGAGGTCCCAACACGTTTTGCGAGCGCATTGGCTAAAAATTAAGAGATTTTAAAACGACAAAACCGGGTCAAAACTTACATTGCAGTGTAATCCAAGTTATTCAATATCATTTCCATTGGAACATCAGGAATTTCCAGAAAAGACGGTGACATATTGGGACTTGATGAGCGGGAAATTGAGGAAATCGATGAATGTTGGTTTGCCCCTTTCTTTCTTTTTCTTTTGCGTCTCTACGTGTCGTCTACACTATTTCTTGTTTGTGTCTGTCCTCTAGCCGTGGAGACACAGAGAGAAAAGGGGTTTCTCAATAAATGTAGAAATGTATAGAGTGTAAATTAAATAACCCAAAACATTTTATCATTTTCATTTCAATCAACAATCACAGCACCGTTCGGAACCCCGGCTTTCTCCACAAAACATAAATTTTAGAAGTGAAAATCAAAATAAATTTGCAGAAATTTCTCAGAAAACCCTTTGAAGTACCAGGTGTCCGGTTCGACTGTCGGCCCAAATGCTTCGATGAAAATTTCTTTTTTCAAATCCCCACCAAGCCTGATAAAGTGTTTTTTGTCATCTCCGGATTCCAGGAATAGCTGAAAGTAAACTGGTAGAAGGACATCCGGACAAACAGACACACACCTTTTTCAACGCTTTTAACGTAGCCACGTCGATGACTTCCAAGGGAATAGAGAGCATTGCAAAGTGATCCTCTAAACTAGCCTCTTCTTTGGTTACAATACTATTTTCAACCAGAGTGATATAGATTGATTTCAGACATTTTGCGTCGATATACTTCAAAATTATTTGTGCCTGAGCTTGACAATGCGTTGTGATTTCTAGATGTTTGGTAGGTATTGCCTTCCGAGAACTCAAAATTTTTGAGATTTTTTCTAGAAATTTGTTGTCGTTGGTAGTTGCAATGTGAAAAGTGTCGAATTCCGATTTCAAATGATTCAAAGCGATTTCAAAATCTTTCTGTGCTCCATCCAAGTAATCCATTGAATCCACAATCTTCTCTCGAATCCCGTCGCTTCTTAGCCAACAAATCTTCGAACCACCGTTTTCCACATTTTCAAATGTCAAAAAGATGGCAGGACCTTTGGGATAAAGCTCCCAATCAACAGTGCTCCGGAGGATCAAGTGAATCTTGTCAAGTTTTTGGATAAGCTCTATTCGATTTAAACATCCTTCTTCTGGTTTTTTTTCGTCGATGAAGTTACGTAGGGCCCAGCAAGTTTTGCGGAGGGATTGGCTGAAAAACAGGGAATTTCTAATTCCAGTGGAAATTAAACTTCAGTTACATTGTGGTGTAATCCAGCTTTTTCAAAATAGTTTCTATAGGTAGATCGGGAATTTCAAGCAAAGAAATTGTCATTTTCCAGACAAAAAGCGAAAATCAGTGCCTAGAAAACGATAGGAGACCACAACGAGTTTCTTTTCCTCTCTGTGTCTCCACGGTCAGCTGATTGACACAAACAAATAATAGTACAGACGCCACGTAGAAAGAAAGAAAAAGGCAAACCAACATTCATCGATTTCCTCACTTTTCCGCTCAACAACCTAAAATGTCACCGTCTTTTCTGGAAATTCCAGATCTTCCAATGGAAATGATAATGAATAACTTGGACTATATTGCAATGTAAGTTTTTAACCGGTTTTTTTTACTTCAGAATCTCCGATTTTTTAGCCAATCCGTTCGCAAAACCTGTTGGGACCTCCGGAACTTTATTGATGACAAGAAACCGGGACTTGGAATGAACTATATTGAAATTTCTCAAACGTCCGATACAGTAGCCAGACTGGCAATCGATTACCCTTTTATCGGGTTTCCAAGCGAATCATCAATCGACGTAAGATACGAAAAACTGGAAAACGGATGCAAAATTTGGGTTACAACAGGTGACGAACGGAAAACTAAACTTGTGGAGAACCTGAACTTTCTGGATGCTGTTCTTCATGATTTCAAAGTTGCACTTAACACTCAAAAGTCAATATTTGAAAAAGTCACTGTAAGCGGAGAGATCTATTTTGAAAAATTCGAAGAAATGATGAAGTCACAAAAAGCATTTGCTACTGAAAGTATGGAAATCCGCATGAATTCTCTGGAACACGCCCGTCAAATTATGCAGCGTGCGGACGCAAAGTATCTCAAAGCAATCAACATACATCCGCAGGAGCCCACCATCATTGGTGAGAGTGTGAAGTTTGAATTGTCGAAAAACATCCATAACTTCTCTCATTTTGCTACGACCTCTATTCCGTTGAATAATCTAGACGTGGAGACAATTCGAGCAATAAAAGAGGTTTGTCTGTTCCTCCAGATGTCCAACTCTATACCAACTTTTTTTCAGAATTTTTTTCAATTCCATGAGTACGATAAGTTTTTTTACGTGTACAATGCTGATGCTGTCCGAAAAAACTTGTTCATCGACGCTTTTGGAGCAGCTTTCGAGCCGCCTGGAGAGACTGGGGAAATTTGGTTTTTCAATGTTCCTGGCAATCATAAAAAAGTCCTGAAAGTGCATAACAAAAATACAATTTTTGAATTCCGGCTTAAAAACAAATGTGAGATACCCGAAGAGTATGTGATCCTCGATTGAATAAAATTCTAATAAAGACTTTTACCCGAATCTCGTGACTCCCCGCTCCGTTGCTGTCTTTCAACCGTCCTATATTCTATGAACTCTAACTCCCCAGGACGACCTGTATCATAAAAGTTGTTATCCACAAAAGTGAAAATCTAGAGTTCATCTACATTCCCCACAAAAGTTAACGTGTTTGGACAAAAAATGAGACTATGGCAAGTCTCCATATATTTATTCATTTTTGAGAAAACAGTCCATTTTCTGACGTATCATGTGTAAAGGATCGCGGAAGTCACCGACACAAACAAAAAATAGTGTAGAAACCAGGTGGAGACGCCGAAGAGATAAAAAAAAGAATCAAACAAAAATACATCGATTTCCTCACCTACCCGCTCAACAAGCCCCAAAATGTCACCGTCTTTTCTGGAAATTACTGATTTACCGATGGAAAAAAATTGGTTTTTCAATGTTCATGGCAATTATGTAAAAGTCTTTAAGGTTGTGAACGGCTATCGAAGCTTTGAGTTCCAGTTTGTAGACAAATGTAAGGTTCCAGAAGGTTATGTGATTCTTGATTGAAATAAACCCTAAAACCATTGAATTTCAATCAATTTTTTTGATGAACATTTCGACTCGTAAACCCATGGAACTACTCTACGGCCTCCTCCATTAAACCGTTTTTGTTTCTATCGTTCCTTACATTCCTTTCAATAAGTTTGGATTCATTCAATCTTGTGTACTGTTATCTGCTTGCATTGCTTATCACCACATCATCACACAAAAACTGACATTATCTCATAACTCCCCGGAACCGGGTTGGTCTGCCGACACTCACTTTACCCCCGATTCCACAGATTAGGAATTTCTTGCCATTTTTCAGACAATTAACAAAAAAAGATGCACAAAAACAGACATTATCTCCTAACGCCCCTTAGTTAGACAAAATGCGAAGTTCGATGCCGAGAAAGCGATAGGCGACCACAACCAGTTTTCTTTTCTCTTTATGTCTTCACGGCTAGCGTACTGACAAAAAAAGAATACAATGTAGACTCCTCGTAAAGACGCCGAAGAAAAAAAAACAAAAACTCATCGATTTCGTCACTTTTCCGCTCAACAACCTAAAATGTCACCGTCTTTTCTGGAAATTCCAGATCTTCCGATGGGAATGATAATGAATAACTTGGATTTTTTTGCAATGTAAGTTTTTATCCGGTTTTTCCTTTCATAATCTCTTAATTTTTAGTCAATCCGTTCGCAAAACTTGTTGGGACCTCAGGAACTTTATTGATGACAAGAAACCGGGAATCTACATAGAACGAATTTTTATTGATGAAACGTACGATGATAGCGAAGTCACATTGGCAATCTTTCCCCCTTTCTCCATGCATTCAGAAGACATAAATATCCACTTATTTTATCAAAACCGTGAAAACGGATGCAGAATTTTGCGTGCTATAAGTGACGACGGATACGAACATAAAACTGTGGAAAACTTGAACTTTCTGGATGCCGTTCTTCATGATTTCAAAATTGTCCTAAACTCTCAAAAATCAATATTCGAAAAGGTCACTGTAACTTCAAAGACGTTTTTTGAAAAATTCAAAGAAACGATGAAATCACAAAAACCAATAGCGACTGAACGTATGGATATCTACGGGGAGTCTCTGGAACAAGGCCGTCAAATTATGCAGCATGCGGACCCAAAATATCTCAAGAAAATCAGCATCAGTATGAAGTCACCAAGAAATGGTGAGTATGAAGAGTACCCCATCAAAATTTATGAGACTGTGAAGTTTGAATTGTCGAAAAACATCCATAACTTCTCTCACTTTGCTACGACCTCCATTCAGTTGGAGAATCTAGACGTGGAGACGATTCGAGCAATAAAAGAGGTTTGTCTGTTCGTCCACATGTCCATCTATTTAAATTATTTTTAGAACTTTCTTCGATTGCATGAGTACGATAAGCTCCTGTCCGTGTACAATAATAATGCTGCCAGAGAAAATTTGTTTATCGACGCTTTTGAAGCAGCTTTTGAGCCGTCTGAAACAAATGGGGAGACTGAACAAAATTGGTTTTTCCATGTTCCTGGCAATAATGGAAAAGTCCTTAAGGTGTTGAACAAATTTAGATATTTTGAGTACCGGTTTGTAGAAAAATGTGAGCTTTCAGATGGCTATGTGATTCTCGATTGAAATTAACAATCTCTTGGTCGTTCTACTCTGTTCTAATAAATACTTGGTTTTCTGCTTTTGTCTTTGAATGTGGTCAGGCTAGAGGACTGAGGGACACAAAAAAGCAATAGTGAAGTAGTGGAGACGTCAACGAGAAAGAAAGAGAGAAAGAGAGGTCTCGAGTGTTTCTTACATTCTTTTTAATAAATTTGAATTCGTTCAATCTTATGCATTGCTTTCTGCTTGCATTGCTTATCACCACATCATCACACAAAAACAAACATCATAACTCCCCGGAACCGGGATGGTCCGCCGACACAGACTTTGCCACTAATTCCACAGATCAGGAATTTTTGCCATTTTTCAGACAATGAACGGAATACAATTGTTGGTACCTCCGGGAATAAGCATAAAACAAGATGAAATTTTTGAAATGATCGATACAGCAGTCAAACTGGAGATCTGTGCCCCTACCTTACGGCTTCAAGAAGACACAATTATTAACTTAAGTTATGAAAAGCATGAAAACAGAATTGTAACAAGTGAATCTTTATTAGAATTAAGTTCAATCACGAATCACATAACCTTCTGGAACCTCACTTTTTTCTACAAACTGAAATTCAAAATATCTCAATTTGATCAACAACTTCAGAACTTTTTCATTATTGTCAGGAACATTGAAAAACCAATTTTGTTCAGTCTCTCCATGCGACTCGAAAGCTGCTCCAAAAGCGTTGATGAACAAGTTTTTTTCTGACATCGGAATTATTGAGCACGCGTAAGTACTTATCGTACTCATGGAATCGAAAAAAGTTCTGAAAATTTATATCGATGGACATCTGGACGAACAGACAAACCTCTTTTAGTGCTCGAATGGTCGATACGTGTCCTCTGGAAGCCTGAAGGTAGGTAGAGTGATAGCAAGCCCGACTGCTGTATCGGACGTTTCAACAAAATCAATTCTTTTCATGCCAATTCCCGGTTTCTTGTTATCAATAAAGTTCCGCAGGTCCCAACAAGTTTTGCGAACGGATTGACTAAAAGTTTGGAGATTATAATGGAAAAAACGTGCAAAACACTTACATTGCAATATAGTCCAAGTAATTCATTATCTTTTCCATTGGAACATCAGGAATTTCCAGAAAAAACTTTGACATTTTTAGGACTTGTTGAGCGGGAAAGTGAGGAAACCGACGGGTTTGACTCTCTCCCTTTTCTTATCAATGTTTACACTTCTTTTTTGGTTTGTCACCATCACTAGCCTTTACACATGATGATACGTCCAAAAATTGAAAATATTTTTTCAACGAATTATATACAAGTAAAGTTACCACGATCGTTTTCCTTTTCTCTCTGTGTCTCTACGGCTAGCGGACTGACAAATTAAAATATAATATAGACGCGTTGTAGAGACGCCGAAGAATAAGAAAGAACCAAACAAAAATTCATCAATTTCATCACCTACCGCTCATCAATGTGCCAGGCTATTGAAGGTGACAAACACAAAAAAGTGTAAACATTGATAAGAAAAGGAAGAAAGTCAAACCAACACCCCTCGTTTTTCTCACTTTCCCGCTCATCAAGCCCCAAAATGTCACCGTCTTTTCTGGAAATTCCAGATCTTCCGATGGAAATGATAATGAATAAATTGAATTATTTTGCAATGTAAGTGCTTTGCAGATTTTTTCCATTATAATCTCCAAATTTTTAGCCAGTCTCTTCGCAAAACTTGCTGGGACCTCAGGAACTTTATTGATGACAAGAAACCGGGAATCAGCATGAAAACAATTGATTTGGTTGAAACGTCCGATACATCAGTCACACTGCTCATCTATCCCTCTTCCTTAAGGCCAAAAGACTCATATATTGACTTAAGATATGAAAAACAAGAAAACGGATGCGAAATTTGGGTTAAAACAGGTGACGAATGGAAAACTAAAATTGTGGAGAACTTGAACTTTCTGGATGCTGCTCTTCATGATTTCAAAGTTGGGTTAAACTCTCAAAAGTCAATTTTTTGGAAGGTCACTGTGAGCGGAAAGATCTTTTTTGAAAAAGTCAAAGAAATTATGAAGTCACAGAAACCAATAGCAACCGAATGTATGAAAATCTGCGGGAATTCTCTGGAACACGCCCGTCAAATCATGCAGCATGCGGACGCAAAATATCTGAAAGTAATCATCATCCATCCGCTGGAGGCCAGCACTATTATTCGTGAGACTGTGGTGTTTGAATCGTCGAAAAACATTCAGAATCTCTCTCATTTTGCTACGGCTTCCATTCAGTTGGAGAATCTAGACGTGGAGACGTTACGAGCGATAAAAGAGGTTTGTCTGTTCGGCCAGATGTTAATTTATATGAACGTTTTTTAGCACTTTCTTCAATTCCATGAATACGATAAAGACTTGTCCGTGGACAAGCGTGGCAACAAAAAGTTCAGGGAAAACTTGTTCATTGACGCGTTTGGAGCAGCTTTCGAGCCGCCTGAAGAGAAAGGAGAATTTTGGTTTTTCAATGTTCCTGGCAATAATGAAAAAGTCCTTAAGGTGTATGTCGAATATACGTATTTTAGATTCCGATTTATAGATAAATGTGAGGTTCCAGAAGGTTATGTTATTCTTCATTGAAATTAATTCTAATAAAGATTTCTATCCGGATTCCGTGTTCAAATCTCGTTTCAGGGGTTTTCAACTCAGATTTTTCGATTTCCCGGATTACTGTACATTTTAATTTCCAGAATATAATTCATTTCATTTCAAACTCTCCACAACCGTCAAATTATTCACATCCCCATATCGTATAGGCTTCCAGTGCGGCGGGAAGTAGTCATCGGGCTCGAAATTTCCAGCAACCATACTCTGATCATCCGTGAATTTTATATCATTATAGTATACCATGTTTCCTTTCGACAGGAATCCCATCCACCAACCGAATGTCGAGTGGGGAGCTGGAACAAAAAAATTTTGGATAAATAGAAAAAAATAGATAAAAATATTCTTACAAGTGATCAAAACCGCGTCACAGTGGTATCTGGCATATAGAATATCGTCTGGCGGGGTGTTTTTGGAGATGAAGGATACGGTACGCAGGTTCTGGAATGGTATAGGGACGTTTTGAAACAGGACATTTCGAAACTTAAGAAATCTGAAAATTCTAGATCCAAAAATCCAGCCATGATCGGTTTCAAAACGGTTAAAACGGCTTTTCTTGCAGTTTTTAAGAATCACGGTTCAAAAATGTCCTGGTTTTGAAATAACCTGGTTTTGAAATGACCAGCTGAGCTTCGAACGTTTTAAAACCGGATTTTTTGGAACCTCCGGGTTTGAAACGTGTCCAGATTCTAAAAATGCCGGTTTTGAAACGTCTGGTTTAGAAATTTTGGGTTTCAAATGGTCTGAGAATCAAAATCTTGCCGTTTTGGTTTTAAACCGTCCCGGTTTCAAAACGTCCCTGTATTCACCTCATCCTCCCATCCCCTTGTCTCATTCACCAACGCCTCCATAAACTCCAAATCGTCCCCGAAAAACACGGTGGTCACATTCAAATCCGCTATCCTTCCCTTTTCTGGAATTATATATATTTTTTTATTCAAAATTAGTTTGAAAATCTAAAATTGGTACCTTCCCTCTCCACATACTTGATCGAATTCAATATAAAATCATTGCCGGCCATATGATACCCGGTCCCATTGAAATCGGTACGCCGGATATGGACACAGGAGCTGGAAACAAAAAATTGAGATGATTAAGGGTAATTAGTATTAATTACATGTAATTTCCTGGCTCAGATTTTGGTAAATCCGTGAAATTTGTGGTGGGAAGCTTCAAGAAGCTCATTAGCTTGGAGCGGAGGCGAGGGAAGTATTTCCAGCTCTGAGATTCAAAAAATTATTTAATTGTTTGATTATTTATATTATAATAAGTGACTCACATGATAATGATGACCGCCTAGATGCAAATATTGATCCGTTATATTCTTCAACCTATCCGGATTCTCAAATATGCAGCATTTCATACCAAACTCTATCTGGGTTACTGTAGAAGGGATCTGAGTACTGTAAGAATTAAAATTTGTGTTGGAGCACAAACTCACTGTCCCATTGACCACCACAAACTTATCCAGCAACCCTGGTATCAAAAAGTCGGTGTCTTGAATCATCTGGTCATGATATGAATCTTGAATAAAAAATATGGGGGTCCGATTCAACTTTTTGGATATTCCGTAAAGAGAGGACAGCTCGAATAGATGATTTCCCAGGCGAGAGTTTGCTGCGAGGATGCTGGAGACGTATTTTTTGAAATCGGGGGGATTCTGAATCTGAATCTGAATCCCTAAGGATTCTGGAGACGGGAATGGGAAGAGTGGAGAGATAATTCTGTAAGTGGGTATGTCCGGATGTCCAGGGGGGAGGAGGATGACTTACGCCTGGGTGTCCTCCTGCCAATGTTTTAGTAGAAACAAGAGGAGAATTAAAAATATAACAATGAATACTTTAAAAGTTGTATTTTCACATAGTTTCATTGCAAAAAAATAGTAAAAGAAACTAAATAACCAGCGAAAACGAAATCGGGATCAAGATTTTCTACAGATTCTTATCTTGTTAGAAATCTTCATGCTAGTGCGCTCCAATGATGAAAAGATAAGCAACGCCGCACTGTATCGTATTTCCTGTTTCTCGTATAGTTTAATATGTTTACATATTTCCCCCCCGCCCGAAACATTTTTTGATAAGAAAAAATTGCTCACAATTTCCTAACTTCACAGTTATTCCGATTGAATTTTCGCTCAAAATTTTCATTTCCAGAATGTCTTCCGAACTGTCCTTACTGCAAATGCCAGATGTTGCTCTAAACGAGATTGTCAAGAAGTGTGACTATATTTCTACGTAAGTTGAACACTCCGTATAAGTTTTTCCACCGAATAGAATTCATTTCCAGACAAACACTCCGAAAAGTATGTCGCGATCTCCGGAAATTTATTGAAGGCGTCAAACCGGACTACCATTTCATCAATGTTTTCATTCAGCTCGATCCACATTCTCTATATTTGGTTCTCAACGAATCGGATGATGAAGGAAAGAAAATTACGATACGCTATAGCCAACATGGATTGAATTGCTATGTGTCTCTGACAAAACCAAGTGGAAAGAATTCTGAGCATCTACTGAACACCAATTTCCTAGACTGCTTCTGTCGCGACTTTGCAATCGCTTTGAGCTCACAAAAATCAATAATTCAACAATTTACTCTCTGTCACCTTGCTGACTTATCTGCAAAATATGCTTTAGACCTGTTGAGAAAACTAAAATCAGGAAATTGGTTACTGAAAGTTCGAAGTGTTGTCTTATCGACCATTATGTCGTCAATGATTGTCAATTTTCTACAAATTCTCGACCCAAACTACCTGGAAACAATCAAAATAGTTGGTCATAGAACTGCGATGACATCAACAGACATGAATCGAATTCGTGAGCTGGAACAATTCAAAAACGCAAAGGAACTGGAACTGTTGACGGGTTCTATCAGTTGTCCAGTAGAATATTTCAGTCATTTTGAGAAAGTGAGAGTTATGTGCGAAAGTGTCACCGAAGAAATGTTAATATCATTGAAACAGGTTTGTCCGGATGTCCAGATGTCCGGCATACTGAAAGACGTATTTCAGATGTTCATCACATCTTCTAACCTCTCTTCTTTCTCAATTCAATTATCGAGGTACTGTGATCGATACTTGATATCCAGTTGTTTTGGACGGCCTGATGAACAACTGTCCAGTCAGTATACTGATAAATGGATTCTGATGATTCCAGGGAGTGAAGATGTGATTCTTGTGGAAAGGAGTCCGGCTCATGTGAAGTTTGAGAGGAAGAAGAATAATCGATGAGGCTAATTTGTTCCACTTAAATTTTTAAATGTTATGAGTTTGTTCTAATAAAATCGTAATACTTGGATTGTTCTAGAAAATTTGAAAAGACGTTCGGGTTTCTCACAACGTCAGCGTGTGTTCATGTGGGTCATCATAAGAAATCTTACAGTTACCTTCTGGTTTGTTCTATTTAAATATGACGAGGTTCTTGAAGCAAACATACATTCTTTTGATAAAAAAGTGTTAACGCTGTATCATTTTTCTATTTCACAATCTGTTTCAGTTTGTTTCTTTCAAAATTTCGTTTCTATTCTGCACATTCTATAGAAAATGTACAATACCTGACAAAAAATATATCATATTTCGCCATTTTCTGTTGAAAATGTCTAACTTTGAAAATGTGTTACGGTATCATTGAACGTCCCACAAAAGGCTTTTTTCGAAATCATACTGATCAAAACTATAATACATCTTCATTTTACTCCTCCTGGACATTGATATTTAAGGATCAATGTATGTTCTGATTCGTACCAGTTCCGGCGTGTCACACTTCCTTCTTTCATATGTTTACATATTTCCCCACGCGAAACATTCGCTGATAAGAGAAATGTCGGTTTCTTGCCACTTCCAAATTTCACAGTTATTCCGATTGAATTTTCATTCAGTTTATATTTCCAGAATGTCCTCCGAACTGTCCTTACTGCAAATGCCAGATGTTGCACTAAATGAAATTGTCAAGAAGTGTGACTATATTTCTATGTAAGTTGAACATTCTGATTCAGTTTTCCCACCGAATAGAATTCATTTCCAGACAATCTCTTCGAAAAGTGTGTCGTGATCTCCGGAATTTCATTGAAGACGTCAAACCAGACTACCATTTCATCAATGTTTCTATTGCGATCCATTCTTATTCTCTAGATTTGACTCTCAACGAATCAGATGATGAGGGAAAGGAAATTACGATACGCTATAGAAAACATGGATTGAATTGCTATGTGTCGCTGACAAAACCGAGTGGGAAGGATTCTGAGCGTCTACTGAACACCAATTTCCTAGACTGCTTCTGTCGCGACTTTGCAATCACAATGAGCTCACAAAAATCAATAGTTCAACAATTTAATCTCTCTCAGCCTATTTACTTATATGCAAAATATGCTGGAGACCTGTTGAGAAAACTAAAATCAGGAAATTGGTTACTGAAAGTTCGAGGTGCTTACTTATACACCGACGAGAAGTCAATGATCGCCAATTTTCTACAAATTCTCGACCCAAACTACCTGGAAACAATCGAAATAGGTGGTTGTAGAACAGAGATAACATCAACGGACATGAATCGAATTTGTGAGCTGGAACAATTCAAAAACGCAAAGGAACTGGAACTGTTGACGGGTTCTATCAGTTGTCCAGTAGAATATTTCAGTCATTTTGAGAAAGTGAGAGTTATGTGCGAAAGTGTCACCGAAGAAATGTTAAGATCATTGAAACAGGTTTGTCCGGATGTCCAGATGTCCGGCATATTGAATAACGTGTTTTAGATGTTCATCACATCTTCTAACCTCTCATCTTTCTCCATTCATTTCTCGTACTGCTATCAAGATTCGATATCCACCTGTTTTGGACCGCCTGATGAGCAACTATTAACTGAGCACATCCTTAGATGGGTTCTGATTATTCCAGATAGTGATGATGTGATAATAGTGGAGATGGAGCCGTTTCAATTAATAGTTGAGAGGAAGAATAAATACTGATAATGCTAATTGGTTGCGAATAAAGTTTTATGTTGGTTTTCAATCAGAATTCCAGAATTCTCGCATTTTCTGGAATACTTCCAGCTCTCCTCTTTCTTATACTCATAGCAATATTACAAAACCGTTCATCATTTGTAATTCTCAAAATCTTCTCAGCATCTGGAGTCCGAAAATACCAGTCATCTTTAGTAACATGTCGACGACATGATGGTCCCCACTTCATCGCTAGCTCTTCAGAAGAGGCCGGGTGCAGGAGGAGGATTTCTATACTGTTGCGACAATGCTGGAAGAAAAAGAAGACGTTTTGCAACTGTTTCGAAACCACTCACATTTCTCAAATAGTCTATTTCCTCAATAGAAATTCGGTGCATCCAAATACTGGCTCTGGAGAAATGAGTCAAATTTCTTAGTTTTTCGCTTGGAAATATAAAATTCTTGACGTCCAGCTCCTCTGCATTCTTCCACTGCTCAGTTTCCACAATCTCAGTGAAATTCAACAATTGGAAGTCCTCCTGGTCGACGCGAGGTCTCATAACGATTTCTTTCAATACTTTGGCATCGACAATGGACAAAACTTGATAAATTCGATAGGATTGAGAAGAAATCACTGTGAGAGACTCCACTTTGATCTTTCTGCGGTCCAGAATATTCTTGAGACATTCTGTTAACTCGGAATCATGAATGTCGAAAATTATCCTTTTCATCGTAGTCTTCTGGAATCTCAGCACTAGATACAAGTCACCTACAGCAACTTCAACCGGATTCACATTCATCAGCAGACTTTTACGATTGTTGAACATTCTTGTGCACATATTTTCACGGATGTCATATGTCAACCAAATTGATCCTCGACGCCCGGTGAATTTGAAACGGATAAGGTTCAACTCGGCGGTAATTGTAATTTTAACAAATTTCGAATCAAGAAGCATGGAATAGTTGCCGTCGTCGTCTATGAAGTTACGAAGATCTCGACAGACATGACGGAGGGTTAGGCTGAAAATAGTTAACTAAGACGTTTGGAAACCACAACAAGACAACTCACCACGCTTTGAAATTCAAAAACTTCAGAATCTTCTCCATCACCAGTTCTGGCATGTCGACCAGGGAAGGCGACATTTTTTGAAATGAAGGGAAATTTCTCTCTCGTTTTCATATACTGTGTGGTTGTGCTGGTCTTATCAGAGAGGGTTTGTTTGTTAAAGTAAATATTTATTTTAAGTGCGAGGGAAATGATTTGAAAAGAAAATATTTCATAATAGCAAAAAATGGTTTTAAATGTAGTTTCAGAACGGGTTACTTTTTCTTTCAGCATTGTCGCAACAGTATAGAAATCCGGACCCGGCCTCTTCTGAAGAGCTAGCGATGAAGTGGGGACCATCATGTCGTCGACATGTTACTAAAGATGACTGGTATTTCCGGACTCCAGATGCTGAGAAGATTTTGAGAATAACAAATGATGAACGGTTTCGTGATATTGTTATGAGTACGAGAAAGATGAGAGCTGTAAGCATTCCAAACAACGCGGGAGTTCTGGAATTCTGATTGAAAACCAACATGAAACTTTATGAGCAACAAAGTAGCATTATCAGTTTTTATTCTTCCTCTCAAACTTAACATGAGACGGCTCCATTTCTACAACAATCACATCTTTACTCCCTGGAATCATCAGAACCCATTTATCAGTATACTGACTGGACAGTTGTTCATCAGGTGCTCCAAAACAGCTGGATAAACTAGAAATTCAACTGGAAATGGCGAAAAATGATATATTTTTTGTCAGGTATTGTACATTTTCTATAGAATTTGCAGAATAGAAACGAAATTTTGAAAGAAACAAACTGAAACAGATTGTGAAATAGAAAAATGATACAGCGTCACCACTTTTTTTATCAAAAGAATGTATGTTTGGTTCAAGAATCCCGTCATATTTAAATAGAACAAACCAGAAGGTAACTGTAAGATTTCTTTATGATGACCCACATGAACACACGCTGACGTTGTGAGAAACCCGAACGTCTTTTTAAATTTTCTAGAACAATCCAAGTTATACGATTTTATTAGAACAAACTGATAACATTTAAAAATTTAAGCGGAACAAATTAGCCTTATCGATTATTCTTCTTCCTCTCAAACTTAACATGAGACGGATTCCTTTGCACAAGAATCACATTCTCACTCCCTGGAATCATCAGAATCCATTTTTCAGTATACTGACTGGACAGTTGTTCATCAGGCGGTCCAAAACAACTGGATATCAAGTTTCGATCACAGTACCTCGATAATTGAATTGAGAAAGAAGAGAGGTTAGAAGATGTGATGAACACCTGAAACACGTTTTTCAATATGCCGGACATCTGGACATCCGGACAAACCTGTTTCAATGATATTAACATTTCTTCGGTGACAGTTCCGCAGTAAACTCTCACTTTCTCAAAATGACTGAAGTATTCTACTGGACAACTGATAGAACCCGAAACAAACAGTTCCAGTTCCTTCGCTTTTTTGAATTGTTCCAGCTCACAAATTCGATTCATGTTCGTTGATGTCATCGCAGTTCTACGAATACTTATTTTGATTGTTTCCAGGTAGTTTGGGTCGAGAATTTGTAGAAAATCGGCAATCATTGACTTCTCATCGGTGTATAAGTAAGCACTTCGAACTTTCAGTAACCAATTTCCTGATTTTAATTTTCTCAACAGGTCTAAAGCATATTTTACATATAAGTCACTAAGGTGACAGAGAGTAAATTGTTGAACTATTGATTTTTGTGAGCTCATTGTGATTGCAAAGTCGCGACAGAAGCAGTCTCCGAAATCGGCGTTCAGTAGACGCTCAGAATTCTTTCCATTTGGTTTTATCAGCGACACATAGCAATTCAATCCATGTTTTCTATAGCGTATCGTAATTTCCTTTCCCTCATCATCTGATTCGTTGAGAGTCAAATCTAGAGAATAAGAATTGGGCGTAATAGAAATATTAGTGAATTGGTAGTCTGGTTTGACGTTTTCAATAAAGTTCCGGAGATTACGGCACACTTTTCGGAGTGTTTGTCTGGAAATGAATTCTAATCGGTGGGTAAACTGAATCGGAATGTTCAACTTACATAGACTGATAGTCACACTTCTTGGCAATTTCTTTTAGTGCAACATCTGGCATTTGCAGTAAGGACGGTTCCGAGGCCATTATGGAAATGAAAATGAAAAAATCACCGGAGAAAGGTAGAAATTGAGAGTGGTAGGAGACCGTCATTTTTCTTATCAAAAAATGTTTCGGGCGGGGACGTAAACATATTAAACTACTCCGGAACTGGCACAAACTGGAACGGTCACAAAACACACTTGACAAAAAATACTTCAAATATGTAACTCGAATCAGGTTTATTCAGTCAAACACTTTTAAAATCCACTTCAACCTTCTTAAAATGTCTAAAATTATCCATATCCACTCCAGTATCCACATGAAATGACCGTATCTTCAATTCCTCTGCTTTCTTCCATTGATCCAATGTTACCAGCTCATCAATTTCCAATTTTGTCGACCTCCGCAACGCTTCGATTATAACGATTGTCTCGAGAGCTTCTGAATCCAAATAAGGCAGAATTGATATAAGATTCTCTTGATTGAACACTTCCAACCGGACTCGGCGGGTCTTCAGCGGGGGTCTAGCTACCAGACGGAATTTCTCCAGGAATTCAGCAGAAAACTCTTCCATCTCTTCGTCCCCTGAGAATTTCAGATTCAAGTTATCCAACACTTCTTTTTGATCCGCAAACTTCCAAAAATCCTCACAAAAAGCCGTCACAAAATCCACTTTTTCCATCCATTTCCGCTCGGGACCAAACCATAGATTGACAGTCTTTATACATCCGTTCTGGAATCTTCTATACTCAATGATAGGTTTTGACGTGTGGCAATAAGATATGATGTCATGGGTGACCACGATCAGAATGGAGTTGTCAGGAGGAGAAGGCAATGGATCGAGAGTGGGATCTCTGGAATTGGAGCATACAGGGATACTGTAGAATGTTAACTTACCTCTCAAAAACATGAAAAGTTAGGAAATTGAATGCAGGCCATAGTCTATCCAACAAACTTATAACTAGATATTTCAGCATGACTCTGAAAACTCAGAAGGTGGGTCGAAGTGACTACAATAAATATTTCACCATCCTTTTTCCATTATAAGGGGAGTCATTCAACACTATTTCACAACTTTTATACTGTCTTGTTTTGTTGGTCTTATCAGTGAGAGGGCTGTTTGTTAAAGTAAATATTTATTTCAAGTGCAATAAAACTCAATATACATACGTGACCGAGTTATCGGACGTGGCCTATGTCATTGGAAAGCTGAGAAAACGTTGATTCCAAATGTATATTCAGTTTTTGCCCTCGAGGCCTGATATTCGAGAAAATAAGGTCAAAGCTCGGAAAAACACTAAAAAATTGCCTTTCTGACACGCGAAAAATTGCTTACTAGGGAAGGATCCCGAGTCAAGATGGAGTTACAGCTAGAGATATATATCACTAGAACGGAAATTTTACGCTGATTTCAAATCTGTATTCCAATTTTGCTAAACGATCTTGTGAAAAAAGTTATTCGCGTTTTTGTGGCTTCTCAGTGCAAAAATGGGCATTTTCAGGCCTCTCAAAATTAACGTTTACCTTATTTTTTTCAAATTTTTTTGTATTGTACGTGTATTTCCTGTTATGTAAATTGTATTGTTTGTGTTAGACCTTCTGAAAATTTTCAAAAAAATTTTTTGTGATTGCGTCATTTTTGAAATTTTAAGAAACTGCACAAAAATTTTTCTGAAAATAAATTCTGAAATCAAACTATGCCAAAATCATCTTTTCGTGCGTATTCATACAAAAAACACAAAAAAATAAGAAAAAAATAAAGAAAACGTTAATTTTGAGAGGCCTGAAAATGCCTATTTTTGCACTGAGAAGCCACAAAACCGCGAATGACTTTTTTCACAAGATCGTTTAGCAAAATTGGAATACAGATTTGAAATCAGCGCGTCGCAATTTTTGCGTAGTAATTTATCGAATACCAGGCCTCGAGGGCTAAAAGAATATATTTTTGGAATCAGCGTTTTCTCAGCCTTCCAATAATATAGGCCAAAACTTTACGGTCACCTGGAGGCCTTCCCTAGTAAGAACGGCTTATGGGGCAACTACAGACAGCAGGATATACTTTTAAAATGAAAAATTTCTCTGAAAGTTCAAATTTACAAATTCCAAAACGCTTGCAAACAGATTTAATAACATCTATAAACATTTTAATTGGTATTGCTATCAGTTTGCCCTTCCCTTCTCATCACACCCAATTATTCCACACCCTATTCCATTCTACACTTTCCAATAATATGCTAGTTCTTTTCAAAAAATGTCCCCACCCAATCATCCTCCCTGCATTTCTGGGACTATTATTTGGGCTAGCGATAGATTGTGTCTCCACTTTTCTGCCGGAATGGACTAGCGATGGATTGGGAATAGCGCCGTATGAAGGGGTACGGTTGTTGGACATTTTTGTATTTTTATGAAAAATTTAGATAATTCTGCACATTTTAAGCCTGAATTCAACAAAATCCGACTGAAAATGACAAAGTTAGGGAGTTTCGAAAATTTTCGAAAATTTTCAAAATTCCAAATTATCACTAGAGCTACCGTAACTCAGTCAATATCGCGGTGAGACCCATGAAACATATATTTTTGAAATCAGCAAGTCAAGACGGTCCGAAAAAGTATAATCATGACCATATTCGACACCAACTGAAAAAATAGTCCCAGTACGATGATCCGTTATTCCGCTGATTTTCAGCATACCACAAAAATGGCTGTAACTCTGCGGCGATTTGACGTTTAGGTTTGAAGCATATATTTTTGGAATCAGCGAGTCAAGACAATTAATTTGTAATTAAATAGTTAATTTCAGAACTACCTAACCTCTGAAACATGGGCGTTATGGACATTCATCATGATGGCTTCATCTATAGGCGTTGGTATTCTCCTGTTACTTTTTTCTCTGATATTTATGTAAGTTTTCCATGAAAAAATTGTTAAAATTCCCAAAAAAATCTTTCAGATTCCATCTGGAGCGACGTGGATTCACCTATTTGAATCGGGTATTCTTTATAGTCCTTATGATTTTCACATTTTTCAATGGATTGATTATTCTGGGTGCATTTGTGTTGTTCGATGAGGGTATATGCTGTCATTTGAAGGGTCATGGGAAACTGACGGTGAGATTTGGGGAGTTTCCAGGAATTTAGAAATCTCAGAATTCTGGAATCTAGGAATTCTTTAGCCTAGAAATCCGAAAATCTAAAAATTTTGAAATCTAGGAATTCAGAAATTTAAGAATTCAGAGAATCCAGGAATTCAGGAATCAAGGTTTTCCGAAATCTGGAAATTCAGAAACCTAGTGATTAAAAAAATTGGGAATTCAGGAAATCTAGGTATTCAGAAATCTAGGATTTCAGAGAATCTGGGAATTCAGGAATCTAGGAATTTAAGGAATCAAAGATTTCGGGAATCTAGGAATTAAGGAATCTTTGAATTCAGAAATCTTTGAATTCAGAAATTTTTGAATTCCGAGATCTAGGAATTCAGGAACCTAGGAATTCCGGAGTCTAGGGGTTCATGAATTTAAGAATTCAGGAAATCTAGGAATTCAAAAATCTCGGAATTGAAAAATCTAGGAATTCAGAAATCTAGGAATTCAGGAAATGTAGGAATTATGGAATCTAGGAATTCCGAAAATCTAAGAATTCTGGAACCTAGGAATTGTGCAATGTAGTTATTCATAAATTAAGGAATTCCGGTATCTGGAAATTCTGGAATCTATGAATTCAGGAATCTAGGAATTCAGAAACCTAGAAGTTCGGTGATTCTAGAAGTTCCGTTAGGATTTCCAAAATCTGGGAACGAATGGAATCTCGGAATTCCAAAAATCTAGGAATTCCGATATCTAGGAATTCCAAAAATCTAGAATTTCCGGAATCTACCCCCAACTTGAATTTCAATTTCACTTCATTTTTTCAGTTCGGAATCTCGATATATCTCAACTGGGGTGCTGCTGCCTGCTACCTTCTGTCATCCGTAATTTGGTTTCTTTTTGCCTCGAAATTCTATCATCCCTATCTTCCAAATCATTTTGTAGATAAAAATAATACTTGGATGTGATTGATTTATTGAATGAAAAATAAATAAATGTTTTTGAATCTGCGTCTCTAACTTTTTTTAGCTCCGCCTTTTACGCCCATAATCAAAAAATTGTTATCATTTGTTACCTGTCTGCCATGGCTAAGTGTGTATTGGCCTAAAAATTTTTATCGATTTTTTTAAAGTTGTGAGTTTGAAAATGTCAGGTAATAAGAAAATAAAGTAATTTCAGATGGCTTTTTGTATTTTTTATTGGATTATGTACGTTATCTTGTAAGTCGGTCAATGAGCATTTTGAGGGACGTTAATTAATTAGTTAATTATTTAATTGACATGATGATTTTATACTGTCGAATTCTTTTTTGTTTTAAAAAAGGTATGTAGTTTGTGACCTACAGGTAATTATAGGTAACTAAACAAATATATTTTCAGGTGGATCATCAACTTGCTTTCGAGCATGTGTACTTCGGGACAAGGATGAAAAAAAGAAGATGAGAAGAGGTAGTTTTACTGGAATTTTAAATTTTTGAGATTTTCGGATTCTGGAATTCTAAGATTCTCAGAATTGTAAAATTCTATAGTTCCTAAACTCCTGGAATGCTAGATTCCGAAATTTCTAAATTCCTGAATTCCTAGATTCCTGAATTTCTAGATTCCAAGACTCTTAGAATCCGGAATTCCTAGATTCTTGAATTTCTGGATTTCTGAATTTCTAGATTCTCGAATTCCTAGATTCTCAAACTCCTAGACTTTAGAATTCCAAAAAACGAAACAATTGGAAATAGTTGTCTGTCTGTATAATGATTGAAAAACTGTTTCGACTTTTACTTGCAAACTTTTAGAATCATTAGCTTTTTGATAACAAGTGTACACATTGTTTAAAGTCGCTTATCAATACTAAGCAAATACGTAAATAAAAGTTTAAGACTTATCGTCAGCACACAAAAAAAGTAAGACAGTAGGATCGTCTGTAATTATGGGCTTAAAATTTGAAGTTCTAAAAATTGGGCGTGCAAAGTTTCGAGTATTTCAGATTAGGAATGCAAAACATTGGGGCAAAAAACTGGGACATTTCGGTACCAAAATGTCCCAGGTACGTAAACAAGGATCTGCAACAGGAGCGGCACGTGGAAGAAATTCTGCTGCTTAAATTCTCAGCCTTTTGTTATTTTTGCATTATTACTCAAACAATTCAATAAATAAATTACTGTAATAAAAAATGACTGGATTGTCCCGTTCATTCGGGGATTGTCCTGGAACCAATTTATTTATATAAAACTTTCTCAATCAATAATTACAACATCATTCGAAACTTCTGATCTCTCAACAAACTTAAATTCAAAAAACACGGAATCCATTGTTATCTGAAGCACCTTTTCCAGATTTTTCTCTGTTTTGAAGTACCATTTTTTGGGTAAAGTGTCTATGTCCTCAGTGGAAGGTCCGAAAACTCCTGTGAATAAATTCCTGCGAATGAACCCGACACTGCCAAGGGTGAAGTGTTTTCTGTAGTCGGTGGATTGGAGGAAGAGCTGGAAAAAGGGAAAATCTTATTATACTTATTTAAACCGTCTTGACTTCCTGATTCTAAAAATGCGCGTTTCATAGCTATACGTCAAAATTCCGCAGAGTTACGACTATTTTTGTGGCATACTGAAAATCAGCGGAATAACGGAGCATCGTACTAGTACTACTTTTTCAGTTGGTGTAGAATATGGTCATGATTATACTCATTCGAACCGTCTTGACTTGCTGAATTCAAAAATATAAATTTCATGGGTCTCGACGCGATATTGACTAAGATACGGTAGCATTAGGGAAAATTTGGAAATTCGAAAATTTTCGAAATTCCCTAACTCTATCATTTTTTGACAGATTCTGCTGATTTTAGGCTCAAAATGTGCAGAATCATTTGAATTTTCCATAAAAAAAAGTAGCAAGTTAGGTCGCAACATGAAACCGGGATATCGGAGCATCGTACTGGGATATCACATATTTTCTCAAATTAAGTGGAATATGGTCATGATTATACTCATTCGACGCGTCTTGACTTGCTGATTTCAAAAATATAAGTTTCATGGGTCTCAACGCGATATTGACTGAGTTACGGTAGCAATAGTGAAAATTTGGATTTTCGAAAATTTTCGAAAATCCCTAACTTCGTCAGTTTCGGACGGATTTTGATGGTTTTTGGCTCAAAATGTGTGGAATTTAGTGAACTTTTAAAATTTAAAAAAATAAAAACCAACCTCCTTACACGCCTTCACATTCTCCACTTCCAATGTCTCATATTGAATGTTCGCTACCAAAAAATGTCTGAAATTCTCAATAGGCACCGTCGGTTTTAGCACCGCCTTCAGCATTCCCAAATTTCTCGCCACTTTCCATTGCTCCATATCTTCCAACTTCGAAATATCCTTTGGCATATTGTACCATCCATGAAGAACAATTTCCAGGGATTCCAAATGTTTCGGGTAAATATACGGTAGAAGTTGAAGGGATTGGCTTTTAGTGGACACCGATATTTTCACAGATTTAGTTGGGATTGGACTTCTGGTTCTAGTTTTCAGAAATTCCTCGAATTTGGTTATATAAAAAGGTCCATCGGTATAGGAGAAGTGGAACGAGACTTGATTGAAAAATTTGGGATGAAGGTTGTCCAAAAGGAGTCCAAAATCTCCAAAAAATACGTCTTGACCTTCCAAAATCTTCTTCCGCTGCCCGTCACTTCTTATCCAATAAACTTCATTCTCAACATATCTCAAATAGATTCTGGATCCTGCTGGATACATTTCCAGGTGGTCTCCGTTTATCAAGTCCACTGCAATACCTCCGCGTTCTACAGTGATTTTCATGGATTCCGGGTAGACGTCTGGTTTTTTGTCGTCGATGAAGTTGCGGAGGTCCCGGCAAGTTTTTCGGAAGATTTGGCTGAAAAAAACCGGATAAAACGGGATGAATTTCAGGAGCCAACAATCAAAAACTTCCCTGACCTCGGACGTTTTGAAACCAAAATTCTCAAAAACGCGGACGTATTGAAACCGATTTCCCAAAAAAGCTGACACTTTTAAACCATTTTTTACTAAAAAAGACGTTTCGCGACCAAAAACTTTGATAGCGGACGTTTCGGAACCGATTTCATCGAGAATTAACTTTTTTTCTTAAAAAAAAGACGTTCCGCAACAAAAATCTTGATAGCGGACGTTACGAAACTTATTTTTACAATACGAGACGTTTCAGAACAGGTATTTTCACAAAAAGGGCGTTTCACAACCGAGTGTATCAAAACCGGACATTTTGAAACCGTTTTTCGGACATTTTCAAAAAAAAAGACGTTTCGTAACCGTTTTCTTCAAAACTAGACATTTCAGAACCGATTTTATTTACATGGAAAAAAGACGACAAAAACTACAAAAAAACGGGAAATTTTTGAGAAAAATGGGAATTTCGAGATGGAAAAAAGGATTCCAGCTTTAAAAATCTGATTTTTGAGCTGAAAATCGAGTTTTCATGGTGAACATGTCAATTTTTGTCTGAAATTGTTAATTTTCAGCTTGAAATCGGCGAGATTTTTTGAAAAGTGTCCTGTTTCAGAACGTCCCGAATAAAAACTCAAAAAATTGAATAAAATTTAACTTACATCGTCGGAAAATCACAATAATTCGTTATCATCTTCATTGGCAAATCCGGAATTTCCAGCAGGGAAATCGGCATTTTTCAGATTAAAAAAAATGAAAATGGCGGGAATGAATCGACAACAAGAATAAACGGGCGGTCATCAGGTTTCGTAAACCGCACCGTCTATTTCTCTGCGTCTCCACAGAGTGTTCCATCTCTCGGCGATTCTCGTCTGAGAGACGCAGAGAAAAAACAAGATTCTTTTACACAGTTTAACAACTTTATTCACTACCTAGTTGTCACAAAAAATTTCAGATCTTCCACCTGAAAACATTGAATCATGATGATTTATATAATTTTCAAACATTTTTTTTCAACTTACATGCCGTAACCACACTTTTCGTATAACCGGATCAAATAGTAAACCGGAAAGTGGATCAACAATAAGAGCGATTGACCTGAAATTCAAAAAAAAAATATCATTGGCAGTCTTCCCGGATTACTCTAGGATCTGATTACAGTAACCCAGAACCCCGAGATCTGAGAACTTTGATTCAGTTACAGTATCCGACATCACTTACCATAAAATAATCTGAAAGGAATTCATGATAGTTGGGAATACCAAATGATCCGCCCGATAGAAGTTTGTGCACGTTCCAAGGAGACCACCTGGGATTTTTTAAAGACGTTTCAAAACTAAGACAGTTTCAAAACGTCCCTACCTTTCTCTATCTCAACCATATAAAATCCGGGTACAGCTTCCGATAGGCTTATCAATGTAAACGTGAAGAGTGTCCATGCAAGACGCGTTCGGGCGGACGTGAGTGCAGAAGAGGAATTTTCAAGACTTACATCCTCCATCCTATTTTTATAACAATATAATGCAGCCAGGACGAATGACAGAACAAGAATTGGGATCAGGAATAGAATTGAGATTATTGCAACTGTAATTAGTTAATTATCTAGTTAAAACAATTATCAATTACACAAAATAAAATTCAAATTCGGTAGACAATGCTGTAAATCACACTTGAACGGTCCCATGGCTAGCACTGATGTTTGGAATAGTGCAGTGGTGGCCGATATCAAAATCGACCCGATAATATTTCCAGTTGCAAAAAAGTAAACCGTACGGACAGATATTCTATGACTATATAATATAGGGCGGGCAGTGGCAAGGTAGAGGAGGATTGCAGATCCGACGTAGGATCCTAAAATGGATTTTTTCTTATTTTTTAAAGATAAGTCCTTACCAAGCAACGTACAAAATCCCAGATCATCTATCATGAAAAAAATGAATAAAAATGTAAAATTATTTGAAATATATGGTATACATTTTATGATTAATTCCGAGGAAGCTGCTGCGAGGGAAGACACGCCTCTACTAAGAATGAACACGTATTGTTTGCGGGTTCTAGAAAACTTGAAAATGGAAAAAAGTGCGCTCTACTGATAACCTACACATCACTCATTTTCAAATATTCCTGTATCAGAATTCCCAAAAAATAAATATTTAAAATTAATGAGATTGAGAGTAAAATCACTGGAATAAGTTCGTTAAGCCAGAAATTTAATTGCTGCATTTTGTCCACGTACTGAAATAAGATTATTGATTGAAACCAATTAAAGATAATTACCCGGATAAGAAAACATTGCTCCGTTGTATTTGTGCAGTTTACTAGATACTTCTCGTAGATAGAGTGGTGTGAACAGTTTTGGAAAATGTTAGACATGATGTGTACCTGACACGTTTTTTTCTTATCAGGGCAGTTTTCTTATCAGGATAGGGATTATGAACGGAGACTTTAAAGTCATTCCGGAAAGTGGGTGGAAGGCCACCTAGGCAAACCAAAAAAGTCATTCACAGGTCTGACTGGAAGCCAAAATGAACTTAATTGCCAGAATCCCGAACAATCTTTTTGATAATTATGGGCTTTTTGAGAAAATGTGAAGTCAGGGACACAATTAAGCATTAAGATTGGATTTTCCATAATATTTGCAACATTTTGAACCATTTTTTTGTTGAAAATGAAAAAGTTGAATTTCAGCCACCCGGGGGTCTAAAAAAATGGACCGATTCTCAAAGTTGGCTGAATACAGTCAATATGGGGCTCGAAATTTTAGAAATTTATTGGAGATCACGAATATCATATTTATTTTTGATGTGAGTGTTTCAGATTTCAGATTTGACCTTATTTGAAAAAAAATTTTAAACTTTTTTTTTGAAATTCAGGTCTGCAACGTCCTTCTTGCGTTGTACCACACTTTTCATTATCTCCGTTATCCATCTCCTGTACCCCACACTCCAAAGTTCAAAAAATCATCCAAAATCACGTTTTTTAAGACACAAACCACAATAAATGTTGTTTATGCTACCACAACTCGTACATATAATTTGTTAAATGTTACCGAAAATGTTTTCAAAAAAGTTTTTAAAACCAATTTTACTTTCTTTATAATTATGGGGTTACAACTTCAACAACCACACGCCTACTCAAGATTTTTGGTTTTCGAGAGAAATTTTCGAAATGTGTAAACATTATATCTATAATTTGCGGTGTATACACCCTCCCACTCAAAACAAAATTTTTTCAGAAATTTGTTTTCAGAATTTCGAAATTTGTGATACACAGATGGTTGAGTCTATTTAATACTGAAGTCTCTATTATGCCATCTTTATTATCTCTCCAATTAAAAAACCAATCACATTTCCCGTCACATTGTTCTTATCTGTACCTTTCATCAAAAACTTCTGTGTCGTTTTCTTCTTAATTGGTTTTTTTTCTTTTTTTTCTAATTGTTACACAAAATTGATGAAAAGAAGGAGAGAGACACACATTTTTTGGCGAATAGAAGATAGGTGACTTTGGGTATTGATTTACGTTGAAATTGCTTTGTTAATTAAGGTAATTAGACTGATTAGCCGCCTTTTTCTGTCATACATTTTTCTATGAACCAAAAAATTCACTTCTCCCTTAATCCCGAAAATTTCAAAATTTCGATTTTTGAATTTCCAGATTTCCGGATTTCTGAATTTTCGAATTTTCGAATTTTCAAATTTCCCAATTTCCTAGTCTTAAAGCTTCCCATTTCTTGGACTTCAAACTGACAGAAACGCGCTCAGACACTTATCCGGGTTTCAGTGGAAAGTGAGCAACTTTGAGCACATGTAGCTATTTCCCGAACTGTAAAAATGTTAAACTTTTGTTTTGCCTTATAGATAAAATCTAGAGCTTCATTTTTGTAGTTGACAACTTTTTGGTACTGACGGCGCCAAGAGAGTTATAGCCTCTCCAAAAACAGTTCTCGAAAAAATTGCTGATTTTTTTTTTACTTTACTAACTCTCATAATTTCAGTTTAATTTTTTAAATGTATCATTTTCAAGATAAGTGTCTCAATGCGCTTCAAACGATTATACATGTGGAGACGCTGAGAAACCAGACGCTCTAGCTTCTCTGCGTCTCGCTCCCTCTCACTCTCTCTCTCCTCCCGCCTATCTTCACAAGCGTATATTTCAAATGTGTGCAGAGCTATCAAACAGTTGTCAACTACAAAAATGTAGCCCTTGACGTGTACTATATACTTTATAAAATTTGGGGCCATGGGGTAAAAACTGGCAGTGAGGCACAGTGTAGAAGTTTGTCAATTTTCTGAACCGAAAAAAATCATACCCGTTCTGAGGCCGTCTCAGAAATCACAGTCCCAAAATTTTTTTCTAACCGTCCCTCTTTTTTTTTGATAATAACCCCTCCACCTTCATTTGACCTTTTCCCCCTTTTCAATTCATATTATACCTCCCCCCCTTCTAGCCACTCTGCGTCTCTCCTCTCCCCACACTCTCTCTCTCTCCCCACCGATTCTTTGCGAAGCGACGAAGAGGAGACGACAGCGACACTCTTTGCTTCGCTTCGCAATCATTTCCCCTTTTTTCAAAATGTCTGTGTCTCCTCGTTTCCCGTGCTCTCTCTCCCTGCGGCGGCGGAGTGTCCAGTGGAGCACGCTTGCATTGTTGTTGTCGATTTACGAGGCGAATAAATTATTTTTAGGATTTGCGGCGTTTAAATTGATATTTTTCGAAGATTTTTCGCGGTTTTTGTGTCGAAAATTTTCTTTTTTTCAATTTTCCATTTTTTCAGAATGCCGGAGAACCCGCTCGCGTGCAAACACTCGTGCCGTATCATGATTCTGTGCGAGTACAAAACTGGCAAGACCGCCAAACAGACTCACCAGACGATCAACGAGTGTCTCCAGGCGGCGAAGGCAAATATGCTCGGCGAGCAGGAGGACGTCGTCTTGTCGTTGGCCACCGTCCAGTTCTGGTTCAATCGCTTCATGACGGGAGACACCAGTTTGGCTGATTAGGGTGTTTTGGTGAGTTTTTTTTAGAGAGTTTTATGGAAAACATGGCTCCGAGAGCTGTGGAGAAGGTCTGAGACACGTTTAGCAGTTAGAAAACGCGATTTTTAAGGATCTAAGCTTTAAAAAATGCCAAAAAATGACCTTAAATGCCGAATTTTACAACATTTAGCCGTCATACGCTCTAAAGTGGCTAATTACAAGTAAAAACCTGCAATTTGAAAGCGTAGCAGCTATTGACAGCTAAAAATCACATTTTTTGAAGTACTTGACACAAAAATTGGTCTGAAATACCACAGTTAAGCCACTGACACCCTTTGTTTCCAATTTTTGGGCATTGCAACGTAGAAATTGTAAATTTAGGACATTTTTCAAGATCAAAAATAGTCAAAAATGATTTGAAAAAGGATTTCAAGCCCATCACCAAAGCTCTGAGAAATCTGGAAGTCTGTGACATAGTCTGACACCTGTAAATCGCTATTTTTATCGAAAATTTGAAGTTTTTAGCTCAAAAAACCAATTGAAACGTCAATTATTTGTCAAAAACACACAAATTTGGAAAAATTAGGCTACCGACTCCTCAAAGAGCATCCTAAGCTAAAAATTGTGATTTTAGTAGGTTTTTGACCCTTTCAAAGCTCGAAAATTGAACAAATTTAAGATTGTAAGCCATCAAAGAGGTTCTAAGGGAGCTGAAAGCTTATGACATGGTCTTTGACTTGTTTAGCAACTGAAAATCAATATTTTCATAGTTTTTGACCATGCAAAACGCCAAAAACCAGTTAGAAATACGGTACAAAAGCAAAGTACCAAAATCCGGTGAACCAGAAGCTAAAAACTTCAAAATGTTATAATTTCTACTCAAAAAACCGGTGACTGGTCAAAAATTCCGAAATTCAGAAATTTAAGACTACCAACCAGCCCGATAAGTGGTGGGCCCTTGGAAAATTCAAAAAATAGACAAAGTTTAAGATTCTAGGTCATCATTGGGACTTCTAGGCCCCCGGGAGGTCCTACAATGCGCCTAGGACGTTTAGAAACTACCCCGTTTTAAAACTGTAGGAGTTTTGAAGTCAGTGGAGTTGTTAGATCCTCATTGACCCGTTTCACAAGTGAAAAGTTGATACTTTTATAGTTTTGGGTTCAAAAAACCACGTAGAACGCCAAAAATTGGTTAGAAATGCGGTATTTTAGCCATCGACACCTCAAAAAAGTGACAAATTCTAGGTTGAGCTCAAAAAACTCTTGAAAATGGAAAAAATAGACAAAATTTGAGATTCTAGGCCATCATTGGGACTTCTAGGCCCCCGGCAGGACCCACAATGCGTCTAGGACGTTCAAAAACTACCCCGTTTTAAAACTGTAGGGGCGCTGGCATCAATAGGTTGGTAGTGAAGTTGTTAGCCCCACTTTGACTGGTGTAACAACTGAAAGTCGGTATTTTCATTGTTTTGAGCTCAAAAACTCGTGTAAAAAGCCAAAAAATTGGTCAGAAATACGATATTTCAGCTATGGACACCTCAAAAAAGTTACAAATTCTAGGTTGAGCTCAACAGACCTTTGAAAATTTGAAAAATAGACAAAATTAGAGGTTCTAGTCACTTGCAGGTCTTACAATGCGCCTAAGACGTTTAATAACTACACCGTTTTAAAACCGTCTCTTATTTTCCAGACACCTCCTCCCACTTCGCTTCCGATGATCTTCAGAATCGCAATGCCAACCCGAAAATTCCAAAAATTCCCACACCTTTCCCCGTCTCAATTTCCCCGTAAATTCCATTTTTTGAAACGTTGCCAAATTTGTCTTTTTATTCGATCAATAAAGTATATATTTGGAATTTCTCTCTATTAATTGTGCTCTAATTGCCGGTAATTACACCTGTCTATCTTTTATTGTGCATTTTTAGGGATTCATTTCCTATTTTTTTGAATTTAGCGTTCAGATGTCCGGCCCCACCAACGACCAAAAACCAAAAAAGCCATACATCCCGATTCCGGGATTCCCGGGCATGCGAGAAGAGAATCTTCTGGAAAAAGCGGCGAAAAGCTTCTCGATTCGATTCACTATTCTGTCCGACTTCAAAGAGGGTCTCACCGCGAAGCAGACTGTCGCCAAGATCAATAAGAATCTGGAGGATATTCATGAGAAGTTTGGCGGACCGGGAGCTGCGCCGACGATCGACTTGCATCTGGTCCAATATTGGTTCAAACGATTTCTCACCGGAGATTACAGCTTGACAGACGTTGCTCAGCCTTGAGGTGAGGGACAGTTTGAACCTATACCGTTTGGCAACTGAGACGGTTTGTAACTAGCACAAAGCCGACCTTTATTTGAAGAATAGATAGTCTAGAAGTGTCTGCGATGGCCTAGAAATTCAATTTGCCTTTTTTTGAAATACTTTGCTTTGATGACGGAAATATTGTATTTCTAACCAATTTTTGGCTTCTATGAAGGTCTAGAACCTCGAATTTTGTCTATTTTTCGCATTTTTTAGAGTTTCTTGAGCTGAACTCAAACACTACCAGAATTTGTCAATTTTTTGCGATGTCGATGGCTGAAATACCGTATTTCTAACTTATTTTTGGCGTTTTTTATGGTTTCTTGAACTCAAAACTATAAAAATCTCGATTTTTAGCTTTTAAACGGGTCAAAAAAGATCTAACAACTTCACTACCAACCTCCTGACTCCAGGATCCGTACAGTTTCAGAACGGGGTAGTTTCTAAACGACTTGGGCGCACTGTAGGACCTGCCGGTGGCCTAGAACCCTCTGATATGACCTAGAACCCAAAAATTTTGTCTATTTTCTGAATTTTCCAGGAGCCGACGCTTATCGGACCGGTTAATATCCTCAAATTTCTGAATTTTGGGATTCCGAACCACTTTTTTGACCATCGATGGTTTTTTTTTGCGATAAAATGCAGGTTTTTGCCCATAATTAGCCACTTCGAAGCGTTTGATGGCTGTTTTCTGTAAAATTTAGCATTTCTGGTGAATCTGTAAAACTTAGCGCGGGTTTTTGGACTCACGGTCCTTATTTTGTTAGTTTTTTAGCTTAGAAGTGAAAAAATCAGATTTTCTGATTGTTAAACTGGTCTCAACCCCATTTTTCCTCATAAAACTCCCCAAACCCTATCCACACGGACATCCCGACACCCGAACACACAGACAACCCTCCAATATTCTATTTTTCAGCCAAATCATCAACACTTCTACTCAATCGCCTTGTGCCAACCATTCAACGCCCCCGTGTATTTGACATCATGTTTATAATTTTCCCCCGCGCCGCCCCTACTTTTTTTCACTTATTCGAATAAACATATGTAAAATAATTAATTCTTGTTGTCTTTATATCTTTATATGGTCACTACTTCCTGTACTGAAACTTTCAGATCTAACAAGGGGACCTGAAGAGTTCAAAAGTTTGGAATCGTTCCAAATTGCTACCAGGTATTAAGGAAAGCTTGGCCGCTGAGAAAAAAGGTCGCAAAGTGTCTGGATTAGCACTGTAAAAGCCCGAGAATGGCTTTCAAATACGTTACCTTTATGACCGTTTTTCTCAGCAGCAAGTGACGATACAAAAATTTGGAATATACCTATTCAAGCTGTCCTCAATACCTGGTAGCAATTTGGAATGATTCCAAACTAGCGATCCCTTGAGGTCGCAAGTTCCCTTGTAAAACAATTTCAAGAAATGTTTTTTTTTCTTTTTCAGAAGAGGTTCATAATGTCCACAGACCCGCCACCAAAATTCGTCGAAGGCATCCTCCTGGAGGAATACAAGAAAGGGCTGACCGCCCGACAAGCCTGCGAAAAAATAAATCGATTTTTTGTCGAGACTAATAAAAATACGGAGCCGGTGAAGCTGGAGTTCGTGCAGCATTGGTTTAAGAAGTTCCTGACGGGGAATGAGAGTTTGGAGGATGATTAGAGCGAAGAGGAGGTGAGCGTACTGTAACTGAGGAATGACTAATGTAGCCGTTTTAGGAGTACTGTAGCAAAACTGTGTCTACTGTATTATGATGAAACCGAATTATTTTCAGAGATCCAATTGCGTTTCTACATTCCCCGGATCAACGAGTCTTCAATTTATGTATTGTGTTATGAATATCTGTGATTTTATATCTTTTTTGTTTTGTTAATTGTTTAATTATTCACCAATGAAACCAATTATGAGATCACAGCGCTACCAACTCAAAAATTGCCAAAAAAAAGAAATTCAGAGATTTTTTGTCATTAATTCTTCAAAAAAATGGTCCCATTACTTTCGACCATCCCCATCTTCCTCCAACTCCTCGGATAGAAATCGTCCTCGATCATTTGGTACTTCACGCTATCCTCCACGTCTCTAATATCACGGTAGTACACATTTTCCTGATTTTTTGAAAGATAGCCTATCCACCAGCCGAATGTTGAACTTGGTGCTGGAATTTTTAATTGCAGATTTTGAGACATATCTTAATTACCTGTAATTAATACGGTGTCACAATAGACTTGAGAGAAATGAAGGTCTTTGAATGGTTGGTCTTGTGGTGTTGGCATTATTCGCATCTCGTTTCGGTACACGGATTGGGTCACAATTTCCTTGCGAACCCATTTTTGGTCATCGCTGAAGATGAAGATTGGTCCGGGGTCTGGAAAAGTTGAGAATTGAGAAAAAACGTGTATGGCCTAGGATCTGTCAATTCGGCCATCACACTGACCAACCTATTACAGTGACAAACTACACTTACACTGACCAAATTACATTCAAAAACACAAGTTTCCGAAAAACGCGTCAAAGGTGCCCCAGTTTTTTCCTTTTTCTATTCTACACCTATCTGGCGTACCTTTGACGCAATTTTTCTAACATCGGCAATTGCGCTCTATTGCTCTATCTCACGGTCACCTTCCGGGAATGGAAAAATCTGGCGCACCTTCGCCGCGTTTTAGAACAATTGGATTTCTAGTGAATGTTGCCGGTTTTTTTTTCAATTTTTAGTGATCAGAAACGCGTCAAAGGCGCGCCAGACAGTATATTTTCTCTAAAAACTCACTCAATCTATACAAATAATCAATCGCATTCCTTGTGAACTCTCTTTCCGTCCCTGCATGCTGTCCATCCGTCATAAAGTCACCTCGTCTGATATGTACGCAGATTCTTAAAAAAATAATTAATTGTTTTTTAATTAATTTAATTAATTACTCACTTATGCCTTTCCACATCCTCCTGGTTTATCCTATTCCACAAATACTGCTTAACCTCATTATCAGGTGTCAGCCATTCCCGTATCGTGGATTCCATTGAGGAGAAATATTTGTAGCTCTACAAAATTTTTATGATCTACAAGTTTTTTTTCTGTAAAACGTACCTGAAAATAGCGGCCATCGACCACCAGAAATTTCGATTGCTCACAGGATAAAATTGGATGAATATTGTACTCACAACAGGACGGTGGGTTGATAAATCGCATCGTTTTGGAGGGCTGGAATTGAAAAAAAAAGTTAAATTTTTCATTTAGTTATAAAATTTACCTCAATATCCATGGTAACCACCTGCTCCGCAATCTTTGGTATCTTCTTATGCACCGTTTTAAGTCGAAAATTTAAAAACCAGTCCTTTTTATTAAATATCGCTGTTCGATTCAGTTTTTGTGCCATGCCGAGTAGCGAGAATATCTCGAATAGTTGATTTCCTGAAAACACGCTTTTGCCATTTCGAATTTCTTCGCTGAACCCTGTTTTGGATCATTTAGATCAGATTTTTCAGATAAAAATTGATCTCACACGATTTAATAGCAGGGCGCGAATCCAGTCGAAGAGATCGAAATTTTGAAAGTGGAAAAAGCGAAGCGATCTTTTCTAGAGATAAAAATCGTTGGTTGTGTGTGCTACTTCGTTTGGCAAGTCAGAAGGATCCGTGGTATTGTACCAACTTTTGACAATTTTTATACCGTTTTCACTTAAAAATGTCCAAGAGGGTGTCATGGTGATACTGATTGTCTCACAAAGTGAATTATGTATAGACCATATATTTCAGTAGTGTTGATCTTACGTTTACTACATTTTTGTAGTTTTTGATATACTTGACAACCGGGAAATGAGTTTTATGAGCAGAAAAATATACGAGACTGTAGATCTTGGCAAGATGAGCTACTACGGGCCGCGAAATAATGTCAAAGAAATTTGGTCACACTTGCCAACCGGGTTGACGGTTTTTAAAAAATATATTTTTTGGTAATTTTGTTACAAAAAACGTACAGTGACAAAAAAACTCACAAATTTCAAAAAAAAATTTCAAAATTAAGTTATCAGCTTTTCTGCCTGTTTGTATGTTTTTATCTGCTTGTCCTAATGTACCAAAAATGGTAAAATGGGAAAAGTACACTTACAGCGACAAAAGAACTTACAGTGACAAAACGGTACAGTGACAAAAAAGGTACAATGAAATAAAACATACAATGACAAAAAACTTACAGTGACAAAATACTTACAGTGACAAAAAAGTTACAGTGACAAAAAAGGTACAGTGACAAAAAATCAAATCGTCCTTTATGACAATTTTGAGCTGTCATGACCATAACTCTCTAGTGAGTGTCCGTACAAAAAAGTTGTCAACTACAAAAATGAAGGTCTACCTTTGATCGGTATGGTTTATACATAATTTGCTTTGTGGGACAATCAGTGATATTGTAAAACCCAACTTTACAAAAAAAAAGTTAAAACTTACCCAATCCACTGCCCGATATTATCGTAAACATTGGAAATAACAAGTACTTCTTCTGACTCCGGGTGTTCTGTAACCCTCAATTTTTCTTTCTCTTATTTCCCCAATTTCTCAGTTACCGTATCACAATGCGTAGTCGTTCTGATATTACTGTAGTTATACGGTAGTATACACCATAACAGGACAGTGATGATGAAAATGGTGATAGCTGGAAGGAAGACATAGGTACATTTTCTAACCGAGACGTTTCGGAACTGAGACGTTTTAAAACTGACCTATAACAAGCTTAAAGACTTTACTCCGTGGTGACCAGAACCAGCGCATTTGGGTTATTCTGGAAAAAAAAGTTTTTTGAAAAAAAAAATCAGAAATATGGGAAAAATCGAAAAACCAAGGGATCTGAAGAACGGGGATTCTTTTCCGCGCAGAAATATAAATAAAAGATTTTTCTATTTAGATTGATCTTGTGGACTCATTAAACCCGGTTTTCTTAAAAATCTTGATCTCGTTATAACGTACGGGAGGAGGGTTCAGACTCAATTCAATAATTTTCAAAAAGAGAGAATCGAGTTTTTTGAAGGGAAAATGAGATAGTGTAGCAGGATAAGGATAGTGTGGGCAGAAAAAGAACTGGAACTGAAAAGTAGGATACCGTAACCAGAAGTACTGTAGCGGTACTGTAGCCAGGTCGGATACTGTAGCCGTCTATGGAGTACTGTAGCAACTTTGTGCGTCTACTGTCTACTTGTGTCTTTAATTCATGTATTGTGTTATGAATATCTGTGACTTTATATATTTTTTATTTTCTTAATTATTTAATTACTCACCAATAAAACAAATTATGAGATCACAACGCTAACAACTCAAATTTAACAAAAAATATATAAAATTTCAGTGAATTTTAGCATTTTTTCTTCAATTCTTCAAAAAAATGGTCCCATTACTTTCGACCATCCCCATCTTCCTCCAACTCCTCGGATAGAAATCGTCCTCGATCATTTGGTACTTCACACTATCCTCCACATCTCTAATATCACGGTAGTACACATTTTCCTGATTTTTTGAAAGATAGCCTATCCACCAGCCGAATGTTGAACTTGGTGCTGGAATTTTTAATTGCAGATTTTGAGACATCTCTTAATTACCTGTAATTAATACGGTGTCACAATAGACTTGAGAGAAATGAAGGTCTTTGAATGGTTGGTCTTGTGGTGTTGGCATTATTCGCATCTCGTTTCGGTACACGGATTGGGTCACGATTTCCTTGCGAACCCATTTTTGTTCATCGCTGAAGATGAAGATTGGTCCGGGGGCTGGAAAAGTTGAGAATTGAGAAAAAACGTGTATGGCCTAGGATCCGTCAATTCGGCCATCACACTGACCAACCGATTACAGTGACAAACTACACTTACACTGACCAAATTACATTCAAAAATACAAGTTTCCGAAAAACGCGTCAAAGGTGCCCCAGTTTTTTCCTTTTTCTATTCTACACCTATCTGGCGTACCTTTGACGCGATTTTTCTAACATCGGCAATTGAGCTTTATTGCTCTATCTCACGGTCACCTTCCGGATTTTTAGTGAAATTTTTTTTTCCTTTTTTTCCAATTTTTAGTGATCAGAAACGCGTCAAAGGCGCGCCTGACAATTTCTTTTCCCCAAAAACTCACTCAATTTATACAAATAATCAATCGCATTCCTTGTGAACTCTCTTTCCGTCCCTGCATGTTGTCCATCCGTCATAAAGTCACCTCGTCTGATATGTACGCAGATTCTTAAAAAAATAATTAATTGTTTTTTAATTAATTTAATTAATTACTCACTTATGCCTTTCCACATCCTCCTGGTTTATCCTATTCCACAAATACTGTTTGACCTCGTTATCAGGTGTCAGCCATTCCCTTATCGTGGATTCCATTGAGGAGAAGTATTTGTAGCTCTACAAAATGTTTATGATCAACAAGATTTTTCTGTGAAACATACCTGAAAATAGCGACCATCAACCACCAGGAATTTCGATTGTTCACAGGATAAAATTGGATGGATATTGTACTCACAGCAGGACGGTGGGTTGATAAATCGCATCGTTTTGGAGGGCTGAATTCAAAAAACAAGCTTAAGAAAGATAATTTTTGCGAAAAAAAAGAACCTCAATATCCATGGTAACCACCTGCTCCGCAATCTTTGGTATCCTCTTCTGCACAGTTTTGAGTCGAAAATTTAAAAACCAGTCTCTCTTATTAAATATCGCTGTTCGATTCAGTTTTTTTGCCATGCCGAGTAGGGAGAATATCTCGAATAGTTGATTTCCTGAAAACACGCTTTTGCCATTTCGAATTTCTTCGCTGAACCCTGTTTTCGATCATTTAGATCAGATTTTTCAGATAAAAATTGATCTCACACGCTTTTAAACGTATAAAAATACAAGCGGGGAGAATCCAGTCTAAGAGATCGAAATTTTGAAAGTGGAAAAAGCGAAGCGATCTTTTCTAGAGATAAAAATCGTTGGGAGTGTGTGCTACTCTGTTTGGCAAGTCAGAAGGGTTCATGGTTCTGTACTATTCCTTTCAGTAGTTTTGTGTATACTTGACATGACAACCGGGGACTGAGTTTTATCAGCTGAAAATATACCAAAATGTAGATCTCGGTGAGATCTATGGCTATGAGCAACAGTCGGTTTTTTTTTTCAATTTTTGGGTTTTTTTTTTGTTTTCTGGCTTAATGTAATTTCCAAAATTAATGTAAGTTGTCAGCGTTTCTGTATGTTTGTATGTTTATCTGCTTGTCCTAATGTACCAAAAAATGGTAAAATGGGCAAACCGCACGACAAAAAACGTACAGTGACAAAAACAACTTACAATGACAAAAAACGGACAGTGACAAAAAAGTTACAATGACAAAAAACTTACAGTGACACAAAACATACAGTGTCAAAAAACTTACAGTGACAAAACATACAGTGACAAAAAACTTACAGTGACAAAAAACTTACACATTTCAAAATTAAGTGGTCAGTTTTTCTGTCTGTTTGAATGTCCATCTGCTTGTCCTAATGTCCCATAATGATAAAATGGGCAAAACGCAGGACATGCAGTGACAAAAACTTACAGTGACAAAAGACTTACAATGACAAAAATGTTACAGTGACAAAAATCTTAAAATGACAAAAAAACATACAGTGACAAAAAAGTTACAGTGACAAAAAAGGTACAGTGACAAAAAATCGAATCGTCCTTTTTGAAATTTTTGAGCTGTCAGGACCATAACTCTCTAGGGAGTGTCCGTACAAAAAACTTGTCAACTACAAAAATGAAGCTTTACTTTTGTTCTGTATGGTTTATACATAATTTGCTTTGTGGGACAATCAGTGATTCCGTAACACCCAACTTCACAAAAATAATTCAAAAAACTCACCCAATCCACTGCCCGATATTATCGTAAACATTGGAAACAACAAGTACTTTTTCTGGCTCCGTGTGTTCTGTAACTTTTCAATTTTTCTCGGATTTTTTCCCCAATTTCTCAGTTACCGTATCACAATGCGTAGTCGTTCTGATATTACTGTAGTTATACGGTAGTATACACCATAACAGGACAGTGATGATGAAAATGGTGATGACTATAACAAGTCTAAAGACTTTACTCCGTGGTGACCAGAACCAGCGCATTGGATTTTTCTGGAAAAAAACGTTTTTAGAAAAATTTTAACGAGATAAATCGGAAAACCAAGGGATCTGAAGAACGGGGATTCTTTTCCGCGCAGAAATATAAATAGAAGATTTTTCTATTTAGATTGATCTTGTGGACTCACTAAACCCGGTTTTCTTAAAAATCTTCTTGATCTCATTAGAACGTACGGGAGGAGGGTTCAGACTCAATTCAATAATTTTCAAAAAGAGAGAATCGAGTTTTTGAAGGGAGATACTGTAGCAAGATAAGGGCAGCGTAGCCAGAAAAAGGTCTGGAACTGAGTAGTAGGATACCGTAACCAGAAGTACTGTAGCGGTACTGTAGCAAGATAAGATTACTGTAACCGTCTATGGAGTACTGTAGCAACTTTATTGGTCTACTGTCTACTCGTGTCTTTAATTCATGTATCGTGTTATAAATTTCTGTGATTTTATACTTTTTTTTTTGTTAATTATTTAATTATTTAATTATTTACCAATACAACAAAGTATGAGATCACAAGGCTAACAACTCGAAAATAACAAAAAATATAAAAAAATTCAGAGAATTTTAACATTTTTTCAATTAATTCTTCAAAAAAATGGTCCCATTACTCTCGACCATCCCCATCTTCCTCCAACTCCTCGGATAGAAATCGTCATCGATCATTTGGTACTTCACGCTATCCTCCACGTCTCTTATATCACGGTAGTAGACATTTTTCTGATTTTTCGAAAGATACCCTATCCACCAGCCGAATGTTGAACTTGGTGCTGAAAATTTCAGAATTTATAAAATAATTTTTTCGGTTTTCAAAAATTTCCTGTAATTAGCATGGAATTAACACGGAATTTTCGGATTATATGAAAAAATATCTTTATTCACAGTTAATGATCAAAAAAAGCGTATTTCCAAAAACGCGCCGAAGGTGCGCCAGCTTTGATCGAAATTTTCGGATCCTCGATAAGAAAAGTGTTTGACAATTTCCATGAACGTTTTATATATTCTCAAACAAAAAATACAATTTTCTCAAAAACGCGCCAAAGGTGCGCCAGACATATTCATTTATACTCAAAATCAACCGGTTTTGCTCAAAAGTTTCAAAATTTTCTTGTTAAAAAAAAACTTTTTTGTGGATTACTTAATTACCTGTAATTAAGACGGTGTCACAATAGACTTGAGAAAAGTGAAGGTCTTTGAATGGTTGGTCTTGTGGTGTCGGCATTATTCGCATCTCGTTTCGGTACACGGATTGGGTCACGATTTCCTTGCGAACCCATTTTTGTTCATCGCTGAAGATGAAGATTGGACCGGGGTCTGGAAGAAAAGTTTTCTGAAATTTCCACTAAGAATGACTATGATATTCAGAATCAGCATGTTTGAAAGTACCTGTTCACTAATTTCTAGAAAAATTCATCTACTGGTTTTCGTGTACTCCTCGTGGACAAATTACAGATAATTTTTTGATAAAGTTGTCCACGAGGAGTACACGAAAACCGCGATTTGCGGTTAAAATCAAAATTGTGTACAAAAAGAAATCGTGGCTTAGGATCCGTCAATTCGGCCATCACACTGACCAACCGATTACAGTGACAAACTACACTTACACTGACCAAATTACATTCAAAAACACAATTTTCCGGAAAAAGCGTCAAAGGTGCCCCAGATTTTCCTTTTTTTTAATTCTAGATTGAGTACTCAATCTGGCGTAACATTGACGCGATTTTCCTAACAAATACTTTTTGGGCAATTGCGGTCTATTGTGCTATCACAAGATCATCGTTGCGGCTTTTTTGAAATATTGGATTTCTAGTGAAAATTGTGCCGGATTTTTTCAATTTTTAGTGATCAGAAACGCGTCAAAGGCGCGCCAGACAGTTTTTTCTCCCAAAAACTCACTCAATTTATACAAAAAATCAATCGCATTCCTTGTGAAATTTCTTTCCGTCCCTGCATGCTGTCCATCCGTCATAAAGTCGCCACGTCTGATGTGCACGCAAATTCTCAAATGACAAAATAATTGATTTTTAATTAATTAATTAATTAATTACTCACTTATGCCTTTTCACATCCTCCTGTCTAATCATACTCCCCAAATACTGTTTGACCTCGTTATCAGGTGTCAGCCATTCCCTTATCGTAGATTCCATTGAGGAGAAGTATTTGTAGCTCTACAAAAAATTTATGATCTACTAGAATTTAAATATTTTCTAACCTGAAAATAGCGACCATGAACCACCAGGAATTGTGATTGTTCACAGGATAAAATTGGCGGGAGACTATACTCACAGCAGGCCGGCGGGTTGATAAATCGCATCGTTTTTGAGGGCTGGAATTAATTTTTTTTAAATTTTTTTAGTTTTCAGAAAAAATTACCTCAATATCCATGGTAACCACCTGCTCCGCAATCTTTGGTATCTTCTTATGCACCGTTTTGAGTCGAAAATTCAAAAACCAGTCCTTTTTATTAAATATCGCTGTTCGATTGAGCTTTTGTGCCATGCCAAGTAGGGAAAATATCTCGAATAGCTGGTTTCCTGGAAAATTTTTATAGTTTTTCTGTTTTGGACCAGGGTTGATCGGAATCCACTCTGACTTTGACAATATTTCGATCTAATTTCCCAGATAAAAATTGATCTAGAAACAAACGTCACCTGCCCCTAATAGCAAACAACATACACGCATATGACCGGCGCGCAATCTGTCTAACAAGAGAAATCTTCGGACGCGCGGCTTCCAGTGATCTATAAATTTGATTATAGGTACTTTTGACTACGGAGAGTCCATTTCTGCAGTCAAAACCTGCTAAATGTCTCTGCGAGCCGAGTTATGAACTCTAAAACTTTAAGCTTTTTCACATGGAATTCCACATCGGCCCCATGTATGTCATCGCGTGGTTTCTTATGTGCTTGTCTGTAGCCGATGTGAAATTCCATGTGAAAATAATTAAAGTTTGAGAGCTCATAACATAACTCGCATTGACATTGAGCAGGTTTTGATTGCAGAAATAGACTCCCCGTAATCGAAAGTATGTACCTGTAATCAAATTTATAAATCATGTGAAAGTCGCGTCTCCACAGAGATCCCGTGAAAGGATACTGATGCATGAAGTGACGAATCGTTGAAAGTGAAGGAAGGAAAGCGACGGAATCTTTCCTAGAGGTAAAAATCGTTTGGAGTGTGTGCTACTTTGTTTGGCAAGTCAGAAGGGTCGGAGGTACTGTACTCACTTTTGACAATTTTTGTACCGTTTTCAGTTAAACATGTCCAAGATGGTGTTACGGTATCACTGATTGTCCCCACTAACCAAATTATATATAACTCATACAGAATAACGGTAGAGCTCATTTTTGTAGTTGACAACTTTTTTGTACGGACACTTCCTAGCCAGTTGCATATCGGCAAATTTTCGAGCAATTTTGTTTTCTGGCATCAATTTTCAAAAGTTACAGTGACAAAAACACGTACAGTGACAAAAAACGTCCAGTGACAAAAAAGTTACACAGACAAAAAATTTACAGTGACAAAAAAGTGACAGTGACAAAAACATACAGTGACAAAAAAATGTGGTCATTTTTCAGACAAGGATATTTCAAAAAATCTTGTTCGGAAAGTTTCATTACAGTGCTCTTAGCGATAATACATAGAGCTACCTACAGTCTCAAATCGTCCTTTATGACAATTTTGAGCTGTCATGACCGTAACTCTCTAGGGAGTGTCCGTACAAAAAAGTTGTCAACTACAAAAATGAAGGTCTACCCTTGTTCTGTATGGTTTATACATAATTCACTTTGTGGGACAATCAGTGATACCGTAATACCCTCTGGTCATTTTCAACTGAAAAAAACCACAGTTGGCAGATGGCCATTACTGTATATACAAAAAATGTAATTTTTATCGTCTTCGTTTTGTATGAAATATTTGAAAGCGGGTTTTTTCGATGTTGGAACATAGAAGTTTCAAAAATTTTTGATCGTCTGACCCGGTTCAACTTCTTAAAAACAAAATATTTTCAGAGTTTTTTCCTACAACATTTCCGGCCGGCCTTGGGCCTCTGTGGATGTTTTGCAAAATTTTATTCCAATTTTATTTGATGACAGGTCTAAATACCTATCATTTAGGTTATTAACCAACGCGATACGATATTTTTTGAAAAAAGTAATTTAATAAAAACCGTCGGCCCCATATCGGCAAAAAAATTCCGTACCTAGTTATGGTCAGAATACGGTAAGCAATCTCTACAATGAAAAAGTTGAAACTCACCCAATCCACTGCCCGATATTATTGTAAACATTGGAAATAACAAGTACTTCTTCTGACTCCGGGTGTTCTGTAACCCTCAATTTTTCTTTGATATTTCCCCTATTTCTCAGTTACCGTATCACAATGCGTCGTCGTTCTGATATTACTGTAGTTATACGGTAGTATACACCATAACACGACAGTGATGATGAGAATGGCGATGGCTGGAATTTTGGGAACTGGGACGTTTTGGAACCGAGCCGTTTCAAAACTAACCTGTAACAAGCACATAGACTTTACTCCGTGGTGACCAGACGCAGAGCATTTGGGTTTTTCTAGAAAAATAAAGTTTTAGAGAAAACTTTTTTCACCGAAAACCAGGAGCACGGGATATTCAAAAAACCAAGGAAACGGAAGAACGGGGATTCTTTTCCGACAGAAATATAAAAAGTAGACAAAATCTATTGGAAATATCTTTCATTTATAATGATTTTATGGACTCATAAGCCTGTTATTCTCTTTTAAAAGTAAAAAACCTAGTTGATTTTACGAATTCATGGAAGAAGGACTTTTTAATTTTTAAAGATTTAAGATTTCTTCATATGTAGGAATTCAAATACCAAACTTCCGATAAAAGCGTTTTTTAAAAGGAAGAAAAGAACAAGGGAGATGCAAATCGGAGTTTTTAAAAAATGGTCGTGGTGGTTTGGTCTTCGTGGTCAATGACCACCAGGAATGAATTTTTTGAAAATCGGAGGAAAATGGCGCAAGTGAGTCAGCGATTGCAGAAGTTGGCATTGGAGATGAAGTGGAAATTGGAACTGATGATGACGAAGGTGATAAAGTCTAGATAGTGCAGTCCTCAAGGCCTGAACCTACAAGAGATAGCATACAAGAAGCCGAGAGCCCGCAGAGTATAGAAGCTTGTTACATAGAAGAGGAGCCCATGGCGGGTTAATAAGGTGTCACCCGAGACTGACGGATTATCTGAAATTTTTGGAGGCGGGATTTGAAATCAAAGGCACATATAATATCGGGGTAAAACACTGAAATATACAGCAATGACCAAAGTTCTAACAACTTTGGTTATTTTTAGTGGAAAGTGTCCAACTTTGAGAATGTGTCACGGTATCACTGATCGTCCCCGCATAGTAAATTATGTACAAACCATACAGAGCAAAAGTAGAGCTTTGTTTTTGTAAATGACAACTTTTTTGTACGGACAATTTCTACAGAGGTACACATCGACAAAATAATTTTCCCGTGGCAATGCGAAATAGTGCAAATCGTCTTAAAATGACTATAAGGAAAACTTTTTGAAATTTTTTGAAACTTTTTGAACACAATTTTTTGTCACTGTAAGGTTTTTGTCACTGTAAGTTTTTTGTCATTGTACTTTTTTTGTCACTGTGTGTTTTTAGTCACTGTACCTTTTTTGTCACTGTAACTTTTTTGTCATTGAACCTTACAGAGACAAAAAATTGTGTTCAAAAAGTTTCATTACAGTACTCTGTTATATGTCGACAAACTAATGTTTCCCTCCCTCAAATCGGCTTTTTTGACATTTTAGAGCTTGCAGGACCATAACTCTCTAGGGAGTGTCCGTACAAAAAATTTGTCAACTACAAAAATGGTGACTTGCTTTAGATTTAAAGTTTTATAGTTCTCAAATAGCTAAGGGAAAATCTTTCAAAAATCACTAAATTCTAGAAATTCTAGAACATTTTTCCCTTCTATAGACCGGTTTTAACATAGTTTGAATTTTCAGGATTACCCGAACTTGCCCTGCGTCCTAAACATGAGTCATACTAGAATGCTATAGACATGAATATCTCGCCTTGACCAAAAAACTATTTTTTAAAAATTGTATACTCAAAAACAGCATGTTTGCAAAATACCTCTATCAAACCTTGTCATGCAGAATTGCTCAATTAATTAAAAATTTTTATATAGAATTTCGTGATGTACTAATTAGTAGATAAACTAATTATTAATTTAAACAACCTTGCATAAATACATACCCAGGTATGTATATATGTATGTATGCACTAATCTAATTAGTACAATCTGCAAAATGTTCAAAACAGAAAAAAATGACGATACATTTTTTCGAAAGGAAGTTGTTGAGACGTTTCATTAAAACGACGGAAGGCGAAACATGTTAGTTGGATGCCCTGGACAGTGATCACTTAAAAAACGACTGTCAGGGTCTAAAAATGGATTCTAGAAGTGATTTTAGATACAAAAAATCCATTCAGAACCCAACAAACCTGTCAAAAATTCAAACGACCAAGCAAACACTGAATCTCCCTGAAGAGAAATAGGTAGATCCAAATCTCAAACTTGTAGCCTCCTTCTTTGTCCTCTTTTTCACGGAAGATGTTCTACGGAATACCCAATACGGATCCGCCGACGACTTATCTGCTGGATCAATGAAATGTTTCTGTCTGCAGAATGGGAATGAGGAAAACATTTGAGTAATTTGAAGTGTAGGACATCAATGGAACAACTTTCAGAATGGAGGCCAAGGAGGAACGTTTTGAAACTGGGACGTTCCAAAACCGAGACATTTCGTAACTTTGGGCTGAAATTGGGTGAAATGTGGGCGAAATTGGACGAAATTTGGGAGAAGATGGGCGAAAATGATCAAAATTTGGGCGAAAAAGGGCAAAATTCGGGCAAAATTTGGCCGAAATTTTTGCAAAATGGGCAAAATTTGGACAAAATTTGAGCAAAAAAGAGCGAAATCTGAACAAAAAAAAGCAAAATTCGGGCTAAAAATGAGCGAAAATGGGCAAAACTTGAGAGAAAATGGGCGAAACTTGGACGAAAAAATGGGCGAAAATTGGGCGAAAATGGGCGAAATCTTGGTGAAAATAGACAAAATCTGAGAGAAAATGGGCAAAATTTGAGCAAAAAAGAGCAAAATCTGGGCAAAAATGCGCAAAAAATGGGCTGATAATGGGCGAAAGTTGGTCAAAAATTGGGCGAAATTTGGGCGAAAATGCTCAAAATGTGGCAAAAATAGTCACAACTTGGGCGAAAAATGGCGAAATTCCTGTGAAAATTGTCAAAATTTAAGCTAAAGTGGGCGAAATTTGGGCTGAAAATGGGCAAAAATAGGCGAATTCTGGGCAAAAGAAGACGAAATCTGGGCAAATAAAAGGGCAAAATTTGGGCGGAAATGGGCGAAATATGAGCAACAAAAAATGAAATCTGGGCAAAAAAGGGCGAAATTTGAAGGAAAAGTGTGCGAGATTTGGGCGAAATTTGGGCGGAAATTGGGGGAAAATTGGGCGAAAATAGGGCAAAAAATATGAGCAAAAAAGGAAAAATCTGGGCGAAACCGGGCGAAATTTGGGCGAAAATGAGCGAAACCTTGGACGAAACTGAATGAAATTCTTGCGAAATTCGACAAAAAATAACAAAATCTGAATGTGAGTATAAAAGAACGAAATTCGTACAAAATTTGGGCGAAAATGTTCAAAAAATGTGAAAAGTTAGCAAAAAGAGCAAAAACCGGAAAACTAGGACACAAATACCGCCTTCCCTTCTTCGTTCTCAGGAATAAAAACGCGCCAACGTCGCCCCAGCGATTTTTTGTACATATTTTATTTAGTTTGATCTTGTTGATACATCCATGCAAATTCTGAAAAGATTATAAAAAAAAAGAGAATAGATTGTTCAAAAATACAAAAGTTCTCGTTGTCTCCAGGGAGGAGGAGTATAATTGTTAGAGAAAATTTTCAGTTATCAATTATCATCCTCGCAAAATTTTTTATTTTTTGCTTTTAACATTTTCTCATTTTGCTTCATTTTTCTTCGTTTTTGCTCATTTTTTTGCATTTTTTCTCAATTTTCCCCATTTTTTCAAGAAATATTTGTAGAAATGGCCGCAAGAGGATCTCTCCCGCCAAATATCCCGCCACCACCGACACCAATGTTGGTGAGAAATCGGCCAAGACGCCAACGGAAGGCACAGGTTGCTCAGGCTCCAGCCGCACCAGCTCCAGCTCCAGCACCATCAGTAGAGCTACCACTCAACGTGGTTGATCTTGAAGAGCTCATAATAGCTCGCGAGCAGGACTACAACAGAGTCCTGGTCGCCCCGTGGATCGATCAGGCACCACCACCACGGGATCCACAATCGGAGCCAAGAGAACCAAGAACCGAGAGAAAGCTCGGATGGTTCAGCACAATCTTAACAATGGTATGGTGTGAAAATTTTAAATTTTAAAATTTTAAAAGTTGTACTAACTTTTCAGCTCGGATTCAAACGTTAAAAAGGAGCATTTTCAATTCATTCTCTTTGGGATTCTTGGTATCCTATCTATTGTAAGTTGTCTTATACATTTATTTTTTAATAATTTTGCTGTAGTCACAGATAAAACGTCTCCAGGATACATCTATTTCATAAAAACCCGCCAGTTATCCGCTAATGAATGTAAATTTTTAAACCGTAATCTTGGCCCTGACCGCATAATTTTCAGATTGTTTGCTATCAATTTGTCCAACAATTCTCCTTGCATTTTACCCCAAAAATCGAAGCATTTTTCAATTCTTTTTTCTTAACAGTTAATAACTTAACCTGTCCTGTCTGTTCCTGTAATATTTCCTACTGCGCTCGTGTGTTTTGTCTATCATGTCGTGTTGTCCCAACTACTTCCCTAAACTTTCCAATTCCTTCCCTTCCTGTATCTTAAAATCCTTCTTTTTTGCTTTCAATTTTGCTCCCTATTCATTCAAATACGTCGTTCTCTACCTGTTCCTACCCTCACGCAACGCGCATGCAACGCGCATGCAACGCGCACGCAACGCAACTCAGAGAAGTTCAAATAGTTACGACTTGTTGCATTTCCAAGATTTGTCTTCCATTTTCCTACATTGTATCTGAATTTCCTTTTTTCCAGATCCTTCATCTCTTGTGTCAATATATGTACATCTCGATAAATCAGTATGAACTACAAAAATTTTTTCGAACTCCAACTCGTAAATTTGCTGGCCGTGCAAAAGCTAGGCCGCATACCGTCTCTCAATCATGAATTTTGAAGAAAAACTGCTGGAAACTACTAGAAATTCTTTAAAAAACTATGAAAAAGGTAATTATTACACCGGCAGCAATACCGGAAAACGGTACCAGATGCACTTTTCACGTAATCATATTGTACTTTCAAACTTTTGTCATCACGAAAAATAATTTTTGTGAAAAACACATAAAAGCGCCTAATCCGTGACTGCTGTCTGCCATCTGAACTCCTGATACCTGGATGCCCATTGGGGACCGTGAGGAGAGTTGTGCTCTCCCTCTCCTTCTCCTTTTTCCTTCCTCATTTGTTCATTTCTCCTCAAAATTTTTGATTTTTTTTTTAATTCCAGAATGGATAACCTCGGTTATTCCGACATCGGAGATGACACTCCCTCCCCACCACCACAAACATCCCAAGAAGAGTATGAAATGGAGCTCCGCCATCAAGATCAGCTGGCTCGAGTTGGATTGGACGGAAACTTGACGAGAGAAGGCAATTATATTGTTCGTCAAGCTTCAGATTCTGAGGCTCCAGAAGTCATCACCTCAGAAAAAAAATTATTTCAGCTCCTCTTTTTTTTTCAGCTGCAAGTCAGACTCCTAGGACGTTTTCGAATCTGGATTCATCTAATCTTCATTTTCCTCTTCCATCCTCCTTCCACACCCGTCTCCCCATCTATCTCTGTCCCCCTGACTCAAAGCCACGCCCCCTTTTCTAGAAACTTCTTTTTCTCTAATTCTCTATCATATCTCACTCATATACTGATGAATCAGAAGAAGTAGAAGAAGACGAACAAAAAGTTAATTTGGAAATATACGATTTTCAGTGAGCAGAGAACACAGGGAGTTATTTTGATTATAAATTGGAAAGTGCATTTTTGGAAGGTTTTGAAAGACGAATTGCAGAAGGATATAATGATGATAATGAGGGGAAATTATTGATCTTAAAAAAGCGGAAATTCAGCTGAATACCGGTCGAAAGGCAGAAATTGCAGACTGGAAATGGAAAATCACTGCAGAATTTAATTTTACTGGAAAATTCTGATTGAAACGGGTAGTCGGAAGTCAAGAATGGAGACTTTTTCAGGTTCACTGGTACCATATAATAGAATTTTTCATGAAAATTGCAGTTCCGAATACATATTTGAATCGAAAACTTTTTTAAAAAACCTGAAAATCAGAATCTCAAATTTCAAATAAATATCTGCCCTCTGGATATTGAGACCTCCCAATCCTTAGACCTCAAAGCACTTAAATGTAAGATTTTTAGATTCCAAGTTTTCTAGATCCTCAAATTCTGAAAATCCTAGATTTCTAGATTTCCAGATTCTCCTATCTTGAAATTTTCATATAACCAGATTACTAGGTCTACCATACTTTTCTTCTGACCCGATCCGAACACGATGACTCACAACTCGCTTTAAAATGAGTATTATGAGTTGAAAAGAACACTAAAATGTAGATCTCAGCGAGTTCTATGACTGTGACCTATGTCGGGCCTCATGAATAGTAGTTAATGTACTGTGGACTAAACTAGAATGGCAAAAAAGGCGAAATTTATCAATCTTTCGAGATTTTATAATCCTGAGATGCCTAGATCCCAACATCCGTCGATACCCATATCTTCAAATGCCTAGATCTCTAGAAATCGTCCAAAATCACCAAAAATCGCCCGAATCTGCTCAAAGTAACTGAAAATTGCCCAAAAATCGCTTAAAACCGTCTAAAATATCAAAAACACGATTCGAAACAATTAAAATAGCTCTAAAATCAACCGAATCACTCACAAAATCGCTCTGAATCGTTCAAAACTGCCAGACATTTCTCAAAACCCAAACCCACCTAAACCATGGAAATAATTTATTAATAAAATAAAGGAGTAACCCATATTGGATGGAAACATGTTGCCGCGGGCATGAATTCATGAACCTCTGTGACACCTGCCTAAGCCACGCCCCCTAAGCTTACTGAGCATCCAGTAAGCCGTGACGACCTGCGTTGCTAATCCGGCTGGCAGGTGGTGTCTGTGTGGTTGGGTGTGTCCAACATTATAACAAATTTTACTTTACAAAACGAAATCCATAATTAAAATTTATGTACTTCTCATTGGCAGAATTGTCAGTGTATTGGTCACTGTAACTGTAAAACTGTCACAGTAAAAAAAATTTCAGTGTAAAAGGGGTTAACATTTATTCTAGACTCTAGTAGTAATTTTTAAATATAAAAAAATAAAAAATCATTTCTTATTCCTGCTCTCCCTGATCTTCTGAATCACACTTGCTTCAATTTTTCCGAACGAAATCGTCATCTCCTCCATGTGATGAGTAATCGACAGGAAATGAGTGGTGTCGGGCATTCGGTAGAGGTAGTGTGGCACGTCGTTGATGGTTTCGAATGAGGGTGGTACGCCGGTGAAGAAAAGATTACTGAACAGTTGATCGGCTCCGTCGAATTGGAGGTATTTGAGGTGGAAGTATTGGAAGTTGGGGGATTTGATGAGAGCCTGGAAATAATGAGGGTTAGAGAGTTGGGGAATCGGAGGACTTGAGGATCTAAGAATCAGAGAATTTGAAAATCTAAGGAAGAAAACGTTTTGGCGGATTCCAATCCTTTCAGATTTCTAGAATCCTTTTTGGTCAGTGTAACTTTTGTCATTGTAACTTTTGTCAGTGTAAGTTCAGACTGCCAATTTTCAATGAATTCGCCGACAAAATTTCAAAATTTTCTAATATTCTGATTAAGCATGTCTCAATTAGTATCTTAGTCAATTTTCAGCATTTTCCCCCAATTCTTTCAGATTTCTAGGCGTCGGTATCCTTAATGTCAAATAATTCGATATTGTAGACTAATTTTTGTGTCAAAAACTTCAAAAACTTCTAAAAATTGCGATTTTCAGCTGTCCACGCTTCCAAAATTCAAGATTTGGCTCGTAGTTAGCCACTTGAGTGCTTAATGTGGTAAAATTCGGTATTTCTGATAAATTGCTGATATTTGGCACTGTCTTACGGTTATTTTTGGCAGTTTTTCGAGTTTAGAGCTTCAAAAATCGCGTTTTCTAATTGCTAAACGGGTCTCAGATCATGTTTTTTATCACAGGACCGAAAAATCCAAGGTAATGAAAAATCTAAGGATCTGAAAATCCTAGGATCTAGGTATCTAGGTTCTAAAAACCTAAAAATCTAGAAATCTAAGGATTTGTAAATCTCTGAATCTGAAAATCTAAGGATTTGAAAATCTGAAGATCTAAAAATCTGAGGATCTAGAAATTCAAAAATTTAGGAATCAAGTTACCTGAGGACTTACTAGGGAAGGCCCTTGAGTCAAAGTGCAGATATGGGACCTATGTCGTTGGAAAGCTGAGAAAACGCTGATTCCAAATATATATTCAGTTTTTGCACTCGAGGCCTGGTATTCGAGAAAAACGAGGTCAAAGTTTGGACCCCTGACAAGTCATTATCTTACCGACGTGTTTAAAATATCGGTAGCGTGGTTTAGGCGTTAGCAGAGTGGTTAAGGCACAACTACTTTTTGGTTCGATTCCATCCAGCCACCAATTTTTTTTTGGTTTTTAAAGTTTCGTTTTTTTGAATCGGGAAGTGGTTTTTTTTTAAAGTTCTGTTCAAATAGATAAAAAAGGAAATTTTTAAAAACCAAAAAATAATTGGTGGCCGGACGGAATTGAACCAAAAAGTCGTTGTGCGTTAACCACTCTGCTAACGCCTACACCACGCTGCCGATATTTTTAACACGTCGGTAAGGTAATGACTTGTTAGGGGTCCAAACTTTGACCCCGTTTTTCTCGAATACCAGGCCTCGAGGGCAAAAACTGAATATCTATTTGGAATCAGCGTTTTCTCAGATTTCCAATGACATAGGTCACGTCCCATATCTCCACTTTGACTCGAGGACCTTCCCTAGTTAGAAATCTGAGGATCTAAAAATCTAAGGATCTAGGTATCTATGGATCTAGGAACCTGAGGACCTCTAGACCTAAAGACCTATCAACCCTACATGACACTTACATTCTTCAAATACCTGACATCATCATCTCGAATCTGGTCCACAACAACATTAGCCCTCTGGAAATGCCCCAACAAATGCGGCTTCCCCATCACAGCAATATTCCGAGTCCTCAGCTCCTCCAACTTCTTCCAAACCGCCAATTTCCGCAGCTCACCGGTATACAACGGGAATTCCTGGATATCAGAACGAGGGTTGGTGAGCTCCAACACTTTAATGATGTCTTCATTGACATGGGGCAGCATGTGAAGCACGTCCTGCTCCGTGTCAATATCCAGTAACAATGTCTTGACAGACAACGGGTGTGGATTCTTCTCCAGAATCCTCCCCAGAATCGGTGCCACTTTATCAGTCAACTCTTCCGACACCACAACATTCAAGACATCCAGAGTAGCCTTCTGATGCTGCAGAATTAGTTGAAGATCCTCCAAAAACCGATGGAAATAGTCCTCATCGACAAGAATTTTTCGAGATTTCTTTTTTCTACCATCTTCATGGGCGGTGCTTTGCCAAATCATACAATTCGGTCCAAGTTTTAGGTAGGTAATCTTTTCACTGGCGCCTGGAGGGTCATAACGGAGCTCCACTTGCTCCTGACAGATGGATAGGTGTAGTTGGGTCAAGCGGATGTCTGGGACCACACGGTCGAGTTGTTTCCGGAGACGACGGCACACTTTTCGCATAGAGAAGCTGAAAAATTCCATTTTTACGGTTTTGAAACACCCCTGGACCCCCGGACTTACACCTCCTCCATGCCAACATTTCCCAAAATCCTCTCCATGACGTCATCCGGCATTTTATCCAAATTAGCTTTTTTGGAACGCTTCCGAAAAAAAGCGACAATTTTCTTCATCTCGAACCGGGTGGTCGTGAATGAATGAAAAAAAAGGAAATGAAAATAGAAAACCGTTTTAACCTTGACCCGTCCCACCTCCCATGCCATGAAGATGCGTTTCACGGCAGGAAGGCTAACCGGTCTACATTTTTTCTTCTTTTTCAATGTCGTAAACAATATTTGATGAGATGGGAGGAGAATGGTTTGAACACACACACGGAGATTGTGATCGAGATAATCGGGGAAAAGAAATTTAAAATTCGCCTAAAAATTGGTTTCAAAAGACCTTTATGAAGGCAGGTACAGTACCATGCAGTAAAATATACAATTTGGCACTTTCCAGTTGAAAAAGAGCTGAGGGAGTTACGGTATTGTTACGGTCCTTTTAGGGCACATCTTTTCAAAGGAACAGCCATCAGAAGATTTGGACCGTGGGATACCTGGTAGTCTTATAACAACAAATTTTGTGAGATTTGATGACAACTTTCTGTACGGGCGGTCCTTATAAAAGAACTTTTGGGAATTCGCTGAAAATTTCCACACATATACTTTCGAATGTGCTAATGAAATAGTCGGAATTTACAGAGTTGTGCTCGTTGGCCAAAAATGTTAGACAGAAAATCTGGAAATCTTGCCTTATACAAAAAACTACATTCAAAACTTCATTCTTTCAATCAAAAAAATATTCAGATGCTCAGAACCAATAAGAGAAAGAGACGACGAGGAGCAAAACACCAATCAGAAGGGAAACAGAAAACGATCCGGAGGTCACATCATTTACTCCAACTGAATCCTTGTCATTTGCTTCGGAAGATGGTTTTCCGGGAGGTTTAGTACTGAAAAATTGAGAAAATTGAAAGATTCAATCAATTCAAATTGTTGTCTAGTGCTTACAGTGGTTTATCAGTAGTAGTGGTCGGAGGAATCAGTGCACACAATCCATCATTGTTTGAGTATCCAGCGGTGCAATTTGATCCGGAAACTCCTTTGAAACCTTCGAAATAACTATTTCGATAAAAAGGATGACATTCCTTAGGGCAAACTCTAAAAACAATAATATTAAAAAAGCAATCTTGAGCAATATCCTCACCCTGGTGCAAGCAAGCAACCAACAAAACGAACGTTGACTTTACTAAATCCCTCGCAACCAATTTTTCTATGAATTGGAGATAAAAAACTGTAAATGTTCTCATATGATTCACGTCCATCTTTTTTCATCTGGATTTCCCATTTTTGAGATAATTTTTCCAAAGAATTTTCTACATAAAATGTTCCATCTTCGTTGTCAGAGAATCTTTTGTCCCTTAGGTACGTTTTTCTGAGTTTTTTAACGAGTTCCGGATCCCATGTCTGAAATTCCCTGTGATATTTTGATGTATGGGGTGAGGATTCCCCTTCGAACTCACCAATTCATACCCATCAGCAATATTCTATTCTTTAACCATTGCACGTTTTTTGGCATTGAGGTTCTTCACAAATGTATCGCAATTTTCTTTAGGTAACGGTTCGAAAGTGATAATGTACTCAGAAGAAACGACGAGAATAACGATCGCCAATGTACAGAGCAGTAGTCCTTTGGTAGTCATCTCGGATGGAGGAGTGAAATCGGTTTGAATTGATTTTGATGTGTAGATTCGTTCCTTATAAGGGGTTCTTATCAAGATGACCTTTACACAAAAAAAGAGAACAAAAAAGGAAAGTCAGAGCACGTTTTTTATATATTAAGCATTTTAAACTGATCAGATTTGTAGTGTCACGGCTTTAATCATACTTTATTGTGTTTTTAAAATAATTTTCACTGGGTATGTAAATCAAATCAAGAGCTTCATTTTTGTAGAATAGTTGACAACTTTTTGGTACGGGTGGTCCCTAGGAAGTTATTTCTCTGCAAAGGAACAGTTTCAATGCAAAAGATCGTCAATGAAACCAGCGAATCCTTCTTTTCACACCAATTAGACTTCCTGTTGCGTGTCCAACATATTTCGTCTGCCCTGATTTCGTTTCCAGTCTTTTCCTCATAATCTTTTCTCCACCACTTGTCTTTTACATACAAGAATTGTGTTTTTTCAAGAAATTTTTCAAATTCCTATAAAATATATAAAAATGGTTATAATCCAATAAATCAATTAGAGTATGTTTTTCGAACAGTCTATTGAGACAGGCACTCAGAGGTTGTCCCAGACATATTTCCAATTTTTTATGCCCCATTTTTGTAGTTGACACCATTTTTGTTCTCACGATCACTAAAGAGTTACAGACAATCAAAGCCCAACTTCCTTTGGACCGCCCGTACAAAAAAGTTGTTAACTACAAAAATGGAGCTCTAGAGTTTATCTATAAGCCCTAACAATAATTCAACTTTTTTGACAATTAGGGATAGAGTGCTCACACACGTGCTCAACGTCGCTCATTTTCCACTTTGCCTGGCGCGCCATGGGCGCGGTTTTCTCAGTTCGGAAGATCGACAGATTGGAAGCTTCAAAACTAGAAAATCTGGAAATTCGGGATTTTGGAAAGTATATGTACATGTCGTTCTTCTATGTATTAACAACAACTTCGGCTAATTAGCTAATTAACTTTACTAAAATGTATAAAGTCGGCGAATTCATAATTTAGTTAACATGTGTACATTAAAAATTAACAAATAATAACACCCTTATTCTCCAATTTCCTCCGACCACCCCAGACACATTTCCATATTCCCCCCCTTTTTCATTTCCTTTATTTTTTCTTCCGCCGGTTTCACATAGTAATCCGTGTGCACCCCACCCGTCTAGTTTTTATGCACCTGAGAGAGCACATGATTCCCCCCATTTGTCTCCCACGATTTGTACTCTTTTTACCTTTTATGATTTCACTTGCATTGCTTACGTCATACCAGTGATTTTAGTTTTTTGTTGAACAAGTTCTGAATTTTTGGGTTATAGCTGTCATAACTTGGTTCATTTCCATCCTATTCAGATTCTGAAAACAGATTCAGAATCCTCACGTCCTCAGCTTTCTAGTTGTATAAGTTTCAATTTTGTTTCATATAATTAGAAAGCCGAAGACAAGACGATTCTGAATCTATTTTCAAATTTTGGCTAAGACTGAAATGAACCGAGTTACAGCAAGTCTTATAACTCGGTTCACTTTCCTCCTATTTGAACTCAAAAAACAGATTCAGAATCAGAATCCTTACGTCTTCTTTTCTAGTTTTCTGAGCACATAGCCTACTTCTAAAAGCCTCAAAACATTTTCAGACAAACTTCGTCCACTCATCATCAATTTTTGCAAGGATCTTTATTTTTTCCAGCTGAAGCGTTTTCCCGGAAATCTCAATCCAAAGACATTTTCAGCATTACCATGACCACCTCCTTCCCTGATTTCCTTCAACAACTCACCCCATCCCTTACCATACAATCCATCCGTTTCTCAACGTCCCCCAATGCTCTGGAATTCCGAGCCAGCTACGGGGACAACAATAATCATGTGGAGAAAAATTACGAATCGTTAAAGGATTTTAAAAAGGAGATGGATGAGATATGGAGCCGCTTGACCCCGGAGATGGTTCCCCAATTGGATATCTCATTTGGAGACCCAGATGAGAACAAAAATCAACAATTTCTAAAGTATCTTCGGGAAAAGTTGAAGACATTCCATAGCCCAATGCAGGTCAATACCTTAATAATAAGGACTGTCAAGGAAAAAGAAGTGGCGGACATTCTCCAGTTATTGGACGCCGATTCAATTGCAGTAATCAGGATTTCCAAACCTGATACGGAGAATAGAAACCAAAAATTTGGAGTCAAGCAAATCTCCAAACTCCCTCAATGGAAAAACGCAAAGGGTGTCATTATAATGGGGTTGGAGATGGAGGCGGAGCTATCTGCATTCTTTCATTTTGAAAATGTCAAAATTCAAGTCAATAAGGTCTTGCTGGAAGGATTTTGTGAGCTGAAAGAGGTATCAAAAGTCATTTTTTAAATAATAGTTCTCCGATTTCCAGACATTCTTTATCAGTGCGCACATGCGACATTTTGAAGTCCACTTCGCCGAGTTTGAGAACGCCGAGCTCTACTTCCAATCGATATTCAAGACACCTGCCAACAAGACAAAGGATAGAACGGAATGGAATTTTACGATGGTGTACTCCCTGGCGAGGATTACGGTGGTGTTGACGGATGAGAAATTTATGATGACGAGGGTTTTGCCAAATGATGATGATGAGGAGGAGGAGGATTCGTAAATTATCGAAATGTAAGAATCGATAAAGAATCTTTATGGATTCAGCTTTCTAGTTGCATAAATGTCAATTTTGTTTTATATAAATAGAAAACTGAAGACGTGAGGATTCTGAATCTGTTTTCAAATTTTCGATTGTGTCAAAATGAACCGAGTTACAAGCAGTCTCGCAACTTTGTTCATTTTAATCCTATTCGGATTGTGGAAAGAGATTCAGAATCCTTACGTCTTTAGCTTTCTAGTTTTATACAACATAAAGTTTAACTATGACTCTAGAAAGCCAAAACTCTAAGGATTCTGAATCTATTTTTAAAATTCAAATAGGATGAAAATGAACGGAGTTACAAGCAATCTTATAACTTTGTTAATTTTCAACCTACCCCAATTTTGAAAACTGATTCAGAATCCTCACGTCTTCAGCTTTCTAGTCATGCCCAAAAGTATTCGAAAATATTTTTGTATCACTCTCATATAACAAGTACAACATGATCCCATCTTATTATTTTCCTTACTTTCCCTGTTCCCCTTATCTGTGACACCTTTAATTGTTTACATTTAAATTTTTTTGATCTCTTAATAAATATTCGGTTTTAAAACTCCCGCCTGTGTCGATTTCCAAATTTTCATTGAGATACACAATGAAGCGACCATCATTATTTTGCAGAAAAGTATTCAAATGATCAATACGACAAGAAGAATGAAGCGAAAATGAGCAAAACACCAATCAGAAGGGAAACAGAAAACGATCCGGAGGTCACATCATTCACTCCAACTGAATCCTTGTCTTTGATTTCAGATGACTGTTTTCCAGGAGGTTTTGTACTGAAAAGTTCAGAAATTTACAACGTTCAGTCAGTTTGCATTGTTGTCTAGTGCTTACATTGTTTTCTCCGTAGTAGTGGTCGGAGGAATCAGTGCACACAATCCATCATTATTTGTGTAACCAGCGGCACATTTTGATCCGGGAACTCCCAGGGAACCTTGGATGCTCGTGAGAAATGGACCAGAGGCAAATCTAAAAACAATATACAAAAAAATGTGAGCAGTTCTTACCCTGGTACAAGCAAGCAACCAACGTAACGAACGTCGTTTTTACTAACTCCCACGCAAGCAATTGTTCTATGAATTGGGGATAGAAGGCTTAGAGTGTTTGAATAATATCCATCTTTAATTCGGGGCAATTGTTGATTTGAACTCTCTATCAACTGAATTCCCCACTGTTGAGACTGTTTGTTAGAAGAAGCTATTATGTAATAAGTACTATTTCCGTCGGGATATAATTTTTTTTTCTGTTGACAACCCTTCGCTAAGTTCTTCTATGAGTTCCGGATCCCACGTCTGAAGTTTCCGGTAATATTATGATTGATAGGGATTCCACCCCGAACTCACCAATTCATAGCCATCCGAAATATTCAATTGTTTGACCATTGCACGTTTGTGATCATTGAGCTTCTTCACAAATTTATCGTACTCTTCTTTTGGTAACTGTTCGATCGTTATGAGTGGTGCAGTGACCTCAGCAGAATTGCCAGAAGGAAATCCGTAAGCAGATCCAACGAGAATAGCGATCGCCAATGTACAGAGCACGAGTGGTTTGGTAGTCATCTCGAGTGGAGAGTCAATTCGGTTCGGTTTGAATTGATTCTGATGTGGAGATTTGTCCCTTATAAGGGGTTCTTATCAAGATGACCTTTTCACAAAAAATGGGAACAAAAAAGGATAGTCAGAGCACGTGTTTATAGTAAGCATTTTAAACCGACCAGATTTGTGGTGTCACGGTTTTAATCATACTTTATCGTATATTTAGTCGGAATCAATGTCTTCATCGTCACTTATTTCTTGAATCTGTCTCATTTTTCTGATTGGTTTTTCTTGGAGCTACTTGTTTCAATGCCAGAAGATCAATTGAAACCAATCCTTCGTTTCACACCATTTAGACTTCCTGTTGCGTGATTAGAGGGTGTCCAATTTTGGCCCGCCCCGTTTCTATACTTTCCCTCTAACCATAAATAAAATAATACAATATAGATATCAATCTGGGCTACTGTTTCATTCGAATATTCCAATCGACCCAACCAATTACCGGCTCAATTCCATGAAATGGGTATTACATAACCCTATCCACCTGGTGTCCAATTCGGGTTCCTCTTTTTTGAATACCTTTGCTGTATCCGCCAAATGCGTAACATTGATCTAATCTCTAGACCAATTACATAGACCAATTATATGCAGACTTGAACCGCCCGTACAAAAAATATGTCAACTACAAAAATGGAGCTCTAGATACATATGTGCTTAAAGTTGCTCATTTTCCACTATGCCTGGCGCGCCTTGGACGCGGTTTACTCTGTTCGGAAGCTGTTTCTTCATTTAAAATTAACAAATAATAACACCCTTATTCTCCAATTTCCTCCTCCCCTTCCTCCCCCCTCTTTCATTTCCTTTTTGTCCTCCCCCCCCCATCATCTGCCATATTACTCAAATTCGAAATATCCTCCCCCCCTTTCTTCCCCTTTCTAATTATGTCTTATCCGCCCCGCCGGTTTAGTAATCCGTGTAGCTTACCGCCGTAGCTTATTGTGCACCTGAGAGAGCACATGATTCCCCCCATTTGTCTCCCACGATTTGTACTCTTTTTACCTTTTAGAGAGGGGAGATATTATATCTCACTCGTTTTGTTTGCGTCATTCCTGGGATTTTAGTTTTTTTAGAAACAATTCGGATTTTTTCGTTATAGCTGTCATAACTCGGTTCATTTGCATCATATTTGAATTCTGAAAATAGATTCAGAATCCTCAGAATTAGACCTTTTAAACTATGCAATTTGAAGATGTGTTATATATGTCCGAAAAGCTGAAAACGTAAGGATTCTGAATCAGATTTCAAAATACGGTTAGGTTGAAAATGAACCGAGTTACAACAAGTCTCACAACTCGGGCCATTTTTATCCTAATTGAATTCTGAAAACTGATTCAGAATCCTCATGTCTTCAACTTTCTAGCGGTATGACCTTTAAATTTTGTTTTATATAACTAAAAAGCTGAAAATGTGAGGATTCTGAATCTGTCTTTCAATTTTGGCTATGACTGGAATGAATCGAGTGACAACATGTCTTACAACTCGGTTCATTTTCATCATATCTGAAAATAGCTTCAGAATCCTCAGGATTTGAGGTTTTCAAATATGCAATTTGAAGATATGGCTAAAAACTGAAAACATGAGGATTCTGAATCAGATTTCAAAATAGGGTTAGGTTGAAAATGAACCGAGTTACAACAAGTCTCATAACTCGGTTCATTTTCATCCTAATTGAATTCTGAAAACTGGTTCAGAATCCTCATGTCTTCAACTTCTAAAGCATATTAATCATAACTTCATGTTAGATTACTGAAAAGCTGAAGTCATGAGGATTCTAAATCAGGTTTCAAAATCAGGGTAGGTTGAAAATGAACCAAGTTATGAAACTTGCTAATCCTTTTTGATTTTTGAAAACTGATTCAGAATCCTCATGTCTTCAACTTTCTAGCGGTATGACCTTTAAATTTTGTTTTATATAACTAAAAAGCTGAAGACGTGAGGATTATGAATCAGGTTTCAAAATCGTTGTAAGTTGAAAATGAACCGAGTTACAACAGGTCTCATAACTCGGTTCATTTTCATCCTATTTGAATTCTGAAAACAGATTTAGAATCCTTATGTCTCCAGCTTTCTAGCTGCGTAAGTTTAAATTTTGTTTTATATAACTGGAAAGCTGAAGTCATGAGGATTCTAAATCAGGTTTCAAAATCAGGGTAGGTTGAAAATGAACCAAGTCATGAAACTTGCTAATCCTTTTTGATTTTTGAAAACTGATTCAGAATCCTCATGTCTTCAACTTTCTAGCGGTATGACCTTTAAATTTTGTTTTATATAACTAAAAGGCTGAAGACGTGAGGATTATGAATCAGGTTTCAAAATCGTTGTAAGTTGAAAATGAACCGAGTTACAACAAGTCTTACAACTCGGTTCATATTAATCCTTTTTAATCCTTACGTCACCAGCTTCTTGATCACATTTTTTTTCTTCTAATAAGGATTAATTACGTAACTGATATCTCATTTTCTACAAATGTCATTTTCTTATCTCCTTTTTTCAGAAAATGAAACAATTTGAGGTGGAACCACAATCGCGTCATGTAATGACAAAAATAAAAACGAAATTGGCTCATGATCCGCCTTCCAACTGTTTCAAAAAAAGAAAAAATAATCCGCCTCGTCTGATATATGCTGCTGAGGAGCAGAGGGAGGAATCTCCTGAACTTGACATTTGGATAACGCCCGAACGACTAGCAGCGGCGGAGAAAAGAGTTGAACAACAGAGGGCGGAAACCGAAGAACAGAAGAAAAACGGCACTTATGTAGACCTGGTGGAGTTGTACCATGCTGAACTGGAGAGAGTGAAGGAAGAATTAAGACGAAATCCAGAAAGTAGAGTTGAATTTGATAATCCATACAGACCAGTCGTATTGGCAAGAATGGAAAAAGATCGCATAGAAAGAAAGAGGCAAGCGAAGGCGGAAGTTGGAAATCCTGATGCACAAGCCGTCACTTATGCTGAACATAGGAGAAGTGAGTTTTAAGAATAATGGAAAAACATTTTCAGTTTTGTTATATATTAACAAGGGAAGTCTTTGGAGATTCCACTTTCAAACGACCTATAGGTATTTTCGACCACGGGGAGCCCATTTCTGCTGTCAAAACCTGTTAAATGTCTCTGCGAGCCGAGTTATGAGCTCTCAAACTTTGTGCTTTTTCACATGTAATTCCAAATCGGCAAATAGTATTCGCAAGATATTCTCATTTTTGCAACGTACAAGCACAGGTAAACCGCGCGGTGACGTATATACCGCCGGTTTAGAATTCCATGGGAAAATGCTTAACGATATGTAAAGTTTGAGAGCTCATAACTCGGCTCGCAGAGACATTTAGCAGGTTTTGATGGCAGAAATGGACTTCCCGAGGTTGAAAGTATTTATAATCAAACTTATAGGTCGTTTGAAAGAGGCGTCTCCAAAGACTTCCCTTGTCAGTAGTATTCAGAAACACTTTGTCGGAACGAAGCCAACTTTTACAATACCTTTTTTAGTTTTAGACATGTTTTATGGTCCCTGGAATACAAAGTAGTACTATCTGTCACCTATTTTTTCATTTCAGTGCTGGAAGAGTCAAGATTGTATATGAGAAGATATGCAATAGAAGAAGCAGCGAGAACAGGACAGTCGCCTCCATCGGAAGACCCGTTCGATGATTCGTTTTACACGATGGAACCTTTCATCCCTTCCAACGAGAGAGCAGATGCCCCACCGGGACCATCGTATGAGGAAATTATGGGACGAGTAAAACCTCCACAAGTTATCTCTGAAATGCTAGAAGAGGAAAAGGAGAAAAAAGAAGGTGAGTCGTTTATAAATGAAATTTTTGATCCCAGACAAGAATTTTGTAGAAGCTGAAAGATTAGCGAGAGAGGCTGAAGCTGCTAAGGAATCCACTTCAAATAATCGAGTCAAATATTGTACAAAGAGAAAGCGGGCTCATCGAGAAGCCGAGGAGGCTGAAAAGTGCCAATGATCTGATGATTTTTGTAAAAAAAAAATTTCTCATTCTAATTCTACGCTATGGTATTGACTATCGATTTTAACTACATGGTTTGCAGGCCTGACCTGAAGATTCTGAATCTGTTTTCAAAATCTGAATTGGATGAAATTGAACCGAGTTACAAGCAGCCTTATAACTCGGTTCATTTCCAACCCATCCCAAATTTGAAACCTGATTCAGAATTCTCACGTCTTCAGCTTTTTACACATATAAATGGTTTCTAAAACTAGATTTATTAGAGAGCTGAAATCGTGGAGGTTCTGAGGATGTTTTCAAAATTCAAATAGGATAAAAATGCACCGAGTTACAAGCAGTCTTATAACTCGGTTCATATTCATCCTATTTGAGTTTGGAAAAAAGACTCAGAATCCTCACGTTTCCAGCTTTCTGATAATATAAATACTGAAAATTGAATCCATGCTCTAAAAGCTGAAAACGCGAGGATTCTGAACATGTTTTCAGAATTCCAAAATGATGAAAATAAACCGAGTTACAAGACTTGTTGTAACTCCGTTCATTTTTATCCAATTTGAATTCTATGAACTGATTCAAAATCCTCACGTGTTCAGCTTTCTAGTCATACCCAAAATTATCCGAACATATTTCCCTGGGAACAAATAATTGATTTTTTTAAAAACATATTTTTTTGAAAATTTTCTCAACTTTTACTGTGCATAACTCGGTCAGAAATAGTTTTCTGGTTATAATTTTTATATCAACATGTAGACCAAACCTAGATCTCCATTTTTGTAGTTGACAACTTTCTGATACGGGCGGCACCTGGGGAGTTATAAGGCACCATAGACTGCCCTCTGATCGTTACTAGCTGTAGGATACTGTCACCCATCTTTAAAGGCGAACATCTAAAAAGTGGGCGGAGCTATCGAAAAGTTGTCAACTACAAAAATGTAGCCTGAGACTTGATCTATACAATAAAATATATTATAAAGCAAAAAAATGCAAAATGACTCTGTGAGAAATGGACGCAGACTGTTCAAAAAATCACCAAAACGATGTTACATAACATGATGAACAGACTGGTCTCAGAGACAACGCCAGCGGTCATTTTTGTGAGTAGTCTGACACTTTGTTTCTGCAGCTTATCCGTTATCAATGTTGCATATCCCTTATCTTATAACAGAACAGGTTCAATGGTCGGATAGAGAATATGGTCTTCGATGTCTGTCAGAGAACTGAGATTTCGAATTGCGATTACAGTATCCCTTAGTTTTCTTTGAGACAGGTACTTCAGACACAATGTTTTGCAGGACATACAGACAGACTTTAACAGACTAGTGATAAAAGGCTGACATAATATTTATTAAATAAGTGCAGAAATTCAATCGCAAGTGATATCACATTGAAGGCCTCTGATTCCAGTTCTGCAAAATAAAGTTGTGATTAGGGAGGACAGTTTAGAACCGAGAAAGGGTGGATGTTTGAAACTTTTTGAAAAACCGCGCCATTTTACAACCGGATTGTTCCAAAACGTCCCAAAACAAAACTCACACTTTAGTAACCTCCGTCCCGCCTGGCAACACTCCTTCCCACGCGTATCCATCCGCTGTACACGTCAAACTGATTGAGATCTGGTTTGTGTTAGAAGCACTTATCAGGAGCTGACTTCCCTGACCGTGTTCGCCAAATCCGACATGCTGAAAAAAGTCTGATTTGACTCACACCGCAACGGGTACTGTACCGTGATAGTCCACGTCTTACACGTGCTCATATCGACTTTGTGGCATTTCAGAGTCGGGTTTGGCACGTCGACAATGTTCATGTTTCTGCAATTTGTTTTCGGTAACGGGTTACGATAGATAGAGATAAAACTGACCCTTCAAAATCCACTGGTGATATACTCGTCCAGGGTCCACCGATCGAATTCGATAACCCTGTGAAACACGTGCCAGCGGGGATCTCTCCGCCACCACCGCCTCCGCCAGGCGTCGTGACTTCTGGAGCTGCCGTCGGTGCCTCACTAGGCTCCTCACCCGATGGACTGGCTACTGTAGTTCCAGCGGACACCTCTTCCGGAGGTATCATACGAATACATGAGTGAGTTATGGGGATTAAGGAGATTAGGAATAGGAGACTTGGGATCGTAGTCATGGTAGATCATAAAATGAATGAAATAAAGAAGTGAGTCAAGCTTTGAGATTATGACATTGATGAAAAAACGTGTTCTTATCAAAATGAAGGTGTACACGCCTATTGACCACATGTACCTGTACCTGGACCACAAAAAATGTTTAAAAGTTTAAGCTCCTCCCATTTTTGAGATATGCGCATTTAAAGACGGTCATACAGTTAACAACGACCAATGGTGGCAGCCTATGGTTCCTTATAACTCCCCAGGTGTCGCCCGTATCAAAAAGTTGTCAACTACAAAAATCGAGATCTAGGTTTGGTCTACATGTTGATATAAAAATTATAACCAGAAACCTATTTCTGGCCGAGTTATGCATAGTCAAAGTTGAAAAAAAATTCAAAACAATTTTCCGAAAAATTTTTTCTTTTTGAAAATATCTTTTTCTGTGCAGAGTTCGTATATTATGTATCAGACGTCACAAAAATATGTTTCACGATTTTATTAATCGCATGTAGATCAAAAAATGTAGCGGTGGTGGGGGGAGGAAGAGGACAGAATGATTGGGTAGAACGGAGATAAGAATGTGATAAGTGGGGATGACTACAGAAAAAAATTTTGATCTACAATCAAGGGGAAATCAAAAATATTATTGTTTGTTCTTATCAGATGAAAAAAATCTCATAAAATCGGATTTTCAAAAACAAATTTTTTGGAAAAATTTTGAAAAATTTCTCAACTTTTATTGTCTCGGTCAGAAATACCTCGGTCAGAAATAGTTTTCTATTAACAATTTTTATACCAACGTGTAGATCAAGCCTAGATCTCCATTTTTGTAGTTGACAACATTTTTGTGCAAGCGGTCCCTGAAAAGTTATGGGTCCTAGAGTCCAAGAGGACTATTTCTAAGAATCTAAGAACCATAACTCTCCATGGAGCGCCCGTACAAAGTATTAGGTTGGCAAGAAAGTTTTTGTGCATGTTTTGTTTTGAATGCTGTCAGATAAATTACAAGAATCAAAACCAACTACGCATACCATTTGTTAGTTAAACTCTCTGTGATTCTGATGGCAGTCAGGAATTCCCTCCGACGCTTCTCTTCTGCGAGAGCCATACTTGTTTTTATTCTTGACCGACAACTCTTACATCAATATTTTTATTTCTGCTTTCCATCTAATACCAAAATTTCTAAATTTGTGCAACCGATAGGAAAAGTTTACAAGGATGAATTCTTCTTTTGACACACTATAAGTAATTTAGTTCACAACTTTGAGAAATGCGATTTTTCTGTGGCCGAAGTATCACGCACTAAAAGTGCATATGAATAGGATTTGTACATGCTGTGAATTTTAGAGGGAGTGTATCCATCTCAATCTTGATGTAAATTATCAATGATAATCACTACTACTTATAACACAATTGGAAACTTTTTGAACTGTGTCGGCAAGAATAAAAAAAGAGACATTGAATAGTAATATTTTGGGCAAGATCCGCATTCAGTGAAGGATAGACCTTCGGCTTTGAATTCTCTCTCCTCTTTCAAACTTCAATTTTCCTAACCGTTTGGGTATCACTAATAGAGAGTGGGTATTGCACACAAACTACCCCAGTGAAACCCACCGACTTGGCGTTGATCAAACGCTGTTAGACATCATCAAAAGGAAATAATACCTGAAGCAAATGATGACCCTCATGTGGTAGACCGTACACAACGTATATGATTGGAAAATGCAAAACAGTAATCTTCTACTTTTACTCTTTTTGTGTGCGAAAAATCAAAACTATGCGTGAGTTTTCAGCTCCACACGGTCAAAAAGTCAGCCACCTCCATAATGTTGCATTTCCGCTAGTTGCATACCCGACAAAATATTTTCTCAACTAATTTTGCAAAATAGTTTTCAATCATACAAATTTGAGCTCGGACCTTCTTTTAACGAATTACTATAAGTTCGGGGTAATTCAGCGCTCTGCCGCTGAAAAGGACTTCGATACTTGAAGTTAAGTCGAAAAATGGGTGGAAGTTTATTTTGCCTTGAAACATCCGGAGCTCTGCCAGGACGGTATCGGGAACATACCCAGTAAATTGGAGACAGTTGTGGACTAAGATGGTTACTATGTTTGGTATTTGGCATGCTTCCTGTTTGAGTAAAAATAACTTGAGTCATGCACAAAAACTTTCTTGCCAACCTAATAGTTGTCAACTACAAATATGGAGATCTAGATTTGACCTACATGATCATAAAAAATTGGAGTGAAAAAATTGCTCTGGTGTCTAGATACATGTCTTCTTCGCTACAAATCGTGATTTTTTTTAACTTTCTTCGATTCCTGGTGATTGCGTGATCAATTAGCTTCGTGTCAATTGTACATATTTTGTCCATATTTTCCGGTTTTTTCTTTTCTTGGTGTTTCATATCTGTTATATCGTTTTGGTGGTGTTTTTACAATAATCATGATTTTTTGTAAAAAAACTTTGAAAATATTTTCTTTTTCTTGTTTTTTCTATAAATCTGAAATTTTTCTGATTACCAAACTCTTCTTCACCCTCAAAAACCCATTTTCACAAAAACAAAAAACAAATCACCCCCACCCGGAATCGAACCCCTGACCCTTCGACTCATGGTCCAGCTCCTTAACCACTCGGCCACGGGGGCGAAGCTGGCGGCGCGGCGATCAGGGTGTATAAAAAACCGACGGTGGTGGCGGGCGGCGCGTCAAAAAGTCAATAAAACGTGACATTTTTCGAATCCACAATTTAGTGCCACGTGGCACTTTTTGGAATTTTGAAACCAAATTTCCCTTTATTTTTCCCTTTATTTTCCTCTAATCATGCCAATTTCTTGGCCCGAACTACCGGAAAACTTCCGGAAAAATGTGGTGGAACACTTGGATTTAATGAGCAGGTAATTACTAATTAACTAATTAATTTTTTTAAATTTAATTTCAGACACTCGCTGAAATCCACGTCAACCTCCAATCGATTTCTTGTGAATTCGGTGGTTTTCAGTGTGCCACGTGTTCGATTCGGGTACAAGGAGGGGAGATGTTTGATAATGATTTATACGGGAATCGAGCAGTTTTTGAGAATGGAATTCTCGAAATGTACGGATGGGACGGTTATACATACGTAAGGATTTGGGGAATTTTGAAAAAAAAAATTTCAAAAAATTCCAAAAAAAAAATTTCAGAAAAATTTTTCAACCTTAATAACTCGGGTCAGAAATAGTTTTCTGCTGATAATTTTTATATCAACATGTAGATCAAACCTAGATCTCCATTTTTGTAGTTGACAACTTTTTGATACGGGCGGTACCTGGGGAGTTATAAGGCACATTAGGCTGGCACCATTGCTCGTTGTTAACTGTAGGATTCTGCCGCCCATCTTTAAAGGCGCATATCTCAAAAGTGGGCGGAGCTATCAAAAAATTTTCAACGGCAAAAATGTAGCCTGAGACTTTCTCTATACAGTGATGCAAAATGTGAATGATAAAATATTGTCTCCACACGAGTTAAGTTTTCCGAAAATTCCAAAAAAATTTTCAAAATTATTTTTTTTCAACTTTCCCTATGCATAACTCCATCAAAAATAGTTTTCTGCTTATAATTCTTATATCAACATGTAGACCAAACCTAGATCTCCGATTTTGTAGTTGACAACTTTTTGATACGGGCGACACCTGGGGAGTTATAAGGCACCATAGGCTGCCACCACCCTATCTCGCCCCGCCTATCTTCAAAAGACCGTATCTCAAAAATGGGCGGAGCTATCAAAAAGTAGTCAACTGCAAAAATGTAGCCCGAGATTTGCTCTATACAATGATGTAAATTTTTTTCAATTTTTCCAACCCATTTTTCAGATCCGAATCCAGCTGGGATCCCGCCGAAATCTCCACCAAAAGCCACGCCTCCACCGACCCTCTCCACCTCTCCATTTCAATTCTCAAATCCCTGCTCGCCAATCAATCGATACTCATCGGAGCCCTCGAGTTGGAAATGGAAAATAAATCCGGTCATCAGGAGGTGATTCGTCACTTCTCACCGATGACGTCGACGTCGACGACGAAATTCCGGATTCGGAAGCTCGTTTTTGTGCGAAATGCGTTCGTCGATTGCCAGAAGCGAATCGCCATGGCGATGTGTGAAATGGAGGATTTGGTGGGGATGGAGAGGATGTGTGTGATGATTTCTAGCCAGAAATTGGGAGTGACTCGGAGTTTTGTGATGAGGGAGAAGGAGTGGAATGGGAAGAGTATGGGTGAGTTTTTGAGTCTCCTGGCGTGCCTTTGACGCGTTTCACCAAAACCGTTTCTCAAGCCAAAAAAATGAAATTTCCGGTAGTTTTCGACAGGAAACACTCCGAAAAGAGGGCCTCCTGGCGCGCCTTTGACGCGTTTCACCAAAATCGCCATTTCGGCTTAAAATTTCAGAATTTTGTGCCAAAAACTGGATTTTTGGTTGTTACTCGCAGTTGACAGCGTCATTCATTTTCGGACTTTCAGTATTAAAAACGGTCATTTTTCCCCGATTTCTCTCTCCCTGGCGCGCCTTTGACGCGTTTCATCAAAATTGCATCCCGCTCTAAAAATGGGATTTTCCGTGGTTTTTAACAGGAAAAAGTGGGTTTTTAGACTGAAAATTGAGGAAAAATCCAAAAATTAAAGTTTTCCAATCCGTATCCCCAAATTTTCGGGTGTTTCTCGCAAGTTTTCGACTCAAACTCAAAATTCGAAATTTTTTTGGAAAATTGCTGAAATTTCTTAGATTTTCGTTGGCAAATCTTGTCTAAAAGTAACCAACCCAACTTGTTTGTCGAAAAACGACACATTTCCGCCATTTTTCACCAACTTTTCCCATCGCAGGCGCGCCTTTGACGCGTTTCACCGAAATCACTGTTCTGGCTTAAATTTTCATAATTTTTCACCCAAAATAGGCATTTTTAGACGTTACATGCAGTTCACAGCGTTATTTTCGAAATTTCAATATTAAAAAATCCCAAAAACGGTCATTTTTCTTCGATTCCTATCTGGCGCGCCTTTGACGCGTTTTATCGAAAACTGCCGTTCAGACTCAAACAATGTGATTTTTAGCTGTTTCCAGTGTTTTCGAAGACTTTTCGATAACAAAAAACATCAAAAACCACTAAGTTTCCTCCATTTTTCGTCTTGCTGGCGCGCCTTTGACGCGATTCATGGAATTTTGCGATTTGGACGGAATTTTACATCCAAAAATCTAATTTTCAGAAGTCTGAAGCGATATTTTCGGAATTTTAGATCTGTCTGGCGCGCCTTTGACGCGTTTCTGCTGAAATTTCCCAATTTTTCAGTAATCAACATGCTCTACATGAGATCCGACATCCGTGAAGTGATGCACTTTTTCAAGGCAAGTTCTGACCGAATGGCTATTGCAACTCCCGATGATACACCCCTGAACACCTTTGCTCAATCATATGAGCCGCCCAGGTGAGCCAAAAAAAACATTTTTTTCGATTATTGGCAAGACAGGGTTCTTACAACCGCGCTCTACCGAAACCGAAGAAAATTGCGGTGGAGCGCAGTTGTAAGAACTGTGCCGAACGAGTGAAATTTTAAAAATTTCGATTTCCAGACCGTCCCAAAAGTGGAATTTCGAGCGAGTCGACAAACACAACCACATTCTACGCAATACGAAGACACCGTGTGGAGAGTGGTCGCATGTGTTGAGGGAGCAAGATGAGAAGACACATATGCCGTTTTTTGAGGTGAAAATGGGGGGATTTCGAGCTTAAAATATGAAAAACGCGTCAAAGGCGCGCCAGCCACAGTTTTTTGGCGGAAATTCGGAAAATATCGCTTTAAACACTAAAAAACAGCCGGAAATTCGATTTTTAGCGTAAAATTCTGAAAAATTCAGTCCAAAAAGCTAATTTCGATGAAACGCGTCAAAGGCGCGCCCGTCAAACAAAATTGGCGAAAAATGGAGAAAAATTAGTGGTTTTTGATGTTTTTCGTTATGAAAAAGTCTTCTAAACACCTGCAAACAGCTCAAAATTGCATTTTTAGAGTAAAATTCTGAAAAATCGGCAATTTTTCGGCAATTTACAAAACGCGTCGAAGGCGCGCCAGACAAAAAAAAAATCGGGGAAAAATGGCTGTTTTTGAGATTTGAATATATTGAAATTCCGAAAATCACGATGCCAACATGCAGTTGGCATCGTGATTTTTTTTAGTGACATCTAAAAATAACATTTTTCAGCGCAGAATTCTGAAAATTTGAGCTGAAACAGCGATTTTTGGAAAACGCGTCATAGGCGCGCCAGCGATGTGAAAAGTGGCTGAAAATGTTACACTTTTCGACAAAAAGCTTGGGTGAATTACTTTTAGACGAGAAAAAGTCAGATTTACTGGCGAAAATCTAAGAAAAATTTGCTATTTTCGAAAATAAAACTTTTTTCAAATTTTGAGCCGAAAACCTGCGAAAAACACATGAAAATCGATGAAAATTAATTCGAAGACTTGATTTTTTCAATTTTTCTCCAATTTTTAATCTAGAAAGCCACTTTTTCCAACGAAAAACTACAGAAAATTCGATTTTTTGACTTAAAAAATGATATTTTCCGCCGGAAAATGTCCCTGCTACGACATGGCCTAGAATTTCCACCGTGGCCGAACTCTCTAAAAACTCTTCCATGAGCAAGTTTTGCTCTTTTTTGAGCAGAATCTTGCACTTTTTCCGAAGTTTTGAGTTTTTAGAAAGATTCCACACAAAAAATGCTATCGAAAAAGTGTAAAAACTTTAGAAAAATCTCAAAAAATTAAAGAGAAAATGAAAAAAAAAGTGTTTTTTTGCAGTCCGAAAAATGCGGAATCGGCTATCTCTGCAAAACATGTTCGGATCCATTCGAGTACTGGTACCATCAAAATCTAACACATCGAGTGCTCCACGAGCCATTCTGGAACGAAGTGATCGATAATATGCCGGATTTTGAGAAGGAATGCGAAAAGTTGAGGATTCATCTGGAGAAAAATGAGAAGGAGCGGATTCAGAAGGCGAGGATTCAGAAGGGGAACAAGAAGATTCCGAAGATGGTGATGGTGAAGTCGTGGGGATTCAAAGTGACGTCGTCGCTGGAGATTCTGATGATGACGTCGAAGACGACGAAGAAAAATCAGGAGAAGAAGAATAAGAAGAAGATGAAGAAGTTGGAGAAAAAGGCTCAGAAGAAGATTCAGAAATCAGAAGACGTGACGTCGCCTCCAGAATCCGAATGTCAAGAAGAAGTGGAGTACGCGGAGAGCTTCTGTTCAGACTGCTCCGAGTGCATGAGACTCCGCGCTTCAGAAGTTTCAGAAGACGTCGCGGATTCAGAATTCTGTCAGAATCAGTGTCCTCCAGGATGCACGGATTGTCTGGCGGATTCAGAAGCTCCAGAAGACGTCGCGGATTCAGAATTCTCTCAGAATCAGTGCCCTCCAGGATGCACGGATTGTCTTGGAGCGGATTCAGAAGCCCCAGAAGACGTCGAGAATTCAGAATTCCCAGAAGAAGTCGGAGGCGGATGCGGCCCCGACTGTCAAGAGTGCATGAGGATGAATTCTGAATCCGCCGTGGATTCAGAAGATCCAGAAGTTCCAGAAGTTCCAGAAGACGTCACGCCATCAGAAGATGTCGCTCTCGTGAAAATTTCGAAGCCAGTTGTGAGTTTTTTTGAGAAAAAAATTTTGAAAAATTTTTTTTCCAGATCTGGGACTCCGCCCCCTCCGCCGAGTTAGCTTTCGAGTGGGGACCGTCTTTCGACGTCCCACAACCACTGTCCTATGTCCAGGGACCCACTGCCAACTTGGTGCCCGATGACGTGGATTCTGAAGGCCTTGGGTATTCAGAAGACGTCAGTGAAGACGTGAAAATGGAAAATTTTGGAACTCTCGATTTGCGCATACCGACTTTTGTCTTTTCTATTGTATTCGCGATTTGTGTGTTTTTATGTGTGAGATTTGTGATTTTAACTTGATTTTTTTGGGTTTTTTGGTATAAAATTGATTTTTTCAAATTTTTTAATAAAAATCGCTTGAAAATCTATCAAACTGGCCGAAAACTCATTAAATTTGATTGCAAAACGCAGAAATTTACTCGAAAAAGGTGCAAATCTCTCGAAAAATGAAACGCGTCAAAGGCGCGACAGACTACCGGAAATCGGGGAAAAATGGGCCCATAATCCAAGGGTACATCGAAAAAGGGTACATCTATGAAAAATTTGATCATAGGGTACATTGAATCGAAGGGTACAGTGAATCTTAGGGTACATCGAGGAGCTATGATCATGGGGTACATCTATGGGGTTATCATAGGGTACATCGAGTCAGAATTTCCATGAAATTTCAGAAGTCTCACAGTTTTCATAAAATTCCGAGAAAAACTTTTCCGACGTAGTTCGAGAAACATATTACTGCTGTTTTCAGAAGGATGACATAATAAGATTTAGCATTTAAGAAGATGCTTGAATCAATTATAGAAACTCCAATATGATCATCTTGTAAATAGTTGTTGGAGTAATTTATACGTATTTCATCCCTCCGAAAACAGCAGTATTATGTTCCTTGAACTACGTCGGAAAAGTTTTTCTCAGAATTTGATGAAAACTGTGAGACTTCTGTAATTTTATGAAAGCTCTGACTCTATGTACCCTATGATAACACCATAGATGTACCCCATGATCACAGCTTCTCGATGTACCCTAAGATTCACTGTACCCTTCGATCCAATGTGCCCTATGATCACGATGTACCCTTTTTCGATGTACCCTTGGATTATGGGCCGGAAAAATGGCAGTTTTTGTGATTTTTAACATTGAAACATTCAAAATAACGATGTAAACTGTATTTGACTTCAAAATAAAGCAATTTTTGATTAAAAAAATTCTGAAAATTTGAGCCGAAACAGCGATTTTGGTGAAGCGCGTCAAAGGCGCGCCAGCGATGTGAAAAGTGGCTCAGAAATATATTTTTTTCAACAAAAAAAGTTGAGTAAATCACTTTTAAATAAGATTTGCCAGCGAAACTCTATGAAAAAAAGCAATATTCCAAAATAAAACTATTTTTCAAATTTTGAGTCGAAAACCCTCGAAAAACAGTTGAAAATCAACGAAAACTAATCCGAAAACTTGAATTTTTCGATTTTTCCTCGATTTTTAATATAAAAACCCACTTTTTCCTATCAAAAACTACCGAAAACCCCATTTTTAGACTTGGAAAATGATTATTTCAGCTAAAAAAAAACATCCCCGTAAATCGACATGGCCTAGATTTTCCTATGGCCTAATTTTCTCGAAAAACTCTTCCATGAGCACATTTTGCTCTTTTTGATCTGGTTTTCAAAATTTTCGTGAAGTTTCAATGAGCCCATCGTGTTCTACAAGTAATTTCCTATCGGAATTGTACAAAAACATACAAAAAAGCTCTGAAAATTCATTTTTTATTATTTTCACGTGTGCTCATTTGTTTTTGTTTCTGGAAGTTTCTTACCACATTTCAAGGGTCAAATCACTAATCGATATAAATCTATTCCTTGGATTCCAACAGGAAGGTGAGTTTTTCCCTCTTAAGAACTTTTCCCCGTTCTGAAACCGAGACATTTCAGAACCATGCCAATCTACGACATGTCCACCTGGAAGCGTATTGATGCCCCGAGTTCCGGGAGCCAATTAGTGATGACTTTTGATGAAAAAACTGGAAAAACCAAGTGCGTCAAGGAGAAACTTCCGGAGAAAGTTCCAGAATTTTCATATGAAGATCTCAAGAAATGGGGTCAATCGAAGCCGAAGGAGGTGAAGGTTAGTACTGTGGGACGGTTTGAAACTATAACACAGTTTCAAAACGTCCTAGTTTCCAAGTGTCCCTGTTGTTTTTCAGACCACTCCAAAGAAGATTACTCCGAAGGCAACTCGACAGGAAAAAACTGGAAAAACGGATTGTGTCGAAGAGAAATTGGGTGAATCGAAGATGGAGGAAGTGAAGGTTAGCACAGAGTGGGACGGTTTAAAACCATGACGTTTTAAAACGGTTCTAAAATGTCCCAGTTGTATTTCAGACTCCGAAGTGGACGCCTAAGAACAAAAAGAAGAAGAAGAATCCAAATAAGTGGTTGTAAGAAATCCGAGGAATCGGGAAATAGGAAAACAAAGAAATGCAAATCTTCAAACCAGTGAATGTATTATTTTTTGAATAAAATGTGTTTATTTGAGTGTCGTTTTGCATTCTGAAACTAAAATTTCAGGTGGCTGAAAAGCTGAAGACGTAAGGATTCTGAATCAGTTTTCAGAATTATTCCAAAACAAGTTTGAGCAAAGTTACAAAGTGTTTTAGCTCGAAAAAATGTCAAATTTTCAGAAATTTTGAGCCTAACCCCTTTCTACAAAGCAAGGACTCCCTAAATCCGGATTTTTTGTTTGAAATTTACATGGTTGAGAAGCTGAAGACGTGAGGCTTCTAAATCTGTTTTCAGAATTTTAGTGGGACAAAAGTGGGCGGAGTTACAAGGGTGTTAAAATTGACCAATATCGGAAGTCTAGCAGCCAAGAAGCTCGACTTTATGAGTAGGTACGTTTGGCAACCGGGACGTTTTGAAACCGGAATTTTACACGAATCGAAAGCTGAAGACGTGAGGATTCTGAATCTGTATTTAAAATATTGGTGGGACGAAAGTGGGCGGAGTCGGAAGGGTTTGAATATTCAACAAAAAAAATTTCTCAATTTTTTTTTTCAAATTTCCAACTTTTTTGCTAAAATGAAAGCGTGACAACCTTTGACCTCTGTTATTCCAACTCTGTGACTTCTCGCTTTCACAAATTGAAACGTGTTGATTTCAAAAAATCGATTATTTCGGAAAACATGGCGGGTTGGTCGCAACTACCACCTGAAATCAAACAACATGTTGCGAAGAAGCTCGACTTTATGAGCAGGTACGTTTGCCAACCGGGACGTTTTGAAACCGGAATTTTACACAAATCGAAAACTGAAGACGTGAGGATTCAGAATCTGTTCTTAGAATTTCGTTGGGACAAAAGTGGGCGGAGTTGTGAGCGTTTGAAAATTCATGAATTTTCGAATTTTCAAAACGCTTGTAACTCCGCCCACTTTTGTCTGTTTTCAAATCTGAAACCTGATTCTGAATCCCCACGCCTCCAACTTTCTAGTTATATAGTTTTCTCAATCTGAAAATTACAGACACGCCCTGAAATCCACGTCCTACGCGAATCGTCTCATTGTGAATTCCACGTCGATCCATTTGCCACGTGTCAGATTTGGTTATCAGCAGGATCGGTGTTTGATAGTGATTTATACGGATGTGGAGAGATTTTTGAGATGGGAATTTGTGCGAGATGATGACGATGGGATTACGGTGTACAGGTGTGCTGAATGGGGGCGGAACTACCTGATTCAAAAAATAGGAATTTTTTTTTGAAATTGCTCTGAAATCGTGTAGTGCGGCTTGTTTTTCAAGGGAGATATATGTCATGTTATATACCATTAGAGAGCTGAAATTATGCTGATTTTGAAAATATAATTTTTTTTTCAAAAAATATTCAAAATCTTGAGAAAAATCGGTTTTAAGTTCTACTTCAAAGATCAAAAATGTCATGGTTTCGAAACACACTTCTGAGCAACCACGCCCTATTGGACTTGTCGGCAGTTCAAAATTTTATCGGGTTTTCATATTCGCTGCGCCGTCATGGATACTCGATACGTAGCTTAACTGCTCAATCACATACTTGTCAAAGCCCGGGTACCAGAGTTGCATGGAATTCCGACTTCCGACTTCCGGATTAGGAAAATCACTTCCGACTTCCGACTTCCGGATAAGGAATTTTACTTCCGACTTCCGCCATTTCATCACTGTGAAGTTTAGGAAGATTTTGCAAAAATACATGGAAAAATGGTCGGATTTTATTTTGGAGTTTTTGAAAATTTGGGAAAAAATCTAATTCCGACTTCCGACTTCCGACTTTCGGGCGTTTTTCACTTCCGAGTTCCGGATAAGGAAATTCACTTCCGACTTCCGACTTCCGAGTTCCGTTTTAGAAAAAATCATTTCCATGCAACTCTGCCGGGTACTTGGCGCCGAAATTCAAAATTCAAGTTTTTTTCTAATTTTTTGAAATTCTTGCGAAAAAGTCAATTTCTAATGCCTAGCCGGCCCTTTGCAAGTATGCTCAACATAGTTGCGCGGAATTCCGGCTTCCGACTTCCGACTTCCTACTTCCGGGCATTTTTCACTTCCGACTTCCGTTTTTGAAAAAATCACTTCCGCGCAACTCTGATGCTCAATCATATGTTGAGGGCGTCGGGACATTTCGAAACCAGACGTTTTGAAACCATGACATTTTCCAATTTCAAAAAGTTTCAAAACGTCCTCTTCCAGATCCGAGAACACCTACGACTCCACCCACTTCCACACCAAATCCCTCCCACCTCAAAAAAACTTGTTCCGCCTCGGAATCACGTGTCTGAAAACTCTCCTTTCCCACGATTCGATTCTCATTCAATCGTTCGAATGGAACGTTCCACTCGATGCTCTCCAGATGTTCACCTCGCAACTAATCGCCAATCTCGACGGCGCCGTGTTCCGCGCCCGCGAGACAGTTTTCAGTACGATAACGGGCAACGGCTGCTTCTCTTCCGACGAACTTTATCGCATTTTCCGAAAGACGGACTTGAAGGCGTTCCGACAATTACTTTGCAGTGTTTCGGCGAGCTCGCTGAAACCGGGGATGGTACACGAGTCGTGTCGAGTCAAAGATGGATTGAAGTTTTGTGAGTTTAAGCACACCTGAATGCTGAAGACGTGAGGATTCTGAATCTGTATTCAAAATTTTTCTAGGTAGGATTTCAGCAGAGTTACAAAGCATTTCAGCCAAAAAATGTGATGAAGTTTGGGAAGTTTCAAGTTGAAAGCTTTGTAACTTCGCTAATACTTATCCCAGACAAATTTGGACTACAGATTCAGAATCCTCACGCCTTCAGCTTTCCCGTCATATTTATTATGGTTTCAGCTCTGTTTTCGAGCTAAATTACCTTGTAACTCAGCTAAATTTGGTCCTAGAAAAATTCTGAATACAGATTCAAAGTCCTCGCGTCTTCAGCTTTCCATTCATATAAAAATTTATGAAGAATTTTTTAATTTCGGCCCCTCTGAAAAAAATTTTTCGCCAAAAATATGATTTTTTCAGAAAAACGAGCGCGGCCAGCTTTTGTTTCAAAAACCCATTACAATAAATATAATATTTCGAATTGTCCCAGTTTGAGAACGTCAAAATGATGCCATTCTGAAACAGGAACGTTCTGAAACCGGCGGGATTCGTGTCTCGAGATCAAGATGAGCATTTCATAGTTCTGAAACGTTCTGGTTGTAAAACGTCTCGGTTTTGAAGTGTCCCGGTTTTGAAGTGTCCGATAAATTTACAGCTTGACACTTGAGACAGTTCGAAACCGGTTTCAAAACGTCTTTCATAACATAGTTGTCCGGAATCCGGATTCAAGAATTCCGGGTTTTTTTGACATTCCGGTTCCGGGTTCCGGATTCCGGTTTTTTGAATATTTTTTTCCGGAATCCTGAAGTTGAAATTAAAATTTTTTTTTTGAGTTTTCATTACAACTGCATTACTTCTTTTTCGGTTTTGAACCTCAAAAGTAGTTTTAAACTTTATATATATATCATTAAAAACACTCAAAAAAAAAATGACTTGGCCTTGCAAATTTATCGAATCGTTCCGGATTCCGGATTCCGAAATTCCGGAATTCCGGGTTTTTTCGTCATTCCGGTTCCGGATTCCGGTTTTTCGGAAAATGGCATTCCGTACAACTACGCTTCATAATCCTTATTTTTTTTGCAGACGTGACATCGATTAGTCTTGACGCTGTCGACGAGCTTGCCGACTTGGGAGAGTTCAATGAATCGGTCGAGGCCTACGCGCAGAACGACCCATCCCCATTCTCTTACACTTTCCGAGGAGGGCGTCCAATGTGAGTTTTGTGATCTACCAAAACAGATTTTTTTTCATTTTTTCCAGAAAAAAAGGTCACACAACGAATCGAGTTATGTCGAATGATGATGCGATTGTTGATGTCTACCACAAGTCGTCGTGCGGACAGTGGAGATTCAAAATTTTTAAAATTTGGGAAGAATCGATGAGAGAGGAGATGGAGGTGCGGTTTTTGATGAAACGCGTCCAAGGCGCGCCAGACAGTCGAGAATCGGGGAAAACTGACCGTTTATGAGATTTGTGAAAATTGAAATTTCGAAAATAAAAATGCCGTTTTTTGAGGTAAAATAGGGAGAATTTGAGCTTGAATTGTGAGAAAAAAACGGCTTTAAATCGAGCAAACGCGTCAAAGGCGCGCCAGTCAGACAGTTGTTGGCGAAAATACCGAAAATATTGCTCTAGACTTCAAAAAACAGCAGAAAATTAGCTTTTTTGATGAAAAATTCCGGAAAATTCAGTCCGAATAGCTAATTTCGATGAATCGCGTCAACGGTGCGCCAGAGAGACAAAATTTGTGAAAAATAGAGGAAAATTAGTGGGTTTTTGATGTTTTTCGTTTTGAAAACGTCTTCAAAAACAGTTTAAACCGCTAACAATCCCATATTCAGAATAAAATTCGGGACGATTCGGCAATTTTTTATGAAACGCGTCAAAGGCGCACCAGACAGCCAAGAATCGGGGAAAAATGACCGTTCATCAAATTTTAAATAACTAAAACTTTGAAAACAGCGCTGTCAACTGCTGGTAACATCTAAAAATGCCATTTTTCGATACAAAATTCTGAAAATTTTACCCGAAACACCGATTTTGGTGAAACGCGTCAAAGGCGCGCCAGCGATGTGAAAAGTGGCTGTAAATGATACATTTTTCGACAAAAACCCTGAGTTTTTCGCTTTTAGACTGAAAGAAGTCAGATTTGCTTGCAAAAACCTATAAAAACCCAGAAATTTTCCAAAATGAAGCTTTTTTTTCAAATTTTGCGTCGAAAACATCCGAAAATCAACGAAAACTGATTGGAAAACTTTGTTTTTTCGATTTTTCCGCAATTTTTAGTCTAAAACCCCATTTTTCCCCGTCGAAAACCCCCGAAAATCACTTGAAAAATGATTTTTTCTTCAAAAAAATCCCTTCGTAAAACGACATGGCGGTCTAGGATTCTCCGTGGCCGAGTTCCCCCGAAAAACTCTTCCATGAGCACATTTTTGCTCATTTTGAGCAGAATCTTGCTCTTTTTTCGAAGTTTTGAGTTGTTAGGAAGATTTTACATAAAAAATGCTATCGAAAAAGTGTAAAAACTTTTGAAAAACCTTGAAAAAGGAAAGAGAAAATGGCGAAAATACAAAACATTCTGTTTCAGTCCGAAAAATGCGGTCTCGGCTGGATGTGCAAACAGTGTTCGGCACCATTTGACTACTGGTACCATCAGAATTTGCCACGTCGATTCTTCCTGGAGCCATTTTGGCTTGAAACATTCATCTCGTTGGACGATGAGGATGACGACAAACTGTACGCATTGATCGAACAGGACGAGAGAAAAAAACGGATTCAGAAGGCGTGGAAGCCGTCGTGGGGATTCAGAATTCGTCAGATCGGGTTTCAGAGTAGAGCGCAGAAGATGACGGCGAAGAATCAGAAGCAAAAAATGAATCGGAAAATGAAAAAGTTGTGGAGAAAAGAGAACAAAAATGATGTCATCGTCACGAAAAAATCATTGGGATTCAGAATTCGGATGGGAATCCAAGAAGAAATTTACAAAATTTATTGGTTCATCAAAAAAATGCTTCGCATTGCTCTTTTGATAATCGGGATTCTGATTTTTTCGATTATTGTTGGAGTTTGTTTTGCTATTCAATATGTTTTGTTCAAAATTCGAGGTTACTAAATGAATTTTCCAGTTTTTTGTATGTTTTTGCACATTTTCGATAGGAAATTTTATGTAGAACACGATAGGATAACTGAAACTCAACAAAAATTCAAAAAAACAGCTCAATAAGAGCAAAAACTGTGTATGGAAGAGTTTTTCGGGAAAATTAGGCCATGGGAAATTCTAGGTCATGTCGATTTACGGGGATGTTTTCGCGGAAAAAATAATTTTTCAAGTCCAAAAATAGAATTCTCAGTAGTTTTTGATAGGAAAAAATGGGTTTATGACTTAAAATTGAGGGAAAATCGAAAAAATCGAGTTTTCAGATTCGTTTTCGTTGATTTTCAGGTGTTTTTCACAGATTTTCTACTCAAAATTTGAAAAAAAGTGTTTTATTTTGGAAAATTATTACCGTTCAATGCATTTTCATAGATTTTCCGTGGCAAATCCGACTTCTTCTTGTCTGAAAGTAATGTTCTCAACTTTTTTGTCGAAAAATGTAACATTTTCAGCCACTTTTCACCTCCTGGCGCACCTTTGACGCGTTTCACCAAAATCACTGTTTCGTCTAAAATTTTCAGAATTTATCACCAAAAATGATGTTTTTTTGATGTCAAATGCAGTTTATAGTGTTATTTTCAAAATTTCAATATCAAAAAATCACAAAATCAGCCATTTTTCGCCGATTCCCGCCTGCCTGGCGCGCCTTTGACGCGTTTCATTGTTCGAGCGATTTTCACTTTTTTTGAGTGAATTGCTTTGTTCTTTGCTATAAAAACGTTTTCCAGTTGAATTTAGTGAGTTTCTGGTTCAAAAGTCCCATGAAAACCGGAAATTTCGGTTAGCCACCTCATTCCCACCAATGTTTCGAAAACAGATTCAGTTTTTGGTTTTGACTTCCAATAATGGTTAATTTTCAAACCCTTGTAACTCCACTGAAACTCATACTAGAAAAATTCTGAAAACAGATTCAGAATCCTCACGTCTTCAGCTTTTCAGCCTCCTGAAATTTTAGTTTCAGAATGCAAAACGACACTCAAATAAACACATTTTATTCAAAAAATAATACATTCACTGGTTTGAAGATTTGCATTTCTTTGTTTTCCTTTTTCCCGATTTCTCGGTTTTTCTACAACCACTTATTTGGATTCTTCTTCTTCTTCTTATTCTTAGGCGTCCACTTCGGAGTCTGAAATGTAACTGGGACACTTTAAAACCGTTTTAAAACGTCATGGTTTTAAACCGTCCCACTGTACTAACCTTCACTTCCTCCGGCTTCGATTCACCCAGTTTCTCCTCGGCGCAATCCGTTTTTCCAGTTTTTTCCTGTCGAGTTGCCTTCGCAGTGATCTTCGGAGTAATCTTCTTCGGAGTGGTCTGTAAAACAACAGGGACACTTGGCAACTAGGAGGTTTTGAAACTGTGAGACTAACCTTCACCTCCTTCGGCTTCGATTGACCCCATTTCTTGAGATCTTCATATGAAAATTCTGGAATTTTCTCCGGAAGCTTTTCCTCGACACAATCAATATCTCCAGTTTCTTCATCAAAAGTCATCACCAATTGTCCACCGAAACTCGCCGGCAGGATGTCGATACGCTTCCCGGTTGTCATGTCGTAGATTGGCATGGTTCTGAAACGTCACGGTTTCAGAATGGGATGGTTTCGAGATGGGGGAGAGTTCTTAAGAGGGATAAACTTACCTTCCTGTTGGAATTCAAGGAATAGATTTTTATCGATTGATTTGACCCGTGACGAGAAATTTTCAGAAAATGAGCACACGTGAAAATAATTCTTGCCACATGTCAAGGGTCAAATCACTAATCGATAAAAATCTATTCCTTGGATTCCAACAGGAAGGTTAGTTTTTCCCTTTTAAGAACTCTGTGACATCTCGCAACTGGGACATTTCAGAACCATGCCAGTCTACGACATGAAGACCGGAAAAAAGGTCGATATCCCTCCCGGGAGCCATTTGGTGATGACTTATAATGAAAAAACTGGAAACACGGACTGCGTCGCGGTGAAATTCGGTCCATCGGGGGTGGAGGAGGTGAAGGTTAGTACAGGGACGTTTTGAAACTGTTCTAAAACGTCCCAGTTGTATTTCAGATCACTCCGAAGTGGACGCCTAAGAACAAAAAGAAGAAGAAGAATCCAAATAAGTGGTTGTAAGAAATCCGAGGAATCGGGAAAAAGGAAAACAAAGAAATGCAAATCTTCAAACCAGTGAATGTATTATTTTTTGAATAAAATGTGTTTATTTGAGTGGCGTTTTTTATGTGACTGGAAAGCTGAAGACGTGAGGATTTTGAATCTGTTATCAGAATTTTGATGGGACAAAAGTGGGCGGAGTTACAAGATGTTTTACGTCAACAAATGACGAATTTCCAGAAATTTCGGATTTAGAACCTTACAGGGGACCTCCCTACATCCAAATGTTTTGTTTTTATTTAAAAATTTACACGGATGAGAAGCTGAAGACGTGAGGACTCCAAATCTGTTTTCAGAATTTGTCTAGGACCAATTTCAGCCGAGTTACAAAGTGTTACAGCCCGAAAAATGACTAATTTTCAAATATTTCGAGTCTAGAACATTTAAACAGCGGAATGACCCCTTGAATTCTAAATTTGCTGTACAAAATTTACATGATTGAGAAGCTGAAGACGTGAGGATTCTGAATCTGTTTTCAGAATTTTGGTGGGACAAAAGTGGGTGGAGTTACAAAGGTTTGAAAACTATCCATCACTGGAAGTCAGAAAGCCATGAAGCTCGACTTGACGAGCAGGTACGTTTGGCAACCGGGACGTTTTGAAACTAAAAATGTACATGGTTGAGAAGCTGAAGACGTGAAAATTCTGAATCTGTTTTCAAAATCTTGGTGGGACAAAAGTGGGCGGAGTTAGAAGGATTTGAAAAATTGAAAAATTTTGAAATTTTTGAAATTTTTTTCTTTGAATTTTCAAACCCTCATAACTCCGACCTTTTTTGTCCGTTTCAAAGTCTGAAAACAGATTCAAAATCCTCAAAATCTCATCTTTCTATTAAATTAAAAAAATTTGGGACATTTCAAAACCAGGACGTTTTGAAACCAACACTGTGAAAAAAAGGTAAAAAAAACACAAAAACTCAAAACATTTTATTTGAGAATGAAGCGAAATGAACTTTTGTTGATTATCGATTGATTTGTTTTTTGATTCTTTGATTGATTCTCCTCCTCAATTTGTCTGGAAGTGATACCACTCTTGCGCGGCCTCCACAATTCCACTATAGCCGTAAACCATGAAAAGAAACACCGACAGGAGGAGAATATGGATGTGCGGTGTCCAGGAGTTCTGAAATTGAGAGGATTGGGCCGTTTTTTGGAATAAAATAATGATTCTGAAAGCTAAAGACGTGAGGATTCTGAATTTGTATTCAGATTTTTTCTAGGACGGGTTTCAGTAGAGTTACAATGCATTTTAGCAAAAAATGGGCTGAAAATTAGGAATTTGACATTGAAACCTTTGTAACTTTGCTCAAATTCATCCTAGGAAAATTCTGAATACAGTTTTAGAATTCTCACGTCTTCAGCTTTTTGATACTGTAAAAATGTTATGTAGAATTTCAGAATTTCAGCCTCCCTGAAACGATTTTTTTGACAAAAACAAGATTTTTTCATCAGGATTCTGAATCAGGGGATTCTGAAAGCTCTCAGGAATCAAAACTGATAAAATAACCATTTTTATTCAATAAAACAACACTTTCTTGTCACTTTTTCCCATATGTATATTTGTCACAAAAACCTTAGATTCAGGAGGTCCCTGCTCTGTTCAAGGTCAAAAAATGACAAATTTTCAGAAATTTCAAGCCTAGAACCTTTGAACCGAGCTGTGATTTCCTGAAACTGAAATTTTTGTACAGAATTTACATGGTTAAGAAGCTGAAGACGTGAGAATTCTGAATCTGTATTCAGAATTTTTCTAGGATTAGTTTCAGCGGAGTTACAAGGTGTTTTAGGTCAAAAAAAGACAAATTTGAAGAAATTTCTAGCTTGGAACCTTTAAACCGAGCTGAGACCCCCTGAATCCAAATTTTTTGCACAAAATTTGCATGACTAGAAAGATGAAGACGTGAGGATTCTGAATCTATATTCAGAATTTGTCTAGGATGAGTTTGAGGCGAGTTACAAGGGTTTCAATTTCAAATTTCGCAATTTTCAGCTCATTTTTCAGCTTAAATGAGTTCTAACTCTGCTCAATCTCATCCTAGAAAAATTCTGAATACAGATTCAGAATCCTCACGTCTTCAACTTTCAGAATCATTATTCCAATCCACAAATTTCTATTTCAGAACCCACCAGAATCTCCATTCTCTGTTTTTCTTCTGATCGGCTCTTTGGAATTTCAAAAAATCTTGAAATGACCGCCAAGGTCAAGAAAACGTGTCAAAATAAAACGGGCGGCCCAAAAACTTTTTGTTTTCAAAAAATGCTTTTCCACGTGACCCCGCCCTTTTTCTGGATGTTTCTTTCGTCGTGCCACGTGTCCAAAAAACGTTTCTGAAAATTTTTCGAAAAAAAAAATTTATTTCAATTGGAAACATCGAGAAAGGGAAGACTTGTATTGGAGGTAAGTGTCTGGGACGCCGTTTGGCAACTCTGGGGACATTTCGCAACTGGGACACTTCGAAACCAAGACATTTCGCAACTCGTTTCCCATTCTAAAACCGGGACATTTCAGAACCATGCCAATCTACGACATGACAACCGGGAAGCAAATCGATATTGATGGCGCCGGCCCCGGAACGTACACTGTCATGGAATATAATAAGAAAACTGGAGAAATTGAGTATTCTGTGAAGGAAAATCCGAAAAGTATTTCGAAAGACTCATTTCAAAAGATGTTGAAGTGGGCGGAGGCAGAGGAGAAACGGAAGCATTTGATGAAGTTGAAGGTGAGACACTTTAGAACCGCCCTTATTTCAGAACCAAGAAATTTTGAAACCAAAATTTTATTTGATCGGGAAGCTGAAGACGTGAGGATTCTGAATCTGTATTCAGAATTTTTCTAGGATAAGTTTCAGTGGAGTTACAAGGCATTTTAGCAAAAAAATGTGTCAAAAATTAGGAATTTTGAAATTGAAACCCTTGTAACTCAGCTAAATTTAATTCTAGAAAAATTCTGAATAGAGATTCAGAATCCTCACGTCTTCAGCTTTCTAGCCATGTAAACTTTGTACTAAAAAGTCTGGATTCGAGGGGTTCCTGCTCTGTTTAAAGTCAAAAAATGAAAAATTTTCAGAATTTTTGAGTCATAACCTTGTTACATGGCAGGGACCCTCTCGAAACTAATTTTCTTGTACAAAATTTTTACGACTGGAAAGCTGAAGACGTGAGAATTCTGAATCTGTATTCAGAATTTTTCTAGGATAAGTTTGAGCAAAGTTACAAGGGTTTCAATTTCAAATTTCACAATTTTTGACACAATTTTTTGCTAAAATGCTTCGTAACTCTGCTCAAATCTATCCTAGAAAAATTCTGAAAACAGATTCAGAATTCTCACGTTTTCAGCTTCTTAACCATGTAACACTTCTACAAAAAATTCGAATTTCGACGGTCCCTGCACAATTTTTTGGTCGTAAAATCGAAAAAATTTGAAAATCTGTCATTCATTTTCAGAAAAACGGAAAGCTAGTGGATCGATCGAATGAGTTGTCGAATTTTGAAAATTCTTCTAAATTGGATTCTGAAAATTCAGATGTCATTAAGAAGTTGTCTGAAAGAAATAATCGTGTTTACGACTGGACACCGGAAGGAACGAAGAGAATGGTTGATAATTTGAGAATGAAGATGCTGAAAGCGGTAAGTACTAGGGGGTACTGAGATAAGAATTTGGGGATTAAAACAATAATTCTGAAAGCTGAAGACGTGACGATTCTGAATCTGTAATCAGAATTTTCCTAGGATGAGTTTGAGCCAAGTTACAAGGGTTTCAATGTCAAATTCCCCATTTTCAGCACATTTTTCAGCTAAAATGCTTCGTAACTCTGCTCAAACTCATTCTAGAGAAATTCCAAATTCAGATTCTAAATCCTCACGTCTTCAGCTTTCCGGTCATATAAACATTTCATGAAATTTCACCCCCTCTCAAAACGATTTTTCGACAAAAACCAGATTTTTGCAGGAAAATAAGCAGTCAGCTTCTGAACCGGATTCTGAATCGGAGGATTCTGAAGGCTTTCAGGATTCTGAAGACGAAGAAGAGGATTCTGAAGTTTCTGACGATGACTCTGAAGAATCTGGGGATTCTGAATCGGAGGATTCAGAATACACCTACGACTCGCAATCCGGAATTCTCACCAAAAACGGAAATTCTGAAATCGGGAAAACTGGAAAAACTGAGAATTCTTCTGAAGGCTTCAATCTGGAAGACGTCAAGAAAGTGTTCGACGCGAAGGCCAAGGAGATGAAAGAGAAGGTAAGCGCGCTCCATTGATAAGTGCCTACAGTTCGCCAGAGCGCACTTACTGAGCACTTTTGAGCCTCGAACACTTTTACACTGCAGAGACCCCTTTAATCTAAATTTTTCATACAAAATTTACATGGCTAGAAAGCTGAAGACGTGAGGATTCTGATTCTGTATTCAGAATTTTCCTAGGATAAGTTTGAGCCGAGTTACCAGGGTTTCAATTTCAAATTTCCCAATTTTCAACACATTTTTTGGCTTAAATACGTTGTAAGTCTGCTCAAACTCAACCTAGAAAAATTTTGAAAATAGATTCAGAATCCTCACGTTTTTAGCTTCTCAGTCGTTTAAAATTTTTATATTTTTATTCCAGAGATCATCATCGAATCTCAACATTTTCACGTGGCAATTCCAGTTGAAGATGATCGCTTTGACATGTGTCTTCTCCTACTTGTACGTCATGTCTGGACCACGTATTGTCAGTTATTTTTATCCGGAAACAAATGGGAAAAAGTGATAAGAAAGTGTTGTTTTATTGAATAAATATGGTTATTTTATCAGTTTTGATTCCTGAGAGCTTTCAGAATCCCCTGATTCAGAATCCTGATGAAAAAATCTTGTTTTTGTCAAAAAAATCGTTTCAGGGAGGCTGAAATTCTGAAATTCTACATAACATTTTTACAGTATCAAAAAGCTGAAGACGTGAGGATTCTGAATCTGTATTCAGAATTTTTCTAGGATGAATGTGAGCAAAGTTACAAGGGTTTCAATGTCAAATTTCCCTATTTTTTACACAATTTGAGCTTCAATGCGTTGCAACTTGGCTCAAACTCATCCTAGAGAAATTCTGAATATAGATTCAGATTCCTCACGTTTTCAGCCTTCAGAATCATATAAAAATTTTATTACAAATTTCAAAATTTTGCCAAAAACATGATATTTTTCCAGAAAAACGAGAACCCACATGTTGTGTCATCGTCAGGTTTGGATTCTAAATCAGAGGATTCTGAAGGCTCTCAGGATTCAAAAAACGTCGACAAAAATTTTTTTCATTGGGGTTTTTGAATCCTGAGAGCCTTCAGAATCCGGACCTGACGACGACACAACATCTGTCTTCACGTTTTTCTAATGAAAAAAAAATCATGTTTTGGCGAGAAATCGTTTCAAAGAAGCTGAAACTCCAGAATTCTTTATAAAATTCTTATATGATCAGAAAGCTGAAGATGTGAGGATTCTGAATCAGTGTTCAGAATTTCCGAAGGATGAGTTTGAGCGGAGTTACAATGCATTTTAGCTGAAAATGTGCTGAAAATCGGGAAATTTGACATTGAAGCCCTTGTAACTTTGCTCAAACTCATCTTAGAAAAATTCTGATTAGAGATTCAGAATTCTCACGTCTTCAGCTTTCTAGCCCAGTTGCAACACGACACCCAAATAAACACATTTTATTCAGAAAATACAGGTAAATGTTTTTGTCTCTAATATTTGATTGTCAGGTCGCGATTCTTCTTGAAATCACTTCACCCCCTTCGGCTTCGATTGACCCCATTTCTTGAGGTCTTCATATGAAAATTCTGGAATATTCTCCGGAAGTTTCTCCTTGACGCACTTGGATTTTCTAGTTTTTTCATTAAAAGTCATCACTAATTGGCTCCCGGAACTCGGGGCATCGATACGCTTCCAGGTGGACATGTCGTAGATTGGCATGGTTCTGAAACGTCTCGGTTGCGAGAGTTCTTAAAAGGGAAAAACTTACCTTCCTGTTGGAATTCAAAGAATAGATTTTTATCGATTGATTTGACCCGTGGCGAGAAATTTCCAGAAATTGAGCACACGTGGAAATTGAAAAAAATTGACAAATTTTCAAAACTTTTCAAGTTTGCGACCAAAAATTGGGCTGTGACCCCCCTTTTGTAAAAAATTTACATGATTAGGAAGCTGTAAACATGAGGATTCTAAATCTATATTCAGAATTTTTCTAGGATGAGTTTGAGCCGAGTTACAAGGGTTTCAATTTAACAATTTTCAGCACATTTTTCAGCTAAAATGCGTTGTAACTCTGCTCAAACCTCACCTATAAAAATTTTGAATACAGATTCAGAATCCCCACGTCCTCAGCTTTCAAAAAACAAAAGAATTTCAAGAAAAAAAAATCAATCCTTTATCGACACCTTCTTACAAATATACGCTCTCATCACCGTATTACACGCCAAATTATTCCAATTCTCATACCAACTATCATGGGAGACATCTGGCGCCGTCTGCACACACAACTCCTTTCCCGGATTATCAGGTTGCTTGGGTGCCCAATTGATATAATCCGTCGGGGTACCATCGGTCCACACCCAATCTTTTCCGTTCTCCTGATGCATACCGATCCACGCCAAATTCTCGTATTTCGACTCTTTGATTCCGCACGACGCCATATCTGGGGACTAGAATTTTATTAAAATCCGAGGATTTCTAGGCCACTCACTATTCACAAAAGTGTTCTCTGTCAACGAGTGAATCGATGTCAAGTGCGCTCCAAGGAGAACACACGCCGCCTCGGCGTCATTAAACTTCGCGCCGTGGTAGACTTTATAACAGAAGTCGGTTGGCGCGAAGTAAGTCCATCCCTGGTCGCAGGATGGGACACAGGTTTTGACGGGGCACGGAGTAGGGGAAGGGCAAGTTGTGGCTGAAAATGTTTGGAATTGGAGGTAGTCCTCAAGGAGTTATGGACCATAACTTCCTATAGAAGTCATCAGCCAACTATCTTCAAATTGCTGTATCTCAAAACCCCGTAGTCCTATTAAAAAATTGTTTGTTATTAAAATAATTAGCGTAAAATTTTCTACATTTTATTAGTTGACCATTTTTCTATGTGATGTCTCCCCAGTGAGTTGTGCCATAATATGCAGCACCATCCCCAATCACCCAACAGCTACCCATCTTAAAATTGATGTATCTCAAAACCTGGCAGCCCTCATAAAAATTTGTCAATTACCAAAATAATCAGCATAAAATTTCCTACATTTTAGTAGTCAGCAACTTTTTTGTACGTTGTCACTCTTAGAAGTTATATCTTAGGGAAGATGCACTCTCAAGGAGCTGGCCTACCTACCTATCTTTAAAGCGCTATAACTCCCGAGCGATGGCCCGCACAAAAAAGTGGTCAATTACAAAAATGACCGTTTTGAACTTCTCTACACAATCATAACACATTCGTACAGTATTGGTAGATCCTCACACCGCTAGGCCCTTTTAAGTGCTCCCCCACCCTCACTTTCCGCTAGCGCTCCTCGCTCCTCCTCTCCTCGCTATCTATGTACCTTCAAAGCGTTTTATCTGAACACCTAGCAGTGCTACCTAAAAACTCTCAACTATCAAAAATGATCAGCGTAGAATTTTCTACAATTTACCCATTGACCACTTTTTTCTCGACCGCCTCCCCAGTGACTTACGTGCGGGTGTAGTAATAGGTGGACACGTCGCCGTCACAATAACAGGCGTCACACAAACATATGGGCGGTACGAAGTGCATCCGATGGCCGACCACGTGCCGTCTCCCTTGTCTTGAATTGCACAATCGGAGCCCGATTGGGGCTCGCCGAGCTGCCAGTTCTGATAGTTCCACGTCACCGTGGGATCCGTCCATTTCCAGGTGCCAGACGTCTCCAAGTCGTTGGCGCCGATCCAGTAATCAGAGTAGTTGGATTTTCGGAATGAATTCGCCGCATTCGATTGGATTAGAGCGTTTTCTTGTCCATTTTGAACGGAAGCGAGGTGACCGCCGAGCAGGTTACATTGCTCTTCGGCAAACTCGAATTGTGCCGGCGCCGTGAAGTATTGGTAGCATCTGAAGAGGAGGGGTACGGTAGCTTTGGGTCATAGTTACAGTACCCCACTTACCTCCCAAACTGCGCACTATAAACTCCTCCTGTGTTGCATTTTTGCGCAACAACACCTGAACCGATCGATAACAATAAAAGGTAGATCACAACTTTCATCTCTCTGAACCCAATTCTCAAAATCAAAACTTCCTTCAAAAAATGGGCGGAGTTTAGAAAAAGTGTTTGATAAGACAAGACAAGAGTTCGATTGACCAGGGTACACAGTACAAATTGAAAATGACATACTTTTTGAGAGGCTTGAGATAAATAGTCAACTAATGAATTGTAGAGAATTTTACGTTGATTATTTTAGTAATGAACAATTTTTTGATAGGGCTGCCTGGTGTTGAGATACAGCGATATGAAGATCTTCCAACTTCCACATGGTATATCTCCTTAGCCAAGCGTCGTGCAAAAAAGTGGTTCACTACTAAAAGATAGAAAATTTCAAGACAATAATTTTTGGAGTTGACCACTTTTTTGTGCGGGCCCTCAGTAAAAAGTTATACACATTTGAAACTTCGGAATGATTTCTGAATGAATCTCTTTGCGTCTCCCCATTTCCGTTTTCTCCGATCACGTCTTGTGCCGCTTTGCCCTTTTCTAAGTGTGGGGGTATAGCTCAGTGGCAGAGCATTCGACTGCAGATCGAGAGGTCCCTGGTTCAACTCCGGGTGCCCCCTAAATAGTTTTTTCTTTTTTGTTTTTTTTGTGGATTTTTTCCAATATTAGTAAAATATTTATTTCAAAATAAAAATTTATCAAAACACTTTCAAACATGAATCGATCCCTTCTTGCAGATGTAAGCTCTCATCTCAGTGCTGCACGCCTCGTTATTCCAATTCTCATACCACTTATCGTGCGAGAGGTCCGGCGCCGTCTCCACACAATTTTCCTTTCCTGGATTATCGGGTTGCTTGGGTGCCCAATTGATATAGTCCGACTTGGTACCGTCCGTCCATACCCAGTCTTGACCGACCTTGTGCATTCCGATCCATGCGAGATCCTTCGGGTTGCCCTCCTTGATTCCACAAGAGGCCAAGTCTGGAAGTGATGGAGTTTTGGAAACATTTTCAGCATACACCTAAAAATTACAACTCACTAGCAACAAACGTGTTCTCTGTCTCTGAGTGGACTGATGTCAAGTGCGCTCCTAGGAGAACACACGCCGCCTCGGCGTCATCCCACTTGGCGTTGTGATAGACACGGTAGCAGAAGTCGGTTGGCGCGAAGTAGGTCCATCCCTGGTCGCAAGACGGGACACAGTTTTTGACGGGGCATGGAGCTGGCGTTGGGCATGTGGTTGCTGGAAATATTTGGAATTTGGAGGTGCCAGCCATCTAAAAGGCGCAAGCCAACAGCTAGTTATCTTCAAAGCGCTATATCTCAAAACCCAGCGGCAATAGTAAAAAGTTGTCAACTACAAAAATTATCACCGTAAAATTTGCTGCATTTTATCAGTTGACAACTTTTTTGTAGAATGCAACCCTCGAGAGATATTTCATAGTGGAGATAGCGCGCCATCAAGCGCACCCGGCGCTCTGGGTGCTTTCCACTTTCCACAAGCTGTAACTCCGCAGGAATGGCTCAGATCAAAAAGTGACCAATTACAAAATTGATCAGGGTGAAATTTGCCACATTTTATTAGTTGACAACTTTTTTGTGAAACGTCACCCTCGGGAGTTTTTCACAGTGGAGAAAGCGCATCTTCAGGGTTCCCCACTCCCGCTCCCCGCCACCAATCTTAAAATCGATGTATCTCAAAACCTAGCATAGCTACTTAAAAACTGTCAACTACAAAAATGATCAGCGTAGAATTTTCTACAAGTTACCCATTGACCACTTTTCTCTACACCGCCTCCCCATAGACTTACGTGCGGGTGTAGTAATAGGTGGACACGTCGCCGTCACAATAACGGGCGTCACACAAACATATGGGCGGTACGAAGTGCATCCGATGGCCGACCACGTGCCGTCTCCCTTGTCTTGAATTGCACAATCGGAGCCCGATTGGGGCTCGCCGAGCTGCCAGTTCTGATAGTTCCATGTCACCGTGGGATCCGTCCATTTCCAGGTGCCAGACGTCTCCAAGTCGTTGGCGCCGATCCAGTAATCAGAGTAATTGGATTTTTTGAATGAATTCGCCGCATTCGATTGGATTAGAGCGTTTTCTTGTCCGTTTTGAACGGAGGCGAGGTGACCGCCGAGCAGGTTGCATTGCTCTTCGGCGAACTCGAATTGCGCCGGCGCCGTGAAGTATTGGTAGCATCTGAGGAGGAGTGGTACGGTAAGTATGGTAGCTTAGTGTCATAGTTACAGTATCCTGGGTACTGTAGATATATGGTGTACGGTATCCTAAGTAGGTCACTGTAGCTTTACACTGTGGCTGAACTGACGCTGTTCTAAACCACAATTTCACTACTTTTTTTGTGATTTTATCATTAAAACACATATAGCTAACTATTATGCTATCACTGATAATAAAATGGTGCCATATAGTTAAGAGTCTCAACTATTTTCTTTTTTTTTGATGATGATAAAAAATTGTGTTCAATGATGTCGGAGCAAAGTTCAAAAGATTCCACACATTTTCAGCCTAAAATCAGCAGGATCCATTGAAAAATTACAAAGTTACAGAATTTCGAAAAACTTCGAAAATCCAAAATTTCACTAAATTTACCGTAACTCAGTCGTTGTCACGTTGAGACCCACAAATCTTATATTTTCAGAATCAGCGAGTCAAGACGCGTCGAATGAGTATAATCATGACTTTCCTATGAGGACCAGGCCCAGTACGATGCTCCGCTATCCCGCTGGGGACTCAAGCTACCGTAACTCGGTAATGAAGGTGATCAATGATGTCCTTTTAGAATCAGCAAAACAAAACGGTTTGATTGAGTGCTTTTGTACTTTATTTTAATAAATTTTTGAAAAAAAAATTTTTTCAAAATTTTTACAAAAAAAATTTTTCCGATTTTTTTTTCTAAATAATCAATTCCTAGCTTCAAATTTTAAGTTTTTGAACAGTTTTACAGTCAAAAACTTCAAAAACCCTCGCTAAAGACCCCTAATAGCCAGTTAAGGCCTGACCGATGCACCATGTCAGTAATTTCTCATTTCGTTGATTTTTTTTCAAAAAAAAACTTTTTCTAGACCAATTTTTTAGATTAAAAACAAATTTTCTAGTTAAAAAATGCCTAAATTCATTCTAAACCTCCTGAAACATACCTGTTAAACTGAGCACTATAAATACCACCGGTATTACACGTCTGCGCGGCGACACCTCCAGCCAACGCGAAAATCGCCAAGAAAACCACCGAGCGACCCATTTTCAGCAACAACTAGTCGCCGAAAACTGAAATTTTTCAATTCTGAAAAAGTGGGCGGAGCCAGAGCCAAAACTTTTTGCTGTTGACAGAAGAAAAATCAAAAGAGACTCTTCTCGGGTACATAAAATATTTAATGGGCAATGTGCTAGTGGCATGGGTTTTATTATGGAGGAGAGCAAAGCGAATATTAAAAATTAATGCGATTAGGTGTCCGGGTTGGTCAAAAATTGGTTGATAAGGGTGATTCCTGAATTTTAATTGTTCATAAAAGCGAATAGGATGTTTGGTAGAATGGCAACACTATAATACGAAGCAGAACCGGAAAAATTTCAAAAAAAAATCGAAAAAAACGGGATACGGGACCTGAAAACGAAAGAAAAAAAAAGAAAAAAGTGTTGCGCAGAGGCAAAACTCGAACTCCGGAACGTTTGCGTGGCAAGCATCACTGTTATCAGACCGACCACGCGTGCTCAGAAAGAACACGACGTGGCAAGGCTTTTATAAGCCGGCGGATTTCGAGCGCTCAAATTTCTTCGCGAACTACCTCGATTTCTGCGCGGACAGAGGAATTTTTGGAATTTTTATTACAGATATAAGTAGGAAATGTCTGTAGCTTTCGATTCATATACAACACATCGGTTAAAATTAAGTACAAGTGTGTCTGCGATCCTTCAGATATTTTGCATAATTTTTCTACATATTTTGTGATAAAATTCTTGTTTTCTTTTCAGCCGGGAATCATTATAGACGCTTTTCAAGTTTTCTTCCCGAAATTCCCTTTTTTCCATGAATTTTCACCCGAAAAACTCTTATTTCTTTAATTAATTTAAAACTCCAATTCAAAAATTCCTCCTTCCCGCCAACAGGGGCCTAGAAACCTCCATGGCCGAACTCCTCCCCAAAACTCTTCCACCATTAAAAAGTGTGCTCCGCGAGCCGATTTCGCGTTGTTTTCATGGTTTTTCCATAAAATTTTTGACATTTTCGTGTTTCCAGGGGCATCACCATGGAGCTGAGCTCTCGAAAATGCCAAAATTCGTATAGAAAAGTGGTGAAACACTCATTTTTCGAATAAAACATTGAAAAAACTTTATTTTCGTCAGTTTTCGGCTGTTTTTCTTGGTTTTCACTGGTTTTTTGGGTTTTTGGACTCGAAAAATCGTTTAAAATCACTCTAAAATCACTAAAAACCCTCTAAAACCCCTTTTCAGACCAAAAACCCGTGGAACCTGAATTATAACCGATTTTCCCCGAATTTTCCATCAAAATGGGTAAGAAAACGCTGAAATTTCAGATTTTTTCATCAAAAATCCATAATTTTCAGGCGCAGGCTTGGTATCCGCCTGTCTTCCGGTCTCATACGTCCTTCTGGTCCATTTGTTCGATCGCGACGGTACCGATCGGAATGACTCGATTTCGATCAAAAGAAGGTGAAAGGAGCTGGAAATAATGCTGAAAATCGTGAAAATCGCAAAATTTTGATCTAGAAAGTGTTTCATCTGAAAAATTAAAAATTTTTTTTTCGAATTTTTCGGTCAAAAACTTCAATTTTCATCGATTTTTTGCATCAAAGACCCAGTTTTTCACCTCTAAACCTTCTAATTTCAGATTCAAAGGAGCTCTACTCAGCAACGTCTTCTCCATCGCCGTCACCGCGTATTATCTGCTAGAAGTACGGCATTTTTGTCAAAAATGAGGAAAAATGCTGAAAAATCGCCATTTTGAGCTCAAAATACCTTGAAAAATGTGATTTTTATCGAAAATATGGAAAAAATCTGGAGTTTTCATCAAAAATGAGTCAAAACCGGGATTTCCAGCTTCTCAAGCAGATAAAACGCGTCAAAGGCGCGCCAGATGAGTTTTGTGAAGTCTGTCGTGCCTCCGGCGCGTTTTGAGCAAAAAATCCGTTTGAAACGCGTCGAAGTCACGCCAGATGAGCTTTTGTAGAGTCTGGCGTGCCTTTGACGCGTTTTGAGCAAAAAACCGTTTTAAAACGCGTCAACGTCACCCCAGACATGTTTTTTTTGAAGTCTGGCGTGACTTTGACGCGTTTTGAGCAAAAAATCCGTCTTAAAACGCGGCAAAGGCGCGCCAGTTCAATATTCCTGAAATCTGGGGTGACTTTGACGCGTTTTGAGTAAAGGCGCCAAAGGCACGCCAGAATAACGGAAAATTGACTAAAATCCACAATTTTTCCCATTTTTTCATAATTTTTTTTTGGTTTTTCTCGCTAGAATCTAATTTTTCGACAATTTTTGCACTTTTTTAATGAAAAAACTCAATTTTTTCCAGTACACATCGACACCGTTCCACGAGATGGGCCTTCGACTGGATCACTGGAAGGAGGCGTTGTTGTATCCGTTCATTCTGATGAACGCCTTCTATTTGGGACAATTCGTCATGATGCACATCGATAAAACGTTGTGGCACTATTTTGGTACGCAAAATCGAAAAAAATTGGAAAAAATCGATGAAATCAACAAAAAATCTATTTTTCTCATTGGAAAACGCGTCAAAGTCACGCCAGGATGTGTATAAACCTGTCTAGCGCGCCTTTGAAGCGTTCTGAACGAAAAATCCGCTACAAAAACGAGCGAAAGGCACGCCAGACAGCTCAAATTTGGGCTGGCGCGCCTTTGACGCGTTCTAACATGCAATTTCTATTGAACCGCGCCAAAGTCATCTCATCTGGCGCACCTTTGCCGCATTTTGAATAAAAAATCCCCTCTCAAAACGCGTCAAAGTCACGCCAGTCTTCACAAAAACATGTCTGGCGCGTCTTTGGCGCGTTCGCAGCAAAAATTCGTCTCGAAACGCGTCAACGGCACGCCATATTGCTGAAAACATGCCTGGCGTGACTTCGTCGCGATCTGAGCGAAAAATCTGTCATTAAAACGCGCCAAAGGTACGCCAGACTCCAGAAAAACATGTCTGGCGCGACTTTGACGCGTCTAGAATTCTCTTTTTTACATTTTTATTTCAGATTACTACGAATGGAAGATGTGCTTCAACAATTGGGTGTGGCGACGAGATATTGTTGTGGTAAGCTATTTCGCGCCAAAGGCGCGCCAGTCATAGTGAAAATGGGATTTTTCGACCAAAAACCCGCTAAAAATCTACTTTTCTTATTGAAAACGCGTCAAAGACACGCCAGTCTTCACTACAAAATCATATCTGTCGTGACTTTGACGCGTTTTGAGCCAAAAATCCGCTTAAAAACGCGTCGAAAGCGCGCCAGACGGCCCGCATTTAGACTGGCGCGCCTTTCACGCGTTTCTTACAAAACTGTCCTCGAAACGCTTCAAACGCGCGCCAGATTTCACAAAAACCTGTCCGTCGTGACTTGGACCCGTTTTGAGCAGAAAAACGCGCCTAAGGCGCGCCAGAACTAGTAAAAATGAGATTTTTCGACCAGAAAACTCATTTTTTCTCAATTTTTCAAAATTTTCCACTAAAAATCTCTCATTTCAGGGTCCAATAACCGAAGAGATCGTGTTCCGCGCGTGCTCCTCCACCCTGATGGCTCATGTGTGGGGACCGTCAGTGACGTGCCTTCTGAATCCCATTCCGTTCGCCGCCAGCCATTTTCATCACATTTGGGACGATCAGCGACGCGGACACTCGTTGGCTCACTCCATTTTGCAGAGAGGTGCGGAAAAAAAGGCGAAAAATCACCGTTTTCTCATAAAAATCGCGGATTTTCAGTCTAGAAACGCGTCGAAGGCGCGCCAGATGAGTTTTTTGGAGTCCGGCGTGCCTTTGACGCGTTATAAGACAGATTTTCGGTTCAAAACGCGTCGAACGCGCGCCAGTTGAGTTTTTTGGAGTCCTGCGTGCCTTCGGCGCGTTATAAGACAGATTTTCGGTTCTAAACGCGTCGGAGGCGCGCCAGCTGAGTTTATGTGGGGCTGGCGTGACTTTGACGCGTTTTCGAGGCAAACGCTCAAAACGCGTCATCCGCACGCCAGACTTCACAAAAAATGTCTGAACGCGTCATAGGCGCGCCAGACTGCATTGTTTACATTCTGGCGCGCGTTTGACGCGTTTTTCAATGGGAAACGTCGATTTTTAGCGATTTTCTTAACTTTTCTCAATTTTTCCCAGGTTTTTGCGCAAAAATCGCAGTTTTTCAGTCCAGAAACGCGTCAGAGGTGCACCAGACTCGAAAAAATCGCAAAAATGTGCATTTTTTACCAAATTTTCAGAAATTTTCGCATTTTCTATTCAGGATTCCAATTCTGCTACACATATCTCTTCGGTGTGTTCGCCACGTATCTCCAACTGACGACACGACACGCGTTGGTGCCCATCGTCGCACACGCCATCTGTAATGCGCAAGGACTGCCGTTGTGGCTGGAAATTGGTGGGTTTTGAGCAGGAAATCGTCATTTTTGACACCTTTTGAGTCGAAAATCTGAGAATTTCGGGGAAAACGGTCCGAAATGAAAGGAAATAGGCCATTTTTCCAAGCTGAAACTATTTTCTTGCGAAAAACATCAATTTTAACATTTTCTTGATAAATTTATACTTTTTCAGAAGCGCAAAACCCCCATAATCCTTTTAAAACTCTCAAAATCTGAAATTTCCATCAATTTCCGCCTAAAAACGGTCTAAATCCACCGAAAATAGGCCGAAAAATCTTAATTTTTCGAAGTGGAAGAGTTTTTTCCAAAAGTTCGGCCGCGGCGTTTTCTAGGCCATATAGATTTTCGGGGCGAATTTTTGGCGGGAAAAGATAATTTTTGAATTAAAAAAGCTCGAATTTTATGGTTTTTTGGCGAAAAAAGTGGTTTTCGAGGGGAAAAAATTGAAAAAATCGATTTTTACCGTGAAAATTCACTTTTTCAGTCGAAAAAAAAAAAATTATTTTCAAAAAAATTGTTTATTTCCAGCCAACTACCCGAAACGGCGCGATCGTCTCACTCTCTACAGTGCATACTCCGCTGGATTCGCCGTTTTTGTCTACCTGCTCTACACAAAACACGGAATGCCGGCTCGATAATAAAAATAATTACTTTTTTTTTTGAATTTTTTTTGTGTTTTTTGAGTGAAAAAATGTGATTTTTTCGCTCAAAAAACACATTTTTCCACTGTTTTTTTCTATCTAATTGCCTGTATGTGATATATAGTCCAAACATTTCCATTTCTTAATAACTACGCATCTGATTCCAGAATTCCTGAAATTCTTCTTCCTGTGTCTCCCTTTGATCTTTCAAATAGTATGTTCTTGTTTCTAGGGTTTAAATTATGGATTTTTGGGTATTTTTGACTGGAAACTGCTGAAAAATCGCAATTTTCACCTGAAAATCACCCAAAAACCAGATTTTTCTTTCAAAAATGCCCCATTTCAATAAAACCTCAATTTTATGAGCGAAGACCTGTCAGAATGTATCCAAAAGACGGTACCGCTCAGATAATATATGGGCGGTGTCGTCGATTACGACAGAAGGAATGCAGATGAGAGCAGATGTTTTACGAGTGTTGATGCAACAGTTGGAGAGGGAATTCTGCGTTTTTGAACGCGTCAGCGGCGCCCCAGCTGTTCGAAATTGAGATTGGCGTGCCTTTGACGCGTTTTTAACTCGAAAATCGCGCCGAAACGCGCCAAAAGCATCCCAGTTGCTCAAAACTGAGGCTGGCGCGCCAAAGACACGCCAGACTCTGAATTATTTCTCCCTAGCGCACCTTTGGCGCGTTTTTTCCTAGTTTTGCTCAGAAATGACGTTTTCTAGACCAAAATTTTGAGTTTTTCACTATTTTTCAAGTTAAAAGGCCTGAAAACGTCAAGAAAAAGCTGAAATTTCCTAAAAATCTTTTTCCGATGCACCATGTGACTCCGAAGAGTATTTTTGCTGAAAAAGCTGATTTCTAGACCAATTTTCGATGTCAAAACTGATTTTTATGTATGGAATTCTTCAAAAAGTTATCAAATCCTTGTTAGAATGTCGAAAAAAAAATATTTTTAAAAAGTGCGAAAAAAAAATTTTCGATTTTTTCTGATTTTTTAATTTTTCGCTCTGAAAGTTAGTTTTTTAAACTAATTTTTGAGTTTTTCACAATTTTCTGGTCTAAAAATCCATAAAACGTCCCCGAAACCAAGAATCTTCCAATTTCCATGCCACCGATGCACCATGTGACAGTCACTTCTTATTTCAGCCATATTTGGTGAAATTTGGTTTTTAGACCCAATTTTTCTCATTTTAAGCGATTTTTTACATGAAAAACCTGAAAAATTCACAATAAAAACCTGTTAGAATGTCGTAAAAATTTTTTCGAAAAATTCCAAAAAAAAAACAATTTTCTCGATTTTTTCGATTTTCCAAATTTTTTGTAGGGAAAATCGGTTTCTACACCAATTTTTCGAGTTTTACACGATTTTCTGATCTAAAAACCCTACAAACGTCTCCAAAACCTAGAATCTTCCAATTTCCGTGCCACCGATGCACCATATGACGTTCACTTCTTATTTCAGCCATATCGGGTGAAATTTGGTTTTAGACCCAATTTTTCTCATTTTAAGCGGTTTTTTACACAAAAAACCTGAAAAATTCACAATAAAAACCTGTTAGAATAACGAAAAAAATAATTTCGAAAAATTCCAAAAAAAAGGTTTTTGAATTTTCCAAATTTTTTGTCGGAAAAATTGGTTTCTAGTTTAATTTTTTGAGTTTTTCTCGATTTTCTGGTCTAGAAATCCTGAAACCCTCAAGAAAAACCAGAAATCTCGCAAAATCCCTTTTCCGATGCACCATGTCACCTAGCAATGGGATTTTCCGCTTAAAAGCTCAAAACACAATTTCAAAAGCGTCAAAAGCGCGCCAGACTTCCCAAATTCAGACTGGCGCGCCTTTGTCGCGTTTTTGACAGAGCAATCCGCGGCAAAGTCACGCCAGACTCATCACAAAAATTCATCTGGCGCGCCTTCGACGCGTTTCTAGAACCGCGATTTTATGATAAAAATAGCTCACTTTTGCTGTCTAACACCCTCTTCAATCCGCACACTCTCTCTCACTCATTGTGATCTACGATCACTTCTCCTCCCATGCGGGAAGAGGGCGAGAAGAGGACAACACCCCTCTCCGACCGAATTGTATACATACAACACATATAAATGTGACCCCCCTCTCACTGTCTGCGTCTCTCTTATTAGTGCTCTCTCTCACTCTACTCGTTGGAGGGGGATTTGAAACAATGTGTCGATGAGGAAGGGGGCAGATGGTCCCCAGGTCTCCAAGGCAGATGGCTGGACGGTTTTATCCATGTGCACAGGGCATGACCTGCCTGTTTGGGGGAGGGTTTTGACCTGGTTTCCATATTTTTTGGAAGGTTTTAAACCGGAATTTAAAAAAAAAATTGGTTGATTTTTGATACATTTTGTCATTTATTTCTGTCTAACATCTTTTGACCATTTTTTGGACCTTTCCGGACGATTTTAAACCGGATTTTTTGTCAATTCTCATTTTTTTACATCTCTTTCATACCATTTACCATGTTAAACGCTTACTTTAGTCAGCACGGGTTAATGGCACATGGTGCATCGGAAAATTTTTTTGGAGATTTCAGGGTTTTCTTGACGTTTTCAAGGTTTCTAGACTAGAAATTTGTGAACAACTCAAAAAATTGGCCTAGAAACTGATTTTTACAAAAGATAATTTGAAAAATCGAAACAAAAAATTTATTTTTTATTTTTTTATTTTTTAAAAACATTCTAGCAGGTATTTTATAAGTTTTTAAAGATTTTCCGTGTAAAAAATTGCCGAAAATGTGAAAAACTATGGTGAAATCAGCAAGTCAAGACGCGTCGAATGAGTATAATCATGACCATATTCCAGTCAATTCAAGAAAAATGTGATTTCTTAGTACGATGCTCCGATATCCCGTTTTTATGCTGCAACTTGACTAGTTAGTACTTTTCGTGAAAAATTCAAATGATTCTGCACATTTTGAGCCCAAAACCATCAAAATCTGTCGAAAACTGGCAAAGTTAGGGATTTTCGAACATTTTCGAAAATCCAAAAGTTTCCTAAATCTACCGTAACTCAGTCAATATCGCGTCGAGACCCACGAAACTTATATTTTTGAAATCAGCAAGTCAAGACGCGTTAAATGAGTATAATCATGACCATATTCTACTCGAGCTGGAAGAACAGCCCGCTGATTTTCAGCATGCCACAAAAATAACGTATAAATTTCATGATCGTCAATTTCTGAACCACCTTCAAAAAAAAGCCAAGCTCCAATGATTTCTTCAATTTTTCACACTCTAGGTATATAACATTACACCTTGTACCTTGATCCCTTATATCTTCTTCTTGTACCTTTTGTTTAGTGTGTGTACTCTTCCGATATATGTTTTTTTTCTGTTCTTTAGAGACGAAAAGAAATAGAGAATCAGAGAAATTGCGCCGCTTATCATCATCTCTTCGTATCATATCGTTGTACATTTTTCCATTAAATTGTTGTTTTTACACGCATACACTGAAACCGGGTAAAAAAGGGATGTGGTACTGTAGGTTTATGGGATACTGCAGTTTTCAAGGTACTGTATCTATCTGGACTACTGTAGTGGCAAATGCCGTTTTCTACACGAGACCCATTTTGTTTATAACCTGCTCAACGATCTTCTTTCTCAATATAAACGAATAATAAACGAATAATAAACAAATCATCTTGACCTTCTTCATCGAAACGTCTATTTTTAATATCTTACTTTGACAGATTACAAAAATTTTTGACGGTGTTTTCCAAAGTTGTGATTGTTCTTATTCAAACCGTCTTGACTCGCTGATTTTAGAAATATAAGTTTCATGGGTCTCGACGCGATATTGACAGAGTTACGGTCGATTTAGTGAAATTTTGAATTTTCGAAAATTTTCGAAAATCCTTAACTTTGTTATTTTCAGACGGATTTTGATGGTTTTTGGCTCAAAAAGTGCGGAATCATTTGAATTTTCTATGAAAAACAGTGGTAAGTTAAGTAGCGATATGAAAACGGGCTGTCGGAGCATCGTACTGGGAAATCACATTTTTCTCGAATTGATTGGAATATGGTCATGATTATACTCATTCGAACCGTCCCGACTTGCTAATTCTGAAAATATAAATTTCATGAGTCTCAACGCGATTCTGACTGAGTTACGGTAAATTTAGTAAAATTTTGGATTTTCGAAGAATTTCGAAAATCTCTAACTTTGTCAGATTTTGATGATTTTGGGCTCAAAATGTGGGGAATTTTCGGAACTTTTGGGGAAAATGACTTCTAGACTATTTTCAAACACGCCCTATCAAGTACCAGGCATCCAAGTCTCAAAACCTACAGTATCCCCTGCTCCAAACAATTTTCGTGCTCCCAGCTCCAGATTACTGTAGCTATCTTTAAAGACGCATCAACATCAAACGTCAAACATTCCAATGTGTTAATCTTTCTAACCATCTGCGTCTTCATCCGATCACTATCTCTCTTTTTCACTAAGAATTTTCGCGCGCGCACGCTCGCCAATAGACTATTTGAACTGTTTGTATGTGATGTGTCTGGGTAAACTTAGGAGGTGGACAGATGTATGAAGGACAGTGAAACATGATGGACAAGGTTGATCATTATCTAAGAGGATACGGTAGGTTTTGAGACTTGCATGGATTTTGGGTGCCTAGAAATTTATTACACGTACTTGAAAATGATCTGGAGGTATCTTTTCCTAGTAGTTCCAAAGATTCCGCACATTTTGAGCTAACAATCAGCAAAATCCGTTGAAAAATTACAAAGTTAGGGGTTTTCGAAAATTTTCGAAAATCCAAAAGTTTACTAAATCTACCGTAACTCCCCAACTTTTGTGTCAAGACCCATGAAATTTATATTTTTGAATTCAGCGAGTCCAGACGGTTTGAATGAGTATAATCATGACCATATTCCAGTCAATTCGAGAAAAAGTATGAATTTCCAGTACGATGCTCCGATATCCCGTTTTCATTCAGCGATTCAACTTCTTAGCATTTTTTATGCAAATTTGAGTGATTCTACACATCTTGAGCCTAAAACCATCAAAATCCGTCTAAAACTGACAAAGTTACAGATTTTCGAAAATTTTCGAAATTCCAAAATTTCACTAAATCTACCGTAACTCTGTCGATATCGCGTCAAGACCCATGAAATTTATATTTTTGGGATCAGCAAGTCAAGACGCGTCGAATGAGTATGATCATGACCAGATTCCATCCAATTTGAGAAAATGTGTAATTTCTTAGTACGATGCTCCGATATCCCGCTGACTTTCTGATTTTCAGCATGCCACAAAAATCGTTGTAACTCTACGGGATTTCGACTTATAGCTATGAAATGCATATTTCTGGAATCAGCAAGTCAAGACGCGTCGAATGACTATAATTATAGCATTTTTCAGAAAAATTTTGAAAATTCCAAAAAAAAATTTCGAAAAAAATTTTTTTTTGTAAATTGTAACGTAACCAAAATCATTCCCTCATTCCACAAATCTAATAAATTGTTGGAGGGCCCACATGTGCCTCCCATCCATTCCAAAGTTCCAATATCTGATCGGAACCAGATGTGAGTGGCCATGCTCTCCCCCCCCAACAAACAAATCTTTTCCGTTTTTTTTTTTCAAATTTTCCAAACTTTTTCCACAAATCTCATCCTTTTTCCTTATACCACTACCCAATTTCTCACCACACTATATATGGTATGGTATATGTATGAAGAAATGACAAAGATGACAATCTTGGCACTCGGCCAAGGACGTACCGGTCCGCGACGGGGTGGCCTAGGTGCTTCCTTTTTTTGTGACTTATGATCTAAGATGGTTAGCTGGCTAGCCGGTGGTCGTGGTGACCTTGGCGATGGATTCGCATAGATTCGAAATTGCTTCGGAAGTCACTAGGTTGGAGGGGAGAAGTGTTCCTCACCTGCATTTCTGTCTTTACTCTTTGACGCTGGCCCCATACAACTTTGAAATTTTTTGCACATTTTTAAATTAGAACTCGAAATCCCAAAAACTGCGGTCATTTTAAGCCTAAAACCATCGAAATCCGTTGGAAAATGAAAACGTGACAAGGTTTTGAAATTTTTCGAAACTTTCGAAAATTTAAAAATTCGAACTTTCACAAAACCTACTGTAACTTGGTCAAATCTCGTTCAAACTTTTAAATTTTTGCTTTTTTCAATAATTTGAAAAATTGTGGTAATCTTGAGCATAAAACCGTCAAAATCCGTTTGGAAATACAAAAGTTACAGAGATTTGAAAAATTTCGAAAAATTTCGAAAATTTCCATTTTTTTCTTTTTTTTTTTTTTTTTTTTACAAAACCTAACGTAACTCAGCCAGTTTTTGGCCAAGTTTTCTGAAGTTTATATGTTTAGAATCTGTAACTCAAGACTGTTCGGATGAATATCTGCATAATTACTTTCGACTCAAAACACTGAAAGTACAAGAGTCGATGCACCATGTTTCTGATATTCAGCACGCTCGTCAATTTTTCCCCTTCATACTCGTTTTTGGACTTAAACGGTTCTCAAAAACCTATTTCTGTATAATATTAATCAAAATTTCAAAAAGTGTGGTCATTTTAAACCTAGAATCATCAAAATCCGTTTGAAAATGAATAAGTTACAGCGATTTGAAAAATTGCAAATTTTCGAAAATTTCGAAAACTCATATTTTTACAAAACCTACTGTAACTCTATCAGTTTTAGTCCTATTTTTTCAAAATTTACATTTTCAGAATCTGTATATCACGACGTTTGAAAGGAAACTAATCATTATCCAGAAAAGTTCTGAAAATTTTTTTTTTCGATTTTCAGCAAAAATTTTTTTTCACTTCCTCCTTCTTTTTTTGTGATATAAACATGCATATCATTATAAATATGAATACATGCATATGTTTCATGTGTTGAATACAATTCCATTTTCAATTATTCTGATTTCTATTCATCGCGCCCACAATGAATTCTCCTGTCATAGCTTTTCCCTCGTATTTTGTGCCATTTTTCGTTAAAAAATGTGCTTTTTCTGTTATTTTTAATAGAAGTTTATGTTTTTCAGAAAATTCTACACGTATAGCAACAAATTGGTAGTATCAAAGTTGAAGAAGAAAGTGAGTTTTTTGATTTCAAAAAAAAAATTTTAACGTTTCTCTCTTATCAATCCCGAGCTTGTAATTTCCTTCAATCTGATTCAATCTTTCTGAAACATAGTTTTTCGTAATCAACAAGTCTAGACGGTTCAAATGACTATACTCATGACCGTAATCCGTCAAATCTTCGTTGATCTTCCAAGCCTCCAGTACGATGCTCCAATATCCCTCCCAGTCATTTGAGCTACCGTAACTCCCCAATTTTCGTGTTAAGACCCATGAAACTTATATTTTTGAAATCAGTAAATCAAGACGGTTCGAATGAGTATAATCATGCCATGTTTTTGAAAAAAATTTTATTTTTCGAAATTTTTGAATTTTTTTTCGGAAAAATTTCAAAAATTTTTTTTCAAATTTTTACTTTCAGACTCAAATTTTGCGTTTAAAACCGATTTTAAACTCAAAAAACCCAAAAAAAAACCAGTTTTCCACTCCAAAATTCCCTTTTTCCCGTCCTCTATGCTCCACTGACAAGACAGCGAGCCTCGGACCTTTTAACCTACCGTAACTCCCCAATTTTCGCGTCAAGACCCATGAAACGTACAATTTTGAAATCAGAAGCTTAAGACGGTTCGAATAAGTATAATCATGATATGTTTTTGAAAAAAATTATTTTTTGATTTTTTTGAATTTTTTTTCGGAAAAATTTCAAAAATTTTTTTTTCAAATTTTTACTTTCAGACTCAAATTTTGCGTTTAAAACCGATTTTAAACTCAAAAAACCCAAAAAAAAACCAGTTTTCCACTCCAAAATTCCCTTTTTCCCGTCCTCTATGCTCCACTGACAAGACAGCGAGCCTCGGACCTTTTAACCTACCGTAACTCCCCAATGTTCGTGTCAAGACCCCATAAAACTTATATTTTTGAAATCAGTAGATCAAGACGGTTCGAATGAGTATAATCATGTAATGTTTTTGAAAAAAAAATTTCTCGAAATTTTTGAATTTTTTTCGGAAAAATTTAAAAAAAATTTCAAAAACTTTTTTTTGCTAAAAACACTTTCTAGACCCAAATTTTGCATTTCAAACCAATTTTAAGTTCTAAAAACCCGAAAAAACCAGTTTCCCACTCCAAAAATGCCCTTTTCCCCTTCTTTAAGCCAACTTGTTCCCGTCCTCCCCCCTTACAAGCCTCCCATCCAGAGTTGCAACGGGCCGGGCCGGGCCGGGCCGGGCCGAAATCAGAATTTCTCCGGCCCGGCCCGGCCTGCGGCCCGGCCCGGCCCGGCCCGGCCCGAGCCCGGCCCGGCCCGGTCGGCCCGGATTTTCAGTACTAAAAAATTCAAACTTTTTTTTCGAATTTTTTCCGATTTTTTCGGGAAGATTTTTTAAAGGGGAAAACAACTACTCCTAAACTTAGGATTTTTGATTTGAATCCATTCAGAAAGCCAGAAAAATTTTGTGGATTCATGTCTGAAAATGCGTCTGAAGCGAGTTATGAGACCTCAAAATGCCAAAAATCGATGCTAGTCATGCAATTTTTCAGTACATTTCAATAGAAATTCTTTTCGTCGTGCACGAGAAAGTAATATTTTCAAGAATTTTCAAGAAAAGTTCGAAAAAATGAACAATTATGCATGCATTTCATGTACAGACGACGAGAATTTCTACTAAAATGTACTGAAAGAGTGCATGAAAAGTGAAAAAGTGAGCGATTTTTGGAATTTTTGGGTCTCATATTCCAATTTAAACGCATTTTTTACATATACTTGAGAAACATTTTGGAAAAATTTTGGAAAAAAATTATTGAAAAAAATATTTCTAGTGAAAAAATTCAAAAATTCAAATCCGGGCCGACCGGGCCGGGCCGGGCCGACACTTTCTCGGCCCGGCCCGGCCCGGCCCGATCCGGGCCGGGCCGGGCCGGGCTGAAACCGGGCCGGGCCGGGCCGGCCCGGCGGGCCGGCCCGGAATTTTGCAAGTCTGCTCCCATCTTCCCCTTTTTTCGAATTTCCACACATTTTCTTATTCTCTCTCTTTCCTCCCTATGGACGCATTCAGAAACCAGTTTTTCGACCATTTCGAAACACTTCTCCCTCCTCGTCCTCTCGTTGTCGCCATCATGGCAGTTTTTGTGTTAGTTTTCCCGTTTCTCAGCGATTCATTGTGTATTTCAGTGGTTAGATCGAGTCTAGGTGTGTTTTAAGTGCGATTTTTGGAATTTTCAGTGTTTTTTACATTGGGGGACTAGAAAATATATGGAAAAAATAATTCTAGGCCACCGGAGAAAATTTTCAAAAATTTTTTAAAATTTTTAAATCCAAAAAGTTAAATTTTGGGTATTTCTTGGTTTTTCTCGTGCCTATAGGTAGTTTTCGATGAGAAATTCGAATTTTTGAGTGTCCGATGGCCTAGAAAAACATAGAAAATTTTCTAGGCCACCACTTCTTCCCGGTCCCGTCCCCCTAGCTTCACCTTGTTTATTGTTGACACCAAACTTTATAAAAAGGGACTAAAATGGACACAGAATACCAAAGTGTTGACACTTTTTCGAAAAAAAAATAGAGAGTGAACGAATTCGTTTGTTGTCGCCTCTCTTCTCCCGACTTGACTTTGTTTTGTTTACGTAAAGGGTGTACTACCTGGTACTTATTCACTAGGGGTTAGTGAAATTATTAAATTTTTATTATTGTTACAAACGGCCAGTTTCTAGCACGATTTTGAAGGCGAAAATACCGGAAAAAGTAGTTTTTAAATTTAAAAATTGAATTTGTTTTTGGGGTACTGTATTTAATTTTGAAAGTGTGCAGTCTGCATACACCAGATTTGACGAGCAATTGAATTAAATTTTTTTTCAGATTTTTGGCGCCTTTTTATCGGTTTTAGAGCTAAAATTCCGGTTTTTTCGCATTTTTCGATTAAAAAAATGAGTTTTTGGGTTTTTAATTGCTAACATCAAGAGTTTTCACTAATTTCCGTCAGATTTTTCTAGGAAAAATAGGTTTTTTCGCCTTTCGTCATTTTTTCTCCGATTTTTAGGGTTTTTTTTCCGAGTTTTGAGTAATTTTAGTGATTTTCAGCGCATTTTTCTGTCGTTTTCTTGTGAAACTCGCTAGTTTTTATAATTTTTCAGTCTCGAATATAGATTTTTTCAGGTTTTCGAAAATTGGTGAAAAAAAAACATATTTAGTCGGATAACTCAGTTTTTGGCCATTTTTCTGATTTTTTAGTGTGAAAATCGTGATTTTACATCATTTTTACTATGAAAATCGTATTTCTCATCTAATTTTCATCTTGAAATCGTGTTTTTCATAATTTTTGATGATCTTTTGAATTTTTGACTGGATTCAGGCCAAAATTGCAAGTTTTCATCATTTTTCATCGCCGGAATCCCAATTTTCGCGAATTTTCGACATATTTTGGTCTTTTAAATGCGAAAAATCGTAGTTTTCATAGTTTTTTCACCTAGAAGTCATTTTTTGCTCATTTTTTGTCGTTTTTCGTGTTTTTTGACATGAAAAAGCTGGAAATTTTACAGTTTTCCATGAAAATCTGATAAAAACTTAAATTCCACCGAAAATCCCTTGTTTTCTCTCAAAAAATTGCAAAAATTGCACTTTTCCCAATCTCTCTCCACCAAAAATCATCATTAGACCCATCTGGCAGTGCCCTCTCTCCGTCTCATTTCATTTCTCTCCGCTTCGTCCAATTATCCATCAATTTCTCTTTTCTTCTTCAAACAGATGTGGTGTCTGTTGCGAAAATGTTGCATTTTTCCACATTTTCTGCAGGTTTTGCGTGATTTTAGGCGATTTTTAACCGAAAAATCGGCTAAAAACGCTCCCAAGTCGCCCCAGATAACCTAAAACGCGTCAAAGGCGCGCCAGCTCAGCTCTATTTCGAAATTAGCTGACATTTGATTTATTAAAAGACGGACGACTACGGTTTTGATTAGTTTCCATTTCGGCAAATGAGTGATTTATTGAATTCGGGAAATTTTTTGACATTTTTGAGCTATTTTGAGCTGAAAAATTAGGTTTTTAGAGGAATTTTGGGTCAGAAATCGAGTATTTCAAGTTCATCTGTCTGTCGTGTTTGTCCGGATGTCGGTATTCTGTTCCTACATATTTCTAGAGAGAAAAAGTGAAAAATCTGCTTTTTTACTGAGAAAAACGTGAATTTTTCGAGCTGAAAATGGTTGATAACCTGTTTCACTGTAGAAAACGCGTCAAAGGCGCGCCAGATTCGAGTCGAACTCGGAGAAAACTCTGAGACGAGTCAAAAGCGCGCCAGACTCGTAGATTTTCACAAATTTAGACGGTCTTTGGTTCCTTTAATGGGAAAACGCGCCACAGGTGCGCCAGATTCGAAAAACTGCAGTTTTTGATGGATTTTCAGCTAGTAGTGATGTAGTGATCTCTCTTTGGGAGTTTCAGTGCGCTTTGGAGCAAACTTGATCCGAAAAATGAGCATTTTTGGACTCGTTTTTGGTCAAAATCGCAATTTTTTGACTTTCAAATGCCAAAAATGCGATTTTCAGCTGATTTTACCTTCCAGAAATGAAAATCTGAGTTTTTGAGCTGCTTTCTCAGTCGAAAAACTGGATTTTTCAGCGATTTTTGTTCAGAAAACTGGACTGAGCAGAAAATTGCAGTTTACGACGGGTTTTCAGCCGGAATACCAGATTTTCAGCCAATTTCAAGCTGAAATCCGGTTTTTTGAGCTCAAAACTGAACATTTTCAGTCCCTCTTTGATCAGAAGATTATACAGATTTCTAGCCCCAAAAAAACGGAAAAAAACCAATTTCCGGGTGCTACCAAATCTAATTTTCGTAATGATCTCCTCACCGGAACCTTACGATTGTTCCCCTCCAAACAAATTTCTCTTCTCAAAAATAAGAAGAGGGGCTTTTAGCTTCTAGCCATAATAGAGTATCCAATTACTCTGAGCAGTGCTCTCTCTCTCTCTGTCTCACGGTGGGAACCCCCGGCTCCCACCGCCAGGCACACTTGAGAGGAGAGCACTAACAAATAAACAAGAGAGACGGCTCTGCGGTCATCTCTCTGTTTTTTGTTAGTGGTTTTACCCCCCGCGTCCCTTTATTAAGAAGTGACCATCAGCTGACTCTGGTGCGTGCACCGAAAATAGATTTTGGGAGCATTTTCTCACGATTTTGGTCAGGTTTTGACAAACCAAAGTGTCTGGTAGTTACGTACTGTAGCCTTCTATCAATTATTTGGAAGATTCCAGAATTTGACCCTCTAAGGAGTACTGTAGCTCCTGGTCACTGCAACTTGTTGGTTTTCGGACTGTTTTTCAGCCAAAAACTTGAAAATAGCAGTTTTTTTGACTTCCAGATGTCAAAATTGCATTTTCTCACGATTTTGGTCAGTTTTTTGATCATTACGGTCTTGTAGCTATGTACTCCACCAATTTTGACTTGTAAGGAGTACTGTAGCTTATTGGCCACTGTAACCTGCTGGTTTTTGGACTGTTTTCCAGCCAAATACTTGAAAATCGCACTTCCAGTTGTCGAAATTGCGTTTTAGACTAATTTGCAGCTCTCGATATGAAAATACGAGTTTTTGAACTGGTTTTCAGTCGAAAAACGGGATATTTCAATAGATCTGGGAGCATTTTCTCAAGATTTTGGTCAGTTTTTTGACAGACCAAAGTGTCTGGTAGTTACCTACTGTAGCCATCCACCAATTTTGGAAAATTCCAGAATTTGACCCTCTAAGGAGTACTGTAGATCCTTGCACTGTTTTGTCACTGTAACTTGTTGGTCAGTACAACTCAGGTCCTCGGCATCTTCCAATTTTGGAAAGTTCCAGAATTTGGACATAAAAGGAGTACTGTAGCTTCTGGTCACTACAGTGATCTTGTTGGTTTTTGGACTATTTTCCAGCCAAATACTTGAAAATCGCAGTTTCTTGACTTCCAGATGACTGTTTTTCAGCCAAAATGACCGTTTTTTGACCTCCAGATGTCGAAATTGCGTTTTAGACTGAATTGCAGCTCCAGATAAGAAAAAACTGGATTTTTAAAGCGATTTTCTCCAGAAAACTAGCCGGAAATAGATTTTGGGAGCGTTTTCTCACGATTTTGGTCAGTTTTTGACAAGCCAAAGTGTCTGGTAGTTACGTACTGTAGATATCTACCAATTTCGGAAAATTCCAGAATTTTGATCCTCTAAGGAGTACTGTAGCTCTTTGTACTGTTGGTACTCATACTGATCACTAACCATTTTTACACCGAAAAATGGGAATTTTTCAAGCTGAAATTGATTGAAAACCGGTTTCTCTGTAGAAAACGCGTCAAAGGCGCGCCAGACCTGTCAATGTTACCAAACTTGACGGTGTTTGGTTCACTTTTTGTTCATATGGTTCAAAAACGCGCCAAAGGCGCGCCAGTTCAGCGTTTTTTCATATCTAGACGGTTGTTAATTCCAAAAACGCGCCAAAGGCACGCCAGACTCTTTTTTGACTTCTAAGGAGTACCGTAGCTTCTGTTCACTGTAACTTGTTGGTTTTTGGACTGTTTTTCAGCTAAAAACTTAAAAATTGCAGTTTCTTGACTTCCAGATGTCGGAATTGCGCTCCAGATACGAAAATCTGAGTATCTGAACTGGTTTTCAGTAGAAACATTGTATTTTTCAACCATTTCCTTCCTTCTTGGCTCAAAATTGCAGGTTTTGAAGGATTTTCAGTCAAAAAGCGATATTTTAAGCTTCCTTTTAGACCTGAAAATTTAGAAATTTCGAGAAAAAAAGAACCTCAAAAGAGTGTTCTAGAGGATTCTGGATGAATTTCTCCTGAAGATTCAGAATTTCCAGAATTCCGAAAATCTCATTTTTAGCTTCATCGAGACTATTCTAGAACCGCTCGAATCTCATTTTTGGCTAGAATTGAAATTTCAACAGGATTCTGGGAAAAATGGGGTACTGTACCCCTTTGCGGTTACAGTACTCTAGCTATCGACTCCCGGAATTGTCTGTGATTAGCCGAAATTTCACTAGAAATTCGACTATTATCGCAACATTTTCTCAGTGAATTGAAGGCAATTACGGTCATTTTCTGGATGGTTGCCATTCTTTTCCCTATTTTCTTTTCCTTTGAAAATGGCGGTTTTTGGCCCTAAAAACGTCATTTTTCCTCTGAAAATGGTGGTTCTCGACGCAGAAATGGAGCATTTTGACTTAAAAATGTTGAATTTTTGTCTGAAAAATGCGGTTTGTGACGTGAAAATTCCGAATTTTCGTCAGAAAAATGCCGTTTTTGACTTGAAAATGAAGGTTTTGACCTAAAAATCCCTGTTTTGGCTTGAAAATTCCAATTTTTTGTCTGAAAAATGCGGTTTTTGAAGCAAAAATGAAGAATTTTGGCTTAGAAATTCCGAATTTTCATCTGAAAAACGCGGTTTTCGGCCTAAAAACGTCATTTTTGTCTGAAAAACGCGATTTTGAAGCTGAAACAGCAGATCTCAGTTATCTTCTCCTCCTCCGCTGCTCTATCTATTAATAGCTCCTGCTCCTGCACCAATCGGATCTTGGTCCAATCCAGGCGGTGCAAACTTCTCTAAAGATCATATCTTCTTCTTCTCCTCCTTCCACAAAGTAGAGAAGAAGAAAAAGAGAAAAAAGAGAAGAAGCGGAAAACTAATCAGAAACTTAATTACGACACCACTCTCTTCTCTCAACAAGATTCATCTCTATCTCTCTCAAACGGAGGAGAAGGAATCCAATTTTGAGAAAATTGAACGAGAGAAAGAGAACAAGTGGCCTTTTTTATGTAAAGAGATCACTTTTTGGGCGTTTTTTGTGCGCTTTTTAAGCGAATTTGGGTACAAAAGACCTCTAGAATCCGAAAATTCGGGTTTTTGACCTCAATTTTGACTGTTTTCAGTCATTTTCAGGTCAAATAAGCTCCGGATTTGAAAATGAGCGTTTTCGGACTGTTTTTTAGTCAAAAACGTGAAAATCGCAATCCCGTATGTCAAAATTGCGTTTTAGACCAATTTCCAGCTCCAGATATGAAAATATGAGTTTTGGAACTAGTGTTCAGATTTTTCAGCGATTTTCTTCAAGAAAAATGCAGTTTTTGATGAATTTTCAGCCGAAAAACGCGTCGAAGGCACGCCAGACTAGTTGATTTTCACTAATCTAGACGGTCTTTGGATCCAAAACGCGTCAAAGGCACGCCAGACTTGTAGATTTTCACTAATCTAGACGGTTTTTGGTTCTAAATACGCGTCAAAGGCACGCCAGACTTATAGATTTCCACAAATCTAGACGGTCTTTGGTTTCTATTCACCGAAAAACAGCCGAAAAACGCGCCACAGGTGCGCCAGATTCCAAAAACTGCAGTTTTTGATGGATTTTCTGCCAAAAAAACAATTTTCAGTCAATTTTTTAGCTGAAAGTCCAATTTTTGAGCTCAAAACTGAACATTTTCAGTCCCTCTCTCTCCCAATTCCCCCATTTTTCTCCTCATTTCTTCAATATCTTAAAGTACACTATACTTTTTCTCTCTTTCCTCTCTACGACCACATGCTTCAGCTATTTTGCTCTCTCTTTTTCCATCTGAAAGACGGAAAAAAGAAAAGAGGGTCCCTCACTCTCTCTGAAAGTCATGTGCCAAGTACATTGGGACTTTTTGAGACATTGGAGACCAGTTTGAGAGGAAATTGGTGGAGAATTGACCTTTTGAGACGTACTTTTTCGAAAAAAATACGAAAATTGAGGTCAGATGGTGGATGGTGAAAAACTTGACCATACGGAGTCACTTCTGGATCTAGAAATCTCAAAATCTGGAAATTTTGAGTTCTGGAGCCTAATTTTCTTGGAAAACATTAAAAAAATCTGGAAATTTTGAGTCTTAGAATTCAATTTTCAGCACTTTTTGATGGTTTTTGACCATCTGGAGTCATTTCTTGATTCAGATCAGTGTGAGGTATTCGGTAGACAACTACCGATAAATGCAGTTTTCGGTAAATTACCGGTAATTTACCGGTAATTTTTACCGAAAATTTACCGGTAAATTACCGGTAAAAAATCGATTTACCGAAAATTTACCGGTAATTTACCGAAATTTTACCGGTAAATTACCGGTAAATTACCGGTAAATGAGTATTCGGTAAATTACCGGTAAATCGTGAATTTTTATTTCATTATTTTTCCCGTCCATGCTTTTCTGTGTTTTGCTCACATGGTTAGGTCCAATAAGGAACCAAAACATATTTTTGGACGTTTTTATACTAATTTGAGTACCAGGGTTCGACCCCCAGTGGTGGCAAAACTTTTTTGTTTTTTTGTTTTTTACTTCCAGCTAGAATTTTTTGAGCGAATCGAATTTTGCTGCGATTTTCTGTTAGAAAACACTTTTTCGCTTTAAAATTTTTATTTTAAACTCGAAAGAAACGAAATGTATTCAGAAATTTACCAAAAAGTCGAAAAAATAAACGAGTTGTTATCTCTGGACTTGAGATTGGTTACAAAATCTAAAAAATCACCGGAAACTCCGGTTAGTTTCTTTTAGGGCTGAGACATGCAACCATTGCAGCCAGAAAACGCAAAAAATTTAGCTGTTTACCGATAATTTACCGGTAAAAAACTATTCGGAACGACAGCTTTCGGTAAAATTTACCGGTAATTTACCGGTAAATATTTACCGAAAATTTACCGAAAATTTACCGAAAAATTACCGGTAAAATTTCGGTAAATTTTCGGTAAATTTTCGGTAAATATTTACCGGTAAATTACCGGTAATTTACCGGTAATTTTTACCGAAAATTTACCGATAAATTTACCGATTTCTTCCGAATACCTCACACTGATTCAGATATCTGAAAATCTGGAATTTTCAAAATCAGGAGTGCAACAGACCTCCAGGATGCCGAAAATTCGGGGTTTTGACCTCAATTTTGACTGTTTTCAGTCATTTTCAGGTCAAATGACCTCCGGAACCTCAAAAATCTGACATTTTAGACCTCCAGAACAGAAAAATTCACAATTTTGAAGATAATCGATCTCCAATGTCCTCTAAAAAGTACTCTTTTTCTTCAAATTGAAGAAAAAAAGTACTTGATGAGACACTTGTCCTTGGAGACGTTGACGACGTCTCCTCCAATTATAAAATTCCATTTTGGAATGACGGAGATGGAATTCGAAAGTCGAAGAGACCTTGAGGAAACTGGTGTTCCCAAAGTTTTTCACTTGGAAACACTAAAAATCTGAAAATTTTGAGTCTCAGAATTAAATTTTCAGCTTTTTTGATGATTTTCAGCCTTAAATTGGCGAATTTCGGTCATTTTTAGTCCGGAAAACCCCCAGAATTCAAAATCTGGAAAAAGGTCGTAAATCTGAAATCAGAGAGTCATTTCCACTTAAAAAAACACTAAAAATCTGGAAATTTTGAGTCTCAGAACTCAATTTTCAGCATTTTTTGATGATTTTCAGTGAAATTTTCACGAAATTGTCACCGAGCCCATTCAATCAAGTGTCTGATTCATTCACCGTGTCTTATGACAGGCCGGCGGCTGAAAATAGATTGAGTTTCCAGAAAAACACGTTCTCCCTCTCTCTCATGTGACCTTATATGTTCACTTGCTCCGTGAGCACACGAGATTGTGGTCAGCAGGTCGAGGGGAGAGAGGGTCCCTAGAATGTGTCTTCTAGGAATGCGTCACTTTTTTTTTCGGTGAAATCATTCTGGCAATTTTGGCTGAAAATCTCTGGAATTTGAGAGTCTGAGAGACTTTGGATTCCAGTTATTTGGCAGTTTCATCTCAGAAAATTCTAGAAAATCTGAAATTTTCGAGTGAATTTCAGTTTTTTTGACTCATTTTGGTCATTTGGATCTGAAAATCTGGAAACTTTGAGACTTTTCTGATGATTTTCAGTGTCTTGAACCTGAAAATCTTCTTGAAACCAGAATCTGGAAATTTGGAGCTCCCAAATCTTGAAATGATGAGTTCTGAAGCCTGATTTTCAGACTTTTCTGAAAATTTTCAGCTCAAATTTGACGAATTCCGCTCATTTTTAGTTCAGAAGCCCCATATCGTGAATCTGGGATCTTGGAGTCGTTTCCACTCGGAAAACTCTGAAAATCTGGATATTTTGAGTCTCAAAATTCAATTTTCAGCATTTTTTATGATTTTCAGTTCTTAGAGCATGAAAATCTTCTTGGAACCAGAATCTGAACATTTAAAGCTCCAAAATCTGAAAATTTCAGGTTCTCAGCCTCCAATTAGAGCAATTTTTGGTTTTCAGACTCATTTTCATGTGAGAAATCTGGAAATCTGAAAATTTTTGAGATCTGAAGCCTCAAATGTCATATTTGGACACAATTTTCGATTTTCTGAGTCACAAATTTGAAAATCTTAAATTTTCAACTCTAAGGACACTCAAATCCCCATTTTTTGACATTTTCCCTATGAAAAATGTTATAAAATTGAACTTTTTTCTCGAAATTTCATTTCTGGTCAAGGACCCTCTTCTCCTCTTCCATGTGACCACTCGTTGTGCTCACTTGTTCTTGCTCTCTCTTTCTGTGCCGCCCGTTCTCCCATGTTTGGTGTTCTCTGGAAATGTTGGAGAGTGTCTCACGTGACCAGTTGAAAAGAGAATGAGGAAAAAGAGCCTGAGCAACGTGAGCACAAGACTCAAAGAGCACAAAAATGAGGTTTTTGACCGAAAAATGTTGCATTTTTGTCTGAAAATAGCAGTTTCTGACGCAAAAATGATGGGTTTCGGCTTAAAATTCCCGGATTTTAGTCTGAAAATGCGATTTTTGAGTGAAAATGAAGGTTTTGGCTCAAAATTCCCAGTTTTTTGTCTGAAAATTAAGGTTTTCGACCCAATACATGCGGGTTTTAGACAAAAATCCCGAATTTTTGTCTGGAAATATAGATTTTTGAGGCAAAATCGGAGGTTTTTGGCTTAAAAATATCGGATTTTGGTCAAAAAATCCCGAATTTTTGTGTGAAAATGGAGATTTTTGAGGCCAAATCGGAGGTTTTTGGCCTAAAAATCTCGGATTTTCGTCTGAAAACTGTCATTTTTCACCAAAAATCCCCGAATTTTCACACAAAATTCCATTTTTCAAGACACAATCAGCTGATAATGCGCACTGGCACCATCTCTAACACTCTCGGTCTCCCTAGACTACAGTTTTCTTCCCTGAAAAGAGAGACGCCAAGTACACACAACACTTATTTATGTTTGTGTTGTGTTTTTGTGTGCTAGTCGGTGCCTCTCCTCGCAGAGTGTCTTATGACCTTCTTTTCGAATAATTTTGATCGTCGACAGGCGCGGCGGCTGGCTGGCCAGCGGCCGCCCGAGACACGTGACATGGATCAAAGATTCGGTGCACTGAGGGTTTGCATCTTTTAGCACATCAGATGATAGACAGGAGGAGGACGAAAAGTGATAAGAGAGAGAAGGCATTGTTGATTGTTTTGTTTTCGAATTGAAGGAATTGAGAATTTGGGCTGAAAATGAGCTCTTAAATCGAGGTTTTCAAGCGAAAATTCAGGATTTTTCTGCTGAAAACTCTGAAAATGACCATTTTTGGCTCTGAGACGTTTCGAAACCTTTTTGTCTCACAATCAAGTTTTGGACATCTCGCACCCAAGCTCTGAAATCACTGTTCCCAAACGTCGCGGTTGCAAAATGGCTCTGACCAGGAGAATTCGAAAATCCAGTTTTTTTTGGATTCGGGACGTTCTGAAACCGTAAGATCTCAAAACTGGGACATTCCAAATCCGAGAGGTTTCGAAATGTCCCAGTTTTGAGATGTCTTGGTTCTGATAAAATTGGACTCCAGGAAATTTTGAAAATCACAGTTTCAAAACGTCCCTGGCCTGGAAACGATTCTACCGAAAATACCAAATTTTTGGCATTTTCAGCCTTTAGACCAATCCAAATCTTGAAAATTTGAGATTTCTGAAGCATTTTGGACTGAAAATGCTGGAAGTTTGAGATTTTGAGGCATTTTCAGCCCTCAGATCGATCCAAATCTTGAAAATTTGAGATTTCTGGGTCATTTTTGACTGAAAATGTCGAAAATACCAAATTTTTGAGTGTTTTTTTTGACATATTCGAGGTCCAGGACGCTTCGAAACCAGGGATTCTGAAAATCTCGGTTTCAAAACGTCCCAAGACTCGATTCCATAGGAAGTACTCAGTTTTTCTCTGAAAAAGGAACAGATACATTCTGAAACCACAAGCTATCGATTTGGGACGTTTCGAAATCTCAAAATTTCGAATTTCCTCACATTTTCAGCTCAAAATTCACAATTTTGAGCCGAAATGAGTCACTAACCGGTCTCTCTGTCTCCTCGGGACCCCTCGCGAATCATGAGACGAGAAATAGAGATGCTCATTAAACTGCTCCGCACCGATAATTGGTCTGTCATAAAACTAAAAATGGTCGAATTTTTATGAGTTTCCCCGATAAAATGGTCAAAATTTTCGAGCCAATAACCACAAATCTCTCAAGAAAAAACGTGACTCATTTCGAATTCATTGCTCTGAAAAGGAGCAATGCCCATTCGAAATGAAGAGAAACGGAGAGAGACGGAGAGAGAGATAGAACACGTGAACGTACACACACACACAGCTGATTCTCTTTGTATATGATGAAAGACGGAGAAGAAAGAGGAAGAAAAACGGGAAGTGTGGAGAGAGAAACATTCATTTTTTCGAAATGTTTCGTTACCTCACACTCCCCCCTTTTTTGGGCGGCGGTTTTATTGCCCTCTGTGCCTACTTGTTGGTCAGAAAGTGAGTAAAAAAACCCCAAAATCCGGAAAAATTGGTACAGATTCGACCATTTCTATGCCAAATCGGCACGTTGGTCATCAAAAATTGGCAAAAATTGACCAAAAATGGCCGATTTCAGAGCTAGAACAGTTTCCGACAAACATGGTCTAGATCCGGAAAAAAATAGCGTCCAACTGAAAAATGACCTAATTTTCGGAAAAATTGGTCTAGATCCGGATGATTTTGGACTGGAATTAACTGGAAAATGACCAACTAAGCCTGAAAATTTGCTTTTTCTAACTGAACTTTTCATTCAAAAACGGTCAAAGATGGTTTTGCTCAATTCGAACTGAAAAATGGCCAAATTTTCTCAAAAATTGGTAAATTTCAACAGATTTCGGACTGAAATTGATCAGAATCGGCTATTGGTCAGTTACATATGGAAATTGAGCGAAATAGCCTGAAAATTGGTGTTTTTGATTGAAATTTTCTTTGGAAAATGGTCAAAATTGGCTTTCGCTCAATTCTAACCGAAAAATGACCAAATTTCTGAAAAGTTGGTTAATTTTGACGGATTTTGGACTGAAATTGATCAGAATCGGCTTTTGGTCGATTTCATGTGGAAATGACCAAAATTGACTGAAAATTGGTCATTTTGACTGAAATTTTTGATGGAGAACGACCAAATTCTACAGTAATATCAAATTTTTGAGATTCGGTTCTAGCCGAAAAATGACCAAATTTTCTCAAAAATTGGTTAATTTTGACTGAAAAAGTGTCAAAATCGGTTCCACGCGTCCCTCACGTGTTACTGTTCTTCTTCTTCTCGTATCATATCAAAGTGATACATAAAGAGAAAAAGAAAGAAACACCTTGATTCGTCACTCTCTCTATCTCTTCTCTTTGCTAAACGTTGAGAAAGAGGAGGAAGTGGGCGTGGTGTGTGTTAGTGAAGGTGACTCAAAGAGCACATTGAGGAAAAGACGAGCAAAAAAAGAAAGTGGTGTAGACCAAGAAACATTTCGAAATTTCTATTTTGCTCACTTTATTATGCTCATTTCCTTATTTGTTTGACTGAAAATTGCGAAAATTTGCGAAATTTTTCATAAAAACTGTGAAAAATTGGCAGTTTTCCTGTTTTTTTGACATTCTCATCTGGAAATTGTCCAGGACGAAAATCTCAAAATTTCAGCATTTTCTGTCCAAAGTGTTTCAGAAGTTTCAAATTTTTCGTCATTTTTATCGGTTTGGGGGCTGAAAATGCCAAAAATTTGGTGTTTTCCTTGGCATTCCTAGGCCGATCCTTGGACTGAAAATACTAAAAATTTGAGATTTTTAGGCATTTTCAGCTCTCAGAACTATCCAAATCTCGAAAACTAGAGATTTCTGGAGCATTTTTGGACTGAAAATTCAAAAAATGTGAGATTTTCAGGCATTTCAGCTCTCAAATCGATCCAAATCTCGAAAACTTGAGATTTTCGACTGTAAATCAGCTGAAATTTTCAGTTTTGACACGAAAAAAAGGCCAAAAAGATGATCCTGGAAAAATAGGAAGACGTCTTCCTAATCCGTTCGCCTAATTCCCGGAGACCGTCTGGTCAGATGACGAGAAATTTCGAAAGTTTTCGTCAGAACTCTCAAAATACCATTTTCCGAGTATTTTCACTCTGAAAAAGCTGAAATTTTCAAGTTTTTGACATCTGAAGCCCTCCAGGAGTCTCCAGATGACGATTTTCAGAATTTCTGACCTAGGAATACCCAATTTTCTCTGAAAAAAGAAGATTTTTTCATAATTTTTTTGAAATTTTTGCCCCCGAAATACCGGTTTCCCCCACCATTCCTCCTGTTCACGTGAACACTGATTCTTTGATCAGAGAGTGGAAAAATGACTCGGCTTCTCTCTCATCACTTCCACCCACCCAACGAATCACTTTTTCGCGGAACAAGAGATATTTTTTGATCACAACACAAAAAAAAACATTTTGACCGCTTTTTGGTGGTTTTCAGGTCAAAAAATACCGTTTTTGAGTGCTTTTTGAGCGAAAAAACGTATTTTCAGCCCCTTTTTGGATCCATTAACGTATCTATATGCAAATGAGGCTTCCACCCACCTCCATTGTTCGAATTTTAATGAATTCTATCAGATATTCATTAAATTGTGTGCCCCTGCCTTGCACGCATACTTGATGCCTATTTTCATCGATTCTGGACGATTTTATGGCTTTTTTGAGCCTAAAATGTAATTTTTTGCACATTTTTGGGCCTAAAATGCCTATTTTCGGACTAAATTGTCATTAGGAATACGTTTCGAAACATTTCGAATTGATCGCCTATTTCGCAAGACACCTCTACCTACCTGGGTGCTAAGACACTGTTTGTTTACTCACGTCAACGAGAACCGTGGCGGACAACAAAAAGTACAAACATCATAATCCGAATCTTGAAAATTTGAGATTTCTGGACCATTTTTGACTGAAAATGCTGAAAATTTGAGATTTTTTGACGAAAAAGGTCAAAAAGATGATCCCGGAAAAATAGGAAGACGTCTTCCTAATCCGTTCGTCTAATTCCTGGAGACCGTCTGGTCATATGACGTTGAATAAGACAGATTTCGAAAGAATTGTCGAAATGAGTATTTTCAAACCGAAAAAGCTGGTATTTTCGAATTTTAAGACTCTTGGAGCCCTCCAGGAGTCTCTAGATGACGATTTTCAGAATTTCTGACAATCAGAAATCCCAAAATTCGGATATGGAAGACTATGGCTTCCCGGGGTGCAAAAATTCTCGTTTTGACCTGAAAACGCTGAAAATTTCAGCTTTTCGACCTTAGAAACCGCTCTAAATCTCATTTTTGAGACTAAAAAGCTGAAATTTTCAGTTTTTTGCACTGAAAATCTGAAATATTTTGGAGAATTTTGAATGCGAACATTACGAAAAACGGTGTATCGTTTATCTGTTCGGAATCTTTCGATCTTCCGATTGAAATTGCGCAATTGCATAGCATTGCGCTAAATCGCACCGTCCGTTTTTTTTTCTCTTTTGTCGTCGTCGTCGTCGTTTCGATTTGGCCTCCATGTATTCGTCGCCGAAAAATTTTCGGTTCGGTGGCGGAAAGTACACTGGCACTCGACATGGTCTAATCGAAAACGTTTAGTTTTTGAAATTGGAGGTCATATAGTGTCGTCGTTAGATTCTGGAACCTTCTGGAAGGCTTAAATCCTGATTTTTTGGATCTGCGATTCTGGAAAGATTCTGAACAATTCTGTAGAGTTTTTGACCTGAGACTTCAGAAATTTCGGATTCAGAACCTCTGGAAGCCAGGGGAATCGAAATCCTGTTGAAAATTTCCGGATTTTCAGCCAAAAATGTGATTCCAACGGTTTTTGGACAGTCTAGATACGATAAAAACGTCTAGAAATAGTTGAAAATGAGATTTTCGAGGTTCCAGTCCTGGGAATTCTGAAACTCCTGGACAAATTCATCCAGAATCCTCTAGAATCCTCCTCTGAGGTTCTTTTTTCAAAATTTCTGAATTTTCACTTCAAAAAGAATCTGAAAATTCAGAAATTTTGAAAAAAAGAACGTCAAAGGAGGATTCTTGAGGATTCTGGTTGAATTTGACGTGGAGATTCAGAATTTCCGGGATTCGAATCTCGAAAATCTCAATTTTAGTCATTTCTAGACGGTTCTACCGTATCTAGACTATTCTAAAACCGTTGGGATCTCATTTTTGGCTGAAAATCTGGAAATTTCCAACACTAAACGATTACGAAACTCCCGAAAAGGGAGTAAACCGCCCCCTCTACTATACCTAGTAGAAGATGAGTCACATCATTCAGTTTTACCGGGCGACCCGCATTTCGTTTCGTTTTTTTTCGGTCGATTTGCGAAATGTTGACTCGGTTTGGTCATGTTTGCACTGCAAAGCGTTTTGTATGTTATATGGTTTCGACCCCCTTTTTCTTCTTCTTCCATGAAGAGAAGAACTTTTTATGAATTTGGAGTTTTTGGATGAAAAAATGACATTTTCAGCCAAAAAATGGTGAAATTTGGACGATTTTGAGCCATTTTCGGTAGAAATCGACATTTCCAGCCATTTCTGATCTCTGAAAAGTGCATTTCCGCAAGAAAAATGCACTTTTCCCAACCTCTAGAGAAAATAAACAAATAACATTGTTTGCGTCTCTAACCTTTTGTTGATTTGACATCAAAGTGCATTTGTACCTGAGGAAATGGTGGAAAATGAGGAAAAAGTGCATTTTTAGACTGAAAAATGACTTTTTGAGCGATTTTCTGCTTGAAATTTGGCTTTTTCAGCCAAAACCAGTCCGAACAGTGCTTTTCTGAAAATTTGCGATTTTCAGCCCGAAAATCACTGAAAATCGACTAAATTCAATTTGTTGGAAAATTGCATTTCTGATTCGAAAATGTGGTTTTTCCTGAAAAAACTGAGTTTTTTGAGAGATTTTCAGTCCAGAAAGTGGTTTTCCTCGATGAAAATTGACTTTTTGAGCGATTTTCGAGAAATCCACAATAGTCGATATGCCTCGATTTTATTCGAAAAAGTGATTTTTCCCAGTGAAAATTGAGTTTTTGAGCTATTTTCAGCCTGAAAACTGGTTATTTTTAGCCAAAATCAGCCTATTTTCAGTCAAAAAACACTGTTTGCCACGTCATTTCTTCTCGAAATGTGTCGAATTCAGTTCCCCAAATTTTCCCAAAATTTGGCAGTGACACGAGGTGTGATACTCTCTCCTCTCTCTTATCACCTGTCTCCTCCGTCCGCTCCGTCAACAAAACATCAGTTTATATTGTTTCCCTCCCCCTCTCCTCCCGCCTCTCTTCCTCTTCCTTCTTCAGTTTTTTTGGTCGTTTTTGGAAAATCGGCATCGATTCGCATTTCGTTTCGATTCGATCATCACTCCAAACTTCCCCCAATCAGTTTGTCTCTATTTCTCTATTTCTCTCATTGAGAGAGCGGAGACTGATCAGTCACTAGTTGTGTGTCTGTCGGTGCCCGGTGTCCTCCTCCTGACTGACTGACTGACGGCGTCGTCAGCGTTGCCGCCATATCACCAATCATGTTTTGTGAGAAACATCACGATTGGTACCGTTTTTGGTGTAGGAGGCGTCAAAAACTGCTCCAGATTCACGAATTTTCTAATCTGGAATGTCTAAAACGCGTCAAAGGTGCGCCAGACAAGAATTTTGACATCGAAACCGAAGATTTCGGTTGTAATCATGTCTGGATTCGATCCCTGATTTTATGCCGTTTTTGACTAAAAACGCGCCAAAGGTACGCCAGATGCCCGAATTTTTGAATCTGGAACGACTAGAACGGATTGTTCTAGGCGGAATTCTGAGGTTTTTGAGTCTGAAATCGGAATTCGATGGATCTAGACGGATCTAGTCCGATTTTTAGACTCTTGGAGTCAGAATCGGTTTTGCAGAGCACTGAGAGCTCTAAAAATTGCTCCAGATGACCGTATTTCTGAATCTGGAACGTCTAGACCTCAATTTTCGTGTCTCAAGAGTCGTTTTGACCCGAAAAAGTCTAAATTTCGGTCCAAAAGCGCGTCAAAGGTGCGCCAGCCAAGAATTTTGACATAAAAACCGAAGATTTCTGTTATAATCATGTATCCATTCGATCCCTGATTTTGAGCAGTTTTTGATCATAAAACGCGTCAAAAGTGCGCCAGAAGCCCGAATTTTTGATTCTGGACATGAAAAACGCGTCAAAAGTACGCCAGACAATCGTTTTGACCTAGAACCTGATTCGAATGGATCCGTGATTTTGAGCGGTTTTTGAGCATAAAAACGCGCCAGAGGTGCGCCAGATGCTCTTTTGATGTGAAAAGTCGAAGTTTTTGACTCTGAAAAAGAGCAAAATCTAGACAAAATCCTTGAAAATTGTGTCTTAAAACGCGTCAAAGGTGCGCCCGACGTTTTTGAAGTCTGAAACTGTCAGAATCTATCATTTTCGAGGTTTTTGAAGTCTGAAACGGCTAGAATCAAATTTCGGCTTCAAGAAACCGTAATCTAGACTGTCTGATTCCAATTTTTGACTCTGAAAACCCTCCAAATCGGCGTTTGACCAGATTTTCGAGATCTAACACCGCTAGAATCGGATTTAGACTCCTAGAAACAGGATTTTCGAGATTTTCGAGAAATCACATCATTCTGACTCCAAAAATTGACTCTGGAGGTTCTGGAAATCTGAAAATCGACTCAAAACCTCGAAAATTGAGTTTAGGCCGTTTTGACCAGAAAAGTCTAAATTTCGGTCCAAAAACGCGCCAAAGGTGCGCCAGAAAAAAGATTTTCACTTGTTTCTCCGAAATTTCCCTCCAGAATCGAATCAAGATGATTTTCTCTAATTGTCCCTCCCCGATTCCTTCCTGTTGGCTACAACATGTTCCGATTACCGTCGTGGGTGTGGTCTCCCCCGGTGTTTGTAGAATGATTTTTGATCAGTTTGTCACTATAGTGTTAGGTATTATTACCCACCTATTTGGCTGAAAATTAGGGAGTCATCTGGAATCGGATTCAGAATCCTTGAGACGGTATCAGGATTCTGATGATTTCAGACACCCAGAATCCTTGATATTTCGGATTCTGATGAATTACAGTACTCAGAATCCTGGATACTGTAGAATCTGCGGTTTCAGATTCTGATGAATTACAGTACCCAGAATCTTGGATACTGTAGAATCTGTAGTTTCAGATTCTGATGATTTCAGACATCCAGAATCCTGGATACTGTAGAATCTGCGGTTTCAGATTCTGATGATTTCTGGGTACCCAGAATCCTACAGTACAGTACACGCGTCATTGAACTTTAATAGTCGTGTCGCATCTCGTGGCAACTGTTCAAAGACCGCCCGTGTACTTACTAGAATTCGCGTCGTTCGTCGACCACTTTGTCGAGAGAAATTCCAGTTTTCAATCATTCAGATTGAAAGTTTCAGCCAATTTCAGCCACATGACACCAGAATAAGCACATTCCCATGCAATTCGGGTCATATGAAGCAGGTGCAAATATTCAATATTTACATATCACACATTTGTGATAATTGGTTCCTTTTCTAGCTGAATCACGACTTATTTTCTTTTTTTTTCTGCAAAAAAGAAGAAAAAAAGAAAAAAGAAAAATGAGATGTTATTCCGTTTTTCTCTTCCTCCCCCCTGCTTGGTCACTCCAATCTAATCTCTATTTTGGAGGCGGTGGTGTGGTGACCAAGAGGAAGTGAGACACAAAAAATTGTGCTCGCCGAGTGATTAAGCTGACGAAAGCTCGAAAACTTGGTCAGAAATCAACGATTTTTGGTTTTTCGACTGGTTTTGGACCGTTTTGGAGTGTTTTCAGTCCTCAAAAAGTCTGAAAATCGGTCTGAAATCTCAAAAACTGAGTCTGACCGGTTTTTTTTTCACCTCAATTTTTGTGTCTCCGACGTGGAATTCTCACATTTTTTAGTCTTGTGACCCGAAAAGTTCCAAAATTCGATCCAAAAACGCGCCAAAGGTGCGCCAGCCAAAAATTTTGACTCTCAATTCGAGCCCTAATCTTCGAAGCTTTTTTGACCATGAAAACGCGCCAAAGGTGCGCCAGCCAGATTGACATAAATAAGCCAGCAATTTTCCGTACTCAAATTCGAGCCCAGAGCCCCAGCCGTTTTTGATCATAAAAACGCGCCAAAGGTGCGCCAGACTCACAAGAATCGAAATATCAAAGTTTTGCTGTAATTTCAGGTTACCAAAACCCTAAATTATAGCAGTTACCAATAAAAAATCGATTTTGAAGTATAAATTTCAGTCTAAACGCGTCAAAGGTGCGCCAGACACGAATTTTGGCATAAAAACCGAAGTTTTCGACCCAGATCCCCTGATTTTGAGCCGTTTTTCATCGTCAAAACGCGCCGAAGGTGCGCCAGATTTCGGAATTTCCGTTCCTCACGTCTCCCTGGTGACCACGCCCCTTCCACGTCTTCTTCTTCTTCTTTTCGAAACAAAAAAAGGAAGAACTGGTTCAAAAAGTCACCTGTCTTCTATCTCTTATTTCTTTTATTTTCCCCCACAAATCGGGAAAAAAAGAGATATGACGACGTCTTCTGATGCAACAACTTTTTCATTAGACTAAAAGTCCTCTGTGTGACTCCGCCCACTTTGTGCTCATGTGCTCTTCCAGAAAATACGCGAAAGAGAGATAGGCTCCGCCCACTTTTGGCGGCAGTCATTTTTCACCGCACGTCGGAGATAGAGAGAGAACAAAAACTGTTCTTCCCTTATCATATCATGCGAATTTCACGTGATTCAGATGAAAATTTTCGTATAAAAAAACGGAATTTTCGCTGTTCTCCACTGCTCAAACACCGCTTTATTCGGATTTTTTTCGATTTTGCGAGTAAAAATAACATTTACGGAAAATAACGGAGAGCATTATGAATGACAGTGTACATATTTGTCACTATGACACTCTCGTTTTTTTGTCGATTTTCCCATCCCAACGCGACCACCTGTCGCTAACACAAACATTCTCGTCGTCTCGTCTCCATCACCACCTTCCAAATTTCTGTATTATGTTTGTACTAGTACGTTTTTGGAGGTGGGGGATGGACAGATGTCTCGACAGGGTAATCCCCGTGGCTCCATCTGTCTGAGCAGATTGTGTCAATTTTGCCTGCAGAGAGCTGGTTTTTGACCGTTTTTGACCCCGGAATCCGAGATTTTGGGCTGCATTTTAACCTGAAAAAGTCGAAATTTCGGTTCAAAAACGCGTCAAAAGTGCGCCAGGCATGAATTTTGACATAAAAACCGAGATTTTCGAGCCGTTTTTGACCTTAAAAACGCGCTAAAGGTGCGCCAGATGCTTTTTTGATTTGAAAAGTCGAACATTTTTGACTCTGAAAAAGGGCATATTCGAGACAAACCCATTAAAAAGCGTCAAAGGTGCGCCAGAGCTTCAGAATCTAGGCATCTGATTCTCGGCTTCTGATTTTGAGCTTCAGAATCTAGACATATGATTTTAGTATTCCTGAATTGAAGATTCTGAATTTAACGATCGGAATCCAGGATTCTGACTTCTGAATTTAGGATTCTGCTCCTGATTCTGATTCCTCTTGCCCCTGAGTTCAGGATCTTGTTTCTCGTGGCCTAAATCTTGTTTCCAGAATCTTCGGATTTCGGCTTCTGATTCTTGGCTCAAAATCTCGAATCCTAGATTCTGAAATTCACGATTCTAAACTGAAGATTGTGAATCCAGAATCCTGGATTTCAGATTCTGATTTTCACGAACTCGATTTCGAGCACAGATCCCTAGATTTTGAGTCGTTTTTGACCATAAAAACGCGTCAAAGGTGCGCCAGTTACCCTTCTGATCTGAAAAGTCGAAAATGTTGACTCTGAACATGAGCAAATCCAATGAAACATCCGAAAATTGAAGATTTTGAATCCAGAATTCTGGATCTCGGCTTTCAAATTTTCGACTCCCTTAATCCGTCCACCTATACACCTGCCCTAATCTCACCTCCAGATTCTGCCACCGGCTTCAGAATCCTTTTTCCTTTGACAATTCGCCCACTTTGTCCCCCCCATTTCCCCACTACACACTATATGTCACATATATAGTAATCCCGCATAATTGATGTGTGACTCATTATGTGATTAAGTATGCCACGTCATCAGATAATTTCTATTGTCTTCTTCTGAATCCCGACGACGACCTACACACACAGGCGGTACTAAAACCCGCCTTGTATATAGGCGGTGTGGTATTGAATAGGGGGAGAATGAATGAATGTTGAAAAAGGAAATGAAAAGAGAACGCCTGCTTGCTTCTTCTTTTTATTACTTTATTACACATCTCTCCCCACCTGCCGTCTCCCCCCTTATAGAAAAAGGACACGAATTCGTGTGCGTCATTCCATCTTGTTCGCTTTCTCTGAAATTCCCCCCACACACAGCTGACGGTGGTGACTTTGATTAGTTGCTCTCCGTCGTGTGTCCAGGCGCTTATCTCGAGGAGATCTGTGACGAGAAAATTGCACTTTTCTTATCGAGATTATCGAGATTGCCGGTGGTGAAAAAGTATGGCCAATTAATTGGTCAATTAAGTTAATTAACACCTCAATTTGCGTGTCTCGGAGACGTCGAAATTCCACATTTTTGAGTCTTTTGACCCGAAAAAGTCGAAATTTCGGTTCAAAAACGCGTCAAAGGTGCGCCAGACAAAAATTTTGACATAAAACCGAAGCAAAATTTTCGGTTATACTCATGTCTCAATTTGATTCTTGATTTTGAGCTGTTTCCAGCCATAAACGCGCCAAAGGTGCGCCAGATGCTCTTTTGATGTGAAAAGACGAAGTTTTGAACTTTGAAAAAGAGCAAATTTCAAGCGAAAACGCGTCAAAGGTGCGCCAGCCAAGAATTTTGGCATGAAAACCGAAGCAAAATTTTCGGTTATACTCATGTCTCAATTGACCCGAAAACCCGTGAAAAACGCGCCAAAGGTGCGCCAGATGCTCATTTGAAATGAAAAGGTCGACGTTTTTGACTCAGAACAAGGAAAAATCCGGCAAAATCATGAAAATTTAGCTCAAAACGCGTCGAAGGTTCGCCAGACGAGCGTTTTCTCCTGAGTTTGCCCCGTTTTTAACCATAAAAACGCGTCCAAGGTGCGCCAGATGCTCTTTTGATGTGAAAAGCCGACATTTTTGATCCAAAACCCGTGAAAAACGCGTCAAAGGTGCGCCAGACTCAAACGAATAAAAACATCTGAATTTTGCTGTAATTTCAGGTTATCAGAAGCCTAAATTATAGTAATTACCAATAGAAATGTCGATATTTTGCGAAATTTCGGCATTTTTGGGTAGATCAAAGATTTTTCAGTTTGTGTAGATTAAAAAAGGATTCAGGCGAATTCTAGACCCGAAAAATGCCTATTTTACGATAATTTTCGAGTTTTGATCTACAAAAAACTTTTTGATCTACACATAGGATCTTTGACCTCCCTCCCCATCCTTCCGCCGCCCTTTTTCCGTTTCTTTCTTTTTCTTCGTTCTCAAGTCCACAGGGGGGACAGCTGTGTGTTCTCCTCTTCCTCTCTCTCTCACTGTGCTGTGAGAAAAAGGGCAAAAAGGGGGCGGAGCCTATCGGAGGGGGGTCGCCGCACTATTTGGTCCGTCCCATTCAGTTTTCCAGACTCATTTCCAAGCGAAAATTCCGAATTTTTAGTGAATTTTTGACATTTTTGATGGAAAAATAGTGAAAAAAGGCGGTTTTTCCCGTCTAAATCTCTTTTCCGCCGCTTCCTTGTTGTTTATATCTTCTTTTTCTTCTTGACCGACCAGTGGGGTGTTTGAGCTTTGCTCATCGTCATTCCGTTCTCAGAAATGCTCAGAAATAGCGGTTTCGACGGTTTTTTTTGAGAGGAAAATCGCTTTTTTCGATCTGAAAACCCTTTTTTGACCAAAAAATCTCTTCTTTTTCCTTCTTTTTTCTTCCCCAGATTTTGAAAATCCGGGGAAGAAAAAGAGATTCTGAATCAAAAGTTGTGGACTCTGATATAGATGACCTCTAAAAGTGAGGATGGACTTCAGAATCTCTTTTTCGTTCTCCTTTTTTCTTCTTTTTCTTTCTTTTTCGATCTGGAAATCTCTTCTTTTTCCTTCTTTTTTCTTCCTCAAATTCGTTTCCAATTCTTCTTCTTTTTTCCAGAAAATCAACTCAACAACTACTAACCCATCGTCATATGATACGGTCGACTCCAGCAGGAATGCCGCCGGCTCGTGGAACGAAAACCCTCGCGTGGTTTATGGATAACGATATTCTGAAGAACGGAGAAAATGGAGAAAATGGACAAGGAAGACGTGGAAGCTCGTCGGATGGTCAGTTTTTGGGGTCTTCTTCGGATTCTTAGGAATTTGGGGAAGAAGAAGAGATTCTGAATCAAAAGTTGAGGATTCTAGATTCTAGAAACAGAATACTGCAAAAAATCTATTTTTTGTCTTCTTTTTTCTTCTTCGGATTTTCAAAATCCGGAGAAGAAAAAAGGATTTTCAAATTTCTCGAAAATCCGGGGAAGAAAATGAGATTCTGAATCAAAAATTGAGGATTCTGAATTAGTACCATCATATAAGACAGAATACATCAAAAAATCTCTTTTTTAGTCTTCTTTTTTCTTCTCCAGATTTTAGGAATCTGGGGAAGAAAAAAGGATTTTCGGATTTCTGATTTTTTCCGAATTTTTAACTTTTTTCGGAATTTCCGTCTTTTTTTTCAGTATTTTTAGCAAGTTGGTCTTCTCCGGATCCTTGTCTTCCCCAGATTTCTAGTCTAACTCGGATTTTAGGTCTTCTTCGGATTTTGGAAACATTTGAAAATCCTGGAAAGAAAATGAGATTCCGATTCAAAAGTTGTGGATTCTGAATTAGATCACGTCTTAAAGTGAGAATCGACTCGAAAATCTCTTCTTCGTTCTTCTTTTTGCTTTCCCGGATTTTCAGAATTCGGGGAAGAAAAAGGATTTTCGGATTTTCAAAAATTCGGAGAAGAGGAAGGTTTTTTTGGGATTTTTTGAATCTTTTCTGGATTTTTAGTCTTCTTCTTGATTATACGAATTCTGAGACTTCAGAATCCTTTCCAATTTAAAAAAAAAAAAATTTTCTTCCAAAAAAGATAAAAAACAAGTTTTCTACCAGACCCCACTTTTCGGATCATAAAAAGTTTCGAGTGGTCGTCTTTTTTCCTCGTTTTCTCTATTCCTCTTCTTCTTTTTCCAAGTGGAAATGGGTGGTCTTATACCAAAAAAAGAAGAAGAAGGAATCAGAAGAAGACAGGCTTTTGACCGATGTCGATCATCATTTTCTTCTTTTTCTCATTCCAAGTTCCTTGTTTGGTTCTCATCATATGACTTCTGAATCCTTCTCTTTTTTCCAGAATCCAAAACCGCCACGTCATCTGGCGTCAACTTCTACACCCAACAAGGTCAACAACAGCAGAAGAAGTACAAGAAATTCCGGAAAACGTTGTCGGGACACGGCGCCGCCCGTAAAGAAGGCTTCACGTCGTCACAGGCGATGAGCGAATCGTCGGAAGACGGTGCTCCAGTACCACCGGTCACTTCTGGAGGCGCCACGTCTTCTGGAACGACGACGGCGACTCTTGGAGCTGAGGAGTACTGGTTCTATGATGTCGCTACGGATGGATACTATTATGAGCAGAATGGAGCGAAGGGATGGAGAAGGAGACAGCCGAATGCGGCTGTGCACAAAGGAGGGAAGGATCAGGTGAGAATTTGTGGAAAATGTCTTCTTTTTTCTTTTTCGGATTCTGAAAATTTGGGGAAGAAAAAGGATTTTTTAAATCCGGGGAAGAAAAAGAGATTCTGAATCAAAAGTTGTGGATTCTGATTCAGCTGGGTTATTCAATACAGAATATAGTGGAAAATCTCTTTTTTGTTCTTCTTTTTTCTTTCCCGGATTTTGAAAATTTGGGGAAGAAAAAGGATTTTCGGATTTTGAAAATTCGGAGAAAAAGAAGAGATTCTGAATCAGAAATTGTGGATTCTGGTTCAGTTCAGTTAGATGAGTCGGTATTGAATCGACAATTTCTTTTTTCTTCCCCAGATTTTCAAAATTTGGGGAAGAAAAAAGGATTTTGGGATTTTTTGTCTTTCTCAGATTTTCAGTATTTTTTGGGGATTTTTGATCTTTCTTATACTCTGAGTCTTCTCCGGACTTCGGTCTTTCCTGGATTCTTGTCTTCCCCAGATTCAAAGTCTAACTCGGATTTTAGGTCTTCCCCGGATTTTGAAAATTTTGAAAATCCTGGAAAGAAAAAAGAGATTCTGAATCTAAAGTTGTGGATTCTGATATAGATGTCCTCTTAAAGTGAGGATCGACTCAAAAATCTCTTTTTCGTTCTTCTTTTTTCTTCCCCGGATTTTGAAAATTCGGGGAAGAAAAAGGATTTTTGAATTTTTTTCGAATTTTTTTGTCATCTTCCTTCTGAATATTTCACAACACTCTTTTAGACGATGATGACAATTCTCCGAAAATTCTAGATCCATCCTGAGAATTTTGGTCTCTGACCATTTGAGTCATAGCTCTATTTCTGCTTCTTCTAGATCCGTCTAGATCCAGGAGAGGTCATCTGAAGTCCTGAATTTGTACTCTGAGGACTTCTTTTTTGCCTTAAATGGGAAATGAGAGAGAGAGAAGAGAGAAATAGAGAAAAGAGCACTTTGGAGCTCTCTCTTTCCGGCGGTCAGAATGATCTTGTTCTTCTTTTTCTTCTTTGAATTCTGGAAAAGGGGTCTTCTTTTTTCTTCCCTAGATTTTAGAAATCTGGGGAAGAAAGAAGAGATTCTGAATCAAATGTTGTGGATTCTAGAAACATAATACAGCGAAAAATCTCTTCTTTTTCTTCTCCAGATTTTGTAAATTCGGGGAAGAAAAAGGATTTTCGGATTTTTTGGAATTTTAAGAAAAGATTCAGAATTCTTGGAATCTAGCTGACTCACCTCTTTTTTTTCAATCGGTTCTCTGAAAACCCGCTTCCGCCCTCCCAGAGGACACAAAAACATCACGAGAAAATGAACGCTCTCTTGTTTTTCTTCTTTTTTTCTCTTTTTTGAAAAAGAAGAAGAAGAAGAAGAAGAAGAAGAGGTCAAGTGTGTCATCATGTAGCGGTCATGTGGCTTCTGGAGGCCACACGATGATGATGAGAAGCTTCTGAATAGAGAGATGAGACTAATGAAAATGGAATAAAAGAAAAACGTTTTTCTTTCCCGAATTTTGCAGAATCCGGGGAAGGAAATAGGGATTCTGAATCAAAAGGTGTGGATTCTAGATTCTGGGAACATGATACTGCAAAAAATCTTTTCTTTTTTCTTCTCCAGATTTTGAAAATTTGGAGAAGAAAAAGGGCTTCTGAATCAAAAGTTGTGGATTCTGATATAGATGACCTCTAAAAGTGAGGATTGACTCAAAAATCTCTATTTCGTTCTTCTTTTTCTTCTCTGGATTTTCAAAATTTGGGGAAGAAAAAAGGATTTTGGGATTTTTCAAAAAATTTTCAACTTTTTCTCTCCTTCCTCTTCTCTCTCTCTCTCTCTCTCTCTCTCTCTCTCTCTCTCTCTCTCTTCCAATAAAAACGTGTTCCATCTCTCTTCTCTTTTCTCAAATGTTCTACTCGGGTCCAGTTGAACACACATAAGAAGAAGAAGAAAAAAGTTGTTTTGATCTCGTTTTTTTCTCGTAATGGCAAGTGCGTCGTGTCGTTGTGTCCAAGAAGAAGAAGCTTATGGGGAGAGAATGGACACGAAAACAAAACAATAACATTTGGAACGTGGGAAATGGAGAAAAAGGGGACTGAAAGTGCAATTTTTATCGAAAAAATAGGTTTTTTCTTCCCCAGATTTTCAAAATCCGGGGAAGAAAAAGAGATTCTGAATCAAAAGTTGAGGATTCTGATTCAGCTGGATCATTCAAAACAGAATATAGTGGAAAATCTCTTTTTCATTCTTCTTTTTTCTTCCCCGGATTTTGAAAATCCGGGGAAGAAAAAGGATTTTTCGAAATTTTTGGTTTTTTGGAATTTTCCTAACTTTTTCCCTGAAATTCCGTCTTTTTTCAGGATTTTGGCTTTCTCCGGATTCTAGTCTTCCCCAACATTGTAGTCTAACTAGGAATCTAGATTCTAGGTCTTCCCCAGATTTTCAGAATTCGGGGAAGAAAAAGAAGAACGAAAAATAGATTTTCCACTATATTCTGTATTGAATGACCCAGCTGAATCAGAATCTACAACTTCAGATTCAGAATCCTCTTTTTCTTGTCCGGATTTTCAAAATCTGGGGAAGAAAAAAGAAGAACGAAAAAGAGATTTTTCGCTGTATTCTGTCTGATAGGACTGTTCTTATACAGAATCCACAATTTGTGATTCAGAATCTCTTATTCTTCCCAGGATTTCCAAAATCTGTTAGATTTTTTTTTTCATAAAAACCCAAAATTTTCTTTCAGGAAGTGGCCCACATGAGTGTAAACGGTCCCGGCAAATACAATCAACTGCTCGCAGCTCAAGCAGCCGCCGCACAAGCCGCCTTCCTTCAACACGCCTTCCAACTTCAACAATCTCAAATGATCCCACCGACTCCGCCCCCATCCAACGGGCCTTCTGGAGCACAAATGAATCCAACGATGCGATATTATGATCCAAGTTCTGACGGCTTCTTCTACGAGATGGCTTCAGTGGACGGATGGAAGAGACGTCAACCGAATAAGCCGGTGTCCGCGTCAGTCCCCGCCGGAATCACACGTCCGTACTCGCAACGTCATCAGGCTCCAGAATCCATGCCACGTCATCAACAACCGACGTCTTCTTATGGAGCAGCACTGGCTCGTGGACAATTCCCACGGAACACTGTGAAGCAACCCGATTCGGAAGTCCTATCGACGACACCCACCACGACGACGACTTCTGAATCCGCCCGTGGTGATTCGACGGCGTCGTCGATTTGTGGAGATTCCACAACAACGTTTGCAGAATTGTTCAACTCGGCGGATCCGATGTTCAATCCGATTCAACGTCCGTCTGCGTTGAAGTTGGAGCAGAAGGCGGTGTCGCCGACGTCAGCGATGGAGAATGCGCCGATGAACTCGACGGCCGCGTTGTTTGATGCGATGTTGGCGGATTTGAATGGAGGAGAGAAGAAGGTGAGGATTCTGATGAAACAACTCTTCTTTTCTCTTCCCCGGATTTTGAAAATCTGGGGGAAGAAAAAAGGTTTTCCGGATTTTCGGAATTCGGGGAAGAAAAAGAGAATCTGAATAAAATGTTGTGGATTCTGAATGAGCACAGTCATATAAGACAGGATACACCGAGAAATGCCTTCTTTTTTCTTCCGCGGATTTTCAAAATCTGGGGAAGAAAAAAGGTTTTCCAGATTTTGAAAACTCGGGGAAGAAAAAGAGATTCTGAATCAAAAGTTGTGGATTCTGATTCAGCTGGGTCATTTAAAACAGAATAAAACGAAAAATCTCTTTTTCGTTCTTCTTTTTTCTTCCCCGAATTTTCAAAATCCGGGGAAGAAAAAAGGGTTTTTCGAATTTTGAGTCTTTTTCGAATTCAGAATCGATAAAAGTTTTGGATAAAGATGTCGTTTAGTCCGAACAGTTGAATTTCATTCCAGAATCCTTTTTTGGTTCTTCTTTCTTCTTCCCCAGATTTTCAGAATTCGGGGAAGAAAAAAGAAGAAAAAACGAGCTCTTTCGCTATTCTGTCATATATGACTGTTCTCATTCTGAATCCACAACTTTTGATTCAGAATCTCTTTTTCTTCCCCAGATTTTGAGAAACCCGAAAATCCTTTTTTCTTCCCCGGATTTTCAGAATTCGGGGAAGAAAAAAGAAGAACGAAAAAGAGATTTTTGGGTCAATTCTGACTTTTAGAGGTGATCTATTAGAATCCACAAATTTTTGATTCAGAATCTCTTTTTCTTCCCCGGATTTTCAAAATTCGGGGAAGGAAAAAGGATTTCCGAATTTTGATTTTTTTTCCAAATCAAAATTTCCAGACACCAATCAACTTCAACACGTACACAATGCCACCACCACAATCATCGCAAAGTCCGATGAAAGAATCGTGGAATTCGTTCCGCAGTTGTTCGCTCTTCTCGCCAATCAAACCGTCGAAACGAGTGCTCACTCAGAATGCGTTGCTCAGCCAGAATCAGCAACCGATGGGCGGTGCGACACCGATGATCGACGATATGGTCGACGAAGACACGATGAAGATGTTGATGAGGGATTTGGACAAGTTGTGGGCGAATACGCCGGTTTCGACCCTCAATCAGGCTTAATTTCAGTCAATTTCAATTATATAATTAGATCTAGATCCAACTTTTTCCCTTTTTGTCTGTAATTTTCAGCTCTTTTTTCTACTTTTTTCATCTTTTTTCCTGTATATATAGATTCTTCATTTTCTTTTTCCACATTTTTAGACACCACTGGTGGTTTCCCTCCGTCTCTTTTAGCCACGTTCTATACACACACTGTAATATGTTGGATATATCTTTGTACCAATTCTAGTTCTAGGACCCTTCCCCGGATTTTTTGATATTTTTTTTCGTAGGATTACTGTAGTCTCATTCTGAAATGTATTCGAAACATTCCGTAGAAAATTTAGTATTCCTCGCCGATCCTGTTCTATTATTTTTGCAGCCACTATCTCTATCTCTCTATCTATATATAATTACTCGTAGACCGCAATTCACCATGTTTCGTGTTTCATACATTTCCCCCCAACACAAGTAGTTTTCATGCAGCTTCACTTCTTTTTTGAAAGATTTTTGAAAAACGGAAAGAAAATAAATTTGTAGAACTTTGGAATTTTTTTTTGAAACTTTTCAGAATTTTTGGATCCTGGACCGGGGGACTGTACCCGTATCCAGGATCTCAAGCCACTCTTGGGTTACTGTAGTCAAAAGACACAAAAACGGAATCTTAGAGTTACTGTAATTAAAATTAGAATCTAGAGGCTTACTGTACCCAGGATCCTGGATTCCGAAGAATAGATTACTGTATACAGATTTAGATTTGAAAAGCTGAAGACGTGAGGATTCTGAATCTGTATTCAGAATTTTTCTAGGATAAGTTTGAGCTGAGTTACGAGGGTTTCAACTTCAAATTTACCAATTTTCAGCACATTTTTCAGCTTTAATGCTCTGTAACTCTGCTCAAACTCATCCTACAAAAATTCTGACTACAGATTCAGATTCCTCACATCTTCAGCTTTCCGATACTATAAAAATGTTACATAGAATTTTAGAATTTCAGCCTCCCTGAAAAGACATTTCGCCAAAAACAAGATTTTTTTCATCAGGATTCTGAATCAGGGGATTCTGAAAGCTTTCAGGATTCAAAAAACTGATAAAATTATCATATTTATTCAATAAAACAACACTTTTATGTCACTTTTTCCCATTTGTTTCCGGATAAAAATAACTGACAATACGTGGTCCAGACATGACGTACAAGTAGGAGAAGACACAGGTCAATGCGACCATCTTCAACTGAAATTGCCACGAGAAAATGTTGAGATTCGATGATGATCTCTGCAAAAAATTATATGCCTCTAAAAGCTGAAGACGTGACGATTCTGAATCTGTATCCTAAATTTTCCTAGGATGAGTTTGAGCAGAGTTACAACGCATTCAAGCTGAAAATGTGTCAAAAATTGAGAAATTTAAACTTGAAACTCTTGTAATTTTGCTCAAAGCCGTCCTAGAAAAATTCTGAATGCAGATTCTGAATCCTCACGTCTTCAGCTTTTTAGTCATGTAAATTTTGTACAAAACATATTGGATTAAAGGGGTCCCTGCAGTGAAAAAATGTTCGAGGCTCAAAATTACTCAGTAAGTGCGCTCTGTCGAACTGGAGGCAATTATCAATGGAGCGCGTTTACCTTCTCTTTCATCTCCTTGGCTTTTGCGTCGAACACTTTCTTGACGTCTTCAAGATTGAAGCCTTCAGAAGAATTCTCAGTTTTTCCAGTTTTCCCGATTTCAGAATTTCCGTTTTTGGTGAGAATTCCGGATTTCGAGTCGTAGGTGTATTCTGAATCCTCCGATTCAGAATCCCCAGATCCTTCAGAGTCGTCGTCATTTTCAGAATCGTCTTCTGAATCCTCCGAATCCGATTCAGAATCCGGTTCAGAAGCTGACTGCTCATTTTCCTGAAAAAATCTGGTTTTTGTCGAAAAATGATTTCAGAGGAGCTGAATTTTTGAAAACTTTTATGAAATTTTTATGTGATCGGGAAGCTGAAGACGTGAGGATTCTGAATCTGTAATCAGAATTTTAGCTGGATGAGTTTGGACAGAGACACAACGCATTTAAGCTAAAACAGTGTAAAAAATTGTGAAACTTGAACTTGAAACCCTTGTAACTCTGCTCAATCTCATCCTAGAAAAATACTGAATACAGATTCAGAATCCTCACGTCTTCAGCTTCTAGAATCATTATTTCAATTCACAAATTTGAATTTCTGAACCCCTAGTACTCACCATTTTCATTCTCAAATTATCAATAGCTCTCTTCATTTCTTCCGGTGTACACTCGTCCACAATCTTTTTGGCTTCAGAATTTATTTTGGTGTCATCTGAATCTTCAGATTCTTCAGAATCGGATTCAGAAGAATTTTCAGAATTCGACGACTCCTCCGATGAATCCCCTAGCTCTCCATCTTCCTGAAAAAATGGCAGATTTTCAAAAATTTTCCATTTTATGACCAAAAATCGGGCTGAAACTCCCGGAATCCAAAATTTCCTGTACAAAATTTACATAGCAAGCTGAAGACGTGAGAATTTCAAATCTGTTCTCAGAATTTTTCTAGAATTAAATTTAGCTGAGTTGCAAGAGATTCAATTTCAAAATTCCTCATTTTTGACACATTTTTCTGCTAAAATGCGTTGTAACTCCACTGAAACGCATCTTAGAAAAATTCTAATTACAGATTCAGAATCCTCACGTCGTCAGCTTTCTACTCATCTAAAATTCAAGTTTCAAAACGTCTTGGTTCTAAAACAACGCGGTTCTAAACTGTCCCAACTCACCTCCTCCATCTTCTTCTCATTCTCCTCATCCCATTTCGCGAGCTTTTCATAAAAGTTTTCAGAAATTTTTCTTGGAGTCACAGAATATTCAACTTTTCCAGTTTCCTTATTATATTTCATAACGGTGAACGTGTCGGGGCCGGCTCCCTCGACCTCGATCCGTTTTCCGGTTTTCATGTCGTAGATTGGCATGGTCTGAAATGTCCCGGTTTTAGAATGGGAAACGAGTTGCGAAATGTCTTGGTTTTGAAAAGTCCCAGTTGCGAAATGTCCCCGGCGTCCCATTACACTTACCTCCAATACAAGTCTTCCCTTTCTCGATGTTTCCAATTGAAATAATTTTTTTTTCGAAACTTTTTTTTATTGATTGATTTTTGGACACGTGGAAACACGTAAGGGGCGTGGCCTCGGTCGTTTCACGATTTTTTTGAATTTCAAAAAACCCCAGAAAGACAGGAGGTTTCAAGCAAAAATATGACGGTGCTGGAAATGGTGAGTGCTCAGGAGCCAGATACTGAATCGAAATAGTGATTCTGAAAGCTGAAGACGTGAGGATTCTGAATCAGTATTCAGAATTTTTTTAGGATGAGTTTGAGCAGAGTTACAGAACATTTAAGCTGAAAAATGTGTCAAAAATTGGGAAATTTGAAATTGAATCCCTTGTAACTTAGCTCAAACTCTTCCTAGAAAAAATCTGAATATAGATTCAGAATACCTGGGTTACTGTAGATACAAAAACGGTTTCGTTATAATTAAATATATTTATTATCGAAAGATAATTATGAGACAAATAAAAAGATTATGTAAATTAGAAATGAGAGACAATCGAAGCGAATGGATGGATGGAGTGAGAGATCGATAGGTAGACAAGTGAAAAATGGAGCTATTCAATTGAAATTAAATGCAGACGTTCTGCTTGGCACATTAGACTTCCGACGTCTCGCATTCGTGAAGTAGATTCTGATGATGTCGTACTTGACGTCAAGTTGCACCACGATTTCCTCCATCTCGTGCTCATCTGGTCTCTCGTTGTTGGCAAACACCGCTTGGAGCATCGCCTTCTCGTCCGTCTTGAATGTGTGGCGTTTCTGTGCCCCATCTGTGAGTTTCTTGCGTCGTACTAGTGGAGTGTCTTTGTTCAGAATCTGGAGTCTCTCGTGCTCCCCCATTCTCACCCAATTGTACATTCGACGGTAGACATCTCGTCCAGACTTCATCCTGAACCAACACCTCGGATTACGAAGCAAGTCTGATATGGTTCCTTGTCTCCTCTGAGCAACTACTTCAACGAACAGTGTCTTTGAAATACCGTACTCCTTCAGAATAGACCACACAGAGGATCCAGCTTTATCTGAAGATTATTTGGAAGGGAAGAGAGTTGTGGTCCGCCAGACCCAAAAGCAGAATCCAAGATAACGTTCCCTGAATTCTTCAACCCCCGCATCGGACCCTCTCAACGCCCCGACCCCTGATCACATTGACACCATACCTCTCCGCTCGACAGTGTGGTCTATTCTGAAGGAGTACGGTATCTCACAGACACAGTTCGCTCATGTAGTTGCTCAGAGGAGACAAGGAACCATGTCAGACTTGCTTCGTAATCCGAGGGATTGGTTCAAGATGAAGTCTGGACGTGATGTCTACCGTCGAATGTACAATTGGGTGAGAATGAAGGAGAAGGAGAGACTCCAGATTCTGAATAGAGACAATCCAACAGTTCGACGCAAGAAGCGTCACACATTCAAGCCGGACGAGAAGGCGATGCTCCAAGCGGTGTTTGCCAACAACGAGATGGAGGAAATCGCGAAGCAACTTGACGTCAAGTACGACATCATCAGAATCTACTTCACAAATGCGAGACGTCGGAAGTCTAGTGTGCCAAGCAGAACGTCTGCACTTAATTTCAATTGAATCATTCCATATTTTACTTGTCCACCTATCGATCTCTCCCTCCTGCCGTTCATTCACTTCGATTGTTTTCATACGTGTCTTCTTACATAATCTTTATATTTGTCTTATAATTATCTTTCAATAATACATATCTTTAATGATAACGACATCGTTTTTGTATCTACAGTAACCCAGTCACTGGAGACTCAGATTCTAGTAGAGTACCTCGAGATCCAGGATCCTGTTACAGTAACTCTCAGATCTAAATCCGACTACAGTAATCTATGTTCCTGGATTCTCCTTATCGTCCTACAATAATCTGGATATTGCTATAGTTCACATCGGAATCCAGGATCATGGCTACAGTAACCGAAAAGCTAGGATCCTGTATCCGACTACAATACTCTTGAACCACATTTTCAGGTACAGTGTTCCCAAGATCTGAAATCCTGATACCGAAACCTACAGTGCCCCCGATATCCCGGATCCAAAAAATCCTAAAAACTTCCTGAAATTTCTGAAAAATCTGCAAAAAATCGGATTCTCCGATTTCTCTATAAACGCGCCACCGACACGCCAGCCACTTTACAACCACCATCGCTATCTTCTTTCCAACAACAAGCACCTCCGTCCCCCATGTCGTTCAATTTCGAAAAACGCGCGACAGGCGCGCCAGCCACTATCTTCTTTTCCACAAGTTGCTTGTTGTTGACCCTTGCAGTCTGACAACGCGTCCCGATTGTCTGCGTCTCTTCGCCCCGCCCACTCTCTCGTCTTGCCATTCTTCTCGTTCCATTCTCATACACACACTTTACTCTCTCTCCCCACTCAGACTTCTATCCGGAAATGAAGTCGAATCTATTTTTTATATTGATTTTTATAAAATACTAATTCTATTTTATTTATGATCTACATCTACTATTCAAGGGAGGTGTTGAGTCCGTGTGTAGGATTCTTCACCTTTTCCATTTTTTATTGATTTTTTGAGAATTAATTGGATTTAATTGGTTGGATTGGTTGATGGAGTGATAGGAAGTAAGTCGAATCTGAAAATCTGAAAATTTTCAAAAAATTATTTTTTCAGGAGTGGTAACAGCTCCAGGACAGATCGTAGTGGATTGAAAAAGTTTGAGAACACAAAGAAGATCCAAATAAAGTGAGGACATCCGGACAGACATCCGGACAGACGTACAAATTTGTTTCAATTTTCAGAAGTACTACTCAAAAGTGACAAAGGCGAGTGGATTGGAAGTTTGAGAACACAAAGTAGGGCAGATGAGGTAAGAACATCCGGACATCCGGACAGATAGACATCTGGACAGATAGACATCTGGACAGACAGACATTCGGACAGACATCAGAGTCCTTGACTCAAAAAACGAAAAAAATTTATTTTGAAAAAAAAAATATTTCATAAGAGATAAAGTTTGAGCAGCAAAAACAAGCCGTAAAAAATAAGTTTTTTGGAAGTTTTTTCGAAAAAATTCGAATTTTTGAAAAAAAAAATTGATGGCCTAGAATATTTGTTCGGTGGCCTAGAAACCCAAATATTCGAAATTACGAGATTTTGAAAGAATTCCTACAGTTTTTAACGTAAAAACCCATCAAAAACGTCAAAAAAAAAACACTCAAAAACTTGCAATTTGGATTTCTAGGCCACGAAAAATTTTTTAGGCCACCAACGTTTTTTTTTTTCGAAATTTTCGAAATTTTTGATATAAAACACATGGCCTGACATTTCGCAACTTTGTCTCGGTTATAAAACATCCAAATATAAAAAAAGTGAGTACATCTGGACAGACAGACAGACAGACAGACAGACAGACGCACAAACCTGAGCCATTGAAACCAGGCGGTTGTTCAAAACGGTTTCGAAACGTCCCTAGTTTTGAAGTGTCGTTGGAGATATGAGCGGGCATCTTGACTCATAGACACACAGACAGACAGACATCTAGACAGACAGACATCCGGACGGACAGATTCACCTTCCTTTTCCACTCACTTGATTTTAGGATCTACTGGTTTCTGGGTTTTTCGGATTTTCCAGATTTTCGAATTTCTAGAAAGTTTTTCAATTTTTTTTTTCAAAAATCCAAAAATTCTAATTTTTCAGGTATATGAAGAGGAGAAAAGCAGAGTGACTACTATGGCAGAGAATAATTGTTTTAAATTTTTGATTTTTGAATAAAATTTTATAAATTTTTTTGTAAAACAAAATAAAAATCATCTCATCTTCATGTTTCCCCCGTTTTCACAAACGCGCCAAAGACGCGCCAGACTCACGGAACTACATCAATGGTACATTCTGAAACACTTAGATAATGATAAACGCGTCTAAGGCGCGCCACAGGCGCGCCAGCGCCTATCTTCTTTTTCACAAGGTGCTTGTTGTTGACCCTTGCAGTTCGACAACGCGTCCCGATTGTCTGCGTCTCTAGGCCCTGCCCACTCTCTCGTCTTGTAATTCTTCTTCTCGTTCCATTCTCATACACACACTTTACTCTCTCTCCCCATTCAGACTTCTATCCGGAAATGAAGTCGAATCTATTTTTTATATTGATTTTTATAAAATACTAATTCTATTATTTATGATCTACAACTGTATTCAAGAGAGGTGTTGAGTCCGTGTGTAGGATTCTTCACCTTTTCCATTTTTTATTGATTTTTTGAGAATTAATTGGATTTAATTGGTTGGATTTGGTTGATGGAGTGATAGGAAGTGAGTCGAATCTGAAAATCTGAAAAAAAAAATTCAAAAATGTTTTTTCAGAAAGTAAAAATCCATTCGAGCTTCGGTACAAAACGGAATGTTCCTGTGAGTATAACAAAAAGTTCCAATTGAAAAACAAGTTTTAATTTCAGATGGATTGAAATTAGAAACAGGACGCTTACCTAGTTTGAGCGAAAGTAAGCCGTGAGAAGTAAGTTTTTTTCCACATTTTGGTTCAAAAATCCTTATAAATAACTTTTTTTCGAAATCACGAAATCTGGAGAAATTCTTAAGATTTTTAGCGTCAAAACTATCGAAATCACACAAAACTTACAACAGACCACCGAATTTTAAGAATTTTTGATATGAAACACATCAGAAGCCGACCTGGTCATTTTGCAATTTTGTTTCGGTCCTGGTTACAAAATGATATTGAAAAACATCGTCTTGAACAGAAGCCAATGCTGTGCAAAAAGATTTCAACCGAAAACCCGAAAAATTCGAAAAAAATGTTGAAAAAAATTTTTGAACATTTTTTTGAACATCTTTTGCGGAAAAACTCGTAAAACCATCAAAAACCGAAAAAATTTTGTCCGAATTTTTTTTTGCACAGCTCTGTTCCGGACGGAAAGACATCTGGACAGACAGACATTTGGACACCAACCTCTGAACTTGAAAAAATTGAAAATGGGCCTTTTCAAGTTACGGCGAGCATAGACAGACAGACAGACAGACAGACAGATAGACACTCAAAGTTCAGAAACGGTTTTCTCTCCACGGTTCTAACCTTTGAAGTGTCTTGGAATGGACATCTGGATTCATTGACACACAGACAGACAGTCATTTCTGTATCCGGACAGACAGATTCATCTCCCTCTTCCAGTCATTTAATTTTGTGATCCACTGATTTCTGGATTTTTCGGGTTTTCCAGAAAATCTGAATCATTCCGCACATTCTGGCTCCTCAACGCAACATTCTTGTTCCAATTCCCAACCCCACCTTCTTCTGGAATCAAAATGGAATGAGTAACCAAATTCCTCAGGCCACACTGATGACACCACCTTCCACATGCAGCAAGGTAATCAATCAGTTCCGATTTTGAAGCGTCTCGGTTTCATAGGACATCCAGACAGAGAGAAATCCGGACAGACAGACATCTGGACAGACACACTTCACATTTCCTTTCCTATCATTTGGATTCTCCAAATTTCCTGAATTCAATTTTTCCGAATTTTCCGATTTTTTGAATTTTCTAAATTCCGGGTGTCCGAGTTTCCGAGGTTACAGATTCCGTCAAAAACGCGGTTTCACAGGAAATTCGGACGCACCTACTGAATTGTTTTTTTTTCAGAAAGATTGGAATGCGAGTGGAAGCGGCCAAGGAGTTTGAAAGATGTTCCCATCACACTGTTTTATACTGGTGAGTTTATCGATTTTTTAATTTTCTTATTTAAATTTCAAAAATTGAAAAAATTCCAAATTGGATGGTTACCTAGTTTGAGCAAACATAAGCCAAAAATCCTTACAAACAATTTTTTTTTTCGAAATTTCCAACGAAACAAATTGTACCTTTCTATTGCCTTTTCTGCGGTATAATACAAAAACACGGAAAATTTTTTAAAAATTCGAAAAAAAGATGAAAAAAACCTTATAAAATTACTTTTTTTCCAGAAAAAAGTGGACTTTGCCCAGAAGTACCTACCCAAGGAGAAAGGTCAGTGTAAGTGTAATTGAGAAACGGTGGACGTTTTAAAACCATTAAAAATAATTTAAATGAATTTTTTTTCAGAAAAATCCATCCGTCCACCATCAGTGCAATCAGTCATCCAACCTGATAACGCAGGTGAGAATTTATATGAAAAATTCGAAAAAATGTTGGCGGCCTAGAAAAATTGTTCGGTGACCTAGAAATCCAAAATAGTAGTTTTTGAGTTTTCCGTGAGTTTTTCACCAAAAAAAATGGAATTTTTCTGAGCAAAATCAAGAAATTTCGAAAAAAATTGGTGGCCTAGAAAATTTGTTCGGTGGCCTAGAAATCCAAAATAGTAATTTGTGAGTTTTCCGTGTTTTTTTTCACCAAAAAATGTGATTTTTTTGAACAAAATCATGAAATTTCGAAAAAAAAGTTGATGGCCTAGAACATTTGTTCGCTGGCCTAGAAACCCAAATTGCAAAATTTGAGTGTTTTTAAAAATGTTTTTGTTGGTTTTTAACGTTAAAAGTCACGATTTGGATTTCTAGACCACCAAAATTTTTTCTAGGCCATCGATTTTTTTTCTCAAAAATCTTTTTTTTCCGTATTTTAAGATTAGGTAAAAACACGGAAAACAGTCAAAAATGACTTATTTGGATTTCTAGGCCACCAAAAAAATTATCTAGGCCACCAACTTTTCTTTTTGAATTTTTCAAAAAATAAATATTTGCAGGTTGCTATCATTCCAAAAAATGTTGAAAATGGAGAACGGACAATGCAGGTGAGTTTTGTTGTAATTCGAAAATTTTCCCAATTTCAAATTTTCAGGATGTTATCAGAAAAGAGTGGAGGAAAAGAAGATCTTGTTTTATTTTATATTGTTTTTTTTATTTTTCAAATTTCAATAAATAATTTGTAAATTGTAATAAAACAATTTTCGACTTACGAGGATATCCTGACAAACAGACACACAGACAGACATCCGAACATTCGGATCATTCGATCATGGGAACTCCATACTTCAAATTTGAAATTAACGCGCCGTCGGCGCGCCAGCCCCTATCATCTTTTCCACAAGCTGATTGTTGTTCCCCCTTCTCCTCTGCAGTTCGACCACGCGTCCCGATTGTCTGCGTCTCTTCGCCCCGCCCACTCTCTCGTGTTGCAATTCTTCTTCTCGTTCCATTCTCATACACACACTTTACTCTCTCTCCCCATTCAGACTTCTATCCGGAAATGAAGTCGAATCTATTTTTTATATTGATTTTTATAAAATACTAATTCTATTATTTATGATCTACATCATCTGTTATTCAAGGAAGGTGTTGAGTCCGTGTGTAGGATTCTTCACCTTTTCTATTTTTTATTGATTTTTTGAGAATTAATTGGATTTAATTGGTTGGATTGATTGGTGGAGTGATGGGAAGTAAGTCGAATCTGAAAATCTGAAAATTACACCGAAAAAAAACCAAAAAATTGAAAAATTGGAAAAAAATTGAAAAAAATGTTCAGTAAAATTCAAAAAATCACTATTTTTGTCAATTTTGAAAAAAAAATGCGAAAAAACTGAGAAAACCATCAGAAAAACGAATTTAAAAAACACATTTTTGTCCGACAGACAGAGATCTGGACAAACAGACATCTGGACAGACAGACATCCGGACAGATAGACACTCGGACAGACAGAAGTAGTCTAAATATAAATATCATAAAATTCCAGAAGATTCCATGCAAATCGACAAAGACGGGATGGAAATAGGAAATGAAGTGAGCTTTTTTTCATTTTTCTTGTAAAAGTCTTCGAAAAAAAATTTTTTTTTTGATATGACCATCTATGCTAAATTTTCTGTGTTAAAACACCTTTTTTTGACAAATAACGGTATTATAACACAAAAATTTAATTAAAAAATAATTCAGAGTTCAAAGCACCAAATCCTTATTCTGGATGGAGACTAGCGTCCCCCGCCTTACGGCGGGATCCGCTAGGCGGCGTGGTGCCAAGCAAGCTTTGAATTTTTGTTCTACGACCATTTTGAAGCAAGTTATGAGCGTTTTTCTATTTTATGTGACCCAAGCAAAGAGCAAGTGAAGAGCTTTCGAATGGTAGTAAAACCAAGTCTGTACGACAATTTTGAGCCGAGTTAGAAGCTTCTGAAGTTTATCAGCGGGTCATCACACTGTGGGGACGCATCTGAATGCCGCCATGGCGCAACTGTAAATCGACCACCCTGTGGGGACACTATATGACGTCATGGTGGGAAGGTGAGATCCTGGGTCAGAATCCACCCTTCTAAGGGTGTCAGGGACATCAGGTGACGGATAGTTGAATACCGGGGCAGAATCCACCCTTCTAAGGGTGTCAGGGACATCAGGTGACGGATAGTTGAATCCCGGGGCAGAATCCACCCTTCTAAGGCGTCAGGGACATCAGGTGACGGATAGTTGAATCTCGGGTCAGAATCCACCCTTCTAAGGGTGTCAGGGACATCAGGTGACGGATAGTTGAATCCCGGGGCAGAATCCACCCTTCTAAGGGTGTCAGGGACATCAGGTGACGGATAGTTGAATCCCGGGTCAGAATCCACCCTTCTAAGGGTGTCAGGGACATCAGGTGACGGATAGTTGAATCCCGGGGCAGAATCCACCCTTCTAAGGCGTCAGGGACATCAGGTGACGGATAGTTGAATCCCGGGTCAGAATCCACCCTTCTAAGGGTGTCAGGGACATCAGGTGACGGATAGTTGAATCCCGGGGCAGAATCCACCCTTCTAAGGGTGTCAGGGACATCAGGTGACGGATAGTTGAATCCCGGGTCAGAATCCACCCTTCAAAGGGTGTCAGGGACATCAGGTGACGGATAGTTGAATCCCGGGGCAGAATCCACCCTTCTAAGGCGTCAGGGACATCAGGTGACGGATAGTTGAATCCCGGGTCAGAATCCACCCTTCTAAGGGTGTCAGGGACATCAGGTGACGGATAGTTGAATCCCGGGGCAGAATCCACCCTTCTAAGGGTGTCAGGGACATCAGGTGACGGATAGTTGAATCCCGGGTCAGAATCCACCCTTCTAAGGGTGTCAGGGACACCAGGTGACGGATAGTTGAATCCCGGGGCAGAATCCACCCTTCTAAGGCGTCAGGGACATCAGGTGACGGATAGTTGAATCCTGGGTCAGAATCCACCCTTCTAAGGCGTCAGGGACATCAGGTGACGGATAGTTGAATCCCGGGTCAGAATCCACCCTTTCCCCTTGCTAAGCAAGCTTTGAATTTTTGTTCTATGACCATTTTGAAACAAGTTATAAGCGTTTTTCTATTTTATGTGACCCAAGAAATCAGTAGGGGAAGAGCTATCGAATGGTAGTAAGATGAAGGCTCTACGACAATTTTAAGCCGAGTTAGGAGGTTTTGAAGTCTATTTAAAAAAATTTCGACCCGCTAGAAACTCGAACCAAAAACCCTCTGGCAAACGCACCGCAACACTGCCACTGAGCCACAAACTCGCTGGTGTGTCCCGACCCAGATGGCGTTTAACTGGTGGGAAGAGGCAAGCTTGCTTCGACTCGACCGGTCGTCTCCGTTCAAAAATGTTCTTCAAAGTTTGGGACACTGTAACTTGACTCAAAATCAATATTTTTTGAAACTCTTTTTTTTTGCCCATTAGATAATTTCAATAAAAATAACATATCCAAAATTTGAAACATTCCCATCAGAACCACCCGAGAAAAACGCGTCAAACGCGCCCCAGCCCGAAATCTCAGTGCAAAAGCTGTTTTCTCCACAGCTCCGCTCCCACTGGGCCGATTAGTCTGAAACTTATATATTCCATTACATAATTCCAAGTTGACCAACATATCAAAAAACCAAAACTTTTTTTGTGGAAAAATTTTTCTGTGCAGGTCCAGAAGCCCTCCCCCCAGTACTAAATTTTTCAAAAAACCGCCTGCTGAAAATTTTTTTCACTAAAAGTATTACAAATTTTATATCACTCGATAGAGATTTTATTCCTACATCATATTTTTTTGTCAGAACCAAAAAATTCTCAAAACTGCTCGCGCTACAGACGCCAGAAGAAATGCGGGGGAATTTCGGGTTACTGTAGTTTTTTTCGGTTTTCTCGCAGACCACCGGCCGTAGCGGGCGGGGAGTGTCATAAAAGACAATTTTGACATGAAAAAGTGATTTCCCGTCCAATTTTACATCTATATACCAAGTTTTAAGAAAAACTGTCCGATAGAACTCGAGATCTAAGCAGGATAGTGAAAAAAAGTGAAATTTTCACATTTTTGGAAATTTTTTCCAGTTCGCCTGTAACTTTTTTTTGAAATAAGATAATCAGATAATTTTTTTTTCTCCATTTAGCCACGTTTTTCCTCTATCCAGCCGCACACTTTTGGTAATCCGAACCTCAAAACTAACCCCACGCGAAAGAGGGAAAGTTGAAAAAGCCAATTTTTTTCAATTTTTTGAAATATTTTTTAGTATAACTTTTTTCAAACATTTCCAATCATAATATAATTTAGGCGTGAACATCTACGATCACGTCTCAATCAATCAAAAAAAAAATTTCGAAAATCCATCCATACATCTCTGAGAAAACGGGCCTGGACACGCGAAACGACACGAAACGACACGCTAAGCCCCGCCCACAAAAATAATTTGGACAATGCGCCTTTAAAGATTTCCCCCCCGCATACTTAGTGGGGTTAGAGGAAGAAGTGGGCAGAAATGCAGCTGAGAAAGACTCAACCGGCAAAGAATACGATCCATCCGAATTTCATCTTGGAAGTGAGTGATATCAAAAGCCCTTGATATTTGAAAAAAATTAATTAATTTCCAGGTTGGATTCTGCCTAAAAAAAATCAACCGAAAGTCGAGAAAGTTTGATGCAAACAGGAGGATAATTTTGGTAAGATTTTGATAAAAACTGATTTTTAAAGAGAGACACTACCAGGAATGCATACTTCAACCGGGCCGAGCCGGGCCGAAGGTTTTTCTTGAATAACTTTTTTCAAAAAAATCGTACCAAGTTGGTTGATAGCTCAAAAGATAGGTATTTTGAATTGTCATCCATGAAATATAAAATCAAGTTCCCAAAACATACATACACGCCAATAAGCCTTCGGCTCGTGAGCGATCGTGAATGTTGACAATTCAAAACACCTATCTTTTGAGCTATCAACCAACTTGGTACGATTTTTTTGAAAAACGTTATTCAAGAAAAATCGTCGGCCTGGCTCGGCCCGGTTGACAAGTATGCAGGAATGTACGGAACGGAAATCGGATGTTTCGTAATTTCCGAATTTTCCAATTTTCTTTTTTGAAACTTTTTGAATTTGCCAATTCCCGAGAACCTTCTCGGAAAAACGTTGGTTCCAAATATCCCGAAATTTCAAATATCTTCGTTATTAAACAGAAGACAATCCTCTGTCAAATTTACATAATTTTCAACTTTTGTTACATATTTATTGATTTTGACTATGTAAAAAACGGAATACTCGTGTATCTCCACTTGACTCAGACCCCACTATCGGAAGGATTCAAGAATAAATGAGGTTTAAATTTTTTAATTTGGAGACAAGATATTTCTTACAGAATCCGTGAGTTACCAGATTACATAGCAGTCAAGTTGGATGATGATAATAAGGTGGTGCACCTAATGTATAATCAAGCTGCCATGTACTTCAATAGAAAGTGGAAACAGTAAGAATAGGAACTGGTGAGTCTCTGTACGGAAAATTATCAAAAATTTTGAGAAATTGTCAAATAAACCATAGTGTTCAATGAAAATGATACATTTCAGAATAAATTAAACTTTTTTTTCATAGTCAAAATCAAAAATATGTAACAAAAGTTGAAAATTATGTAAATTTGACAGAGGATTGTCTTCTGTTTAATAACGAAGATATTTGAAATTTCGGGATATTTGGAACCAACGTTTTTCCGAGAAGGTTCTCGGGACAAGCGAATTCGAAAAGTTCCAAAAAAGAAAATCGGAAAATTCGGAAATTACGAAACATCCGATTTCCATTCCGTACATTCCTGCATACTTGTCAACCGGGCCGAGCAGGGCCGACGGTTTTTCTTGAATAACTTTTTTCAAAAAAATCGTACCAAGTTGGTTGATAGCTCAAAAGATAGGTGTTTTGAATTGTCAACATTCACGATCGCTCACGAGCCGAAGGCTGTATTGGCGTGTATGTATGTTTTGGGAACTTGATTTTATATATCATGGATGGCAATTCAAAATACCTATCTTTTGAGCTATCAACCAACTTGGTACGATTTTTTTGAAAAAAGTTATTCAAGAAAAACCTTCGGCCCGGCTCGGCCCGGTTGACAAGTATGCATTCCTGGTAGTGTCTCCCTTCAAAAATAATTTTTTAATCTTAAAATCTTACCAAAATTATCCTCCTGTTTGCATCAAACTTTCTCAGCACAAGACACCGTAGACTCAAAACCCAATCACTACTACTTTACAAATCCATTGCTCATATTGTAAAATTCTTCTAGAAACCCCGTGGCTCTTATCTATTTCTCCCCTCTTACTGTTCGAATGGTAGCACCAACAGTGGGAATTTTGTATTTCTCCTTTGCACAATTTCTACTTTCACTTGAATCCTGAATCACCCCATTTTAATATTTTTCTCTGCTTTTCTAGTTGCATTCATGTCACAGTTTTTACTATTCCCTGCTCCCTTTGACTAAATATGATTTTCACAAGGTTTTTTTTCTAAAAGGCATTCCTCTGTCAAATTTACATAATTTTCAACTTTTGTTACATATTTATTGATTTTGACTATGAAAAAATTGAAGTACCGAGTATCCGAAATTTCCGAAATTTTTCGTTCTGCACATTCATAAACACCAATTTTCAAAAATAAAATTTTTTTTATACGAATCGATTCAGAAAGCGCAAAAAAAGAGAACATTCTCATGGAGCTAGGTCTGAAAATCACTCCGAAAATAGTTATGAGTGCTCAAAACGTTTCTTAAAAATACGATTTTTGGCACTTATAACTCGCTTCAAACTACTTTTCAGAACTAGCTCCTAGACAGCTTTCTTTTTTCCCACGCTTTCTGAATCGATTCATACCAAAACATCTTTAATTTTTGAATAGTAATGCCCACTTTTAATCTGAAAACTCCACAACAACAACATAAATCAATTCCAGGAACTCTCCTTTATCGATCGACCGATCAAAATGGGTCAGTCAATGAGAGATGTGATGAGTTGTTGGAAAACAATTGGATGATTCCATTCATGCCAGCATTCAACGTTCCTGGAGTCGCCCCACACAAGTTGCTGCAGGACAGGTCCCAGAGGCTCGGAGAGACACAAATGGCGGATTGATGGGAGGCAACGACGTCAATGAGAACACCTGGAACGATTGTAAAACTACAGATCTCCATCGATGGTTGAAGGAATATGCCGAATGGAAGAAGAAACACTGAAAATAATTGTCGACAAAGTTTAATTAATAAATATCATCTTTATAAATATCTGTTCTGTCATGAAATGTACATTAAAAGCCTGTATCCCTAGACTCCACCAGAAGTAGAGATAGCTGCAAAGACTGGAAGACAAATAACTGCAAATGCGCTCTATCGAAATTTTTGACGTCTCAGAACCAGATGCCTTGGAACCTGGGGAACTGTCATAGTTTCAAAACGTCCCGGAGATGTTCCTAGAGAATGAAGACAACGAGACACTCTAGCCGTCTGTACCCTCTTATGAAACGAAAAACGCGCCGAAGGCACACCAGCCGTTTTCTTCTTTCTTCTGTGGGTCAGGAATCTGCGACATCTGGAAAAACAGACAGATTGACAGATAGACATACATCCTTTCCAAATTCAGTTCAAGGGCCTTTCCGGACAGACAGATATTGGGACAGACACCACTTCAAGTTATTTGATCGTGGGAACACCGGATTTCCGGTCGGTTTCTCACTTCGAATTTGAAAAACGCGCCTCCGACACCCCAGATACCACTATCATCTTTTTCACAAGCTGCAAGTTGTTGACTTTTGCAGTATTACAACGCGTCCCCTCTCCCGATTGTCTGCATCTCTAGGCCCCGCCCACTCTCTCTCGTTGCAATTCTTCTTCTCGTTCCATTCTCACACACACACTTTACTCTCTCTCCCCATTCAGACTTCTATCCGGAAATGAAGTCGAATCTATTTTTTTTAATTGATTTTTATAAAATACGAATTCTATTATTTATGATCTACATCTATATTCAAGGAAGGTGTTGAGTCCGTGTGTAGGATTCTTCACCTTTTCCATTTTTATTGATTTTTTGAGAATTAATTGGATTTAATTGGTTGGATTGGTTGATGGAGTGGTAAGTCGAATCTGAAAATCTGAAAATTTTCAAAAAAAAAATTTCAGAAATGATGATGAAACTTGGAGAGAACATCGTGGATTGGAAGTTTGAAATTAGCCCAAAATGGAGCTCTCAGAGAAGGTGAGGACATCCGGACAGACATCCGGACAGACAGATCAAATCTAATTATGAAAATACATAAGAAAATTCCAGAAGATTCCATGCAAATCGACAAAGACGGGATGGAAATGGGAAATTAAGTGAGTTTTTTTTCCATTTTTTTGTAAAAAATCTTTTTTTGGGCCGAAATCACTAAAAATACATAATAACTATTTTTAGTAACAAAATCCGAAATCGAAGCCTGAGTACTTGTACTGTAATGGAACCTAGTTTGAGCAGCAAACACAAACCGTGAGAAGTGAGTTTTTTTTAATACAAATTTTAAAATTTGAAATAAAAGTTTCCAGGTTGGATTTTACCCGAAAATATCTACCGAAAGCAGAGAAAGTTTGATGCAAACCGAAGGATAATTTGGGTAATTTTTTTGCGAAATTTCAGATTTTTCAGTGTAAATCGAGCCATGTTTGGCATTTTGAGGCCACTTGCTTCATACTAATTTTCAGACCTACAGTACCGCCCGTAGTAAGATACACAACTCGGCCATTTTTAGTTGAAAATGGCCAGAGAGTGTTACAGTATCGCTATTTTTGAGCTGTCTTATTAAAAAGAACTATAACTCTCTAGGGAGTGTCCGTACAAAAAAGTTGTCAACTACAAAAATGAAGGTCTACCTTTGTTTAGTATGGTTTATACATAATTTACGTTATGGGACAAGCAGTGATACCGTAAAACCCTCTCCTCATTTTCAACTAAAGCAGCGAAATTTTATATCTTACTGCATGGTACTGTATGAGACTTCAAAGGGCCAAAATCAGGTCGTACATGTTCATTTTTCGACTTTTTCTTCAAAACTTTTTGAAAATATTCCTTTCACGTGCACGGCAATGAAAGTTTCTATTGAAATATTCTGAAAACTGCATGAAGCGACTTCTCACACTTTGAGGCCTCATAACTTGCTTCAGACTGATTTTCGGATATAGCTACAAGACAATTTTTTATTTTTCTTGGCTGTCTGAATCAATTCATATCACAAAAAACCTTAATTTTGGAATAGTGGTGTCCCCCCCGTTCCCTTCATATCTGAAAACTCCACAAAACAAATATTAATTTCAGCGGACAACACCATCAAGCACTTCAGAAACTCACATCAGTCCAACGAAGGAAAAGTTGCAATCCTTTCCCATTGCGGAGTTGTGAGAATATGTCTACCAAGGAATTCCGGAGAAGAGCAAGAAACTCCTACTGACACTTCTTACAAGGCTGCAACAAGAAGATCAAAGCCCGACTGCGCCAACTTCAAAATATTCCAAACAAAAATCTGAGCGCAATGACAGCAGAAGCCAAGTGATTGCAAACACTGGAACTGCTCACTGCAGACATAATGGACCCCATAATTGTAATAAATAAAAACATAATAAACTTCTCTATCCCTACCAGAGGTCTAGATAACAACAAAGACTGGAAGACAAATAACTGCAATCGCGCTCTATCAAAAATTTTTGGTGTCTCTTAATCAGATACCTCAAAACCAGACGTTAAGAAACGGTCATAGTTTCGAAACGTCCCGGAGATGTTCCTAGATAAACGCACCAAAGGCACATCAGACGTTATCTTTTTTCTTTTGTGAATCACAATCAGCGACATTCGGAAACACCGCCAGATAGCCAGACATCCTTTCTAAGTTCAGTTCCATGATCAAAACGTGCCAAAGGCGCCCCAGTGGGATTTAAACATTTCAATTTTCAGAGTTTTCGATCTCTTGATATTTCAATCTTGCAAACCAGAAAAATGCGCTGAAGGCGCGCCAGACTCTATCTTCCAAAATGCATGGACAAGCTATAACTCCCCGAGGACCGCTCGTACAAAAAAGTTGTCAACTACGAAAATGAAGTCTTTTTGTATGTCCGGATGTTTGTCCAGATGTCCGCATCTTTTTTTGATTTTATTATGAAAAAAATGGCAAGAATAGGGTTTATTAAAGCGTAAAGTGATATCACATGAAGAGTATTCACAGAAATTGATGAAAAGCATGTGACTTGATAATATGTATACGAAAGTTCTGGTCAATAGAGAATGTATACAGATATGTATGAACATGGAAAAAAATTCTGAAAAAAATTCGGGAAAAAAAGGTTTTCAGACAATTTTTCTTCATCAAACTAACGATTCATTTCAAAATTGATATCTCCTTCTGAAATTTTAATAGTCCTCACCTCCCTAACGCCTCCAAACCAATTCATAACAAATAATACATTTGGGAATGAAATATCCGAGAGCCCAGCTGGTCACATAGATAATTAAGTTGATGAAGATAATGAAGTGGAATGCAATTACATAGAGGAAGTTTATACTGGATATATGAAATTAGTTTCAGAAGTTTCTGGCTCCACGAGACGAAATAGAGATAGTGGTAGAGACAGGTAACTAGGGAGACGCAGATATGAAGAAAAAAAGAAGAAAATAGTGTGAAGAGTGAGGAGACGCAGAAAATTTGAAACCAAGAGTTTTCTAAAACGAGACGATTTAAAACCACTCAGTTGAACTTCTAGTCGCTAGACAAGAAAATAGTTATAGGAGGCTGGCGTGACGTTGGCGCGCGGTTATATATTTTGTAATAGTAGACAAGAAGAAGAAATATAAAATAGCATGGTAGTCATGGTTTCATAAAGTTTTTATATTGTTCATAAAAAAATTTTGGCTTGGATTTTTGAAAACACATTTTTAAACTGAACAAACTATGCCGAAATTCTGTCTTTTTCTGGTTTTTTCTACCATTTTTGTAGTTTTTGGGGAAGGTAATATCCTTAGAACTTTGTTCATGATTTAAAAAATGTTTCTACCAATTCCAGACGTGCTAAAAATGCTGAAAATCTTCGGTATGGTTCTCAACGTGGATCTAGAGGGTACTGTAGACCCCGATTGTGTGCAGACATGTTTCGAAGCATCTGATTGTATTCTGGCGTACTTTGATACAAGTGGGCGGTGCCAACTTTTTAATTTTAATGAAACAGAGACATTGGAAGTGGAGGAGACCAGCAAGGCAGATGGGCTCTTTGTGGCTTTTAAGGTTTGTCCATCTATCCCTCTGTCTGTCTGTCCATACATCTGTTTATCCAGATGTCCACTTTTTCAGACCACCCTCCCTAATGACACCTGCCCAGCCTATCCCAATATCCGCCCTGTCGTGAATATCGGCGAGGATCCCGTCTACTGGGAACGGTCAGGGAACACGTTTTCATTCCAAAAATGTCGTGGCGACTGGAAAATGTTCCGTAGATCAAACCCAGAGATTACTGTATGCATGCAAGTTTTTCTTCTGGGAACTAAAACTGGAATTCCAAAAGTGGAAGCCATGCAATATTGTGAAAGCATTGACGCCAAATTAACAGGAGTTGCTTCGATAGAGGAGTCGACATGGTTGAGAGGTAGGGGTTAATTTGGGAACGGGTAATTAGAGGTGGGTAATTAGTAATGTACCAGTCGGTTCACGTCGCCTATCGGCGACTTTTTACCAAAAGAGAATTTCCTATTTACATCTTCAAAAGATGCGTTTTAAACATTCTTTTGTAGTTTTTTACAACTTATCGGCGGTGATGCCGCCTCCCTCCCCGAATTCTTTCAAGATTTTTTTCACAGCTATTTTTTCAGATTACCTAGCGTGTTCTCTCGAAAACTCCAGATTAGTTTGGAACCGAGTCAACTCTCTGTACAATAAAGTAGCTTTATATAGAAATTACAAAATTTTTCATCATCATTATAATCATTCAATGGGTATCATTCATAAAGGTGCAAGTATGTTATCAAGTAGTTTTCTTCAGAGTCAGTTGCCTTTTTTTCAAATTTTTGTTGTGCTTGATTTTGCCGTCGTTGTTTCTTTCATTCTTTCATATTGCACTTTTCCATTTTCATAGTTCTCCCATCCAAATTTCAAGTCCTTGTATTTTTCTTTTTGCTCATCGTTGAGTTTTGCTTTCTGGAATCAATTTTCTGATCAATCGATTTAATGTAGAAATTCAAACCTTTGCCAAGATTTCCAGACAAAGACGTCCACCAAACGCGTAGTCTTTCGGGGTCTCAATCGCACCGATTCTCACAATTCTTATCCACGCCAAGGCTTTTCTCAAAAATTCATCTGTTCGCTCATTAATCAGTTCCTTATGAGCAATGGCAGCTACTGAAAGTAAATTATTCCAAACTTAAAATTGATTGAAGATTCAACTCACATCCGAACGGTCCAGTTCTCTTACAACCATCCGAACAATGAACAATTGCGGGGTATTTATCCTTCTGGAGTTTGTTATGCAAATAAATCAGAGGAGCCAAGTCAGTTGGGTACCCGTTCTCTGGCCAATTTTTTAATGCATAATGAGTGAGACTGAATTGCTTTTCGGTGCTGAAAAGTAAAAAATTAAAACTGAAAGTTTCCCTTTTTTATACTGTGACCTAACGTGTTAGTATTTTTCATCAAAAAATTCTAATAATTCTGCACGTTTTTAACCTAAAATCAGCAGAAACTGTCAGAAAAATAGAGATTTTCAAATGTTTTCGAAAATCTAAGATTCACTAAACCAACCGTTAGATTTTGATCTATACCCTTGAAACGCATATATAATCATGATTATATCCTACACCAGATAAAAATAAACTCAGTACAATGCTCCATTGTCCCGCTCATTTTCAGCATCTCACAAAAATCGTTGCAACTCTGCGGGATTTTAAAATTTTAAAATATATCTATGAACACACATCTTTGGAATCAGCAAGCTAAGACGGTTTGAATAGATACAATTATAGCATTTGGTATTTTTGGACTTGTACTCACTCAAATTTAACATCCAGTGTGCGAACTTGAAGAGCCTGATCGAATAGAGTTTCCAGTTTGCTACACTTGACAATGAGCTTATCGAATTCCATTGACTCTCCTTCTTTTTCAGGATAGTAACGATCACACAGAGTCGCTCCTGAAAGAATAAGATTCCGGTTGTGTTTCTACAACTTACAAACCATTTTCTTCTAACGCGCACAACATCCCTATACTTTGAGCTCTCTCCTGTTTTGCCAGCCAGTACAGTTTCTCGATAGTTGAGTTTTTGCCGGCGCTCTTTTTCTGTGGCGCCTGTGTAAACCACCATATTTTTTTGAATAAATATTGAGTTTGAACATCGAGCCATGTTGCATGCAAAAATAGGTTGTCGAAGCGATTTTTACATCCTTTAAGAACAGCTCTATACTGGTTAGAGAGAGGTTTGGAAAATCTGAATTCGTTAGAATATTTTAGTAGCAAATACAATGTTTACCTGCAATCTGTTACTCTGATCTCTCCAGGGTCCACTACGTAAACTTGGGTCTTATCAGTTTCATAGAATTTCGTGTAGAAGAGGTAAGTGAGCAGACCCGAGTTTCCTCTATTAAGTTCGATGTCATCCAAAAGTCCCGAATAGTTTGCAAACAAAAAAACGGTAAAATATTCAATTAACATTTCGGGTGACGGTTTCCAACTGATGCACTTGAACCAATATTTATCAACCAAGCATTCGCGGCACCATATGTAAAGACAGAGATGCAGGAGAACAACGAAGACCAAAAATAAAATGAATCCAGCCGCAATACTTCCGTAAAGAACAAAAGCACTGCTGAAAATATCAGATTTAAAAAAAAAGATAACTTAAACAAAAAACTCACTTTCCGTTCTCACCGCCTTGAGTACTAGTCCATGGTCGCTGAATCAAAACTGTCACATACGGACTCCCCGTTGGTGCAGTTTGACCCGGAGCAAGTGTAGCAGAGATCGGCTGGAACTTTGCATGGAATCCGGCAAAGAAGAGGTCGAGCTCTTCCAGTGACTTTTTGGATTCATCGAAATCCTTGTGAAAACCAGTGAAATTCAAATCCAAAGAGTCCATTGTCTTCAACGCGTCTTCAATCTCTTCTAACTTAGCTGTATCACCCCCAACAACTGTCTGCTTCAGTTTACCAACTGCCTCGATCATTCTGGAAAAGTCGGCAGTGACACCGGATACCTGTTTAGCCTTCTCGAAAATTCCAGATTGATTGGAAAACGTATCCGAGCGAACGAATGATCCAACAGTCCCATCGAAATCGCCCAACGACTCGTACATCTTCCGAAGCATACCAGGTAAGCTCACCAATTTATTCAAACCAGCCAAGTCTCCAGAATCCTTCACTTTCGCCTTGTTATCCAAAACCACTTTGATGTCATCAAACTTCTTCTCCAACTCAGCCCGTTTTTCCAGTGCCAAACTCATTCCAGCCAGTCCTTGTACAGCTTTTCCAATGTTCTCCGAAATTGTTGGTGCATCTTTGAAGTCTTTCAACGCATCGGTCTCCTTGGTCTTCAAGTCTCCCAACGATCCAATTGACTTCTGCAACGCCTCCAGATCTCCTTTGATGCCAATCACTTTGTTCATTGTATTGATACCATCGGTCAGTGCACCAGAATATTTTTTGTCGTTGTTCCACTTTCGAATCCGATCGAGTCCATCCAGAACGTTAAAGACGGATTTCAACTTATCTTGATTTTGAAGGCAAACAAAGTACTCTGCATAATGCTCTATTTTTGTTTGATAATCATCCAAAGCTTTCATGCTTGCTGTTGCATTTGTCGCCAACTCTTTTATAGTTTCTGCTTGGGTTTTGATTGTTTGAGTCCGGCCGTTGATGTTTTTCATAAAGTTATTCAACTCTTCCAGTTTTGCATAATTCTTGAAATTAACGACGGCTTCACTGATACTCTCTTTGTTGTCCACGGTCTTATTAAAGATCGCGATAACATCGTCACACATTTGAATGATTCCAGGTGTCTTCAAAATTGTTGATACTTCAACTGCTTTTGTTTTCAAATCAGCCAGTTTCTTGTCAATATCCTTCAACGTTTCATGGAGTTCATTGAATGAATCTAATTGTATTTTTTTTAGAGCAACCGCCGTAGAACAATTGTGTCCTTGTGAAACTCCAGGCTTAGCATTATTGATGTCAGTGAGAATAGTAGAAATCAAACTCAAAAATTCCAGCAAACTGTTGACTCCTTGCGAATCTTCTCCGAGTGAACTATCAATCTTTTCAAGTTGAGTTGATATCCCGACCAAGTGTTCTAATGCAGTTTTCAGACTTGTCGTTTTGATCACCTTCAAAATCCACGGATCCAACGCATCAACAAATAGTCTTGTCAAATCCGGCGCACCATGATAAAATCCGAGGGTGTGTTTTAGTTGTCTTCTCAGATTTTTATTCATGCGAGCATCCAAAAGCTTTGACATAAAGTGGAAATCAACGGAATATTTGGCGGTACTATTGAGCTTGTTAGTAACTGAATCCAGATAGGTGGTGTATAGTAATCCTTGACCAGCATCCATCGAAATAGCGGCCGAGCCATTTATAAACAACTCAACTCCTTCAGCAGCTTTTAATACAGGAGAGATTCCATCGAGAGAGGAAGTGAAGTTCTTGAAGGACCAAATCGGGACGGAGTCGTATTTTAGAGCAGCTGTTCGGATCTTATCCAGCTCAAATTTGATTGCACTTATTTGAAAAAAAGCAGGACTCGCATCTTTCTTTGTCAAAGCATCATAGTTATTCACCCAGTATGAGGCTCCCGAAAACATATCATTTACAATGGAGGTGTTCACACCATTTTGTGCCAGCCGCCCGATCTCTTTTTTGAAGTTTTCTTTATCGGCTTTCCATTTACGTATATCTCCAACTCCATCGATCGCAGTCAATATTCTGTTCAACCAGTTGAACGCCAATTCTACTTCTCCTGCTTCCTTCGTGGCTTTAATGTTTTCCGGAAGACTTTCCAGGCGGCTTTTAGATTCTTCCACAGTCGATGGGTTGAGAGCAATGATTTCAGCTGGTGTCACATCTCCAAAATGAAGAATTTCAGATATGAACTCATTGGAATTCAGGGACCGATCCATTCCACTTCTCAGAATATGGATTCCATTCGTAATGCGAGCCATCATTTGAAGATAATTCACATGGGTTGCCAAATCACCACCTAGAAGGAACAAACAATTGAAGTGCTTTTGAAATCTGGGAAGTTTTGAAACTTACCTCCATTATTCCGATCAAATCGGCGACGGAACGATGCGGCTGCGGAAGTGCGGTGGAGCGCATCTGCAACCTCGGTTTTAGTACAAATAAAACAACTTTTAATTGATACCTGCTGGATAGTTGTCACCACTATGTAGTTCACGATTGGATTCAGGAGGATCCTTAACAGCGTGAGCCGAGATAACGGCCACCAAGAGCAACCAAATTTCTGAAAATGAAGTTCTTTTTCTTCTGGATCAGGGCCACGGTACTTACTCATTCGGAATTTTTTTATTTCTTGGGATCGACAGAAATCTGAAACTCCACAGGAGATGATTCGGAAATCGGAAGTAATGAGAGAGAAAAATGAAAGCTAGGAGTGAGGGAAGAAGGGGGCGGAGTCGGGATGACCTTAGGTTAGTGGGGGAGGTTGAGCCACGTGGAATGGGATTTTTCTGTTTTTTTTTTGTTGTTTTTATGGAGACTTAATATTTCAAGGCCACGTATAAATCAAATTCTGAAATGAAATGAAAAGTTGAATTCCTCATAAGAATTTTATTCAAAAATTTCAACAAATAAAACATTAATTCCAAACAAAAAACTGAATAGTTTTACGAAATCCAGTATTATCAAAATGCAGAGTTCCAAGCTTCCCATCGCAGCGACGGATGTCTAGACCATCCCGAAACTTCTTATAGTTCTTCTGGATCCCTGTCATCGACGCCGTGGAACAAGTGACGTTGACTCCCGAAGGAAGACAAGTGGCCGCATGGGTGATTGTACTGGGTGTGATCGGAGGAATCGCCGTGTCCGCGGTTTATAAAGAGCCTGATTACCAGATTACCGGTGGAAACGCTGTGCCTTTGTTTGTGTCCTGGTTTAAAAATATCCCTGTTTCAAAGCCTCCTAGTCTGTTGTTATTCGTAACCACGGCTCCCGGCTTACATAAAACCATAAAGTCCTCCCGGTTTTACTACTGTGTCTGTACATTTTAATTTTTCCCTAGACTCCATTTTTTTGAACTTACTAACAAGCTAACCAGCATGTTTCTTAAGGTCCTATTCATATATTTGATGTTTTCTGAAGTCTCTGGAGAAGGTATATAACTTGACCTAATAAAAATACCATTCATAAGTTCCAGACATCGTGAAAATGCTGAAAATTTTTGGAAAGGCCTCCAATGTCTCTTTGAACTCCACCATGGTAGACGTCAACTGTGTGGCTACATGTTTCAATCAATCTGACTGTTTTCTGGCGTATTTCAATTCACAAAATCATTGTCAACTTTTCAATTTTAATGAAACAGAGACATTGGAAGTCGTGGAGATCACTAAGGCAGATGGGCTCTTTGTGGCGTTCAAGGTTTGTCCCTCTGTCCCTCTGTCTGTCTGTCCATACATCTGTTTATCCAGATTTCCACTTTTTCAGACTACCCTTCCTAATGACACCTGTCCAACCTATTCCGATATCCAACCTGTCGTCAAAATAGGTGAAGATCCCGTCTCCTGGAAACGGTCAGGGAACACATTCTCTTTCCAAAAATGTCGTGGCGACTGGAAGATGTTCCGAAAATCAAACCCAGAGATTACTGTATGCATGCAAGTTTTTGTCCTTGGAGCTCAAACTGGAATTCCAAAAGTGGAAGCCATGGAATATTGTGAAAGAATTGATGCCAAATTAACAGGAGTTGCTACGATAGAAGAGTCGACATGGTTGAGAGGTAGGGTTAACTGGGGAGCGGGTAATTAGAGGAAGATAATTAGTGATAAATTGTTCAGATAGATTCAAGAAGGTGTACCCTGGAGCTCAACGATGGGAGGGTGTTTGGATGGATGGAATTAGGAATTGCACTGATTTCACGGAAGCGAATTGTCGGGTAAGGGGACGTTTTGAAACCACAAAAAACAAGTTTCAGAACTACGACTGGTCCGATGGGTACACTAAAGGACTGGATGCCCTAGACTCGTCAAACGCAAGACTGTCTTATTGGGCGTAAGTTTAGGCTTTTAGGCTGAAAAACGTCCCAAACCTTATTATATTCCAGGGATAGCAAAATTGAAAACTGCTTGAAAATATTCATCATAAATACGGCACAAACTATAAACTTTGTGAATTGCGACCGGACGAGCAGGATGGATGTCGGAGCGGCGTGTGGATATCGATTGGACTGATTTTTGATAATTCCATTTCACGTGTATATGAATAAATTATTTCCAATCTATTTACTAATTGATTAATTTACTATATAGGGCACGTATTAATGACACCGTACCCCAAAAAGATGACACTTCCTGATAAGCCATTTTCTATAAAATCCGCTGCCCAGTCTCCAAAAAGTCCAGTTTTCACAAAAATGTACTCTTGGACTCTCCTCTTTCTCCTCGCCGCCTTCTGGATCCCAATCACCGACGCCGTGGAACAAGTGACGCTGACTCCCGAAGAAAGACAAGTGGCCGCATGGGTGATTGTACTGGGTGTGATCGGAGGCATCGCCGTGTCCGCCTCGATAGCCGGCGGGATTTTTATGATGAATCGGAGACGGGCGAACGAGGTTTTGGTGGTGAGATAAGCTGAGATGCGGAAATGAAAAAGGAGAATTTAACTTTTTATTCGCACACAAAATAAATGATTTTTGAATTGCAAACAATGTTTAAAAGGATACACTCAGGGCTCCGGGGGACTTTTCGAAACCGAAAATTTCAAACATTTCTCGCAAGTTATTTCGTAATTTTTTGCTTTAAAATTTATTTCACTGTATACAACAAGTCCCGACCTACATTTTTGTAGTTGACAACTTTTTTATAGCTCCGCCCACTTTTGAGATACAGGCTTTGCAAGATGAGTGACAGTGTTCGCGCGTAGTTTTTTTTGGAGAAGCTGTAACTCGCTAGGGAGCGCCCGTACAAAAAAGTTGTCAACTACAAAAATATAGCCCAAGATTTGTTCTATACAACAATATAAATTTTGTACAAAAAATGTGAAGTGACTTTGTGATAAATGTTTGAAATTTAAAAAAAAAAAGGAAAAATTTTTTTTTCAATTTTTTGAAAGTTTTAAAACTACTGTAACTATTATAGTATAATTCTAGCTTTTATGTATTGAAACTATAATTATTTAAATCAGTATTTTAAGGCGCTTCTAACGACTATAAAAATGCCTAGGTGGAGACGCAGAGAAGCCAGACGCTCTAGCTTCTCTGCGTCTCTCTTCACCCGCTCTCGTCCCGCCTATCTTCAAAAGCTTGTATCTCAAAAGTGGGCGGAGCTTTCAGAAAGTTGTCAACTACAAAAATGGAGTCCTAGATCTGGGCTACACATTTATATAAAAATTATTAAGCCAATCGATATCCACACGCCGCTCCGAGATCCAAGCTCCCCGTATGGTCGCAATCCACATCGTTTATAGTTTGTTGCTCACTATATATGAATATTTGTAAGCAGTTTTCAATATTATTGCCATTGTCTCTGAAACATAATAAGGTTTGGGACATTTTGAAACCGAGTTGCTAGTTTCAAAACATCCCCCGTCTAAAAGTCTAAACTTACGTCTTATAAGACAGCCTTGCGTTTGACGCTACCAGCGCATCCTGTGATTCAGTGTACCCATCGGACCAGTCGAAGTTCTGAAAAAGGTTTCAAAACGTCCTCCGGTTGCGAAATGTCTTCTTCTCCCCTCACCCGACAATTAGCTTCCTTGAAACCAGTACAATTCCGGACTCCATCCATCCAAACACCCGACCATCCTTGGGGTTCTCCAGGGTACAGCTTCTTGAATCTATCTGAACAATTTATCACTAATTATCTCCCTACAATTACCCGTTCTCCAATTAACCCTACCATTCAACCATTTCGACTCTTCTATCGTAGCGACTCCTGTTAATTTGGCATTAATACCTTCACAATATTCCATGCATGCATACAGTAAGTAAATTGCATGCATACAGTAAGACCGGTTCGATTAAACATTTTCCAGTCGCCAATGCATTTTTGGAATGAGAACGTTTTCCCCGACTTTTTCCAGGAGACGGGATCCTCACCGATATTCACGACAGGGGGGATCGATTTATAAGCGGGGCAGGTGTCATTAGGAAGGGTGGTCTGGAAATAGTGGACATCCGGAAAAACAGGTGTATAGACAGACAGACAGATGGACAAACCTTGAACGCCACAAAGAGCCCATCTTCCTTGTAGGTCTCCTCCACTTCCAATGTCTCTGTTTCATTAAAATTGAATAGTTGGCACCGCCCACTTGTATCAACGTACGCCAGAATACAATTAGACGCTTCGAAACATGTCTGCACACAATCGGGATCTACAGTACCCTCTAGATCCGCGTTGAGAACCTTCCCGAAGATTTTCATCATTTTTAAGGTGTCTGGAAGTTATGAATGTGATTTTTATTAGCTCAAGTTACATACCTGCTCCAGTGACCTCAGAAATTATCAAAAATGAGATTAAGACCTTGAGAAACATGTTAGTTAGCTTGTTAGTAAGTTTAAAAAAATGGAATCTGGGGGAAAGTTAGAATAGACAGACACAGTAGTAAAACGGGGGGAATTTTATGGTTTATGAAAGGCAGGAGTCATGGTTACGAATAACAACAGAGCAGGACGTTTTGAAACAGGGTTATTTCAAAATCAGGACACAATCTAGAAAGTGTAACCTACATTGTAATCAGGTAATCAGGCTGTTATGAATTTTTGTATTGACTTTTAACAAAATATGTACAAAAACGTCAAAAAACGATGACTACTGTACAATTTTATACACTTTTTTTCTTCTGGTGTTCAAAATGTAACCGCGTCCACCGTCACGCCAGCATCCTATAACCACACACGACACCAAACTCCCATCCACTTCCCCGTCCACACGGTATATCATTTATTGCTATATCGCTGTTCGAAACCACTGCAAGACAGTTTTCAGGTGTACTCCCTCTGGAAAAAGATATGGTGGTGCAAGTGCGCTCTACCGAACTCACTTATAAAACGAGAGCGCCGCGTTACCGGGTACCAGTGCTTCCACGCCAAATGTGTAGTCATCGGACCAATCGAATATCTGAAACCAGTTTCGAAACGTCCCCGGTAAAAAAGTAAAAAAAAAACTCACATTACATTTCGGACTGCTCTCCCCCGTGCAATTCCTCACTCCATCTATCCAAATCCCATACCAAGGGTCTGCATTGGGAAATATTTCCAGAAATCGTTCTGTAGCCGGAGAACTTAATTACCCTAATTATCTTAACTCACTTTTCAACCATCTCGACTCGTCCACCGTCGCCACTCCAGTCACTTTTTACCTGTCACCCATCTCCTCACAATACCCTGTCGCCTCCGTCTGATTCACTCCTCTCCTTATACCGTACACCTGCATGCATACAGTAATCTCAGGACTCCCGGTTCGATGAAACATTTTCCAGTAGCCAACGCATTTTTGGAATGAGAACGTTTTCCCTGACCGTTTCCAGGAGACGGGATCCTCTCCGATATTGACGACAGGGCGGATATCGGGATAGGCTGGACAGGTGTCATTAGGGAGGGTGGTCTGAAATAGTGGACATCTGGATAAACAGATGTATATGTAGACAGACAAAGGGACAAACCTTAAACGCCACAAATAACCCATCCGCCTTAGTGGTCTCCTTCACTTCCAATGTCTCTGTTTCATTAAAATCAAAAAGTTGGCACCGCCCACTTGTATCAAAGTACGCCAGAATACAATCAGATGCTTCGAAACATGTCTGCACACAATCGGGGTCTACAGTACCCTCTAGATCCGTGTTAGTAACCTTCCCGAAGATTTTTAGCATTTTCAAAGTATCTGGAAGTTAGGAATGTGATTTTTATAAGGTCGACTTACATACCTTCTCCAGTGACTTCAGAAATTATCAAAAATAAAACTAGGACTTTAAGAAACATGCTGGCTAGCTTGTTAGTAAATTAAAAAGAATGGAATCTAGGGAAAAGTTAGAATGCATAGACACAGTAGTAAAACCGGGCGGATTTTATGGTTTATGGGAGCAAAGAGCCGCCCGTTTTCCGTTGTCTGCGCTCTGTATTGGTTTCAAAGTATCTTCCCAGTCTCTAAACGTCCAAATCTTTATTCAAACAGAATCACAAAAACTCAAACCATCCGATACCCACAAACGATTCCATACTCATCCACTGTCCCATTACATCCCACATCGTTAATTGTCTGCGTTGCTATCGGAGTCCTCTCCACTGCCAGACAGTCTTCATTGTAGTCGCCCCTTAATTAATTGTTTTTATTGGTTTTCAAAAATTTAATGTTCTTACCCATAACTTTTGAATGATAACTCCGCATTGGCACTATCGAATAGCTCGCTCCTCGTTGTATAGCCATCGGCCCAGCGGAACGTCTGGAACATGTGCTTTGAAGCGGTGTCATTGTATTAGAGATGATCAGAGCAATTCAAAAATTGGAGGATATGTGGAACAAGTCTCGGGCTACATTTTTGTAGTTGACAACTTTTTGATAGCTCCGCCCACTTTTGAGTTACAACTTTTGCAAGATGAGTGACTACTTACCGTACAATTAGTCCCTTCCACCTTGCAATACCGTATCCCATCTATCCAGTACCCTTCGTAGTCTCCAATGCCGCCGCCATGTAGAACATTGATTTTTTCTGGGAAAAAATACAAAAAATCACTAAGTTTTGCATAATCTTCACTACCCAATATCCACCTAGACTCCACCGCCGACACCACACCCGTCAGCATCGCGCCCATATTCTCACACACCGTCACAGCGTCTTTTCGAAGAATCTGGGGAGCAAAATCGAAAGGTTTCATGCATACAGTAATCTCTGGGTTCGTTCTACGGAACATTTTCCAGTCGCCACGACATTTTTGGAATGAGAAAGTTGTTCCAGATTTTTTCCAGGAGACGGGATCTTCACCGATATTCACAACAGGTAGGATTAGTTCCAAGGCGGGGCAGGTGTCATTAGGGAGGGTGGTCTGAAATAGTGGACATCTGGATGTATAGATAGACAGACAGAGGGACAGACAGACAAACCTTGAACGCCACGAACAACCCATCCGCTCTGGAGGTCTCCTCCACTTCCAATGTCTCTGTTTCATTAAAGTTGAAAAGTTGGCACCGCCCACTTGTATCAAAGTACGCCAGAATACAATCAGACGCTTTGAAACATTTCTGCACACAATCGAGGTCTACAGTACCCTCTAGATCCGCGTTGGAAACCTTCCCGAAGATTTTCAGCATTTTTAGAACTTCTGGAAATTCTGGACATGATTCAGATAAGGATTCACTACCTACCTTCCCCATGACACCGGGTAATTAGGGTGAGTAGGAAAACTAGAATATGGAAGAGTCCTTTCATAATGTTTGGGAAGAAAAGTGAAGAATTCCAAAATAAACAAATAAAAAATGAAAAACATATACTAATAAATCTTGTTCAAGTGGAGGTGGAGGCACTCTAAATTTATTAGTCTACATATGAATCTTGGGAAACATTCGTATTTTTTGAATCTCACAAGGCAGTTTTAAGCATTTCCTGAGTGTCATTTTGATTGCTAACCAGACCTGTAGATCAGATCTAGAGCTTCATTTTTGTAGTTGACTACTTTTTTGTACGGGCGGCACCTGAGGAGTTACAGCTTCTCCAGAAAAAATAGGCGCGACTCATCTTGCAAAGCGCATATCTCAAAAGTGGGCGGAGCTATCAAAAAGTTGTCAACTACAAAAATAGAGCCCGAGACTTGTTCTATACAATGATGTACATTTTAATACAAAAAAACAAAAAATGACTTTGAGAGAAACGTTGAAACTTTAAAACCTCAAACTCCACTCCAGACAATAAAAGATTTATTACTTCTCGTCGCTAGACAAGAAAGACAAAAATAACTTATTTTACTTTTCTATTTTCCCCCTTTCCTTCTATTTCTTCCTCTACTATGACTCGTTTTTATTGTTTTATAACAATGGTTTTACTACCTTATAACAGCTACTGTACCGGTAGGAGAGTACTGTAGCTGCATTAAAACATTTTCACCTTCAGACGTGCCAAAAATGCTGAAAATCTTCGGGAAAGTTTCCAACGCTGATCTAGGGGGTACTGTAGACTCGGATTGTGTGCAGACATGTTTCGAAGCGTCTGATTGTATTCTGGCGTACTTTGATACAAGTGGGCGGTGCCAACTTTTTAATTTTAATGAAACAGAGACATTGGAAGTGGAGGAGACCAGCAAGGCAGATGGGCTCTTTGTGGCTTTTAAGGTTTGTCCATCTATCCCTCTGTCTGTCTGTCCATACATCTGTTTATCCAGATGTCCACTTTTTCAGACCACCCTCCCTAATGACACCTGCCCAGCCTATCCCAATATCCACCCTGTCGTGAATATCGGCGAGGATCCCGTCTACTGGGAACGGTCGGAGATCGGAGGCATATTCTCATTTCAAAAATGCGTTGGCGACTGGAAAATGTTTCATCGAACCGATCCAGAGATTACTGTATGCATGCAGGTGTACGGTATAAGGAGAGGAGTGAATCAAACGGAGGCGACAGGGTTTTGTGAGGAGATGGGTGACAGGTATAAAGTGACAGGAGTGGCGACGGTGGACGAGTCGCAATGGTTGAAAAGTTAGTTAAGATAATTAGGGTAATTAAATGTTCCGGATACAGAACGATTCCGGGAGATAATCCCCAATGTAACCGATTGGCAAGCGATCTGGATAGATGGAGTAAGGAATTGCACGGGGGAGAGCAGCCCGAATTGTACGGTGAGTTTTTTTTTTACCGGGGACGTTTCGAAACTGATTTCAGGTATTCGACTGGTCCGATGGGTATACAGTCGGCGTGGAAGCACTGGTAACCACCGGTAACGCGTGGTTTTCTTTTAAGAAGTGAGTAGTTAGAGCGCATTTTCACCACATACCTTTTTCCAGAGGGAGTACACCTGAAAACTGTCTTGGAGTGATCTGGAAGGGCGGTAGCAGTGTTTCTTTGAATGATATACCATGTGGACGGGGAAGCGGTGAGGAGCTTGGTGTGGCGTGTGGTTATAGGATGCTGGCGTGACGTTGACGCGCGGTTTTGATACATTAAATGCAAAAGAGGAAGTAATATGTATTACATTGCATGGTAGTCATGGTTTCTTGAAGGTTTTATAATAAAGTTTCTTTTTTTTTGGATTTTTTCGGATTTTTTCTATGATTTATGCAGTATTTGGGACAGTTAAGATCCTTAGGACTGGATTTATGAACAAAAAAACATATTTGAATCAACTTTTTCCATTAAGATGAGCTGAAAATGCTGAAAATCTTCGGGAAAGTTTCCAACGCGGATCTAGAGGGTACTGTAGACCCAAATTGTGTGCAGACATGTTTCGAAGCAAGTGGGCGCTGCCATCTTTTCAATTTTAATGAAATGGAGACATTGGAAGTCAAAACGTTTATTTCCAAATAGAAAATCCCAAAAATCAATAAAGTTTATACCCACAAACCAGTCCAATAGTCAACGCGTCTGCCGCGCATGTTATATCGTTAATTGTCAAGCTTGATCCCATATCAACCACACCCAGACAGTTTTCCGGGTTGCTGTAATTACATATTTTTGGATTTGTGTACTCTGAAGAAGCTCAACGTACTAATTATAAGAAAATGTTAGTGCTGCATTAGTAGAATTGAGTACAACGTCGTCGATAACTGTGTACCCATCGGTCCACTCGAATTCCTGAAATTTGTAGCTACAGTAACCCGAGTCGCGACGATAACTCACGTTACAGCGCTGATTAGTTTCAAAGCACTTTTCAGTTCGAATTCCATCGATGAAAAAATTTTCCCAGTAATTCAAACCTGGTTTTACCACCTTCATTTTATCTGAAATCTCAGAAATTTCAGAAAAGCTCCATCCGAAAAAAATGCTCACTCCAAATCCACTTGGACTCTTCTACAGTAGCCACACCGGTCAATCTGTATCCCATATTCTCACAATACTCCTTCGACTGTGTTATATTCAGCAGAGCTGGTAGGAGCATTGGTTGCATGCATACAGTAACCCGGGTGCTGGTGGTTCGATGAAACATTTTCCAGTCTCCAACGCATTTTTGGAAGGAGAAAGTTGTTCCGGATCTTTTCCAGGTGATGGGGTCCTGTCCGATATTGACTTCCAGGGATAATAGGTTATAGGAAGGGCAGGTTGAGTTTTGGTAAGTGGTCTGGAACAGGGACATCCGGATAAACAGACAGACAGATCCAAACAAACGAACCTTGAACGCCACATAGAACCCATCTGTCTTGGTGGTCTCCTCCACTTCCAATGTCTCTGTTTCATTAAAATTAAAAAGTTGGCACCGCCCACTTGTATCAAAGTACGCCAGAATACAATCCGCATTCTCATAACAAGAAGTCAGGCATCCACTATTTACAGGAGCATCGTATAAACCGAGACTCACAACTTTTCCGAAGATTTTTGTCATTTTTATTAGTTCTGGAAGCTTATTGTCAGGCGGTTTTTAAAGAAATACTTACCTGCATCATCACTCCTTATTAGGATTGCAATAAAAATAGTAAAATAGTGCAATAGTTTTGAAGACATCATTTGATTTCCATGAAAATTAAAAAAAATACACAAAAAAAGAAGTTTCGAGAAACAAAACTAACAAAAACCAACAACAAAAGTGTTCTAATTGTCATGGTAATTCAACTTGACTGACAAACGAGTCTGGGGAATAACTTTTGGTTTTATACATTTTCTGATTTATTTATTTACTATGGCTCCCTGATGTTTCGAAACTATAAAATTGGTTAATTATTTTAGAGATTGCTGTACCTGGAGCCTTCCAATGACTATTCCAAAAATTTTATCGCATTTTCAAAACATCTAGATCCAGTGGATCCAAGAATAATCAAAGATTAGAGATTTATGGTTTTATGACAGCCACGAGCTGTGGTTTTCTAAATTTAGCTGAGCAATGAGCAATGTAAACGTCATTTTAAGACCAGGACAACAAACTGGAGAATTTATTTATTTTTTCATGATTAACGTTTCAAAACGTTACAAAGAAATGTTACAAAGAAACATCAATAAAGCTGGTATCCACAAACCCCTCCAACATTTTTGTTTGCTGAATCACATCTCACATCGTTAATTGTCTGCGCGGTACCCAACGCAGCCACTTCCAGACAGTCTTCCCGGTAGCTGTAAGCACATTTTTAAAAAGATTTTTTTTACTTTTTAAATCTGAAATTATTCCGAGACATACCCTCCATTATTGAATGATATGTCTGCATTGGTAGAACTGAATACACCGTCTTCGATAACTGGGTACCCGTCGGTCAGTTCAAATTTCTGAAATGCTTGGCTACAGTATCACAGCACCCTACGCTTCCAAAATCCTGCGGAGCTTTGTGACGTCGATCTGTCAACAAGGCGTACTATCCGTGCATTGAGACGCAGAGAACTCAGACGTTCTCGCTTCTCTGCGTCTCTCCATCTTCCTCTCTCGCCCCGCCTATCTTCAAAAGCTTGTATCTCAAAAGTGGGCGGAGCTATCAGGAAATTGTCAATTACAAAAATGTAGCCCGAGACTTGTTCTATGAGACCAATTTAACATGCTCTCACAAAATTCCTTTATTTCAAATGTGGTCAACACATTCGCTATCTTCCTTTCACTTTCCTTATCATTTGTGTGTCATGACTCGTGTCTCTATTGTCTTAAAATATTTTTTCAGTTCTAAAAATACCTTTCCTGATAAGCCTCTCCCAGACCACGCCCATTTTTTTTCCAATTCATATAAAACCACTATCAAATGTGCAAGAAGTTATGTAGCGTTGTATCGGAGAAGAGGACGATTACTGAATATTGTCCGAAATTTTATATATTATTTATCGATTTTTTTAGAATGGTAAGTTGTTTCAGTTTTGAGGAAGAAATATAGATTTTTTTCAGAATTTTCAGAATTATTATATTTATTGGAAACCAACATTATGTACTGGAGGCACTGGTCGCTTGTGTCGCGACCTAACTTCAGTTTTTTTTTTGATTTTTTGAGAGTAAGTTTGTAGATTCTAAGCATAAAAATGTTCAAATAGTTTCTTTTCCAGATGAAATTTTTATTGAAGAGTTTGAGAATAGAGGATACACAGATCTCTGTAATTTTCCTATCACTGGTGGAGAGAGGTTGGAGAGAGGTTAGGTTTTTGAGACACTTCGCAACTATCTTAGATCTTACTGTAAAAGTGGACAGATTACGGTAGAAATGATGCGGTTGCTAAATTTCATAGTTGCGAAATGACCAGTTGCGAAGTGACCTGGTTTCAAAACGTCCTAGAGCCATTTAGTGGCTCTTACAACGGTTTTTTGTTGCATTTTTCATTTTCAAGCCTAGGACACTTTGAAACCGAAACATTTTCAAAACCTACCGTAAGAAAATCATGTCGGCATGGTTCCCAACTGTGTCGGTTTCAAAACGTCCCTATCATTTACAGAACGACAGTATTCTTCCACTCCACCACTACCGAATTCCAACCAGAACAGAATACTTGAAGATGTGAGTTGGAAAGAAATGGATAATATATATTTTTGTCTTTGTTCGTTGAGGGCCTGGCGGAAATATTTTTGTTTTTGAAACAAATAAGTTTGTAGAACAAATCTCGGGCTACATTTTTGTAGTTGACAATTTTTTGATAGCTCCGCCCACTTTTGAGATAAAAGCTTTTGAAAATAGAGAGAACGAGAGATGGCGAGGGAGAGACGTAGAACAACTAGAGTGTCTGGCTTCTCTGCGTCTCCACCTAGACATGATTATAATCGATAGAAGCGTCTTGATATACTGATTTTGAAAATAATAAATTCAGAACCTTAAAACTAAAATTATGAGAGTTATAGAAGCTTAAAGTTTAAAAAAAAATTTGTCCATTTCTTCAAAATTTTTTCATAGTTTAAACCAGACTTGTCACGGGCCGGGCCGGGCCGGGCCGGGCCAAAATCAGGAAAAATCTCGGCCCGGCCCGCTCGGCCCGGTTTGAAACATTTTTTGAAAAAATGTTGAATTTGTGAATTTTTTTTGGATTTTTTTTCGAAATTTTTCGAAAAAAGTATAGCTTTCGAATAAAAATTCAAAATTGAATGAAAATGTGAATTTGTACAATAATTTAAGCATTTTTACTCTATTTTTTCGAAAAATTTCAAAAAAAAAATCGGTAAAAAATGGGTACCCATTTTTGAATCCGGGCCGACTTGGCCCGGCGGGCCGGCCCGATTTTTGACAAGTCTGGTTTAAACATTTCCCACATAGTTATTCTGCATTTTCTTGTTTTACATTTTACATCATTGTATAGAACAAGTCTTAGGCTAAATTTTCGTAGTTGTCAATTTTTTGATAGCTCCGCCCACTTTTGAGATACAAGCTTTTAAAGATAGTATCAGTTCCGGGGTGATTTTGGTTGACTTTTTTAAACTAAGACATATCTAAACCGCCCATTTTTGAACTGATACGAATTTCAACTACTCGATGTCTATATATATTTTTTCAGTGTGGACGTGTCACTTGGTTCATCCCAAATGACACGTGTGAATGTCTCCACGAAAAAGTGTATTGTTTTGCAGCATTCGACCCTGTGTGAGTTTATCAAATTATCGAACATTTTGATTTTTTAAAATTATCTTATTTCCAGTTCTAGGAATACATTACTCATAATTGCACCAAAGACGGACAGCTTCTATCTACTTCAAAATATTCACCAGGAATTCTATTGAAAGAAAAGTTAGTTACAATAAATTTTTGTAGAAATAATCGAAAATCGGTTCTAAGTTTCAGAGTCACCACCATCAAACTCAAAACTGATCTTCTCAACTCTAGAGCTGAATATAAAAGCTTCTTTAGTCCAAAGTTTGCATTTTTCAACGATGACTTGTTTTTCTATTGAAACGTGTTCAAGACTAATAAAATCATGTATCGCATCTAGAAAACGTGGTTTTTTCATACGTTTGCATCCTACCGAGAGAACTTATCCACTTTTTTATATTCCCATGTCATATAAGTTTAAACGGACATTGATTGGGACATTCAAAACGCGTCAACGTCGCTCCATCTGGACATTCGGACACACAGATACAGTACTGGCCATAAAGAATGCGAATCTTGCAGCTTTTAGTTGAAAATGGTCAAGTGTGACACGGCTTACCTGATAGATCACAAATAGAGCATCATTTTTGTAGTCGACAACTTTTTCGTACGGTCACATCCTAAGAAGTTATCAATCGTCAAAAAAAAAATATCGCTATTTTTGCCGTTTTTCAGTGCTGTTCACTTAGACTGCGTGTAACTTCCTAGGATGTGCCCGGACAAAAAAGTTGTCAACTACAAAAATGAAGCTCTACTTGTGATCTATACACTCCATAAAGAATCGATATTGTGAGACTATCAGGTAGGCCGTGTCACACTCACAAAGTTGAACATTTTCATCTAAAAACTGCAAGATTCGTATTCTCATTAGGATTGGGTAAGCGTCAAAGGAACCAAAACTGAAATTCTGATTGTACAATTTTGCGATATTCCATGACCTCTGGTATCGGTCTCAGAGATATTATAATGTAGACATCATTCGGGTTACTGTAGTCACAATTCCAAATCTCAGTTCCCCAACTATTCATGGGTATCAAAGACCATATTCTCTATCTGATCATTGAACCTGTTTTCTTCCGTGACATAAGGTATATAGCATATGCAACACTGATAAGGATGACGCCTATAATTTTTTGAACTGTCTAAGAAAGAGGACGGATCAAAGTGTCACACTACGAACCTCTTTTTTCCGGTTTTTATTATGTTAGGATTATATAATAAGGGGTTAAGCTATCAATTCTGTTACATCGTTTCGCTGGTCAAATGTCCTCTTTTTTAATTTATTTTCTAATTTCCATTTTATTTTTCCCTTCCGTCGACTCATGTATGCCCATGATCCCGCCGCAAGAGGTGTCAATAAGCTCCACCCTTGCAACAGTACCCACCAGGGTTGGGAAATTCCGGGCCGGGTCGGGCCGGGCCGGGCTGACGGGCCGGGCCGGGCCGGCCCGGGATTTCCCAACCCTGGTACCCACTACGGGACCAGAGCAAACCACCGCTATGGCGACTACGGTAGCCGGGGGAGGTGGAGGAGGTCCGGGTGAGATTTCTTATATTTTTTATATTTTTTAAATAAATTTCAATTAAATTGTTAACAGCCATCCCCTGCAAGCTACCTGCCTACCAAACGCTTGTGTACGGTTCCTCTACCGGATACATTGTGGATTTGAACGCAGACATTACGGAAATCGGAAGCACTGGCAATTATGAGATGACTTGTTTGATTTTTCAGCCAGAAGGCAACACGTGTAAGGATTGGGAGAATAATGTGAGTTCGCCTATCTTCAAAAGCTTGTATCTCAAAAGTGGGCGGAGCTAGCAAAAAGTTGTCAACTACAAAAATGTAGCCCGAAACTTGCTCTACATAGTGATGTAAAATGTCAAACAATAAAAAACGAAATGACTTTCAAAACAGCTTGAAAATTTTTTATTCTTCTGAATTTTGAAATTTGAAGTTTGAAAACTTTAAGCTTCTATAACTCTCACAGTTTTAGCTTTAACAATTTGAATTTACTATTTTTGAAATCAGCATCTCAAAGCATTCCTAACGATGATAAGCATGCCAAGGCGAAGACGCAGAGAAGCCAGACGCTCTAGCTTCTCTGCGTCTCTCTCTCCCCCTCTCTCATCAAGCCTATCTTCAAAAGCTCGTATCTCAGAAGTGGGCGGAGCTATCAAAAAGTTGTCAACTACAAAAATGTAGCCCGAGATTTGTTCTACAAGCTCATCTTTTTCAAAAACAAAAAATATTTCCTCCAGGCTCTCAACGAACAGAACTACGATTTCCGTCCCACCATCTTCGAGGGTATGGATCTCAACAATGTTCCACTGAAACTGGTGTGTGAAGACGATGGATTATACTCATGGGAGGGGATTCTGCCAGGGCAGACAGCAGTGACCAAGACGTGAGAAACAATTTTTTTTATAAAATGTTTGAAAAAAAAAACACATTTTTTTTCAGAACCGGGATCTCCTCACTTCAATGTATTGTTCAGTGTTGATTTTTGATTTCGTAAATTGTGCATAATTAATAAAATATATTTAATTAATTAATTGTTTTGTCGTATAGTATCCCACAATGATATCTACAATATCCTAGAGTTCGTACTTGAAGCTCCGCCCATTTTGATCTCTAGACGCTTATGCTTCAAAAAATCACCAAAACGATGTTACACAACAAAATGGTCAGACTGGTCTCAGAGACAACGCCCGTGGTCATTTTTCGTACCTGATTGTGGTTTTATAGTGTGACACTTTGTTTCGGCAGCTTATCCGTTATCAATATTGCGTACCCCTTATCACATAACAGAACAGGTTCAATGGTCGGATAGAGAATATGGTCTTCGATGTCCGTGAGACTTGGAATTGCGACTACAGTACCCCCAGAGTGATATCTGCAGGATTCGATAAGCCAGGACTGTCCATGGGTGAAGACGCGGAGCCTAGTGGGTACTGTAGTGAAAAAAAGGCAGAAAAATAAATTTCTAGGCAGTGTTCTCTTGCAACTAGTGGTTTTTGCGGTCGAGAAATGCGTGGGTTTTTTGGGAAAATACTGGAAAATGTATAATATTTTCAGATTTATATACCAATGATCTTGTTTTCAAAGGATTTTAAAGTTGAAAGTGTGAGTCTTGTCTAGGGGTAGAGAAGCCAGACACTCTAGCTTCTCAGCGTCTCTCAATCACCCTCAATCTTCAAAAGCTCGTATCTCAAAAGTGGGCGGAGCTATCAAAAAATTGTCAACTACAAAAATGTAGCCAGAGACTTGTTTTATGCAATAACTGGGACTTTTCAAAACTGAGATACCAATTTTGCAGACGGTCATGCTCTGCAAACTAACCGACGCCATTCTCATGCCACTAGTCATCCAGATCTCATATCTTGGTTGTAACCGACATAACCTTCAGACCTTATTGACTTCCAAACAATTATTTGTCTGTAATTGTAGTTGTGTCTCTAGACAGATCCATCCAAGACAAAACTCCAGTTCTCATGATTCTACTGCTCCCAGGGCTGTTGTTAACACATATTTTCACCAAAAAAGACGTGTTGTAAATCGTCCCGACTGTCAAAACCAATGAATGTCTCATAAATAGTTGAAGATAGAAGTGAAAAGATATATGAAAAACGGCAACAAAAAAGAAGAAAGAAAGCCTTGACCCATGCCTAGACATGCCAAGAATCGGAGATAAGAACGGCGGAGAAAATTGTGAACCGGTTCTAAATTTTTCGTCGTTCCGAAAGGGTAAACAACTTGCAAGAATTTGGAATGCTATAGTATACCAGAATGATATTTACAGTATACGGACATCTGGACAGTGTTTTCTAGAGAGACAGACATCCTTTCCATTAAACATTAACGGTTTTTGTTATTTAAAGATTTTTTTTCAGAAAATTACAAAATGAAATCTGGTAGAACATTTTATGAGCTTCCGATTGGTACCGATTTCGGAAAAATTGGAGCATTTTGATCCGAGTTATGAGCACAAATAGAAAAGTTGTCAACCTGAGAAATATATCAAAAATTTTGGTTTTTTTCCAAAATTTTCAAAAAAAAAGTCTACCTAAGAACACTTTCTAGACCCAAATTTTGCATTCAAAATCAATTTAAAGTTCGAAAAACTGAAAAAAAAACAGTTTTTCTCCTCAAAAAGAACATTTTTCATATCCTCTATGCTCAACTAACAAGTCACCCCAGGACCGTTTAACCTACAATAACTCCCTGATTTTTGGGACAAGACCCATGAAACCTATATTTTTGGAATCAAGAGCCCAAGGCGGTTCGAATGAGTATAATTATGGAATATTTTTGGAAAATATTTTTTTTTGGGAATTTTTGAGTTTTTTCGAAAACACACTTTCTAGACCCAAATTTTGCATTGAAACACATTTTTCAAACAGGGATTAGCCTAGACGTATCCATCTAGAGGGTAGTATTCAAAAAAGGGGAACCCGAATTGGACACCCGGTGGATTGGGTTATGTAATCGCCCCCTCTTATGGAGATGAGCCGGTAATTGGTTGACTCAATTTTAGAAATTCAAATGCTACAGTATTCCAGAATTCCCAATTTCATGCTTTCGATGGAACATACCTACGCAACTTGTTTACATCTTTTTTCTCGGCGGAGGCGGCGCCGCGCCAAACGTTCTCCTCGTTCTTTGGCATGGGTCAAGGCTAAACGGTTTCCTATCCATCCCCTTTTTCATTTTTCATTTCATTTCTCTTCTCTGCCATTTGCCGTCAATATGGCATTATTCTCATGCTTCCTACCGAAAATATCCAAAAATTCTTCAAAAAAGTCCGGAAAATATGAGAGTGATTTGGCCCCCGGAGCGTTGAGATTCGAGGAGTTGTAAGTTTGGAGCAATTTGGCTTACTGTAGCAAGCATACTGTACCAATTCCAGCTTCTCTCATGGCCACCAGAACACCATTCCTACGGACCCCTTGACTCCATTCAACTTTTCCAACATTTGCATCACCGGTGGCCATCGAATCGTTACAGTAACCTACTCCCCATCTGGTCACGGTGGTGTGGTACGGTACTTCAAGCGAGGCAACAACTGCGAGGTCAAGCTTATCTCCTATGACCCAATGGATATGAACGATGAGAATCATGAAACTGTCAGCCAGCAGATCCTCAACGATCAGAACCCATTCTCCGCGTTTCTATCGGATTTCGAGAAGGTTCTGAGCCACCCGTATTTCTCAGTGGACACCCTGAGCATCATGTTGCATTCAGATGTCACCCAACAGTTTGTGGATCTTCTCGGCAAGAAATTGGCCGCTCCGATTACTGTAAAAGCCCTGGAGCTAGATATCGCGGCACCGGAACATCATGTCAAGTTGTTGGAGTTCGTTCAGCCGCTCACTTTGAAAAAATTGAAGATTTCTTGCTTTGGAGAGGTGGAGGATGAGAGGATGAAGGCGGGGGAGCTGGTGAAGTTGCCGATGTGGAATAATCTCGATGAGCTATACATCAAGACGTTTGTGGTGACTGATGGGATTCCAGATCTTCGAAATTTCGAGAAAGTTTGCATGACATTCGATAAAGTTGGTGTGAATGATGTGGTCAAGGCTATTGAGGTATTGTGGCACTTCAAAGGCGTATATCTGAAAAGTGGGCGGGGCTAGCAAAAAGTTGTCAACTACAAAATTGTAGCCCGAGATTTGTTCTATACAATGGTGTAAAATGTATATTGAGAAAATGCAAAATGACTTTGAAAACATCTTGAAAAAAGTTTTTTTTTAAAAACATTTTTAAATTTGAAAACTTTAAGCTTTTATAACTCTTATAATTTTAGATTTTACGTTTTCATATTAATATTTCAAAAATAAGTATCTCAAGGCGTTTCTACCAATTATAAACATGTCTAAGTGGAGACGCAGAGAAGTCAGACACTCTAGCTCCTCTGCGTCTCTCCCTCACCCTCTCTCGCCCCGCCTATCTTCAAAAGCGTATATCTCAAAATTGGGCGGGGCTATCAAAAAGTTGTCAACTACAAAAATGTAGCCCGAGACTTGTTCTACATGATTCACATATCAAAACAAAAATTTCTTTATTTCAGACGTTCCAAAACACCCCGAAATGCAAAATGTTTGCTTTCCACTTCTTACACCTCGACCAAGCCGACAAACTCTTCGACACTATGAAACTATCGTATACCGAGACGAATGGTCTGAAAATTGTTCATCTTGCACAACCAGATACCGGAAACACCATGAGTATTGTGCAAAATCTGAAGGAGAATACGATTTCGCTGACAAAAATGGATCCAAAAAGCGAAAAATCTGATAGAATTTTTGGGTTTTAATCTTCATCATACACTTTGTATTTTATATTATCTGTTATTAGTTGAATGTTATGTAGCTCGTTTTATTATAAAATGAAGTCTATCTGTGTGTCCTGAAAAATGTTGTCCGGATGTCCACTACAGTATCACCAGAATCATTCTGGGATACGGTAACTTTCCAAAGTCTTGCAAGTTGTTTACCCTTTCGGAACGACGAAAAATTTAGAACCGGTTCACAATTTTCTCCGCCGCCGCCGCCGTTCTTATCTCCGATTCTTGGCATGTCTAGGCATGGGTCAAGGCTTTCTATCTTCTTTTTTGTTGCCGTTTTTCATATATCTTTTCACTTCTATCTTCAACTATTTATGAGACATTCATAGGTTTTGACAGTCGGAACGATTTACAACACGTCTTTTTTGAGAAACTTATATATTAACAGCAGCCCTGGGAGCAGTAGAATCATGAGAACTGGAGTTTTGTCTTGGATGGATCTGTCTAGAGACACAACTACAATTACCGACAAATAATTGTTTAGAAGTCAATAAGGTCTGAAGGTTATGTCGGTTACAACCAAGATATGAGATCTGGATGACTAGTGGCATGAGGATGGCGTCGGTTAGTTTGCACAGCATGACCGTCTGAAAAAATGGTATTCGAAACACGAACACTTCAAAATTTGGACGATTCGATACAAAACTATAGACAATTTTCCAGTTTCAAAATGTCTCCGTTTCAAAGTGTCCTAGTTTCAAAACGTCCCGGAGAATTGAGGGATCATATGGTTGAATGATTGGACGCTATAAAACCCGAAGTTTTAAAACCATGACAATTCGACAGCAGACATTTTGAAACCGATAGATTTTGAAATGTTGAAAAATTCTGAGACATTTTCTGTTCAATTTCAAGTTAATCCCGTGGTTTTTCCAAATTTCTCAGTTTCAAAATTTATTTCATTGTATAGAAAAAGTCTCGGGCTACATTTTTGTAGTTGACAACTTTTCGATAGCTCCGCCCACTTTTGAGGTATGCGCTTTTGAAGATTGAGGGTGATTGAGAGACGCAGAGAAGCTAGAGTGTCTGGCTTCTCTACCCCTAGACAAGACTCACACTTTCAACTTTAAAATCCATTGAAAACAAGATAATTGGTATATAAATCTGAAAACATTATACATATTCCAGTTTTTTTCCCAAAAAACCCACGCATTTCTCCACCACAATAACCACTAACTGCAAAAGAACATATCGTTGAGGTTGACTGAGTTGGGCGGATGACGACAGGTGCATTAGTTTTTTCAGACTTATCACCATAGGCAGGTATAATGCAGCGGAAATAAGTAGAATGACGTTAAGACTGATGTAGAAACCCTGGAATTTGATATTAAAGAAAAATGCACCTGTAGTTAGAAAAAAATTGTTTTGAATATTTTTCAAATTCCTAATAACTAAACCTACTGTAACTCCTATTATTTTAACTTTCACGTTGTTAAATTATTATTTTCAAAATCAGTATCTCAAAACGTTTTTAACTATTATAAACATGTCTAGGTGGAAACGCAGAGAAACCAGACGCTCTAGCTTCTCTGCATCTCTTCCTCTCCCTCTTTCGCCCTGCCTATCTTCAAAAGCTTGTATCTCAAAAGTGGGCGGAGCTATCAAAAAGTTGTCAACTACAAAAATGTAGCCCGATATTTGTTCTATACAATGATAGAAAATGTGTTATTAAAAAACGCAAAATGACTTTGAAAACATCTTGAAAAAAAAAGACTTTTTGTGAATTTCGAAATTTGAAAACTTTAGGCTTCTATAACTTCCATAATTTTAGCTTTAACAATTTGAATTTACTATTTTTAAAATCAGCATCTCAAGGCGTTTCTAACGATGATAAGCATGCCAAGGTGAAGACGCAAAGAAGCCAGACGCTTTCGATTTTCTGGGTCTCTCTCTCTCCCTCTCTCTCGTCGCTACCATCTTCAAAAGGGTATACCTCAAAAGTGGGCGGAGCTATCAAAAAGTTGTCAACTACAAAAATGTAGCTCGTGACTTTTTCTATACAGTAATGTAAATTTAAAATTGAGAAAACACGAATTTATTTTGTTAGAAACGTCTAAATTTCGAAAAAATTTTCAAAACTTGAAACCTCCTCCTCTCTCCCCTCGCCTATCTTAAAAAGCGTATATCTCAAAAGTGGGCGGAGCTATCAAAAAGTTGTCAACTACAAAAATGTAGCTCGAGACTTGTTCTATACAATGATATAAATTTTAAAGCAAAAAACTCTCACCGCAAAAAAATAAATCTTCCCATAACCACTCTGAAAAATATCACTCCAGCTTCGAACAGAAAGAATCCATAGGTCATCTTTATAATCCAAGATATAGTTTTTTCAGATACCGATACATATTTCGTAAAGCCAGAGAAAAAATAAAGAAAAAAGCGTTGAATAGCGAGTAAAGATAACAAGGATTGGTTGACTTCACTAACAATTTGGAGGATTGCAAGGGTGAGAACCCAAAAAAAGACCTTGATAGTGGCAATCCACGAATAAGGATTCGATTCAATAAACATTGTATAAATCATAAAGGATAGCACCACAAAAAACAAGATATAAATAAAAATGATCATTTTATAAAAATGGTTGACTATCGGGAACACTGCCGTGGTCTTGTCACGTTGTCTGTTCAGTTTAAAGACATATAGGTAGAATGGGAATACTGAGACGTCTAGAATTGTGTATAGGGCGACAAATGAATATAATAATATAGTATTATGGGCGGTTATAAGAGAGGTAGTGTTCTCAAAAGCCTCGGAATACAGGTAAGTGAAGTCCATGGGGGGAATTGGAATGGAAAGGGGAAAAAAGGCGTCTTATGATTTATAATAGCACCTGCCTAAGTACATTTTCACCTGCCAGTAGTAAATATCATTTTGGGATTCTGTAATGTTTCTCACAAGGGAACTCTTTGGAGATTCCACTTCCAAACGGTCTATAAATTTGGTCATAGGTACTTTCGACCACGAAGAGTCCATTTCTGCAGTCAAAACCTGCTAAATGTCTCTGCGAGCCGAGTTATGAGCTCTCAAACTTTTCATGTGGAAAAGCTCTTTTACGTGGAATTCCAAAACGACAGACATTATACGCAAGACATTTTCATTTTTGCGACGTTCAAACACAGATAAAATACCGCCGATTTGGGATTCCACGTAAAAGAGCTTTTCCACATGAAAAGTTTGAGAGCTCATAACTTTGCTCGCAGAGACATTTAGCAAGTTTTCACTGCAGAAATGGACTCTTCGTGGTCGAAAGTACCTATGACCAAATTTATAGGCCGTTTGAAAGTGGCGTCTCCAAAGACTTCCCTTGTCAGGCTGATAACTTTTCAATTTGTGCTCATAACTCCGCCCAAAATGCTCCAATCAGTCCGAAATCGGTACCGATCGGAAGCTCATAAAAAATTCTACCAGAGTCCATTTTGTAATTTTCTGGGAAAGACTTCAAATAACGAAAACCGTTAATGTAACACTGTCCAATCGAATACTGTAGATATCATTCTGTGGTACTGTAGCTTTCCAAATTCTTGCAAGTTGTTTACCCTTTCGGAACGACGAAAAATTCAGAACCGGTTCCCAATTTTCTCCGCCGCCGCCGTTCTTATCTCCGATTCTTGGCATTTCTAGGCATGGGTCAAGGCTTTCTATCTTCTTTTTTGTTGCCGTTTTTCATGTATCTTTTCACTTCTATCTTCCACAATTTATGAGACATTCATAGGTTTTGACAGTCGGGACAATTATTATATGATTCGACAACCTTGACGTTTGGAAACCGAGAAATCTACAGTGTACCAGAATTCATTTCTCATTTCCTAACAAGGCGCTTCCGCGGCACGCCAGACTCCGTCCCGCAAACTGTCCCAACGTCTTTATTTATAAAACCACCAACCCCAAAGCACATAAATAAAATAAATTATTTTTTTTCTTCCGGCAAAATCCTGTGAACCTCTTTCCAATCGATCACATCGTCATCCCCAGTTATCTTGACGTCCCAGACGTCTCGCTTCAGTTGAATACGGTTTCTCCCCTTGTCTACAGTTATTTGTCCCTTTGGAAACTCCATAAAACACTGCACTTCTCCATCACGACCGAGCCAGAAGTATGTGTGGAGGGAGTTGAGGAACGCTTCAAGATTCTCAAAGGTTTGGAAGGTGAAATCGAAGTGTCGGCAACGATGTTTGCTTCGGATGATCTGGAAGTGGAGGAAATTAGTGACATTTTGAAACCAGGACGTTTTAAAACCAGAATTTTTCTGAGATCTAACTAGGACATGTCATGGAGTCAGTTTGGAGCTACGACACGTGACCTATATCATCGGAAAGCTGAGTATACGCTGATTCCAAATATACATTCAGTTTTTGATTTCGAGCCCTGGTATTCGAGAAAATCGAGGTCAAAGTTAGCAAAAATGACAAAAAATATTGTCTTTTTAACACGCAAAAATTGCAAACAAAATTTTATTTTCGCTTGTCAGAAAGACAATAATTCACTGTATTCCAAACTTTGATCTTGTTTTTCTCAAATACCAGGCCTCGAGGGGAAAACTTATTATATATTTGGAATCTGCGTTTTCTCAGCTTTTCAATGATATAGGTCACGTCCCGTAAGAGTTTATACTCATGTTTCAATGGCTTCAAAACGTCCGCTTTTAAAATGTCTTAGATTTCAAAGTGTCTTGGTTCTGAATTTTCTGGTTTAGGACAGTCTAAAACAAGGACGATTCAACACCTCAGAAATCGCGCCTGGCTATTAAACAAAGCCTCATTGTCGTGGTCTCGAAATGTCTTGGTTTCAAAAAGTCTGTATTTCAGACCGGTTTAAAACTAACACATTCGGAAATAAGACAATCTGAAACCAGACATTTCAAAACCACAGAAACTGAGCCTGGCTATTAAACTGAGCCTTATTATTGTGTTTTCGGAATGTCCGGTTCTAGAATGTCAATTTTGAAGTGTCTTAGTTTCGAACCGTCCGTTTTAGGACAGTCCAAAACCAGGACGTCTAGTTTCTACGGTTTTAAAACGCAGGGTTTCAAAGCGTCCAAATTTCAAAACGTACGGTTTTTTCAACTCATAAATCGGGGTTTTGAATCCAAAAATACGGTATTCAACGCAGAAAAACGGGGTTTTTCCAACAAATATCGGTTTTTTCGTTTCAAAAGGATTTTTTCGAAGAAAATCAAAAGTTTCGGTGTTTTTTTTAGCCGAAAAGTGTCCCAGATTTCAAATACCTCCAACACCTCGGCCATCTGTTCTCCATTGAGTGTCTCAAAATGTAGAGTAGCCGCCCACATCGTTCTGAAAGTTTTCATCGGTGGGACATCCACAATCCACGGGTCGATTTCCAAGTGTCCCAGCTTTGTCCACCTCTCCAGATTCAAGTTCAAAGTTCTCTTATCCCCCTGGTCTCCAGAGTTCCCAGATTTCATTGTTAGACTCTCCACCTCCCTCGGATCCAGTTGTGAGAGTACCGGAAGGAACTCTTCAGGCGTCTCCGTGAAGATTTCGATATCTCGTACTCGAAGTGGGCGGGGCTTTGCGGACAGGGCTCTCATCATGACTTGAGCAATGCGAGGGGAAAGTCCTGGAGCTATATGGAGGGTTAGAGAGCCCAGGATTCCTTGGTTGTGACTTTTCAGAAGTCGCTCAAAATCGGTGAAAAAGACATTGAGGAAATTTTGATTTTCTATCAATTTCCTAACCTTCCGCTCCCTCTTTTTCCTATTCACCAGGTACAGTAACCGTTGGGTGACTTCACAATCCTCCCCTTTCATCTCATAATTTATGTTGCCCATTCTCTTTTCTGCCATGTAATTCACGAGGACCCAGGTCTCTTTGATACGGATTTGGAGCTGCATGAACTGGACGCCGGGGTGGGGATTTGTGGTGTCAATATGGGTTCGGAGGGAGTGGCACACTTGGCGAAGGGAGTGGCTGGAATATGGTTGGGGATACTGTAGTGAAGTTGGGAATTTCGGATTCGGAACTTTTTTCTCAATTGAAATTGACCGGATCTCTGCTGCAGTATCCCAGAATGCTACTAAACTTCCTTTCTACATAGTCAGGCGTGCCTTCGGCGCGTTTGCGCTACAGAAAAAAGAATGGAAGGGGAGATACAGGTGCCTCCTTCCTCCCTTCAGTCAACTTCAGAAGTGAAGTCTGGCGCGCCGTTGACGCGTTTTTTTGGCAGCGGAGAGTCATGTTTATTTCTCATTATGTGTTAGAAAAAAGATCTGGCACTCTTTCGACGCTTTTTGAAAAACTCTCAAATTTAACATTTTCAAGTTTTTAATCACTTCCGCACAGCTCTGGTACTGTAGCATTTTGGAATACTGTAGGACACTCGGTAGAAGATTAACGTACTGTAGCAATCCGGGGTAATGTAAATTTTGGAAATTTCGGAAATTTCTGAGAAACAGTACCGGCAAAGTTTCCGACGAAAAATAAGTTCCGAAAAAATGTCGAAAATTTTAAAAATATTGAAATTTTACTGTAGACATTCCTCAATTACTGTCGACTTTATTAGATTACTGTAGCATTCTAGGATACTATAGGATCCCTGGGTACACTAGGATTCCTAAGTACAGTAACATCCCTAGATTACTGTACCCATTCCTAGACTACCGTAACCCTAGTACTCACATATCTTCAAACCACGTGTGTCCCAATATGATATTCATACAATCCGCCGGCATATCCATCAGATTCGTGTCGTATTTCGGAGCTTTGGGTCGGAGGAGTTGTGGGAAGAGACATGAGAATATTGAGGGCATTTCTGTGGTAATAAATAAATAAAAATAGAGATGTAGATCGCAAAAAAAAGAAGAAAAATAGAAGTAACCTTGACGAAAGAGGCGGGATGGCAGTAAGACAAGAATGGGTTTCAAACAGGAGACATCCGGACACACAGATACACAAATGGACGACAGGACAGGCGTCCGGACACACATTCGGACACACAGACAGACATCGGAACAGACAAGCATCCACTTAGAAGGTCTTAGAAGGGCGTGACGGACATCTGGACTCACAATACACACAGATGGACATTCGGACATCCGGGCACACATACAGACACACAGACCCATAGACAGACACATCTTTTTCAAAAAATGTCATTTTCCATTTCCGATCTGCCAAAACCAAGAGGAGTGTGACACCAAACCCCGAAAAATTATAAATTAATGGTCAACAACTTCTGCGTCTCTCCTCTCCACACACTCTCTCGCTGTCCCTGGTTTCATTTCTTTCTCCTTATCTTGTCTTGGTCACTTATCATCACGCCATCGTTCAAATTTAAGAGGTAGAGAACTTTGTTCCCTGGCATCGAAAAAAACGAAAGGGGTAATTAGGAAAAATATGCTATCTACAGTGTCCCAGAATGCTGGCGTACCTTCGGCGCGTTTGAGTGACGGCAAAGAAGATTGGAAGAGGACAAGCAGCTGCCTCCTTCCTTCCTTCAGTACGCGTCGGAAAACAGGCTGGCGCGCCGTCGGCGCTTTTTTCTGGAACTGGGGAGTTGGAAGCTGCCCTACCTTCGTTCGTTCGTTTCTGTCCATGAAAGGTCTGGCGCGTCGTCGGCGCGTTTTTCTGGTAGCGAGGAGTAATGAAAATGTTTTGAAACCTGGCGGGCCTTAGGCGCGTTTTGGGCGACTGAGAAGAAAATTGGTAAGGAATCCAGTTTTTAGTCTTTATAAGTATTTATTTTCATTAATAACTATCCACAAACAAATTGAGCAATTTAAAAAATGAATTTAATAAACATTTATTATTTATAAATGTTCAAGGAAGTTTCACGATTCATGGTGAAGATTAGCGATGTCCCCTTTGGAAGTTTTATCTTTTTCACTCCATCCAATTGTCACAAAGCCCTTTTTTTTTCTTTGATTGAAGTATCCAAGCCGACTTTCTTGGCGAATTCTGAAATGAAAAATGATTTACTATCAGAATTGTTTGACTTTGTTTTAAATTACTAACTTTTGCTGTACTCATTCATAGTTTTGGATTTTGAACTTCATCAAACGAATGGCCGTATCCTCATCCAGAATTTGATATCTCCATTTTATTGAAGCTGTCTCTTCTAAAATGATGTCCAGTTCCTGTCACAATCATCATTTCTTGGAATTTCATCTTCGAAGTAGCATCTTTTTTGACGTTTCCAATGTTCAATGAATTCAGGGTGCCCGATTTCCATCTGCATTCTCTGCCTTGCAACATGAAGCTCCATGATATCTCGGAAGTTCGATACAACTCGTGGTAGGTAACTTCCAAAAAGACAGAGAGAGCCTTTTGTAGCATATGGGTGTCGAGATTGATTCCAATTATGGGGCCATGATGTACAGTAAGTTGTCATCTGTAACAGTTTTTCAGATGATGGGGCGGAACTTGGTTGGGCGCATGACATTTACCATAAAAACTACAAAAAAGAGGGATTTTAGCAGACCAAAATTATACAGTACCGCTCAAAATTGGCCAACATTAAGGGTGAAATACTGATTGTCTCACAAATTCACGTTTTTATGAGATTTGAAGCTCTGGAACAATTTTCGACGATGTTACAGACTTGCAAAAATACAACAAAAAATTTCACTTTTTTTCAAAAATTTGTCAAAATTGAAACATTTATCACAAAGTCATTTTGCGATTTCTTGTTTCAAACTTTATTTGTTTGTATAGAAAAAGTCTTGGGCTATATTTTTGTAGTTGACAACTTTTTGTTAGCTCCGCCCACTTTTGAAATACGAGCTTTTGAAGATAGTGGGGCTGTAACTCCCCAGGGACCGGCTGTACAAAAAAGTTGTCAACTACAAAAACGAAGCTCTATTTGTGACCTGTATGGTCCATAAACAATCAATATTGTGAGTCTATCTGAAAGGCCGCGTCATAGTCACAGAGTTGACAATTTTCAACTAAAAACTGCAAGTTTCGCATTCTTTATGGCCAGCACTGTATGTACAACGTTTATCAACTTTGGTTGTTTTTAGTTGAAAATGACCAACTTTGACAGTGTATTTCGGTGTCACTGATTGTCCCACAATATAAAATTTTTATGGATCGTACAGATCAAAAGTAGAGCTTCATTTTTGTAGTTGACAACTTTTTTATACTGACACTCCCTAGCAAGTTACATATCGACTCCCTTAATTCGTCACATATCAAAGGGTCAGAATCAAAACATTTCGAAAAATTGCGATTTTTAGAGTGAAAATCTCAAAAACAACAAATTTCTAGGTTATTTGACGAGTAGAATCCGAAGAAATACAAAAAAAAAGATTCAATACGTTTTGACCACTGTGGGGATCGAGCCCCCGACCAGTTTTGCGATAGGCATCTTGACCTTAACCACTCTACCAGAATCAAAAAATTTTGAAAATTTTGAAAGCGAATCAAAATTAGTAGTTCCAAAACGTCCTAAGGGTTTCTGGATGTCCAGTCTATACGGTTATTAGTACCGTACAGTAAGATATGCAATTTGACTTTTTTCGGGTGAAAATGCCCAACTTTGAGAAGGTGTTACGGTATGACTGATTGTCCCCCAACGTAAATTATTTATGAATCTTACAGAAAAAAGGTAGAGCTCCATTTTTGTAGTTGACAACTTTTTCACCATTCCATTCCAATTAACCCGTCCAAAAATCCTTCAAATTCTCAAAAAATCAATTGCAACCCGAGGTGGGACCACCCATTCAGTAGGGAGTCAAAAGGAGTCGTTACCTGAAAATAATATTGATCGATTATCGATTAATTTCAGTCAAAAAACCAAAAAAAATCACTAGAAATAGGAAAAATCCCTAGAAATTGGCCTAAAATAGGATAAAACCAGAAATCTATGACTAGAGTGAGGGGGGAGAGTGGAGACCCAGAACGTCAGAGAAATTATGTTATTCAAAAAAAAGTTCTCTGCGTCTCTACATTATGCGTGGTCTCTAACTACACAGTCTGGCGCGCCATCGCCGCGTTTGTGCTACAGAAAAAAGAATGGATGGGGGAGATGCAGGTGCCTCCTTCCTCCCTTCAGTAAGCATCGGAAGAACAGGCTGGCGCGCCGTCGGCGCGTTTTTCTGGTAGCGGGAGAAATCGATTTTTGTGTTAAGAAACCCGATTTTTAGGTGGAAAAAACTGATTTTTAGATTGAAAAATCCCATTTTTAGGCTAAAAAAGCCCTTTTTATGTGGAAAAAACTGTTTTTTGGGTTGAAAAACTGGTTTTTATATTGAAAAACTGATTTCTAAACTGAAAAGCTGATTTTCAGGTCGAAAAAACTTATTTTAAGACTGAAAAAACCAATTTTTAGGTTGAAAATGCCTTTTTTTGAGTTTAAAACACCAACTTTAGTGTGAAAAAAAACTGATTGTTAGGTTAAAACCCCAATTTTTGGGTAAAAAAACTGATTTTCAGGTGGAAAAATTAAATTTTATGTGGAAAAAAACAGTTTTTCGATTTCGCTTGAATATGTTTATTAAAAGATTCAAAAATTTGCATAGATTAGTGAGATTAATTATGAATAAATGAATAAAAATTAATTATTTTAAAAAATATGATATCACGGAAGAATTTGGGGGAGGTGCAATCGAGATGTATGTCGTGAATCCATTTTGGAGTGGATTTCTGAAAAAATGATATCTACAGTAACCCTTATGCTTTTTACAGTACCCCCAGATTGATATCTACAGTACCCTAATTACAGTAACCCTGAACTCACTTTTCCTTTTCAAAATCCATTTTCCAGTCGAGACGTGGATTCATTTTGAGGTGGATTTCTGGAAAAAAATGTCTTGAATTTTATATTGATAATTCTTACAGTACCCCAAAACTCACTTTTCCATTTCAACGGTCATTTTGAAGTCTATGTGGATCCATTTTGGAGTGGATTTCTGGAAAAAAGTGTCTCGAATAAATAAGAAATCTGATTCCGGGAAAAATCACCTAATTTTTTTAAATTCGTTCTATTCGCCACTCCTTGAGGTACATTCATCTATCGTTCTTCTTCCGACTCAGCAATCTTTTTCTCAGCTTTTTCCAGTTCGTCTTCTCATAATTTTAGCTGCAACATTTTAAATATTTTATTTTAAAAAGTACTATTTTAAAACGGTTCTAACGATTATAAACATGTAGAGACGCAGAGAAGCCAGACGCTCTCGCTTCTCTGCGTCTCTCCCTATCCTTCTCTCGCCCCGCCTATCTTGAAAAGCTTATATCTCAAAAGTGGGCGGAGCTATCAAGAAATTGTCAACTACAAAAATGTAGCCCTAAATTCAAACTGTATCTTCTCAAAAATTTGGAATTCTGGGACAATTTTTGACACTATTACACACTTTTTCGTCTTCATTTGAAAGCACTGATGGCCAAGAGACTTCTATCAATTCGGTTGAGAGAAGAGTCAATGTGTCGGCCTGAAACAAAATAATTATATGAAAATTAGTAGATTTTTTTTCAATTTCTTACCTTATAGAGGTCATCAGTATTCGACTTTGTTGCGGCGCGCGCATTGATCTTATCTAAAAAAAAAAATTTTTATGAGAACTAAATTTTACCAACTTGGAATATATTTTTTACTGTCCCCTTCCCTTTAATTGCTCTTTCGATAAGTTTTACAGAGAAAAGATGACTTGGCGTAAAGGTGCCTGGAAGCTTGAACTATCTTCAAAAGCTTATATCTCAAAAGTGGGCGGAGCTATCAAAAAGTGGTCAACTACAAAAATTTAGCACTGTTTTTGATCTACAATTTGTGATTGTTTGCTTTCTGTTTGCTGCGGCCACTTTTGAGATATCGAAAAATTCGATTTTTTTTTGCAAAAAAACATTTAAATTGTTGTACTTTTTTCAAAAAACAAATGAAGTAACTCACGAGCTGCTTTACTTCCTCTATTTGGCTTTTAAACTTCTCGAACAAATCTTCAATTTTTTTTTAATCTTCGAGCATCTTGTTCTTCAAGTCATCTGACACTTGAATTCTCGTGGGTTGATAGTGGATATGTGATGTCAGGTTTTTCATCCTAGAAAAAAATTATTTACAAGTTTCTTGTACAGTACCATGCAGTAAGAAATTCAATTTGGCCTTTGACCAACTTTGAGAGGGTGTTACGGTATCTCTCGGTTGTCCCACAAAATACAATATGTATAAACCATACAGAACAGAAGTAGAGCTTCATTTTTGTAGTTGACTACTTTTCGGTACGGGCGATCTCTGAGGAGTTACACTCCTTTTTGTCCCGCCTATCTTCAAAAAGCCGTATCTCAAAAGTGGGCGGAGCTATCAAAAAGTTGTCAACTACAAAAATGTAGCCCTAAATGCAAACTATATATTCTCAAAAATGTGAAACTCTGGGACCATTTTTGAGAATGTTAAAACCTTTCAAAAAATACCAAAAAAACACAAAAAAACACTTTCTACAATAAGACATACCTGGATTTATATTGAACGTTTTAGCTAATTTGAGTAGCGATTCACTGAGTTCAGGTTCCATGGTAACTGAAAAAGGCTAAATTGTATTTCTACGGTACTGTAGGTCATTCTAAAAAAGTTTTTTAAAAATGAAAAAAAAAACTAACCGCATTTTTGACTTCAAACTCTTGTCCGTCTTTGAACTCATAGACAATGAGGAAATCGAACATCTGGAATTACATAATTGGAGGTGAGCTACAGTTCCCTGACCGTGATCTACAGTACCCCCAGAATGCTACAGTAACCCAGAACTCACTTTTCTTCTATTACTCAGCATAATTTCGGGCTCTTTCCAAGTGTCCGTGATTTCATCCATTCGATGGTGTCAGCCTGGAATTTGAGAGCTACAGTACCCCAAACTACAGTACCCTCTTCCCCAAATTTCCAAAAACTCACCTCATAGACTTCAAATGAACTCAAATTGATTGCGGCCAGTTTGATAGAAAAATTCGAAAATCCTGAAAAAAATTCTCGCAGAAAAAAGATTTAAACCAAAAAACTTAGTGATGGAGGATGTTGATCAATTTCAATTCGAACCACCTGAAAAAATTGGAAATATCGTATCATTACAGTAAGCTACAGTACCCCCTACAGTACCCCCAAAATGCTACAGTACCCCAGACTCACCTTCCAGACGATTCAGTTGATGAACCAAGAGTTGTGAGCTTTGATCCAGGATCGAAAATCTGAAAAAAAAATTTTTATTAAAAATTGATTATTACAGTATCCTACAGTACCCCAAAATGCTAACTACAGTATCCTACAGTATCCCCAGACTCACCTTCTTGCACGATCCAAATTTTTTTCAAAAAAAAAAAAATTAGTATTCTAAAAAAAATCAAAGATAAATACAATTTCGACCGATACACATTCAGTCTTGGGATAGAATATCTGTTCTGGAGCACTGGGGTACTGTATTTATACTCTCCAAAAAGGGGGCGGGGCATCCAAATGCGCGGAGCCTTCACCTACACCAAGCCACCCAATTATCTACCTCATTACCGCCCATTTTTTGAATTTCTGGACCAAAAAACCAAAAAAAAACCGTTCCGGGTTATGTAATTGGTATAGGGATTAGTCGGGACGTACCCATCTGGCGGGTAGAGCACCGGTATTCAAAAAAGGGGGACCCGAATCGGACACCAGGTGGATTGGGTTATGTAATCCCCCCGCTTATGGAAATGAGCCGGTAATGGGTTGGCTCAATTTGGAAATTCAAATTCTACAGTATCCCTATCCTAGATAGCGATTTCCACAGAGACATAGCGCGCCAGAGGCGCGCCAGCTTGTGTTTTTTGTCTGCGTCTCCTCTCCCCTTTACTTTTTTGCCTCTCTTATCTCCGCAAACCCGCCTTTCATCTCCATGTGGGGGTATAGCTCAGTGGCAGAGCATTCGACTGCAGATCGAGAGGTCCCTGGTTCAACTCCGGGTGCCCCCTAAATAGTTTTTTTTTGTTTTTTTTTACATTTTGAATTTTAGGTGTTTTTTGAAAGTGTGTAACATTGTCGAAAATTGTCCCAGAGTGTCGAATTTTTTAGGGTTTGAAGGTTAGATATAGAACTACATTTTTGTAGTTGACAACTTTTTGATATGGGCGGTCCCTGGGGAGTTACAGCTCTTCCAAAAACCACGCGCGGACCCAGTGAGGCTCCACTCCCTCATTTTGCAATGCGTGTATCTCAAAAGTGGGTGGAACTATCAAAAAGTTGTCAACTACAAAAATGAAGCCCGAGACTTGTTCTATACAATGAAATAAATTTTGAAGCAAGAAAATGCAAAATGAGTCTATGGGAAAGGTTTGAATTTTGACATTTTTTGAAAAAAATGTTCTTGGAAGTTTTTGAGTTTGTATATTTTGAAAGTGTATAACATTGTCGAAAATAATCCCAGAGTCTAAAAATTTTACAAATGTGTAGATCAAAACTAGAGCTCCATTTTCGGAGTAGACAACTTTTTGATACGGGCGGTCCCTGGGGAGTTATAGCCGGCCAAAGTTAGATAACGCATTTTTGTGAACACACAGACAGACATCGCCGAAAAACCATGATTTTTTCAGTTTTTGTTAACAAACACCACCAAAAAACATGTTTTTATGAAAATAAGTAAAAAAAATACAAAAAAAAATTATCCTGGTTTGGTCGATGCACCATAAAGATGGTGTACAGCTGCAATGATTGCTTCCGTCTGAAAAAAATTTATTGATTTTTGATTTTTTTAAAAAAACTTTCTCTGCGTCTCTGCGTCTATTTCTACACTTTTTTCAAAGTAGGTCAAAAATTTATGATTAGAGCGCACTTGCTGGAACTCACCTTCGTTTTCGTCACACCTTTCTTTCTAACATCGCTAGTGTAGGTTCCCATGTCGTCCCGGTGTCTGGAAATGGAAAAAATTCGAAATTTTGAGAAAAAATATATCTGTGTGTCGGTATGTACGGATGTCCAAATGTCTAACCAGGTGTAAAGGTACCCCGATGTCTGCCTGTCTATCTGTGTGTCCGGATGTCTCTCTATCCAACTCACCTCAATGAAATCCATTAAAATCCAGTAAAATCCATTACAAAAAACAGCAAGAACTCAATAAAAATCAGAAAAAAATAAATAATTTTCGGTTCTCATTCCGTTAGAAAACCAAGAGAGAAGAATAGAACTAAAAGTGATTTCTTCATTTCCCGACAGAAGATGAGAGATTGGAGACGCAGAGAAGCAGAGAAATGGAGAAAATGGGTCTAAGTGTAAACAGATAACGGGATAAAGGTCAGTGACCACCGACAGCTGTTCTGATGGGCGGCGGCAAACTTTAGACCTTTGTGTCACATCCCTAATTACCTTTCATAATTACTCTAATTACCATAATTATTTGAATCAAACCTAGGTCTTCATTTTTGTAGTTGACAACTTTTTGATACGGGCGGTCCTTAGGGCTCTTCGTCCCGCCTATCTTCAAAAACTTCTATCTCAAAAGTGGGCGGAGCTACCAAAATGTTGTCAAATTCAAAAATGTAGCCAGAGACTTGTTCTATACATTGATATGAATTTTGAAACAAAAAATGCAGAAATGACTTTGTGAGAAATGTTTGAATTTTGACAAATTTTGAAAATTTTATTACATGTTTTGAAACATCTGTAACTCTCACAATTTCAAATTTCACTTGTTGAAATTATTATTTTCAAAATTAGTATTTTAAAGCGCTTCTAACGATTATAAACGTGTCTAGGTGGAGACGCAGAGAAGCCAGACGCTCTCGCTTCTCTGCGTCTCTCCCTCTCTCTCACTTGTCCCGCCTATATTCGAAAGCTTGTATCTCCAAAGTGGGCGGAGCAATCAAAAAGTTGTCAACTACAAAAATGTAGCCCGGGACGTGTTCTATACAAACAAATAAATTTTGAAACAAAAAAAAAACGCAAAGTGACTCTATGAGAAGTGTTTGAATATTGAAAAAACAATTTGAATTTTTTGAAAAATTTAAACGGCTATAACTCTCATGATTTCAACTTCAATTTTTTGAAAATAGTTAATTCCTAATGAGACCAAAAGCTCCAAAACTCGGAAATCTAAAAATGTAGAAAAATTCCTGCTGGGGCGCCTTCGGCGCGTTTTAACAAAGGGGAGGATGGTGGAAGAGGATGGGAGGTCCCTTGAACTAAACTTAAAAAGGAAAAATGTCTGTCTATCTGTCGGTCTGTCCGGATGTATGTCTATCTGTCCGTCCGTCCCGATGTCCGCCCTACAGGTTCTTCATTGATAAGGACTCCTCTATTCATGTTTATACAAATACATTTTTCTTTTTTTTTCTCTGCGTCTCTCATTTTTCCACACTGTCTCAAAATCAGATAATATTTATCAATTTTGATAGAAACAAATATTATTCCCATGAATACTGAAAAAAGCAGATAAATTGAATATTTTATTAAAACCAAAAATTTTTTTTTAATTTTATTCCAGGTCTTTGTAATGATCCTAAAAATTTTCCATTTATCACAACAATCTGAAAAAATAAAAAATGTTCATGGACAAACAGACACACAGATGGACAAACCTTAACTTCCACCAAAATGTGTTTTATCAGGTATTCTGGTTTTGGGACAGACAGAAAACCTTCCAAAAAAATCTCCTTTTGTTCGGTGAACCAGCGAAAATGGTTAACTGAAAAAATCGAATTCTACAGTAACCCCACACGGTTATAAAACTTACGATCGACATGTTTAATGTGTTACCCATCATAAATTAATATAAGCACCAGTAATTAAATAATTAATTAAATAATTCAAAATTCCAAAAAAATCAAAAGCTCGAGTGTCGGCCCATACACATTGGGCCTGGGGGAAACATAATAATGAAGAACATGAAAACAGAAATTAGATACCCCAAAAAGTGGGCGGAGCCTATTTGTCAACACTTGAATAGACGCAATTTGAGTTGTATGTATGTGTGTGTGCAAACAATGGGAAGGTCATTATTACCTCAAATTTTCAATGGCAGCCATCTGGCAGGAAGGAAATGAATAGAAGGGGGGAAGGGAGGGGGAAACATTGTATATAAGTGTGTAGATCAAAAGTAGAGCTCCATTTTTGTAGTTGACAATTTTTCAGTACGGGCGGTCCTAGGGGAGTTATGGCCTGGCAAAGAATTTCAGATGATAGAGTCTGGCGCGCCGTAGGCGCGTTTTTTTCGGTTTGCGTTTTTTCCGATAGGAAGCTCCAAAACTCGGAAATTTGAGAGTATTAAATGATCGGAAGGAGTGTAACGACGCTGGGGCGCCTTCAGCGCGTTTTTGTAAAATGTTGCATGTAACTTTGGCGGGCTATAACTCCCCAGGGATCGCTCGTACAAAAAAGGTGTCAACTACAAAAATGAAGCCTTGAATTTCATCTACATACCCTAAAAATTTTGACACTCCGAGACAATTTTCGACGGTGTTACAGACTTGCAAAAAATACCAAAAAAATTTCAAAATTTTTTTTGAAAATTGTTAAAATTCAAACATTTGTCACAAAGTCATTTTGCGTTTCCTTGTTTTGAAATTTATATCATTGTATAGAACAAGTGTCGGGCTACATTTTTGTAGTTGACAAATTTTTAATAGCTCCGCCCACTTTTGAGATACACGCATTTGAAGATAGGCGGGCCGCCCGTATCAAAAAGTTGCAAACTACAAAAATAGAGATCTAGATTTGATCTACACACTTAGTGATAATTGGTGCTAATTATGTGGTAATTATGGATGTGACGACACAGAAGTCTGAAGTTTGCCCCTCGCATCAGATATCTCTTCGGGTCCTCCGCCATCTATTTACACATCGACCCCAATTCATTTTCTGCTTCTCTGCGTCTCCAATCTCTCATCTTCAGTCGGAAAATGAAGAAATCACCTTTATTTCTATTCGAATCTTCTATTCGTCTCTCTTTGGTTTTCTAACGGAATGAGAACCTAAAATTATTTATTTTTTCTTGATTTTTATTGAATTCTTGCTGGTTTCTATATAGATTGTTTGATTTTGATGGATTTTATTGTGGTGAGTTGGGGTTTCTGAATTTGAACGGTGGGCAGACATCGGGACATATGGACAGACAGACATCTGGACAGACATTCTGACTGATTTTTCTTTGTTTCCAGAATCGAAAGAAACCGAGGCTCTGAAAACGGCAACATTTGGAAACAAAAACAGTTTGGAGTACAAGGACGTAAGTATTTTTTCAAATTTTAACTAGCATTTTAGGATATTTTTGTCATACAATTAGGCTCCGCCCAAACGTTTGAAACATCAAAAATCAAAAAAAATTTCAGACTGAACCAATGACTCCCGCAATACTCACTTTATGGTGCATCGACCAAACCAGGATAATTTCTTTGTTGTATTTTTCTCATTTTAATGAAAAGTTGTTGTTTTGTGTTTGCTTACAAAAATTTGACAGCCCCACAGAGTTGGCAGGCGTTCACAAGAATGCGCCATCTAACTTTGGCGGGCTATAACTCCCCAGGTGCCGACCGTATCAAAAAGTTGTCAACTACAAAAACGGAGCTCAAGATCCAATCTACTTACTCTAAAAAATTTGACACTCTGGAACAATTTTCGACAATGTTACACACTTTCAAAAAATACAAAAAATTTAAAAAAAATTTTGAAAATTGTCAAAATTCAAACATTTCTCACAAAGTCATTTTGCGTTTTCTTGTTTTAAAATTTATATCATTGTATAGATCAAGTCTCGGTCTTCATTTTTGTAGTTAACAACTTTTTGATAGCTCCGCCCACTTTTGAGATACGAGCTTTTGAAGATAGGCGGGACAAAAAAGGGATGTAACTCCCCAAAGACCGCCTGTACAAAAAAATTGTCAACTACAAAAATGAAGCCCTTGGCCTAATCTACATACCCTCAAAATTTCAAGACTCTGGGATAATTTTCAACGATGTTACACACTTTCAAAAAGCACCAAAAAACCAAAAAAACTATTTAGGGGGCACCCGGAGTTGAACCAGGGACCTCTCGATCTGCAGTCGAATGCTCTGCCACTGAGCTATACCCCCACATGGAGGTGACAAGCGGTTTTGCGGAGATAAGAGAGGCGGTTTGTGTAGACGAGAGACGAGTCGGGTGAGGAGACGCAGACAAAAGCGCCAAAGGCGCCCCAGAGGACGATGGGGGCAGTTGCCCCCATCCTCTCCTCCTCTTCCCTCCTCCACAAGAAACGCGCCGAAGGCGCGCCAGTCAAGTACATAAACACAATGTTGAAGAAGAGAAGCGCTGACGGCGCTCCCTTTTTTCTCTGCTTCTCTCTTCTTGACCTCTCTCTCACTATCCGTCCGGCCGTCACCACACACACACACACATATATACAATTTATTCCCCCTCTAAAGGCAGAATGTGTATCCGCCGAACCTTTTTATGATTTTTATTGAATTCTGAATTATTTTTTTTGTTGGATTTTTGTGATATTCTATGAAAAAGGTGAGTGGTAATTAATTAATCGATTTTTTTAAAAATTATTTTCCAGAACCTTCTCCTCCTCCTTCATTCGAATGGATGTATGAAGAAACCAATGATTTAATTAGTTTTTAATTGTTAATTGTAAATGATTTTGTTATTATCAAGTCCTGCCGTTTAGATGGAGGTCCGGTTATAAATTTTTTAATAAATTAAAATTTTGTTATATTTTGATGAATTTATTGAAAAACTTTAAAGTTCATAAAAAAATTTAAACATTCCATCTTCAAAAGTTGACCCGTTTGAATTAAACTGTCAGACGTAGGAATCGCTGAAAATGGAAAATGTTACAGATATGGGACAAATGGGACACATGGGACATTGAATAGAAAGCTAATGTCCTGAGGATTCGGAATCTGTTTTCAAATAGTTTTTGGTAGGTCAAAAGTGGGCGGAGTTACAGGGCTTTGAAAATAAATGATACCTACCAATAATTTGAAAACAGATTCAAAGTGACAGAAATGGGACAGTCGGGGACATCTGGGACATCCTGGGACAAATACTAAATTCTGAATCGGATTCTTCATAAAATTTCCAAAATTTTGAGCCCCATATCAGCTATATTCCGTCAATTTTGAGATTTGGTACCTGGGGTGTCTAAAATATGGACCAATTTTCGATAGTGTCAGAATATAGTCAATATGGGGCTCAAAATTTTGGAAATTTTGTGAACTTTACAAATATTTTGTTTATTCAGTGTCTAGATCCCAAAATAGCTGAGTGCTGAATTTTCGAGAATTTTCAAAAAATACGGTTTTTGAGTTTTGACTGACTAGGGCATCTAGGCGGCAAGAGATTATTATTTTTGAGATCAACCTGAAATTTCCATAATTTTGAGCCCCATATCGACTATATTCTGACACTTCCGAAAATCGGTCCATATTTTAGACACCCCAGGTGCCAAATCTCAAAGTGGACGGAATATAGTCGATATTAGGCTCAAAATTTTGCAAATTTTATGAAGAATTTGAATCTGAAATTAGTATTTGTCCCATGTGTCCCTGACTGTCCCATTTCTGTCACTCGAATTTTGAAAAAAGTGAAACTTACGGCTGGAGACACTTGAAGACATACTTTTTTAGTAAAAGTGGTTTTGTAAATCACCTGAAATAATAAAACCGGTTTCAAAACGTCCCTAAGATTCTTACCTTCATCAAAAATACATAGCTTCCACACGCGCAAACCATTGGCATCATTCTCGTCTCTTCAGGAAATACTTCTGGAAAAAAGTTATTGATTTTTTTCAAAAAATTCAAAATTTTGACAAAAAATTGTTTCAACTTACCGCTTGGTTCATGGCATTTATGCATTTTTCATTTTTTGAAGAAGAAGAATGACTGAAAAATTTGATCTACAAAATTTTAGTTGAAAATTTGAAAACTTACTTCCAGTCTGGAAGTTCCAGACACCCACAACCAGAAATCGAAAAAAAATCAATAAATCGAATCAAGAATTTCAAAAAAATCAGGGGAAACTCCGCAATAAGACTCCCATTCCGTAGGGTGTCAAATTTTGGATCTGAAATTATAGACATATATCGATTTTTGTGATATACCAACTTACAAATAGAATTTGGATACTAAGAAAAGGCGACTACATTCTAATTTCTAACTGGAGAAGGGGGTTCGCTGAGGAACGAGAGATTGGGAGCCAGAAGAGACGGCAGAGAAATAAAGGGAGCATGTCACGGAACCGACGGACTCGAGAGAGAAATAATGTGTGGAAAGAGAAGACGCAGAAATTTGAGAGGTCCCTGGCAAAATGACAAAATAACAAGGCACCAGGGACCACGGCTTACACAAAAAGTTTAAAAATAGGGGCTTTATGTTACACTTTGGGGACATCTGGGACACCTGGAACAAAATCTAATAACAGATTCGGAATCTCCATCAAATTTTCAAAATTTTGAGCCCCATATCGACTATATTTCAGCATTTTCGAAAATTGGTCCATATTTTAGACACCCCAGGTACCAAACCTTAAAGTTGACGGAATATGGTCGATATGGGGCTTAACATTTTAAAAATTACATGGAAAACATGAATATGACAATCGCAGGTCTCACGGCAAGTCACAATGAACATAAATGTCAAAATCCCAAAAAAAGTTTCTTACAATTTTTCATTTTTCGAGAAAATCTGAAGTCTGACACACAAATAAACAATAAATTTAGATTCTCCATGAAATTTGCAACATTTTAGACCCATCAATTGTTAAATTCCAATAATTTTGATTTTCGACCCCATGGGGTGTCTAAAAATGGACTGGTTTTCAAACATTTCAGAATATAGTCAATATGGGGCTCAAAATTTTGGAAATTGTGTGGAGATTCCAAAAATCATACTTATTTCTAATGGGGGCGTTTCAGATTGCCGATTTGACATGATCTAAGTTTTGAAATTTTGACTCAAAATTTCTGGAACATTCTCCAGAAGACACAAGGGCTGGGAGGACCGTAAATGACGTCAGACAGAGTCAATATTCTTCGAAAATATCGAGTGATTGACCTAGGAGACAAACAAAATGAGAAGATGAATAGTTCTCACACAAAGGATCAATAACTATATGAGTCTTCTCTCACTCATTCATTCAACTCTCTATTCTATCATTCATGTTCATATCTCCCTAATAAGATGTCCTACACCTACAATTTCAATGATGGTAAGCCTAAATTTTCACTAATTATCCATCTAATTATCCAATTTGTTCAGATTCCGATTCCAACTGGTTCACATCACCTGAGGAGGCGGAAAGGGACGGTGATATATCGATTGATTTCGCAAGGAATTCTCTGGCGTCATATGGATACAAGAGCCGGGTCTACTGTAGTCGGGAGAGGCCGTGGGATTGTACCGACGGGGAGATGGAGAGCAGTAGTCAAGGAGTCGTCGAGGGGAATCAGATTCCACAGAATTGTCAAGAGGACTACGGTAACCTAGACCTGGATGTGTTTGCACAGAACCCAGATCCTACACCCCAGGATACTGGCACAGGTCCTCAGACACCCTTAGACCAATCCATGGACCATGGCACCCTGGACCTGGATGTGTACGGCGAGGACGATTTTGGACAGAACCCAGATCTTACACCCCAGGACTTTGGCACAGGTCCTCAAGTGCTTCAGGACCACAATCAGTTCCATGCACACCACAATTTTGAAGTTTTCCATACAAACCATCCGGATGTGTCACAGGATTACGCGCCTCAGCCGATTCAGACTGTTCAAGACCCGGCCCCACAGCGTGAGAGCACCGAGATGTTTTACGACGGACTGGACGATTTCCAAGATCCCATCTTGGAGGAGATCCAGCAACAGATCCATCAAAATGTGTACACCGACGAAAACGGAAATCATGTACCTCGCCCACATGAGACGGCTCAGGATCAGATCGACATGAACCAGGAACACCTTATCATTGCTCAGGACCGCCCAACTCAGGATTTCCAACTTTTTCCCAACATCCAGAAGTACCAGCCGTCGACTGGCCAACCCGGCCAATCTGTGTATATCGACGAAAACGGGAATCAAGTCCTCTGCCCGCAGGCTCAGGACCTGGACCATCCGGATCTAGAGGACCCGATTCCAGTTGACCAGAGCCAGGAGCATCAGAAGCAGGATACCCATCACCGTTTCTCACAGAACACACTGATTGCTCAGGACCGCCAAATTTCTGCTCCGATTCCTTCCGCTCTCCAAAACCCTTACCCACCTAGGATCCAGGAGCAACACCCATCGAAGCAGAACCTTCCAGTCTTATCTAAGGCTCCCGGCCCCTACCGCCTCACCCATGGGCGCCTCCTCACCACGCCCTACAGTACCAAACCTACAGTACCCAAAAAAGGATCGCACCCTGGATCCCAAATAGGTACCCATGCTCAGAACCGTCCCAACATCCAGGGCCCCTATCGCCTCCCCCATGAGCGTCGACACCTTCCCTCTTCACACTACAGTACCTCCAAGACTACAGTACCCAGGAAAGGATCCAGACCCCAAAAGAAGCCATTCGTAGGACTCATACCTCCAGTCCTGCAAACAAGAACTGAGGCCTCCTGGCCAAGAAGGACCCCCAACCCAAACTTCATCGAAATTCAAATCTGGAGAAATGATAAAAACCAGAAACCGACGGAACACCTCCCTCGACCTCCAATTTCCTATCAGATGCTTGCGATGTTGGCGTGTATGAACTCACCGACGAAGAGTGTCACAACTCAGGAGGCGTACTCTTTTTTGCTGTAAGTTATATACCATACCGCCCAAAAAGATAACATGTTTTGCCTGTTTTAGTTGAAATTTTTTAGTTTAAAATGCCCGACTTTGAGAGGGTGTCAGGGTAATTCTGATTGTCCAATCGAGTAGATTTTTATTGGATCAAACAGACCAAGAGTAGAGCTCCATTTTTGTAGTTGACCACTTTTTTGTACGGGCCGTCCCTAGAAAGTTACATAATGACAAAGTAATTTTTCCCTCGAATCGACCGATTTCAGTGCAAAATAGGGCGATTTTTGAGCTGTCTCCTTAAAATGACCATAACTCTCTAGGAATTGTCCGTACAAAAAAGTGGTCAACTACAAAAATGAAGCACTACTCTTGGTCTATTTGATACCATAAAAAGTTATTTTGTGGAACAATCCGTCATACCGTAACACCCTCTCAAAGTTGGATATTTTCAACTGAAAACTGCTAAAGTTGATAGCTTTTTGGACGGTACTGTATTTTGCCTTTTAGTTGAAAATTCCCAACTTTGAGAGTGTGACACGGCCTCCCTGATAGTTTCACAATATCGATTCTTTATGGAGTGTATAGATCACAAGTAGAGCTTCATTTTTTTAGTTGACAACTTTTTTGTACGGGCCGTCCCTAGAGAGTTATGGTCATGAAAGCTCAAAAAGGACGATTCGAGATAAAAAATTTTTTGTCAATATGTAAATTGCTAGGAATTGTCCGTACAAAAAAGTGGTCAACTACAAAAATGAAGCTCTAATTGTGATCTGTACGATCCATTAATAATTTGCTCAATCGGACAATCCCTGATACCATGACACCCTCTCAAAATCGGGCATTTCCCTCTGAAAAATGCAAAAGTTGATACCGTTTTGTTCAGTATTATATGAAATATCTCTTTCAGCCACCACTTCCCCTACTACCGTTTCGTTGCTGACCAGGACTCGTGGAAGAGCTCAGTGAGAAACGCGCTCTGTAGTGAGAAGTATTTCTGGAAGATTTCTAGAGGGAAGGAGTTGATGTACAAGATTCGGAGTGCAGAAGCCGTCGGGTTCACCAGGGAAGAGTGGGCGTGGATTGAGGCGGACCCGAGGGGGAGAGGTGAGTGAGAATTTTGTAATTGGGACGTTTTGTAACTGGGACGTTTTGAAACGGTTTTCTAATAGGATAGGCTTTCGAGGACATTTGAAACAAAAACGGTTTGAAACCAGAAAACTTTCACTCTTTTTTGAAAATGTTTGACACATTTTCCGCTGAAAAAACGAGATTTTTTCACCATTTTCTACACATTTTCATCCAAAAAAATGCGACTTTTTTGGTGGATTTTAGGTGTCACAATTCCCATTTTTAAGGGAAAACCGGTCATAAATAAGTAAAACGGCTAAGAAATAGCCAAAAAAAGCTGAAAATTTCTGAAAATCGTGTCATTTTTTACTATTTTTAACCACTTTCAGCACGATGTTCTCCCAGAAAATGGTTTTTTGGCCCATTATCAGACTGTTTTTGACAATTTTCAGCACATTTTTTCACAAAAAATGTTTGTTTTGCCACATTTTCAGTCTTTTTCGGCATTTTTTCCCCTAAAAATCGGATTTTCGACAGAAACCACCTTATTTTTAGTCATTTTTTGAACACATTTTTAGCATATTTTGCCCCAAAAAAAGAGATTTTTCAAACTCCCATTTTCAGAATTCTTCTCCAAAATGGCACTCGGTCAAGTCGGACTCCCCCGTCAACTCTTCTACACCATCATCGGAATCGGATGCCCCCAATACGCGGGTCCAGAGAACTCGGCCCTTTTCTATCATCTCTGGTCTCTAGGCCTCGATTTCAATGATCTCCTTGACGACAACCCGTTCCGAATCCATGTCTCACAATTCGAGGGGGCGGAGCCAGTTTTCGATGAAGAACACGAATTTCTAAATGGGAAGAAGAAGGTGTTGGTGGAGAAGAGATTCGGGTACGCTGTGAATTTGGAGGACGGAATTCAGACGGATGGGGAGAAGAAGAAGTGGTCGATGGAGGAGAACTCGAAATTCTTCGAAAATCTTCATTGGTATTTTGAGCAAATGGAGGAGATGAAGAGACGGAATATGGAGAATTGGACGACACCATCGGTGGTCAGAACGAATTTTTTGGTTTCAGCTTTTAATTGATTTTGAAGACATTTTATTTTATGATATTTGAATAAATAAGTTTTTAATGTAACACGGTGACAGCAAATGAATCTGAAAAAAACTTTTTTTTTCAAAAATCGGAACTTTGTGTTACACTTTGGAGACATCTGGGACATCTGGGACAAAAGCAAATAACAGATTCGGAATCTCCATGAAAATTCCAAAATTTTGAGCCCCATATTGACTAGATTCGGACACTTTCGAAAATTGGTCCATATTTTAGACATCCCAGGTACCAAATCTCAAAATTGACGGAATATGGTCGATATGGGGCTCAAAATTTTGGAAATTTTATGGAAATTACAAATTTTTTACTTATTTGGTACCTAAATCACGAAATAGCTGGAAACTGATTTTCCAAAAATGTTTGAAAATTTATAATTGTCAGTTTTGACGGAATAGTGCATTTAGGTGACAAATAATTACGATTTTTGAAATCAGCATAAAATTTCTGAAATTTTAAGCTCCATATTGACTATACTCCGACACTTTCGAAAATTGGGTCATATTTTAGACACCCCAGGTCCCGAATCTCAAAATTGACGAAATATAGTCGAGATGGGGCTCAAAATTTTGCAAATTTTATGGAGATTACAAATCTGTTATTGGATTTCGTCCCAGATGTCCCCGACCGTCCCATTTCTGTCACTCTCAAGGCGGGTTATCTGATTATTTCGAAAAATGAACTCGTTGAGCCTTTCGTTTTAAGACTGAATCAAAAATGATTCAAATTTGAGCCAGTGACACTCACCTATTCAAAAATTGAATCCAGCTCCGGGTTTTGTTGGTGGAACCTCTAACAGTTTCAAGCAAATAAGCTAATTTCAGATTCGTGATGGCGAGATTGAACCCAGATGCAATTTTTTGTGGAAGTTAGTTTCTGAAAAAAAAAGTGTGACAGAAATGGGACAGTCGGGGACATCTGGGGTAAACTCAATCAACAGATTCGGAATCTTCATAAAATTTCCAGAATTTCACTCTCAAGGCAGCCAAATATGAAAATCCGAAAAATTCCGAAAAAAAAAACAAAAAAGGAAATCAGAATTTTTGCCTGACTATCTGTCAAAATGTGACTATGTCCCAGATGACTGTAATTATCGGATGTAACAGTGTTTCTGTCTGTCCAGATGTCGGTCTGTCCGAATGTCTCTGTTATCATAGAAACACGAGAACACTTCACTTCACTCATATAGAATTTATTCAATTTCTCCAAAAAAAAAGTGGTTATGAAAAAAATGAAAAAGTGAAGCATGGAATTGATGATCTGCAGTGTAGATAGGGGTATGAAGACGCCAAGCTTTCGAACCGGAGAGTATTTTTTCTGAAAATGATTTGAATTAGGCATCTACTAATTGAAAAAAAAGTATGTATACCTTACATCACCGTAGAATTGGATTGTGATTTGGGATAATCCGTCTCTGGTGGTGCCATCTGGAGACCTTGTGAAGTATGTACCTCAAGAAAAAAAGTGATTAAATAAAATCAAATTTTTAAACTGATTTCAAAATGACATCATCTTATCAATATTTTCACTATAAAAAACTGAAAAACTTAGCTTTTTATCATCGATTTTTCATCAATCTTCATCTCCTTCCAATTGTTCCGCTACCACATCGTAATAGGTCACGATTGTTGGGATGTTTGGGTGGAATTAAACCTGAAACAAAAAATTTATTCAAAAATATATTCATTATGTTACACTTCGGGGACATCTGGGACATCTGGGACAAAATCTAATAACAGATTCGGATTCTCCATAAAATTTCCAAAAATTTGAGCCCCATATTGACTACATTCGGACACTTACAAAAATCGGTCCATATTTTAGACACCCCAGGTACAAAATCTCAAAGTTGACGGAATATATTCGATATGGGGCTCAAAATTTTGGAAATTTCATGGAGATTACGAATCTGTTATTGGATTTTGTCCCAAATGTCACAGATGTCCCATTTCTGTCACTCTCAAATTTGAAAATCCGGGAAATTTGGAAAAATCGAAAGTCATATGAGGAGATGTCTGTTCGGATGTTCGGATGCCAAAAAACTCAGGTGACGGACGGTAAATCTAAGCATGTCTGTATGTCTGTCCGTCCGGATGTCTGTCTGTCTATCAGGGTGTCTGTTTGTCTAAATGCTCAAATGTCTGAAAATCAATAAATAACTTACATCACAGACGGATTGGAACTTGATTCGGAAGATCCGTCTCTGGTGGTGCCATCTGAAGACTTTGTAGAGTACCTCAAGAAAAAAAGTGGTTATTAAGACATGGAGTACTAATTATAAAAAAAAATCAAAAAATGTTTAACTGGTTTCAAAATGACATCATCTTATCAATATTTTCACTATAAATAACTCAAAAACTTACCTTTTTCATCATCGACTTTCCATTTTCCTTCATTCTTGAATCCTTCGATAGGCTCCGCCACCACATCGTAATAGGTCACGATTGTTGGGATGTTCGGGTAGAATTAAACCTAAAACAAAAAAATGTATTCAAAAATAGGATCTTTATGTTACACTTTGTGGACATCTGGGACATCTGGTATTAGATTCGGAATCTCCAACAAATTTCCAAAATTTTGAGCCCTATATTGACTATATTCTGACACTATCAGAAACTGGTCCTTATTTTAGACACCCCAGGTACTAAATCTCAAAGTTGTCGGAATATAGTCGATATGGGGCTCAAAATTTTGGAAATTTTATGGAGATTACGAATCTAAAATTATTATTTGTCCCAGATGTCCCGGACTGTCCCATTTCTGTTGTTCTTATTTTTCAGAAACTTACTTCCACAAAATATTGTGTTTGGGTGGAATCTTGCCATCACAAATCTGAAATTAGCTTATTTGCTTAAAACTGTCGAAGGTATATAAAAGTGGTTTTAGAACGAAATAGTTAGAGATTAGGTTGCCTTAAATCCTTCGATAGGCTCCGCCACCACATCGTAATAGGTGACGACTGTTGAACACCAGTCTAAACTCAGACGAATAAAAAACAACGAGCTGGAGAAGGCTATATATCTGAAATTTCCAATGTCTCCTAATTCTCACTTGTGAGGAAACAATTGACAGCGAGTCCCGCTCCTAGATTTTGACTAATGTTAACTAGTTCTTTCACATCGATAACCTAATTTCAGATTTTTAAAAAATTTATAAAACTTAGCTTTTCCTCATCGATTTTTCCTATTTTTCCACCATGTGATTTGCGATCGTTGGGCAGTTAAGGTCAAAACGCTCCATCTTATCAAAAACGTTTTGGGCGTATCATCACGGGTGTCTAGAAAATGAGAAATATGGAGAATTTTACAAAAAATTGAAATTTTTTGATTTTCCAGCTGTTTTTTTTATTTTTCCCTGCTAAACCCAGAAAAATTGCTACTGGGGTAACCGGAGACCACGGTTTACACAAAAAGTTTGAAAGTAGGGACTTAAAATTACACTTCGGGGTCATCTGGGACATCTGGGACAAAATCCAATAACAGATTCGGAATCTCCATCAAATTTCCAAAATTTTGAGCCCCATATCGACTATAGTCTGACACTTTCGAAAATTGGTCCATATTTTAGACACACCAGGTCAAAAATCTTAAAGTTGACGGAATATAGTCGATATGGGGCTCAAAACTTCGCAAATTTTATGGAGATTACGAATTTAAAATTATTAATTGTCTCAGGTGTCCCCGACTGTCCCATTTCTGTCACTCTTATTTTTCAAAAACTTACTTCCACAAAATATTGTGTTTGGGTTGAATCTTGCCATCACAAATCTGAAATTAGCTTATTTGCTTAAAACTGTTAGAGGTATATAAAAGTGGTTTTAGAACGAAATAGTTAGAGATTAGGCTGTCTTGAATCCTTCAATAGGCTCCGCCACCACATCGTAATAGGTGACGACTGTTGAACACCAGTCTAAACTCAGACGAATAAAAAACAACGAGCTGGAGAAGGCTATATATCTGAAATTTCCAATGTCTCCTAATTCTCACTTGTGAGGAAACAATTGACAGCGAGTCCCGCTCCTAGATTTTGACTAATGTTAACTAGTTCTTTCACATCGATAACCTAATTTCAGATTTTTAAAAAATTTATAAAACTTAGCTTTTCCTCATCGATTTTTCCTATTTTTTCACCATGATATTCGCAATTGTTCGGGATCCGGGGTCGAAGCGCTCCATCTCATCAAAAACGTTTTTGAATGCATCTTCACGGGTGTCTAGAAAATGAGAAATATGAAATATTTTTTTAAAATTAATATTTTCGATTTTCCGAGTTGTTTTTTTTAAATTTTTACACGAAAAGTTTGAAAATAGGGACATCATAATACACTTCGGGGACGCCTTGGACATTTGGTACAAAATCTAATAGCAGATTCGGAATCTCCATCTAATTTCCAAAATTTTGAGCCCCATATTGACTATATTCCGACACTTTCGAAAATTGGTCCATATTTTAGACACCCCAGGTACCAAATCTCAAAGTTGACGGAATATAGTCGATATGGGGCTCAAAATTTTGGAAATTTTATGGAGATTACAAATATTTTACTTATTTGATACTTTAATCACAAAATAGCTAAATACTGAATGTTCGAAAATTGTTAAAAATTTATAATTGCCCGTTTTGACGAAATAGTGCATTTAGGTGACAAAAAACTACGATTTTTGAAATCAGCATAAAATTTCTGAAATTTTAAGCTCCATATTGACTATATTCCGACACTTTCGAAAATTTGTCCTTATTTTAGACACTCTAGGTACCGAATCCCAAAGTTGACGGAATATAGTCGATATGGGGCTCAAAATTCTGCAAATTTTATGGAGATTACGAATCTGAAGGTATTAATTGTCCCAGATGTCCCTGACTGTCCCATTTCTGTCACACTAAAGGTGGCTTTTATGATTATTTCGAAAATAGAGCTCGCTAAGACCTACGTTTTAAGACTGAATTTGAAAGGATTTAAATTTGAGCCAGTAACACTTACCTATTCAACAATTGGAGCCAGCTGCGGGGTTTGTTGGTGGAATGCTGCATAGGCTGCCTTGAACCCTTCCTGGAACCGTTCGTAGACAACCACTTCGTTGACACATTTGGGTGGAATCACTCCATAATAGAAATGTCCTCGGATCTGGAAATAGAAATTTTGAAATTTGGAAAATTTGGAAAATCTCGAAATTCGGAATCCGGGGAAATCGGAAACCAGAAAATCCAAAGATCGTATGAGGAAATTTCTGTCCCGATTTCTGTTTGTCCAGTTGTCCACTCACCTTTTCACATTTCTTCTCCAGCAGTTGCATAAATATAAATAAATAAAATATATCAGAATTTCAAAAAAATCATACGGGATGGGGGGCGACCTTAACACAAAAAGTCTTTTGAATAATATGAATCTGCTGGTACCCGGGGTACTGTATTTATACTGGTCCTGGAGGCCACGCCCACTCGTTACAGTAGGACACGAGCGGTAAACAAAACTGTTATTTGTACCGCCCTTAATGACAGATGGGTGGAGCTTAGACTAGAGAGCGTGGGAAGTGGAGAGACGCAGAGTACAAACCAGGGGGGAAATTTGAAAAAGGGGGGACCAACCGGTTGTCGGGAAGGTACTTAATTAGTGGGTACAAAACAGGAGGAGAAAAAATTAAGCCGGAGCAGGAAAGGGAATAACAGAAATGGAGCGGATGGAGTGATTTGAATTTGAACTTATAATTGGACGTTTTGAAACCGAGACGATTTAGAACTCGCATTTTCCGTTCAAAATGCGTCCAATTCACGCGAGACCTGTTTTTGTGAAAGCTGGCGTGCGTTTGACGCGCTTTGAGCAAAAATGCGTCTTGAAACGCGCCGAAAGCACGCCAGACTAACTGAAAATTGTCTTTTTTTTCTAAAAAAAACCTGCTCAAATCCTCTTTTTACCAGTTTTTCTTGCTAAAAATCTCATTTTCCAAGTAAACATCCATTTTTCAAGGAAATGTTGCCCTTTTTTACCTCAAAAACTCATCTGGCGCGCTTTTGACGCGTTTCTATTCGAATTTTCCGTTCAAAACGCGCCAAAGATGCGCCAGTTTGAATTCGGGCCAGCAGGCGTGACTTTTTATCCGGGTTTTTTAGTTCCACACCTGTTTTTGTAAAATCTGGCGTACCTTTGACGCGCTTTAAGCAAAAATCGGGCTTAAAACGTGCCAAAAATTGTCTTTTTCTCTTAAAAATCTGCTCAAATCCTCAATTTTTGACATTTTCTCAGTTTTTCTGGCTAAAAACATCATTTTCCAAGTAGCTCTTTTTCACCTTAAAAACTCATCTGGCGCGCCTTTGACGCGCTTTAAATCAAGAAAAAGTATAACAAAATAGTTTATTTTGGAATGAATTATTTTCTTTGACAGCGAGATACACAGTAACAGTACATAACAGAAAACAGGCAGCCAAAATTAGAAGAACTGTCAGAAATCCAATGTTTGATGGAGTCCCATGACCAGTTGCACCCGATTGAGTTGTGCAGCTCCTCCTTTTCCAACTCAGTGAATGCTTTCCCGATCGCTTCATTGTTCTTGATCCACAACTCCAGTTGTTCATGAGTTAGATGGGGAATGCTTTCAGCTGCGTGGACCTCTCTCAGCTCAAAGTGGTCGTGTCGTCCTTGAATCACTCGATTTCCAATTTTCACTTTTGTTGAATCAGGATTTGGCTCGTCGCTGAGAAACTATGGTCGGTGGTATTTGAGCCGTTCACATATAGCGAGTAGTGCTGAAATTTTGAATTATTTAAAAGTTTAGAAGGTCTTAAACTTACATCCACGGTGCTGGATACCACTGTTGCATCGTCCAATTCCACAATTCCATCCGGGGTGTGACGTTGAATAACTGGACACCTTTTATTAGGATGCAAATCCACAACTTCCTTTGCCATATCAGTTCCAGAAACAGTGGAGTAGATCACTTCACTTTTGACTTTTTTGGGGCCAGGTACACCAATGTCGAGTTTGATCTTCTTACAACTTGAAAACATGACCAAACCGTTTGCAAGGTTATCGCAGTTTGACTTGATGCCCGCTCGAAGTTGTGCTTCATACACAGTTGTGTACTTGTTCTTCTCGCTGACCGGCTCTCGAATGTGGAAGCACGCTGAAAAAATGAGGATGAAATGAACATTTGATGATGACTTTAATGGATTGACTACAGGGGTGCGAGACGTAAGGTCCGCACCAAAACTTTTGAATTTCGCGACCTGCGTTTTTCATTGAAAGATACGACAGACACACGCTAAATTTGAACTTGGCACTCAGCCAACTCTGTTTTTGGCACAGTGTCAACCGCTGGGCGACGGAGCGCGTTTAAGCGATCTTGTGTCGCGCACCCCTGTGATTGACTGACTCAATTAAAACTATCTAACTAGGGAAGGCCCTCGAGTCAAATTGGAGATATGGGACGTGACCTATATCGTTGGAAAGCTGAGAGAACGCTGATTCCAAATATATATTCAGTTTTTGCCCTCGAGGCCTCGTATTCGAGAAAAACGGGGTCAAAGTTTGGACCCCTAACAACACATTACCTTACCGACGTGTTAAAAATATCGGCAGCGTGATGTAGGCGGTAGCAGTGTAGTCAATGCGCAATCACTTTTTGGTTCTATTCCATCCGGCCACCAAATATTTTTTTTGGTTTTTTAAGTTTGGTTTTTTATCTATTTCAACAAAACTTTCAAAAAAAAAAACAACATCCCGATCCAAAAAAACGAAACTTAAAAAACCAAAAAAAAATTTGGTGGCTGGACGGAATTGAACCAAAAAGTGATTGCGCATTGACTACACTGCTACCGCCTACACCACGCTGCCGATATTTTTAACACGTCGGTAAGGTAATGTGTTGTTAGGGGTCCAAACTTTGACCCCGTTTTTCTCGAATGCCAAGCCTCGAGGGCAAAAACTGAATATATATTTGGAATCAACGTTTTCTCAGCTTTCCAACGATATAGGTTACGTCCCATATCTCCACTTTGACTCGAGGGCCTTCCCTAGTAAGGGTTTTTTATGATTTGTATGACTCACTTTTAGATGTTCCCAATCTTTGTTCGTTTTGTCAAATCCATATCACCACTAAAGGTGCGATCCGTTTCCCCTTGAAGAATGTCCACAAGTGCACAACGAATTTTGCAGTTGAATTGCTGCTCTGGGAGTTCTTGAGGCTCCGCTACATCACATGTCACCCGATTGATCATCATCGGAAGAATCAAGTGGCGAATCAGACATCAATTCTTTCTGAAAATTTTCAAATCCGGTACCCTGATACCAATGAAAGTCGACCCACCTCTATACCGCCCAAAAATTGAAAAAAAAATCGAGAATTCCAAAAAAATCAGTATACAAAAGAAGTTTTAGACCATCCATTCCGATAGGAAGTCAAATATCTGAAAATTGTTGAACTAAAAAATGTTTTCTTTTTTAAAGATTTTCTTCAGGACGTTTTGAAACCGAGACATTCGGCAACCGTTCAGCATTTGGCCCCGAAAAGGCGAGTCTGGCGAGTTTTTGAGGTGGAAAAAGGCGAAAATTCCGCGAAAAATGAATTTTTGCTTGGAAAATGAGGTTTTTAGCAAGAAAAACTGAAAAAATCTATGAAAAATGTCAAAAATTGAGGATTTGAGCTGATTTTTCAAGTGAAAAGACAATTTTCCGTTTTTCGGCTGGCGTGCCTTTGACGCGTTTTGTGGGATATTTTATTCAAAACGCGGTAAAGGCGCGCCAGTCTGGATTCCGGCCGGATTTTCCGATAAAAATGAGTTGAAGTCATGCCAGACATGTTTTTGTGACTGCTGGCGTACCTTCAGCGCGTTTTGAGCAAAGAATCCGTCTCAAAACGCGCCAAAGGCGCCCCAGCCTAACTGAAAATTGTCAATTTTTGATATTTTTTCATGATTTTTTTCCAGTTTTTCTCGCTAAAAACCTCATTTTCGAGAAAAAGTTCATTTTTTAGCAAAATTTTGGACCTTTTTCACCTCAAAAACTCATCTGGCGCGCCTTTGACGCGCTTTATCTGCTTGAGATGCTGGAAATTCCTTCTAAGTTTCTAAACTTCCCAGAGACCATTTTTTACTTTTTTTTAAATTTAAAAAACTCACCAATACTCAAAAAATACAAAAAGTGTTGGAATAGCATACGAAATAAGAAAAAATGTGACTTTTTTTTCATTTTTTCGACAGGACCGAGAGAAAGAAAAAAATAGTGTGGAAACGGGAGAGACGCAGAGAAAAAGAAAACAAAAGAAGGAAATTGTAAAGTATGAGTCAACAGAAAAGTGCTTCTGGTGGGAGAAGAAACATTTTTTGTTTAAAAAAATTGAAAAAGTGGTAAAAAAAATTTTCAACATTTTTTTTTGAAAAAAAAGTTCACACATTTCTCACAAAATAATGTTTTGTTTTCTTGATTTAAAACTTATTTCATTTAATAGAACAAGTCTCGGGCTACATTTTTGTAGTGGAAAACTTTTTGATAGCTCCGCCCACTTTTGAGATACGGCCTTTTGAAGATAGGCGGGACAAAAAGGGCTGTAACTCCACAGGGACCGCCCGTATCAAAAAGTGGTCAACTACAAAAATGAAAATTTTCACTTGATCTACACATTCATATATGAATTTTTAACACCGGACCATCACGGACGCCATGACACTTTCCTGAAAAAAAGAAACAAAAAACAAAAAAAAAAGATTGCTCCCGGTGAGGCTCGAACTCACGACCTTCAGATTATGAGACTGACGCGCTGCCTACTGCGCTACGGAAGCGACGAGAGACAGGAAGGCGCGGGGTGTTGAAGAAGGCGGCGGCAGGAGAGCGGGGAGAGCGCGCTCTGGTTGTCGAAAATGATGGGGTGGGGGTCTAAAACTCGGGGTGTCTAAAAATGGAGCAGTTTTTTATATTACAGATGACACTATTTTGAATTGCTTCTTGTATCGAAACATCTGAAAATTTGAAATTTTTATTGAAAATCGAAAACTTGAGAGTGACAGAAATGGGACAGTCTAGGACAATCGGGGACACCTGGGACAAATAACAATGCCGGATTCGTAATTTCCATGAAATTTCCAAAATTTTGAGCCCCATATCGACTATATTCCGTCAATTTTGAGATTTGGTACCTGGGGTGTCTAAAATAACGACCAATTTTCGAAAGTGTCAGAATATAGTCAGTATGGGGCTCAAAATTTTGGAAATTTTATGCTGATTTCAGAAATCTTAAATATTTGTCACCTAAATGCACTATTCCGTCAAAACTGACAATTATAAATTTTCAAACATTTTTGAAAACTCAGTTTCTAGCTATTTCGTGATTTAGGTACCAAATAAGTAAAAAATTCATAATCTCCATAAAATTTCCAAAATTTTGAGTCCCATATCGACTATATTCCGTCAACTTTGAGATTTGGTACCTGGGGTGTCTAAAAGATGGACCAATTTTCGAAAGTGACAGAATATAGTCAATATGGGGCTCAAAATTTTGGAAATTTTATGGAGATTTCGAATCTGAAACTATTTTTTGTCCCAGATGTCCCAGATGTCCCAGATGTCTAATTTGTCCCCAAAGTGTATCAAGATTTTCCTATTTTCAAACGTTCTCCATGGCTTCTGGGTAAGCCATGGCCCCTGGTGCCTTGTCATTTTTTCAGGGACCCTTCAAACTTCTGCGCCTCTTCTCTCCACACACTATTTCTCTTTTATTCCAAAAATGCATCGGGTCCGTGCCAGGCGCCCTCTTTTTCTCTGCCGTCTCTCCTGGCTCCCTATTTCTCGTAATTCTCCGTCAGCAAGCCCTTTTTAGTAGTTAGAATGTAGTAGTCGTCTCTTTTTTAGTATTCATTTATTTTTGATCTATTTGTAAGTTGGTAGATCACAAAAATCAATCGATATAATTAAAATTTCAGATCCAAAATTTGACACCCTATTGAATGGGAGTCTTAGTGCGGAGTATCCCCCTGATTTTTTTGGAATTCTTGATTTGATTTATTGATTTTTTTTTTCGACTTCTGGTTATGGGTGTCTGGAACTTCCAGACTGAAAGTAAGTTTTCAAAATTTTCAAAGAAAATTTTGTAGATCAAATTTTTCAGTTATTTGTCTTCAATATTCCATTTTGATGTGTTACAGGATACTACCGAGAGTTTGATGATAAAAGGAAAAAAGTAAGTTTTTTTGAATAATTTCTTTGAACTTCTGATTTTTGATTTTAAAAAAATCTAAAATTTCCAGAAATATCAAAAATCTGCGGGAAATTACTCAACAACGACTCCCGTTCCGACGACTGTTCCAACCACAACTGAGAAAATCACCAAATAAAAAAAAACTTTTCAATTCTACCCTTCCTGCTTGAAATTTTTTGTGATTTTTAGGGAAAGATGCTTGCTTTTACTTGTATGACCAATTACTTCAATTATTGCTTATATCAAACTAATCATAAGTTTTTTTTTCATTTTGAATTCGTTGCTGACCCTCAATAAACTAAAAATTGATTGGTAACCGGTGACAGATGACAGTTAGGGGACAACTGGGACATCTGGGACAAATACTAATTTCAGAATCGTAATCTCCAGACTTGTCAAAAATCGGGCCGGTCCGTCGGCCCGGATTCAAAAATGGGTACTTATTTTTTAACGATTTTTTTTTGAAATTTTTCGAAAAAATAGAGTAAAAATGCTTAAATTATTGTACACATTCACATTTTCATTCATATTTGAATTTTTATTCGAAAACTATACTTTTTTCAAAAAATTTCAAAAAATTCCAAAAAAATTCAAAAATTCGAAATTTTTTCAAAAAAATTTTCAAACCGGGCCGAGCGGGCCGGGCCGGGCTGGGCCGGGCCGAGATTTTTCCTGATTTTGGCCCGGCCCGGCCCGTGACAAGTCTGGTAATCTCCACAAAATTTCCAAAATTATGAGCCCCATATCGACTATATTCCGTCAATTTTGAGATTTGGTACCTGGGGTGTCTAAAATATGGACCAATTTTCGAAAGTGTCAGAATATAGTCAATATGGGGCTCAAAATTTTGGAAATTGAATGGAGATTTCAAACATCGTAGTTATTTGTTGCCTGAATGCACTATTTCGTCAATACTGACAATTTGAAATTTTCAAACTTTTTCGAAAATTCAGTTTTCAGCTAAAACGTGGTCTAAGCACAATATTCGGAATCTCCATGAAATTTACAAAATTTTGAGCCCCATATCGACCATATTCTGTCACTTTCGAAAATTGGTCCATCTTTTAGACACCCCAGGTAGCAAATCTCAAAGTGGACGGAATATAGTTGAGATGGGGCTCAAAATTTTGGAAATTTTATGGAGATTACGAATGTGACGTTGTTATTTGTCCCAGATGTCCCCGAGTGTCCCGTTTCTGTCACTTCGAAAAAAAAGAATTTCTGAAAATTTTTATAACCAAGTTTTTGCATTAAATTTTACACAGTTTAACAAATACACAACGAGTTATCCTCTCAATATTCCCGTCTCCACTTTCGCCTCCTCATCCACATTGTCCTTACGGCATACTGTACCCATCACCTCCTTATCAGCAATCATCACAACCAGAACCAGATCAGGCGATGGCATTGGAAAACGTTGAGTGTGATTGATGCGGCGCTCCAGAATTGTTCTGCTGAAAATTCAAAAAAAAATTTGAACAAAAAAATTTTTGAAAATTTTTTTAGCACTTACACCTGAGTACTCGCTCTAATCGGCTCATCCTTAATTGGTACATTGAATGTTCCTAGAATTCTTTGCAAATCTGGATCGATTGTACGGTAACTGAAGTGAAAGAATGAGCGATGTTGGTTTTTGGTGATGAAGTTCTAAAAAATATTCAAAATTTAAGAATTTCTTGAATATGTGTGCATCTGGAGACAAAAATAAACATTATATTCGAAGTCTTTATGAAATTTCCGAAGTTTTGAGCCCCATATCGACTATATTCCGTCAACTTTGAGATTTTGTACCTGGGGTGTCTAAAATATGGACCAGTTTCTGATAGTGTCAGAATATAGTCAATATGGGGCTCAAATTTTTGGAAATTTCATAAAGAGTCTTAATTTCATAACTATTCAATGCCTAGACCTCAGATTATCCAAAAACTAAAATTTCGAAAATTTTCGAAAATTTCAAATTGTCGATTTTGGCTGATTAGTGCATCTGGGCGATAAATAATTACGATTTTTGAAATCAGCATTAAATTTCCAAAATTTTGAGCCCCATATTGACTATATTCTGACACTTTCGAAAATTGGTCCATATTTTAGACACCCCTGGTACCAAATCTCAAAGTTGACGGAATATAATCGATATGGGGCTCAAAATTTTGGAAATTTTATGGAGATTACGAATCTAGTGTTAAATTTAGTCCCAGATGTCACAGATGTCCCCTAACTGTCACTTGCCACCAACCTGTATAACCTTCCACAAATCACTCTCCTCCAAAGTTCTCACATGCATCTGGATTTCCGAAAAGTGCAGCAAATCATCAATTTTCAAGTGAGATAGCACCTCCAAATGCACTTTTTCAGCTTTCTTCCATTGCTCCATCTTCACAATTTTCGACAGCTCCCAAAAAGCGTTTCTATCAGAAAATTCCAATTTTTTCAGAATTTTTGAGTTGAAATTCTTCAGAATCTCTTCAACATCATTCATTTCGTTTCCCCACTTGAAAAAGAGCCATTTTGCTTTTACGGGTGACGTCATCTGATTCAGAAGACGTTCCCTGAATTCCATGGTCTTTTCAGGATGGGCGGTTGGATGGGGCCCTCTCAATATGACGTCACCAATCAATGTTTTCTTACAAGTCAATTTTTTGAGAGCTATCGAAAAATCGATAAGAACCTGATCCATGTCATCAGATTTCTGGTCCAAATTATTCAAAATTTTGGTTTTTTTGAAAATTGTCTTCTCATTTTTTGTGGGAATAAAGACACTTGGTGCTGCCGAGAATTCCAGTCTCAAATCGGATTCTCCATAATTTTTATAATATTTCACTGTGTAAACTGTCTTGCCAGTGTCGCTCCATGAAAGAAACGAGTAGTTCTCGTAGGTGTTGATGGCAATTGAGTCGAGACGGTTGGGTGAAGAATTCACTAGGTACAAATCGGCTTTGGAGCACTTGCGGAGGCAGCAGCTGGAAAATTTTGACTATTGATTGGACAGAAATGGGACATTTGGGACACTTGGGACAAAAATGAGTATGATATTTGTAATCTCCATAAAATTTCCAAAATTTTGAGCCCCATATCGACTATTTTCTGAGATTTTCAAAAACCGGTCCCTTTTTGGACCACCCAGGGCGTAAAAATTAAAGTTATCAGAATATAGTCGATATGGGGATCAAAATTTTGGAAATTTTATCAAGATTCCAGATATGTGACTCAAATCAGTATGAGGTCTTCTAGGAGAGCACGACGATTCAAAATGTCTATCCCGAAAACTCAATTTTCAACATTTCGACAGAAATGGGACATCTCGGGACACCGGGGACGGAAATGAATTTGATATTCGTAATCTCCATAAAATTTCCAAAATTTTGAGCCCCATCTTGACTATTTTTGAAAATTTTCAAAAACCGGTCCCTTTTTGGACCACTCAGGACGTAAAAATCAAAGTTGTCGGAATATAGTCAATATGGGGCTCAAAATTTCGGAAATTTCGCGGAGATTACAAATATTTTACTCGTTTTTATCTCCGGTGTCCCCAATGTCCCATTTGTCCCGGAAGTGTAACATTTTAAATTTATTTTTTTTTGCAATTTTTCACTTTTTGAAAATTAAATTGAATCAACTTACCGATCCTTGTAATCCAAGTTCTCCACTACTTGCGACTTGAAGAAAAACGGCAAATTTTGCCAGATTGGTTCCGGTTTTTGCATTTTTTTGTCGTGTGAATTTGAAAATTGAAATTTTCAATTTTCAGTCTTCGTTTTTATCAATGATTCAGCACTTTTTGGGAAACATAAAATATATTTTCTAAGAATTGGAAATGAAGAGAAAGATGACAAACAGAAAGAATTGCGAAATGAGGGAGAAAAGGGGGGGGGAGTTTGTTTGTGTGGAAAAAAAGAAAAACGACGGATAGAAAATGATCGGAGCGCGTTTGCAATGGGTGGTGTAAAAAAACAAGTTGTTTAAACAACAAATTTTCAAAAAAAAATTTTCAAACTTTTTCAGACTTAGGTAATGTCAAATCTGTAATCTGAAACGCCTACATCTGAAATGAACTCGATATTCGTGATCTCCACAAAATTCCTGAAATTTTGAGCCCAATATTGACTATATTCTGAAAACTTCGAGAACCGGTCCATATTTTAGACACCCATGGGGCTCAAAAATCAAAATTCTTGGAATTCAACACTTGAAGAGTCTAGAATATTGCAAATTTCATGGAGAATCCAAATTCAATGTTTATTTGTGTCTCAGACTTCACATTTTCTCAAAAAGTCCAAAATTGTTAAAAACTTTTTTTCCGATTTTTGAAATGATGCTCATTTTGACTCCCAGTGTCATATTCAGTCCGCAAGACTATCACATTCACATTTTTCATAAAATTCCCAGCATTTTGAGCCCCACATTGACTATATTCTGACAACTTCAAAATCGGTCCATTTTTTAGACACCCCAGGTACCAAAAACCAAAATTCTCGAAATTCGACGATTAAGGGGTCTAAAATGTTGCAAATTTCATGTAGAATCCAATTCTGACGCTTATTCTTGTTATAAACCTCTCTATGCTCCTGAAACTCCTAAAAACCCGAAAAAATGATATAAAAATTTACCCAAAAAGACAAAACACAGAGCCCTGAACAATAAAGCATTCGTTTGGTATATAGCGAACCCAGAAAGAGAAAGAAATGGAAAGAGAAAGAATTGAAAATGTGGACAAGAAGATGGGGGAGGATGGCTGGAAATGGTAGGGTTACGGTAGATAAGGAATTGAGCAATTTTTGAGAGGAAAATGGTCAAAATTCGGAAAATTTAGCACTGAAATTACCGGAATTCGGCTGAAAATCGAACTTCTAGCTCTAAAACTCAATTTTTATCTGAAAATCCGCTGTTTTTGGTCATTTTGAGTCGATTTTTATCGAATTTTTCACTCAAAAATCACCCAAATCCAAAACTACCGTAACCCAACGAAAAAATCGTCGAAAAATCACATAAAAATCCCGTAAAATCACTACTCAACAACATCATAAAACAACGAGGCGAGATAGAATCGGATGAAAAATGCGAGACAAGAGGAGAGAATTTGAATGGTCATTAGCACGTCGTTCAACGTCTTCTCGTGCATTCGACCACCGAATTTCAGCACCAAATTAATGATTGTCAGGTTGTTGATACGGAGATATCTGGAAAACCGGAATATTGCGGTGCCTGTGTGTCCGGATGACCGGCTGTCCAGATGTCCGGAAAAATCGAAAGAAATTGACAGAAAAACGCAATTTTTCCCGGAAATTTAGCGAATTTGCTACATTTTCGGGGTCTGTTTGTCTATCTTTCTGTCTGTGTGTCCGGCTATCCGGAAAAATCGAAAAAAAAAGTGACAAAAAACGGAATTTTTGCAAGGTTTTTGTGTTTTTGAGCTCTGTTTGTCTGTCTGTGTGTCCGGATGTCCGGATGTCCAGAAAAAATAGGCAGAAAAACGAGGTTTTTGGCATTTTTGAGGTCTGTCTATCTGTCGGTGCGTCCAGATGTCCAAAAGAATGGAAATTTCGACGAGACTCAGCCAAAATTTCGTGTTTTTAATGTCAGATTGTCTGTTTGTGAATCCGGATGTCCGGATGTCCAGAAAATTGCAAAAATTGACAGAAAAAGGGCCAATTTTGACGGAAATTCCGCCAATTTTTCTAAATTTTCGGGGTTTGTTTGTCTGTCTGTCTGTCGATGTGTCCGGATGTCCACGAAAACCAAAAAATTGCCAAAAAACGGAAATTTCGCAAATTTTCGGTGTTTTTGAGGTTTATCGGTGTGTCTGTGTGTACGGATGTCCAACAATTGAACTTTTGGCTGAAAATCTTGAAATTGACGGTTTCTGTCTGTGTTTCCGAATGTCCTAAAGTCCTGAAGTAGTCGGTCTGTGTGTCAGGATGTCCAGATGCCCGTATTTCACAGAAAATGCAAAAAAAACGGAATTTTTAACGGAAATTTAGAAAATTTTCGGCATTTTCTCTGTGTTCAAAAAGAGAAATCGAAAATCTGTCTATCTGTGTGTCCGTATATTCAGATGTCCGCCGTCTCCACTTACATTTCTCCATCCTTCTCGAATTCCTCCACATATAACATTCCAATCGACCGACAAATCGAAATGAATATCGATCCGAGCAGTTTCAGCTCGCTTTTCTTGAATTCCGCTATACTCATGCTCACCTGCAAATTGGCGGTGCCTATATGTGTGTCCGGATGTCCACCTACCGTATCACTTTTCGGATCGTATTTCGGCAATCGATGTCTCGGACACGGTACCAAATGGAATAGTTGAGGGATTGAGTAGACGAAGTTGATTGTCTGCATTCAATTAAAATAATTAATTACTTAATTGACTAATTAATTACCTGCGGAATGAAGAAAAGCATCAAAGTCTTGCTGAAATGTCCCAAAATCGATACGACAGCCAGTGTCATTCCAGACCAATAGCAGAATGTGTCACCGACGAATACTCGCGATGGATACTGCAAAAATTCATAATTTTTAGATGATTTTAGGCTGAAAAATCTTCAAAAATATCAAAAATCGAATGAAAACCTTATTGAAATAAAACAATACGGCGGTGCACGCAGTGAATGGGAGTAAAAAGTACAACGAGATGATGTGATGCCAGAATCCTGTCGTATTTTCAGTTCCGAATCGGTAGATCTGAAAAAAGCGGAGGTCCGGATGTCTGTCCGTAAGTCCAGATGTCCACCTACCTGCACAAAATTGAACAGGCTAACCGACGCGGAGATCACCAGTGATTGTCCACTTTCCAATCCGTTGACTCCTAGAAACAATGGTTACAGTAATCACCTACAGGTCCGGGGTCATCCGCAACGAGACACTTCGCAACCAGACGTTTTGCAACTGCAATTTTTCCGTTTTTCAGTGATAATTTAACTTTATTAGATAACTAATTGGTTGAAAAGTGAACAAATCATTTTTTGTGGTTTTCATAACGACTCCGGGACACTGCGCCACCAATTAAAGGCGTATTTTGTGGTCTGTTGTGATGTTTTCATATAGCATAATGTATGAGTTTCAGTGAGTTCATTTTCATAGTTCAAGAGTTTTTCAATTCGGTCCACAACCCGCTGAGAGCGACCCCCGGAAAGTTTTGTCAGTGAGAAGGCCGAAGAAAATTGGTGGCCGTGGCCTAGAAAATCTACTAAAAATTTGTTGATTTTTCACATTTTGACGGTATTTTCGATTATATTTGTTGTATTTCTTCAATAAATTCGATAGAAAACGGCAAATATTGATAGAAAAACAATAAAAACTAACAAAAATAACGCCGGAAATAGCAGAATACTGAAAAAACAACTTCAGCGAAGTGAAATTTCTAGAACATTCTCGCTGACCAAACTTTCCGTTGTTCTTTTCAGTATTCTGCCATTTCTGGCGTTATTTTCTATAGTTTTTAGTGTTCTTCTATCAATATTTGCTGTATTCTATCGAATTTATTGAAGAAATACAACAAAAATAATCGAAAATACCGTCAAAATTGAAAAAAATCGACGAATTTCTAGTCGAATTTCTAGGCCACGGCCACCAATTTTCTTCGGCCTTCTCACTGACCAAACTTTCCGGGGGTCGCTCTCAGCGGGTTGTGGACCGAATTAAAAAATTCTTGAAGTATGAAAATGAACTCGCCGAAACTCCTACATTATGCTATATGAAAACATCACAACAGACCACAATACGCCTTCAAATCAAAACTTTCACCTCAATTAGCATAATCAGGATGTACTAGTGATATCGTTTTTTTCCCTATAAAATTTGTCAAATTTTCATATAATTGAAGACAAAATGTCCAGGAATCGTTATGAGAACCACAAAAAGTGATTTTTTTCACTTCTCGACCAATAAATTATCGAAAAAAGTTAAATTATGACTGAAAAAGGGAAATTTGGTGCTGCGAAATGTCTCGTGGCGAAATGTGCCGATTTGCTAAAGAATAACTCCCCAGGTGCCGCCCGTACGAAACAAATTGTCGACTACAAAGAATGGAGCTCTAGATTTGATTTGGCCCCTTCTAAGATACCGTACCCGCCAAAATATTGATAGCATTCGTGCAGAACACAATGACCATTCCCATGAAAATGTAATAAATGAAAGAGATATTAATAGTGATCGGAAGGACGGCAATCGGCATGACGAGGTGGCGGACGATTGATGGAACGATTACTGTAGTTGAGTTGCCTGCAAAAATGGAAAGATGTCTGTGTGTCCGGATGTCCAAAATTTGTGAACAATCGGTCGATTTTGATCGAAAAACCACTGAAAATGACCCAAAATGATTGAAAATTGGTCAGAAATTCAAAAATTCACAATTTTCATCCAAATTCCAGTCAAAATGTGTCATTTTCAGCCAAAAAAAGGTAATTTTGATTCAAAATTTCAGCTTTCCGATCGATTTTCGACCATTTTTAGCTCTAAAACTCGAAAATTTCAGATTTTCAGGCCAATTTCATCCTAAAATTTCGATTTTTGACTAACTTTCTGAGTTTTTTCAGTAAAATTCAGTCGAAAAGAGGTGCTTCAGACTGTTTTTTTGAATGAAAATCTTGAAATTTTGCAATTTTCAGTCATTTTCAGCGAAAAATCAGCAATTTCTTGGAAAATTTCCGTCAAAAAATGAGTTTTCGATCAAATTTTGAAAAAAAAAATTGTTGAAAAATTGGGATTTTCAGCGATTTTCAGTCAATTTTGACCAATTTTAAATCGATTTTGCCGATTTTCAGTTGAAAAAAATCATGAAATTCAGCGATTTTCAACCAAATTTGACCGATTTCAGCTTATTTTTCATCGATTTTCACCGATTTTTGACAATTTTCAATCATAAAATCATGTAAATCAGCATTTTCAGCCTAGTTTCCGCACCTGAAACATAATAAACCATCAACAATGGCAACGAGCTCAACGTGGGAAACAACAACTTGTGTCTCCATCTCAAATCTAGCATATCATCCGCGAATCCCAACAAAATCGCCGTCGAAATCGAGATGAGTCCGGAAAGGATTGCGAGCAGTTTCGCATGCGGAAACTCGTGTGATTCCATTCCAATCCATTCGAAAAACGGTACGGGAATAAACATGAACATTACGATGAGATACACAGCTGCACATATTACTCCCATTGGTTCAGGCACCGGGGCGTTCGACACCTGGAAATGAGGGGATTGAGGGGGAGAGTAGGGTGGAGGAATGAGTCTGTTGGTGTGTCCGGATGTCCGGATGTCCACAAAAATCGAAAAATTGGCGGAAATTCATCAAATTTTCGGCGTTTTTGAGGTCTGTCTGTCTGTAGGTGTGTTCTCATGTCCGGATGTCCGAATGTCTGCGAAAAAAAAGGAAAATTGACAGAAAAACGGATTTTTCATCGTTTCACCGTTTTGAGATCGGTATGTCTGTGTGTCCGGATGTCCACAAAAATCGAAAAATTGGCGGAAATTCATCAAATTTTCGGCGTTTTTGAGGTCTGTCTGTGTGTCTGTGTGTACGGTGTGTCCATAAACTGAACTTTTGGCTGAAAATCTTGAAATCGACGGTTTCTGTCTGTGTTTCCGAATGTCCGAATGTCCTGAAGTAGTCGGTCTGTGTGTCAGGATGTCCAGATGCCCGCATTTCACAGAAAATGAAGAAAAACGGAATTTTTAACGGAAATTTAGAAAATTTTCGGCATTTTCTCTGTTTTCGCATGTTCAAAAAGAGAAATCGAAAATCTGTGTTTTATAAGGTCTGTCTGTGTGTCCGCATGCCTAAAAATCGAACTTTTGGATATAAATGAAAAAGCTGTCTGTCTGTCCGAATGTCCGGATTTCCAGAAAAATTGAAAAAAAAAACGTTTCGATAAGATTCAGCCAAATTTTCGTGTTTTTGATGTCTGACAGTCTGAAATCAAGGGGCGTTTGATACCTGGAAATGAATGTGTTCAGAGGGGGAGGTTAGGTGTGTTCGGATGTCCGGATGTCCAGAAAATTGGAAATTTACCACATTTTCGGTGTTTTTGAGATCTGTCTGTATGTTCGCATATCCGGATGTCCAGAAAAATCGAAAAATTGACATAAACAATGGATATTTAGCAATATTTAGGTGTGTCTGTATGTCCAGATGTCCAAAATCGAATTTTGGCTAAAATCTCAAAATTGACAAATCTGTCTGTGTGTCCGGATATCCTGATGCTCAGAAAAAAATTTAAAAATTAAAAAACTAAATTTCTTATGAAAATTCAGCAAACTTTTGGTTTTGTTGAGGTCTGCATGTGTCATCCGCATATCCGGATGTCCACAAACTTCGAAAAAAATCGGCGAAAATTCAACCAACTTTCTACGTTCTTCATCACTGTCTGTCTGTCTGTCGGTGTGTCCGCCTGTCCGGATGTCCAGAAAAATCTGATAAAATGGAAATTTCTATGAGATTCAGCCAAATTTTCTGCGTTTTTGATATCGTTTTTTCTGGAAAAAATGAGTGAAAATCGAGACTTCTATTACTGAAATCCGTTAGAACAGACCGTCGTAGTTTTTTGAATTTTTTTCGAATTTCTATCGATTTTCAACGATTATTACTTATTTTTTCCAGAAAAAACAATAAAAAATGGCTTGAAAATCGACACATGTGCCCGGATATTCAAAAAATCGAGAATTTGATTTATTTTCGGTATTTTTAAGGTCTCCAGGTGTGTCCGGATGTCTATTTTCTCAAAAATCAGTCGAAAAATGTTCTGAAGACGTAGAAATTCGAGTCAAAATGTCATAATGTTGGTCTGTGCGTCCGGATGTCTACGAACAGTAGAAAAAGTCAATTTTCGACCGATTTTAGTCAACTTTTTTGGCATTTTTCTATTTTGATGTCTAGATGGCTGTCTGTGTGTCCAGATGTCCAAAACTAGTGAAAAATGGTGGTTTTGGATCTGAAATTCAGCGTGTCCATTTTTTCTACGCAAATTTGCCAATTTTTAGTCTGAAATATGGATTTTCATACAAAAAAATCTCAAATTGAAGGAATTTCAGCCAAATTTCGCAAACCTGTGTGTCCAGAAGTCCTAAATACGTATTCTGAGTCAAAACTTATAAAACTTCAGCTATTTTCAGCCGAATTTCATGTCCGAGGTGTCGATCTGTTTGTCTGTTCGTCCGGATGTCCAAAACCTCGATTTTTCAAGCCTTAAAAGCTGTAAAAACACCATTTTTACTCAATTTCCGACTCCGGACTCTCTGTCTGTATGTCTGTCTGTCCGGATGTCCGTTTTCTCCCAATTAAAAACTCACTTTACACTGATCATTTCCATACATTTTCCGTGCAATAAAAATCGGAATATAATCTAAAATCAATCGATAACAGACGATCGCTCCGCCAGCACTCAGCCCCGCATTGATGAATAGAGAGACGAGCGACATCTGGATACACAGATGATACACAGATGGACAAAAAAAGGAAAAATTGAGAAATTGAACGGAAAAAATCACCGAAAATACAGAAAAATCAAGAAAAAATGACTGAAAATCAACATTTTATTAGAAAAAGACACAAAAACAAGCGAAAAATTCAAAAAAGCAACGAAAAAGAGACCTAAAATCTAGAAAACGAAACGGAGGCGGAGAATCTGAAAATGGAGAACAAAAAGACTACAAAAACTACAAAAAAACGGGAAATTTTTGGAAAAATCGGAGATTTTGAGGTGGAAAAGTGGATTTTTGGCTGAAAAATGTCATTTTTCACCTAAAATTGTCGATTTTTGGTCTGAAAATTGGATAGTTCTGGTGGAAAACTCGAATTTTAGCTCTAAAACGTTGATTTTTCATTTCAAAAACTCGAAATTTCAGCTTAAAATCGGCAATTTTTGGATTTAGGAATGGAAAAATGAGATTTTTCGAGTCAAAAATTAAAATTTTCACTGAAAAATATGTATTTTGAAGTGAAAAAGGGGTTTTTTCGATTCAAAAACAGAGTTTTTTTTTCAAAAAATGTGGTTTTTGTGTGCTGAAACTTGAAAAACTAATTTTCACCAAAAATTTAACATTTTCAGTCAAAATAGCAATAAAAATGAACTTTTCAGCTCTAAAATTGCAGTTTTTCAAGTTTCAACACGCAGAAACCACATTTTTTGCCCAAAAATCTCAGTTTTTGATTCAAAAAACTTAATTTTTCAGTCCAAAACACAATATTTCTTACTGAAATTTTCAATTTTTGACTCAAAAATCTCGTTTTTTCAGTCCAAAATCCAAAAATTGCCGATTTTCAAGCTGAAAATTCACGATTTTCGAGCTTAAAAGCCCATTTTCAGTCGAAAATCATCGATTTCAGCGTAGAAAAACCCAATTTTCAGTCAAAAATTCTCATTTTTCGCCTCAAAATCTCAAATTCCCCTATCTAAATTGATCTACCACAACCACAACGTCTTCCAACTTCTTCCACCTCCTCCCCCAGTTGCCGTTTCCACTGTCAATTTCTCCCCTTTTTCATTCGAAATTTGAATTGCCGCCTCTCCTAATTCGTGTTTCATTTGTTTCAAATGGTCCCCGAGTCGACTCCATTTCACACTAACATTCCACAATTTCGCACGTTTTTCAGCGTCCAGAACGATGTCATTCCATGGTTGAGCGTGTCGTTCACGGCTGAAAATTGGTTGAGTTTTAGACAAATTTTCAGCCAAAAATGATAGAAATCGATGAAATTTAACTGAGAATTCCAGAATTTCAGTCGATTTTTACGGAAAATGATGATTTTCGGACAAATTTTCAGCCAAAAAATACTGAAATTTATCAAAATTCTGCCATTTACAGCCTAGAAATGTGATTTTCAGATAGATTTCCATCAGAAAACCATCAAAATCGGTCGAAAACCACCGGATTTCCGAGATTTTTAGGCTAAAATACAAATTATTTTCAGCCAAAAATGATAGAAATCGATAAAAATTAGATGAAAACTCAAGAATTTCAGTCGTTTTTTCTCGAAAAAATATGATTATTGGACCAATTTTCAGCCAAAACTGATTGAAATCAATGAAATTTAACTGAAAATTCAAGAATTTCAGTCATTTTTATTCGAAAAATTATAATTTTTTGAACAAATGTTCAGCCAAAAATGATGGAAATTCTGCCATCTTTACTATTAACAAACACCAGATTCTGTATGTTTGTACGTATGTCGCCGATCCTACCGCCCTTCCTACTGAACCGATTTTCTTCAAATTTGGACCAAAACATCAGAAATTTTCTCTTAATGATGCCCGTCTTTTTCTTTTTTCAAGATTTTCAAAACTACGTCTTCTGAGCCAGAAACACTGATAAAGCATAGGGGAATTGAGAGCAGAAAAAGGGGGAGAGACGGTCGGCCAAAGCGTCGTCTTTTCTTTCCTCGAAACGGCTTTCCTGGGCCCGTATGGTTCAGGTGGGTTCGTCGCCGCGTCCGATCTGGCAAGTTAGGCAACGTTGACTGCAGTTAGTTGGTTCGACCCCATGTGAAGACGTGAAAGTTTTTTTTTGATACCATCGGATTCAGAAAAATAGAAGATTCCAAACGTGTCGTCTGTTTTCGGATTAATCCACGTCATAAAAAAAAACGGGTCGTTTTCTAAAAAGTGACGACGTGAAAGATTTTTTTAATATCATTGGATTCAGAAAAAATAGAGGGTTCCAAACATGCCGTTTGTTGAGAAAGAGGTTTAGTCGCCGTCAGGCGACGTGAACCGACTGGTTTTTAGCCTAGAAATGTGATTTTCAGATAGATTTCCATCAGAAAACCATCAAAATCGATCGGAAACCACCGGATTTCAGAGATTTCTGGGTTAAAAATCGCCTAAAATAACTATTTTTATACCAATTATCGGTGAAAAATCGGGGAAAAAAGTGCAGAAATCAAAGGCAACTGATAATTGCATGAAATCATTGAAATTGATAAGAAATTGACTCCGAAACGACGAAAAAATGAGAGTTTGACGCAAAAAACCACATTTTTGCTAAAAATGCAAATTTCAGCCAGAAAACCTAAGCAAAATGCTCTTTTTCAGTCCGAAAATCAATCATTTCGTCTCAAAATCTGCGGTTTTCCGATAAAAATCTCAATTTTTGACCGAAAAACCACGATTTTTCGTTCAAAACGCTCATATTCTTATCAAAAATAATTACAAAATCGTGTTTTTCCCCAATCTTTGAAAACTCACTCAATGAACAATCCGTTCTCATCGACTGTCTCCGGATCACACAGAGCGTAGAGAACCGGTCGAACCGCTTTCTCCGTACGTCGTTCGCCCATTCCGAAACTGCAAAATGAGCAACATATTTACTAATTTTTCGACAAAAAACGGTTGAAATTGATTTGATTTTCGGGGGGTAAATATCGGGGTTTTCTTATTTTCTGAGTGGCGGTGTCTGTCTATCCATCCAAGTGTCCAGATGTCCAGTTTGGACCATAACCATCGCAAAAAAACGTCGGTCTGTCTGATTTTTTTTTTGATAACTGAGTGTCTAGCTGTTCGGATCTCCAGATTTTCCGAAACATCGGGAATTTTTGACGGAAATTCACCGAACATCTTCAGTTTTAAAATCAAATTTCTGTCTGTCTGTCTGATTATCCGGATGTCGAAATTCAACGAAAACCGGGTTAAACCGCTGGTTTTGGATGGAAAAATCGTGCGAAAATGAGAAAAAGAATGTCCGTATGTGTGTCTGTGTGTCTGCATGTCAGAAAATATTGAAAAATCTGCTCACAACCAAGTTTTTGAACTAAAAACCGTGAGAAATTACTCAAAACCTGTCTGTCTGTCTGTACGTCCGTCAGAATGATCACAGTCTAAAAAAATCGTGTGTCTGTTTGTCCGTTTTCAATCATTTTTGATGAATTTTCATCAAAAATAATTTGAAAACTGCCATCAATTGACGTTTTTGGCTAAATTTAATCGGGTTTCGGGTGATTTTCAACAAAATTTCATTCTTTTCAGGCCATTCCCTCCTTCATGTATTGAAAAAGAATGTTCTGTCTGTACGTTTATCTGTCGAGTCCGGATGTCCATTCAGCCGGATTTTAAGGTACTTCTCACCGATTTTTCACACTTTTCAGGCCATTTTTAAGCCGATTTTCATCTTTTTTACGCCGATTTCAGCCAATTTCCCCCTTATCTCCCATACCTAACAATTTTCAACAGCCATCTACTCAAAAAGAACGTCTGTCCGTCCATTTGAGCGGACAAATTGGATTTCGTCCGTCCCGGATCGGCGACAATCACATTGATATTCGATTCTTTGAGCCGTTCCGAAAGTTCTTTCGAAAAGAGAGCCGAAGCGAGTTTCGAGTGTTTATACACTTCGTATCCATCGAATTTCTTGGCGCCTTCTGAATTGAAATCCCCGAGATTCAGATCACATTTCCTATCGATTATATTCGAATTCAGAAATACGATCCGGACGGGATTCGTCTGATTCAGAAGTTTGTCGAGGAGGAGTCCCGTCAGCAAGAAACTTCCCAAGTGGTTTGTGGCGATCGTCTTCTCGATTCCGTCCTGGAAAAAATCGAAAAAATGAGCAAAAATGAGATAAAAATCAGATTTTTAGCTTGGAAATGGGTGGAAAATATGGGTTTTTTCATTCAGAAATTGTGTTTTCAGCCAAAAATGAGCTAATGAGCTAAAAAATCAGTTTTTTGGCTTAGAAATGGGTGAAAAATGTCGATTTTTCATTCCAAATTGTGTTTTGAGCCAAAAAATGAACTAAAATCCAAATTTTCAGCTTGAAATCGACCAGCAGGTCATTTTCTTTTTTTCTTGCTATGAAAAATGCGGATTTCTGCATCATAAAAGAGAAAAATGGAGTCAGAAGTCAGAAAAATGATTTTGAGCTTAAAAATGAGCCGAAACTGAAATTTTCAACTTCGAAAACGCAAAAAATGTTTTTAAAATAGCTTTCTGAGTCAAAAATGAGCTAAAAATTAGAATTTTGGCATGAAAATGGCTGAAAAACATCATTTTTCATTCAAAAATTGAGTTTTGAGCTAAAAAATGAACTAAAACTGAACATTTCAGCTTCGAAAAGGTCTAAAAATGTTGAAAATAGCCGTTTTCAGCTCAAAAATCGTATTTTTACAAAAGAAATTTAGAAATCGCTGTCAAAAGTAGCTTCGTCGGTATGTATGTCCCGATGTCCGTTTTTAAACCAATTTCGACATTTTCTGAGTCATTTCGAGCCGATTTTCAGTCAGAAATATGCAAAAATCAGATTTTTAGCTTATAAATGGATGAAAATATCAAGTTTTCATTCAAAAAGTGTGTTTTTCGAGTGAAAAACTCTGAAAATTACCTTATTAACGTGTCTCTCACTCTGCATCATCGCCGCATTATGAACAATTCCATCGATTCGATCCAATTCGAATTTCCCTTTTGACAACTTCTGAACGAACGTCCGGATGCTGTCGAAATCCTCGAGATCACACTGACGACAGTATACCTGCAAAAATACAAATTATTAATCTGTGTGCGCGTCTGTGTGTCCGGATGTCCAAATTTTGAGTCAAAACTTGAGAGAAATTTAGCCATTTTCAGCCGAATTTCGAAGAAAAAAATCAATTTTTTCAACAAAAATCGATTTTTTTTTTTGAAAAACGCGTCAAAGACACGGCAGACCTCACAAAAACCGTCTTAAATGACTTCAGAAGCCCGAGAAATGTTCAGAAGCTGTTTCTGATTATGCGCCTGTGTATCCGGATGTCCGGATGTCCAAATTCTGAGTAAAAAACTATATAAATTCAGCTATTTTCAGCCGATTTTCATGTCCCAGCTGTCAATCTGTTTGTCTGTTCGTCCGAATATCCAAAAATCTCAATTTTGTGGCTTAAAAACTGCAAAAACACTATTTTTACTCAATTTTTGACTCCGGACTGTCTGTATGTCTGTTTGTCCGTCCGGATGTCCAAAACAATGGATTTTCAGCCAAAAATCACCAGAATTGACGTATTTTATCAGTTTTTCAGGTAAAATTGGTCTATCTGTCTGTCTGATCGTCCGGATGTCCGAAAATGACGTTTTCAGCCGAAAAACCTGCTATTCTCTTCGATTTTCCGGGATTTTCGACAGTTTTTTGTCGATTTTCAGTCTAAAAACTGCGAAAACATTATTTTTACTCAAATTTCTGTCTGTTCGTCTGTCCGGATGTCCAAAACGGAAGGTTTTTCAACCAAAAATCACCGGAATTGACATATTTTCAGCCGTTTTTCAGGTGAAATTGGTCTATCCGTCTGTCTGATCGTCCGGATGTCTGAAATTCGCTTTTTCAGCTCTAAACCTTCAAAAACTCGGCCCACAATAAGGATTTCCAGCAAAGATCACTGAAAAAAACGCTATTCTTACTGAATTTGAAAATTTTTAGATCCGCCTGTCTGTCTGTCTGTCCGGATGTGAAAATTAACAATTTCTCACTTCACAAGTGCTCTATCGGTCTGTCTGTTAGTCCGGATGTCCAAAAATGGTGTTTTTGGCCAAAAAACGTGCTGTTTTCTTCAATTTTTCGGGATTTTTTTGCCAAAAAACTGCAAAAACACAATTTTTTCTGAATTTTCGACTCCAGACTGTCTGTATGTCTGTTTGTCAGTCCGGATGTCCAAAACTAGAGGTTTTTCAGCCAAAAATCACCAATTCATAGCGGTTTTCAAGTACAATTGGCCTATCTGTCCGTCTGATTGTCCGGATGTCCAAGAATTGCGTTTTCAGCCGAAAAACGTGCAATTTTCTTCAATTTTTCGGGATTTTCGACAGTTTTTTTGACGATTTTCAGTCTAAAAACTGGAAAAACCCCTATGTTTACTCAACTTTCGATTCCAGACTGTCTGCATGTCTGTCTGTCTGTCCGGATGTCCGAAAATGGTGTTTTCAGTCAAAAACGTGCTATTTTTTCTAATTTTCCTAATTTCTAGTCTAAAATATCGCAATTTTCTTCATTTTTTCGGGATTTTTTTCCAGTTTTTTGTCAATTTTCCCCTATAAAACTCCAATTTTCATCCAAATCTCACCTGTTTATTCCTTGTATTCAGAACGATATCTCTCCTAACTTGAACACATTTCTCTCTATTCCGACACGCCATTATAACTCGTGCATTTCTCTTCGCCAACTCTTCGGCCGTCGCTTGTCCGATTCCTGACGTCGCCCCAGTCACAATGTACGTTTTTCCCGCCAAATCTTCGTGTAAATCGTATTTTGTTCCGGATTGCGTAGAGCTGGAAAATTTATCAAAAATGACAATTTTTGGCTCAAAAAACTCGATTTTCAGCTAAAAAATGTCATTTTTCAGCCAAAAATGACAAATTTTGGGTCAAAAAGTCAATTTTTAGTCAATTTCCTACCAAAAAAACCCATTTTCGGGTCAAAATTTGTGAATTTTTGACCATTTTCGGTCTCGCGTTTTCAGGTAGGGGAAACGACTAAAAATTGAATTTTTAAGTCAAAAATCGTCATTTTATTCACATTTTTGAGCCGGAAATGGGGTTTTCAAGCTGAAAATCAGTAGAAATAGCTCAAATTTATGAATTTTGGCCGTTTTTCTCGAATATATCAAAAAATGTATCAAAAAATGACGCTTTTTGGCTCAAAAAATCAATTTTTTGCCAGAAAAACACATTTTTGGGTCGAAAATTGTGAATTTTAGATAGTTTTCAACCTCAAAAAAGTGAAAAAAGCTGATTTTTCACCTGAAAATCATCAAAACAAGCCAAAATCCTGATTTTCTTTGGAAAAACGATAAAAATTCCCATTTTGAGACAAAAATCGTCATTTTCAACTGAAAATTCTGAATTTTAGATGATTTTCTTCAGAAAAAAACGGTTTTAAACACAAAAATCGATAAATTCCAACTGTTTTGAGCCAAAATTCTGTATTTTTGATAGGAAAATGACTAAAAATCGTCATTTTTACTCAAAAATTACGAATTTTTCACGATTTTTCGCATCAAAATCATGAATTTTCTATCCCAGAATGCTTTAAAATACAAAATCAATAAATCACAACTGTTTTAAGCCAGAAAACCGGTTTTTAGAAGGAAAATGACATTTTGAGCCAAAAAATCGTCATTTTTAACTGAAAATTCTGAATTTTAGATGATTTTCTTCAGAAAAAAACCGATTTTAAACACAAAAATCGATAAATTCCGACTGTTTCAAGCCGGAAACCAGTATTTCTGATGGGAAAATGACTAAAAATTGACTTTTTAAGCCAAAAATCGTCATTTTTACTCAAAAATCACGAAATTTTCACGATTTTTATCATAAAATCGTGATTTTCCATCCCATAACGCCTAAATACGTACTCCCACACATGATATCCGCCGTAAGCCAATCCGAATGCCGAGAATCCGACAGACCACGGAGAGGTCAGTCCTTGGAGGAGTCGGCGACCAGCCATCGCTGAAAATTAAGTTTTTATCGCTGAAAATGATGATTTTTTCACTGAAAATGGGCAAATTCTGATCAAAAACATGATTTTTAGCTCGAAAATTTTGAATTTTCGATTCAAAATTATCCATAATTATGAATTTAGCAATTTTTTCAAAAAATCGCTGTAAATTCACAATTTTTCAGCATTTCAACACAAAAATAGCGATTTCTGACGATTTAGCGGTTAAAAAACGTAATAACTGGGTTTTTCAAGCGGAAAATCGTTAAAAATGGCGGAAAATTATGAATTTTGGCCATTTTTGACAATTCTGGGTCCCACATCTCAATTTTTCGATCAAAAAATGGTTAAAACAGCATTTTAACACTAAAAACGGTGATTTTCGGCGATTTTGCGGTTAAAACACACTTTTTCTGTTGAAAATGTATAAAAAATTGAATTTTTTCAGAGTTTTCGGTCTTTTTATCGCGATAAATTTGGTTTTTTCAACAATTTTCAGTTAAAAATTGTACTTTTTTGCTCAAAAACAGTCTGAAAACATAATTTTCACATATTAAATGCCGTTTTTCAGCTAAAAAATGTCGAATTTTCGCGGTGAAAACTGGTTTTTGTGCGAAAAAAAACCATTTTCCATCACAAAAATCTTCAAAACATCAAATCGAAATACATATAAAAATGCCAGATTTTGAACTGAGAATCATCCTCCTCCCGCCCCAAAACCTTCAAAAATCCGTTCATTTCGTTCTCAATAAAAAAATCAACAAATAAATTAAATTTCTTACAATTAAACTACATTCTTATATCGTTTTTTCTTGAATAAATTACACGAAAAGGCAAAAAAAGCAAAAACCATAATTTGGGGGTGAAAATAATGAAAAAAAGGGAAAAAACCAGTAAAAATCGGTGGGAAAAAAGAGGAAAAATTGATGGGTTTAAACGAGTTTCTTGGCCTCAAAGAATCCACGAAGATGACGCATTTGCCAAGCACCGGTGATGGCGAGGACGACGACCTGGAAAAATGGGGATTTCAGATGAGAAATGGGTGGAAAATGAGCAAATTTTCCAGATTTTTTGGCTGAAAACCCCTGTAAATGAGGAATTTTCGGTATTTTATAGTGAAAACAGACGAAAAATGATCAATTTTCCAGATTTTTTCGACTACTAGAGCATAAAATAAGCTATTTTCGGCATTTTGTGGTGTTAAATGATGAAAAATGAGCTATTTTTGGATTTTTTGACTGAAAGAACCTGAAAATAATCAATTTTTCGAACTTTTCAGCTTTATATAGAAAAGGGCTTCAAAAAGATCAGTATTTCGGATTTTTGGCTGAAAAAACTTTTAAAAATGATCAATTTCCGACTTTTTATAGTAGAAAATGATGAAAAATGATCAATTTTTCGGATTTTTCCGGCTAAATAAACCTCAAAATCATCAATTTTTCGACATTTTATAGTGAAAAGTGATGAAAAAATCACACATTTTCCGGTTTATTCGTCCGAAAAAGCCTGAAAATGATCAATTTTTCAAAGTTTTCAACTGAAAAAAACCTAAAAATTAGCTATTTTCGGTATTTTATAGTAAAAAGTGATGAAAAATGTCCAATTTTTGGATTTTTCGGCTGAAAAAACCTAAAAAGAGCTATTTTTCGGCCTTTTTATAGCGAAAAGTTATGAAAAAAAGAGCATTTTTCAGCGAAAATTCAAAGAAAAAGTATTTTTTCTCTCTGTAATTACCTGAGCGATGGACCAATAGAAGACGCGAGAGTTGGTGGATTCGGATGTCTGACGGAATCTCTCCTCACGATATCTCTGATAGTTTTGTTCTTTTGTGATCTGATCGACTTGATCCAATAGTTGACGGATACGGAGTTGCAACTCGTTCAATTTGTCTTTTTGGGCGATCTGGAAGAAGAAAATTGTTGATTTTCAAAAGATTTCAATAAAAAATCCACTTTTCTCACTGAAAAACGCGTCAGAAGCGCTCCAGACTCCACACAAAACAATCTGGCGCGCCTAGGACGCGTTCTAATATAAAGCATCCTCGAATATCTATCTAAAACTCGACTTTCCTTATTGAAAAACGCGTCAAAGGCACGCCAGTATTCTCAGAATCAATGTCGCGCGTTCTGTGCGAAAAATTCGTCTCAAAACGCGTCAAAGGCACGCCAGACTTCACAAAAACCGTCTCTAATGACTTGAGAAGTCACAGAAATGCTCAGAAGCTCGATTTTTCAGCCTAAAAACTGCAAAAACCCTAGTTTTTTACTCAATTTTCGACTTCGGACTGTCTGTATGTCTGTTTGTCCGCCCGGATATCCAAAACTATGGTTTCTCAGCCAAAAATTATCGGAATCGATTTATTTTCAGCCGTTTTTCAGGTACAATCGGTCTATCTGTCTGTCTGATTGTCCGGATGTCCGATGGCTTACGGACATCATTTAGAAGCTCCAGAAGCTTTCAAGAAGCTGTCGAACGTCATCTGGAGCAGGTTTTCGATTTCTGGAGCTCTGAACGCTTCAAAATTCGCGGAAAATCGTCGTCACAGCGCCGGAAAAAGGAGTTAATGGATTAATTTAGCTCCAGAAGCAGCACAGAGTCTTCTGAATGCTCATAAAGCGGTCCGACGTCATCTTGTGGGTTTTGGAGCCGACTTGAGACTTCTTGAGCATTTCACGTCATCTAAATGACTCAAAGTCTGACTGAAAACCTCAGAAACAAGCGAAATCGGGAAATCGTTTCCTGTGAGCTCCTGAAGAAGTCTGACAGCATTTGACGACTTTAGAAGCTATTTCAGAGAATTTTAGTGCTTCAAAAGGCTCATGACGTCTTCTGATAGCTTCAGAAGGCTCCCGGCGTCTGCTGATAGCTCCAGAAGCAGTCTAGTGTCTTCTGAATGCTTCAGAAGCCGTCGGACGTCATCTTGTGGCTTCTGGTGCCGTCTTCTGACTTCTGGAGCATTTCACGTTATCAATATGGCTAAAAATCTGACTGAAATCTTCAGAAACTGTCAGAATCAGAGAATTGCTTCAGATTAAAGCTCCAGAAGAAGAATGATGGCATTTGACGCCTTCAGAAGCGGTATCAGAGAATTTAGGTGCTTCAGAAGGCTCCTGACGTTTTCTAACAGCTCCAGGAGAATCCTGACGTCTTCTGACAGCTCCAGAAGGCTCCTGACGTCTTCTGATAGTTCCAAAAGCACCTCGGTGTCTTATGAAGGCTTCAAAAGCAGTCAAATGTCATCTTCTGACTTCTGAATGCTCCAGAAAAGTTCTGGCGGCATTTCAAGACTTCAGAAGCGATTTTAGTGCTTCAGATGACTCCTGACGTTTTCTAACAGCTCCAGAAGGCTCTTGACGTCCTCTGCTCGCTCCAGAAAGCTCTAGAGCATCAAAACTACGCCAAAAATGCCGATTTCCTGCATTTTTCACTTTTTCCACTCTCCTACCTGCGCGTAATCCTGAGCATGATCTCCAGCCTGAATATCCAAATGAATACGAAGTTGAGCTCCATTAAACCACGCGGTACTATTCGAATAGATACAAATGATGTGCTCTCCGGGTGTGTTCGAGGTGAATGTGAAACGTCCTTCCGCCGTGTACAGTTTCGAGAGGATTACCTGGAAAATGAGGGGTTTTGGGGGGAAAATAGCAGAAAATCATGAATTTTCAGCTAAAAACTTCGATTTTTCACTGAAAATCAACGATTTCTGACAACAAACCTTGTCCTCTGGATCCTTAACCTCAACATGCATTCCAATATTCGGATAATCTCCGTATCCCTTTGTGTTCGGGTCGAATAGTTGGACTTTGTAGTTTCCGGTCACCTGGAATCAGAAAAATTGGTTTTTTCATACTTTTTTCGCTCCAAAACCCCAAAAAATCAATGTTTACCATAGTCTCATCTGGAATCTCCTCGATGAAGCACTTCTTCTCGGTCTCTGCGATGTGGAAGTAGAGAGAATTGGCGAAAGTGGCCAAGCTCAGAAGTGCGATGATGACACGCATTCTGAAAGAAAAAATTGGGATTTTGGAAAAAAACATTGGAAAAAAAACGGTTAAAAATTGAGTTTTTGGGGAAAATTAGAAAAAAATTAAAATTTTCAGATTTTTGACCAATTTTTGTCGATTTTCGCAAAGATTTATCGATTTTTCCAACTAAAATTCTAATTTATAGCGTCAAAATCCTGAAAAACCGTCCAAAAATGACTATTTTTCAATTTTTTGCGTAATTGTTCCAAAAATACCATTTTCAGTCAAAAATCCACGAGTTTTCACTTTTTCGTAATAAACCAGACTCAAAAAATTCAATTAAACGATAAAAATGAGCTATTTGAACTCAAAAACCCAGAAAAACCAGCAGAATCGTTCGAAAAATAATTGTTCACGAGTCTGACCGATTTTTACCCGATTTTTATGGTTTTTCGTGCAGAATTTTCTCGATTTAGATGAATTTAACGCTCAAAATTCGATTTTTCACACTAAAAACACGAAAAAACGGCGAAAAACGACCGAAAATCCACTATTTCCACGAGAAATCCGACGGAAAAAAGTCCACGTCGTACAGCGTCCGCAAACACCGCGTGGTACCAATGCACCCGATTTGACGACACTTTGCGACAATTGGCGGGAATGGGGAAAATTTTGAATTTGGGTTTTTCATTTTATTTGGATTTTCGCGATTTTTCGCACTTTTTCTCAATTTCTTTGCATACGCAATAACTTAAAGCACTTTATTCATAAAAGCAAAACATAAATTGATCGATTTTTTGTGTGTCATGTGACAATAAAGAGAAATAAAACCGTAAAAGTTTTAAAGTAGAGGCAAAGAGCAAGAAAAACAAGGAAATTAGAAGGCAAGGGGTGATAAAAATGGAATTTTCAGATGGAGGGGATCAGAGAGAAAAGGCAGGAAAAAAGGCACAAGTTAGAGCAGAAAAATAATTTTTGGGAGTAGATCACAGGGAAAATTAGAAAAATAGGATTAGATTCAAGAAAAACAAAGGGAAAATGATAAATATTCAATGGGGAAACACTTAAAATATGGAAAAAATGCTGAAAATTTGAAAAAATCTAAAAATTTGAAAAAAAAAGTTGGTGGCCTAGAAATTTTTCGGTGGCCTAGAAACCCAAATTAGTCATTTTTTACTGTTTTTGGTGTTTTTTTCTACCTAGAATACTCTTAGAATACGGAAAAACACGATTTTTGAGAAAAAAAAACAAAATTTTTGAAAACTTTTTCGGTGGCCTAGAAAATTTTTGGTGGCCTAGAAATCCAAGTTGCTAGTTTTTAGTGTTTTCAAAGCGTTTTTTTTAATGATTTTCCATGTTTAAAACAGTAAAAATTCATTTGAACCTCGTATTTTCGACAATTTGGATTTCTAGGCCACCAAAAAATTTTCTAGGCCACCGAAAAATTTTTCAAAAATTTTGTTTTTTTTCTCAAAAATCGTGTTTTTCCGTATTCTAAGAGTATTCTAGGTAGAAAAAAACACCAAAAACAGTAAAAAATGACTAATTTGGGTTTCTAGGCCAAATCCAAATTGTCGAAAATACGAGGTTCAAATGAATTTTTACTGTTTTAAACATGGAAAACCATAAAAAAAACGCTTTGAAAACACTAAAAACTAGCAATTTGGATTTCTAGGCCACCAAAAAATTTTCTAGGCCATCAACTTTTTATTCAAAATTTTGGCTTCAAACTCAAAATTTTTAAAATTTTTCAGATTTTCAGCTCGTTTTCAATAAAATAAGACATTTTAAACATAAAATTAACAAAAAAATCAATAAAAATCTATTCAAAAGTGTCCAATTTCTCGAAAATCCATCGTTGAGCACCGTTTTTCAGGTCACAATGGGAGCCGAACATGAGCCATTCGCCAGAAGTTCCCTGATTCACTGTCAGACACATTCCACCTTGTGTCAGCCATCCGTTCTTTTCCATGACCATCGTTTCGGGGCGGAGCTGCAAAGAAATTTTTTAAAAATTGGATTTTTGACAAGAAAAAATGGAATTTCTCGATTTGAAAATGCAAAATTCGAGTTCCCCGTGCATTTTTACGTCTGTCAACCATTTTTCAGAATTTTTCAAACAATTGTCGTAAAATCCGGTGCATTGTACGCAAACACCGATCAAATTGCGTACAATGCACCTGACTTTACGACAATTTGAGCTAGCGAACTGAAAATTGGTGGATAGGGGTAATAAGACATAGAGAACTCGATTTCATGAGTTTTGGGCTAAAATTTCTAAGTTTTGGGTGCAAAATTTCAATTTTTGCTCGATTTTAACTCAAAAACCCCGAATTCTCGGCTCAAAATCAATGAAATCGAGTTCCCAATGCTTCATTACCCTTATCCACCAATTTTCAGCTCGTTATCTCAAATTGTCGTAAAATCCGGTGCATTGTACGCAAACACCGAGTAGATCACAGTGTTTGCGTACAATACACCCGATTTTACGACAATTTGAGCTAGCGAGCTGAAAACTGGTGGGTAGGGGTAATCAGGCATGGGGAGCACGATTTCAGCAGTTTTGAGCTGAAATCTTCAGGTATTGGGTGCCAAACTTCAATATTTGAACGATTTTTACTCAAAAACCTGAAAATTTCAGCTCAAAATCAATGAAATCGAGATCTCCGTCCCTTTTTTCTTCTATCCACCAATTTTCAGCTCGCTATTTCAAATTGTCGTGAAATCGGGTGTGTTGTACGTAAACACTGTGATCTACGAAGTGTTTGCGTACAATGCATCGGATTTTACGACAATTCAAGCTAGCGAGCTGAAATTTGGTAGATAGGGGTAATCAACTACGAGAAATCTGATTTTTCACATCTCATCTCTTTAATTTTTGATTTTCCCCCGAAAAACTCACTTTTTCACACTTGACCATCAACACCGCCTTTTTCTCGGCCGCGAAATCCAAACACAACTGGGTAATCGCGTTTTTGAATGTCTTCGTCAACTGATCGAACACCCATTCCTGATTTCCGCCTGTCCCATGACACGCGAATAATCCGGGCGCCTCGTCTTCTTTTCGGGCCATCGAGTCCAGACACAGATGGCCCATTTTCATTTGGAGCGACTTCCCAGGCGTCTTTTTTGGTACTCTGAAATCAAAAAACTGATGGTTTTTGGTTGGAAAACTGGAAAAATTTCAAAATTTTCGAAAAAAAATTTTTTTGGACTGATGTTTTTTGATTTCTGGCTTTAAAATTGTCTGAAAATGAGATTTTCATCGTGAAAACTGACTCAAATCGCTAGAAAATGACTGAAAATGCCGAAAAACGCTGAAAATCCGAAAATTTTGAAAAAAAAGTTGGTGGCCTAGGAATTTTTTGGTGGCCTAGAAATCCAAATCAGTCATTTTTGTCAGTTTTTGGGTGGTTTTTCATGATTTTTTAAAATGAAAATCACTTAAAAATTAGTTTTGAGTAGAAGAAAACTAAAAAATTGAAAGTAAAAAAAAAGTTTTTTGTTCGAATTTTTTTTTCAATTTCTGGCTTCAAAATTGTCTAAAAATGGAATTTTAATAATGAAAATTCATTAAATATGCTTAAAAATGACAGAAAATGCTAGAAAATGCTGAAAATACTGCAAAAATCCAAAAATTTTGAAAAAAAAATTGGTGGCCTAGAAAATTTTTCAGTGGCCTAGAAACCCAAATCGCTCAATTTTTTGGGATTTTCAATTTTTTTTGTCAAAAAACTCACACCAACTGTGGATATACCGTATCCAAGTACCATTTGAACGATTTGCACTGTAGGCGGTCTCGAATCGCTAATCGGTCGGAAATACTGAAATTTATTTTGATTTAAAAAATTTTTTGTCAAAAAAATAGCTGAAACTCACTCTCCATAATTCACAAATCTAGCGGACGGTACATTTTTCAGATATATCGCTTTGTACTCATCCATCCATACTTCTGCGGCACGACGCGTGTTTCTGGAGTGGGAAATTTGGGATTTGATAGGAAATTTGTGAGAAAATGAGATTAAAAATGCTGAAATCGAGTTCCCCATGCTTCTTTACCCCTATCCACCAATTTTCAGCTCGATAGCTCTAATTGTCGTAAAATTCGGTACATTGTACGCAGACACCGCGTAGATCACAGTGATTGCGTACAATGCACCAGATATTACGACAATTTGAGCTAGCAAGCTGAAAATTAGTGGATACGGGTAACAAGGCATGGGGAACCCGATTTCATCTATTTTGAGCTGAAAATTCCAGGTTGAAGAGTCAAAATCGACCTAAAATTAAAGTTTTTGCACCCAAAACCTGGTAATTTCGGCTTAAAACCACTGAAATCGAGTTCCTCGTGCTTTATTACTCCTATCCACCTACTTTCAGCTCGCTAGCTCAAATTGTCGTAAAATTCGGTACATTGTACGCAAACACTGCATAGATCACGGTGTTTGCGTACAATGCACCGGATCTTACGACAATTTGAGCAGTCGAGCTGAAAACTGGTGGCTGGGGGTAATCGAGCATGAGGAACACGATTTTGATGGTCTCGAGCCAAAAATTCCAGGTTTTACAATCAAAATCGACCAAAAGTCGAAGTTTTTGCACCCAAAACCTGGCAATTTCGGCTCAATACTACTGAAATCGAGTTCGCCATGCCTCATTACCCCTATCCACTAATTTTCAGCTCATTAGCTGAAAATGTCGTGAAGTCCGGTGTATTGTACGCAACCACTGTGATCTACGCGGTGTTTGCGTACAAAACACCAGATTTTACGACATTTCGAGATAACGAGCTGAAAATTGGTGGATAGGGGAAATAAGACACGGGGAACTCGATTTTCATACTCTCATCTCCCCATTTCTTCATATTCATCCCCAAAACTCACTTCTGGAACACATTTCCCGAACCGCCGGGGAACGTGTACGGATGCTTCTTCCGGAATACATGACCGACACGAGAGCACGGCAGAATTTCCAGTGAGCCACCGCACTGCCAAACTCTGAATGACATTTCCAGATTCTCGCCACCCCACACTTCCATATCGAGGTCGTACGTGCCGAGCTCTTCGAACCATTCTTTCGAAATTGCGAATAGACCGCCCGCCATCGTTGGGGACTTGATGGGCGCCGTCGGGTGGGCGTGTCGTTCGGAACGAAGTTGCTCGTTCATGAATTCCCAACGGAAGACGAGTGTCCAGTCGAATCCTGGAGAAAATAGGAAAAATATGAATCAAAAACTGAAACTACGAATCTGAAAATATCAAAATCGAGTTCTCCATGCCTGAATACCCATATTCACCAATTTTCAGCTCGTTATCTCAAATTGTCGTGAAATCCGGTGCATTGTACGCAAACACCGCGTAGATCACAGTGTTTGCGTACAATGCACCATAATTTACGACAATTCGAGCTATCGAGCTGAAAATTGGTGGATAGGGGTAATAAGACACGGGGAACTCGATTTCATTGGTTTTGATCTAAAGTTTTCAGATTTTAGAGTCGAAAGTTGCAGTTTTAGCACGATTTTGGGCGTAAAACCATAGAATGACAGCCTGAAAATGCTGAAACTGTGTTCCCCATGCCTTGTTACCCCTATCCACTAATTTTCAGCTCGCTAGCTCAAATTGTCGTAAAATCGGGTGTATTGTACGTAAACACCGCGTAGATCACAGTGATTGCGTACAATGCATAGGAATTTACTACAATTAGAGATACCGAGCTGAAAATTTGTGGATAGGGGTAAAAAGACACGGGGAGCACGATTTCAGTGGTTTTGAGCTAAACTTTTGAGGTTTTAGGTGCAAAAACGTTAATTTTTGCTCGATTTTTACTCTAATATATGGGATTTTTTAAACACAAAACCAATGGAATCGTATCCCCCGTCTCTTATTACCCCTACCCACCAATTTTCAGCTCGTTAGCTCGAATTGTCGTAAAGTCTGGTGTATTGGACGCAATCTATTCGGTGTTTGCGTACAAGGCACCGGATTTAACGACAATTCAAGCTAGCGAGCTGAAAAATGGTGGATAGGGGTAATCGAGCACGGGGAATCTGATTTTGATGGTTTTGAGCTGCTCACCTCCCCTCAAATCAGCGCTCGCTCCGACATAATTAAAGTTATCCACATTAATGACATCAATAATTGGTGCGACCACAGCCTTCGGGTTCTCCGCAATTCTGGCCAACAGTGGTTCCAACCACTTCTGATTACACTCGATATGACTATCCAAGAACGTGAGAATGGGCGCCCCGGCGACTTGTGCCCCCTTGACACGTGACCGTATCAGACCCTCTCGCTGATTGTTCCGAAGCACTTTGACCCTCTCAATCTGAGCCAACTCTCGGCCGATATCCACGTCGATCGAGTTGTCGTCGACGAGCACAATTTCGTGGAGCAGCGACTCGGGCGACATGTTGAACACACTGAATACTGTACGAAGCAGACTGGATCTCGCCTCGTTATGGTACGTGATGATTACTGTAGTCGGTTTCATGTCGATTTTCGAGTAGTCGACATCACGACACGGCGGTTCTCGGGAGTCGGGAATCTTTCGAGTCGGGTTGATCGCGTCGGACGCTTCTTGGTTGAACGAGTTGGCTTTGTATTTGTCCTGAAATTTTGGAATTTTGGGGATGTTAATGAAAAATTGGGGTGGTGAGAGTGTGAAAAATGAGTTCCCCATGTCTTATTACCCCTAGCCACTAATTTTCAGCTCGCTAGCTCAAATTGTCGTGAAATCCGGTGCATTGTACGCAAACACCGCGTAGATCACAGTGTTTGCGTACAATGCATCATATTTTACGACATTTTGAGATAACGAGTTGAAAATTGATGGATAGGGGTAAAAACGGATGGGGAACTCAAATTTCGCATTTTTATTCTAAAAAAAGTCAAGTGGAATCTCTAAAAATCGAGCTTCTGTTGTTTTAGTCCAATTTTAACTGCTTGAAATTGTGAGAATCGTGCTCCCCGTGCCTTATTACCCCTAGTCACCAATTTTCAGCTCGCTAGCTCGAATTCTCGTAAAATCCGGTGTATTGTACGCAAACACTGCGATCTGCGAGGTGTTTGCGTACAATGCACAGGATTTTACGACAATTTAAGCTAGCAAGCTGGAAATTGGTGGATAGGGGTAATAAGACACGGGGAGCACAATTTCAGTGGTTTTGAACTGAAATTTTCAGGTTTTGAGTGCAAAAACTTCCATTTTTGCTTGGTTTCAACCCTAAAACCCAAAAATTTCAGATCAAAATCAATGAAATCGAGTTCCCCATGCTTCTTTACCCCTATTCACCAATTTTCAGCTCGCTAACTCGAATTTTCGTAAAATTTAGTGCATTGTACGCAAACACTGTGATCTACGAGGTGTTTGCGTACAGTGCACCAGATTTCACGACAATTTTAGATAACGAGCTGAAAATTGGTGGATAGGGGTAATCAAGTACGGTGAATTCGAATTTTCCATTTTCTCACCTCTCCCTGATGCCATTTTCCCTTATTCAAGAACTTTTCCACATCAAACGTCTTCCATGTCACCCCAACTTCCGTCCTCTCATGGATAGTTGTGTCCTCTGCCAAGTCGATGGTCGGAATGGGCGGAGCCTGTTTTTTCGGTCGATTCTCGTCAGGGACCGGGTCAAATGGGGGTATCGGGTTGAGTGGTGGTGGTGCGTGTGGGTTCTGGGAAAAAACGAATTGAGTAAGAAAACGCACTCTACCGTAAACTTACCCCCTTCAAATCCGTTGAACTCGTCGATTGTACATAAATAAAACCTAATGCGAGAAGCCAGACGACGGCGAGTACGGTACCAACCGTTCGCATTTTCAGCATTCGTGGTAGCATTTTTTATTTTGGCTGAAAAAAATTGAGGGAATTTTTTTGAATTTCGAAAAATCAATAAGGAGATGTTAACTCACAAATTAGCTGATTTTTTCTTTTTTCAAATTTAAGCTTTAATTTTCGAAAATCCAGTTTCAGAAGGCGGTTTCAAAACATTGAGAAAATTGAAATCGATTTTTTACATTTTTTGATTCTAGGCTCACGTCAGAAATGTTTTTTTTTTCATAATTTGAAGTTTTTTGGTTCCGTCCGTAATTACAACCAGAGTTGAGCGCAATGCGATTTTTAAAATGGGGAAAAAATCCAGAAAATGGAAAAAAAAGAACATTTTCTCAAAAATTTGAAAAAAAAATTTGGTGACCTAGAAAATTTTTCGGTGGCCTAGAAACCCAAATTATCGCTAATTATTGTTTATATTTTTTATTTGACTAAAAATGTGCCAAATAGTATACATACACAAAAAATTTTAAAAAAAAAACATTTTTTTCACGAAAATTTGAAAAAAATTTCGGTGGCCTAGAAAAATGTTTGGTGGCCTAGAAACCCGTTTTTGTCCTTTTCCAATTTTCACATAGTTTTTATTTAAAATCACTAAAGAACCATAAAATTCGGCAATTAGGGTTTCTAGGCCGCGATTTTGGAGTTTTCTAGGCCACCACTTTTTTTTTCGTTCATGAAGGTTTTCTTGGTATTTTACAAGGCGTTATACCTCAGAGACCGTCTAGAATAACTTGAAATCCGGAAAAAAGCCAAATTTCCGAGATTTTCGAAAAAAAAATTGGTGGCCGAGAAAATTTTCTGGTGGCCTAGGAACCCAAATCCTTGATTTTATCGGTTTTTTCTCGAAATGTTGGGGTTTTTACACTTTCATACACTTTCAGAACGTTCTAGTCATCAAAAAACATAATTTTGGAGTGGTGGCCTAGAAAACCAGTTGGTGGCCTAGAAACCAAAATCTTTGATTTTTGGCTCTAAAACTCAATTTTCATAGTTTTACAGTGATTTTTCATGTTTTTTGACTACTTTTCCGCTTGGAAACTACAAAAATTGGTCTAAAACAGTGAAAAAATGAGTGGTGGCCTAGAAAAATCATCGGTGGCCTAGAAATCCAAAATTCCATTTTCCGCTCTAAAACTCATTTTTGGCCGATTTTTGCGGTTTTTGACTTTTTTCAGGCGAAAAATCTTAAAAAAACACTTATTTTTCCTATTTTTGGTCGTCTCAAGCCGAAAAAAAGCAAAAACAAAAAACGCGTCATCGACACGCCAGCCAATTTTAATTTCTAACTAAACTATAATAAAATGATCTCTCTCCGCACAGAGTTCTTCCATATATAATTTTTTCGAAATTTCCCATCTTGGAAGACGAGAAAAAAGAAGTGTCAAACGCATCCAAAGAGAGACGAGAGAGTACTGGCATACGAAGACGCAGAGAAATAAAAGAAAAAGGGGAAATTTGATATTTCTTCTTCTCCATCTACTGCTTCTTCTTCTTTTCATTCTTATTCTGTTGCAGAATAAAAAAAAGAAAAAAATTGGGAAATTGGGCAGAAGAATAGAAAATTGGTGTTACGAGTGTTTTTCTGAGATTTTTCGACCGAAAAAGAGTCAAAAATAGCGAAAAATCGGTCAGAAATGAGTTTTATAGCAAAAAATGGGATTTTGGATTTCTAGGCCACCGATGATTTTTCTAGGCCACCACTCATTTTTCACTGTTTTCGACCAATTTTTGTAGTTTCTGAACGGAAAAATAGTCAAAAAACATGAAAAATCACTACAAATTGAGTTTTGGAGCGAAAAATGAAAATTTGGATTTCTAGGCCACCAAGTGGTTTTCTAGGCCACCACTCCAAAATTATGTTATTTGATGACTAGAACGTTCTGAAAGTGCATGAAAGTGTAAAAACCTCAAAATTTAAAGAAAAACCGAGAAAATCAAGGATTTGGGTTTCTAGGCCACCAAAAAAAATTCTCGGCCACCAATTTTTTTTTCAAAATTTTCGGAAATTTGACTTTTTTCCGGATTTCGTGTTATTTAAAAATGTCTTAAAGCTCTAAAAACTAAAAAATGCTGAAAAAAACTTCTAAAAACGAAACAAAAAAAGTGGTGACCTAGAAAACTCCGAAATCGCGGCCTAGAAACCCTAATTGGGGATTTTCAATGGTTTTTCACCGATTATGATTAGCAAACTATGTAAAAACTGAAAAAAAGACAGAAAATCGAGAATTTGGATTTCTAGGTCACCAAAGATTTTTCTAGGCCACCAAAATTGTTTTCAAATTTTCGAGAAAAATAGGTTTTTTTTGAGTTTTCTTGCTATTTGGCACATTTCTGGACAAATAAAAGAGTGAAATCGATGATTTGGGTTTCTAGGCCACCAAAGATTTTTCTAGGCCACCGAATTTTTTTCATTTTTTTTTCAAATTTTCGGAATTTTTTTTTCAGATTTTAGGTATTTTTAGTCATTTTCATACATATTTCAGTCATTTTCTTCGTGATCTTTGACTCCGCCTCTTATTATTTTTTGTATCAGAAAAAAGCTTACCAAGAAAAAAAAAATTGTATCCGTATAAAAAATATGTATGTATGTGTGGTGTCTATTTCAGCGGCGATAAAATGTGTACGAGTCGTTTGACATGCTCCGATTATTCCCACCGAGACGGACGGGTACCTCTGGAATAATAAAAATTGTCGGTTTTTTCAGAATTTTTTTTTGAAAAAAAGAAAAAATAGAAGAAAATTAATTATGAAAATGGATTAAATTGATTATTAGGAAGCGATTTTTTCAATTTTAGAAAAAAATTCTACAAAAAGGTGTTTTTTGGTGGTTTTAGAGGAAAAAACAAGAAAGTCTGGCGCGCCGTCGGCGCGTTTTTCGAAAATCGGTGGAAATTGCTTGGAATTGCATAAAATGAAATGATTTTTGATATCCTTGCATGAAAAAAAAACTAGAAAAACGATACAAGGCAAAAAAATTGAGAAAAAAGGTGGTTTTAGAGCCAAATTTGGCCAAAAACATGAAAGTCTGGGGCGCTTTTGGCGCGTTTTTCCAAAATCGGAGGAAACAGCTTAGAGTTTTATGAAATGAAGTGATTTTTCATATCCTTGAATGAAGAAAGACTAGAGGAACAGTACGAAGCAAAGAAATTGAGAAAAATTGAGCTTTTAGGTGATTTTAGAGCCAAAAACACAAAAGTCTGGCGCGCTTTTGACGCGTTTTCCCAAAATCGCTAGAAACATCTTTTTAAAAGGTTTTCTACTAAGTACTAGCTATAAAAATACTACAACTAGTGTAAAAACATAAAAATTTCGTAAAAATGAAGATTTTAAACCATTTTTGAGCAGAAAATCGAGTGACTGGGGCGCCTTTGACGCGCTTTTGAAAAATGGCTGGAATTCATTGAAAATTGGTTTAAAATAGTTCCTGCGATACATGTTGTGAGGAAAAACGCAAAATTTCAAGATTTAACTAACTGGTGCGCCTTTGGCGCGTCTTTTGGGAGGAAATTTGGAATTCAATCAAAAATTATGGTGACTTCGGAAATTTTACTCTGAAATTTGAAAAAAAAGTTTAAAAATTAATTTTGAAGAAAACTTGCTACCGGAAGTAGGTAAAACTGATGTTGTTCTTTAATTTCAGTCACCTATCTATACGTATTTTTTTCCGCTTATCAATAAAAATTGCAGTTTTTCTCGGCCTACGCACATTTGAAAAGGTGAACTTTGAGAATTAGAAATTTTCGAAATTTAGTATAAAACATAAAACATAGAAAAAAACTGAAAAACAGAAAAGAAAAGGTTTGTGGATAGACAGTTGGTCAATAACCGAAAGGAAACAAATCGAGTAGAGAGATGAACACAGGCAAAAGAGGAAAGTGTTAATTAAATAAAAATATTTTTTGAAAATTTTATAAAAAAACAATGAAAAATAACAAAAAATAGAGAAAAAAGGAGCAAAAACAATGAAAAAACGGGATTTTAATGCGCTAACTGCCTACTGTAATCATGAGATCTATAAACTACAAAAACTACAAACTACAAACTACAAAAAGGAAAAAAAAAGGAAAAAAGTCCGAAAAATTACAGTTTCAGGGGTCAAAAATAACAGAATTTTCAGATTTTCAGATGAATTTCTAGAGATCTACACTACAAACTACAAATTTTTTTTTGAAAAGTGAAAAATCGGGATAAATTCAGAGGGAAATGGCATTTTTCGCTCAGAAAATTAGAATTTTTGGAAATTTTTCATCTAAAATTCTAATTTTCCGCTCAAACCGTGAATTTTAAGACCGAAAATGTCAAAAATAGCTACTGTAATCACGAGGTCTCCAAACTACAAAAACTACAAACTACAAACTACAAAAAGAGGAAAATGGGGGGAAGAGTCCGAACTACCGAATTTTCAGATATTTTTTTTTAAAGTGAATTCTGAAGATTTTGGTGCCAAAAAAGTGCAAAATTTGACCAAAAATCCAGAATTTTCAGACAAATTTCATCGAAAATGTACCAAAAACCTCATAAAAACTGAAAATCCAGTAAAAAATTCACAATTTTCGACCAGTTTCGACGAATTCCAGTCAAAAAACACTCGAAAATCTCGATTTTCATTTAAAAATAAAGATTTTTGGCTCCAAAACCACTCAAAACTGCCGAGATTTCGGTAGAAAATGACTAAATTTCATCGAAAAATCTGGTTTTTGGATCATTTTTGGGATTTTTTGACGATTTATACAGCAAAAATCTTGATTTTTCACTCATTTTTAGTCATTTTTCGCCGTTTTTCATCGAAAAATCTAGAAAAAACTGAAATTTTGCTCCGAAACTACCCAAAAATGCCATTTTTGGGTCAAAAATGACTGAATTCTATCGAAAAATCTATTTTTTGACGATTTATATAGCAAAATCTCCCAAAGGACACAAATTCTCTCCAAAAGTTGCTAACCACCGAGAGAATTAAATTGTTTATATTATAAATATTCTTCTCTCTATTCAATCAACAAAAGAGAAACTAAACACTTCCACTCTTCTCCGTCTTCCCATTGAGAGTTGGCTCATCTCTCTCTCTCTCACTGTCTGCGTCTCTCTCTCTCTCTCTCAGCGATAAGACGGGAAGACGGGAAGGGGTCATCGCTCTCTCTTCCAATTTTTAGAAGAAGGAACGGATGGGATGAGTAGACAGACGGACGGACGGAGAGAAGGGGAACAGGTGACACATTCTGTCCTCACAAGTTAGTGAACGAATAAAATGACGATGAGCACCGAAAAATACAAGAAAATGAGTGTTTTCTGTGATTTTTCGACTGAAAAATAGTCAAAAATCGCAAAGAAACGGCCAAAAATGAGTTTTAGAGCGAAAAATGTGAATTTGGATTTCTAGGCCACCGATGATTTTTCTAGGTCACCACTCATTTTTTCTACTTTTGGACGATTTTCGTAGTTTCTATGCGGAAAAATTGTCAAAAAACATGAAAAACCACTGAAAAACGATGAAAAATGAGTTTTAGAGCGAAAAATAGGAATTTGGATTTCTAGGCCACCGATGATTTTTCTAGGCCATCACTCATTTTTCACTGGATTTGACCAATTATTGAGATTTTTAAGTGTAAAAATAGTCAAAAATCGCAAAAAACGATAAAAATGGGTTTTATAGCGAAAAATGAAATTTTGGATTTCTAGGCCACCGATGATTTTTCTAGGCCATCACTCATTTTTCACTGCTTTCGATCAATTTTTGTAATTTCTAAGCGTAAAAATAGTCAAAAATCGTAAAAAATCGATCAAAAATGAGTTTTAGAGCAAAAAATGGGAATTTGGATTTCTAGGCCATCAAGTGGTTTTCTAGGCCACCACTCCAAAATTATGTTTTTTGATGACCAAAACCTTCTGAAAGTGTACAAACCCCAAAATTTCAAGAAAAAACCGAGGAAACCAAGAATTTGGGTTTCTAGGCCACCAAATTTTTTTTTCGAAATTTGACATTTTGTACCCCAAAAACTCAATTTTTCGAACAATTTCTGCCATAAAAAGTTCAATAAATTTTGAGGTCATGTCGGGGGGTGACACACGCAAAGAGACGCACAGCTGACACTTTTTGAAACATTTCTGGAGGCAGAGAGAGAGATGGAGAGAGACGCAGAGAAACAAAGAGCATTGAATTCAAAGAGAAAAAGTTGAATGGAACCAGATGTGAAGCACCGAAAAAGCACCAAAAATCCGCACTTTCTGGGCTCAAAAACACTGAAAATATGACTTTTTGGGTTTAAAATGTCAAATTTCCAAAAAATTCGAAAAAAAAGTTGGTGGCCGAGAAATTTTTTTTGGTGGCCTAGAAATCCAAATCCTTGTTTTTTTTTCGGTTTTTTTCTCAAAATTTCTTTTCACTTTTCGAGTAGAAAATGAGCGTTTTGACCCGATTTTTTACCCAAAAATCTCAAAATCCTATTGAAAATAGCTGAAAATTAACCCAAAAATGCTGAAAATTGAAAAAAAAAAGAAAGAAAAAGAAACATATGGACATAATTGGTGTAGAAGTAGTGATAACAAGACCAAAAAATACGTCATTACGCCCTTTTCTTCTTATCGCAAAACGACTCCAAACGTGTTGGCCAACGACTGCTCGATTTGTTTGTGGATCACGTTGACCTGAAAAATTGATTAATTATTAGAGGTAATTAGAGGGTAATTATTGTCGAAATAAAAAAAGTGATACCCCGGTGTTTGCGGACTTAGTGCTAATTTTTAAAATTTTGCACTAAGTCCGCAAACACCGGGTATCACTTTTTTTATTTCGACAATACGGCATATTGATTTGAAAAAAAATATTCAAAACCACTTAAAAATGTCGTTTTGAGCCATTTTTCATCGCAATTTTTGTCAAAATTGACTAAATTGGACTGAAAATTGATTAATTACGAGGGGTAATTATAGGGTAATTAGTGATGATTACAGTTATTTAAAAACGCGTCAAAGGCACACCAGAGTCCCGGTTTTTTCAGTGGAATTCTGCATCTTTTTTTCGCGTCGAACGCGCGCCAGACTCAACGAAAAATCGGTCAGAAATGCTTTTTTCGCGCCGAAGGCACGCCAGGCATCTGAAAAACCACATTTTTGGCAAAAATGACTCAAAATCATCAAAAAACCACTAAAAATAGCCATTTTTGCCAGAATCTGAGCGCCAAAGGCACCCCAGCCATCAAAATTTGCCGTTTTTATGCAAATTTTGGCTAAAAACACGACTTTTCGGGCAAAAAATCGGTCAGAAGTGCTTATTTTTACAAAAAAATCAGTTTCTTGACGCGTCAAAGGCACGCCAGTCATCTACAAATTTTTGAGACTTAAAATGGCTCAAAATCATCCAAAAACTCCAAAAATTTCCACTTTTGCCAAAATCAGCGCGTCAAAGGAGCGCCAGACACAGCGAAAAATCTGTCCGAAATGCAGACGCGCCAAAGGCACGCCAGGCATCCGAAAAAACCACATTTTTCGATAAAAAGAACTCAAAATCAGTCGAAACTCCCTAAAAATAGTCATTTTTGCCAGAATCTGCGCGCCAAAGGCGCGCCAGCCATCAAAATTTGCCGTTTTTCAGCGAGAAAGACGGGAAAAGCTAAAAGAAATTCATCCGTATGCGAAAGTAGACCCAAAATAACATAACGCGTCGAAGGCACGCCAGACGGTGAAATTCAGCTAAAAATACGACTTTTCGGACAAAAAATCGGTCAGAAATGCACTTTTTGGTCTGAAAATAAGTTTCCTGACGCGCCAAAGGCACGCCAGCCACCTATCGAAAAAAGCATATTTAGGGCTTAAAATGACTCAAAATCACCGAAAAAATCTCGGAAAAACGCGCCAAAAGCACGCCAGACTTCAAAATTCGCAGTTTTTCGGCAGGAAAGACGGAAAAAGATGAGACAATATCCGAAAATAGACAAAAAACAGCGGCGGCGGCAGCGGGGAGGTCATAAAATGACATGTTTCTAAGAGGGTGCTTCACATGGCGACACCGAAATTAATAATGCATGAAATATATCGGGGTGGGAAGATGCAAAGGAGGGAAACTTCTCCGTTTTCTTCCAAAAAAAAGGGTGTTTTGTGATTTTTTTGGGACGTTTTTGCCGCAAAAAATAGCACAAAAAAGTCGAAAATTCGTGAAAAACGCGTCCACGACACGCCAGACACTTAAATTATGCATTAGGTCGAAGTTAGAGAGATAGAATCGCGTCAAAGGAACGCCAGACACCATACTTTACTCCTGAGAACATGATCAGGAAAACGCGTCAACGTCACGCCAGAAGTCCCTATTCCGATTCTGAGCCGATGCATTCGAATGGTAAGAACGCGCCTAAGGCACGCCAGTTTTCTGGATTTGCTTGGAATGACAAAAACGCGTCAAAGGCACGCCAGATTTATGACAAATCGATAATCTTCAAAAAAAAACATTCGAAAAACGAAAAAGCGCGTCAACAGCACGCCAGAAACGCTCAAATCCCTAGGCTAGAAAGCGCCGAAGGTGCGCCAGCTCTGTTTCTGAACTGTTTTGAGGTAGTAGAAACGCGCCAAAGGTGCCCCAGTTTATGAAAAGAAAAAATCAGAAAATGCGTCAAAGGCACACCAGGAACGCTCAATTTTCGAGTTTGAGATTAAAAACGCGCCAAAGGCGCCCCAGTCTATGAAAACCAGGAAAATCCCAAAAAAAGGCGTCAACGTCACGCCAGGAACGCTCAATTTTCGAGTTTGAGATTAAAAACGCGCCAAAGGCGCCCCAGTCATGGCAATGAGAGAAAAGTCTCAGAATCGATTCGAAAAAGCGTCAACGACACACCAGGAACGCTCGAATTTCGTTAATTTTGAGCTGATTTTGACTTCTCAAAAACGCGTCAAAGACACGCCAGCCTCATAGCATTTTTGATCATAACGGAGCCTAATTCACAATGAATCGAGGGGTATGAAAAGGGAGAGAGTGTAACTGACAGATTATGATCGAGTGGGGCTCTCTCTTATCTCAGATTTCGAAATTTTAAATTAATTTCTAGTTTCTAGTTGTCAAATGCACATTCCACTTTTATTACTATTCGACGGGGCAAGATAATTCGAAAAGAGGGATGGAGAAGACGTTTTATGATGTTAGACCCCTCGAACGTTAAGAAGAAGAAAAGAGAATAAAAATACAAAGGAGACGACGAGGAGCGCTCAAGTGGCTATTATTATAAGAGACATGATTGAGGAGGAGGAGAGAGAAACACGACGGCTCAAAAATCGGAATTTTTCGACTCGAAAACGCGTCAACGGCACGCCAGATTCTCGCCATGGCGCTGAATTGGGTGTTCAACAATGAGCAAAGCAGTCTAGAATCTTCAGAATCAACAAAACTAACCAAAAACGCGTCAAAGGTGCGCCAGATTGAGGAGAATCTTGGAAAATGACAATTTTGAAAAGGGAAAAACGCATCAGAAGTGCGCCAGGAAACCGGATAATCTGAATTTTGCATTTAAAAACGCGTCAACGGCACGCCAGACGTTTCATTTCATGTTTTTCGGTCAGATTTTGAAAAGAAAGCTATCTGGGGTGTTTTTGACGCGATTTGAATGCCAAAGAACCTTCGGAACCGACAAAAAGCGGACAACGGCGCGCCAGATCAAGGAGAACCTTGGAAAATGCGTCAAAAGTGCGCCAGATTCAGGAAAATTGAAAAAAACACGGATTTTTAATGGAAAAACGCATCAACGACACGCCAGATGTTCCATTACAGTTTTTGACGACAGCAACGCGTCGAAGGCACGCCAGATTACAAAGAATCTTGAAAACGCGTCAAAGGTACGCCAGATAAGCAAAATCCCGCTAAAACCTGTATTTCCAACTTTCTGAACACGGAAATTCGAATTTTTCGGCTCAAAAACATCATTTTTAGACTTTTTGGACAGAAATTTCGCATTTTTCTGGTTTTTTGATCAAAAAAGTCAAATTTTCATCTCAAAATCACCTCTTCCTTGGTCAACGCCTTCTCATGACTACGGTAGCAAAAACCGCGTCAAAGGCACGCCAGATAAGCAAAATCCCGCAAAAACCTCAATTTCCAGCTTTTTGAATACGGAAATTCGAGTTTTTTGGCTCAAAACTGTATTTTCGGACTTTTTGGACTGAAATTTCGCGTTTTTTCTAGTTTTTTCACTGGAAAAAGTCAAAATTTCACGTCCTCCTTGGTCAACGCCTTCTCATGACTACGGTAGCAAAAACCGCGTCAAAGGCACGCCAGATAAGCAAAATCCCGCTAAAAACCTGAATTTCCAACTTCCTGAATACGGATATTCAAATTTTTCGGCTCAAAACTGCATATTTTGGACAGAAATTTCGCGTTTTTTCAGGTTTTTGGACTGAAAAAAGTCGAATTTTCAGCTCTAAATCACCTCCTCCTTGGTCAACGCCTTCTCATGATTACTGTAGCAAAAAACGCGTCAGAAGTGCGCCAGCTTCAGGGAAATCGGATAATTTCAATTTTAAATGCAAAAAACGCGTCAAAGGTGCGCCAGATTCAGAAGAGAAGTAAAATCCAGCTAAAAACCAGAATTTCCAGGTTTTTGAACACGGAAATTCGTGTTTTTTGGACTTTTTAGATAGAAATTTCGCGTTTTTTTCCGGTTTTTCAGTGGAAAAAATCAACATTTTCTAGAATTTTCATCTCAAAATCACCTCTTCCTTGGTCAACGCCTTCTCATGACTACGGTAGACGATTCGATACGTTTGACTCTTCTTTCCTTTCTTCTTATTCTCGAATTCGTCAGTCAGTTTGACTTGTTCAACGAGTTCTCCTCCGATCGTTCGAATCGTATCGTAGACATCCGAAGTCATGTCGTTGAATTGAGTCGATTCAGGCAGAAAGAACGAAATGTCGAAGATTACCTGAAAAATTGAACTTTTATGATTAAAATGATGAAAAATCGGCAAAAAATGTAATTTTCACGTAAAAATCTAAAATTTTCAGCGTGTTCATGTGAAAAATCGATTTTTTATGTCAAAAATGATATAAAAACCACGATTTTTCAGCCAGAAAATTGGATTTTGCAAGTTTTTGACCAGTAATAGGTCAATTTTTGAGTTATTTGAACAAAAAAAGTAAAAAATGTAATTTTTCACATAAAAATTTGAATTTTTCAGTTTTTTCATCTGAAAAATCGATTTTTTATGGAAAAAATTGCAATTTTTAGTCAGAAAATTGAGTTTTTGACCAGAAATATGCAATTTTTAGCGATAAAAAATCTTTTTTTCGACTATTTTCGAGTTGTTTGAACTAGAAAAAAGTAAATTTTCCACCGTCTGGCGTGTCGTTGACGCGTTTTTCTATTCAAAATCCAAAATGCAGTTTTCAACCAAAAAACTCGAATTTCCGTACTCAGAAAGCTGGAAATTCTGGTTTTTAGCTGGATTTTGCTTATCTGGCGCATCTTTGACGCGTTTTTTTTTTCATTTAAAATTGAAATTATCAGATTTCTTCGAATCTGGGGTGCCTCCAGCGCGTTTCAAAAAAGAAATGGACTGTCTGGCGTGTCGTTGACGCGTTTTTCCCATTCAAAATCCACTTTTTTCAGAATCTGGCGCACCTTTGCCGCGTTTTTGTCTATTTTTGTCGATTTTGAAGATTCTAAACTACTTTACTCATGTTAAACACCCAATTCAGCGCCCTGACGAGAATCTGGCGTGCCGTTGACGCGTTTTTTCTAAAATCGTCTTTTCCAGCAGTAAAAATGGTTTTTTAACGGAAAAATATCAATTTTGACATTAAAAAAAATATATTTTTGCGCTGAAAAGTCAGTTTTTTGTCGAAAAATCTTATTTTTACATAAAAATTGCCTTTTTTTGCTAAAAATTCGAAATTTTCACTTCAAAACCTTCTAAATTTCCCATTCCCTACCTGTGGATGTGAACTGATCTGTTTATACTTCACATCTTCTCCCGGCAGTTTTCCAGCGAATTGAGACAGGAAACCCGAATCTTTCGACCAGAATAATCTGAAAAATCGGGCACATTTAGAGATAAAAATGGGAAATTTCGCTGAAAAATGTAATTTTTGACTGAAATTCCACCCATTTTCAGCCACAAATTGGCCAAAAAAGTCCAATTCCGCCCGTACCGAATATCCGGAATTCCATACAAAACCATAGCGATCCGTTCCAATCCAATTCCGAACGCCCATCCGATTTTATCGGTGACACCGGCGGATTCCAGAAGTTTCTGCTCCATTATACCGCATCCGAGCACTTCCAGCCATTGTCCATTGTAGAATACCTGGGAAAAATGTGATTTTCTAAGCTAAAGCCTGAAAATTTCAGCTCAAAACCACTGAAATCGAGCTCCCCATGGTTGATTACCTCTATCCACCAATTTTCAGCTCGTTATCTCAAATTGTCGTAAAATCCGTTGCATTGTACGCAACCACCGCGTAGATCACAGTGGTTGCGTACAGTACACCGAATTTTACGACAATTTGAGATAGCGAGCTGAAACTGGGTGTACAGGGGTAATGAAGCATGGGGAGCTCGATTTCAGCAGTTTTGAACTGAAATTTTCAGGTTTTAGGGTCGAAAAATCCCTCTTTTACCTCCAACTCCCACGATGGATGCGTAAACGGGAAGTAGGCGTCGACCCATCGTTTCTCGGCGTCTTTTCCGAATAACTCATCGCAGAGACTCTCCAAAAACTGCTTCAGCTGGATTTCGGTGGCTTTGACAGCGTCGATCGAGTGGGTTTCCTGTTTTTCAGGGATTCGTTGGGTGTCTGGAGTCGGTGTGAAGAGATTGGCGGCGTTGGAGCCGTCGGGTTTCTTTCCGAGCAAATCGTCTTTCGAATAGAGACGGACACCTTCTATCTGGAAAAAAGTGTAATTGGATCCAGCATCCGGGTTACTGTAGTTTGGATCCAGGATCTCAGATCTCGGGATTACTGTAACTGGATCCAGGATCTCAGATCCCAGGGTTACTGTAACTGAATCCAGGATCTGGGTTACTGTAAGTGGATCCAGGATCTGGGTTACTGTAGCTGAATCCAGAATCTCGGATCTTAGGGATACTGTAGCCGGATCCAGGATTTTAGATCTCAGGGCTACTGTAACTGTATCCAGGATTTTGAATCTCCGGGTTACTGTAACTGAATCCAGGATCTCAGATTTCGGGGGTTACTGTAGTTTGGATCCAAAAGCAGATCCTATAATTGGATCCTGGGAATACTGTAGTTAGATCCTGGATTTCAAATCTCAGGGAAACTGTAGCAGGATCTAGGATCTCAGATCTCGGGGATACTGTAGTTTGGATCCAGGATCTCAGATCTCGGGATTACTGTAACTGGATCCAGGATCTCAGATCCCAGGGTTACTGTAACTGAATCCGGGATCTGGGTTACTGTAAGTGGATCCAGGATCTGGGTTACTGTAGCTGAATCCAGGATCTCGGATCTTAGGGATACTGTAGCCGGATCCAGGATTTTAGATCTCGGGGCTACTGTAACTGTATCCAGGATTTTGAATCTCCGGGTTACTGTAACTGAATCCAGGATCTCAGATTTCGGGGGTTACTGTAGTTTGGATCCAAAAGCAGATCCTATAATTGGATCCTGGGAATACTGTAGTTAGATCCTGGATTTCAAATCTCAGGGAAACTGTAGCAGGATCTAGGATCTCAGATCTCGGGGATACTGTAGTTGGATCCAGGATCTCAGATCCTGGGGGTACTGTAACTGGGTCCAGGATCCCAAGGTTACTGTAACTGAATCCGGGATCTGGGTTACTGTAGCTGGATCCAGGATCTCGGGATTACTGTAACTGAATCCAGGATCTCAGATCTCAGGGTTACTGTAGTTTGAATCCAGGATCCGGGATTCAAGGGTACTGTAGCTGGATCCTGGATCTGGGTTACTGTAGCAGGATCCTGATTCAAGGGTTACTGTAGTTTGGATCCTAGGATTACTGTTTTGAGCTATTTTGAGTCTATTTTAACTGTTTTTGAGCTCATTTTCACCAACTTTCAGCTCCAAATCTCAGATTTTTGCGATTTTCTGACCCTGACGTCTTCTGAATCCTATCTACCTGATGAAAACACGGATAATGTGTCCTATCCACTTCATCCCTTCGATAGACGTCTCCAATCACCAGAAACGCGTCCAATCCCTGTTGCATCAGATTGTGCTGATGGGCGGAAGTGTGGGCGCGTAGACAGTGGCCACGATTCACGTAGTACGTATCGGAAGGGCGTCTGGAATGCGAGATTTTCAGAAAAAATGAGATTTTCAGTGATTTTAGATGCAGAAAAGTGAAAATTTTGAGGTTGTACAGAATTTCATTCAAAAACGCGTCAAAGACACGCCAGAATGAGGAGAATTGTGAAAAACGCGTCGAAGGCACGCCAGCGTCAGGGAAATCGACTAATTTCAGTTTTAAATGCAAAAAACGCGTCAAAGGTGCGCCAGATAAGTGAAATCTAGCTGAAAACATGAATTTCCAGCGTTCTTCATACGGAAAAATGCATTTTTGGACGTTTTTGAGGGATTTTGAGCCGATTTCGGTCAATTTTCAGAGAAAATTTTTTTTTTGAAAATTGAGATTTTCGGTGGTTTTGAACAAAAAATCCGTCTCCAAACGCGACAAAGACACGCCAGACTCCTCGAAACACGTCTGGCGTGACTTTGACGCGTTTTTTGCAGTTACATACAAGAACGCGTCACAGGCACGCCAGACTGCGATAAGTACAGTCTGGCGCGCGATTGACGCGTTTTTCAATGAGAAAAGTCTATTTTTGTCGATTTTAGTGATTTTTCTTCATTTTTATTCAATTTTTCCCGGTTTTTTGGCTATTTTGGGATATTTCGAGCCGTTTTGGCCAAATTTTGAGGATTTTTGAGTCAATTTTAAGCACAAATCAATGTTTTCGACAAATTTGAGCTCAAAAAGAGCAATTTTGGACGTTTTGAGGTATTTTGAACCGATTTTTGGCAATTTTCAGAGAAAAATGCGAATTTTTGGCAATTTTAGGCTGAAAAATGTAAAAATTTGATGATTTTCACCAATTTTAAGCCCTAAATCCTAGATTTTTGCAATTTTCCACTCCCAAATCGTGTACCTCGACACATGATCCTCCGGTGTGAGCAACGAGTCGAAATTCTGAAAAGTGGTGACGACACGTGGCTCGGATTCGCAAATTGTGAAGAGTGGCGAGCGATTTCCTGGAAAAATTCAATTTTTCAGCTAAAAACTTCAATTTTTCCATATTTCCGGTCATTTTTCACTCAAAAAACTCATTTTTTTCCACCTAAAATCATTATTTTTCAGTCCGGAGTCGAAATTTCTCAAAAATCTCATATTTTTCACGAAAATAGGTCCAAAAAACGTAAAAATTCCACTTTTTGAATCAAAAAAATTCAAAAAAATGTGGGAAAATTAGTTTTTCAACCTGGAATTTCACATTTTCAGAAATCGCTATTCAACTGCAAATGGGAATGTAGATCAAAACTTTTCTGAGTAAAAATTGGAAAAAATTGTGTTTTTGTGAGAAAAATCCCATTTTTCAGCTAAAAACTGCAATTTTCCCATATTTCCGGTCATTTTCCACTCAAAAAACTCATTTTTTCTATCTAAAATCATCATTTTTCACATTTTTCCTCTCCAAAATCCATTTTCCCGTACCAGGTTTTCTATAAGTGTGATGAACATAGTCAACTACTCGTCTCTTCAATAAATTCAACGGATTTGACGATTCTTGAAGGATTTTTCGATCGAGAAGACGTCGAACGGCTGGAGATAAATTATACATTGAATCGGGCGTGTATTGGCGACCGTCTAGCTGAAAATTTCAGTTTTTTGAGTGGAAATTTCAAAATTTTCAGCAAAAAAAATTTTTTCCAAGATTTTTTCCATAAAAAAACCTTTTTTCCGGGGTAAAAACGCTCGAAAACCCCATTTTTAACTATAAAAAACCGCCTAAAACCTCATTTTTACCTCAAAAACCTCGTTTTTCTTCTGTTTTTCTACTTTTTGAGCCTCAGCTCCACTACTCATCGCTCGAAATGTGGAATTAACGAATGGAGTCCGAATTAGTTGTGAAAAACATCGTTTACCCGTTCCAAGTGTTGAAATTCGCATTTTGGGAGTCTGAAAATGAAAAAAAATATTTTTTGAACAAAAATTTCTGAAAATTTTGAAAAAAATGATGCAAAATTGATTTTTCAGTGTATTTTCGCTGCAAAATTCAGAATTTTCAGTGATTTTCAACTGGAAAACGGTATATTTATATTAATTATTGCATTTTTTACCGGCGAAAACTTTTTTCTGTGTTAGAAACCATTTTTAGACAATTTTTCACTACTTTCGGACGAAAATTTATCAAAAAGCTATTAAAACACTGTATTTCTACCTCGAAAACTACGAATTTCAGCTCAAAATCCACTAAAAACATCGAAAAACCACTAAAATCGTCCAAAAACCCTCTAAATCACTAAAAATAAATAAAATAAAAACAACGATGCTCCGATATCCCGCCCAGCGCGTGTTGTTTACCGTAAATCGACACAGAGAACCGTTTCGAGCATTTCGGACGGTTTGGGGCTACAAACGCGTTTTTTGACTGGAAACAAGTGGAAATGATGAAATTTCAGCTCGGAAAACCTATAAAATCAATTATTTTTCTGAAAAAATGATGTAAAATAAGGGGAAATGAGGGAAAAAAATAAAAAATTAATCTCCCGCAGTCAGTTTTCATTCCACTGCTCCAATTTTTACATGTGGATCAAACCAAGACCTTCAATTTTGAAATTGATGAATAAAACGAATAGACACAATAATAATGACACTGTAAGGGGCGGGGCCTAACAGAGGAGGCGGAGCTTAAAACATTCTGGGATGGGCGGTGCTTATAATAACAGGGCAATTCATATGGGCGTGGAATAAACATAATAATAAAAATGGGCGAAGCCTGTTGAAAATGGGCGTGGCTACATGATTTACAGTTAAAAAAGTGGGCGGAGCTTAGGTAAAAATCATGAAAAATCGATAATTAACACGTTTCGACTTTGATTCTTTTCTCCGGAATCTCCGGATTCTGACGGGTGACGTCACGACTCGGGAAGGTACGTTTCGGGTGGTCGGAGGTGTTGGCTGGTGGTGGAGAGGGCTGGAAGTAGTGGATTATTGGAGAAAAAAAAGCATTTTCATTTGAAAAATCGGGTTTTTAACTGAAAATTGGTCAAAAACCCCATTTTCCCAGTTGTAAAACATATTTTTAAGCAAAAAATCGTCTGAAAATGGCATTTTTTTGATCTGAAAACGGAGGAAAACTGGTTTTTCTATTATAAATTGGGCGATTTTCGATCGAAAATATGATTTTGCGGTGAGAAAAGTGATTCTTGTGCGATTTTTTGCTTAAAAATATGATTTTCAGCTTGACCAATGGGTATTTGAACTTTTACGTCAAAAAACTCTATTTTTCAATTGAAAATGAGGTTTACAGAGCGAAAAATGCGATTTTCTAACGATTTTCAGTCGAAAAAAGCCAATTCTCAGCTCAAAAACCGGGCAAATACTCATTTACTACCAATTGATCATTAACTACTTCACTTTTCACCATTCTCTTAGGCTTAGGCTTCTTAGAAGCTCGGAAAAATTGTCAAAACCGATTATTAATCGTATTTGTCAATTGTTTTCCGATCTTCTAAGAAACCTAATCCTAAGAGAATGGTGAAAAGTGAATCCCAGAGTATTGCTATAAAGTAGTAAATGAGTATTTGCACAAAAACCGTCCATTTCTGCCAGGTATAATTGAGCGGCTCGCATTTTCAGCCGAAATTTGAAAATGCGACGAGAAATAGTGTGCGAAATGGAGAGACGCAGACACACTCTCTCTCTCGTCGCATTTTCGCCCACTTTGAAATCTTTCAGCGCCCAAAGCGCCTCCATAGGCACATCCCTGATTTCTGCACCTTTGGAATATATCCAGCACACCCGGCATTTTTGATGAGTTCATCAAGATAGACGGTGCTTCCACACGCTTTTTGGAATTCCGTCCGAATTTGGGTGTCCTGGAGTATCAATTGAGACAGTTTCTCTTGATTCGCTCGTTGGAATTGCTGAAAATACGTTCGAAATTTCCGAAAATAGCATACTTGCAAACCGGGCCGACATGGGCCGGCGCGTAACTTGTTTCAAACTAAGTTTTATGAGCTGAAAAATAGACCAAAATGTAGATCTCAGCGAGTTCTATGTCCGTGACCTACTTCGCGCCGGATGGCTACTCGTTAATATGTCGCGGGCCGGAAAAAAGTGCCAAAAAACGCGAAAATGGCCGAAAGAGCCATTCTAGCCCGGCCGGTAGTAGGTCACGGACATAGAACTCGCCGAGATCTACATTTTCGTATATTTTTTTTGATCGGACATCCGGACACACAGACAGACAGACACACCGTCACTTCCTGATCCTCTTGTTTCATGTATTGAGCACTGAGCATTCGTAGTTGCTTGATTTGTCCAGCGACCTGGAAAAATGGAATTTTTTTTTGAAAATCTCCATTTTTTCAACAGAAAATGAGATTTAGAGAGCGAAAAATTCGATTTCTAGGCGATTTTCAGTCACAAAAAGTTTTTTCAACTGAAAACATGATTTTCCTTAGCGAATAAGATGAGAAATTAGATTTCCCAGCTGAAAATTCGGATTTTTCTACTAAAAATTGGGTTGTTAGAGCAAAAATTTTTTTTGGCGAATTTCGGTTCAAAATGTGATTTTTCAGCTGGGAAAGATGGTTTTTAGCCGGAAAAATGGGTTTCTGATCAATATTAAGTCTTTTTTATCTGGAAATCGCTCAGAAATTGCATTTTTCGCTCTCTAATCCCGATTTTCACTCTGAAAAATGTTTTCAGCATTTTCCATGGAAAAATCGCATTTTCTCGCCGAGAAAACGCACCATGACAGCCTCCAACTGCAATTTTCGTCTATACTTTCTTCTCTCTCCTCTCGACATTTTTTTCGGGTCTTTATACAATGCCAACACTGGAAAATCTTCAAATTCCCGTGGATTCTGATCTCCAGAATTCAGATTTTGAGGTTTCTGAAGTGGTCTAGATGACGTGGCGCCTCCAGAAGACGTCGAATTTTGAATTCTTGACGGATTCTGATGATTCTGATGCCCAGAAGACGTCGAATTCCCTGTAGGAGGAATCATAGGACGTGCAAAATTTCCAGGATTCTGAATTCTCCGTGGTTTCGGAATAAGTGGAATTTCCAGAAGACTTGGAATTCCAGAATTCGAAATTCCAAAGTTTTTGAGCGTCGTTGGCGCTCCAGAATCTCTAGAAGACGTCGGATTCTTTGAATTCTGAGATTTCAGTGGATTCTGGGATTCAGAAGGTTCCTCGATTTTCGGATCTCGCAAAACTTTTGGATTTCTGAGTCCAGATGACGTGGCGGCTCCAGAAGACGTCGGATTCTGATTTTTCGATGAATTCTGATGATTATGAGATTTCTGGAGTGGTCTAGAAGACGTGGCGGCTCCAGAATCTCTAGAAGACGTCGGAATCTTAGAATTTTGAGATTTCGATGGATTCTGGAATTCAGATTCCTCAATTTTCGGATCTCTCAAAGCTTCTGAATTTTCAGACGACGTGGCGGCTTCAGAACTTCCAGAAGACGTTGGATTCTTGGAATTCTGAAGATTCTGATGACCAGAATTCGAAATTTTCGGAATCGTGAAGTTTTTGAGCGTCGTCGGTGCTCCAGATGACGTGACGGCTCCAGAGTTTCCAGAAGACGTCGGATTCTTAGAATTCTCAAGATTCGACGACGTGACGGATTCAGATTCCTCGATTTTCGGATTTGCTACTTCAGATGACGTGACGACTTCAGAAGGATTCAGAATTCCTTCAGATTCCTCGATTTTCGGATCTCTCAAAGCTTCTGAATTTCCAGATGACATGACGTCTTCAGAAGAAAAAAAGAATTCTTCGATTTTCCACGGAACATTATCCGGATTCTGAATCGGAGTGTCGTCATCTCCTCTGATACTCTTGAAAATTCCATATCTTGGCTTCTGAAGCCCGACGTCGTCGTCGTCGTCGTCAAGTGTGATCACGTCGATCACCACCATTTTTTCGAGCTGAAATTTGGAGAAAATCGGGTTTTTTCAGAGAAAAATTGGAAAAAAAAACAAGAAAAAACAATTTTATTCATAAATTCGAGGAAAATCCAGTTTTTACCTGTAAAAACTTTGACGCAATTTTTAATGAGATTCTGGTTGGAAAACCATTCATTTCAGACCATTTTCAGCCATTTTTCGCGATTCTGGGGCACCTTTGACGCGGTTTTAGTTGTTTTCTCGAATTTTCTCGATGTTTCGCTCTAAAACACGCTCATCAAGTCCCAAAATGTCACCTTCTTTTCAGTATTTTTGTCAAAAAAATCCATTTTTCAGTCTATTTTTCTATTTTTTCACGAAAAATCGCATTCCCTAAGCCCCGCCCCACTACAAAGACTACAAATCCGTCTTGATGACGTCATCACGAAAAGGTCCGCAATGACACCGTATTTGACGACATATTGCGGACTTGAGAGAGATAAGGGGAATGGGAGAGACGCAGACAGATAGTGAAGGAAAACGAAGAAAACGGAGAAATTAGAAGTGATGCCACGTGGAGAAGGATTCGGTGATTCGGATGGCGAATTTAAGCTGAAAATTTCAGAGAATTTTCGAGAAGATTTCGAGAAAAAACCCGCTGAAAATCCAAATTTTCCATTTTTTCTTCAATTTTCGATGGAAACCCCTATTTTTCAATTTTTCGTGATTTTTCATTAAAAAAATTGAGTTTTTCATACTTTTGATACGTTTTTGTTGTAATTTTTAATCAATTTTGACGGTTTTTCGACCAAAAATTAGAAAAATAGCTCCCCACCGTTGTTTTTTCGCAAAAAACCTCAAATTTAGCGAGTTCTAGCTGGAAATGTAAGTTTTTGGTCATATTCTGACTGAATTTTTGCTGAGAAAACACGATTTTCAGCTCAAAATATTGAAACATCTTTTTTGTCACAAAACTACCTATTTTTGATCGAAATCGCTGTTTTTCGAATTTTGAGCGAGAAAATCGATTTTTCCTGCAAAAACTCTGTCAAAAACTCGATTTCTGCGCTAAAAATCTCGCTTTTTCCCTGAAAAATTAGTAAAAACATACACTTTCCACTGGAAATTATGTTTTTAGAGTAAAACTCCATTTTTATGCTAAAATTTTCGATTTTCGCTAGCAAAATTGATATTTTTACACAAAAATTCGCGTTAAATCATTTTTCCGCGTATCCGATCACCGAATCCCCATCCAATCACATCTTCACCTCCGTCGACATGTTTTCTGGACTTAAATTCTCAATTTATGGCGGTTTTCTGTTGAAAACTCACTTTTTCACGTTTTAAGAATAATTTTTCATAGAAAAACAACGAAAACACAAAAAAGTCGGCGAAAATGGGTGAAAATCGAGAAAAAATGATGAGAAATCGGTCAAAAATAAAATAAAAACTGAAATTAAAAGAAATCGTGTCGAGACCCAACCGCGATTTCACATGTTCCTTTAAATTTCTACAGTAACCTGAAAATTTATTTTTCAGTGATTTCACTCATTTTCAACCATTTTCAGCCGATTTTTCGCATGTTAGCTTAAAATTTTAAGCTTTTACTGCATTATAAACTGAAAATGTTCATTTTTCATCAATGTTTTCATTAAAAAACCCCTTTTTTTCTGTTTTTTTCAGAGTTGCAACGGGCCGGGCCGGGCCGGATTTTCAGTACTAAAAAAATTCAAACTTTTTTTTCGAATTTTTTCCGATTTTTTCGGAAAGATTTTTTAAAGGGGAAAACAACTACTCCTAAACTTAGGATTTTTGATTTGAATCCATTCAGAAAGCCAGAAAAAATTTTGTGGATTCATGTCTGAAAATGCGTCTGAAGCGAGTTATGAGACCTCAAAATGCCAAAAATCGATGCTAGTCATGCAATTTTTCAGTACATTTCAATAGAAATTCTTTTCGTCGTGCACGAGAAAGCAATATTTTCAAGAATTTTCAAGAAAAGTTCGAAAAAATGAACAATTATGCATGCATTTCATGTACAGACGACGAGAATTTCTACTAAAATGTACTGAAAGAGTGCATGAAAAGTGAAAAAGTGAGCGATTTTTGGAATTTTTGGGTCTCATATTCCAATTTAAACGCATTTTTTACATATACTTGAGAAACATTTTGGAAAAATTTTGGAAAAAAAATTATTGAAAAAAATATTTCTAGTGAAAAAAATTCAAAAATTCAAATCCGGGCCGACCGGGCCGGGCCGGGCCGACACTTTCTCGGCCCGGCCCGGAATTTTGCAAGTCTGGTTTTTTTCGCAGTTTTCTTCAACTTTTGCAAATGTTTCTCGTTTTCCATCAATATTTTTGCAGAATGGACTACCCGGGGACCGGTGTCAAGCAGCCGGAGGTTTCCATCGACCTCAACTCGGTCGACGGATTCTACTCGTCGGATTTTCAAGCTTTCCAGAATACATCGACACCAATGATGACTGGATACGATGCACCAAGTACAGTAACCCGTAGATCAAAAAGATTTTCAAAATTTTATATTTTTCCAGACGGCTCAATCTCCTCCCCAACCGGCCAAATCTCTGCGAACGCCTACCGTCGAACGAATGCGGGGGCCGCCGGAAAGTTTATGGAGAATAATGGATTCGGGTGGTTGTTGGAGGTTAATGAGGAGGATCAGGATCAGATTCCATTGCTGTAAGTGAAAAAACGTCTGAAATTAACTGAAAATTTAAAAATCTCGAAAAAAAATTTCAAAAAAATTTTTTTTTTGAAAAAACTCATTTCCAACAATATTTTCCGCCTTCGTATTTATCAAAATTGGATTCCCCATGCCTTTTTACCCTTATTCACCAATTTTCAGCTTGATTGCTCAAATTGTCGTAAAATCAGGTGTTTTGTACGCAAACATCACGTAGATCACAGTGTTTGCGTACAATGCACCGGATTTTACGACAGTTTGAGATAACAAGCTGAAAATTGATGGATAGGGGTATTTGAGCATGGCGAGCACGATTTTGACAATTTTGACGCGGAAAATCCCATTTTTCGCCTAAAAATTCTCAATTTTTTCAGCGAAGAACTCGACATCGACCTGACCGACATCTACTACAAAATCCGTTGTGTTCTCCTTCCTCTCCCGTATTTCCGAATGAAATTGAATATTGTCAGAGAGTCACCCGACTTCTGGGGACCACTGGCCGTCGTGTTGGCTTTCGCCATTTTGTCACTTTATGGACAATTTGGGGTGAGGAAGAAAAATCATTGGAAATCTGAAAAAAACATTAGAAAGTTGAGAATAAATAAGGTTTTTAGTCGAAAATTTCAAAAAAATCCGGGAAAAATGAGCTGATTTAAGTGGTTTTCAGGTCGGTGGCCTAGAATTTTCAAATTTGGGTTTCTAGGCCACCATACCTTATTTTAACTCTAAAATCCTTTATTTTTGATCCATTTTTCTCAAATTTTGTGTTCGCGGCCTAACTTTCTCAATTTTTAGATTTCTAGGCCACCAAATCTCTCCAATTCTGATCATTTTCGAATCCGTGGCCTAACTTTTCGGATTTCTAGGCCACCGAAGTTGTTTTGCTTCAAAATGACTCATTTTCAACCATTTTTTCTCAAATTTCTATCTCGTGGCTTAATTTTCTCACTTTTTGCATTTCTAGGCCACCAAAACTGTCTTTTTCATTGAAAATGACCCGGGATTTACACCCCGTGGTCGAACTTTTTGAATTTCTAGGCCTCCATATAATTTTTGACTCAAAATTTCTCATTTTCAGCCGTTTTTCTCTCATATTTTTTCTCGTGGCCTAACTTTCTCACTTTTTGGATTCCTAGGTCACCAAATTTCATCATTTTTGACCATTTTCCAGTCCGTGGCCTAACTTTTTGGATTTCTAGGCCATTGAAGTCGTTCTGCTTCAAAATGACCCATTTTCAACCGTTTTTTTTAATTTCAAAATTGCGGCCTAACTTTCTCACTTTTTGCATTTCTAGGCCACCAAAACTGTCCTTTTCATTGAAAATGACCCGGATTTACAACTGGTGGCCGAACTTTGGATTTCTAGGCCACCAGATGTTTTTTGCTTCAAAATGACTCATTTTCATCGAATTTTCCTCAAATTTTCAATTAATGGCCTAACTTTCTCAATTTTTGGGTTTCTAGGCCACCAAAACTCTTCCATTTCATTCCGATCATTCCAGGTCGTCTCGTGGATCATCACAATGTGGTTCTGCGGTGGATTCATGGTGTATTTCATCGCCCGCGCCCTGGGCGGAGACGTCGGATATTCTCAAGTACTCGGAATCGTCGGATATTGCCTGATTCCACTGGTGGTGACGTCACTGGTCACGCCCCTTTTTAGCGGGTACGGTAGTCTAGCGGAGATGTGAAAATTTGGGGTTTTAGGCCAAAATTCATAGATTTTCACCGATTTTGACCAATTTTTCACTTAAAAACTTCAAATTTTTCAGATTTTCCGCCTCTGAACCCCTAAAAATGTTAATTTCTTCAGATTCCGCTTGCTATCCAACGCTCTTGGAATGTTCGGAACCGTCTGGTCGGTTTATAGTGCTGGAACACTCCTCTGTGTCGACGAGTTGCAAGCGAAGAAGCCCCTAGTCGTCTATCCAGTCTTCCTACTCTATGTCTATTTTTATTCGCTTTATTCGGGTGTTTAGGAGATGGATTTTTGGTTGTTTTATTGTGATCGGAAGTTATTAAAATGTATTTATTATATCTTTTTGGCAGAAAAAATGAGAATAGAGTACATTTCGTGTGTTAAAACGTTTAAAATCAGAATCTCCATGCAATTTCCAAAATTTTGAGCCCCATATTGACTATATTCTGACAACCTTGAATTTGGCCACCAGGGGTGTCTAAAAAATGGACCAGATTCCGATTTTGTCAGAATATAGTCAATATGGGGCTCAAATTTTTGGAAAATTTGTGGAGAACACGAAAATAATACTTTCAAACGTTGGAAACTGCAAAATTTTGAAAATTGACAAAATTCAAATATCTGAATTTTTCAATTTTTTCCGTTTTAGGAAAACTGGACAGCTACTGTTGAAATGGATTTCATTTTCATCTTTTCCGTGCAATTTCCAAAATTTTGAGCCCCATATCGACTATATTCCGTCTACTTTGAGATTTTGTACCAGGGGTGTCTAAAATATGGACCGATTTTCGAAAGTGTCAGTATATAGTCAATATGGGGCTCAAAATTTTGGGAATGGCGTGGAGATTTCAAATATGCTAATCGTTTTTGACACAGGTATCCCCAATGTCGCATAACTGTCATTTTCCTGGAAAGTTTTTTTCTGGAATTACAATTAGGATAAGTATGTGACATCTGGGGCAGAATCTGTTTTGAGATTCGGAATCTTCATAAAATTTCCAAAATTTTGAGCCCCATATTGAATATATTCTGACTGTTTTGAGATTTGGTACCAAGGGTGTCTAGAATATGGACTAGTTTCTGATAGTGTCAGAATATAGTCAATGTGGGGCTCAAAATTTTGGAAATTTTATGGAGATTACGATTATGATGATTTCAGACCATGAAAACGTTAAATTCCCGGAAAAATGCTCTAAAAACATCCTTTATTCTCACTACTCCAACATAAAATCAACACACATTACAAGTCTTCGCACATTCCTTCTTTAACTGATACTTTGACTGCCAGTTACAGTAGTCATACAGTCTAACCAACTCAGCACAATCCGTTCTCGTATCCGGACAAGCCGTACAGTATCCACAAGTCTTCTTACAATACTGACTAGCGAATGTCAGCATAGCGGGAGATCTGCATACGGCCGGATCCTTCGAACAACTCGACACAGCGTCCACACACCCGTTGAACATACAAAATCCACAGTAATTCGGACAGTATTTCGCATAAATCGGTCGGTACTCCACAGAGTTCAGACACTTGTCCCATGTCACCTCTTTACAGATCTTCTGAATCTCCGCGGTGTATCCAGATGGGATGGTCCAATTACATGTATGGTCCTCCGTCACACAACAATATCCACATCGTTTCGCACAAAACTTTTTCGAATTCGCGATTGTATCTGGATTCTCCGTGGTGACACCATTCGCGTCAGTGGTGCCCCAGCAGTAGTCCGGACGGACCGCAGACCCGCCAGCAGTAACATTGGGTTGGCCAACGTACAACGAGTCACAATGCGCATCTCCATATCCATTCTCACAGTAAGTTGCTCTTTCTGTCCATACCATCTGGGAAAGGAAATTTGAACATTTTAAACTTTTACGACTTTTTCAGACTTACCTTACTCGGGTCATCCTCCAGCCTTTTGCAATCCAAATCACAATATGAAAGGGATGATGGAATAAGGATAAGAAGAAGAAGTGTCACCACCAACATTTTCGAGTAGTCTATAGTTCATGACCCCCTCTTTAAACTATCTCAAAGTTTATACAGCTGCCCGATCTCTGATTTTGATACTTTTTGTATTGGATCAGCAGGTATAAAACAGGAATGTGTTAAGTTTGGGGAGTTGGCAGATGCTCAAACTTTTTGCGAGGGCTTGGCTATCGAAAGTTGGCATGGATAGGAAGAAATTGCGCTCTATCGGCCAAAGGACATCTGTATAAACTTTGAGATGGTTTAAAGAGGGGGGCCTGAACTATACACTATTCGAAAATGTTGGTGGCGACACTTGTTCTTCTTATCCTTATTCCATCATGCCTTTCATATTGTGATTTGGATTGCAAACGGCTTGAGGATGACCCCAGTAAGGTAAATCTATAAAAAGTCTTAAAATTTTAAAAACTAATAACTTTTTTTTCGCAGATGGTTTGGACCGAAAGAGCCACTTACTGTGAGAATCTGTACCCAGATGCAACCTGTGACGCACAGGTCTTCGGCCAACCCAATGTCACTGCTGGCGGGTCTGCGGTCCGCCCGGACTACTGCTGGGGCACCACTGACGCGAATGGTGTCACCACGGAGAATCCCGAAACAATTGCGTATTCGAAAAAGTATTGTGCGAAACGATGTGGATATTGTTGTGTGACGGAGGCCCATACATGTAATTGGACCATCCCATCTGGATACACCGCGGAGATCCAAAAGATCTGTAAAGAGGTGACATGGGACAAGTGTCTGAACTCTGTGGAGTACCGACCGATTTATGCGAAATACTGTCCGAATTACTGTGGATTTTGTATGTTCAACGGGTGTGTGGACGCTGTGTCGAGTTGTTCGAAGGATCCGGCGGTATGCAGATCCCCCGCTATGCTGACATTCGCTAGTCAGTATTGTAAGAAGACTTGTGGATACTGTACGGCGTGTCCGGATACGAGAACGGATTGTGCTGAGTTGGTTAGACTGTATGACTACTGTAACGTGATGTCGAGGTTACAAAAGAAGCAGGAATGTGCGAAGACTTGTAATATGTGTTGATTTTTTGTTGGAGTAGTGAGAATAAATCATATTTTTAAAGACTCTTGAATGTTTTTTTTCAGAAACTTGAAGTTTTTATGATCTGAAATCATTTTTATCGTAATCTCCTTAAAATTTGCAAAATTTTGAGCCCCATATTGACTATATTCTGACACTATTAGATACTGGTCCATATTTTAGACACCCCTGGTGCCAAATCTCAAAGTTGACAGAATATAGTCAATATGGGGCTCAAAATTTTGGAAATTTTATGCAGATTACAAATCGAATACTATTGTTTGTCCCAGATGTCCCCGACTGTCCCATTTCTGTCACTCTCAAGTGTTAAATTTCGAAAAAACAAAAAATTTTTGAAATTTTTTAATAATCAAGTTCACCGTCGTCGTGTTCTCTGTGCTTATTCAAACAATCTATTTTTGGGAATGGTATTTCCAGCGGAGATGGTCATCGCCTCCACAAATAGTTTATGAAAGATGTTTGAAAATCACTGGTTATGCAGGGGAGGGATTGTCGAAGGAGGTGTCTCCGAAACTTTTCGGTGGTCCTTATCGCGTTGGTAGGAACATCCTGCACGGGAGGTTTCAGACAAGGATGACACCATGAATTTGCTTATCCTTATGACGATCACCTTTTTCAATTCTCAACTTTCACAGGGTATATCTGTCCAACTTGTGTCTCCCTCGTTCGCAATATGACCCTAGATCATAATAAAAGACAATTATCACATCACAATTTTAACTATCTTACAAGTTAAGTGGTAGTCACGATCCCTAATTTCGATTCCCCTAGCATCCCACATCAAATCTCCATTACAAAAAAAAGGAATCTGTGTAGGAGGCAACGGCAAAAAAGAACATTACGATTCTATTCAACAGGTCCAAACTACGACTACTTCCGCTTGATCCCGAAAACGCCCTCGTAATGTGAAAACAATGGAAAAAGTGTTGGACTGTTTGAACAGATGGGATATAGTTGATAAACAGTCAGAGAGAGGGGTTTTGTGATCTAGAAATTGGTTGTTGTGGAGGTGTCCGAGGTTTTCAGATTTCCAGATGAAAAGTCTCTGATGACGTAGTTTCCGTTTAACGGAGACAGAAAGCTCACAAGTATGGAGTGAATAGGTTTTCAGATACAAATGACCATTTCATATGCCACGAAGGTTTCCCACTTTCAAATATTTCACTTTTCAGGGACTACCGTGTTGCGGCGATACTGAGCTTATTAAGCGTTCTCATCGCCTGATAGCGTAGTTTTCAATTGATTTGGCGGTGGCGAAGGGCTCGTTACTGTATTCACTTGGTTTTGGTCACAGTATCTCAAGATAGACGTACTGTACCTTTTGGATCTGGCCAAGGAGTACTGTTCGTCTCTGGACTACTGTACTCATAATTACAAGACTCTATTTTGGGGATACTGTACCTCTTCCTGAAGTTTTGCGATAACGAGAGTTTTGTATGCTAGAATATCGGACTACCGCCTATTTTCCCACTGTACCTACCATTTCTTCTCCACCACTTCGTTAACTGGATTAACGATATCACAGACGTCCTAGTACACCAAGCAACCCTGCATAACCAATGATTTCCAAACATTTCCCTAAGCGCCCCATGAACTATTTGTGGAGGCGTTGACCAGGCCGCCGGAAATACCATTCCCAAAAATAGATTGTTTGAATAAGCACAGAGAACACGATGTGATGGTCCAAACTAGAGATTCTCACTTCCGACTCATAATTAACGCCCGCGTAATAACAACACATAACAATAGGATAGTTTGAACAGATGGGGAGAGATTGGGGATGGAATGGTTTGATTTTGTGATTCTGTTGGTTGATGTTTAGGGAGTATTGACAACTGAGGAAACCGGGCATGTTTCAGATGGAAACTGAAAAGAGGGGTCAAGCGCTCTGAAACAAAACAATTCTTAATATAGTAGTATTAGCGGCGGTGTGATAACTCCTTCACAAATATTATAGTTCATAGGGGATACAGGGTAAGGGCAACATGAATAGTCCAAGAAGGTCCTCAGTAGCGGCTTAATCCTTGCCTAGTCATTGTCCACCGGCCACTGAACGTGTTAAATATGCTTTGGTGTTACTCTTACTATTTATGCCTCATTTCTGTACAAAACATGACAATTTTACGTATAAAACTACATGGTTCCGGCTCAATCCTTGCGCAGTCACTAAATAATTGACATTTGCTTCGGTTCTTACTAGAGCGTCTCTATTCCAATTGTAACTGAGCTAAACCCGTGAAAAATACATCCTATCTTGATGCTCGCTACTTCGGAATGCTATCTCATGATCTGTCTCATTCACGATCATCCTGTCAAACAAATCCATATGAGTGGGCGGGGTACAAAAATACGCCATGATTTCACTCAACAGGTCCAAACTACACATTATGCATTTCATTTCGATTGATCCCATCCCAATTGGTTGTTAAAGAACGCCCTCGTAATGTGAAAACAATGGAAAAATGTTAAACTGTTTGAACAGATGGGATATAGTTGACAAACAAGGGGTTTTGTGATCTAGTAGTTGTTTGGTGTGAAGGTGTCTCAGATTTTCAGATTTTCAGAATTTCAGATGAAAGCCTAACGATATGCCCTACATCTTGCCTGCATATGTATAAGACAGCCGAAAATTCAAACAAGTCACTCTTGCTCTTCCGAGCCCTCTCGTGGCCACAACCCTCAACTACTTCTTAATCATCGTATCAAATGTGTGGTTCCCTCGAGGCAAATCCGGCTGGTGGCTTAACGCAAGATGTCGTCAACATGGTGCAACCGACGGACGTCGATCACCAAGATCCTCCAAGTAGTGTTGTCGTCTCTATGACGTCAGAACATGGCCCCTGCATAACCAATGATTTCCAAACATCCCCGATGAGCCTATCTGTGGAGGCGTTGACCATCTCCGCCGGAAATACCATTCCCAAAAATAGATTGTTTGAAGAGGCACAGAGAACACGACGAAGATGGTCCAAACTAGAGATTCTCACTTCCAATTGATATTGATGTTGACGTTTTAACGCCCGCGCGTAATAACAACACAAAACAATACCGGGAGAGAATAGTTTGAACAGATGGCGGACATGGGCGGGAAAATAGTTGAAGAAGAATTTGATTTTGTGATTCTGTTGATTGATGTTTGGGGAGTATGGACAACTATGTATATTGACAACGATTTGACTTGACAGTTCTTACTAGGGAATGACTAACACAATGGTTGGAGAAACAAGACATATATCGCCGGAAAGCTGACGCTTTTCTGATTCCGAATCTATATTCAGTCTCGAATTCAACTCTAAAGTTTGGATAAATTGAAGTGCTGAAACTCAAGTTGCCACTCCGAGTGTAGTGAACGTCCAACCTCGAGGCTACATGTGGCTGAAGGATCTGCCTATATTAAAATTGAAATATTTCAGATAGACACTGAAGAGTGGTCAGGTTATGGATATCTCAGAACAAAACGAAACCTAGCGTTCTGTGTGTTCTCAGCTCCAGTGTCCCTTACATGCCATCTAACTCTTAAATCTGAAAATCTGGGACACCTCCACACTAACCAACTACTCGATCACAAAACCCCTCGTTGTTTGTCAACTATATCCCATCTGTTCAAACAGTCCAACATTTTTCCATTGTTTTCACATTACGAGGGCGTTCTTTAACAACCAATTGGGATGGGATCAATCGGAAGTGAGAATATGTAGTTGTAGTTTGGACTTGTTGAATGAAATCGTGACGTAATTTTGTTCCCCGCCTACTCATACGGTTTGGTTTGACAGAATAATCGTGAGTGGTTGTTTCCGAAAAGTGAATGAGACAGATCAGCTAGCATTCCAAACCAACGAGAACCAGGACTGGATGTATTTTTCTTGGGTTTCGCTCAGTTACAATTGGAATGGAGGTGCTCTAGTAAAAACCACAAAGCATATGTAAAATGTCCAGTGACAAAGCTAGGATTGAGCCGGAACCGGGTAGTTTTATACGTAAAATCGTCATGTTTTGTACTGAAATGAGGCATATAGATAGTAAGAGCCGAAGGATATGTAAATCGTTGGCTTGTGGACAATGCCTAGGCAAGGATTGAGCCGGCACTGAGCAGCTTCGGACACCTCCTCGGACAAACTATTCATGTTGCCCTTACCCTGCATGCACCTATGAACTATTCGTGGAGGCGTTATCCTACCGAAGGTAGTACTACTGTATGCAAAAAAGGCATTGTTTCAGGCCGCTTGACCCGTTTTCAATTTCTATCTGAAACGTTTCAGAGTGGTCGTCAATACTCCCTAAACATCAACCAACACGATCACAAAATCAATCCATTCCATCCCCCACTCTCCCCATCTGTTCAAACTCCTGTATTGTTTTGTGTTGTTATTACGCGGGCGTTAAAACGTAAAGACCAATATCAGTCGGAAGTGAAAATCTCTAGTTTGAACCATCACATCGTGTTCTCTGTGCTTATTTTCTACTGTACCTACCATCCAACGATATTGCAGACGTCCTAGTACACCAAAGCTATCTTACTCCTGCATAACCAATGATTTCCAAATATCCCCCTATGTGCCCCCTAAACTATTTGTGGAGGCGTTGACCATCTCCGCCGGAAATACCATTCCCAAAAAAAGATTGTGTAAATAAGCACAGAGAACACGATGATGATGGTCCAAACTAGAGATTCTCACTTCCGACTCATTATTAACGCCCGCGTAATAACAACACAAAACAATAAAGGAGAGGATAGTTTGAACAGGTGGGGGACATAGGTGGGAGAATTGTTAAAGGTTTTGTGATTTTGTAGGTTAGTGGTGTTCAATAAGAAGCAATACAACTTTTGAAGATGATCGTCTCAAAATCTGAAATTCCAAGATCAAATGTTCTTCTGGAACTACCAGAAAATCCCTTACTGCCACGTTTGGTGTAGAAATGCCGTGGTTTCAAAAAACTCCAGTTCTAAAATAGGAAGCAGTTCTATAACGGAAGTACAGTATCACTTTCAAAATCCGATTTCAAAACCTTATAATTCCTCCAGAACAATATGTTCCACGTGGTTCAGTTCAATTGGCATCGGATGTCATCCCAGCTGTTATATGGACACAAACAAACATGTATCGGAATTTTTAGACACTGTTGAAAGAGAGATCGAAAAAAAAATTGACGGACAAAAAGTGATTCGTGTAAATGAGCACGTGGTCAGGGTGGTCTTTGATGTGGGATGTTGAAACAATAGCTAATAATACAAATGTGAAGTTAAAAATAGGAAAAAATAAATGTTTTCAACATATTTCAAACTAAATCATCATATAAAGGTGCTAAATGTTCTGTTTTGAAGTTGTGACCTGAAGACACCTAGAGAGTGACCGAAATGGGACAGCCGGGGACATCTGGGACAAAATTCAACTTCAGATTCGTAATCTCCATAAAATTTCCGAAATTTTGAGCCCCATATCGACTATATTCCATCAATTTTGAGATTTGGTACCTGGGGTGTCTAAAATATGGACCAAATTCAATAGTGTCAGAATATAGTCAATATGGGGCTCAAAACTTTGGAAATTTTGTGAAATTTTCAAATTTTTTGGTTTATTCAGTGCCTAGATCCCAAAATAGCTAAATACTGAATTTTCGAAAATTTTCAAAAAAATTGATTTTTGAGTTTTGACTAACTAGGACATCTAGGCGGTAAATGACTAACATTTTTGCAATCTCCATACAATTTCCAAAATTTTGAGCCCCATATTGACTATATTCCGTCAATTTTGAGATTTGGTACCTGGGGTGTCTAAAATATGGACCAATTTTCGATAGTGTCAGAATATAGTCGATATGGGGCTCAAAATTTTGGAAATTGAATGGAGATTCCGAATCTGTTATTAAATTTTGTCCCAAATGTCCCAGATGTCCCCAAAGTGTAGCATAAAGTTTTCATGTTTTTAACCTGCTCGAAATCCAGGACCTACAAACATTTTCAGACATTCCAGACCTCCCATATCCGACTCCAAAGTCCAAATGTTTCCTCCCCCCTGTCTCAACTGACCGAAACCGTAACCAATGTGTGCACACCTGCCACTACGTCGGTTTAACCCCCCATTCCTTTAAAAAGTGATTGTTATTTCTCACTTTTTGTCATTATTGTTATCCTCCGATTCACTCATGACAGTACTCGACTTGTCACTTTTCTATTTTGTTATGTCTTCCGAAGAACCATCGACGTCTACAGGCCCCCACTCCCCAAAAGGCGTCTGCGCTGTCTGTGGTGACGTGGCAAACGGTAGACGATACGGTGCCATGTCCTGTCTTGGGTGCATCGTGTTTTTCCGGAGGACTTGTTTAAGGAATATGAAGTATAGATGTCAGAGACAAGGCTCCTGTGAGATCACGACAGGTAATTATAAAAATAATTAGGTAATTAATTTAAAAATTTAAAAATTTTGAAAATTGTACAGAGACCCGCTGCGTCTGCCGTAGTTGTCGAATGAAGAAGTGTCTCGACGTCGGAATGAATCCAGAATCCATTCAAATTCGTGACGTCATTGGGCCCAGGAGGCCCCGCCCACAATCCAGATCACCAGTTTTACCGTCTCCAACGGGATCCTCCTCACATCCACCGAGTGTTCCTGAAGCTTTGAGCATCGGAGTGTTCTTGGAGCTCCAGAAAAATCAAAGGGAGCAACATAGCACGGAAGATGAGAGGAAATTTACGGAGGGGTGTGTTTACATGAAGGTATGGACATCCGGACTGACAGGAAATTGTGACAGACAGACATTTTCAAAGAGACAAGAATCCGTCAAAACTTACTCGAAATTGACTGCAAAATTGCTATTTTTTGAGCCCAAAACCATCAAAAATCTTGATTTTCGCTCCAAATTCGTCAAAATGAATTAAAATCGGCTTAAAATACCCCAAAATTGCCGAAAATACCGTCCCTACCACCCCTTGATCTCAATTTCGGCTTGGCCTCTTTGTCTGTCTGTGTATCCCGGTATCCGGTTGTCCACGAATTGCAAAAATATACTCGCTGTGTAGATCAAACCTAGAGCTCCAATTTTATAGTTGACAACTTTTTGATAGCTCCGCCCACTTTTGAGATATGCGCCTTTAAAGCGGCAATGTGTGATTTGGTCAGTGTAGTTTGTCACTGTGGTCACTGGAGAGCCCGACATGATGTCCCATTTTGTAAAATTTATATTTTTTTGGTAGATCAAAACTAGATCTACATTTTTGTAGTTGACAACTTTTTTACACGGGCGGTCCTTAGGGAGTTATGGCTATTTTCAGTGGGATTTTCAGGTTTTTCGAGATTTCTGAAATTTTGCACATTTTTTGTCGAATCAGGTCGATTTTTCAGCTGAAAATGTTAAAAATTGACCAATTTTTTACCGAAAAACTAAAATTTTTGCTCAAAAACTGGGATTTCCATGTTTTTTACCCAACTCAATTTCAGACTATTTTTCTTGGAATTCAGTTGTCATCTAGAAAATGAAAGCCTAGTGGAATACTGTACCTGTTATGTTTGAAAATTGTATAAAATTGAGTTTTTCGGCATTTTCAGCTCAAAAATTGACCCGTATCCACCTGAAAATGAGCAAGATCAGGATGAAAATCTCAGAAATCTCAAAAAACACAAAATCCCACTGAAAAATAGTTATAACTCCCCAGGGACCGCCCGTAGGAAAAAGTTGTCAACTACAAAAATGGAGCTCAAGGTTTGATCTACACAGCCAATATAATTTTGTAGTTTGTGAACAACTGGATACCGGGATACACCGACAGACAAAGAGACTCAGCAAAAATTGAGACCATGGGGTGATAGGGACGGTATTTTCGGCAATTTTGAGATATATCAAGCAGATTTTGGCGGATTTTGACAGATTTTGAGCAAAAATCAAGGTTTTTGATGATTTTGGACTCAAAAATAGCAATTTTTAGTTAATTTTGAGTAGGTTTTGACGGATTTTCAATTTTTTTTTCAATTTTTCTAAACCTTTCTTAAAGACACTATGTTCTGGTACAGTAAATGCCCTGGTTTCAAAACGTCCCTGTTCTAAAACAACCTTCTTTTCCAGAACGACTACCACCAGCGTGCCACCTCCTCCGACATCAACCACTCCCTGAAACTCGCCATCGATGACTCCACCGACTTCGCCGCCCATTTCCAATTCTTTCAAAATCTCCAGGAGCCCTCCCAACGGAGATCAATTCTAGCCGAGTACTCGATAGCATTCATGTTGATAGATCAGGTTGTGAAGACTGTAAACGAGGCGGATGATGGGTTCTGGCTCCTGCAGAATGGAAGTTTTCTAGGGTTACATCCAGATTTCAAGTTTGAAGAGGAGGTGGCGGATGAGGAGAGCGAGAGGTACGGTCATTCTTGTAAACCGGGCCGGCGCCTAACTCGCTTCAAAATGAATATTATGAGCTGAAAAGTATACCAAAATGTAGATCTCATTGAGATCTATGTCTGAGACCTGCCACAATCCGGATGGATATTTGTTAATGTACTGCGGGCCGGGCTAGAAAGCCTTTTTTGGCCATTTTCACGTTTTTCGGCACTTTTTTCCGGCCCGCGGCCTATTAACGGATAGCCATAGTAGGTCAGGGACATAGATCTCGTCGAGATCTACATTTTGGTATATTTTTCAGCTCATAATCTTGAGTGTGAGACGAGTTAGGCGCCGGCCCGTGTCGGTACTGTAGATCACGTCATAATTTTTTTTCCAAAAATTCCAAAAAATCCATAACTTACAGATGCCACTTTGAGTTTGTCACCCAACTTCTGAGCTCCCTGGCTGCGCCGTTTCGAAGATTGAAGCTCTCTGACTTTGAATCTACAGTAATCAAATTGCTTATGCTTATTCCAGGTACCTTGTGAAACTCATTTTTCAAAAATATGAATAATTACAGTATCCCAACCTAATCTGCGCAACCAAGTGACCCAATGCCTTATGGAGAACTTATCAATGGATTCAGAGAGATTTGGAGAGATAATTCTATTGATTAGTTCGATTCGTTGTGCTGTCAAAGCGTTTTATAACATGACGAAAGTTAGTGATTTGTTTAGTAGTGAGAATTTTGAGCAGGTTGTTAGAGATGTTCTTGTTGAATGAATAATTATTTATTTTTTTGATTGTTCGGGGGGAGATTGTGATTTACAGGGAGACATAGACAGACCAAATTGTTGGTTTGCGCTCGTCACTTGACGTTGAGAAAAACCGTCTTCTCCTCTGGTTTTGCAAGACATTTTTGGGTTTTTACTGGGCCTTACTACAGGGATGAAACTTTGAGATGGTTTTTCTCAGCGTCAATTGATGAGCACAAACCAAGCAATTTGGAACGATTCCAAACTTGAGGCTCCCGTGTCACTTAATTTTTGCAAGTAGCACATATCGGCATTTTTTTCTTGTCTTAGACCTTTCTCGCACTCAAATTTGTATGTAAATGAAAATTGGTTGAAAATTGAGAATCATAAATCATAAATTTTCAGTATTTTCACGAGCAAATAAGAAATGTAGTCTTTGTTTTCATCAATTTTTGAAACTGTCAGGCATTTAACTTCCTGATGTATCAATAATCAGCTGGTCTGACTTATCTATCCGCTTTTATATGTATCATTATTTGTTTTCCAGAAAAAAAACATTTCAGCCTACGGTACTGAAACCGACAGGTTTTTCAGAAAGTGAAGAAAATAGTATACCAGGGTAGAGCGAAATTCCGTCTTCTGCTAAACTGTGTTTATCACACAAACTTTTGTCCAAATTCTTCCCAGCGATGCTACGTATTTCTATCTATCTAGGTTACTGTAATTCCTGCCCCTCCCCCTTTTCCAGACCAACACCTCTATTTATTACCATGTCCCTATTTACTCAACTGGGCTCTCTACGCCCGCTAGTTTTGTATCAAACACCATAACTTTTGAACTTTTTAAAAGTGTTTAACCTCATCCAATCTGTTCAAACACCTCACAACGTACTATACTGTTTTAGAATGGGACTCAAAATTTTGCAGATTTTATGCCAAATACGAATAACACAACTAATTAGCCAATATAACACAATTAATCATCAATTATCTGCCTCCTGCTGGACACGGTGGCTGCACACTGCACTTATTGCAAGTTCTTCTACAATTCGTATTCACAAAGTCCTCCAATCCAGCCGTATAACAAATCATAGGGTCATTTTCACAGCCAACAACCAGATCGATGCATCCATTCAGATCACAGAATCCACACTCCGCCGGGCAGTCTTCAGCGAGGAGCTGACGCCAGATTGGGGAGAGACACATGGCTTTTGATACATTAGCACAGTTGACTCGAGGCGCTGGAATTGTAGTTTGTAGTCTTCAAGAAGAAATAAGTAAGACTTACCAACACGATTGTTGCATTTGTAGGCACTCGTCAAACAACACACTCCACAAGTCTTCGGGCAGCTGGCGATAGCGACAGATTCGGCGTCAGCATTGGCTGGAGCAGGAGTGGCGTCACCGAGGGTGTAGCACATAAGGGATCGTTGCGCATCGTTGCCTTCTGCTGGTCTATCTTCGTCAGTGGTTGGTTTGGGATAAGCGATTTCACAATAGGCATCGGACATGACATTCAAGCAGTTGGCCGCAGTGCGGGAGTAGACATACTGGAATAGTGGAGAGTCAGGGTCGGCAATCTGACTAGGGAAGGCCTCCAGGTGCCCGTGGAGTTATAAAGCGTGACTTATTATATATCATTGGAAAGCTAGGAAAACGCTGATTCCAAATATATATTCAGTTTTTGCCCTTGACTCCGGGTATTCGAGAAAAACGAGGTCAAAGTTTGGAAAAATTATTACTGGCAAGGGAGACGTTCTAGGTACTTTTGACTACGGGGAGTCCATTTCTGCGATCAGTTCCTGCTAAATGTCTTTCTGAGCCGAGTTATGAGCTCTCAAACTTTTCATATACCAAAGCTGCAATGCACGAGCGCAGGTAAACCGCTGGGAAACACAAATGGAACATCGCGGATATGCAGCCGATTTGGAACTCCATGTGTAAAAGCTTGCCGATATGAAAAGTTTGAGAGCTCATAACTCGGCTCGTAGACACATTTAGCAGGTTTTGACTGCAGAAATGGACTCCCCGTGGTCGAAAATACCTATGACCAAATTTATGGATAATTTGAAAGCCGGGTCTCTAAAGACATCCCTTGTTAGTACAAGACAGCATCAGAATACATTAATATCCATTATTTGGCAATCTTCAACAATTATAGATTAGTTCAGCTACACAAAATCTTAAAATTGAACTCACAGCACTGCCATTATGTACGACACACGGCAAATACTGACCGTCGATTCTGGCATCGGTTTGGACACCGAACACAGCTAGCACTATCAGGAAGAGCATGACACTAGATTAAACTGGTTTTCACTGTTCTAGAGCACTATTTTATAGTGAGCTGTGAGGTGTTTGAACAGATTGGATGAGGTTAAACACTTTTGAAAAGTTCAAAAGTTATGGTGTTTGATACAAAGCGGGCGTAGAGGGCCCAGTTGAGTAAATAGGGGAATGTTCGTTTATGGAGGTGTTGGTCTGAAAGGGGGAGTAATTACAGTAACCGAGAATTGAGCGGGATAGACAGAAGTGCGTAGCCAAGCATTGCTTCTTTAAAAATCTCCAATTATTTTCAATAAAATCCTTCATTCAATAAGTTCTCAATCCATTTAAAAAAACCACTATCAGCAAACCAAAAACCACCGATACTCCGCTTCCCCTGACGGCATTCGTCAAGATCAGAACCAGATCATACTCCTCCTCATCCTCATCCTTCTTCTTCTTCTTTTTCTTCTTCCTCTTTGTCCCATCTTCCTCATCATCATCTCCATCCAATTTGAACGGTGGAAGTGTCTGAGGTGCCGGACCAGGGACACACAACCCATCTTCTCCATGTCCATCCGTGCAATTCGATGCGGGCGGTCCGAATTTTATGAGTGCACGGGAATCAGCGTAGCCACTGGAATTGTTTGGACGTTTATGGGGGACATCATCATGTTTCTGATACAGTACGGTGCGAAAAGATACTAACTTTGGTCGTTTTCAGTTAAAAATGTCCAACTTGGAGATGGCGTTACGGTATCACTAATTCAAATTGTCCCATTGTAAAATAGAGTGATTTTTGAGCAGTCCCCTTAAAATGGTCATAACTCTATAAGGATTGTCCGTACAAAAAAGTTGTCAACTACAAAAATGAAGCCCTGCCTTTTTTCTGTATGGTTAATACAGAATTAACTCTGTGGGACAATCAGTGATACCGTAACATTCTCACAAAGTTGGAAAATTTCCAATGAAAACTTCCAAAGTTCGTATCATTTTGCACGGTACTGTATGTCATGCAAAAATTCGGCCAAATCAATAGTGGCCGAACTTTTGCATTCCTTCAGCCATTGACTTACTGAGGTCCGAGCAAGCAGAAAGTATTGAAATCTAGCAAGTGGGTGTGTCCTGCAAGTGAAGTGACCATGTACTGAATACATCCAATTTTCTTCTGCGATGGATAAGTGATTTCAATGTGAGAATAAAACAATTGATCGTCGTTTCTCCAATTTTCCATAAGTGTTTCTTTGAACTTTTCAAAAGAGGGATAATCGATTAACCAAGTGCCTTCCCATGCGAGAAATTTATAGGCAGTGTTTGTGAAGAAGAATCGGTAGTCGGAGCCTTGTTCTATTTTATAGAAATCTGTGGAATTACTATTTGTTCTGTCGATTTCACTTGTGATTTCAAACGCTTTTTTAACCAAATTTTCATCCCATTCCAGTTCCCACATATTCGAAACATTTAGTTTTATGGAAGCATTTCTTCGGTATCCATTGTATCTATCCACTATCAACTTTTTGTCTACTGGTTTCTCATCGGGTTTCACTGAAGACAGAAAACTATTAACAAGACTCAGTTCTGTAATCACGCTCTACCAGAACTTAGACGGAGAGCTGCTATAATTTCGGTAGAGCGCACTTTCCTAATTCCTAACTTACCAATCGATATAAGTGAAGTGATCATAATGATCCAGTGGATGTTTCTGATTATCATTCTTTCCAATCAACCAATTCGATGTGTTGGATAATTCGGGAATAAAAGGGAGATAGAGATTTCTGGGAACTGATTAGAGAAGTAATTGATTTTTGAAGACACGTTGGGAAACTTTTTTTAATGCTCCGATTTTTTGTTTTTGAGAAGAACACGTTTTTTCCGTTTCAATTTAAATTTTTAGGTTTTTAAGGAGCTTTGGTGGAAGAGTTTTTCCGCGCGACTCTGTGCAGTCCTCTCGGACAAGGTTTTTACTAAATTCCTTGTTTTCTCATTTTCCAACATTTATATAGCGGAAAAAATCTTTTCCGAAAGGACCACGTGAATTGTAATCTGCAATAAAAATATGAACGATTTGTAACTAGAAAACATATTATTATATTTATTCACTGAACTCCATAAAATAAAACCAAGATCCCGACGAAACCCAAAAAAGAAGCGATTCCTCCAGCGTTCGTCAAAATCAAAACCAGATCATACTCATCCTTACCCGGAACTCTATCCGCCGGAAACGGCGGAAGCGGAGTAGTAGTTGGCGGAGGTGGAGTAGGATCGAGGACACACAATCCTGTCTCGTTATGACCATACTCGCAGACGGATCCGGGTGTTCCATTCACTTGAGTCTTCATTGTGGAGTAACCACTGCAATTTTTGAAATTTAGTTTATTGATTACCAGGTGTTGAGTTAAATTTCAGAAAATTAACGACTCACTGTGGACCAATCAAGCAGAAGACGTAGAACAGAATGGCTTGATCCGCTGAGTATACTTAAAGAAATGATTGATGCATCCAAGTTTGTTTTGCGGAGGCATTAATGCATCAATTGGCGAATACATGATATCATATATTTTAGTTGGATATTCATCTCTGTCTGAATACAAGCCATTGAGTCGGGTGTGTGCTTCACGAAATTTGTCCTGTTCAATTATATACGACACAGCAGCATTCATTTTACCAATGTTTTTCATTTGGATACTAGCCGCATCGATATTAGTGGCGAACAAGCGAAAATCTTTACCAGCTCTTAACTGATTGAATTGATCCTCTCGAACAGATTCAGTCATTTCGACTGCTTTCTTTTCCAACAACTCATCCCATTCCTTAAAGGAAGATGAAGTGTCATATTTTTAAGTTCAAAACTAGAAGTTTGGCGCAAAACAAAGTTGTGAAATGTCCTGATTTCCAAACTTCCCAAAGTTTCAAGATTCAAGATTCTGGACCTACCAACATCCACATATTTGCAATGTTATATATCTTGGAAATATTTCTTCTAACCCCATTGAATCTGTCCAACAATATCGATTTTTCCGTGTCATTCAACGTTGGTGATTCATCCGATTTCACTGAAAAATAGAGACCTTTTTGTCACTATCTATAATTACAGAAAACTTACCCATCGATATTAAGATAGTGATCATCAAGACCTGAAGGATGTTTTTCATCATCGTTCCTTTGAATCCAGGAGTTTTCAGATTTCTGGGTACTGATTAGAAAAAATGATTGACCTTCTGAGAAAGCCCAGCTTTTTTGGGGTACACGTAGAAAATTGCAAAAAAAAACAAAATAATTGAATTTTCGGATTCTAGGGGATCACGGAAAAATTAATTTTTACCTATTTTCCGTTAATTGTTTTATATCTTCAAATTTCGGCCCTTTATGATTTAACGGGGGTTTTAAGAATTAACGGGGGTTTTAAAAATAGACGGGGGTTTTGAGAATAGACGGGGGTTTTGAAAATAGACGGGGGTTTTGAAAATAGACGGGGGTTTTCAGAATAGACGGGGGTTTTAAAAATAGACGGGGGTTTTCAGAATAGACGGGGGTTTTAAGAATAGACGGGGGTTTTCGACAAGTTCTATTTAATTATACTAAAAAACCCCAGAATGGTCAGAAATGACTACAGTCCCTCCAGTATACATTTTTTTCATAACCTTTTCCAATTTTTTTTGCTTTTTTTGTTGTTTTTTTCTGCATTTTCTCATTTTACTTATCTATTTTGTACGTGTTGTTCTTTGATCAGAGAAGTGTAATATTTGTCCTCCTTTTTCTTTAGCTCAACAATTCTGCTGGCTGCATCTTGTTTCCCCTCCTCTTCTCCTCTTCTCTCCTCACTATCTCTTGTCTACTGACAGATGGGTTGCCCGACTTTCTTCTTTTTTCTATCACACATACGTTGAATATCGACTAGTTTATTGAAAATACATCTTGAATGAAATAAAGAAATATAAAATTACAAGAAACTTAAATATATGTTCCAATACTCAACTCTTCCTCTTGCTGCCATTTTTCTTGCCTTTCCCACCATTCTTCTTCTTCTTCCCTCCTTTTGGTTCAACGTTTGGTTCCTTTGTTCCTGCATTTCTGGTCCGCTCGGAGATTGAAGTCGTCTTCTCCTCCGCTTCCTTCACTTCATTGCCTTCCTTTGTTTTCTTGGCCGCCGCATTCCTCGTCCTCCCGGCAATCGGATTTGCCGCTTGATTCTCAGCTTTCCCAAGTTCTTTTGCTTTCTTCGTCTTCTTTGCTCCCGTCTTTCTCGTTTTCTTAGCAATTAGATTCCGCCTCTCTTCAGCTTCTTCATCTTCGTTTGCCTCTTCATCTCTTGCACTTGACAAGCGGTCCTCTTTCTCCTTCCTTAGCTGATTGGCAACTTTTCCACCTCTGCTTCCTTTTCCTCTTGCCGGTTTCTTTCCAGAGTTCCTATGGTTTTTATCCATTTGCTGTTGACGAATTTCTGCACTGAAAACCATTCCGTCACGTCTTCCTTTTCCACGCTGAGTTCGTCTAATGGAGGCTTTAGATGTTCCATGGATAATTTCGGCCTTCTCAGCAGCAGATGAATGTGGAGATGAACTTCGGGAACGAGCCAAAACGGACGATGTAGATGGAGGTGCATTTTTTTGGCGGTTCTTCTGCTTTTTAGAACTCTTGGAATCTTTGACCTTGTTATCCTTTGTTTTTCCAGTTGAAGGTCTCGATGATGAGCTTGGTTTATCAAGTTTTTGCATTCTCTGACCAAATCGTGAGGAGCGAGGCAGCACGTACTCACTTCCGGAGGAATCAGCGTCGGATGACGAAGATGAAGACGAAGACTGCTCCGTTCTAGAATCGGCGTTCGCGGGCCTACGAAGGTCATTGTTGCGTGACTCGCTCAAGCCATCAGAATCAGATCCATCGTTGCTGCTGTGGTATCTGGTTTCACGACGATCTGCTTCTTTTTCTTTATCCTCACTCTCATCATTGTCATCGTTTTCATCGTTTTCATGGTCTTCATCCTCATTAGCCATTTCATCTTCGTCATCCCCCTCCTCCTCCTCCTCCTCTTCCTCCTCATCATCATCATCCTCCTCATCCTCATCGTCGCCTTCGTCATCCCCATCATCATCATCCTGACGATAACGATGTTCATTATTGTCATTATCATCATCATCCTCCTCTCCACGATCCTGATTGTCATCATCATCTTCATCATTATCTTCATCATCATCTTCATCATCATCATCCTCAACATCTTCATTATCATCGTTGTCTTCATCGTTATCGTCATCGCTGTAATCACTGTCTTCAGCAGGATGCAGCTCGTCGAAATCGTTGGGAACAAGAGTAGCTTGGGCGCGGTTGTAGTAACCCATCTCCATTATGAGTCTATTCAGAAGTTTGTCCTTGTTGTTATACCTTCTGAAGATGTAGTTATACAAGTGGCCTTTGGCCATATAGTCCCGAATCCCGTGACGGCTTTTGAGAGATGACTTCAGAGCTCCCCAAGAAGCTTCGATCCCTTGAGTATGAACGGTAGGGTCGGTGGGGCTCACAAAATGCAGCTTGTGATTGATGACTTTGTGCTTGTATCGCCTGTCAGGAATCTGAGATATTCTTCTGTATGCGGCCCAGCCATCGCTGATAATCGTTGTTCCTGCAAAATGTTTTTTTAAAAATGTATTTTTTTCAGAGATCATACCAGGTTTCACATAACGTTTGATTATGGGCAGGAGGATTCTGGCATCACGTTGGACAACCTGGAACATCGCTATCTGAAACAAATTTGAGATTTTACGCTACAGAAAACCTTATAGAATCTACCTTATTAGTCTTCCTTTCCAGCAATCCAAAAACCCAAACAGTTGGACGATCTACCATATGACCCCGATTATATTTCGCCCGAAACATCGCCGTTTCGTCGATTTCAACGAACTTTCCTGAATGTAAGAAAAATTAATTTTTTTTTGTTGGTGTAATCATACCTTTTCCACCAAGCATCTTGACAGGGTTATCCTCTATGGTTCGGACGAACCACTGTTGGGTGAGGTCGCGGAACCACTCGTGGACCTCACTCACTGTATTTTTATCAATCTGGAAGGAGTCGGCAATTTCCTCTAGGTGGCGTGTCGGGTTTTCAATAAAATCAGCCGCCAAGTAAAGAATTTGATGAACGCTTAAACGAAGACCTTGGAAGAACGAGTCTTTTCTGAAAATAAAGAAGTTTATTGTTTCCAATTGCAGTGCAGAATTTACCTGATGGACTTTTTCATGACAGCTTTGGAGCGACGGCAGTCTAAGCACCTCCAATAATGCTGATCGTGTTTCGCAGATGAATCCTTCTGGAATGCCATAGCTCCGGGGCAACCATCGCATGCCCTCTCATTGGCAATCAAATCATATCTGGAAAAAACTGAATTTGAATTTTGTGGAAAAGTAGTTATTACCTAGCCAAGAAGTTCACAGCTTTCCTGATGTTTGGAATGGAGACGTCATCAAGCTCTCCAATGTATTCAGGCAAATTGAGAGTTTTCAGTGGCTCCAATCGGAGAAGAGACTCAACTGAGAGAACATCAGAGGGGGTGATAATGAATGTTCTTCTTGTCCTTCCTCTTTTGGATCTTCAAAGTGTCTTTTATTTTATCTAATGAGAATTTAAATGTGTACCTTTGCAGTTCTGTCGAGTTGCCGTCATCCATGTGCTCAATATCAAAAATTAGATCCGTTGTGTAGTTTGTTCCCAAAAAGTACTCTTCATTTTCATTATCATCGGGGACAGGGTATTCCGTACAGTTCGATAGCTGAGGCATCACATCCAATTCAAAGAAACTCTTCTCGTTGTCGTTCTTGTCAAAATTAGGATACTCCGTAAAGTTGGACAGTTGAGACATCACATCAGAATGAAGAGAGGAAAAAAGGAGGAGTAGTAGCAATTTCATTTCACGCATTCTTTACAGTCACAGAGATACTTCCTCATGTAGTGGCACTGATGCTGGCACCATACTTCTCCTCGCGAGCAGAAATGTCCTGAAAAACGTAGCATCTTCTTTCTTTTCCTAGCCTGGCCTCTCTCATGCCCTCCGCCGTGGCACTGAACCTGACACCAACTGCCCCATCGCCTCGGCCATGGAATCTTGAGAGACGATGCATCTTCACTCTTTTCACACCCTGTCACCACCCTCATGCTCCGGCGCTGATGGAAAAAGATGGAAAGAGAAGAAAAGTGATGGAAAGAGAAGAAAAGTGATGGAAAGAGAAGAAAAGCGATGGAAAGAGAAGAAAAGCGATGGAAAGAGAAGAAAAGCGAAGGTCACAGTTCGCATTCTAAGCAAACAACATTAAATTTTGATTACCACAATTCGTTTTACAACAAATTTCAAACATGTTGCCAGAAGGTACCAGGAACGACCACTGTTGGAGGTCTTATAAAAACAGACATGCAAATTAAAATTAGTGTGTTTTCTGCTGCTAAATCACGATGCTTATTTTGCTTCTTGCTGCTCTACTGTTCTGCCCATGTTCAGAGACAAAATTTCCGCTTAAACACAACAAGATGAAAGTAAGACAAAAGCTATTGAGTTTATCTAAATTACAAACTACAGCCGCTATCTAAACAACTAGCTAATTCGTTTGGTATGTCTACAGTGTTTGGTGACACATCCGAGATAGTGCAAACTCTTTCGAACGAAGAGAGTGAAAGTGCTTCGAATAAAGGAACAAACACTGATTTTAAACTTGTTCATCGTGCTCATATCAAGCCGATCATGGCGGGTGATGTAATTGACATTGTTTTGCATGCTGCAGGCTCGTAAGTTTTTGAAAACATTAAAAACTCAAATGCTAAAATTTAGCTTCAATATTGTGCTCAGTTTCGATGGGAAGTTGATTCCTTTCGCAGTAATGTTTGATTCCACTAAACAGGTTTTTTGTTTTTATTTTTGTTCTTATGAATCATTCCGTTACAGCTCATCTCACTTCACTCGACCAGTCGTGACCAACACGAAATCCCTGTTTCCAGAAAATCTCCATTCAGTGTGCCTGCAGAAGTAATTATCAGCATTGAACTGCAAAAGGCTGGATATGAGGTTCTGCTTATCGTATTAAAAGATTATGTTTTCTGTTTCAGATGTGGATCAATAGAACTTGGAGGATTTTTTACGACCATCGCATGAATCCGGCTTATGCGCAGATGGTCACCATTGTTGGCCGTGTCGTTGTTGAGCAATGCGATGTGCAAAGGTACTCTGGCTTAAAAACGGAATTCTCAAATCAAGAAGAGGAAGAAGAGGACGAGGCCGGAGTCGAGGGATCAAGTAATACAGATGATTACATGGACTATGAGGGGAACTGAGCAATACGATTTAATACTGTTTTTATTTATATATGGAAGATACTGTAATTTTATATTTCTTTATTTCATTCAAGATGTATTTTCAATAAACTAGTCTATACTCAACGTATGTGTAATAGAAAAAAGAAGAAAGTCGGGCAACCCATCTGTCAGTAGACAAGAGATAGTGAGGAGAGAAGAGGAGAAGAGGAGGGGAAACAAGATGCAGCCAGCAGAATTGTTGAGCTAAAGAAGAAGGAGGACAAATATTACACTTCTCTGATCAAAGAACAACACGTACAAAATAGATAAGTAAAATGAGAAAATGCAGAAAAAAACAACAAAAAAAGCAAAAAAAATTGGAAAAGGTTATGAAAAAAATGTATACTGGAGGGACTGTAGTCATTTCTGACCATTCTGGGGTTTTTTAGTATAATTAAATAGAACTTGTCGAAAACCCCCGTCTATTCTGAAAACCCCCGTCTATTTTCAAAACCCCCGTCTATTCTCAAAACCCCCGTCTATTTTTAAAACCTCCGTTAATTCTTAAAACCCCCGTTAAATCATAAAGAGCCCAAATTTCAACAAATGCAAATAAAAGGCTCCGCGACAATTCACAACCGCGACATTCCGCAACTGCGACATTTCGCAACTCACGTAGGTTTCGCAATCGCGACACTTCGCAACTGTTCATTTCGCAACTGCGACATTCCGAAACTGCGACATTTCGCAACTACTACATTTCGCAACTAGCCATTTCGCAACCATAGAACTAGAAATAGTTTAACCTAGTTTAGTCAGAAAATGGGTCAGGTAACTTTTTCATCTATTTAATTGTAATCAAATATGTTCCCAGACTTTTTGGTGCACTCAACATTTTCCACTGACGCAAATATACAAACGCGGTGTGGTTGCAAAACGTCGTAGTTGCGAAATGTCGTAGTTGCGAAACGTCGCAGTTGCGAAATGACTTGTTGCGAAATGTCGCAGTTGCGAAGTGTCGTAGTTGCGAAACCTACGTGAGTTGCGAAATGTCGCAGTTGCGGAATGTCGCGGTTGCGAATTGTCGCGGAGCCAATAATTTACGTGACAAACTTTTCATAAAAAAGAATCAAAACATTTCACATTTGTTCTGTGACCTTTAATTTCCCACGTGTCCTCCTGAAAACCTGAACCCCCCTACTCGAAAAACCAATAATTTCTCTAATCAGTTCCCAGAAATCTCTATCTCCCTCGTATTCCCAAGTTTTCCGACACATCGATTTGGTTGATTGGAAAGAATGATAATCAGAAACATCCACTGGATCATTATGATCACTTCACTTATATCGATTGGTAAGTTACGACTTAGGAAAGTGCGCTAAACCGAAGTTTTGGTAGAACGCGTTTGTACAGTAGCGATCATGGGTGAGTACACCTCCATACTTTCATTTGTATCTCAGTTGAAACGTATCCGTTTTGCATAAACTTTTTTTTGAAAGATAGCTGAAATATCCAGTAAAACCAACATAATTTTTTTGTTTGAAGTGATCAGCTGATTATTTTGATTATCGATTTTTCCTGATCTTGATTTGAAAATCCGGAAAAAAACTTTTTATTTTTCTCTTGGAGTTATTGAGTTTTTGATGTCAAAATGTTGGAAAACACTCAAATAAACATAAAATTATGTTGAATTGGCTTCTCAACCCCTGAGCATCGTGCCAGTGCTCCAGAAGTCAAAAGTAACGTCCTCGGGAAAATCATCATAACTCATCAAAAATGCTCCAAATTAGTCAAAATAAGTACCAAAAGATGTGTCTTGAGTTTTTCTATAAACCGACATTATAAAATCACATTTTTAGAAAAAAAATTTTTCTAGTTTTTTCACTCAAAAAAATTATTTTATTCCCATTTTTTCTCGATTTCCGATGTATTCTGGCTATAAAATTAACAAAGAATACATACGTGTGTTTCATTATGTATGACAAAGCACGTTGGATGCAGTTATTAAAAGTTATGCTCGTTTTATAGCCAGAATACATCGGAAATTGAGAAAAAATCAGAGAAAAATAATTTTTTTGAGTGAAAAAACTAGAAAAATTTTTTTTTTCTAAAAATGTGATTTTATAATGTCGGTTTATAGAAAAACTCAAGACACATCTTTTGGTACTTATTTTGACTAATTTGGAGCATTTTTGATGAGTTATGATGATTTTCCCGAGGACGTTACTTTTGACTTCTGGAGCACTGGCACGATGCTCAGGGGTTGAGAAGCCAATTCAACATAATTTTATGTTTATTTGAGTGTTTTCCAACATTTTGACATCAAAAACTCAATAACTCCAAGAGAAAATAAAAAGTTTTTTTCCGGATTTTCAAATCAAGATCAGGAAAAATCGATAATCAAAATAATCAGCTGATCACTTCAAACAAAAAAATTATGTTGGTTTTACTGGATATTTCAGCTATCTTTCAAAAAAAAGATTATGCAAAACGGACACGTTTCAACTGAGATATAAATGAAAGTATAGAGGTGTACTCACCCATGATCGCTACTGTAGGTGTTGTGCTTACTAGGAAAGGCCTCCGAGTGACCGTGGAGTTATAGGACGTGACCTATATCATTGAAAAGCTGAGACAAGGCTGATTCCAAATATATATTCAGTATTTTGTCATTTTTCCAAACTTTCACCTTATTTTTCTCGAATACCAGACCTCGAGGGCAAAAACTGAATATATATTTGGAATCAGCGTTTTCTCAGCTTCGATATAGGCCACGTTCCATAACTCCACGGTCACCTGGAGGCCTTCTCTAGTTAGCTCATATTCACATTTCTAGTGACAGGATCATTCGATGAAAACAAAATACTCGATAAATTTAATGCTTGGAGAAAGAATGTTTCTGAAAAAGTGCAAATTGCAAATATGTGGAAACTGGTAGGTGTCTGTGGAGTCAAAGACGTTTTGAAACGTTCTTTTCTTCTTGCAGGAGTGGGACGAGCATCTCGTGGAAGAAGCGAAGAAAATGCCTGATGTTGACGACTTCAGACATGGCGACTATTACCGTTGGGTGTTGACAAATGCAGATGAACCTAATGATTGGACAGCCCGACAAGACAACCATCTATTTGCTCTAGCCACTAGCACTATCAGAGGAATAGAGAGTTTTAAGAACAGTAATTTGATTGTATACTAGTTACACGTGACTTCATATTATCTTACAGGAGCTCAGATGCAGAGTAATAGATACAAAGGGGACAAAGGCTTTGATCCAGCTTCATTTCTGGAACTTTTCACGCCGATGCAAACAAGACTGGGATGCATTGATTTCACTTTTTCTCTTGGCGACAATCAGTATGAGTATAAGGTGCTGTGCTTGATTGGTCCGCAGTAAGTGAGCCCCCTGATACAACGGAAAGATAAAGTTCTGTTTTCAGTGGGTGGGCCAACGAAACAACAACGGAGAAGATAATCGAGGGACCGCCCGGATCGGATTGTGGAACAGAGAATGGAGAAGGGCATGGGGAAGGTGGATTGTGTGTTCCTGTAGTAGCTACCGTACCACCACCCACGACACCTCCACCGGTTGTTGAAGTGGAAGAGGAGGAGGAAAAGAAGAAAAAGGAAGAAGAGTACGATTTGATTCTGATTTTGACGAACGTCAGTGGTGGGAAGGATCGTTTTAGTACTCTGATTGTTCTCTTTTTATGGATTCTTTTTGGTTGAATAAATGGGTTTTTGAGTGGAGACAATTTTAATGTGCTCATAAGGGAACTTTTTGGAGACGCCACTTTCAAGCGAGCTACAAATTTGCTCATAGGTATTTTCGAACACGGGGAGTCCATTTCTGCAGTCAAAACCTCCTAAATGTCTCTGTGAACCGAGTTATGAGCACTCAAACTTTTCATGTGAATACGCTTTTTCACGTGGGATTCCAAATCGACAAGTTGTATACGCAAAATATTTTTATTTTTGCAGCGTACGAGCACTGCTAAACCGCTGGGGAACACAAATGGAACCTCGCGGTGGCGTATACGGTCGATTTGGAATTCCATCTGAAATTGCTCAACCATTTGGAATGTTTGAGAGCTCATAACTCGGCTCACAGAGACATTTAACAGGTTTTGACTGCAGAAATGGACTCCCCGTGGTCGGAAATACCGGGCCGGCGCCTAACTCGCTTCAAACTAAACTTTATGAGCTGAAAAATATACCAAAATCTAGATCTCAACGAGTTCTTTGTCCGTAACCTACCACGGGCTGGGTGGTTTTTTGTTAATGTACCGTGGGCCGTTCTAGGATACCGTGTAAAATAGCAAGATATCCAAGTATTGTATCAGAGACATAGAACTCGTCGAGATCTACATTTTGGTATATTTTTCAGCTCAAGAAACTCAAGTTGAAGAGAGTTACGCGTCAGCCTGTTACGCTCTAGATAATATATTTAAACCAAGCAAACCTAAAACGACAGAAATAAAAGATATACAAATTCTATTAGCACGGCACGTTCTTACAACCGCGCTCTATCGAAACTGAAGAGAATTGTGTGCGAAATTTTGAGACTCAGACAAAAAAAAATACTATTTTAAACTGGATTTCGGTGGGTGGAGCGCAGTTGTTAGAACTGTGCCGATCTGATAGCTTTCAAACAAAGCAGTTCTAAAACTTCAGTGTTTTACAATATTTATTCATCAGTTTCTTTGAGATCAAAATATAACAAAAAGACAACAATAACTCAGCTACCCGGTTTTCTCTTCATTCGAGCGACAACAGGATACCTTAGTTATAATCAATTTCACGTATGTTATCTGAAAAATAAATCAATTTTTATCCAAATAAGAATCCAGATACAACTTACATGTCCCAACAACCTTTTTCGCATCCTTGGATCAAACAGTAACCCGCATAGTGGGTCAACGATAAGGGCGATCGACCTGGAAAACATTTTTGTAGTCTGGTTACTGTATGGGACTTTAACTAACCACGCAAGGATTTGAAAGGAATTCATAATAACCGGAATCACTAAATGATCAGCTCGATAAAAATTCATGCAAGTCCCCATGAGGCTGTCTGAAATTTGTATCTATTGGAGGTCTACGAGGGAGGTAAGTGCGCTCTAACCAATTTTCATGCCAACCATGTAAAAATCGGGAATCGCCTCCGATAGACTAATCAGAGTGCACGTGAATAGCGTCCATGCAAGACGCGTGCGCGCTGAAGTGAAGGTTGAGGTGTCTGAGCCGATCTGTAAAATATCCTGACTCAAATTAGAACCATTCCAATACGGTACTTACACCTCCCATTCGATTTTTGTGGAAATGAAGAGTGATTAGGACGAAAGACAGGGTGAATATGGGGATGATGAAGGAAATGGCGATGATTGAGTCTGGAATCGTAGTAAGACATTGACATTTTTTAGTTGAAAACATCCAGAGGGTGTTACGGTATTGTCCCACAAAGTGAATTATGTACAAACCATACAGAACAAAAGTAGAGATTCATTTTTGTAGTTGACACCTTTTTTGTACGGACAATCCTTTGCAAGGTGCATATCGACAAAGTAACTTATCCCTCAAATCGTCTTTTTTGAGATTTTTGAGCTTTCATGACCATAACTCTGTAGGGATTGTCCGTGCAAAAAAGTTACCAATTACAGAAATGAAGTTCTACCTTTGTTCTGTATGGTTTACACATAATTTGTTTTGTGGGACAATACCGAAACACCCTGTGTGTCCTTTTCAACTGAAAAGTGCCAAATTGTATATTTTACTCCACGGTACTGTAACTTGAACAGTTGGTTAAGATCCGCAGAACATATTCCCCGGTTCCAAAACGTCCCAGTTCCCAACTCACAAACAATCACATTAATAATTGGTTGACAATGTTCCACATCACAACTAAACGGTCCCTCCGCCTGGACAGCCGCTTGGAATATCGCAGTGGTGACCTGAATGCAGTATATATATAAATAATTATGATAATTAACATTGCTTCACTTTTAAAAATTAAAAAAAAGTAGGTCCGGCCTCCAAAACATGGAAGTTAGCACATTTTTCCTGTCAAACCCCCTCTAAGTGGATCCGGGACGTTTTGAAACCAGACGGCCGAAAACGGAGACACTTGGCAACTTTGAGATTTTTAAACCATACGCTTTGGGACCGGACGTTTCAAAACCGTGACATTTCAAAACCAAAAAAAAATTGAAAATATACTCAAAAGTTGAGCGGTTTTTGCGATTCATGCACCTCACCGGTGTTAAAATGCCCTGGTTTCAAAAGGTCCCAGTTTCAAAACGTCCCAAAACCCTCAAATTGTTTGTACCGGTCATTTTTTTCACGTTTTTAGGAGAAGGGCGGGGTTAAATATTTCAACAAAATGTTGAAGCCCACAGATTCCACTTCGCTGGTTAGTACGATGGCCTAGAATTTGAAGAAGATTTCGACCATACTGAGTATTTCAGATCGTCAATATGACGTGGTCAAAGTCGGAATTCTAGGCCATCACGTCGATTTTGTTCGGCCATCAAAACGCTCTACTCGTTTTCAGCGGCTTTTGGTGCAAATTCAAAATTTCTTTCGAAAAACTTTAATTGTATCGAATTTTTATCGTATTTCAAGTGATTTTGTTCGTTTTTCGGGAGAAAATCGTTAAAAATCAAGATAACGCTCGTTTGGGCACGCCGAATAGCTTGAGCAGTTTGGCGGCCTAAAATTCCGAACTTTAAATTTACGTCTAAATATTAAGCCCCGCCCCCAAAACAATTCACTCACCGACAACGCAACCGAGCCAACAATATTCCCTGCCGCAAACCAGTAAACCGTCCGTGCAGATATTCTTAGACTATAAAATATCGGTCGGACAGTTGCAAGGTACAGTAGGACAGCAGAACCGACGTAGGATCCTTTGATAATTTATCATTAGAGCGCGGTTGCTTCGAACTCACCAAGTAACGTATAAAACCCCACATCATCAATTATAAAAAATAGAAAAAAGAATGTGTAATCAATTGACGGTACTGGAATACATCTGATAACTAATTCTGCAGAAGTGGCCGTCAGCATAGACACCCCTCGACTCAAAACGAACACATATTGCTTGCGGACTCTGCAAATGCGCTCTATCGAATAAATGTTGTTAGCATTGGAGCGCACTTACACATCACTCATATCAATATACTCCGGTACCAGTATAAATAAAAAGTACATGTTTAGAAATAAAGCGATCGATAATAAAATTATCGGAATTACAGTATTCAGCCAGAAATTCAATTGTTGTATTGTGTCCACGTACTGGAGTTTGGGTTCATAAATTAAAATTAAAACAAATATTTTGACCTACCTTTATAAGATAACATTGATCTGTAGTATTAGTACAATTTAGAAGAAACGGCTCGTAAATTGAGTGGTATGAACAGTTTTCGAATATGTTTGTCATTAGGGGAAAAATTTTGGAAAAGGGTGAAAAATGACGTTTGAAATTTCTTATCAGCGAGGGATTAGTAACACCTGGGCGCACCATCTTAGTGGAAAACTATTTTTGTTTCGAAATAAAAAAAGAAAAAAAGTTTTACCACCGAGCGGACTCGAACCCCGGTCGGTCTACTACCGATGTCTACCTTGCCTTCTCGCCGGACGGGAAAATTCTCAAAATCAATCGATTTTTCTCAATTTTTTTGGATTTTTAAGCGGTCTGTGTCTGAAAATCAGCAAAACTCGAAAAAATTCTAAAAAATATCAAAAAACGTTCCTCTGACCGCGGACATTTACAAATAGGGCCGCTAATCGGTCTAAACTCAATATTTTCAAAATTTGAAAAATGTTAGCATATTCGGAATTTTACGAGCATTCCAAATAATACACTATTTTTCAGAAAATTTTATTATTTCACATGTTTTTAAAGACATTTTTCCCAAGTTCAAAAGCTCTAATACAACTTATTTTATGAATTTCTTTTATTAAATAGCCTGCAAAACATAAACATTTAAAATTAGTAAGATTTTAAATTAAAAAATTTATTTTTTCATTTTTCCATGCCAAATTCCGTCTCCTTCGTCATTCATTTTCTCTGAAAACAAGTATAATTAAATACAAATTTTTATATTAATTAATTAATCTACTTACCAGCACACTGACAGCCATTCATGCATGAGAAGATTCGAATTGAGCCAATTTTTTTCAACAATCCATATTTCACAATCCTCAGGTACAGTACCTTAATAAATATATTTTGCATTGACAAAATTTTTTTTTTGCAGTGACAAAATTGCATTGACAAAATTAAATACCAAATGTTCCTACACTGACCAACAAAGCAAAAATTATCAATACTTGAAAGCACGTAATTCTGCTCTATCTTATAAATTTTACTTTAATTTTATATCATTGTGTAGATCTGATCAAGTGCTTCATTTTTGTAGTTGAGCATTTTTTTGATAGCTTTGCCCACTTTCGAGTTATGCGGCTTTAAAGATAGGTTACTTCAAGTACTGCGATTTCAAATTAAAATTACTTACCTTATTTTCTCAACAAGTGAATAAACAAATAAATATAATATTAAAATTCCAAAAAAATCATTAGCTAAATTAGTTAATTAACTTAATTAACTTTAGACCGGTAACACACCCAGTCATGAGGAGTATTAGGAGTGAGGAGTACAACTGACGAGAATTTTTTTTTCAAAAACGAGAGACAAAATGTTCATGAGAGACACCAGACAACGAGAGTCGGCAAATCAGCAAGATAGTATATGATTGGGGGAGACGGCAGACAACTTTGACAGTGTAATCTTTTTCTTGGGTCACTGATGAAAAGGAGCAGCTGTCAAGGAGTTTGGGGATAGAAAAATAAAAAAGTGATGTTTTTTCTCAAAAAATGATTTTATTCGGGATAAAAAGGCATTTTGCAACCATGAAATTTTCTAAATGATTACAAGGGTGCTATGACAAAAAGTGGTTTCAAAAATTGGTTTCAAAACGACCTTAGTTGCCAAGTGTCCATCCAAAAACCATTCCACTTCACAACCTATAAGGTGCAAAAACAGTGAAACCGGCTGCAATCATAATAAAAACTCCGAAGAGGACAATGATCGCGTGGATGATAAAACTGAAAAAAGTTTAATTTGGAGAAAACTATCCCAGTACTTACCGACGTCTTGCAAATTTTCTGTTGTAGGCGGCGATGCCAGCGAAATCATCGGCGGCCTGGAAGATATTTAGGAGATCAGGTTTGAATGCTTAGGGGGGTACTGTACCGGTAGCTCGAGAGACTCGAATCCAAAGTAGAGACGGTTCATTTGGAGTGTTGAGGGTCAGCTGGAACGTTTTGAAACCGGACGTTTTAAAACCAAGGTTCCGAAGTGTATTTGAGGTTAAAACTTCACAGAAAAATACAACTTTAATGAAAAATATAATAAAATGCCAAGTTTTGAAGTTGAAAAACTGAAAATTCTGAGGGAAAAATTTCAAGAGTCTGACCCATAATTTGAAAAACGCAACCATGTAATTTTCTCTCAAAACTTGAAATTTCGATTTTCTATTTTCTGATAAACTTTGTTACTCACAAGATTCGAAGGAAAACATGATATGACAATATAAATGCAGACTTGTCACGGGCCGGGCCGGGCCGGGCCAAAATCAGGAAAAATCTCGGCCCGGTTTGAAACGTTTTTTTGAAAAAATTTCGCATTTTGGATTTTTTTTGGAATTTTTTTGAAATTTTTCGAAAAAAGTATAGTTTTCGAATAAAAATTCAAATATGAATGAAAATGTGAATGTGTACAATAATTTAAGCATTTTTACTCTATTTTTTCGAAAAATTTGAAAAAAAAATTGGTAAAAAATGGGTACCCATTTTTGAATCCGGGCCGAGCAAATTTCCAGCCCGGGCCGGGCCGGGCTCACTCGGCCCGGTGGTCCGGCCCGATTTTTGACAAGTCTGTATAAATGTAGGCATAGATAACGTTTTGGGATGATGAGGGTACCTGACAGGAAATGAAAATTTTTCATCTGGAAGTCGGAAGTCTGAATGCCATGCAACTTTAGTACAGACTACTAGAATAATGATTGCCAGTCACCTGACCGCTTTGAAACCAGACATTTGAAAACTGTAGCTCTCATTCCAAACTGCCACACAAAAATATACTGAAAAGTTGAAATGTCATGATATCGATGCGTCAAGTTTTGAAACGACCAAAAGCCGGTTACAAACTTTGTTCTATGAAAGCCTGAGATGTTTCAGATGTCTCAGAATGGAGAATTATTCAGAAATTCATGTGATCGACTATACATTTTGGTAGAACTTTCCGAGGCCTAGTAAACCCAAAAGAAAAATGCTCACTTTGGCATTTGAACCTGTCAACATGCATGTCAAAAACAACGCATCAGTCTGTCTGTTACTCTGTTTGTCCGGATTTCCAACTAAACTTCAAAAATAAAAACCCCTCTTGTTCCTTCCCTCAAATATTTCCCATTTCATTTCCAAACTCACCTCCCTTTTCCCTTAATTAGTCTCCTCTCGCTTCTAAAATCTTCTTGCTCTGCGTCTCCCGTTTCACCTGTACTATTTCGCGGGCTCTCCGAATTTTTAATGCTATTTTTTTTAAATCCTCACTTTTGTTTTGCTGACTTCAACTTTTTGCACTTGCACTTACACTTTTTATTCCGGAATCCGGACCCAGTCATCGTCCTCCTCATCATAATCTGAGAGGTTAGTCATAAATAAATAAAATCAGCGGTATTGTATCTTCATATTTCCAGGCACAATGAATCGTAACCAAGCCATCCGTCAGCAACGAACCAACATCCGTCGTCAGAACCGGAGCGCTCATGAATACATAGAGAGCATCATGTGCGCTCTAATCGCAATCTTGATCATCGGAATTCTTTTCAAAAATTTGGTTTGGCGCTGGGTAGCAGATGATTCAGATCCCTGGACTGTATGGGGTGGTAAACCACGTTATGCTTAAGTGGCCAGTGCTGGTCACGATGGTTTTATATTTTGTTTTAAAAAATTCCCGTCTCATTGGAATTTCCACTGTTTCTTCTTCATAGTTTGCAACATATTCTCAGACTCTCTTAATCTTTCTTTAATCGTGTGTTGTATTTGTTATTTTTTGAAACTACCCATTTTACCACTTTGATGTTCTCCTATTTGTCCACCCAAGGTAAGTTTGTAAGAATTTGAAATAAGTTCCATCACTTTTTGTCTATTCTCTGAATCTGTCACTCAGAAGATCATCTTCATAAATTACCAAAAACGTTTCAATTATAATGAATTTATTCGATTTCTGTTGCGACTTTGCTTCAAAAAATATAAATTCATAAACAACACACATAATTGAAAGAACAACTGATTATGGATACTCAAGGGGAACGAAAATGTTAATGAGACGCGTCGCGGTCGATTCAAGTCGGGTAATGATAAAAGGGGAAAAGCGGACAAAATTAGATTATATTCAAAATTTGGCTCCGGGACGTTTCGCCACCAGACGCTTCGCCACCGATTTTTGGAAAATTTCCAAAGCTTTATGGGGAAAAACATATCAACTCAATTAGTATAATTAGCACGTAATTGATATGCTTTTTCCCCCATAAGGCTTCGGAAATTTTCCAAAAATCGGTGGCGAAGCGTCTGGTGGCGAAAGGTCCGGTGGCGAAATGTCTGGTGGCGAAATATCCCGGAGACCAAAATTTGAACAGGAATTTCTGGAATTCTTGACTTCTCACATCTCACATCTTACTCAGCACTCCATCCTCCACAGGTCCATCCTAGGATCGCCTAGAAAAATAATACCATAATTCCAATTAATGGCCTTCAAGCAATCTATCTCACCTTCCAGATCCGTCCACAAAATCCCGTGAAACCTGTCGATTGTTGATTTTCGGATGCCGCCGACCTCCTTCCAAAATGAATGAACCACACACCACGGTACACGATTCTTCCATCATGATCCTGGACTCGCTGCTCATCCTGTTGTGCCTCTTGTTGTAAAGGCACCCGCTCATTGGAATAGCATCCACTCTCAGACTCCGAGTTACTCATTTTTTACTGCAAAAATTAAATTATCTATTTCAAATTGTCGTCTGTTATCTCACCTTTATCGCTGCTTTGCATGCTGCTACTCGGGTTACTAAATAAGTTAATATGAAATGAGAGGCAAGAGGAGAGGGGGAGCCTCTCAGCCAGCACTCCATGGCACGACGCTAATTTCATCACTGTTTTTTGACTCGTCTCGTTTCTAGGAAGATGAAAGATGAAGATGTAGAATTTGATGATTTGAAAGAGAGCGACGTGTCTGGTACGATGCTGTCAGAATTTAGAGATGCAGAGGAAAGTTTCGGTGGAGCGCGAAGGATACAAATTTGTTTTTTTGCAGTTTCTGAACAGGACGTCTATCTGGAATTGCGTATAAACATGTTCGAAATCTAAAACTTAGAACTTTTAAAATTTGTTACCAGGGAACGAGCAGTTGTCCATCCTGAAAAGTCTGTTTGAAAACAGTTGGTTTCCTTAACTTTTAGTTTTGAAATGTCACAGTTCTTAAATGTCTCAGTTTCGAAACTTCTCTGAACTTGTTTTACCTATATCTCTTAACATTTTTTTTTGATTTCTTCGGAAAAGTCACCGTGTGACGGTTTCGAGCCGTTGTTGTGTTCACAGGACGCTCCTCCTTCTCATCTGATCTTCTGTTCTAGTCATCAGGCATTTCAAAAGTGCTCTCAAATTACTAATCATGATTCATGGCCCCCAGGGTAATATGGTCGACCTGATCATACGACTTGTTTTGTTTATTTTTTGAAATTGCGAATTGGGGTTTTTGCTAGAAACACGTTCATCTGAAATCAAATAAGGAACACCAAGGTTCTTGCATTATTACAATTCATTGAACATTCGAAAGGAATAAAAAAGTAGAAAGTGTGAGAGAAAAAGTCTCCAATCAACCAAAATAAACATGATTACAACCAAAGACCTGGCACGCCAAAGCGAATGAAGAGAATGACAAGGACGACGAGGGCGAAGACAAGAACCAAAATAGGAATACACATTGGTTGCGATTCCTCGACATTCGTTTATTGCTCTCTTTCGATTTGGACTGTTGTATGCTGACCAATGGGTTTGGACGGCATTCTAGAACATTTGGGTATAATAAGGCTTGAAAAACACCAGAAAAAGTAAGAAAACCGACTGAAATCAAATTAAAATGAGAGAAAATAGCCAAACGGCATAACAAAACCTTTGAAATGCTTCTAAGCTCCAACCTACTTCATTAGACGAAGCAAGCTACAGTGCGTCCAATAATGATAGGACCCCCCTAGATTTTAGGGTTCCAGACAGAACCAGTACAGATACAAAAAATCTGTGATGACCATTAGATTCAGGGTACAAAGAAACCCCAGGGGCCAGATTTTCATGATTCTACCTTTTTTCTTAGAAGCGTACCACCAAAAAGTCATTTTTTCAGCCGTCCAATAATGATAGGACCACCTCGAAAATCGAATTTTCAATTGATTTTCAAGAATTTTTTTTTCTCGGAAAACTTCTCAAATTGATCAAAACATACTATTTCTGTTATTTTCAAATAATTCCATTATAGTTTTGATGTTTTCAACCCCAAACACAAATGTTTGCCACTTTCGATTTTTCACTCATCTGAAAAATTCACTGTTTCAGAACTTCGAAACGAGTATCTCTTATCACAGATCACGTTTCATTCTGAAACTTTACGGCAAAGTAAAACAAGTCATTCATGATAAATATCAACAATGGATTCGCAAAAATATTCATTTTCTGAAAACTTATACTCAGGATTCTCGAACCCATTCCGACCAAATTCCACTATTTTCAAAAATTGGGTCCAAGAGATAATTTTTTGGATCAAACTGAAGAAACATTTTGGAAAATATTAAAATAGTGCTAAAGTACATTGAAAATAAATTTAGACACTTTCTCCATGTCTTGGACCCAATTTTTGAAAATAGTGGAATTTGGTCGGAATGGGTTCGAGAATCCTGAGTATAAGTTTTCAAAAAATGAATATTTTTGCGAATCCATTGTTGATATTTATCATGAATGACTTGATTTACTTTGCCGTAAAGTTTCAGAATGAAACGTGATCTGTGATAAGAGATACTCGTCTCGAAGTTCTGAAACAGTCAATTTTTCAGATGAGTGAAAAATCGAAAGTGGTAAACATTTGTGTTTGGGGTTGAAAACATCAAAACTATAATGGAATTATTTGAAAATAACAGAAATAGTATGTTTTGATCAATTTGAGAAGTTTTCCGAGAAAAAAAAATTCTTGAAAATCAACTGAAAATTCGATTTTCGAGATGGTCCTATCATTATTGGACGGCTGAAAAAATGACTTTTGGTGGTACGCTTCTAAGAAAAAGGTAGAATCATGAAAATCTGGCCCCTGGGGTTTCTTTGTACCCTGAATCTAATGGTCATCACAGATTTTTTGTATCTGTACTGGTTCTGTCTGGAACCCTAAAATCTAGGGGGGTCCTATCATTATTGGACGCACTGTATACACAAATACGAGTTCTTTGGAGTTGATGCTCCCTCCGGGACCTGTTCAAACGATTGAACTTCTGACTTGTTGACTGGTTTAGCAGAGTTTGGTAAGAAAATCAAAAAATCAGAATATTCAGGAAAGGAAGAACAGAGATAACTTTATTCAGAAATCGTTAAAACATTCAAAATGATTAAACAGTGTAAGAAAAAGCACAATACAATAAACAATATATTATAGTCAAGAGTCAAATTGGATGAATGTTATCGAATCAGAACCTCCGAATGTAATAGTTGCCAACTGTCCATCAATTCTTTTCACTTCGAATCCTCCAGTGAATACTGGTAAAGAAGAATTTGATCGAAATTGTCTTTGTTGTTCTTCAGTGAAACGGGTAGCATTTAGTCCTTCCAGAAGAACGTGTCCATCAAAACGTTCAGGTGATTGTACTGTTAGATGTTTCAACCGATGATTAGATGTTTTGTTTAACCAACAAGAAAAGAAACGGTTGAGGTCTCTTATACTCAACGGAACCGCGCTTATGTATAGTCTGACTGCGTTCGATGCTAGAAGATCATCAATGTTGAATTGAAATTTCGATAGAGCATCGCCGTATATATTCAAACATTTCACATTCCCCATCCAAAATCTCTGAAACTCTTCTCGATTCGAAAAGGGAACTTTAAACAAAGTGTACGATGAAGTGACTGGCGAGAAAATTTCCACTGCTCTCTTAGCTACAGCGTTGCAGCAGTTGTAACATATATCGAGTTCGGCGACCTTTGGAATCACATCAAAAACTGAGAACACATCGAATTTCGGTATGGCGTCGAGCGTCAGTCTACTGAGCAATGGGCGTTTTGTCACATCGAGCAGTCGCTCAACCCATTGTTTTGTAGATAATCCGATATTTTTCCATTGAATTGTTTTGTAAACACTTCTACCGTCGTCAAGACGTCTTTGAAACACTTCTACCGTCGTCAAGACGTCTGTGTAGAAATACAGTGTTAGAGGTGACCCATTTGTCGGAGCAATCGTCATACTGAGACAGTTATTCTCAATTAGCATAGCGATGTAGCGGAAAGATAGTTTTTTGCGAAGATATTTTAAGAGATTGTGAGTTCTTTTGGAGAGAAAAGAGAATGCGATTCTGAAAGAAAAACTCAAGTAGAGATATCTAAAATGAAAACAGATCTAAACTTACACATCTATTCGCTCCATTTGTTGGAATACTGGAATCAGTGCGAGTCTTGGAAGACGTAAGAGAGGGAACGGAGTCGTCATCCTCGTAAGGGAAAGAGGGTAGAAGTGAATGAGGAATCAATGTTTGAGGCGATGGGGTAAGACCGCAACGCACGACCGCGACGCGGCTGAAGTGGAAGAGACAATGCAGGGATGTGGAAGTTGCAGGTGAGAGATGGATGAGGAATCAATAGGAGGCACTATGGAGGTTAGACCGCAACGCCCGACCGGGACGCGGCTGGAGTGCCCTCTGGGAAGACAAACATCTTCATGGAGACAATGCAGGGTACGAGATAGGGTAGAGATGATTGAGAAATTGATGTCTGGTGGTGCCGGGGGGAAACCGCAACGCACGTGCAATTACCCCATTTTCCAATATTCCCTTCTTATGTTTTGCTTGTTTTGCTCATAGAAACTCTCGTCACCAGGCTCTCAAATTAACAAACATGATTCATGGTTCCCAGGACAATATGGTCGACGTGATTATACGAATTTTTTTTGTTTTATTTCGAAATTGCATTAGAAGTGGATGGAGTTTGAACTAGAACTATGATAGCAGACGACGCGCAAACATGTACATGTTACTATACCTAATTGAATGTTCATCTGAAAATAAAAAGGAAAAACCAAAGTTCTTACATTATTACAATATATTAAACATTCAAAACGATTAGAAAAAATTGCAAGTGCGAGGGAAAATGTCTCCAATAAGTAACCAATCAAACAGAATGAACATATCCGCTCCAAAAACCTGGCAATCCGAAGAAGAAGAAGACAACGCCAAGGGCGAGGACGGCGAAAACAAGAGCCAGAATAGGAATACACATTGGTTGCGATTCCTCGACATTGGTTGATTGCTCTCCTTCGATTTGGACAGTTGTATGCTGACCAACGGATGGGGACACTTGAGACGGCATTCTGAAATAATAGGGTATAATAAGGCTTGAAAAACACCAAAAAAAAGTAAGAAAACCAATTGAAATCAAATGAAAATAAGAGAAATTGAGAGAAAATAGCCAAATATCCAAATAAAACCTCTGAAATGCTTCCGAGCTCCACCCTACTTCATTAGATGAAGAAGCAAGCTATAAATACGTGTTCTTTGGAGTTGATGCTCCCTCAGGGACCTGTTCAAACTATTGAACATGTGGCTTGTTGACTGGTTTAGCAGGTGTTGGTCAGAAAATCAAAATATCAGAACTTGCAGATAAAGAAGAACAAAAGGTAAAGAGAAAGAGAAATGTGATAGAGTCATGGAATGCAATTTTTTGGAAATGCTGAGATCTCGCTGATTCAACGTCGGAAGTCGGAAGTTGGAAGAAGGAAGGCGGAAGTAAGAAGTGAAAAAAATTCCATGTAAAAAAATTCCATATTTCCATATGAACTCCCAACAACTCAAGTTAGTTCGGTGTGTCGGTGAGTCCGGATGTCCAGCGACTTTCAGACCATTACGTGAGCGACTTTGCCCTCTGTTTGTTCCTTTTTTACCGAAAAATGTTGAATTATTGGAAATGTTGAAAATGAAGAATTCCTGAGAAATTTGCAGAGTTTCGAATCATTCGGTTCTAATTCATGCCAGTCTTAGAACAACTGGTTTTAAGCGGCATACGGTTCTATAAGGTAAGCCAGGCCGATGACACGATAAAAACTGTCTGAAACCTCAAAATTTATAAAAAATCTGGAAAACTTGTGGTCAGACCTGATCAACAGCCCAAAACGGATTTTAGAATGTTTTTCAAAAACCAAACAACTATAAAACTTCACTAAAATAACAAGTTTATTCCATAAAATTTTCAAAAAATAGGTACCATCCCCTCCGCCTAGATCCTTACTAATATTTAATCGATCGAAAAGTTGTTGAGCTCCCTCCAGCCAATCGTTCACCACCAACAAATAATATAAATCTGAAAAATACCTGTATTAACAAGGGCGCTGGTTCCTACTTTCACTTACAATTCTCAAAAAATCAAATTTTAGAAAATGAGAAGGCCGGTACACACCCGGCCAACAATTTTTCTAGTGGAGATCTGAAATTAAAAAAAATTCTAATAAAATAAAAATTTTCACTAAGAAACTTACCTTAGAAAACAAGAACTATCATTTCAAAGCGGAGAAAATATATGTATGTCCTGGTTTCCAGCTCGTCCGCTTTTATATTCATGTTTTATTATACGAAATAAAATGAAACAAAAAATGGAATCGGATAGTTTTTTATTGTTCCGATTTTTTATTTTCATGGCTTTGCAAAAATTTTGCAAAAAATAAATGTGACAACTGCAGGAAAGAAAAGGGGAGTGGCTTTATGAAATTTTTGACTGTTTTTTGGAAGAATTTATAATAAGCATACTTGTCAACCGAGCCGAACGGGCCGACATTAGTGATTTGTAGGTTTGTCATTGGAGACATCTGGAAAATCATGCAGACAAACAGATGGACAGGCAGATATGAAATGATGGTTTTACTCGGCTTGTGGCTCTGTGAAGTTATGTTAGTGGGGTGATGCATACCACACAATCGATATAAGCCAGATAACCAAATCGCTTTATTTTGAAATGAAAGATTATGGGAATTCTCATAAGAGCGCAGCTGCGGAGGTAGGCTGAGCCTCATCGTGTACATCCGAGAGGCCCCAATAGTCTAACAGTTATCCATCCTTGCTTGCTACGGTCAGTGTACAAGTTTTTCGTGTTTTATGAGCACCGAAGAAGGTCACCAGGATGATGTCTGGATTCGGGGTAACATCTTGAATTATGAAAACTACAAAACATTTATTTCTTTGAAGAAGTTGAAAAAGATGATATTTTTAAAAAGAATTCGATACTAACAATGACATTTAGAACAAAGCATTCACGGCCAAACATAGAAATTGATGACTGTCGACCACTGCCCCCCAGCGTCTCCGAATAAAATAGTGGCCTTCTTTCCATCCGCTCTCCTTATTATATCATATCCTCCAGAAAACGATACTGATGAAAAGTCCAGTTGTTTAGAGTAAATGAACCTTCTCTCTTGGTCTCTTGAAAAAGGAAAAGCCTTCAGTCCTCCCAGAAGATTCCTTGCATTGACTGTTTCGGATGTAGACACTATCAAGTGCTCCAGTCTTGAATCACATTTCTTTCTCATCCAATTTTTAAAGAATAGATTGAGTTCTTTGAGAGTTAATTTTGCGTGTTTAAGATTTAATTTGAGCGCATTCGTGATCAGTACGTCATCAAGAGTGAACTTGAATTTCGGGAAAGTGCTGGTTTGAATAATCAAATAATTTAAATTGCTCTTTAGAAAAGTTTGGAATTCTTTTCTGGTTTCAAACGGAATTATGTACAGTTTAATTTCCGTGGTAACTGCCGAGAGGATTTCCAGAGGTTTCTTTGCAAAGTTATAGGAACATCCGAAATCGGTGTTCAAATTGAGTTTTGTCTTTTGACCATAAGTATTGTACATTTCTAGCTGTGGAGATCTACAGATATCCAAATGATCAATCGATTCACAATTTGTTACGTCAAGAATCCGCTCCACCCATTGTGTTGCTGTTAATCCGGTGTTTCTGTGAGTAAACCATCTGTATCGAGACATTACATGGGCCGTAACCCCCTTCGTGTCGAAATGAGAGGCCACTGATTTTCCATCTCTCCAATCAACGATACAAAGGTAATCTCTTGCTACTAGCAGATTCATGGAACTGGAACGTAGTTTGCGAAAGATTTTTGACACATTATAGGCTTTTTTGGAAAGTAGCGAGACGGCAATTCTGTAATAATTGATATGAAGGACCGAACAAAAAAGGAAGAGAAAAACTTACACATCAACTGGCTCCATTTCTTGGAAAACTGGAATCAGTGCAAGTCTTGGAAGACGTAAGAGAGGGAACGGAGTCGTCATCTCAGTAGGGAAGAGAGAGTATAAATGAGATGAGGAATCAATGTCTCTGATGAATCGAGGTGAGACCGCAACGCACGACCGCGACGCGAGTGAAGTGCCTTCTGGGAAGACAAATATTTTTAGGGAGAGCACCTGCACATCTAACTCTTGTCCTGAGAACACAGGTAAAGCGCGATTGGAGAGTGGTAGGCGACTGGTACCTTATATGTATGAAAATGAATGGAAAAGTGGAATCGTATTCCTTTTTATAGTTCCGATTCTTTTTGTACATGTCCTTGCAAAATTATGAGAAATAAAAGCGATAGTTGCAACCAGACAGACAGACGTGTATGCATTTTTGGGTCGGATTTTCCTGGACCATTCCAAGTGGTGGATTTCATGTAACAATTCGATTTTCTTGTGAGAAAAACTTTATTTCATAGGATTAGCAGAACCAGATAATTGAAAAAACAACCAATGATGTCATTTAGAATAAAACATTCACGGCCAAGCATAGAAATCGATGAATGTCTGCGTCTGGCCGTTTACTCTAACTCTGATTGTAGCTTTCTTTCCATCCGCTCTCTTTATATCGTATCCTCCAGAAAACGATACCGATAAATAATCCAGGTGCTTTGAGTAACGGAACGCCCTTCTTCGGTCTCTTGCGAAAAAATCAACGTTCAGTCCATCCAGAAGATTCCTTGCATTGACTTTTACGGATGTAGACACTATTAAGTGCTCCAGTCTTGGATCACATTTCTTTCTCATCCAATTTTTGAAGAATTGATTGATTTCTTTGAGATTTAATTTTCCACTATTAAGATTCAATTTCAGCGCATTTGTGATCATTAGATCTCCAAGAGTGAACTGGAAATTTGGGAAAGAACTGGTCTCAATATTCAAATAATTCAAATTGCTCTTCAGAAATGTCTGAAACTCTTCTCTGGTTTCAAATGGAATTTTGAACAGTGTAATTTCGGTAGAAACTGGTGAGAGGATATCCAGGGCTTTCCTAGCAAAGCTATCAGAACAGTCAAACATGATGCTCAATTTCCGAAGATTTGTCAATCGAGCAAGAGCATCGCACACTTCCAGTTGTGGAGATCCGCAGAGATACAGTTCTTCAATCAATTCAAAATTCGTCACATCTATAACCCGCTTCAACCATTGAGATGCTGACAATCCGGTGTTTTCGTGAGTAAACGTTCTGTCTCGAATCATTAAATCGTCCAAATCCGCAACTCTATCCTTGTAGAAATAGAAGGTCTTTAATTTTCCATTTCTCAAGTCAACTGTGATACAAAGGTGATTGCTGTCTACTATCATATTCCGGCAACGAACAGACAACTTGCGAAAGATTTTTGACACATTGTAGACCTTTTTGGAAAGTAGAGAGACGGCGATTCTGAAATCATTGAATATGAGGGACATAACGAAAGGAAAACTTACACATCAATTGGCTCCATTTCTTGGAAAACTGGAATCAATGCAAGTCTTGGAAGACGTAAGAGAGGGAAGGGAGTCGTCATTTCGGTAGAGGAGAAGGGGTACAGATGAATGAGGAATCAATGTGAGATGGATTGAGATGAGACCGCAACGCACGACCGCAACGCGCCTGGAGTGCCCGCTGGGAAGATAAACATGTTAAGGTACACCGCCTCCTCAGCATCCTCAGCATCGCCAACGTCTCATACAGGCGCGTCAGTTAAGTAGAAAAAATACTTGCTGGCGAATTCGGACGGTTTTTCGAATATTCTGAAAGTGGTCGATCTTTTGTTCTGTTACATTTATACATCATTTTTGTCTGAAACGTTTCAAAAGTTTAAAAAACTTTAATTTTGATTTTCACAGTGCTCCTCGTATAGGGCTCCTCCTAAACACAAATCCAACTTCTTGTGCTTAAATTAGTTGAAAACCACCAATTTCAAAAGTTAGATTGGATTTTTCCCAAAAACTGCAATTCAAAAATGGCGTTGAAAATTTGAATTCGCGCCGAATATGCGAAATGTGTCACTAGAATCATGCTTGGAGAGCATCTACTCATTTAACTTTTGTCGGGAGAAGTTGGAACTCGTATGCTTGCAGGCTGGAACAATCAGTTTGAAGTTTAAGCCCCGTCCACAAAAGAGAAGCCGGTGAACGATGCGCGCGACAGCTTTCCAAATAAAGGTTCTTAAAGTGGCTTGAGCATTCGCCAGGGACATCAAGATGAGCGAAAATTAAAAAAAAAACTTTATTTGATCAAATGACAAAACTTTGAACAACATAAGAAAGAGATAAGGATTCACATTAATCATTACATTTTAAACAAAGCGAAGGACAGAGTTTCACTGCCAAACATAAAAATCGATAAACGTCCGTCTGTGACCGGTTACAAATACAATTGTGGCTTTCTTCCCACTTGTTCTTTTGAAATCATATCCTCCACGAAACGATTCTGATGAAATGTCCAGGTGTCTTGAATAAAAGAACGTTCTCTCTTGGCCTCTAGGAAATGGAACAGCCTTCAGTACTTCCGGAAGGAACGTGGCATTGACAACTTCGTCTACAAGTAATGACAAATGTTCTAGTCGAGATTTGCGTTTGCTGTGAAACCAATTTTCAAGAAATTGACAGATATCCCTGCCACTCAACTTGACTTCTCTCAATACCACCTTGAGTGCGTTTGTGACTAGAAGGTCATCAAGAGTGAACTTCGAGAAACAACTGTAAATATACAAAGAGTTCAAATTGCTCTTCAGAAATGTCTGAAATTCATGTCTGGTCTCGAACGGAATCCGGTACAATGAAATCTCCGTGGTAACTGTTGAGACAATTTCCAGAGCTTTCCTTGCGAAGCAATTTGAACAGTCCCTCATGATAGTCAATTTACTGAGTTTTGTCAGTAGAGCGAGAGCATTGCACACTTCTATTTGTGGAGGTCCTCTGAGAACCACAAGTTCAAGCGATTTACATTTAGTAACGTCCAAAATTCGCTCTACCCATTTCGCGACAGTGATAGACCCCTTTTCACATGAAATCGTCTCGTTATTGGCCACATCCGGCCCTCTCTCCGTGAACAAATAGAGCCCCACTGATGTATCATCTCTTAATGCAACTGTGATACGAGCATAATGACTCTTAATAACCATACTGATAGAACCGGCAGATATCTTGCATAACATTTTCACCAGGTTCTTTGCTTTATTGGAAAGAAGAGAGAGCGCAATTCTGAAACGATTGAAAATTAAGGATGGAATAAAAACGAGAGGGAAACTTACATTTCAATTTTCTTCATGTGTTCAAAAACAGCAATCAGAGCTAGCCTTGGGAGGCGTAAAAGAGGGAACGGAGTCGTCATCTCGGCAGGGGAGAGGGTACAAATGAATAAAGAATCAATGCCTGATGAAATCAGGGGGAGACCGCATCGCACGACCGCGACGCGAGTGAAGTGCGCTCTGGGAAGACAAACATCTTTAGGGAGAGCACCTGCACATCTAACTCTTGTCGTGAGAAGGTGAATTCCGTATGTTTGCTGGCTCAAAAAAGGGGCAGTCGATGAACGATGAGCGCGACAGCTTTCTGAAACTCTCTGGACCGCTCGTATTTCAGAAAACGCAGAAAATAATTTGACATGTTCGCTGCATGATTAAATTCCTAAGTGTGATAGCATTCATCTGTCCAATATTCGCCAGAGTTGTCATGATAAGCAAAAATTAAATTTAAAAACTATTTTATTTTTCTTTCTTTCTCTTTCAAACTCAAAACTTTTCGACTTTTCGAGACTGTGTTATTTTTTATGTAAGTAAAAAAATGTTGAAGACTCTTGGTTCGATCAGTATTCACAAAAAAAGTTCGAAATTACCTAGTTGCAAAACGTCTCTAAGAATAAATTTGTAATTCCTAAATTGTAAAATTTATTTTTATTTGTAAAAATTCTAATTTTGCCCGAAACATGGTATGATAATATATTTGGAACGGTAAAACTTCTGGCATGTTATTAGACTCCTGGCCTACGTATTCTATTATTTGGGAGAGTGAAGAATGACAACGGACTGTAAACAAAACTATTACTGATAAGACGCCCCAAGAATTCTTCCGCAATTAAAATTATTACAAAATTATTTTATTTCAAACATTGAAAAACAATTATGAAATTCAAAAGAATGGAGTTTCTTCCTGATGGACTTTTAAAAACACCAAACGACGAGGACGAGTTTGTCGGAACAACACATAAAGATAATATCGGGTATTCTCAATTCGGAACCACCAAATATACTGAATATAGTTGACAATTCGATAAGGATCTCCTAGTGCTGCTAAAAAGTCGTCAGCTGAACAGTTCTTGATGAGTAGGTTGAACTCTTTGAAGACTAGAGATTGAGGGATGTGCTGAAATTATAAAATATAATTTGATGCTTTGTAAAATCAAATATTGGGTATTTCGGTCAACAAGATCTAAATTCAATTTATAATCAAAACAACTCACTTTTCTGCAATATGAAATATCCTCCTGCGACATTGTTTCCATAGTAATAAAAATCGTTTCAAAATTCAGAATATTCATGTCTCGAATTGACGTTCGAACGGTCAAATTTGTCCACAACTTCTTCGCCTTACTCCATTGCTCAGTTCTTGAAATTTCTTCTAGATCAATCCTATATTCTTTATCATCGTTTTTAAAGGCCTTTTGTATTCTAATACATTCCAAATATTCTCCGTCAAGAAACGGCAGAACATTCATCATCAAACATTGCCAGCGGGTACTCAAGGTCAAACGTTTAACTTTTAATGGGGATGTCCTAGAGATCAAAACATCTCTTATCCCTTTGAAAATCTTTGACAACGCTGGATCGTCTTCTTTTTTTGAATACCAGATTTCTTCATACATTCCAATATATAGTTCATCCATGCAACCTTTTTGATGTCTTGTATTCAAATCGAAATCATTTACAACTTGAACTGCATCTTGCTCCAGAAATCCCTTGTAGCGTGCAACAACTTGTTCATTCATCATGTCTTTAATGTCAAATCTCAAATGATTCCCGAGCCAAAAGGAGCAAGCAAGGATATGCGGATCTGGTTTGATATAGTCAACACAGTGTCGAACACGTCTAGACACTTTTCGAAGTGATTGGCTGAAATTGGTTGTTCATCGAAGACTTTTCTAGTATACATACATTTGATGACATCCTAAATTTGGTGCAATTGACCTCATTATCGAAGGGATTTCGAAGATATTCAAATGGCATTTGTTGTCTGATAGGGTTAGCTGAAATCACATAATTGTTTTCTCTAACAACACGTAGCTACTTACCATAGTCATTCCTTCAATTGGATCCTCAGCGTGATCTATTGACAACTTGACAGTCGTTTCATCTGACAAATATTTTGTTTCAGGAATTATTTCAATGCATTTCTCATCAATAGTTTTACAGATGATAGTGATAGAAATGAGTTGGGAAGTATAAGTGAGAAGCTGAAAAAGAGAAGTATTGAGTGATGAGAATTTGAGTTTTGAAAAAGTTCAACGCATTTTAGCTTTAAAGCTTTTTCAACATTTCAAAACACGCAGCATTCATTAGGGCGTAATGAATAACGCACACAGCAGTGCGATGCGTAAGATTGCGAAAACGCACTCCGTCGCGCAAAGGCTGGCACTGTGCAAAAAAGCAGACTTGTCAAAAATCGGGCCGGGCCGTAATTTTGCTCGGCCTGGCCCGGCCCGTCGGCCCGGATTCAAAAATGGGTACCCATTTTTTACCGATTTTTTTTTGAAATTTTTCGAAAAAATAGAGTAAAAATGCTTAAATTATTGTACACATTCACATTTTCATTCATATTTGAATTTTTATTCGAAAACTATACTTTTTTCGAAAATTTTCAAAAAATTGCCAAAAAAAATTCAAAAATTCGAAATTTTTTCAAAAAATGTTTCAAACCGGGCCGAGCGGGCCGAGATTTTTCCTGATTTTGGCCCGGCCCGTGACAAGTCTGCAAAAAAGGACTTGGCTAAGTTCCAAATTCAAGATTAGAGTTCGAAAAACCACGATTTCTTAATACATAGTAGTAAAACATTGAAAACACTCACCTTCCTCACTTCCTCTAACATTTTCAATGAGAACTTATGTAACTGGATTGTCAAATTTAGCCTCTGCCGTTCCTGTCCTTCTATCAGAGGTATGAAGTCATCAGCTGTGAATATCTGATCTTCAAACGGCAAGCGTACAGTAACCATCCGTAGAATCTCACGGTCAAGTAGGTTAACTGTTGATACAGCTTGACTTATTTCAAGAACTGACAGATCGAAATGTTCCATTTTCAACTTTTCCGTTCTCGATTGCAATGAAATCTCCAAACATTGACACATTACGTAGATGATCGGTTCTAACATTTCCTGATCGACTTCAAAAGTATTTAATGAAAAACGTGACAATTGGTTCATCTGGTGTCTTAAAAATGCTTCCACATCTTCGCAAACCACTAATATAAAAAGATTATCTACTAAATGTTCCCTGCGATGAAGCGTGACCGCAGTAGATACTCCTACAGACCGTCCAACATGTTCGTAGTGAAATTTTGTACAACCAACGGGTTGGATTATTCTACCTTGAACTTCTAGGTGGTTGAAACTAAAACATATTTCAGTTGCATGGCATTTATATGAAGGGTGTATATGATTGTAGACGAAAGGCATTGGAAGTTTCTGGAACATTTTTTATTTATTTTAGAAATAAAGGAAAACCATCGGCACAGAGAAAAAGTTTAGAAACTAGGAATGAATTCATTGTTTTCCTATTATAGAAAAAAAAACAAATGATGGAAATTCCGAAAATATAGAAAATATAAAAGATTTTTTTGAAGATTTTCAGTGTTATAGGAGTGGGAACTTATTTGAGTTACATGACGTTTATGTCGACAATCGATTTTATGATTGTAGACAGTGGACAACAAAAGTTTTTGAATTTTTTATTAAATCATTAAAAGATTTTTTTAAAACTGGGGAAGTATTCCAGGGTTGCAAATATTTATAAAGTGAAATTATTGATTTTTCGATCTATAAAACATTAAAAAATACAGTTTCAGTCTGACACCACTACAAGCACGGCGTGTTTCAAATCGTAACAGTTTCATTCTTCTGACTAGATAAGAAGAAAACAAGAATAGTTTTCCTCCCTCCTAAAAAAAATTATTGTGGAGAGGGAAATTAAACTGATAGGAAGAGTCACAGTAGGAATGATCGTGATTTGAAAATCCGGAAAAAAACTTTATGAGTTATTGAGTCTTTTGTTGTAAAATGTTGGAAAAAACTTACAAAGAAAGCATTTGGAGACGCCACTTTCAAAGGACCTATAAATTTGGTTATAGGTATTTTCGACCACGAGAAGTCCATTTCTGCAGTCAAAACCTGCTAAATGTTTCCCGGGAACATTACTTTTGACCACTCTGGCACAAGGGGTTGAGAAGCCAATTCAACATAATTTTTTGTTTTTCAAGTTTTTTCCAACATTTTGATACAAAAACTCAATAACTCTATGAGAAAAAGGAAACGTTTTTTTTTTTGGAATTTTTAAATAACAATTAGAAAAAATCGATTATCAATCGAACTTCGGAGTATTTCAAATAGTAACAGTGTCATTCGTCTGACTAGAGAATCAGAAAAACGTGTTGTCGGTTCATTGTTTACATAGAACCTTATCATTCTGAAATGTGCTGTAAAAAGAGGAGCAGAGAAGGAAAGACGATACAAAATATGTGATATTATTTCTTGATTTTTGATTCTTTATGCTGACACATTATCATATAATTAGCAATACATTTTGTTGTCTTTTAATAACTGATATGGAAATTGGAGTGCTACTCCTTGAGTTGACCATAAAATTAAAGATAGATAATGAAAAAAATGAAAGTTTCAAAATAGCCTAGTTGCAAAACGTCTCATGACTAATAAGAACTCATATCGTCCAGAAGATAAAAACAATTCAAACATTGAAAAACTACCACAACATTCAAAAAAATGGAGTGTCGTCCTGATGAATTTTCGCAAGATTCAAACGGCCTTCCGTCGTTTGAGGGATTTGTTGGAGCACTACATGAAGATAGAACAGGGTATTCTCAATGCGGAAAAACCATATATACTTCATGTTGTTGCCGACAAGATAAGGTTCTCCAAGGGCAGCAAGAAAGTCGGCGGTTGAACAGTTTTTGATGGGTATTTTGAATTTTTGGAAGACTGAAGGTTGAGTCAAGTTCTGAAATAAAAGAATATATTTTGACGCGCTCAAAAATCAAATACGGGTATTATTGTCAGCAAGATCTAAATTCATATTCAAAACAACTTGCCCTTCTGCAATACGTAATATCCTCCGGCGACATTGTTTCCACAGTGATTTCAATCGTTTTAAAATTCAGAATATTCATCTCTTGAATTGACGTCCGAACAGTCAGACCTATTATCAACAGCTCCTCCGCCTTGCTCCATTGCTCAATTTTTGAAATTTCACCTAGATCAATTGTACATTCTTCATCAATTCCTTTGATTCTCTGTATGATAATAGAATCCAAATATTTTGCGTCGAGATGCGGTAGTATCTCCATCAGCGAACATTGCCAGTGGATAATCAACGTCAATTTTCTGACCTTTAATGGGAATCTCCTGCAGATCAAAGCATCTTTTAGCATTGTGAAAATCATTGACCGAACCCAATGGTCTTCTTCTAATAACTTCCAGATTCCTTTAAACATTTCAATATATAGTTCGTCTATGCAACTTTTTTGATGTCTTGTATTAAGATAGAAATCATTTACAATTTGAACTGCATCTTGCTCCAGAGATCCCTTGTAGTGCGCCCAAATCGGTCTATTCATCATTGAGTCAATACGAACTCTCAAAGAATTCCCAAGCCAAATGTAATAACTAAGAATATGCGGATCTGGTTCGACATCATCGACACACTGACGGACACCACTAGACACTTTTCGAAGTGATTGACTGAAATCAGTTATTTTTGGATTGAGAGGTTTTTCAAGTACACATACATCTGAGGACATCCTAAATGTGATGCAATTGACTTCATTATTAAAGGGATCTCGAAGATATTTATAGGAATTGTGTTGTCTGATACAAGCTGGCGCTTTAAACGCAGTCTCTGTAAACATTTGAAGATTGTGAAATTGTTTTCTCTAATAACAGGTTCCTACTTACCATGGTAACTTCTTGAAGTTGATCACGATAGTCATTTACTCCAAACACAATTTCGCCTGTCATGTAAATGGGATCAACTTTACAAAATGTTGCTTCTTCAATTAACTCATAACACTTTTCATCAATGTATTGATATTTGATAATGATAAGGTTTAGTTGTTTGGATGTGCAGTTAATGAACTGAAAGAGAGAAGAATTTGTTAATGAGAATTTGAGTTCTCTTGGTGCTGCCCTCATTGTAATTTGACAACTCATAATTGGAAATTTAATTTTGAGACGACGACTATCGTTTCTGGAACCGCCATCCATGGGGCAGGCCACACAACCGGTTAATATTTATTGAAATGCATTTACTGAAAAAACGTAAAATTTTCAAAAAAAGTTGCATTTATCTTACAAGGGAAATACTCGAAGTGTTCTCTTTCAAACGACTCAAGAATTTGGCCTCTGATACTTTCGAGTCTGTAGATTCTGAATCTAAAATAAAATTCTGCTAAATCTCTCTGTGAACCGAGTTATGAGCCGTCAAATTTTTCCTATGATTAAAAAAAAACATGTCCCCCAGTTTTTCAACTATCGGTGGTGTAGGGGTGTAGAGGTTAATTTTTCGCAGTCACTTGGTGGAGTTGAGACTTTTAAAAAAGTTGCTGTTTTATTCGCTAAATCGCTTCATTTTGATCACAGCTTTACCGTGTGGAAAAACATTTCTGAAAAACTATTTAGGAGCCAGATATGGAGCCGCAAAAAATGCAATAAAAAATTGAAAAACATTTTAGATTGCAAGAGTAACGAACCCACAATCTTTTGACTACTAGACGCACCAACAACCCCTACACGACCGATGGTTGGAAAACTGGGGATGCATATGTTTGGGTAGACATTACCTCGTGTCACGAAAAAATGCTTGGACATAGGAAAATTTCGATGCCTCATAACTCGATTCACAGACGAATTTAGCAGAATTTCATTTCAGATTCGAAGTCTACGGACTCGAAAGTACCAGAGGCCAAATTCTTGAGTCGTTTGAAAGAGAACACTTCGAGTACTTCCCTTGTTAGTACAGAACTTCCGTAGAAATTCTGATTTCGGGCCGGGTAAGCCCGTGTTAAGAAATCTTCATTTTTGTAGTTGACAAATTTTTTGTACTGACACTCCCTAGAGAGTTACGGTCATTTTAAGGAGACAGCTCAAAAATCGCACTATTTTGCATTGAATTGGTCGATTTGAGGGAGACATTACTTTGTCGATATGTAACTTGCTAGGACTTGTTCATACAAAAAAGTTGTCAACTGCAAAAATGGAGTTCTACTCTTGTTCTGTGTGATCTTGTAAAAAGTTATTTTGTAAGACAGTTATTTTTACTATGACACACTCTCAAAGTTGGACATTTTCAACTGAAAAAAGAACAAGTTGATACCTTTTTGTCCGGCAGTGTAGCTTCTTTCATTATTCAATATTGATATCAAAACGTTGAATTTTCAATAATTTATTACTATTATCGCAATACAGTATTCCCAACTACGCTGTGGCAGAATCCATAGCGTCTCTTGATTCTTAACTAATTTTCCAACATCAATAGAGCGCATTTACATAATTCACGATTTCCTAATGGAGAAAAACCAAAAACCCTCACCTTTCTCACTTCCTCCAACACTTGCGGTGAGAACTTATGTAACTGGATCGTGAGACCCAACCTTCGCCATCCTTGCCTTTCTATTAAAGGTATGAGGTCTTCAGCTGTGAATACTTGATCTTCAAACGGCAAATGTACAGTAACCATTGATAGAAAATCACGATCGAGTAGGTTAACTGCTGATATAGCTTGACTTATTTTGAGAACCGGCAGAGATAAGTTTTGGACTTTCAACTTTTCAGTTCTGGATTGCAATGAGTTCTCCAAACATCGACATACTCTGTTGATGATTTGTTCTAACAATTTCTGATCTCGATAGGGTTTCCAAGCTTCTAATTTAATGTTATACATTTCCTTTTTCTGATTTCTCACTCAGGGAATTTTGAGCGATTCGCCCGCCGTTTGGGCGATTCGCCCACCAATTGGGCGGTCGTGCCCAACCCGGTTGGGCACTACCGCCCAAATCAAGGGCGAATCGCCCAACGTGTGTTGTTTTTAGCGTTCGCTTTCCTTGCCGATACTCATATATATATTACATTAAAAAACAGAAGTCAGTTATTGTTTTCATCAATGTTTATTTATCCGTTTAAAAAGAAAAAATTATCAAGTCTCTGGCACTTCTTGTTGTTGTTGGCTGTGGGAGGAGTTGGTAATTGAGAGAAAACCATCGATTCACAATTCGGTGCGAGAGTAGAAGACGTGTTTGGTTTCAATATCATCCACATTCATCGGATAGAAATCTGTAATATGAACTATGAAAAGATGAAGAGTTAGAACCATATGACAGATGCTCCTATTTGAAACTTTTATTCAAATCAACCGGCGGAGCACTTGCAGAAAGAGACGATTTAGCAAATCGGACTTCGAAAAAAACTATTTTCCCGAAAATTAGCTATCGTTTTTACACAATCTAACGGCACTAACCTCAATAATCAAAATCCATCCTCGGGACAATAGTTGAGCAAATTACGCAGGAGACGGAAATGACCCACTATCCTTTCCGACGAACAATTTTCCCAAGTCTTAACCATGTTTTTTTAAAGATTAATTTGAGTAAATTTTCACTCACAAACCTCTCTTCTTCTTTCGAATGGTGTCCTTTTTCATATTCATAACAGAATAGTGTGTTTGAAACAGATAATTAATACAGAATAATAATGAAAATAAATGAAAAATAGAAATGATTTTTCCAGTACGATAGAGCGCGTGTTCATAAACTGGGCGAATCGCCCTACAAATGGGCACTTCGCCCTGGCCCACCACTCTTCCTTTCTCAAATCTCCGACCTAACCGTCGCCCAACCCTCGCCCAGTGGGCGCTTCGCCCAAAACGCTGGCTATTCGCCCTAAATGCAGGCAAATTGCCCATACTGTAGGCAATTCGCCTTCCTGATGCCCACGTGATGCCCAACCGTTGCCGAAAATTCCCTGAGCACAAATGCTTCCACATCTTCGCAAACCACCGATATAAAATAGTCTTCTACTAAACATTCCTTGCCATGAAGCGTGACCACAGTGGATACTCCTGCAGACCCTCCAACATATTTGCAGTGATATTCTGTCGAATCAGTGTAATGCCAATGCCATGTTCTACCATCAGTTTCTTCGTCATTGAAACCAAAAAGTATTCCAGATGGATGGTGTTTATCTTCTTTTTTGTTTACATGATCGTAGAAGAAAGGCATTGGAAATTTCTGGAAAATTTTTTAATTATTAAAAAAATTAAACAACTGGGAAAGTATTCCAGGTTCGAAATAGTAATAAACTGAAATTACTATTTTTTCGATCTCTAAAACCTCAAAAAATAGCAACAGTACCATTCGTCACACTGGAAAAGCAGAAAAACGAGAATAGTCTTCCTCTCTCCTGATAAAAAGTTGTCGGATTATAGTGGAGAGAGAAATTGAGATGATAGAAAGAGTCATAGAAGAATGAAAGTGTAAAAAACCTGCCAACAAATATCAGAAATTTAGAGAGAACGGGCATAGACTTGCAACGAGGGACCTGACCCGGGTTCGCAGTATAAAAGTTCAAAATCTTACTCAATGAGGTTCATGTGAAGCAAGAGAGAGAGTCAAATTTTGGTAGCACCGGCAGCCCCATAATAGTGCAGCGGAGGCTTAATCAGGAAACGATGATTTCTCTATGATGAAATCAATTTTTGACAATATCTTGCAATTTTTCGGGCGAAAGCACCATCTTTATGGTCAACCCCAGGAGTAGTACTCCAATTTCCATTTCAATTATTGGAGTAGTTTTTATTAATAATGTTTACTGTTTAAAAAACGTATAACAAATTGTAGTATATTGACTATAAAAATGTGTCAGCATAAACAATCAACAATCGAAAAAATAATGGGACATGTTTTTTCTAGTCTTTTCTTCAATGCTCCGCTTTTTACGGCACACTCTCAAATGATAAGGTGCTAGGCAAACATTAAACTGATAATGAGAAAGACATGTTGATGGTGCATTATTTAGTTTTGTTGAAATTTGTGTGCCAAAAAACTGAATTATTTTGTATACTGCTTTTGTGAACATTTTGAAGCAGAGAAACTCAGCAGATAGTTTTCCTTCGTATTTTCAATTCTTCTCGGACAACCCAGACTTGCAAAGTATCCATCCGAACAACAATTTGCCCGGTCCAAAATCTCTAGAAAAAAGAATTTCAATTAAAAAAATAACATATTTTGAATATTTATACTGCAAACCGGGCCGAGCCAGTTGAGATTTCCAAAATAGCCAGTTACTCTTCCTATCATCTCATTTTCCTTTCAACAATAATACACAACTTTTTATCAAGAGTGAGGAATACACTATTTGCCTCTCTTTTCCTCTAGTCAGACGACTGGCACTGTTACTATTTGAAACACGCAGTACTAATGTCGATGTGACACTGAAAATAGGTTTTGTGGATTTAGAGATCGAAAAAATGATCAATTCACTTCATTTTTTTTTGCATTTTGAAAAATTGCTTTTGCAAACCTTCTCATAAATTAAAACTTTCCGACCTCTTCCTGGCCAACCCAGACTTGCAAAGTATCCACCCGATGAACAACTTGTTGGGTCGGCTCGGGTTGAAAATATTGATAAAGAAACGTATACTTAATAACCAATTTTTGATATAGAATTTTTATATTGCATACCCGGGTCAGGCCAGCCCGTTGCTAGTTTGTTCCCGTTAACTCAAAACTTTTGGCGCTCGAAGGCAGGGATTTGACACTTTCATCCTCTTGTGACTCTTCCTATCAGCTTAGTTTCCCTCTCCACAATAATCCGACAACTTTTTATCAAGAGTGAGGAAGACAATTTGTGTCTTTCTTTTTCTCTAGTCAAACGATTGTCACTGTTAGTATTTGAAACTCGCAGTACTAATGTCGATGTGACACTGAAAATAGTTTTTGTGGATTTAGAGATGAAAAAAGGATCAATTCACTTCATTTTTTTTGCATTTTGGAAAATTGCTTTTGCAAATCTTATGATAAATTGAAATTTTCCGACCGTTTTCTGGCCAACCCAGACTTGCAAAGTATACACCCAATGAACAACTTGTTGGGTCGGCTCGGGGTTAAAAAATTGATAAAGAAACGTATACTTAATAACCAATTTTTGATATAGAATTTTTATATTGCAAACCCGGGTCAGGCCAGCCCGTTACAAGTTTCTTCCCGTTAACTTAAAACTTTTGCGGCTTGAAGACAGGGATTTAACATTTCCATCCTCCTGTGACTCTTCCTATTATCTCATTTTTCCTTTTCACAATAATCCGACAACTTTTTATCAAGAGTGAGGAAGACGATTCTCGTTTTTCTTTTCTCTAGGCAAACGACTGGCACTGTTACTATTTGAAACACGCAGTACTAATATCGATGTGACACTGCTTCCCCATTTTTTTGATTTTTTCTAAAGATTAAATAACGTTCCAGACTCTTCCAATGACTTTTGTCTACGATCATAAAATCGATTGTAACCATAGACTCCATGCAACTGAAATAAGGTTTCATTCTTATAACGCTGAGAAAATATTATGATAATTCTTACATTTTCCAAATTTCAATAGTTTTTTTTCTGAATTTTCTTATAATACGATAACCTGGATACTTTCTAAAAATTTCGTAATATCTAATTCTTTCTTACTTTCTAGAATTTTCTCTTTTTCCCGATGATTTGAATTCTTTTCTTCATTAAAAAACGTTCCAGAAACTTCCAATGCCTATCGTCTACGATGAAATGTCTACACTATAAAAACGAGATGCAACTTCTATAAGTTTTACATTCAACGACCAAGAAGCTCGAGGTACACTCCACAATTGGACAAGTTGTCACTACGAACATGTCGGAGGGTCTGCAGGTGTATCCACTGTGGTCAAAATTGATCACAGTGAACATGTAGTGGACGACAATTTTATATCGGTGGTTTGCGAAGATGTAGAAGCATTTGTGAAGCATCAGACGGAGGAATTGGATTTCTTCTGTTTAACAGCTTTGGAAACCTATGAAGATCAGAAAATGCTAGAAACAAACATCAACAGAATGTGCCGATGTTTGGAAAACTCATTGCAATCAAGAACGGAAAAGTTGAAAGTGAAACATTTCAATCTGTCAGTTCTTGAAATAAGTCAAGTTGTATCAGCAGTTAACCTACTCGATCGTGATTGTCTAGGAGTAGTTACAGTACGATTGCCGTTTGAAGATCAAGTGTTTGTAGCTGGAGATTTCATACCTCTGAGAGAAGGACAGAAAAGGCAGAGGTTCAATATGAGAATCGAGTTACATGAATTCTTAGTGGAAGTATTGGAGGAAGTGAGAAAGGTGAGGGTTTTCAATGTTTTAATATTAGGAAGTTGTGCCCTCCATCAATACTGGAAAATTAGTGAAACACCAAAAATCCCAAAACCCCACTGAATTTGCTAAGCTTCTCAAATTATCATCCGCGAATTATTCTCTCTTCCAGCTCCTGGCCTACGCTTCCCAATTCGATTCTATCACTATCAACTATGAGACTATCGATGAGAAATGTATTGAGTTACTTGCCGGTGCAGATCACAGGTTAGATAGAAAGAGTGTCATGTTTTCAATAGATCACGCTTATGATCCAATTGAAGAAATGGCCAGGGTAAGTAGGTACGTGTTATTAGAAAAAAACATTTCACGATTTAAGCTCAATTTATCTGACAACAGATTTACTTTGAATATCTTCGAGATCCCTTCAATAATGAGGTCAATTGCATCACATTTAGGATGTCGTCAAATGTAGGTATACTTGTAAGCGTACTTGCAAACCGGGCCGACACGGGCCGGCGCGTAACTTGCTTCAAATTCCATATTATGATCTGAAAAATATACCAATATGTAGATCTCGGCGAGTTCTATGTCCGTGACCTACTTCGCGCCGGATGGCTATTCGTTAATATGTCGCGGGCCGGGAAAAAGTGCCAAAAAACGGGAAAATGACCAAAAAAGCCATTCGAACCCGGCCCGCGGCACAATAACTAATTGCCATCTGGCCCCTTAGTAGGTCACGGACATTGATCTACATTTCGGTGTATTTTTCAGCTCATATTATTGAGTTTGAAACAAGGCCCGGTTTGCAAGTATGCTTGAAAGGCCTCCCAATCGAAGCAACAACCAATTTCAGTCAATCACTTCGAAAAATGTCCCGAGGTATCCGACGCTGTGTTGACTATATCAAACCTGAAACGCATATCCTTAAATATAATATTCGGGTCGAGAATGGTTCGATAGTTATTATGGACGAAAATATGAGTCAAGGATTTATATCGACCTACAGGGGATCTCTGGAACAAGAAGCAGATTGAATTGTAAATGATTTCGATTTGAATACAAGACATCAAAAAAGTTGCATGGATGAATTAACTATAAAAATGGGTGAAGAAATCTGGAAATTAAGAGGAGAAAACGATCTAGCTTCAAAGTTTTTTAAACTGCTAAAAGATGTTTTGATCTCCAGAAAATCCCCATTAAAAGTCAAAAGTTTGACTTTGAGTACCAACTGGCAATGTTTGGTGATGGATATATTACCGTATCTCGATGCAGATTGTTTGGAATCTATTATCATAGAGAGAATCAAAGGAATTGATGAAGAATGTACAATTGATATAGATGAAATTTCAAAAACTGAGCAATGGAGCAAGGCGAAGGAGTTGGTCATAAAAGAGTTGACTGTTCGGATGTCGATTCAAGACATGAATATTCTGAATTTTGGAAGGATTGATATTACTGTAGAAACAATGTCGCAGGAGGATATTACGTATTGCAGAAGGGCGAGTTCTTTTAAATATAGACTGATTTTTAATATAAACTATTTTTAACTTGACAAAATATCTCGGCTACTTTTCGCTACAGTTGCGCAGCATTAACGCAGCAGTTATTCGTAGAGTTTACTCCTGCTGCGTCAGAGGCGCACAAGTGTTGCATGAAAGCTGCATAGCTGCTGCATAAGTGCTGCCGACGTGCTGCATACGCTCATTGCTTCTCGTTTCTAATCAGTATAGTTAATATGTGAACAGAATAACAGAAAGAACTAATAATATTTATTGTGAAAAAGTAAAATTTTAAAAAGTAAATGCAAAAACAAAAAAAAAATTTAGAAACATCATTTAAACTCCATGGTGGCCAACAATCGGTGAAAGTCTCCAAGTTCCTATTGTCTGTAGCCTCAAAAAGTCCACGTTGCTTATCGAATATTCTGCTCAGCTACATTGTTGCACTTTTTCTGGTAGTCTGAAAGTTAAGAATAAAAGTAAAGATAAAGGGTTTCCTTCAAAACTGCCAACCTTTCGTTTTGATTCCGATGTGCCTTTCTGTGACTCGTTTTTGCCATCCAGACACATATCCTTCTTCTGAAAAATTATATATTTGAAAATAGAATAGAAATAAATGGAAAAAGTTATACAACTTGTCAAATAGACAAGAAATAAACATTGGAAAAAATGAAAAATGCAGCCAAAGTCCAATTTGCATTGGAGCGAATATACAGTTGCTGCGCAACTGTTGTGAGATTGTTGCACAACTGCTGCGCACGCCAAAAACAAGGGAGCCACCAGTCGCAATACCGTGAATGCTGCATAACTGTTGCATATGCTCTGATTTGTCGTAAGTGCGGTGGAACTGTAGCAATCTTGTCGCGTAACTGTTGCAAAAGCTGTGAAAGCTGCGCAACTGTAGCGGAAAGTAGCCGAGTATTATACTAATTACCCTACCATCTTAGATCTTGTAGACAAGAATACCCGTATTCGAATCGTTTAAGCATCAACTTCTCAATTTAAATGCATTTATTTCAGAACCTCCCTCAATCGCCAGTCTTCGAAAAGTTCCAAATATACATCAAAAACATTTTAACTGAAGATTTTCTTGCATCATTTGGAGAACCTTATCGAGTAGTCAACGACATCAAGTATATATGGTATTTCCGGATTGAAAACACCTCAGAATATCTTCATGTAACGCTTGGAAAAGTTCCTCTTCAAACTGGTGGACGTTTGCGGTTTGCGAAAATCCTCCAGGAAGACACTCCATTCTTTTAAACAGTTTTTTCAATGTTTGAAATCAAATTATTCTATTATAAATTGACTGGAAAAAATGTTTCCGGCATCTGATCAGTAATCCTTCATTCTGCAAACACTCTACAGAAAAACTGTCATGTTATTCAGTGGCAGGGAAGTGAAATAAAAATATACATAAGAAATTTAAATTCAATTAATTGCCAGATTCGAAGAATATAAAAGACTGCAAACTAGAGAGTTCATTCAATAGTAAGTTCTATTAGTTACGTTTCTTGCTGGATTTATAATCAAAGTCAAACTTCTCACTACAATACAATTTCTAAAATTCTCTCAAACAGAGTCCTCAACCCGTTTACGTTTTTCTCGCTTTTCCGTCTTCTTACCACTTTTTATATGCATTTTAATGTTCTTTTTTCATATCGCTTCCTTCTCTCTTTTCCATTTTCCTTTTGATGTCGCCGACTCAGGCCATTCTTATCTTTTTTTCTTCCGCGCTTGGCGAGAGGTAGCCAGGGCTCCATTCTTTCCTCACTCTTGAAATTTGAGCAATTTCTTTCTTGTTTTTTTCTCCATTCAATTCAGACCGTTTGGCTCTTTTGTCAAAACTCTATCATTCTGTACGATTATAAAATTAATCGTAGACATAAACTTCATTCAACAACTCTGGGTTGCACGTCATGTTTTTGTATCATTTTCGATTATACTTTTTAACTCCCATAATTTTTTTTTTTTTTTTTTTTTTAACTCCCATAATAGTCACTGCCTTAATTGAAGTTTTTGAAAAATTGGTCGGGAAGAGTTGAAAATTCGTAATACAATTTTGCTAAGTACTGTTTGTTAAATTCGTAATACAATTTTGCTAAGTTTCTCTGTTTCAAAATGTCAACATAAGCACATTTTGTTGTTCTAAAAACTTCCACTGCCTTTCGTTTACGATTATAAAATTAATCGTAGACATAAACTTCATTCAACTTAAATAAGTTCTCCATCTTATAACACTGAGAGCCTATTTTGATAATTCATATGTATATGTATGCTACATCTTCCAATTTCCTATCGTTAGTTTCTTTTTTTTTTGTAATATAAGACAGGCCAAATTTGAAAATTTCATCTTTTGAAATCTTGCCTATAGGTAAAAAAATGTTTCAGAACCTCCCAATGCCTGTTTTCTACGATCATGTAATCTCACTAGATACAAGACATGCAACCAAAATGAGTTTTTGTTTCAACGATCAAGAAGCTTATGGTACAATATCGCAGTTTTTTGATTTGGCCAAATGTCACTACAGACATGTTCAAGGGTTTGCAGGAGTAGAGACTGGGTTCACATGCTATTCCTTTGAATATTTAGTAGGTGACTACTTTATGTCGGTGGTTTGTAAAGATGTGGAAGCATTTGTGATATATCGGATAAAGAAATTGGATCAACTTTCTATAAATACTTTGGAAAATGTCGGAGATTGGAAAATGTTAAAAAGAGTCATCAACAGAATGTGTCGAAGTTTGGAAATCTCATTGCAATCGAGGACATACAAGTTGAAAGTGAAACAGTTCTCTCTGTCAGTTTTCGATATATATCAAGCTGTATCAGCAGTCAACCTACTCGACCGTGAGATTCTACAGGAAGTTACTGTACATTTGCCGTTTGAAGATCAAGTATTCACAGCTTACGACTTCATACCTCTAATAGAAGGGCAGAGACGGCAGAGGTTGGATCTGAGAATCCACTTGCATGAATTCTCATTGGAAGTGCTGGAGGAAGTGAGAAAGGTGAGGATTTTCAATGTTTTACTATTAGTTGTTGTTTTTATAAACGATAGCACCAACACCAAGGGAACTCAACTTTTCATCAACCAATCTTTTTTCTCTTTCAGCTGCTCACCTCCACATCCAAAAAACTCAATTCTATTACTATCAGCTATAAAAACATTGATAATGAATGCATTGAGTTAATTGCTGAAACAGTACATTCGTTTGATGAAAGGACTGTAAAGTTTTTAATAGATCACGCTGATGATCCAATTGAAGAAATGGCCACGGTAAGTAAATTAGGATGATTTTTATTAGAGAAAACAATTTTGAGATTTCAGCTAAACCTATCGGACAGCAAATGTCCTTGGAATATCTTCGAGATCCCTTCGATAATGAGCTCAATTGCTTCAAATTTAGAATTTTCTCAGATGTATGCGTACTCGAACAGCATTCCAATCGATAAACAACCAATTTTAGCCTATCACTTCGAAAGGTGTCTAGAGGTATCCGTCAGTGTGTCGATTACGTCAAGCCAGATCCGCTCATCCATCTTTATTGCATTTCGCTCAGGCATTCTTTTTATTCTGTCGTTATTAACAAAACGCTGAATAAAGAACCAGTGGAATGGCGCAAAAAATCTCTGGAACAGGAAGCAGTTCAAATTGTAAATGATTTCCATTTGAATACAAGACATCAAAAAAGTTGCATGGATCATTTAGTTATTGATGTATTTCAAGGAATCAAGTATTTAAAAGTAGAAGACGATTTGGTTCGGGCAAAGTTTTTCAGAAGGATGAGAGATGTTTTGAAATCCAGGGCATCCCCATTAAAAGTAAAAGAGTTGCTATTCGCTACCAACTTGCAATGGTTGATGATGGACATAGTACCGTATCTCGACGCAGAATCTTTGGAAGAGATTTTTCTAACGAAGATGAAAAATATTGACGAAGAATGTACCATTAATCTAGATGAAATTTCGAAAACTGAGCAATGGATCAAGGCTAAACAATTGCGGATAGAGGAGTTGACTGTTCGGATGTCAATTCAAGACATGAATATTTTGAATTTTGAGAAGATTAATATTATTGTGGAAACAATGTCGCGGGAGGATATAACGTATTGCAGAAAGGCCAGTTGTTTTGAATATAAGCTGAATTTAGATCTTGTAGACAATAGTACCCGTATTTGATATTACACAGCGTCAATTTATATTTTTTATTTCAGAATCTCCCTCAATCTCCAATCTTCCAAAATTTCACAATACACATCAATAACTGTTCAACTGAAAACTTTTTAGCAGCACTAGGAGCACCTTATCGAGTCGTCGACGACATCCAGTATATATGGTACTTCCGGATTGAGAATACTCAATACTATCTTTATGTAGCGCTCGAACAAGGACCACTTCAAATTGGAGGATCATCGCATTTTGAGAAAATCCATCAGAATAAAACTCCATTTTTTTAAAACTTCATAACCTTTTTTCAATGTTTGAAATAAAACTATAATTCTTATATATAAAACGCATGTGGAGTCTGTCCATCTGTCCCAATGTCCGCAAATTTTTTGAGAAATGAGAAAGAAAGGCGGCCGGGGCCAAAACCGTACTTGCGCTCTTTGCGCAGAGACCGCGGCCTTGGACCACTCGGCCACGCGGACACATTTCTGAGAATGTGAACATGTAAATAAGGAGAGGCCAGCCGGATGAAGCTCCGAAGGCGCGGCAGCCAGGCTGGTTTAATCATAATTTGTCAGTAATAATTCATTTTGCTAACATTCCATAAAGAAACTATCATGTTTGGCAGGAGACTGAAGTAAACAATATTTAAGGAAAAACGTATCATTATAAAACAATTTCCAATGCAATTACTAGTGTGCTCTCAAACTATTGAAATAATTCTCATATCACGTGGTTTTTGAACTTCAAATTTGTCATCCTATTCTAAACAGAGTCTTCAACGCTTTACGTTTTTCTCGCTTTTCCGCTTTCTTACCACTTTTTATATTCATTTTAACGATCTCTTTCCTTATCAGCTCTTGCGCTTCCTTCTTTCTCTTCCATTTTCTTTTGATGTCGAAGACTCTGAACATTCTCATCTTATTTCTCGTTGACTCCGCCTCCTGCCGGAGGCCGGAGGTAGCCATGGCTTCATTCTTTTCTCACTCTTGAAATTTGAGCAATTTCCTTCTTGTTTTCTTCTCCACTCAATTCAGACCGTTTGGCTCTTTTGTCAAAACCCTAACATTATTTAGTACATAAACATTTAGCGTCCTTTTCCAAACTCACTAATAAGCGAACCTATACTATAGCCTCGTAATTTAAATTTCCGTTTTCAAAATTTGGTTATGAAAAATCTGAAATGCTCAAACTGGAGCTCGAAGATTGGCAACATTCAGCAAAGTAATTACAATGATGCATTGGCGGAATTGAATAAACCTGGGCTGAAAAACTTTTTTGAACGAGTTCGATAAGACACATCTTTTGGTGCATGTTTCTGCTAATTTGAAGCCTGGTTTGATGAGTTATGATTATTTCCCCGAAGGCACTACTTTTGACTTCTCTACTTTTGGCTTTGCTAAGTTTCTCTGTTTCAAAATGTCAACATAAGCACATTTTGTTGTTCTAAAAACTTCCACTGCCTTTCGTTTACGATTATAAAATTAATCGTAGACATAAACTTCATTCAACTTAAATAAGTTCTCCATCTTATAACACTGAGAGCCTATTTTGATAATTCTTATGTATATGTATGCTACATCTTCCAATTCCTATCGTTAGTTTCTTTTTTTTTTGTAATATTAGACAGGCCAAATTTGAAAATTTCATCTTTTGAAATCTTGCCTATAGGTAAAAAAATGTTTCAGAACCTCCCAATGCCTATTTTCTACGATCATATAATCTCACTAGATACAAGACATGCAACCAAAATGAGTTTTTGTTTCAACGATAAAGAAGCTTATGGTACAATATCGCAGTTTTTTGATTTGGCAAAATGTCACTACAGACATGTTCAAGGGTCTGCAGGAGTATCGACTGAGTTCACATGCTCTTCCACTGAATATTTAGTAGGTGACTACTTTATGTCGGTGGTTTGTAAAGATGTGGAAGCATTTGTGATATATCGGATAAAGAAATTGGATCAACTTTCTATAAATACTTTGGAAAATGTCGGAGATTGGAAAATGTTAAAAAGAGTCATCAACAGAATGTGTCGAAGTTTGGAAATCTCATTGCAATCGAGGACATACAAGTTGAAAGTGAAACAGTTCTCTCTGTCAGTTTTCGATATATATCAAGCTGTATCAGCAGTCAACCTACTCGACCGTGAGATTCTACAGGAAGTTACTGTACATTTGCCGTTTGAAGATCAAGTATTCACAGCTTACGACTTCATACCTCTAATAGAAGGGCAGAGACGGCAGAGGTTGGATCTGAGAATCCACTTGCATGAATTCTCATTGGAAGTGCTGGAGGAAGTGAGAAAGGTGAGGATTTTCAATGTTTTACTATTAGTTGTTGTTTTTATAAACGATAGCACCAACACCAAGGGAACTCAACTTTTCATCAACCAATCTTTTTTCTCTTTCAGCTGCTCACCTCCACATCCAAAAAACTCAATTCTATTACTATCAGCTATAAAAACATTGATAATAAATGCATTGAGTTAATTGCTGAAACAGTACATTCGTTTGATGAAAGGACTGTAAAGTTTTTAATAGATCACGCTGATGATCCAATTGAAGAGATGGCCACGGTAAGTAAATTAGGATGATTTTTATTAGAGAAAACAATTTTGAGATTTCAGCTAAACCTATCGGACAGCAAATGTCCTATGAATATCTTCGAGATCCCTTCGATAATGAGCTCAATTGCTACAAATTTAGAATTTTCTCAGATGTATGCGTACTCGAACAGCATTCCAATCGATAAACAACCAATTTCAGCCTATCACTTCGGAAGGTGTCTAGAGGTATCCGTCAGTGTGTCGATTACGTCAAGCCAGATCCGCTCATCCATTTTTATCGCATTTCGCTCAGGCATTCTTATTATTCTGTCGTTATTAACAGAACGCTGAATGAAGAAATAGTGGAACGGGACAAAAGATCTCTGGAACAGGAAGCAGTTCAAATTGTAAATGATTTCCATTTGAATACAAGACATCAAAAAAGTTGCATGGATCATTTATTTATTGATGTATTTGAAGGAATCAAGTATTTAAAAGTAGAAGACGATTTGGTTCGGGCAAAGTTTTTCAGAAGGATGAGAGATGTTTTGAAATCCAGGGCATCCCCATTAAAAGTAAAAGGGTTGCTATTCGCTACCAACTTGCAATGGTTGATGATGGACATAGTACCGTATCTCGACGCAGAATCTTTGGAAGAGATTTTTCTAACGAAGATGAAAAATATTGACGAAGAATGTACCATTAATCTAGATGAAATTTCGAAAACTGAGCAATGGATCAAGGCTAAACGATTATTTATAGAGAAATTGATTGTTCGAATGTCAATTCAAGACATGAACATTTTGAATTTTGAGAAGATCAAGATTATTGTGGAAACAATGTCGCGGGAGGATATAACGTATTGCAGAAGGGTGAGTCGTTTTGATTTTAAACTGAATTTTTTGAATGGTTGTTTAACTTTACTAAATATTAAACTATTTATTAACTCTATCATTTTAGATTTAGTAGACAATAATACCCGTATTTGATTTTAAAAAGTAGACTGTTTTAATGACATTCTTCTATTTCAGAATCTCCCTCAATCTCCAATCTTCCAAAATTTCACAATACACATCAATGACTGTTCAACTGAAAACTTTTTAGCAGCACTAGGAGCACCTTATCGAGTCGTCGACGACATCCAGTATATATGGTACTTCCGGATTGAGAATACTCAATACTATCTAGGTGTAGCGCTCGAACAAGGACCACTTCAAATTGAAGGATTATCGCATTTTGAGAAAGTCCATCAGGACGCCACTCCATTTTTTAAAATTTCGTAATAATTTTTTTCAATGTTTCTAATACAACAATTTTATCATATGTTTGTCTTGTCAGTAATCATATTCTTTGTTCACAGTTGTGCACTTCCAAGATGTGAGCTCGTTTTCGAAATTTGAATTGATGCTCTTGTAAGTTGTTTAACTTCCATTTTTGAATAAAGAAAGAACGTTTGAAAAAATATTGCACTTCTGACCCGCCGCCTGCAAACATAAAGTGAAAGTATCAGTCAGGTTAGAGATTTCAATAATTTTTTCTGATGGAAATTTGGAGTGCGATAAATATTTATAAATTTCAGCACGGTGATCCCGTTTGAGTACTAAAATGAACCGCCCTCTGCTAAAAATAGCGAAAAATTTGCGTAATAATCAAAGTAATTTTTTAAAGAAAAATTTTAGTCATAGTCAAAAAACTGATCAAAAATCCGGTAAAACAGGTATACATCGGCTCAAAAAATGGACTATTGATTGTACGCTGCGTATCAAAATGCCACAACAAAACAGCGAATTGAAAAAAATGTAAAATTTGAGTTTGCCTCCAAGTCTAGTGGAGCGTGTTTAATTTCAGTATTCACCACCAGATGCTGAGCGCGTGTCGTGACAATAATAGCCCCAGCTACATTGCCACAGCTGGTACAGTCTAACTCGTAGACTATTTCCACGTTATTTATAATATACCAGTCGGTTCACGCCGCCTAACGGCGGCTTAATCTCCTTTTCTACACCACCCTTCTGGGTGTTACAGCGCCTGCGGCGCTTCTCAAATGGTTCAGACTATCGAGGTCTCAGAATTCTCTCCTACTCCTGGATCGTAAAACTTCTTCACTTGTCGATAGTTTTCGTTGACTAAGTAGCCTGTTCCGGAAGTGAACAGTTACGTTCCCGCTTCAAGAGGCGAATGGTCTTTCAAATGATCAATGTTAAGTTTTGACTGATCGGCGGCAAAGTCTCTAAGTTGGCAGACGAGGACCATGTTTTAACAAATCCTAGAATTTATTTCATTTCTGAAGGTATCCGAGCTAAGACGAAGTTCCTTATTCACAAATCACCATCACTTCTTGAGTAGTGTTCTTTCATTCAGTATACTCCTAGTAGGCTTTTGGGTGTTCTTCACGGTCTTTTTTGGCATGAGACTGTGAAACCTTTACCAAAACCATTTTGCTGAAATTTGGACTACTATGTTTTTCTCTATTCGAACATGATTTCACTGAAGCTTTGAAATTTGCAGACTTCCCTATTCACTTCTTTTAAAAATGCACTTATAGTAATCTTTTTAAGTATTTGACTGATTGGCGCCGATGCCACCTCTTTTCTCGGAAATACTTCAGATATTTTCAAGTTCAAAAGTTGAAGAACCACCTCATTCCCATTTGTACATAAAAGCGTTTCACCAAAGCTGACAAAAATGCTTGAGGAAACATAGACAGATCACGTTGAAACTTGTCCTTCACGATGCACGATCCTGACATACTTCATCAGTTTCAAGAAGTTTTTGGAATTTTTTCGGATTTTCGGTTGGATGAAAATCACCATCTGCAAGTACTCAAATGCTTTACTATTAGCAAAAAAACATATTTTGAATATTGTATATCCTACTCTTCATCATCGGACTCGTCTCGTCCACATCGAAATGATAAGAGCAAAAAACCGGTTAACGTTTGCAGCAGAGCTGTGCGGAATTCCTTCCTTCGACTTCCTTCTTCTTTCTTCCTCTTTTCTTTTTCAAAATTTTACTTCCTTCTTCCTTCTTCCGACTTCTTTTTTAAAAATTTTACTTCCCTTTTCCTTCTTCCTTCTTCCTTTTCAAAATTTTTATTTCCGCACAGCTCTGGTTCGCAGAATAGATCTGACCCGACATTTGTAGTCCAGACTTTTCAAAACTTTATGATTATTTGAAGAAATGAATTCATTTGAAGAATGAGAAAGATCTCTATATATTTTTTCCGTGAACTCCTATTACCCTATTTCGGAAATGAAAGGCAATGAAAAGCTTGAAAACCACTTTTTTACGTAGTAACCTAGTTTCAAACTATTCGAACTAAAAAAATAGACGGGCATCATCCGGGGAAAATTTCCAAGCGATCGGTGTAAGTTTCATTGAAAACGGTTCAGTACAGAGGGCGCTAGAGTCGGCGACAGACGGACAGACAGACAGATCTGCTGAATATTATTAGTAAAGATAAAGATACAACGGTAAACTTATTGTTACTCTCAAATAACGTTCCTAGTCAGTGTAAAGAAATGACGAAATCAGTTTAAACTGATAGTCATTTATACTGTTCACGTCAACTAGTCGAAAGGAAATGATTATCGATATAGTCATAATCATTTTAGAAATGACGAAAACAATAGTCGATTCAGCTATTTCGTCAAAACTTTTGAAAAATAGTCGAAATAGTACAAACGTAAATAGCCGAAACGTGAGTATTCAGAGCAGAAAAAAGGAAAAATTTCAGAAAATTTGTAGAATGAAAACTCATTTTCTCAGTCATTTACGTCGTTTTCATAGTTGTTTTTTCATTTCCGATAGTCAAATTACACTGTGTTTTATAATTTATGATATTTTGACTATCATTTTACGTCATTAATCGCGTGACGAAAAATGACTAACTGATGATTAGGAACTCTACTCTCAAAGGAGGATCACTAAGCCTACTAACCACGTGAAACGAACTCATTACTCTTATCATGATGACATTTGCCACGTTTCAATATCAATATAAGCTATCGAATCGCTACCAATCAGTATCTGAAGTCTACCGTCTACGCGTCGCCTACAGGATTCTCTTCTCAACTGCATATATCGACAAGTCATTTGCGACCAACAACACCAAGGATGCAAAGCACCATCGTCGTCAATGCATGAAGAGATTCCTCCAACTATGGTGTTTCTCCTATTGAGATTGCTCTAATAAACCGTTTGTATAATTCTGTGTTGGTTAACTTTCTAAGTTCACACTCTCTCACTCATTGCGGTCGGTTCGGGGTTCACCTGCCCAATAACCGTAGCAACAGCGCGACTAGTTGCGAAGAGAGTTGCAGGTGAGGTCCTCATATATGTTTGTCTTCCCAGAGCACACTCCAGTCGCGTTGCGGTCGTGCGTAGCGGTCTCCCCCCGACACCACCAGACATTGATTCTTTATTCATTTGTACTCTCTCTTCCCTACTGAGATGACGACCCCGTTTCCTCTATTACGTCTTCCAAGACTTGCATTGATACCAGTTTTTCAACAAATGGTGCCAATAGATGTGTAAGTTTTCCTCTTTTTTTTTGTTCTCTCCTTCATATTCAATCGATTCAGAATTGCGTTTTCGCTAATTTCCCAAAAGGCCCGAAATTTGTCGAAAATCTTTTGCAAATTATCTGCCAGTTCCGTGGATATGAGAGTAAAGAGCGATCACCTTTACATCTGTGTTGAATTTGAAATGTGGATCCAAATTGGACTGGAATATTATTTCAACACAGAGAGCGCTCCGCAATTGGTCAATGCGATGTTTCAAAAAAGAACTTTTACTCAGGAGAATAGCGGATTATCAGCATCAAAATGGTTGGAGCAGATTCTAGATGTGACGAACTGTGAATCGATTAATTATCTAGATCTCAAGAAATCTCCACAATTTGATGTGTTTGACATTTTTGCTGCACTACCATGTATCTATAAATTAAGCATCTTCGAGGACTGTTCCACTAGCTTTGCAAAGAAAGCGCTGAAAATCATCATACCAGTCACCAGGGAAATCACATTCTTCAGAATTCCATTTGAGACCAGAGAAGAGTTCCAGACATTTCTGAAAAGCAATTTGAATTATTTGAATATTAACACTTGCTATTTCTCAATGTTCACTCTTGAAGACCTTCTAGTTACAAACATACTCAAACTGAAATTGAGAGATGTCATGTTGAGTGCCACAGATATCAGCCAATTTCTTACAAACTGGTTTTACAGCAAAGCCAATTCTCGACTAGAACATTTGACATTGTGCACATTGGAAGGTGTCGATGAAACGTGTCTTCCGGAAGTACTAAACGCTGTTCCTTTTCCAGTAAACGAAGATAGAACGTTCTGCTATTCAAAACAGCTAGACACTTCCACGAATACGTTTCGTGGAGGATATGATATAAGGAGAGCGGATGGGAAGAAAGCCACAATTAAATTTGTACGCTTTTTCGGACCGACGTATATCGATTTTTATTTTTGGCCGTAATATTGTACTCTTTGCTTTGTTTGAAATGTAATGACTGATTTGAATATTTATCCCTTTGTTATGTCGTGCAATTTTCTATTCTGATTATATAACTTTGATGCTTTGAACCAATAAAGCCATTGTTTATTTGATGGATTTTCGTTATTCAGAAATTGTAAATTCTTTATTAGAGACCCACAGCTTGAAGGCTACAATCACATTTGGAGACTTTTAAGGACAGACGTCTATTGATTTCTATGTTTCGCCGTGACTTCGTTTCCTGTACTGTGATTTTTTCATTCTTAATTACATAATTGATATCAAACTGTGATTCTCTCAATTATCTTTTTCGATGAAATGAAGTTTCTCTAGAATTGTCGCTTATTATGAAAACTCTGCCAAATGCTCAAATCACTTTAAAAATCCTTTTTGTACAGATGAATGCTACCAAACTCACTATCAGGATTTTAATCTATACGAGTTTCATCTTCTCACGAAGAGAGTTAGATGTGCCGGTCTCTCCCTGGAGATGTTTGTCTTCCCAGAGCACACTCCAGTCGCGTTGCGGTCGTGCGTAGCGGTCTGCCCCCGACACTATCATTCATTGATTTTTCACTCACTTCTTCCCTCTCTTCCCTACCGAGATGACGACTCCGTTTCCTCTCTTACGTCTTCCAAGACTTGCATTGATTCCAGTTTTCCAACAAATGGAGTCAATTGATGTGTAAGTTTCTCTATTTTGTTTTGTTCTGTCTCTCATATTCAGTTGTTTCAGAATTGCGTTTTCGCTACTTTCCAAAAAAGCCAATAATGTGTCAAAAATCTTTCGCAAGTTATCTTCCTGTAGCGTTCATCTGACAGTAAAGAGCGATCATCTTTACATCTGTGTTGCATTTGAAATGTGGAGACAAATGGGACTGAAATATTATTTTAACACAGAGAGCGCTCCGCAATCGGTCAATTCGATGTCTCAAAAAAGAAGGTTCACTCACAAAAATAGCGGATTGTCAACATCAAAATGGTTGGAGCGGGTACTAAACGTGACAAATTGTAAATCGATTGGTCGACTTGATCTCAAGGGATCTCCACAAGTTGATGTGTGGGATACCACCTTCAATAAACTACAAAATATCCGGAAATTATACATCTTCAAGGAATGTCCCAACAGTTTTGCAAAAAAAGCTCTGGAAATTGTCTCATCAGTTACCACGCAAATTACATTGTTTAAAATTCCGTTTGAGAACAGAGAAGAGTTTCAGACATTTCTGAAGAGCAATTTGAACTATTTGAATATTTCCACCAATAGTTTCCCGACGTTCACTCTTCTAGATCTTACGGTCACGAATGCGCTAAAATTAAAACTCAACAACGGAAAATTAAATGGCAAAGAAATCAATCAATACTTCAAAAATTGGATGGAAAATATGTGTGATACAAGACTGGAGCACTTGGAACTGTCTACACTCGAAGATGTTGATGAAAAGAATCTATTGGAAGTACTGAAGGCTGTTCCTTTTCCAATAGACCAAAAAAGAGCGTTCCACTACTCAAAACCACTGGATTATTCATCACGATCGTTTTCTGGAGGACATGATATAAGGAGATCGGATGGAAAGAAAGCCACAATCACATTTGTAAACGTTTGGGGAGAAACATTCATCGATTTCTACGCTTGGCCATGATTTTGTATCATTTATTACATAATGGATGTCAATTAAAAAAAATATCATTGTCTGGTTTTGCTATTTCTATGAAATAAAGTTTTTCACACTATAAATTCAAATCGTTACATAAAATACACCACTAGAAATGGTCCAGGAACATCTGAAGAAATACATCTCTTATGAAACCTTAATATCTTTAATAAACTAACGAGGAAACGAAACTCTAGAAGTTTCGATTTCATCAAACATTGGTGCTTTATTCATTTCTAAGCAGCAATTTGAAATAATTAAAATTTGAATTTGCTTCTGAGTCTAGTGGAGCGCGTTTTATTTCAGCACTCAAACCCAGATGTCGTGCACGATTAATTGCGAAGAGAGTTAGATGTGCAGGTGGTCCCCCTTAAGATGTTTGTCTTCCTAGAGCACACTCCAGTCGCGTTGCGGTCGTGCGTAGCGGTCTCCCCCCGAGACCATCATTCACTGATTCTTCATTCATTTGCACCCTCTCTCCTCTACCAAAATGACGACTCCGTTCCCTCTCTTACGTCTTCCAAGGCTTGCGTTGATTCCAGTTTTCCAAGAAATGGAGTCAATTGATGTGTAAGTTTCTCTATTTTGTTTTGTTCTGTCTCTCATATTCAATCGTTTCAGAATTGCGTTTTCGCTACTTTCCAAAAAAGCCCATAACTTGTCTAAAATCTTTCGCAAGTTATCGTCCTGTAGCGTTTATCTGACAGTAAAGAGCGATCATCTTTACATCTGTGTTGCATTTGAAATGTGGAGACAAATGGGACTGAAATATTATTTCAACACAGAGAGCGCTCCGCAATCGGTCAATTCGATGACTCAAAAAAGAAGGTTCACTCACAAAAATAGCGGATTGTCAGCATCTAAATGGGTCGAGCGGGTACTAGACGTGACAAATTGTAAATCGATTGGTCAACTGGATCTCAAGGGATCTCCACAAGTTGATGTGTGCGGCACCACCTTCGATAAACTACAAAATATCCGGAAATTATACATCTTCGAGGAGTGTTCCGATAGTTTTGCAAAAAAAGCTCTGGAAATTGTCTCACCAGTTACCAGGGAAATCATACTGTTCAAAATCCCATTTGAGACTAGAGATGAGTTTCAGACATTTCTGAAGAGCAATTTGAACTATTTGAATATCCATACCAACACTTTCCCGAATTTTAAGTTCACTCTTGAAGATCTTATGGTCACGAATGCGCTGAAATTAAACCTCAATGACGGGAAATTGAATCTTAAAGAAATCAATCAATTTTTCAAAAATTGGATGGAGAAAAAATGTGATACAAGACTGGAGCACCTGTTGGTGTTTACATCCGAAGATGTTGATGAAAAGAATCTTCTGGAAGGAGTGAAAACGGTTTGTTTTCCAAGAGACCGAAAAAGAGCTTTCCACTACTCAAAACTACTGGACACATCATTACAATCGTTTTCTGGAGGATATGATATAAGGACATCGGATGGAAAGAAAGCCACAATCACATTTGGAAACGTTTGGGGAGAAACATTCATCGATTTCTACGCTTGGCCATGATTTTGTATCGTCTATTGTGAATGCTGTTCTAAATAACATCATTGGTAACGAATTGTTTTCTTTATTGTCTGGTTCTGCTATTTCTATGAAATGAAGTTTTTATTACTAGAAAATCAAATTGTTATTAACCTATTTTTCATGCTTTCAACGAGACTTGCAGTTTTTAGTAGAAAATGGTCAACTTGGTGACTGTGACACAGCCTTCCTGATAGTCTCACAATATGATTATTAATATACTATACAGATCACAAATAGAGCTTAATTTTTGTAGTTGACAACTTTTTTGTACGAGCACATCCTAAGAAGTTACAGGCAGTCTATGTGCACACTTCAAAAAGTTATATTTTTAGCACTGAAGAGGACGGCAATTGCGTGCAATTACTTTGATGGAAAACAGGATGGTGGAAATTATTCAGAACAGTCGAGGAAATTCCAGTTATTGAATTGAGCTTTGTTTTTCATTGTTTTTGAATAATAAATAATGTTTTGAAGCTCAATCTTACCAGTCATATGCGTGAAAAATCGAAAAAATCGAGGGTGTCTTATCATTTTTGGACGGCCAAAAAAGTGTTTTTTTGGGTCACGTGCTCAGAAATAGGTATTTTTTCTAGAAATTAGTATGTAGGGGTTTTCGAAGATCCTGAATCGAACTGCGTTCACAGTTTTTTCAGATCACATCCCATTTTCTCGGAACTTTCATTTTAGGGGGGGGGTGTCTTAAGATTATTGGACGCAGTGTAGATGTGCAGGTGATGTCCTCAAATATTTTTGTCTTCCCAGAGCCCATTTCAGCGGCGTTGCGGTCGTGCGTAGCGGTCTCCCCCTGACACCATCAGTCACTGATTCTTCATTCATTTGCACCCTCTCTCCTCTACCAAGATGACGACTCCGTTCCCTCTTTTACGCCTTCCAATGCTTGCATTGATTCCAGTTTTCCAACAAATGGATTCAATAGATGTGTAAATTTTTCTCTTTTGTTTTGTTCTGTCTCTCATATTCAGTTGTTTCAGAATTGCCGTCTCGCTAATTTCCAAAAAAGCCAATAATGTATTAAAAATCTTTCGCAAGTTATCTTCTTGTAGCGTCCATCTGATAGTAGGGAGCGATCACCTTGACGTCAGGGTTGGATTTGATTTGTGGAGAAAAATGGGACTGAAATACTATTTCAACACAGAGAACATACCGATTTTGGCCAATGCGATGTTTCAAAAAAGAGCGTTCTTACACAAAAATAGCGGATTGACAGCATCACAATGGCTGGAGCGAGTACTAGATGTGACGAATTGTGAATCGATTGGTCAACTTGATCTCAAGGGATCTCCACAAGTTGATGTGTGGGATACCACCTTCAATAAACTACAAAATATCCGGAAATTATACATCTTCAAGGAATGTCCCAACAGTTTTGCGAAGAAATCACTGGAAATTGTCTCACCAGTTACTAGGGAAATCATACTGTTCAAAATCCCATTTGAGACTAGAGATGAGTTCCAGACATTTCTGAAAAGCAATTTGAACTATTTGAATATTTCCACCAATAGTTTCCCGACGTTCACTCTTGAAGATCTTACGGTCACGAATGCGCTAAAATTAAAACTCAACAACGGAAAATTAAATGGCAAAGAAATCAATCAATACTTCAAAAATTGGATGGAAAATAAGTGTGATACAAGACTGGAGCACTTGGAACTGTCTACATCCGAAGATGTTGATGAAAAGAATCTTCTGGAAGGAGTGAAAACGGTTTGTTTTCCAAGAGACCGAAAAAGAGCTTTCCACTACTCAAAACTACTGGACACATCGTTACAATCGTTTTCTGGAGGATATGATATAAGGAGAGCAGACCGAAAAAAGGCCACAATCATATTTGGAGACGTTTGGGGGGGGGAACATTCATCAGTTTCTACGCTTGGCCATGATTTTGTATCGTCTATTGTGAATGCTCAGTTCTAAATAACATCATTGGTAACGAATTGATTTTTTATTTGTCTGGTTCTGTTATTTCTATGAAATAAAGTTTTTCATACTAAAAAATTGAATTGGTATATAAAATTCTCTACTAGAATTGGTCTAGAAAGATCTAGAAAAGGAAAAAACTCCTCTTAGGAGATCCGAAACTCTGTTACAAACTAACGAGAATAAAAAACTCTAAAGTTCACTTGATTCAGGCGCATCACGGTCGTGCGTTGCGGTCTCCCCACTGATCCTTTCAGACATTGATTCTTTATTCAATTCTAAACAGCGAATTGAAATAAGTCTAGTGGAGCGCGTTTGATTTCCGTACTCAAACCCAGATGCCGTGCACGATTAATTGCGAAGAGAGTTAGATGTGCAGGTGATGTTCTCAAATATGTTTGTCTTCCCAGAGTGTCCTTCAGTCGCGTCGCGGTCGTCCGTTGCGGTCTCTCTTCTTATCCCATCGAACATTTATTCTTCATTCACTTCTACCCTCTCCCCCCTACCAGGATGACGACTCCATTCCCTCTCTTGCACCTCCCAAGACTTGCATTGATTCCAGTTTTCCAACAAATGGATCCAAGTGAAATGTAAGTTTCCTTCTGTTTCATGTTCTATCCCTCATATTCAATAATTTCAGAATCGCGTTCTCACTTCTGTCCAATAGAACTAAAAACCTCGTGAAAGTGTTATGGAAAATATCTGTTAAAACCATTAGTTTCTTAGTAGACAGCAATCATCTTTCAATTTTAGCCTATCTGGTTAATTATGATAAACCATTAAGACTGTACTTTAAAACAAGAACCGTAAACGAGACAGTTCCATTGTCAAAACGGTTGGAGCGGGTTCTAGATGTGATCGACTCTTATTCGATATTTCAAATTAATCTTCACGGATCTCCGCGACTCGATGTATGCGACGCCCTTGCTATACTGAAAGAAGTCCGGAGTTTATACATCATGACTAACTGTTCCAATAGTTTTGCGAAGGAAGCGTTGAAAATTCTGACACCAGTCACGACGGAAACTGTTATGTTCAAAATTCCATTTGAGAATCAAGAAGAATTGGAAATTTTCATGAAGAGCAACAAAAAATACTTAAGTATTTTTATCGAAGGTTTCTCAGAGTTGAAGTTCAGTATGGACGCCTTTTTAGTGTCAAACTCACTCAGATTGTCATTAAGAGAAACATCGTTGGGAAGTGTCAAACAGTTTCTTTTAAATTGGTTGCAAAATGAACATCACTCTCCACTTGAGCATCTATCAATGATTATAGATGAGAGTGTCGATAGACTGGATCTATTGGAAGAATTGGGCGTTGTTCCTTTTTCAGAAGAAAGAACTTTCCATTACTCAAAAGAGCTGGATATTTCTCCGAAAACGTTTTCTGGCGGATATGATATAAGAGGAAGGAATGGAAAGGAAGTCACAGTTACATTTGAGGACGGTTATCAAGGAACACGCTTCGATTTCTACGTTTGGCATTAACTCTGTTTTCGTTGCTGTTGGTTCTCAGTTCTCTATGATATCGTTGGTATCTCAATTGTCTGTTTTCTATATAAATGTCTATTTTCTATATAACATCGATATTTCCGCCTTTGAGTCTAGTGGAGCGCATTTGATTTCAGTACTCACCTCACATGCTGAACGCCACAAGTTGCGAAGAGAGTTAGATCTGCTTCACTCGCGTCGTCGGTTGTTAGATTTGTAGTTGAAAAAAAAATAAAACTAACATTATTATTAGCCAAGCAATAAGCGTTTGGTAATAACTCGTAGGGAACACGGTGGATCAATAAAAAAGTCTTTACTTTGATAAAACAACATAATTAAAAATTGGGATAAAGATTCACATTAATCATTACATTTTAAACAAAAAAAGTCAGAGTATCACGGCCAAACATAAAAATCGATAAACGTCTCTCCGAAATCGGGTTCAAACAAAATTGTGGCTTTCTTCCCATCGGCTCTTTCAATATCATATCCTCCACAAAACGATTCTGATGAAGTGTCCAGTTGTTTTGAATAAAGAAACGTTCTTTCTTGGTCTCTTGGAAATGCAACAGCGTTCAGTACTTCCGGAAGGCACGTTTCATTGACACCCTCCAATGTGCACATTGACAGATGTTCTAGTCGAGAGTTGTCTTTGCTGTGAAACCAGTTTGTAAGGAATTGATTGATATCTGTGGCACTCAATTTTACTTCTCTCAATCGCACTTTGAGTGCGTTTGTGACTAAAAGGTCATCAAGAGCGATCCTTGAGATATGGCAGGTTTGAATATTCAAAAAGTTCGTATTGCTCGACAGAAAAGTCTGAAACTCTTCTCTGCTCTCAAATTGAATATCCAACATTGTGATTTTAGTGGTAACTGGAGAAAGGATTTCTAGGACTTTCTTGGCAAAACTGTTGGGACAACAGAGTCCGATGAATAGTTCACGGATGTTTTTCAGTGAAGAAAGTGCATTGTACATATTGAGTCCTGGAATACCGTTGATATCTACGCGTTTGAGCGATTCACAATTTGTCAAATCTAGAACCCGCTCGATCCATTCGGATTCTGATAGCCCGACTTTTTCTCGTATATTCGTTTCGTTTTGAAACACAAAATAACTCGTCGTCGAAATCGTGCGAAAAGGAGGTCCTACTAATTTTCTATGTTCAAAGCAAGCTGTGAGATAATGACTGTCCTTCCGCACGGTCAGCTCAATGAACCTGGCAGATAATTTACGAAGACTTTTTGAGAGATTATGAGCTCTTTTGGAGAGAAGTGAGAATGTAACTCTGAAATGATTGACTATGAGGGATCGAACACGAAAAAGTGGAAAACTTACATTTCCCTTTCTTCCATTTGTTCAAAAACTGGAAGTAGTGCAAGTCTTGGAAGACGTAAGAGAGGAAACGGAGTCGCCATCTCGGTAGGGGAGAGAGAGAGTACAAATGAGATGAGGAATCAATGACTGGTGGTGCCTGTCTGGTGGGAATGGGGGAGACCGCTACGCATGACCGCGACGCAACACTCTGGGAAGATTAAAACGACTCTATCTATTCTCCACTGTACTCCTCCCCAACGTTCCCACATCGCCCGACCGCGACGCGGGTGTAGTGCCCGGTGGGAAGACAAACATCTTTAGGGACCTCACTTTAGGGAAATGTATGTATAGTGGTGCGCTCGACGGCGACGCGGCACAGTGGGAAGGTTGGGGAGGAGTACAGTGGAGAATAGATAGAGCTGTGTTTATCTTCCCAGAGTACCGCGTCGCGATCATGCGTAGCGGTCTCCCCCCGACACCACCAGACATCGATTACTCATCTCATGTGTCCTTTACCGAGATGACGACTTCTTTTCCTCTTTTACGTCTTCCAAGGCTTGCATTGATTTGCGTTTTCGAACAAATGGAAGAAAGGGAAATGTAAGTTTTCCTCTATTTCGTGTTCTATCCCTCATATTCAATCATTTCAGAATTAAATTCTCACTTCTCTCCAAAAGAGCCCATAATCTCTCAAAAAGTCTTCGTAAATTATCTGCCAGTTTCATTTATCTGGTCGTTGAGAGCGATCACCTTGACATCAGAGTTATTTTTGAAATGTATCGAGAAGTGGAACTAAGTTATTATTTCAACTCAGAAAACCCTCCGAATTCGACTCACGGAAACATCGGATTGACAGCATCACAGTGGCTGGAGAGGGTTCTAGATGTGACAAATTGTGAATCGCTTAGACGCGTAGATATCAACGGAGTTCCAGCCCTCAATATGTGCGATGCACTTTCTTCACTGAAAAACATCCGTGAAATATTCATTGGAGTCTGTTGTCCACACAGTTTTGCAAAGAAAGCCCTAGAAATCCTTTCTCCAGTTTCCACTAAAATCACAATGACGGAAATTCCATTTGAGAGCAGAGAAGACTTTAGGACTTTTCTGATGAAGAACTTAAACTTTTTGGATGTTGACACTCACGGTTTCTCGAGATTCGCTCTTGATGACCTTTTAGTCACAAACGCACTCAAAGTCCGATTGAGAGGATTCAAATTCTCTGCGAGAGTCGTCAGGCAATTTCTTACAAATTGGTTTCAAAGCAAATGCAACTCTCGATTAGAACATCTAAAATTACGCATAGCTGGGGTTTTCAATGAAACGAGAATTCCGGAAGTACTGAACGCTGTTCCATTTCCGAGAGACCAAGAAAGAACGTTTCTTTATTCAAAACAACTGGACACTCCTTCGAAAACGCTTCGTGGAGGATATGATATTGAAAGAGCAGATGGGAAGAAAGCCACAATTCTATTTGGAACCAATTATGGGAGGAGGTTTTTCGATTTTTATGTTTGGCCGTAGTATTGTGTTCTTTGTTTTGTCTTTGAATGTAATGATTAATTTGAATATTTTTTACTTTGTTATGTCGTGCAAGCTTTGGTTGTTTTGATAAAATAAAGTATTTTTAAAAAATGTTTTTGCTTATCATGAGGACTTTAAAAAAGCTGCAATCACATTTGGAGACGTTTGGTAGCAGATTGATTTCTACGTTTGGCCGGGATTTATTTATCTTTATTGTGAATCTCCCACACTCACTGCCTTGTTTCGAGCCAGCAAACATACGAGTTTCACCTTTTCACGGCGAGAGTTAGATGTGCAGGTGGTCCCCCTTAAGATGTTTGTCTTCCCAGAGCCCACTTCAGCGGCGTTGCGGTCGTGCGTAGCGGTCTCCCCCCCGACACCATCAGTCATTGATTCTTCATTCATTTGCACCCTCTCTCCTCTACCAAGATGACGACTCCGTTCCCTCTCTTACGTCTTCCAAGGCTTGCGTTGATTCCAGTTTTCCAAGAAATGGATTCAATAGATGTGTAAGTTTTCATGGTTTTTTTGTTCTGTTCCTCATATTCAATCGTTTCAGAATTGCGTTTTCGCTACTTTCCAAAAAAGCCCATAACTTGTCTAAAATCTTTCGCAAGTTATCGTCCTGTAGCGTTTATCTGACAGTAAAGAGCGATCACCTTTACATCTGTGTTGCATTTGAAATGTGGAGACAAATGGGACTGAAATATTATTTCAACACAGAGAGCGCTCCGCAATCGGTCAATTCGATGACTCAAAAAAGAAGGTTCACTCACAAAAATAGCGGATTGTCAGCATCTAAATGGGTCGAGCGGGTACTAGACGTGACAAATTGTAAATCGATTGGTCAACTGGATCTCAAGGGATCTCCACAAGTTGATGTGAGCGACACCACCTTCGATAAACTACAAAATATCCGGAAATTATACATCTTCAAGGAATGTCCCAACAGTTTTGCAAAAAAAGCTCTGGAAATTGTCTCACCAATTACCAGGGAAATCCTATTGTTCAAAATTCCGTTTGACAGCAGAAAAGAGTTTCAGACCTTCCTGAAGAGCGATTTGAACTATTTGAATATCCATACCAACACTTTCCCGAATTTTAAGTTCACTCTTGAAGATCTAATGGTCACGAATGCGCTGAAATTAAACCTCAATGACGGGAAATTGAATCTTAAAGAAATCAATCAATTTTTCAAAAATTGGATGGAGAAAAAATGTGATACAAGACTGGAGCACCTGTTGGTGTTTACATCTGAAGATGTTGATGAAAAGAATCTTCTGGAAGGAGTGAAAACGGATTCTTTTCCAAGAGACCGAAAAAGAGCCTTTCACTACTCAAAACTACTGGACACATCATTACAATCGTTTTCTGGAGGATATGATATAAGGAGATCGGATGGAAAGAAAGCCACAATCACATTTGGAAACGTTTGGGGAGAAACATTCATCGATTTCTACGCTTGGCCATGATTTTGTATCGTCTATTGTGAATGCTATGTTCTAAATAACATCATTGATAACGAATTGTTTTCTTTATTGTCTGGTTTTGCTATTTCTATGAAATGAAGTTTGTCTTACTAAAAAATTAAATTGTTATATAAAATTCTCCACTAGAAATGATCTAGAAAGATCTGAAAAAGGAAAAAAACTCCTCTTAGAAGATCCGAAACTTTGTGACAAACTAACGAGGAAACAAAGCTCTAGAGTGCACTTACTTCAGGCGCGTCGCGGTTTTGCGTTGCGGTCTTTCCACTGATCCTTTCAGACATTGGTTCTTTATTCAATTTTAAACAGCGAATTGAAATAAGTCTAGTGGAACGCGTTTTATCTCCGTACTCACACCCAGATGCCGTGCACGATTAATTGCGAAGAGAGTTAGATGTGCAGGCCTCTCCGTAAAGATGTTTGACTTCCCAGCGGGCACTTCAGCCGCGTCGCGGTCGAGCGATGCGGTCTCCCCCCTGATCGCCTCAAACATTGATTCCTCATTCACTTCTACCCTCTTTCCCCTACGAGGATGACGACTCCGTTCCCTCTTTTACGCCTTCCAAGGCTTGCGTTGATTCCTGTTTTCCAAGAAATGGATTCAATAGATGTGTAAGTTTTTCTCTTTTGTTTTGTTCTGTCTCTCATATTCAACCATTTCAGACTTGTGTTTTCGCTACTTTCCAAGAAGGCCCATAATTTGTCAAAGATCTTTCGCAAGTTATCTTCCCGTAGCGTTCATCTGGCAGTAGAGAGCGATCACCTTGACGTCAGGGTTGGATTTGATTTGCTGAGAAAAATGGGACTGAAATACTATTTCAACACAGAGAAGATACCGCTTTTGGCCAACGCGATGTTTCAAAAAAGACCGTTCACTCACAAAAATAGCGGATTGAATGCATCACAATGGCTGGAGCGGGTACTAGATGTGACGAATTGTAAATCGATTGATCAACTGGATCTCAAGGGATCTCCACAAAATGATATGTGCGACACCTTTGGTAAACTACAAAAAATCCGGAAATTAAATATTTTCAAGAACTGTCCCAACATTTTTGCGAAGAAATCACTGGAAATCCTATCGACAGTTTCTTCGGAAATTACATTGTTCAAAATGCCGTTTGAGACCAGAGACGAGTTCCAGACTTTTTTGAAGAGCAATTTGAACTATCTGAATATTAACACCAACACGTTCCCGAATTTTAAGTTTACTCTTGAAGATCTTATGGTAACAAATGCGCTGATATTAAACCTCAATGACGGGAAATTAAATCTAGAAGAAATCAATCAATTTTTCCAAAATTGGATGGAAAATAAATGCAATCCAAGATTGGAGCACTTGGAAATTTGTACATTTGAAAATGTAGATGAAAAGAATCTACTGAATGGATTGAAACCGGTTTCTTTATCAAGAAACCGACAAAGAGCGTTCCACATAAGGAGAGCGGATAGAAAGAAAGCCACAATCACATTTGAAAACATTGGGGGGATGTGGTTTATCAGTTTCTACGTTTGACCATGATATTGTATCCTTTACTAGCTAAGTCTGGCGCGCCGTTCTCGCGGCTACGCTTTTCAAGCTTGACCATGGTTTTGTATCTTCTATTGTGAATGCAATGTTCTAAATAACATCAATGATATTTAATTGATTTTTTTAATTGACTGGTTATGTTATCTTTACGAAATAAAATTATGTTTACTAGAAAATAAATTTTTATGTTAAATTCACCACTAGAAATGGTCCAGGAAGATCTGAAATAAATACCTCTTATGAAACCCTAAACAAACGAGAAAACGAAATTGGCTGAAACTTAGCACATGTATACTTTCGACTCTGCTCTATCACAACAAGTTTTCAAAAACTGCGCAATACGGCTTGTTAGCGAGAAAACTGGGTCTAAAAATTTCTGAAAATCGCCGTGTCAAATTACACGCGTGACGTCCCTTTCTTGATTACCCTTTTCTCTATTAAAATATAAACATTGGTGGTCCAGTGCTCAGAAAAAACGGTGACACTAGTTACGAGGAGTTGTTAGGAGCTAGATGTCTCTCTAAAAATATTTGCTTTCCCAGAGCACACTCCAGCCGCGTCGCGGTCGTGCGTAGCGGCCTACCAAGCCTCCCGACAAGACATTGATTCTTCACTTACTTCTACTCTCTCTCTTACTAGGATGACGACTCCGTTTCCTCTCTTACGTCTTCCAAGGCTTGCATTGATTCCAGTTTTTCAACATATGGAACCAAGTGAAATGTAAGTTGCCTTCTGTTTTATGTTCTATCCCTCATATTCAATATTTTCAGAATCGAGTTCTCCCTTCTCTCCAATAGAGCAAAAAACCTCGTGAAAATTTTATGGAAAATATCTGTTAAAACCATTAGTTTTTTAGTATACAGCAATCATCTTTCAATTTTAGCTTATCTGAATAATTATGATAAACCATTAAGACTGTACTTTAAAACAACAACCGTAAACGAGACAGTTCCATTGTCAAAATGGGTGGAGCGGGTTCTAGATGTGCTGGATTCTTACTCGATATTCCAAATCAATCTTCACGGATCTCCGCGACTCGATGTATGCGACGCCTTTGCTATTCTGAAAGAAGTCCGGAGTTTATACATCATGACTAACTGTTCCAATAGTTTTGCAAAGAAAGCGTTGAAAATTCTGACACCAGTCACGACGGAAACTGTTATGTTCAAAATTCCATTTGAGAATCAAGAAGAATTGGAAATTTTCATGAAGAGCAACAGAAAATACTTAAGTATTTTTATCGAAGATTTCTCAGAGTTGAAGTTCAGTATGGACGCCTTTTTAGTGTCAAACTCACTCAGATTGTCATTAAGAGAAACATCGTTGGGAAGTGTCAAACAGTTTCTTTCAAATTGGTTGCAAAATGAACATCACTCTCCACTTGAGCATCTATCAATGATTATAGATGAGACTGTCGATAGACTGTATTTATTGGAAGGATTGGATGCTGTTCCTTGTTCAGAAGAAAGAACTTTCCACTACTCAAAAGAGCTGGATATTTCTCCGAAAACGTTTTCTGGCGGATATGATATAAGAGGAAGGAATGGAAAGGAAGTCACAGTTACATTTGAGGACGGTTATCAAGGAACACGCTTCGATTTCTACGTTTGGCATTAACTCTGTTTTCGTTACTGTTGGTTCTCAGTTCTCTATGATATCGTTGGTATCTCAATTTTCTGTTTTCTATATAAATGTCTATTTTCTATATAACATCGATATTTCCGCCTTTGAGTCTAGTGGAGCGCATTTGATTTCAGTATTCACCTCACATGCTGAACGCCACAAGTTGCGAAGAGAGTTAGATCTGCTTCACTCGCGTCGTCGGTTGTAAGATTTGTAGTTGAAAAAAAAAATAAAACTAACATTATTATTAGCCAAGCAATAAGCGTTTGGTAATAACTCGTAGGGAACACGGTGGATCAATAAAAAAGTCTTTACTTTGATAAAACAACATAATTAAAAATTGGGATAAAGATTCACATTAATCATTACATTTTAAACAAAAAAAGTCAGAGTATCACGGCCAAACATAAAAATCGATAAACGTCTCTCCGAAATCGGGTTCAAACAAAATTGTGGCTTTCTTCCCATCGGCTCTTTCAATATCATATCCTCCACAAAACGATTCTGATGAAGTGTCCAGTTGTTTTGAATAAAGAAACGTTCTTTCTTGGTCTCTTGGAAATGCAACAGCGTTCAGTACTTCCGGAAGGCACGTTTCATTGACACCCTCCAATGTGCACATTGACAGATGTTCTAGTCGAGAGTTGTCTTTGCTGTGAAACCAGTTTGTAAGGAATTGATTGATATCTGTGGCACTCAATTTTACTTCTCTCAATCGCACTTTGAGTGCGTTTGTGACTAAAAGGTCATCAAGAGCGATCCTTGAGATATGGCAGGTTTGAATATTCAAAAAGTTCGTATTGCTCGACAGAAAAGTCTGAAACTCTTCTCTGCTCTCAAATTGAATATCCAACATTGTGATTTTAGTGGTAACTGGAGAAAGGATTTCTAGGACTTTCTTGGCAAAACTGTTGGGACAACAGAGTCCGATGAATAGTTCACGGATGTTTTTCAGTGAAGAAAGTGCATTGTACATATTGAGTCCTGGAATACCGTTGATATCTACGCGTTTGAGCGATTCACAATTTGTCAAATCTAGAACCCGCTCGATCCATTCGGATTCTGATAGCCCGACTTTTTCTCGTATATTCGTTTCGTTTTGAAACACAAAATAACTCGTCGTCGAAATCGTGCGAAAAGGAGGTCCTACTAATTTTCTATGTTCAAAGCAAGCTGTGAGATAATGACTGTCCTTCCGCACGGTCAGCTCAATGAACCTGGCAGATAATTTACGAAGACTTTTTGAGAGATTATGAGCTCTTTTGGAGAGAAGTGAGAATGTAACTCTGAAATGATTGACTATGAGGGATCGAACACGAAAAAGTGGAAAACTTACATTTCCCTTTCTTCCATTTGTTCAAAAACTGGAAGTAGTGCAAGTCTTGGAAGACGTAAGAGAGGAAACGGAGTCGCCATCTCGGTAGGGGAGAGAGAGAGTACAAATGAGATGAGGAATCAATGACTGGTGGTGCCTGTCTGGTGGGAATGGGGGAGACCGCTACGCATGACCGCGACGCAACACTCTGGGAAGATTAAAACGACTCTATCTATTCTCCACTGTACTCCTCCCCAACGTTCCCACATCGCCCGACCGCGACGCGGGTGTAGTGCCCGGTGGGAAGACAAACATCTTTAGGGACCTCACTTTAGGGAAATGTATGTATAGTGGTGCGCTCGACGGCGACGCGGCACAGTGGGAAGGTTGGGGAGGAGTACAGTGGAGAATAGATAGAGCTGTGTTTATCTTCCCAGAGTACCGCGTCGCGATCATGCGTAGCGGTCTCCCCGACACCACCAGACATCGATTACTCATCTCATGTGTCCTTTACCGAGATGACGACTTCTTTTCCTCTTTTACGTCTTCCAAGGCTTGCATTGATTTGCGTTTTCGAACAAATGGAAGAAAGGGAAATGTAAGTTTTCCTCTATTTCGTGTTCTATCCCTCATATTCAATCATTTCAGAATTAAATTCTCACTTCTCTCCAAAAGAGCCCATAATCTCTCAAAAAGTCTTCGTAAATTATCTGCCAGTTTCATTTATCTGGTCGTTGAGAGCGATCACCTTGACATCAGAGTTATTTTTGAAATGTATCGAGAAGTGGAACTAAGTTATTATTTCAACTCAGAAAACCCTCCGAATTCGACTCACGGAAACATCGGATTGACAGCATCACAGTGGCTGGAGAGGGTTCTAGATGTGACAAATTGTGAATCGCTTAGACGCGTAGATATCAACGGAGTTCCAGCCCTCAATATGTGCGATGCACTTTCTTCACTGAAAAACATCCGTGAAATATTCATTGGAGTCTGTTGTCCACACAGTTTTGCAAAGAAAGCCCTAGAAATCCTTTCTCCAGTTTCCACTAAAATCACAATGACGGAAATTCCATTTGAGAGCAGAGAAGACTTTAGGACTTTTCTGATGAAGAACTTAAACTTTTTGGATGTTGACACTCACGGTTTCTCGAGATTCGCTCTTGATGACCTTTTAGTCACAAACGCACTCAAAGTCCGATTGAGAGGATTCAAATTCTCTGCGAGAGTCGTCAGGCAATTTCTTACAAATTGGTTTCAAAGCAAATGCAACTCTCGATTAGAACATCTAAAATTACGCATAGCTGGGGTTTTCAATGAAACGAGAATTCCGGAAGTACTGAACGCTGTTCCATTTCCGAGAGACCAAGAAAGAACGTTTCTTTATTCAAAACAACTGGACACTCCTTCGAAAACGCTTCGTGGAGGATATGATATTGAAAGAGCAGATGGGAAGAAAGCCACAATTCTATTTGGAACCAATTATGGGAGGAGGTTTTTCGATTTTTATGTTTGGCCGTAGTATTGTGTTCTTTGTTTTGTCTTTGAATGTAATGATTAATTTGAATATTTTTTACTTTGTTATGTCGTGCAAGCTTTGGTTGTTTTGATAAAATAAAGTATTTTTAAAAAATGTTTTTGCTTATCATGAGGACTTTGGCAGATACCCAAACCATATGTAGCGAGCACGTTTTTTGCGATTTCAGAATTGAGAAAATGGTTAGAGATCTTCAGAAAGCTGTCGCGCTCAGTGTTCACCGACCCATCTTTTGTGGACAGGATCAAAATTCCAACTAATTATTCGAGTCAGCAAACGTTCGGGTTTCTCCTCCTCACGACTTGAGTTAGATGTGCAAGTGGTCTTTCTCACGGTCTCAGTTTCCGGTAAAGCAAGTTGCGGTGTGCCGCTTTCCGCGTGTTTTTGTTAACGCATTTTGCATATTCGGCTCAAATTCAAATAAGGGAACATGTTTGTTTTCCCAGAGCCCACTCCAGCCGCTTCGTGGTCGAGCGACACCACAACATCTCCAGGGAGATTTGTAAAGACACTAGTTGCGAAGAGAGTGAGATGTGCAAGCGAGGTCTCTAGGCATGTTTGTTTTCCCAGCGGGCACTTTAGCCGCGTCGCGGTCGTGCGTTGCGGTCTCCCCCCTGATCTCGTCAGACATTGACTCATCATTCACTTCTACCCTCTCTCCCCTGCCAGGATGACGCCTCCGTTTCCTCTCTTATGCCTACCAAGACTAGCACTGATTCCTGTTCTTCAACATATGAAACTTATTGATGTGTAAGCTTGCACCTGATTTTATTTTATGTCCACTCAAGTTCATCTTTCAGGATCGCGTTTTCCTTTCTCTCCAAAAGAACTCACAATCTCTCAAAATACCTTCGCAAAAAAACATACCGCTACCTTGATCTGGGAATAAAGCATGACTGTCTCCGTGTGAAGATTGTTCTGAGGAATGTGACACACCTATCACTGTATTTCAACACAGACGCCTCGACAACGGTAAAAGTGTTTTGGGCGGACAAAGAATATCAATGGAAAAATATCGGATTATCTCCAGAACAATGGGTTGAGCGAGTGCTCGATGTGACAAAATGTCCATCGCTCAGCAAATTGAAGCTCGACGCTGTACCGAAATTCGATGTGTTCTCAGTTTTTGATGTGATTCCAAAGGTCACTGAACTCGAAATATGGTCCAACTGCTGCAACGCTTTAGCTAAGAGAGCACTGCAAGTTCTCTCGCCAGTCACTTCATCGATCAATATGCTTACAGTTCCATTTTCGAATCAAGAAGAATTCCAGTCATTTTGGATGGGGAATGTGGAATGTTTGAGTATCTACAACGATCATCTATCGAGATTTCAATTCAACCTCAGCTATCTTCTAATATCGAACGCTGTCAAACTCGAATTGAGAGAAGTCTCATTGAAACTGAAAGACCTCAACCGTTTCTTCTCATGTTGGTTGGACAAAACATCTAATCATCGGTTGGAGCACTTGTCAGTAAAATCACTTGGGGATTTCAATGAAGACATTCTTCTGAAAGGATTGAATGCTACTCGTTTCACAGAAAATCGGACTAGAGAATTCATTTCGATCTACACGTTCTATGAATTTAGAGATTTCTCTGAAGGGTTTGATGTGAGAAGAAAAGATGGAAAGTTGGCAGCTATTACATTTGGAGATTCTTTTTGGAGACAAACTATCAATTTCGATGTTTGGTCATGATTCTCTATGACACCTAACTATGTATTTCATTTACTGTTTTATCATCTTTTAATGTTTTAACAAATAAAGCTTTAATTACAGTAAGACTGTATGCAACAAGGGAAAACTTCACAGTAGTTGTGAGAACATCTGAATATCACTATTCTGGTGTCTAGCCCTATAAATGATTTTGTCATTAGCGTGTTTAAATTTCATGAGGAAGCTGCTGATATTTCCCAAACATTATTAGTGTTATTTGATACAAGCATTCTAGAACTAATTTGGATATATCGGCGTTAGAAATAAAACTGCTCTCTCACGTTTCAATTTGTCATTCTTCCTAGGTTTCCAATTCTAATTGCAGCAGAAGCGGAGGTTTGTATGTTGCTTCACGAGGTCTACAGAGACTCCAGTATGTAAGCATTGTCTCCCTGAAGGTGTATCCCCTGATACTACCAACATCGATTCCTCAGTCTTCTTTACCCTATCTCGCACCCCTGCATTGTCTCCATGAAGATGTTTGTCTTCTCAGGGGGGCACTCCAGCCGCGTCGCGGTCGTGCGATGCGGTTTCCCCCCACCAAACATTGATTCCTCATCTCATTTGTACCCTCTCCCTCTTACAAAGATGACGACTCCGTTTCCTCTCCTACGTCTTCCAAGACTCGCACTGATTCCAGTTTTTCAACAAATGGAGCTTATTGAAGTGTAAGTTTATACCTGATTTTTCTTCATCTCTACTTGAGTTTTTTTTTCAGAATCGCGTTCTCCTTTCTCTCCAAAAGAACTCACAGTCTCTCAAAATACCTTCGCAAGAAAACATCTTTCTTCTACTTCGATCTGGGAATAAAGCATAACTGTCTCCGTATGAGGATTGCTCTCACAGATGAGTCACACCTAACACTGTATTTCTACACAGACGACTCGACGATGGTAGAAGAGTGGTTTCCGCACAAAGAATATCAATGGAAAAATATCGGATTATCTACAGAACAATGGCTTGAGCGAGTGCTCGATGTGACACAGTGCCTATCGCTCAGTAAACGGAAGCTTGAAGCGGTACCGAAATTCGTTGTGTTCTCAGTTTTTGAAGTAATTTCAAAGGTCACTGAACTTGAAATATGGTCCAACTGCTGCAACGCTTTAGCTAAAAGAGCACTGCAAGTTCTATCGCCAGTCACTTCATCGATCAATATGCATAAAGCTCCATTTTCGAATCAAGAAGAGTTCCAGTCATTTTGGATGGGGAATGTGGAATGCTTGAGTATCTACAACGATAATCTATCAAGATTTCAATTCAACCTTAGCTATCTTCTAATATCGAACGCAGTCAAACTCGAATTGAGAGAGGTGGTGTTGAGTGTGAGGGACCTCAACCGCTTCTTCTCATGTTGGTTGGACAAAACATCTAATTATCGGTTGGAGCATTTGTCAGTGAAATCCCTTGGTCATTTCGATGAAAACATTCTTCTGAGCGGATTGAATGCTACTCGTTTCACAGAAAATCGGACTAGAGAACTCCTTTCGACCAACACGTTCTATCAATTTAGAAGATTCACGGGAGGGTTTGATGTGAGAAGAACAGATGGAAAGTTGGCAGCTATTACATTCGCAAAGACTTTTGGGAGAACATATATCAATTTTCATGTTTTGCCATGATTCTCTATCATACTGAACTATGTATTTCATGCCCTGTTTAATCATTTTTCAATGTTTTAACAAATTCTGAATGAAGCTATAATCACAGTATATCAGTATGGAATGAGAGAGAACCTCACAGTAGCCGTGAGAACATCTGAAGATTACTATTCTAGCAGCTGGTGTCTAACTCATTAATGATTTTGGCTCTACTATAGGAACTTAAGGTAGCAAAGTTATTTGCGCGTTATTCCTCATGAGCAAGCTTGTGACTCTCAACAGAGACAAGCCGCAACATTTTCAGTGTGATGGAATGAGCACTCTTGAACTCCAAGTTATTAGCTGTTGACTCAATTTTGGATATAAAAAACTAAAAAGTGAATAAAGCTGACCGAACTTTCCATTGTGGATTTCTTGGTCATGTTTGCCCGATTTTATGTTTAAATACTTGTCGTTACTCGCCAACAAAGACTTATCCCAACTGAAGCAACGGTTTGTGTGTTGATTCACGAGGTCTACGGAGACTCCAGTATTTACGCATTGTCTCCCTGAAGGTGCACCCCACGATGCTACCAGACATTGGTTTCTCAGTCATCTATACCCTCGCTCATACCCCATCATAGCATTGTCTGCATGAAGATGTTTGCCTACCCAGAGTGCAAGCCTGCCGCGTGGCGGTCGTGCGGTTGGGCTCATCCTCCTGTAGGGCCCCCTATTGATTCTGCATCCACCTCCCATCGAAATTTTCATTAGTTTGCCAATACATTGTACGTTTTCAGAAGCATAAGAACCGATCGAGGCTTGGCAAGATCAGTTAGACATGAAAAAAAGATTTATTTTATAGAAACTGCATGAAGACAATTGAGATATATGCGAAGGATCAGCAATAAAGAAGACACAATTAAGGCCAAACGTAGAAATCGATGCATGACTGGAACATACCGTATGTGATTGTGACTTTCTTTCCATTCATTCCTCTTATATCATATCCTCCAAAAATCGTTTTCGGAGGAATGTCTAACTGTGCTGAGTAGTGAAACGCTCTTTCTTCTAAAAAAGGAACAGCGTCCAATCCTTTCAATACATGCGGCATATAGAAATTCTCATCATTATCCATCGACAAATGCTCGAGCGGAGAGTTATGCTCATTTTGCAACCACTTTGTAAGAAATTGGTTGATACTATGTTCACTCAACGACCATTGTTTTAATTTCAATCTGAGTGAGTTTGACACTAAAAAGGCATGAATACTGTACTTGAATTTTGAGAAACGATCAGCGAAGATAGTTAAGGATTTTGTGCTGCTCTTCATAAACATTTCCATTTCTTTTCGGTTCTTGAATGGAATTTTGAACATTACAGTTTCCGACGTGACTGGTGTCAGGATTTTCAACGCTTTCTTCGCAAATCTATTGGTACAGTTAGCCATGATGTATAAACCGCGGACTTCTTTCAATGTAGTAAGAGCTTCGCACACATCGTCTCGTCGCGGAGATTCGTGAAGATCCACTTGTTCAATCGAATCAGCATCTATCACTTCTAAAACCCGCTCCAACCATTTTAGCGTTTCATCGCTCGAAACGGTTGCTGTGTTAAACCTCAGTTCTACTGGTTCATCATTTCTTTGAAAGGCTCTGATTGAAAGATAATCGGCATGTACTGACAAGTTGATGGAACTAACGTATGTACTAATAGAAAACATTTTTATGAGGTTTCTTGCTCTATTGGAGAGAAGTGAGAATGCGATTCTGAAAAGATGTACTTGAATAGATATAAAACAGTATCAGGTATAAACTTACACTTCAATAAGCTCCATGCTTTGAAGAACTGGAATCAGTGCGAGTCTTGGAAGGCGTAAGAGAGGGAACGGAATCGTCATTTCGGTAGGGGACAGAGGATACAAATGAGATGAGGAAATCAATGTCTGATGGTGTCGGGGTGAGACCGCAACGCACGACCGCGACGCGGCTGAAGTGTGCTTTGGGAAAACAAACACGCCAAGAGACATCGATTCTTTACCTCAGTCCGGACATCGATTCTTTACCTCAGTCCGGACATCGATTCTTTACCTCAGTCATCTCTACCCTATCTGGTACCCCTGCATTGTCTCCCTGAAGATGTTTGTCTTCCCAGAGGGCACTCCAGCCGCGTCCCGGTCGGGCGTTGCGGTCTACCTCCAACACCACCAGTCATTGATTTCTCAATTCGTGCCCTCTCTCCCCTACCAAAATGACGACTCCGTTCCCTCTTTTACGTCTTCCAAGGCTTGCCCTTATTTCAGTTTTCATACAAATGGAGGTTATTGAAATGTAAGTTTATACCTCATATTATTTTATGTCTACTCAAGTCTATCTTTTCAGAATCGCGTTTTCAGTTCTCTCTAAAAGAACTTGCAATCTTTCAAAAATCCTTTGCAAAAAAGTATCTTCCCGCTACATCGATATGGTAATAGTGAATAACTGGCTCAGTATGACGATTGATCTGACAAATGGGTCATTTTTTGCACTGTATTTCAACCCAGACAACTCGAAGACGGTTGAAGTGTTTTATCCGTGCAAAAAAATTCAATGGAAAAACGTCGGATTATCGACAAAACAATGCATTGAACGAGTGTTCGATGTTACTAAGTGTTCATCTCTGAGAGAAGTGATAATCAATGGGACACCGAACTACAATTTGTTCTCAGTTTTTAATGTAGTTCCCCAAATCTCTCACCTCGACATCTCGCACAACTGTACAAAAACTTTTGCTTCAAAAACACTGCAAATTCTCTTGCCAGCCACTTCATCGATCACTTTCTCTAAATTTCCCTTTTCGAATCGAAAAGAATTCCAGGGATTTTGGATGGGAAACATTGACTGTTTGTGTATCCGCTACGATGATTTATCGAGTGTTAACTTTAACATTGATGATCTTCTAGCATCGAACGCAGTCAAACTCGAATTAAGCGATGTCCCAATGAGTCTGAGAGACCTCAACCGATTCTTATCTTGTTGGTTGAACAAAACATCTAATCATCGCTTGAAGCATCTATCAGTTAAGTCACTTGAGGACATCAATGAAGAAGTTTTTCTGCATGGACTAGATGCTACTCGGTCCACAGCAAAACGGACTAGGGAATTTCGATCAATCAACATGTTCACTCAGTTAACAACATTTACTGGAGTGTTCAAAGTGAGAAGAATAGATGGAAAGTTGGCAGCAATTACATTTGGAAGACAGTTTTCCAATACATTGATTAATTTCGATGTTTGGCCATGATTCTCTATCACACTTAACTATGTATTTCATTCACTGTTTAATTATCTTCTAATAATCGAATTCTGAATAAAGGTTTAATTACAGTAAACCAGTACGCAATAAGGAAAAACCTCGCAGTAGCCGTGATAATATCTGAAGAATACGTTTCATGACGATCACGATTCATGCAGTTATTAGTGTTCATTTTCTTATTATTTCTTGGTTTGAGTAGATTATTTTGAATCTTGTGTAATAGGAAATGAAGTTGTCATCGCGATATGCATGAGAGGTATAAGAGGACAGACCGCTTCGCACTGCCGCGATGGGGTTAAGAGAGCCTCCGTTCGATCGACATAGGGGACTACACCATGGGAAAAGTTGCTTCACGCAACCGCCATGTAGGTTCTGGGAAGATAAATATGCCGGCCGAGAAGATCGTCACTGATTCAAGCGAATTTCCAAAAGAAGAACAATTTCTAAAATGTTATATTCTTAAAATTCATAATTTATGAAACGGGTATTACACATAATGAATACCCGAATCAGAGCCAGCTCAAATAAGACCTGAAGTTATACTTTCTGTGTTTCTGGTTTACGCAAAGTTCTACGAAACAACCTTAATGATTTGAACTAGTTTTTTGCGGGACCTGGAGGAGGCATCGCGGTCCGTCACTGATTCACATTTTTACGATAGTTGATTGAGCAATGAGGCAGATGTGTGCAGCTGTTCATCGTATTTGACTAGAGCCAAGCTACGTGGAAGCCATGAAAATGTTTTGTCACCATAATTTACATGAATTATGGTCTCTCTCACTGGTTGTTTGTCTTCCATAAAGGACAATCCAGTAGCTCATAGCGTTTTGTCCTCTTATCTGGTCGTTCCCTGGTATATTGGGAAAGCAAACACTAGATATGCCCTCTGTGTAGATGTTAATCTTCCCAGAGAGCCGCGTCGCGGTCGTGCGTCGCGGTCTCACCTCTACTGCACCGCACACAGATTCCTCATTTATTGATTCCTCCTCATTTGTATTTCCACTTCTTCTCCCGAGATGACGACTGCATTTCCTCTTTTTCGCCTTCCGCACCTTGTACTTATGCCTGTCTTTGAACAAATGGGAATAACGGAAAGGTGAGTGAGAACTTATATAATTCTTGGATTCTGTACGCTTCTTTTCAGAATTGCACTTTCTCTTCTCTCCAAACGAGTCAGAATCTACGTGAAACTTCTCAAAATGAAGTGTAAACATATCAATGTAATACTGAAGGATGACAGAATTGAGATGAAAATGTTCTTTGAAAACGGGGAAGAATTGAGAGTGCTACAGTATATTGATGAATCTCAACGAAGCAGGTTCATATATCGACATGAAATGTTTTTTTCATGGTGCTCCGGTAGCCGACTTCCAGTTGACTATACTGTTTCAATTATGGACGTCTTGTATTGCAAGTCGATCAATCAATTTATGGTCAAAGACATTTCTGAACACGATAGTCTTCCAATCGTCGCAAAACTTCCAAAAATTGATGAAGTCATTGTTGAACACATTGGGTCTCCTCAATTTCCTTCTCATGAAGCATCACTTCGAAAAGAAAACTGTATTCTCAGAGTTCTGAGAACTGTTTTACCAGTATCTTCTGCAGTTTCAGTTTTTTATCCTTTCCAAAACCTCCAAAACTTCAATTACCTCCGAGAAATTCTCAAATGGAATTTTGACGCCGTGACTTTGAAAAACTATTGGGGTAAAATCACGCCAAATCACGATATGAAATTTTCTCTTAACGATTTGAGAATGACAAACGTTAAGTCACTCGAATTTGCTGGCCCAGCTTTCACATTGGAAGACCTAAACCGCTATTTCAAGTTATGGATGAAGAAAAAATGCAATCCTCGATTGGAATATTTGCAAGTGGCGACAAGAAGATGGCTAACTGTAATTGAAATAAGGAATCTTCTTCTGAAAGGACTCAACGCTGTTCAAATTCCCATTAAAACAGATAGAACATTCTGGGTATTGGGGAATATAAAACAGTTCATCTCGGAGGTTGAGGATGAGACGCCTTTTTGGGAATTAGACATAACAAGAGCCGACGGGAGACAAGCAACAATCAGAATCGGAACTCATGGAACGGTTTGTTTCTACGTTTGGCCAGAATCTGCAACAAATCGCGAGCCAAATCAGTCTTCATTCATGCGTAAATTTCCATTCATTTCTAATTTTTACAATTCATGTGTCAATCGTTTCAAATAATTGTTTTTTGCTGAATGATTTCCCATTTCTCATGTCGACTTATTTGTTCCGTCATCGACTTTTTGATCCACACTGTGTACTTGCAGATTATGTCTTCTTGTTCCGATTTTTCACGACTATCAAAGTTGTGATAAACGATAAACAATTAAAGGTTTGAGGCTGTTTGTCAGCCGTATCATCTTGGTTGCACAGATATCGGCAGTGGTCTAATTATAGGGTTTGGTCAAACAGGTTATGCGGGGCGATCTGTAAACTCAACTTTAATCTGATATGCATTAGACCCAACCTTTCTCCATTAATAGACTATGCGCATTCCTTTCCCCATTTCTCCATTGTTCTTCTCCCCGACCAAGCCCATCGCCTCGTCATCGAATCACATTATTTAGTAAGCAAACACGAGAGACGCCCTCCGTGTAGCTGTTGACATTCCCAGAGAGCCGCGATGCGGTCGTGCGTTGCGGTCTCCCCACCGACACCACCAGACATTGATTCTTCATTTCATGTGTGCCCTCTCTCCCTTACCAAAATGACGACACCATTCCCTCTCTTACGCCTCCCAAGGCTTGCCCTTATTCCTATTTTTAAAGAAATGGAACTTATCGATGTGTAAGTTTATACCTGATATTATTTTATGTCTACTCAAGTTTATCTTTTCAGAATCGCGTTCTCACTTCTCTCTAAAAGAACATGCAATCTTTCAAAAATCCTTTGCAAAAAGATATCTTCCCGCTACATCGATATAGTGATAGAGAATGACTGTGTGGGTATGAAAATTGCTCCAAGAAATGGGTCACCCCTATCGCTGTATTTCTACACAGACATCTCGAAGACAGTTGAAGGGATTTATCGGAACAAAATAATTCAATGGAAAAACGCCGGGTTATCGACAAAACAATGGATAGAGCGAGTGTTCGATCTAACAAAGTGTTCATCTCTGAGAAATGTGAAACTCAATGGGACACCGGACTGCGATGTTTTCTCTATTCTTAATATAGTTCCCAAAGTCTCTTACCTCCACATCACGCGCAACTGGACAAACACTTTGGCTATAGAAGCACTGCAAATTCTCTCACCAGTCACTTCATCAATCACTTTGTTCAAACTTCCCTTCTCGAATCGAAGAGAATTCCAAAGATTTTGGTTGAGGGATGTGGAATGTTTGAGAATCCATAATGATAATCTATCGAGATTTCAATTCAGCCTTAATGATCTTCTAGCTTCGAACGCAGTCAAACTTGAATTGAGCGAAGCCCCAATGAGTTTGAGAGACCTCAACCGCTTCTTCTTATGCTGGTTGAGCAAAACGTCTAATCAACGTTTGAAGCATCTATCAGTAAAATCACTTGAGAATATCAACGAAGACGTTCTTCTGGATGGACTAGATGCTACTCGTTTTAATGCTCAACGGACTAGAGAATTCCATTTAACCAACACATTTTCTCAATTAATAAAATTCACTGGAGGGTTTGATGTGAGAAGAATTGATGGAAGGTTGGCAGCTATTACATTTACACAATTTCATACGGAAAAATTTATTAATTTTGACGTTTGGACATGAATTGACTTTAACTATTGGTTACACTGTTTAATCATTTTAATATACTTTTTCTGAATAAAGCTTGAATTTCAGTAAGTCAAGATGCAAAAGTGTATAGTATTCGTGAGAACATCATATAGTATTCGTGAGAACATCTGAAGATCCCTACTCTCGCAGATGGTAAAGTCTTACTTCTTACTATAAAATTTTTTTGTCTACCCTTAAGAATTCAAAACAGCAAATTACCTTGCGTGTTATGACCTCATGAGGAAACTTGTGACAACTCGGCAGTCACCGGCAGCTTTAGCACGGAAGTTGGTCGGCTTCAGCTCGGAGGTTGGTCGTATTCTGGACAAGACCGCTACTAAAGTCGACCAAGAAACGACCAACTTCCGACCAACTTCTGACACGGACAGCATGGAACCCCTCGATCGCCTTATTGATTTATTTTTCGCGCATTAAAACAGCTGAAATATCATAGATTACAGTTTATTTACAAGAAAAAACTATACATAAAAAAGTATACATTTTCGAAAACTTAGAAAAAATACAAAAAAACAAGTATATACAATAATTTTTCGAAGTAATCCTGATGTGCTCGATTTGTTGTCTAGATGTAGACTTTGTCAGAGAATTTCTGTAAAACACATTATCAAAGTATGCTTTTTCACTTTTATATGTTACCTTCTGGACGATACATTCCATGTAGAAAGTTCGCGTTGTTGACTTTTCAACGAAAACCTGAAAAATAAAAAGAAATTTTCGATTATGAGTTAAAAATCTACTTACAATAACTTTCCGATTGAGCATGAGCACCTCCACTATCGAAATTCGTTGACTTCCAAGATAGTTTTGTAATCTTTATGAAAAAATTATGTGAGATTTGATGAAAACAAGCGAAATTGACTCAAAAAACGATAATCAGTCCGATGAAATAATAAATAGAACTTTGAAAAATGAATGAAAAAACAAAAAACACGCGTTGCGAGACACGCGACCCTCTTAAAATCCGACCAAGGTCCGATCAACATCTGGTCAGCGGACAGTCAGATCAAAACTTGTGATCAGAAGCCGACCAATGTCCGAGCTAAAGCCGACATTCTCTTAACTTCTCACCAGAAGGTGACCAAGATCCGATCTGAAACCGCGGGTCCTTTAACTTGCTGGGGAAAGTCTCAAAACTGCTCCAACTTCCGCCCAAAAGGTGACCTAGATCCGACCTAAAGCCGAAGCATCCTCAACTTCCGGCCAGAAGGTGAGCAAGATCCGATCTAAAGCCAAATCGACCTCAACGTCCGCCCTAAAGTTGCCACACGACTGCCGAGAACTCAACCAGGACAAGCCCAACATTTTTATTGTTATGGAATGATCACTCTAGCACTTTGAAGGCGAGTCATTAAGTGTTCAACGTTTTCAGCTGTTCCCTCAAATTTGGATATATCGGCGTTAGAAATAAAACTGCTCCCTCACGTTTCAATTTGTCATTCTTCCTAGATTTCAGATTCTTACTACAGCAGAGGCGAAGGTTTGTGTGTGTGTGTGTGTGTGTGTGTGTGTTGGTTCACGAGGTCTACTGAGACTCCAGTATGTACGCATTGTCTCCCTGAAGGTGCATCCCTCGATAATACCACACATCGATTCCTCAGTCGTCTCTACTCTATCTCGCGTCCCTGCATTGTCTCTGAAGATATTTGTTTTCCCAGAACGCACTCCAGCCGCGTCGCGGTCGTGCGGTGCGGTCTATCCTCCTATAGTGCGTCCTATTGATTCCTCATCCACCTCTCATCATCATTCATTTGTACCATCTCCCCCCTACAAGGATGACGACTCCGTTCCCTCTCTTACGCCTCCCTAGACTCGCTCAAATTCCTGTTCTTCAACACATGGAGCTAATTGAAGTGTGAGTTTGCACCTAATTTCACTTAATCTTCATTACCATTCATCTTTCAGAATCGCGTTCTCCCTTGTCTCTAAAAGAACTCACAATCTCTCGAAATACCTTCGCAAAAAAGTATCTTCCCGCGATATCGAGCTGGAAATAGGCAAGAACAGTGTTGGTATTAGGATTGCTCTGACAGATGGGTCACCACTAACACTGTATTTCTACACAGACGTCTTGAAGACATTCGAAGTGTTTTATCGGATGAGAAGATTTCAATGGAAAAACATCGGTTTATCGACAAAACAATGGATTGAGCGAGTGTTCGATGTAACAAAATGTCCATCGCTAAGCAGACTGATACTCCATGGGACACCAGACTGCGATGTGTTTTCATTTCTACATGTAGTTCCCAAAATCTCTAACCTCCACATCTCGCACAACTGTACAAAAACTTTTGCTATAGAAGCACTGCAAATTCTCTCTCCAGTCATTTCAGAGATCATATTGTTTGAACTTCCCTTTTCGAATCGAGAAGAATTCCAGGGATTTTGGATGGGGAATGTGGAACGTTTGACTCTCTACAACGATAATCTATCGAGGTTTCAATTCAACATTGATGATCTTTTAGCCTCGAAAGCAGTCAAACTTGAATTGAACGAAGTCCCAATGAGTCTGAGAGATCTCAACCTCTTCTTTTCTCGCTGGTTAAACAAAACATCTAATCATCGGTTGGAGCATCTATCAGTAAAATCACCTGGGCATATCAATGAAGACGTTCTTCTGGAGGGACTAAATGCAACTCGTTTCACTGAGCAACAAGCAAGACACTTTCAATCAATCCGCGCGCTTTTTCATCCAGTATTCACTAGAGGATTCCAAATGAGAACAATTGATGGAAAGTTTGCAGCTATTACATTTTGTACTTTTGGGACAACATATATTAATTTTGATGTTTGGTCATGATTCACTATCACACTTAACTTGGTATTTCATGTACTGTCAGTTCTGAATAAAGTTATAAGGACAGTAAGCCTGAATGCAATGAGGGGAAACCGCACAGTATTCCTGAGAACATCTGAACATCATTACTCTTACAATAGTTGTCATACAACTTATAAATGATTTTGGCTCTACTATTGGAACTTCAGTTATGACCTCACAAGGAAGAGCATTGTCTCCCTGAATGTGCATCCCCCGGCACCACCAGACATCGATTTCTCATTCACTTCTTTTCGCTCCCTAGCATTGTCTCTGTAGATGTTTGTCTTCCCAGAACGCACTCCAGCCGCGTCGCGATCGTGCGTTGCGGTCTCCCCCCATCGCATCGCCTCAAACATTGATTTCTCATTCATTTGTACCCTCTTTCCCCTGCCAGGATGACGACTCCGTTCCCTTTCTTACGCCTTCCAAGGCTAGCTCTGATTCCAGTTCTTCAACACATGGAGCTTATTGAAATGTAAGTTTCACCTGTTTTTACTTCTTCTCCTTTAACATGCATCTTTTCAGAATCGCGTTCTCCCTTCTCTCCGAAAAAACGTACAATCTCTCAAAAAGTCTTTGTAACACAATATCTTCACACTACATTGATCTAGAAATGGATATTAACGGCCTTCGTATGAGGATTGCTGTGACAAATGGGTCACCCTTGGCACTGTATTTCTATCCAGACGTCCCGAAGACAGTTGGAGTGTTTTATCGGAAGAGAAAACTTCAATGGAAGAACGTCGGATTATTGCCAAATCAATGCATTGAACGAGTGTTCGATGTAACAAAATGTCCATCGCTAAGCAAGTTGGTGCTCAATGGGAAAACAGACTACAATGTGTTCTCAGTCCTTGATGTAGTTCCTAAGGTCACCGAACTCAAAATATATCCTAACTGCCGCAACGCGTTTGCTTCATCAATCACTTCGTTTAGAACTTCATTTTCGAATCGAGGAGAATTTCAGAGAGTCTGGATGGGCAACGTTGACTGTTTGTGTATTCACGACGATGATTTATCAAGTGTTCAATTCACCATCGATAATCTTTTAGCATCGAACGCAATCTCACTCGAATTGAGCGAGGTTTCTATGAGTCTCAGAGACCTTAACAGATTCTTTTCTTGCTGGTTAAACAAATCATCTAATCATCGATTGAAACATCTATCAGTGAGTTCCTTTGAGGATATTAATGAAGAAGTTCTACTGGAAGGACTAGATGCTATTCGGTTCTCAGAAAACCGGACTAGAGAGTTCCGATCAACCAACACGTTCCCTAAATTCAGAGAATTCACTGGAGGGTTTGACGTAAGAAGAAAAGATGGAAAGCTGGCAGCTATTACATTTGGAAACACTTTTTGGACGACATATATTAATTTTGATGTTTGTTCATGACTCTCTATCACACTCAACTTTGAATTGCTTTCACTGTTTAATTATTTTCGAAATGAATTCTGAATAAAACTATGATTACAGTATGACTCATAAGCCTTCATTTAAAGAGCTAAAACACAATTCAACGAATTGACAAAAAAAAAGATGCAAATTATTCAGCAATTATAAAATGACGATTGAAAAACCAGTCAACAATTAGAAATGGGCAATAAAAACAAAAAAAATGACAGGAGAAAAGAACTCAAAAAACAGTTATTTGAAACGTTCAATACGCTTTGTGAAGACTTATTTGTTCAATCAAATCGGAATATATCACATCTATAACTGGAATCAGTGCAAGCCTTGGAAGGCGAAAAAAAGGGAACGGGGTCGTCGTCCTTGTAAGAGGGAGAGGGTACAACGCAGGACCGCGTCGCTGCTGAGGTGCCCGCTGGGAAGACAAACATGCCTAGAGACCCTGCTCAACGGTCACTGACGTCGCGGTCGCCTATCCTCCTATAGTGCTCCTATTGATTTCTCATCAACCTCCCACCATTAGTCATTTGTACCTGAGCACTCTATCCGCGTCACGGTCGCGCGTTGCGGTCTCCCCCCAACACCACCAGACATCGATTCTTCATCTCATTCATACTCACTCTCCCCTACCAAAATGACGACTCCGTTTCCTCTTTTACGCCTCCCAAGGCTTGCACTGATTCCAGTTGTTCAACAAATGGAGATTATTGAGATGTAAGTTTATACCTTATACTATTTTAAATCTACTCATATTCATCTTTTTTCAGAATCGCATTCTCCCTTATTTCCAAAAAAACTCACAACCTCTCGAAAAACCTTCGCAAAACAATTCTCTCCCGCTACATCGATCTGCGAATAGAGAATTACTATCTTTGTATGAGGATTCCTCTGACCAATGGGCCACTACTATTATTGTATTTCAACCCACACATCTCGAAGACAGTTGAAGTGCTTTATCCTCACCAAACAACTCAATGGAGGAGCATCGAATTATCGACAGAACAATGGATTGAGCGACTACTCGATGTAACAAAGTGTCCAGCTCTTAGAAAAGTAATACTCAATGGGACACCAGACTGCGATGTGTTCTCAGTTTTTAACGTAGTTCCCAAAGTCTGTAACCTCACTTTGTCTCAACTTCCCTTTTCGAATCGAGAAGAATTCCAGAGGTTCTGGTTGGGTAACGTTAGACGTTTGAGTATCCATAACGATGATCTATCGAGATTTCAATTCAGCCTTAATGATCTTTTAGCCTCAAACGCAATCAAACTTGAATTGGGCGAAGTCTCAATCAGTATGAGAGACCTCAACCGCTTCTTTTCTTGTTGGTTGAACAAAACATCTAATCGTCGGTTGAAACATCTAACAGTACAATCACTTGGTAATTTCGATGAAGACGTTCTTCTGGAAGGACTAGATGCTACGCGTTTTGATGAACGACGAGCAGGAGAATTCCCACAATCCGACACATTCCCTCTTTTCACAGCATTCACTGGGGGATTTGATGTGAGAAGAATAGACGGGAAGTTGGCAGCCATTACATTCAGAGAAAATTTTACGAAGAAATTCATTAATTTTCATGCTGGGCTATAATATATTGGATTTCGCACTCTACTATTTCTTTCACTGTTTAATCAACCTTCAATGTTTTAACGAATTCTGAATAAAGCTTTTATTACAGTAAGCTAATATGCAATGAGGGGTAACCTCACAGTAGTCGTGGGGACATCTAGGCATCACCATTTTCACTTCTGGTAAAGTCTTACTCATAAATGATACTTGTGTTAGCAAAGTGACTAGCGTGTGTTATGACCTCATGAGGAAACTTGTAACAACTCAACCGAGACAAGCCCCAATATTTTCAGATGGAATGAGCACTCTAGCACTTTGGAATCTAGTCCATGAATGTGTCAAGTTTTTAGCTGCTGGGTTAAACTTGGATATATCCATAGTTGTCAAGGCCCGGGCCGGGCCGGGCCGGGCCGGTAGAAAATTTTCAAGGCCCGGCCCGACCCGAAGGCCCGGCTTCAAAAATGACCCATTTTTTTCCACATTTTTTCCGAAATTTTTTCAATTTTTCATCGAAAATGGGTCAATTTTAGACTGTTTTTCTGAATTTCTTTTAATTCTGAACGATGCTCAAAAATTTGACTTTTTCGCGAAAAAATTCAAAAATTTTCAAAAATTTTCAAAAAATTTGAAAAAATTTGAATTTTTGACTTTCGCGCCAATTTGCCCGGGCCTTCGGGCCGGGCCTTAAGCCGGGCCCTGATTTCGCCGACAAGGCCCGGCCCGGCCCGGCCCGGGCCGGGCCTTGACAACTATGGATATATCGGGGTAAAAAAACTGCTGCCTCACGGTTCAATTCCGTCGTTCTCCCTAGATTTCCAATTTTTACTGCAGCAGAGGCAGAGGTTTGTGTGTGTTGGTTCACGAGGTCAACAGAGACTCTAGTATGTACGCATCTTTCAGTTGTCTCCCTAAAGATGTTTGTATTCCCGGAGCCTTGATTAGCAGCGTGACGAGCGATGCGGTCTTCCCCCCACACCACTAGAAATTGATTCCTCACTCATATGTACCCTATCTCGTACCCCTGGATTGTCTCCCTCAAGGCGTTTGTCTTCCCAGAGTGCACTTCAGCCGCGTCGCGGACGTGCGGTGCGGTCTATCCTTCATAGTGCCTCTATTGATTCCTCATCCACCTCTCATCATCATTCATTTGTACCATCTCCCCCCTACGAGGATGACGACTCCGTTCCCTCTCTTACGTCTTCCAAGACTCGCACTGATTCCAGTTCTTCAAAACATGGAGCTAATTGAAGTGTAGGTGTGCACCTAACTCTATTTCTTCACCATTAACATTCATCTTTCCAGAATCGCGTTCTCCCTTATCTCCAAGAAAGCTTTGAACCTTTCAAAATGTTTCTACAACGTATCTCCCGGTTCCATCGATCTGGTAGTGAATTCCCACGATATTGAGATGAGAATTGCTCAGACAGATCTGTTTTTCTTTATAAATGTACCGGAGACTGTTGAAATATTGCATCACAACAATCTGATAAGATGGAAAAATGCTGGGTTATCGACTAAACAATGCATCCAGAGGATTCTCGCCGTGACAAAGTGGCCATCGCTGGACAAAGTGATACTCAAGGAGAGACCAGAATACGATGTGTTATCAGTTCTTGATGGAGTTTCAAAAATATTAAACCTCCACATCAAATACAATTTCTGCAACGCTTTAGCTAAGAGAGCAGTGGAAGTTCTCTCGCCAGTCACTTCCTCGATTTGTTTTTTTAAACTTCCTTTTTCGAATCGAGAAGAATTCCTGAGATTTTGGACGGGCAACGTTGACTGTTTGTGTTTCCACTACGATGATTTATCGAGGTTTCAATTCAACCTTAATGATCTTTTAGCCTCGAACGCAGTCAAACTTGAATTGAACGAAGTCCCAATGAGTATGAAAGACCTACACCGATTCTTTTCTCGCTGGTTAAACAAAACATCTAATCATCGGTTGGAGCATCTATCAGTGAAATCACCTGGGCATATCAACGAAGACGTTCTTCTGGAAGGACTAGATGCAACTCGTTTCACTGAACAACAAACAATACAATTCCAATCAATCCGCCCGGTTTCTCATCCAGCATTCACTAGAGGATTCGAAGTGAGAAGAATAGATGGAAAGTTAGCAGCTATTACATTTTATACTCTTGGGACAACACATATTAATTTTGATGTTTGGTCATGATTCTCTATCACACTATGTATTTCATTCACTGTTTGATTATCTTTTTCTAATAACTACATTATGAATAAAGCTTTAATTACAGTAAGTCTATATACAATGAGGGGAAACCTCACAATAGTCGTGAGAACATCTGAAGATGACTATTCTAACATCCATTGTCTAACTTATAAATAATTTGTAAATGACAAGTTTTCAGATGTTGACTCAGTTTTGGATATATCAAACTGCTCCCTCACGTTTCAATTCCGTCATTATCACTAGACTTCCAATTTTTACAGATATGAAGGTTTGTGTGATGGTTCAGGCTCCCTATATGTTTGTCTTCTACTAGAGATGCCTCCGTGTAGATGTTAATCTCTCCAGAGTCTCCCTCGATACCTCGACACACTGATTTCTCAGTCATCTGTACCCTAGCTCGCACCCCTGCATTGGCTTCCTAAAGACGTTCATCTTCCCAACGGCGCTTCAGCCACGTCGCGGTCGTGCGGTGCGGTCTATCCTCCTATAGTGCGCCTCATCCGCCTCTCACCATCACTCATTTGTACTTACTCTTATTGGGGAAGCAAACACTAGATATGCTTTCCATGTAGATTTTAATCTTCCCAGAGTCCTGCGTCGCGGTCGTGCGTTGCGGCCTCAGCCCCACCGCACCAGACACAGATTCCCTATTCATTGATTCCTCCTCATTCGCATTTCCACTCCTTCTACCAAAATGACGAATGCATTTCCTCTTCTTCGTCTTCCGTACCTCGTGCTTATGCCTGTCTTGGAACAAATGGAGTTTATGGATAGGTGAGTAAACATCTATAAAACTTATGTTTCCATAACGCTTTCTTTTTCAGAATCGCACTCTCTATTCTCTCCAAACGAGCCAGAATGTACGTGAAACTACTCAAAATGAAGAGTAAGTATATCAATTTAATACTGAAGGATAACAACATCGAGATGAAAGTGTTTTTCGATATTAGTAAAGAATTGAGAGTGGATATGTATATTGACGTATTGCAACGAAGCAATTTCATATTTGGATGGAAACAGTATGTTTCATGGTGCGACGGTAGTCTACTTCCAGTGGACTACGTCCTTTCAATTATGGAAGTCACTCACTGCAAGTCGATCAATCATTTCGTTGTCTCTGAAATTTCTGAACACGATAGCATCCCAATTCTCGCAAAACTACCAAAAATTGATGAAGTCATTGTTGAATATGATTGGTCCTCTAAGGTTCTTTCTTATAAAGCATTGTTTCAAAAAGAAAGAAGACTTCTCAAAGTTTTGAGAACTGTCTTGCCAGTATCTTCTGCAGTTACTATTTCCTATCGGTTCCAAAACCGCAATCACCTCCGAGAAATTCTCAAAGGAAATTTCGACGCTGTGATTTTAAAGTGGTCCGACAACTGGATTGCTCTTAATGATTTGTGGATTACAAACGCTAAGATACTTGAGCTTCATCATGTAACGCTTAACATGAAAGACCTAAACAGCTATTTCAAACTGTGGACGAAGAAAATCTGTAATGATCAACTGGAATACTTGGAAGTGAGAATATATGACAAGCCCTGTATGGATCTCCTTGTGGATGGACTGAACGCTGTGCCAGTTCCCATTGAAACAAAAAGAGAATTCCGGGTTTTGGGGAAAAAACAGCTTTTTTGTGAGGAGACTACCGCCGAATTTGATATAACAAGACCCGACGGGAGAACTGCAACAATCAGAATTTCAAATTATGGTGGGGTTCTGTTCTACGTTTGGCCAGCATCTACTAATTTCAAGCCAAATCTTGTGCCAACTCAGACTTCATTCATTTCTACTTCTTACAATTCATGTGTTGACCATCTCGAACGACTGTTTCTAAACTTTCTTTTTTGCTGTGAATCTTTTCTCTTCTTCTTTTTGACTCATTTTGATCACATTTGTTTTTATTCGCTGATTGTTTTCTTAGTCTTTTGTTTTCTTAAATTATTGCTTTAACCAATTTCTGAAATAAAGATTCAATAATGCTTTTGCCAGACGTGTAAAAATTTGATCAATTTTGAATCCTCCGATAACAACAGCGCTTTCCATCATTAAAGTAATTCAAAAAAACGGAAATGTTTTATTTCTCTTCTTGGAAATTCCACTGCGTCGATACCATCGAGTACAATTCTTCGATCCTCATATAGCCGGTGTAAAAACTGTAAGGAACTGTATGAAGCTTCTAAACTTTGAGGTGCTCTAGTTGTTGATTACAAAGGTTTTTTTTTCATTATTGGAAATCCATGTATGAGTTTTGAGACAAGATATCAAGTACACACCCATAAATATTTATTTTAGAAATGGAAACGCAATCCTACGAAACGACAAAAAACGGGGTGCAAATTACTCAACGAATATGAAAACAGATACAGAAATAAAAAATCGAACGAAGAAAATCAGCAAATAGGAACAAAAAGTAAAAAATGAAAACGAAAACAAAATTGACAAGAGAAAAGAACGCATAAAAACAGTTATTTGAAATGTTCAATTCGTGAATTGTAAAAGTAGAAAGCCAAGAAAAGATACGCATGACTGTTGATTAATTTGGCTCAAGATTCGTTGTATCCTAAGTAGATTCTGGTCAAACGTAGAAACAAACCTTTGTATAATTTGACATTCTGATTGTTGCTTGTCTCCCGTCGACTCTTGTTATATCAAATTCAGCGGCAATCTTCTCATACGCATCGTCCGGAATGAACTGTTTCACATTCCCCAGCACCCGGAATATTCTTTCTGTTCCAATGGGAACTTGAACAGGGTTGAGTCCTTTCAGAATTTGATTGATTACTTCGCTACCTAGCCGTCTTCTTGACGTTACTTCCAAGTATTCCAGCTGAGGATTACATTTCTTCTTCATCCACAACTTGAAATAGCGGTTTACGTCTTCTACTTTGACGGCTGCACCAACAATCTCGAGTGTTTTAGTGTTTGTCCTCCTCAAATCATAGAGAGAAAACATTTCATGATTTGGAGTGTCATAATAATAATCTTTTAATATCACAGTCACGGAGTCGAAATTCCCTTTGACGATTTCTCGAAGGTCTTTGGGATTTAGGACGTCATAAGAAAAACTAACTGCAGAACATATTGGCAAAACAATTTTCAAAACTTTGCAAAGCCGAGACTTTACTGGAGTAACGTCGTACAAATTGCTGTGAACAACGACTTTATCAATTTTCGGGATGTTCACGAGGAGAGGAACAGTATTGCATTGAGATATTTTAGCGATTGTAAACTGATTGATTGACGTGCAATGCATGACGTCCATAATTGAAACAGCATAGTCCATTGGAGGGACTCCTATTGTGTTCCATAAAAGTACATCCTGTCCATATCTCAGTTCTACATGTCCACTCACATACATTTCTAGTTTGAACACGTAAAAGTCATCAAGAAAAATTTCCATCTCGATAGTGCCATACTTGAGTTTAAAATTGATATACTCACACTTCATGTTGAGAAGTTTCAAGAACATTCTGGCTCGTTTAGAAAGAACCGAGAGTGCGATTCTGAAAAAAAAAGAGCTACATGATACAAGAATCATATAAATTTTCACTCACCTTTCCAGAAACTCCATTTCTTCCAAGACAGGTATAAGCACGAGGTAAGGAAGACGGAGAAGAGGAAATGCAGTCGTCATCTCGGTAGAAGAAGAGGGAATACAAATGAGGAGGAATTAATGAAAAAGAAATCTGTGTGTGGTACAGTAGAGAGGAGAGCGCGACGCGGTACTCTGGGAATGGTTAGGGGGAGAACAGCGGTGAATAAATAGAGTTGTGTTAACCTTCCTCGAGTGCAGCGTCGCGGTCGTGTGTTGCGGTCTCAGCCCCACCGCACCAGACACAGATTCCTCATTCATTGATTCCTCCTCATTTGTGTCCCCACTACTTCTACTGAGATGACGACAGCATTTCCTCTTCTTCGTCTACCGTACCTCGTGCTTATGCCTGTCTTGGAACAAATGGAATTCATGGATAGGTGAGTGAAAGCTTATATGAACTCTCAATCCAATACACGCTTCCTTTTTTCAGGATTGCACTTTCGATTCTCTCCAAACGTGCCAGAATGTTCTTGAAACTTCTCAAAATGAAGTGTAACCATATCAATTTATCACTGGAGGGTGAAAGAATCAGTATGAATGTGTTTTTCGATAATAGTAAAGAATTGACATTGGATATGTATGCCAATTACTGTACACGAATACGTTCAAATTATGAATACGATTACCATGCTTTCTGGTCCTGTACACTTCCTTACGTGGACTACGTCCTTCCGATTATGGACGTTACTCACTGCAAATCGATTAAGACATTGACATTCCCCGAACTTTCCATACGCGACCCTAAATACGACCCTCATATCCCACTCCTCACGAAGCTTCCGAAAATTGATGAACTCATTGTAGAGCACACCACTTCGTGGAGTTTTTCTCCGGAGTCACCGCTTCTAAAAGTTTTGAGAATAATTTTTCCAGTCACTTCTGCAGTTACCATTTCTGATCAAGTCCGAAAACCCAAATACCTCCGAGAAGTTTTCAAAGGGAATTTCGACGCCGTTAGTTTGTGTCTCCCGTGGAACATCGAGGGATTTCCTCTCAATGATTGGAAATTTACGAATGCTAAGACACTCAAGCTTGATGGCCCAGCCGTTGAAATAGAAGACCTAAACCGCTATTTCAAGTTGTGGATGAAGAAGGAATCTAATCCACGACTGGAAAACTTGGTAGTGCAGATACACGGAAATATCACTAAAGATCTCCTTCTGAAAGGACTCAACCCTGTTCAAGTTCCCATTAGAACAGATGTAAAACTGCTTCGGTCGGATGAAGAGATTACTTTTGAGTTTGACATAACAAGAGCGGATGGGAGAACAGCAACCATCAGAATTTCAAATCTTCAAATCGTTTATTTCTACGTTTGGCCAATTCGCCAGAGCCAGTCTATGTTCATGCGTGCATTTTCTTTTATTTCTACTTTCTACAATTCATGTATTAAACATTTTAAGTAACTGTTTTCAAGTATTCTTTTCTTCTGTAAATGTTCTTGTTTTCATTTACGAATTCCCATTTTCTGAATGTGTTGTCAGTTACTTTATTTGTTTTTAATACAGCACATACTTGGATCTCTCTACTGTCAGGTTAATAAAGTACTTGTTGCTCTTCTCCCTTTTGCCCCTCTCGCACTCTAAATCTGACTTGGGCCGACCGTCCTCTAACGTAACCCAACAATACAACAGTGGCGAAGATTTTTGTGTTGAATCTGACTCCCTGTTCGTATGTTTGTCTTCCCAGAGTCTCCCCCGATACCACCATAGATCGATTCCTCAGTCATCTGTACCCTATCTTGCACTCCTGCATTGTCTCCATCAAGATGTTTGTCTTCCCAGGGGGCACTCCAGCTGCGTCGCGGTCGTGCGGTGCGGTCTATCCTCCTACAGTGCCTCCTATTGATTCCTCATCCATCTCTCTATCACCATCATTCATTTGTACCCACTCTCCCCTACCAAAATGACGACTCCGTTCCCTCTCTTACGCCTCCCTAGACTTGCACTAATCCCCGTTCTTCAAAACATGGAGCTTATTGAAGTGTAGGAGTGCACCTGACTTTAATTCATCCCTATTCACATTTATCTTTTCAGAATCGCGTTCTCCCTTATCTCCAAACAAACTTTCTACCTTTCAAAGTGTTTCTACAACGTATCTCCCGGTTCCATCGACTTGCTATTGGGTTCCTACGATATTGAGTTGAGAATCGCTCAGACAGATCTGATACTGTATTTCTGTGGAAACATATCGGAGACGGTTGAAATATTGCATGACGACAAACTGATAATATGGAAAAATGCTGGGTTATCGACGAAGCAATGGATCCAGAGGATTCTCGCCGTGACAAAGTGTCCATCGCTGGACAAAGTGATACTCAAGGAGAAGCCAGAATACGATGTGTTATCAGTTCTTGATGGAGTCGCAAAAATCTTGAACCTCCACATCAAATCCAACTGTTGCAACACCTTAGCAAAAAGAGCAGTGGAAGTTCTCCCGCCAGTCACTTCATCGATCACTTTGTTCAAAGTTCCTTTTTCGAATCGAGAAGAATTCCTGAGATTTTGGATAGGCAACGTTGACTGTTTGTGTATCCACTACGATGATTTATCGAGGTTTCAATTCAACCTTAATGATCTTTTAGCATCGAACGCAGTCTCTCTTGAATTAAGCAAGGTCCCAATGAGTCTGAGTGACCTCAACCGTTTCTTTTCTAGCTGGTTGAACAAAACATCTAATCATCGGTTGGAGCATTTGTCAGTAAAATCACCTAGACATTTCAATGAAGACGTTCTTCTGGAAGGACTAAATGCTACTCGTTTCACTGAACAACAAGCAAGACAATATCAATCAATCCGCCCGGTTTTTCTTCCAGAGTTCACTAGAGGATTCGAAGTGAGAAGAATTGATGGAAAGTTGGCAGCTATTACATTCGCAAAGACTTTTGGGAAAGCATTCATTAATTTCGATGTTTGGCCATGATTCTCTATCACTGTTTGATTTTGTTTTTCTAATAACTGCATTATGAATAAAGCTTTAATTACAGTAAGTCTATATACAATGAGGGCAAACCTTACAGTAGTCGTGAGAACATCTGAAGATCACTATTCCAACAGCTGTTATCTCATAAATGATTTTGGCCCGGCCATTAAGAAAATAAGTTCACAAAATAACGTGGACGTTATGACTACACGATGAAGTTTCTGACATGTAATCCAGACAAACCCCAACATTTTCAGATGGAATGAAAACTCGAGCATTTTGGAGTCTAGACAATAAGTGCTCCAATACGAGTACAGTATGTAGGCATCCTTCAGTTGCCTCCCTGAAAGTGTTTGTCTTCCCAAAGCCTTGATTAGCAACGTCGCGGTCGTGCGTTGCGGTCTTTCCCCGACATCACCATACATTGATTTTTCACCTCAGTCTTCGGTACCCTATCTGGCACCCCTGCATTGTCTCCCTGAAGATGTTTGTCTTCCCAGAGCGCACACACTTCAGCCGCATCGCGTTCGTACGGTCCCTTCTATCCTCATTCACCCCTCACCATCATTCATTTGTACCCACTCTCATCGGGGAAGCAAACCCTAGGTAACGTCCTCCGTGCAGATAATAATCTTCCCAGCGTGCTGCGTTGCGGTCGTGCGTCGCGGTCTCCCCACTGTGCCAGACATCATCGATTCCTCCTCATTTGCATTTCCACTCCTTCTACCGAGATGACGACTGCATTTCCTCTTCTTCGTCTACCGTACCTTGTACTGATGCCTGTTTTAGAACAAATGGAATTTTTGGATAGGTGAGTGAGCCTCTATAAGACTTATGTTCGCTTCCTTTTTCAGAATCGCATTCTCTATACTTTCCAAACGAACCAGAAAGAACGTGAAACTGCTCAAAATGAAGAGTAAGAATGTCAATTTAAAATGGTATGGTAACAAAATCGAGATGATAGTGTTTTGTGATTTTACTAGAGTATTGGAAGTGGATATGTATATGGATGATCCTCAACGAAACATTTTCCTGAATCGATATAAACGGGTTTACTACTGGCGGGACAGTAGTCTACTACCAGTGGAATATGTCCTTTCAATTATGGACATCATGCATTGCAAGTCGATCGATAAGTTCATAGTCGTTAATATTTCTCATCACGATTGTCTCCCAATCATCGCAAAACTTCCAAAAATTGATGAAGTCGTTGTTGAACACCACTGGCCTGACGTCACTTCTTACGAAGAATATTTTCAAAAAGAAAGACAACTTCTCAGAGTTCTGAGAACTGTTTTGCCAATATCTTCTAACGTTTTTATTACCTATCAATTCCAAAACCGCAATCATCTCCGAGAAATTCTCATAGGAAATTTCGACGCCGTGATTTTAAAGTGGTCCGGCAACTATATTGCTCTTATTGATTTGTGGATCACAAACGCTAAGATACTAGAGATTCATACAGAAAAGCTCAACGTGAGAGATCTTAACCGTTATATCAAACTGTGGACGAAGAAAATATGTAATGATCGATTGGAATATTTGGAAGTGAGAACACACGGCAAGATCAGTGTAAATCTCCTTCTCGACGGTCTTAACGCTGTTCCAGTTCCAATTGAAACACAGAGAGAATTCCGGGTTTTCGGGAATGTAAAACGGTTTGTCGTTACAAGAGATCGTTATGAGAATGACAGGATTATTCTTGAATATCATAGTTGTCAAGGCCCGGGCCGGCCCGGCAAGGCCCGAAGGCCCGGGCCGGGCCGGGCCGGGCCGGGCCGGTAGAAAATTTTCAAGGCCCGGCCCGGCCCGAAGGCCCGGCTTCAAAAATGACCCATTTTTTAAACACATTTTTTTCCGAAATTTTTTCAATTTTTCATCGAAAATAGGTCAATTTTAGACTATTTTTCTGAATTTCTTCTAATTCTGAACGATGCTCAAAAATTTGACTTTTTCGCGAAAAAATTCAAAAAATTTCAAAAAATTTCAAAAATTTGAATTTTTGACTTTCGCGCCAATTTGCCCGGGCCTTCGGGCCGGGCCTTGACAACTATGTTGAATATGATATAACAAGACCTGACGGGAGACAAGCAACAATCAGAATTTCACATTATGGAAATGTTTTTTTCTACGTTTGGCCAGAATCTACCAATATTGAGCCAAATCTTGTGTCAATTCAGTCTTCGCCCATTTCTACTTATTACAATTCATGTGTTCACCATTTCGAACGATTGTTTTTATGCTTTATTCTTTCCTGTGAATCTTTTTTCTTCTTCTTTTTGACTAATTTCAATAGGAACCGTTATTGTGATGTACTTTTCATCTGTTTGTCTTTGCTGATTGTTTTGTTAGTCTGTTATTTTTTTCATTTGTTGTTTTAACAAGTTTCTGAAATGAAGATTCAAAGGTGCAGTGTCATCTTCGTTGTACAGATACAGGTCACACGTTGCGTTTGTGCGGGCCAGTCTCTGTGCTGTCTCTTCTCTCTTTTCCTCGGGTTCTCGCTCGACGGAGATGACATATTGCTCCCGGCTCAGCGGGGCGTAAACAACAGAGTCTCTTTTCCCCTTTCCATTTGTGGAAGAGGGTGACCACAAGTCTCTCTCTTTCCTATACCGACACAATAAAGATTGCAATCTACATCTAAATGCACCTAAAACAGACAGAAATTATAAAAGTCCAGAACAGGTGTTCTGCCTTTTACACAATGCAGAAGACTGTTAAATGAGGAATCAATAGTGGCATGGTGAGTGCGAAGTTCCTAAGAGACTATCCGGAAAGATGAAAAGGACGAGACCCTGGGAAAGGTTGCGATGTGCGCTCCGGGAAGATAAATATGCTGTCGGAGCCGGCCCCACTAAAACCTACTCGAATGAGAATTGGTGCGAAATCACGGCCAAGTATAGAAATGGATTTCCTTGGATTCAAATGCAATAGAACGGCAAATAGCCTCTGGGAAGATAAATATTTGATGGTGAGGCCCTGTGCTTTCTCTCAGAGACTCTAGCCACCAGACCACAGTTGTCCGGAATCCGGATTCCGGAAATTCCGGATTCCGGAATTCCGGGTTTTTTTGACATTCCGGTTCCGGATTCCGGAAAATTAACATTTTGATTCCGGTTCCGGATTCCGGATTCCGGAAAATTAAAAATTTGATTCCGGTTCCGGATTCCGGCTTCCGGAAAATTAACATTTTGATTCCGGTTCCGGATTCCGGATTCCGGAAAATTATTAATTTGATTCCGGTTCCGGATTCCGGATTCCGGAAAATTAAAAATTTGATTCCGGTTCCGGATTCCGGATTCCGGAAAATAAAAAAATTGATTCCGGTTCCGGATTCCGGATTCCGGTTTTTCGGAAAGCGGCATTCCGTACAACTATGCACCAGATCTCCATAATAGTTTTGAGACAAGATAACAGATACACACCCAAAAAATTTTATTATAGAAATGAAAACATAATACAACGAATCGACCAGAACCAGTGTGCAAATTACATAGCAAATACAATATAAAGCCAAAAACAGTTAGTAACACATGAAAGGACAAAAAAGTCAGCACACTTGAAAATACAGTCAAAAATGAAAAAGAAAACACACTTCACAGATGAAAAGAATGCATAAAATAAGCTATTTGAAACGTTTCATATTTCCGCCTGCTCTCATTTCCAAGTATTCCAATCGAGGATTACATTCCTTCTTCATCCACAACTTGAAATAGAGGTTTAGGTCTTCTACTCTGAAGGCTGCTTTTTCAATCTTGAGTGTCTTAGCATTTGTATTTCTCAAATCATTGAGAGGAAACCTCCAGTCGTTATCCTCTAGGAGTTGCACATTAACGGCGTCGAAATTCCCTTGAAGAATTTCTCGGATGAATTTGGGTTTTCGGACGTGATCGGAAATGGTAACTGCAGAGGATACTGGCAAAACGAATTTCAAAACGTTTCGAAGCGGTGAGTCCGGAGAAAAGTTGTACGAAGTGAAGTCCTCAACTACGATTTCATCAATTTTTGGAAGCTTTGTGAGGAGTGGGATAGTTGCGTCGTATTCAGGGTCGTATTCAGCTACTTCTGGGAATGTCAATTTCTTAATCGACTCGCAGTGAGTGACGTCCATGATCGGGAGGGCGTAGTAAGTTGGAGGTACTCCGGGCCACCAAGAGATGTAATCATTTTTATATCTCAAATCGACTCGATGTCTATGGATGTACATATTCACTTTCAATTCTTCACTATCATCAAAAACCACTGTCATCTCGATAGTTCCATACTTGAGTATTAAATTGATATGCTCACACTTCATTTTAAGAAGTTTCACGAACATTCTGGCACGTTTGGAGAGAACCGAGAGTGTGATTCTGAAGAAGAATGATACAAGAATTATATAAATATTCAATCACCTATCCATAAGTTCCATTTGTTCCAAGACAGGCATAAGCACAAGGTACGGAAGACGAAGAAGAGGAAATGGAGTCGTCATCTCGGGAGAAGGAGTGGAAATACAAATGTGGAGGAATCAATGAATGGGGGAATCTGTGTGTGGTACAAGGAGTGAGACCGCGACGCACGACCGCGACGCGGCACACTGGGAAGATTCACTGGACTCTATATTCTCCGTTGTTGTCCTCCCCGACCTGCCCAGAGTGCTGCGTCGCGGCTCTCGTTCCTAGACGTTTTGCAAACACTCTCGAACCATTATTTCAGAAGTTTGTGAAAACAATTAGTTAATAAAACAACAGACTAACAAAAACAGGCAGTACTTTTCCGGATTTCTGAATTTCCCTAACGCCATCACACCCCCATATGAGTTTAGAGACAAGATATCAAACACACGCTCATAAATCTTTATTTTAGAAATGAAAACACAATCCAACATATCGACAAAAACACGATAAAAGTTACTCACTATCAGGGAATATAAACAGACACAGTAGGTAACAAATATGAAATTACGGAGAAAGAAGTTTGCAAAGCTGAACAGACAGTAAAAATGAAATCGAAAAAATGATAGGAGAAAAGAATGCATAAAAAAGCTATTTGAAACGTTCAATACATGAATTGTAAAAATTAGAAACCCGAGAAAATACACGCGTGAATGAAGACTGATTTGGCTCAAGATTCGTTGCTTCATTATTAGCAGATTCTGGCCAAACGTAGAAACAAACCGTTCCACGAGTTCCAATTCTGACTGTTGCTCTTCTCCCGTCGACTCTTCTTATGCAAAATGAATCAAAAAACCACTCACCCTCAATCTCCGAAATGAACTGTTTTATATTTCCCAATACTCTGAATGTTTGATCTGTTCTAATGGAACAAAGTAGACCAACTTTGAGTCCTTTCCGAAAGAGATTCATTTCTTCCCTCCTTTCCCATATTCTTGTCGCCACTTGCAAATATTCCAGACGAGGATTACATTTTTTCTTCTTCCACAACTTGAAATAGCGGATGAGGTCTTTCACTTCAAAGGCTGGGCCAGCAATCTTAAGTGACCTAACATTTGTCATCTTCAAATCGTTAAGAGAAAACTTCATATTGTGATTTGGCATGTACTCAGCACTATACTTTCTTACAGTCACAGACTCGAAATTCCCTGTGATAATTTCTCGGAGTTCTTCGGGTTTTAGGGCGTCATAAGGAATGATAACTGCAGAAGTTACTGGAAAAACGATTTTCAAAACGTTTTGAAGCCTTGAGTCCCAACAAAAACTGCTCGAAGTGAAGTCCTCAACAATAACTACATCAATCTTTGGAAGCTTTGTGAGGAGTGAGATAGTAGTGTCGTATCCAGGCTCGTATTCAGATACTTTTGGGAATACCAATTGCTTAACCAACATGCAGTGAGTGACGTCCATGATCGGAAGGACGTAGTCCATTGGAGGTAGTGTACCATGCCACCGTTGAATGTAATATTGTTCCAACTTCGATTTTTGATAATATACGATCATTGAAACTTTTTGATATCTGATCATTGAAATATCCATTCTCAATTTTTCACCATTGTCAAACAACACTCCCATCTTGATTTTGTTGTCATTCAGCCATAAATTGATATACTTACCCTTCATTTTAAGAAGTTTCATGTACATTCTAGCTCGTTTGGAGAGAAGAGAGAGTGCAATTCTGAAAAAGGAAGCGTATTATCAATTCAAACTTCTCTGTGCAAAGAACACTCGCCACAACCCCAAATGGAAGTAGGCGTGGCCAACGCGTGTCTTTCCTTGCACAGAAAATTTTGAATTCATAATATAGGAAACAGAAGTTACTATTCACCTTTCCATAAGTTCCATTTGTTCCAAGACAGCCATGAGTACGAGGTATGGAAGACGGAGAAGAGGAAATGCCGTCGTCATCTCGATATAGCGAGAGGAAATACAAATGAGGAGAAACCAATGAATGAGGAATCTCCGTCTGGTACAGTACTGGAGACCGCAACGCACGACCGCGACGCGGCACTCTGGGAATGTCAACAGCTGGGCATCTCTCGTGTTTGCTTACCAAATAATGTCTTTCGATGACAAGGCCACGGCCTTGGTCGGGGAGAAGAACTATGGAGAAATGGGAAAATGAATGTTCATAGTCTCTTAATGGAGAAAGGTTTGGTCTAATGCATATCCTGTTAACGTTGAATAGAGAGATTGCCCCCGCATGACCTGTATGATCAAACGCTATAACTAGACCACTGCCGATATCTGTGCAGCCTAGATGATACGTCTGACAAACAGCCTCAAATCTTTAATTGTTTATTGTTTATTACAATTTCGTGAAAAATCGGAACATGAAAACATAATCAGCAAGTACACTGTGTGGGTCAGAAAGCCATTGAAGGAACAAATAAGTCAAAATGAAAAATAAAAAGCATTTACAAACAAAAAACAGTTATTTGAAACGATCAACACATGAATTGTAAAAAGTAGAAACCCGAGAAAATACACGCATGAATGAAGACTGATTGGGCTCACGATTTGTTGTAGATTCTGGCCAGACTTTGAAACAAACCGTTCCATGAGATCCAATTCTGATTGTTGCTTCTCTCCCGTCCGATCTTGTTATTTCAGTTTCCCAAGTAATCGTCTCATCCTCAATCTCCGAAATAAACTGTTTTATATTCCCCAATACCCGGAATGTTCTATCCGTTCTAATGGGATAATAAAGAATAGCGTTGAGTCCTTTCAGAAGAAGATTCCTTATTTCATTTAGAGTTAGCTCTCTTCTTGTCGTCACTTGCAAATATTCCAATCGAGGATTACATTTTTTCTTCATCCATAATTTGAAATAGCGGTTTAGGTCTTCTACTTTGAAGGCTGGGCCAGCAAATTCAAGTGACTTAACGTTTGCCATCTTCAAGTCGTTAAGAGAAAACTTCATATCGTGATTTGGCATGTAGTCAGCACCATATTTCCTCACAGTCACCGAGTCAAAATTCCCTCTGATAATTTCTCGGAGTTCTTCGGGTTTTAGGGCGTGATAAGGAATTTTAACTGCAGAAGTTACTGGAAAAACGATTTTCAAAACGTTTTGAAGCCTTGAGTCCCAACAAAAACTGCTCGAAGTGAAGTCCTCAACAATAACTACATCAATCTTTGGAAGCTTTGTGAGGAGTGAGATAGTAGTGTCGTATCCAGGCTCGTATTCAGATACTTTTGGGAATACCAATTGCTTAACCAACATGCAGTGAGTGACGTCCATGATTGGAAGGACGTAGTCCATTGGAGGTAGTGTACCATGCCACCGTTGAATGTATAATTGTCCATACTCCGAGTTTTGATAATATACGATCATTGAAACTTCTTGATATCTGATCATTGAAATTTCCATTCTCAATTGTTCACCATTGTCAAACAACACTCCCATCTTGATTTTGTTGTCATTCAGCCATAAATTGATATACTTACCCTTTATTTTAAGAAGTTTCAAGAACATTCTGGCTCGTTTGGAGAGAAGAGAGAGTGCAATTCTTTAAAAAAAGCGCTTTGGAAACAGAAATTATATAAGTTTTCACTCACTTTTCCATAAATTCCATTTGTTTTAAAACAGGCATAAGCACGAGGTACGGAAGACGGAGAAGAGGAAATGCAGTCGTCATCTCGGTAGAAGGAGAGGGAATACAAATGAGGAGGAATCAATGAATGAGGAATCTGTGTCTGGTGCAGTACTGGAGACCGCAACGCACGACCGCGACGCGGCACTCTGGGAATGTCAACAGCAACACGGAGGGCAGCTCTCGTGTTTGCTTCTCCAATGAGAGTGAGTACAAATGAATGATGGTGAGAGGTGGATGAAGAATAAACAGGGGCACTATAGGAGGATAGACCGCACAGCACAAATGCGACGTGGCTAAAGAACACTCTGGGAAGACAAACACCTTCAGGGAGACATAGGGTACAGATGACTGACGAATCGATGTCAGGTGGAATCGGGGGATACCACGTCAGCAGAACGGTATTAATCATTCTGTACGACCTCGTGGCCATGTTTTGTTAAAAAAGGAAATGCTTGGAATGTTCTCCTCTTGAAGTTACGACAACTGCGAAAGAAAAAATACGCCGGTCCTTCATTCCATTCGGTGAAAAAGTTAATGGAATTCCCGGCATGCACCACAGGCAACGCATGAGCTGTATGGCCAAACACTATGATCATACTATTACCGATATCTGTACATCAAAAAATACACGTTTTGCAAGTGACACTTTATTATAGAAATTCGGAAAAGTAACAAATTAAGGGGGAGACCTCACTGCTGCACTCTGTTAAGATTAACATCAATATGGAGAGCGTATTCTAGTGTTTGCCTTCCCAATATTGTGTGACGGTGACAAGGCTATGGACTTGGTCGGGGAGGAGAACAATGGAGAAATGGGGAAAGGGATCATAGTCTATTTATGAAGAAAGGTTGGGTCTAATGCATTTCCGGTTAGAGTTGAGTCAACAGATCGCCCTGTACGGCCAAACACTATGATTAGACCACTGCCGATACCTGTACAATGAGGATGACACGTCTGGCAAAATCACCCTTGAGATTTCAACATTTGATTGTTTATTACAACTCCGGTAGTCGTGGAAAATTGGAACAAGAAAACATAATATTCCCGCATTTGAAAGTAAAATCGAAAAATCATTTACAAGCAAAAAAAACTGTTACTTGAATCTTTCAATACATGAATAGTAAAAAGTAAAAAGAGAAGAAAATCTACGCATGAATGAAGACTGATTTGGTTCACGATTCGTTGTATTATCAGTAGATTCTGGCCAAACGTAGAAACAAACGGTTCCATAATCAGAAATTCTGATTGTTGCTTGTCTCCCGTCGGCTCTTGTTATATCGAACTCGGTGGTAGTCTCCTCATCCGAACGCAGCTGTTGTACGTATCCCGATACCCAGAAAGTTCTATCTGTTCTAATTGGCATTTCAACAGCGTTGAGTCCTTTCAGAAGGCGATCTTTATTGCCATTTCCGTATTTTCTTGCTCTCAAGTATTCCAGACGAGGATTACATTTCTTCTTCATCCACAGTTTGAAAAAGCGGTTTATATCTTGTCCGCTAAAAAAGACAAAGAAAAGCTCAAGGTTCTTAGCGTTTGTCATTCTCAAATCGTTAAGAGAAAACGTTGTACCGTAATTTGCCTTGTTTCCAAGTCCATAATATCCAATAGTCACGGAGTCTAAATTTCCTTTGAGAATTTCTCGGAGGAATTTGGGTTTTACGACGAAAGTGGAAATAGTAACTTCAGAAGATACCCGCAAAACTATTCTCAACACTTTTAGAAGCCGTGAGGCTACTGGAGAAACAACGTACAAATCGCTGTAAACAACGACTCTATCAATTTTCGGGAGGTTCACGAGAAGAGGGAGAATATTGCATTGAGATATTTCAGCGATTGTAAACCGATAAATCGACTTGCAATGCAGGACGTCCATTATTGAAACGGCATAATCCATTGGAGGGACTCCCATTGTGTTACATGAAAATACATCCTGTCCATATCTGAATTCTACATATCCACTCGCATACAGTTCTAGTCTCAAATTTTCCTGGTTATCAAGAAACATTTCCATCTCGATAGTGTCATACTTCAGTTTTAAATCGATATACTCACATTTCATTTTTAGAAGTTTCAAGTACATTCTGGCTCGTTTAGAGAGAATTAACAACCAAATTCTGAAAAAGAGAGCGTATTGGAAACAGAAGTTATATCAGTTCTCACTAACCTTTCCCTAAACTCCATTTGTTCCAAGATAGGCATAAGTACAAGGTACGGAAGACGGAGAAGAGGAAATGCAGTCGTCATCTCGGTAGAAGGAGAGGGAATACAAATGAGAAGGAATCAATGAATGAGGAGTCTGTGTCTGGTACAGTAGGGGTGAGACCGCAAGGCACGACCGCGACGCGACACTCTGGGAAGATTAACACATCCATTCTTCACCCCGACCTTCCCAGAGTACCGCGTCGCACTCTCACCCCTACCATTGGTGTGAAAACGAAATGAAATTTGATACAACAAACCAGTACCGGAGTGATTATAAATTACATGGATATTAGAAGAAAAAATAATCCTTTCTAGTCGAGAAAGTCAAATAGAAATTCCAAAAAACTTTATCATGATGAAAATAGATTAAAACTTTCTGGAACATTTTCCAACGGAATAAGAAGTATGAAATAATAATATCAAGTCATAGAGTTTTATTTCATAAATTTTAAACAAAACAATGCATTGAATCGACAAATTAGAAGAATAAGACGTATCTGTCATCCAGGCCGGCGGACGCGTAGCTCCTCGCTCCAAAAGTCGAAAATTAATATCACGAGCCCAAAATGTAAAATAGGGAAAATGGCCAACAAATAAAAAATGACGTATAGAAAAAGGAGGAACTTTAAAGGTGGACTAAACTCAACTCTGATATTTACATAGAATAATGTATGAGTACCTGTGAGTTCATTTTCATATCGAAAAAATTTTAAAAATCGGTCCGAAACCCGCTGAGAGCCATCGCCGGTCAGTTTGGGCATTTCGGTGGCCGGTGAAAAGTGGCGTTACGGCCCAGAAATTTAACTTCGACCTATGTTAATTTCTTCATTTCCGTGAGTTTAGTCTCATATCGAAAGAATTTTTCAATTCGGTTCATTCCCCGCTGAGAACGAGCGGCAAAACAGTTTGGGCATTTCAGTGGTTGTGGAACATTCTAGAACTTTTTCGAAAATGTTGTTTTATTCCAGTTTTCTTCGTTTTTTCTACCATTTTTGTAATAATTCTATCAATTTTAGCCGTTTACTTTCAAAATTATTGAAAGAAAACAACAAAAATGAGCGAAAATACCGACAAAATTTGAAAAAATCAACATGGCCGAAGTCGACTTTCTAGGCCACCGAAATGCCCAAACTGACCGGCGATCGCTCACAGCGGGTTCCAGACCGATTTTTAAAATTTTTTCGATATGAAAATGAACTCACAGGTACTCATACATTATTCTATGAAAATATCAGAGTTGAGTTTAGTCCACCTTTAAGTTTGAATTGTAACATGAGAAATATATAGGAAAGAGTGAAAACTCAGGAAAGAATAAGGAAATAATAATAATAAAATCGTTTGATTAGTACTCGATCAAGTTCAAAATTCAAAAATGACGAGAGTTTTTTTGTAATACAAAAAAAAACTTGCATCTGAAAACAATTATACAAACACACAACAGAAGAATCAAAAAAATAAGTTTATGGCCAGACATAGAATCGAATCTCATCATCTCCAAGCAACAGATTTCTAATTTCGATTGTTCCTATTGTTCCATCGACTCTTCTTATATCGAATCCACCGCTTATCGTTTTAGCCCTCGGCCGCTGTTTTACGTATCCCGATACCCGGAATGTTCTCGTTGTTTCATTCGAAATTTGAATTGCATTCAATCCTTTAAGAAGAAAATCTTCTTTAAAGGAGTTGTCTGTCCACACTGCCAAATACTCTAGTCTAGGATTACATCCCCGTTGCATCCACAGCTTGAAAAAACGATTCAGGTCCTTTTCATTCAGAGTCGGGATTTTGAGCCTAATTTTCACAGCATTTGTAATCAAAAGATCGTCCAAGGTAAACGGAAAACGTATTTCTCTCGAAATATTTATGATGTCTAGGTTCCCAATTAGTACTTCTTGAAATGTATCCATGTTTGTGAGTAGATTTGTTGGAAACTAGTGTAGTTTAGAAGTCTTCAACAAGACAACTCTCAATACTCGTAAAGCCAAAGTATCTGGTATACGACTTGAAACTGAGACTTCACGAATTGTTGGTAGTGAGCCAAGGAAGGGGAAAACATCATACTGAGGTATTTCAGAAATTGACAAATAGTCTATAAAATTACCGTGAGTGACTCGGATAATTCGAGAGATGCATTCCATCATTGACAGTCCTCTGACTTTGGGCCATACAATTTTTTTCTGATCTATCCGCCAAATTACTCGACCATTTCCAATATAGTATTGCAGAACTAATTGCTGGCCACCAGTCAACCAAGCCATTATTTCAATTAGATTGGCTTCCACTGTCAACGTGAGAACCTTTGACTTTAATTGGAAAAACATCGATAGACGCATGGCACTGAAAAGTTATGTTTTTTAAAAAGTTACGTTTAATTCTGAAAAGTTATGTTTAAAGAATGATGCAAAATAAGGAAACTTACAGATCAATCGGCTCCATTTGTTGAAAAACTGGAATCAGTGCGAGGGTTGGAAGGCGTAAGAGAGGAAATGCAGTCTTCATCTCGGTAGAGGAGAGAGGGTGCAAATAACAGAGGAATCGATGTCTGCTGGTGTCAGAGGGAGACCGCAACGCACGACCGCGACGCAGGTGAAATGTGCTCTGGGAAAACAAACACTTCCAGGGTGGCAAACCCGGGATGTGTGCGTACTGGGGAGTCTTTGTAGACTCTTATAAACCAACACTCTGATGGATTTGTTGGCAAATTAGGGGATAATATCAAGGATGTGCGAGAACCTAGGATCCTGCAGCTAATTTGGAATTATAAGGAAGAGGGATAAATGAAGAATCAATAATGGCACAACACATAGAAAGACAGACCACGCCGCGCGACCGCAGCACGGCTAAAGTTTGCTGTAAGAAAGATCAATATCTCTTAAGAAACATAATGCTAGCCTGTTCCCGTCAAGAATTTGTCTTCACTGGACAATTATGAATTGTCCTGTTTCATTTATTTTCATATAAAACACTAGTTTGGAGCTGATTTCAATATTTGTTCATGTTGGGAGAGTTCTACTGGAACTTGTTGGAAGGATTGTTATCACAACAAAAGAGATCACAGTCTGTTAATATAGAAAGGGTCAAAACGGTATTACCTATGGTGTACGACCTCGTGGTCATGTTTAGTCAAAAAAAGAAATGTTTAGAATATAAGGACAGCTGCAAAAGATAAAAGCACGCCGGTTCTTCATTCTATCAGGTGAAAAAGTTGAATTGAAAGAGCGGCCCGCATGACCTGGATAAACGAACACTATGATCATGCAAGTCTCGCAAGTGACACTTTTATTTCAGAAATTTTATGAAGTAACACAATTATAGAGTTACAAAGCAGACAGCAACAAGTGATAGATATATTCCGGCATCGGTTTCAATTAAAACAACAGTCCCCGAACATGGAAAACCTTTCACAAGCAAACATCAGTTATTATGAATTGAAACAAGTAGTGAACAAAGAAAGCATACCCGTGAATGAAGACTGACTTGGCTCAAAATCTGTTGTATCATTAGAAGATTCTGGCCAAACGTAGAAGTCAATAAAGTTAATTTCATCGGATTCTCCAAATCTGATTGTTGCTCTTCTCCCGTCGGTTCTCTTTATATCAAATTCGGCGGTAATCTCTTCATCCGAACCAAGCTGTTGTACGTTTCCCCAAACCCGGAAAGTTCTATCTGTTCTAATGGGCATTTGAACAGCGTTGAGTCCTTTCAGAAGAAGATCTTTATTGACATTGTCGTATTTTCTCGCTCTCAAGTATTCTAGTCGCTCGTTACATTTCTTCTTCATCCACAGTTTGAAAAAGCGGCTCAGGTCTTTAGCGTTAAGAATAACGTTATAAAGATCAAGTGCCTTAGCGCTTGTCATTCTCAAAGCGTTAAGTGAAAACCTTAAACCGTAATCCGCCAGGTTTCCAACTCTGTAACTTCCAACAGTCACGGAATCTAAATTTCCTTCGAGAATGTCTCGGAGGTATTTGGGTTTTACGACAAACGCATAAATAGTAACTGCAGAAGATAATGGCAAAACGATGTTCAACATTTTTTGAAGAAGTGAGTCCCGAGAAGAGCTGTTGCAAGTTTCCTCAACCACAACTTCATCAATTTTCGGGAGGTTTACAAGCAGAGGGAGAACATCATGTTCAGGTATTTCAGCGACTCTGAACTGATAAATCGACTTGCAATGCATGACGTCCATAATTGAAACAGCATAGTCCATTGGAGGGACTCCCGACGTGTTACAGAACAATATATCCTGTCGATATTTGAATTCTACATACCCACTCGTAAACATTTCAAGTCTGAATTTTTCCACCAGGTTATCAAATAACACTTCCATCCTGATAGCGCCATATTCGTGTTTCAAATTGATTTGCTTACACTTCATTTTGAGAAGTTTCAAGAAAATTCTGACTTGTTTGGAGAGAATGGACAACGAGAATCTGAAAAAGGAAAAGTGAGGGCTACAAAAATCATATGCGTTTCTACTCACCTTTCTATAAACGGCATTTGTTCCAGGACAAGCATAAGAACGGGGTACGGAAGACTGAAAAGAGGAAATGCAGTCGTCATCTCGGTAGAAGGAGAGGGAACACAAATGAGGAGGAATCAATGGTGACTGGCACAATAGGGAGACCGCGACGCACGACCGCGACGCGGCACTCTGGGAAGAGTGACAACTGCACGGAGGTCATCTCTAGTGTTTGCTGTTTGTGTAACATTCAGATGAAGCAAACACTAGAATTGCCCTTAGTGTTAATCTTCCCAGAGAGCTGCGTCGCGTTCTAACCCCTATTGTACACTATATTACGAATGAAAATTGATTACCCGGAATGAACTTTTCCACCGGAAACCAGTACCGGAATGTTAAAAGAAATAAATGGAGATTGGAATCCGGAATCCTTTCTTGTCTGTAAAGCCAAATAGTTCTACAAAAAAAATTTGTCTTGGTGAATAGATATTAAAGTGTTCAGGAATATTTATTTAACGGAGTCCAAACATACAACTTTAAGAAGATGCAGAAACGAGCGCTGACCGAAATGCTAAAGTAGGCTCTAGAGAAAATAAATATCTCCTGACAAGCGACATCGGTAACGGTAGCCTAGATGCGAATAAAGCCTTCATAGGCTATTTAAAATCATGTGTTATGTTGTTCCGTATGTGTTGGTCTTGCTTTCAAAAATACAAAAGCCTGAAAAATCAAGAAATGTTATGAAATTGGCACATTTGCTCCGTGAAAACCAATCTACTTTTGAACTGCAGATTTCTCGCTGATACGTCTGCTTATTTCAATAATTCGATCGTAATCTAACATTCTCATTTATTCTTTTCGAAAAAAACCGTTCCGTTACCGATAAAAAGTTCAATATCTCCCGTAGAGCACCTTCGCCACAAGCATCTTTTTAATTTCCATCGATGCATTAGCAATATCTTTCTCATTGAATGTCGAACGAATTATTTTTAATGCATGTGCTGGAGTCACGCTTTTCAGAAGAACCGCCAGAAAACGAGATAGATCATCTTTGATTGCAAATTGAATGAACAAGTCATTTTCGTATTCTTTCCAGATCAACTGTTCCTCGATGAAATAAGAAGCATTTGTCAAATATAGGCTTTGAGCAAATATATTCATCTCGAGAAGAAAATAAGCTGAAATTTGTTCTCGTTGATTATTATCAGGGAAGATGCAATGCGGTCTACTCACTTACAACATCTATTCGAACTCCATGAGCAATTTGCAAACATATTTCCAAATTATTTAACCAGAGAACACGATTCGGAATTAGTTCGGTATGAGATCCTATGGTATTATCAGAGTAATGTGGACAGTTATGGCTCAAAATCTGAAAATCATTCTAATATTTTTGATTACTCTTATCAACCAACCTGCTTATGACAATGCAAATATTTTTTGTTATTTGAATCTATCTCTTGGCAAAAACTGATCATATTCTGTTTCTGTTTGCAATCGAACAATTCCTCGTAGAAATTGAAATTCCGAATTCCATCGTCTCCTTGAACAGCTTCGACTTGAATTCCATATTCTACTGTACATTTCTCATCATTCAACCATCCATTTTTAAGATTCAAAACCTCTAAAAGAGGAATGGGTTTGCTAGTCGCAAACTCATCATGCTTCAGATTCGTCAAGGTTTCTTGCTTGAACTTTTCTTGGAGAATCTCATTCGAATTCTTCACTTTGAGATAATAACGGATTCTAACCTCAACTTTTGGATTGTCATTTTCGCAAAAGAGAGAGGAGCGGAATGATGTGTCAGTGTATTCGCCCAACCCTAACTTCCTAAACGTAATTTCTTATTTTTCCCGATGAGTGGACTTACACTAACCATTCAATACCACCGATCCGACCTAAGGAATGTGTCTGATGTTGCCTTTGTGCTAAATGAGCAACAACATCTTCGAAAGTATGAATTCCATTTTTCGAATCTAAAATGTAAGCGAATTCATATCATCCCATTCAATCCGAAACTCACATTTGTCGCTCATGCTATGAAGCAAAGTTTGAAATGAGTCTATCGAAATGTGGCAGAATGATTTATTGTAGAGAACGTCACGATTGAGTGGATTACGTGGATTATTGGAAAATAAGGCTGACGGGGCTACGACACTCGAGTTCACGTTTGAACTTTTTCGATTCTAGTTTTTGGAAATGAAAATAAAATGCGGACATTGCGATAAGCAGACAGACTCCACATGTGTTTTTACATTAAACGTTTTAAGAAGATGACATTGGGACGTTTGAAAACTACGATTTTCAAAACCCAGATGTACATCTTCCCGGAGTTTTTTAGCCGCGTCGCGGTCGCGCGAAGCGGTCTTTGCTCTCATCATGCCACTACCTTCTCTTGCATAAGAGAGATTGCCCGCACGAACGGAACTCGTGATTTGTAGCTGAAAAACAAAGATAACACGTCTTGCAAACACCCTTGAATCTTTATTTCAGAAATTTCTTAAATCAATAAGTTAATAAAAAAACAGGCTAACAAAAGAGTCAGAAAATACAAACAAGTGATAACTTGTCAAAAAGAAAATGGAAAAAGGTTCACAAGAAAAAAGAAATCATACAAACATTCGTTCAAACAGTTCAACACATGAATTGTATATAGTAGAAAACAAGGAAAACATACGAAAAAGTGAAAACTGAGTTGGCTCAACATTTGTTGTGTGATTAGTTGATTCTGGCCAAACGTAGAAGTGAATATAGTTATCTACATAGGCTTTTCCAAATCTGATTGTTGCAGTTCTCCCATCGGCTCTCGTGATATCAAATTCGGCGGTAATCTCTTCATCCGAACGCAGCTCTTTTACGTTTCCCAACACCCGGAATTCTCTCTTTGTTTCAATGGGAACTGGGACAGCGTTAAGTCCGTCCAAAAGGAGATCCACACTGGTATTGCAGTATGTTCTCACTTCCAAGTATTCCAGTCGATCATTACATTCTTTCTTCGTCCACAACTTGAAATAGCGATTCAGGTCTTTCATGTTAAGCGTTACCTTATGAAGCTCAAGTACCTCAGTGTTCGCAATGCACAAATCATTGAGAGTAATCAACTTGTCAAAATGTTTCAAAATCACAGCGTCAAAATTTCCTTTGAGAATTTCTCGAAGGTGATTGCAGTTTTGGAATCGATGGGAAACAGTAACTGCAGAAGATACTGGCAAAACAGATTTTAGAATTTTGAGAAGTCTTCTTTCTTTTTGAAGTAATGCTTCATCAGAAAGAGCGTTAAAGCACCAATCGTATTCAAGAACGACTTCATCAATTTTTGGAAGTTTTGCGATGTTTGGAAGACAATCGTGTTCAGAAATGTTTTCTACTCTAAACTGATTGATTGACTTGCAATGCATGACGTCCATAATTGAAATGACATAGTCCACAGGAAGTGAACTATCGGGGCACCATGAAATAAATATTTCATCTCGATATACAAAGTTTCTTTGTGGATATTCATCTATAAAATAAAACAGTCTCAACTCTTGACTGTTGCCACAACACACTCTCATCTCGATTCTGTCATCCTTCAGTATCAAATTGATATATTTACTCTTCATTTTGAGAAGTTTCAAGAACATTCGGGATCGTTTGGAGATAAGAGAGAGTGCAATTCTGGAAAAGAAAGCAATTTGGAAACAGAAATTATATAAGTTATCACTCATTTTTCCATAAATTCCATTTGTTCTAAGACAGGCATAAGCACGAGGTACGGAAGACGGAGAAGAGGAAATGCAGTCGTCATCTCGGTAGAAGGAGTGGAAATACAAATGAGGAGGAATCAATGAATGAAGAATCGGTGTCTGGTGCAGTAGGGGTGAGACCGCGACGCACGACCGCGACGCAGCACTCTGGGAAGGTTAACGTTTGTTCTCCTCCCCAATCTTCCCAGAGTTCTGCGTCGCGGTTGTGCGTCGCGGTCTCATCTCTACTAAAATCAATGAATGAGGATTTTTGTTTTCAGCCTGATGGTTATTCATTATGCGGTACATTGAAGACTTTGCGTCTTAAGCGAGCTACGCGCTGGCCCGTGTCGGCTCGTTCGGCCCGGTTTGCAAGGATGGTTTTCTGGGCTGTTGAATTCGTTCTTATGTCGACGATTAGGATTTTCTCGTGGCGGCCCAACTACAGCCTTGATCAGTATGATCAAAGATGTGAGCATTCGCAAATCAGACCTTCGATTCTGTTGAATCATTTGCATAAAAACATTTATTTAGTTAAAATAAAAGCAGATAATTAAGATTGGGATTTCAGCAAACAAAAAAAACAAGTCATGACCAAACATAGAAATCAAGAGTATCTACTCCAAATGCGATTGTTCCGATCTTTCCATCCGCTCTCTTGATATCAAATCCTCCGAGAACCGCACGAACGATCCCGTCGTTAGTACATTGGAAATATCTGAGACAGCTGAGACCCTTCGCTTCCATTTTCAGCCTCTTGATTACAGTACCTCTGTCGTCTTGTTTGAAATCCAAAACTGACAGATGTTCCAGTCGCGGATTACACGTGTTGTTCTTCCACATTTTAAAAAACTCGTTTAGCTCTTTGGCGGTCAATGTCACACTTCTCAAGACCAGTTTTACGACATTGGAAGCAATGAGATCATCGAGATTGAAAACAACAGGAAAATAATGACAATGAAGAGCACGAATTTCCAAAGAATCCATTTCATGAACCAACATTTGTCGAAGTTCTGTACGATTTCTAAATGGATAACTCGTATAAAGGAATTCAATGTTTGAAGTAATTGGAATGAGAGTTCGCAGTGCTTGTTTTACAAAAACAGGTTCGCAGCCTGATAAGAATACCAATCTATAGATTTTTCGATTCTCCGAGAATATTGAAAAGAAATCGAATTCTGGTGTTTCTTCCAGCATCACAGTCTCGAATTTATCACAGTTTGACACATCGAACATCCGTTTTGTCCATTCTCCAATTGAAAATCCCATATTGCTCCAAGTAGTTGTCTCGCTCTGAAGCTCCACTGAATCCTCCGGGTTCTTGATATAACTTAGAATGACTTTGGCGCGATTAATAAAGTTGAAATTGATTTCTATGTACACATCATGCTGCTTCAGTACGATATATTCAGGGGACAACAATTTAAGATACTTGGCCACACTTCTGGTTCGCGTGGAGATGTGACAGAAGGCGAGTCTGGAATTTTTAACTGGAGTTTTTTTTAACATAAATAGGAAAAAACTCACATTTCGATGTCTTCCATGCGTTGGAAAACTGGAATAAGTGCGAGTCTTGGAAGGCGTAGGAGAGCGAATGGAGTCGTCATTTCGGTAGGAGAGAGAGAATACAAATGAGATGAGGAAATCAATGACTGGTGGTGTCGGTGGGGAGACCGCAACGCACGACCGCGACGCGGCTGAACTGTGCTCTGAGGAAACAAGTATCTTCAGGAAGACCATTCAAGAATGCGTACACAAACTGGAGTCTCCATAGACCTCCTCAACCAACACACAAACCTTCGCCTCTGCTATAGTAAGAATTGGGAATCTGGGAAGAATGACATATGTCGATATATCCAAATCTGAGCCAACAGCTAATAATGTGGAGCACTCATTGGCTAGACCCCAAAGTGATCTTTCCATCACACTGAAAATTTCGAGCTTGTTTTGGTTGAGTGACACAAACTACCATGATGTCATAACACGCTAGTCACTTTGCTATAGGGCTCGAAATGGGACGAGTTGGGACGTCCCGCGTCCCCGTCCCGCGCGTCCCGGATTGTCATAAAACGGTTAAAATGAACCAATATTCTTGAAACTTCGGAAATCGCGTCCCCAGCTACGTCTTCGGAATCCGTAAAAGTTTGACCACTCTCCGACAAAAATGGACTGCTTTCCAAGATGACCGGAAAAATGTGGGACGCCCCATTTCGAGCGCTACTTTGCTAACATTCTTAATGTTAGACACAGAATCATTTATGAATAAGAATTTACCAGTTGGGAAAATAGCGATGATCAGATGTTCCCACGACTATTCTGAGATTTCCTCTCCTTTCATACTGTCTTACTGTCGTTATAGCTTTATTCAAAATTCATTTACGGAAAATCATCAAACAGGAAATGAAATACATAGTAAAGTGTGATAGAGAATCATGGCCAAACATCGAAATTGATGATCGTTTCCTTGAAATTACTTCCAAATGTGATAGCTGCCAACAGCCCATCTATTCTTCTCACATCGAACCCTCCAGAGAATACTGTTAATCGAGATAACGAGTTGGTTGATTGAAATTCCCTAGTCCGTTCTTCAGTGAACCGAATAGCATCTAGTCCATCCAGAAGAACGACTCTATTGAAATGCCCAAGTAACTTCACTGATAGATGCTCCAACCGATGATTAGATGTTTTGTTCAGCCAGCAAGAAAAGAAGCGGTTGAGGTCTTTCAGACTCATTTTGACTTCGCTCATTTCTAGTCTGACTGCGTTCGATGCTAGAAGATCATCAATGTTGAATTGAAATCTCGATAGATTACCGTGGGATATAATCAAACATTCCACATCCCCCATCCAAAATCTCTGGAATTCTTCTCGATTTGAAAAGGGAAGTTCAAGCAAGCAAATCTTTGAAGTGACTGGAGTGAGAACTTGCAGTGCTTGTATAGCAAAAGTGTTTGAACAGTTGTCGGGGATTAGGAGGCAAGAAACTTTGGTAAATACATCAAGAATTGAGAACACATCGTAGTCTGGTGTCCTCGTAGCATGAAGTAACATTTCTCTCAGAGCTGAACACTTTGTCACAGCTAAAACCCTTTGGATCAGTTGTTTAGTCGATAACCCGACATTTTTCCATTTCACCAATTTGTTGCGATGCATTATCCAAACCGTCTCCGATACGTTTCCGTAGAAATACAGTGTCAGATCAGCAATCCTCATCTCAATATCATGGGAATTCACTACCAGATCGATGGAATCGGGAGATACTTTGGAGAAACATTTTGAGAGGTTGAAAGTTCTTTTGGAAATAAGGGAGAACGCGATTCTGAAAAGATGCATGTTAATGAAAATGAAATTAAGTCAGGTGCAAACTTACACGTCAATAAGCTCCATGTGTTGAAGAACAGGAATTATAGCGAGTCTAGGGAGGCGTAAGAGAGGGAACGGAGTCGTCATCTTGGTGGGGAGAGAGGATAAAAATGAGAAGAGGAAATCAATGTCTGGTGGGGGAGGAAAATTGCAACGCACGACCGCGACGCGGGTAATATGCCCGCTGGGAAGACAAACATCTTCAGGGACAATGCAGAGATGATTTCCATAAGAAGTATCAAAAAATGTTTCTTCTTCTCTTGTTCTGTTCTCACTAGCCAAAAAAGATGCTATTTGGATGGTAAAAAAGGGTTCAATATGGCTCCACGACAATTCACAACTGCGACATTTTGAAACCGCGACGTTTCGCCACTAGCCATTTCGCTACTGCGACGTTTCGCAACTACACCGTATTTGCATATTTGGGTCCATTGAAAAATTTTGAGTGTACCGAAGGGTCATGAAACATATTTGAAAAGAATTAATTGGAAGAAAAAGCTGTCTGACCCATTTTCTGGCAAAAATAGGTTAAACTATTGCTATTTCTATGGTTGCGAAACGTCATAGTTGCGAAATGTCTCACTTCCGAAACGTCGCAGTTGTGAATTGTCGCGGAGCCGGTAAAAAGGGTTCAATATAAAAAAGGATAAATTAAAATAAAAACCGTGAACTCCGAGATATTCTCAAAAAATGATACGGATTCCACGTGTCGTTCGAAACTCAAATCCACACGATTTTTGCATAAAATTTTATTCTGAAAAAAAAGGATGGCGACGTCGGACGGATTTCAGAAGTCAGATGATGTCCAGGTAATCCTAGATTCCAAAAATTTGCAATCAACTCTTTTTTAGATAACCAGAAATGAGAGAGAAGAATTGATTGCAAAATGTGAGGAATCGTTTCCGGAAGCCAGTCAATTAGTTGCAACTTTCAAAGAAAGATTGTCGGAATTTCTTGAAAAAGCTGAATCTTTTCCGAAAAGTGAAGAGCTCTCAATGTTTATGGAGTCGAGTAAGATGATGCTCATGAAACACGGACGGTGCCATGAATGGTGAATGATTTGCTGGTGATCTACAAAGAATCCGATATGGTACCAGATGAAGCGATTCGGTGTCAACTTGAAGTTGTTGAAGGACAGATAACACAACTCAAGAAAATTATTGGAAATTTGGAAGATGAGATTTCGGGGAGAGGGATTCCATGGGAGATTTACAGTAGATTAGGACACAATTCTGATGACGTCACCAATGCCCCAGAATCCAAAGCTGCTCCAGAATCAAAATTCCGCGACGAAATAGTAAGAAATAACTATTCTAATAACAATATTTTTCAAAACCTTTCAGATTCCTAACAACTCTTCCAACTACGGCTTTTCTCGTCTCCAGTTGCTCGCTGTCTTTTCTTTGGCTCTTTTCTCGGCCCTTTTTGTGATTTTTGATCTTCAATCATTGGTTTTTAAATTTACTTTCATGAATAAAATTTGAAGGGTATTGATGTTGGCGCGTTTCTGGAGACTTGTCCGGGAATTACATGATTGCAACTATACATGAATGTTCCTAAAACATACAGAAATATTAAAAGATGGAGCAGGCGCGCTCTAGCTTTTTACAATATCATAGCAGTTCTTTTATTTCGGAAACCTGCTCACATCATTGGTTGGTCACATTCAGGGACGAGCGGCAACGCAAAATTTCGGCAACTTTCGGCAACACGTAGTAATAAGGATTTTTCATAAATCGGGAGAGAAAGAACACTTTATTTTTCCAGTGACAGTTGCTTTGAATAAATGAGAGTACTTTCTCATTTTATAGAAAAATACTTTAAAAAATACTTTTAGAAAATCAAAATATATCGAGTTTTGTATTACTTTTGTCGAATTCAGCTTGAAAACTGAATAATTTTAGAAAAAAAACAGCAAAAAAAATTGCCGAAAAAAAGTCGGCAACCCGGCAACGGCAATGCATTTGAAAAAATCGGCTATTCCGGCAATTCGGCAATGCGGCAACGGCATTGCCGCTCGTCCCTGGTCACATTTCTCTCTATCTTATCATCAATATTTTAAGCTTATCTTATCGGGAATTACTTCTGTTGCAAAAACCAGCATTCTTATCATGTCTGGTTTATTCCTATCCCCTCTCCCCTACCGAGATGACGACTCCGTTCGCTCTCCTACGCCTTCCAAGACTTGCACTAATTCCAGTTTTTCAATGCATGGAAGACGTCGAAATGTGAGTTGTTTTTCACTTTTTCGTTTCTATTTGAACACCGAAAATTTCAGATTTGCATTCTGCCTCCTTTCCAAGCAAACCATCAGTATTGTAAAGTGTCTCAAATTATTGTCTCCAGTAAATATCGTATTGATAGAAGATTTGTACACAGAAATCATATTCAAGTTTTTTAGTCGCCCAACAGTTAGATTACGCTTTTGGAAGAATTCTCTCGCGGAGAATTCAGTGACTCTTGAGTGCGGAATAACTACTTGGAACAATATTGGATTTTCAATTGCAGAATGGACTAAACGGATGTTTGATGTGTCAAACTGTGATGAATTCGAGGGTGTGTTGCTCTATAAACAACCGGAATTTGATGATTTCTTCTCGATATTCTCAGATCATCGTCGAAAAATTGGAAAGCTGATTTTTTATGCAAACTGTACTGGTCTCTTTGTCGAACAAGTTTTGGAAACTGTTCGGCCAGTTACGTCGAACATTGAGTACCGCTGCTATACAACAGATCCATTCAAAACATCCAAAGATTTCCGGAAGATCTTGATTCAAAAAGTTGATTCAATGGAGATTAATGCACCGGGTTTTCCCACTTTTTTTGATCTGGGATATCTTCTCTCCTCAAATGCCGTAAAACTGGTCTTGAGAAGTGTGACGTTAACTCAAAAAGAGCTAAACGAGTTTTTCAAATTGTGGATGAAAAAAGAATGTAATCCGCTACTAGAACATCTGGAAGTTTTACCATTAAGAGGAGATTTTGAAAACGCTATACTCAGTGGACTTGATGCGGTTAGTATCCCCGAAGAGAAGCCCCCCAGACTTTTCCGTTCTTCAATAAGTATTGATGATTGGTATTGGAAAGTTATCGGGGGGTTTGATATCAAAAGAGCCGATGGAAAGATTGGAACTATTACATTCGGAGTAGGTTCCCTCAATTTCTATACTTGGCCATAATCTATTCATTATAACGTTGTCTTCTATTCTCTTTTTTGCTTTCAAAATTCTTTATTTGAATCTGAATATCTTTACTATTAACAAACACCAGATTCTGTATGTTTGTGTGTCTGTCGCCGATCCTAACGCCCTTCCTACTGAACCGATTTTCTTCAAAGTTGGACCAAAAGATCAGAAATTTTCTCTTAATCTTTACTATTAACAAACACCAGATTCTGTATGTTTGTGTGTCTGTCGCCGATCCTAACGCCCTTCCTACTGAACCGATTTTCTTCAAAGTTGGACCAAAAGATCAGAAATTTTCTCTTAATGATGCCCGTCTTTTTCTTTTTTCAAAATTCTCAAAATGACGTCTTCTGAGCTAGAAAAACTGATAAAGCATAGGGGAATGAAAACGGAAAAAGTGACGTGAGACTGTCGGCCAAAACGTCGTGATTTCTTTCCATTCTACGGTTTGCATTTTCCGTGGCCCGCGTGGTGACGGCCGGCGTGTCACCGCGTCCGATCTGGCGAGTTATGCGTCATTGACTACAGTTAGTTTTTAGTTCGATCCCGTGGAGACGAACAGTTCTTTGTTCTTTTTTTTGTTGATAGTTAGAAAAAGTAGAGGTTCCGGAAAGTGTCGTTTGTTTCCAGCGAGATCTACGTTGCGAACAAATACGGAATCTTTCCATCGGATTCAGAAAAAAATTGAGTTCTAAAAACGTTTCGTTTGCTTCCAGGTTGATCGGTATCAAAAATAGATATGGGCAGTTTTCAGGACACAGGTAATGGATCCATATGGGTCCACATTTAAAAAATTATTGATAGTTATTTTGGCCAGCATTTCCCTTCTTCTCATCACTGTTTTCGCTCCGCCCATTTTTTTAAATATAACGAGCGGAAGTTGCGTGAAATCCTGACATGGGCCACGTAAAACCTTCCCGACCGCTGATTACTATCATTTTCCTTTTTCCTTAATGGCGTCACTTTCTCTAACTGCTACTATTCCCGCCGACAACTAGATACTCATGGTGCTGCTTCTCCTGTTCCCGATGATCACAGCTCCACCTCGCACGCTGTTCCACGGCTTCGTGATCGTCCCACTTTTGGATCGAATGGTCTAAATCTGATGAGTACTGAATAAGAAATAGATAAAGGTGCGTTCCATCCATCAAAATCAGATGGGAGAGTGGAGCTCGGAGAAATTGATGGGGCAGAGGACACGACACAGAGATCGACAAGAAAAAGACGTCCGGTGAAGCTAAACGAATATATAGCTCGGATTCAGATGTGAGCGTAGAACTTAACAGAATTGACGGGATCGAGGGGATTCAGCTGATGACACAAGAGCCGGTGAAAACCATCGACAAAAAGGAGACGTCGGGTACTGTTTTCAGGCACCCAAGATTGTCAGGATCTTTACTATCATTGATATTGAAAATTATACAGGTGATACATCAGCCCGACGATTTCCACAGTCTGACACTGAGCAGTCGACAGTCGAACCATAACAGACCCAACGCCGAACGAATGAAAATCAACAGGAAAAATGAGTCTGAAGATTAAACAAGATCTAGAGGGGCTTCAATGATGTCCCAGATTGCTATCAGACGATCAGAAGATCCCGATGATGTGAAAGAGACGGGCAGACCACATCGATTTCGGAAGTCGACACGTCAACGAGCTTTTTTCGGAGTAGCTGCTACTGATGCACAACGAGATTCTCACTACATCAGAAGGATCGATCAGAGATAAACTTTTAGTTACTTCAGAAAAATAAAGCAGCTGATTCAAATACCATGGTAGCCAAACGAGCAGTTGAGAGCCAGGATGAGAAAGAGTTGAGGTTTAAATCAATGGTAGATGATACAGCAGTCCGACAATCTCTACCTACAGTCTGACACAAAGAAGCCGAACAGCAACAGACCCAACACCAAAAATTGGAAACAGCAGTGAAAAAGATTCCGAAGATGATCTAGACCAGAGTTGCATTGAATTCCGACTTCCGACTTCCGACTTCTGACTTCCAGATAAGGAATTTTCACTTCCATGCAACTCTGATCTAGACGGACTTAAGAAGCTTCCCGGGCAGCTACCATACGATCAGAAAAGCCCGATGATGTGACGGCGAAAAGAAAGGAGCTCTTCTCGGAGTAGCTGCTACTGATGTACAACCAGATCTTCACTACACCAGAAGAATGGATCAAATTTGGTTCAAACCCATGTGGGGACGTGAAATATTTGTTCTCATATTCACAATCAGATATAAAAAAAGAGGATTCGAAACGTGTCGTGCGTTTCCGGATCAATCCACAGAGCCGATATGAAAGGTTTTTTGTCATCGTCAGAGTCACAAAAAACAGGGGATTCCGAAAGTGTAATTCGTTTTTGGATTAATTACGATCCACTGTAACACCTAGAAGGGTGGTGTTGAGAAGGAGGTTTAGTCGCCGTAAGGCGACGTGAACCGACTGGTATATATACAGTGCTGGCCATAATTCTATCCCCTTCTGGTTTTTTCAGCATAACTTTTTTATTAGTTATCCGATTGATCTGAAACTTGGCAGCAATGTGTATAAAGGTAAAAAATATGTAAAAACAAATTGGTTTTAAAATATTTTTAAAAATTTTAAAAATTTCATCTTTTTTCAAAAAACCAAGAAAATCAACAAAAATAAGAGATCGGCTAAATAGAGTCACGGAAATGAAAAATAAAAAAGAAAATGACCAGAAACAAAATTTATAAGTTCAATACTTCGTTGCGTATCCACGAGAATCAATAACGGCTTGGCAACGTCTCGGCATCGAGTCCAGAAGCTTGTCGATCACCGACTTCGGGATTGCCATCCAGGCGGCTTCGAGTTGCGCGAATTTTTGGTCCGCATTTGTGGCTCTAACTCCAGATAGTCGACGTTCGAGCTCTTCCCACATATGTTCAATCGGATTCAAGTCCGGACTTTGGCTTGGCCACTCCAGAAGATATACACGACGACGTTGAAACCACGAGCGAACATGGAGAGAAGTATGCTTCGGATCGTTGTCTTGCTGGAAGACGTAAGCTCTGCCGACATTTTGAAGTGCCCATGGTCTCATCGTATTCTCCAAAATATCTTCATACTGGAATCGATCCATGATACCAACGATTCTTCGTAGAGGACCCATGCCTTGGCTGGAAAAACATCCCCAAACCATGCACGATCCACCCCCATGTTTGACTGTCGGTGTTTGATACTTGGGATCAAATCTGGTTCCAATCGGACGACGAATCCATGTGTTTCCGTCGCTGCCGAACAAATTGAACTTGGATTCGTCGGACCAGACGTGTTTTGCCCACTCCTGACGTCCCCAGCTCAAATGAGCTTTTGCCCACTCAACACGGCTTCTGCGATTCTTCTCACTGATGAACGGTTTTTTGACTGGACGCCTTCCATGAAGTCCTTGAGCTTGGAGACGTCTTCGGATTGTTCTTCTGGATGGTACTGGTTCATTCGGAGAAGTCACGACGACTTGGATGTCCGTTGAGGTCCTACGAGGATCCTCTCTTGACGCTCGGATGATGTTGCGATCCATCACATGGGTGGTTTTTCGAGGTCTTCCTGGGTGTTTTGCCAGCTCAAACGTGTTCTAAACGTTTGTATGATTTAAACAAGTGTTTTTTAACATTTACCTGATCAAGACACCTCTTGATAAGTTTACGGATTCCTGAAGGTGAGCACTGAAACTGAGCAGCAAGCATCTTGGTTGACTGTCCATTCAGATGACCACGAAAGATGGCGGTCTTGACAGAAAGCGGGAAGTTCTTGTTGTTTGTTGGTCTAGTCATACCTAAACATCAACTTTCAAGTCAGAACATGCACTTTGGACTTTTCAGAAAAACACAAATAATTAAAAACTGGAAAAAGTGAAAAACGTGAAAAAGTGAAAATATCGAAAAATCGAAAAAAACGCTAAAAATTTTTTATTGGATGATGCAATTTCTGTCTGCAATCTTGCGTATAGATGCTTACCGTAGGCTGAAAAATTTTCAGATCAATCGGATAACTAATAAAAAAGTTATGCTGAAAAAACCAAAAGGGGATAGAATTATGGCCAGCACTGTATATGTGAGTATATCTGCATATTTTCATATGTCTCTCACATGGAATGACTCCCGACTGGCTCCACAAAATTTGCGATATTTTTGGTTTATTTGTTAGATTCTACAAAAAAAATGACAAATCTGAGAGCTTTTCTGGTGACTAGACCTAATTTTGGAGATTTTTAGAAAAAAAATTTTTTTCAAAAAGTTTTTAAATCATTTTTTTCTCAATGTTCTTTCATTTGGCAGAAAAAGCAAAGACATGTAAAAAGTAGAAAATTTCATAGGCTCTTCGATAGGCTCTGAAAATTTTTTTGGTCATGTCCCTACTTTCACCAGACCCCCGAAAACTGAGAGTCAAAAAAAATATTTTTTCTGTGAAGTTGCTGGGATGTTTTAAAATGCTTTAAAAAATAGAACAACTTTTTAAAAGTATTTTTTCAGAAAAAAATTTGGGGGTAATCGCGAAAAAAAAAGAAATAAATTTTGTTGAAAATTTCGATTTTTCAAGATTTTGATGGGTATAGAAAATATGTCAGTGTATCTGTTTTAGCTTTGAAAACGTTGGTTAGTTTAGAGAAATCGACAATCACAAACATTTGAAACCTGTATCAAAAAGTTTCATAGTTTTCTGATCATTTTCCAGTTCGTAGCATAGGCTCAAAAAATACATTGTTTTCATGTAGTCAAAACTTCAAAAGTTTGCCACGTGCTTCAAACTTGAAATAAACAATTTTTCTTCTGAAAACATTCATAAAATAGATGAAATAACAAATTGAGCCACTTTATACAAAATTTTAAAATTTCAATTTTTTGTGAAAATTTCATGTGGTCCCCCCTTATGAAATTTTTATAAAAAATGAAAATTTTAAAATTTTGTATAAAGGGGCTCAATTTGTTATTTCATCTATTTTATGAATGTTTTCAGAAGAAAAATTGTTTATTTCAAGTTTGAAGCACGTGGCAAACTTTTGAAGTTTTGACTACATGAAAACAATGTATTTTTTGAGCCTATGCTACGAACTGGAAAATGATCAGAAAACTATGAAACCTTTTGATACAGGTTTCAAATGTTTGTGATTATCGATTTCTCTAAACTAACCAACGTTTTCAAAGCTAAAACAGATACACTGACATATTTTCTATACCCATCAAAATCTTGAAAAATCGAAATTTTCAACAAAATTTATTTCTTTTTTTTTCGCGATTACCCCCAAATTTTTTTTCGAAAAAATATTTTTAAAAAGTTGTTCTATTTTTTAAAGCATTTTAAAACATCCCAGCAACTTCACAGAAAAAATTATTTTTTTTGACTCTCAGTTTTCGGGGGTCTGGTGAAAGTAGGGACATGACCAAAAAATTTTCAGAGCCTATCGAAGAGCCTATGAAATTTTCTACTTTTTACATGTCTTTGCTTTTTCTGCCAAATGAAAGAACATTGAGAAAAAAAATGATTTAAAAATTTTTTTGAAAACATTTTTTTTTCTAAAAATCTAAAAATCTCGAAAATTAGGTCTAGTCACCAGAAAAGCTATCAGATTTGTCTTTTTTTTTGTAGAATCTAACAAATAAACCTAAAATATCGCAAATTTTGTGGAGCCAGTCGGGAGTCATTCCATGTCAGTTGAAACAAGTCCGTTTTGCATTTTAAAAATTTTCAAAAACAGCTGAATTATCCAGTAAAACTGACATCTGATTTTTTGATTATCGATTTTTCCTGATCTTGATTTGAAAAACCCGAAAAACCTATGTGTTTTTGAACTGCATCTTATGATTTTTCGAGTTCAAAATGTTGAGCACAGTTTTAGAATCCTTCTGCGTATCTTGATCACCGTGCTACAGCTCCAGAAGTCCAAAGTGATATGTTTGGCTAAATCGTTATAACTCATCGTAAAAGGGCCCGAATCCTCTTGTTCCCAATTGCTCGTTGTCTTCTCTTTGGCTATTTTCTTGGCTCTTTTTGTGATTTTTGATCTTCAATCATTTCTTTTTTAATTCACATAAAAATATGAATAAAGTTTGAATTTTTTGGCACAATTTTTTTTCACTTTTACGTGTGACCACATTTAGATTTTTTCCGTCTTCCGCTTTGAGGATATCATATTGAAAAAATTGTCGGCCTACTCGAAACTACTTATATTTTTGAGGTTTTTCGCAGCAAAGCAATTTGTTTTTACCAACAACAAAAGAAGTTCAACACAGAAATGTATACCCATTTTTATGAACATTTTACAAAAAACAAAAAACAAAAAATAACAACAAAAATGATCGAATCTTCTGATTTCCTCCTGCTTTATCCGCAAAAAACGGTTTCGTCCGCATACTCGTGCTCTCCTTCCTCACTTCCAATGCTTTCTTCATCTTCCTTAACCAACTTGAGATGAAGCATTGGATCCCCGTATGTGGTGGTGTTTGCTGCCTCCTCAACCGAACCCTCTCCCCGACGATCGTTTCTCCCAGTTCTCATTCGTCCCGAGACGTTTCGGAGAAATCCAGCAATCGTAGAAATCATTCGAACCCCAGTCATTCCGATTTGACAGATGGCCACAATCACTCGACGGGTCCTTTCCAGCACAGCAATCGCTGTCATGAGCAGATCCGGCTTCCAAACGCTAAAAAATCACTTCGCGTAATTTCCACTTTCTGATTCCACTCACCAAGCGCAAATCAGCAACAAAATCATGGAGAACAACCCTTTGACAGCATAAATCTTCCAGCCTTCCATAATGAGTAGTGCACTCGTCTCCAGAAGCTCTCCAACTTCTGTAAATAAACGTGCTTTTCTCACATAAATTTCAGTTTTCTTACCTTTTAACGAACAAGCGGTTTCTTTTCTTCTTTTTTTCCGCGACGCACGTCGCGAAAAAAAAATTTTCAGGTCGGCAGGTTCACGCTACAGGTATGGTAATATCTACAGAGGGCCTTTTCTAGTGTTTGCTTTCCCAATATTGTGTTTCGGTGACGAGGCTATGGACTTGGTCGGAGAGGAGAACAATGGACAAATGGGGAAGGGATCTTAGTCTATTACTGGAGAAAGGTTGGGTCAATATATCCGGTCAACGTTGAATCGAGACACTGCCCCGCACGACCTGTATGGCCAAACACAATGATTAAGGCACTGCCAATATCTCTACTACGAAGATGAATCGTCTCGCAAGTACCGTTGAGTCTTTATTTCAGAAATTCAAAAAATAACAAAATACCAAAAGAACAGGGGAAACAAATGAGTCAGCAAATACAAAACAAGTGATAGATATATTCCTGCATAGGTTTTCAATAAAACGACAGTCGAAAAGAAATGAAGAAGCATTCAGAGGCAAAAACAGTTATTTAAAATGTTCAACACATGAATTGTAAAAAGAAGAAAATACACGCGTGAATGAAGCCTGATTTGGTTTAAGATTTGTTGGAGATTCTGGCCAAACATAGAAATACACTGTTCCATAAGATGACATCCTGATTGTTGCTGTTCTCCCATCGGCTCTTGTCATATCGAATTCCCCAGTGATCTTCTCTCCCCAACCCAGCTGTTTTACATTACCCAAAACCTGGAATGTTCTCTTTGTTTCAATGGAAACTGGAACTGATTTCAATCCTTTCAGGAGGAAATCCTTATTGATATTGCCGTTTATCCTCACTTCTAAGTATTCCAATCGAGGATTCCAGTTTTTCTTCATCCACAATTTGAGAAAGCGGTTCATGTCATTAGCGTTAAGAATGACGTTATAAAGCTCAAGCGTCTTAGCGTTTGCCGTTCTCAAATCGTTGAGAGAAAACTTCACTTTGCGAATTGGCTCGTCTTTAACCCAATAGTTCTCCATAGTCACGACGTCAAAACTCCCTTTGAGAATATCTCGGAGATATTTGAGGTTTTGGAAATGATAGTAGAGAGTAACTCCGGAAGATACTGGCAAAACGATTCTTAAAATTTTTTGAATCCGTGACTCTACTGGACAATCGGTGGACAAATCGCTGTAAACAACGACTTTATCGATTTTCGGGAGGTTCACAAGGAGATGAAGAGAATCACTTTGAGAAATTTTAGCGATCTTGAACTGATGAATTGACTTGCAATGCATGACGTCCATAATTGAAACAGCATAGTTCATTGGAGGGACTCCCCTGGTGTTCCACAAAATAACATTCTGTCGATAAATCAATTCTACATATCCACTCGGATTCATTTCTAGTTTTAATTCTTCCCAGTTATCAAACAACACTTTCATCTCGATAGCGTCGTACTTGAGTTCCAAATTGATACGTTTACTCTTTCTTTGGAGTAGTTTCAAGAACATTCTGGCTCGTTTGGAGAAAATCGAGAGTGCGATTCTGGAAAAGAATGCTTTCTGGAAACAGAAGTCATATAAGTTTACACTCACCTTTCCATAAATTCCATTTGTTCCAAGATAGGCATAAGCACGAGGTACGGAAGACGGAGAAGAGGGAATGGAGTCGGCATCTCGGTTGAAGGAGTGGAAATACAAATGAGGAGGAATCAATGAATGAGGAATGTTTGCGTGGTACAGAAGAGGAAGACCGCAACGCACGACCGCGACGCGGCACTCTGGGAAGATTGGGGAAGAGAACAAAGGAGAATGAAATGAATTCGTGTTAATCTTACGCGAGTGCTACGTCGCTGTCTGACCCCGTTATACCAGGTACAGTAGGGTGAGACCGCGACGCACGACTGCGACGCGGCAATTAACACGGCTCTATCTATTCTCCTTCGTTCTCCTCCCCAACCTTCCCAGAGTGCCGTGTCGCGGTCGTGCGTTGTGGTCTCCCCATACCGCACCTATAAGAAGAGTCGATGGAACAACTCGGCAGTCACCGGCAGCTTTAGCACGGAAGTTGGTCGTATTCTGGACAAGACCGCTACTAAAGCCGATCAAGATACGACCAACTTCCGACCAACTTCTAAGCTAAGTTGAATAAAAAAACGTTCATCAGTAAGACGAAATAATAAATAAAACTTCGAAAAATGATGGAAAAAAAACAAAAAGCACGCGTTGCGAGACACACGACACTCTTAAAATCCGACCAAGGTCCGATCAACTTCTGAGCAGCGGACAGTCAGATCGAAACTTGTCATCAGAAGCCGACCAATGTCCGATCTAAAGCCGGCATTCTCTTAACTTCTGACCAGAAGGTGACCTAGATCCGACCTAAAGTCTGAAACCGTTAAAATTCCGGCCAGAAGGTGAGCAAGATCCGATCTAAAGCCGAATCGACCTCAACTTCCGCCCTAAAGTTGCCACACGACTGCCGAGAACAGGAACAATCGGAATTAGAGAAAGTTTTGGAATGATTCAGTTTCAATAATATGTTTGGTCATAAACTTATTTTTTTGATTCTTTTGTTGTGTTTCTGTGAAACACAACATGTTTGTGTTTCTAATGCATACCACGGTCAAAACGGTATTCGTCCTATTTTGAACCACACACAACGATTAAGATACTGCTGATATCTCTACAACAAAGATGACACGTCTCGCAAGTACCCTCGAGTCTTTATTTCAGAAATTCAAAAAATAACAAAAGAACAGGGAGAACAAAAGAGCCAGAAAACACAAAACAAGTAATAGATATATTCCTGCATTGGTTTCCAATAAAATGACAGTCAAAAAGAAATGTAAAGCATTCACAGGCAAAAAAAATTACTTGAAATGTTCAACACATGAATTGTAAACAGAAGAAAATACACGCGTGAATGAAGCCTGATTTGGCTTAAGATTTGTTGGAGATTTTGGCCAAACGTAAAAATAAATTGTTCCATAAGATGACATCCTGATTGTTGCTGTTCTCCCGTCAGATCTTGTTATATCAAACTCCCAAGGAATCTTCTCATCCGGCTGTTTTACATTCCCCAAAACTTGGAATGTTCTTTTTGTTTCAATGGGAACTGGAACTGATTTCAAACCTTTCAGGAGGAGATCTCTATTGACATTTCCGGGTATTCTCACTTCCAAGTATTCCAGTCGAGGATTCCAGTTTTTCTTCATCCACAATTTGAAAAAGCGGTTCATGTCTTTAGCATTGATAGTGGTGTTATAAAGCTCAAGCGTCTTAGCATTTGCCATTCTCAAATCATTAAGAGAAAACTTCACTTTACGAATTGGCTCGTCTTTAACCCAATAGTTTTCCATAGTCAAGACGTCACAATTCTTTCTGAGAATTTCTCGGAGGTATTTGAGGTTTTGAAAGTGATGGCAAACAGTAACTCCGGAAGATACTGGCAAAACGGTTCTCAAAATTTTTCGAAGCCGTGACTCTACTGGACAAACGTCGGACAAATCGCTGTGAACAAAGACTCTATCAATTTTCGGGAGGTTCACAAGGAGAGGAAGAATATCAGATTGAGATATTTCAGCGATTTTGAACTGATAAATCGACTTGCAATGCATGACGTCCATAATTGAAACAGCATAGTCCATTGGAGGGACTCCCATGGTGTTCCATAGTAATACATCCTGTCCATATCTCAGCTCTACATGTCCACTCGGATACATTTCTAGTTTTAATTCTTCCCAGTTATCAAGCAACACTTTCATCTCGACAGTTCCATACTTCAATTTTAAATTTATACGTTTACTTTTCCTTTGGAGTAGTTTCAAGAACATTCTGGCTCGTTTGGAGAAGATCGAAAGTGCAATTCTGAAAAAGAAAGCGTACTGGAAACAGAAGTCATATAAGTTTACACTCACCTTTCAAAAAAGTCCATTTGTTTCAAGATAGGCATAAGTACACGGTACGGGAGACGGAGAAGAGGAAATGGGGTCGTCATCTCGGTAGAAGGAGAGGGAATACAAATGAGCAGGAATCAATGAATGAGGAATCTGTGTGTGGGGCGGTAGGGGTAAGACCGCGACGCACGACCGCGACGCAGCACTCTGGGAAGATTAACACATCTATTCACCATTGCTCTCCTCCCCAACCTTCCCAGAGTGCTGCGTCGCGGTCGTGCGTCACGGTCTCAACCCTACTGTACCAGACGCAGATTCCTCATTCATTGATTCCTCCTCATTTGCATTCCCTCTCCTTCTACCGAGATGACGACTGCATTTTCTCTTCTTCGTCTCCCGTACCTCGTGCTTATACCTATCTTGGAACAAATGGAGTTTATGGAAAGGTGAGTGAAGACTTATATAACTCTTTAACCCTTTACGCTCCTCTTTTCAGAATCGCGCTCTCTATTCTATCCAAACGAGCCAGAATGTTCTTGAAACTTCTCAAAATGAAGTGTAAGCACATCACTTTATCACTGAATGATGACAAACTCAAGATGACAGTGGTTTTTGAAAATAGTGAAAAATTGAAAGTGAATATTTTAATGATCGGATATCAAGAAGTAGATCTGAGATATGGACATGATCACATCTCCCGGTGGCCCTGTACACTATCTCCAATGGACTACGTCCTTATGATTATGGACGTCACTCACTGCAAGTCGATTAAGCAGTTCATACTCTTTGAATTACCTCATCGCGACATTTTTCTTGCGAAACTTCCAAAACTCCTCGCGAAGCTTCCAGAAATTGATGAAGTTGTTGCTGAGGATTTCCTTTTATACGGCTTTTATTCGGACTCGTCGCTTTTTAATGTTTTGAGAATCTTTTTACCAGTATCTTCTGCTGTTACCATTGCTTATCACGTTCTAAAACCTGAAGACATCCAAGAAATTTTCAGAGGAAATTTTGACGCCGTGACTGTAACAACATATTGGGACATGACATCGTCATGCTTAATACTAAATCGCGATATGAAGTTTTCTCTTAACGATTTGAAGATGACGAACGTTAGGTCACTCGAACTTGCTGGCCCAGCCTTTACATTAGAAGACCTAAACCGCTATTTCAAGTTATGGATGAAGAAAAAATGTAATCCTCGATTGGAATATTTGCAAGTGGCAGTTAGGAGACGGGTTAAAAGTGAAGAAATGAATCTCCTTCTGAAAGGACTCAACGCTGTTCAGATTCCCATTGGAACAGATAGAACATTCCGGGTATTGGGGAATATAAAACAGTTCATTTCGGAGGTTGAGGATGAGATGCTTAAATGGGAGTTTGACATAAAAAGAGACGAAGGGAGACAAGCAACAATCAGAATTGGAACTCATGGAACCGTTTGTTTCTACGTTTGGCCAGAATCCGCTAAGGATACAACACATCTTGAGCCAAATCAATCTCCTTCCATGCGTAAATGTTCTCGACTTTCTTCTTTTTACAATTCATTTATCAAACATTTTAAGTAACTGTTCTTTTATTTCAGTGAATTTTTTTCAAGTTCGTTTTGGCCGTCTATTCATAATTGCTGACTACCTACTGTATCTCTTTGTTCAATTGCTGAGTTGTTGGAATCTTTTTTTTTGGTCGACTGATTTGTTGGATTGCGTTTCGACTCCTTAAATAAAGATATATTTTATATGTTGTCTCAAAACTCATATGGGGCTCTGACGTTCGGCTGAGCAAATATTTAATTCATAAATGCGGAAAAGTAATAATATTTTATTAATGGAAAACGCTGGAGTCTAATAAGTTTCAGGGTCAAACCGGTATTATTCGAGATTGACGACAGCAGCAAAGCACGTCGGCTCTTGATTGTGTCCGGGGAAAAATTAAAAATCGAGAGACCGCCACGCCCGACCGCAAAGCATTACATGTATTGCCAGACACTACTGCCGAAATCTGTAAATCATAGATGACACGTATCGCAAAAGCACCCTTGAATCTTTATATCAGAAATTAGTTAAAGAATTAAAATAAAGAGAGATATATTCTTGATCTGGAACCAAACCTTATCCTCACAATACATTCGAATGAAGTTATGGAATGCTTGCAGAGAGATAATATTTAAGAAAAAAGATGTGATATCATTTTTTCTTGAAAGTTGTCATTGATATTCCAAAGACTGCATAATGATATGTTGGGCAACTAGAAAAAAAGTTGTTTGATATCATTTTGTTATGAGACATGTGTATAAAATTATTGGTTTTTGAAAAGTTGTTTTTGAAGTTTCAACGACTGGTTATAATCATATGTGCGCTTGAATATTCATCGACCTATCAAGATATAATCAAAAACTCGACTTTCATGCAAAAAAAATAAATGAAAATTCAAATTTTTGAATATTTGTACTGACGTTTCTTAAGACAGCGCTCTACCGAAACCAAAGGCAAATGTGTGCAAACGTGAGAGACCCAGAGAAAAAGAGCATTTTTCAAGAGGGTTTTATCAAAAGACTTTTTTCTAGTTTGCCCAGCATATAATTATGCATAGCTTAACCAGTCTTTGAAATTTCAAAAACAAAATTTCAAAAGCTTATAATTTTATAAAAATGTCTCTCCAACATATAATTATGCAGTCTTTGAAACATCAAAAACAATTTTGAGAAAAAAATAAAGTGATATCACATCTTTTCTCTCAAATTTTATTTCTTCTTCTCTCAAACACTCCGTAACTTCAGTCCAATGTCTTGTGAAGATGGTGACTGGTTCGAAATCAAAAATAAATCTCTCCTCAAATTTATCTGTTTTATAACTGAACCTTTCTGGATGCTAGCCGTTCGTGTACTCTATGAAAATACTGTACATATTTCGGTGTTTTGTATTATCATAAACTTGTTTCATGTCACAGTGTTATCTAGTAAATCACTGAGAACATCTTCAATTTATATAATTCTAATGGCAATTGCAATAATGGATATTATTTCTTCATCGTATGATATCCATACAGGAATTGTGCAGTTTTACAAGGTTATCAATGTTTGCTATTCGAAGAATAGTGATTATTATATTATACTGATCAATGTGATAATGGAATCCATTCGTAACTATACCAGAAGATGTTCCACGTGGCTTAGCTTCAGTATTGCTCTCATCCGAACTCTAGTCATCAAGTATCCAATGGATCCTAGATTTGGGGTACTTTCAAAACCACGTGCCGCATTTTACGTGATTCTAGCCACCTTGCTCTTCTGTGCTCCAATTACTATGTTGGATGTATACAAACATGACATAGAAGTGTACAATGAAGAGTACAAGTGTACTCAGCACCCGAGTAGTAACGTATTGTGGTATGGAAATGGGGTTTCATCATTATTCCAAGCAAATAATCGAAAAATTCAAAGAATTTATCAGGCTGTTGATGCAACTATTTCAAAGGTTAGAAAATGCTTTTAGGAGGACTGAAGTCATGTTTTTTTTTAATTTCCGGTTTTGATACTTCAGAAAATTCTGAAAAACTTTTATTATAGAAGGTGCTTTGGTGGAAGAGTTCATCAGCGTGGCCGTGTAGTCCTCTCGGACAAGACGATTTCTCAATTTTAGTGTTTTTTGTTCTATTTATACCTCAAAAACAAGGAAAATTCGAAAATTTGTGAAATCTTGTCCAAGAGGACTCAATCTCCTTTTGAGTCAGGCGAACGATTCAGAACGATTTTTAGCACATGCGTCAATAATAAAAATGTTGTAGAATTTTTGGAATAATCGGAATCTGAAATTAAAAAAGACTTCAATCCTCCGTTAGATTGCCCTAAAAATCTTTTGAATTCCAGATAATTCCCTGTATTCTGTTCCCTATTGTCACCGACCTTTTGGTTAGAGAAATACGAAAAGCAAATACGAAACGAATAGAAATGAAGTCTTCTACTCCGAATAACTCCAAGAACACATCGAAGCTAGTGTTGTTCCTGACACTGCCATTCTTCATTGCAGAACTTCCTCTTGGTATTAATTTCGCTATCAGTCCGTTCAGCATTTTTCATGATGTACGTGGTGTAGCTGGTTTGATGTGAGTTGATCTTGTAGAATTAAAGAAAACATTTTTATTCCAGCTTTCTCCGAGAAGCATTCGAAAAGTTCTTTTCATTCGTTCTAACTGCTTCGACTGCAACTCATATGATTATTTGTGTTCTTATGTCTTCTCAGTATCGAGAAGTTGCTTATTCAGTTATTCGATGTGGTTATGTATTGGAAGTTGGTTTTGTGAAAAAGGTCTGGAATTGAATAATTTTTTCTAGAAAAAGAAGGATGACAAGATTCTGGAGAGGACATTGACAGTTTGCAACTTATGAAATCAAAAATACAATTTTTGTCTTGAATAAAAACTTAAACTTTGTAAGTGGTCTACAATTGAACCTTTTGTATGAAAAGTGTTATCTGTGGCTCGGTTTTATTGATCTCCACCAATTTCTTCCAGCAGTGTATACTACTACACTTTCTCTGTTCTGTTACCTCACAAATTTCTTATCAGCGCAGTTTTTTCCGAGTCAAGAGCATGTGAGTTTTTCAATTTATTTCACATCCAGAAATCGGAGACTACAAACTATTTTTTCTGTTCAGGAATGTATAAAAATTGAATTTATATAATTTTTGGCAGCAAAATATCTTAATTTCAAAAAAAGGATTTCCACATCAGCACAAATGACAATATAAATGTTTCCAGAAAAAAACGAAAAAAAAACAAACCAAAATTGTGGGAACTTACTATTCCCCAGAACAATCAGAAATTATTATGCTTATCTGGAGAGGAAATCATAGCCTTTGTTGAGAGAATGGAAACAGGAGGTATATGAAGTTCCTGAGGCATTGTTACCCATAAAACATTTCTACAATCCTTAACAAACTGTTGACAACTAAATAGAGAGGGTAGTGTCAAGAGGAAAAACGATAAGAAAGGAGAATTTTTGACGTAGTGACTTATAAGAAAGGAGAAGATAAGACTAGGGGAGGAGTCTCGTTAAAATGTTGATAACACTGCTCTACATATATTGTAAAAAATGGGATTCGCCGGAAAACGTGTACATTTTTTCCCAAACTTTTCTTATCATTTGTTATCTCCAACTACCGCAAGTTACTCATTTTTTTTCGTTTTTCCTCTTGACACTCCCCTCTCTATTTTGTAGTCAACACTGGATCCTCCTCCTCCTCGTCTTATTCCTCTCCTTTTGGAAACTATGACAATCCATCTGGTGAACTTAAATATAAAAAATGACACCAATGACTGTGCTATTATCACGATCTTTTGATTTTTCACAACTAAACATAGCAGCTCCTAGATCGGCTGGTAGTTTAGAATCTGAAGAATCTTTTTCACCCGATGAACGAGTAGAAATGGTACAAGGAAGAAATGAATACATGAATTAAATGTTTACTCCTATGGAACTCTGATGCACACTTTCTGAATAAGCTTTAAAAGATGACACCCCTTCCCATAAAAATTGAAACCTTTGCTATTACCAAACTTGCCACGGTTCTTGGGTTTGAACATTAAAAAATTTTGATTTTTTTTCTGAAAAAGTTAAATTTTTGACTATACCTTAGAGTTCAAGCTTGTTATGCATTTAGAATTTAGATTTTTTTAAATGAAAATTCAAACAAAAAAATAAAAACGCTTGGTTTAAAAATAAGTACAGGGCCGAAATTTGACAAGTTTGGCGATAACAAGCTAGGCGATCTTTACAAAATTTTGGTTGATCTGAACAACAAAACCTGAAGAGAAACAAACTGGTTACATGATAGGAGGAAGGAGACGCAAAACACGTCTAGTAATGATGCTGCTATGACAATTGTTGATGATATCACTGCAATTTCTCACCCGCAAATTTCTGATAATTATTTTTGTTTCTTTTCTTATCAGGGCAGGCACAGAGTGTGTCACTGGAGAACGAAAAAAATAAAAAACAAGATCAGGACTGATAACGAAAGTAGTGTGCAGGATGATTCCGTCAGCAACGAATGTCACAGAGAGTGATTCTATTCTGAAATATAGTTAAACCAGACTCGTCAAAAATCGGGCCGGGCCTTAATATTGCTCGGGCCGGCCCGGCCCGTCTGCCCGGATTCAGAAATGGGTACCCATTTTTTACCGATTTTTTTGAAATTTTTCGAAAAAAATAGATTAAAAACGCTTAAATTATTGTACACTTCACATTTTCATTCAATTTTTAATTTTCAATCGAAAACTATACTTTTTTCAAAAAATTTCAAAAAATGTTCAAAAAAATTCAGAAAATCGAAATATTTTCAAAAAAATTTTCAAAGCGGGCCGAGCGGGCCGGTCCGGGCCGAGCCGAGATTTTTCCTGATTCTGGCCCGGCCCGGCCCGGCCCGTGACAAGTCTGAGTTAAACAACCATTAAGGTGATTTTTTTTCTCTTTTTATTTATTCAGAGAAAATGTTTTTATAACGGTATTTGCTACTTATGCATTATGATCTCATTTTTTGCTAGTTCAGAACTGTGATTATTTTTACTCTGACCCTATTTCTCGTCATTCCTATTTTCTAACTTCACATCAAATACTGCCATCTGATGCTCATCATCCATTCCACATCAAGGTATTACCGCCAATTTTTTACCACATGACGCTCTTCCAGGTAGGGATGTTAAAAATGCGTTTTACGGCAACTTTACAAAAAACCAACTTTACAAGGAACCTCAAGGGGTCGCAAGTTTGGAATTGTTGCAAATTGCTACCACGTATTAAGGACAGCTTGAATAGGCCTATCCCAAAGTTTTGTTTTGTGCTCGTCACTTGTCGCTGAGAAAAACCGTCTCAAAGGCTCACTCCTGTAGTTAAACGCTGTAAAAGCCCCAAAATTGCCTGCAAAACCAGAGATAAAGACGATTTTTCTCAGCGGCAATTAACGAGCACAAAACAAAAATTTGGGATATGCCTATTCAAGCTGTCCTTAATACCTGGTAGCAATTTGGGACGATTCCCAACTTGCGAGCGCAAAAGGTTTCCTTGTTAGCCTTTTTCATTTCCGCCGACGGCGATATTTGCCACTTCAATATTCCAGGCGAAGGTAACTTTGGCCTTTTCATTCACTGCAAAGGCCGCCTTCGCCTGTTTTTAAAACGTCAATTTTTGACGCGTTTTATTTCCCAGTGGTAAAAAATTCCTTTTTTTAAATTTTGTGTAGAACACGGTCTCCCATACTGCGAAAAAGAACTGCAAGGAACGTGAAGGCGATTTTTTCACGTTTTAATTCAATTCTTTTATTTTTTGCACTGAAAATTCAGTTTTTTCAGGTTTTTAGACGCTGTAGGACGAGAACTTTTTTTATCCATTGCGCCGTCTAAAAACCTGAAAAAAACTGAATTTTCAGTGCAAAAAATAAAAGAATTGAATGAAAACGTGAAAAAATCGCCTTCACGTTTCTTGCAGTTCTTTTTCGCGGTGTGGGAGACCGTGTAGAAATGAATTTCAAATTTTCCCAAAAAAGCGGAAAAAATTGCTTGCCGAGAAATGAAAAGCGGTAATGAAAACCGCGAGAAAAAAAGAAAACAGGCGAAAATCGCCTGTCTTGGAAATGAATACGGTATTTCTCGCCTTATCGGGAAATGAAGAAGGCGCAGCGGGAAGGCGAAGACTATTCCTCCTCCTCCTCAAATACACTCCCGGTCAGCCACCTTCAAACGGGTAATGTCACAAAGAAGAAGAGAGGAATCTAAAAACGGAAACTGAAGAGAATGAGCGGGGGCATAAGGGCAGGTAGGAGACGCAGAGAAGAAGGAAACGCTGAAAAGAGAAAAGAAAGGAGGCGCAGAAAGCAAAAGGTGAGAGCACTGACATGACATTCTTGATGACATATTATAGACCGTGTCAAATATACGTAAAATCAAAGAGAGTCAAAGAAAGAAAGAAAGATAAGAATTCTGAAATTGTTTTTCTGTCCATATAAAAGGAGGGAGCTGATAAGCAGCCAGAGTCTCATTTGATTTCGTCAAGAAATTATTTCATGAAATAATTGGCTATTTTTTTGTAGCAGTGCCATTTTGTTACAGTTCTATTTCACCGAGTTCTAAAAGTGAATACCGCCCCGTCAACTGTTAAATAATTAGATCCTCACATTGTTTTTCCAGCAAGACTCTAGGAGATATTGTATACAGTATTTCATATTAATGACAAACAGAAATCTGGTTAAATATTCAAAATCTTTAATTTTCCAGTTTTCGTCCGTTTTTCAGTGTTTAGTTTCCATTTCTCCTACTTTGATAATTCGCGAGTCGGATAGCAAATCATTAGTATGAAAAGATTCTGATAACTGTACGATTCTGATAACTGTACGATTCTGATAACTGATTATTTTATATTCCCTCCCCTCCTTGCCCAACACCTACTTTTATAATTATCCTTTTTCCCGGTTTCCCTTTCTCAGGTTTAGTCTCGTGAGGGACTCTACCTGACCTCCAGTGATTCTTACTGTATATTCAAATGGTTAAATAAATACAAATACAAATACAAAAGGGCTGAGTAGCACCAGTTCCAGACCTGTCCTATTCGGCCTGGGATACGTCAAGAACATTGTTCTTAAAGATTACGCATTAATTTTTGGCCGTTTTTTCAAAGTTTGTTTCTATATGTAGAATCCCATTGTTTCCTAGTATTATCATCAACTAATCAATTTTGTGATTTACTTGATAACGGCGTAGGTGGTCATCGCAAGTGCGTAAAGTGGGAAGACGTCACTCGGGCGGTTCGGCGATAAGAAATAGGAGTGAGCAATAAATAGATGGCTTTTTGACACCTTTTCCAGAGTTGGCTCTATGTTTCAAAGTTCATAACATTTTCATTTGTAAAGCTCAATAGTCTTGAGAAGATTACCTTCAGTATGCTAAAGTATCTAGAAGTTTCTCAAAAATGCTGCCTTTTTAAAATATTGGTACCAAAGGTAGTCAGCAAGTGCGCCCCAATGATGAATTTTATGAAAACATCGACAGTTGACAGTGACACGCCCACTTAAAAGACCCCAGGTGTTTCTCTAGTTAGTGGAGCGGTGCTTATCAGCCCTTCACTCGAGGCTTATACAAACTTCATGGTATGTGAGTATCAGATGACGTTACCACATCCTGTCTTATCATTTACTAATATTATCTGATAGTTTACAAATCCTTTTATAAAAATAAGGAAGCCGTTTTTTTATTGAAAACCGTTGTAACCTGTTTAACCTGCCCACCTGTCAATTTAGGGAAAAAAATTTGAATGGCCCCTTACGTTGAGAAGATCTGTATCGGGCTCTCTAACTGCCACGCCCGCCCACTGCCATGAGAATACGATAAATTTTCCGGACAATTTTTGACCTCTTCTGGGCTCAAAAGCAGGAAAGAGCAAGGGATTTTGTCACCGTCGTATTCAGAATAGTAGAAACTACCTATTAGCAAATTTTCAGCTAATTCGCATATACTTTCTAATAAGGAGTTCTCTTGTAAGGTGACATCATTCAAAAAAGCTTGCAAACTATTCTAGGTTTGAACAGTTATTAAATGTTTTCTAATCATTATCCATTTCTCAAAAAATCAATTTGAATATTGCATTACCATCGACCAGTGACGTGTTCACCCAACTACGCTCTCGTTTTTGAATCACCGCTTATCAATCATTTCGTCTGAAAATCAATTCATAGATGACAGATAACATTACAGTACCACATCCGTTTTATCATCTTGAAATCTTTTCTCGTGTTTGTTTTATTGCTTTTACGATTTAAAAACTCTAAAACTTAGGTGCTCACTTTCTATCTCAAACTGTTTAAAAGTTAAATAACATCACTGAAAGCATAATGACATCATTCAACAAAAATATGCAAATTTTTGAGAAACGCGGAGCATACTGAGAAACAAATTAAGTTCCCGCAAAAACTTCAATGTTTTCGTGTGCGCAAGTGAGGCAAAGGGTCGTAGGCGAAGCATAAACAGCGAACGGATAAAATTCTACCTGGTCTAATAACGAACCATAAAAAATTTACATCGATCAAACATGAAAATATACGAATTCGGCAAAAACGTGGTCTTGAGATGTCTTTTTTTTTAATTCGATGTTGAGTGTTAAAAAATCAGGTGGAATTTTCATGTTACTCTTGTTTTTCCGTTTCTGGTTATATTTTTTGAATTACAGTTTCTATTCACGTGACTCATATTTGTCTCATCACTCATCAGACGCGTTTTTGTCACCCTGTTATTAGTTCTGAGTTTTTCAGTTTATTTGTTTCATTATCAGTTGTTCTCTCTCCTCTCTTCTTATAATCTTGCAAAGTAATCGGAGGGGGCGATAGTATTTTTTTGCCCCTCCCCTCTCAACTTTTTTTAAAACAATATTCCTTTATATAACCCATTCAACCATTCTTTTTCCAGATACACAAGTGCCAATCTTGCTAATTATATCGTCGAAGCTGTTGGTGAATGAAGAAAGAATATTGGAAAAAAATATAAATAATGTAAGTTTCGAATTCTCCTTTTTCTCGAAATTTTCTTCGTAATTCTAGGCTCCGCTTCTAATAACAAAATAGAGATGACCGATACACACTTTTGGAGGTCAGATGTTGTTTCGGTGGGCGGAGTCTAAAATTTGAAGGAAAATTTCGAGTTTGTCGATATCAAAAGCACATCGATAAATAGCATACTGTCAAGAGTCTGGTCGGGCTTTGAAGGTCCGGCTCGAGCGGGCTCTTGAAATTTTTTTGGTTTTTTTTTGAATGATAGTCAAACATTTGACTGAAAATATCACAAAATTCAAAAGTTTTGAGCCTTCGGGCGGGGTCTTGACAAGTACGATAACTAATATTTTGTCTTTGCAAAAATCTGTAGTTTGTAGCTAAGTCTAATTCCAGAACCATGCCATTCTTCCCTGAACCACTCACTCCTCGTCTGAAATCTTGCCTCAAGATGATATCAGTAACTCTTTACGCCGACAAAATTTGCCTCTGGCTTAACTTCTTTTGCTTATCGTCTGGTCCCATCAAAATACAGTACCAGCAAGAGGAAACGAATACCACTGTCTTGTGCAAACAGAAGAACTTTCAAGCTTTCATGGAAGACACCGACTTTGTGACAGTACTTCGGGAAGATTTGACAACTATCTTGGAGGAGAGTGAGCCGGAACTCCAAGAGCTCCATATCGGATTCCAGGAATCAGAGGGGCAGATGGACCGTGTCTTTACCAGCATTCAAGATATGCTAAAAGCCAGGAAAACCATGTTAAAGGTCAAGAATATCCGTCTCGATGTAACTAAGAGTGAGCAATTGACGTCAGTGCTACCGTATCTCGATTCTGAAACTTTGAAGACAGTGGATTTGTCGTTGAAGGGTGTTGTGGATTTGAGGAATGTGTTGGAGTTGGACGCATGGCAGGAGAAGAACGGATTGGAGATGAATGTTGCTCTGGATACTTTTTCGGTGATGAATTTGGAGGCGTTGAAGGAGGTACATTGGAAACGTTGGGAGCGGGATTTCTCCATCCGCCAATTCGAAAACTGCATTCCTCTCAATACTTGTTGGGAGAATGGGGTTCTACGGGGAGCGTAATGAACAAACGTGCATTCATCCGGACAGACATCAGATTTTTTCAATCTGGACGCACAGAGACAGACAAATCGATAATGTAAGGTGGAAGTGTGTACACATGTTTGGCAACTTTGAATGCGGACAAACAGACAATTATGAGCGTTTAGTTTTTGGTATAAAGATAACATTTTTGGTTTTAACAGTGAATTTCTCTTAAAAGCAGACATCTATTCATTTAGGGATGTTGAAACAAATGCAGGCATCGTTACAAATATGTATCAGGTTGAACACCAGGAGTCCAGAGCCTGGACATCCGGAAACACAGATAGACATTTACAAAATAAAAAATTCAGTAATTTATGAAAACATACAATTACGATTCAAAGCAAACAGAAGGAAAATTTTAAAATTTTTCAATCGTTCACAAAATTTGTGATCTACTCATTATATTTTCGCAATTTCAAAACATAGTTTCGAGGGTGAAAATTTTGAAAATCACTACATTTATATCGAATTCTATTTTTTTGTCTGGAATATAGTTTCAATCATGAAAGGGGTCTATTTTTAAACAAAACTTTCAATTTTTTGAAAAATTTCAGTTCGAAAAAAGAGTTTAGAAGTGAACATTCTCATTTTTCGCTTTCGATTGCTATTCAGTTTTTGATTGAAAAGAAATCATATGTTGGTTCGAAGCATTATTTTAAAACGTACCGAGAAAAATTTCGATCTAGGCTTATCCCGGTCTGTGACCAATGAGTATAACAGAATACAATTTCTCGGGGACATATATTTTTATTTTATTTCGGTATCCTTCTTCAAGTGAAAATTCCCCCGAGAAAAAAGAGTTTCTGAAAAGGTTCGGTTTTGAAACGGGAAAGATCTGGAAAGGCTTTCAAATCTTTCTTGCTTTCTGATATTAGGTTACAACCAAGAATGTGCGGAATCGATAATTTCAGGAATTTCGGAAACTCGGTATTTCTAAATTTCCATGACGAGAAAACACTATCCCAGAACAATACTGTTTTCTCAAATAACAAAAACATTCAATTTCAGTTCTTTCTTCAACCATTCATTTTAGGCTCTCATCCAGCAACCAACCTTCGACACTGTCAAAATTTTCTACGACCATGTACACCAGGACGCCCTTGAGACCCTCCAACATAACCATCAGGAGCCGGGAATCAGTCACTACCCGAACTCTCACAAAATTTATTTTTCCCGTGCTCATATTATCTCACCAAATGTAGGACCGTCCAGTTATTTCTAGAAGTTATTCAAAGCAAAACTGTTTTCAGGTCATGCCCCAAATGCCATCAACAAGCAATTCCGTTTCCGAAGTGTTTGGAAACTACGTTATCATGAGAAACATATTGAAGTATGTCGGTGGTGTGGACATGTGAGTGGTGTTGATAAGAACGGGGCGGAGCTAAGGGCTACAGTAACACCTCTCAAAACATGGGCGGAGTTTTATCTACAGTAACCAACCACCAACTATTTTCCAGCCAATCACTCCGAAAAGTGTCCCGCACCATCCGTAACCGCGTCGACTTCATTCGTGAGGACCCAGGGATCCAAAAAATAAATATATCTCTCAAAGAACACGGAAAGATTATGGTGGCCTACGATGGCTCCAAACAGATAATCTATGAAAAATATGGATTTGGATGTTCAATCGGGCGACATTACATCCCGGAGGATTATCGATCGGTTTTCTTGAACGATTTTGAAATAATGCTCAGAAATCAACGGGATATCATTAAAACCGCCCGACTCAACTTTTCGAAAGATCTTAGTGTCATGGAAATGATTAGGGATCACTTGAAATCTGGGGACCAATTATTGAAAGTTGAATGTTTGGAATTGGAAGTTTTGGGTCAATATGAAGTTGTCTCTATCCTCCAATTCATCAACCCACCAACTCTCAAAACGTTGAACCTTCAAGCCTCCGGATACTACCCATTACCAATTGGCATCGACGAAGTAATGAAATTGGAGCAATGGAACAATCTAGAGACGTTGATTATCAACTCACTAATAATTTCCACACCGATACAAGAAATTTCTTTTGGGAACTTGATGAATGCAGAGATTATGGTTGATTTCGTTTCGATGGATGACTTGTTCTACTTGAAAGAGGTAGAACATGAAACAGGGTTGTAAAAAAGAAAAGTATATTTGATAAGGAGTTACACGTCACGCTTTTTAGAAGGGATACTGTATCTCGCAGTCGTCGGGAGACTCACAATTGAGGAAAAGCTAACGACAGTGTTCAGAATTTGTTCTCGATTCAGAACCGACCGAATTAGAACTGGTACTAATCAGAACCGACTGAAATCTTCTTAAACAGTATAATACAAATATATAATATAACCTAGGTATGGGTGGTTCTGATTTGACCAGTTTTATTTTGGGCGGTTCAGGACCAGACACAGTTTTGAATAGAGATTAAAATAGAGGGTAGTACCATTTCGAAACGAGGGGTTGCTCACGTTTCCGTTAAGACGCTTTTTAGCAGAGGTACTGTACCATGAGAAACGCGAAATTGAGAAATAGCTAACGGCACTATAAGTCTCGAAGCGTAGCCAATTTCTGTAAGTTTTTAAAGACCCTAGGAGGTACTGTATTGTGAGGTGCTTACAAGTGAGAAAAAACATACACCACTATGGGTCTCGAAACGAAAAAGATTATTGTAGGTTTTCAAGAAATTTAGACAGAATTGCTCCCGATTCAAAACCGACGGGATTGAAACTGGTACTAATCAGAACCGACTAAAACATGCTCAAACGTTTGAATACAGCTATAAGACCTAGGTATGGGTGGTTCTGATTTGACCAGTTTCGTTTCGGGTGGTTTTAAACCGGACGCAGTTAGACGTTAAGATATAGGGGTAACACCTATCGTAATACGGGTTTGCTCAGTTACAGTTAAGACGGCGGTAACACTACCGAAACTAAAAACTAAAAACGCTTTACCATAACCCTTTCCATTCTTTCAGAATTTCCTACGCTCTACCCGTTTGATCCAATTCAAAATTCGCTTCAATTTCTTCACCGACAACAACAACCAAAACGAGCAATGGCCGGATTTTGATCAAGATGAGACCGGGACATGGACATTCCGCATTCCGAATGAGAACCAATTCATTTCTGTTTTATACCTTCCATTTCAATCCGTGACATTCTCTCGGCAAGAAATGCCTCCTGAAATTAATCTCATGGAAATCGAGGTCTAGGGAGTATTTGGGGAATTTAATAGTAACAGAGACGAAAAATAGGCTGAGCTTTGAGTAATTATCTACAGTACTTTTGCAAAATGTAATTATGTCGACCACGAGAATTCCATTTTTGGAATCAGAATCAACGAAACTTTTAAAACATCTCAGTTCCTATCAGCTTTAGCGAATTCTAATTCTAGAAATGGAATCCTCTTCATCTAGTATACCATTTAAAACGATGATTAGGGTTACGGTAGCATTTATCATTAAAAAAATCTAAACATCAAAGACTTTTGTGCCGACAATTATATTAAATGGTTAGTACTGTATTTCAACATTTTCTCTTTGCTCATTGTGATTCCTATTGAAATTGCGAAATAAGTGAATAAAGTATTTGAAGAAACAAAATGAAGAATGAAACTAAATGTGTCTTTAGTGATGATATTTAATACTGTGTCATGCTTTATATGCCTCACACTGGCTTATCATAAAACAATGTGTCCTGGTTTGTTTGCCTCGTTAAATTGTCTGTGTCTTCTGGCCTGCACACTATTTCGCTTAAAAACAATTTTCAAATTGACTTTTTATCACCGATTATCGTTTGTCGTCATTTGTAGAAAGACATGCATTGGCTCTTTCTTCATATACAACGTCGAAAAGCGGAAGTACGAATATGTACAATCGTATATATTCCGGTCGTTTTGAAACCAAATGAGAGGAAATAATTGAAAAATGAAAGACAAGTTTGGTGTAATAAAGTAAAAATAAACTCAGGAATAGGTTTTTGAGATCAGTAAGATGTGAGATTCCGAGATGTCGTGGGAGATCACAATTTATTTTGACTAATCAACACCAGAGCAAAGCTCTGCGGAAGTAAGTACTTTGAAAAAGTAAGACAGAAGACGGATGTTAAATTTGAAAAGGACAAATTTGAATGGAAGTTCCTTTAGTCCCGAGTTTTGGCGTTGTTTTCATACAAAATTTCATCTAGACCAACAAGATTCAGCTGAAAGTTCAAAAAGTGAATTTTCTAAAAGCGAAGTTGGAAGGCGAAAATCGAAGGGAGGAATTTTGCACAGCTCTGCTGCAGGCAAAAACAGTGAAAGAGACGATAGAGCGGTGGAGTAGAAATACGAATTATATAAAATGCCCCATAGAGAAAAGGGGAACCTTGAAAAGAAGTGGGAATGATCAAAGTGCAGAAAAATTTCACATCCAAACAAAAAACTCAACAGCACTTGATTCAGGCATCGCATTAACTTCCAAAGTCGCTCGTGTCCCATCCGATCTTATTAGATCCAACCCTCCAGTCACAACCTTTTCTCGGCATAGAGAGTTCGCATAGTCCTCGGAAAGTCGAAATCTTCTTGTTGTAGTGGGTGGCATCTTGATAGCATCGAGTCCTTTCAGAAGGTCGTCTGTACTAACCAATTCCAAAGTCGTGAACTGGGCTCCTGTTGGGCTCCTGGCAGCCATGACATTGATTGTGATGCTTTTCATGTTCAAAATGAGATCTTTTTGAAATTGTTCAAGGTTTGCGAGCCGGTCTTGACACATAAAAATATTCGAGGTGACTTTCGAGAGCATTTCAAACATGTTGTGAACAAAACCTTCGTTACAGTCACGCGAGATTAATCAAGGCGCTTCTTACTCAGTTATAATGGAAACTTTTCTGGATTAATTTAATTCTGCAGACAAAGATAGTGAAGAAGACGATAGAGTGGTGGGAGGTGGAAATATAAATTTTATTATTATTGTTATTATAGAAATGCTTCATAAAAAATAAAAGATCTGGGAAAGAGATAGGAAAAAATCACATCCAAACATAAAAGTCTAAAATTGATGTTCCGACCATCGTCAAAGTTGCTCGTGTCCCATCCGATCGTATCATATCCAATCCTCCAGTCACAACTTTTTCTCGGCACTGTGTGTTTGCATCGTCCGAAACTCGGAATGTTCTCGTTGTGGTGGGAGGCATCTCGATAGCATTGAGTCCCTTCAGGAGGACATCTGGACTCACCTCTTCGAGTCTCATCAATTTCAAATGTTCCAGGCGGGGATTAGACTTGTTTCTTATCCACAACTTGAAAAAACGGCTGAGATCTTTCACACTGATCATGACATTATATAGATGTAGATGTACAGCATTGCAAATGACAAGGTCATCTAGAGACAATCGAAAACGAGTTGGGTCTATAAAATTCATAACATTAATCGTGATGCTATACATGTTCAACATAAGAACTTTTTGAAATTCTTCAAGATTTCCAAACCGGTCTTGATACATATCAATGTTTGAGGTTACTTTCGAGAGCATTTCAAACATTTTGTGAAGAAAAACTTCGTTACAGGCACGCGAGATGAAGATATTTTTGATATGCGGAAGTGTCGCTAGAATCGGAAGTGCATCAAATGATTCTGTTTCGCAGAACAGCACTTCTTGGATCGATTCACAGTTGGTAACATCCAGAATCCGGTGAATCAATTCAGCCGTCGAAAGCCCCAAAATGCGCCATACAGGATGATTGTTGTCGACTAAAACTACCATATATTCTGTATGATTTTGAGGCATGAGAAGGAGATGTATTTTTTTACCATCCCTCTGGACTATGCCAATATTAAGAATGTGATTTTCAGCCATAATACTGATAGAAGTCACTGATAGACCAGCAGTTTTCGACAAGAGACTTGCTCGATTCGAAGGGAGAGAGAACGCGATTCTGGAAAAAAAACTTGGTTGCGAATATTACATTGAAAATACCTTACACATCAATAGGTTCCATTTGTTGAATAACAGGAATCACTGCAAGTTTTGGAAGACGTAAGAGAGGAAACGGAGTCGTCATTTCGGTAGGAGAGAAAGGGTACAAATGAAAGAAGAATCAATGACTGGTGGTGTTGAGGGGAGACCGCAACGCACGACCGCAACGCGGATGAAGTGTGCTCTGGGAAGACAAACAAGTAGAAGAAGACAACCGTCTGCACAGCATCGGCAGAAATGATTTTAGGCAATTTCTCATATTTTCGCACGGCTATCGGAAAGTTCTCTCGATGCAATTATATGTTCTTAATAGTTAATGTGCGAGTCAAATTATCAGACCAGTCCGACCAATTTTAAACAAGTGAAGAACAAACTTTATTCGGTAAAAAATAGCGTCAAAAGATTTAAATTAACAAGGGAAGTACTCGAAGTGTCCTTTTCCAAACGACTCAAGAATTTGGCCCCTGACACTTTCGCGTCCGTAGATTCCGAATCTGGAATAAAATTCTGCTAAATCCTTCTGTGAACCGAGTTATGTCACGCAAAAAAAGCTTAACCATGGGAAAAGTTTGACGGCTCATAACTCGGTTCACAGAAGGATTTAGCAGAATTTTATTCCAGATTCGGAATCTACGGACTCGAAAGTGTCAGGGGCCAAATTCTTGATTCGTTTGAGAGAGGACACTTCGAGTACTTCCCTTGTAAGATTTTTTCATGCTTAAAAAAACATAGAATATATGTACATAAAATAGATCACGACCAAACATAAAATTTAACAAAATTGAGTCCGAATTTGATTGTTCCAATCTTTCCATCGATTCTCCTGATATCAAATCCTCCGATATTATCCGAATACCCACTATTACTGTATCTGGGGAGGCTCCCTTCAGGGACTCTAACCGAATCCAGTCCACTGAGTATAGCGTCTTCAAAGTTCACGTCGTATAGCAGAACTGTCAGATATTCCAGTCGGGGATTACACTTGTTTCTCATCCACATCTTGAAAAACTCGTTGAGCTCTTTGTGAGTCAATGTCACACCTCTCAATACCAGTTTTACAGCGTTTGAGGTGAGAAGATCACCGAGATTGAAATAAGAGGGATGACCACGGATATTAATCTCCATTGAATTAACTTTTTGAGTCAGGATTTTCCGGAGATCTTCGGATGCGTTGAATGAGTCTTTTGAAAAGAAGAACTCGATGTTTGAAGTAATTGGAAGAAGGGTTTCTGCGACTTCCTTCACAAAACTATTGGTACAGTCTGAGAAGAGAATCAAGTTTTCAATTCTCCGATGTTCAGAAAATATCGAGAAGAAATCATCGAACTCCGGTGGGTCACAGAGCATCACAGTCTCAAATTTATCACAGTTTGACACATCGAACATCCGTTTAGTCCATTCCGCCACTGAAAATCCAATATCGGTCCAAGTAGTTATTCCGCGCAGAAAAGTCACTGAATTCTTCTCTTTCCGATACCAAAATCTAACGTTTGGACGACTTATAAAAATAAAAATGATCTCCATGGACAGAGCATGTTGCTTCAGTATGATATTTTTGGGAGAAATCAATTTGAGACACTTTGCAACACTGCTGGCTCGTTTGGAGACGTGACAGAATGCGAGTCTGGAAGTTTTAACTGGGGATAATATATCATTCCCAAATTTTTTTCATTCCCAAATTTTTTTCATTCCCAAATTTTTTTCATTCCCAAATTTTTTTCATTCCCAAATTTTTTTCATTCCCAAATTTTTTTCATTCCCAAATTTTTTTCATTCCCAAATTTTTTTGATTCCCAAATTTTCATTCCCAAAATTTTTTCATTCCCAAAATTTTTTCATTCCCAAATTTTTTTCATTCCCAAATTTTTTTCATTCCCAAATTTTTTTCATTCCCAAATTTTTTTCATTCCCAAATTTTTTTCATCGATGATTGGTCGGCAAGAGGGAATCAAGTTAAAAAGAGAATAGGAATCGTCACCATGGATTCGGAGGATTTCGTTCAAGATTTAAAAGAAAGTGGGTGTTTCCGTGAGCTGGCAGCTATCTTGGCAGCGGAGTTCAGAGAGCGATGGGAATCCGACAGAAGAGCTGCTAGAAGAGCTGTTAGGAAAGAAAGGCAGGAGGTCAAACGTCGTATTAGATCACAGAAGAAAAAATGGGAGATGGTGCAAAAGGAGCTTCAAATTGCTAGGAAACGTAAGATGATGAGTCAAAGAAAAGCCAGGAAGGTATGTAGAAGAAAGATAAAGAAAGCGAAAGATCGACACTGGCTAAAGTTCCGTGAATTGAAGTACAAGTTCGTGTTTCAAAGTCGAGTTGTAATGCGGCCGCCAATCTTATGTGTTTCACCTGGTATCTATCGTGTATGGACCTTGCTTCTCACTTTCGAAACATTTTTCAAAGCAAGAAATAAGAAGAGGAAATACGGTACATGAAGGAAGTTCACGTTTTTAAGGATAACGGACACGGACATATTGAACTCTCAACTCTTAATTTTCACGTACCTCGCGTGCGTATTCAAAATAAATAAATAAATAAATAAATAAATAGAAAAAAGTGTTAAACTTACACATCGAGAGGCTCCATGCATTGAAAAACTGGAATCTGTGCGAGTATTGGTAGCCGTAAGAGAGGGAACGGAGTCATCTTTTCGGTTGGAGTTAGTGAGTTAATAAAAAAAGGAGGGACAAGAATCAATTGTGGACGACAGACCGCACCGCTTGACCGCGACGCGGCTAAGTACGCTCTAGGGAAGTCAAACATATGGCGGGACCGAGAACAATGGCCGAGAAATAACGTAAAATTTCCTGTCGGAATACATAACTCAACTACGTTCATCCCTGTCAGACGGCTGTCTTCTTCTACTTGTTTGTGTAAAAGGCTTTCCGACCTCTTCTGGTCGCTGGTCCCTTGCTACCTCTATCGCTCGAGTCTCCGTCACTCTTGGGAAACATTTGTAATGCGTGGGCTCACATGAGTGAGAGAGACAAGGGAGTAAAAGGCACGCAGGGCCAGACCCACGAGTATTTTATTCTATTTCATCACTAAGACTTTACATCAGGACGGAGAGCGTCAGTTCATCTGGAGCTCTCTTCGCTTACTCGATAAAGTTGATCGATTTATAATCAATGTTTTCTATAGAAGTCATTTGTTTTCCCAAGAACGCACTTCACTGACGTGGCGGTCGAGCGATGCGGTCTCCTCCGACCCCACCAGACATCGATCCGGTATCTCGCACCCCTGCATTGTCTCCATGAAGATGTTTGTTTTCCCAGAGCACACTCCAGCCGCGTCGCGGTCGTGCGGTGTGGTCTCCCCTCGACACCACCAGACATTGATTTCCTCATCTCATTTATACTCACTCTCCCCTACCGAGATGACGACTCCGTTCCCTCTCTTACGCCTTCCAAGGACAGCATTGATTCATGTTTTCCAACAAATGGAACTTATTGATATGTAAGTTGGTTTTCAATCTATAATCTCATTTACTAACTATCATTTTTCAGAATCGCTTTATCTCTGCTCTCTAATCGAGCAAGACTTTTATCAAAAACTTCTTTTGGTCTCTCAGTAACTTCTATCAATATAGCGACTATCAATGACTCTCTCGTTCTTGACATAGTCCTGAATGATGACAATAGACTACAAATACTTTTACGTCTCATAACTGAAAGTTATAAGAAATTTGTGGTAGTTTCGGTCGAAAACAAGACAATCGTATGGCGCACTTTGGGACGTTCGACAACTGAATGCATTCATCGGATTCTGGATGTCACCAATTGTGCATCAATTCAAGAATTGAAATTCTACGAAACAGAATCATTCGATGCACTTCCGATTCTTGCGACACTTCCGCATATCAAACAAATCTATATCTCGCGTGACTGTAACGAAGTTTTTGTTCACAAAATGTTTGAAATGCTCTCGAAAGTCACCTCGAATATTGATATGTGTCAAGACCGGTTCGCAAACCTTGAACAATTTCAAAAAGTTCTTATGTTGAACATGCATAGTATAACAATCAATGTCTTAATGCTCAGGGACCCGACCCGTTTGCGACTATCTCTAGATGATCTTATTATTTGTAATGCTGTACATCTACATCTCCTTGGAGTTAGGGTCGATGTGAAAACTCTCAATCGCTTTTTCAAGTTGTGAAAGAGAAACAAGTCGAATTCCCGACTGGAACATCTAAAATTCATGACTATGGAAGATGTGAGTCCGGATGTCCTTCTGAAGGGACTCAGTGCCATCAAGATGCCTCAAACTACAACGAGAACATTCCGAGTCGCGGACTGTGCGAATGCTCGTTGCAAAGAAAAAGTTGTGACTGGGGGATTGGATGTGATAAGATCGGATGGGACACGAGCAACTGTGACAATTAAAGCGAAGGCTGTAACAACAACTGTAGATTTTTATGTTTCGATGTGAATTGTTGTGCAATTTGATCATTTCATATATTTTCCAGGTTCTTTTTTTATGGGACATTGCTTTAATAATAAAGTTCATATTTCCACTTGCCACCGCTCTATCCCCTCTTCCACTGTCTTTGTCTTCCATCATAACGAAATGAGAAGCACCCTGATCAAAACTGAACAAGAAATGAGCAATTGTCATTAAAACATACTCAAAAGACACGGCAAAGTCCGGCTTCAAAAAAAACCAATATTTTCAAAAATTTTTTGACATAGGCGCTGACATTCAACTGCCGCCGCACAAATGCAATAGCACCGAAAACACGTCTAGACACTAAAACGCTCTGTGCGGAAGTAAACTTCCCGAAAAAGGAAGTCGGAAGTTAATTTTGAAATTGACAAATTTGAGGAAAATGTTTTCTAGTCATCACAAATACATTCTCTAAAAAGTACACAGAGTCATTCAATCACACTTAAAAATTGATGTTTGTTGGTGCCCATCGAAGTTTTCATCTTATAGCCAGAAAATTTCCTGGCAGAATACATAACTTAACTATGTTCATCCCTGCCAGACAGTTGTCTTCTTCTACTTGTTTGTCTTCTCAGAGCACACCTCACCCGCGTCGCGGTCGTGCGGTGCGATCTTCCCCGATCTCTTCAGACATTGTTTCTTCATTCATCTGTACCCTATCTTGCACCGTAGCATTGTCTCCCTAAAGATGTTTGTCTTCCCAGAGCGCACTCCAGCCGCGTCGCGGTCGAGCGTTGCGGTCTCCCCGCATTCCCGACCAGTCATTGATTCTTCTGTCATTTGTACCCTCTCTCCCTTAACGAGATGACGACTCCGTTCCCTCTCTTACGCCTTCCATGGCTTGCACTGATTCCAGTTTTTCAAGAAATGGAACCTATTGAAATGTAAATTTTCCTCTTACTTTTTCGTTCTCTCCTTAATATTCAATCATTACAGAATTGCCGTCTCGCTTCTTTCCAAAAGAGCCAGTAACCTTTCAAAAAGTCTTCGCAAAATATCTCCTCGTTACATATATCTGAAAGTAAAGAGCGATCACCTTGACATTAGTCTTCGTTTTGAAATGTGGTTCAATGTGGAACTGAGTCTATATTTCTACAAAGATAACGCACCGGATTTGGCCGATGCGAGGCTTCGAAACAGAGCTTTCACTCACGAAAACACCGGATTGTCAGCATCACAATGGTTGGAGCGGGTTCTAGATGTGACGAATTGTGAATCGCTGACAAAAATTAGTGTCGGAACTCCACAGTTTGATGTATGCGATGCTTTTGCTACTTTCACTATGCTTCCAAGTTTACTTATCAAGGAGAGCTGTGGTGACAGATTAGCAATGAAAACTCTGGAAATCCTCTCGCCAGTTACGGCGAAAGGTGAATTGTTCAAAATTCCATATGAGAACAGGACAGAGTTTCAGACATTTCTGAAGACTAATTTGAACTACTTGTTTATTAACACTCACGAGTTCTCGAGATTCACTCTTGATGACCTTCTAGTCACAAACGCACTCAAGGTGGAATTGTTAAGAGTCATATTGAGTCTTAGAGATTTGAACCAATTTCTTACAAATTGGTTTCACAGTAAACACAACTCTCGACTAGAACATCTGGAATTTCGCATATTTGAATGGTTCGATGAAACGTGCCTTCCGGAAGTACTGAACGCTGTTCCATTTCCAACAGACCAAGAAAGAACGTTCCAATATTCAAAACAGCTAGACACCCCTTTGAAAACGTTTTCTGGTGGATTTGATATCGAAAGATCAGATGGGAAGAAAGCCACAATCACCTTTGAAGACAAGTTTGACATGATGTTCACCGACTTCTACATTTGGCCGTGATTTCGTTTCCTCCATTGTGAATTTGTTATTCTAAATCACATCATTGATATAAAATCGTGTTTCTCTTAATTATCTTTTTTTCATTTTTATCGATTAATGAAGTTTCTCTAATCAGAGTTTTCGCTTATCTTGAGAACTTTGCCAAAATACTCAAATAGAAAGAACATTTTTTTGGACAGATGAATGATATCTAACTCAGAAATAAAACCATGCAGCGAGCTTGTCAACTTGTTTTTTGAATTTTCTGAGATGGCCACGGTCTAGAGAGCTTCAGAAAGCTGTCGCGCATCGTTCACCGACTTTGCTTTGTGAGCGGTGAGTTTGAACTTCAAGCCAATTATTCTAGTCTGCAAACATACGGGATCCACCTTCTCACGACGAGAGTTAGATGAGCAGGTGTTCTCCTTAAATATGTTTGTCTTCCCGGAGGACACTTTACTCGCGTCGCGGTCATGCGTTGCGGTCTCCAGCCGACACCACCAGACATTGATTTTTCATTCACTTCTACCCTCTCTCCCCTATCAAAATGACGACTCCGTTTCCTCTCTTACGCCTTCCAAGACTTGCACTGATTCTTGTTTTTCAACAAATGGAGCCTCTCGATGTGTAAGTTAGTTTTCAATCTAATATTCATGTTAACTAACTGACTTTTTCAGAATCGCGTTCTCTCTCCTCTCTAATCGGGCAAGATTCTTGTCAAAAACTCCTAGTCTAACAGCTACTTCTATCAATATAATGACTGTCAGTCACACTCTCGCTTTTGACATAGTCCTGGATGATGACAAAAGATTACGGCTACTTTTACGTCTCATACCTGAAAATCTTTTGCATTTTATAGGAGTTGTGGTTGACGACAAAATAGTTAAATGGCGCATTTTAGGGCTTTCGAGGGCTGAATCGATTCAGCGGATTCTGGATGTTACCAACTGTACATCAATTCAAGAATTGAAGTTCTGCGAAACAGAATCATTCCATGCACTTCCGATTCTTGCGACACTACCAAACATTGAACAAATCTATATCATGGAGAACTGTAACGAAGGTTTTGTTCAAAAAATGTTCGAAATACTCTCAAAATTGACTTCAAATGTTGATATGTTTCAAAACCAGCTTGAAACTCCCGAACTATTTCAAAAGGTTCTCATGCTGAACATGAATAGCATCACAATCAATGTCATGAATCCCCGGGACCCAACCCGTTTGCGACTATCTCTAGATGACCTTGTCATTTGCAATGCTGTGCATCGAGATCTCTTTGATGTCGTGGTCAGTGCAAAAACACTCAACCGCTTTTTCAAGTTGTGGATGAGAAACAAGTCGAGTCCCCGACTGGAACATCTGAAATTCATGAGACTCGAAGACATGAGCCCAGATGTCCTCCTGAAGGGACTCAATGCTATCGAGATGCCTCCCACCACAACGAGAACATTCCGAGTCTATGAGCATTCTCGGTATCGAGAGACGGTTGTGACTGGAGGGTTGGATGTGATGAGATCGGATGGGACACGAGCAACTTTGGTAATCGAAGCAATAACCGGATTTACAGTTTTAGAGTTTTATGTTTGGATGTGATTTTGTTTTTTATCTTTTTCCCAAGTCCCTTATTTTCTATGGGACGTTTTTTTAATAATAAAATTCTTATTTCCACGCATCTCTGCAGTATTGAGTTAATCCAGGCAAGTTTCCATCGGTGCCTCCCTGACTAAAGAGGAGGAATCGTCATTAAACCATATTTGTCAAGGCTTGACTTCAAAAACATATTCAGGTCGATTTGAAGCCAAATGTGGGAAAATAATCATACTTGTCAAATGAGGGGCCTGAGGGGCCATGATTAACTTGAGTTGTACCATTTTCAAATCGAAAATTTTTTTTATTTGGTCCAAACCCCGCTGAGATAGAGCGGCGAAACAGTTTGTGCATTTCTGTATCCGTGGAAAAAGGAGCGAAAGTAGTCATAAAATTTGAAAAAAATGATTTCGATATGAAAATGAACTCACAGACACACATACGTTACCCTATAAAAAATCAGAGTTGAACTTAGTCCATTTTTGATCAAATTTGAAAAAAAATTTCCCTCCAAAAACAGAGGCCTGAGGGGCTGGGCCGGGCCGGACGTTTTGAAAAAAAGCCTGGCCCGGCCCTTGACAAGTTTGAAAATAATTGAAAATTGAGAGGCATTTTTGGTATAATGAAGTAGATTTGGACTCAGGAATAGATGTTTATGGATCAAAAATCAGAATGTTCTTATTAGATGTGGGTTCCGCGACGTTTCGCAACCACACCGCATTCGCATATTTGGCTCATCTAGGGCCTGTGAACATATTTGAGAACATTTTAATAGAAGACACAGTAATTTGACTCGTTTTTTTAAACAAAATTAGGTTATAACATTTTATAAAAACCAGGAAGACGGAATTCGAAGAGAGGAACTCCGCACAGCTCTACACTTGGGTCTCCTATATAAAATTGTCCGTCAAATAAAGGAAATGTCAGTAGCGGAATGGAGTAAACAGAAGCTCGATGGGTTGCACATGTCAAAACAAAACTATAATATTTCTACACCAATGAAAGTAATCATCCGCAGTTTTCAGCTGCGTCGCGGTCAAGCGGTGCACTCTGTCATTCCACAATTGATTTTTGGTACACTCCTGCGGCTGGAGTGTCCGCTGGGAAGACAAACATCTCCAGGGAAATTAGTGAAGACACTAGTTGCGAAAAGAGTTAGATGTGCAGGTGAGGAAGATGTTTGTTTTCCCAGAGCACACTCCAGTTGCGTCGCGGTCATGCGTTGCGGTCTTCCCCCGATACTACCAGGCATTGATTTCCTCATCTCATTCATACCCTCTCTCTCCCCTACCGAGATGACGACTACGTTCCCTCTCTTACGCCTTCCAAGGCAAGCTCTGATTCCTGTTTTTCAACAACTGGAACCTATTGAGCTGTAAGTTTGTTTGCTATATAATATTCGCGTTTACTAACTAATTTTTTTCCAGAATCGCGTTCTCTCTCCTTTCTAGCCGAGCAAGACTCTTGTCGAAAACTCCTTGTCTAACAGCAATTTCTATCAATATTGTGGCTAAACATCATTCTCTAAATATGGAAATAGTCCTGAGAGATGGTAAAAGACCATTTTTACTTCTCAGTGCTGAAAATGACACAGATTTTATGGAAGTTTTGGTTGACAACAAGACAGCTGCATGGCGCATTTTGGGGCTTTCGACGGCTGAATGGATTCACCGGATTCTGGATGTTACCAACTGTGAATCAATCCAAGAAGTGCAGTTCTACGAAACAGAATCATTCGATGCACTTCCGATTCTTGCGACACTTCCACATATCGAACAAATCTTTGTCTGGCATGTGTGTAACGAAGGTTTTGTTCAAAAAATGTTTGAAATGCTGTCGAAAAAGACATCGAATATTGATATGTATCAAAACTGGTACGGAAACGTTGAACAATTTCAAAAGGTTCTCATGTTGAACATGCATAGTATCACAATCAATGTCTTAAGGGCCAGGGACCCAACCCGTTTTCGACTATCTCTAGATGACCTTCTCGGTTTTTTGGCGTCATTATCCGGACCTTCTGGTTGTCCCAGCCATAAGAAAAAATGTTGTCCAAATCTATCAGATGGTCTAATTTCGCATAAATGCGATAAAAAGTACGTTCAAAATCGAATTCGTCACTAAAAATTAGCCCTCTTCGCTTTTTTCGGAAGGTTTCACTCAGTTTTTGAATTTTTGGGTTACTGTACGGTGAAAAATGGCGGGGAATTCAAAATTTTTATCAGAAATCAGTGAAACTCGATTTTATCGATTACCTCCTCAAAAACCTCTACAAGTGATTTTTTTCAAAGATTTTAAACTCAATTCTTGAATTTTTCTGGTTACTGTAGCTCGGATTGTGTGCAGAACATTTCGAACTCCTTTTCTCGTTTCGAAGTGTCTCGGATCCATGTTAAAGTCGAAAATTTCAAGAATTTCTCCTCAAAAATCCCCCCATATCTTTGTACCAAGACACAAAAAATGTCAAAAACTTTAATTTTCATTCATCCATAATCAAAAAATACCGAGTAATAAGGCCCTATAATTTCCGATTAAAAAATCATTAATAAACGAAACTCTCAATCCAAAAAATCACAAAAAGAATCGAAAAAAGGACAAAGAAGAAGACAGCAAGAAACTGTAGACGAGCCCAGCTGCATTCGAAATCGAAATCCCTGTTCTCCACTTTTCTTCGGTGCTCAAGGTAGTGTGTGAAGTCATCCGGATACATGGATCCCACGTAGTCATAGTCATCCGGGTTGACAGAACGCTGGAAACAAAAATAGTAGATCAGAAATATCGATTGGTGTTACCGCTTTCCGAGAACGTGGGTCCACCAGAGCATTTGCTTCAGGGATCGACCCAAACATCTTCTTTCCAATTTTCTGGAAAACGCCAGATTCTTCTGGAGCGTCTTCACAGGCGGGATTCTACAAAAAAGTTGTACAATTATAAAATTCTAGGATGTCAATTTTACCTTAGTTTCTTTTCCATTTGCCTGCTCTCCAACATCAAAATCCATTCCTTCGAAACGTTTCATCGCCGTTTCCATCTCACGTCTGATAGCATAAGCCTTAACCATCGTCTCCCGAATCTTCTCAACGTCAAGTGTATCGTCTCCCTTTATTCTTCTCAACTCATTCAGCAGCTTTGCGGGTAAATTATCAATCGGTTTCAACGCATGCTTGCAACCCTTGAGATCAGCTTTCACGTCATCTGTTTGTGCGCCGTCTTCGAGTTTTTTGATATATTTTGTCAAGATTCCGAGGAATTCGATGACCGATTGTACAACTTCTGGGATTAATTTCTCGCATTGAGCAATTAGTTCGTCTTTTCCGGCGGCGGGATTCTAGAAAATAATTGTATAATTCGAAAATTCTAGGAGCTCTAAAGCTTACAATGGCTTCATAATCTTTCTTGTCATCTGGAGTCTTGATGACGTCTTCACAAACACCATCCTGGAAAAAATAGAAGTTAATCAATTGTTGTGTTTCAGAGCTTACCGTAATAGCCATCGTTTTCACATCTGGAGCATCGTTGGCATTTTGAGAATCCTTCTTCCAAAATTTCACAGCAATCGTCTCCACGTCATTCTCCAACTCCACCTTGTACTCTTGCAACTTCAGAATTTGCCGCCGAATCTCCCCAACATCCATCTTGACCAAATCATTTTCCTTGCACTCTTTGAGAGCATCTGCCAACTTTTTCGAGTGATTCTTGTAGTGCTCCGCCACTTTTTCACATGACTCACGGAAGTCTTTGAACTCTGCAGGCTTTGCAACTCGTGTTCTACAAAACTCCGCAGTTTCTGCAAGTTTTGTTGAGAAATTCATAGCGATTTGGATTACATCTTCCGTCAATTGCACAAATTCAGCTGAGAGCTCCTGCCTTTCTTTTTGGAGACTCTGAAAAACGATAGTCTTGAATTTTCCACGCTAACTGGTATTCGAGAAATACAAGGTCAGAGTTCTATTAGCAGCCCATCCCTTCTTACAACTGCGCCCCACCGCAAACGAGAGAGTATCGGCGAGAGACGCAGAGTTTCGTTGTGTCGCGAAAAACATTTTCACTGTTTTTGACCTATTTTCCATAATTTTCTCTCGGAAGTTGGCAAAAAAATTATAAAAACTTGTGAAAATAGATCAAAAATGGTGAAAATCTGTTTCGCGCCAGAAAAAACTCTGCGTCTCTCGCCGATACTCTCTCGTTTGAGATGGGGCGCGGTTGTAACTTAAATGCTTGGCTAATGAAACCGCGAAAATTCAACAAAAAAATACATTTTTCACGTACCGTGCATGAAATATATAATTTGGTCTTTTTCAGTTGAAAATGACAAAAGGGTGTTACTCACTCAAATCATCTCATTTCAATGCAAAATAGTGCGGTTTTTGAGTTGTCTACATAAAATGACTATAACTTTCTAGGGAGTGTCCGTACAAAAAAGTTGTCAACTACAAAAATAAAGCTCTACTTTTGATCTGTACGGTTCGTTAATAATCTACTTGATGGGACAATCAGTATTACCATGACACCCTTTCAAAGAAGGACAATTTAAACTGAAAAAGGCAACATTTTATATACTTTTCAGAGGTACAGTATTCAGTTTTTGCAGTTTTATCACGAGCCGAGTCGGGTCGAAATCAAAAATATTCTTGGCCCGGTTTGTGGTCCGGCCCGTTTTGAAACGTATTTTGAAAAATTTGAATTTTTGAATTTTTTTGAAATTTTTTGAAACTAAAAATTCAATTCAATCAAAATGTGGATATGTATGACAATTTAATCACTTTTCCTCACATTTTTCGAAAATTTTCAAAAAATTTTGTCAGAAAAGGGAATTCTGAAAAAATTACAAATTATTACCTTTTTGACACGAGGAAATTGCAGAAAAAGTTTCGAGAGTCAATATTATTTGTAATTTTTTCAGAATTTCGACCTAGTTTTTTCTCGAATACTAGACGTCAAGAACAAAAACTGAATATATATATTTGTAACTAGCGTTTTCTCAGCAATTAAATTATAACGATTACGTCCCATAATTCAAACTGATTCGGCTACCTTTCCCTAGTAAGACTTACCACAGTATCAACCACTTCTGCAGTATCAAAACGATCCGACAGTTTGTGATTTTCAAATCCGCTCAGCCACTCCTCGAGTTGTTCTTTATGCCCTTGAGCCGTTTCCAATGCATATCGAATTTCTTCTACTCCAATTTTATTTGAATTCTCGAGAAGGTATGTCAAATAATTCATCGTGGACTCGGGTACCGGTTTGCACTCATTCAACACTTCCAGACAGGTCTCCAGACCATTTTTTTGTGCTTCAGTTCTCGGTTGTAGACCTTCTGTGTATTTGAGCAAGTTTGACAGTTTGACGACAAGTTTAGACGCCATTTGAGCCACTTCCGGGAAGAGTTGTTCACATTGGGAGATCAAGAGATGTTTTTCATAGTTTAGAATCACCGAAGTCTTTTTCTTGACGTCTTCAGAATCTTCCAAGTCATCACATTGTTTCAGTTGGTTCTCCAGCATATGTTTAATATTTTCAATCTTCCCAATTGTGTCTCGAATCTCTTCCACTCCGATGAAATCCGGATACTCGACAAGATCCGTCAACTCATTTTTCATGGCGTCGGGTAGCCGTTCGCAGTAGCTGGAAATATTCTGACACGCCTGCAGACCATTGTTCAACTCCTCAGTTTTCTGTGGTAGATCTTCTATTTGTTTGATTCGTTTTGTCACTTTTTTCAAAAGATTTGACGCCACTAGATCCACTTCTGCGAAGAGTTGTTTACATTGAGCAATCAGGAGAGACTTCACATCGGGATCGGTATTCTGAAAAACGACAGGATTGAAGTTTTCGAGACTGTAGTGTACTTGCAAACTGAGCCAAAACGGCCCAACACGGACGGACGCGTAACTTGCTTGAAACTCACTATCATGAGCTGAAAAATACTCAAAAATGTAGATCTCGTGATCTATACCCGTGATCTACTAGGGACAGGATGGCTATTCGTTAAAGGCGTATTGTGATCAGGTATGATATTTTAATATCATAATGTCAGCGTTACGGCTAGTTCATTTTCATATTTCAAGAATGTTTTGATTCGGTGCACAACCCGTTGGAAGCGAGCGCCGGAAACTTTGGTCAGCGATATGGCCTAAGAAAATTGGGCACGTGGCCTAGAACATCGACTTCGGCAGCGTTTATTTTCGAAAATCACGTCAGAAATAGCAGAATATTAAAAAAAACACTCTTTGCCTAATAATATAAGTCAATTTTTTCTCCGAAGCCAAATTTTTAGGCCACGACCCTCAATTGTCCGGCCATTTTACTGACCAAACTTTCCCGTGCTCGCTTCCAGCGGGTTGTGCACCGAATCAAACAATTCTTTAAGTACGAAAACAAATTTGCCGAATCGCATACATTATGATATGAAAATATCCTAACTGACCAGAATACACCTTTGATGTACCGCGGGCCTGGAAAAAACTCCGAAAAATGCGATACTGAGAGCTATTCTGGAAAAGCTGTCATTATTGAAAAGAGTTGCGCGCCGGTGTGTGACAAGTACGCAAAATTTACCGTTTTTTTCTTTCCCACTCACCTCTTTTCCAACATCCTCAGAGATTCCAAGACCTTCCAAACGTTTCACCTCCACCTCCGTCTTTTGTCGAGCATCCTGAGCCATAACCATCATCTCCCGAATTTCCTCAATTTTAACTGTATCGTCTGTCCTTATTCTTCTCAATATATGAAGTAGAGATCGAGGCACACCATCTATCGATTTCAACACATCCGTGCAATCCTTGGTCACAGTTTTCACGTCATCTGTTTGTGGGGCTTCGTTGAGTCCTCTGAGACATGCTGTCAGGATTCCGGTGAGTTTGAGGAGCGATCGTGCAGCTTCTGGGAATAATTGCTCGCATTGAACAACTAGTTCGGCTTTTTCGGCGGCAGGATTCTGAAAAAAAGGTTTTGTGTTTTGAAAATTCTAGGAGCTCTAGAACTTACCATGGCTTCAGAATCACTCTTGTCATCTGGAGTCTTGGTGACGTCTTCAAATTTCACCGATTGTTGGGTTTCCGCGGTCACCGTAACAGCAGACTTCGAGACATCAGAAACATCGAGGGCGCCTTCTGGATCCTTCTTGCCATTTGGAGTCTTGGTGACGTCATCCGGGTCTTCAGAAGCGACAGCATCATCCTATAAACCTTATTTCATTCAATTTTCCATTAAAAATCTAATTTTTACCGATTTTTGGGCTGAAGCCACAATTTTTTTGCCGACTTTCTTGTAGACGTCAGATTCTGATTCCTGCTTGCCATTTGGAGTCTTGATGCCTTCATCTCGATTAACCAAGGTTTCAGAAGTACCAGGTGGAATCAAAATCTTGATAGTTACACTCTGAAATTCTTATGACCTCCATTTTTCAGAAAAAAATTTAATTTTTACCGATTTTCTTGCTTTTGACTCGTTGACAACTTCCTCCCATCTGATCATGTATGCCTTCAAGTTTTCCTCCATCTTCACAACCGTCTGAATCGTCTCCTGAATGAATTCAACTTTAACTCCATCACAATACTTGAATTCATTGAGCCATGCTTCGAAATTTTGTGGCAGTTCAGTGAGCAACTTTGCCTTTTCCTTATGCTTCTCCACCTCAATTCGTGTCGTGTCATCCAATTGGCTACCATCATCGAATGAGTTGAGGTGTTCTGATAGTTTACTCAAAATATCTGCAGCGAGTTTGAGGACTCTCGGGAATAGCTCTTCACATTCAGCAATCAACTCGGCTTTTTGGTTTTGGGGATTCTGAAAAAAGTTTTAGAGTTTAATCTACACTAGCATACCGGGCAGACACAGGTCGGCGAGTTACTAGCTGAAAACTCAATGTTATGAGCTGAAAAATATACCAAAATATAGATTTCAGCGAGCTCAATTTTTCTGATAAAATACGGGCCGGATAGCTATTTGTTAATGTACCGTTAGCCGAGACAACATGCCAAAAACACAAAAATGACCAAAAAAAGCCGTTCTAGCCTAGCCGGTGGTACATTAACAACTAGTCACACATTCCGTATGATATTAGAGACATAGAATTCACTGACTAGGAAAGGCCCTCGAGTCAAAGTGGAGATATGGAACGTGACCTATATCATTGGAAAGCTGAGAACACGCTGATTCCAAATATATATTCAGTTTTTGCCCTCGAGGTCTGGTATTCGAGAAAAATAAGGTCAAAATTTGGACCCCTGACAAGTGATTACCTTACCGACGCAGTAAAAATGTCAGCAGCGTGTGTAAAAAAATTTGGTGGCCGGACGGAATTGAACCAAAAAGTAGTTGCGCATTGACCGCTCTGCTACCACCTACACCGCGCTGCTGACATTTTTACTACGTCGGTAAGGTAATCACTTGTCAGGGGTCCAAATTTTGACCCCGTTTTTCTCGAATACCCGGCCTCGAGGGCGAAAACTGAATATATATTTGAAATCAGCGTGTTCTCAGCTTTCCAATGATATAGGTCACGTTCCATATCTCCACTTTGACTCGAGGGCCTTCCCTAGTGAGATCTACATTTTGGTATACTTTTCAGATCACAAAATTCAGTTTTAAGCAAGTTACGCGCCTGCCCGTGTCTGACAAGTATATAAAACTTACCGTAGTTTCGTTTTCATTCGCCTGTTCTCCAACATCACTACCCATTCCTTCCAAACGTTTCACCTGCGCATCCATCCGTCGTCTGATATTCTGAGCCTGAACCATCAGCTGACGAATCTTTTCAACTTCCACTTCATCGTTTCCCTTTATTTTTTCCAGTGTTTTCAGCAGATTTGCGGGCAAACAATCAAGCAATTTCAACACTTCCTTGCAATCGTTGACCTCCTTTTTCACTTCATCTGTTTGTGGGACCTCGTTGAGTTCTTTCAGATATTGTGTCATGATTTCAGTGTGTTTGATGAGCGTTCGTGCAACTTCTGGGAATAATTGCTCGCATTGAGCAACCAGTTCGGCTTTTTCAGTGGCGGGATTCTGGAAAAAGGTTGTGTGTTTTGGAAATTCTAGGAGCTCTAGAACTTACCATAGCTTCAGAATCTTTCTTGTCATCTGGAGTCTTGATGACGTCTTCAAATTTCACCGATTGTTGGGTTTCCGCGGTCACCGTAACAGCAGACTTCAAGGCATCAGAAACATCGAGGGCGTCTTCTGGATCTTTCTTGCCATTTGTTGGAGTCTTGGTGACGTCATCCGGGTTTTCAGAAGCAACAGGAGTATCCAGAATCTCGTGTGCAACATCCTATAAACCTTTCAAATTTCAAAAAAATATAATTTTTACCGATTTTTCAGCTCTAGCCACAATTTTTTTGCCAATTTTCTTGAAGACGTCAGGTTCTGATACCTTCTTTCCATTTGGTGCCTTGGTGGCGTCATCTAGACTTGGAACATCTTCAGAAGCACCAAGTGTGTCCGGAATCTTCTTCTGAGATTCCTTCTTGTCTTCTGAACTAATAAGAGTTTCAGAAGTGGCAAGTGTATTCAGAATCTTGTGAGCAATAGCCTCCTGAAAAAAAAAATTCCGTCAAATTTTCATTCTAAATTTTTACCTTTAGCGCTTCGGCGATTTCCTTCGCAACGTCATCGGATCCTGAGACTTCTGGTACCAGCTTGACATCAATGGTCGGATCTTCATTTCCCAATTGTTTCAGATGACCCTCCGCTTCCACTTTCATTTCCAAAGCCATCTGATATAACACTCGCATCTTCCCCAAACTATGTTTGGCAGAACTCTTGAATTCCTTCAGCAACGATTCAAGAACAGGCGGCAAACTGTCGTATTTTTCCCGCATTGCCACCGCTTTGTCCTTCAGTACTGTTTTGGTCTCGTTATCTAGTGCCGTCCAGAATAGTTCGATTAATTGAAGTCCTTTGGACATTTTTTGAGAAATAGCAGTAGCTATTTGAGTGATTTCAGAGAATAGTTGCTCACTTTGTGCAATTAATGCATCTCTTTCGGTCTGGAAAATTTCAATATTTTGAGAATATAGAACGCTTTTCAAGATGTACCATGTTTTGTCAAGGCCCGGGTCGGGTCGGGTCTTGCCAGCAAAGTTAAGGTCCGTCCCGAATGCTAGGCTAATTGGCGTCAAATCTCAAAGTTCAAATTTTTTGATTTTTTTTTGCGAAAAAGTCAAATTTTTGTCGAATCCGGGCTTTCGGGCCTACCAGGGCCTTGACAAGTATGGGATGTAGGGACCAAGGAATCTGAAGTTCTAGGAATCTACGGTTCTCAGGATCTCAAAATCTTTTTAAAAACTTGATGATTTTTTCATTTTTGCCACTTAAAACTAGTTCACCGAGCTCAAAACCAACCCGTATTATAACAGAGTCATGAAACACTATGAGATCTACATTTTAGTATACTTCTCAACTCATTAATGTTCATTTTGAAGCGAGTTACACGTCATTCGGTTTGGATAGGCCCTGATGAAAAGTATGATAAATAATCTGGTTGTATGAGGATCGGAGAATCTAGGATTTTCTGGTACTGAGGATTCAGAAATCTAGAGATCTAGGGGTCTAACAAGAGAAGTCTTTGGAGACGCCATTTTCAAATGACCTACAAATTAGATCATAGGTATTTTTGACCACGGGGAGTCCATTTCTGCAGTCAAAATTTGCGAAATGTTTCTGCGAGCCGAGTTATGAGCTCTTAAACTTTTCATGTGGATAAGCTCTTTTACGTGGAATTCCAAAACGACAGGTATTATACGCAAGATATTTTCATTTTTGCGACGTACGAACACAGATAAACCACTGTAGAACAGAAATGGAACCGCGCGGTGACGTATTTACGACCGAATTGGAATCCCATGTGAAAAAGCTTGACCATATGAAAAGTTTGAGAGCTTATAACTCGGCTCGCAGAGACATTTAGCAGGTTTTGACTGCAGAAATGGACTTCTCGTGGTCAAAAATACCTATAACAAAATTTATAGATCGTTTGAAAGCCGTGTCTCCAAAGACTTCCCTAATAAGTAAAATTGAATTTACCTTAGAATCTTGAAGAGGATCCCTCGGCTCAAAAAGTTGCATTCCATTCACGAAGTCCCTTTTGACGCGCTGAACCCATGAGAGCTTCTCACGAATCTCCTCCATTCCAAACATATTTGTATATTTCATTTGAAAAATCCACATTCTCATCTTTCCGGGTAATTCGGTGCCCAGAGTTTCCAAAAATTTGAAGAAATCCAGTTTCTCTTTGACACCATTCAAGTGTGTCAGACGCTCCATTGTTGGGATCTCCTTTGATAGTTTTGTTGTGAAATTTGTGGCTGCTTTGGCGGCTTCCGCGAAAAGACGTTCACATTCGGCAATTAGTTGAGATCTTTCATTTTGAGCATTCTGAAAATAAAGAATTTCTGGATCCGGACTGGCGAATTACAAGACTGCATAGTTCTTACAACTGCGCTCCACCGAAATGCCCTTGAGAACTTTATTTTTTCTCCGGGTCTCTCAATTTCGCACACATTTTTCTACGGCTTCGGTAGAGCGCGGTTGCAAGAAGCGTGTCGTGCTCATAGAAGATATTCCGGAACAACTAGACGTTTCGAAACGTCCTACGTTCTTATCTGGAAACTCACCATCGCCTCAGCACTCTTCATGGCACCCTCCAAACGAATTCTCAGTTTTTGAGTGGATTCAAGCCTCTCCCGAATCACTTTCACACTGACTTGATTTGAGTTATTTTTGAATAGATTCAACATGGAAGTATTGAGTTCCGGTATATCACGAAAAGTCTTCATCGACTCTTTCAACGGCTTCATCGCTGCCTTCATATCATATGATGGTGGAACACCTTCCAGTTCTTTCGAGACTTCGGAAATCTTGGCCAACACAACTACCGATAGATCACTAACTTCCGGGAATAGAAGTTCACACTGGGCAATCAGAATCTCTTTTTCGATTTGTTGAAGAGGAAGCTGGAAAATAAAAATTGGGGAATCATTTATTCGGAACTAATAATCTATATTTATATTTACTTTGTTCTTTGGTCCATCGCCTCCAAACAGCTTCATACTCGCCTCCAACCGAGATTTCGCCTCCAGAACCTGCCCAATTCTCACTCGAATCACGTCCACTCCAAATTCTTCCGAATTTTTGAATTTCAGCAGCATCGACATCACAGTTTCAACCATGTCATTTGTCCCCTTCTTCAGTTCTCTACACTTCGCCAGGCCAGTTTTGATCTCCTTCGTTTGTGGTAAGTCCCTCAACTTTTTGATCTCCTCTAACATCTTTTTGGTGAAATTTTCAGCTAGGTGACTGACTTCCGATGACAACTGTTCATATTGAGCAATCAATTGGTCTCTTTCACTGGGACGACGCTGAAAAAATAATTTCAGTAAATTTTTTGTCATTTTTAAATTTGCGAATTCATAATTTCGCGATCAAAACGGGCTGTTTGACTCATGGAGCGTCTAGAATACCGGAAAATTGGAATTTTTCATCGAAATTTGAGGTTGACGCGTTTTAAGTGAGTTGGCGCGTTTTCGGTGCACCGTTTGAAATTGAAGTGGGGTGCAGTAACTAGCGCGGTTCTGTCTAGAATACCGGAAAATTTGAATTTTGCGTGAAAACTTGGCGTTGGCGCGTTTTCGGTGAACTGGCGCATTTTCGGTGCATCGTTAAAAACGTTTGTCGGCTTCCACACTCTGAGTTGTTTTACTTAACTAGCGCGTTTCTGGTGACTTGACGCATTCTAGGAACAAAATTTGAATCTTTTATGAACATTACCTCTATTTCAGCGGTAGAAATCCCAGTTGGTGGTCCAGAATCCTTTTTGAATCCCCACGACTTGACAAAATTGTCATCAGAATTAATCTCCAAGACTTTTGAATTCAGAGTCGGAAGGTTTTGATGGTACCAGAAGTCGAATGGGTCACAGCATTTCTTGCAAAACCAGCCGAGATCACATTTTTGGTTCTGGAAAAATTGGAAATATTGCTGACGCGTTTTAGTGAATTGGGAGTTTGCACAATTTTGATGTTTGGGCATTGACGTATTTTCAGTGCCTTGACGCAATTCTGGTGTCCTGACGCATTGGAATTTCAAACAACCCTTGGGTTTGGGGAAACGACTAAATAAATTCAAAAAAGTCCATGACCTTTCAGCTAAGAATCACAAAAATCCATTGGAAACTTGGAAAGTTAGGGAATTTCGGAAAATTTCGAAAAATCAAACTTCCATAAAATTACAGTAACCTAGTCATTTTTGTGGTGAGATCCATAAAATCAACATTTTCGAAATCAGCAGATCACGACGGTTTGAATGAGTATAATCATGCCTATGTTTGAAGAAAATCGATTTTTTCGAAAATTTTGGGTCTCACCGCGAAAAATTCTGAAAATTTCGAATTTTTCAAATGCTTGTCATGATTATATTCATTCGAACCGTCTTGAAACGGCGATTTCAAAAATATCTGTTTCATGGGTCTCATCACGAAATTGTGATTTCCAGTGCCTTGGCGTATTTCCAGTGCCTTGACGCATTCTCGGTGCCTTGGCGTATTTTCGGTGCCACTACTTTTGTGCGTCGGGAAGTTGAGCCTCCCCAGCGCCCTGACGCATTTCCAGTGCACCTACACCTACCATAAACTCCGTCTCAAACCACTTCATCCCTCCCAACTTCTCGAACTTCTCATCGGTGTACACAGTGATCGAGTACCCGCATTCCGTCTTTTTATGCAACAAAATCTTCTTTTCCGCCTTCTCACGCGTAATTTTGAACTCTTTCTTGTCGGGAGTTCTGCAAAATCAAATTTTGAGAATTTTTTTGTATGTGAGAGCTGGAAAAGAGGATACCTCGAATACACTGAACCGGCGCGACTCCAAATTTTCATGGCTTTCTCGTTAAGTCTCGCGAATCGAAGTGTCGACCAGTTGGTGGTACGGTAGCTTGTCGTCATCAGAAATTTGTCGACGCATGGGACTTCCTCATAGAAAACGCCTTGACTGTCTGGAAAATTTTCAGCTCAAAATTTTTTAATTTCATGAAAATAAACTCACAAAACGATTCCGCGTTCTCCGTGTACACATCACACCAGGCCCCGTTCTTGGATGCTTTCTCAATCGATGTCAACGTGAGAACCTCCATAGAATCCAGATACTCCTTGTCGCAAAGATTCAGAAGACCTCGGGTGAAATCAGATGCACATTTGTCGGAGATCACCAGCTTCTCGACGTGGAAAACGATGGTCCCGCCAGTTGATTTCTCGATTTTCGACAAGAGCACGTTGACGAAGATTCCTTGACGCTTTTTCATCTTCATATCGTTCTAAAAATGAGAATTTATGATTTTTTGAGCTAAAAATCTCAAAACTACCGTAATCTCCACTATTTCGGCATAAGACCCATGAAACCGACATTTTTGAAATCAGCATTTCAAGACGATATGAATGAGTATAATCATGCCATTCTTTCAAAAATTTTGAATTTTTCGATTGTTTTCGCGGCGGGACCCAGAATTTTCAAAAAACTGATTATTTCAAACATAGGCATAATTATACTCATTAGAACCGTCTAAATCTCCTGATTTCAAAAATGTTGGTTTCATGGGTCTCTCCACGAAAGTGACAAAGCTACGGTAGTTTAAGCCAGTCTACCAAAATGTTCAGTTCCACTAAAACTACCGTAACTTTCACAATTTCGCGGTGAGACTCATGAAACATACATATTTGAAATCAGCGTTTTATGACGGTTCGAACGAATATAATCATAACATACTTTCCAAAACTTTGAATTTTTCGATTTTTTCGCGGCGGGACCCAAAACTTTTGGAAAAATCCATTAAGGCGTGATTATACTCGTCAGAACCGGCTTGATCTGCTAATTTCAAAAATATTGGTTTCATGGGTCTCACCACGAAAATGACGAGGTTACGGTAGTTTGAAAGAATTTGAAATTTTCGAGAATTTGTGATTTTCAGCTCAAAATTTTCGGAATTTTTTGAATTTTTTTCATTTCTACCGTACCTCAGAGCCAAGGACGGCGTGTTGCTTAAAATCCCACTCCACCACACCGATATCCACTGTCTTCGTATTGAAAAAACTCGCGAGAATCTCCACAAACACGTCCATCGTACTCTTATCAGATGGCTTCGATTGAACCGTCTCACAGTTATTTTCTGATCTGTAGATCAAAAAAAGTTGCGAAATGTCCACGGTTACAGACTGTCCCTCACCTAGAAACCACCGTCTTCTGATCGTATCCTTTCTTAATTTCAATTTTCAGAATTTTCTCGATTCCAGTGTACACTGTGATGACGTAATCCGAATCGTCTACCATAATCTTGACACGTGGCACCGAAATTCGCGTGGCATTCACAATTTCGCGATTCAAACGGGTTGTTTGACTCATGGAGCGTCTAGAATATTGAGAAAATTGAATTTTTATGAAGATTTTGGGTTGGCGCATTTTCGGTGTGTTGGCGCGTTTTCGGTGCACAGCTAGAAAATGGTGTGGGGTGCCCTAACTAGCGCGTTTCTGTCTAGAATACCGGACAAATTTGAATTTTCCATAAAAAATTTGGGGTTGACGCGTTTTTGGTGAGTTGGCGCATTTTTGGTGCACAGTTTGAGCTGTTTGCCCCAAAAATGTGCCAGTTCGCCGAAAACGCGCCAATCTCCAATTTTCATGAAAAATTTAAATTTTTCGATATTCTAGACAGAAATATGTTATCTAATTCAGCCAACTCATGTTTCAAATTGTGCACCGACAATGCGCCAGCGCACCAAAAACGCACCAACCCCACAATTTTCTATGAAAAATTCAAATTTTCCAATATTCTAGAAATTGGTGTCGACTGAGTTAACTAGCGTGTTTCTGTCTAGAATATTGGAAAAATTGAATTTTTCATAAAAATTTTGGGTTGGTGCGTTTTCCGTAACCTGCCGCGTTTTCGGTGCACTGCTTGAAATTGATGTCGGATGAGTTAATTAGCGCGTTTCTGTCTAGAATATCGGAAATTTCGAATATTTCATGAAAATTTGGGTTGGCGCATTTTCGGTGAGCTGGCGCATTTTCGGTGAGCTGGCGCATTTTCGTTGCACCGTTGGAAGGGGCGGCCCGGATTCAAAAAATGTGCACAACTTTTTTCAAAATTTTTGAAAATTTCACTAAAAAAATAATCAACATTCGCGAAAATTCTGGTAGGCTCCAATTTTTATCATTGCTCCAAAATATAGTCGAAAATTCGCCTTTTTTCCAAAAAAAAATCAGAATTTTTTCAAAAAGATTTGATTTAACCCTGCTTGACGCGTTTTAGGATCCTAATACTCGTTACCTGCTCATAAAATCGAGTCTTTCGACCACTTCTCGCTTCAATTTCACCGATAAATCCGTCCAAGACATTGTTTTGATTCACAAGGATAGTGTGAAAGAAGAATAATCGATTTCTCGTTGGAATTTGGAATTTGTGGAATTTGGTGACACGTGGAGGGTCGTGGAAAAAAGAAAAAAAGTTGTTTTGAACTTTTGAAAAAGTTCCACGTGGTACGGTCTCTCCAAGAACTGCAAGAAACGTGAAGCCGAATTTTTCACGTTTTAAATCAATTCTTTTATTTTTGCATCTTTTTCACGAAAAATTCAGTTTTTTCAGGTTTTCAGACGTCGCAATCGATGGAAAAAAGTTACAGCATTATGGTAAATTAAATTATCTATCTTTTGAGCCAAAAAACGAGAATTTTGGTCAGAAAATGACATTTTTGATACAGAAAAACTGATTTTCAGAAAAAAACTTTTTCTAATAAAAATTGCCCATATTGTACTTGAAAATACTTAGAACCTGTGAAAGTTTTTAGAAAATGAAATTTCAGCTGAATTGGGTAAAAATCTCATTTTTCTGAAAATCGGATTTTCTTTATCAAAAACGTCAATTTCTGACTAAAACACCCGATTTGGCTCATTTTTTCGTTCATTGTCCATCTAGAATACCGGAAATTTTGAATTTTTCAATAAAATTTGACATTGGCGCGTTTTCGGTGAGCTGGCGCGTTTTCGGTGAGTTGGCGCATTTTCACTCCAGAAGCATTATCGATTGAAAATTCTGAATTATCTATATTCTTATACTCCATTCGGTTCATTTCCCCCGTCTCTCCATTGTCTCGATCAAAAAATTTTGAAAAAAATCCCTGAAAAATGGTTTTTCTTGTACAATTCATCAACAAAAACAACAACAAATCAACAAATAAAAGTTTCAAAAGTTTAGATCAACATTTTCTGACAATATCGATTGATTCATCTCCCAATTGAATTTCGAAAACCGTCTTGGTTTCTTGATCCTTGAATAGAAGAGCACCAGTGTTATTATCCTGGATGTGTGGTCCCACTTTTGATTGAATATACTCGAGATCTAACTCATCTTCGTAGTAATTCAGAGAACACGATTCGAAATTAGTCGATTTGAAGAGAGTCTGAAAAGAAAGTATTCTGGTCACTTGTGTGTGTACTCCTCTCGGACAAGTCGTTATTACGTTTTACGAAATTAGATTAATTCTAGTTTCCTCAATTTTCATATTAGCACGACACGCTTCTTACAACCGTGCTCTACCGAAACCAAAGAAAATTGAGTGCGGAATTGAGAGGCACAGAGAAAAAGAGAAAATTTTCAACGGGTTTTCGATGGAGCGCAGTTGTAAAAAGCGTGCCGAGCTTTTCATCAAAAATGTGATCATTTTTGATGATTTTTCAGAACTTCTATTTGACCTTTTCGCGGAAAAATTCAGAACATTTTTCGCGCCAATTATCCGGGCCTTGACGAATTTTTTCGCGAAAAAGTCAAATTTTCAACTATTCAGAGACTGTCAGAGTTGAAAAAAATTCTGAAAAATCATCAGAAACCTTCAAATTTTCGATAAAAAGTAGTTGTTTTTTTTTCAATTTTCTTCAGATTTTCTCAATTTTTCAAAAATCTTTTGATCCCCTTGATTTTTCGAAAAAAAATTGAAAAAATCCGAAAAAAAATCAGCGAAAAACAGTGAAATGCAGTCTTGTCCGAGAGGAGTACACGACTATTTCTTTTGCGACGGAGCGCAATTACCTCCTTAATCGAAACGACTTGTTCCTCTGTAATCTTCGGAATAAAAACGGAAAAACGTTTGAAATGAGTCAAATGCTCAAGTGGAAGTTCGAAATGAGTCTTTCTCATATCCAATTCGATCGCCTGCTTCCATTGCTCCAATTTCACCACTTTTTTCATCTGTTCGGAGAAGTCAACGTCCATTTTAATTCGAATTTTCTCCAGAATTCCAGGTTTCAGAAATGGAAGAATCGAGAGAATCGGCTCGGTGTCGTCGTTCCAATGAATCTCGAATTGGATATCGAATGATTTCACGTGGAGACGACGTCTGCAAAATTAATTAAAGCCATAGTTGTCAAGGCCCGGCTTCAAAAAATGACCGATTTTTTTCCACATTTTTTTCCGAAATTTTTTCAATTTTTCATCGAAAATTGTCAATTTTAGACTATTTCTCTGATTTTCTTCTAATTCTGAACGATACTCAAAAATTTGACATTTTCGCGAAAAAATTCAAAAATTTTCAGAAAATTTGAAAAATTTGAATTTTTGACTTTCGCGCCAATTTGCCCGGGCCTTGACAACTATGATTAAAGCCACAAAAACTCATTTCGCGTTCCTTTGACGCGTTTTAAGACGGATTTCTTGCTCAAAAAGCGCAAAAGGCACGCCAGACTCCAAAAACATGTCTGGTGTGACTTCGGCGCGTTTTGAACTGAAAATCCGCCTCAAAAACGCGTCGAAAGCGCTTCAGACAGCCCGAATTCAGACTGGGGCGCCTTTGACGCCTTTTGATCCAAATATCCGCCTCAAAAACACGTCAAAGTCATGCCAGACTCATCAAAAACCCACCTGGCGCGCCTTCGACGCGTTTCTAGACTGAAAACTACGAGATTTATATAATTGTCAAGGCCGGGCCCTAGACCATCATTCAGAATTAGAAGTAATTCTTCAAAATCATCAAAAAGTTCACATTTTCGATGAAAATTTGAAAAAATTACCAAAAAAATGTTTTTTCCGCGATATTGTGAGAAAATTTTGCATTTTTATTGTAATTTTTGAAAATATCAACATTTTTTTCAGAAAAAATAGTTTGAAACATGAATTTTTCGAAACTTTCGGGAGATGTTTCTCGAAAAAACATTCAATTTTCGAAATTTGAGCAGAAAAATGATAAATCCAGCCCGGTTCGGCTCGTGACACATTCTTCCGAAAAATAACCTTAGTTTCGGCAAAATTTTCATCATTATGAATCCATTTTGAGCTCTAAACAACAAAATTTTCAGTATTTTCAGCGAACGTCTGGTCTATATGCCTGCTACTCACTTGAATCTCTGAAAAAAAGCCTCCAATTCCATAAATCTGTAAACTGGTGTCCACTCCGTCGGAATAAATCCATTGAACAAGAATGGGATGCCCAAAAGGAACGTGGTCTTCAAAATTCGCAATTCGAATTTCGGATTCTTCAGAATCGTATTCAAATCCCTCAATGCACACTCAATATGACGTTCTCCATTCAGAATCGTTCGGTTTCCTCCGCAATCAATCACACATTGCTCACTTTTCTGTTGATAATTGATCATTGGAAGCGATTCGATACAGATCTCTGTGAACAAATCAGTGAATCGAATATCGATTTTTTGGCAGATCAATTTGGATTCGTCGACGATGGAACGGAAACATCGAGACACTTTTCGAAGTGTCAATCTCTCTTTCAAACCCGACTTTTCCACTATTTTCACGAGAATTTCTTCTGGGAGTGTCGGGAGTGAGTGGACAGAGCCAGAGCCCAGAATCTCTATTTCCGGAGCACTGAAAATTAAAAAAATCGCTTTTTTATTTTCGCGCCATTTCCTTACCAAGTTTCCCCAACCACCGCAAACTTTCCACGTGCAAATCGATCGAAAAAATTCTTGAATTCTTTATAATCGACAACTCCTTTTCCGACAGTGTTACAGAATGTTTTATAGGACTGTCCGATTGGTTTCTTTTGAAGAAACTCGTAGAGAATGCAGTAATGAATCGCGTTTTTGTCGTTTTGAATGATATTCTGCATTTTAAGTCTGAAATTTATTTTTTATTTTTATTTTTTGTGTTTTCCTTAATACCTGTCACTATTAATTTTATCCTTCTCGGTTTTCGCTTTCATCATGATGAGATTATATTCATGAGAGTTTTCTCGAATTTTCAAAAACTTCGTGAATCGAATTAAAGCTTCATAAGGTTTTTCATTTTGAATATGTTCATAGAAGAACAGAGAAAGCATCGCTTCCGGATTTTTACGCAGATATTCGGACATTTCTGGAAATAAAACAATGAAATCGAATTTATTTTACGAGAATTTTCAGCCAGAAATTTACAAAAAATGGCTTTAAAACCTTTGAAAAACGAAAAAAATCATGATGCAATCTGTCGTCAAATGCTGAGCATTTTCCGCAAACACACTGCATATTTTTTCAACTACCGTAGTCTTTTATTTAAAAAAATAAAAAAGAAAGTCAATGAATTATGAAGATGAACCACGTAGATAATTATTGTTGTTAACTCGTCGTGGTGCTACCTGAGAATTTAAATTTTTTTAAAATCAATATTTTTCGAAAAATTTATCTAAAAGTTTTGTCACTAACCGCAACTGTACCACCTGAAATAGTGAAGAATTCCTTCATGGATTCCTGATATTCAGTGGAAACTGTAAAAAAGACCCACGGACGGATGTTCGCACCAACCATTAAACATAATCGATGTATTTCCTGCGGGAGAACCAAGCTGGCTCTGAAATTTCGGGTTTTCATAGCAGTGAGAGGAGTTAGGTTGCAGAAACGCGCTCCATCGCACAACGGTTGGCATAAATCGCGACGCGCACGCAACACGACTCAAGAATTCACATCCGTTGGTTGCGGACCTTACAGATTTCTAGTTTTTCAAGTCCTTGGTGTGCCAAGTTCAAATTTGGCACTCTGGCCGTTGTGCGACGGAGCGCGTTGCCGCAACTTTCCGCCTCGCACTGCAATGGTGCTATAGTTACAAAACGTCTCGGTTTCAAAACGTCCCAGTTCCAAAACGACCAAACTCACTGCGTCTTCAATCCTTCCAAGTTCCCATCAACCAGTATTCGCTCAAACAAAAAACTTCCAAAATCGGATATCAAAAATGTCAGGAGCAGATATATAATTAGTCTCGAACACCTCTTTTTCTTCTCGTCCACACGCTTTTTCCCCTTTTTTATCAAATAAATAGGGGAAATCAAAGTGAAAATCACGTTGTAAAATCTTTACTATTAACAAACGCAAACGGCTGTATGTTTGTGTGTCTGTCGCCGATCCTACCGTCCTTCCTACTGAACCGATTTTTTTCAAATTTGGACCAAAAGATCAGAAATTTTCTCTTAATGATGCACGTCTATTTTTTTAGTTAGAATAGGTCTCGACTAGGTCACTAGGTGAAAAAACGTGGTTTTCAAGCTTTTCAGTGGCTTCCATTTCCAAAATAGGGAAATAGGAGTTCACGGGGGAAATAATTATAAAACTTTTTCATTCTGCAAATGACTTCATTTCTTTAAATTGTCTCGAAGAAAGCGTGGGAAACATTGTGACAAGTAGAAGGGTGGTGTAGAAAAGGAGGTTAAGTCGCCGGTAGGCGACGTGAACCGACTGGTATATTTAAATTTTCTAGAAATCGGCAGAACCAAACAATTTTAGTAACCCAATTCGAATGAGTTTCCATATAAGTATTCGCAAGATTCCTTTCACTACAAGCCTCATACTCCACTTGGCAGTAAAGAAGGATCAGAGTGAAGAGAACAAATGTTTTTAATATTGTTACAGCTGTGACAGTAACCTTGGATACTGTAGCTGCATGTCTTTGGGTCAAAAAATGCTGAACCTTGAGGTCTTGCCCCTGAATAATCGCCACCATGATTATCATCCAACTAGCCGTCGTAGCACCACACCAATATAAGTACAAAGAGGTCAACTTGAAAATCAAGTCTGCCATATTAATATAACTAACACAATTCCGGTTATCGATATAATTAATCACCACAACTGTCTCGATAACAAAAACTGAGAAGAACTGGAAAAAATCTGCGATTCCAATGACCATGAAGCATGCAAAAACTGGATGTTTTTTGAGCGTCTGGCTGAGGAAATAAACGTGAATTAGGTTGGTGACAACACCAAAAATTGAGAGGATTAGATTTGGATACTTTATGAGATATTCGATATCATAGAGGGGGTTAGTGGTGTTTAGGTACATTGCAAGGGGAAATGAATGAAGAACGGAAAATGAAAAAAGTTGAGAAGTGGTTGATATAGGGGCGAAGTTAATAATAGTGTTGGGGCGTTAGTTCTGATTGAAAAAGTTATAATTTCTATTTTCTAAGTTCTGGTTTCCTGATAACAATCAAAATTGCCAAGACTCAAGTTTGTGTTCTGCTCAAATCACTTCTCATTTGGCCCAACCAGGAAAGAAGTTATTAATTTTTTTAGATTTGAAACGGGTTCATTTAGGTATATGGGATGGGCGGCATACCATTCTTCACCGGTAAAGATAGAACACCGTCGGGGTTCCTAGTGTTTTGTGAGCTCACGCTGGACAATTTGTATTGTGCATTGTCCGCAAACACACTGGGTACTTTTCAACTACCGTAGCCCTTTATTAAAAATGGTGAGAAAATAAGAGACCCCACAAATCGGGGAGAAACGTGGTGCGGGAAACACGGAACGGGGAGTAACAAATCGGGGAAATACCATTCGGGGAAATACCATTCGGGGAGAAAGAGGCGGAGTCACGAAAAAACTATGCCGCAGTTGCAAAAAAGTTTTTTACAGTAGTTTTCAGAAGAAAAATTACCATGAGAAAATTTTTTTGCAACTGCGGCACAGTTTTTTCGTGACTCCGCCCCTTTCTCCCCGAATTGTATCTCCCCGAATTGTATTTCCCCGATTTGTTTCTCCCTCCGTGTTTCCCGCACCACGTTTCTCCCCGATTTGTGGGGCCTCGAAAATAAAGAATGACAATGAATTCATGCTTGTCAAGGCCCGACCAAAAGCTCGGGCAGGGCCGGATCTTGACAAGTATAAATGAGTTATGAAGATGAAGCACATTGATTATTTAGTGTTGGCAACTCGTCGTGGCGCTACCTGAGAATTAAAAAAGTCGATGTTTTCCTTTCATCAAACACTTTGTCACGTACCGCAGTTCCACCTGAAATATCGAAAAATGCCTTCATTGATTCCTGATATTCAGTTGAAACTGTGAAAAAGACCCACGGGCGGATGTTCGAACCAATCATTATACATAATCGGTGTAGTTCTAGTGGAAGAACCAAGCTGGCTTTGAAATTTCGGGTTTTCACAGCAGTTAGAGGCTAGCAGGACAGTACTCAACCAAGACGTTTTGCAACTCATAATAATAATAAGCTGGCTCCGAGATGTTTTGAAATCATGAAATTTCTACACAAATTGTTGATGTCATAGTAACAAAACGTCCCAGTTCCAAAACGACAAAACTCACTGCGTGTCCATATAATTAGTCTCGAGCACTTCTTTTTCTTCTCATCCATACACTTTTTCCCTCTTTTTATCAAATAAAAAGGGGAAATCATCATGAAAATCGCGTTGAAAAATACATTTCCTTTTTCTAGAAGTAGGCATAACCAGTACATCTTAACAACCCCATTTGAATGAGTTTCCAAATAGATTTGCATCAAATTCTTCTCACTACACACCGCATATTCTAGTTGGCAGAAAACAATAACAATAGTGAATGTAACAAATACATTAAGTATTGTAATAGCTATTACAGTAACCTTGGATACTTTAACTGCATGTCTTTGGGTCCAAAAATTCTGAAACTTGATGTCCCGTCCCTGAATAATCGCCACAAAGACTATCATCCAACCAGCCGTCGAAATACCACACGAATATAAGAACGTAGTGAAAAGCTTGAAAACCAAGTCAGCCAAATTTATATAACCAATACAATTTCGGTTTTCAATATAGTTAATTACGACAACTGTCTCGCGGACAAAAATTGAGAAGAATTGGATAAAATCTGCGATTCCAATGACCATGAAGAATACAAAAACTGGGTGTTTTTTGAGCGTCTGGCTTAGGAAATAAATGTGAATGAGGTTGGTAACAACACCAAAAATAGAAAGCATGAGGTTGGGATATTTTATGAGGTACTCAACATCGTAGAGCAGGTTAGAGGAGTTTAGGTACATGGCAAGGGGGAAGGAATAAAGAAGGAAAAATGAAAAAGTTGAGAGCGGAAAGTGGTTTTATAGGTGGGAGTTAATAATAGTGTTGGGGTGTTGGTTTCTGATTGAAAAAATTTATAATTTCTATTTTCTGAGTTCTGGTTTTCTGATAACATTCCAAACTGCCAAGACTCAAGTTTATGTTCTGCTGCTCAAATCACTTCTTTTTGGTACAACCTGAAATTCATCAGGTTGATCAATTTGAATCATTCGACTTACCGTAACCCCGCCTGTCAAAGAGAAGAATGAATTAACAGTATGCTGATAATCCTTGCAAGCTGCTAGTATTATAAACGGGCGGATGTTGACGGCGAGCACCCTAAATAACTCGACCAGCTCTGATGGGAGAACGTAGGATGTTCTGAAAACAGAGAGGTTGGTTGTTATACCTATTCTTAAGATCAAGTTGCCAACTCCAACCGAGCGGCGTGGTTTGTGACGTTTTTTCTGGAGTTATTTGTCATTAATTTTGCATAAATAGGAATGATAATAAAATTTAACATCGGCGCGAAAGAGTGTGCGGCAAATTGAAAAAGTGTGCGGCACCGAAATACGCCCCTGGTTCTGCGCTGCAGAGAAATATTTTATTGAAGACATAATAGAGCGGAACTGGCTTCGCAGAAGAACGGCGCAAAGAAGTACTGAGTCGTTTAAGAACTCGTTTAGCAATGATATTAACAACTGAAATTTCAAACTTTAACAGGTTTTTGTTGTTTTTCGACGTTGAATATGGAACTTTAACGACAAATGCGCTCTATTGCGAACGAAGTTCTTAAACGACACAGTTCTTCTTCGCGCAGTTCTTCTGCAGAGCCAGTTCTTAAGCCATGTAGCACCAATAGAGCAATATTGCTTCAGAGCCGACCCCTACCCCAACTTACTGTGTTCCATTTCCAATTGCATCTTGTTCCAACAAAGTTCCATAACACACTAAACCGAGTACATCTGCCAGCAAAAACGATAACAATAAATATATAATAGTCCTAGCCATTCCATTTTTCGACTTTTCTTCTTTCCTTAATCGGATTATGTAAACAAGCATAAAAACAAGGAGAACAAATAAGAGTGCATTGAAACAAATCTCTGACTGTTTTGCAATCTTAAAAGCGGTTGAAACCCAGTTTGTGTTATTCATCAAATAGTTTTGCAAGATTCCCTGCTGACTACACACGGCAAAATTCAATTGGACGAATGCAATTAATAAAGTTGAAATCAGGAATACATTGAATAGGATCGAGAATACTACAGTAAGTATAGATACAGTACTAGCAGTTTTGCGGGTCCAAAACCGTTTCTCTCGAGATTTAAGATGAAAGACGTGAAGGACTGCTATTAAAACTATCATAATAGTGGACGTCATTGTACTCGTTATTGAAATCCATAGAGATAAAATCTTGAATAAATAATCTGCCGAGTTAACATAGCCAATACAGTTTTTATTATCGATATACGTGACTATAGTGACTGTTTTTATTACAAACACATCGAATACCATTGAGAAATCTGCCACACAAGTTACCGTGAAGCATATGAAAATAGGGTGTTTCTTAATACTTTCTATGAGAAAGTAAAAGTGGATAAGGTTGGTGACAAGTCCCAGGATAGCGAATGACAAATTAAGGTACTTTACTTGATAGTCAATATCTAGTAGTAGGTCAGTCGTGTTGGAGGACATATTCTAATATAAGAAAAATAGGATTCGATTAAATTTCGAGAGGCGTTTAGAGAGAAAATTGTTTTGGTTATATAATAGTAGGGTTTCATAAACTAGACATTTCCATAATTATAGTTGGTGATCATAGTTCATTTGAAGTATAAAATTTAATCGTCTCAAAGAAGAACTATTGCAGATTCCGATACATCAGAAAACTCTTACCAAAAAAAGTCCTGAAGTCCGTTTGAAGATATGGAACGTGACGAATATCATTGGAAAACTGAGAAAACGCCGATTGCAAATATGTATTCAGTTATTCTCCTTGAGGTCTGGTATTCAAGTAAAACAAGGTCAACGTTCGGAAAAACGGAAGAAACAAATACGAAAAAGGTTTGCTTTTTTTATGTAAACAATCAGTGTCATAGTCATAATTAAATACTTCTCCTCGGCTCCACCACCTCAAGATCAAAATTATCCAATTTGGAAGCATTTCATAAATATTTCCACTCACCACTACTCCACCGGATAAATCGAAGAACGCGTTCACACTATCTTCATAATCCGATGACACTGCTAGAACAACGAAGGGATGAAAAGTGGCCACCAGAACTTTGAAGAGTTTGGATAATTCTTCAGGGAGAACCAGGCTTTCTCTGTGGAAAAAAATAGTTACAGTAATTCCATTACTCGTGACACAGGGTTATAGAAAGTCCAAATGAAGCATCTGCGCTCTAGTAAAATTCGCGCGAAATTTATAAAATTTATCCAAAATGTTTTTGTGTGTTTTTAATCGAAACAGCGATAGACTAGCGCCCCCCGCCTGCCGGCGGGATTCGCTTCCCGGGTCTTCAAGAGTTTCAGGGCCTGCGGCCCTGGGTCGGAGTAAAACCGGGCCTTCGGCCCTGTTGCCCTGCGTCTGTAATGCTTTCCGGGTCCAATTCCACAGGTTTTCCCAAAAACGGGAACGAAATTACCGCCTACTTACCCCTAGTTTGAAAAAATGGAAATGAATTCGTCTTGGTTACTTGTCTTGGCCTAGGTTATTGAAAGGTCACGAATGTTTTTTCACTGAAAAACATTAACAAACCAAAACTTTTCAAGCCAAAATACATGACTTCTACTCTACGGCTCATAGCTCAGCTGTCATAAGTGATATCACACCCAAATTTTCCAGGAATGATGGGACAGCCTAATCCTTATTGTCAAAAAAAATTTGAATGAAAAGGTGTAATACGGACAAAGTTATTAACGGTCAACAAAGCGTGACATTTTTGCTAGTGAGAAATGAAAAATTGTAACGCATGCGCCTTTAAAAATATTCACCCCCCATACCTAGTGGGGTTAGAAAGAGAAGGTTGCAGAAAAAAGAAAAAAAGAGCTTAAAATGCAATTTGGCTAAGCGGCGACTCAGCCTGCTATGTGGTGAGCAAACCCGCTTCATTAGACTTTTTCCAAAACTGGTTTGAATTCATCTGGACTAAATATTACACGGTGTTAACCGGGAGTAACAAGACTCACTGTGTATCTACTCCACCTGGACCAACTATGATTAATAGACGATTGAATACCTGGGTAAAAATGAAAGAAATCCAATAGAATAAGAAAAAATAAATAAGCAGTCTTGAATTGTCTTTTTTTCTCTCATTTTTTGATTTCAATATCAATAGACAAAGTGGTAAACCCACACTTAAAGCGTATCGGGGAAATTCAGAAACGATGAATACTGTATTTACAGTAATCAAGAATGGCACAATCCAACTGTCACTGGTTTCCATGAATCGTTGAGCTAGATTATCTATACGACACTCGGAATACGGTATTTGAGTTATCACAAGTATACAAACTACAGCTAGCAATAAATACATTATGGATATGAAGGATACTGTAGCAAGGGATATTGTATTGGCGGTTTTTCTGGTCCAGATCTGTTTTAAATTCATTTTAATCGCGACAACTTGAGTGAAAGATGTTGTGACTAGCATCCATGATGTGGCGGCGGAAACATAATTGATGAAAAATTCAGTGAAGAAATTAAATATAAGATCAACCCAGTTGACATAACTCACACAATTCTTGTGACCTACGTAGTTCACAATTTTTACAGTTTCCATGAGAAACACTGTGGTGAGAAGGGTGGTATCGAGGACACCGATAACCATGAAACAAATGAAAATTGGGGAGGTTCTCGCGGTGCAGAAGAGCATGTAAATGTGCATTAGGTTAGTGATGAAACCGAATATTGCGAATATTAAGTTGGCATACTTTATGAGATAATCGATGTCAAGTAGTAGGTCAGTGGTGTTGGTGGTGGACGCGGACATTTTATTGGTGAGAAAAGTGAATTGAGAGACAGATATACATAAGTAAGAGGCTCTTGGTGTTTGAGCCTTGGCGGGCAGAAAAATAATTCTTAATGTTAGAAGAAAAAGAAAAAAGTTTGGAGACATGAAAATTATATGTCTAGTGAGAGTATTCAAGAATCTGATTTCAAGTTTTGTGCTGTTTTTGGCTCCGTGTCACTTTGCAACTACGACGTTCTGTAACTTCGATTCAGTTGATAAATATGAGTCTGACTTACAAGGGAAGTCTTTGGAGACACGGCTTAAAACAGCTCTATAAATTTGGAGATACAAGTACTTTCGACTACGGGGAGTCCATTTTTGCCATCACAACCGGCTAAATGTCACTGCGAGCCAAGTTATGAGCTCTCAAATGTTTTATATGCTTAAGCCTCTCCGCATGGAATCTTTTACCAATGTTTGAGTACAGGTGAACCACTTGGGAACTTGGGAACCGCGCGGCGCGGTGGAGTGTGTCAAGTTGAAGCTCAGGCTAACTATACAAACACGCTCTATCGAGAAACTACGTGGAAATGAAATATTTTCCCTGATCCTAAAATTTTCCGTAGTAAAATAGATTCTGATTTTCACCGCCACGTAATGCGGACCATGTCTTTTCTAGAGCGCGTTTGCATAAGTGAGGCTCGTCGTGGTACGTATTTGAGGCCGATTTGGAATCCGACGTGAAAAAGCTCAACCGCTCGTATTTCCATTTGTTATAATAGAAAATCGCGTGACCCCGCCTCTTCACCTTTGACAACAAATTGTTGATCAACGTGGTTTTGCTTATTTCTACGTTTTCCTTGTTCAAGATGAGTATTTATCAACAATGTGAGTAATTTATAGATATCTCATTTGATATTCTGCCTTTCAGATCCGGTACATAACACAATAGAAATCCCTAACTTCCTACAATATCCAAATCAAGCAATCGTTGCGGGCGGTTTACACACAATCGATGATTTGGTCTGGTGAGCGGATGGGAGGTTTAGCAACACATCGAAAACGATCATTTTCAGTGTGATCGGTGTTGAGAAGCAGAATGATTCTTCTGTTGACATTTTCATCAATTTGAGTGTTTCTAATAAATTCAAAAGAGTCAGAGCTCGTTATCTCCTGGGGATGTTCAGTGAGACTGGAGATACACTCCAAATCTGGCTAGGAGAGGAAGAAGCTGACACAGATGGATTTTTAGTCTTTAAACAGTGGACAGTGATTCAACCTGATAAGCCATTCACTTTCAAATTCGGTTTACATGTCAGTGCGATTATGGGAATGGACAATATTTGGAAGTTCAATTTCTATGATGCACTATTCAATGCTGAAAATGATTCCAAAATGATAGTATACAAAGATGAAAACAATCAAAAAGTCCTCTTTTATACTCATAAGAAGGTGTGTTCTGAAAAAGATCTTAGCTCAGCACAGTTCTGACAACTGCGCTCCGCTGAAATCAATTTTCTACTCAATTTTCTATCGTTACGGTAGAGCGCGGTTGTAAAAAGCATGTCAATTTTCAGTTAATAATGTTTCATTCGAATGAACTGCCCTCATTACATCGAAGAGAAGGGGATATTACTTGTAATATTCGACCTCGGATATTTACGAATATGCTCGAGAAATGTCTCCAGATTGCGCACGGAGTTCAAGTGCATTGTTCATGTAGTCTATATTCACATTTCAAATTAAAACATTATATTTTCAGTCGATGATCTAAACAAAATCCCTCCAATCGCCAAAATGTTGGGATTGAAAAATGTGACCAAGTACTGTGAGCGTCGACACATTGAAAATCTGAATCAATTGGAAATAACAGATAAAGTGTTCCACTTAACGTTCATACGGGATCGCCGGCATTTACTGGTAGGGATATTTTTGATGAGTTAGTTATTCTGAGCGACACTGTTTAGATGCACCTGCTGAAAACACTGAAATCGAATAAGGAGCTGAAGAGGATTCTGGAGACAATGGATATTCATAAGATGACATCTGAGTCCATGAAGAGATGCGCTCATTTTTTCTTTCATAATTGTTGATTATAGTAAATGAATTGTTTTGAGAGGTGATCAAGGGGAAACGGTGTATTTATTCATATTTCAAAAATGCATCTTATGAGAAAATTAAAAATTTAATTGAACACAGAAGATGTTTTGTAGCTGGTACCGTCTACATTTGTTTCCCCAACACCGATAGACTTCTTTAACCTCTAATTCGCTTGGAACGTTTTCGCTGTACTGCCATTCAAAGACTGCTTGTGCCAATGATCTGAAAAAACGGTTCGCATCATAGAAATTAAACTGGTGTTTATCTGCAAGATCAAAAATTCATATTTTCATTTACTAGACAATCGCGTGACCCCGCCCGTTCACCTTTTGACAATAAATTGCTGATCAACGTGATTTTACTTATTTCTACGTTTTCCTTGTTCAAGATGAATGATTATCAAAAATGTGAGTAATTTATAGATATCTCGTTTGATATTCTGGGTTCCAGATCCGGTACATAAATCTATAGAAATCACTGACTTCCTACAATTTCCAAGTCCAGAATTCATTGCGGGCGATGTACACAAAGTTGATAATTGGGAATGGTAACACGGTGTAAAAGAAACACAAAGAAACAAATAATTTTCAGTCTGATCGCGGTTGAGAAAATTGGTAACTCTTCAGTAAATATTTGCATTCATTTAAGTAAATCTGATGAAATCAAAAGAGTGAGAGTTCGCTATTTCTTGGGAATGTTCAATGAGACAGGCAAAGCACTCAAAAGCTGGGAAGGAAGGAAAGCAGGTGACACTGATGGATTTTTAGTCATTAAACCGTGGACAGTGCCTCAACCTGATAAGTCATTCACTTTCAAATTTGGTTTACATGTCAGTTCGATTATGGGAATAGACAATATCTGGAAGTTCAATTTTTATGATGCGCTATTCAATGCTGAAAACAATTCTAAAATGATAGTATACAAAGATGAAAACAATCAAAAAGTCCTCTTTTATACTCATAAGAAGGTATGTTTTGAAAAAGATATTAGCTCAGCCCAGTTCTGACAACTGCGCTCTGCTGAAATCAATTTTCTATCATTACGGTAGAGCGCGGTTGTATTATAAAAAGCATGTCAATTTTCAGTTGATAATGTTTCATTCGACTGAACTGCCCCCATTATATCGAAGGGAAGTGGATATTACTTGTAATATTCGACCTCGGATAATTACGAATATGCTAGAGAAATGTCTTCAAATTGCGCACGGAGTTCAAGTGCATTGTTCATGTATTCAAATGATTTTTTTTTCAAATTTAAACGTCTTTTTTTCAGTCGATGATCTAAACAAAATCCCTCCAATCGCCAAAATGTTGGGATTGAAAAATGTGACCAACTACTGTGAGCGTGGACACATTGAATTTTTGAATCAAGTGGAAGTAACAGATAAAGTGTTCCACTTAACGTTCATACGGGATCGCCGGCATTTACTGGTGAGAAATCATTTGATGACTTAGTTGTTCTCAAAGACAGTGTTTAGGTGCACCTGCTGAAAACATTGAAATCGAATAAAGAGCTGAAGAAAATACTGGAGACAATGGATATTCAAAAGATGAATTCTGAGTCCATGAAGAGATGCGCTCATTTTTTCTTTCATAATTGTTGATTATAATAAATGAACTTTTTTGAGACGTGATTAGAACGATCAGGGAGGAACCGTGCTTTTATTCATCTTTCGAAAATAAATATTTTGAGAAAATTAAAAATTTAATTGAACACAGAAGATGTTTTGTAGCTGGTACCGTCTACATTTGTTTCCCCAGCAGCGATAGACTTCTTTAAACTCATATTTGCTTTCGGAAATTGGTGAGGGAGATATTTTCAAAACGTGTTCGCAATAATCCCATTCCCAGATTGCTCGTGCAAGTGGCCTGAAAAAAAGCACTCAGTTCGCATCATAGAAGTATAAATAAAAAATAAGTTTACCTAATCAGCAGCTGTTTCGCGAGCTTTCTCAGTTCTGGGTGTCCTTCCAGCTGCGCGATTTCCAACAAAACGTCGTAAATCGGTAGCAATGTGCCATATTTAAGCTCCACGTTGTTGTCGTGGGAATAAGCTGCCGCGGCGAGCTGAACCGGGCACATCTCCGCCACGTTCCATTTGCCTGGACCCAGTGGTATGTGCCTACGCCAACATAGATGAGGTCGCCGGCATTCTGGAGGAGCTTCTGGTATGGGATCCCTGCGTCAATGAGATCTTGCTCCGTCGGCCAGTACTTTGAATGGTATGGGCTGATTCGTTTTTTATTCATCAGTTTCTCCATCTTAGCTGCGTAAACCATCGACACGTTTATCCAGACGCATTCTTCTGGTCCCATGTTCAGGTTTACGGATGCGACCAGCTGATTTTCTTGATGGGCAGGAGTTCTTGATCCTGGTGATTTGACATAGCATTGAACTGTGTTGACTCCCAAAATGTTATCCTTCACAAGCTTCATCATGCCCTCTTTTGGCCTCAGAAACTCGACGAGCTTGTTGATCTCCTGAAAATGTTAATGGCTTTAACTTTTTGACATATTTTAGTCTAGCTGTTGTTTTTAGTCATAAAGAAATATTTCAAGAGTAGCAACGTAGCTCCGTCCACTTTTTACAAGGGAAGTACACGACGGACCGAGTTGAACTTTTTCTATAAATTTGACCATAGATACTTTCGACCCTGCTGATTCCAAATCTGCAATAAAAATCTGCTAAATGCTCACGTGAACTGAGTTATGTATGACCTGTCAAACTTGCGCTTCTACAGTACAAGTGTGATGAAAGCGTGAAAAGCTTAAGAACGTGAACAAATTGAAAAGTTTGACGGGTCGTAACTTGGTTTACGTGAGCATTTAGCAGATTCTTATTGCAGATTTGGAATCAGCAGGGTCGAAAGTATCTATGGTCAAATTTATAGAAAACGTTCAACACGGTCCGTCGTGTACTTCCCTTGTTAGATATGTTCCTAGAAAGGCGAGAGAGGAGGAGTTAGAGACGCAGAGAAGCTAGATACTCCTGCATTTAAAGGTGCATATCTCGAAAGTGGGCGGAGCTATTGAAAAAATGTCGACTACAAAAAGCTAGATCTGATTTTGAGCAACAAAATTAGCGTAAACTTTTCAAAATTTATCAAAAATACATCGTGGCACGCTGTCAATGTGTGACACAGACCGAAATAATAATCAAAATCTGAGAAATATGTAATTACGGTTATTTGCTCAATGTATCAACAAAATTTGATTATTTCCCTGAATTACAGTTAAAAATTGCATAAAACTTCAATAAAAACTTACCAAAAAGCTATCCCAGAAGAACATTTCGTACCAAAATACTATAGCTTAGCTGCAAAACAAAGTTTAATTGAAAATCAAATTAAATAACAACTCACAATTCACAAAAAAATCAAACATACTATTGTCGACCAAACCATTCAGTAGGTAGTCTCGATTTATTCACCCTGAAAGTTGGAAAATATATAAATTAGTTAAGAAAACTATCGATAAATTGTTGGAGGCGAAATACAACAAGAGCGATGGCGAGAAATGAATGAGAACAACTGTTATCTACATATATGTGACCCTCATATATGAGGGTCACCTTACTACTCTAGCCATCTGCGTCTCAATTACAAATACCTATCTCTCTCTCGTTCTCTCTCAACACTATTCATGTTTATGTACACTGATGACGTCACAGTACTCCTGGATATATGCGACAAAGGTCGAATGTCTGTCGTCTCTCGATCCCAAGTGCTATTTCGTTTGAAAAAGGGCGGATGGCGGACCGTTTTTAGGAGGGGTGAAGACCGTAGTCCTCCACAGCCCAACCCTGACGACCCCTTCTGCCTCTCCAAAATGAAGAGAAATAGTGTTGAAAGAGGAGAGAAACAGAGAAAAACACGAGAGATAGGTATTGGTAAGAGAGACGCAGATGACTGTAGAGCTTTGTGGGGATCAATGCGAACACCAGTCGTTTCGTTTTCCTCACCTCATTTATTACCAATTTCTGTTGTTTATTTTTCAGATTTTCCTCAATTTTTTTATTATAATTTTTCAGGGTAACTAAGCCAAGACTACCTACTGGATGGTTCGGTCGACAACTATATTATATATGATTTTTTGTGAATTGTGAGTTTTATTACATTGATTCTATTGTGAAAAAATAAAGTTTGGCCGAGGATTTTCAAAAAGAAATTCGCGGGCGGAAACACGGAAGCGCATTTTTGAAAATCCTTGGCCAAACTTCATTTTTTCACAGTAGTAGATTCACCAAGTGTTTTTTGCAGCTGAGTTGTATGATTTTGGTACGAGATGTGGGCCAAAAAATACTTACGATTTTGTGTGACTGGAAGAAGATGAAGCCAGCAAATGCTCTTGGGGAAATGAAGAAGGAATCGAAGAAACTCAATGCTCAAATCACTATCGAAAAGGAAAAAAGACGCAAAGCGATAGCTGAACATAGGAAGAAAGTCAGAATTAGAGAATGAAGAAGGACTTGCTGACCTGACGAGATCTGAGCTGAAGGCGGAGCAGGTTGAATTGGCAGTTCTCTCAGCTAACAAGGATCATAAGGAGACGATTCGAACTTTGGAAACCAGGAACAATCAATTGGAGAAGGCTCGTGAAGTGAAACCATGGAAACAGTGGCCGAGTTTAAGGAAGTAGGAGATAAAGTCCTAAAAACTTTAAGTGGGTTTATTCTTTTTCAATATTATCGAATTTAAGCATATTTTTCTAGAGTGCGGACATACCTTCTGCTCGGGATGCATTCGCTAAGCCGGAGTACATTCAATGTCCAAATGACGAGACCATCAAATTGTGAACGATATTTTTTGGTTTTATATTTTATTTGCTATCTTGTTGCTTTTGTTGAATAAATAAAATATCGTTCCTTATTTTTGAACGCGTTCTGTTAGAAGCGAAACACGCGCAGTGAGAGAAAAGTCATCCTCGACACAAGGGTTGTGAATTTTTGAAAAACTTTTTTGAACGAAAATCGAGTCGATCAATTTTGTGGCCCATCCATTCGGAGAATTTCTGGGAAGACGAGAGGAAAAAAAACCCAAGAAAAACTGGATGTTTCCCTTCAATATACTTGTTTATCATATAGTTCCGAGTTGTTTTTACGTATAAGCCTTTTTTTCAAGTTTTTTCAAGTGTCGAGTTCACCTCAATGAAATTTGACAAATGTCATTTTTTTCAAGTACAGGACAGGGTTCAGATGAGGGAAGAGTATAAACTAATTTAATCTTGCCCGAGAGAACTACACGACCGAGACCACCTGCGTAACCTTATTCTGAGATCTGTCTGCTCATGTGTTCAAATATAGATCAAACCTTTGAGTTACAGCAGTTTTTTTCAGTTTTTCAGAAAAAATTTCATTTTTTCCAATTACCTAAACTGCAATATCAAAAGTTCATTTTCATTTGCCAGACAATCGCGTGACCCTGCCCGTTCACCTTTTGACAACAAATTGTTGATCAACGTGGTTTTACTTATTTCTACGTTTTCCTCGTTCAAGATGAGTAATTATCAACAATGTGAGTAATTTATAGATATCATATTTGATGTTCTGCGTTCCAGATCCGGTACATATCACATTAGAAATCCCTAACTTCCTAGAATATCCAAATCAAGCATTCGTTGCGGGCGATTCACACACAATCGATGATTTGGACTGGTGAGCGGATGGGAGATTTAGCAACACATAGAAAACGATAATTTTCAGTGTGATCGCGATTGAAAAGCAGAATGATTCTTCTGTTAATATTCTCATTGATTTGAGTGTTTCTGATAAATTTAAAAGAGTCAGAGCTCGCTGTCTCCTGGGGGTGTTCAGTGAGACAGGAGATAAACTGAAAAGCTGGGAAGGAGAGAAAGAAGCTGACACAGATGGATTTTTTTTCGTTAAACAGTGGACAGTGCCTCAACCCGATAAGCCATTCACTTTCAAATTCGGTTTACATGTCAGTGCGGTTTTGGGAATGGACAATATCTGGAAGTTCAATTTCTATGATGAACTATTCAATGCTGAAAGCAATTCCAAAATGATAGTATTCAAAGAAAAAGACAATCAAAAAGTCCTCTTTTATACTTTTAAGAGGGTGAGTTTTATTAAGAGTTACAGATTCTAGAATGTTTCAATTTTCAGTTGATAATGTTTCATTCAAGTAGACTGCCAATATCCTCTAAAAACGTGACAGTTCCAGCTTCTGTATCTATAAACATGCTTGAGAAATGTCTCCAGATTGCGCACGGAGTTCAAGTTCGTTGTTCAGGTAGTCTATATTCACATTTCAAATTTAAACGTCTTTTTTCAGTCAAAGATGTCACGAAAATCCGTTTCATTGCCAAGTCGTTAGGATTGAAAAATGTGACCATGTACTGTGAGCGTCATCGCATTGAATCTTTGAATCAAGTGGAAGTAACAGATAAAATGTTCCAATCAACGTTCATACGGGATCGCCGGCATTTACTGGTAGGGAATGGTTTGATGAATCAGTTATCTTATGAGACAGTGTTTAGGTACACCTGCTGAAAACACTGAAATCGAATAAAGAACTGAAGAAAGTACTGGAGACAATGGATATTCAAAAGATGAAGTCTGAGTCCATGAAGAGATGTACTCACTTTTTCTTTCATAATTGTTGATTCAAATAAATGAATTTTTTGACTAGGTTATTCTTGTGTGTCTGTCAGTAGTCATGCGGGGTTACGGTACGCTTTTGGTACAGAGCAAAAGCGAGTTTTTGGCTCTCGCGAATAAAATTTCCATAAAAACTTCTCTAAAACACAACGAGTATGTTCACAGGTACCAGTCTGCTCCACCCTTTTCCATCACGCGACGCGACCGCAGCGCCTCCCAACGTCCCGCGAAAAGCAAATTCAAATATAAGACATTTCCGGCGACCATGTGCCGCAAGAGCAATAGCTGAGAAATTGATACCTAAAAATGTTACGAGCACTCAAATTTCACTCGAAAACATTCCCAATTAGCGTAACCCTTTTGGTGCCAGCTGTCAGTAGAGCGCACTAGCTTAAGAGCACTGCGTAAGGCCGCGAAAACGCGCTCCACCGCACAACGGTTGGCACGATCCCAAAAAAACTTGGCTGAGTGCCAAGAGTTTTTATGTTTATTCCCCGTATCTTTTGAGGCACAGCCAATGTATACCGCGACGCGCACGCAACGCGGCTCGAAAAAATTGAAAGCAGTTCATTGCGGACTTTACGCCTCGCGATGTTCTCCTTGTTGCAAACTTATACTCTCCTAACCAGAAAAGAAACAGTTTTATTCAATCCGAATCATAAATAAAACCCAATGATTGACCAAGACGCAACTCCAAGACGATTCGATTCCTCCGACGGAAAACCAACAATTTCGTTCAAGAAGTCGTCAATATACACCATCAGCTTATTTTTGCGTTTTTCTGAAAACAACTCTCTCTGCACTCTCTCCATCCCAAATACTCCCTTACCTAGTGATAATAGTTAAGTGATCGTAATGATCCAGTGGATGTTTCTGATTATCATTCTTCTTTGCTAGATGGTGCACTTGGGCATTGATAAGGTTGGGAATACGAAGGTTCGAGATCGCAGGGTATTGATTAGAAACATTTTTGACCTTTTAGGGGGGCATGTCAGGTTTCGAGGGGAACACGTGGAAATTTTTTCAAATTTTCAAAACTTTTCTGGAACAGGTTGCCACGATTAATATTCGAGAAGATAACATTCTTAAAATTTTTATAACATTAACAACAAAAAAGAAAGCATGAAAAAATGAAGAACTTAAACTTTCCAGATAGAAACTTTGTTTTCACTATAATTAATTGAAAACTGAACTACAAGATTTGAATTTGGAATATAATACTTATTCGGAGTATCAGATGGACGAAGAATCATTGCATTCTTGATTGTCTCAATATCTAATGAATGCATTGTTTCGATACTACATGACTCGAAATTGGTCGATTTGGAGATGTTCTGAAAAGAAGAAAAAAGGATTTGCTTTAAAATGTATTGAATTTACTTTACAGAGCCGGACCAAATCGCTGGTTGAAATCGTTTCGAGAAGTACTTCGAACGTGGAGAAATGATGGAAATGCTGAATTGACAGGTCGGAATCAACGACTTTGATGTGTTTCGCCTGTTTCCATTGATCCATTTTAACGATTTGATTTATTTCATCAACCGAGATCCAGTCTTCGAATTTCAGCTTTTCCAGTGCTCCAGGTTTCAAACATCTTAGAAGTCGCACAACATCTGTTTCGTCTTCAGCTGTGATTGTGCATTGTTCCACGTGGATTTTGTGATTCAACGAGTTGAGTAACTTCCAACAATTCTCCTTATAGTTCCGAGGGTCTGCATTCATATTAAAATACATCGGACAGTTTTGAAAATCGAATCGGAGTGATTTCAATCGAAGTTTCGGGTTTTTCAGAAGCAATTCCAGTTCTCGGAACACACGTTTTTCGATAAAATCCAAGGAACAAGTGCGTGAATGAGTCAACTCAATGAGACCAGAATCCACCAAAACCGCATTATTCGCCTTGATTTTAATGTAATCGTATCTGCAAATGATCTCAATATCAGTGCATGGAGGTGGCCGTTTATCGACAACTGTTCGAAGTGTATGAGAGACATTGCGGAGATTCAGACTGCAAAATAACACATTAGATAGGGAAAATCAATAATTAGCCTACTTGCAAACCGGACCGGCGCGTAACTCGCATCAAACTCAATATCATGAGCTGAAAAGTATACCAAAATGTAGATCTCAACGAGTTCTATTTTCATGATTTAATACGGAGCGGATAGCTACTCGTTGATGTGCCAAGGGGTAGGAAAAAGCGGCAAAAAACCAAAAAACTGCCAAAAAAGCCACTCTAGCCCGGCCCGCGGTCACAATAATGAATAGCCATCCGGCCCGTGTTATATCACAGACCTAGAACTCGTTGAGATCTACATTTCTGCATATTTTTCAGCCTGAAATATTGAGTTTGAAGCGAGTTACACGCCGACCCGGTTGGCAAGTGTGATAATTAGTTACTCACTATGACTTAAAATCACATCTATCCACAATTTCAGCGAGTACATCAAATGGAAAACCTGAGAATATCAAGCCGATAGCATGATAAGTATCCGGAACGGCTGCATTCAAATATTCTGATCGCTCAGCCATGATGAGAGCGTGTCGATGACTGAAATCGTGAACATTGCTTTAATTTTTCTGATACATTCTTACGCGTCGGAATAATAGGCGTCATAACAATAAGCATGATCTTCCTTACTAATTTTATAGTTTCCGAATGCATCACATAGATCTCTATATGAACTTTCCAGCGACTTCTTATCAACTACATCAGCGAGAATGCAGACTGCTGAGTCTAAAAACCAAGGAGCGCTGAAAATTGTCAAGTTATGTGGGGAATTCACTTGGGAAGGGCCTCGACTCGGTCTAGAGTTATGGGACATGGCCTATATGATTCGAAAGCTGAGTAAACGCTGATTCCAAATATATATTCTGTTTTTGCCCTCGAGGCCTGGTATACGAGAAAAACGAGGTGAAAGTTGAGAAAAATGTCAAAATATTGCCTTTTTAACATGCGAAAATCGGAAAAAATTTTAAAGCATTTTTCGCGGGTTAAAAAGGCAATAATTTGCCCCTTTTTTCTAGAATTCCAGACTTTGAGGGCAAGAACTGGATATATATTTGGAATCAGCGTTTTCTCAGCTTTCGGATCATATAGGCCATGTCCCATAACTCTAGACCGAGTCGAGGCCCTTCCCTAGTCAGTTGAAAATATTACTTACCTTGATGTCACTGGAGAATAGTAGTTCTCTTTGTGAAATCGATTGAACCAATACTCGTAGTTCTCATATGAAATCGCCTCTTTTCCCAGAAAATTACACAGTTTTTCGTATATTTTATATGATTTATCGATAGTTTTCCATTGGGAAATATCGTAGACAATGAGTCTTCGGAGACCGACTGGAGAATTCAACGAATTCATTTTTAGTATTTACCTGAAAAACTGGATATCTGAAAACTGTCTCAATGAATGAATAAAGTAAAAGCAAAATAATAAAGAGCGGAACGAACGCATTGCAAACATAGATCAGAGAAATCACACAGAAAATAACAATTTTATAACAAAGGTAGCATCAACCCAACAAAACAAGAATGAAAAACAGAAATTTCACTTTTTGGTGATTTCAAGCGAATGCGCATACCGAAAACGCTCGTACTGAATAACCAAATTTGTATTTGAAATTGAGTAAATCCGTGGGAAGGTGGTTGGCTGAAGGTTCAGATCTCTCTTGATTGTTTCAAAATCCAATGCACCGCGAATTTCTATTCTGATATGCTCGAAGTTGGTCCATATGGGAATGCTCTGAAATTTTAAAAAATATGTATACTACAAAATAGAGGTGGCACCTCAAACAATCGTTCTGAGGTATATATGTCCACGGTCTCCCACTCTGGTGTCTGACAGAGTTGTTGGAGTTTGGATCCCATGACGTCAGAAATGTCTAAAATTACCTTGCAAAGCTTGACCACGTCTTCCGGTGAAATCGAAAAATCACGAGCTTCCACGGTTGAGAAATGAAGTAGATGGTCAGTCGACGGCAAATTGGTTTCAACCAACACTAGATGTTTCGCTTGTTTCCATTGATCCATTTCAACAATTTCATTGATATCGAACTGTCCATTTCTTCCGAAAATACTCATTTTGTCGAGTGTTCTCGGTTTGAAGCATTGTAGAATTCCGACCAAATCATCTGTACTTTTGACTCGAATTGAGCAGTTTTCCACGTGGATTTTACGATTCAATGAGTTAAGTAGATTGATTACGGTCTTTTTATACGACCAGGTCTCTGGAAGATCAGAATATGAGCGAAGCGTGAAATATTTAAGACGAAGTTTCGGATTTCTCAGCAAAAGTGACAGTGTCCCACGGATTTGTTCATTGATCGCTTCCATTGATGGATTCGGATAGTGATAATCCGAGTCAGCCACAAGTACACCATCTACTGTGACATTTATACAGGTATATTCGCAATTCACTTCAAAATCAGTGCAAGGAGGTGCCAGCTGATCGATGACGGTTCGAAGTGCATGTGAAACGTTTCGGAGATTGAAACTGAAAAAAAAGAACTTGATGTTTCTTCAATAAATTAATGCTCACTATGACTTGATATCACATTTCTCAACAATTTCAGAGATCACATCTTCTGGGAAATCGGAAAATGTAACACGATTGAATAAGTGTCCGTTTTCAAAGCGTTTGAACCAAAAATCATGATCATCCTTATCGATTTTACAAGCTTCGAATGCATTACACAAATCATCGATGGATTTTTCAGCTGACTTTCCATTGATGACATCAGAGAGAATGCATCCACGAATGTCAGGAATCAGGAGACCTCTGGAAAAGGAAAATATGAAATTTTCTCTCATTCTCAATAATTTTCTTACCGTTCATCTTCTTTGAGATATTTATTGAACAATTTCTCATATTCGTCATAAGAAATCGCTTCTTTTCCCATAGTTTCACACAATTTCTTATAATTCGAATATGATTTATCAGTAGAAATACTTTGATATTTATGATAGAGAATGAATGCACGAAGATCGATAGGAGAATTTGGCGGCGAGTCGGTCATTTTTCGAGATTTTCTGAAACAAAATAGTTTTTCCCGTGTTGGTCACATTTGTCGAAATAAAATATCAAAAACGAGTGAAACGCATTACAGATATATGAATCAGAAAAACTACACAACAAAGCAACAATTTTATAACAAAGTTTCAACATCAATAGAAAAAAGAATTAAAAACACAACATTTACTTTTTGGTCATTTTAAGCGAATTCGAAAACCTATTCCGACGCTCGTACTGAATAAACAAATTTGTATTTGGAATTGAGTAAACTTCTGGAGAGGTAGTTGGCTGAAGGTTCAGAACACTCTTGATTGTTCTTGTGTTCAGAAAATGACAAGTTACTATTTTGAATTGTTCGAAGTTGATCCAATTGGAAATATTCTGCAATTTAAGAAACACCTTCGGCGCAGTTCTCACTACTATGTTTACCTTCAAAATTGATTCACAAATCTTGATCACTTTTTCCAGTGGAATCGAATAATCACGAAATTCGACGGTTGAGAAATGAAGTAGATGGTCAATCGACGGCAAATTAATTTCATCCAACACGAGATGTTTCGCTTGTTTCCATTGGTCCATTTCAACAATTTCATTGATATCGAACTGTCCATTTCTTCCGAAAATACTCATTTTGTCGAGTGTTCTCGGTTTGAAGCATTGTAGAATTCCGACCAAATCATCTGTACTTTTGACTCGAATTGAGCAGTTTTCCACGTGGATTTTACGATTCAATGAGTTAAGTAGATTGATTACGGTCTTTTTATACGACCAGGTCTCTGGAAGATCAGAATATGAGCGAAGCGTGAAATATTTAAGACGAAGTTTCGGATTTCTCAGCAAAAGTGACAGTGTCCCAGGGATTTGTGAATTGAGCGCTTCTATTGATGGATTCGGATAGTGATAATCCGAATCAGCCATAAGTACACCATCTACTGTGACATTTATACAGGTATATTCGCAATTCACTTCAAAATCAGTGCAAGGAGGTGCCAGCTGATCGATGACGGTTCGAAGTGCATGTGAAACGTTTCGGAGATTGAAACTGAAAAAAAAGAACTTGATGTTTCTTCAATAAATTAATGCTCACTATGACTTGATATCACATTTCTCAACAATTTCAGAGATCACATCTTCTGGGAAATCGGAAAATGTAACACGATTGAATAAGTGTCCGTTTTCAAAGCGTTTGAACCAAAAATCATGATCATCCTTATCGATTTTACAAGCTTCGAATGCATTACACAAATCATCGATGGATTTTTCAGCTGACTTTCCATTGATGACATCAGAGAGAATGCATCCACGAATGTCAGGAATCAGGAGACCTCTGGAAAAGGAAAATATGAAATTTTCTCTCATTCTCAATAATTTTCTTACCGTTCATCTTCTTTGAGATATTTATTGAACAATTTCTCATATTCGTCATAAGAAATCGCTTCTTTTCCCATAGTTTCACACAATTTCTTATAATTCGAATATGATTTATCAGTAGAAATACTTTGATATTTATGATAGAGAATGAATGCACGAAGATCGATAGGAGAATTTGGCGGCGAGTCGGTCATTTTTCGAGATTTTCTGAAACAAAATAGTTTTTCCCGTGTTGGTCACATTTGTCGAAATAAAATATCAAAAACGAGTGAAACGCATTACAGATATATGAATCAGAAAAACTACACAACAAAGCAACAATTTTATAACAAAGTTTCAACATCAATAGAAAAAAGAATTAAAAACACAACATTTACTTTTTGGTCATTTTAAGCGAATTCGAAAACCTATTCCGACGCTCGTACTGAATAAACAAATTTGTATTTGGAATTGAGTAAACTTCTGGAGAGGTAGTTGGCTGAAGGTTCAGAACACTCTTGATTGTTCTTGTGTTCAGAAAATGACAAGTTACTATTTTGAATTGTTCGAAGTTGATCCAATTGGAAATATTCTGCAATTTAAGAAACACCTTCGGCGCAGTTCTCACTACTATGTTTACCTTCAAAATTGATTCACAAATCTTGATCACTTTTTCCAGTGGAATCGAATAATCACGAAATTCGACGGTTGAGAAATGAAGTAGATGGTCAATCGACGGCAAATTAATTTCATCCAACACGAGATGTTTCGCTTGTTTCCATTGGTCCATTTCAACAATTTCATTGATATCGAACTGTCCATTTCTTCTGAAAATACTCATTTTTTCGAGTGTTCCCGGTTTGAAACATTGTAAAATTCCGATCAAATCTTCCGTGCTTCTGAGTGTAATTAAGCAATTTCCCACGTGGATTTTACTATTCAATGAGTTAAGTAGATTGATTACGGCCTTTTTATACGACCAGGTCTCTGGAAGATCAGAATATGAGCGAAGCGTGAAATATTTAAGACGAAGTTTCGGATTTCTCAGCAAAAGTGACAGTGTCCCAGGGATTTGTGAATTGAGCGCTTCTATTGATGGATTCGGATAGTGATAATCCGAGTCAGCCACAAGTACACCATCTACTGTGACATTTATACAGGTATATTCGCAATTCACTTCAAAATCAGTGCAAGGAGGTGCCAGCTGATCGATGACGGTTCGAAGTGCATGTGAAACGTTTCGGAGATTCAAACTGCAAAAAAAAAGAACTTGATGTTTCTTCAATAAATTGAAACTCACTATGACTTGATATCACATTTCTCAACAATTTCAGAGATCACATCTTCTGGGAAATCGGAAAATGTAACACGATTGAATAAGTGTCCGGTTTCAAAGCGTTTGAACCAGTGACCATGATCTTCTTTATCGATTTTACAAGCTTCGAATGCATCACACAAATCGTCCATTGATTTTTCAGCTGGTTTTCCATTGATGACATCAGAAAAATGCATCCACGAATATCTGGTATCAGGAGATCTCTGGAATTAGGAAAGTATGAAATTTTCTCTCATTCTCAATACTTTTCTTGTCGTTCCTCTTCTTTGTATTTCTTGAACAATTTCTCATATTCGTCATAAGAAATCGCTTCTTTTCCCATTTCTTCACACAGTTCCTCATAATTCAAATATGATTTATCGGTAGAAATACTTTGATGTTTGTGATAGAGAATGAATGCACGAAAATCGATCGGAGAATTCTGCGGCGGGTCGGGCATTTTTCGAGATTTCTCTGTAACAATATAGTTTTTCCCGTTTTTGGTCACATTAGGCGAAATATAACAGAAAAGCGAGTGACACGCATTACAGATATTAAAAGAAGAAACAACACAACAAATAACAATTTTATAGAAAATTCAACAACACTAGAACAGTTACTTTTTGGTGATTTCAAGCAAATGCGCATACCAAGAACGCTCGTACTGAATAACCAAATTTGTATTCGGAATTGAGAAAATCCGTGGGTAGGCAGTTGGCTGAAGATTCAATTCTTTCTTGATTGTTTCAAAATCAAGGGCATCGCAAGTTCCAATTTTGATATGTTCGAAGTTGGTCCAAATGGGAATGCTCTGAAATTAGTACCTATCAACGGTCTCCCACTCTGGAATCTGACAGAATTGGTGGCTGGGTCCCATGACGTCAGAAATGTCTAAAATTACCTTGCAAAGCTCGACCACGTCTTCCAGGGGAATCGAATGATCATGAAGTTCAACGGTTGAGAAATGAAGTAGATGGTCAGTCGACGGCAAATTGGTTTCAACCAACACGAGATGTTTCGCTTGTTTCCATTGATCCATTTCAACGATTTCATTGATATCGAACTGTCCATATCTTCCGAAAATACACATTTTGTCGAGTGTTCCCGGTTTGAAACACTGCAAAATTCCGATCAACTCTTCCTTGCTGTCGACTCCAATTGAGCAATATTCCACGTGGATTTTACGATTCCATGAGTTAAGTAGATTAATTACGGTCTTTGTGTACGTCTCTGGAGAACCAGAATACGTGTAAAATCCGAAAGATTTTAATCGAAGTTTCTGATTTCTAGACAGAACTGTCAGTGATCCGGGCATTTTTCTTTTAAACGTTTCTTTTGGTAGATTTGAATAGTGATAATCCCAGTCAGCCATATGTACACTGTCTACAATGACATTCATCCGGGAATCTTCGGAATGCACTTCAATATCAGTGTATGGAGGCGCCAGCTGATCAATGACGGTCAGAAGTGCACGTGAAACGCTGCGGAGATTCAAACTGGAAAAGAAAGAACAAAAAGAGTTTTCTTCCAATTAAATTGATGCTCACTATGACTTGATATCACATCTCTCAACAATTTCAGCGAGGACATCTTCTGGAAAATCGGAGAATGTGACACGACTGAATAAGTGTCCGCTGTCAAATCGCTTGTACCAGTAGTCATGGTCTTCCTTATCGATTTTATGTCTTTTGAATGCATCACACAAATCGTCGATTGATTTTTCAGCTGGTTTTCCATTGATGACATCAGAGAGGATGCATCCACGAATGTCAGGGATTGAGCGATCTCTGGAATTAGAAAAATATGAAAATTTCTCACATTCTCAATACTTTTCTTACCGTTCATCTTCTTTGAGATATTCCTTGAGCCAATTCTCATATTCTTCAAATGAAATCGCCTCGTTTCCCATTGCTTCACACAGTTTTTTATAGTTTTTGTATGATTTCTCAGCAGAAATATGTTGATGTTCATGATAGAGAATGAATGCACGAAGATCGATTGGGAACTTCAGAAGTGGACGTGGTGATCCAGAAGACATCTGATATAGAAAAAGAGAAATTTGAACAAGAAAATTCAAAAAATGAAGATATAAGCGCCTCGAACGCATCAGAAGTATTGGGATGAAATGACAAAACATAACAAACTTTATTTGAAAACAATTGTACAGAAAACGGCAATTTTTAGTCAATTTTTAAAACTTTCACCAATCTTGGTCTTCATCGCTCGAGAAAACCCAGGATCTAACCGGTGGATTCAATCTACCGACGATGATGCTCCCCGATCCAGCGTAACTAGAAATTCCGAATTCAGCAGATCCACTTGATTCCAATTTGTTCAATTCAATCAAACGATCCAAAATTTTCGCTTTCACTTTCTCTGGAAATTCCGAAAACTGTTCCGTCGGAACAAGTTCTTCTTTCGTTTCGAATAGCCCCAGAGCATGGGTGAGAAGAGTATCCGAATCGTACTTCGCTGCAATCTCCAGTTTTCTGTTGGCACTGAAATACGTAGAAATCAAGAAAAATTCCACGTGGCGTTTCGCAGCGGGAAGCAAAAATCGATCGGAGAGTTCCAGAAGTTTCTCGGCGTTTTCTTCTGAAAATTTGTGTTTATTTCAAGTAAATAATGACATTTTCCTGATTGATACCTGTCGGAGAGACGGGATTTTTGAGAATCAGACTCAAAACAGCGGCGAAATCTTCGAATTTGACATCTTCAATTGGAATTTCCGGCATCGATTTTTCTTTGAAGTCTCCATTAAAAAGGGTGTCGAAATAGTCGGAATGGTAGGAGAGAACCTGAAAATAGTACAATATTTCATTGTTAATTCGAAACAAACCCTACCGCTTTGCTAACATGCAATTTCTTTCCCTCCACCACCAGAACCGCATCAGTTTTGTCAGATTGAGCAAATGTCGATTCGTAAGTACTCATTGGTGGAGTTTTAGACACTTTTCGCTGAAAAAATGGTTGAAATTTCATTGAAATTTATCGAATTTTATTTTTAAAAAGTGATGATTTTGTAGTAGAAAATTACGGGAACACCTGTGAACGGGAAAAAAGAAATTTGAAAACGCGACGAGAGAGAGAGTGTGCGAGATGGAGAGACGCAGACGCACACTCTCTCTCGTCGCATTTTCGCCCACTTTGAAATTTTTCCCTGCCTGTTAACTTTTACGCAAACCGTATATATTTTACATCTGTAAAATTAACAATCGGAAAGCTAACAGAAAATAACAAAGGGCGAGTGACACGCATTACAGATATTAATAGAAGAAACCACACAAAAAATAACAATTTTATAGCAAAGGAAACAACAAAACAACAACAATAATAGAAAATAAAACATCTATTTTCTATAGATTTTCAAAGAATCCAAACCGCGGAAATCCATCAAAAACTGAATAACCAAATTTGAATTTGGAATTGAGTAAACTTCTGAGGAGGCAGTTGAATGAAGGTTCAGAACTCTCTTGAGTTCTTCTGTGTCGAACATATAATCTGCTCCTACTTCGATATGCGCGAAGTTTTTTGATTTAGATACATTCTGAAATTCATAATATATATATATTTGTCTGAAAATATAAAAATTACATCGCAGAGATTGACTATATCTGTCAGAGAAATCGATCCAAAATACGCATCAATAGTTGAAAAATGAAGAAAATATTCGATCGGGGGGAAGACGGTTCCATACACACTCAAGCCGAGATGTTTCGCCTGTTTCCATTGATCCATTTTAGCAATTTGATTCATATCGAGAGAAAAGTCGTCGCAAAGATCAATTTTTTTGAGTGTTCTCGGCTTGAAACATTGTAAAATTCCGATCAAATCTTCAGTGTTTTCGACTTCAATCGAGCAATTCTCCACGTGGATTTTGTGATTCAATGAGTTGAGATGATTGATTACGGTCTTTCTAAACGAATAGGTCATCGCTCGATAATTAGAATGTGTGTCAAATGTGAACGATTTCAGCCGGAGTTTTGGATTGCTCAGAAAAAGTTTTAGTGGTCCGGGAACCCGTTTTACGAACTGTTCCATTGGCAGATATCGATTGGCTGGTTTGTAATAATCCCAGTCAGCTATAAGTGCACCGTCTACAGCGACTTTTATCCAGCTATCTCCACAATACACTTTAATATCAGTGCAAGGAGGCACCAGTTGATCTACGACGCTTCGAAGTCCATGTGAAACGTTTCGGAGATTCAAACTGAAAATTAAAAATTGAAAGGATTTTTCTTTATAATTCGATGCTCACTAAGACTTGACATCGCATCTCTCAACAATTTCAGAGATCACATCTTCTGGCAAATCGGAGAAAGTGACACGACTGAATAAGTGTCCGTTTTCAAAGCGTTTGAACCAGTAATCATGATCTTCTTTATCGATTTTACAAGCTTCGAATGCATTACACAAATCGTTGATTGACTTTTCAGCTGATTTTCCATCAGGGATGTGCGTATGGAGGCGCTTTGGGCGCTGAAAGATTTCAAAGTGGGCGAAAATGCGACGAGAGAGAGTGTGTGAAATCGAGAGAGTGTGTCTGCGTCTCTCCATTTCGCACACTATTTCTCGTCGCATTTTCAAATTTCGACTGAAAATGCGAGGCGCTCAACGCCACCCGGGCACATACCTGTTTTCCATTGATGACATTTGATAGAATGCATCCACGAATGTCTGGGATCAGGTGATCTTTTGAACTGAAAACATGAAATTTTTGTTATTTTTCTCCATAAAAAACAAGCACAAACCTTCCGTCTCGTGTAGAATTGTAGCTTTCTTCAAGATATTTATTGAACAATTTCTCATATTCTTCATAGGAAATCGCCTCGTTTCCCAATACTTCACACAACTTTTCATAATTTTTGTGTGATTTTTCAGTAGTTTTCCATTGATCAATATCGTAGAGAGCGAGTGCACGAAGATCGATTGGAGAACTCGAAGGTAGATCAGTCATTTTTCGAGATTTCTCTGTAACAAATTAAAAATTTTCTCGTTTTGTTGTATATATATAAATATATATATATATATATGAATCATATAAGTATAATATAGGAAAGCGAATCCAACTCATTATAGGTAGAAATAAATAGAAGAAACCACAAAGAAAACAATTTTATAACAAAGTTAACAACAAAACAACAACAATAATTGAAAAAATGAAGAATATAACATTTAATTTTTGGTGATTTCGTACGATTCCAAACCGAAACGATCAATCAAAACATGAAAAAACAAATTTGAATTTGGAATTGAATAAATTTGTGGAGTGGAAGTTGGCTGAAGGTTGAGACCTCTCTTGATTGCTTCCGTATCCAATCCATTCTCAAATCGCATTTTGATTTGTTCGAAGCTGCTCGATTTGGATATACTCTGAAATTCAATAATATATATTTGTCAAGAAATATAAAAATTACATCGCAAAGTTTCTCAAAATCTGTCAGAGGAATCGATCCAATATATTCAATAGTTGAAAAATGAAGAAAATGTTCCATCGGTGGCAAGCCGTCTCCATACAAACGCAGGTGTTTCGCCTGTTTCCATTGATCCATTTCAACGATTTGACTGGCAATAAAAAACGAGAAATCCTTGAAAATATCAATTTTTTCGAGTGTTTCCGGTTTGAAACATTGTAAAATTCCGATCAAATCATTCACACCTCCGCCTCCAATGAAGCAACTTCCCACGTGAATTTTACGATTCAATGAGTTGAAAAGATTGATTACAATCTTTGTATACAAGGCCTCTGAAAGACCAGAATACGTGAAAAATGTGAAAGTTTTCACTCGGAGTTTCGGATTTCTTAGCAAAAGTGTCAATGTTCCAGGTAATGGTGTTGCGGTATCTTCAATTGGTAGATATGAATTGGATGTTTTGAAACGAAGCGAGTTAGCCATAAGTGTGTCATTTATAAAGACGTGTATGAAGTCCTCTCTGGAATCCTCTCCGCAATCCACTTTAATATCAGAGCAAGGAGGCGCCAGTTGATCTACGACGCTTCGAAGTCCATGTGAAACGTTTCGGAGATTCAAACTGAAAATTAAAAATTGAAAGGTTTTCCATTTGTAATTCGATGCTCACTATGACTTGATATCACATTTTCCGACGATTTCAGCAACAACATCTTCTGGGAAATCGGAAAATGTTACACGAGTAAATGACTTTCCATTCTCAAAGCGTTTGAACCAATAATCATGATCTTCCTTATCGATATTATGTCTATTGAATTCACGACACAAATCGTCAATGGAGTCTTCTCTGCCACTAGAAAATTATCAATTTCTTTCTTCTCGATTAAATCCTCACCTCTCTGTACAATAGATGCTGTACTGACGAGCATGTCTCGCAATGTTGTCACTTCCGAATGTTTCACAAAGATCTTTATATGAAATTTCTACCGATTTTCCATTGATGACATCAGAGAGGATGCATCCACGAATGTCAGAGATCAGGTGAACTTTGAATCTGAAAAAAACGAAAATTTTGTGTTTTTTTTCATAATAAAATTGCGATCACAAACCTGTCATATCTAGCATTATAGTTGCTTTCTTCAAAATATTGATCAAACAGAGACTCATATTCCTCAAATGAAATCGCTTCTTTTCCAAATGTTATGCACAGTTTCTTGTAATTCAAATATGATTTTTCAGCAGAAATACGATGATATTTATCATAGCGAATATGTGCACGAATATCGATTGGAGAATTCAGCGGCGGGTCGGGCATTTTTCGAGATTTCTCTGAAATTCAATTTAGTTTTTCTCGTGTTTTGTAGCATTAGACGAGATACAACATAAAAAGCGAATGAAACACATTACAGTTAATAGAAAAACAACAAAAAACGAGACATTGTAGGAAGAAATTTGAGAAGAAAGGGAAAAATGTTCGAGTGAACGAAAATCCATGATTTTGATGAAAAAATAGTGGAAATTTTACTCAAAAATTAGAAAAATCGATTAAAATCTTTGTTGAAATCACAAAAATTCACCGAAAACTATTTAAAACCATCAAAAATTAAGTTTTTGGGCCAGTGAAAAAATCAAACATTTTCAGATAACCAATTGTTCGTCAAATCGGGTGCAGAGTACGCAATACACCGACTCTGCGCACTTCAAGAACAACCGTAATACCAACATAATTTTATTCAAAAAGAACAACGTTTTTTATCAAATAACACCAGAAAAAATTGGGAACTAACAGGGAAAAAGCAGAAAAAATATTGATTGGAAAATTCAGATGTGGTCGATTCATTTTTTGAAAGTTATTTTTGAATCACTGGTGTCAGGAAGTAATAGAAGCGATCGAGACGCAACAGAAATAATAATTTGAAGAGAACAAAACAGAATCAACTTTATCAGAAATAACAACAAAAAAAACAGAAGTTTAACAAAAGACTTTAGAAAATAATGCAAAAAAAAACAACAACATCAAAAAGTCAACAGATGAAACATTAGTTTCATTTCAATATTGCTTTTTCTCAATTCGGATCTCCGATGTGGAAAGTTGAATGTCAAGATTTTGGTTAAGGCGCAACGCGTTCTTGGCAGCTCCCTGATCGTATCTTTTAACTTTTACTACACAGTTCTTGAAATCTGGAGAATCGGAGAGAGCCTGAAAATCAATGATTTATAAATGCTTTAAGATTCTATTCAACTGACGTGGGACAGATTCAGTACGTCTTCAATCGACATCGACACAATATTGATATAAAACTCATTGAAATGGAAGAAATGTTCGATCGATGTGTCTAGAAGTTGATCGCAGCGAAGGAATTTAGCGTTTTTCCATTGCTCCATCTCCACCAATTCCCCACTATTCGAGAGTTTTCCCTGCTCGCTTCCGTACACTCTCAATTCTTTGAGTGTTCCAGGTTTGAGACATTTCAGCACAGTAATGATATCCTCGTCCTGTAGAACACTGCATGAAGTGCTTTGCGAGTGGATTTTATGACTCAATGAGTTGAGCAGATCACGAATCATTTGATTGTTTTTATCAGGCTTATAATTGTAAGTTGCAACGTGAAAAGTGATCAATTGAAGTTTCGGATGTTTCAGAAACATTTCCAAATACTTGAATGCCATTTTCGTGTAATCGTTGCCCACAAACTTGAAAAAATAATCACTATAATATGGAGGAGGGTTCTCGCGTTTACGATGAGTGAAAAAGAGTGATAAGTCATCGTTCAGATGAAAGATAATGGAGTTTTGTCCAAATCGAGCAGCGATAAGTGTGAGTGGTGGTTTTGAGTAATCGACAATTCTTCGGAGGCCATTTGACACTTTTCGAAGTTGAAGACTGAAAAAACATTATAATTATCAGGTTCAATTGGAATTTATAATTGCTTACTATGACATCAAATCACTTTTCTCCACAATTTTAGCGATCATCTCTTCTGGCAAATTGGAAAATGATGCCTGATTGAATAGGTGTCCGTTTTCAAATCTTTTGAACCAATAATCATGATCTTCCTTATCGATTTTATGATTTTTGAACGCTTCAGACAAATCATCTATTGATTTTTCAGCTGACTTTCCATTGATGACATCAGAAAGAATGCATCCACGAATGTCAGGGAGCTCTCTAAAATTGGAAACATTGAAAAGTTCCATTCCTATGATTTTTCTCACCTTCCAGTCTTCTTGGAATATTCCTTGAACCAATAGGCATATTCTTCAAATGAAATCGATCCTTTTCCCATTATTTCACACAGTTTCTTATAGTTTTCATATGATTTTTCAGTAGAAACACGTTGATGAGCGTCATAGATGACATGTGGACGAGGATCGATTGGAGACTTTGACGGAATATTGGTCATTTTTCAAGATTTCTCTGAAACAAATTAAAAATTTTCTCGTTTTGTTGTATATATATAAATATATATATATATGAATCATATAAGTATAATATAGGAAAGCGAATCCAACTCATTATAGGTAGAAATAAATAGAAGAAACCACAAAGAAAACAATTTTATAACAAAGTTAACAACAAAACAACAACAATAATTGAAAAAATAGAAAAATCTAGCTTTTGTAGATTTTGAGCCAATTCAAATTCCAACGGTCAAACTGAATGACCAAATTTGTATTTGGAATTGAGTAAACTTCTGGAGACGCAGTTGGCTGAAGATTCAGAACTCTCCTAATTGTTTCCCACTCGGACTTTTCTTGAATTCCGACCTTGCAATGTTCGAAGGTGTTCGATTTAAGAAGATTCTAAAAAAAGAAACATAAATATTTGTCAGAAATTATCAAAACTACTTCGCATAGCTTGACCACATCTTCCACTGTAATCGCAGAGATTCCCAATTCGAAAGTTGAAAAATGGAAGAAATTATCGATCGAAGGCAACTCGAAGGTGAAAATTTTCAAGTGTTTCGCCAGTTTCCATTGATTCATAGTCACGACTTCGTTAACTTTCATCCTCGAAAGTCCTGCATCAATTTCGAGTTCTTTCAGAGTTCCCGGTTTGAAACATTTCAAAACTTTGATCACATCCTTTTTGTTATCCACCTTCATCACACATTTTTCAACATGAATTTTGTGATGCAATGAGTTCAACAAATCGAAGAAGCGTTTTTTATGGTTTGGAGGACGGATTCCACACACTCGAAACCATGAATGTGTGTTAAACTGAAAACTTTCCAGTCGGAGTTTCGGATTTCTCAGCAACAGTTCCAATATATTAAGGTGTCTTTTTTCAATCAGTCCCAATTGGAGATGCGATTCGGTTCTATCAAAATATTCGGCGACAAGTGAACCATTTAAATAAACTTTCATCCGGTCCTCGCCACACCTCACTAGAATGGAAGTGCAAGGAGGCGCCTGCTGATCAATGATGGTTCGAAGAGCACGTGAAACGTTGCGAAGATTGAAACTGAAAATTAAAAATTGAAAAGGATTTTCATTTATAATTCGATGCTCACTAAGACTTCATATCACATCTCTCAACAATTTCCGTGATGACGTCTTCTGGGAAATCGGAGAATGCAACACGATTGAATAATTGTCCGTTTGCAAAGTGTTTGTACCAATATTCGTGATCTTCCTCATCGATTTTACAAGCTTCGAATGCATTACACAAATCATCGATTGATTTTTCAGCAGTTTTTCCATTGATGACATCAGACAGAATTCATCCACGAATGTCAGGGATTGAGCGATCTCTAGAATTAGGAAATTATGAGAATTTCTCTCCCTCTCAAGACTTTTCTTACCGTTCATCTTCTTCGGTATATTGATTGAACAATTTCTCATATTCTTCACATGAAATCGCTTCTTTTCCCATTCTTTCACACAGTTTTTTATAGTTTTTGTATGATTTTTCAGTAGAAATATGTTGATAAGCATCATAGAGAACATGTGCACGGAGATCGATTGGACACTTCAGAACGGGACGTGTTGATTTAGAAGACATCTGATATAAATAAAGAGAAATTTGAACAAGAAAATTCAGAAAATGAAGATATAAACGCCTCAAACGCATCAGAAGTATTGGAATGAAATGACAAAACCAATAGTCATGATCTTCCTTATCGATTTTATGATCTTTGAATGCATCACACAAATCGTCAATTGATTTTTCAGCTGGTTTTCCATTGATGACATCGGATAGAATGCATCCACGAATGTCTGGTTTTGAGATATCACTGGAAACAAGTAAACATATCTAATTCAGAATTCGTTTCTTACTTATCGTTCTCTTTGGAATATTGTTTGAACCAATACTTATAGTCTTTAAATGCAATCGCTCCTTTTCCCATCGTTTCACACAGTTTCTCATAACTTTCGTATGATTTTTTGGCTCCTCTCCTTTGATGAATATCATAGAGAATAAGTGCACGAAGATCGATTGGAGAATCCGGAGGTGGTCGATTCATTTTGTGAAATATTCTGTTAACAGTTAATCTGTGAAGTTCGAATCACAGGTGTCAAAAAGTAATAGAAGCGAGCGGAACGCAGCCGAAATAACAATGAAAAGAGAACAAAAGAAAATCAACTTTATCAGATATTATAACAAAAAACAGAAACTTAACAAAATATTTTCTATAAAGTTGACATAGAAATCGATAATCTCGTGTTTGATATCGTCCTTATTATCCCCTCCAATCCACCGGTCTCAAATAAAGCCGTGACGTAACGCGCTTTGAACGCTGAAAAATTCAGAGTGAGCTTTTTGAAAAAAATGCGAGGCGCTCAACGCCACCCGGGCACATACCTGAACCCGTCTCACATCCCCAGTATCTCGAGCAGGAACATTATTATTATTACTGATCATATTCAATTCAATCAAACGATCCAAAATTTTCACTTTTGCATTCGCTGAAAATCCCAAAAACTGTTTCATCGGAACGAGTTCCTCTTTCGTTTTGAACAGTTCCAGAGCATGGGTGAGAAGATTCTCAAGGTCGTATGTTCCAGCCAATTCGAGTTTCTTATTCGCAGTGAAATCAGTTAAAATTATGAAATACTCCAAGTGGTATTTAGCGGCGGAAAGGAAGAATCGATCGGCAAGTTCCAGAAGTTTCTCGGCGTTTTCTTCTGAAAATATTCTATTTATCTTCACTGTAAAAAATGGGTTCTATGGATAATTACTTGTTGGCTTAATTGGTTTGGGGTAGATAAGACTCAAAACAGCGGCGAAATCCTCAAAATTGACGTCTTCAATCGGGATTTCTTGCATAGACTTCTCCTTAAAATCTCCGTTAAAAAGGGCGTCGAAATAGTCGGAATGGAATGAGAGAACCAGAAAATAGTACAATATTAATTTTTTAAATCGAAGCAATACTTACTGATTTGCTCCACCATCAGAATTGCATCCGTTTTATCCGATTGTGCGAATTTCGGCCCGTAGATATTCATGGCTGGAATCACTGACATTTTCCGCTAAAAAATTATTTAATCTTCAGTAAAAAATAGAAGGTCGTGCATACTGCCCGAGGTCAGACGCCGAGTATGTATTCGCCAACAAGATATAGTATTTTTAAAATCGAAGAAAACGCTTTGAGAACATAATGACAAGAAACAATATAATACATTTCACAGCAACAAAATATCAATAAATAAACATTAGTTACGTTTAAATATCAGCAATTTCAATACTATTTGGGTGAAGATAGAATAAAAGATTAGGAAAGAGTTCTGAGAAACAGCCCTGATCGAGAGAAATTGTACAGAAAATGGCAATTTTTGGTCAATTTTTAAAACTTTCACCAATCTTGGTCTTCATCGCTCGAGAAAGCCCAGGATCTAACCGGTGGATTCAATCTACCGACAATGATGCTCCCCAAACTAGAAACTCCGAATTCAGCAGATCCACTTGATTCCACTTTGTTCAATTTAATCAAACGATCCAAAATTTTCGCTTTCACTTTCTCTGGAAATTCCGAAAATTTTCCGTCGGAACAAGTTCTTCTTTCGTTTCGAATAGCCCCAGAGCATGAGTGAGAAGAGTATCCGAATCGTATTTCACTGCAATCTCCAGTTTTCTGTTAGCACTGAAATACGTAGAAATCAAGAAGAATTCCACGTGGCGTTTAGCGGCGGGAAGCAAAAATCGATCGGAGAGTTCCAGAAGTTTCTCGGCGTTTTCTTCTGAAAATATGTGTTTATTTCGAGTAAATAGTGTAGTTTTCCTGATTGGTACCTGTCGGAGAGATGGGATTTTTGAGAATCAGACTCAAAACAGCGGCGAAATCTTCGAATTTGACATCTTCAATTGGAATTTCCGGCATCGATTTTTCTTTGAAGTCTCCATTAGAAAGGGCGTCGAAATAGTCGGAATGATAGGAGAGAACCTGAAAATAGTGCAAAATTAATGTGTTAATTCGAAACAATACTTACCGTTTTACTAACATGCAACTTCTTTCCCTCAACAATCAGAATCGCATCAGTTTTGTCAGATTGAGCGAATGTTGACTCGTAAGTACTCATTTCTGGAGTTTTAGACACTTTTCGCTGAAAAAATGGTTGAAATTTCATTGAAATTTATCAAATTAAAAAAAGTGATGATTTTATCGTAGAAAACTACGGAAACACCTGTGAACAGGAAAAAAGAAATTTGAAAACGCGACGAGAGAGTGTGGGAAATTGAGAGACGCAGACACGCTTTCTCGATTTCACACTCTCTCTCGTCGCATTTTCGCCCCCATCTGTGAAATTAACAATCGGAAAGTTAACATAAAAATAACCAAGGGCGAGTGACACGCATTACAGATATTAATAGAAGAAACCACACAAAAGGAACAATTTTATAACAAACTCAACAATAAAAATCAAAAAGAATTGAAAAAAAGAGAAAACAACATTCAATTTTTGTAGATTTTGAACGTTTCAATACAGCAGTAATCAAGCAACTGAATAAACACATTTGTGTTTGGAATTGAGTAAGTTCGCGGAATGGAAGTTGGCTGAAGGTTCAGAACTCTCATGATTGTTTCCAAATTGAATTCCATTTGAATTCTGACTTTGCAATGTTTGAAGCTGTTCGATTTGGAGGCATTCTGAAAAACAAAAAACTAAAATATCCGTTATAAATTATCAAATTGTTACTTCGCATAGCTTGACTATATCTTCCATAGAAATCCAAGGATATTCCAATTCGAATGTTGAAAAATGGAAAAAATTCTCGATTGGAGGCAACTCGTTGGCGGTGAATTTCAAGTGTTTCGCCATCTTCCATTGATTCATAGTCACGACTCCATCAATTTTACCGATCAGAAATTCCATTTCAATATCCAGAGTTTCAAGTGTTTCAGACTTCATACATTGTAACAATCCAATCAAATCTTTCTCGTTTTCCACCTTCAACACACATTTTTCAACGTGAATTTTGTGATCCAATGAGTTGAGTAAATCGAAGAAGTGTTTTTTGAAGTATTGAGGAGGAATTTGGGTTATAAACTGAAAGTGCGTTATAAACTGAAAGTGTTTCAGTCGGAGTTTCGGATCTCTCAGCAAAAGTTCTAATGTTTTAAGCGATCGAAACATTTCCAATCGCAACTGTGATTCATCGAAAAGTTCGGAGCTCGCGATACGTTTCCCATTCAAAAAAACCATTATCTCGTCCACTCTGCACACGAAATCAATATCAGTGCAAGGAGGCGCCAGCTGATCAATGACGGTTCGGAGTCCATGTGAAACATTGCGGAGATTCAAACTGAAAATTAAAAATTGAAAGGCTTTCCTTTTATAATTCGATGCTAACTATGATTGGATATCACATTTCTCCACAATTTCAGCGATCACATCTTCTGGAAAATCGGAGACTGTCACTTGACTGACGTGTCCGTTGCGAAAACGTTTGAAACAATAATCATGTTCTTCCTTATCGATTTTATGACTTTTGAATGCATCACACAAATCATCGATCGATTTTACAGCAGTTTTTCTGTCGATGACATCTGATAGAATGCATACACGGATATCAGGAATCGGGAGATCTCTGAAATTTAAAAACTGAAATTATTATGAACTAAAAAACTGAATAATCACCTTTTCTCTATTTTAGAATGGTAGTTTTCATTGAGACATCGATTGAAACAACACTCGTATTCATCATGTGAAATCGCCTTCTTTTCCAAATGTTTACACAAAACTCGATGATTTTCTATTGATTCTCTCATAGTTTTCCGTTGAGAAATGTCATATAGCATGAGTGCACGGAGGTTGGCGGGAGAATTCGGATCGATATCGGCCATTTCCTGATAAAAATGTATTGTGTTTTTCCGCGAAATATACTATATATATAGAAAAATCAAACACATAACAAATGACGAAAGAAACGAAAAAACATAGATGTTGAGAAGAAATTTGAGAAAAAAAGTGAAAAATATAAGGGAGAACGGAAATCCCTGATTTTGATGATACAAATGTGGAAATTGTACTCAAAAATTATTAAAATCGATTAAACTCTTTGTTCAAATCACAAAATTATATCAAAAACTATCCGAAACCGTTGAAAATTAAGTTTTTGGAACAGTGGAAAAATTGAAAATATTCAAATGAGCAATTGTTCGTCAAATCGGGTGCAGAGTACGCAATACACCGACTCTGCGTACTTCGAAAACAACCGTAATACTAACAGAATTTTATTCAAAAAGAACAACTTTATTATCAAAAAATAACAGAAAAAAATTGGAAACTAACGGAAAAACAACAATTTCAGCCGATTATATACGTAAATATCTTCAAGGTAGAAAGAATCCTTGGGACATTACTCAACTCGATCTGACGGTCGAAAATTCTCGCTTTAATTTTGTCAGAGAATTCGGAGAACTGGTTGATTGGATTGAATTCTTCTTTCGTTTCGAACAATTTCAGTGTATAGAAGAAAACAACACAAAAATTGAAGAAACAGCTCAAAAAGAAACAATTTATAACAAAGTTAACAATAAAAAACCAACAACAACAAAACCAAAGAGAAATAAAACATTCAATTTTTGTAGATTTTGAAACATCCTGAACCGGGGTAGTCAGTCAAAAACTGAAGAAACAAATTAGAATTTGGAATTGAGTAAACTTCTGGAGACGCAGTTGGCTGAAGATTCAGAACTCTCTTGATTGTTTCCAAATTTCCTCGAATTCTGACTTTGCAATGTTCGAAGGTGTTCGATTTGGAGGCATTCTGAATAAAAACCGAAATATTCGTTAGTAATGATTAGAAATTACTTCGCATAGCTTGACCATATCTTCTAGAGTAATCGGAGGATATACCAATTCGAATGTTGAAAAATTGAAAAAATTCTCGATTGGAGGCAACTCGTTGGCGTTGATTGTCAGGTGTTTCGCCATCCTCCATTGATCCATTTTAACGACTTCGTTAATTCTACCGATCAGAAGTTCCATATCAATGTCCAATTTCTCAAGTGTTCCAGGCTTCAAACATTGTAATAATCCAATCAAACCTCTCTCGTTTTCCCCCTTCACCACACATTTCTCCGCGTGAATTTTGTAATCCAATGAGTTGAGTAAATCAAAAAAGTGTTTTTTGTAGTTTTGAGAAGGAACTTCGGTTCTGAATATAGGAATCCTCCAGATCTTTTGAAGAAATGAATTTGAAACAAACTCGAAGGATTTTAGTCGGAGTTTCGGATTACTCAACAAAAGTTCTAACGTTTTGAGTGATTGTTTTTCAATCTGTCCCAATGGAAGCTGTGATTCGATTTTATCAAAATATTCGGAGTCTGTGATACGTGCATCATTTGAATCAACTATTATCCAGTCATCTCCACAATCCACTTCAATATCAGTGCAGGGAGGCGCCAGCTGGTCTACGATAGTTCGAAGTCTAAATGAAACGTTGCGGAGATTCAAACTGAAAAAATGTATTTATAATGTTTTCCGGGATAATCGATGCTCACTATGACTTGATATCACATTTCTCAACAATTTCAGCGAAGACATCTTCTGGGAAATCGGAGAATGCAACACGATTGAATAATTGTCCGTTTGCAAAGCGTTTGTACCAATATTCGTGATCTTCCTTATCGATTTTATGATTTTTGAACGCTTCAGACAAATCGTTGACTGATTTTTCAGCAGGCTTCCCATTGATGACATCAGAAAAGATACATCCACGAATGTCAGGAATAGGGAGATCTCTGGAACTGAAAGCATGAAAGTGTTATATTTTTCTCAATATAATTCAATCACAAACCTTCCGTCTCTTGTAGCATTGTAGCTTTCTTTGAGGTATTTATTGAACAAAGTCTCATATTCTTCATAAGAAATCGCCTCGTTTCCCAATACTTCACACAATTTCTTATAATTCGAATATGATTTTTCGGTAGTTTTCCATTGGTGAATATCGTAGAGAGCGAGTGTACGAATATCGATTGGAGAATTCGGAGGTAGATTAGTCATCTGTAGAACTAACTATCGGAAAGCCTTTCCAATGAAAATGAAAATAACAAAAAGCGAGTCATACGCATTATTAGATACAAATCGAATTACACAAAAAGAAACAATTTTATAACAAAGATTACAACAAAAAATCAGCAACAATTAAAATAAAAAAAGAGAAAATAACATTTAATTTTTGAAGATTTTTAACATTTCAATACCGCAGTCATCGATGAATTCAATAAACACATTTGTGTTTGGAATTGAGTAAACTTCTGGAGAGGCGGTTGGTTGAAGGTTCAGAACTCGTTTGAGTGCTGCAGTATCCATTATGCCTCTAACAGTATACGACTCAAATTTGATCGATTTGGGTGCATTCTATAAAAATATTATTTGAGTGAAAATATACAAAGTTCACAATTACCTCGCATAGCTTGACCACATCTTTCACAGAAATCTGAGTAAATCTTGTTTCGAAAGTTGAAAAATGAAAGAAATTCTCGATTGGAGGCAACTCAAAGGTTCTGATTTTCAAGTGTTTTGCCAGTTTCCATTGATCCATTCTAACGACTTCGTTAATTCGATCCATCCAAAATCCTGTATCGATAGATAGTATTTCAAGTGTTTCAGGCTTCAAACATTTCAAAACTCCGATCAGTCCGTTCTCGTTTTCCACCTTCATCAATTGTGTGTTCCAGAGAGCTGAGTAAACCGAGAACGCGTTTTTTGTAGTTTCCAGGTGGGAGTTCGATTTCGACAGATTGTTTAAGATCAATCTCAAAACATTTCAGTCGGAATTTCGGATTCTTCAGGAATTGTTCCAATGCTTTAAGCGATAATGCTTCAACCAATTTCGATGAAGCCTGTGATACGGTCTTATCGAAAAATTCGGGGTCCGATATACATGAAACATTTGAATAAACCATAATCGTGCTCTCTCCGCAGCGTACTCCAATATCATTGCATGGGGGCGCCAGCTGATCAATGACGGTTCGAAGTGCATGTGAGACGTTACGGAGATTCAAACTGAAAGTTAAATATTCATAATGTTTTCCGTAATAATCGATGCTCACTATGACTTGATATCACATCTCTCAACAATTTCAGCCACAATACCTTCTGGGAAATCGGAAAACTCAACACGAGTGAATAAGTGTCCACTGTCAAATCGGTTGTACCAATAATCATGATCTTCTTTATCGATATTATGATTTTTGAACGCATCACACAAATCGTCAATTGATTTTTCAGCTGACTTTCCATTGATGACATCAGAGAGGATGCAGTAGGAATATGTTGATAAGCGTCATAGAGAACGTGAGCACGAATATCGATCGGAGAATTCTGCGGCGGGTCAGGCATTTTTCGATATTTCTCTGTAACAGAATAGTTTTTCTCGTGTTTGGTCACATTAGGCGAAATATAACAGAAAAGGCGAGTGAAACGCATTACAGATATTAATAGAAGGAACGACACAAAAAATAACAATTTTATAACAAAGTTAACGATAAAAAACCAACAACAATTGCAAAAATTAAGCATAGAACATCTACTTTTTATAGATTTTCAACGTATATTGCGAACTATAGCTAAAGATCAGAAACTGAAGAAACAAATTAGAATTTGGGATTGTGTAAACTTCTGGAGAGGCAGTTGGCTGAAGGTGCAGAACTCTTGTCACATCTTCCTTATCCAATCTCGACTGATTTTCTATTTGGATATGTTCGAAGTTGGTCCACTTGGATACACTCTGAAATTTAATTATATGAAGTTTGTCATAAAATACCAAAATCACATCACCAAGGTTGACTATATCTCGCATAGTAATCATTCCGAAATATATAATAGTTGAAAAATGAAGAAAATGTTCCATCGGTGGGAAGTCTCCATAAAAACGCAAATTGAGATGTTTCGCCTGTTTCCATTGATCCATTTCAACAATTTCGTAGAAATCGGCGAAATTCAATCCATCCATAATTTGCATTCTTTCGAGTGTTCCCGGTTTCAAACATCGTAAGATACGAATCAAGTCCTCCGCCTCTTCGGATAAAATCGAGCAATTCTTCACCTGGATTTTATGATCCAATGAGCTTAGCAGCCTGATTACGGAATCTGTAGACTGATAGACGTCATAATAATCGAAATCGGTGTGAAACTCGAAATTTTTCAGACGAAGTTTCGGATCTCTCAGTAAAGATTCCAATACATTCCAGTTCGAGTCGTTAGCGATACGCGCGTCATCTACAGTGACATTGATCCCGGTATCTCCACAAGTCACTTCAATATCACTCCACGGAGGCGCCAGCTGATCTACGATAGCTCGAAGTCCGCATGAAACCTTGCGAAGATTGAAACTGTAAATTAAAAATTTAAAGGCTTTCCTTTTATAATTCGATCACTATGACTTGATATCACATTTCTCCACAATTTCAGCGAAGACATCTTCTGGGAAATCGGAAAATGTAACACGAGTGAAAAGGTGTCCACTGTCAAATCGGTTGTACCAATAATCATGATCTTCTTTATCGATATTATGATTTTTGAATGCATCACACAAATCGTCAATTGATTTTTCAGCAGTTTTTCCATTGATGACATCAGAAAGAATGCATCCACGAATGTCCGGCATCGGGAGATCTCTGGAATAGAATAATTTGAACATTTCTCTCCCTCTCAACACTTTTCTTACCGTTCATCTTCTTCGTGGTATTGATTATACAGAGACTCATATTCTTCAATCGAAATGGCTTCTTTTCCCATTGCTTCACACAGTTTTTCATAGTTTTTATATGATTTTTCAGTAGAAATACTTTGATAAGCGTCATAGAGAACGTGCGCACGAATATCGATTGGAGAATTCGGCGGCGGGTCGGGCATTTTTCGAGATTTCTCTGAAATTCAATTTAGTTTTTTCTCGTCTTTTGTGGAATTAGGCGAGATAGAACAAAAAACGCATTACAATTAATAGAAAAACAACAAAAAACGAGGCATTGTAGAAAGAAATTTGAGAAGAAAGGGAAAAATGTTCGAGTGAACGAAAATCCATGATTTTGATGAAAAAATAGTGGAAATTGTAATCAGAAATTTGTTAAAATCGATTAAATCACTGTTCCTATCACAAAAATTCACTAAAAACTATTCAAAACTATTAAAAATTAAGTTTTTGGGACAGAGGAAAAATCAAAAATATTAATGGACCTATTCTGGGGTAGCAAAAAATAGTTTTTTGCTAATTTTTTGCTATTCAGAAAGTAGCAAAAAAAGCAAAAAATTGCTGGTTTGAAGGTATTTTTTGCTTGACCTTTCTAGGCCAGCCCCCGCGGTTTTCTAGGCCATGTGTAGATTTACGGGAGATTTTTTTGCGATTTTTCCAGCATTCATGTACTTTATCGCTACTTTTGAACTGAATTCGTAATTTTATTGATTTATTCCATACTTTGTAATCGTTAAATGATTTTTTTACGAACTTTGCTGAAAAAATCCCAAAAAAAGCTCCCGTAAATCTACACCAAACACAGGTCTTGCAGCGAATGGCCTAGAAAACCGCGGGGGCTGGCCTAGAAAGGTCAAGCAAAAAATACCTCTAAACCAGCAATTTTTTGCTTTTTTTGCTACTTTCTGAATAGCAAAAAATTAGCAAAAAACTATTTTTTGCTACCCCAGAATAGGTCCATAAGATGAGCAATTGTTCGTCAAATCGGGTGCAGAGTACGCAATACACCGACTCTACGTACTTCAAAAACAACCGTAATACAAACAGAATTTTTATCAACAGAAACAACTTTATTAACAAAAAATAACAAAGAAACATTGAAAACTAACAAAAAAACAAGAAATTGATCCAATTATTACTTAATTTTTTAATTGCACGTATCTTCGTTGTGGTGCAAACATCACGGTGACATTACTCAACTCAATATGACGGTCGAAAATTCTCGCTTTAATTTTGTCAGAGAATTCGGAGAACTGGTTCATTGGATTGAATTCCTCTTTCGTTTTGAACAATTTCAGAGAATGGATCAGAAGAGTGTCCAAATCGTGTCTCGCAGCCATTTTTAATTTCCTGATCGCCGCGATTTCAGTAGAAAGCATGAACAGTTCCAAGTGACGTTTCGCGGCGGGTAGCATGAATCGATCGGCGAGTTCCAGAAGTTTCTCCACGTTATGTTCTGAAATTTCAAACTTTTATTGCGAAATATCGATTTTTCTTCTTCAGTACCTGTCGGCACAATCGCAATCGGATTCTTATGAACCAGACTCAACAGTGTTGCGAAATCTTCAAATTTGACGTCTTCAATATCGATTTCCTGCATCGATTTTTTGATGAAATCCGAGTTAAAAAGAGCGTCGAAGTAGTCGGAATGACAGGAGAGAAGCTGAAATTTATTCGAAATAAAAGATGAATTTATTGATTTCTCACCGCTTTATTGACATACATCTTTTTGACGGGAGCCGCTGTGGAGCTATCGTTGAGGCGGGGTTGTTTTGGCTGGAATTTTGAGTTTTAAAAGTGATTTTAAGATATAAATATACCTTTGGAATGCAATCAACGTAACCAACGATTAGAATCGCATCCGTTTTGTCCGATTGAGCAAATGTTGACTCGTAGATACTCATAGTAGACATTGTTAACTGAAAACAAGGTTGATTACCGGTTTGTTGGTTAAACTAGAGAATAAAAAAATAATTCGAAAAAGTTTGGAATTTGTTACAAAAATTAGTGATTTTTCTTTTTTCCTGAAACTTTTTCAAAACTTTGTACTCAAAAACATGTTTCTGGGGGTCTTTTCTCGAAATATGTCCTGTTTTCATACAAATTTGAATACAAATTCAACATTTATGCCTCCTGCAAACTCATTTTTTGTTGAATTTTTCGGTTTCTTCAGTAAAGTTTTTCGGAAAATTTTGTTCACACAGCCATGATTTATAACTAGTAATTTCTCAACGTTTTCCTCAACGCCGAAAATTGGACAACAATTCAAAAATTATTGTCTGAACGTTGTCGAAGGCTCGAACTGAAGCGACGGATAGAAAAACTGAGTGAGCGAAAAAAAATCAGAAAATATAGATTATACGCCAATAACGTCTGATTCAAAGCAATGAGAAACAAAAAGGAAGACAAAACCTATTCTTTACGAACTGAAAACATTCACAATTCAAGAAACAACTCAAGATGGAATACAAAAACAACGGTAAGTAATTCAAAGATAGTCATCGAAGGTGTAGAAGAAATGATCGAAAATAGCTACTTTGGTCTTATCCGAGAACAAATTGATGTGTCCTTTCATGACTCTGTAATCTCCACGTTCATTATATAACTTCAAAGCGTGATCCAACAAAACTTCGAGATCGTATTTGTCAGCAAGTTTAAGCTTTTCCAATTTATCAATATACGTTTGTCCGATGAAAAGTTCCACGTGCCTCTTAGCAGCTGGCATCGAAAACCGCTCGGCTAGTTTCAGAAGTCTTTCCAGCATGGGCCAATTATCTCAAGTATCATAGATTATGCAAAATGTTGTATTTTATTTTTTCTCACAATACAAATCGGACGGATTGTCCTGAACCAGACTCAGAAGAGCGGCAAACTCGGCACAATCGTCATCTTTAATCGGAATTTCTAGCATCGATTTTTCCTTGAATTCTCCGTTGAAAAGTGTTTTGAAGTAGTCGGAGTGATAGGAAAGAAGCTGGAAAATCGATACTTCTTATTCACAAACTTCTATTGGAAAAACGCTCACCGCTTTATTGACATGTAATTTCTGTCCGTCGACAAGCAAAATCGCGTCTGTTTTTTCCGTTTGAGAAAACTTTAACTCGTAGATACTCATAGTAGAGATTGTTCACTGAAAAGAAGTGAATTACAAGGATATCAATTGGAAATTGATATTTCCGTCGACATTATTGACGAGTTCTCGCATTTCTAACCAGTGATTTTTCTCTAGCTGAACTTTGAACAACAAATTTGTGAAATTTATCATCTAAACGTCGCCGAATACTCGAATTAAAACCACGGATAGAAATCTGAGCGAAAAAATGAGAAAAGATAGTTTTTACGCCAATAACATTCAATTTAAAGCAATAAGAGAGTAAAATAACAAAGAAACAACATCTTTATGAACTGAAATTATTCAACAAGAAACTATTCAAGATGGAAAAATAAAACAACGGTAACAACAGTAAACAACAGTTTTAGTACTCAAAGATCGTTATCGAAACATCTGAAGAAATCATTGAAAAAAGTTACTTTTTTTTCATCCGAAAACGTTTCCAAACCTTTGAAGGTGTCTTTAAAGTCTCTGAGAATTTTATACAAACTCAAACTGTGTTCCAACAAAACTTCGAGATCGTATTCATTAGCCAATCTCATTTTCTCCTTTCTGCTCATACTCGTTGAAGCAATGAAAAGTTCAACGTGTCTCTTAGCAGCTGGCATCAGGAATCGATCGGAGAGTTCTAGAAGGGTTTCGAGCTTTTTCGGGTCATCTGAAGTATCGAAATTTATTTGAATGCAAATTGATTATTGAATTTTCTCACCATTCAACTTGATCGGCTTATCCTGAACCAGACTCAAAAGAGTAGCGAAATCTTCGTATGTGACGTCTTTAATTGGGATTTCTTGCATCGATTTTTCTTTGAATTCTCCATTGAAAAGAGTGTTGAAAAAGTCGGAGTGGTAGGAGAGAAGCTGAAAATTGATATTGATTACTCGAACACTTTAATTGAAAAAAAAACGCTCACCGCTTTATTGACATGTAATTTCTTGTCCTCAACGACGAGAATTGCATCAGTTTTGTCCGATTGAGCGAATGTTGACTCGTAGATACTCATAGTTGACATCCTCGTCTGAAATAAGGAGAAATTACTGCAAAAAACGGCTTGAACACGGTGATTTTTTCGCTACATTAAATTTGGGTTTCTCTTCCATATTTCTGCTTCTCGCTAGGCCAACGGCCCTGTGAGGCGAATGCGCTCCGCCGGACAACGCAGTGTAATTTTCTCTGCCATAATCTTCTATCAGCTATATATAATAATTGAAATCAAAAATCGAAAAAAACGCGTCCATGCGCCCTCCGTAATTTGATCTAGTTTTAGTAGAAAAAAATTCTAGTCGTTTTAATACCTCCTTCATAAAGAAATCTGGAAAATTTTGAAGTGATTACCGTCAGTGTTAATTTCTCTTCCACAAACTTTGGCGAGGTTTTAAAAAAATCTGAATCCATTATTTAAAAAAAACGCTTCCATACGCCCTCCGTTTTTTTATCTAGTTTTTGTAGAAAAAAGTTCTAGTCGTTTTAATACCTCCTTCATGAAGAAATCTGGAAAATTTAGAAATTAAATCCCGATGGACTAGTTTTTGAAATGGCCTAGATTTGAGGCAGCGAACGAAGAAGCTAAGCCTTTAAGTTCAATTTAACTAGGGAAGGTATGGAGTTATGAGTCGAGACATATATCGCTAAAACGGAAATTTTCCACTGATTTCAAATCTGTATTCCAATTTTCCGCAACGATTCTGTGAAAAAAGTTATTCAGGTTTTTGTGAGATCTCAGTAATAAAAATGGAAAAGTCACAAAAATCGTCGAAAAAGTGAATTCAGTGGGATTGAAATGAACCAAAGTGTGTTTGGGGAACACTTTCAGTCGTTTTATGGAAAATTAAATATGGAGATTTAAGTTCAATTTAACTAGGGAAGGTATGGAGTTATGAGTCGAGACATATATCGCTAAAACGGAAATTTTCCACTGATTTCAAATCTGTATTCCAATTTTCCGCAACGATTCTGTGAAAAAAGTTATTCAGGTTTTTGTGAGATCTCAGTAATAAAAATGGAAAAGTCACAAAAATCGTCGAAAAAGTGAATTCAGTGGGATTGAAATGAACCAAAGTGTGTTTGGGGAACACTTTCAGTCGTTTTATGGAAAATTAAATATGGAGATTTATGTTTTATTTCTCTCAAAAACTGTTCTTGTGTGAGACAATACAAATCGGAAACTAGAAGAAACGGAAGTGGAAGAAACGAATCGGGAAGGATCGAATTGGGAAGTGACGAACCGAGAAGAACGCTTTTTTGAACGTTTCAGTGTCGGAAATGACTAAAACCCTATCATTTGGAAGTGTGTTGTGTAATTATTGTCACTTTTAATGTTGCTTTCCCCTGTCTTTAACAGCAACTTTGAACTTCACTCGATATACCGTCGTCGCGAAGCGAATTTTCATAAAATCAGCTCGAAAACATGAAATCACACCGTTTATAAGCTAATTAACTAAACTAAACAGAAATTATTTACTTTTCATTCCTTTCAAACACTGGAAATTGCGAAAAGCGTTCTTCCCGATTCGCCACTTCCCGATTTGCTTCTTCCACATCCGTTTCTTCCCGATTTGTCTTTCTTGTGTGATTGTAAATGTTTCAGAGTTTACTACATTTCATTTATAAGATTATCTTCTAGATGTCTTGAAAACGTAACTAGAAGTGAGGTGAATTCATCATAGAATTGCACTTTTGTGGCTTCTTAACACCGAAGAACAGATGAATACAGTCGCAATCTCAAATGTTAGATGTTTTCCACTTCAATACTTTCTAGTTTCATAACATAAGTTCATTTTTCGAACGATTGTTGACTTATCTACCAATCTTTCTTTCCAAACGAACACTTTTCATAAAACTTCCTCTGCACTTCCACTGCAATTTATTAACCTCATTTTTCTGTGCCGCGGGGTTACATCCTTAGCCCCGCCCATTTTTCTGCGCCCCTTGCGCCGAAAAATTGTCAACGGGAAATGTAGCGAAAAAATCACCGTGTTGAAATGGGAAATTTGCTTTAAAAACGTGGAAAAATTATTTGAAATATTTTTGCTCGTAAAATGATGCGCATTGTCCGCAATGCGTACTTGGTCAACTACCGTAGTCCTATTGAGAAATAAACAGAGATTTATGAGAAAGTACACATTTTTCTGGGATATTGGCTGAAAAAAATGAAGTTCTAACTATAAGAAAAAATTGAGAAATTGACAAAAAAGAGTTGGAGCGAGATTGCAAAACTCATTGATGACGTGGACGCGCGCGCGGCCTCGTGTTTTTCTTTTGAAAGAAACGTGTGGCAGTTTCGTGGGTTCAAGTTCAGATTTTCCAAAATAAACATTCTCAAAATGGGTGCGAAGCAATCTGTGGAAAGAAAATCATATCTACAGGGTTGTGTGACTATGGTCTCCAAATACCGTCTGTGACTCCCAATATGGTAAAGCAAGATTTGGTTATATTCTCAAAGTTACGGAACTACTCAAAATGCGATCAGTGTCACACAGATTGGCTCAAATATTGGTGAATAACATGGAGCTAAGAAAAATGTGGAGAATTTGAAAATTGATAAGATGTCAGGAGAAATAATGAAAGCTATTGTGAAGAGAGTTCTTGAGTTGGGATGGACGGAAGAGGACTAGAAAAAGGTTCAGGAGACAGGTGGTATTTGGAATTTGTCATTTATCATTCTGACTATGCCCTGACCCCCCTAAGACCTTTAATGTAATAAAGAGTTTCTTTGTTTTCTCAAAAATAGACATGATGGGTGAACATTTATTGAAAAATAAAAAATAAAACAAAGAATTGCACATGTAAGGAGGATCAGAAGAACAGTCAGTCCAAGTCAGAACAAGTACGTTTCAGAACCGACTAATCTGGGAAATGAGGTCATAAGACCCAGTTTTGACAGTTCTGCTTTGTACCTGTCATGATCCGGGTGGTAATTGCATATTGCACATGAAAAGTTATTAAAATAAGGTTGAAAACAAAAGTTACTGAGCGTGCGACCCAAACCTGGTCTCTCTATGCCCAGAACCTTACGGGTAGTAAAAGTTTGGATAGTTTGGGTAGTATTGATAGTTTGAAAGCTGTTCAACTCGTCGCGCACGTCTTTCAGCATGACCAGTAGTTTGATCGACTTTTGTTCCACTCGGATAGACTTCAACAACCAGAACCTTTTCATCACAATATATAATCAGCTCCTTCGACTCGTCTATTGGAATCGTTGCATACTTTCTAAAATTGATTGTTTATTTATAGCTTTCCAATAACCTGGCTACTGAATACTCACTCTCCATCCAGTAAAGTTATCTTTGCATTCATTTGCGAATGAACAAGATCGAAATATGCATTTGTAGGGTTGTTGAATAATCCGATGTTCATTTTGAAAACACTTCTAACCGGTCGATCAGCCCGCGTTGCCAAACTTCTACAGTAATCCAAAACTTCTGTCGGTGTCTTACGTGAATCGACCAAATTGAATAACAATTCAAATTTAATAGAACTCCCATGTCAACAGTTTCCTGGGACTTGCGAATGACCAAATTTTTGATCGTTTTCAGTTTGCACTGAAGAATCCAACGGCATTGACCCTCTAGCTCTAAGTTCTTGATAACTGTCCCCTCTCTGTTGAAATAATACAACAAAAACTTGTCGTCTGCCTCCTGCTCAAATACTGTTTGTGCCACAAGAACCTCCAGTTTCTTAGAATTCTGAACAACTAATTGGGTGCTCTCGATCAGCTTCCGGAAGCGAAATTCAAAATTATCGATAGCCACGACGGTTAGGTTTTTATATGTGGAACGTGTTCTTACTGATTCCAAACGGTATGACACATTTTCTTCCGTTTTTCGGATTGCTGGACATGTTAGGTAGAATTTCTTTCTGCAATTATTAAAATTAGTTTTTTTGGCTGGTTGAAAATAGAAACTCACCTCTTATCAAAACTGAGATACTGTAGAACAGTGCGGCTGGAAAGATAGGTGAGCGGTTTGTTTGCTGACATTGCAGGGGATCTGGAACAGTGGAAATCAGTCATGAAAGTTAGAGGAATAATGTAAAAAAGTGTGAACAATTGACAACAGAGAAAAATCAATAACGGTGGTCCTCTGCCGTCCGCAAGCACTAGGACGTTGACTGTGGGCCTAGCAACCATCGGTAATGCTATGGTCCAGAGGACACTCCGCAAATATTGAAGGTCTCTAAATACCACCTCATTAGCAGCTTGCCACGTCATCAACCTTGCCTTATGAAGAATGAACACACACCCTGACGTTTCTCTGGCTCATCCTAATGCTACAAGAAGACAAATAGAGGAGGACGTGGCAGACCACTCATACGCCTCCACTGGTCCGCACACGCTGCCAAAAGGAAGAAATATTGATTCTTGCCTTTACCAAATCATCGTTTTTCGCTCAACAGGACTGACTACTTCTTTCACGGATCATGGGATCAAAAGCGTCAAAAGATCAATCGAAAGGTATATCAGTTTTTTCCCGTTTTCCGCAGAAAGTTTTGCGGGAAAATAATTTAAATTCATATGGGCTAAGTATGGCCCTGTGAGCTTGTAAAATGCAATTTGCAAAATTCAGATGCCAAACCACCGTCGACGGAATCTGTCGCTGTCTTGCAGCAAGTTCCTATCAAACCTCCAGTTAAACAACTCTCCTACCCGTCCTTGGTCTCAGTTGTAGAGTTCATCAGCTTTGGTAGACGGTAATGATTTCCATGCATCATGACCAGAGTGCGGCCCCGGGTTCAAAAACCCGGGTAATACCCGGGGATCCGGGTTTAACAAATACCCGGGTACCCGGGTCGGGTATTACCCGGGTAGGACAAAACCCGACCCGGGTATACCCGGGTTACCCGAGCGATACCCGACTCGGGTATTACCCGGGTCGGGTTTTACTCGGGGCGGGTATTACCCGGGTAATACCCGGGTACCCGGGTCGGGTAATATCGTTTTGATCAGGTACCAAATTTGTAATAAGTGACAACAGATTTCGTTCTTTTTTGCAAGATTGTGGTTCAGAATTTTTCCTGGATTTGGTTTTCAGTACAAAATTGAACAAAGAAAATCTTTTTGAATTTTTTTGAAAATTTTTTTGTTGAAATTTTTATTTTTTCGAAAGTTTCAAAATTTTTTTCAATACTACTGAATTGATCACAAAAGCATTAAAACATAGAAAATTTGATGTTTTAGATGATAATTTGAAAAAAAAACTTCTTCGAGCCAAAGAATAAAATTTCAACAAAAAAAATTTCAAAAACATCTTTTTAATTTTCATGCTGACGGGGTAATAGAAGAGAAACGAGTTTTCATACTTTAAAATTGCAAAAAACGTTGAAAATAGAGCAAAACAATCCATTTTGGATATCTGGATACCCGGGTACCCGACCCGGGTAATACCCGGATCGGGTAGTACCCGGGTACCCGGGTTACCCGGTCCGGGTAAGACCCGACCCGGGTTACCCGGGTTTCCCCGGGTACCCGAACCGAATACCCGGGTTACCCGAGTCCCAAAACCCGGGTTCGGGTAGAACTACCCGGGTAGCCCCGGGTCTCGGATACCCGGGGCCGCACTCTGATCATGACCAACGATAATCTAATAACCTCATTCCAGAAAACAACTATACGCCAAGTGTCCGACAATCCGAAAACTCGAAGAAAGACTACCTTATCATCTTGAACGTGTGAAAATCAAAACAATAGGCCCTAGCTACATTATTTTGAAATTTGACAATTTTTCAATTGGAAATATTGATTTGGATAACGAATGTGATGGCAAGATAGCAATGTGGTGCTCCGGAAAACGGGTGGAACGAGAAACAGGACGGTCTTTATATGAGGCGACTGAAAAGTTTGCATTGTTCAATCTGAGCAGACCAGGGACAACAATAAAGACATTTGAGACAAAAGTAAGTTGTTTTTAAGTACGTTTTAGCTAATGAAAATTTGATTTTCCAGTACACTCCAAAATGCATTTTGAACTGTATTCCCTTGACAATCGAAAATTTGATAGTGGATCGTACCGACTGGGACCAATGGATCATCCGTACAACTAGTCCAGTTAAAACTCTGCAAACTGATCGTATAATCAGACATGACACTGTGAGTTGCGAAGTTATGGAGTCAGTATGTGGACCAGAAATTGAGTTATTTGTAGATCAAGTATGCAAAAGAAGTGACGGTGACAAGAGATCCGCATCTTCCGATCAGAATCCACACAGACATATTGTCAGAATGGAATTGTGAATCTATTACAATTGAAAGGACACTGAGTTGTAGGGAGGTAGTGGATTACTGTAGAAGAGTGTCAAAAAGAACCGATCGACCAATTGGAAGTGTTTTCAAGTCAAGATTGAGTGCATACTCAACATGGTTGTTCGAAATGCTTTCTCGGGAATTAAATGCAAAAATGATAGAGATCAAAGACTTCTTTGGCGATCTGGCACAGTTTGCAATTATCCCTATTAACGAATCGACCGAGTTAGCCGTATTCAAGATGGAACCTGGAGTTTGGATAAAAGTCAGTGCGAGAAGGCCTGCGATTGATCATGTTTTAACTATTTTTTCTTGATTTCAATTTCAGACAGGGGTGCGACGTCTCCCACTGCTGTGACTCCTTATTTTACTAACTTTTAAACTTTTTTTTGTCAGTGTTCAAATGTTTTTGTACTTTGTCAAATAACGCAAATTGATATTTATGAATGAAACATATCGAAATGAAAATTTAAACCACACTTGCAAACCGGGCCGGCATGGGGTGTTGGCGAGGAACCTCCGAATCAAACACGAAAATGTTTTCGAAGGAGATGCGTTGCGTGCGCGTCGCGGCTTCATTCCAGTGCTAAAGCACGAAGCTTGTTTTTTTCTTCAACCTATAAAGCGGGTTGGCGCATAAATGGCAGGGGATCTGAAAGGGTGGAAATCTAACAGAGAGAAAAATCAGTAACGGTGAACGTCTGTCGTCAGCAAACACCATGAGAGACAATGTGAGCAACCTTCTGTTAGGAAATGGTCCAGAGGACACTCAGAAAATATTGAAAGTCTCTACCACCTCATTTAGTTTGCCACGTCACCAACCTTGCCTTACGGAGGATTAGCACACACCCAGACGTTTCTCTGGCTCATCCTACAGGGGCCGTATGGCCACAAGTAGACAAATAGAGGAGGACGTGGCAGACCACACTCATACGCCTCCACTGGTCCGCATAGGCTGCCAAAAGGAAAAAATATTGATTCTTGCCTTTACCAAATCATCGTTTTTCGCTCAACAGGACTGACTACTTCTTTCACGGATCATGGGATCAAAAAGCGTCAAAAAATCAATCGAAAGGTATATCAGTTTTTTCCCGTTTTCCGCGGAAAGTTTTGCGGGAAAATAATTTAAATTCATATGGGCTAAGTATGACCCTGTGAGCTTTTAAGCACACCCAAAAGACTCTTTTGAAAAATTCAGGCACCAAACCACCGTCGACGGAATCTGTCGCTGTCTTGCAGCAAGTTCCTATCAAACCTCCAGTCAAACAACTCTCCTACCCGTCCTTGGTCTCAGTTGTAGAGTTCATCAGCTTTGGTAGACGGTAATGATTTCCATGTATCATGACCAACGTTAGTCTTAAAACCTCATTCCAGAAAACACAACTATACGCCAAGTGTCCGACAATTCGAAAACTCGAAGAAAGACTGCCTTATCATCTTGAAAGGGTGGAAATCGAAACAATTGGCCCTAGCTACATTATGTTACACTTTGAAAATGTTTCAATTGGAAATATTGATTCGAATAACGAAAGTGATGGCAAGATAGCAATGTGGTGCTCCGGAAAACGAGTGGAACGATCAACAGGACGGTCTTTATATGAGGCGACTGAAAAGTTTGCATTGTATAATCTGAGCAGACCAGGGACAACAATAAAGACATTTGAGACAAATGTAAGTTGTTTTTAAACGCGTTTTAGCTAATGCAACTTTGTTTTTCCAGTACACTCCGAAATGCATTTTGAACTGTATCCCCATTGACAATCGAAAATTTGATAGATCGTAACGACTGGAACAAATGGATCATCCGTACAACAGTAGATTGGTATGATATAATATTCACATCGTGCCAACTGTCATACGCAAATTTCTGTGCGCGTCCCACACTAAGACACCAACTGCTGTACGCAAATTTCTACACCTCGACTCTAAGGAGACCCCCCTGGATGATATTTTCGGGGGCCGATTATTACACCTCGGCCACCGTTTTTCTAGGCCACCGTTTTTCTAGGCCGCCGTTTTTCTAGGCCACCATTTCTCGGCCACCATTTTCTAGGCCACCATTTACCTGTATATCTGAAGGAATTTTCAAGAAAAATAAGACTTTTTACACCAAAGTTAAAAAGTCTTCTTTATTTTGAAAATTTCGTGAACACTTTAGTATAATTTAATTTTATTGAAGAGTATGTAAATTGAGAGACGCAGAGAAAAAATGGGGGAAAAAGAGAGGAAATGTTGGAGTTGGGGGCAAAATATGAGGGAAAAGGGGTCGAATGGTATTATTTATTACTTCTCCGAGGTGAGAAATTATTTGCAGGTGCAGATCTTACAGCTTTCACATAGTTGAACCACCAAAAGCCGGTTTTCGTCGATGGAGATGTGTTGACGGCTTCCAGGACAGAATCGAACTCCGGTGATGTGGTCGAGATTCTTTCCAACGAGCGTTGCTGTAAGAAAATCTTATGTTTTAAAGACGCTTCTTTTTTAAAACAGAAAATGTTCTTACATTGTTTCGGGTTACACCCCTTCTTTTTACTGGGAGCACAGCTTCGTTCGCTTCTTGATCCATCTTGAGACTAGACTTCTTGAGCGACTTTCTTGGTGTTTGACGAAGATCCAGTGGAGCTGGTGGGATGTAGGTAGCTGAAAACAATACATTTAAAATAAATAAAACTTGTAAAATACAAACCTTCTGGGACGATTGGTGAGTAATCTTCCTTCCTCAACTCGGCCACTCTTGGGAAAACTGTCGCTGGTGCTGGGTCGGGGAGCATTGTCCAAATGGATGTAGAATGAAGTGAAGAAAAACCACAAACGAGAGAACGATCAGAGCGAGTCGAGAGAGCAGTTCAATACAATAACCAAACAGGACTCGTAGGAATTGATACAGTACGAGGCCCCAAATCTTCAGGCAAATGTTGATCAGCTTTCAAACTGTAATTAATAATAATAATAGAACAGTCATATGAAAATTCGAAGAAAATTCAAAGAAAATCAGAGCTCGAGAGAGGTCACCAACCGCTGAGGCAATAAAAATCAAGAATGAGATGATTTGTGTTCTCATGTGTGGTGAAAATGGGGGCGGGGCTTCGAGCAGTTGGTCTCTGAGGGCTTCATTTGAGACTCTTCTACTCACTTAGCATTTCCGATGACTTCCGTTTCGAAATTATTCGATTTGAATATTGATCAACTGAGAACATTACACAAGATCTTGAATGATGTCTACAAGAAAAACAAGGTAATTTGTCATATCAATCCATTTAACAATTATTCCATTTTAGACCAAGCCAATGGTATTGTTTGTTAGCGGGGCTGGAGGCACAGGAAAAACTGTGCTTATTCACCGACTAGTAGATGAAATAGGAGTTGCACACGTGATAGTTTGTGGTTCGACAGCCATGGCTGGCAAGAATATAAATGGGAAAACAATTCACAGTGTTTTCAACCTAAACCCCTTCTCGGAAGTTCAAGATGACATTCCTCTTCCACCTCACCCGCACCTTTTGCTGCTCATTATTGATGAAGTGTCAATGTGTGACTCAAAACTTTTGAGAAGAATTGAAAAAAGGATGAGGCAAATTATGCAAAACGATCACCCTTTTGGTGGATGCACTGTTGCTTTATTTGGGGATTTGTTGCAAATACCACCAGTTTCTTTCAAAAAAGATCGAAATGGCAAGCTTTTACCACCGGATTGGATTTTCAAATGTAAGAATTGACTTTTTTTCGTAAAAACACTCACTTTTTCTCATTTCAGCACCGCTGTGGAAGCATCTTGTCGAATATGAAGAACTGGAAATTGCCATGAGACAGGAACACGACATTGAATTCGCCGAAATGTTGAAGAGATGGAGAATAGGCATTCAATATCCAGAAGATCGCGTATTTTTGGACGAAAAAGCAAAGTTATGCTCTCGCGATTGTGTGGTTGGTGCCGTTTCTGAATTTCAAAAACATTTTGACGAGGAAAAAACCATGATGATTTTGGCTCACACTAACGAAATGATTGGAAAATTGAACCGAACGGTGAGAACTTGTAATTAGGTGACTGTGTCGAATGTAGTTCTTTCAGATTACACTCAATTTGTTTGATAGAAAAGAGCTCTTCACAATTGCCCAATCAACCTATACTCGTAAAGAAGAGGACGTCATGTCTAAAGTGGATCACATACCAAAGTTTCTCGTGGCTGATGGTAGCCGAGTCCTCATCAATAAGAATGTCGATACCCGTCTTGTGAATGGCGAGCTCTGTGTTGTCCGCAATATCCAGAGTATTGATAGTCGTGTCGTCTCGTTAGATCTGACGTAAGAATTTATTTCACAAAGTCTTTATTCATTTTATTATTATAGACTTACCTCTACAAAAGAAACAGTGAACTTCCAACCAACAAAAACACGCATCATTGGCAACTCGGATTGCGAATCTTGGTCCGAAGCATACAATATTCAACCTGCGTATGCTGTGACCTACCACAAGGCTCAAGGTCAAACACTCGATGATGTTTTCTTGGCTGCCGACAAGCAACTTCCTCCAGCTCTTTTCTATGTGGGATCCAGTAGAGTTCGCAATCGTGAAGGCCTTCACATTCTGAATCTCGACACTGCTGACTCTATCCGCGCCGATCCTGAAGCTCTGGAAGAATACAAACGTCTTAGGGTCTCAATCGGTAAATCACCTCTTCCATTGTGAATCATTCATCATATTGTCTGTAATATTGCATTCAAAATGAAGATAACAACTGTTTCAACTGGTACCTAAAAAGCAATTAATCATCAGAAAGTGGGCGGAGTTTAATTCCGATGCACACAATAATCGAGTGTATTGGCTCATTTAATATTTTTGTTTCGGTCGTTTTGTGTGACCCTTGCAATTATGTCTCAACTTTCCTCGGAAGATTCTTTCACCCGTTTTCCAACTGAAGCCATCCGTGTTCCCTATGATTTCCTTATGGAGAGAGTGAGAAACCCGAATGGTTATGTCCCCTTCGCCCAAGTTCCTGCCCCTTCTACTCATATTCTCGCCTCTGATTCTCTGACTACCGTCGCTACTACTCCAACCGCTGCTCCTCAACCCGTCTCTCAAAAAACGTATTCTATGATCGCTTCAACTCCTGTTCAACATGTCTTTCCTTCCAACTTTTCTTCTAATGTCCCCCGCCTTGCTCCAATCCGCCCACCTATTCATCTTGGTTTGGCTCCCATCCGCGCTGCTTCCTGTCCACCTGATCTCGCACCATCTCGAGACTCCTATGATGATGACTTCCCAAAACTCCTCACTCCTGTCGCCACCAGCACTCCAATCAAAAAGAATCCAAAGATTGCCATCAAGAATCCGCTTGTGTTTGATGAATCGGAGGTGATGATTCTGAAAGAAATGGTTAATAAGTTCAAGAAGACCAAGAAGACCAAGAAAGTTAAGAAGGTTAAGAAGATCAAGAAGACCCCAAGTGCTGATGAAGATGCTGGACCCAAGAAGACCAAAAAAGTCAAAAAGGTGAAGAGAAGCAAAGAGGCCGGTGATGTATCCAAGCCATCAAGAAAAACCAAAAAGTTAGTAGCCAAGAACAAGAGAATCTTGAAAAGGCAAGGAGATTTGTCCTATGATGCCTCGTCTTCCCCGAAAAAACTAAATGCCCAGATTCCCATGCCTCATGGTCAATGTAAGTTAATATTTTTTAATGTGATCAATTTCAATACTTTTTCAGTTGGTGGTGGTGCTCCACAATTCGTCCAAAAGTTACATTTTCCTACACAAGAAGAGAAGGATTTCCTAGCAAAGAATGTGGAATTTTCAAATGACGTCACACTCAAGCGGGAAAACTCTGTCTATATGGCCTTGAAACCGTTGAGGATGAAGTTCAAAAACTTGGAAACCGTTGGATCCGATGCACTACATCTACACGTTGCGAATCTTCTGGACATATTCATCAGAATGAGAATCCAAGAGGCTGGAGGTGATCTCAAGAAGACCCTGTATTGGTTTCAGTGAGTTTCCTACATAGATAATTTTAGAATAACGAGTTTTTTTTTTCAGATTGACCCATCATGGATACAAAGAAAAGAATGGATTTTTCGTCACACAAAAGACTTATGCTGCTGCCGATGGTGGGGTCATCATGAATAAGATTGCCGATCAAATGCAGTCTAACAAGAATCTGGCTCTGGACGAAAGTTTTAGCGTCGTCATGAATGTTTTCAAAGAAAAAGACCGAAGATTACACGGAAAAGGTTCAAGGGGCGCAGAAAAGATTAAAAATACTCTACTAGTAAGTCTCTTCAGGTCACTTCTACAAAACTATGTTTTTTTCAGAAAATGAATTTTGGTGTCAAGCAAAATCGTGTTCTCGGAGATTCCCACTGTCTACCTAAAGCACTTGCCCTGGGAAAGCTCGAATGTGACAGAAAATGTGCCATCGACGAAGAGAATAAAAAGAAATTGACAAGACAATTTGATAACTTAATTACCCCAAGAGTAAGTATTTTACATTGATAAAAAACTATTTATTTATTCAGATAACCCACGAACATCGTGAGAAGAAACAGTTGGAATTGGCACAAAAGCTGTTGAGTGATGCGCAAATGGACCCAAATCAAAAAGAGCATGGCTTTGACGATTTAGTGAAACTAGCGGCTCATTTACCAGACTATCAAATAAGCTTATGGGGAATCGAAGGTCGTCAAACCGTTGCGTCGGAGCTTGAACATTTCAACCCAGAAGGTTCAAAGTTTATTGGTATCTTCTATCAAAATAAACACTATGAATTCGTCAGCCATACGGTTGGACCGAAAGCCTCAAGGTAAACACTTTAAAATTCAAAATTAACCAGTAAATACCCACTTTTTCAGATTTTGTTTTAAATGTAGCAAATTTGATGATGCCAATCACTGCAAAAGATGTAAAGGTTGCTGTAGAAGGTGTGGAACTTCTGATTGTAAGCCGGCCAATCTTAGTATTCATTGCGACGATTGCAATCTCAATTTCAAAAGTCAAAAATGCTTTGATGCCCATCTAACCCCCACCAGTGGCCATGCTCTACCATTCTGTCAAAAATATTTCTAGTAAGTGAAACTATTTAGTTGAAAAATCTATTTTTTTTTATTTCTAGCTGCAAAAAGTGTTTGACGATTGACCGAACGGACAAGTTTCGTGGCTCGCCTCATGTATGTGGCGCAAAGTCCTTTTGTCGTACATGCCTGGAGAAAACCTGTGATGGACATGAATGCTCCTTCAAAGTGCCGACAGAAGAGGAGAAAAAGAAGAAACGTGAGGCTCAAAAATTCTCCAAGTACATTGTATACGATGTCGAGACAGTTACCGTGGAATCAGGAGAATATGCAGGTAATTTGGCAAAATAATTTTTTCAAAAACAATTCTTACTTTCAGGTCATGTGGAGAGAGGTCCTAAGCACCAACCGAATTTGATATGCTGCCAAATGTTTTGCACTGAGTGCTATGGTGGTGACTGTACTACCTGCAAAAAGCCATGGGATTATAGAGATGAAAATCCAGAAGAGCGAGTGAGAATAGAGAACGATGAAGAGAAAGAACATGAAGATAACGACAACGATTATGACGATGAGTACTACGATTTCAATGCTATATTTGAAGTGGAGGAGCGCAGTACCCCACTCACCCGCTTCGCCAAATTCCTTCTACATGACCCTATAGCTAATGGCGCATATGTTTTTGCGCATAACGGTGGACGGTTAGTTTCTTCATTTAGTTTTTCCTATTCAAATTTTCTTTTTTCAGATATGATCATGTCATGCTTCTGGCCGAACTCGACAGGCTGGCGGGGTCCGAGGCCGAAGAACCTAAAGTGATACTGAATGGGATGACCATCATAAGCGCCAACTTCAAATTCAAGAAACAAAAGTTGTTCTTCAGAGATTCTCTTCAATATTTGCAAATGCCCCTAGCTAAAATGCCGGGGGCTTTCGGTATTGAAGGTGAAGTGAAAGGATTCTTTCCGCATCTCTTCAATCACCCCGACAACTATGCAAAAAACTTGTCAACTCTGCCCGACAAAAATTCTATAGTCCAGAATTTATGAGCCCAGCAAAATTTGTGGAATTCGAAGATTGGTATGAGAAGAGTTACCATGACGGATTCAAACTTCAAGACGAACTACTCAAATATTGTCAATCTGATGTAAGGATTCTCACTCGGACATTGGTTTCATTCATAAAAGTGAGTTAATTTGATCAAAACTAGAAATATTTGACCAAAAAACTTTAACTTTCAGATGTGTCAGGATATTTTCAATGGTTGGAACCCTATTGTGAATGGCTGCACACTCGCTTCCTATGTTATGTTTGTGATGACTCACGAATACATAAAGCAAGGAGATGTGGGCTATGTGCCAGAAAATGGATTTGTCGGAAAAGGAAACAATTCAATGCTAGCGTTCAAGTACCTACAATGGTTGGAGAAGAATGATCCATCACTAAAATTGAAATATCAGTTAAAAGGTGGTGAACATCAAATTGAAGCTAATGGACACAACTATTATGTGGATGGGTACAATGAAGCTACAGATGAAGTTTTCGAGGTATGTTATACTATTATTTTTGAAAACAAAAATACATTTTCAGGTTCATGGATGTCTTTGGCATGGCTGTGAAAAATGTTTTCCAAAACGTGAAAAAATAAACCCAATGTGCGGTGGCTTAAGTGCACAGGAATTATATGATCGAACAATACAAAGAGAAGAAGATATCAAGGGTGTCGTGAAGAAACTGAACGTTGTCTGGGAATGTGAAATTTACGAAATGATGGAGAAGAACAAAACTATGAAAAAATTCTTTGAATTGGTGAGTCATAATTCCTAGAGACTTCAAAAACAAAATTTTTACAGAACAAGTACACACGACGTCTCCTACCTCGGGAGGCTCTCTATGGTGGTCGAACACAAGCCTTTCGGTCAATCACAAAAGCATTTGAAGATACTATACTGAACTACTTTGACTATGTCAGTATGTATCCATACTTGAATGCCGGAGGGACAGCTTATCCTAGAGGGAACCCAAAAGTAATCACCGACACCGCCCAGCTTCCAAAACCAGGCGGTTTGCTGAAACTACGAGGCCTCGTATATTGTGACGCTTTACCAGCACAAGATGCAGCGATTGGATGCTTGCCACAGAGGATTTGTAAGAAATTGATGTTTACGCTATGCAGAACATGTGCAGAAAGTCAAAATATCTCTGGAACTTGTACTCATACTCGGGTGTCTCAACGGTATCTGACCGGTGTTTGGACAACTGAAGAACTAAACAACGCCATCTCCAAAGGATATAAGGTACTCAAGTATCACGAAATCTGGTACTGGCCTGATGAGGCCTGGGTGAAAGGAGGGTTCTTCGCCGATTATATCAAGCCTCTATTGAAATTGAAGCATGAGAGTAGTGGTTGGCCGAAAGAAAATATGTCCGATGCAGAAAAAAAGGCATACATTGGAAGGATATTCGAAAAGGACGGAGTTTTGTTAGACGCTTTAAAAATAAAGAAGAATGCTGCATTAAGAAGTCTTTGCAAAATTTTCCTCAACTCTGCTTGGGGCAAATTCGGTCAAAATCCTATGAAACAGGAAGTAAGACTCATTCTAAAATCGGATTCAGTCACACTGACTAACTTTTTCAATGATGTGCGGTACGAACCTGTCTCAATGATTCCGTTCGGGAGACATAAATTGTGGATTTCGAGAAAACCCAAGAAAGAAACTCTCCGCACTTCAGCGTTCACAAATTTGGCCATCGCAGCCATCACGACTTCTGCCGCTCGCCTCCGTCTCACTGAAGCTATGGAGAAAGTCGGCGTGGAAAACATGATTTATTGTGGTAAGCCTTTACTAAATTTCTCTAATGACAACACTTTTTTCAGACACTGATTCCCTAATCTTCAAGCAAAAGAAAGGAGAAGATCCACTAAAAGACCTGAAAGGAGAGCAATTGGGCTCACTAGTTAGCGAAATTCCCGAAGGAAGTGAGCTGGTTGAGGTCATAACTATGGCTCCTAAAGTATATGCCCTCAAGATCAAGAAAGCTGATGGAACTTTCACCTACTGCGTGAAAGCCAAAGGAATGACGCTCAACAGTGGAAACTCAAAGAAGATCACATTCGACACTATGAAAAAGAGCGTAAGTTATATCTAAAATGTCTATAGAAACTAATTTTTTCATTTCAGATGAAAGAATTCATAGAATATGGTGTAACCGATGCTTTAGAGGGAGAGATGCTGACATTCAAGAGAGGCGAACACGCTCTAGATGGCTTATGGACATGCGTAGTGAAGAAGAGACTCAGCCCACGAATGGATAAAGGGCACTACGTGGAGGGAGTTGTGGCTCCATTCGGACAACTACAGAGCAATGTGGATCTAATTGATGATTATCCTTTTTAATTTACCCTATTTTATTGTAATTTACTCTATTTTTTCTAATATATTCTATTTTTTCTAACACGGGTCTTCTTAATAAATGTAAACAGCTTAAAAAAGTCTTAAAAACCCCAAAACCCAAAATAACAACAGCAAAAAGCTCCGGACTTCGAATCGTCACGGTGAGTGATGATGAGAAGGGCGGTATGAAAAGGCGGCGCTCTTACTCCACCTCCCTTGTTGCGAGGTGTCGTTTTCGCTGGGTCGGTGTGTGTGTCTTTGAAGTAGGGGTGGGTCTTTGTGTGCGCGGCGGCCGCGTGCGGCGGGCCTTTGTGTAGAAACCACATGTGGTGAGGGTCAACGGAAATCTGACTCTGATTTATTATTGAGAAAATCGAAAAGTATATGCAAAGTATCAAAACACAATTCAAACACAATTCAAACACAATTCAAACACAATTAGCACAATCTTTGCACAATCTTTGCACAATTCAAACACAATCTTTTCATGAAAAATTATACAGAAATCATTGAATCAGAATCAATCCAGCTAGCAAAAGAAATTGGATACCCTTCCCATTTGACCAGACTCTGTTTTTTTCCTTTGTGTGTCCTAGTATCCAACACCTTCTCAATCCTATAGACAGCACTTGGATCGTATGTGCACTTGGTCAGTTCTCGAGTATAGAAAACACCTTCAATTTCTTCACCGTTTGTATCTACCAAATTGTAAACTACGGGCTTTCCTCTAATCATTTTGCTAACTACATAGACTTCGGTGGTCCATCCTTGTTCATATCCTTTGTCAAAAGTTCCTCGCTTGGCCGAAATTCGGACATGGTCTCCAACATTGAACTTGATGCGGCCTGTCACTGATCTATCGGGAAGAGGTATTATGAAGTCTCCATTTTTCACATCTACAGGTCTCTTGCCTATTCCTCGATTCACAGAATTGTTGATGCCTTTCACTACCTTTTGTAGCACATTAATATATTTGTAGTCATATTTTTGAGTCATATACTTGGCCAACCGTGTCTTTAAGGTTCGATTCGCCCTCTCCACTACAGCACATTTCAAATCACTTTTAGGGGAAATGTGGGTGACGCCATTTTCTTTGAAAAGCTTTGACACCTCACTATTGTAAAACTCTTTGCCCTCATCGGAGTACACACTCATGGGCGAGGTCCCCATCTCCTGGAAGACTTGAGAAAGAGCTTCAGACACCTCTTTACCACTCTTTGACTTGAGAGTCTTCACAAAAAGACGCCTAGAGTAAATGTCAATGATGGTGAGAAGAAACGTGACGTCATCATTGCTCTCCTTGTATTTCGACATGTCGGCTAAATCAATTTGCAAATCTGTGAATAGTCCAGCCGCATTAGTCTTCAATCGAGGAAAACGCTTTTGTGTTGGTCTGTGAAGGGTGAAGGACTCTACATCTTCCAACACTTTTTCGACTTCATCATATTTCAGGGACTTGAAACGGGGTTTTAGATAGTTGTGAATATTTGTAACAGAAGTGAAAGCACATGGGTGTTTTGGGTTTGTCCACGCATCTTTGATTGCAGTAATCGCTCTGGAAGAAACCATTTGAATGAAGAAAAATCATAGTATATACCTACTTTTATACAAATTTCCAAAGTCTACAATAAATTCGAGAACCTGGAGGAGCTCTTACACCGCGACCTGTTCTTCTTTTTGGTTTTTCTGACTCAGACTTTCTCGCAACTATTTGGCCATAATTGACATTTTTCTTTGTCACATCATCGAATATTGACGGTTCGCCACTCCTTTTAGTAGCTATTCTGTAGGCTCCAGATGTATGTTGTTTTGGCCTATTCTGAGATGGGAGGCTCTCTATCATTGGTTTTTTCCGCTTCGAACCCCTGTTTTCAATTATTTCCTTCTTCACAGATTTGATTGTCTTCATATTGTCTGGAGTTTCTTTCTTTATATTTTCAATTTTGATCAATTCTCGCTTTATTGGTTTTCTATCGAGAGCCTCCTGCTTGATATTTTCTGGTCTTATGAGTTCTTTCTTGACATCCACAATCTCTTTTTTGACTGGCTCAGTTTTAATTTCTTTCTTGACAAGTTCTGTCTTGACTTCTGTTTTAACAGGTTCAGTTTTAATTTCCCTCTTGACTTCTTTCTTCACAGCTTTTTGTATTTCTTTCTTCATTTCATTCTTTTTACTAAGCCATTTGTCTTCTTTCATCTCGCGCTTCTTTGTCTCCATTCTATTTTCCCCCTTCACCACCCTTTTTACCGGGTCTCCCTTTGTCTTTGGGGGTTTCATGTCTTCAGCTTCCATTGGTTCAGGCTTAGGTTCCAGCTTTGGTTCTAGTTTGGGTTCGAGCTTTGGCTCTGGATTGGATTCTTGCTTTGTCACAATTCTAAAATTAGTCTTGAGCTTCTCTTTCTTTTTCGCCTTCTTTTTCTCTTTCTTTTTCATTTTCTGCACAGGGAGGCCCTTCTCTTCCACATCTTTAGGTACATCCATTGGTTCCGGAAGGGGATCATAACTTTCTGGTTGCTCCGGAGAATGATTTATTTGATGAAACTGTGGTGGAGCAACTGCTACTGGCTGACTCACAGGAGAAGGTTGAGTCATCTGTGAAATCGGAAGAGATGGGAATGTTGGAGGTGGTTGAAATGTGGCTGGGGCCATTGGGATAGGTGTTGAGCGAGGGGCGTTTGGCATGTGGAGTTCAAAGTTTTCACGAATAATGTTGAGCATATCATCATTGACTATAGGGAGATTCATATGTTGACGAATTTTGTATAGGACATCTTGATAGAATCGGCACTTTGCAACAGCATCAAGGTTGGGGTCATTGAGGATTTTCTCTAGAAAGCGTTTACCAGATTCGATGGAGCCACCCTCATCATAGGGTATCATATGATATTTGCGAACAAGCTTAGCCATTACTTGAGCTTTGTGGCCACTAGAGCGGGGATAATGAATGAAGAAATCTGTGATTTAGTGAGCTTAAATAGCATTTTTCTTGCCGTCTCCACATTATTTGAACCAGAAAGAGCAAGGAGTTTTGAATGAATCGGTCGAAGTATTGAAAGCTCTTTACTACTGAGTGGAATATTTCGAGAGTTGAGAATATTGTAGACGATTTCCACAAGAATATTGACTTGTTTGCTAGTAGCATTCCGGAGAGCGGCTTGATTATTTTTCATGACTTTGTATAGGAAATCATGATGCAAAATGAGTTTAGCAGCCATTTTATTATGAAAATGACTCAAAAAGTAACCCTTTTATACAGGCTCGTACGAAATTGGATACTCATCAACAAAATTTGACAGAATTCGCATGCAGGGAGGAGAGTGCGGGTCGTTATTTATGAGCATAGCCTGGTAGGGTTTTGACATTATGTCTTGGTATGCTTGGTGTGCTCCCTCCAACTTGTACCAAATTGTTGAACGAGCAAGTTTTTGATTTGTGCCGCGTCAGAAAGACTCCGCATCAAAATGATGTATGTGCTATTGTTGCGGGTCACCGGTGGCAATGCGAATGCAGATTGAACCAAATTGAAGACGGCACAATTATAATGATGGGCATAGACGGTGAAAAGAGTATTTAAGAGGTTGAGAGAATCCTTGGATCTGGCAAAATCTGTCATTAGGTCATCGCATACCACAATATTTTTCTGATTTTTATATTCTTTGAGTAGTTCAATATCAGGTAAGCCTTCAAAAACTCTCAAATTCGGGAGATGATATGGTATACTAGGAGTTTTTACACCACAAAACCAGAATATATTTGATATTGGTTCTTCGAATGTTTTTGAGTGATTTTCAATTATTTTCCTGAGTAGTGTAGTTTTGCCGCTCTGAGTAGCCCCTATTATTGTAGTTTGAGACGGGAACCTAAATTTAAATCCAGGATTCAGTGGTTTTGACGACGAGTTAGACGATTGAATAGGAAAAGACATGGACAGATTGCAACCAAAATTGAAATTGTAGCAATAAAATTAATCGTAAATGTGGGGGCAGAAACTGGTAGTGAAGTGGTGGTGTTAGAGAAGATCATTTTGAGTTCCGAGTGATGTTTTTATAGCCTTTTATACTTTTTCAGAGCAAAAGATGGATGACTTCTACGTGACGCTTCCCTCCAACGTTCCAAACCCACCCTTTCCAAACACTTCGAGTCGCTATGTCACCAGACTTCCTGAAGTTCTTCAATTGCGTAAAGACAAATGGATGGTTGCGCTCACAGATTTGGTGTATCCCCATAGTTTTGTGAATGTGGGAAAACCTCTGCATTACTGGATCCATTTCAAAACAGGTCGACAGCCGATTCGAATCACATTTCCATCAGCTCATTATTTGAACTTGGAACAAATACTTCTTACTCTCAACACTAGGAATAGGCCAAAAAGAGGTGCCGAGGAGGAGATTGAAGCAGTCTCGAGAACCAAAAGAGCAGTTTCTGGTGGAAGCGCCTCTTCAGGCCCGGTACTAACAGAGGCCCAAAAAGAAATTCTAAGACTCGTTAACGAAAAAGCTGCCAGGGATAAAGCTGCCAAGGATAAAACTGCCAAAGAGAAGGCTGACAAAGAGAAGGCTGACCAGGAGAAAGCTGACCAGGCGAGGTATGCCAAGGAAAAGGCAGATAAAGAGAAGGCTGACAAGGAAAAGGCTGACCAGGAAAGGGATGCCAAAGAAAAGGCAGATAAAGAGAAAGCAGATAAAGAGAAGGCAGCTAAAGAAAAAGCAGAGCGGGATAAAGAACTGTTGAAACTTCTTAACGAAAAAGCCGAAAAAGATAGAATTGCTAAAGAAAAGAAAGAAGCTGATGATAAAGCTAAAGAAAATGATGAGAAAGAAAAGCAGGAAAGGGCTGAAAATGAGAAAGCCAAGAAAGAAAAAGCAGAAAGGGATAAGGAATTGTTGAAGCTTCTCAATGACAAGGCTGAAAAGGATAGAATTGCTAAAGAAAAGAAAGAAGCTGATGAAAGAGATAAAGAGAAAGAAGAGGCCGAGAAGGAGGAAGCGGAGAAGGAAAAGGCTAAGAAAGAAAAAGCAGAGCGGGATAAAGAATTGTTGAAGCTTCTTAATGACAAAGCTGAAAAAGATAGGATTGCTAAAGAAAAGAAAGAAGCTGATGCTCTAGCTAAAAAGAAAGCGGACGAGGACGCACAGAAAAAAGCCGAGGAAGACGCCAAGAAGAAGGCCGAAGCTGACGCAAAGAAGAAAGCTGAACAGGAAAAGGCACGAAAAGACCAACTATTGGCTTTGGTGAATAACGCTCTAGCTGTGAAGGAGAATCTCCCCGTATACAAGGATATTCTAGAATCTGTTAAAGATAGACCTGAAGATCCTGCGACGTATAGTGAGCTTCTTATTGAATTTGAAAAACTTCGCTCAATTGTCAGTATTGACGGAGCAAATTTCGATGTGACTCCTTACATTAAGTTTTCTGAAGAGTATGGAAGAGTCAAAGTTCAATTTTTGCATTCAGATGTGCTTTTCGTTGAATTTGAAAAGCCCTTCTCCTATTTTCTAGGATTCGACGATACAATTATCAGAAGTAGTGTTTCTGCTCCTCATAAAGTTGATCTTTTTGGTGATGTTAGTGTTATTTACTTGTATTCTGACGTTGTAGAGCCTATAATTGTTGGTAATAAGAAGACTAACCTTCTATCGGTCATTCCCTGTACAGGTCAGCATGGTTCTGTTGTTTACTACACTGTCCCTAATCCTCGATATGTCCCAATAATTAATAGTACTATTGATAGTATTCGTGTTGAGCTACTAACTGATGGTGGTGATCCAATCCCCTTCAGTTGGGGTACGACTATTGCCGTATTGCATTTCAAAAAGTTGAAAATGTAATTTTATTGAATGAAGCTTGTTGATAAATGTTACAAAATTAAATTTGAGCAAAGAGTTCTTCTTGAAGATCTTGAGCCATTTGTTGTTGAGCCATAACTGGAGAATCCATCAAGACCTCAATGTCTGGTTGTCGACGAAGAACGAAACGGGGACTTTTCTTGTCGGCTTCCAAATGCTGTTCTTCCACGGCAGGTAGCACTCCGGGGTTCACAAGATTGACATAACGAGACCAGTTGATATAAGTTTCAGAGTTTATAGCTTGTTGACGATTTTTGAAGTGTTCTTTGAACATATGTGTAGCACAATCTTCAGTTGATTTGAAGAAGTTTCTGCACTCAGGGCATTTACGATGTTTTATACCTTTGATGATCTGGAAAAAAACAGTGAGATATTAACTTTGAAAAACACTTACATTTTCGGCAATTTTCTTGCCGAAGCAAGCGTGAACAATTTGGACCCAGTGGTCCAATAGGATCTGACTGGTGTGGGTCATTGGTCGAAAATAATCTCTGACTGGATGGCTGCTGGATATGTGGTGAGCCAGTCCAACCATCTGAGTATGGTGGTCCAGGCACACGGGGCATGTGTGTGCTTGTTTGTGAAGGCCCCAGTTAGAAATATTATCGAAATCTTTTTGAGTTATATTGGGTGGAGGTTGGCGAAATCCGTGATGAATGAACTTCCAATGCTCTTCGAGCTGAATAGAGTCAGAGGCCATCCAACCACATTCACGACAATATAGGGAAAGAGACATTGGGAAATACGACCGACTAGTAGGTAGAATTTGAATCAAAATGACTTGGAAGGTGGGAGTTTATATTCATAAGAGTCGTAAAGATATGTCCGTATAAAACTGTCGTCAGTTGTCAAATTGTCCAACAGTGTACAGAGGGTTCGAAACGAATAGTCACGAGCCATCATAGTCAGAATGAATATTACGAAACCGCCACAAGTGATTTCGCTGATTCTTTGATTTTTGTAAGTATTGTGTAGAACTTTTGGAAATGTTTTGAGGTAGTTGATGATGTGATGATTCGGTCTTTCACCAAGAGAACAGAAAAAATGGCAGGTGCGCTTGGAGTCTACGAAAATGCCTTGCCAGTGTCTTCCTGATTGTTGTTGAGTGTCAGTGTTCACAACAAGACAATACTTCTTCTTTTTGGGTTTTGGTAGGTGGACGAGCTCGTCGGCAGAGTACACCCCAAGGAACTTGTTTCGAGTGTGTGGGTCCTTGGATAGAATATTGTAGATGTCATCAGAAAACATGTATAAATAGCTGTGATTTCACTCGTCTCTACCCCTTTTTATAATGGCTCCAGTACCTGTAGACTTGACTAAAATTAACTATAAGGCTCTGCTCCGGCACAATATACCAGGATCAGGGCCCTTCCTAGGCACGAGATATCAACGTGGTGGGAATATGAGAGGTGCAGGTCTTGGTGGAATATTGACGGCCGCTCTTGCCTTGATTCCGAGATTTTTGAGTTCAGCAGCTGGTCAACATCTAGTTAGTGCTGGCAAGACGCTAGCGTCCGAAATAGCTAGTGGGAATAATTTGAAATCTAGTCTGAAGACAGTAGCTAAGCAAAAACTGAAGGAGTTTGGTGGTTCTGGAAGAAAAAGACCTAGGAAAAGTATAAAAGGATCAAGTGTTTCTGTTTTGAAACCCCATTTGGTTGAGTCTCGTAGAAACTTTCTCTAAACATGTTGAGCCGTATTGACCCCAAAAGCCAGGACTTTATCACTGAAGAGCTAGACTTTTCGACTTTACCGGCCACACAATGTGGCATCGTTAACTCTCGTTTTACGTATATTCCTTTGAAAAATCAGCTAACTGAGAATGGTCCTTGGGAGCTTCATTTGACTAACAATAATCTCAGCTACATGAACCCCAAAAAGACTTATATTGTGTTTACTTTTAAAATTACTGATGAGGCTGGTAATCATGTTCAGATGGGTGGGACTCCTGAAGTACTCTATGCGCCAATCAACAATATTGCGCATAGTATAATAAAGTCGTATAGTATGCATATCAATGGTCAGATGGTCTTTCACAATTCAACAAATTATGCCTATCAGAGCTACCTAGAATCGGCCCTAATGCATGGGGAAGAGATCAAGAACTCTACGCTAACAGCTGCTGGGTTCTTTCACGACGAAGTGGTTGGAAATGCTAAAAGTTCTGGATTCCGGAAACGATGTGAAATGGTATACAAGAAGGGAACTGTTCAAGTGGCTTGCAACATTTCGATTGATTTGATGAATCAGAACAAAGTCTTGATCAATGGATGTGATGTGAAGCTGACTCTTTATCCGAATTCAAGTGAATTTCTTATTGAAGGGCAGAACCTTGGAGCAAATAAGATGAAATTCCATGTCACTGACGTTTTCGCAATGGTGAATGAATTTGATTTGGCTGATGGCTTGTCCAATGAACTCGAGTTGGCTCTGCAAAGTCATAAAAATATTCAATATCCCTTGATTTCACCACAGATTCGAAGTTTCTACATTGAGGCAAACAGACTAGATGCTCCAGCTAATACAATATTCACGTCAAAGATGCCGAGACGCGTCTTCGTAGGTCTCGTGTCTGCGGAAGCCTACAATGGCTCATACGAAACATCGCCCTTCAATTTTCAAAACTTTGATTTGTCCCAAATACACATTGACTATTGTGGACAATCGGTTCCGGGTCGTCCTTTCAATTTGGATTTTGAGGGTGGAAAATTTGTAGAGCCCTACATCCTCATGCAAGAGGCATTGGGACACGCTCGCACCAATTTCACATCCAATTCCATCAGTAAGGAGATGTTCAGAAGTGGAGGATATACAATTTATGGTTTCGAACTCAGTGTAATTGCGCAGGATCACAATCTTTTCGAGCTCGTGAAACAGACAAATGTCTCAGTTCGTTTGAATTTTGCTAAGAAGACACCTGCCGGTGGGCTATATGCTATAATTTATGGAGAATTCGATAACATTCTGAATATCAACGATCTTCGAGTCCCGGCAGTCAGTACTATTGTCTAATGATCATTAATCATTTTCCTGTTTTCTCTGGGTCTCGAATCCCTAATAGCGTCAGCTGTTTAGGCTCCGCCCACTTTTATAAATAGAGACCTTCCATTCCAAAAGTCGTCATTCTTACCTTTTGTCTTGCTGGATGTCGGCGGTTTTTTCCTCTGCTCTCTCCACCAATGCCCCGAAAACCCGTTTCGCCAAGTCGTCAACTCAGACGTCCAAAGCTGCCAAGTCAGCCAATCACCCAACCAATCATTCCTCCACCAACCAACCAACCAACCAAGCCTCTGGCGGCAAATGGAAGCGATCCATCCATGAAACTGGTATGGATTCTCAACCAGGTGACCGATCTCCAACAAATGGTTCTGAACCACTCGCAAAGGAGCCACGAGTTGGCTCTCCAGAAGATGGCAAAGTATGCAATGGTAGCGAAAGTCGTAAGGTATTTTGTTTATTTTTCTTGCTTCCATAACTTAATGTTTTTCAGAGATATCTTGGAGAAAAGGCAGCAACAATAGAAATGCCAACTGCTGAAGCTGCTGAATTGTGCCCAAAGTTCCTCTACGATGACCGTACTCTGATTATCCACATGTGTCTTCCTTGCCGAATCGCGAGCCGCACTCTTGAAATGCAAATTGTCGATGACGATAACCAACAACTAGGTAAATTTTTGAAAAAATTATGATTTTCATTGTGTTCTTACAGCCGTCAACCTATGCAAAATTTGCCGATCCACGTTCAAATCTCAACTTGGAGTGAAATTCTTCAAACACGATCTTCCATGTGTCAAGCGCCAACTACTCGATAATGCTGCGAAGAACAAAGTCGACAAGAAGGACCTCAAAAAATTTGTCTTGTAAATTTTCTTGTGAGCAGTGCATTTAATCCTATGTCTTATTTCAAATGTAACCAAATAATCCTGATTTCTTGTCATTCATTCTTTTATTACTATTTTAATATTCTATTTTACACTATAATAAATCTGCTCATGAGAAGAGTGTGTTACTTTGTACAATGGCTCTTCAGCCAATTATTGTTATCTGAGATTGGAAAAAAACTGAGGAGTTGAAAGGAATAGACTATACTGAGATTTGGGAGTAAGAATACTTTTGAAAACGAAATAATTTGAATTAATTCCTTCAGAAAATACAAAGCAGTGCCACAATGTGGAAGCCTGAGTCTGCAAAGTTGAAAAAAGTATGTATATTTGCTCTTTGAACTTTTGATTTTCACGGCTTTTCACGAAAAAGAGTACACAATTTGGCGCAATGGACATGTCCATCAATAACTTTGCCTCGGAGAAGTAATAAATAATACCATTCGCCCCCTCTCCTCATATTTTGACGCCTTTTTCCCTCATTTTTTGACCCCCAACTCCTACATTTCCTCTCTACCTCATTTTTCTCTGCGTCTCTTGATTTTACATACTCTTCAATAAAATTAAATTATACTAAAGTGTTCACGAAATTTTCAAAATAAAGAAGACTTTTTAACTTTGGTGTAAAAAGTCTTCTTTTTCTTGAAAATTCCTTCAAATATACAGAAAAACGGTGGCCGAGAAAATGTTGGCCGAGAAAATGTTGGCCGAGAAAATGGTGGCCGAGAAATGGTGGCCGAGAAAATGGTGGCCGAGGTGTAATAATCGGCCCCCGAAAATATCATACAGGGGGGGGGGTCTCCTTAGAGTCGAGGTGTAGAAATTTGCGTACAGCAGTTGGTGTCTTAGTGTGGGACGCGCACAGAAATTTGCGTATGACAGTTGGCACGATGTGAATATTATATCATACCAATCTACTTACAACTAGTCCAGTTAAAACTCTGCAAACTAATCGTATAATCAGACATGACCCTGTGAGTTGCGAAGTTATGTAGTCAGTATGTGGACCAGAAATTGAGCTTTTTTAAGATCAAGTATGCAAAAGAAGTGACAGTGACAAGAGATCCGATCAGAATCCACACAGACATATTGTCAGAATGGAATTGTGAATCTATTACAATTGAGAATGAACTGACTTCTATGGAGGTAGTGGATTACTGTAGAAGAGTGTCAAAGAGAACCGATCGACCAATTGGAAGTGTTTTCAAATCAAGGTTGAGTGGATACTCAACATGGTTGTTCGAAATGCTTTCTCGGGAACTTAACGCAAGAAAGATAACGTTGACAGTCTTTGGTGGCAATGTGATTCAATTTGCAATTATCCCTATTAACGAGTCGACCGAGTTGAACGTATTCATTATGGAACATAGAAAAGTTTGTGCGAGAATAACTGCAATTGATCATGTTGTCCAGACTTGTCACGGGCCGGGCCGGGCCAAGATCGGGAAAAATCTCTGCCCGTTCGGCCCATTTTCAAACATTTTGAGTTTCTGAATATTTTCTGGAAATTTTTTGAAATTTTTCGTGATTTTTGACAAGTCTGATGTTTTCTAACTATTTTTTCTTGATTTCAATTGTACACAGCAATAGAGGCGTATGGTCGAAACGAACAGATTTTAATTTTTGCTGAGTCGCGTTGCGTGCGCGTCGCGGTTTATATTGAAAGACACGACGTAGCGACCTTACGCCTCGCACTGTGCAAGAAGCGTGCCGTTCTAATAACTTCCTTGAAACGCAATGTTATGAACTGAGAAGTATACCAAAATGTAGATCTTGCCGAGTTCTACATTTTTGAGGAACGACAAAAATAACAGCTCTGCAGAAAAAGGAAATGATTTATTTGTTTCGGTTTGATAATAAAAAATGGGTAGTAAAAAATAACATTTTCAGCAAAAACGCCCGTTTTCATAACAGAGGTAACAAGGAATAATAAATTATCTTCTCGATACACGACGAGTTGCTCTCGGAGCACTTGCACTTGGCCCCGCCTCTTCAGCCGCCGTCAAATCATAATCCACATCGTTATTGTAGTACTTCTCGTAGTTTCTCTCGAGGAATTCCAAAAGTGACTCGATTCCGATTGTGAGACGCTGAAAAGTACAAAGACTTATGGCTCCAAGTAAGGGCTCCAAGTACTCACATTAATAACATTTAGATTGAGACCGGACTCTTCGAGAAGCTTCGGCAATTTGGTGAACATTCTCAGGAAATGAATGAGACCGTAGTGTTCGGACGCCTTGAATCCGGCTGGTGCAGGGAGGTTGTTGGGATTTACAAGTACGAGACCTTCGTCGATGGCGACTTTGTTAACGAGGTCGTTGTATTGTTTGCGTTCGTTTGGGTAGAGCAGATGGAAGCTGAAAGATTTTGGGTTGGCGGTATGGTTATAGTATGGCTCCGGAAGGGTTATTTCGGGATATCTTATCTTGACAAGGACTAAATTTATAACGTCCCTAACAGAGGTGTTCTAAGAGTCAAAATACGAAAGGTGAGAGTCGGAATTAAGAATTGGAAAACGGAAGTCGAAAGCCAGAACTTTCTCAAAACGGAAATCGGCAGCACTCCAGAAGGGGCGTCCCATTTTTTCCGGTCTTTTGGGAAACAGTTAATTTTCATCGGAGAGTAGTCAAACTTTCACAGAACCTAAAGACATAGCTGGGGACGCGATTTTCGAAGTTTCAAGAATATTGGATCATTTTCAACCGTTTTATGAGAATCTGGGACGCGCGGAACGGGGACGCAGGACGTCCCAACTATTCCCATTTCGAGCGGATTTCGGAAGTCCGAGTCGGAATTCTGGGTATAAATTTCGTTACCCTGAATACGAGAGCCGGAATTCAAAACTGCTCTGGTAATAAAAACTTGATGCAAAGCCCGGGAGCCAACATTTCCCGAATTTCGCGCTTCAGTATACTGTAATCAATGTTTCTCGACTTAAAAAATGTTCATTATGCTATGTTACCCGTAAATCTGAAAACCCCAAAAACCCTAGTAACTCACCCCAAAACTACATCAAAAAACTGCACGAGCGATTGAGCTGAAATCGCTAGAACCGAATTGGGAGTTGGCTCATCAGTCGTGAAGCTCCCTTGATTCACTTCTTGAAGTTCTTGGTCAGTGGCTGGGATCGTTTCGAGATACTGAAACATATAATAATCACAATGTGCAAAACGGTTTACTGTAACTTACATCATTGACAATCTCATCAATTGAGAATGCAGCTGGAACATGGGTCAGAACATTGGATTTGAGACATTTGGAGTCGTCAATTATGATCTTTTTCAGCGGACTTGCCATATCAAATCTGAGTCCAGGAGTTGGGGATTCCATGTCACTTGACTCATCACTCTCCTCACTCAGATTCCCTCCTCCTGACTCTCTCCCCGCAACTGGTCTCTTCTTCTTCGCAGAACTCAATGCAACAATTGGAATCTCTACATTGTGAGTTCTCGCGTATTCCTCCAGACTTCCTTTGAACATTTTCCCCTCTTCTGCTCCTAGTTGAACTTTCTCATCGTGTCGACTCGCCCATCCGGTGTAGTGTATCACATAGCATTGTTTCCCTTTCACTTCTTTGATTCCTATCACTTTCGCTTCGTATGGAACATTGGTTTTGAAGATGCAGACGAAGGATTCTCCGATTTGGAATATTGGTTCAGACATCTGGAAAAAAAAATTAAAAATTTAAAAAAAGCGAGAAAAATTGTAACAACACAATTTTTCAATGCATAGCGAAGGGTTGAAAGGAGGAAGTGTCATATTTTTTTTATTGCAGATTCCGATAATTAAGAAATTTCTAAGAAACTTTCATATTTGACGCTCAGGGTCTGGCGGTGAGTACTGAGTAGTAAACGCGCTCTACTAGACTTGGAAGCAAATTCAAACTTTCATTTTCAATTCGCTGTGGCATTTTGATACACAGCTCAATCGACCACTTTTGATCCGATTTATGTCAGTTTTTTGAATTCTCGCGTCTTTTTGATACCAATTCTACTAAAAAATGTTTGAATAAAAAAATTATTTTGAATTTCTCGCTAAAACTTTCGATGATCCACGTTGAGTCCCAGGCTACCTATGCGAACACGCTCTAACGAGAAACTACGTGGAAAAGGAAATATTTTCACGTATCCCAAAATTTTCTGTAGGAAAATAGATTCTAATGTTCACCGCCACGTATTGCGGACCACGTCTTTTTCAGAGCGCGTTTGCATAGGTAGCCTGGGACTCAACGTGATGATCTCATGCGGAGCGCGTTTACTTTCAGTACTTACACCCAGACCACGTGCTGACTCAAAATGAGCTTTGGTGGAAGAGTTTTTCCGTGCGGTCGTGTAGTCCTCTCGGGCAATATTTTCGATTAAAAAAACTTTCGTAGTTTTTTCTATTTTTCGTGATATAAAAGGTTAAAAAAACACGAAAGTTTACTGGAAAAGGCGGAAAAAACGAGAAGTTGAGCGAAAATCTTTTGAATTTGGCACGGCACCAAGAATTTTTGCGTTCGTTTGTCGTATTTTTAAGGAGAATTCAAAATAAACCGCGACGCGCACGCAACGCGACTCGGAAAAGTTCAAATCTGGGACCTTACGCCTCGCTCTCCAGTGTAATTTCCTGAATTCTACAAAAAAAAACATTTCCAAAATTGTGAAATAATTTTTTTTTGTTTTAACTTGCTTTTGACAATATCTCCAAGAAATTTTCTTCGATAAAGGGAATAAATTAACAATTTTTCATCATATGCAATCAAAAAATACATAAAAACAGCAAAAACAAGAAAAAACAAAAAAAAACTTCAAAAAAGAAATGTACGCGGTCAGAGGTGGTGGAGGGGGTGAGGGAGACGCAGACACCCATACAATTATTTGAAAAAAGATGAAGACTCGTACGGGAGGTCTGTTAGAGGGTGGCAGAGAACGGGGGGTGACGAGGGAAATGGGAGAATTGGAGACAGGGAAGACAAGGGAGAAGAGGGGAGGGGGACAATGGGGTAATGAATGTGAAAATGAGACGGGTGGAGGGGGAATTAGGAGGTTGGGGAGATGGTGTTCACACTATTAGCACGGCACGCTTTTTACAACCACGCTCTACCGAAACCGAAGAAAATAGTGTGCGAAATTGAGAGACTCATGGAAAAGAGACATTTTTCAGGCGGATTTCGGTGGAGCGCTGTTGTAAGAACTGTTCCTAGGAAATATCGGTCTATCAAAATTGGAAAAATGGGAAATTTGAAAAAGAATAGTGAAAATTTTCGAGGGTTTCAGAGGGAGTAATGTGGGAAAAAGGTAGAATTGCACAGAATCATGACTTTCTATTTCAGACTTCCGATTCATCGATAAAAGTCATACATTTTTGTATTTCTCTGTGATCTGCAATTTTTCAGACGAATTTAACCGCAAAACCACAGGAAAATTCCATTACAACATCTTGCGAACATCAATTTCAGACTGAGTGACTACGGTATTTTTGAAAATACGCATTGCGTACAATGCGCAACATTTTACGAGCAAACAGGCTGTGTTGTTTTTTGTTTTTTTCAACAGATTTTTGGGCCCAAAACTTGTGTTTTTCTGGGTTTTCTGTTGTAATAAGTTGCTTTTTGTAACATTTAGTGTTTTATTTAGTATATTTCTTCAATTGTAGCTGCTAATTTCACAATTTTCACCCAAAAACAGGCGAGATTTTCAAAGTTTCAGTTTTCGTCAGCTTCAATCTTTTTTCTTATTTTTAAACTATATTTGTTGAATACATTACTGAATTTCAGTGAGATAAACTTGAAATAGCCGAGAAAAATGTTAAGAAACCCGGAAAATCGGCCAGCTGCTCGGAAAAACTCAGCGCCTAGCCTAAAAACTATGAAAAATAAAAATAAAAAATAAATTCAATTTTTCAGTTTCCAGCCCCACAAAATGGCCGACGCCCTTGTTAACAATCCAATTGCTCTCCGCGGATGTATTCTCTACGAGTTCATCGAAGGAAAGAAACCTTTCGAAACCTATCAAAAGTTAATGGAAAAGTTGGGCGATGACTTCATGGATTATCCGGAATTCGAGTTTTGGTTCATGAGATTTGCGCAGGGAAAGTACGATTTGGATTATGATAGAAGGTAGGTCATAAATGAATAATAATCAGAAGAAATATATATTTTCAGCTTGGATCCGAAAACCCGCTTGTTTACCGATTTGCCGGTTGAAGTCTTTGAAACAATTGGAGAATCATTGGATTCGAGTGATCGGTAATTCAAAAAAAATCACATTGGTTTTCAATTTTTAAATTCAGATTTGCCCTCCGAAAAGTGTCGAAAGATATTCAAGAGTTTGTTGATAGCTGGGTTCCAAGAGTTACCGATATAAGCTTAGACGGCTGTTGGAGAATTAGGGAGAGCTTGAAAGTCCAGTCCCCAGAGACTATGGTGCCAGGTTTCCCTAATTTGAGACGTTTCCCGATTCATGGATCCAATCATTTCTTTGAAATCGAATTCATCAGCAACGGCGACGGCCGAATTCGAATTGAAAGAAAGCGATAAATGGTGTATTTTGCTTTCATTAAAATTGTTCGTTCTCTTGTTAATTTACTTCATTTTTGTTAAAACTTTGTTCCTGTTTCTCGTTGATTTCTTCCTTCAGGCAAAACGTTCGGTTTATTTCTAACCTTTTATATTTCTATATCCGATATTATTGGGTTTGTTGGTATTTTTCCTGTTTCTGTTATAAATTCTGTTTTTATTTCCTTTTTTCTCTTTGAAAATACGTTTAAAACGTTGAAATCCTTATATTGTGAAGACTTCTTTCTCCAAAAATGCCGGAAGCATTTTATTGAGACCGTACGAATCGGGAAGAAACGAAATCGGGAAGAAACTAAAGCGGAAGAAACGAATCGGGAAGAAGCGAAACGGGAAGAACAGTTTTCAGCATGTTTTACTGACTTTAGCTAATGTAATGGCTGCGCACAATCCTCTAAATCGATTTTTTAGTTCCGTAGCCTTATTTTTGACGCGAATTGTGGCGCACAAGCCGGTAAAATCTTTTCTTCATTTTGGATTACGGTAAACTCCGCAATTTGACGTGAAGGTGTTTACAGAACTTTAGCCTGTTCTTCCCGATTCGCTTCTTCCCGTTTCGTTTCTTCCGCTTTCGTTTCTTCCCGATTTCGTTTCTTCCCGATTCGTATTATCGAAATAATAAAGTTCCGACATTTTTTATCGACGCGTGTTTGCGGACTTAGTGCTAATTTTAATAATTTTGCACTAAGTCCGCAAACACGCGTCGGTAAAAAATGTCGGAACTTTATTATTTCGACAATACGGTCTCATTTTATTTGTTTTGGACTGACTACGGTGGTTTTCAAAATACGCAGTGCGGACGATGTGCGATATCTTACGCGCAAACATTGTCATCATTTTTCGAACTCCAACCTCGTGTTTCTTCCGGTTTTACCTCAAATTCATCGATTTTTCGGTGAAAATTATAGTAGATTTTAAAATTTCGAAAGGTTATCGTGTTTTTCGTTTATTTCTAAACGTTTCATCTTACTAATTCTTCCGATTTTTCAGTTGCTCACCCACAAAATGACCGAAGACGCCTTGGCTACTCGAAGACGTATTCTCGTTAAATTCGAAAAAGTACAGGCAAAAATCGTTAGAAAGCCGGAATCATGGAGAAAATTGTGCTTCAACGCTCACAAAGAGTTGTGTAAAAAGAAGAAAAAGATAAGAGATGACTTCGTTGACTATCCGGAATTTGAATTCTGGTTCTCAAGATTCGCTCGAGGAGATTTCGAATTGGATTATGATAGAAGGTTTGCATATGAAATACAAACAATATATTCACAGTTTGTCAATTTCAGCTTGGATCCGAAAACACGCTCATTCACCGACTTGCCGTTGGAAATTTTTGAAAAAATTGGAGATTCATTGAATTCGAGTGATCGGTGACTTTAAAATCAAGATAGTTTACCTATTTTTAATTCAGATTTGCTCTCCGAAAAGTGTCAGAAAATATTCAAGAACATGTTGATAGCTGGACTCCGAGAGTGACGGATATGTCATTAAGCGGCGATTGTTTTATTAAGGAGAGCCTCATACCTCCCAAGCAAAGAATGTATTATGAGTAAGCTCTAGAGTAACGTGTCGACCGAATTTTCGATGATTTTTGAATCGATAGTCAAAGGAACACAATCGATAGGTGGTCGAGTCGATGACCAGAAAAAAAATCGCGACTCGACGATAGTGAAAAAGTCATGATAATCATCTCAAAATTATCGATGACTATCGACGATCATGATCACTCATGATTATCGATAATTTATCGACCGGCGATTATCGATAGTCGGTCGACGATTATCGACGATTATCGACGATAATGATCAAAAATAAAAGACTCTGGAAACGGTTCTGAATGGCTCAAACTAGTCAAAAATGGTGTTTTGGTAGACTTCTGAAGCCACTCTATCAATTTACACCAAGAAAAACATTTTTTAACGAAATTTTTTTTCTTCATTTTTTTGAAAAATTTGAAAAATTTTTTTTTCATTTTTCAAATTTTTTTTTGATGGAATCAATAGAGGACTCTCAAAAAACTATCCAAACACCATTTTTGACTAGTTAGAGCCATTTAGAACCGTTTCCAGAGTCTTTCATTTTTGCTCATTATCGTCGATAATCGTCGATAATCGCCGATCGCCGCGACGATCGACGATTATCGATAATCGTCGACCGACTATCGATAATCGCCGGTCGATAAATTATCGATAATCATGAGTGATCATGATCGTCGATAATCATCGATACTTTTGAGATGATAATCATGATTTTTTGATTATCGTCGAGTCTCGATTCATTTTCTGGTCATCGACTCAACTAAATTTTGATCAAATCGATTTGATTTTCCCGATTATCGTCGACTCTATCGATGATCATAGCGATCGACACGTTACTCTAGTAAGCTCTAATTTGTCTAAAAAATTATTGTTTTCATTTGAAGTTTTCAGGAAATCCAGTGAGAATGTGATGAGTTTATTCAAAAATCCGAAACTTCGACTGGATACTTTGACGATTTTTGGTGTGAATGACAAATCAAAGAAAATCTTCCGAATTCTTGAGGGAAACAATTTCAATAAAATTCATGTCAAACATTTCGATATTCATGCGAATTCCGACTCACTCCGACTCACACCTACCGTTTTGAATATGTTGGATCGTGGAACATTGGAAGAAGTCACACTTCATATCGATAGAGAATTTGTTGAAATATTAGAATTGGATGAATTTTTGAGCTCTGATCAACTGAAAGGGATCAAAATGCTCAATATTAAAACAGACCTGTTTCCAGGTAATTTCCCATTGGGAACCTTCCAGAATCTTCCACGATTGGCCATTACATGCTATGGACACTGTACTGGAAGTAATGTATCTGATTTTATCAAGGTAAACGGTCTGAAAATTATCTTTTTGACCAAAAAATTAAAAATTTCCAGGATCTTGTGAACTCCACTCAACTGCAAATCTGTCATTTGTCTCGTGAACCATTGCCGCTCAATTTGGAACGTATCATGAGAAAATTCCAGTCTCCAGAGACTATGGTCCCGGGTTTCCCTGATTTGAGACGTTTCCCGATTTCTGGATCCAACGAATTCTACGAAATCGAATTCAACAGCAACGGCGACGGCCAAATTCGAATTGAACGAAAGCAATGAATTGTGAATTTTTTAATAAAATTGCTCGTTCTTTTGTTCATTTTTGTTACTTTTCCTTATAAAGTTTTTTTTGTTTCTCGTTCATTTCTTTTTTAATGCAACGTTGAAGACGTTCAGTGTATATCTTACCGATCATTTATTTTATTTTACCTCCTTTAAAGTCCTCTATCGAAAATGAGATTCAAATTCTCTTTTTAAAAAACTAGGAAAGCTCTGCCCTGCTGTTTCGCATATTGTTCTATTTCAGTTTTCAGAAAAACCATTTATTCCATTTTTCAGTTGCTAACCCACAAAATGACCGAAGACGCCGTGAGAAATCCATTGGCAATTCGACGACTTATCTTCGAAGTATACAGAAAAGTGCAGACACAAATCGCAACAAATCCGAAATCGTGGAGAAAATTGAGTTTTGAAGCTCACAAAGAGTTGTGTAAAGTGCTGGGAGATTACTTCATCGACTATCCGGAATTCGAATTCTGGTTCTCTAGATTTCTTCAAGGGAATTTCGAATTGGATTATGATAGAAGGTATGCATATAAAATATAAACAATATTCACAGTTAGTCAATTTCAGCCTGGATCCGAAAACGCGCTCATTTACCGACTTACCGGTGGAAATCTTTGAAAAAATTGGATATTCATTGAATCTGAAAGAGCGGTAATCATAAATATAACATCGTTTCTCAATTGTTTTAATTCAGATTTGCTCTCCGAAATGTGTCAAAAGATATTCAAGAATTTGTTGATAACTGGATTCCCAGAGTGACGGATATGGAGGTATGGGACAGTTGGAGAATTAAGGAGAGCTTCGTGCCGTCTCAGCAAGTCGAGCATTATGAGTAAGCTGCAATTCGTCTCTTAAATCATTGTTTGATTTAAATTTTTAGGAATTACGCTGATAATGTCATGAGTTTATTCAAGAATCCAAAACTTCGACTGGACACTTTGACGATTTTTGGTGTGAATGACAAGTCAAAGAATATCTTCCGAATTCTGGAGCGAAGCATCTTCAATCATAAAATTCATGTCAAACATTTCGATATTCGATGTGCGAGTTTTCATATCACAACGACTGTTTTGAATATGTTGGACCCTGAAACATTGGAAGAAGTCACACTTTTTATCGATAGAGAATCTGTTAGAAAATTGGATGAATTTTTGAGTTCTGAGCATCTTAAGAGAATCAAAATGTTCAATATTAGAACATACCTGTGTCCAAGTAATTTCCCATTGGGAACCTTCCAGAATCTTCCACGATTGGCCATTACATGCTATGGACACTGTACTGGAAGTAATGTATCTGATTTTATCAAGGTAAACGGTCTGAAAATTATCTTTTTGACCAAAAAATTAAAAATTTCCAGGATCTTGTGAACTCCACTCAACTACAAATCTGTCAATTGTATTGTAGACATTACCGGCTCAACATGGAGCTTCTCATGAGAGAATTCCAGTCTCCAGAGACTATGGTGCCAGGTTTCCCTGATTTGAGACATTTTCCAATTCCCGGATCTAATGAGTTCTACGAAATCGAGTTTGGCAGCAACGGTCGCATTCGAATCGAAAGGATTCTATAATTTTGTGTTTTATTTCATCAAAATTGTTCGTTTTCTTGTTAATTTTCACAATTTTTGTTAAAATTTTCTTTTTGTTTTTCGTTTCTTTCTTTCTTAATGCACGTTGAAGACGTTCGGTGTATGTCTGATCGATTATATTTTTCAAATTAGATTTCTGGATCCAACGAGTTCTACGAAGTCAAATTCAGCAGCAACGGCGACGGCCGCATTCGAATTGAAAGAATGCCATAAATTGTGTCTTTTTACATTAAAATTGTTCGATCTCTTGTTAATTTTGTTATAATTTTCTATTTCATTTTTGGTAAAATTTTCTAATTTTCTCGCCTTTTTTTTGTTCTTTACGATCACGCTGAACACGTTGATTGCATATTTTGCAAATTTCAGATTAAAAACCTCGAAATATTCCTGCTTTGTCATCTGTATTTTTTAGTAACTGACTACGGTTGTTTTGAAAATACGCAATGCGGACAATGCGCATTATTTTACGAGCAAGTAGTTTCGAATTTTTTCAAATCATCTCAACTTATTTTTCGTGTCGGAAACTTGATTTTTCATGGGTTTTCTAAAGAAAATGATTGTAAATTATATTTTTCGAGAACTTATTCACCAATTTTATCTGTTTTGACGGTTGAAATTCATCGAAAATCGTGATTTTCGATGAAAATTAATCTTCAGCTGATTTATCGTCTTTTTCTAGCCTTAACGGTTGTTAATTTCACTAATTTTCAGTAACTTCTCCATCGAAATGGCCGAATTCATCAAGAACAACCCGAAAGTTTTTCGAACTTGTATTCTGTATAAATTCACCGAAGGAAAACCAGTTTTCGAGAGTTATAAGGAGTTACGAAAGAAATTGGGTAACGACGTGGATTATCCAGAATTTGAGTTTTGGTACATGAGATTTGCTCAGGGAAAATACGATTTGGATTATGATAGAAGGTTATTTTGAGTTTTAAAAGAAAAAAAATCACAAAAATTATTTCAGCTTGGATCCAAAAACACGCTCGTTCACTGACTTGCCACCAAATGTTATGGAAAGAATCGGAGGGTATTTGGATTTGAGAGATAGGTAATTGAATAATCGATTCTAGTGATTTTTAACAAGAATATTCAGGGTCAATCTCCGAAAAGTATCGCCTTCAAAAATCAGATGTATGGTGGAGAGTTGGGATCCAAAAGTCACTGAAATTGAGTACATTCCCAATAGGAAACTTCAATATTCTAGCGTTTTGATGAGAAATAATACATCATCACCGGTTGAATTAAGATTATACGAATATTCTAGGTAGAATGGAAATTTTTGAGTTTAAATTAGTAAAATTGCAGTTTACAGACTCGAACGTGAATATCTAGTGGGTGTGTTGAAGAACCCGAAACTCCAATTAGATAAATTGAAAATTCGTTGTTACGATGACACATGGAAAGGAATTATTGAGGAATTGAGTCAATCGAATCATAAATTATTCGTGAAAAAGTATGAAATGACTAATAAATCATCGAAATTATCAATCACTTTGGATTTCCTGGATTCATCTACACTTGAAGAAGTCAACCTGTATTTCACTGGTTCAGCCGAAAAATTGACTGAAATTGTGAAGTCTGAACAGTGTCAAGGACTGAAAATGCTCACAATCAGAAGTCTGCTTCCGTTTATCGTATTTCCATTCGAATCATTCTATAATTGCCCACGATTCACTCTCGTTTTTTGTAGCAATATTTGCGAGGAAAAACTGGTGGAATTTGTCAAGGTTGATACTTGAATTTTAACAGAAATTAAAGAAGAAGAACATTTCAGAATCTCTTAAACATCGCCCATCTGGATATATGTCATCTGAAAGTTAATTCTAAAAAGAAAAGATTCAAAATTGAACGAATCATTCAGTTGCTGGATAACGAGATCACAATCGCCCGAGATGGATGGAATCTTCGTCGCTATCCGATCCCAGATTCACAGGAATTCTATGAAATCGAGTTCGAAGAGACGAATATTCGTGTTGAGAGGAAGAAATGAATTCAAATTGTTGATTTAATGCGTTTTTGTTATAAAATCTGTTGTTTTTCTTTACTTTTCTTCAAATTTTCTATTTTTTTGGATTAACGTTCGAAACGACTTCTGTATCTTCATTATTTTTCCAGATTTTGTTCTCGGGATCAGGGCTGTGTGAGAAAAATTTCGGATTTTCTGTGGTCATCGGAAAAAATTACTGTCCAAACTTTACCGTGAAAAATTTTCGGATAGTTTTCGAAAAAACCTTTCAAAAAATTTCGGAATATTCTACTGAAGCTTTAAAATTTTTTGAAATGATTTTTCATAAATTTTTTTCTAATTTTGTGCTCAAAAATATGTTTCCGGAGTCTTTCGTAATATTATACAGAGAATTCTGAAGATTTTCGAAAAAGATTTCGGAAACGGTTTCGCACAGCCCTGGTTGAAATTCCCCTATTTATATTGATTTTTTCAGTGTTCAACAACCAAAAAATGACTGAAGTCCTCAAAAACGACCCCGAAATGCTTCGCAGTTGTATTCTTTTCGAATTCATAGATGGATTTCCGATTTTCACAACTTTCAAAAAGTTGTGCAGAAAGTTAGGCGATGATTTCATGGATTATCTGGAATTCGAGTTTTGGTTCATGAGATTTTCTCAGGGAAAGTACGATTTGGATTATGATAGAAGGTAGATCATATATGAATTATAATCAGAAAAACATAGAGATTTTCAGCTTGGATCCGAAAACACGCTCATTCACCGACTTACCGGTAGAAATTTTCGAAAAAATTGGAGATTCATTGCATTTGAATGATCGGTAATTATAAAATTAGCCTCGTTTTTTCAATTTTTGGAATTCAGATTTGCACTTCGAAAAGTGTCAAGAGATATTCAAGCACGTGTTGATAGCTGGACTCCAAGAGTGACGGATATTCAGTTATTCGAATATTGGAGTATTAAGGAGAGCCGCACATTGCCTCAGCGAGTCGAGTGTTCTGAGTAAGTTGTAATTCGAACCGGAATCGAATTTTTTCTCGTGCCGTGGTTTGAAATAATGTAGCTTTTTGAACAAAATTTTGAAATTTTTTGAGTTTTGTTTCGGAAATGTCGAATTTTTCACTACGAAAAATAATTTTCAGCCCAGCCCGGCCCGAACTTTGACAAGTTTGTTTTATTTTAACTTTTTAGGAAAACCATTGAGGACGTGATGAGTTTATTCAAGAATCCGAAACTTCGGCTGGACACTTTGATGATTTTTTTGAATGACAAATCAAAGAAAATCTTCCGGATTCTTGAACGAAACTGTGTCAATCATAAAATTCATGTCAAAAAATTTGACGATCGATACGGTTTCTCCATCACACCGTCTGCTCTGAAAGTGTTGAACATTGGAACATTGGAAGAAGTTTCAGTTTCTATCAATAGAGAATCTGTTGAATTCAATGAATTTTTGAACTCTGATCATCTGAAGGGGCTCAAAATGCTCAATATTGAAACACGCCTGTGTCCAAGTGTTTTCCCATTGGGAACCTTCCAGAATCATCCCCGAGTGGCCATTAAATTCGAAGGAGGCTATGCTGAAAGAAAGATTCCTGATTTTATCAAGGTAATAGCTCTAAAAGTTCTATTTTTGAATCGAAAACTTCCAGAATCTTATGAGATCTACTCAACTGCAAATCTGTCATCTGTCGAGTTTAAGCAACAAGGAACGTATCATGAGAGAATTCCAGTCACCAGAGACTATGGTGCCAGGTTTCCCTGATTTGAGACATTTTCCAATTCCCGGATCTAATGAGTTCTACGAAATCGAGTTTGGCAGCAACGGTCGCATTCGAATCGAAAGGATGCATTAATGTTGTGTTTTATTTCATTAAAATTGTTCATTTTCTTGTTAATTTTGACAATTTTTGTTAAAATTTTCTTTTTTTTCGTTTTGTTTCTTTCTTAATGCACGTTGAAGACGTTCGGTGTATGTCTGATCGATTATATTTTTCAAATTAGACCTCCTTCAAGGTCTTTTCACGAAAATAGAGATTCAACTCTTTTAAAACTTAAATTAGGAAAGGTGTACTAGGAAAATCCTCAAAAAGGATACAGTTCCTCTATCTTTTTGGGACTACGGTAGTTTAGAGAATACGCAATCCGGACAATGTACGACATCTTACGCAAAAACATAGGCCTGCTGCGAAGCTGTGTGCGGCAAAGTTGCGCAAAGCGTTCGCGCAGGTTGCAAACAGAGTTTTCGGAGGCTTTCATTGGCTCGCTTCTGAAGAAACTGCATCTGTAACCCGTGCGCGCGCTTTTCTCACCTTGGCCGCATGGTTTTCGTTCTTCCCGATTTGTACGGTCTCGTGTGGAATTCTTTCTTTTCACTTTTGCCTCCCGAATTCCTTGTTCGAAAATTTCAATTCCTCACAGCTTTGCCCTGCTGTTTCGCATATTGTTCTATTTCAGGAAACCAATTTCTCCATTGTTCAGTGACTAACCTCCAAAATGACCGAAGTCACAGAGAGATCTCAACTGGGTATTCGCAGACGTATTCTCGAAGAATACAGAAAAGTGCAGACACAAATCGCAACAAATCCGAAATCGTGGAGAAAATTGAGTTTTGAAGCTCACAAAGAGTTGTGTAAAGTGCTGGGAGATTACTTCATCGACTATCCGGAATTCGAATTCTGGTTCTCTAGATTTCTTCAAGGGAATTTCGAATTGGATTATGATAGAAGGTGCGCACATAAAATACAAACAATATTCACAGTTTGTCAATTTCAGCCTGGAACCAAAAACGCGCTTGTTCACCGACTTGCCGGTGGAAATCTTCGAAAAAATTGGATATTCATTGAATCTGAAAGAGCGGTAATCATAAATATAACATCGTTTCTCAATTGTTTTAATTCAGATTTGCTCTCCGAAATGTGTCAAAAGATATTCAAGAATTTGTTGATAACTGGATTCCCAGAGTGACGGATATGGAGGTATGGGACAGTTGGAGAATTAAGGAGAGCTTCGTGCCGTCTCAGCAAGTCGAGCATTATGAGTAAGCTGCAATTCGTCTCTTAAATCATTGTTTGATTTAAATTTTTAGGAAATACACTGATAATGTGATGAGTTTATTCAAGAACCCGAAACTTCGACTGGACACTTTGGCGATTTTTGGAAAATTAAAAATTTCCAGAACCTTGTGAACTCCACTCAACTACAAATCTGTCATTTGTCTTGTGGACTTAACCAGCTCGCCATGGAGCTTATCATGAGAAAATTCCAGTCTCCAGAGACCATGGTCCCGGGTTTCCCTGATTTGAGACGTTTCCCGATTCATGGATCCAACGAATTCTATGAAATCGAATTCAACAGCACCGACTTTGGTCACATTCGAATCGAAAGAATGCCATAAATTGTGTCTTTTTACATTAAAATTGTTCGTTCTCGTGTTAATTTTGTTAGTTTTTGTTATAATTTTCTACTTCATTTTTGGAAAAATTTTCTAATTTTCTCGCCTTTGTTTTTGACGATCATTTTTGTTCTTTACGATCACGTTGAACACGTTGATTGCATATTTTGCGAATTTCAGATTAAAAACTTCGAAATATTCCTGCTTTGTCTTCTGTATTTTTTAGTAACGGACTACGGTTGTTTTGAAAATACGCAATGCGGACAGTGCGCATTATTTTACGAGCAAGTAGTTTCGAATTTTTTCAAATCATCTCAACTTATTTTTCGTGTCGGAAACTTGATTTTTCATGGGTTTTCTAAAGAAAATAATTGTAAATTCTATTTTTCGAGACCTTATTCACCAATTTTATCTGTTTTGACGATTGAAATTCATCGAAAATCATGATTTTTGATGGATATTATTGTTCAGCTGATTTTTCGTATTTTTCTTGCCTTAGCGGTTGTTAATCTCACTAATTTTCAGAAACTTCCTTATCAGGATGACCGAATTCATCAAGAACAACCCCGAAATGCTTCGCTGGTGTATTCTCTACGAATTCACTGAAGGAAATCCAATTTTTAAAACTTTCAAAAAGTTATGCAGAAAGTTCGGAAATGAATTCATGGATTATCCGGAATTTGAGTTTTGGTACATGAGATTTGCTCAGGGAAAGTACGATTTGGATTACGATAGAAGGTACTGTCGAAAAAATAAAGTTTCGACAAGGATTTTCAAAAAAAAATTTCGGGGGCTGGAACACGCAAGCGCATAAAGTTGTGGGCGGAGCTCCGCCTTTTTTTCGACAGTAGATCATAAATAAATTATAATCAGAAAAAGATAGAGATTTTCAGCTTGGATCCGAAAACACGCTCATTTACCGACTTACCGGCGGGAATGTTCGAAAAAATTGGAGATTCACTGAATTTGAATGATCGGTAATTGTAAAATTAACATCGTTTCCCTACTTTTCAAATTCAGATTTGCTCTCCGAAAAGTCTCAAAGGATATTCAAGAATTTGTTGATAGCTGGACTCCCAAAGTGACCGATATCGATTTTTACGACGATTGTTTTATTAAAGACAGCCTAATAACGTCTCGACATTTGAACTATTCAGTGTAAGCTCTAATTTGTCTAAAACATTATTGTTTTCATTTAAAGTTTTCAGGAAATCCATTGAGAATGTGATGAGTTTATTCAAAAATCCGAAACTTCGACTGGACACTTTAAAGATTTCCCGTTTGAATGACAAATCAAAGAAAATCTTCCGAATTCTTGAGGGAAACAATTTCAATAAAATTCATGTCAAACATTTCGATATTCATGCGAATTCCGACTCACTCCGACTCACACCTACTGTTTTGAATATGTTGGATCGTGGAACATTGGAAAAAGTCACACTTTTTATCGGTAGACGTTCTGTCGGAAAATTGGATGAATTTTTGTGCTCTGAACATCTGAAGGGGATCAAAATGCTCAATATCGCTACATTTCTGCGTCCATGTAGATTCCCGTTGAAAAGCTTCCAAAATCATCCGCGATTGAGTATTGTATTTTTGGAAAGCTATGTTGAAAGTGAGCTACCTGATTTCATCAAGGTAATAGCTCTAGAAATCATCTTTTTAAGCTAAAAAATTCAAAATTTCCAGAACCTTGTGAACTCCACTCAACTGCAAATCTGTCATTTGTCTGCTGGACATTACCGACTCTACATGGAACGTATCATGAGAGAATTCCAGTCACCAGAGACTATGGTGCCAGGTTTCCCTGATTTGAGACGTTTCCCGATTCCTGGATCGAACGAATTCTACGAAATCGACTTCAACAGCAACGACGACTACCTCATTCGAATTGAAAGAAAGCAATAAATTGTTCAATTTCTCGTTAATTTTCTTCATTTTTTTTTTGTAATTTTGTTCTTGTTTCTCGTTTGTTTCTCACGATTGATGCACCTCTGTTTCTAATATATCTGTAAACCCATTTTTTTTTGTTATAATTTTTTCATTTTCTCGCTTATTTTTTGTTTTTTACTATCACGTTGAACTCGTTGATTGCATATTTTACGAATTTCAGATCAAAAACCCAGGGATGTGCCTTTGGAGGCGCTTTGAGCGCTGAAAGATCTCAAAGTGGGCGAAAATGAGACGAAAGAGAGTGTGTCTGCGTCTCTCCAATTCGCACACTCTCTCGCCGCATTTTCGGATTTCTTTCTTAATACCTGCAAAAACCTCGAAATATTCCAGAAACTTCTCCATCAAAATGACTGAAACCGACAAAAAAGATCCATTGGCCATTCGTAGAAGTGTCCTCGAAGCATTTAATGATGAAGTGAAGTTTGCTATCAAAGAATATCCGGAAATTTGGAGAGAAGTCGCATACATTTGTCACCAAAAATTATGTAAAATGATGGGAGACGACTATATCAACTATCCGGAATTCGAATTTTGGTTCTCGAGATTTTCGAAACAAGATTTCGATCTGGATTATGATATTAGGTTCGAAAAAGGGATGGGAACATCTGAAAACGATTTATTTTCAGTTTGCAACCAAAAACCCGCTCATTCACCGACTTACCGTTAATCGTTTTCGAGGAAATTTCTAAAAACTTGGAGCTAGATGACCGGTGAGCGAAGAAAGTTGGAATAAATCAACGAATTTTTCAGATATTCACTCCGAAATGTCTGCAAGGATATCCAGATACTCGTCGATAGCTCATATCCAAAAATCACTGACTTCTACTATAACACTATGTATAAATGGGCGGTCTCTGGGAAGTCTATGGAATTTTCATTTTATTGCAAGAAAAATTCCAAGAAAACGTGAGAAAATCATTAAAGGGGGACTGCGCTATTCGAAATCATTAACGGCGTATTGTGGTCTGTTGTGATGTTTTCATACCATAATCTATGAGTTTCGGCGAGTTCATTTTCATACTTCAAGAATTTTTTAATTCGGTCCACAGCCCGCTGAGAGCGATCGCCGGAAAGTTTGGTCATTGAGAGGATCGCAGAAAATTGGGGGCCGTGGCCTAGAAATTCGACTATAAATTTTTTCAATTTTGACGGTATTTTCGACTATTTTTGTTGTATTTCTTCAATAAATTTGATAGAATACAGCAAATATTGATAGAAAAACACAAAAAACTATCGAAAATAACGCCGGAAATAGCAGAATACTGAAAAAACCAACGGAAAGTTTGGCCAGCAAGAACATTCTAGAAATTTCACTTCGGTGAAGTGGTTTTTTCAGTATTCTGCTATTTCTGGCGTTATTTTCGATAGTTTTTTGCGTTTTTCTATCAATATTTGCTGTATTCTATCGAATTTATTGAAGAAATACAACAAAAATAATCGAAAATACCGTCAAAATTGAAAAAAAACAACGAATTTTTAGTCGAATTTCTAGGCCACGACCCCCAATTTTCTGCGACCCTTTCAATGACCAAACTTTCCGGCGCTCGCTCTCAGCGGGTTGTGGACCAGAGGTGGGCGAGAATGAAGATCGTCTTCGATTGCCGCCGGAAAATTTCTCTGCGTCTCTCGCGGTCGGCAGTGGTGCCGCGCGCTCTCTCGCCTAATTTTTTCCGCCGGCGGACCGCCGCTGCAGCTGCCGCCGCCGGCAAATTTCAATCGAGGCCCACCTCTGTTGTGGACCGATTTAAAAAATTCTTGAAGTATGAAAATGAACTCACTGAAACTTTGTACATTATGATATGAAAACATCACAACAGACCACAATACGCCTTTAATTTATAGCCGACAATCGGTTGAAGTTTCAGGAATCCACTTCCATTGGTCATGCGGATTCTGAAAACTCGAAATCTTCAATTGGAAGAATTGAAAATCGGGGAAACTGATGAATTCTGGGAGAAATTTATCAGAGAGCTGAATGAATCCAATCTGAAATTTCATGTCAGAAAATTCGAACTTCCATGCACTCGTTACCGTACTCCGACAAAAGATTTACATTATTTGATGCCTGGAGTCCTTGAATACATCGAACTATTCATCACTGATCCGTCATTCGAAGAAATCCATAAAATCGTTGAATCGGAACAGTGCAAGGCGGCGAAAATGATCACTTTTCGTAGCAATGCCTATCCATCGAAATTCCCGTTGGAGTGTCTCTTGAATTGCCGTCGATTCACACTTCATTTGGGTGGTCAGCCGTGTAAAAAGATCAAAGCAAAGTTTATTGATGTACGTCTTTTTTCAAAACTCTGAGAATTTTCACTCCGAAAAGTGATAAAATCAGTGCTGGCCTAACTTGGTTTTCCAGTCGAGCGCTCTCAATTCTATAAGAAATAGTATTTTCCGTCTTCTAAATCAGTTTGAAACCTGACGAAGAGTGGCCTAGCAATTCAACTGGAAAAACTCGGCCAGCACTAATAATTTTTCTTTTTTGGTCTGAAATTTCGCGCTTTTTTCAGCGTGGTTAAAGATCTTTCAACTATACATATTTTCAGAATCTCCTCAAATCTGCTCAAGTCGAACTGTGCCATATATCGATTTTTCAAGATATCATGCGTCACTTTAAAATCAAAGAAGAGTTCGAAAAGAAATATCCAATTGTTGATCCAAACAACCCGAATATTGGTCGTCACAAGATTCCAGGAACCAATGAGTTCTACGAATTAGAGATGACCGGTGGAATGATGCGTATTGAGAGAAAACAATAATTCTTCTTTTGTTTCTAGTTCATTTTGTCTGTTGATCCATTGTTAATTTGTTCTCCTTGTTGTTTTTGTTATGAACTCTGTTGTTATTTCCTTGTTTCCACCTTAAAATACGTTAAAAAAAAACGTTGAAATCCCTATATTTTTCTAAATTCTTTCGTGAAAAAGGAGGCTCCAGACATCACTGCTGACTGATTACGGTTGTTCTCAAAGTATTGTCGAAATAAAAAAAGTGATACCCCGGTGTTTGCGGACTTAGTGCTAATTTTTTAAAATTTTGCACTAAGTCCGCAAACACCGGGTATCACTTTTTTTATTTCGACAATACGTGATGCGGACAATGTATCATACTCTACGCGCAAAAATTGTTTGTGTCGAAAACTCGTTTTTCTCAAGTTTCGCCAAGAAACCTTTGTTTCACGTCTAAAAATATCGTGAATAAGTTGATTTCCACCTGAAAATCTTCCATTTTCCAGTGCCAAATCTTCAAAAATGACTAAAACCACCGCCGAGAGCGATCCATTGGCAATTCGCAAGCGTATTCTCAAAGAATTCCAAAAAGTCAAGAAACGAATCGAATCTCTTCCGGAATACTGGAGAAGAGACACATTTTGGACTCACAAAGAACTATGTAAGAAGTTGGGAAAAGACTTCATGGAGTATGCAGAGTTTGAATTCTGGTTTTTGAGATTTATTCAAGGAAATTTCGATTTGGATGTTGATAGAAGGCACGGTACCCTACAGTGACGAAAGTATCCGATTGTGCGCAGCGAGTATCGAGTAATGCGCCAGGGACTGGACAGGCGCGTTTCCCGCTCAAATTTTACAGTTTTTCCTTTTGCACTGAAAATTCGGCAAAACACGAAAAAAAGTGTTTAAAAAATTTTTTCTGCAATTCTAAGATGATAGCCTTCTAGATAATGTTGAGAGCTATCGAAAAAGTGCAAACATTCTAAAATCGGTGCAATATTGGAGGAGGAGATCTCAACTGAAGGGATTCTGAACCAATAAATTTCAATTTTGAACAGTTACAAAGGATAGAAATGTATTCCAAGACATTTTTAGACAGAAAAATACGAGAAAAGAAAGTAAAAAAGTTATTATACTCGCTAAAATGCCCTGTTTTTCCATTTTCTACATTTTACTTCGAAAAACTTTTTTGCATACTTGCAAAATATCGGCCCGGCCCGGCTCGGCCCGTCGGCCCGGCCCGGCCCGGCCCGGCCCGGGCCGGGCCGGGCCGGGCCGGGCCGGTAGAGGAAGTTGCCGGCCCGGCCCGGCCCGGTCGGCCCGGAGTCAAAAAATGAGCACAATTTTTTCACAAAATTTTTCGAAATTTTTGAAAATTTTCATCAAAAATAGTCAAAAATCCTATGTAAACTTGAGTTTTATCGGTATGTAGAAACATAGTCGAAAATTCGACTTTTTTGCAAAAAAATCGAAAAATTTCAAAAAATTCAAAATTTCAAATTTTTGTACTGTGAACCGGGCCGACCGGGCCGGGCCGGGCCAGGCCGGGCCGGGCCGGGCCGGGCCGGGCCGGGCCGGTGAAAATTCTCACATCGGCCCGGCCCGGCCCGGCCCGGCCCGGCCCGTTGCAAGTATGCTTTTTTGCTTTTTTTTTTGGTTTTTCTATTCCCAAAGTGTTAGTAAAAATACAAAAACACTTTTTCTTGCCTCTTATTTGTATTTTTAGTGATTACAACGGAAAAATTCCGAATTTCCGATTTTTGAAATTTTCATCAATTCTTAGACCTGCAATTTGAACAAAATTGGCGAAAAAATGCACGAGAAATGCGTCAGTATTGTTGCTTGCGCATCGTCACTTTAATGGACCGTGGAAGGTAATTAAATGAAAAATATCTGAAAATAATGGGTTTTCTCAATTACAGCTTGGAGCCAAAGACCCGTTCTTTCAGCGACTTACCAGATGACATTTTTGAAAAAATCGGCAAAAAATTGGATCTAAATGCTCGGTATATACATATTTGAAGCAGGGCTGTGCGAAAAAACTTCGGAAAATCGAAAATTTTCGACCAAACAACCGAAAAATTCGAAAAAAAATTTCAAGAAAACTTTCTGAAAATATGGATTTTTCAGAGGCAAAACTCTTGAATTTGTATGAAAACTGTAAGGAGGGACCCCCAGAGCACAAAATTCGAAAAAAAACTTAGAAAAATCGAAAACTTACTATTAGCTCAGCACAGTTCTTACAACTGCGCTCCACCGAAATCCCTATGAGAAATGTCTCTTTTTCTCTAATTCTCTCAATTTCGCACACCATTTTCTTTGGTTTCGGTAGAGCGCGGTTGTAAGAAGTGAGCCGTGCTAATATTTTTGTTACAAATTTTAGAAAGTTTCAGTAGAAATTTCATAAATTTTTTGAAAACCATCAAAAAAATGTTCGCACAGCCTTGATTTAGAGCTCAAAAACTCCAAAAAACTGAAATTTTCTCTCCAGACACGAACTGCGAAACGTTTCGAAAGGGATCCGAATTCAGGTGGACAGCTGGGATCCAGAACTCATCAAACTCTCTTATAACACTGCGGAAGATTGGAGTTTTGTGCATAAGACAATGTCCGCCTCGTTTCGTCGATCGATATTTGAGAGAAAACGGAAAATGTATTAAAAAATGAAATTTTTTTTAATTTTTATGTTTTTTTTCCAGGAATCCACTCCTCTATACTCTGGTAATATTGAAGAATCCAAAACTTCGACTGAAGGAATTGACTCTGGGGGGAACTGACAAGTACTGGCGTGAATTGGTTGAAGAATTAGATCAAACGAATCAAAAACTGCATGTCAAACGTCTCCACACCTCTTCTAACTTTGATCTACACTATCTGGATCCTGGAGAAATTGAAGAGATTACTGTATTCTTGAGAGATCCGAAAGAAGAGAATATCCAGATGATTCTGGAATCAGAGCAATACAAAGCGGCGAGAATTACTCATTTTGAGACTCATGTATTCCCATCGAAATTTCCATTCGAGTGTTTCTACAAGTGTCCGAAATTCACTCTGACACTCGGTGGACAACCGGCGTTGAAGATTAAATGGGATTTCATTAAGGTTAAGCACGATGATTCAATCTTAACCTATGCAAACGCGCTTTGTTGAGACTACATTTTGGTAATATTATTTGACGCCTAAATTGCAATTTTTCAATATTTTTTGTTTTTCCAAAAAATTGGCCTTTCTCGGTTATATATCTCCTGAAACCTATTTTTTGTCAAAGTTTTTCAGTTTGAACAAAAAAATTTAGGTAAGCGATTGTTCTCAATAAAGCGCGTTTGCATAGGTTCACTTTGAATCACCGTGGTTAAGGATTTTTTCGGACGGAAAATTTCGGATAGATTTCGAAAAATCAAGAAATTTTTGGAACTTTATGCTAAACTATTAGCACGGCACGGTTTTTACAACCGCACTTTACCGAAAACTAAGGAAATAGTGTACGAAATTGAGAGACGCAAAGAAAAAGATACATTTTTCAAGGGCATTTCGGTGGAGCGCGGTTGCAAACAGAGACTTTTCAATTTTTCTGGATTTTTTCTAATTTTGTACTCAAAAACATGTTTCTGGGGGTCTTTCCTTATAGTTTTCATACAAATTCAAGGTTTTTGCCATCGAAAAACTCATTTTCAGACAGTTTTTTGAAGAAATAATAAGAAAAATATGAAAATTCCTCACCGAAACGAGAAATTTTCAGTCCGAAAAGTGAAAAAATCAGTTCTGGCATAACTTTCCGTGGCCTAGAAACACAAATTCGTTCAATCTCGGCCAGCATTAACCACTGTGGAATTTTGATCATTTTCGGTCTGAAAATTCCCGTTTTTTGGGATTTTTTCTGGTTTTTTTCATAAAAATTATCATATTTCTTTTCAGAATCTCCTAAAATCCGCTCAAGTCCAACTCTGCCAAATATCGATTTACAAGAATGCAACTGACGAATTGAAACAGAAAATCCAAGAAGAGTTCGAAGAGAAATATCCACGTGTTGATCCAAACAATCCGAATATTCGTCGTTACAAGATTCCAGGAACCAATGCGTTTTACGAATTGGAGATGTCCGGTGGAATGATGCGTATTGAGAGAAAACAATAATTGTTTTTGCTGAAAACTGTTAATTTGTTATCAATTTGTTACCATAATGAATACTCTGTTATGTTTTTCCACATAAAATCTATCTAAAAACGTTTACAACGTTTAAATTCCTCTATTTTAGTACCATATAATTCGAAAATTACCAAATTTCGTCAAAATTACATTCATCTGGCTACGGTTATTATCAAAGTACGCATTGCGGACAATGTACCATATCTTACGCGCAAACATTGTCATTTTTTGTACTTTTCAACGTCGTATTTCTTGAGGTTTTACCGTAAATGCATCGATTTTTGCTGAAAATGTTTGAAAATTGCGAAATTTTAGACGATTGTTGTGTTTTTCGTTCATTTCGAAACGTCTCAGCAAACCAATTTCCCCCTTTTTCAGTAACAAACCTTGAAGATGGCCGAGGTCGCCGAGAGAGATCCATTGGCTACTCGTATACGTATTTTGGAAGAATTCGGAAAAGTACTCACAAAAATCGCAAGAAAGCCGGGATTATGGAGAGAATTGAGTTTTGAAACTCATGAAGAGTTGCGTGAAGAGCTGGGAGATGACTTCATTGACTATCCGGAATTCGAATTCTGGTTTTCGAGATTTCTACAAGGAAATTTCGAATTGGATTATGATAGAAAGTAAGCACATAAAATACAAACATTATTCACAGTTTGTCAATTTCAGTTCCGATCCGAAATCCCGCTCGCTCACCGATTTGCCACTAGAGGTTACCAAAATCGTTGGCGAGTACTTGGATATATATGAGCGGTAACCGAACAAAATCAAATTCGCAGTTTTGATTCATCAAATCAATTTTTCAGATTCCAACTCCGTGATGTGTCCAAGGAAATTCGAGCTCACGTCGATAACTGGGATCTGAAACTGGCCGAGATTACCTATAACGATGCAGATGATTGGAGTGTCAGACAGACATACGGATCCAAACCAGATTGGGAGAGCAGTTTTGAACAAAACGAAGATAACATATTCAGTTCTAATCGTTGCCGGAATCCTAATTCTTTTTTGATGAATGTGATGAAGCTTCCGAAACTTCGAGTGGAGGAATTGAAGATTTGTCAACAAGATGAATACTGGGAGAAATTGATCAGAGAGCTGGATAGATCGAATCGAAAACTTCACGTGAAGAAGGTCGATTTTCCATATATCTATTTATCAAAGATTGATTTGCACTTCATGATTCCCGGAGTACTTGAAGAGATCAATTTCTTCATCGAGAATCCAAAACGCGAAGATTTCTATGAAATGATGAAATCGGAGCAATGTCAAAAAGCAAAAATGGTGCGTATTAAGAGTATTACATCCGCTTTTGAATTTCCGTTAGGTGCTCTGTATAATTGCCGACGATTCACTCTGAATCTCTATGGACCTGCAGACGGTTCGAAATCGGAATTTCTCAAGGTTAGCTTCTGTTTTTTGCTATTTATTGTAAAGAATTTCCCGTTCTCTCAACTGGTGTTATTTTCAGAATCTTATGAAATATGGAGTGCAAAAATGTGAACTCTACTTGCGCGGGCCGTCAGATTTTTGCGATCCAAGTGAAATCATGAAGTATTTCAATCACCCGAAGGCAATGGTTCCAAACTGTCCGTCGCTTCGTCGTTATTCGATTCCGAGAACGAACGAATTCTACGAACTCGAATTTGGAGAGAAAATTCGCCTCGAGAGAAAACAATGGCCCGGTCCGGCCCGTAGCATGTATGTTTCTTCCCGATTTTTAGTATGAACAGCTCATAACTTTCTTGAATTGAAATTCTGGATCTACCTTCAAGAAAAGTTTATTTTCAACCCTTAAATCTGCGCCGATTCATTTTAAAAAATTCAATTCGAATAGCGCAGTCCCCCTTTAAATTCATCGATTTTTTGCTCAAAATGTGTTTTTTTCAGTTGCAAACCTTCAAAAGTGGTCAATATCACCGAGAGAGATTCACTGGCTGTTCGCAAACCTATTCTCCAGGTATGTGCTCTCGCATTTTTTCAAAAAATTCGAAAACACGAGAAGAGAGAGTGTGCGAATTAGAGAGACGCAGACATCGTCTCTCCAATTGGCACACTTTTAATTTTTACAGCGCCCAAAGCGCCTGCATACGCACATCCCTGGTATTCTCGAAGAATACAGAAAAGTGCAAACAGAAATCGATACAAATCCGGAATTATGGAGAAAATTCAGTTTCGAAGCTCACAAAGAGTTGTATAAACAGCTGGGAAAGGACTTCATCGACTATCCGGAATTCGAATTCTGGTTTTCGAGATTCGCTCGAGGAGATTTCAATTTGGATTATGACAGAAGGTGCGCACATAAAATACAAACAATATTTATAGTTTGTCAGTTTCAGTTCCGATCCAAAAGCCCCTTCGCTCACCGATTTGCCATTTGACATTTTCGAAAAAGTTGGTGGAAACTTGGAGCTACATGAAAAGTAACCAAATAAATCTAGTTCGAAGTTTTAATTCATCAAATCAATTATTCAGATTGCTACTGCGTGATGTGTGCAAGGATTTCCGAGCTCACGTCGATAACTGGGATCCGAAAGTGACTGAGATTTCCTACAGCAATCCGTGGGATTGGAGAGTTTGGCAAACATCGAGACCTGAACCTTACTGTGCGCGCAATTTTGGACGATATGAAAATAACAGATCCAGTCCTGCTTTCTATCGGGATAAAATGTCTTTCGTGATGAGTGTGCTGGCACACCCGAAACTCCAATTGGAGAAATTGACTATTGATCAACAAGGTGTATCTTGTAAGAAATTGACTAACAAACTGGACGCATCAAAAAGGAAACTTCACGTGAAGAAGGTCCATATTACATCTTCAAGTCTTTCACCAAACATTGATTTGTACTATATCATTCCTGGAGTACTTGAAGAGATCACAGTCAATCTAACAGGCGACGAATTCTATCGTATTATCAGATCGGAGCAATATCAAGCAGCTAAAATGGTGCATATTGAGAGTCGGACTGCAACTACATACTTTCCATTAACATCTCTTTACGACTGTCCTCGATTCACTCTTAAACTCGGAGGAAAACCTGCAGACGCTTTGAAAGCCATGTTTCTCAAGGTTAGTGTATGTTTGATGCAATTAAATGGAAATTATTTCTTTTCAGAAACTCATGAAGAGAGCCAAAGTACAGGAATGCGCTATCTACGCTCAGAGAGAAATCATGGAGTTGTTCAATGAACCGGAGGCTATGGTTCCGAACATCCCTACGCTTCGACGTTACCCGATTCGAAAAACCAATGATTTCTACGAACTCGAATATCGAGAGAATGCCGTTCGCCTCGAAAGAAAACAGTAGTTCTTCTTCTGTTTCTAATTATTTTTATCTGTTAACCCATTGTCAATTTGTTATTATTTCTGCTCTCTTTGTTGTTGTTGTTTTTGTTATGAATTATGTTGTTATTTCCTTTTTTCCTCTTAAAATTACGTTAAAAACGTTGAAATCCCTATATTGTGAAGAGCCATTTCACACAAAAAAGTGCCAGAAAAATGGCTTTTGACTGACTACGATGGTTCTTAAAGTATGCAATGCGGACAATGTGCGATATCTTACGCGCAAACATTGTCATCATTTTTTGAACTTGTCAACCTTTTGTTTCTTGACATTTTACCGTAAATGCACCGATTTTTCGCTGAAAATGTTTGAAAATGTCGAAGATTTAAAGGATTTTTGTTGTTTTTCTTACATTTCGAAACTTTTCATTCTAGTAGGTCCTACTAATTCTTCCGCTTTTTCAGTTGCTCGTCCACAAAATGACCGAAGACACCGAGAGAGATCAATTGGCTACTCGCAGACGTATTCTCGAAGAATACAGAAAAGTACAGGCACAAGTTGCAACAAATCCGAGTGTTTGGAGATATGTGACATTTAGAGCTCACAAAAGGTTATCTGATACTATTGGAGAGGACTTCTGTGACTATCCAGAGTTTGAATTCTGGTTTTCAAGATTCGCTCGAGGAGATTTCGATTTGGATTATGATAGAAGGTATGGAAATAGAATACAAACTATATTCACAGTTTGTCAATTTCAGTTCCGATCCAAAATCTCGCTCCTTCACCGACTTGCCGGTGGAAATCTTTGAGAAAGTTGGCGAGTACTTGAAGCTAGAAGACAGGTAACCAGAAAAATCGAATTCGAAGTGTGATTCAACAAACCAATTTTTCAGAATTCAACTCCGGAATGTATCCAAGGATATTCGAGCTCACGTCGATAACTGGGATTCGAAAGTGACTAAGGTTTACTATAGCAGTGCGAATAGCTGGAATCTGGAGATAAGATCCAAACCGTATGGTGCATACTATACTGCACAAAATGTAATTGGATATCCTATTTCTTTCGTGATGAGTGTGCTGAAACACCCGAAACTCCAATTGGAGAAAATGAGGATTGACCTACAAGGTGTAATGTGGAAGAAAGTGGTTAAACGACTGGACGCATCAAATCGAAAACTTCATGTTAAGCATGTCGAATTTCAAAACCGTAAACGTCGAGCAAAAATTGACTTGCACTTTATGGTTCCCGGAGTGCTCGAAGAGATCAAAATGTTCCTCGTGGATCCAACACACGAAGACATTACTGAAATTGTTAAATCGGAGCAATGTCAGGCTGCGAAACTGGTGTATATTGAGAGTCCGATAATCTTTTCACAATTTCCATCAGATGTTCTATACAAATGTCCACGATTCACTCTGAAACTTGGAGGAAGACCTGCATACGGTTTGAAAGCGAAATTTCTCAAGGTTAGCTTCTTTTTGAATTCAACTAAGTGCCTCCAATTCTCTCGTTATTTTCAGAAACTCATGGAAAAAGGCGAAGTACAAAAATGCGTTCTCTACATTTCCACATATCGTTTCCCTGAAAATCGTAGCCAAATCATGAAATATTTCAATGAACCAGAGGCTATGGTTCCGAACTTCCCGTCGCTTCGTCGGTACCCGATTGAAGGAACAAACGATTTCTACGAACTCGAATATCGGGAGAATGCCGTTCGCCTGGAAAGAAAGCAGTAATTATCGAACCCTGGTTGCCAGTTTGGCACCAAAAAGGCAAAGTAGCCGGTGTCGATCCCCTGACGCGGAGCCGTTTTTCACGGTTTTACTTATGAAACCACAGTATTTCAGTTTGAAATATCCCAAATTATTTATTCGCAGCGTGAAATGTCCAAAACAAAACACAGAAACTGGCCAGTTTTCAGATATTTGAAGCATCTCTTTGCATAGATTATCAGTCGTACAATTTCATTATTTTTCAGTAAAACTCACGAAATGGTTGTGGCTATTCGCGGAAGAATCCTCGAAGAATACAGAAAAGTGGAGACAAAAATTGCAACAAATCCGGAATTATGGAGAAAACTGAGTTTCGAAGGTCATAAAGAGTTGTGTAAAGTGCTGGACTTCGTAGACTATCCGGAATTCGAATTCTGGTTCTCAAGATTCGCTCGAGGAGATTTCGATTGGGATTATGATAGAAGGTATGCACATAGAATAGAAAAACAATCAAAGTTTCTCGGTTTCAGCACCGAACCAAAAGCTCGTTCGCTCACCGAATTGCCGTTTGACATTTTCGAAAAAATTAGTGGAAACTTGGAGTTACATGACAGGTAAACAAACAAAATTCAATTAAAAATTTCATTCATAAAATGAACTATTCAGACTGCAACTCCGCGATGTGTGCAAGGATTTTCGAGCTCGAGTCGATAACTGGGATCCGAAAGTGACTGAGATTTACTATAGAAATGTGGATGGTTGGAGAATTTGGCAGACATCGAGACACGAACCTTACAGTGCGGACAATTTTGGACAAAACGAAAATAACATCTTCAGTTCTTGTCCTTACCGGAAACCGATTTCTTTCGTGATGAATATTCTGAAACATCCGAAACTCCGATTGGAGAAATTGACGATTCGTGGACAAGATAAATATTGGAATACATTGATTAACAAACTGGACGAATCGAATCGAAAAGTTCACGTGAAGAATGTGGAATTTCCAGACCGTCACCTTCAATCAAAACTTAATTTGCACTATATGATTCCCGGAGTGCTCGAAGAGATCAAAATATACCTAGCGAATCCAAACCACAGAGAAATCATTGAAATGATTAAATCGGAGCAGTGTCAGTCAGCTAAGATGGTGTATATTGATAGTCCGACACACACTTCAGAATTTCCATTGGATGTTCTATACAACTGTCCACGATTCACTTTGCGACTCGGAGGAAGACCCGCAGACGGTTTGAAAGCGATCTTTCTCAAGGTTACTTTTTTTAAATCAATAAACAACCTCCTATTCTCGTTATTTTCAGACACTCAGGAAAAAAGGCGAAGTTCAAAAATGCGTTCTCTACGCTGAGAGCCAATTCATGGAGTATTTCAATGAACCAGAAGCTATGGTTCCGGACTTTCCGTCGTTTCGTCGGTACCCGATTCCGGAAACAAACGAATTCTACGAACTCGAATACCGAAAGGAGTTTGTTTGCCTCCAAAAAAAACAATAGTTCTTCTTCTGTTTCTAATTATTTTTACCTGTTAACCCATTACCAATTTGTTGTTATTTTGCTCTTGTTGTTCTTTTGTTATGAATTCTGTTTTTGCTTCCTTTTTTCATCGTCAAAATACGTTAAAAACGTTGGAATCCCTATATTGTTCAAACTTCTCTCTCAAAAAATGCCGGAAGTTATTATGAATTCATTTTTTCTGTGCATGAGAAGTCCGCGCCGCACTCACGCGGCGGCCACGCCCACTCATGCACAGAAAAAAATGAATTCATAATACTAAAATCACTGTTGACTAACTACGGTGGTTTTCAAAGTACGCAATGCGGACAATGTACGATACCATGCGCTTTCCCACGGTTTTTGCGGACATTTACCCTTAAAATGATCCATATTCCGCATTCTTTTGTCCATTTCGGAACGTTTCAGCATACTAAACTCTCCCTTTTTCAGTAAAAAACCCACAAAATGGCCGAGGTCACCGAGAGAAATGCATTGGCTACTCGTAGACGTATTCTCAAAGAATACAAAAAAGTGAAGGCACAAATCGCAACAAACCCGAGTGTTTGGAGATCAGTGACATTTAGAGCTCACAAAAGAATATGTGAAGCTATGGGAAAGGACTACGTGGACTATCCAGAATTCGAATTCTGGTTCTCGATATTTGCTCGAGGAGATTTCGATTTGCATCATGATAGAAGGTAAACACTTGAAATACATATACATACTATTCACAGTCTGTCATTTTCAGTTCCGATCCAAAAACCCGTTCGCTCATCGACTTTCCACTAGAAGTTTTCAATAAAATTGGTGAATTCTTGAATCTAGAAGACAGGTAACCAAACAAAATCAAATTCGAAGTCTAATTCATCAAATCATTTTTTCAGAATGCGGCTCCGTGATGTGTGCAAGGATATTCGATATCATGTCGATAACTGGGACCCGAAAGTGACAGCATTCTGTTATTTCAATGCGAGTCATTGGAATCTTCATCACAACTCAAAACCGTATTTTCTACGCAGTTTTGACCTCTTTAATCCCATTTCCTTCATAATGAATCTGCTGAAACATCCGAAACTTCAATTGGAGAAGTTGTCGATTTATGAAGATGTCCATTGGAAGAAATTGATTAAACGACTGGACGAATCGAATCAAAAACTTCATGTTAAGCATGTCGAATTTCCATATCGGCGTTCATCAGAAATCGATTTGCACTATATGATTCCCGGAGTACTTGAAGAGATCTCCGTATTCATGGAAAACCCTTCATTCGAAGTAATCAATGATTTTATCATATCGGAGCAGTGTCAAGCAGCTAAAATGGTGTATATTGATAGTTGGACTGCAAATTCTAGATTTCCACTGGAAGCTCTTTACAACTGTCCTCGATTTACTCTGCAACTAAAAAGAACACATGCAGACGATTTGAAAGCAAGATTTCTCAAGGTTAGCTTTAATTCGATGCAATTTAATGGAAAAATATGAAATTCAAAGAAGAGCCACCAATGCTCTCGTTATTTTCAGAGACTCATGAAATTAGGTAAAGTACAAACTTGCGTTCTCTACATTTCCAACTGTTTCGGCGCTCCGAGTCCGATCATGAAATATTTCAATGAGCCGGAGGCTATGGTTCCGGACTTCCCGTCGCTTCGTCGTTATCCGATTCCGGAAACAAACGATTTCTACGAACTCGAGTATCGCGTGGATTTTGTTCGCCTCGAAAGAAAACAATAATTCTTCTTTTGTTTCTGATTCATTTTACCTGTTAACCAATTGTCAATTTGTTGTTATGTTGTTCTCGTTGTTTTTGTTATGAATTCTGTTGTTATTTCCTTTTTCCTCCTAAAAATACGTTAAAAACGTTGAAATCCCTTTATTGTGAAAATTTATCTCACAAAGAATGCCAGACTCTCCTAAAATGATTTTACTAGCTACGGTGGTTCTCAAAGTACGCAATGCGGACAATGTACCATATCTTACGAGCAAACATTGTCATCATTTTTTCAATTTTTCAACCTCGCGTTTCTTGAGGTTTTACCGTAAATGTATCGATTTTCCGTTGAAAATGTTTGAAAATTGCGAAATTTCAAAGGATTATCGTGTTCTTCGTTCCTTTCAAAACGTTTCAGCCTACTATTTCTTCCCTTTTTCAGTGACTTACCTAAGAAATGTGGATCAGTGATCCATTCGCTACTCGCAGACTTATTCTCAAAGAATACAGAAAAGTACAGGCGCATATTACAGCCCACCCGCAATGTTGGAGATCAGAGACATTTAGAGCTCACAAAAGAGTATGTGCAGCCATAGGAGAGAACTACGTGAATTTTCCGGAATTCGAATTCTGGTTTGCGAGATTCGCTCGAGGAGATTTCGATTTGGATTATGATAGAAGGTATGCAAATAGAAGAGAAACAAGATTCGCAGTTTGTCAATTTCAGATCCGATCCAAAAACTCGCTCGCTCACCGACTTGCCATTGGAAATTTTCAACAAAATTGGTGAAAACTTGCATTTAAATAGCAAGTAAGCATAACAATTTTTTATTCGAAATTCGATTCAATACAATTTTTCAGAATGCAACTCCGTGATGTGTGCAAGGATATTCGAGCTCACGTCGATAACTGGAACCTGAAACTAGCCGAGATTTACTATGGCTCTGCGGATGATTGGAAAATCAAGCGGACACCGGGATACGGAGCGGCTTATGTGGGCAAATTTCATCAAAATGAAAATAACAGATACAGTTCTGGTTATTACCAGAATCTCATTTCTTTCGTGATGACTGTACTGAAGCTTCCGAAACTCCAAGTGGAGAAATTGACGATTCGTAGACAAGACGAATATTGGGAGAAATTTATTAAACGACTCGACGAAGCAAATCGGAAACTTCCTGTGAAGAACGTCGAATTTCCTGACTGTTTCCATTCATCTAAAATTGATGTGCACTTTTTGGTTCCCGGTGTACTTGAAGAGATCAAAATGTTCCCTGTGGATCCAAAACGTAGAGAATTGTATGACTTTGTTGAATCGGAGCAATGTCTGTCAGCTAAAATGGTGCATATTGAGAGTTGGACAGCAGCTTCTAGATTTCCGTTAGATGTTCTATGCTATTGCCCACGATTCACTCTGTATCTCTATGGACCTGCGGACGGTTTGAAATCAAGATTTCTCAAGGTTTGCTTTTGTTTTATGCAATGTAACGGAAAGAATAACGCTGTTATCTTCAGAATCTCATGAAATATGGTGAAGTCCAAAAATGTGTTCTCTACCTGTCCAAATATCGTGCCGGTCAGAGTCAAATCATGAAATATTTTAATGAACCGGAGGCTATGGTTCCGAACTTCCCGTCGCTCCGTCGTTACCCAATTCCAGGAACAAACGAATTCTACGAAATCGAATATCGAGAGGAGTTCGAATTTCCAGAGGGAATCGAAATTCCAGAGGGATACGAAATTCAAGAGGAGGATAAAGTCGAATTACGAGAGGAGTTTGTTCGCTTCGAAAGAAAACAATAATTCCCTCTTTTTCATATTCATTTTACCTGTTAACCCAATACCAATTTGTTGTTATTTTGCTGTTTTGTTATAAATTCTGTTGTTATTTTCTTTTTTCCTCTTGAAAATACGTTTAAAACGTTGAAATCCCTATATTGTGAAGACTTTTTCACAAAAATGAGGCCGTACTGAACGGGGAGAAGCGAAACGGAGAGAAATGACTGCGCGGCGACTTTCATGCTTTAAATGTGATGAAATTTGTGAATTTGACTTTTAATTTACTATTCATTGCGCACAGTTTTTGCACATGTACGGCCCGAAAATCGCCGCACCGCCATTTTTCCCGGTTTCGTTTCTCTCGCTCGCTGTTTCTCCCCGTTCGGTATGATCTCAACTTTTTAGCCGCATCGATTTCTCGCTCAAAATTTCGAAGTTGTAAAGGATTATCGTGTTTTCCCTTTATTTTGAAACGGTTCACTCTACTAGATATTCCATTTTTTCAGTAAAAACCGTCAAAATGGTCAAGGTTACCGAGAGAGATCCATTGGCTACTCCTAAACATATCCTCAAAAAATACAAAATAGTAGAGGCACGAATCGCAAAAAACCCAGAATCATGGAGAAAATTGAGTTTCGAAGCTCACAAAAAGTTGTGTAACATCTTGAGAGGCAACTCCTTTGACTATCTGGAATTCGAATTCTGGTTTTCAAGATTCGCTCGAGGAGAGTTCGATTTGGATTATGATAGAAGGTATGCAAATAGAATATAAACAATATTCACAGTTTTCTCGTTTCAGTTCCGATCCAAAAGCCCGCTCGCTCACCGACTTGCCGTGGGATACTTTTGAAAAAGTTGGCGAATATTTGGATTTCGACGACAAGTAAACACAGGAATTCTTATTAGAAATTACATTCATCAAACTAATTTTCCAGATTGGTACTCCGAAATGTGTGCAAGGATATTCGAGCTCACGTCGATAACTGGGATCCGAAAGTGACCAAGTTTTGGTATCGCTCTGCGAATGATTGGGAGTTTGTTCTGAAATCAAAACAATGTGGTGATTATAGCTGTACGGAATCTTGGAGTCCAGGTTATTTTTTTTTATTTGGTGAGGGAGGTGATAAGTCGGGAAAAAGTGGAGAACAAATTTTTTCTCCATTTTTTAATGTAAATTTTTTTTTGAAATGATCTGATAGGTTGAGAAAAATAGTTTTTTCTTCCAGCAGGAATTCAGAACACTTATGAAAGTGAAGAGATTGGTACTGAACGATATAGAGATAACAGATTCCGTGCTGGTTTCTATCGGGATAAAATGTCTTTCGTGATGAGTGTGCTGGCACACCCGAAAGTCCAATTGGAAGAGTTGGAGATTCGTGAAGAAGATGACGATTGGAAAAAGTTGATCAGAGAACTGGATAGATCGAATCGGAAACTTCATGTGAAGAAGGTCGAATTTCCTAGTTTGAGTTCATCAAAAATCGATTTGCACTTTATGATACCCGGAGTTCTTGAAGAGATCGAACTGTTCCCAATTTTTCCAACAGCCGGAGAAATGTTTGCATATATCAAATCGGAGCAGTGTCAAGCAGCTAAAATGGTGTATATTGAGAGTTGGACTGAAACTTCTAGATTCCCATTGGATACTCTTTACAGTTGCCCACGATTCACTCTGAAACTCAGTGGTGAAGCTGCAGACGGTAGGAAAGCCAATTTCCTCAAGGTTAGCCCCTTTTTGAATCCAACGAAGATTATCCAATTCTCTCTTTTTATTTTCAGACACTCATGGAATATGGCAAAGTACAAAAATGCGTTCTCAACATTTCCAGATCTCGTTCCCCTCAGAGCGAAGTCTTAAAGTATTTCAATGAACCGGAGGCTATGGTTACGAACTTCCCGTCGTTCCGTCGTTATCCGATTCCGGAAACAGACGATTTCTACGAACTCGAATACAATGAGGAAGTCAAATATCGAGAAGAAGTCAGAGCAACCGAATACGAATTCGAAGGCGATTATCGAGAGGTTGTAGAACATCGAACGGAGTTCGTTCGCCTCGAAAGAAAACAGTAATTCTTATTTTCTTTCTAATTCAATTTAACCCGGACGTCAGATTAGTTCCGAATTTTCAAGAACAAAAAACAAAACAACTTGACACCTGGTACCAAAGAGCCATGTCCAAAATAAAACAGAAACTGGCTTGTTTTTAGATATTTAAAGGGTTTCGGGACGATTCGCAACGAGACTTTTCGCTGCATCAATTTTCCCTTTTTTTCAGTAATAACTTGACTATTCGGTGTTTGCGGACATAAGTTCTTGCGCTTAAATTAAGCCACGCCCTCTTTCCGTTATCTCGGCTATATATTCAGAAAAGATCGGGGAGTTCGACTAATGCCATAGCCGAGACAACGGAAAGAGGGCGTGGCTTAATTTAAGCGCAAGAACTTACGTCCGCAAACACCGAATAGTCAAAAAAGTTTGTTTTGGCAATAGTAGTACAACTAAAATTTTCAGGTTCGAGAGAGATCCATTGGCTATTCGTAGACGTATCCTTGAAGAATTCGAAAAAGTACAGACAGAAATCACAACAAACCCGGAATCGTGGAGAAAATTGAGTTTCGAAGGTTACAAAGAGTTGTGTAAAGAGCTGGGAGCGAAGTTCATGGACTATCCGGAGTTCGAATCCTGGTTTGCAAAATTTCTTCAAGGAAATTTCGATTTGGATTGTGATAGAAGGTACGAACGTAGAATACAAACAAGATTCACAGTTTGTCAATTTCAGATCCGATCCGAAAGCCCCTTCGCTCACCGACTTGCCGTTTGACATTTTCGAAAAAATTGGTGGAAGCTTGGAGCTTGAAGACAAGTAACCAAACAACATCAAATTCGGAGACTGATTCATCAAATCAATTTTTCAGATTTCAACTGCGGAATGTGTGCAAGCATATTCGAGCTCAGGTCGATAATTGGGATCCAAAAGTGACTGAGATTTACTTGACCGATGCGAATGATTGGAAAGTCTGGCAGACATCGAGACCTGAACCTTACTGTGCGGACAATTTTGGACAAAATGAAAATAACAGATCCAGTTCTGGTTTCTACCGGAATCCCATTTCTTTCGTGATGAATATTCTGAAACATCCGAAACTTCGATTGGAAAAATTGACTATTGATCAACAAGGTAAATTTTGGAAGAAATTGGATAAACGACTAGAAGCATCGAATCGAAAACTTCATGTGAGGAATGTGGAATTTCCATACATCCATTCATCAAAAGTTGATTTGCATTTTTTGGTTCCGGGAGTACTTGAAGAAATCCAACTGTTCCTTATGAATCCAACACGCGAGGAAATATTCAAAATTGTTAAATCGGAACAATGTCAGTCAGCTAAAATGGTTTATATTGAGAGTCCGACAATCACTTCAAATTTTCCATTGGATGCTCTGTACGGTTGCCCACGATTCACTTTGCGACTCAAAGGAAGACCTGCAGACGGTTTGAAAGCGAACTTTCTCAAGGTTAGCTTTTGTTGAAATTAATAAATAACCTCCTATTTTCGTAATTTTTAGACACTCAGGAAAAAAGGCGAAGTTCAGAAATGCGTTATCTACGCTGAGAGCCAAATCATGAAGTATTTCAATCAACCTGAGGCTATGGTTCCGAATTTTCCGTCGCTTCGTCGGTACCCGATTCGAGGAACCAACGATTTCTACGAAATCGAATATCAAGGAGAGTCCGTTCGCCTCGAAAGAAAACCATAATTCTTCTTCTGTTTCTAATTATTTTTATCTGTTAACTCATTGTCAATTTGTTATTATTTTGCTCTTGTTGTTGTTATTATAAATTATGTTGTTTTTTTTTATTTTTTCCCCTTGAAAATACGTTTAAAACGTTGAAATCCCTATAATTTGAAGACTTTTTAACGAAAAATCCCGGAAGCTGACTACGGTGGTTTTCAAAGTACGCTATTCGGACAATGTACCATATCTTACGCGCAAACCTTGTTATCATTTTTGAACTATTTAACCTCCCGTTTCTTCATCTTTTATCACTGGTGTGCCGATTCCTGCCTGGCAGGTCGTGGTTTTTGAAAAATTTTGGGAGGGTTGTGATAGATCGCGAAAATAATGGAAAAACTTTTCTTAGAAAATTTTGTGAAATGCATCGATTTTTCGCTAAAATGTTGGCAAATTCCGAAATTTTGACCGATTATTTTTTCAGTAAAAACCTTCAAAATGGCCGAGGTCGCTCGTAGACGTATTCTTGAAGAATTCGAAAAAGTACAAACACAAATCGCAACAAATCCGGAAATATGGAGAAAATTGAGTTTCGAAGCTCACGAGAAGTTGTGTTATGAGCTGGGAGATGACTTCATGGACTATCCAGAATTGGAATTCTGGTTTGCCAGATTCGTTCGAGGAGAATTTGAATTGAATTATGAAAGAAGGTAAGAACATAGAATAGAAACAATATTTACAGTCTGTCATTTTTAGTTCCGATCCGAAGGCTCGCTCGCTCATCGACTTGCCATTTGATACTTTTGAAAAAGTTGGCGAATACTTGGAGTTAGAAGACAGGTAACGAAACACAATTATCATTCGGACTATGATTCATCAAATCAATTTTTCAGAATGCGACTCCGTGATGTGTGCAAGGATATTCGAGATCACGTCGATAACTGGGATCCGAACGTGACAGCATTCTGTTATTTCAATGTGAATCATTGGAATCTTTGTCACAAGACAAGATGCGAACCGCATTGTCTACGGGTTATTGGACAAAATGGGAATAACAGACTCAGTCCTGGTTTCTCTCGGAATCCTGTTTCTTTCATGATGAATATGCTGAAACATCCGAAACTCCGATTGGAGAAATTGTCCATTTATGAAGATAAATATTGGAAGAAACTAATTAAACAACTGGGCGAATCAAATCAAAAACTGCATGTGAAGAAGATCGAATTTCCATATAGCCGTTCATCGAAAATCGATTTACACTATATGATTCCCGGAGTACTTGAAGAGATCTGTGTAATCATGAAAGCATCTTCATTCGAAGTAGTCAATGAATTTATTAAATCGGATCAATGTCAGGCTGCGAAAATGGTGCATATTGTTAGTCGGACACCCACCTCACAATTTCCATTTGATGCTCTATACCAAGGCCGTCGATTCAGTTTGCGAGTCGGTGAAAGACCTGCAGACGCTTTGAAAGCGAGATTTCTCAAGGTTAACTTTTTTTCTGAATTCAACGAAGAATCTCCTTTAAAATGAGTTATTTTCAGAATCTCATGGAATATGGTGATGTTCAAAAATGCGTTCTCTACGCAGAGAGAGGAATTATCGGTTATTTCTATGAACCAGAGGCTAAGGTTCCAAACTTCCCGTCGCTGCGTCGTTATCCAATTCCGAAAACCAATGAATTCTACGAACTCGAATTTCGAGAGAAGTTCGTTTGCGTCGAAAGAAAACCATAGTTCTTCTTTTGTTTCTAATTCAATTTACCTGTTGAGCTGTTGTCAATTTGTTGTTATGTTGTTCTCGTTGTTTTTGTTATGAATTATGTTGTTATTACCTTTTTCCCACTTAAAAATACGTTAAAAACGTTGAAATCCATATTTATATTGTGACGAATTTTTCACGAGAAAAATGACGGAATCTCCTAAAATATCACTGTTTACTGGCTACGGTGGTTCACAAAGTACGCAATGCGAAAAATGTACATTATCTTACGCGCAAACATTGTCATTATTTTTTGGACCCTTTAGACGGAACCCCACAAGTCGGAGAGAAAGGGGGCCGCAATCTGTGGTCTATTTCGAAACATTTCAGCCTACTAATTACAATCTTTTTCAGTAACAATCCAACAAAATGGCCGAGGTCACTGAGAGAGATCCATTGGCAATTCGAAGACTTATCCTCGAAGTATACAAAAACGCACAGGCGTTCGTCAAATCTCTCCCAAATATCTGGAGATCAATGGCATTTAGAACTCACAAAAGGATGTGTGAAGCTATGGGAGAGGACTTCATTGACTATCCGGAATTCGAATTCTGGTTTTCGAGATTCGCTCGAGGAAATTTCGAATTGGATTATGACAGAAGGTATGCTCATAGAGTACAAATAATCGAACATGTCACGGGCCGGGCCAGGTCGAAATTGGTATTTTTCCCGTCACGGAGCCCGACCGCACGCTGAGACCAGGACCACCTATGCAGTCGCGTTCTGTTGCTAACGGGGTTACAATTGGTCGTACCCGTAAACTGTCGAAATTTAGTGTGGACCGTCGGTGAACATTACAGTTCACTGTTTCGACAAGTTGTAACCCCGTTAGCAACAGAGCGCGTCTGCATAGGCGGTCTTGGTCTCAACGCGCGTCGGACCGGGGTTTGAGACTCAAAAGTTTTTTGAGCTAAATTTTGAGAAAATTTTTTGAATTTTTTACCAAAGTTGTTACCAAAGTTGGATTGCCAGGCCGAAATTAGCCAAGTTTGCAAATGATATTCACAGGTTTTCAATTACAGTTCCGATCCAAAAGCCCACTCGTTCACCGACTTGCCGCTAGACGTTTTTGATAAAGTTGGCGAATACTTGGAGTTGAAAGATAGGTAAGCATAACAATTTATAAACAGCGTCTGATTCATCAAATCAATTATACAGAATGCAACTCCGTGATGTGTCCAAGGATATTCGAGCTCATGTCGATAACTGGGATCTTAAAGTGACAGAGTTTCAGTATTACAATTCGAAGGAATGGTATCTGAAGGCAAAATCCAAACTGTATCGTGCACGCGATTTGGGACAAAATGAAAACACTAGATTCTATCGGGATCCAATTTCTTTCTTGATGAGTGTATTGAAGCTCCCGAATCTACAAGTGGAGAAATTGAAGTTTTGTGAACATGATGAATATTGGAAGGAATTGATCAAAAGACTGGATAAATCGAATCGTAAACTTCATGTAAAGGAAATTGACATTGTACAATATTACCAACCAAAAATTGATTTGCACTTTATGATTCCCGGAGTACTCGAAGATATCAAAATGGTTCTCTGGAATCCAACACGCGAAGATTTTTATGAAATGATTGCATCAGAGCAGTGTCAGTCAGCTAAAATGGTATATATTGATAGTCCGACGCCCACTTCAGAATTTCCATTAAAAGCTCTTTACAATTGCCCCCGATTCACTTTGCGACTTGGTGGAGGATCTGCAGACGGTTTGAAATCGAAATTCCTCAAGGTTAGCTTCTTTTCGAATTCAAAGAAGAGCCACCAATTTTCCCTTTATTTCCAGAATCTCATGAAAAATGGTAAAGTACAAACATGCGTTCTCTACATTTCCAACTGTTTCGGCGCTCCGAGTCAGATCATGAAATATTTCAATGAACCGGAGGCTATGGTTCCGAACTTCCCGATGCTTCGTCGATACCCAATTTCTGGAATCAACGATTTCTACGAACTCGAATACCGAGAGAATGCCGTTCGCCTCGAAAGAAAACAATAATTCCTACTTTTGTTTCTAATTCATTTTACCTGTTAAATCACTGTCAATTTGTTGTTATGTTGTTCTCGTTGTTTTTGTTATGAATTCTGTTTCTTTTTACCTTTTTTCCTATTAAAATTACGTTTAAAACGTTGAAATCCCTATATTTTGCGAGTTTTTTACGAAAAATGCCGGAAGATCTTAATATTATAAATTCACAACACCACGCCGCATGGCTTTAAAGGCGCATCTAGTTTATTAGAAATTTCGCGGAATGGTCTCGTAGTTGAAAAAGGTCAAATACCGTATTTTCGAGCTTTGCAGGTCTAAAAATAAATATAAAAAATGCTTTTCGCTTCGGGACCATTTTGAACAAAATAGATGCGCCTTTAAAGCCATGCGGCGCGGTGTCGTGAATTTATAATATCACTTTTAAATGCTACGGTGGTTTTCAAAGTACGCAATGCGGACAATGTGCGATATCTTACGCGCAAACATTGTCATCGTTTTGTGGAGTCCGAGACTCGTTTTCTCGCCGTTTTTTATTCTTAAATTCATCGAATTCCCGCGGTAAATGTTCGAAAAATCCCGAAATTTTAAAGGAATAAGCAATCTGTGCGAATAAGAAAATGTTTTTTTTGCAACTGCCGCACAGTTTTCTTGCGACTCCGCCCTATTCTCCCCGATTCGTGTGGTCTCCTCTAGTCTCTTAAATTTATTGATTTCTCGCAATTTTTTGATCATTTCGTAACATTTCAGCCTACTAATTTCCCCCTTTTCAGTAACAAACCCGCAAAATGGCGGAGGTCACTGAGAGAGATCCATTGGTTACTCGCAGATGTATACTCGATGAATTCGAAAAAGTGGAGGCAGAAATCGAAACAAACCCGGAATCATGGAGAAAATTGAGTTTCGAAGCTCACGGAAGGATATGTGAAACTATGGGAGAGGACTTTGTGAATTATCCGGAATTCGAATTCTGGTTTGTAAGATTCGTTCGAGGAAAGTTATATTTGGATTATGATAGAAGGTATGCAAAAAGAATACAAACAATATTCACAGTTTGTTAATTCCAGTTGCAATCCAAAAGCCCGTTCGTTCATCGACTTGCCATTGGAAATTTTCAAAAAAATTGGTGAATACTTGAAGCTAGAAGACAGGTAACCACACAAAATCAAATTCGAAATTCGATTCAACAAACCAATTATTCAGAATGCAACTCCGTGATGTGTCCAAGGATATTCGATATCAAGTCGATAACTGGGATCTGAAACTGACCGAGATTTCCTATACCGCTGCGAATGACTGGAGAGCCTGTGATAGACACTGTTCTGGTTCTACCCAGAATTCGATTTCTTTCGTGATAAGTGTACTGAAGCTCCCGAATCTCCGATTGGAAAAATTGACGATTCATAGGCAAGATAACTATTGGAAGGAATTGGTCAAACGACTTGATGAATCAAATCAGAAACTTCATGTGAAGAAGGTCGATTTTCCATATGGTTACCCTTCATCAAAAATTGGTTTGCACTTTTTGATTCCCGGAGTACTTGAAGAGATCATAATGTTCCTCTCGAATCCAACACGCGAAGAAATGCTTAAAATTATTGAATCAGAGCAGTGTCAAGCAGCTAAAATGGTGTATATTAATATTTGGAAATTCACTTCAAAGTTTCCATTGGAAGCTCTTCACAATTGCCCTCGATTCAATATGAAACTCATTGGAAAACCTGCTGACGATTTGAAATCGAAATTTCTCAAGGTTGGCTTATTTTTGAATTCAACGAAGAGTCTACACTTCTCTCAACTGGTGTTATTTTCAGAATCTCATGAAATATGGTAAAGTTCAAAAATGCGTTCTCTACATTTCCAAATCACGTGCCCCTCACAGCCAACTCTTGAAATATTTCAATGAACCAGAGGCTATGGTTCCGAACTTCCCGTCGCTTCGTCGTTACCCAATTCCTGGAACAAACGAAATCTACGAACTCGAATTCCGACTGGAAGGCAATCGACTATGGGAGCAGTTCGTTCGCCTCGAGAGAAAACATTAATTTCTTTCTTGTATTTAGTTTACCTGTTAACCAATTGTCAATTTGTTGTTATTTTGTTTTTTGTTACTGTTAAAATGCTTTTTTTTTAAATCCTTCTCTTAATGCTAAAAAAAGACGTTAGAAACGTTGAAATCCCTTTGTCGCGAAGAATTTTTTCACGAAAAATGCCGGGAAATACTAAAATCGAGATTGTACAAATCGGGAAAATTAATTATAACACATTTTCATGGCCTACGCGCTTAAATTTGAGTAAAAAATGAAGCTACGAAACAAAAAATCGATTGAGAGCACGGTGCGCAGCCATTACTTTAGCTAAAGTCAGTAAAAGTAGCGAGAAACGGTTTTTCCCTTTTTGTTTCTTCCCGATTTGTACGGTCTCTCTAAAATCTTTTTTGTCTGACTACGGTTGTTCTCAAAGTACGCAATACGGACAATGTGCCATATCTTACGCGTAAACATTGTCATCATTTTTTGAACTTTTCAACCTCGCGCGTTTCTTGAGGTTTTACCGTAAATGCATCGATTTTTTGCCCAAAATATCTGAAATTTTTGAGTGATTATCGTGTTTTTCGTTCATTTCGAAACGTTTCCGCCCACTAATTATTCTATTTTTCAGTTGCAAGATCACAAAATGACCCACGTCACAGAGAGAGATGCACTGGTTACTCGTAGACGAATTCTCGAAGAATTCGAAGAAGTGGAGACAGAAATTGCAACAAACCCGGAATCATGGAGAAAATTGAGTTTCGAAGCTCACAAAAAGATCTGTGAAACCATGGGAGATGACTTCATTGACTATCCGGAATTCGAATTCTGGTTTTCGAGATTTCTACAAGGAAATTTCAATCTGTATCATGATAGAAGGTGCACACACAGAATACAAACAATTTTCACGGTTCTCCTATTTCAGATCCGATTCGAAAACCCGCTCATTTACCGACTTGCCATCAGATGTTTTCAAAAACCTTGGCGAGTACTTGGAATTGAAAGATAGGTAAGCAAACTAGTCAAATTCGATTCAACAAACCAATCTTTCAGAATGCGACTCCGTAATGTATGCAAGGATATTCGAGATCACATCGATAGCTGGGATCCGAAAATGATAGCTTTTTCTTATTTCAATGCGAATTATTGGAGTCTTTATCACAAGTCGAGATGCGAACCGTATACTCCACACGGAATTGAAGGGAGAGAATTAAACAGATTCGTGCTTAGTTCCACCAGGAAACCGATTTCTTTCTTGGTGAATATTCTTAAGCTTCCGAAACTCCAATTAGAAGAATTGACAGTTTTTGAAGAAGATGACTGTTGGAAGGAATTGATCAGAGAACTGGACGAATCGAGTCGAAAACTTCATGTGAAGAAGGTCGGATTTCCATTCCGACGTGACAGTTGTTACAAAATTGATATACATTATATAGTTCCTGGAGTACTTAGAAAAATCATCGTCAGCATGGAAAAACCATCATTCGAAGTAATCAATGAATTAGTTGAAACAGATCAGTGCCAGTCTGCTGAAATGCTGTCGTTTAACAATGAAAGATGCGCATCGAAATTTCCATTGGAAGCTTTGTACAATTGTCCACGATTCACTTTGAAACTCGGTGGAGAACCTGCAGACGATTTGATGGTTGAATTCATCAAGGTTGGCTTTATTATGATTGAAAATAGTGGAATAATGTTGAGATTTCTCGTAAAATCAATCATTACAGAAGCTAATTCAAGATGGTAAAGTGGAAAGATGTGCTCTGCGTTTCGCCAATGAGAGAAAATTGCCTATTGATTGGTTTTGTCCTACTCGATTCATGAAATACTTCAATGAACCAAATACAATGGATCCGAACTCCCCGTGGTTTAGTCGATACGACATAAAATTTATTGACAGATTTGTATGCCTCGAAAGAAAACAATAATTCTTCTTTTGTTTCTAATTCAATTTACCTGTTAACTCCCTATCAATTTGTTGTTAATCTGTTGCTCCTTGTTGGTTTTGTTATAAATTTTGTTTCTACTTACTTTTTCCTCTTAAGAATATGTTAAATACGTTGAAATCCTGATTTTGTGAAGACTTCTCTCTCTAAACAGGTCCGAAGCTCCTAAAATTACATTTTTCGGAGTACGGTGGTTCTCAAAGTACGCAGTGCGGACAATGTGCGATATCTTACGCGCAAACATTGTCATCATTCTTTGAACTTTTCAACCTCGCGTTTCGTCCGGTTTTACCGTAAATACATCGGATTTTCGCCCAAAATACTTGAAAATGTCGAAATTTCAACCGGTCATCGTGTTTTTCGTTCATTTCGAAACGTTTCAGCCCACTAATTTGTCCATTTTCCAGTAGCAAACTCACAAAATGGCCGAGGTCGCCGAGAGAGATCCAGTGGTTATTCGTAGACTCATTCTCGAAGAATTCGAGAAAGTACAGGCACAAATTGAAGCAAACCCGGAATCGTGGAGAAAATTGAGTTTCGAAGCTCACAAAGAGTTGTGTACAGTGATGGGAGAGGACTTCATGGACTATCCAGAATTGGAATTCTGGTTCTCGAGATTTCTTCAAGGAAATTTTGACTTGAATTATGATATAAGGTATGCACATAAAATAGGAACAATATTCACAATTTGTCAATTTCAGTTCCTATCCAAAAGCACGCTCGCTCACCGACTTGCCGGTGGAAATCTTTGAAAAATTTGGTGAAAACTTGGAGTTACATGAGAGGTAACCGAAACATTCGAATTAAAAGTTTGATTCATCAAATCAATTATTCAGAATGCAACTCCGTTATGTGTCCAAGGATATTCGATTTCAAGTCGATGACTGGGATCTCAAAGTGGACGAGATTTGGTATACCGATGCGAATAGCTGGAATCTGAAGATAAGTTCCAATTTGTATGACCGATACTATACTGCACAAAATGTAAAGAACATGTTGTACCCTCGCTTTTATCGGAATCCCATGTCTTTCTTGATGAGTGTGCTGAAACATCCGAAACTCCAATTAAAGAAATTGAAGATTCGTGAACCAGATGACGATTGGAAGGAATTCATCAAAGAACTGGACGAATCGAATCGAAAACTTCATGTGAAGAAGATCAAGTTTACATACGGTATCTGTCGATCAAAATTCGATATGCACTATATGATTCCTGGAGTACTCGAAGAGATCAAACTGTTCCTCAAGAATCCAAACCGCAAAGACATTACTGAATTTATTGAATCGGAACAATGCCAAAAAGCTAAAATGGTGTATATCGAGAGTGATACTATCTTTCCTGAATTTCCATGGACTGCTTTTTACAATTGCCCTCGATTCACTTTGCGACTAGGTGTCTTCGACAGGTATGTGCCCGGGTGGCGTTGAGCGCCTCGCATTTTCAGCCGAAATTTGAAAATGCGACGAGAAATAGTGTGCGAAATGGAGAGACGCAGACACACTCTCTCGATGTCACACACTATTTCTCGTCGCATTTTCGCCCACTTTGAAATCTTTCAGCGACCAAAGCGCCTCCATACCCACATACGTGCTACTTGGCTTCAGAGGAGGACCAGCACAAAAACTAAAAGCGCAATTTCTCAAGGTTAGCTTCTTTTGGAATTTAACGAAGAATCTCCAATTCTCTCGTGATTTTCAGAGACTCATGAAGAAAGCCGAAGTACAAAAATGTGTTCTCTACATTTCCAAAGATCGTGGCGCTCAGAGTCAAATCTTGAAGTGTTTCGATGAACCGGAGGCTATGGTTCCGAACTTCCCGTCGCTTCGTCGTTATCCGATTCCGGGAACAAACGAATTCTACGAACTCGAATATCAAGACGTTGACTATCGAGAGGAGTTCGTTTGCCTCGAAAGAAAACAATGATAACCTTTTCTCCTATTGATTTTATCTGTTAACTCATTACCAATTTGTTGTTATTTTGTTCTCCTTACTGTTGTTGTTATGAATTTTGTTTTTATTCTGTTTTTCCTACTAGAAAATACGTTAAAAGCGTTGGGATTCCTCAACTTTCCCTTTTTTTTAATTTCGAAATCTTGTAAAACCCTCTCAGAAAAATGCCAGACGCCCCGAAATTCGATTCAAAAATGATTCGATCCTTTATTCTCTACGAATTTCTTCAAAAACGAAAAATCAATGAGGGATTCCATAATTTGTGTAAAATAGTCAGCAATGACGTCATCGGATTCGACGAATTCCAGTTTTGGTTTACTCGATTTTCAGAGGGAAAACAGGATTTGGATTTTCAGATAAAAATCTATTATTTAATGGGTCATCCGGACAAACCGACAGACCCACAGAGATCAAAGAGGAGGAGGAAGAAGAGGAAATGTCATTGGGTGTATGGTAAGAGGGGGCGTGTCCTCTTTAAAGTGGGCGGAGCCTATTGATTTTCAGTGTCATCCAGCAGGAGGAGCCAATCGAAAAGAGACGAGAATGTAAGAAATGTGGAGTTTTTGTGACGGGAGACAGTAATTCATCACTAAAAGAGCATGCAATCGAAATGCATTCTGATACGAAACAATTCAAATGTAGACAATGTGATTATAGTGATTCGAGGAGACATCGAGTCACACATCATTCTGCTACCGTCCATCGGATTAATCGACGAAATGTCGTTGATCTCATGTTAGTTCTCGATGATGTGGAGTTTATGACAATTTTATATCAAAAAATCTGAAAATCTGTCTGAAATTCGAATTTTCAAGAAAAAAACCTTTTCTACATCGAAAATTCTCTACTTTTGTTGATTTTATGAGCTCTGCGCAGTTCTTACAACTGCGCTCCACCGAAATAAAAATGTCTCTTTTTCTCCGAGTCTCTCCATTTCGCACACTTTTTTCGTCGATTTCGGTAGAGCGCGGTTGTAAGAAACGTGTCGTTCTAAGGCAGTCAGAAATAACGGTCTCTAAACGGAGCGCACTTGCTGGCAACTGTATTTTTTGTCATTATTTGAGCATTCTTGATCAAAATGTCTTGATCAATGCGATGGAAACTGTCACGGAAAAATCGATTTCTTTTTGCAAGTTTTGGTCAATTCAAAAGCAATTTCACCATGAAATCGATCATTAATAGCAAATAATTACATAAAATTACGATCTCCGTAATGAAAACTTGAAAAAATTTCAATTTTTCTGTGTGAAAATCTAAAAATCTGAAAATTATTCATGACGAAAGCTGATTCACTTTCAGAATATAGTTTTTCAGGGGTTTTTGGTGGAAAATTATCAGTTTTTCAGCCGATTTTACTAATTTTTCATCGAAAAGGAGCCCCGAAGACATCTTCCAGCCAGTTTCTAACGATTTTAAATGTTTTTTCTTGTTAAAATTGACATTTTCATACCAAAATCTGTCTCAAATGCGCTCTACCGCTCACTATCTTTTTGATTGCAGTGACCGCCCGTGGACCGAATTAATGATGGAATGTTTTCCGGATGCAGTAGAGGAAGAAGAAGAGGAAATGATGGCAAAAGAATCCTTGAAATGGAGAAAAGAGGCGGCATCATATGAGTGTCAGATGTGTAATGTCATACTCAAACCGTGGGGAAACAATCGATGGAATCTGAAAATGCACGTGATCTCAATGCATTGTGTCTCGAAACAATACAAATGTAGAACGTGCGGATTTCTTGTTTCTCGGAAGACGTCAGCCAGGGAACACTCGAGAAGAATTCACGGAAAAGATGAATCTCCCGAAGATTTAATGTATTGATTTTGTAGTTTTTGAAAAATAAATTGATATTCTTTTTGCAGCGACGACAAAATGAGAGACGAGTGGAACGAAATGTTCGAGAAATGCTTCCCGGAGATCGCCAGCACCACTCAATTTCAGTTATAATTATTGTTTTTCGTTGATTTAATAATATTTTTTCGCATTTTTTCTATATTTTTTTCATTAAAAACTGTTAAAAATCCCTTATTTCTTTTTCAATTTTGCGTTAATTTCGAATAGGTTTCCTATTTTCAATTGTTGTTGTTGTTGTTTCGTTGTTGTCATTGTTATAAATTGTTTGCGTCTGGTTTCTTCTATTCGTATCTGTAATGCGTTTCACTCGCTTTTGATATTATATTTCGATTAATGTGACTAAACACGAGAAAAATAACTGAATTTTATTTCAGAGGAATCTCGAAAAATGCCCGACCCGCCGCCGAATTCTCCAATCGATATTCGTGCACTCGCTCTCTATGATATTGATCAATGGAAAACTACAGAAAAGTCACACAAAAACTATGAACAGTTGTGTGAAGTATTGGGAAACGAGGCGATTTCATATGAAGAATATGAGAAATTGTTCAATAAATACCTCGAAGAAAGCTACAATTCTACAAGAGACGGAAGGTTTGTGATTGAATTTTATTCAGAAAAGAACAAAATTTTCATGTTTTCAGTTCCAGAGGTCTCCCGATTCCTGACATTCGTGGATGCATTCTTTCTGATGTCATCAATGGAAAACCAGCTGAAAAATCAATCGACGATTTGAGTGATGCATATAAATATCATAAAATCGATAAGGAAGATCATGATTATTGGTTCAAGCGATTTGACAGCGGACACTTATTCAATCGTATCACTTTCTCCGATTTGCCAGAAGATGTAATCTCTGAAATTGTTGAGAGATGTGATATCGAATCATAGTGAGCCTCAGTTTATTGAAGAAATATCTTTTAATTTATTCTTTTTCAGTTTCAATCTCCGCGACGTTTCACATGGACTCCGAACTGTCATTGATCAGCTTGCGCCTCCATGCACGAAAATTGAAGTCTATTCTAATAGGATTTATATATATTTTGTAAAAACCGACTCGTATCAACAAATGGAAGGGATCGAAAATCGAATGGAATCGCTGTCACTTTTGCTGGAAAATGCGAAACTCCGATTGGAATATTTCAAGATTTACTCGGGTTGTCTTGTTCAAGAGAGCAATTCTACACAGACCGTAATCAGTCTACTCAACTTATTGGATCACAAAATCCACGTGAAGAATTGCTCGATTTCCGCCGATGAACCGAAGGACTTGATTGACATCTTACGATGTTTGAAACCGGGAACACTCGAAATAATCGACATTTTCGAGAACTCCCTGGACTCTATTGACACTGAGATAGTTGGAATGGATCAATGGAAACAGGCGAAGAATGTCACGCTACACTGCAGCACAAATTTATATATTCATAACTTCTACCATTTTTCTACATTCAACGTATTTTTCGAACATTTATCAACGAAGGACCTCGTTTTATTCTGCAAAGTAAATACAATCTATCTTTCAGCTATTATATTTTTTTTTCAGAACATATCGAAATCGTCTACTTTTAAGTCGTGCATTATCGAGACATTGGAATCCATGAATACTGAACCGAATCGCATCGCTTTGAATCTTGCTCCCTCTCCAGATGGATATTTTATCCGTAATTCTAATATCAGTGTGCAGTTCCCAGAAATTCATGTTCTAAAACGAATGTTCATCCAAAAATTTGAATAAAATTTTTTTTTAAATGTTATCTTCTCGAATATTGACTGTAATGCGTTGAATTCGCTCTTAGAATTGATATTTTTGCCAGCACTATTATCGAAATAAAGAAGTTCCGAGATTTTTTTCTCACGACAATTGCGGACTCAGTGTGAATTTACTACTGAGTCTGCATTCTGACGTGAGAAAAAATGCGGGATTGTTTTTGTTCCGACAATAAGAGACCTCACAAGTCGGGGGGAAACGTGGTGATTTGTTTTTTTTGTTCTTTGTAGCAGTTTTGAACGCACCATTATGGGGCTATTCACGTCCGGGAAAAACTTTTTTCCCTCGATTCATTTACCAGAAGAAACGGCGAAAAACGGAAAAAAACTGTTTGCTCTGGTGAATGAATCGAGGGAATGAAAGTTTTTTACCACCTCCGCTCCTTTCTTGCATAATTTGATTGTCCGTTTTTGCTGTTTTCCTTCAAGTTTCTCAACGAGTGTGTTTTCCACATTTTCATCTTTCAGCCTATTTCGCTCATGAATTCTCCATTCGATATTTGTGCACTCATTCTCTATGACATTCATCAATGGAAAACTGCCGACAAATCATATTCGAATTATAGGAAACTGTGTGAAGTATTGAGAAAAGAAGCGATTTCTAATGAAGACTATGAAAATGTGTTCAATACTCATTCCAAAGAAGCTTACTACTCGAAGAACAGCAGCAGGTTTGCGAAGTTTTTTCAGAAAATATAATTATCCTCGTTAATACACTAAATTTAGAAAGAAATTGCACGTTTCCTCTTTTAAAAAACATTGAATTATTAAAATCAAGTTCAAAATGCCTTTTTTCAGAAGCCTAGCGCTAGAAGACATTCGTGGATGCATTCTTTCTAATGTCCACAATGGAAAATCAGCTGAAAAATCAATAGATGATTTGTGTGATGCATTCAAAGATCATAAAATCGATAAAGAAGATCACGATTATTGGTACACACGGTTCACAAATGGACACCTATTCAATCAAGTTACATTCTCCGATTTCCCAGAAGATGTAATTGCGGAAATCGTCGGAAAATGTGACTTGAGAACTCAGTAGGGTTTTAATTTTCGTGGCAATTGAATCGAATGAACTCATATTTTTGCAGTTTGGAACTCCGAGACGTTTCATATCGACTTCGAACCATCGTTGAGCAGAAGACGCCTACATGTACGGACATTTATTTGGATTTCAGAAAAGATGGAATTGACATCTTAACACAGTACAAATGTTCTCTTCAAAAACTGACACTCAGAGAACTGGGATTTTTATTGCGAAATCCGAAACTGCGACTGAGAACATTCGATATTGAAACGGACATTCCTGCTGATCGAGTTCAAATTCAGCTTGGTAACGAAACAGTTTCCGCTCCCCGACGCGACAAGACACGTCTTCTCAATTTATTCAATTCGTTGGATCACCAAATTCACGTTGAAAATTGTTCGATCCGTGCTGAAACCGAGGAAGAATTAATGGGAGTTTTACAATGTTTTAAGCCCGGAACTCTTCAGAAAATAGCCATTAGAGAAGGACTTCGGGGACATAATATCAGTGGAATTGCTGAAATGGTCCAATGGAAACACGCGAAACACCTCAGACTCGTTGCGTTCAACCTGCCATCGATCGAACATTTCCTTCATTTTACAACTATCAAAGTGTCTTATGGAGAATTTTCTACGGAAGATCTGGTTCAGATATGCGATGTAATTGCAAAATATGTTTCGTAGAAAAAACTCAAAACTTCTTTTTTTCAGGGTATGTCAAAATCAATCAATTTCGAATCGTACACTTTGGGAACTATAGGAAGATTGGATACGGAAGCAATCGAGGAAGCGCTGAATCTTCAGCAAACCATTTCCCCAGGAATATATTCCATTCCCAATTCAAATCTTGTCGTTGAGTTCGTGATCGATGCGCACGTGATGAAATTGAGTAAATATTCTGTATAATTGTTAGTTTTGTTGATTTTGTTGTTATAAAATTTTTTTTGTTGATTTGCTCCTCTGAATTTTCAATCCGATTGCGTTCGATTCGTTCACTCCCAATTATTTTTCAATCGACGTCATCGGATTCGACGAATTCCAGTTTTGGTTTACTCGATTTTCAGAGGGAAAACAGGATTTGGATTTTCAGATTGAGGGGAAAATTGAGTTTCACAATCAGATACAAATCGAAATTTTAGTAAACATCAGGACAAACCTGCAACCCACAGAAATCAAAGAGGAGGAGGAAGAAGAGGAAATGTCATTGGGTGTAAAAAAATCAATCAATTTCGAATCCACAAGAAATGTTGTCTAAAAAAATGTTTTTTTGAAAAAAGTTGTTATGGTAGAACTAGTAGTACAACCAAAATTTTAAGGTTTGAGAGAGATCCACGCGCCCTCGAAGAATTCGGAAAAGTGCAGACACAAATCGAAAAGAATCCGGAATTATGGAGAAAATTGAGTTTTGATGCTCACAAAAAGCTGTGTAAAGTGTTGGGAGCGAACTTCATAAACTATCCAGAATTCGAATTCTGGTTCTTGAGATTTATTCAAGGAAATTTCGAATTGGATTATGACAGAAGGTATGCACATAAAATACAAGCAATATTCACAGTTTGTCAATTTTAGCTCAGATCCGAAAGCTCGCTCGATCACCGACTTGCCGTTTGACGTTTTCGAAAAAAATCGGTGGAAACTTGGATCTAGAAGACATGTAAACAAACATAATCAAATTCGGAGACTGTTTCATCAAATCAATTTTTCAGATTCCAACTCCGTAATGTGCAAGGATTTTCGAGCTCAAGTAGATAATTGGGGTCCGAAAGTGACTAAGGTTTACTATAACCATGCGAATGATTGGAGAGTCTGGCAGACATCGAGACCTGAACCTTACTGTGCGGACAATTTTGGACAAAATGAAAATAACAGATTCCGTCCTGGTTTCTACCAGAATCCTGTTTCTTTCGTGATGAATATTTGATCCGAACTCCCCGTGGTTTAGTCGATACGGCATGAAATTTATTGACAGATTTGTATGCCTCAAAAAAAAACAGTAATTCTCCTTTTGTTTCTAATTCAATTTACCTGTTAACCACTTATCAATTTGTTGTTAAGCTGTTGCTCCTTGTTGGTTTTGTTATAAACTCTGTTTCTACTTACTTTTTCCTCTTAAAAATATGTTAAATACGTTGAAATCCTTATATTGTGAAGACTTCTCTCTCAAAAAAAGCCGGAAGCTACTGAAATCACTGTTGACTGAGTACGGTGGTTCTCAAAGTACGCAATGCGGACAATGTGCGATATCTTACGCGCAAGCATTTTCATAATTTTTGGACTATTCGTCATAGTTTTTAGGGTCGTTTTCCCACAGTTTTGTAATAATTTATTACGATCGTGAAAGTATCGTGAAAGAATAGATTGGTGAATTTGATTGAATACAAATACAATAGGTTCAATACAGAAAACTGGGACACCCATGAAAAATGACCACATGCAATCGTTTTCGAGATTTAATGTTGAATTTATTGATTTCCCGTGATCTTTTGTCCATTTCGAAGCACTTCAGGCTACTAATTTACCCTTTTTTTCAGTGAGAACCCACAAAATGGCCGAGGTCACCGAGAGAGACCCAATGGCGACTCGTATACTTATTTTGAAAGAATTCGGAAAAGTGCAGGCGTGCATTACAATATACCCGGGAACATGGAGTAAGTTGAGTTTCGAAGCTCACAAAGAGTTGTGTAAAGAGCTGGGAGCTGACTTCATTGACTATCCGGAATTCGAATTCTGGTTCTCAAGATTCGCTCGAGGAGACTTCTATTTGGATTATGATCGAAGGTATGTATGCACATAAAATACGAGTAGCATTCACAGTTTGTCAATTTCAGTTCCGATCCAAAAACCCGCTCGCTCACCGACTTGCCACTTGAAGTTTTCAAAAACGTTGGAGAAGACTTGCATCTACATGAAAAGTAACCAAACAAAATCAAATTCGCAGTTTTGATTCATAAAATCAATTTTTCAGATTGAAACTCCGTGATGTGTGTGAGGATATTCGATATCAAGTCGATAACTGGGATCACAAAGTGGACGAGATTTCGTATTACAAGGCGGATATTTGGGAAGTCCGCGAGACGTCGATATATTATTCGTTTGACAGTTATCGACAACAACAAAACATTCCGTCCAGTTTTCACAAGAATCCTATTTCTTTCTTAATGAATATTCTGAACCTCCCGAAACTTCAAGTGGAGGAATTGAAGATTGATGAAGAAGATGAATATTGGGAGAAATTCATCAGAGGACTGGGCGAATCAAATAGGAAACTTCATGTGAAGAAGGTCGACTTTCTAAACCGTAACCGTAAATCAAAAATGGATTTGCAATTTATGATTCCCGGAGTGCTTGAAGAGATCAAAATGTTAAATCCAAAACGCGAAGAATTCTATAAAATTATTGAATCGGAGCAATGCCAAGCAGCAAAAATGGTGTATATCAATAGTTGGACCGACGCTTCAAAATTTCCATTGAATGCTCTATACAATTGCCCACGATTCACTCTGCAACTCAGAGGAGAACCTGGTACGAGAGCCAATTTCCTCAAGGTGAGCTTCTTTTCATTGCGACGGAAAGAATCTGAAATTCAACGAAAATTCTCCAATTCTCTAGTTATTTTCAGAATCTTATGAACAGAGGTCGAGTTCAAAAGTGCGTTCTCTACATTTCCAAAGCTCGCCCCCCTCACAATCTTGGAGAAATCATGAAATATTTCAATGAACCGGAGGCTAAGGTTCCGAACTTTCCGACGCTTCGTCGTTATCCAATTCCAGAAACCAACGAATTCTACGAACTCGAGTATAAAGAGGATTATCGACGTCGTTTGTGTCACAAGGTGTTTGTTCACCTCGAAAGAAAACAATGATTTCCTTTTCTCCTATTATTTTTATCTGTTAACCACTTGTCAATTTGTTGTTGCTGTTGTTGTTGTAATAAATTATCTTTTATTTCCTTTTTACCTACTGAAAAATACGTTAAAAGCGTTGAAATCCTTATATTGTGAAGACTTTTTATCGCAAAATATTACAGGAGCTTCTATAGAGACCGTACAAATCCGGAAGAAACAAAAGCGTAAAAGTTGCGAGAACTGTTCTTTCCGTTTCGCTTCTTCCCGAATTGTACGGTCTTTTTCTAATCATTTTGTCTGACTACGGTTGTTTTCAAAGTACGCAATGCGGTACCGTATCTTACGTACATTGCCATCATTTTTCAACCTCGCGTTTCGTCCGGTTTTACCGTAAATACATCGGTTTTTCGCCCATAATACTTGAAAATTTCGAAATTTCAACCGGTCATCGTGTTTTTCGTTCATTTCGAAACACTTCAACCCACTAATTATTCTATTTTTCAGTTGCAAACTCACAAAATGGCCATTGTCACCGAGAGTATTTCATTGGCTACTCGCAGACGTATTCTCAAAGAATACAAAAAAGTGCAGACAAAAATCGCAACAAAACCGAAAATATGGAGAAAATTGAGTTTTGAAGCTCACGAAAAAATATGTGGAACCATGGGAGATGACTTCATCGACTATCCAGAATTCGAATTCTGGTTTTCGAGATTCATTCAAGGAAATTTCGATTTGGATTATGATAGAAGGTTTTGTACTACAAAAAAACTTTTGTAGTTTTTTTGTGTTAATCAAAAAAATCATGTTTTTTATTCAGCGCCGATCCAAAAACCCGCTCGTTCACTGACTTGCCACTAGACGTTTTTGAAAACATTGCCAAATACTTGGAGTTAGAAGACAGGTAACCGAACAAAATCAAATTTGGGTTCTGCTTCATCGAATAAATTTTTCAGAATGCAACTCCGTGACGTGTGCAAGGATATTCGATATCAAGTCGATGACTGGGATCCGAAAGTGACAGAATTTTTTTATTTCAATGCGAATCGTTGTAAACTTCGTCACAAGTCAAGATTCCAATTGTATTGTCCACGCAGTGTACTGAAGCTTCCGAAACTGCAATTGGAGAAATTAAAGATTCATAAACAAGATAAATATTGGGAGAAATTGATTGAAGAACTGGATAGAACGAATCGGAAACTTCATGTTAAGAAGGTCGTATTTTCAAACTATTACCTTCCACCAACAATCGATTTGCACTTCATGATTCCCGGAGTTCTCGAACAGATCAAAATGTTCCGCGTGAATCCAAACTGCAAAGAAATGTATGAAATGATTGCATCGGAGCAATTTCAAGCAGCTAAAATGGTTTATATTGATAGTCTGACACCCACTTCACAATTTCCATTGGATGCTCTATACCAATGCCGTCGATTCACTCTGCGAGTCGGAGAAAGACCTGCAGACGGTTTGAAAGCAGCATTTATCAAGGTTAGCTTTTGTTTTAATTTAACGAAAAGTCTCCAATTCTCTCGTTATTTTCAGAAACTCATGAAATATGAGAAAGTAGAAAAATGCGTTATCTACGCTCAGAGACACATCATGCGGTATTTCAACGAACCGGAGGCTATGATTCCGAACTTTCCGTCGCTTCGTCGTTATCCAATTCCAGACACCGACGAATTCTACGAACTTGAGTATCGAGTGGATTTTGTTCGCCTCAAAAAAAAACAATAGTTCTTCTTCGGTTTCTAATTATTTTTACCTGTTAACCCATCACCAATTTGTTGTTATTTTGTCCTCTTTGTTGTTTTTTTAATGAATTCTCTTCTAATTCCTTTTTTTAATGCTATATTGTCGAAATAAAAAGTGATACCCTGTGTTTGCGGACTTAGTGCTAATTTTAATAACTTTGCACTAAGTCCGCAAACACCGGGTATCACTTTCTTTTATTTCGACAATAAAATACGTTAAAATCGTTGAGATTCCTCAATTTTCCCTTGTGCGCAGAGTGTTTGCGTACTCTGCATCACACCTGACGAGCAATGTTCTCTTTTCGATAAAATGGTCGATCCTCCTTCAACACCGCCCACTGGTCTCCGAGCACTGATAATTTATGACATTTATCAATGGAAAACTATCGGAAAATCATACGAAAACTATCAAAATCTGTGTGATTCACTGAGAATCGAGATGATTTCATTCGAAGATTTCGAGTATTGGTTCAATCGATATTCCAAAGAATATTACTATTCCGTTCAGAATGGAAGGTCAGATTTGAATTATTTGAAATATTTCAGAAAATGAAATTTTATCATTTTCAGAAATCTTCCAGTACTCGATATCTCTGCATGCGTATTTTCTGATGTTATCAATGGAAAATCGGCCGAATATTCATATAATGAGATTTCTGAAGCCCTTGGAGAGAGTGTTGTGAAGAAGGAGGAATTCGAGAAATTGAGAAATTCATTTTCGATCGAAAAGTGGCGAGTGAGTGATGAAAAAAGGTGAACAAGCTCCGTGTACTCCACGTGGACAATTCTCTTTCTGTTTATATGTATAAGTTATTGTAATAAAAATTTGATTGTTTTGATTGAAAATTCTTCAGGTTTTCACAAAAATTTTTTAAAAAATATCGAAAAAACCCTAATTTTTGAATTTTTTTCAAAAAAATTCGGAAAAATATCATTATTGCGACATTTCAGTGTTTTTTTCAATCAGAAATTTAATTTTCAGCAAATTTTAACCTCAAAAATGTGATTTTCAACAAAAATTGGGGAAAATAGCGAAATTTCTCGACTTAAATCACATTTTCCGTCAAATTCCACTTGTCCACGTGGAATCCATCACCCACCTTTCTCTGTTTATCAATAGAGCGTACTTTCAACCTATTCTTCAGATCCTTCGAATTCAGTGATTTGTCATTAGACGCCGTCGGTCAAATCGTAGAATCTCTCGATTTCCGAACCCAATCAATTTTTCGAAAAGTCTCTCGAGGCCTCCGGAATCTAGTAGATCAACGAAAACCGTCGATTAGCTATATGTCAGTGTCATTCGAACGGAATCAGCTGGTAATTAGTTCCCACGAAAATCAAGTGATCTACACGAATTCCACGTGGAAACCGAGATGGGCGGGACGGAGAAATGTGAGAATCGTCAGGAGGTACGGCGAGGGTTGTAAGAAAAATTTTGTCAGAAAAATTCGTTTTTTCGAAATTTTTTACCGAAAAATTGAAAATTTCGAAAAAAAATTCAAGAAAACTCTTTTGAATTTGTATTAGCTCGGCAGTGCAACCGCGCTCCACGAAATTCCTTTGAAAAAAGTCTCTTTCTCTCTGAGTCTCTCAATTTCGCACATAATTTGCTTCGGTTTCGGTAGGGCGCGGTTGTAAGATGCGTGTAGTGTTAATCACCGAAAAATTCGAAAAAAATTTCAAGAAATCTGTCTAAAAATAAGTTTTTCGGGAACAAAAATTTTGAATGTTTTCGATACAAAATTTCAAGAAAAATCGAAAAATTACTTTATTAGCTCAGCACAGTTTTTCAGGGATGTGCGTATGGAGGCGCTTTGGGCGTTGAAAGAATTCAAAATGGGCGAAAATGCGACGAGAGAGAGTGTGTTAAATCGAGAGAGTGTGTCTGCGTCTCTCCATTTCGCACACTATTTCTCGTCGCATTTTCAAATTTCGGCTGAAAATTCGAGGTGCTCAACGCCACCCGGGCACATACCTGCAGTTTTTACAACCGCGCTCCACCGAAATTCCTTTGAAAATTGTCTCTTTTTCTCTGCGTCTCTCATATTTGCACACTATTTTCGTTGTTTTCGGTAGAGCGCGGTTGTAAGAACCGTGCCGTGCTAATATTTTTGAAAATTTCGAAAATTTTGAAAAAAAAATTTCTCACAGCGCTGGTGACGAGGACTACTGGAAGAGAGCATTCGACGACGTGGCACTGGTTTTTCGGAATCCGAAATTGCATTTCGACAGACTCTGTATCAATTTCGATCCAATTTTCAATGATTCCGACGTCTTCAGAATCCCGAAACAATCAATGAAATCTCTTCTCGCCTCTCTGAATTCCAAAATTTCCGTCCGCACACTCCAGATTGAAATGAGAAATGAAGACGATCTGATGACGATTCTACCCTATCTGAAACCCCGAAAAATCGATAATCTGATTCTGAATGACGCCTCCATTTCGTATTCACCGCCCTTTTCATTCGAGAAAATTGTCGTGTTGGATCAATGGAAATACGCGAAATCCGTCATTTGTAGACCTGTTCTCCCCAATAATTCTATACATTTCTTCTATCATTTCACTCGTTTTATCATCTCGATTCAATCGATTTTTATTCTGGATTTCCTCGAGTTGAGAGATGTAAGTGCGCTCTATTGGACTCGTTTACAATTGTGGGCGTGGCTTGTTTTTCCTATTTTTCGCCAAGAAATCAAGTTAAAAACTGATTTTTGCGTGATTTCGAGCGGGAAAACCTCGAAAAGCACACAACAATTATGAAATTTGCTCATGAAATATATGAAAAACTCATTTTTTGAGTCAAAAATCGATTATTTAGAGCAAAAAATGGGAAAATTTTGTGAAAACAAGAAATTTTCGCTCGAAAATGAACAAATTACACAATGTTAGCGGTTTGTATCGAGATTTAAACGATTTTATCGAGAAGAGATATAAGTGCGCTCTATTGGACTTTTTGGAATATCAGTAGAGCGCGCTTGCACTACTAGCCTTGGAGTAGTGGGCGTGTCTTGTTTTTTCCTATTTTCCGCTGACTTTTGAGGGATTTCGAACGGGAAAACCTCAAAAAACTCACGAAAAATCGCTTTTTCAGCACAAAAATGATGAAATTTGCTCAAAAAAGTTTGAAAAACTTTGTTTTTGCTTCAAAATCGATTATTTTGAGCAAAAACTTTGTGAAAATGAGAGTTTTTCGCTCAAAAATCATATAAAATACACATTTTTGAACGAATTTTCACTTTTTTGTCTTCAACATGTCGAAATTACGTCGCCAAACCTAGGCCACGCCCCCTAATTGCAAGTGCGCTCCACTGTGACTCCTCCCATCCGAACTCATCATATTTTCAGGCTCTCTCCGTCTCTCCGAATTTCGAATCATGTACAATTAATGCTCAAAATTGCCCCGACTATGAGAATGTCGTTGAAATTCTCCAATTGAAATCTCTTTCCAAAAAGAATTTCTATTTTTATCCGATTGCCAATTCTAAGAATATTCTAGAGTTCGAGTGGAGTAGTGACTCATGTTTTGAGATTACTAGAAAGTAATAATTGCCTAATTAATTATGATTGCCTAATTATACGATTGCCTAATTTAACTTATAATTATTAATAATTTCTTTAATAAAAATATTTTTTTACCGAATTTTAATTCAAAACAAAAAGAACCACAAAAATAGAACCACAAAAAAGAGAAACATCCCTAAGATTTTCTCTCAATTGAAATACGCTCTTCTTCGATATCAATCTCGTAAAAATCTGTGGATCCGTGAATTGGATAACGACGAATATTCGGACGGTCCGGAACCGAAGTGCCTATTTGAAGCAACTTTTCTATGGTTGGTTCCCAGTTTGGAGGCTCTTCGACCAAGGAGGACCACACCAAAATGCACAACTCCCATTGAGTCCATTTAATTAGCTTCTGAAAACTTGGACTTTTGGAAAACCGGGAGAAATGGCGGCGCGGATGATGAAATTTGTGAATTTGACCTTTTAAATTACTATTCTTAAACATTGCGCGCTGCTATAGCAATTACCTTAATGCAGTCAACGACTTTCCTCATACAATATACGCCATAAAAATCGATAGTGAATCGTGGAAAGCCGAAGAAACTGTTAGCCGGGAAGGCGCATAGACAGCTGTTCGTTCGAATGTTGAGCATTTTGAGTTGTTTACACTGCTTAGGATTTACGATTTCATTTACTCTTTTGATTTTCTTCACGTTGTTCTCATCGATATAAAATGTGATTTCTTCGAGAGATTCTGGAGCGAACAGACGGAAATCGACCGGATTTAGCTGCTCGAGAGTCAAGTGATTGACGTGAAGCTTTGTCGATGACTTTCTCAACTCTTTCTCAATTCTTGTCCATTTTGACGTCCATTTTTCATCGTCCTCATCAGGATGTAGCGTGAACTCAAAACTGAGTTCCTGCAATCGCAGTTTAGGGTTCTTCAGTATTCTCACGACGGCTGGCAGCAGATTTCTGGAAAGAAAATGTTGAGAGAATAGAAAGAGATCAAAAAATAAATTATTAACATTTTGTGTTAACATCGCTAAATTTATATTAAAAAATCGTTTTCACACTGTTTAAAAACTATGTTTCTCTGTTACTAACGGTATGCTCCTATCTTCATATCGGTTGAAGTAATAAGTTTCCGAGTTTTGTTCAATGTCCCAATGATCAAAACTTTCATAAGTGATCTTAGTGACTTTTGGATTCCAGTTATCGACACGAAATTGAATGTCTTTCGATACACGTCGGAGTAGAGTTCTGGAAATTTTGAATTCAATTTCAAAAAGTAATTATTTGAAACGGAAAAACCTGTCTTCGAAATACAAGGTATCTCCTATCTTTTCGAAGAGATCGATCGGCAAATCGGTGAATTTGCGCTTTTTTGGCTCCAGACTGAAAATAATTCAAAGTTGTTCTATTTTCTCTCCATTTATTTACCTGAAATCATAATCCAAATCAAAATTCCCCTGTGCAAATCTCATGTACCAAAACTCAAATTCGGGATAAGTCATGAATTCATCGCCGAACATTTTCATCATCTTTTTGTATGTTTCAAACGGTTCCTTTCCTTTGATAAATTTATAGAGAATACATCCACGGAGAGCAATTGGGTTGTTGATGATGAAATCGGTCATTTTGTAGAGTTACAAGCTGAAAAATTAGCGGTTTTCAGTCTGAAAATTGGGAAAATATATCGTATTTAACGTTCAGAACGTGATCATTGAAGCAAAGATTGGGAGAAAGCAAAACAACAAGAGAATTTAGGCTTTTTCAAAAGAAAAGAGACTTGATAACAATGACAACAGAAAACAACAGAATAACAACAAATTAAAATGATTTCTTAAGATTTTCTTTCAATAGAAATGGAAGTCCTTTTGATATCAATTTCGTAAATATCGCTGGATCCTTGAATTGGATAACGACGAAGGTTCGGAGAGTCTGGAACCAAAGTGTCCTCCTCATTCAACTGCTCTTTGATTGAATCCCATGTGGGCCAGTAGACGTAGTTGAAGTCCAGATTGCACAATTCCAGTTGAGTACATTTAACGAGTTTCTGGAAAAAAAACGGGCCTATGGGGACTCTCAATTTGGAATTTGAATTATCGAACTGAAAAACCCAGAAAAATTACCATTTTCTGACAAAAAACCAGAAAGTGATAATTTTCATAGAGCAGTGAGATTTGCGATAGCTACCAAGGCTGTGCAAGTTGCCAAAGCATAAATTGCCGAGTTTCCGAAAAAAGTTGTTGTTGTCGCACAGCCCTGATCACTACGCCAAAAACCAATTTGCTTACAATTAGTTTTTTTTTAATTAAGCTTTTGCAGCATGCAATTACCTTAATAAACTCGACGACCTTCAGCTCAGCAAATCTCCAATGGAATTCGATAGTGAATCGTGGAAATCCGATGAAACTATCGAACGGGAACTCCGATGGACAAATGTTTGTTTCGATTGTGAGCATTTTGAGTCGTTTACACTGCTCCGAATTCACGATTTCATTGATTTGAGAAACTGACTGCTCATTGATAAAAAGAGTAACTTCTTCGAGTGATTCTGGAGCAAACAGACGGAAATCGATTGTCTCATATTGATTCTTGACAATGAAGTCATTAACGTGAAGCTTTGTTGATGATTCTCGCAATTCTTCCTCAATTTTTTTCCAATCTTCGTCTCGATAAACAGTCAGTTTCTTCAATCGCAGTTTTGGATTTTTCAGTACATTCACGACGGTTGGCAGCGATTTTCTGAGAAGTAAAAATTGATAAAAATGAAATTTATTTCATATTACGGTGGATAGATGGATCGGTAGACTTCATAAGTTCTCCAGTTTTGTTTAATGTTCCATAAGTCAAAACGGTGATAAGTGATCTCATTGATTTCCGGATTCCACTTGTCGACAAGTAATTGAATGTCCTTCGACGCATTTCGGAGTTGAGTTCTGCAATTTTTAACTCAATTTTTGAAATTGTATGAAACATTAAAACCTGTCTCTGAAATACAAGAAACCTCCGATTTTTTCGAAGATATCCACCGGCAAATCGGCGATTTGACGCTTGTTCGGCTCCAGACTGAAAATAATTCACTTATTTTCTAATTTTTTCTATTTTTTACTTTGTATCATAATCCAAGTCGAAGTTTCCCCGTGCAAATCTCATGTACCAAAATTCGAATTCTGGATAATCCATGAAGTCATCGCCCAACGTCTTCATTAACTTTTTATAAGTTTCGAATGGTGTCTTTCCTTTAGTGAACTCGTAGAGGATACAACCGCGGAGAGTAATTGGATTATTGATAATGAACTCGGTCATTTTGTAAAGAATCTAAAAAGTTAGCGGTTTTCAGTCTGAAAATTGGGAAAACATATATCGTATTTAACGTTCAGAACGTAATTATTAAAGAAAAGATTGGGAGAAAGCGAAACAACAAAAAGAAAGAATTTAAAAATAAAAGAATCAAGATTTGATAACAACAACAACAGATTAACAACAAAGTAACAACAAATTAGAAAACATTTCTTAAGATTTTCTCTCAATAGAAATAGAAGTCCTTTCGATAATATTAATCTCGTAAAAATCAGTAGATCCTTGAATTGGATAACGACGAATATTCGGAGAGTTCGGAACCAAAGAGCCTCTTTGACGAAAATCCTCTCCGATTGATTCCCATGTGGGCCAGTCGACGCAGTAGGCAGACTCCAGTCTACGCAATTCCAATTGAGTAGAGTTAATGAGTTTCTGAAAAATCGGGATTTTGGAGACGTTGGCAATTTTGCCCAATTTTGGAAATCTTTATTTTCTGCTCTCGAAATCCGCAATTACCTTAATGAACTTGTCGACCTTCCCATCAGTATGCCTCTCAGGGAATCTGATAGTGAATCGTGGAAATCCGATGAAACTTTCGAACGGGAACTTCGATGGACTGATAAGTGTTTCGATTGTGAGCATTTTGAGTCGTTTACACTGCTCCGAATTCACGAACTCATTCAAGACAGATGTCTCGTTGATAACAATAGTAACTTCCTCGAGTGATTTCGGAGCAAACAGACCAATATCGATCGGATCCTTTGGATACACGAGAGCGAACTTGTTAACATGAAGCTTTGTTGATGATTCCCGCAATTCTTGCTCAATCTTTGTCCATTCTTTATCTGGATAAACGGTGAGTTTCTTCAAACGAAGTTTTGGATTTTTCAGCATTCTCGCGACGATTGACAGATGTTTTCTGGAAAAAGAACGTTGAGAAAATCATTCATAAACAAATTATTTTATAGTACGGTGTTTCTTGGAAGTATTCGTTGGCTCTTTGGTAGTATTCATATTGTGTCCAGTTTTGTTCAATAGTCCACCAGCCAACACTGTAAAAAGTGAACTGAGTGATGTTCGGATTCCAGTTGTTGACAAGAAATTGAATGTCTTTCGACACATTTCGAAGGTGATTTCTGTAAATATTAATTCAATTCATGAAATCGGTTGAAATTGGAAAACTTGTCTTCGAAATACAAGTAATCTCCGACTTTTTCGAAGAGATCGACCGGCAAATCGGTGATTTGACGCTTTTTCGGCTCCAAACTGAAAATAATCCAAAGTTGTTCTATTTTCTCTCCATTTATTTACCTGAAATCATAATCCAAATCAAAATTCCCCTGTGCAAATCTCATGTACCAAAACTCAAATTCGGGATAAGTCATGAATTCATCGCCGAACATCTCCATCATCTTTTTGTATGTTTCAAACGGTTCCTTTCCTTTGATGAATTTATAGAGAATACATCCACGGAGAGCAATTGGGTTGTTGGCGAGGACGTCGGCCATTTTGTGGGGCTGGAAACTGAAAAGTTAGCGATTTTTAGGCTGAAATGTTGGAAAATATATATCGTATTTAACGTTCAGAACGTAATTATTAAAGAAAAGATTGCGAGAAAGCAAAACAACAAGAAGAAAGAATTTAAAAATTTAAAAATAAAATATTCAAGATTTGATAACAACAACAACAGATTAACAACAAAGTAACAACAAATTAGAGAAATGTTTCAAGATTTTCTTTCGATAGAAATGGAAGTCTTTTCGATAATATTAATCTCGTAAAAATCAGTGGATCCTTGAATTGGATAACGTCGGGTATTCGGACAGTTCGGAACCAAAGTGCCTCTTTGACGCAAATCCTCTCCGATTGATTTCCAGTTGGCCCAGTTGTCGTAGACGGGGCATACCAGTTTGCACAATTCCAGTTGAGTGGAGTTAATGAGTTTCTGAAAAAATCGGGATTTTGGAGACGTTGGCAATTTCGCCCAATTTTGGAAATCTTTATTTTCTGCTCTCGAAATCCGCAATTACCTTAATAAACTCGGCGACCTTCCCCTCAGCACGTCTCCCAGGGAATCTGATTGTGAATCGCGGAATTCCGATGAAACTATCGAACGGGAACTTCGATGGACTGATAATGTCAATCGTGAGCATTTTGAGTTGTTTATATTGTTCCGAGTGCAAGATTTCATTCATCTTTTCGTCGGGCTTGTCGTTGAAACGAAGAGAAACTTTTTCGAGTGATTCTGGAGCAAACAGACTTAAATCGATTGTTCCATTTCGATTCCTGACAATTAAGTGATTTACGTGAAGCTTTGTCGGTGATTGTCTCAACTCTTCCTCAATTTTCATCCATTTTGCATCTTGAGTAACGAACAGTTTCTTCAATCGCAGTTTTGGATTCTTCAGCATTCTTACGACGGCTGGCAGCGGAAGTCTGAAAAGAAAAATTGGAAAAATTACCAATAAATAAATTATACGATGAAGAGGCTGATGGGTAGTATTTATAAGTTTTCACGTTATGTTTAATGCTGCATAAGTCAAAACGGTGATAAATGATCTCAGTGACTCTCGGATTCCAGTCGTCGACAAGAAGTCGAATGTCTTTCGACACATTTCGCAGGCGATTTCTGTAAATTTTAAATCAATTTATGAAATTAATTGGGTGAAATTGAAAAACCTGTCTTCGAAATACAAGGATTCTCCGACTTTTTCGAAGATCTCGACCGGCAAATCGGTGATTTGACGCTTTTTCGGCTCCAAACTGAAAATAATTCACTTTTTCCAAATTTTCCTCCATTTTTTTTACCTGATATCATAATCCAAATCGAAGTTTCCCTGCGCAAATCTCATGTACCAAAACTCAAATTCCTGGTATTCCATGAAGTCATCGCCCAACCTCTCCATCATCTTTTTGTATGTTTCAAACGGTTCCTTTCCTTTGATGAATTTATAGAGAATACATCCACGGAGAGCAATTGGGTTGTTGGCGAGAACGTCGGCCATTTTGTGGGCTGGAAACTGAAAAACTAACAGTTTTTAGGCTGAAATGTTGGAAAATATATATCGTATTTAACGTTCAGAACGTAATTATTAAAGAAAAGATTGCGAGAAAGCAAAACAACAACGAGAAAGAATTTAAGAATTTAAAAATAAAATATTCAAGATTTGATAACAACAACAACAGATTAACAACAAAGTAACAACAAATTAGAGAAATGTTTCAAGATTTTCTTTCGATAGAAATGGAAGTCTTTTCGATAATATTAATCTCGTAAAAATCAGTGGATCCTTGAATTGGATAACGTCGAACATTCGGGCAGTCCGGAACCAAAGTGCATCTTTGACGCAAATCCTCTCCGATTGATTCCCATGTGGGCCAGTCGACGCAGTAGGCAGACTCCAGTCTACACAATTCCAATTGAGTGGAGTTAATGAATTTCTGAAAAATCGGGATTTTGGAGACGTTGGCAATTTCGCCCAATTTTGGAAATCTTTAGTTTATGCTCTCGAAATCCGCAATTACCTTAATGAACTTGTCGACCTTCCCATCAGTATGCCTCTCAGGGAATCTGATAGTGAATCGTGGAAATCCGATGAAACTTTCGAACGGGAACTTCGATGGACTGATAAGTGTTTCGATTGTGAGCATTTTGAGTCGTTTACACTGCTCCGAATTCACGAACTCATTCAAGACAGATGTCTCGTTGATAACAATAGTAACTTCCTCGAGTGATTTCGGAGCAAACAGACCAATATCGATCGGATCCTTTGGATACACGAGAGCGAACTTGTTAACATGAAGCTTTGTTGATGATTCCCGCAATTCTTGCTCAATCTTTGTCCATTCTTTATCTGGATAAACGGTGAGTTTCTTCAAACGAAGTTTTGGATTTTTCAGCATTCTCGCGACGATTGACAGATGTTTTCTGGAAAAAGAACGTTGAGAAAATCATTCATAAACAAATTATTTTATAGTACGGTGTTTCTTGGAAGTATTCGTTGGCTCTTTGGTAGTATTCATATTGTGTCCAGTTTTGTTCAATAGTCCACCAGCCAACACTGTAAAAAGTGAACTGAGTGATGTTCGGATTCCAGTTGTTGACAAGAAATTGAATGTCTTTCGACACATTTCGAAGGTGATTTCTGTAAATATTAATTCAATTCATGAAATCGGTTGAAATTGGAAAACCTGTCTTCGAAATACAAGTAATCTCCGACTTTTTCGAAGAGATCGACCGGCAAATCGGTGATTTGACGCTTTTTCGGCTCCAAACTGAAAATAATTCAAAGTTGTTCTATTTTCTCTCCATTTATTTACCTGAAATCATAATCCAAATCAAAATTCCCCTGTGCAAATCTCATGTACCAAAACTCAAATTCGGGATAAGTCATGAAATCATCACCGAACATCTCCATCATCTTTTTGTATGTTTCAAACGGTTCCTTTCCTTTGATGAATTTATAGAGAATACATCCACGGAGAGCAATTGGGTTGTTGGCGAGGACGTCGGCCATTTTGTGGGGCTGGAAACTGAAAAGTTAGCGATTTTTAGGCTGAAATGTTGGAAAATATATATCGTATTTAACGTTCAGAACGTAATTATTAAAGAAAAGATTGCGAGAAAGCAAAACAACAAGAAGAAAGAATTTAAAAATTTAAAAATAAAATATTCAAGATTTGATAACAACAACAACAGATTAACAACAAAGTAACAACAAATTAGAGAAATGTTTCAAGATTTTCTTTCGATAGAAATGGAAGTCTTTTCGATAATATTAATCTCGTAAAAATCAGTGGATCCTTGAATTGGATAACGTCGGGTATTCGGACAGTTCGGAACCAAAGTGCCTCTTTGACGCAAATCCTCTCCGATTGATTTCCAGTTGGCCCAGTTGTCGTAGACGGGGCATACCAGTTTGCACAATTCCAGTTGAGTGGAGTTAATGAGTTTCTGAAAAAATCGGGATTTTGGAGACGTTGGCAATTTCGCCCAATTTTGGAAATCTTTATTTTCTGCTCTCGAAATCCGCAATTACCTTAATAAACTCGGCGACCTTCCCCTCAGCACGTCTCCCAGGGAATCTGATTGTGAATCGCGGAATTCCGATGAAACTATCGAACGGGAACTTCGATGGACTGATAATGTCAATCGTGAGCATTTTGAGTTGTTTATATTGTTCCGAGTGCAAGATTTCATTCATCTTTTCGACGGACTTGTCGTTGAAACGAAGAGAAACTTTTTCGAGTGATTCTGGAGCAAACAGACTTAAATCGATTGTTCCATTTCGATTCCTGACAATTAAGTGATTTACGTGAAGCTTTGTCGGTGATTGTCTCAACTCTTCCTCAATTTTCATCCATTTTGCATCTTGAGTAACGAACAGTTTCTTCAATCGCAGTTTTGGATTCTTCAGCATTCTTACGACGGCTGGCAGCGGAAGTCTGAAAAGAAAAATTGGGAAAATTACCAATAAATGAATTATACGATGAACAGGCTGATGGGTAGACTTCATAAGTTTTCGATTTTTGTTTAATGCTCCACCGATCAAAATGGTGATAAATGAACTCGGTGATCTTCGGATTCCACTTGTCCACACGAAATTGAATGTCTTTCGACACATTTCGAAGGTTATTTCTGTAAATTTTATATCAATTTATGAAATTAGTTGGTGAAATTGAAAAACCTGTCTTCGAAATGCAAGGATTCTCCGACTTTTTCGAAGATCTCGACCGGCAAATCGGTGATTTGACGCTTTTTCGGCTCCAAACTGAAAATAATTCAAAGTTTTTCAAATTTTCCTCCATTTATTTACCTGATGTCATAATCCAAATCAAATTTTCCCTGCGCAAATCTCATGTACCAAAACTCGAATTCCGGGTATTCCATGAAATCATCACCCAGCCTCTTCATTAACTCTTTATAGGTTTTGAACGGTGTCTTTCCTTTGGTGAACTCGTAGAGAATACAACCGCGGAGAGTTATTGGGTTGCTACAGAGAACGTCGGCCATTTTGTGGGGTGAGAAGCTGAAAAATTAGAAAATTAAATAGTTTTCGACGTTCGGAATGAAGTAAATAAAAAACATTGATAGAAAGAAGACCAAAAACTAGGGCTTCCATCCGGGGGGCAATTCACCCGCCATTACCCGCCCGGGGGGCGGGCCCCCCGCCACCCGCCCGCGGCCCCCCGTTGACCTTTACACGTGAAAAATTCAGCATTTTGAAAACAACAATTTCAACATTTCTTTAAACAATTTGTGAAAAAAACAATAGTTTCATTTCCGATTTTGCTAGAAAACCCTATGACCCCGGTCACGCATAAACGTGAACCGGGGGGCGGGGGGCGCCCCCCGGGCGGGTAGCGGGTCCCCGAATTTTACCCTGCCCGGATGGAAGCCCTACCAAAAACAAGAGAAAATTCGTAAAAACTAGAAGCGAAAACAAAAAATCGAAGATAGAAATTGAAATGCGTCGATTTTTTTCGAAATCAACAATTTTTCCCACAAATCGATAGAGCTGACCGTTTTTCCGGTTATCTGAACATGTTTCTCGGCTACTTTGAGTTTTCCTCACTAAAAATCAGTAATATATTCAATAGATATAGTTTTGAAAATAGTAAAAAGATTATTGACGAAAACTGAAACATCGAAAATTCCGCCTGTTTTCAGGTGAAAATTCAGAAATTAACGGTCAAAATGGATTAAATTTATTAAATAAAACACTTAATTTTACAAAAAACAACATATTTCAACAGAAAACCTAGAAAAACACAAGTTTTGGGCCCAAAAATCTGTTGAAAAAAACAAAAACAAAACGAACTGTTTGCTCGTAAAATAGTGCGCATTGTACGCATTGCGTATTTTTGGAACTACCGTACCCAGAAATGAAAAATTATGGCGATTTTCAGCGAAATGACCAAGATTTATCAAATTAAGTGCTCAAAAAATAACTAGAATAAATGAAAACGTTATTTCTAAGGAATTTCGCCGAATTTCCCCATGTTCAAATTAAAGAAATTCAGAATCAACGGACACATTCATCAAAAATCGCTACAAATGATCCTTCGATCCCTTATCGTTTCTTGATCTCATCTCCCGCAAGAGTGTATGTGTTTTCTCGATTTCTCGGAGATAAGGAGGTGATTTTTTGACAAAATCAAAAGAGAAAAAACTGGATTGGCGGGAAGAAACTTGATGTACTCTAATCATTTCCGTGTTGACGGGAGAGAACATTTTGAGTTTTATTGGTACAAAGATCTACGGGTTGATACGTCACAGGGTGATTTGTGGTGGAGGAGGATTTTGTTTGATTCGAAAATGGATAAATTTTTTATCTATCGGATACAATGAATCAAGCTGATCTGATATCCTAACATTCTTCATTCAATTAAGCTATGTTGATCACTCTAGCATTTGTATTTTCCCTACTTTCCGGAATTTTCTATCCGGTGGAGGCTTGCCTAGCCACCTCCCCATCTCGACCCGTAACTGTGACCACTACGGAGACTCCTGCTACATCATCGACGGCTAGTTCTACTACTGCTAGCACTACCAGTTCTACTACATCCGCAAGCACAACATCGGCCACCACAACAGAGGCTCCTCCAGTACTTCGTAAGTCAATAAATTTCTCACAGCATTTCAAATTTGTTTATATTTTATATAAGTAGATAGTGTAAGTTTAGTGCTACACTTTTGTAGTTGACCACTTTTTGATAGCTCCGCCCACTTTTGAGATATACCGATTTGAAGATGAAGATGAGTAAGACCTGCTTAAGCATGCTCATATCTCAAGAACCAACAATGATAGCGAAAAGTTGTCAACTACAAAAAGAAAGCTTAATTGGTTTTCTATAACATATCAAATACTCAAACATTCCGGTAGAGCGCATTAGCACTTTCCAGGAACATGTTCTCCAACTGCAATAACCTATGGAGCTGGAGACAATCTCAACCCACAGCAATCGATCAAAGTGGATTATACTGGGTATACTGTTATTATTCCTGACCTCCAATGTTTAAAAATTGCATACTTTTAGCCTGACCTCCACCCAAATCGGCGACACTACTGACACCACTTCCACTATGACAGTCACTTGCTCAGCTATCGATGGATACAGTGCTTATATGCTATTGAATGGAAACACTCCTCCAGCAGAAAACCAGGGAAACCCTCAAACTGTATCAATAAAGGCTGTCTGCAGTAGTGTGGATATGGTTTGGAACTATGTGGTTGAAGTGAATGGACAGACTTTTACGAGAGCATTTACGTCCGTTAATTGTAATCAAGCGCCTTAAACTGGGTGATATTTGAGAGATTTTATTGATATTAGTGATTTTTAGACTGGATAATTAATAAATTATATTTATTTTGCTTTAATCGACGGAAATTTCATTGAATACGCATCAAACATTCTATTCCGGAATACGGTAGTTCTTAAAATACGCAATGCGTACAATGCGTAGTATTTTACGCGCAAACAGTCCATTTTGTTTTTTTTTTCAGATTTTTGTGCCCAAAACTTGATTTTTTCTAGATTTTCTAGTGTAACAAGTTGCTTTTTGTAGAATTGAGTGTTTTATATAGTAGATTTCATCCATTTTACCGTTAATTTTCGAATTTTCACCTAAAATAAGCTGAAATTTTGAATTTTGAATTTTCGTCAGCTTTAATCCTTTTTCCTTTTATTTTATTTTATAAAATGAAATTCTGAATCAATTTGTGTAAAAAATATTTAATTTTGGAAAAAAGATCTACATGTTCTCATTGATTCTCCAATTTATTGATACCTTTCCTAGTTATTACTGATTTTCCCGTGTTTTTCGCCTATTTTCTTTCAAGTTTTTTTATAATGACTACGTTCCGAACGATTAAAACTATATATTTCCCGACTTTCCAGTCTGAAAAACTTCTGATTCATCAGCTTCTAATCTCACAAAATGGCCGACGTCCTCTGTAACAACCCAATTACTCTTCGCGGTTGTATTCTCTACGAGTTTCTCAAAGGAAATAAACCGTTCGAAACTTACAAAAGTATGATGAAGATGTTCGGTGATGAATTCATGGAATACCAGGAATTCGAGTTTTGGTTCATGAGATTTGCACAGGGAAACTATGATTTGGATTATGATTTCAGGTAAATAAAAAGATGATAAGATAAACATTAAAAACTTTGTATTATTTCAGTCTGGAGCCGAAAAAGCGTCAAATCACCGATTTACCGGTCGAGCTTTTCGAAAAAGTCGGAGATTTCTTGCATTTTGAAGACAGGTTTTCTTGTTTCAAATAAATACTCTCATAAACTGATTAAAAATTTGCAGAGTTAACCTCCGAACTGTATCGAAAGACATTCAATTTCTTGTCGACGAATGGAATCCGAAAGTCATCGAGTTCAATTATTACAGTTTTATTACGTGGAGCATTGAAGACAACTCGAGCATTCGTTATTTCTCCCGATCAAAGTAACCATCGTACTATATAAGCATACATGTTCAGATTTCTGTAGTACTGGGTGTTTTTCAAGGAAAATTTTTTTTTCAGGGAAAAAATGTACACTTGAGTTTTATCGATATGTAAAATCATAGTCGAAAATTCGACTTTTTTGTGAAAGAATCAAAAAAAATTTCAAAAAAGTTCAAAATTTCAAATTTTTGTACTGCGACCCGGGCCGACCGGGCCGGGCCGGGCCGGTGAAAATTCTCAAATCGGCCCAGCCCGTTGCAAGTATGAAGTGGAGCAATTTATTTTCTCCACTTCTCCGATTTTTCTCGAGGTAAAATTTCGTGAAATGAGCTGCTCAGTCGGAAAAAATCAGTTTTTCCTCCAGCAGGAGTCCTGAACACGTATGTAAATATTGTTTGTTTTTTTAATTTATTTTTTACAGAGATCCGCTCGTGAAACTATTGAAAAATCCAAAACTTCGTTTGAAGAAGATGAACGTTCGGGGAGACGTACAATGGAAACAGATTGAAGAAGAGTTGAGAAAATCATCGACAAAGCTTCACGTCAACAACTTGACTGTCGAAAATCCAGATTATGCGATCGATTTAAGTCTGTTTTCTCTAGAATCTCTCGAAGAAGTTACTCTTCATATCAACGAGAGGTCCGTCAAGAAAATGAGAGAAATCGTGCATTCGGAGCACTGCAAACGACTCAAAATGCTCACGATATCAACACATCTCAGTCCATCGGAGTTCCCATTTGGAAGTTTCATAGGCTATCCACGATTCATCGTCAAGATTCATCTTACTCGTTCGGAGGTGAAGATCGCCGAGTTTGTCAAGGTAATTACGGGTTTCGACAGAAAAATTAGATGCTTTTATTTCCGATTTTTCTTTCAGAAACTCATTAAATGTACTCAATTGGAATTGTTCAAACTGGAGTTCACAACAAACGACTACACGCCCACGTGGAAATCAATCAAAGAATATCTGAATGAAAAGGAATATTTGGTTCCGGACTCTCCGAATCTTCGTCGTTATCCAATTCGAGGATCCACGGATTTTTACGAAATTTATATTGGAGATACACGTATTTCAATTGAGAGAAAATCTTGACAAGTTTCTCTAATTTTTTGTTAATCTGTTGTTGTCTAATGTTGTTATCAATTCTTGTTTCTTTACTTATTTAAATTTTTGAATTCTATCTCGTTGTTGTTTTCTTTCTCACAAGCTTTTCTTTAATGATTACGTTTTGAACGTTAAATACGATACATTTTCCCAATTTTCAGATTGAAAAACTGCTTGTATTTCAGTTTCTAAATCATAAAATGGCCGACGCTCTTGCTAACAATGCAATTGCTCTCCGTATTTGTATCCTCTACGAGTTCACCAAAGGGAAGAAACCATTCGAAATATACAAAAGTATGATGAGGATGTTCGGAAAGGAATTCATGACTTATCCGGAATTCGAGTTTTGGTACATGAGATTTCACCAAGGAAACTTTGATTTGGATCATGATATCAGGTAAATAAATAGAGGATATTAGAAAAAAGTGAATTATTTTCAGTTCGGAGCCGAAAAAGCGTCAAATCACCGATTTGCCTGTCGAGATCTTCGAAAAAGTCGGAGAATCCTTGGATTTCGGAGACAGGTTTTCTTGTTTCAAATTATTAACTTTTGAAATTGAAATGAAACTTTGCAGAGCTCAACTCCGACTTGTATCGAAAGACATCCAGTTTCTTGTCGATAACTGGAATCCGAAAGTCACTGAGTTCACTTATTACAGTTTTTATAATTGGTCAATTGTACAAAACTCGAAAAAATACATATGCTGGCGAAAAGAAGATAGGAGAAGACCGTTAGTAACAGAGGAAAAAAGTTTTCAAACAATGTGTTAACGATTTTTGAACAAAAACGATTGTTAATATAAATTTAGCGACGTTCACACAATTGATGACTTTCTTTTTTCTCAACGTTTTCTTTTCAGAAATCCGCTGCCAGCCGTTGTGAGAATACTGAAGAATCCAAAACTGCGATTGAAGAAACTGTTCGTTACTAAAGATGCAAAATGGAAAATAATTGAGGAAGAGCTGAGAAAATCATCAATAAAGCTTCACGTCAATCACTTGACTGTCCGTGATCGATATACAATCGATTTTAGCCTTCTGGCTCCAGAATCACTCGAGAAAGTTTCTCTTCATATCACCGAGAGTTCTGTTGCGACAGTGAATAAAATCGTGCACATGGAGCATTTTAAACAACTCAAAATGCTCACGATTTCTACATGTCTTGGTCCATCGTATTTTCCGTTTGGAAGTTTCCTCGGCATTCCACGATTCACCATCATGTTTTCTAGTGAAAAATCTTCTTATCTGAAAGTCGCCAAGTTTATCAAGGTAAATGCGTATTTCGTGCAAAAACTTGATTTTTTCAAATACGAGGTGAAATTGGTTTTTGATGTAGTGATCGCTAATCTCACTGTTCTATGAAATCAGACATGTAACAGGCCGGATCAGTACAAATAGTTTCCATTTTTTCAAAAATTTCTTGATTTTTGCAAAAAAGTCGGAGTTTTGACTATGTTTTCAACTCTCGCTGACAATTCAAGCGTGCCTAGAATTTTTTGTGAAAATTTAAAACATTTTCGAGAAATGTTGTGATAAAATTGTGCACATTTTTGACTCCGGGCTGGCCAATTTCTCAACGCGATTTTGCAAGTTTGTATAAAAAATATCATTTTGTGTTTCTTCTTCAGAAAAAAACTGAATTTTTGTGGGGTTTTCAGTTCGAAAATTGATATTGTCATAAAAGTTTGCAGGTCTGGTGACAAAAGAATAGGTTTTTGAAAAAAATTACATTTTTTCTAACACAATATTTCAAATTTAAAAAATAAACAAAAATTCCAAATTTAGAGTCCCCAAGCTTTATTTTTTTCAGACACTCATGACATGCCCTGAACTGGAATTCTGCAAACTGAAGTGTGCACCCGTTAGCTCGGAACCATTCAAAAAGCACTTCAATCGAAAAGACACTTTGGTACCGGACTGTCCGAATATCCGACGTTATCCTGTTCAAGGATCCACGGATTTTTACGAAATCAATATCGGAGATACAAGTATTTCTGTAGAGAGAAAATCTTAAGAAATGCTTCTAAATTTTTTACTTAATTGTTGTTCTCTGTTGTTGTTATCAATTCTTGTTTCTTTCCTTATTTAAATTGTTAATCTTTCTCTCACAAGCTTTTCTTCAATAATTGCGTTTCCAACGTTAAAGGATCCACTGATTTTTACGAGATTGATATCGAAACGGAATGTATTTCTATTGAGAGAAAATCTTAAAGAATTTCTTTTTTTGTTATTCTATTGTTGTCTGTTGTTGTTATGAAGTCTAGTTCCTTCCCATTTTCAGATTAAAATTCGTTTTTAAAATAGTATTTTTATTAGAGAAAATATTAATAATTCTAGTTGAAATAGGCTTGAAAATTCAAAATTTCATAATGTTTTTTTGCTTTAAAAAGTCTGTTCTTGATTTGCTATCCAAACGCTTGTAACGTGTTTTAAGTGGGAAAAAAGGAACGAAACAGGATTCATTCCGGTAACAACAAGGAGAACATTTCAACAACAAATTGGTAATGGATTAACAGGTAAAATTAATATAAAATGGAGGACATTATTGTTTTCTCGTGAGACGAACGTACTTCTCTCGATGTCGATACTCGAGTTCGTAGAATTCGTTGGTTTCGGGAATCGGGTAACGACGAAGCGACGGGCGGTTCGGAACCATAGCCTCCGGTTCATTGAAATATTTCAAGATTTGTATAATAATACAAGCCCTTTTAGGTGGTTTAGGGTTTGATTATCCTTCCACTTTACTTAGACCTCTCACTATTAGAGCATGGTCGTCTTATTATTGTATGTTTATTATATAGATAGGTATATGGGTTCCTATGATGTAGCTATAGTTAAAGATGTGATACTAAAGTTACTTAAAAGGAAGGGGGAGAGTAAACATGATAACTATAAATAAGAGAAGTTAAACATAAAAGTGCGACCGTTCATTAAGCGGTCCCTAGCACACGACTGGCAATAAGGCGCATCGCATTCTCTGCGAGGGAGAGAGAGATCACAGACAGTGGACACGCCCCCTTTCGGGAGAAGTGTTCGCTGACATGTGACATCCCCGGCCTTCGGATCAGAGCATGCAACGTCCTCGTTGCTATATACTAATAAAATAAAAATACAAAAATTAGAGAAATTATAATGGCATTTGGAGTAGATAATAATTGCAGTTGATATATTGAATATTGACCTCGCAGTTGATAAATAATATACTATTGACATCGCAATTGAAATATATAATATTGACCTCGCAGTTGAATATATAATATTGACCTCGCAGTTGATAATATAATATTGACTCTGCAATTGAGTGATATAGATTGACCACGCAGTTGTAAAAATCCAAAAATCGAAGAACTGAAAAGATTATGCATTTGATAACTGAAGTCGTCACGCAGTTGGTATATTGAAGTAGACACGCAGTTGGAAGTTAAGGTAGACACGCATTTGTTGAATTGCACCCATAATTTTCCATCCATTCCAATTGTTGAGCATGTCTTCTGGCGATAGCATGAGATGTGGCATCCCCGGCCTTCAAATCGAAGCAAGCGGCGTCCTCGTCGCTATATTTTGACTGATTTCCATTGAGAAGTAGATGAGCATGTTTCTTCTTCAGCGTGTCGTTGTCGTCGATCCATATAGGATGATTCCAAGCCTTTGACTTCATTTCTTCTTTTCTTCTTGTCGATAGTTCTTCTTTTTTTTCCTTCTGTGTGGTTCCTCTATGTGATGATTGGTTGACTGGTTATTATGTGAACGATGGTGTTGACTCCAAACACGACGATTACTTGATAAAATAAAGAAGACGAAGCGAATTTATCCTCTGTGCACCTGAGAATAAAATCCCGAAATCTTTTGAAGTAACAGCGTCGATGAATGTGACCAATTAAGCGAGCATGAAGATAATCGAAGTGATAACCATGATGTCTTATCAAAAGTTCGAAGTTGTTCAGCTTGTCTTGAAAAGTCTTCGTAGAACTTCAATGTAGGAAGTGTAGGTTCCAAATTGTACAGGTTCGGTTCCGGTTTTCCATACTTCTTCTCGAATGATGATCCAATCAAACTCCATGTTATGACATCAGCTGTAGAACTCCATCCATTTTTGAATTCCATTTGAAACTCAGGATTTTTACGAAAGCAATTGATATTGATAACATCTTGCAGTGCGGCAAAAACTTCGGGTTGTTGATAGTAGAATTGCGCGCCGAAACCAGATGATAACGATCTCGAAGGTCCAAAAGATTGTCCACTGATACCAAATTTGCAACTTTGGTAGGCAGACGCAGTAGGAATAAGCAATGCCAAAAGTGTAATCCCGAGAAGATAGTGAATCACACTCCGATTATTGAAACTTCCGTTTTGAACTTTTGGCTCGACAGTCGAAATTATGTTCTTTTCCTTATCAGCAACTTCTTGAATCTGTTTTCGTCCTTCCATACTCTTGGCTGGTTGTTCTTCGGGAAACTGACAGTTGTTGTATCCTTGCGGAAAATGGTGTGGTCCAAATCCTTGTTGACAACCATAATTGTTGAAACCAAACTGACAGTTTTGAAGATGTTGTCCTGATTGAACATGCATGTGGTTGTTGAAAGAGACCAGTCCATTCTGAAGATTTTCTTTTTCGAGTGTCTTCTTTTCTTCCCTGAGTTCTGTTAGACGATCCATCATTCTCTGAGCTTTCATGGACATTTCATTAAGAGTTTTGGGTTCTCTCGATTTCTGTTGGAAGCATTTTGCAATTGAACTGTGAAGACCATTCATAAAATGAACCATCATCAATCGTTCCTTTGGCTCTTCGTCGTAATTTCCGTACGCACTTTTTGACAAAGTTCGGATCTTCTTTGCAAATTCGAATATCGATTGATTTCCTTGTTGAATAAACATCAGACTTCGGGAAGCGGAATATATTTCTTCTTCTTCCTTGCACTTGTACTTCTCGACCAATGCATAAGTCATCCGTCTCCAAGTTTTCTTATTTCTTGCCGAAAGTCGATGATAAATCGAAAGAGCGGGGTTTTCGAGACATAACGGAACAAGCTTCACTCCAACTCTTGAAAATACATTCAGCTTGACTAGATACGCACCAAAATTGTTGAGCCAGTCAGCCATTTCTTGAGCGCTCCCTATTGAAAACGTTGGGATGTTGCATTTGACACGTAGTTCCAAAGCTCTTCTTTCTTTCCAAGGATCGGTGATTTCGAAAATAGGATATTGTTCCCTTTTCTGATCTTCCGTTGCCAAATCTTCTTTTTTATTCATATTTTCAGCTATCTCCTTATTCTTCTTTTTCTTCAGCATTTTGGTTATACTTTTTGGTACCACTGGCATTGGAAAACGAGATTATTCCAAATTGGTTGATTTGAGTGCCAAAATTTGAAGAGAGGTTGCAAGGAATTTGAAGCTGATTTGACAAAATTTCAGGAATTGAAATACTTAACTTGCGAGAAAGCAGTTGTTTCCGTTTTTGATGCTGTAGATTACGTTGACGTCGACGTTGGTACCAGTGTACGCTGTCCTATTGTCGTTGAATCCTTTTATCAAGTGGTCGAAACTTTTGACTTCCTGTCCTCCAATTCGTCGTTGAATTCCGAGTTGCAGTTGAGTTGAAAATCCTTGTATCCTTGTCGGTCGCAGCACTTGAATCCTCGTCGATCTTGATAACGTTGTCCTCCGCTTGTCCAGTCGTCCAGTCCAGTCGTGAAGTTGAATTACTTTTGCAGTAGAGGAGCAAAAGTCTTCTTTGCAGCTAAATCCAGTGATTTTCTTCCGTGTTTCTTCGTTGATGTTCCCAGCTATCTCCAAAATTGATTGTGGAGTCTCTTCTTTTTTGTTTTCCGGATGGTGATGAAAAAGAAAAAGATTGATTGATGAAGAGATGAAGAAACGATAAAGATAGCGGAAGATGCAAAGGACGGGAGAGAAGAGTATAGAGAATGGCAGTAATAGGAGGTACTCGTACAGAAACTTTTGTTACTCTAGGCAGATCGAAAGTAAAGATTCAGATGGAGAAGAAGCAAAACAAACGAAAAGCAGAGTAGTAAAACAAAAGCAGAGAACGTTAGAAAAAGATCCCTTACTGTTCGAGAATACTGGCAAATAATCTATTTGGGCGGGTCTCTCTTCCGAATTGTTTACCGCATATGCCAGACTGGCGTGCCCTGCGGTGCCATCTTGCGCATCAGTCATTAATCATATGTGAGGAGATAGAAACCGATAGCAGCTGCATATTGTTTACCCTTGCGCATAGGTTTACAATAATAATCGGATCAGACTGCACTTAATGACTTTGTTTACGCGATGGTGCACTGAGATGTTCCGATTTTACGATAGTTTGGTCAATGTTACAATACTATCTTATCAATGTCGGTCGGTTCTGTTTATCAAAACAATAAGTTTGAATGATCGCTAGTTCTAAAAATCTCACACGGTGTTCCTGACCTTGAACTGATATGATTCACGACTTCATATCTCGACTCATTTTCAAAAAAAATTTTATGGGGCCAAAAAAAAATTTTGCGTGGTAGCTCGTCAATTCCCAGTGACTTTGTTGCTACTGAGTCGGTGATCGTACTTAGCTACTTACGACTGGCTTTAAATTCTGCATTCACGAATTCGAATTCTTGTTAATTCAAATTGTATTTATTCTAATATTCTAAGGATTCTTTTTTGAAAAACACCAGCGTCACGAACAACACTCTCTGAACTGGGTCAACTTTCGAGAGGGACGTGTCGGGTAAATTATGATAACAGTGACGGTACTCATCCCGTATGTGCCATTGCCTGGTATCTAAGGTCTGGGGACCATAAGACTGAGTAAAGGAGTGGGGCATGTACATCTCTCCCAACCAGGTGTCGTTCTTATGAAACTTAATTAAGACGGGATACATATAATGATGGGACAGGAGATTAAATATTACCTAAGCCAAATACGATTTAGATGGTGAGATAAATAAGATACTAACGTCCAGAACACTTGAACTCTCTAAAATTGTTCTATGTGAGAAACAAGAAAAAGAGGGTTTCGCGTGTGGAAGATGGGTTAATTACTCCGCATCTAGCCGTATCGTATGGGGCACCTCTGAAATACCCACGATGCACGAGAAAATGTCCAAGGTGACAACAACAAAACAGTGCGAATTGAGTGTGGCTAGGACCTAGGTGGTGAATGCTTGAAAATTATAGTGAGGGAAAGTGGGAATAGTATAGCACTCAGCACTCTCTCAGTGAAACTGGATCATGGCAGAGTTCAATGTGGGACCTCCATATAATAATACAAGCCCTTTTAGGTGGTTTAGGGTTTGATTATCCTTCCACTTTACTTAGACCTCTCACTATTAGAGCATGGTCGTCTTATTATTGTATGTTTATTATATAGATAGGTATATGGGTTCCTATGATGTAGCTATAGTTAAAGATGTGATACTAAAGTTACTTAAAAGGAAGGGGGAGAGTAAACATGATAACTATAAATAAGAGAAGTTAAACATAAAAGTGCGACCGTTCATTAAGCGGTCCCTAGCACACGACTGGCAATAAGGCGCATCGCATTCTCTGCGAGGGAGAGAGAGATCACAGACAGTGGACACGCCCCCTTTCGGGAGAAGTGTTCGCTGACATGTGACATTTGGCTCGGAGCTGCATAATATTGGGAAATGTAGAGAACGCATTTTTGTACTTTGCCTTTTGTCATGAGTGTCTGAAAATAACAAGAGAATTGGATACTCTTCGTTGAATTCAAAAAGAAACAAACCTTGAGGAATTCTGCTTTCAAACCGTAAGCAGGTCTTCCTCCGAGTCGCAAAGTAAATCGAGGGCAACTGTATAGAGCATCCAATGGAAATTGTGAAGTGGGTCTCCAACTCTCAATATACACCATTTTTGCTCTTTGACACTGCTCCGATTTCATTATTTTATGAAATTCTTTGCGTTTTGGATTCATCGGGCGCATTTTAATCTTTTCAAGCACTCCGGGAATCATATAGTGCAAATCGACTTTTGATGAATGGTTATATACAAATTCGACTTTCTTCACAGGAAGTTTTCGATTTGATTCGTCCATTTGTTTGATCAATTTCTTCCAATATCTATCTTGTTGATCGATCTTCAATTTCTCCAATTGGAATTTCGGAAGCTTCAGCATATTCATCATGAAAGAAATAGGATTCTGATATGAACCGAGAGAGCATTTGTTGAAGACTCTCCAATTATTCGCAGAGTGATACCAAAACTTAGTCACTTTGAGTTCCCAGTTATCGACGTGAGCTCGAATATCCTTGCACACATCACGGAGTTGGAATCTGAAAAATTGATTCGTTGAATCAAAACTCCGAATTTGATTTTGTGTGGTTACCTGTCTTTTAGCTTCAAGTTTTCACAAATTTTATTGAAAACGTCTAGTGGCAAGTCGATGATCGAGCGGGGTTTCGGATCGGAACTGAAATTGACAAACTGTGAATATTGTTTGTATTTTATGTTCGTACTTTCTATCATAACCCCAATCGAAATTTCCTCGAAGAAATCTCAAGAACCAGAATTCGAATTCTGGATAGTCCACGTAGTCCGTTCCCATTGTTTTAGATAATCTTCTGTGAGCTTTAGATGTCAATTTTCTCCACGAATTCGGGTTTGTTGCGATTTGTGTCTCCACTTTTTCGAATACTTTGAGAATACGTCCGCGAATAGCCAATGGATTTCTGTCGGTGATCTCGGCCATTTTGTGGGATGGTTACCGAAAAAGGGGAAATTTATACGACTAAAAATGTACGAAGATTCTCAGCGGATCACACAGATTATTATAGTTCTCGTATGGTTTCCATGGATAAATGTCATAAGTTATCAGTGCTCGAAGACCAGTGGGCGGAGTCGAAGGAGGATCGAGCATTTTATCGGATTAATGGGGAAATTGAGGAATATCAACGCTTTTAACGTCTTTTAAGTGGGAAGAAATTATCGAGAAAGAGAATTCATAACAGTAACAACAAGGAGAACAAAATAACAACAAATTGACAGTGATTTAACAGATAAATCGAATATTAAAAAGTAGGAATTATTGTTTTCTAAGAAAGAAAACTTTTCTTTCGAGGCGAACGGACCTCTCTCGGAACTCCACTCGATATTCGAGTTCGTAGAAATCGTTGGTGTTTGGAATTGGATAACGACGAAGTGACGGGAAGTCCGGAACCATAGCCTCTGGCTCATTGAAATATTTCAAGATTTGGCTCGGAGCACCAAGATAGGTGGACAGGTAGAGAACGCATATTTGTACTTTTCCATTTTCCATGAGTCTCTGAAAATAACTCAGTTGAGAGAATCGGAGACTCTTCTTTGAATTCAAAAAGAAGAAAACCTTGAGGAAATTGATTATCAAACTGTCTTCTGGTCCTCCACCGGTTCGCAAAGTGAATCGAGGACAGTTGTATAGAGCTTCCAATAGAGAATTTGAAGTGACTTTCCAACTTCTAATATATACCATTTTAGCTGACTGACACTGCTCCGATTTAATAACTGCATAGAATTCTTTGAGGTTTGGATTCGAGAGGATCATTTTGATTTCTTCGAGTACTCCGGGAATCATAAAGTGCAAATCAATTGTTGATGAACGGTTATATTCCACATGAAATTTCTTCACAGGAAGTTTTCGATTCGATTCGTCCAGTTTTTTAATAAACTTTCCCCAATATTCATCTTGTTTATGTATAGTCAATTTCTCCACTTGGAGTTTCGGAAGGCTCAGCAAATTCATCAAGAAAGACATTGGCTTCCAGGCAAGACCAGGACAGAATATGTTATTATTGCTCGGTCTAATACTGCGTGGAGAATACAGTTTGAAACTTGACTTCAGGTAAAACATCCAATCTTTCGTATTGTTATAGTAAATCTCGTCCACTTTGAGATCCCAGTCATCGACTTGATATCGAATATCCTTGCACACATTACGTAGTTGGAATCTAAAAAATTGATTTGATGAATCAAAACTTAGAAATCGATTTTGTTCGGTTACCTGTCTTCTAACCGCAAGTATTCACCAATATTATTGAAAATGTCTAATGGCAATTCGATGAATGGGCGGGCTTTTGGATCGGAACTGAAATTGACAAACTGTGAATATTTTATATATTTTATGTTCTTACCTTCTATCATAGTCCAATTCAAAATTTCCTTGAAGAAATCTCAAGAACCAGAATTCGAATTCCGGATAGTCCACATAGTCCTCTCCCATAGCTTCACACTCGTTTGGACAATCTGATATTAAGACAAAGTTAATTAGTTGTATTGAAGGTAAAACTACTCTTTGAGCATCAAAAAATCACAAAACTTCACGCATCCGGTACCAGTGGACCTTGAAAAAGACTCCACTTCCGACTTCAGTGTGTCGAATTGAGCTGCCGTCAGTTCAAAATGATGTCAATTACAAAAATGGAGCTTTACCTTTGTTTTACATACCCAATAAAGACGGAAAATATGTATTGGACAACCTCTGAGTGCCGTTAATTGTTTTATTGGATTGCAAGACACGTGTTTCCTTTTATAATAAAAATATTCAATAAAATATAATTAAAACCGTGACACTACAAAAAGCTGAGCAGTTTAAAATGTTAACGTGCCCTGATATTCCTTTTTTGTTCCCATTTTTTTGGAAAGGTCATCTTGATAAGAACCCCATATAAGGGACGAATCTCCACAACAAATTCAATTCAAACCGATTCCACTCGCCTCCTCTCGAGATGACAACAAAATCTATCCTGCTCTGTGCGATTTGATTGGGAATTGCTATTCTCGTGGTATCTGCGAATAAAACAATCGAAGAAATACCAAAAGAAGATTGCGATAAATTTCGGAAGAAGCTCAATGATAAAAAACGTGAAATGGTCCAAAAATTGAATATTTCTGATGGCTATGCATTGGTGAGTTCAAGATGGAATCCATTTGGAAAAAATCTTACTGGAAATTTCAGACGTGGGATCCGGAACTCGTAAGAATTGGTGTGACTGATGTGACCTCTGGATCGTCTTCTACTTCTATCCACATCAGCTTTTTGCTCTTCACCGTTTCTCTCTCCTCGTCATACTAAGCATCTGAATATTTTCGATTGAAAAATAAAGATTTGTATATAACTCAATCAAATTTGGGAGTCCTCATAGAGTTGCGCGGAATTCCGACTTGCTACTTCCGACTTTCATTTTAGAAAAAATAACTTTCGCGCCACTCTGTTACGGGCCTAAGAATCTAAGTATCGGGAGATCTCAATATCGCGGGATCTAAGGATCATATAACATATAACTAGGGAAACCCTCTAAAGAAGGGATTCGCGCTGGTTTCAATTGATGATCTTTTTTCTATTGAAATAATAAAGTTCCGACATTTTTTACCGACGCGTGTTTGCGGACTTAGTGCTAATTTTAATAATTTTGCACTAAGTCCGCAAACACGCGTCGGTAAAAAATGTCGGAACTTTATTATTTCGATAATACATTGAAACGTGTTGGTCCTTTTGATAAGATGGGACCGCCTATTGCGCTTTTTCACTTCCAACTTCAGTTTTAGAAACAAACGCTTCCACGCAACTCACGTCACGGTGTCCCTGAGAATTTTTGAAAATCCGTATCTATAGGATGTTTAGCAGAGCTGTGCGGAAGTAAAGCCGGAAATGAAATTATTTTTGACAGTATGAAACTGACGGCAAGAAGACAACGTTAATTAGTTGTATTGAACATTGTCCATTCCGTCTTCACTTCCACACTGCTCTGCTTCGGTTGTGATGAATTGTGATCAGTTGTTCACCACATCATATCACCCCTCTGCCAGAGTGACACCCATAATTATCCCAAGGCATTTCTGAGAAAATTACGGCTCAACCCAGTCTCGTGTCTAACTTTTCTCGTTTTCCTTTCACTTTTCAAAATATACTGCTTTCCCAACTCTCCTCTCTCAAAAGATGCCATTCATTAACATCCAATGGCTTTCTGGCCAGGCACCAGGCTACAACTACCAGGCGCCTATCCCCGATGTCATCCTCAAGACTAATCTCTACTGCCTCCCATTGGCTCTTCTCTTCAATGTATTCCATTTTAAAACTCTCATTCGCCCGAATCTCCGATCCTCTCCTATTTATACATTCCATAGCTTTCTAGCTATATCTAATTTCTTCTATATCCTCTCTTCCTGGTACCCAACATTTCTTCATTTTATGAGATCTGAAAATGAGTATTGCTATCGGAGTTATACTTATTCCGGGATACAAATTCAATTGATCGCTGGAGGGATTCGAGACTTTTCTACAATTTTCTCGAGTTGGCTGATTTGTTACATGGGACTGTACACGTGTCTTGGACGCTTCTGGAATAGTTTCCAGAGTGCAAAAATAGCGTTTTGGAATTCAGTCGTCGTTATGATCTTGTCAAGTTTTGGAGGAATTACTTTATGGTCGAAACATGAGGTTGCAGAGGTTACTACGGATTTGGAGTGAGTTTACTAATATGAGAGATGTGACACGTGTGAATAAAGTGCGCTCTATAAAGGCGGTAAATTCAAAATTGAAATAGACCTAGAATTCGCTCCAACGTCTTTCGTCGTGTGGAGCGTAAGGTTGCAAAAGTGTGCACCGTCGTTTAACGGTTGGTACGGCGCCAAATTTGAATTTCGTGTTTATTCGTCGCATCTTTAAATGAAAACCGCGACGCGCACGCGGCGCGACTCGGGAAAATTATTCAAATCTTTTTGTTGCAAAGTGCTTCTTTTCAGCTGTTTCTCCATCCCCCGAACCCTCAATCCAGCCCGCTACCAGGCTATAATTCCTGACGACTATCTCCAAATGTACCAAATGATAATGAGTCTTATCCGTAATGTGAAGCTGGTACCTTTGTATGTTTATCCTGTTTGGCTGGTTGTACTGATCGGGTTCCTCGTGGTTACAGTGGTGAAGAAGGAGAGGTGAGCTTCTCCTATGAGCTAGCGGACCATACTTATTTCAGACCTGACCTACTCCCATCCCTTCTACTCACTACTTGTCAAACTATCCAGTTCTTGGTCACTTATCTTCCGGAAGCACTCATTTCATATTTTGGTTCAGAAGTTGCCAGATGGTTACCCATAACTATTTTATTCAATATCTTGCTTCAGATTATTCTGTGTTTTATGATTTCTGAAAAGTATCGGGATGCTGCTAACTTTTTCGAGAGGATGATTCAGATCGAGCCTGCAGAAGAGATCAATATGGCAGTGGTCAGAACGAATTAACTTTTAAATAATGTTAATTTCAGAATATAATTTCCACAGCTAGAAATCTATGAACCTTGGAACAATAAAACATTTAAATACTTTGATTTATTGTGAAAAAATCCTCATGAACCTATAACCCCTAGGACCAACATCCTGAGTAGAATATCCGAAGAATGTGACTTGAAATTTACAGACATTAACCTCAAGATAAAAATGGAAATCAGGAATACTGTAGTATTTATCATCCCTGACTCGAATGTTTGGATCCGTCTTGAGAGCTCGTTCAGTCGCTTCCACTTTCATTGCTTTCAGTGGAACAAGTCGACCTTGTCGGAACGTTTCTCTTCCAATCAGTGCCTGGAAATAACATTATAAACTTTGTTTGAGCAACTTTCACACGGGGTCGGGGTGTGTACTGAAATCGAACGCGCTCCACTAGACTTGGAGGTAAATTCACAAGTCAAAAAAAAAATCGACCAATTTTTGATGTCAGTTTTCCCGCATTTTTGGGTAAGCTTACCGTCTATCGCCCGTTTTTTCGAGATCAATTATATATACTTTTTAAAGTTTTATTTTTAAAAAAAGAAATTTATTTTGAATTTAGCGCTAAAATGTTCACTGATTCCAGTACTCAACCCAGAGCCGTGCTTTCAGATATTTTGTCTCACATTTCTAAACTGAACAATATCCTCCGCGCTAATCGTAGAGAACGTGGCTTCAAAGTACTCCAAATGATGAAATCGATGGATATGAATTGGATCGATAATTCCAAATAATCGACAATCGACACTCGTTGCTTGTTTGAACTGTTCCGTTTCAACTGTTCTGTTATCTTTTAGCCTTTTATCCTTATGATGCGTTATCCAGACACTATCAAGTGTTCCAGGTTCAAAACATGACAAAGTCGATAATACAAGATCGGCATTATTCAGAAGAATCCTTCCACTTCTTACTCGCAACCTTAAGATATTTCTCAGAATGTCGAGAACTTGAAGACTAATGGCTTCAGGGATGGGACAGATGCACACACAATCTATATGGATAATTGATGGTTTCAACCAAATTGCCAAATCATTCAGAAACATATCCACGTGGCTCGAATTATCAATTACTTTCTGACAAATTTGAAGACGTTCATGAGACTCTTCTTCTTTTTTCGCTTGTATCGTACAGTCGTTGCCGATTTGTTGATAGTGAATGATGTAATCATTCACTTCGATTTCTATACAACCGTCACTTTTCTCACGAATCGCGAGCCTGTTATACTCTACGCGTTCACAGTCGACGACGCTTTGGAATAGATGACACACTTTTCGTGTGGACATCCTGAAAATTTTTGAATCAAACGAGGAATGGAAAATAGATTGTTATATACCGATCTTTGATATCCAGTTCTCCCACAATTTTACACAAAACGTCGCTCGGTAAATCGGTAGGCGTCAGATAAGGATCGGCGCTGAAAAAGGTAAGCTAATTCAGAGGCTTTTCGAAAAAAAAAATCCGGATAGTTTTCGGAGTGACCGTTCGAAAACTTTCGATAGAGGGACACCGGTATTCCAAAAATTGTCCCTTGGATCCATGTCCGAAAATTAGTCTAAAACGAGTTTTGAGGTGTCAAAAAGTGTCAAAACGGACCTCTTTTCCCTCAAAGTTTTGAGTCGATCCATATCAAAAATCTCAATTTTTGGAATACCGGTGTCCCCCTTCAAGTTTCAATTTTTCCTGAATTTTATTCCAATTTTGTACTCAAAAACAGGCGTCTGGGGGTCTTTTCTTGAAATACTTACAGTTTTCATACAAATTCAAGTATTTTCCCTCCGAAAAACTAAGCTTTTCAGACAGTTTTCTTGAAATTTTAATTTTCTGAAAAAACAAAAAAAATTCGACTTTATTTTTTTCGGTACCAAAGTTTTGAATATTTGTTCGCACAATTCTGAATTTGATCTACCTCCTATCATACTCCAAATCCATGTTTCCATGATAAAATCGATAAAACCAGAACTGGTAATCCACGTAATCGTATTGATTATCCCCCAGAGCCTCGCACAAGTTCTGATAACCTTCTTCGACTGTTCTTTTTAGAAGAACTTCGTAAAGAATGAGATGTCGGATTGCCAGCGGATTGGTGGAGAGAATTTCAGACATTCTGGAAATTTTTTGAGAAAGGAATAAATAGGTGGAGAAAATATATAAGTAAAAAATAAATCGTGGCAATTAAACGTTTTTTTCTCTTATAAAAATCAAACAACACGAGAGTTTTATAACAGAAAAATTATTATTGTTCAATAACTATTTGGATGCGATGGGCATTGATTGAAAAAAAGTGAAACGCGCTCTAATGGACGACGGAGAAAAGCGAGAGAAACGCACTCCTCGTTTGCCGCACTCTCTCGTCGCGGCCGCGGAGAAAAGAGGGAGACGAGGAAGTGGTGTCGGGGAAAAAGCTAATTTCGCCCGTTTCTAAATGGAATTTCGATCTGAAAAGTGTTAAAACTATTAGAAGAGAACCTTCTTTTTCGATTCATGTAAAATTTATAACTCTTTTAAAGGGAAATATTCTCGAAAAAACCGAGAAACGATTGTTTTTGAAAAAATCGGGGAAAAGTTAAAATTTTGAAAACATTTTCCACTGAAAAAAATATTTGCTTTTTTGATATGTTATCAGTTTCAGTGGTATCTAATGGAATACCATTACTGGGGTAATTCCGTTCGATGGGGGTCATTTTGTGGAGAAAACCCGATTTTGAACTGAATTTATTCCTCTTCAGAAGAACTTCGTAAAGAATGAGATATCCGATTGCCAGTGGATTAGTGGAGAGAATTTCAGACATTCTGGAAAGTTTTTCGAATTTTTAAAAAGAAAAAATGACATGACAAACTTCAAAATGAGAAATAAAATCGTGGCGATTGAACGCTTTTTTTTCATAAAAATCGAGAAAATCCGGAGATTTATAACAGAAAAGTTAAACTTTTTCAATAATTAATTGGGTGCGGTTAATTGTGAACGTTAAACATCTATTATCGCTTCTCAAAATTCTCTCGATTTGAGATGAAGTGAAGTTGAATTGATTAGCAGTGAGGAGACATGATTTGAAGTGGGCGGTGGATAGGAGGAACTGAAAAACAGAATATTTATTTGAAAAGTCTGAAAATGAGTGAAAAAACACTCAGAATTGAATAATTTTGGTAGTTTTCGACTATTCTGAGCCCCAAATCTCGGATTTTTCGATTAAAAACGACTGAAAATCGGATTTTCCAGCATTTTAATACTAAAACGGCAGTTTTCTACGATTTCGCGGTTAAAAACGCACTTTTCTTGTAAAAAAAACGCAACTCTATGGAAATCAAGATTTTCGGTGTTTTCATAGCAAAAATGTGGGTTACAGGCTCAAAAGTTTTGAATTTCAAGATTTCATTCGAGTTTTTCGACAGTTCTTAGTGAAAATTCACTTTTTTCGCTCAAAATCTAGACCAAATCGTCTAAAAACATGTTTTTGAGCGAGAAATTCATGATTTTAGACGCTTTGGTCTAAATTTTGTCGAAAAATCCCGATTTTCTATAATGAAATCTTAAAATTGCAAGTGCGCTCTATCGCAACCACCTACATCTCTCAACCGAACAATATCTTCAGAGTCCAACTCGTTTTTATGAATTTTGAATCGATTTCCATTGGGCACTCGAATCTTGGTTCCCAATTCAAAAAATTTCAGATTTCTCGCTCGTTTTATCTGCTCCAAATTCACAATTTTCAGAAGATCCTCTCGGGTTTTCGGCTCATTTCGAAGTTCGATGTATTCCAGTGTTCCAGGTTGAAAAATAGTAAGAATTCGTGGGATTTCATCGATTTTATGGGTTTTCCAGATGAGTTTTTTCACGTGGAGTTGAGAAATCGAGAGTTCAGAAATGCACTTTTTGAGAAAATTCGAATCTTTAGTATCAGAAAACAATCCGAGTCGTTCCAGTTGCAATTTCGGATTTTTCAGCGATCTGGCCAAGTCGGCAAGTGCAATTTCAATATGATCTACTCCAATTATCGATTTTTTGTGATTTTTATATGCCACTGAACATGAATTTCCTTCTTTTCTATAAGTAACCACAGAAAATTTGTCAAACATCAGATTGATCGACTCATCCGTGTTGAAATAGAAGTCGAGGGTCTTCAATGAAGGTTTCAGGCGATCGACGATGATACGGAAGGCTTTGGACACTTTTTGGAGGTTGAATCTGTAGAAAAAACTATTTTCTCTGTATTTTTTTGATAGAATACCTGCTAAATGTATCCAGTTCTTCAACAATTTTATTTATCATCTCCACTGGCAAGTCGAAAATTGTCAATGGCATTTTTAAGAAATCTGAAAGAAAAATCAGTTGGAAACCCAAAAAATAACAATTATTTAATTAGTGAACCAAATAATTATCGAGGGGACATTCTGACATTATTCTGAGAATAAAAACTGATTTTTAGACGGGAAAAACATAAGAAAACTGTGATTGAAATCGATCAAAAAAGCTAAAGTTAATTGTTCGTAAAGTTTGGCACATTGTCCGCAGTACACGTTGAACACTTTCTCTTCCACCGTAAGACGGAGCAAGTAGTTTGCTCCATTTCGAGCCAAACTGGGCTTTAAAAGTGTTTTTTCTTAGTTTCAATAACAATTTTAATCAATTTTTAATCAAAAAATTACTAGAATCCTCGCGAAAAACCTCCGAAACACGGCAAAAATTCAAAACCGCGTAACAACGACACTCCGAAATTCCGCACCGCGCCCTCTTTAGCGCGCAGAGTTTGGTTTCAGATTCTTGCTCACTTTTTCCCCAAAATTTCAGATTTCCATGGATTTTCAGAGTTTTTCGTTGTTTTTCAGATAAAATTCGACGCTTAAAAAATTGAAAATGATCTCCCGCAGATAAAACTCACAAATTTTGCCTGAAAAACTTCAAATTTTTTGGAAATAACTCTGAAAACTTTGAAATAACTGAGACGTTGCACAAAAATTCAAAATCCCGCCCTTTTCTCGAATGTCTCACTTTTTCAGATGTCCTCTATAAATAAGAGAGAGGAACCCTCAAAGACCGTACGACCTGCACTCCCACCTGGGCATTTCTTGCGTTTCAGCTTCGACGATGCACCAGAAAATAGTTCGGTAAGAATATCTCAAGTTTTCTTCATTATAAATATTCGTTTCTTTTCAGGTAGATGATAGGAAACGCGCGAAACCAAAGTATTCTACACGTCCGGTTTATATTGAAGCAGGAACACCACTTCCATGGGAGAATCTGGGGAGAGATATATTCAGAGATTCGATTACATCGACTCGAAACCGAACACCTCCGAAGCTTGCGCCGTGTAAACTTCCGCGAGTTTCGACTACCACACGCCATGTTCCATCACTTCGTCCGGGACTGACTGTCAGAAAGACGGAAAATTCTAATCAAGAAAACCCGTCGCGTGGTGCCAAGGAAAGACTTCGAGTCGTTTCTCCAAGCGATTCTAGTGATTCAGAAGGTGGTTCTGCTAGTCCGGTTAGAAAATTTTCTGGGAAATCCCTCGAGAAAATATCTCCAATTAGACGTCGAAAACGCACCAGATCTCTTCGCTCTTTTGGTACGGAATTCGAGTTCAAACGCAATAATCCATCTACTTCCGGGAATACTGAAAGATTTATGGAATCGATTCCACAATCCGTTGGTACTGATACTAGGAATCGATTGCGCGAATCGACGCCGAAATTCTCTGGATATCGAACGCCGCGACTCGAAGAGTTTTCATACGAACAACCATTGAGTTCGCCATCGCACAGATTCTATGGAAACATTGAAGTGGTTCGCACACCGGAAACTAGCGAAAAATCTTCTGGACCCCTCAAACATCCAGAATCACAGGTTGCTCCACCAGAGGAATCGTCGACCCCTGAAGTTGCAATTGAGCAATCGCAACCTCCACCCGAAAAATCATCACGTAAGCAGAGACTCAGTGAGATGTCATCTGGATTCTTTGAAATGTCTGCAAACGATTCTGATAACCAGTCATCACCAGAAGCACGAAAGAATAGTGAGCGCCAGGAGCCAATACCGGAATTTGTCGAGCCAGCGACCGTAAAGACGGAGCCAATTGAAGAAGAAGTTAATCAAGAAGCTCAAGAAGACTCGGTAAGAAAACGTAAAATTTTAATCAACAACTAAAATTTTGTAATTTTTTCAGACCACTACTCAAAATTCTATCTCCAACTGCAAAATCTTTAGCTCCGAAGTTTTCTATGCCACCATCACCAACTGCAAAATCGAGACATCCACTCTTGTTGGCTGCAAAATTTTCGATGAGCCATGTCCACCATAGAATAGTATCAAACATCATTTTTTCTTGTAATTTTCTCATTCAACCATTCATTCTTGCATTAGTGCGATTTTGCACACAATTTTTTTCGGTTTCAGTAGAGCGCAGTTGTAAGAAGCGTGTCGTGCTAATAATCGGCTAGTGAATGGCATTCTAATTTCAAGAACCCGAATCTGAAACCATTATCACCTCACTAGGTTGTATCTCTCTATTTTCAGTGCTATTTTCGATCTTTTCGTATGTTTCATTCACATTTTCCGCTTGTACGGAGTACTCAGATACCGTTTTTATATTTTCCCAGTGTTGTACACGATTATGGTGCAGAATTTCAGTACAATTCCCATCAAAAATCTTTACTTCACTTTCCACACACTGTTGTAGGTTTAATTTCTTTTAAAATTCTCATCTGTCCCTTCATTTTTATTTTGTATGTTGTAGTTTTAATGAACTCGAGCTCGTTTTAGTAGGATATTCGATTCTCATATTTGTCTCGGTTGTAAACCACCGTTTTGTACTTTATTGACTATTCGTTAAGGCCATTACTTCGTTTCAGCTTCTTTTGCAGTGACTCAACTGCAAAAATCGCACTTAAAGTGCCCGATATCGCCTACTCATTCTCTTCATCTCCAGATTCCTACAATACTGCTCAAATTCGAAAGTCAACATTCGGTACGGATCCGATAACGGCTTCTTGGTTTCTCCTATAAATGTTTGTTTTCAGTTATCAATAAGAGGAACGTCTTGCAACTGCGCTCTATCGAAATCTTAACCATCGTGGACAGCTACTCAAAGATAGGCGATGCCGATGTTCGTGACACAGATGCTGAGCAGGTTCGTATGAAATTCCGGCTTCTGCCTTTCAACTTCCGTACAAGAAATTTCACTTAAGACTTCCGACTTTCGGAAAATGAACTTCCACTTCGATGCGACTCTGATACCGAGCTACTCAATTTGATATGATATCTATACCACTGCTTCACCACCAACTGGAACCACTGATTACCCGCCACACACAACGCTGCGCCCTTGGTGTTCAACGAGTGTTTTCTTCATGCGCACTCAAAAGATGGTAGACTCATTTCGTCGTCTCTCTCAACACAAACTCTTCGCCGGATAATGAACATTATGTCAACGACACCATGAATACCAATTTTGCTTAGAGTACCTCCTCCTTTCGTGAGCATTCTATGGGAATGAATGAGAAGAGAGAGAGAGAGGGAAGGATAGCTGTCGGACAAGCCAACTACCAGTCCACTCAACACCAACTCCAATAATTCATCTCGTACTGATGTCTAATGAGGAAATTCAATTCCGACTACCGCTACTCAATCTGAAATGATAATGGTGAGCAGTGATATGATAATTCTGTTAACTTTGATGACCACTGTTTACAGATCACCTTCTGATTCGCGCAGTTCTCTTCCAATAAGACATCCGATACAAAATCGCCATGGCTTAATCCGTGTCACCTGATCGGTGAACCGTCCGTGCCAAGCGCTGCGTTCACCTTCTACCTCTATCCCAATCAATGCATTATTTTCAGGTATATACTTCCTGCCATCACGTTTTAAACTGTGTATTTTGCAGGTTTTAAATGAAAACTCGTACAAAAAAGTTGTCAACTACAAAAATGAAGCTCTAGTCTTACTCAACTCGACGACATCTCAACCAGAAACGACAAACAGTGACACTGTGACACACTCTCAAAGTTCATCAACTTCTGCCTACCTCCCGGCGCTCTGTGTTCTTTCTCTTCTTCTTCTCAGCTCCAGTTCGGTTTGGAGTCAGTTCTTCACGCACAAAAGATATGCGAACCATGTTCGCAAAGTCGGAGATCCCCTTACGAGAGGTCTACACACACTTGATAATCAGGACAACTCCGGATTAGAGGCTCTTCGTAGTCTACTGTTCTATGCGTTTAGGAGTAAGTTCTACACGCTATCAATTCCTTAGCAACAACCGGATCTGATGCAGGTAGGCAAATCATCCTGAAACCTACCCCATTTTCATATTCTACGTTACATTTCCAGTTTCGGTGGAGCGCAGTTGTAAGAACTTCGTCATATTATCGGTTCACGAACACAGTGGTGTTTCAAGCGCATGGAAATTATTCGGATGGATCTCGTAGCTGAAAACCTGGAAAAAAGCTGACATGACAAACTTACCGTCATTCCCACATACCAACTTTGCTCATCTATAGCAATAAGTGAGAAGAGAGAGCTGTCGCTTCCATACTTGTCACGGGCCGGGCCGGGCCGATTTCCAAATTTTCACCGGCCCGGCCCGGCCCGGTCAACCCGGTCGGCCCGGCCCGGCCCGGTCGGCCCGGGTGAAGCGACTTTCTTTCGAAAAAAATGTTTTTTTCAGCAGTAATTTTTGAAAAAGTGGTTTTTGGGGCATTTTTTGCAAGAATTCGACTGAATTGATGATTTTTATTTGTTCTACAGTGAATTTAGTGATAAAAAAAACACTTGAAAATTATTTTTGGGGTGCAAAAATTTTAAAAAATTTTCCACCCGGGCCGGGCCGGGCCGGCCCGTCAAATGACAAGTATGGTCGCTTCTATGCAACTCTGATACCGAGCTACGTAATCTGATATAATAATGGTAAGCCGTGTTTTGATCATTCTATAAATTTCGATGACCACTGTTTACAGAATACCAAACTTCACCGCAGTTCTGTTTCGCGCAGTTCTCTTCCAATATGACATCCTATTCAAAATCGCCATGGCCCAATCCGTCCCACCTATCTGGTAAACCGTTCGTGCCAAGCTCGTTTTGGACGAATGAAATCAATCCGGTTGAAATGGGTCAATGGAAACAGGCGAAACATGTCAAAGTCATTAATATCGACCTGCGGATTGAGAATGCCTTTCATTTCACAAGTTTCTAAGTCAATCTCTATGAATTCACTACTTTCTGGTATATACTTCCTGTCATCACGTTTTAAACTGTATATTTTGCAGGTATAAGAAAACAAACCGTACAAAAAAGTTGTCAACTACAAAAATGCTCTAGGCTCGTTCAACTCGACGAAATCTCATCCAGAAACAATAATCAGTGACACCGTGACACACTCTCCAAGTTCATCAACTTCAGTCTACCGTCTGGCGCTCTGTGTTCTTTCTCTTCTTCTACTCCTTCTTCTTCACCAATTCTTACTCATTATCAGTTCTTCTGTTCTTCTTTTCCCACTTTTCATCTTCTCGCATTATTTACAGTGAATTCCCTAGTATTTCAGTCTTACGAGCGTTAGTCTATCAAATTCTTTTCTCCCAGAGCGCTCTTAATCGTGACTGGCGGAGTTTTTCAGCGCTATGAAGTTTCCTAGACTCAAAAATCATTATGCAACTTTCAGATAGTTTATTTTCAATATTTAATCACCCAAGTTTCAGAACTGACGTCAATAGTTCTCGAAGACTTAAGCCATGATGAGTGTATACAACAAGAATTTTAGCTTTTTTCAAGTCGGAGATCCTCCTGTAGTACTCCGCTCGCGTGATAATTAGGACAGCTCGGGTTCGGTTGGGAGTGAGTTCTTCACGCACAGAAGGTATGCGAACCATGTTCGCAAAGTCGGAGATCCTCTTACGAGAGGTCTACGCACGCTGTTGATGATCAGGACTACTCCGGATCAGAGGCTCTTTGTTGTATACTGTTCTAGACGGCTAGGAGTAATTTCTACTCGCTGTCAAATCTTTCGCAACAACCGCATCTGATGCAGGTAAGGGAAACCACCCCATTTTCATATTCTACGTTACATTTTCAGTTTCGGTGGAGCGCAGTTGTAAGAACTTCGTCATATCAGTTTACGAACACAGTGGTTTCCAGCGCATGAAATTTGTTCTGATGAATCTCGTAGCTGAAAACCCGAAAAAAAGTGACATGACAAGATGACCGTCAACACTATGGACAGATGGTCGATGGTTCGATCCCAAATATGGCAACAGTTTTTTTGTCTACTCTTAATTACAACCTTTCGTGCGAAAACATCTCATCCTTTTCGGCCTCACCACATCTCAACCTTTATTCTACGAGGGACACTTTCTGCAATTTCATGTTTTCTTCAGGTATGTGGGTTTCTGATAATAGAACACGTTACAGAGCTGACAGTAAAATGGGGGAGACGTTGCTCAATTTGCCAGATTTCACTTATTGTCGTATCAGGTTTTACCGTGACTTTCCACTCGTGACACGTGAATCGTATACTTCCAGATTAATATTCCAATTAGTAAATTCATTTTCGACGTATTCTTTGAAGTTTGGACGTGACCATTCGAAAGCGATCTGCCCTACATTCTCTGCATATAGATATACGTAATTCTTACGAAATTTCAGTGTCTAAATGAATCTTCATTTTCTTCGCCGTTCGAATGTTTGCTAAGCCCTCGTGTCATGGATTGTCTACAAGCTCCTGATCTCAAGATCGTGGTTTTAAAATTTCGGTAATGCGCCTATTCACAAAAGAATACTGTCCCAAAACCAGCTCAACCATTACCAAGCTAAAATTCTGAACATACGACTGCCTCTCCACCAACTGGAACTACTGGAACTACTGAAAATCATTCTATTCATACTACTGCTCCACCACCAACTAGAACAACTGAAGATGCCGTCACACACAACAATGCGCCCGTTCTTGGTGTTCAACGAGTGCTTTCTTCATGCGTAATTAATAGATGGGCGACTCCTTTCGTCGTCTCTCGCAACATCAACTCGTCGCCGGGCAATCAACATTATGTAAACGACGCCACGAATACCAGCCAGAGTTGCATGAAAGTGAAAATTTCTCTTCCGGAGAACCTTAAACTTGTGTAATTAAACTTTTATTGAAAGAGAACATATAAGCTCTCGCCTCTTCTTTTTTACTGGGGAGAGGCTTAGCCAGACAGCAAATGTGTGGGTAAAAGGATTTCACTAAAACATTAAGAACAGTGATTCAAGACTTAAAGACTGAATCATGAGCATATGAAAAAACTGGGAAACTCCGTTTATTCTAAGTAAAACAAATCTGTATAGAAACCAAAATTGTATTTCAGCTCTCAACTACAAAAAAAACATCATCGCCGCCAGTCGAGTCGAATAGGATTTCATGACAACGGAGAAAGATGTGTATTATTTATATACCAGTCTGTCTTCGGCCGTTCATCCGGCTGGTCTCTCCTCATTTACGTGGCCAATTCCTTTCAAGTGTGCCCGCTTGGCCGAATGGTCTCAAGCGGTGGTCGCTGTCCTGTCCGAAGCAAGCCAGTTTGGCTCTGCCCAATTGCTCAGTTTCTTATCTCCAACCGTTGCGGACAGTGCCTCAGAATAACGCCACTTGTCTTTTATCTATAACAATGATCAAGATGCGAAATGTAACTCAGTAAGTGCCCTCTTGTCTTTGCGTCTAGGTGTTAGTATTGCACTGCGAAACTTGTCCAGTCACGATTAAGAGTTGTTCTGGAACAAAAAAAAGTTAGTTCCTGTAACATTTTCAGTGTTCAATATTCTCCTGCCTACTTCATCCACTCTTCTTGTTTACTGCTAATTTTTATCACCTATACATTGTTGACTAGCCATCAGTAAACCGAACTATCTTATTTTTTATCATTGTAAACAGCTCATTGTATTGTGCCCGATCTAAATGTTTCAGATTATTTCATTCATCATTCTGTATATGTATTTTTCTGTCTATGTTTTCAAAAATATAATGTGTCGCTTCTCTTTCATCATTTTTCAATAAAGATTACAAATAGTTTTTGTTCCCCATTTGATTGTATTGATCCTTGGTGTTTACTATTCACTATGTTTTATCTCTAATTAAATCGTTGTTTCTTCTGAAATCAGAACACTTGTTGTGTATTCTGGAATAATATACATATACGTGGTCATTCAGTTAAATTTTCGAAAGTTATTCATATCATATGTGTTATTGTCTTTATTTGTGTTTAGAAATGTTGCCTTAATTCATTACTTAATTTATTTGAAACGAAGGAGCAAAACTTCCAAATTTCAGACCATTTTACAACAAAATCACTGAGAAATCCCTACTTTAATGTGTAAAGTAGTTCTAAATGGCATACCCTGAATTTGAAAAAAAAAACAACTTTTCCTAGAAAAGACATCGACAAACGGTAAAGTGCATGAGATTGAGCATATTTAAAACTGCTTTGTTGCCAAATTTGAAATTTCAGACCATTTCGACAAAGATTAGTAGTAATTATGCACTGAGTCTGCATTTTGTCGTGAGAAAAAATGTCGGAACATTTTTTGTTCTCTCGTGGCATTGCTTCGATTCTTCCTCAGTTGTGTTTTTTTTTGCAGATCGAGAAGACGTCTCTTTATGTTTCTGTAATATTGATTGTGATTGAATAAAGTTTCTGTCATTTTTGACCTACCCGCCAATTTCTTGTTTCCGCTTGCTTATCATTTATTGTCATCATTCCTCCAATCTTGTCAGTTTCTAATTGTTTTTTGTTGCACACTGAGTCCCACCGCAGTTGCGCTCTATCGAGAAATTTCCCTATTATTCCAGGTACCCTCTCCCCAAGTCGGTTCTCCTTGGAGTGATACAAAAATGTTGGATTTTGTAGGATATCCACGCACTTCAGCTGACGTCTTTTACGGAACACTTCCCACAGATCGCATTTCGAATGTTGTGAGTGTTTCGGTAGAGCGCGGTTACAGAAACCACATTTTTCTAGGAGCTGGTAGTGAGTGTACACGGAAATCGTCGTGTTGTGGATAGAAGAGTGGCTGCACGTGAAGCGATCTCACCAATTCCTGTGCCACGTTCCAGAAGACGACCGGCACGTCAGGTCTCACGAAAAGTGACCGAAGATGTCACAGGAACTTCGGAATCTTCTGGAGGAGCACTTTCCGGAAATCCATCATTTCCGGAGCCGGCGCCATCACGTGAAGTGAACGTTGGCAAGGCTGAAGCCGTCACCGAGGCTTCAGAAACTTCTGGAGCTTCTCAGGATCCGAAAAAAGTGAATGAGCTCGATCCATGGGCAATCGATACGTCTGGAACTATTAAACTAGAGCCAGTCACCGATTTGAATCAAGAGAAGGTACGGACGGCCTAGAAATCCAAAACTCTTCCATAATTTCAGAAAATCACTCAAACCGTGCTCACCAACTGCGTCATCATCGATTCGGAAATCCGCAAAGCAAAGTTCATCGGGTGCAAAATCGAGAACTCGAGAATCTTCGATTGCAAAGTTATCGACACTTCAAAGGAATAATGATTTGGTTAATTTGTTAAAGTTTTATTGATTTTTTTCATCCCGTAATGAAAAGTTTTATGAATGAAAATTGAAGTGATGACGATTGCAGGTCTAGGAGTTGTTGTTTGGAAGGAGTGAATTTAAACTGAAAAAACTACTTTTAACGGTTAAAACAAAAAAACTATACAATTATTGACTTTGTAGCTTATGAGAGACGAAAGAGAAACTTTACAGAAATCTCCAGTTTTGAAGTTGATCGCAATGAAAATATTTGAATTTTTTCCGAGTCGCGTTGCGTGCGCGTCGCGGTTTATATTGGAACATGCGACAAATTAACGTAAAACTCAAATTTGGCACTCAGCCAAGTCTTTTTTGGCACCGACCGTTGTGGGACGGAGAAAGGTCTGAAATGTAAAAATATTTTTTGAATACTTGGCAAGGCTCGGCTTCAAAAAATTTTTTAAATCGGATAATGTCCAACTGCATCTCGATCTGAATCAAATAAAGAAATTGATCGAAGTATTTCGGATTCATCAATCCTAATCGATCAATACGAAGAATCCTTGCTTTTCTGAACTGATGCATCTTGATCAGCTCGTGAGACACCTCTGACTTCTTCTCACCCAATTTCTAAGAATTTTCGAAAAAAAATTGATTAAAAAATCGATTGGAGACATTTTCGGGAGCGCTTGGAAGCGATAAATCAAGTTTTCTGATTTGAAGTTTTGGAAAACTCAAAGCAGTCGATAAATCATCCATCAAATGTTCGTTAATATGAAATTTCATAGTGATTGAAGCAGACATCCACTTAACTTTCACCTTTATTGATCTGAATTTTATCATAACTTGAGTTGTGCCAGCTTACAACTTCTCGGAAGGCTTTGGACACTTTTCGGAGGCGGAGTCTGGAAAAATATTCGTCTTTTAAAAGAAATTTTGAAAATTGAAAACCTTCCCTATCTTTTAACTCCAATTCTCGCACAATTCGACCGACAATGTCGGCTCCGAGACTACTATGTAATAATAAAAATGAAAGAAAGAAAAATGAAAGAAACTGAGCTCTCTCACATATTTTTGACGCTTTGAACAGTAGTTTCCCAACAGGAAACCACTTGATTGCCCATTCTGAAAACATGATGCAATTTTCAGAGTTGTTTGTCATCAATTTCCGCTTATTTTTTTCCTGAAAAGTGTGCCGAAATCATTAATTTCGTCATGATAAATATCAACAGAAAAATACAGTACACTTTAAAGGCGCATGAATTTTCAAAGTGGGTCTCGCCACGATTTTTTCGTTTTTAATGTTTCAGCAAAGATTTCATGGGTTCATTAGACGAAGATGTAGCTGAAAGTCGATAAAATAAATTATTTTTAAGTTTTAAGTTTCAGAAAACCCGTATTTCTATTCAAAAATCAATTTTTCCAATTTTAAAAGTTCAAAAATAATTACAGTACTCTGTTAAAGGCGCATGGCATCTCAGAGTTGGGTACCGCCACGATCGCCGTTGGAAGGCGCGTGTTTTCGAATTTTGAACATTATCGTCATCCCAAAAAGTTGTTCTAGGGTTTTCTTTGTCATTTTTCATCATTTCTTCATCATTTTTCTCGATTTTCATCCAGTTTGACCTATTTTTCTCTCATTTTTCAGAGTCGAGCAACGAAACAATCGGCGGGAGAACCAAAAAAACACTCATACTCGAAAAAACGTCGAGTTTCATCCCCATTTCTTCTCCGTTCTCGTTCAAAGATGAACGACGGGGAGAACTATTGGAATGCGTTTCGTTCGCACAAACGATCCGCCACCGACGGTCCCACCCTCTCGCCATGGATGATAACTGCCTTGCAGGCCGCCAAGGTATCAAATTATCAAAAATTTTTAAATTTATCGATATTTTTCAGCTCCTCCTCTTCGCCATGTGCAATATCGTACTAACCCTTGGCTCCGTTTTCTCGAAACTGATGGTTCTCATCATGGCCACTAACATCATGCCGCGCACTCACCTCATCGGGAAGTTCTCGAGAAAATGCTCAAAAGCTATCGGTAAGTGAAGGATTAGGTGAAAAGTAGTCGATTTTTGATAATTTTTGTTGAATTTTGACCTGAAAATCTTCAAAAATCGACTTTTCATTCGAATTTCCAGTGCGCCGAACATCGACAACGACTGCTGGTATCTATCTATCACTAATGCTGATTCAAACCTTCCCGGACACAATAAACCTGATCCGTTCGTCACTGGAGATGTACAAAGGACGATGCGGTCGACTGATCCGCTCCGTCGTCATTCTCGAATCCCTACGAGCCATCGGTCTCGCCGTGCTCAGTTTCCACGTGTTCCCTCAGCTGGATCTCGCCAGATGTCTCGTCCTCTCCGCCTGTTTTCCCCTGGTCGCCGTACTCCAACGATCACTGATAGCAATGATGTCCGCTGCGAGAAACGGGCGGTCGTTCAAGAATCGATTGGGTCGATGCTTCATCGCTATCCCACACGTCCTTATGTTCCTGATTCTGATGAGTAGTTGTTACGTTTGGACACTGTTCGACGGCAAGTTCACCGCCACAATCGCCCTGCCAATCGGTGTGATTTGCACGTCGATTGGATTCTGGGAATCGTGGATTGACACGACACACGCTGGCACCTCGTATGATGAGTTGTATCGGTTGAAGTATGCTGTCAGGAAGATGAATAACACTACGAATGCGGTCGTTTCGTTGATGAGAATCAGTTGCACTGTTTCTGTTATGGTACGGAGACCAAGGATACCCTCGGATTTTTAGGCTCCCAAAACAATTTTTTTCAATTTTCATACTTCGAGCTGAAAATTATACCAAAATGTGGATTCCAGCGAGTTCAACATCTGTGACCTACTACAGGCCGGATTACTAGTTGTTAATGTACCGAGGGTCGCGCTAGAATGGCTTTTTGCCATTTTTAGAAGATCTTCTGGTTTTTTGAGTCTGGGGCGCCTTTGACGCTTTCAACGCCCTGGAAGTTCAAAGATGAACTGTTTCTGGCGCGCTCTTGACGCGTTTTTTGGACAATACGGTATTTTTGATGTCTAGCATGGATTTTTCAGCGAAAACTCCCGGTTCTTTCATAAAAATTCAGTCGTAGAGCGTCGAAACACTCAAAAACCACTAAAAATATCGAAAAATTTGGTATAACTCGAGTTTCAGCGGTAAAAATCACTAAAACGCTCATTTTTAGCTGTAAATCACAGTTTTTGAGCAAAAATGGCAATTTTCAAGCTAAAAATTGGATTTTCCTGCATTTCTATCTCCAAAAACCGTGATTTTCGGACTTTTCGAGTGAAAAACCAAATTTTTTGCTATTTTCAGTCGTTCTTGAGTATTTCAACGCTCCACGACTCAGTTTGTCTGGAAAAAGAGAAATTTCGAGAATTTTCGCTGAAAGCTCCATTTTAGACATCAAAATAGCGATTTCTCCGAAAAACGCGTCAAAAGCGCGCCAGCCTTCGTTTTTCTTGGAATTTAAAGGTGTTGAAAGCGTTAAAGGCGCCCTAGACCCAAGAAACTGGAAAATCTTTTGAAAAAAGAATGTTTTCAAGGAAAAAATCGTGTTTTTAAGCGTTTTCCCGCCCATATCCTTATCATTTCTCCCACAAAACATCATTTTCCAGGTCGCCGCAGTGTTCATGAACGGTCACACGAAGCTCAACGCCTCCCACTTCATCAAAGCATTCTTCAGTTTCCATACGAAGCAACACTATACGTAAGTAATTGCCCCCAATTAAGCCCCTAATTATCTCTCTAATTCCAGTCGTCTCCTGCTCCTCTCCTGCTCAATCATCGCTCTCCACTCATTCATGCGAGTGATCTCCCGATTCCTCGCCGCTCTCGATCTCCATCCCTTCTCATTCGTTCATCCTCTATCCATCGCCCCACTCATCGCGTACGGATACGTCCGTTACGTTTGTCAGTCGCCGGCGTGTTTCATCGCTCGTCGTCTATCGCGATTCGGTCTCCGTTGGGTGTGTGATCAGTGGTTCCAGGAGAATCAGGCGATGACGTCACCGGATTTCTATATTTGTATCATTTGGTTGTTGGTCGGGTGCTATCGAGGATGGCGGCTCGTTCGTCAGAGATATTTCGATACGACTGAGGAAATGTTAGTGTCTTACTGTGAAACGTGATCTATATCATTGGAAAGCTGAAAAAACGCTTCAAAAATAGAGTGATCATACAGATTTTCATATTTTATCAGTTTAAGTGCGCTCTACCGATAATTAGGAAGGCATGGTGTGTACTTCACGTGGACAAGACAGGTTTTGGCGTTTTCGGCTATTTGAGTGTTTTCCTGCTATTTTTTCAGCAAAATTGTAGAAAATTACACGAAAATTGCAGGAAAATGGCATTTCTCAAATGTTATAGCTGCAAGTGCACTCTACGGATAAGTAGGAAGGCGTTGGTGTGTACTTCGCGGTTTTGAGCTATTTTGAGGGGTTTTTGCTATTTTTCCAGTAAATTAGTCAAAAATTACACGAAAATTAGAAAATTTTGAGATTTTTCCAGAAAAATTGATGAAAATCGTAATTTTTGTGTAATTTTTCCCTATTTTTCTGAAAAAGATAGCAAAAAACCTTCAAAATACCCCAAAAACGCGAAACGCCATTCTAGTTATCCGTGGAGCGCACTTGCAGCTGTAACATTTGAAAAATGTCATTTTCCAGCAATTTTCGTATAATTTTTGACGAAAAACCCTCAAAAATCCACGAAATACCCCTCAAAAAAGCCCCATTCTTGTCCACGAGAAGTACACACCCATGCTTTCCTAATTATCGGTAGAGCGCACTTGCAGCGGTTAAATTTGGAAATCTGTATGATCATTCTATTTTTGAAGCGTTTTTTTTTTCAGTTTTCCAATGATATAGGCCTCTGGTTAGACCCTAAAACTCAAACTTTCGCTTTCAGAATCTCCTCAATGCCGCCCGTATGCAATGGACTGTGCATCGAACAATCCCTCGTAATATTCCAACATTCTCTGAATCGACAAGAGAAAACAATGCTGATAGAGGATGAGGATCCATCCGACGAGAACGACGAGCTTCGGATCCGAAACGACGAAGTGGATCGAGTATCTACAGTATACGGATGTGCAACAATGTGGCACGAGACGGAAACAGAGATGCGACAAGTTCTCCGAAGTATTCTGAAGCTCGACGTCGACCACGCGACACGAATGAACAATAAGAAGGTGAACGAGTTGAGATATCGTCTCGAAGGACACATTTTCTTCGACGACGCGTGGGAAGATGTGGTGGAGGATGGAGTGGAGAAACGGCAACCGAACGAGTACTTTCATATGTTCTTTGATTTGTTGAATGAGATGACTGGAGAGAAATTGAATGAGGAGGGCAAAATGGAGACGAGAATTCTGGTGAATACTCCATATGGAGGGAGACTTGTAGTGAAGTTACCATCCGGAACCCTTCTATTCGTTCATTTGAAGGATAAAAAGATGATTCGACACAAGAAACGATGGAGTCAAGTGATGTACATGTACTATCTACTCGGACATCGAATCATGGATTGCCCGCTATCGATTGAAGATCGACAACAGATGGCTGATAACACCTTCATTCTCGCTATCGATGGTGACTCGAAATTCGAACCGGATGCTCTCCTGCGTCTCCTTCATCTCATGAATGCAAAAAGTGATATCGGTTGTGCGTGCGGTCGGATCCACCCGATTGGAAACGGCATCATGGTTTGGTACCAAAAATTCGAGTACGCCATCGCCCATTGGTTCCAAAAAGCGGCGGAACACGTATTCGGTTGTGTCCTTTGCGCTCCCGGATGCTTTTCTTTGTTCCGTGCGTCTGCTTTGATGGATGACAATATCATGCACAAATACACGAAAACCGCCACGGAACCACGCCACTACGTACAGTACGATCAGGGAGAGGATCGCTGGTTGTCAACACTCCTGTTGAAACAAGGATATCGAATCGAGTACGCGGCCGCTTCCGACGCAGAGACCTATGCTCCAGAAGGCTTCGAGGAGTTCTTCAATCAACGGAGACGTTGGACACCGTCATCCATCGCAAATACGGTGGATTTATTGATGGATTACAAGAGGGCTTCGGCGAATAACGACGCCATTTCCTATGCCTATATTGCCTATCAATTCTTGGTTATCTTCTTCTCAATGCTCGGTCCAGCCATCATTTTCACTATGCTCGTATTCGCTCAAGTCGCCGCGTTCGGTCTGAATTCAAGTGATGTCATGTGGTATAATGCGATCCCGATTGGACTATTCATCCTACTCTGCTTCACTACTGAATCCAATATTCAACTGATTTATGCCAAATACATGTCTATTGCGTACGCGTTTGTCATGCTGGCTGTACTCGTCGCTACTAGCAGTCAGATTGTCTTAGAGAGTGAGTTTTGGCGGAAAATTCTTATTTAAATTTTGATTTTCGAGCCGTTTTCAGAGATTTTCAAACTAGAATGCGTCACAGGTGCGCCAGACAACGTCTCAGACTGAAATTGGCTAAAAATCTTAAATCTGCAGTCATTTTTCAAACATTTAAAGAAAAACGCGTCACAGGTGCACCTGATTTAAAGAATTTCAATTTTGAATTGAAAACTGCCATTTTTCGAGTGTTTTTGGCTCAAAAATGACGATTTTCATAAGGAACACGTCCAAGGCGCGCCAGACTCAAAAATTCCCGATTTTAAGTTTAAAAATAGGGTTTTTTCGATAAATTTTTATCTAAAATTGCGTCAAATGCGCACCAGAAACCAAGAAAATGAAATTGTAAGACATTTCTTGTCGTTTTTTTTCGTTACAGTTTTCGATTCGAATTTGAAATTTCCTAAATCGGGTGCACCTATGACGCGTTTTTCTTAAAATGGCTGAAATTTTTAGTTTTTCAGCCAATTTCAGTCTGAGACGTTGTCTGGAGCACCTGTGACGCGTTTTAGGTTTAAATCGCTAAAAATTGTTTGAAAATCCAACTTTTCAAAATCCGGTTCAAAAAATTGTCTGGCGTTCCTTTAACGCGTTTCGAGACACTCAATTCTTGCAGCTGTCTTCGCTCCAACCTCGATGTTCATCGTCACCATGGTCGGAATCTTCTTCTTCGCAGCGTGTCTCCATCCAAAAGAATTCACCAACATCATCCACGGAATCGTGTTCTTCTTAATGATTCCATCAACCTACGTCTTCCTCACCCTCTATTCTCTCATCAATCTGAATGTAATCACTTGGGGAACCCGTGAGGCAGTTGCCAAGGCGACAGGACAAAAGGCAAAAGCGACACCGATGCAACAGGCGATTGATATGGTAGTGGGCGTGGTGAAGAGGGGATTCCGACTGATTTCGTGTCGGGAGAATCGGGAGAATGAGGAGAAAAGGAGGCGGATGGAAAAGAAGGTGGAGAAGATGGAGTTCGCGTTGAGGAACATCGAGAATGGAGTGGATGTGAAGAAGATTTTGGATGAGGATGACGAGAAGAGAGAGCAGAAAACAGAGGAGACGCAGACAACGACAGAGACTGAGACTTCAGAAGTTCCGGACGAAAAAGCCCAAAAAACGCTCCAAAAAGCGAATCGATACGTTTGGATGTCAAGTCACAACCTGAAAAATTGTGAGCGTGGAAAGCTGAAAGGGGCGGAGCGACAATTCTGGCAAGAGTTGATTGACGCCTATCTGACACCGATCAAAACGACGCCTGCCGAGATGAAGGAGGTCGCCGACGGGTTGGCCTCGTTGAGGAATCAGATTGCGTTCACTATTCTTCTTGTCAATTCTCTTCTCGCGATGGCTATCATTCTTATTCAGAAGCATAAGGATATTCTCAGCATCAAGTATTCACCGTTTGGTGAGTAGTTGCGACTGAAAATGGGCGGTATTTGATGGAAAACTGGTTTTTCGCTGGAAAAATTGGATTTTTCAGCAATAAATGCGATTTTCGAGGTCCCAGTCAGCTCCGCCCACTTTTAGGCCACGCCCATTTTGCACCAGTTTTTTTTGACCTGAAAATCTTCATTTTTCCCCAAATTTTAGAGGGTGGGCGTGGCGTAGAAGTGGGCGGAGCTAGCTGGACATCACATCAAAAATTGTTTTTTTCTCTGAGAAATTCAATTTTTACATTAAAAAAACACGTTCTTTTCACAAAAAATCATTTCCTCGATTCATTCCCTACGCTTCCAGATGGCTTCAAACATACAAAGATGAACGAGACGACTGGTCAATACGAAGAAACGGACGAACCACTGAAGATCGATCCACTCGGAATGGGAATCGTCGTGTTCCTTCTGGTGATTCTGTTCGTTCAAACACTCGGAATGCTTCTTCATCGACTCAATACAATGATTGGAGCATTTCAAGAAGTGAAGAATCTCCAAGAGTACGGTGTTACCATCGAAACGAATACGAAGGCCGATGACGAGCGGATCATGACGAACGCTCGACTCATGATCAATTCGACGGTCGCTTTCGAAGGACACGCTGCCGATGGATACACGAGGCATCGAGCTGACGAAGCGGACACTGGCAACGTTCTCTACAAACTTCAGAAGGCACGACTGGCCAAGAGAATGCAGCGGAGCGCGCTGTCGAATAATAACTAACTGATTTTTTTATATATTTTTTGTGCAAATTTTTAGTTTTCTCTTTCCCTATTTATTGCATGATCTCACCCCCAACTAATTTTTGAATGAATTTGTATAAAATCCCCCTTAAAAAAGCTAAAAATTTCGTGAAATGATTACTATTCCGCTATGGAAATCAGAAAATTCGATTGATTTTCGATGTCTCTGTGCAAAATTTAGCTGGAAATCTCATTTTTAATCGATTTTTCGCCTACATTTCCAGCTGGAACCCGGTTTCGAAAAATCGCGCAAAGTCGGGAGTCCAATGGGGCGCACTTGGTGAGTCAAGCTTTTGGATTTTTCCAACACGGCGCGGCCGCACAGACCTCTGGCCTAGAAAACTCCAACTCGGCCATTTCAATTTTTAATACATTACGTGGTTATGTTCGATTTTCAGGCGTTCTCCTTTATTTTCTTCGTTTTTTTTCTCGTTAATAATAAAGGACACCTTTAAATCAATTAATTTTTTGCAGTTGAACTCAAAACAAAGCGTCTGCACCGCCGCCAAGAGCCTCCGAAGGAGAAGGCCAGTGAAGGTTAGTATTTTGATTTGAAAAGCTCAAAATCCTTTTTCCGCTTATGGGAAACAATAACTAATATAAGAAAGAACACTTTTTCGATAATATCGAAACAAAATTTTCTTTCTATCTTTTCGCCCCTCAAAAATTTACTCCAATCTGTCTGGAAACGAGCCGAAATGCTGACTATTTTCTATATATCTCAAAAACAAATACTAGCAATTTTCTATAACTTTCAAAAAATAAGTGAACTATACTCCCAAATCTTTTAAGCAAAAAAAAATCGGATGCTTCCGTGCGTTTTTTCGAGAAATTTTCAAAAGTAAGCTAGAAATGACTGAAAATTAGACTTTTTTCATTGTATCTCAAAAACAAATACTAGCAATTTTCTATAACTTTTAAAAAATAAGTAAACTGTGCTCCTGAATCTTTTAAGCAAAAAAAAATCGTATGCTTCCGTCCGTTTTTTCGAGAAATTTTTAAAAGTAAGCTAGAAATGACTGAAAATTAGACTTTTTTCATTGTATCTCAAAAACAAATACTAGCAATTTTCTATAACTTTTAAAAAATAAGTAAACTGTGCTCCTGAATCTTTTAAGCAAAAAAAAATCGTATGCTTCCGTCCGTTTTTTCGAGAAATTTTTAAAAGTAAGCTAGAAATGACTGAAAATTAGACTTTTTTCATTGTATCTCAAAAACAAATACTAGCAATTTTCTATAACTTTTAAAAAATAAGTAAACTGTGCTCCTGAATCTTTTAAGCAAAAAAAAATCGTATGCTTCCGTCCGTTTTTTCGAGAAATTTTTAAAAGTAAGCTAGAAATGACTGAAAATTAGACTTTTTTCATTGTATCTCAAAAACAAATACTAGCAATTTTCTATAACTTTTAAAAAATAAGTAAACTGTGCTCCTGAATCTTTTAAGCAAAAAAAATCGTATGCTTCCGTCCGTTTTTTCGAGAAATTTTTAAAAGTAAGCTAGAAATGACTGAAAATTAGACTTTTTTCATTGTATCTCAAAAACAAATACTAGCAATTTTCTATAACTTTTAAAAAATAAGTAAACTGTGCTCCTGAATCTTTTAAGCAAAAAAAAATCGTATGCTTCCGTCCGTTTTTTCGAGAAATTTTTAAAAGTAAGCTAGAAATGACTGAAAATTAGACTTTTTTCATTGTATCTCAAAAACAAATACTAGCAATTTTCTATAACTTTTAAAAAATAAGTAAACTGTGCTCCTGAATCTTTTAAGCAAAAAAAAATCGTATGCTTCCGTCCGTTTTTTCGAGAAATTTTTAAAAGTAAGCTAGAAATGACTGAAAAATTGACGTTTTCTAATATATCTCAAAAGCGAATTACATCAACTTTCTGAACGTTTACCACAAGAAGTAACAAGTTATTATCGATCTTCTAAAAAAAAGAAATCGAAAGCCACCGATCGCATTTTTGAGAAATTTATGACAGAAAAAAATAAATTTGGACATTTTTAACAGAAAAAAGTATTAGACTAAGTTTTTAGAACTTCCCGGAACCGACAACAACACAACAACATCAACGACAACATTATAGAGGAAACAGCCGTTCTCAAAGGTATTTTTTTAAAAGTCTTATAGAAAATATTATTATTGTTTGAAACTGGTTCATGAAGTTAGAATATTGTATTTCCTTAGCTCGGTAAAAAGGTTGCGCATAAGCTTTTCTTCCTGAAAACGACAAAAATTCGTATTCGGCTCTTCTAACATATGAACATGTTTCTATAGTTGTCCAGCGAAATATACGAAGATGTCGTTCAAGGACAAAAACCAAAAAGCGCGTCTCGAGAATCTTGCGAATGCCCGTGAGGTTAGGGCAAAGCAACTAGAAAAAGCTCGTTTGGGACTTGGGTCAGAAAAAGGAGAAGCTTCGGTCAATGATCAAGAAGAAAAAGAAGCAGAGTCACCATTGATGGATATGGATTTCTCAGATGTAGGAGAAGAAAATATTCGTAGAGAGAGATTGAGGCAGGAAGATGAGTATGATGGTATGGACTCTTTCCAAATGAGCAATTTATCGGATAGCGGTTCGAGATTGAGACGAAAACATGAAAGAAGAGGAGCGTCTATGATAGGAGAGAAGTCGGACTCTGGTACCCATTTGGTTGGTAGGCGTGGATTGAGAGTAGGAAGACGTGTTCTCGGAAAAGGAGGCTCTCAGGTAGCATCTGGTTCGAAATGGGAGAAACGACGTAGAGTAGGCGGATCATATGAGACATCTTCTTGTGACCAGTTCGGTTGGCGGGTCGAAGGAGAAGACGCAAGAGAAGCATTAGAACAACGTAATGCAGAGTTTATTGTATTCTCAGAGAAATTCAATGATCTGCAAGATGAAAACTTCTCGATAAAGGAATCAGTTTGTCAACTAGAATCAGCAAATGGTCAGATATCGCGGACTATAGATAAAGTTCGTATGGCGAGAGATGACTATAGGAATACTGTTGCCCTTCTGAAGAAAATCATCAAAAAGACGCCGAGAAGTAAAAGAAATAACGTTTACTTTCGCTCATACCAGAAAGAGACAAAATCGTTAGTCAAGTACAGCGAGCTACGAAACTCGACGTCGAGAAAAAATCGCCAGAAGCTAGCTTTGGCTGCTCTTCAAAAAATTGGTGGTGAGATAGATATTCATCAGCTTCTGAAAGACTTGATCAGATTCACGCAGTCGGTGCCAGGCCAAACTTTTCATATCAAGTTTTCACTTTGGCAAGCTGTCATCTTCAAGTCAAAACTGCATTTGTCGATTGGCCAGTTAGAGCAAATGAAGAAGTTGATAGTTCTTTTCATCGGTATTGATCTTCTTCCTTCGGTGAAATTGACGAATGAGTTGGGAAGGTCTCAATCCATGATTGACTTGTTCCAAGGTAACTAATTTAGTATGTGTTCCGTTCTCATTCGGTTCTTCTTCTTACAGTAACTCGATACGAGACTGAGTGTGGCAAAAGCGTTTCGGTAGTTCAGTGTCATTCCCTTCTTCGCCTTCTTTGTTGGAAACTGGAGCTGTTGGGAAACCAATTGATCTTTGACGAATTCTCAGGAGACGACATTGTTTTGACGTTAGGCGCGGATTCGGGAGGTGGTACTACCAAATTTTGCATAATGTTCGGAAATCTTCTCAATCCGAACTCCACTGATGACATTCTCACAGTAGCCGTGTATAATGACTCCGACACTTATGAGACTATCAGCAGCTATTTGGATCTTCTCATTCAACAAGTAAACTGCATTCTGACAGTCAGCTACAAGATAAACGGAGTATTAGTAACAAAAAATGTTCGCTGGACGGTTGTTGGAGATTTCAAGTTGATTTCGGAAACATTGGGTCATCAGAAGCAGTCGGCGAAATACTATTGTGTCTACTGTTTGGTCCAAAATTGCCGAGGTGCAGATAACAAAGTGACACTGAAAGATCTTAATCTGCTGTATCAATACGAGAAAAGAACAATTGAATCGTACAAAGATAATGCAAAATTTGGTGGATTTGGAGTAAAAAAGTGCGCTGGTCCACTCTTCTCCAACGTGAAATTGGAAGATTATCTGCCTGGGATGCTTCATTGCATTACCGGAATCTTCTTGAAATATGTCTTTTGGCCATTATGGATAGTTGCAGTTTCAGTCGACAATGTGACAAGTTTTGAAGTGGTTGTAGACAAGAAAACATCGCTTAAAAAAGCGGATGAAGTGCTAGCTTTGGCTCAACGAGAGCTAGATGAGTGTCAGACAGGAGCTGAAAGAAAACGTCTTCAATCAGTTCTCGAAGCTTTGAAAGTAGAGAGAGTAGTCTTCGGACAAGTTGTAAATGGTACGCCGAATGGAAAATTGAAGAAAATGGAAAAAACGTGGGAATCATTCGGCGCGTCTCGAAGAGCTTTTTATCAAATGTTCAACGGGAACCATACAAGAAAAATCCTCAAGCCGGCTGCCATCAAGGCTACATTTGACGTTTTCTCGGATATGATGGACAACAAACTGTACGCAATCCAAATTGTCATGGAACAGTTAGCGAGCATCATGTCACTTTCGTCCAATCAACTTCTGTCTGATGAAGACCTTGAAACGCTTCAGAAGAATGTTTTCGTTCTAGGAACTAGTCTCTCCGATGCATTCCCTGACAGTACGCTTACTCAGAAGCTTCACACTCTTTTCTTTCATGTTGTGGAAACGGCAAGATATCAGAAATCGTTAGGAAAGCTCACGGAACAAGGAGTCGAAGGAACGCATGCTAGATTTAACCAGCAGGAGAGACGATTTAGTTCCTATAGAAACGACGGAGATCGTTATCTGCACTGTATTCAGGAGTTGTTAGTATGCAACTTGGCTTGTAACATTTTGAAGGCACGGTTTTGAAATTTTGAAATTCATTCTAATCCAGTTTCAAACAATACATAATTTTTTTTTCTTTCTTTAAACTCATTACAGCTTTTCGTCTCTTGTCGCAATTCTAAACAATATTATATTTCAGACTCACTCAGGACAGGAGGACTACGATACGAAGTAGAGATGCGGCAACAGGACCAATCGAACAATGAAGAGTAATTAATGTTTCTAATTGTTATGTTCGTTATGGTTTCATCTTCTGAGTTGTTTACTCTTTTGATGTTAGGACCCGTTAATGTGACACATTCCGTCATAGTAGATCATAGTATTTGTTCAGTTTGTAGTTGTTCAGCTTATAGATAATAGTAGTTCGAAGACGTATAGAAGAAGTAGTTGAGTTCAAACATGATTTTCAAATTCAGTAAACATAAGTAAGAATCTCTATTATGGCAACAGTTTTCTAAAAATTCAGAAGATCTGAAACTGAGAGCTTCAGAATTCAGCAACGGATTACTGTAGAGATATTTCCGCCTATCTATGTGTCTGAGAATCCAACAATTGATAAAATTTGGATTGATGAAATAAATAGGTGAAATATCAAGATCCATAAGAATCAATGGTTTAGCAGCTTTACAAAATTAGCTTACATTTTGTTATTGTTTAGATACTTTTCTTCAATAATAGTTCTTTTTAAATATACTAAATAAGGGTTCGGTTTTCTGAATCCCATCTCACTCGTTTATTTGTATTTTGATACAAATTGACTTCTCTTGCTTTATTTCATAAAACTTAATCTTTTCAATGTTTGTGTCAAATCCCTTCTATCTCAATCTCGTTATGTACTTTTCATGATTTCCCTCTTTGACTCAGAATTGTTCCATGCCTCACTTCCGGGATCATCATTCCACTCTCGAATCGTATTCGTGTCCAATTCGAGAAATTCACAACATTTCAGAAATTGAAAGCAGCTTTTATTCGAAAATACTCCCAGAAATTGATTGATATCTTCTTCAGAGTCTGCTTCAAACTCGAAACCGTTTCATCGATATCAAGTGAAGAGAGGAAGTGAAGAATATAGATTAAAAATTAATCTAGACAATTCAGCGCCAAACAACTCATAACTCGAAAAACTGAAATTTCCCAAAACCTTCAGCTAATATACTGTTCCTTATTTAAGAACAAAAACAGAGTTCACCGAGTCCTTCTCGAAAAATAATCACTTGAAAGACTTGAAAATGCCAAAAGAAACCACAAAAATCCGAATTTCTCGAAAAATAATACTATTAGCAGCCCACCCGTTCTTACAACTGCGCTCCGCCGCAAACGAGAGAGTATCGGCGAGAGACGCAGAGTTTTGTTGTGGCGCGAAAGAGATTTTCACAGTTTTTGACCTATTTTCCAAAATTTTCTCTCGGAAATTGGCAAAAAAATTATAAAAACTTGTGAAAATAGATCAAAAAGGGTGAAAATCTGTTTCGCGCCAGAAAAAACTCTGCGTCTCTAGCCGATACTCTCTCGTTTGAGGTGGGGCGCGGTTGTAACTTAAATGCTCGGCTAATAGCAAATTTTTAAAAACTTCCCAATACGTCCGTCATAGAATTCTTTACGATATGAGAAAAAGAAAATTTATGGTTTCCGTCTTCGTTTTCGAGATGAAGCAAAGAGTGTCGAAAATTCACTCAAAAACCTCAATTTTTCACTTTTGGAATTTCGGAGAAACGTCAAACTTTGTAAAAAGTTTAGTTTATCGATGGTTCAAGTTTTTCTTGAAAAATGACGATCTCATAAAACGGTGACCAGAAGAAAACGTGAAGAATTCACATGTTACGGTTACTTTGACTCATTATGTGTGCACCTGAAGAAAATTATTAAAAATTTCAAAACCATATAATCAGTTTTGATGTCTTGAATCTTCCTATATACGAATTCGGTATGCTTGTTGCTGATACACACATTTATTATAACCATTTTTCTATATAGTCAGCTAAAAAAATGATTTTTGGCCGGGCTACGGTACGCAAGTCTGCAAACACCAATGACAAACCACGCAATTTTGCGGACCAAATTTGGCTGCGTACACTGAGTATTCAACGTTCAAAAACCTCGGCCGCGAGTCGCGATTGCCAGGCCGTGCCAAAAAATCGAGTAAAAACACAATCGCTGCCCGCAGACAGCGGAACAGTAATTTTTCAACAAGAAAAAATGAAAAAAGATAAAACAACAACAATCAACAGGAAGAAAAAATGCAATGGGCATTAGTATTTGAAGACGAAATTCTCCTAAATTCTACTGAGAATATCTACAAAACAAGACATCATAAACTGAAATTGTGATTTTCAGAGTGTCCGTTGTTCCGGGAATTTTGTCGTAGAGTGTGGCCACTGAATCCACTATTCGAGATCCGAGAGCCTCGCCGATTTTGATGTAATCGAGTGGCACGGAAGAAGTGATGATTGAACCGTGCAAGAAGTGTGGGGATTGGAGAAGAACCTGGAATAATTTTTGGAATTTTTGGAACAAAAAAACGAATTTTAGTCGAAATTTTACAATGGATATATGAAAATAAATATTTTGGTCTGCTAGCTCAGAGATTGGTCTGATAGCTATGGTTTTGGTATGCTAGCTCTGAAATTGGTCTGCTAACTCTCAGATTGGTCTGCTAACCCTCAGATTGGTCTGCTAGGTCTTAAGTTGGTCTGCTAGCTTTCAGATTGGTCTGCTAGCTCTGAGATTTGTCTGCTAATTCTGAGATTGGTCTGCTAGCTTTCGGATTGGTCTGCTAGCCCTGAAATTGGTCTGCTAGCTATACTTTTCAGCTAAAATCATTCTTTTTTCATCTCAAATCACTGAAAAAGGCTCAACACTAACTTCTCTCAACAAATAAATATCCCTCGGCTCGACAGTGTTCAACACCAGCTGGAATCGTCTGAACCCATTGAATCTCTGCAAATAACTCGGATCGAAGATCCCAAATCTGCGGAGCAACACCGTTTTCGCTTGCTTGAACTGCTCCATCTCCACAATTCTCTCATGATTTTCCGCCTTCCCTTCAGCAGTGAACATCTCGATCGTCTCGAGAGTTCCCGGTTTCAACACCGATAAAATCGATAGCGCGAGTGTCGTGTTCGCAGTTTCGATGAGTGTCTCCTTGACATGAAATCCGGTCGGAATCGATTGAAGGAAATGGAGAAATCGATTGATCACACCCACATCGGACTTTTCTTCAATCGATACCCGTAGACTTTTCACCAAAATTCTCGACGGTTTGAGTGAAATCGCCAAGTCATTGAACGCCAAATCCACGTAATTCAAATTATCGATTGATTTCTTATAACCGCGTAGATCAATGATAGTTCCAGAGGGAGATCCTTTGTATTCGATAGTGTCTTTGTTGTATGCCACCGTGATTTTCTCGGCACTTCCAATGAAGACCTCGATTTGATTATAGTCGATTTTCTGGCGATCGACAGCGGCGCAGAGGGTTTTCGACACTTTTCGCGCGATTTTTCTGGAAAAAAGTTAGTTTTTAAAGAAAAAATCACTTTTTAGACCACGTACCGCTCCTTTGGATTCAAAAATTCCACGACTTCACCCAACATATCGGTGGGCAATTCGGAGAATGTCAATTGCTTCGGGTCTCTGCTGAAAATTATTTTTTTAATGATTTTTTTCCCGTTTTTTCCCAAACCTTCTATCATAATGAAGATTAAAGTCCCGTTTTACGAATCGCATGAACCAATACTCGAATTCCACGTAGTCCATGAAGTCATCGCCGAATTTCGCGCGCAAATTGTTGTACGCAACGAAAATTGGTCGATTTTCGAGATATTGGAATAGAATATAACCGCGAAGAGCGATTGGGCTGGGTTTTTCAGTATCCGCCATGCGATTTGACTGAAAATTCGCAAAAATAAGGGAAAAATAGGGGAAAATAGGAGAAAAATTCGATGAGAAAACTACTTGTCGTAAGATAACGCACATTGGACGCAAACGAAAATAATTAGCTACATTTCTCTGTTGTGTTTTGTTATCTAGTTGTTCTCAAGAATAAACGTATTTGTTAAAAATCGTGTCCCATTTATTTCCAGGGTACTGTACTTCACAAAGTCTGCATTGGTGTTTGCGGACAATGCGCAACACATCACGCATATTGCTCAGTCTCAATTCTCATTTTCTCCCTTCAATTAAGTCCAATTTTTTCAGAGAATCTATGGAAATTCCGAAGAATAATCCAACTGCTATCGGCGCTTGTATAGTTTATCAATTTCACAAACGAAATTCTTGTCAAGAAGCCTATCAAAAGTTCTGTTCAGTGTTCGGAAGCGATTCAGTGGATTTCGAAAGTTTCAACTATTATTTCTCTCAATTTCTCCGCGGAAATTTAGATATTAACTATAATAGAGGGTATTTCATCTGACTTTCTTTAAGAAAATAATAATTTTTATTTTCAGAATGTCAAAAAATCAAAAATTGGTCGATATTCTGAAGAATGATCCGACAGCTCTTCGTGCATGTATTCTATACGAAAATGCTCAGTCTAGTTCATTTGTCGAATCTCACAAGAACTTTTGCGATACAATTAAAAGTGATTTTGTGAAAATGACAGATTTTGAATGTTATTGGAATGCTGGGAATAAGAAAAAGTGAGTTTTCAAAAAATATTCAGATATAAATTGTCGATTTCAGAGGAATTCCGAATCCGCTTCTTATGACACCATCCACGAAATTTGAATATGATCTACTCGACATTTATATTGGAGACGGTTATGTAAATTTGAGCGCGGATGGAATTGATAAGATATTCGATAAAACTGACCACCTGATAGACGCATTCGAAGAATTGAAATTGTTTTTTGAAAATGCTGAAATTCAAGAAATCAGACTACATCTGAACTCGATAAGTGAAAAGAAAGATGTCGAATTGTTCCATTCGATTTTCAAAAAATCGATATTTCTCGCGAAATCTGTTGGCTCTACCGTCCGATCGAGGTTCTTTGAAATTATCGAGGTCCTTTGAAATTATCGAGGTCCTTTGAAAATAACGAGGTCCTTTGAAATTATCGAGGTCCTTTGAAAATATCAAGGGCCTTTGAAAATATCGAGGTCCTTTGAAAATATCGAGGTCCCTTCAAAGTACAGGGGTCCTTTGAAAATTGGGAGTACTTTTCTCGCAAACAGCGAATATTGTTTGAATTTTTGTATTTTTTATTGTTTTTTTATAACAGTTTTCCAATTATTATCGTTTATAAGTTTTATGAATATATATATAACATTGTGATACAAACGACGTTACTACGTTATCATGCGTGCATTCAGGCTCCTCCTACATAGTAAATATTGTAGGGCGTTTCCAAATGGAGCAGTCATTGTCGCATTCTTCTCCCTGCAGCAAGCGCTACAGTCGACATGAAGAGTTTTTTGATACTAATTGTTTTGTTGGGACTGTATGGAGAAGTGTCGTGCCGCTACAAGAGCCGCCACTTTCACTCGAGGCAATCGAAGAAGTTCAGCAATGTAGAGGTGAGTTCAATAGGTCAATTTCGGTATATCAAAAGTTCGTGAATTATTTTGTAGAGGGTATTTCATGGAACTGATATTGTCAATCCGAATGCCCCAGATACCAAATACAACGACGCTATCGAAGATCCATCAGTTGGAATCTTTTCCAGTTCCTCTTTCGAGCATTCCAAATATCCATATTGTAGGCCGGCGCAGCATATGGCCCCGATGGTATTTAGCCTTATACATAGCACTTTCGTCTATTTCAACAATAGTTCCTTCACAAAATTAAGTTGTTCATTGCTTTTCGTAAACACAAACCTGGTCCTCCGAGCATAATGTTTTTGTTCATTCCTGCTTCTCTTTCCCACCACTGCTGTGTCATGTCCCGAAACCATTCGTGGTAATCAGAAATGGTGTTTTCAGATGTTTCGAAGTACGCAGCGGAGTCCTTCGCTGTTTTTGTCGGATTTTCGATCCAATCAGCTGCGATGTACAATACTTTTTGGAGCGGAATACGGAGACCTTCGAAAAATGAGTTTTCTCTGAAAGGAAGTAATAATGTTAATAAAACAACAAAAGTATCACCTGATCGATACTTTACTGGACATCCCGTCGCTTTTGCATGTTGAGCAGCGCCAGACTAGCATATCATTTTTTTTACTGGAATCCTTGACCAGAGACATGTACTGGCTACACCAGTCCTGTTCACACTCGCGTTCGTTTGCGAGCAATCCATACCTGGAATAAAAAATTGAAAAATATTTTGCGAGACATAATGAATAGTGTGATAATTAAACTCACGTCGCCACAAACTCAAGGGCTTTCTCTGTAGTTGTTGGATGATCCATTTCTCCGATGTACTCTTCTAAGTTTCTAGTAGTCAACTCCGCTAGATTGAGAAGACTGTTTGGTCCTGTGACCAAACTTGGGTCTACAATTGTAACTCTCGACTTCTGAACTCTTTTCCATCTGTAATAAAAGCAAAGACTTTCTACAAAACGGTTTACAAAGCAGATAAAATTACCTGGAAAGAGTTCCATTGCTCCACTCTACAGTAAGCAATTGATGCGGAAGAAGAAAAATCAGAATGAAACAGAAAATCATTTTGCCTTCACAATGATTTTTCACCCGCTGTGCCAGCGCTTTTATACTTGATCACCATCTGCTATGAATCGAAAATTTAACATCTGCTTCATTCTTTCGCTGTTGCATTTTGCCGTTTGACCATCTGCCACTCCCAGCGACCATCTGGCCCGTTTCATTCAAATTGATGATTGAATGTTTGAAATTAATGATTTCAGTACAGAAGATGTAATAACGAAATTCAACTCAAAAAAAAAACTGTGTACAGAAAAAAATTTTGCAAATAACATTCAAAGGACCTCGATATTTTCAAAGGACCCCTGTACTTTGAAGGGACCTCGATATTTTCAAAGGACCTCGATATTTTCAAAGGACCTTGATATTTTCAAAGGACCTCGATAATTTCAAAGGACCTCGTTATTTTCAAAGGACCTCGATAATTTCAAAGGACCTCGATAATTTCAAAGAACCTCGATCGGACGGTAGAGCCAATCTGTTTATATTAAAACGTTTTATACATCTCAAGCCTCATCGATTTTGAAGTTTTTCGATTCGAAAAAATTGGGAAATTTCGAGATACAATGTTCAGAGCACGATGGAAGTGTTCACTCGTTTTTCGAAATGAAGCATTTCAGAAAAGTGAAAAATGTGTCACTTCGAGATTTTGGAGTTTTCGATTCCACCCATCTCGACTATTTCCATCATTTCGATTCTTTCGAAATTCGAATTAATTCGATTTCTGCTTCGAAAATTGTCCGCTTGAGAGATGTAAGTGCGCTCCATTGACAACTTTTCTTCAATTTTCAATTCAGGCACTCTCGGAATCCGCCAATTTCAAAACATGTTGCATTCTATCCGGTGATAGAGATTTTAATGTTGTCAGCGTTGGAAGAGCCCTCGGAACCGCCCATCCCTACGAAAATCACTGGCATATGACTTATCGTCACCTGATAGACGGAGTTGATGGATTTCTTGTTTTCGAAATTTATAGAACTTTTATTACTGTTAATAAGATTTGTTAATTTTTTATTTTTGTGAAATAATGAGTTTGTGTGAGAATCTGAAAACAATGCGATAGATTTCAGATGGAAATAAGTATCAACTCACATCTCGGAGGATATATATGTCTTCTTCTGAGAAAATGCGCATGTATCCCTCAATAATGGCCAAATGAGACAATTGCTTGAATTGTGAGAGAGAAAACAGTTCCGAGCTATTAAATGATTTCAATTGTTTGAATTGATCCAATTCGACAAGTTCAGCAAAGACATCGTCACCAAGTTCGGATTCATGCAGACAAAGTTCGTCGAGTACTCCAGGCTTGAATAGCGATAAGAGTTGAATGATATAATCCTTGTGTTGTGATCAGGCTTGTTCGGAAAAAAAGTCGGAAAAAACTTGTAACTAACTTTGCGCACTCAATTTCTCCGAATCAGTCGCTTATCTATAATTGTAGATATTAACGAGTTGAACACTTTCACACTTTATTTACCGTTTTCAGTCGCGTTTATAAGAAGTTATAAAACTTTTTCCGATTTTTTTCGGAAAAAATCGCCATAACTCAAGGGACACTTTTTTGATTCAGACAAAGTGTGGCTAGAAATCAATAACTCAATGATGTACACCCAAAAGTCTCTTGAAATTTAAATGTCATTCCCGGCAAAATTCATAAAATTTTCTGAACAAGCCTGGTTGTGATGTTAGGTGAACACGTTTTGCATAGAATAGTGGACTGACTTCTTTTGAAAGTGATTCGAAAAAAGTTGGCATCATTTCAATAAAATTTGTATACTCATTCCATTGAGAAAACGATTTGATAGGCGATTTTGAGCTATACTGGGCTGAGTCTAGACACTTACAAATCATTGTTTAGACTCAGCTGCAAGTCAGAAAAATATTTAAGCGGGAAGTTTCCAGATTTTTAATCTTCGAAACTCAATTCTAGCTTTTAATAACATGTTTTGGAAATGCGAGTAAATAGCTTTTGGAAAAACGGATGGAAGTTTTATTTAGGAGTTTCATGATAACATTTGAGTTAAGGCACCAAACATTGGAGCTCCGCCCACTTTGATTGAAAATTACGAAGAACTTTCGGAGAGCAATTAAAAGTGTGTAACTCTGCAGGATCTGATAAAAAGCAGTTATTTAGTTTGGAACGCCAACCTGCAACATAATATAAAAAATGTTTGACCTCAGCTTTTCACCGTATTCCTATTCTTCCCCAACGCAAACTTTCGATAATCAGGAGATAACAAAATGCAAAGAATCCATCTGATGGAGCAAGTGGACAAGGTCAAAACACCTGTCAGAAGTCCTTGTAGAACAACGAAGATTGCTCTGAAATGGGGTTTTTAAGCCTTTGCACAGGAGTGCGAGGCGTAAGGTTCAAAACGAGCAGATTTGAATTTTTTCGAGTCGCGTTGCGTGCGCGTCGCGGTTTTTATTGAAAGATACAACAAATATATGTGAAATTTGAATTTGGCACAGTACCAACCATTGTGCGACGGAGCGCGTTTCCGCGACCTTACACCTCGCACTGCTGTGCTACTGGCCATTTCGCAACTTTCGAGTTTTTCAATTTGAAAATATCAAATTTCATGGTTACGAAATGGCGTAGTTGCGAAATGTCGAATCTACATCTTACGCATATTCAACATCGACTAGCGCATCGAAAAATAGGGAAGAATATCCGATAAGAGCCATACAGATATCAGTTAGAGAGTTGAGGAAAATGAAAAGTAAGCACAAGAAGATAGTTTTGCTAGTAGTTCTGGAAATCTCCTTTCAGTTGTGTTTGCACATACAGTACCGATATTCGATTTCCCTTTTTTTAGTTGAAAATGACCAAGAGGGTGTTACGGTATCACTGATTGTCCCACAAAGTAAATTATGTATAAACCATACAGAACACAGGTAGAGCTTTATTTTTTCTGGTTGATTACTTTTTTGTACAGACACTCCCTAGAGAGTTACATCTCGACAAAGTAATCTCAAATCATCTTATTTCAGAGCAAATCTTCTTAAAACGACCATAACTCTTTAGGGAGTGTGTGCACAAAAAAGTTGTCAACTACAAAAATGAAGACAATCAGTGTTACCGTAACACCCTCTAATCATTTCCACTGAAAAAGACCAAGTTGTATAAAGTAGCGAGCATAAGTGAGTATACCTCCATACTTTCATGTGTATCTCAGCTGAAACAAGTCCGTTTTGCATAAACTTTTTTTTAAAAGATAGCTGAAGTATCCAGCAAAGTCGACATAAGTTTTTTGTTTGAAGTGATAAGCTGATTTTTGAGATTATCGATTTTTCCTGATCTTCAAACAAAAAACTTATGTCGATTTTGCTGGATACTTCAGCTATCTTTGAAAAAAAAGTTTATGCAAAACGGACTTATTTCAGCTGAGATACATATGAAAGTATGGAGGTATACTCACTTATGCTCGCTACTGTATAGGTACTGTATGTTGGTCCACGTGTCCACACAAACCTGTCCTCCGCCTTCTTTGCACACTTCAACAGATAATACATAACTAGCACAGAGACAATAGGATGAATAACGTTTATAGCCAGCATTAAACTTGAAAATCCAATAACAAGATCTCCATCGTTTACAAAAATATACGAGTACTGCTTCTCGATATTTTTCCGCTTTGATCCAAAGCAATCCTGGTTTTCATAAATAAAAGCACTGTAGAAAAATATGAAATATTGCAAGACTAGAGAAAAAATTGCGGTCCAGGAGAATAGCTTCACAAAGTGTTTAGGAGGTTTGTCTTGGAATAAATCCGCAGAAAATATCAATTTTGAAATTTGGTAAGCTCCTAAACCAAGGCAAAGAAGGATGATAGCAGTAGAGGAAGCACGGCGAATTGTGATTAGAGCAAGTCTTAGGACTAGCATTTCATAAGAGTCGTAGCCGTCACAAAATCTTGAATTCAATTTGAAAAATTTGACTCGAAGGTAAAAAATGAAGAATTCCTCAATAAATTGAACCAATAAATAGGTGAAATCACAGAGACTGATAGCCAATAAGAATCTGAAAAGTGCGGTAGAGCGCAGTTGCTTTTGGAGGAGAACTTTGATATGGAAAAGGTTGAAAAGGATTCCAATTGGGGGGAGTATCATACACAGTAGTCGGTATGGAGGGAGATAAAGGAGCACATATTTTTGAGCTTCGTGCAGTTTATCTTCCCCTGTGGACATTTCTCACTTTGATCAAAAATCCAAAAGTAATCATAAATGTTTTAGTGCACTCGGGTCACACCCACTTGCTCTAAATGTCATTTTAATCTTGTCTAGTAGTAAAATTATATGTTAGTCCCTCCTCTCAGAAATTTTGTTTCATAATTTTATCCAATTCAATAACCGAAGAGTGTGTCTAGTTTGAACCGAGGATGAATGAAGTTAATGAAACTATATTGACACTTCTCATTGCTACAACTATTGTGACTGATAAGATACGGAAAGTTGATATCTGTTTGTCGATTCTGGCGTTCTTATTGTGTTTGGTTCATTTTTCGATTTTGGTTAGGAAAGAGTTAAGGTGAGTAATAGATTTTCCTGTAGTAGGAGTTAATGCTGCGTCCAAAGTAACTTTTCCGCGGAAAGCCCCCAAGGAAATGGTGTCCAAAGTGGCCATTTCTTTTTCTAGGTTTCCCTGTGAGACCTGCGCATTTTTAGGAGAGAGTGTTAAACTTTTGAAATTAAACTTTTTTGAATTCCCCCCAAAAACGCGCGGATTTTTGTAATTAAACCTTTAACACAACTAATTAACTTGGTTTTGCCGTCAGTTTCACATTGTCGAAACTATTTCACTTTTGTCTTACAGTACCGTGTAGTAAGATATACAATTTGGCCTTTATCAGTTGAAAATAACCAATTTTGAGAAGGTGTTACGGTACCACTGATTGTCATACAATGTAAATAATGTATAAAACATACAGAATAAAGGTAGAGCTTCATTTTTGTGGTTGACAACTTTTTTGTACAAACACTCCCTAGAGAGTTATGGTCATTATAAGGGGACAGCTCAAAAATCGCACTATTTTGCACTGGGACTATTTGAGATAGAAATTACTTTGTCGGTATATACCTTTTTAAGGAGTCCCTTTACAAAAGTGTTGTCAACCACAAAAACGAAGCTTTACTTTTGTTCTGTCTGGTTCATACATCATTTACCTTGTGGGACTATCAGTGATACCGTAACACCTTCTCAAAGTTGATAATTTTCAACTGAAAAATGCCAAATTGTATATCTTACTGCATGGTACTGTACTTCCGCCTATTCTTCCGCACATCTCACCTTGATTTTTCCAAAAGCGGTCTCTGGCGTCCTCACGATGTGTACTAGAATCATAAACCCCGTACATTATGCTGTCAAACTATTATACAGTGCTGGCCATAATTCTATCCCCTTTTGGTTTTTTCAGCATAACTTTTTTATTAGTTATCCGATTGATCTGAAAATTTTTCAGCCTACGGTAAGCATCTATACGCAAGATTGCAGACAGAAATTGCATCATCCAATAAAAAATTTTTAGCGTTTTTTTCGATTTTTCGATATTTTCACTTTTTCACGTTTTTCACTTTTTCCAGTTTTTAATTATTTGTGTTTTTCTGAAAAGTCCAAAGTGCATGTTCTGACTTGAAAGTTGATGTTTAGGTATGACTAGACCAACAAACAACAAGAACTTCCCGCTTTCTGTCAAGACCGCCATCTTTCGTGGTCATCTGAATGGACAGTCAACCAAGATGCTTGCTGCTCAGTTTCAGTGCTCACCTTCAGGAATCCGTAAACTTATCAAGAGGTGTCTTGATCAGGTAAATGTTAAAAAACACTTGTTTAAATCATACAAACGTTTAGAACACGTTTGAGCTGGCAAAACACCCAGGAAGACCTCGAAAAACCACCCATGTGATGGATCGCAACATCATCCGAGCGTCAAGAGAGGATCCTCGTAGGACCTCAACGGACATCCAAGTCGTCGTGACTTCTCCGAATGAACCAGTACCATCCAGAAGAACAATCCGAAGACGTCTCCAAGCTCAAGGACTTCATGGAAGGCGTCCAGTCAAAAAACCGTTCATCAGTGAGAAGAATCGCAGAAGCCGTGTTGAGTGGGCAAAAGCTCATTTGAGCTGGGGACGTCAGGAGTGGGCAAAACACGTCTGGTCCGACGAATCCAAGTTCAATTTGTTCGGCAGCGACGGAAACACATGGATTCGTCGTCCGATTGGAACCAGATTTGATCCCAAGTATCAAACACCGACAGTCAAACATGGGGGTGGATCGTGCATGGTTTGGGGATGTTTTTCCAGCCAAGGCATGGGTCCTCTACGAAGAATCGTTGGTATCATGGATCGATTCCAGTATGAAGATATTTTGGAGAATACGATGAGACCATGGGCACTTCAAAATGTCGGCAGAGCTTACGTCTTCCAGCAAGACAACGATCCGAAGCATACTTCTCTCCATGTTCGCTCGTGGTTTCAACGTCGTCGTGTGGATCTTCTGGAGTGGCCAAGCCAAAGTCCGGACTTGAATCCGATTGAACATATGTGGGAAGAGCTCGAACGTCGACTATCTGGAGTTAGAGCCACAAATGCGGACCAAAAATTCGCGCAACTCGAAGCCGCCTGGATGGCAATCCCGAAGTCGGTGATCGACAAGCTTCTGGACTCGATGCCGAGACGTTGCCAAGCCGTTATTGATTCTCGTGGATACGCAACGAAGTATTGAACTTATAAATTTTGTTTCTGGTCATTTTCTTTTTTATTTTTCATTTCCGTGACTCTATTTAGCCGATCTCTTATTTTTGTTGATTTTCTTGGTTTTTTGAAAAAAGATGAAATTTTTAAAATTTTTAAAAATATTTTAAAACCAATTTGTTTTTACATATTTTTTACCTTTATACACATTGCTGCCAAGTTTCAGATCAATCGGATAACTAATAAAAAAGTTATGCTGAAAAAACCAGAAGGGGATAGAATTATGGCCAGCACTGTACATACAGTTTGAAAACAACTTGACCATTCCAGATCCAATGCCATCTTCATCCTCATCCTCGGCATCTGCTCTTCTGACATCATCCGAAACATAACTTCGATTCTCTTCGATTTCAAACAAATCAAAGATTATCAACGTATCAATTACTGCTTCGGTTATGATAGCTTCGCTATGACATCACTCGAACTTTTCCGTGCTTTTTTCTTTCGAGTGGCCACCAGTATTGCCTCGTGGCTCACAATCACCCTGGCTTTCTTTCGAACCCTTCTCATCCTCTACCCCATGAGTAGCATTGCTCATCAACTTGCTGAAACTACATCCACCGCGAAGACAATCATCTATTATACTATTTTCTTCACTATGTTTGCCAACTTTTGGGGAGAAATCGGCCGGTATGCTCTTCATCTGAAAACTGATAGTGATTTGTGTCTACTCCCTGTCCGATTGGAGAGATGGGATAATTTGACGATGGAGGAGGTACAGTATACTAAAGAGGAAAGAGCATCCAACTATTTGTTCTATAGTACTGCAAGGGGGCTAAGGTTTATCTCAGTTTTCAAGCCTATCTCTCATTTTTTGTTGTCTATTTCTTTGATAGTGACAATTCGAAAAGCGGCAAAGAGAATTCAGAATACGAGGAGTAGCTTGAGTGAAAAGTGAGTCTGTCTGTGTTGAGAAATGTCGAGATGTCCTTTCCAGGTCAATCAAATCTACTACCAAACTGATACTGACTATGTCGATTCTTTATTTTATTTCTGAATTTTTTGCTTCTCTTGAAGACTATTTGACTGAATTTGTTCCCTATAACGAGCAAAACAGGTAGGTCAGAGTAGATGTTTCAACTTTTAAAAATTTAACTTTTTTCCAGAATTATCACATTCAAATTAATGTTCTCTGATTTCTTTCACGTCCTATCAGCAATCAACTCGATTCCTCAATTCTTCTTATGTTATTTTTTGTCGTCTCAATATCAGGAAGTGGTGAAAAGAGTGTTAAGGATAAAGAAGAAGGGCATGAGTATTAGTAATGAGGTCTCGGTGAGTTAGGGAAAAAATACCGAAATTGATGAAAAGTGGAGGTTTCAGAGTCATCGAAACGTCGAAGCTTCAACTGGATTCACTCCTACAAATCATAATTCTTATTGATTGATTTTTGTGGGTGATTTCAGTGAAGGACATATTAGCTCAGCACAGTTCTAACAACTCCATCGATTTACCCTTGAAACACGTCTCTTTTTCTCTGTTTCTCAATTTCGAGAGTTTCTCAATTTCGAGCTCACTTTCTATGGTTTCAGTAGAGCGCACTTGTAACACTCGTGTCGTGCTTCTATTTTTTTTTAACCAATACACGGGACCCTACAGTTTCGATGCGCAAGCAACAATAATGACGCATTTCTCGTGCAGTTGTTTCAATTTATTTCAAATTAAACTGCAGAAAAAATCTTTTCAAAACTTTTATTCGTGTTTGTCTGAATTTCCAGTGCAAAATAAATTTAAAAAACTGTAAAATTGGAACGGGAAACGCGCCTGTCTAGTCCCTGGCGCATTACTCGATACTCGCTGCGCACAATCAGACTTTTGTAACTATAAGGTTCCGTGCAATAGATCAGAGTTGTTTTATTGAATTACAAGATACGTGTTCATTTCTCTATAAAAATATACAATATAGAATAATTAAAACCGTGAAACTACAAAAACTGAACCGTTTAAATTGTTTACGTACCCTGACTTTCTTTTTTTTGTTCCCATTTTTTCTGTGAAAGGTCATCTTGATAAGAACCCCATATAAGGAACGAATCTCCACAACAAAATCAATTCAAACCGATTCCACTTCCAAATTCGAGATGACAACAAAACCTCTCCTGCTCTGTTAGAATTGATTGGGAATCGCTATTCTCGTGGTATCTGCAGATAAAACTATCGAACAAATATCAAAAGAAGATTGCAACAAATTTCTGATGGATATCAATGATAAAAAACGTGAAATGGTCCAAAAATTAAATATTGCTGATGGCTATGAATTGGTGAGTTCAAGGTGGAATCCACACCCATTTCATCAGAATATCACTGGGAATTTCAGACGTGGGATCCGGAATTCGTTAAGGATGTTAGACCTCTGGATCGTCTTCTACTTCTATCCTCACCGGTTTTTTGGTCTTCGTCGCATCCCTTCATACTGAACATCTGAATATTTTCGATTGAAAAATGAAGATTTGTTCGTAACTCAATTAAACTTTGGAAATCACATAGAGAACTTACGGGCCTTGGGATCTGAGAATCATATAACACATAATAAGCATTATCTTACATGTAAAAGACAAGGGGTGTGATAATATGGGGAAAAGTATACGGGACGAGCCAGTAGGGACAAAATAGGGCACCCTCTAATCACGCAACATGCAGTCTAATTGGTGTGAAAAGAATTGAAACAAGTTGGTCCCTTTTCCTAAGATGAAACCACCTTTTGCGCGTTTCGGCGGAACTCTGGTCACGGTGTTCCTAAAAATTGCTGAAAATCATTATTTATAGGATGCTAAGCAGAGCAGTGCGGAAATAAAGACGGAAATGAAATTCGTTTCGACAGTATGAAACTGACGACAAAGTTAATTAGTTGTATTGAGGGTATAACTACCACTTCGAGCATAATCCCTACATTGTACTCATCTGGTATCAGTTGGCTTGAGAAGTCTCCACTTCCGACTTCCGTGTGTCAAATTCAGCTGCTTTGTCAGATCCACTGGAAGCATATTTTGGGATTTTTGTGCTCGAAGGATAGTTCTACCTTCAATACAACTAATTAACATTGTTGTCAGTTTCATACTGTCGAAAATAAATTTGCATCCGTCTTACTTCTTTGGTTGCCATGATTTGTGATCAGTTTTCTACACATCATATCTCTCCTCTGCCAGACTGCCACCCATAATTATTCTAAGACATTTCTGAGAAAATTACAACTTAACCAATCTCGTGTCTAGCTTTCCTCTTTTTCTTTTTTTCTTTTTCAAAAATAAAATCGTCAACTCATTTCTCCTCTCAATAAATGCCCTTTATAAACATTCAATGGCTTTCTGGCCAGACGCCAGGCTACAACTACCAGACAACTATCCCCGATGTTATCTTCAAGACTAATCTATACTGCCTCCCATTAGCTCTTCTCTTCAATATATTCCATTTTAAAACTCTCATCCGTCCGAATCTTCGATTCTCTGCTATTTATACATTTCATAGCTTTCTAGCCGTATCCAATTTCTCCTATATCCTCTCTTCCTGGTATCCAACATTCCTTCATTTTATGAGAGCTGAAAATGAGTATTGCTATCGGAGTTATACTTACTCTGGGATACAAATTCAATTGATTGCTGGAGGGATTCGAGACTTTTCTACAATATTTTCGAGTTGGTTGATTTGTTACATGGGATTGTACACGTGTCTTGGACGCTTTTGGAATATTTTCAAAAGTGCAAAAATTGCATTTTGGAATTCAGTCGTCGTCATGGTTTTGTCATGTTTTGGAGGGATTACTTTATGGTCGAAACATGAGGTTGCAGAGGTTACTACGGATATGGAGTGAGTTTGAGAGATGTTCAACAAAGTGCGCTCTATTGGACTTGGCGGCAAATTCAAAATTGAAATAGACCTAGAATGCGCTGCACCGTTTTCGAGACTCGATACAAAGTCATTTTTGTTTGGAAATCATTTGAAATGTTGTTACGAAATTAAATTAATTTTTTTTCAGCTGCTTCTCCATCCCGCGAAGCCTCAATCCACCCCGCTACCAGGCTATAATTCCTGATGACTATCTCCCAATGTATCAAATGATTTTGGGTCTTATCCGTAATGTGAAACTGGTGCCTTTGTATATTTATCCTGTTTGGCTGGTGGTGTTGATCGGGTTCCTTTTAGTTACAGTGGTGAAGAAGGAGAGGTAAGATTTTTCCAGCGGACGATACAGTACCGGACAAAAAGGTATCAACTTTGGCTGTTTTCAGTGGAAAATGACCAACTTTGACAGTGTATTTCGGTGTCACTTGATTGTCCGATAAACTCAAGTTTATATGGGTTGGACAGATCAAAAATAGTACATCTTTTTTGTAGTTGATCATTTTTTTGTATGAACACTACCATGAAAGTTACAGGTAAAGAAACCCTCGCTGAAATCGAGTAATTTCAATGCAAATTTGCGAAATTTTAGAGATTTACACTTTGACAACCTATAACTTTTAAGATAGTGTCCCTACAAAAAAATGGTCAACTACAAAAAAGATGTGATATTTTTGCTCTGTCCAACCCATACAAAATAGAGTTTCTCTGACATTCATGTGGCACCGAAATACACTGACAAAGTTGGCCATGTTCCACTGAAAACAGCCGAAGTTGATACCTTTTTGTCCGGTTCTGTAGTTCTCCTGAATTTTCAGATCTGACCTACTCCCATCTCTCCTGCTCACTACTTGTCAAACTATTCAATTCCTGATCACTTATCTTCCGGAAGCACTCGTTTCATATTTTGGTTCAGAAATCGCCAGATGGTTACCCATAACTATTCTATTCAATATCTTGCTTCAGATTATTCTGTGTTTTATGATTTCTGAAAAGTATCGGGATGCTGCGAACTTTTTCGAGAGGATGATTCAGATCGAACCTGCTGAAGAAATCAATATGGCAGTGGTCAGAACGGATTAATTTTTTTTGTAAAATTTAAATCCATGTTTCCATGATAAAATCGATATTATTGGAACTCAGAACACGAATAAATTTATTTAAAAACAACAAATTTATCACAGCATAACAATCAGAAATTATAAAATTATTTCGTTAAATTCGAATTTTCATCATCTTCACCTGATTCAAGAGTGGAATAACAAAAAATGAAAACTCTTGATGGTCTGACTTTAATGTCAAGATAAGAATCAGTGTCTGGGCATGGATATTCGCAAGTAAAAAAAGGTGCACCGTCTGACACATTGGCTTCTAGAGATTTTCCAATGTTGGAAAGATTGAGCGGACGTGACAAATAAATATGACATGCTTCGAAATTGTCCGAGCTTGCCAGCGCCTGTAAACAGATCTCATTTTGAAATGTGAAAATAAAAGTTTGAAATTATTTACATCTCTTAATTGTAAAATGTTTTCTCCACTGAGCGATGACAATGTGATCCGAAATTTACTACAGTGAAAGAAGCTCTCGAGATGGATTGGGTCGATAATTCCATACTTTACTATATCGATTTCTTCGGCTTGTCTGAATTGTTCCGTCCCAATGATTCTGCTATCGTAGAGTATTCCAACTTCCTTTTCAGGTTCGCTGAATTCGATGGTGAGACATCGAAAAGATCCAGGTTTGCACTGGGTAACAGCGATGAACCTCGCGAAAACGCGCTCCGTTGATACGAGAGCCGCGTCGCCTCGAACGGAATAAGCCGCGACGCGGCGAACGGCGCAGGCCGCTATGAGAAATCTGATTTTTCCACTGAAAACATAATAGAAAAATGTCTGTTTTGAAGAATAAAGTCAAAATCAACTAGAATTACATTTTCCTGTTTCAGAAAATACAATTTTTCCTATAGACTCTTAAAAAATGCGACAAAGACAGAACGTTTAATACAAATTTCAGACAAGGAAAACTATGAGAATACTCACAATTGGTGACGTTTACAACAAAGAACTTTCGAGCAACAACAATTTTTTATTAAAAAAGGAAAAAAAACAAGCAAAATTAGAAAAATTGTTAATAATTTACATTAAACTTTGAAGAAGCGTTGTTGAAGTGAAGTTGCGCCGAAGATTTACAATTTCAGAAGAAAAATAAGGCGTAGAAGAAGATTTCTGAAAGTTTTATTCATGAAACTACGGGAAAACAGACTAATCAGAAGTTGTACGTGGAAAAAATAACCTGAAATTTTCGCCTCGGCTTGTATGTTGATTTTGTCCATTTTTCGCTGCATTTGTTGGCTGAAAACATATTTTTTTCGCTTCTGTAATTTTATTTCGAATGAAAAACAAAGAAAAGGTTCGAAAAATTGGTTTTAAACGACAAAAAATGAATAAAATATAGTTTTTCGAAGAAAAACGAGCTTCGCACAGTCCTTCAAAGTGATAATCCGCGACAGAGCGCGATTCTCGTTTTTCAGCTTAAAACCGATTATACACCGATTTCTCGAAATTTCAGCATTTTCGCTGGTTCAAAAGTAGTAACAAATGTTCTGCGGACAAAAATACATAGTTTAAGTGTAACCTTCTCTCACATTGTCGAAAAATAAGAGAGTTGAAAGACTTTTAAGAAAATCAACTAAAAAAACCATTTTTTGCCATTTTCAGAAGAAATACGAAAAATTGGAGCGATTTCATTTGTTCCCGTTAAGTAACATTTATGAAGATGACTGTTGCGAACATTTTAAGCCTAAATACGTGTTATAATATTCAGAACTGGAATTATTGAATCAATTTTTAAGTTCAACTTTTTTCAAAAAATTCAGTTTTTTGTTAATTTTTCGGTCTAGAAGTACTTGAAAGGATTCAAAATAGCATAACGGCAACTGGAAATACTTAATTAGCAGGAGAAATGCACTTTTTATTGAAAATTCGAGAGTTTTTTGTTTCTCAAAAAAAAAATAAAACTGACTTTTTGGCGTTGAAAAGCGGTATATCATGGTTTGATGGGCACCTATTCACTTCTACGCCTTTTTTTTCGACGAATTCACTCGTTTTATCATAGAACTCGGCAATTTTGCTCGCATGCTCAATTAATTGAATTTCGGGTTACTGTAGAATTTAAAGGGAGGCGACACAAAACTTTAAAAAACGGGAAGCGCGCCAGCTATGTCTGTTGTGCGCATTATCACTTTGAATGACTGTGCTTCGCGGCTTATCACTATCAAAGGAGCCGCGACGCGCACGCAACGCATCTCTCTCGGTGTCGATTTACGAGATTGAATTGAGGTTCATCGCTGTTACCCCGTGGGTTTGAAACTCGATAAGGCAGATAAAGCCAATTTAGTATTTTCCACTTTGAGAACCAAGCGGCCAACATGTAGATTCGAAATATCTCGTATCAAACGAAGACACGAATCTACAACATATTTCGCTTCTCTTCTGAGAATAAGGACGAGATTCTCGATTCGAACATTCGATGATTTGAACAGAATCGATAAGTCATTTAGAATAATATCTACATGGCATACTTCAGCGATTTTTTTCGACCGCTTTGGATGAAAACAGTCTATGACACAATTCTGATCTTCTTGACAGTAATGATTGATATATTCATTCAATTCGAGAGCAGATGCGCAATCGAATGGAAGCCTAACTGTGCAATCACTGATTACTATTGGCTGCCGATCAACAGTGTCTTGGAGTAGATGACACACTTTGCGGGTGCGCATTCTGAAATGTTGAAATTGATCGATGCTGAACGAAGCTGTTGAACGGGGGGTATTTGAGTTTAGAACTCGGAGGAATAGAACTGCGACAAAATAAAACTGTGAAAATATAGAACAGGAAAAAATAGAACTGTTACAAAGTGGAACAGTGAAAGTTAGAACCGCAACAAAACAGAACTCAACAAAATAGAACTGAACACAATGGAACTGCTACAAAATAGAACTGTTACAAAATAGAACTCTAGTTCGAAGGGAGCGCGTTTGCATTCGTGACTTTTTAGAAGAATTATAACGACTTTTTTTTCAATTTTAACAATTAGTCGATGAAAAAAAAGAATTTATTTGAGAAAAGTCAAAAATAAATTGAATTTTTGCAAAAAAATGCAAACGCGCTCCCTCCGAACTAGAGTTCTATTTTGTAACAGTTCTATTTTGTAGCAGTTCCATTGTGTTCAGTTCTATTTTGTCGTGTTCTGTTTTGTAGCAGTTCCATTTTTTCGTAGTTCCACTTTGTTCAGTTCTATTTTAGTCAGTTCTATATTTTCACAGTTTTATTTTGTCGCAGTTCTATTCTTCCGAGTTCTAAACTCAAATACCCCCGTTGAACGGGCTATTACCGATCCTTGATATCCAGTTCTCCTACAATTAAGCCCAATACTTCATTTGGCAAGTCAAATAGTACCAACTGCTTCGGATCGGCGCTGAAATTTTTTTAAATCGATGAATTAGCTGGATAGTGTCAAAACTTGATCTACCTCCTATCATACTCCAAATCCACGTTTCCATGATAAAATCGATAATACCAGAACTGGTAATCCACGTAATCATATTGATTATTCCCCAGAGCCTCGCACAAGTTCTGATAACCTTCTTCGACTGATCTCTTCAGAAGAACTTCGTAAAGAATGAGATATCGGATTGCCAGTGGATTGGTAGAGAGAATTTCAGACATTCTGGAAATTTTTTGAAAAAGGAATAAATAGGTGAAAAAAATAGATGAGTAAAAGATAAATCGTGGCGATTGAACGCTATTCTCTCATAAAAATCGAAAAAATCCATAGATTTATAACAGAAAAGTTAAACTTTTTCAATAATTAATTGGGTGCGGTTAATTGTGAACGTTAAACATTTATCGCTTCTCAAAATTGTCTCGATTTGAGGTAAGTTGAATTGACGAGCAGTGAGGAGACATGATTTGAAGTGGGCGGTGGTCAGGAGGAACTGAAAAACAGAATATTTAATTGAGAAGTCTCAGGAAAGCGTAATTTTTAAAATTAGTGAAAAATAGATTTTTCAAGCTGAAAATTAGTGAAAATTAGTGAAAAATGGGGATTTCAAGCTGAAAATTAGTGAAAAATAGGGTTTTTCAAGCTAAAAATTAGTGAATAATGAGTTTTTCAAACTGAAAATTAGTGAAAAATGGGTTTTCACTATTCTGGGCCTCGAATCTCCGATTTTTTGATTGAAAACGACCAGAATATGAATTTTTCAGCATTTTTCTGTTAAAAACGGCGGTTTTCGACGAGTTTGCAGTTAAAAACGCACGTTTTTTGTTGAAAACTTCTATAAAATTGAATTTTCTGTGGAAATCACGATTTTCGGTATTTTTATCGCGAAAAAAGTGATTTCATTACAGAAAATATAATTTTTCGACCATTCAGTTCTTACATCTCTCAACCGAACAATATCTTCAACGTCAAACTCCTTTTTATAAATTTTGAATCGATTTCCATTAGACACCCGAATCTTGACTCCCAATTCTAGAAATTTCAAATTTCTTGCTCGTTTCATTTGCTCCAAATTCACAATTTTCAGTAGATTCTTTCGGGTTTTTGGCTCATTTCGAAATTCGATGTATTCCAGTGTTCCAGGTTGAAAAATAGTAAGAATTCGTGGGATTTCATCGATTTTATGGGTTTTTAAGACGAGTTTCTTCACGTAGATTTGAGAATTCAAGCACTTTTTGAGAAAGTTGGAAAATTCAGTTGCAGAAAATAATCCGATTCGTTCCAGTTGTAATTTCGGATTTTTCAGCGCTCTCGCCAAATCGCCAAGGGCAATTTCGATGTGATCTACTCCAACTATCGATTTTTTATGATTTTTATAGACCAGTGAACATGAATTTCCTTCTTTTCTGTAAGTAACCACAGAAAATTTGTCAAATATCAGATTTATCGAATTATCCGTGTTGATATAGAAGTCGAGCGTCTTGAAAGAAGGTTTCAGGCGATCGACGATGTTACGGAAGGTTTTGGACACTTTTTGGAGGTGGAATCTGTAAAAAAATCATGTTTTGTATGTGGTTCCCTACAGAATACCTGCTAAATGTATCCAATTCTTCAACAATTTCATTTATCATCTCCACTGGCAAGTCGAAAATTGTCAATGACATTTTTAAGTGATCAGGATTATTGAGTGGATATTCTGACACTATTCTGAAAATAAAACTGTTTTAGACATTAAAAACATAAGAAAACTGTGATTGAAGTCAATCAAAAACGCTGAAATTAATTGTTCGTAAAGTTTGGCACATTATCCGCAATACGTCACTGCCCACTTTCTCTTCTACCGTAGAACGGAGCAAGTTTCTTGCTCTATTTCAGCTCAAACTTGACTTTAAAAATGTTTTTCTTAGTTTCAATGAATATTGTAATCAATTTTTAATTGAAAAACTACTAAAATTCCTGCGAAAAACATCCAAAACAAGGCAAACATTCAAAATCACGTAACAACGACACTCCGAAATTCCGCACCGCGCCCTCTTTAGCGCGCGAGTTGTGTTTCAGATTCTTGCTCACTTTCTCCCAAAAATTTCAGATTTCGATGGATTTTCAGCGTTTTTTGTTGTTTTTCAGATAAAATTCGACGATTAAAAAATCAAAAACTATCTCCCGCAGATAAAACTCGCACATTTTGCCTGAAAAACTTTAAAATTTTTGGGGAAAACTCAAAAAACTTTGAAAAAAATATTGCCCATGAGTTCAAAGTAATTCCCGCCCCTTTCTCGAATCTCTCACTTTTTCAGATGTCCTCTATAAATAAGATAGAGGAACCGTCAAAGACCGTACGACCTGCACTCCCGCATGGACGCTCCTTGCGTTTCAGCTCCGACGATGCACCAGAAAATAGTTTGGTAAGAATCTCAAGTTTTCTATATTATTAATATTTGTTTCTTTTCAGGTAGATGGTATGGAACGCGCAAAACCGAGGTATTCTGCACGCGCGGTGCATATTCAAGCAGCAACACCACTTCCATGGGAGAATCTGGGGAGAGATATATTCAGAGAATCGATTGCATCGACTCGCAGCCGAACACCTTCGAAACTTGCGCCTTGTAAACTTCCGCGAATTTCGACTCCTACTCGCCATGTTCGTTCACTTCGTGCGGGACTGACTCTCAAAAAGACGGAAAGTTCTAGTCAAGGGAAACCGCCTGCTAAGAGAAGACTCCGAGTCGTTTCTCCCAGCGATTCAAGTGATTCAGATGGTCGTTCTTCTAGCCCGCTCAGAAATTCTTCTGGAAAGTTCCTCGAGAAATCATGGGAGCGCAAACCGAGTTTCCAATGCTCGATATCTCCAATTAGACGTCGGAAACGCACCAGATCTCTTCATTCTTTTGAATTCGAGTCAAAACGGAATGATCCATCTACTTCCGGTGTTCCTGAAAGATTTTTGGAATCGATTCCACAATCAGTCGATACGAATACTACAAATCGATTACGCGAATCGACGCCGAAATTCTCTGGATATCGAACTCCGCGTCTGGAAGAGTTTTCCTACGAGCAGCCATTAAGATCGCCATCGCACAGATTCTACGGAAATATCGAAGTGGTTCGCGCGTCGGAAACTAACGGAGAATCTTCTGGAACTCTGAAGCATCCAGAATCACATGCAGCTCCACCAAAGGAATTGTCGACCACTGAAGTTGCAATTGAGCAATCCCAACCACCGCCTGAAAAATCTCCTCGCAATCATAGACTCAGTGAAATGTCATCTGGATTCTTTGAAATGTCTTCAAACGATTCTGATAACCAGTCATCACCGGATGCACAACAGGATAGTGAGCGCCAGGAGCCGATACCGGAATTCGTCGAGCCAGCGATCGTCAAGTCTGAGCTAGTTGAAGAAGAAGATAATCAAGAAGTTCAAGAGGAGGCGGTAAGAAAGTATAAAATTATAATCAAAACTTGAAATTTAATAACTTTTCAGACCACCACACAAAATTCTCTCTCCAACTGCAAAATCTTTACTTCCGAAGTTTTCTATGCCACCATCACAAATTGCAATATCGAAAGATCCACCCTTGTCGGGTGCAAAATTTTCGATGAGCCATGTCCACCATAGAATAGTATCCTAAATAATTTTTTCTTTCCTAAATTCACTTTAAGTCTGTCAATTTTCTTGTAATTTTCTCATTTAATCCGATATACTTGCGTTAGTGCAAGAGATAATCGGAAAGTATTATCTCTCTGTTTTCAGTGCTATTTTCGATCTTTTTGTAATTTTCATTTTTATGTTCCGCTTGTGCAAACAACAGATTCCCTTTTTATAGTTTCCCAATGTAGTGCAAAATTTCAATACGATTTTCATTAAAAGTCGTTATTTCACTCCCCACATAGGTTTCATTTGTTTTATAATTCTCATCTGCCCCATCATTTTTATTTTGTATGTTGTAGTTTTAATGAACTCGAGCTCGTTTTAATAGGATATTTGATTCTCATTTTTATCTCGGTTATTAACCACCGTTTTCTACTTTTTTGACTGTTTGTTCATGTCCTTTACCTAGTTGCAGTTTCTTTTGCAGTGGCATGACTGCGAAAATCGTGCCGAAACTGCCCGCTATCGTCTACTCTCTCTCCATTTCAAGAATTCTACAACTTGACTCGAAAACTGGAATTCGAACAAAAATGCTCAAATTCAAAAAAATAATCGGTTAGAATCCCATAAATACTCCCTCGTTTCTCCTATAAATGTTTTTTCAGTTATCAATAAGAAGGACGTCTTGCAACTGCTCTCTATCGAAATCTTAACCATAGTCGATAGCTACTCAAGGATAGCGATGCCGATGTTCATGCTGAAATGTTTGATATGATAATGGTCAGCTATCCATACAACTGCTGCACCACCAACTGGAACCACTGATTACCCGCCACACACAACACTGCGTCCGTCTTGGTGTTCAACGAGTGTTTTCTTTTTGCGCACTCGAAAGATGGTCGACTCCTTTCGTCGTCTCTCACAACACCAACTCGTCACCGGATTATCATCATCATGTCAACGACACCACGAATACCAACTTCGCTTAGAGTAGTTCCTCCTTTCGTAACCGTTCTATGGTAATGAGTGAGAAGAGAAAGCTGTCGGCCAAGCCAACTACCAGTCAACTGAACACCAACTCCAAACTTCCGACTTTCGAATAAGGAAAAAACTGCAATTCCGATACCGAGCTACTCAATCTGATATAATGGTGAGCCGTGTTATGAGCATACGGCCATATTTAATGACTTTCCTTATACTCACTGTTTACAGATTACTGAACGTTCTGAATCGTACATTTCTCTTCCAATATGACACTCGATTCAAAATCGCCACGGCTAAATCCGTCCAAGCGCGTTTTCGACGAATTAAATCAATCGACTTATTAAAGTGGATCAATGGAAACAAGCGAAACACATCAAATTCATTGGTTTCGACCTGCGGATTGAGCATTTCTTCCATTTCTCCGCTTTCGAAATCAATCCCTATGAATGCACAGTTTTCTGGTAAATACTGTTTGTCATCACGTTATAAACTGCATTTTGCAGGTTCTCAATGAAAAACCGTACAAAAAAGTTGTCAACTACAAAAATGAAGATCCAGGCCTACTCAACTCGACGCCAGCTCAACGCAAAGTTCATCACTTTGCGGTCCTTCTCCGGGCGCTCTGTGTTCTTTCTCTTCTTCTTCTTCTTTGCCATCCTTACTAATTATCAGTCCTCCTGCTCTTCTTTTCCCACTTTTCATCTTCTCTAATAGTTTCTTTGTGAATTCCCTAGTATTTCTGAATTCCTTAGTCACAGGCCGATCTTAATCATGTCTGGCAACGTTATGCAGCTTTATGAAGTCGCCTAGATTCAAAAATCATTAAGGTACTTCATGATAGTTCATGTTCACAACGATTCCTAGGCAACAACCAACTCTCTGTCGGATATACTAGGTTTCCGGTACAATACTTCGATTGTTGCATCAGTTTTCATATTTTACTTTACATTTTCAGTTTCGGTGGAGCGCAGTTGTAAGAATTATGCCATATTATCACGTTCACGAACACAGTGGTGTTTCAAGCGTGACAAGCTGTCCGTCGACAATATGGAAAAGATGGTCGATGGTTCGGTTCCCACATATGGAAACAATTTTTCTATTCCTCTTGCATACAACCTTTTGTGCGAAAACATCACATGATTCGTGGCACAAGCTCACACAATCCAATTTTCACTCTACGGGCGACACTTTCTGTATTTCCATGCTTTCTTCAGGTATGTTTATTACTGATAATATAACTCGTTACAGAGCTGCCAGTAAAATGACGAAACGCTGCTTAACTTGCCAGATCTTAATTATTGACACGTGAATAGTGAACTTCCACATTAAAACTGCAAACAGTAATTCATTTTCGACGTACTCTTTGAAGTTTGAACGTGAACTTTCGATAACGATCTGCCCTACATTCCCTGCATATAAATATACGTAATTTTAAGGAAATTTCAGTGTCTAAATGATTCTTCACTTTCTTCGTCGTTCGACTGTATGAAGGAAACTCGCGTCGTGGATTATCTACAAGCTTCTGATCTCAAGATCGTGGTTTTCAATGCGGCTATTCACAAGGTTGCAAAAAACGGAAAACCTGAATTTACGACTGGCTCTCCACCAACTGGAACTGATGAAAATTATTCCATCCATACGACTGCTTCTCCACCAACTGGAACCACTGAAGAGCCGTCACACAACACTTTCTTGATGTTCAAGAGTGCTTTCTTCATGCGTACTCAAAAGATGGTCGACTCCTTTCGTCGCGGGATTCTCGATGGCTTGTCAACGGCTGCACGAATACCAGCCAGATTGGTATGGAAGTTGAAGTTTTCTTATCCGGAAGTCAGAGGGGGGAGTTCGGAAGCAGTGTGCGTTTTCGAAACTTCTTTTTCGACAAATTCAGGTTTCGAAAGATTTTTCGAAAATCTTTCTAAGGCCGACTCTCAGAGAAAAGATATTCAGTGCGACAAGGAGACCAACTGACCGATCCTTGGAGCACAATCGCCAAAGATCGTAAAAAAATGGATAGCTGTGATCCGCGCCCACACCAAATGAGCGAAGAACGGATCGACGAAGTAAGTAAGTAAGTTCGTTTTAAATATTCTTTTTCTGTCCTTTTAAATCATTCTTCAATGTATTTTTGCAATATGTACTCTTCCCAAATTTCACAGTTATGGAATGGCGTAAGACGGAAGTCGGAAATAACTTTTTCTCCAGAAGTCGGAATTCCATGCAACTCTGATACCAACACAAGCGCTTTGCTTATCAGCACTAGCGCTTCCCTATCGTCGAGTGTCTCCTCCTTTCGTACATGTACTAGTGAGAAGAGAGAAGGCTGTCGGACAAACCAACTACCAGTTAGCTGAGCACCAACTCCAATAATTCGTCTGGTGTTGCCGTCGAATGAAATATTGGTTTTCGGGTCTGGGAGATGTACAAAGTACATCTAGTAAACCCCGTTTATTCTAAATGAAATACATCTGCCAATAGAAACAGAAGATACGTATTTCAGACCTCAGCTACAAAAAAGACAACATCACCGCCAGTCGATTCGAATTTGAGGACGAATGAGAAAGAAGTGTATTATGTACATATCTAGATGCAAAGTGTAACTATCAGTAAGTGCCGTGCTTTTCTTTTGCGTCTAGGTGTTATTATCGCTCTGCGAAACATGCCCAGTCATGATTAAGAGTTTCCCTGGAACAAAAAATCTCTTGCAAAAGCTGCTCAATTCAATTTCAGTGTTTAGTATCATTTTATAACCTAGACATTGTTTACTAACCATTATTGAACCGAACCATCTCATTTTCTATCATTGTAAGCAGCTTAATGTATTGTGTTCTATCTATATGTTTCAGATCATTCCATTCATCGTTTTAATCCAACATTTTTATACTGTGTGTATTTTTACGTCACTGTTTTCGGAAATATGATTTATTGTCTCTCTTTCATCATTTTTCGTAATAGTGTTCATTTTCTTCACATTTCATTCAACTCAATAAAGATTACAAACGATTATTGTTCTCTATTTCATTGTAATAATCCGTGGTGTTTACTATTCACTATTTGTTATCTTTATCTTTAATTCAATTGTTGTTTTCTATCTCTGTCTGGTCGTTCTACTGAAAATGGAACATTTGTTGTATATCCAGGAGAATTCTAATATACATTTGTGTGGTTACATCAGAAAAAATTTGTGGTTTCAGAAACTCATTAAAGCTAAACGGAAAAAACTTGAAAGTTCTATTTGATGATCTAGAGGTTACTATTCACGCTGCTTCTAATCAGAACCAAGAAAATACACTGGGATAATCATATTCATGAATCCTGAGTATAAATGGGTGTCGTTCTATTAAAGGTGTCGCTCTAATACAGTTTTTACGGTATATCTTCTGAGATTCACATAATAAGTGTTATTGTCTTTATTTGTGTTCAGAAATGTTGCCTTAACTTATTTATTTCTTCATTTAAAACGAAGGAACAAGTCCTTGACACGTTACATTAAGATAAAGTTAATTGAGATTTTTAAATTAGGCCGTAGGCACAGAATTAGAAGTTATGTTAGTTGAGGGTAAGATATTTAGAAAGATCTAGTTTGGATATATTTGATATTAACACCGGGAAGAAATTTTAACAGACTTGCAAAATATCGGCCCGGCCCGGCTCGGCCCGTCGGCCCGGGCCGGTAGAGAAAGTTGCCGGCCCGGCCCGGCCCGGTCGGCCCGGAGTCAAAAAATGAGCACAATTTTTTCACAAAATTTTTCGAAATTTTTTGAAATTTTCATCAAAAATAGTCAAAAATCCTATGTACACTCGATCCGGGCCGGGCCGGGCCGGGCCGGTGAAAATTCTCAAATCGGCCCGGCCCGGCCCGGCCCGGCCCGTTGCAAGTATGAATTTTAACGTGGAAAACATGTTCAGAGAGTTGATTCCAGCAATTTACTTCACGAATTCCGATAAATTGCACGCGTTGATTAGATATACTCTTCACACGTAGAGTCCCAGACAGAGCAGAGGTAGTCTTACCTATGCAGACGCGCTTTATCGACAAGCATGGTACATGTTTGCGTTACGGTGAACTTTCCAAACTTCTGTGCATACCGTGGTGAACATTAGAAATTGTTCGACGTTGAAAAATAAATTCTAATGTTCACCACGGTATGAAAAAAAGTTCGAAAGTTCACCGCTACGACAAGTTGTAACCCCGTTGGCAATAGAGCGCGTCTGCATAGGTAGTCCGGGACTCTACGTGTCTTCAGTGAGAACTGAATATAATGTTTATGCCTTCGTAAGCTGTGAGACATCGTAGTAATAGATGTTATGAACATGCAGAAACTGGAACAATAATTATCAAGAATGAAGGGTTGGTGGCGTTGGTTCGGTTCTTTCGCAGTTGTGAATTTTTTGACAGATCATTTAATCATGGATTTCGACGTCCGAGGCTTTTTTTCTCTTCCGACTTCCGTTTTTAAAATTATACTCCCGGCTTCCGGATAAGTAATTTTGCTTCCGACATCCGTCTTCGAAAAAATCACTTCCGCGCAACTCTGTTCTGTAATATTTTCTTGATTGAATAAAGTTTCTGTCATTTTTGACCTACCCGCCAATTTTTTGTTTCCGCTTGCTTATCATATATTGTCATCATTCCTCCACTCTTGTCAGTTTGTTATTGTTTTTGTTACTCAGATTATTTCTTGCACGATGAATCCCAGGCACCTCCGCAGTTGCGCTCTATTGAGAAATTGCGTGTTCCTAAAATATTTCATTTCAAAATGACATTTGTATCTACTTTCTGACAGCTCTATAGATTCCCTAAAACATCCCAATTCTTCCAGGTACCCTCTCCCCAAGTCGGTTCACCTCGGAGTGATACAATAATGTTGGATTTTGTAGGATATCCACCCACTTCAGCTGACCGCTTTTACGGAACGCTTCCCACAGATCGCATTTCGAATGTTGTGAGTGTTTCGGTAGAGCGCGCTTGCAGAAACCATATTTTTCTAGGAGCTGGTAGTGGGTGTACACGGAAATCGTCGTGTCGTTGATAGAAGAAGACTCACCGCACGTGAAGCGGTCTCTCCGATTCCGCCACGTCCCAGAAGACAAGCGGCACGTCAGGTCTCACAAAAAGTGACTGAAGCTGTCACAGGAACTTCGGAATCTTCTGGAGCATCATCTGGAGCACCTTGCAGAAGTCCATCGCGTGAAGTGAGCACGGCTGAAGCCGTCACCGAGGCTTCGGAGCCTTCTGGAGCTCCTCAGAATCCGGAAAAAGTGGATGAGCTCGATCCATCGGCAATCGATATGTCTGGAACTATTAAACTGGAGCCGGTCACCGATTTGAATCAAGAGAAGGTACTGATGGCCTAGAAATCCAAAACTCTTCCATATATTTCAAAAAAAAAATTCAGAAAATCACTCAAACCATCCTCACCAACTGCGTCGTCATCGATTCGGAAATCCGCAAAGCAAAGTTTATTGGGTGCAAAATCGAGAACTCGAGAATCTTCGATTGCAAGGTTGTCGACACATCAAAGGAATAATTATAATTTGCTGAAGTTTTATTGGTTTTTTTCGTCCCGCACAGTCTCCCAGACTCCGAAAAAGAACTGCAAGGAAATTTTTGATCTACGCTCATGAAACAAAAAATTTGAGAAATTAGCAGGTCTACAAATTTATTTCTTTGATTTTTAGCTAGAAGCACTAAGTCAGAAGTAAGAAAATTTCAGTTTTAGAATTATTCTGAATGCATTATCCACCCATTCAATCCAAAAAATCCTGGTTTTATATATTATTACAGGTCGAAATGGCAATTTTTCATTTTAATTTCGGAAAAATCTACGGGATTTGTTCATTTCTCAACATTATACAGCGAACGATATCTCAAAACGTGCTTCGGAGAATTGTGCACATTTCTGTAGGACGGTTTTTCAATTTGCTCATTAGTTTTCGAGAAAATAACAAAAAATTGAAAAAAATTAGGAGTTTTATCGATTTCTCGAAAACTAATGAACAAATTGAAAAACCGTCCTACAGAAATGTGCACAATTCTCCGGAGCACATTTTGAGATATCATTCGTTGGATAATGTTGAGAAATGAACAAATCCCGTAGATTTTTCCGAAATTAAAATGAAAAATTGCCATTTCGACCTGTAATAATATATAAAACCAGGATTTTTTGGATTGAATGGGTGAATAATGCACTCAGAATAATTCTAAAACTGAAATTTTCTTACTTCAGACTTAGTGCTTCTAGCTAAAAATTAAAGAAATAAATTTGTAGACCTGCTAATTTCTCAAATTTTTTATTTTCATGAGGTAGATCAAAAATTTCCTTGCAGTTCTTTTTCGGAGTCTGGGAGACCGTGTCCCGCAATAAAAAGTTTATGAATTAATATGGAAGAGACGGCAGAAAGTGAAGAGGCAGTGATGACGATTGCAGGTCCAGGAACTGAAAAAATTGACTTTAAAAAAATTTATATAATTATTGATTGCTTTTATTGCATAAGAAAACGAAGAGCCTGCGTATTCTCCTGGTTTCGGTTCTCCTGATTTGAAAGTAGTTAGGGAAACCTTATCTTTCTTTATTATTGGGAGTTTCCAGGTATTCGCAATCTTCTCCGAAATGAATGGGAGATCGGCTACAGTGTCGATCATCAGTGAGATGCGTTCCCATTTGGAATTGTGTGGATTGTACGCTTCTGCTTGAATAGTTGGAATAGAAGTTGAGGTGTCCCCGCTTGGACGAGTCGTTGCTGCTGCCGTCTTTTTGTCTTTCGTGTTCTCTTCGTTTAAATCTTTTGACTCATGGTTACACTCCGCGTTTCTTCAGAAGTCGGAAGTCGGAATTCCATGAAACTCTGATACCAACACAAGCGCTTTGCATATCAACACTAGCGGTTCCCTATCGTCGAGTATCTCCTCCGTACACGTTCTAGTGAGAAGAGACAGAGAGAGCTGTCGGACAAACCAACTACCAGTCAGCTGAGCGCCAACTCCAATTATTCATCTGGTATTGCCGTCGAATGAAATAATTGTTTTCGGGTCTCGTAGCTACTACCTTATTTTAAAACTTTTTGAGGGTAAAGTGTGGTAGAGAGCCGCCGTAAATCGAAATTCCGCTACGAGGCCTTCTCACCTCATTCCCGGACCAAACTTTGATTCGCCGGACCACCTCAAACTTGGGTAATTAAACCTTTATATAAATAAATAACAAGAAAAAGAATAAGTATAATAAGTAAGAGTAAAGGATAATGGAGAACAGTATAAAAATATGGAAGATAAAAAGAAGGAAGAAATAATAAATATTGAGGACAAAAAAGAGGGCGTCTTAACACGACAGCCTCAGAACAATGAAATGATGGAAAGCATACTTGTCACGGGCCGGGCCGATTTCCAAATTTTCACCGGCCCGGCCCGGCCCGGTCGGCCCGGGTGAAGCGACTTTTTTTCGAAAAACATGTTTTTTTCAGCGTTAATTTTTGAAAAAGTGGTTTTTGGGGCATTTTCTTCAAAAATTCGACTAAATTGATGATTTTTATTAGTTCTACAGTGAATTTAGTGATAAAAAAGCACTTGAAAATTATTTTTGGGGTGCAAAAATTTTAAAAAATTTTCCACCCGGGCCGGCAAAATTTTTCCTCGGCCCGGCCCGTCAAATGACAAGTATGATGGAAAGGAAGTAAAAAGGGGGCTCTGTCTGTCGGGGGGCGGGGCTACAAACAAAGCAAAAATGTTATGTGTCATAACTATTAGAGAGTGTGGACAGTGCTGGAGTTGCAGCATCTGTCCAGGACAAGAGTTACATCTTCATCTTCCCACACACAAGCAAGAGAGAGCTTGTGATAGGAAAGATCAAGATGTCGTAATGTAGAGCGTGGGTGAGGAAGAAATAGTGTAGACAGTTCTGGAGTCCCAGCATCTGTCCATGACAAAGTTATATACCTGTGGCCTCTCCCACACAATCATAGAGAGTTTAGGCTGGAAAAGCAACAGATATATGAGATAACATTATAAGAATGATTGGAATGTAGAAGGAGGAGAAGGAAATAAGAAAACACAATAATAATAATAAAAAGTAAATCATTATAATCGAGTATAGTCCCCTAACTACCGCCATAATTGTTGCACGTCTTCTATAATCCCCTCTCGTTCCTTCCAAATCCCTCAAATCTTCTATATGCTCCTCATCATCCTCCTCTAACATCATTCTTGCGTCCTCCTCCTGCCTTTCGTGCTCAATTCTATCCGCAGACTTCCGCTTCCATCTCACCACTGCCATACAGGCATACAAGTCGCCAGGTTTTACCAAGAAGTTGAAAGCGAGCACTATATCTTCGCTTTGGTTGTATTGGAACATTGGTCGTGTCACATTGAAATCCCCGAATTTTGACGTGAAGTGAGTACGGGACAACGTTTTGGGCGGGGAACGGGCTAGTTCAAGTTTCTGGGCGAACTCGTTGACTTTCTCGATTGTCCAGTCGGGAATTCTTGCTCGAAGAATCAAAAATCGCTCGTCATCTGAAGCCATGAGATTCTTGACGTACTCCAAGAAGTAGTCGAAACTCAAAAGATTGAAATTCAAGCGTCCAGACCTGTAGGTCAATGAGGAGAGCGCCTCAACACTGATATCCCGTGGTCTTCCAATTTCCACCTCGCCAATGAAGGTTTTCTGTAAATATTGTAATATGAGAACACATTTTTTGGAAATTTTTAAAAATTTAAGTGATTTTTTCGGTATTTTTGAGCCCTTCTCTGACCGGAAACCTTTCGATTTCCTAACTTCAGAATTCCCAAATTTTCAGATATCCTGATTTCTGCATTTGTTTGTTTCAATAAATACAACAAAACAAAATTAACTCACACAATTTTGAGCATGTCGCTCCTTCAAAATTGCCACAATCCACTCCGAATCGGCACACGAAGTCGTCATTGTCAGATTCTTTGAATACCTCAATGCTGACCATCTAGCTGTCCGTGGACAGTTTTGCAAAGCCGGGAATGGTATGTTGATGTTTGTTACTTTGCAGGTGAATAGCTTCTCGAGCCACTCGACAATCTCAAACAGCGTTTTTTGGAAACCAACCATGAAGGAATGAATGATAGTCGGCTCCCTCTCACTTTTCTTTCTTCCGATTCTGGAAAATTTAAGATCAAATATTAAATCATCACATGGCTTGGCCGGCACGTAACTCGCTTGAAACGCAACTTTATGAGTGGAAAAATATACCAAAATGTGGATCTCAGCGAGTTCTAAATGTGTGGCCTACGAGGGGCCAGTTGATAATATGCCGCGGACCGGGATAAAGTGCAAAAAATGAAAAATGACCAAAAAGGGGCCTTCCCGCAGCACATGAACAAATAATCATTTGGCTCGTAGTTCACTGAGATCTACATTTCGGGATATTTTTCAGATCATATGATTGAGTTTCAAGCAAGTTATGCGCCGGCTCGTTTTGCAAGTATGAATTATCCTGCCCAGACTGAAACTCATGCGTTCCAGAGATTTTTGACTATTTTTGATAAAAACTCCATAAAATTTCAAATAAATGTACGAATTATTAACTCACTTCGTAACCAATTTGTGGTTTCCAACCATCCATTTTATTCTTGCGCCAACAATTTGTGTTGCATTTGGCCATAAATGCCAGATGAAGGCATCATTATCCCGAAAGTCCATACGAATATCCCAGTGATCTTGAAAAAATCTATCGGATGACACAAAAGTGACCGAAAAATTGGTGGGAACGCTAGCGATCTGGGTAAGCCAGTCGGTAGATGGGGACGCTTGTGCGATGTTCATTCTGCAATCCAATTTAATTTTTTTTTACAATTTTCCGAATTTTTGAGACAACTCACAAGTCAACTACATTCATATTTCGAAACAATCTTTGACCGGCAAGCCAGGGAAGTTTTGCGAACTTGAATTCGGGGTTTAGATACATGATTTGAGTAGAAAAATAAGAAAACGTGGATTTGGACGACAAAAATTGGCAGAACGTTTAGTCCGCAGTGTCGTGTCGGTGTATGCACACAACTTTACGACATAAGATGAGAGATAAGGGGAATAGAGGAGGATTAGAGAGAAAGAGGAAAAAGACGGAAGAGGGGGGAAGTTTGAATAGGGAATTTCTTTGGATTAACAGTTTTGGAAGTTTTTGAAGGAAAAAACGGTACAATTTTAATTGCAGAAATTGATTGTTAATTATGTGACTGTGAATTTAAATTAATTTTAAGTATTAATGATGGACTTATATAATTTTTGCCATAAAACTAAAACTTTTTGGTAAATACGAGCTTTAACTTGATTTCTTATTAAAATTAGCAGTTTTTAACGAAAAATGACGTTTTCAGGAAAAACCCAGCAATATAGCAACCGAGAAAAAAACAAATTACTTTGAAACATTGTTAGTATTTGATTTTCAGCATTTTTTTCTCCTTATTTTTCAAAAGTTTTCTGAAATTTTGATAAATTTCACAACTTTGAGTGGAAATATAATATTTTGTAGGTTTTTTCGATTTTTTCCAGGAATTGGTTCTTGTTAGTAGTTGAAACGTGAAAAGTTTCGAATTCCGATTTCCAATGATTCCAATCGATTTCAAAATCTATCAGTTCAATTTTTTCCACAATCTTTTCTCGAATCCCGTCGCTTCTTTGCCAGTAATTTTTAAAAACTGTTTTCCACTTTTTTTCAAATCTCAAAAAAAAATGGCAGGACCATCAGGAGCTGCCAATTAACAATGAGCTGCCAATTCACAATGCTCCGGAGAATCAAGTGAATCTTTTCAAGTTTTTGGATTTGCTCTATTCTATTTGAGGATGCTCCTTCGGGTTGTTTGTCAGCGATGTTGTTACTTATGTCCCAACAAGTTTTTTAACACGAAATCCGGATAAAAGTATTTATTAGAATTAATTTCAATCGAGAATCACATAACCTTCTGGAACCTCACATTTGTCTACAAAGAACCTCAAACTCAAATAAATAATATTGGTTATACACCTTAAGGGTTTTTTCTTTATTGCCAGGAACATTAAAAAACCAAATTTCCCCTTTTTCTTCTTTTAATTGAATTAATAAATATCGATGAAAACAATAACTGCTTTCTGTTTTTTACAAGCAAAATATATGAGAATCGGCAAGGAAAGCGAGCGCTAAAAACATCACACGTTGGGCGATTCGCCCTTGATTTGGGCGGTAGTGCCCAACCCGGGTGGGCACGGCCGCCTAATTGGTGGGCAAATCGCCCAAACGGTGGGCGAATCGCTTCAAATTCCCTGAGCAGTCAGTTGGTCCAAACAACCACGAATGTATTCCAAATCTGTTCGGCGATTAACATCAGGACAAAGAGGAAGGTATCCAATTTTCTTCAAAGCGCAATACATCTTGTGAATTTCCTTGTAAGTGGATTGTTTGAATTCACGAAAACGATTCTCGCATACTCGATGGTTCAGCGTCTTTGAGTCGGAAGTATTGCTGTCCAGTTTGGGTGTCACATCTGCGCTGAATCGTTGCTCAGTGGGGACGTGCTCTTTATAGTAAGGACAACCTCAAATTTGGGTAATTCAACCTTTATTAAAAGATAAAAGATAAGCTCTCTCCAGTGCTTTTATACTGGGCAGAGGCGGAGCCAGACAAAAAATGTGTGGGTGAAAGAATTCAATTAAAACAGATAGAAAGAATGATTCAAGACTAAAAGCCTATGAATCATATCCGATGGGAGCGGGGAAAAGAAAGTGGGAGATGTACAAAGTACAATCGAGCACAACATCTTTCAAATCTTTGCATTTATTGAAACCTTCGCACGAATCCGAATCCATAAAGTCACAATGAAATCTCACGAGAGCCACGAATATAGATAACCTCTCTTGATGGCGTCAAAATTTATTTATTGGGACGAAAGGAGAAAAATATAGATACAAAAGACTGAAAACGGTCCCTCACGAGACAGTTTCGAGTTAAGAAAAAGAGGGGGACATGAAATAAAGAATCGAGGGAATGAGGAAGAAAAAGCGGAAGGTAGAAAATACAGACATAATGGCAAGGGGGAAGAGAAAACCGTTACAAAGGCCAAAAAAAAAGGAAAAGAGAAAGAACTATATTATACGAAAAGACCAGGAAAAGTACATAATTAAAACCGGGTAATGAAAAGAATGAATAAAGTCAAAAAAAGAATGAATAAAGTCATTCAGAATGAATAAAGTCAAAAAATGAAGAACAATAGGTGAGAGAGTGAGAGACGCAGAGAAAACCATGTACATAAATCAAAAATTGCTAAAATAGTTAAAATATAATCAAAATTCCACTACTTTTATTTCGCACACGTGTTCGTTCACCCGGTCATGTTGTGCCTCTCTAGTTACCAATCTCCCATTCTGCCCTTCATTCAAGTTTTAATCTCTCGTTCTGAAATTTTCGTACGACTTACCGATTTTGTTTTAACCTTATAAATACAATAATTATTTTACAAAATTGAGCAAAAATCGTAATTTTCAGACAGATTTTCAGCACTTTTCAGCTGAAAATCCACTGAAAATCTAATTGAACAAACAAATTGTGAAATTGTGAGAAATTGAAGTTTTTAATGGATAATAATACGAATTTCAGCTCAAAAAAACAATTTTTCAATAGAAAAAACTATATTTTCATCGATTTTCAAAGAAAATTGGCAATTTTCGCATTTTCAGGCTTGATGACCCCTTTTCAGTGATAATTTTCACATGGCTACGGTAGTTCTCAAAATACGCAATGTGTCTGCGTCCAATGTGCGTTATCTTACGACAAGTGCTTTTTGCATCGAATTTTCAGATTTTTTTCGCCTATTTTTCCGTATTTTTCAGCCTAATCTCATGGCGGAAACTCTAAAACCCGACCCAATCGCTCTTCGCGGTTTTATTCTATGCGAATATCTCCAAAACCGACAAATTTTCATAGTTGTCAAGGCCCGGCCCGGCCCGGCAATGCCCGAAGGCCCGGCTTCAAAAAATGACCCTTTTTTTCCCAATTTTTTTTTCGAAATTTTTTCAATTTTTCATCGGAAATGTGACCATTTTTGACTATTTTCAGAATTTCTTCTAATTCTGACTGATAATCGAAAATTTGACTTTTTCGCGAAAAAATTCAAAAAAATTTGAAAATTTGACTTTCGCGCCAATTTGCCCGGGCCTTCGGGCCGGCCCGGGCCGGGCCGGGCCGGGCCCTGATTTCGCCGACAAGGCCCGGGCCTTGACAACTATGCAAATTTTCAATGCGTTCAACAATTTGTGCGCGAAATTCGGCGATGACTCCATGGACTACGTGGAATTCGAGTTTTGGTTCATGCGATTCGTAAGAAGAGACTTTAATCTTCATTATGATAGAAGGTTTGGAATTTTGAGAAATTTCAACGAAAAAAAATCTATTTTTAGCAAAGATCCAAAGCAATTGACATTCTCCGAATTGCCCACCGACATGTTGGGGGAAGTTGTGAAATTTTTGGATCCAAAGGAGCGGTAGGTGAAAGAAAACCTAGAAAAACCTAGAAAATTTAGGCCAAATTTCCAAAAAAATCCTTTTTTTTCCAGAAAAATCGCGCGAAAAGTGTCGAAAACCCTCTGCAACGTTGTCGATCGCCAGAAAATCTACTATAAGGAAATCGAGGTTTTCATTGGATCGACCGACAAGATCACCGTGGCCTACAACAAGAACACTGTCGCTTATAAGGGATGTCCCACTGGATCTATCATTGAGCTAGGCGGTTATAAAAAATCAATCGATAAATTCAATTACGTGGATTTGGCGTTCAATGACTTGGCGATTTCACTCAAACCGTCGAGAATTCTCGTGAAAAGTCTTCGGGTATCGATTGAGGAAAAGTCCGATATTGGAGTGATCAATCAATTTCTCAATCTAATTCGATCGATTCACAACGGATTTCTTGTCAAGGAGACACTCATCGAAACTGCGAACACAACACTTGCGCTATCGATTCTATCGGTGTTGAAACCGGGAACTCTCGAGACGATCGAGATGTTTACTGCTGAAGGGAAGGCGGAAAATCATGAGAGAATTGTGGAGATGGAGCAGTTCAAGCAAGCGAAAACGGTGTTGCTTCGCAGATTTGGGATTTTCGATCCGAGTTACTTGCAGAGATTTAATGGGTTCAGACGATTCCAGTTGGTGTTGAACACTGTCGAGCCAAGGGATATTTACTTGTTGAGAGAAGTTAGTGTTCAGATGATTTGAGATGAAAAAACTCCGGATTTCTACCTTTTTCAGTGATTTTAGCAGACCAAAAAGTACTAAAATATAGCTAGCAGACCAATTTAAGAACTAGCAGACCAGTTTATGAGCTAGCAGACCAAAATCATTGCTAGCAGACCAATTTAAGAACTAGCAGACCAATTTAAGAACTAGCAGACCAATTAAGGAGCTAGCAGACCAATCTCAAAGCTAGCAGACCAATCTCAGAACTAGCAGACCAATTTATGAGCTAGCAGACCAAAAAGTATATCTAGCAGTCCAATCTCAGAATTAGCAGACCAAAATCGTCGCTAGCAGACCAAAAAGTAATGCTAGCAGACCAATCTCAGGACTAGCAGACCAGTTTAAAAGCTAGCAGACCAATTTGAGAGCTAGCAGACCAATTTGAGAGCTAGCAGACCAATCTCAGAGCTAGCAGACCAATGTCAGAAATTTCGTTTAAAAATCGCTTTTCTGTGCCAAAATTGAATTTTTTCCAAAATTTCCCATGTAAATATTCCAGGTTCTTCTTCAATCTCCGCACTTCTTGCACGGTTCAATCATCACTTCTAGCGTCCCCCTCGATTACATCAAAATCGGAGAAGCTCTCGGATCTCGAATAGTGGACTCAGTCGCTACTCTCTACGACAAAATTCCCGGAACAACGGACACTCTGAAAATCACAATTTCAGTTTATGATGTCTTGTTTTGTCTATATTCTCAGTAGAATTTAGGAGAATTTTTGTCGTCAAATGCTGATATCCATTGCTTTTTTCTTCCTGTTGATTGTTGTTGTTTTATCTTTATTCTTGTTGTTTTTTGTTGAAAAATTACTGTTCCGCTGTCTGCGGGCAGCGATTTAATGTTTTTTCTTTACAATTTAATCATTTTTTGGAGAACAATTCAGAAGCAACGTCTCAGGCTGAAAGTGGCGGAAAACTACCGTTTTCAGCTATTTTTCAGTCATTTTGAAAAAAAACGCGTCACAGGCGCACCCGATTCAAAAAAATTTCAATGTTGAATCGAAAAATGTCGATTTTGATATTGAAACGCGTCAAGGGCACGCCAGAAATCAAGAAAAATGAAATTTTCAGCCATTTTTCAGTTAATTTACAAAAAAAAGGGTCACAGACGCACTCGATTCAGGGTATTTCAATTTTGAATCGAAAATTGTCGATTTTTCATTAGGAAACGCGTCAAAGGCACGCCAGACTCGATAATTCCGGATTTCGGTTAAAAAATTAGGTTTTTCGGCAAATTTTGGTATTAAAACGTGTCAAAGGCGCGCCAGAAATCAAGAGAAACGAATTTTTCAGCCGGTTTCCAGTAATTTTAAGAAAAAACGCGTCAAAAGCGCACCCGATTCAGAAAAATTTCGATTCGAATCATTTTTCGTTTGATTTTGACTCAAAAATGACGATTTTTATAAGAAACGCGTCAAAGGCGCGCCAGAAATGAAGATAAAAATAGCCATTTCTGAAATTTTCAGCTTTTTAAGAGTGATTTTATACAAATTCATTCAAAAATTAGTTAGGGGTGAGATCATGCAATAAATAGGGGGAAAATGGGAGAGAAAACTAAAAATTTGCATTAAAAATATATAAAAAAATCAGTTAGTTATTATTCGACAGGGCGCTCCGCTGCATTCTCTTGGCCAGTCGTGCCTTCTGAAGTTTGTAGAGAACATTGCCAGTGTTTATTGCATCCTCTGTATTCCGATGATGCCATTTCCCCTTCGGATGAATCTAATTTGATAATACTCAATAGTTCCTTGAATCGGATAAATTCTGATATGAGGAAACTCGGGATCCATAGCTTCGTGTTCGTTGAAAAAATCCATAACCATATCGAAATCAAGTGTATTATTTGATGAAATATTACAACTTCGTAGCTGTGCAATGTTCATAATTCTCTGGAAATTTTGAATTTTTGGGTCAAAAATATGTATTTTAGAGCTATAACCTCCATAAAATCTGGAATTGTGCTTTGATCCATATCGATGAACATAATAGCTAAATTCGGATAATTGGAAATCCCTCTCAAGGGGAAGTGATTTGGAGAAACTTCGGTCCGAATAATGAGCAGGTTGATCGATTGCAGATAAGGATTGAATTGCAGAAAATCGTCCCAATCATCAGTATTTTGTTCCTTTATCACAATTGAAACTTCTCTCATCGATTCCGGGCGCAAAAATTTCAAAAATTCCTGTGTGGTATCGAATGAACTTTGAAAGTACACGGCCTCCGCATGTATTTTGTGATTTAATCCTCCCATTCTTCTGATATGATAATTCATTGACTCTTCTGCACAGAAGAGCTTGAGCGACTCCAATCGAAGACTAGAACTCCTCAATAGGGCCAGCGCATTACTATTTTGTTCTCTGAAAAATTCAAATGAAACAATGATTTTGACAGAAATTACAGCTTACTGAAAAACTTCGACATGCTGGTCCTCTCCATATCGCTCATAAATTGTCCAACAATCCGTCAACTTCATGCGTATCACTTGGCTAGTCCACGTATCAACAACTGCTTTCATTCTTTGAGACACTTTTCCGAGAGACATTCTGAATAAAAAAATTGAGAAACGATGTTAATTTTATTATTACCTATCAATCGCATTCAGCGAGTTTCCAATGTTTACGATGATTAGTGCTGGCAAGTTGTTGAGTACTGTTTTGCTGAAAATATCTAATTAATGATTATAGTTCATGTATGATAGTTTACATTGGATTATAGTTTACGCTGGTACTTCGCGTTTTTGCTATTTTTCAGTAAATCGTGAAAGTCCTAGAAAAAAAGTTGGTATTAGCAATTTTCGTGTAATTTTTGACGATTTTTCTGGAAAAATAGCAAAAAACGCTTTAAACTCCACGGAAAACCCTTCAAAATAGTCAAAAATGCCAAAACCTATGTCCGACTTTCTTTTTCACGTGAAGTACACACCCATGCTTTCCTAGTTATCCTTAGAGCGCATTTGCAGCTGTAACATTTAAAAAATGCCGTTTTTTGACGACTTTTCTGGAAAAATAGCAAAAAACGCTCAAAAATCTACGGAAAACTCCTCGAAACAGTCCAATACGTCCAAACTCTCTTGTCCACGAGAAGTACACACCCATGCTTTACTAACTATCGGTAGAGCGCAGTGGTAAAGTCTGAAAATCTGCAGACAATGTCATTTTTTGCGATTTTTCAACCTTTTTTTTCAGTTACTCCAATTATATGGATCACGTCTGATAGTAATACACTAACCCATTCTTATCGAAACATATTTGTCGAGCGAGAAGCCAATCGCAGAAGCACCCAACCAACAACCAAATAATACAGATATAAAAATCCGGTGACGTCATTGTCTGATTCTCCTGGAACCACTGATCACACACCCAACGGAGACCGAATCGAGATAGACAACGAGCAATGAAACACGTCGGCGACTGACAAACGTAACGAACGTATCCATAGGCGATGAGTGGGGCGATGGATAGAGGATGAACGAATGAGAATGGATGAAGATCGAGAGCGGCGAGGAAACGAGAGATCACTCGCATGAATGAGTGGAGGGCGATGATTGAGCATGAGAGGAGCAGGAGGCGACTGGAATAATTAGAGATAATTATTTAATTACTTAATTGGAGGTCCTTACGTATAGTGCTGCTTCGTGTGGAAACTGAAGAAAGCTTTGATGAAGTGAGAGGCGTTGAGCTCCGTATGACCGTCCATGAACACTGCAGCGACCTGGAAAATGGAGATTTAGTGGGAGAAATGGCGAGGATTTGAGAGGGAAACGCTTTAAAATCCCGTTTTGGTGTCAAAATTGACGCAAAGATAAGCGTTAGGCGCCTGAAACTCAATTTTCGTCAAATTTCCTTGCGGGTGTTCATTCAAAAATCTGAAAAACACGGTCTCTGAAGATACAAACGCAGAAAAATCCAACTTTCAACTCAAAAATCGGCAATTTTCGCTTCAAAACTGTGATTTTCAGGTTTTTAGCATCGAACTCTTCCATTTACAGCTAAAACTTACTGTTTTAGCGTTCTAGATTGACTTTTTTGCTATTTTTCGGCACTTTTTCATAGTTGTCAAGGCCCGGTTAGAAGAATTTTTGTCCAAAAGACGCGTCAAAAGCGCGCCAGGAACAGTTTTTTCTCGAATTTCGGTGTGTTGAAAGCGTCAAAGGCGGCCCAGACTCAGAAAAGGCGGAAAATCTTCTTAAAACGGGAAAAAGTGCCAAAAAGTGGCAAAGATGTCAACGAGATCGCTAAAGTACTCACCTTTAGCTGTAAATCGAAGAGTCGTATGCTAAAATAGCTGAAAATCATAGTTTTTAACCAGAAATTGCCGATTTTATAGCTAAAAGTTGGATTTTTGGCAATTGTATCCCCAAAGACCGTGGTTTTCGGACGTTTTGAGTGAAAACCCAGGTACATTAACTAATAGCCGTCCGGTAGGTCACAGATATAGAACCCGCCGAGATCTACATTCTGGTATATTTTCAGCTCATAATATTGTTTTAAGCAAGTTATGCGCAGGCAAAAAATAAAAATTGAATTTTCAGCATAAAAATCCGATTTCCTTGGTATCCTTGCTCTCCGTACCATAACAAAAACAGTGCAAATGATCCTCGTCACAGCAACGACCGCATTCGTAGTGTTATTCATGAGAATGATAGCATACTTCAACCGATACAACTCATCGTACGTGGTGCCAGCGTGTATCGTGACAATCCACGATTCCCAGAAACCAATCGACGTGCAAATCACACCAATTGGAAGAGCGATTGTGGCGGTGAACTTGCCGTCGAAAAGTGTCCAAACGTAACAACTACTCATCAGAATTAGGAACATTAGGACGTGTGGAATGGCAATGAAGCATCGACCCAATCGATTCTTGAACGCGGACATCATTGCGATCAGTGATCGTTGGAGTACGGCGACCAGGGGAAAACAGGCGGAGAGGACGAGACATCTGGCGAGATCCAGCTGAGGGAACACGTGGAAACTGAGCACGGCGAGACCGATGGCTCGTAGGGATTCGATAATAACGACGGAACGAATCAGTCGACCGCATCGTCCTTTGTGCATCTCAAGTGACAAACGGTTCAGGTTTACTGTGTCCGGGAAGCATTGGATGAGCATCAGTGACAGATAGATCCCAGCAGTCGTTGTCGATGTTCGCCGCTCTGGAAATTTGAATGAAAAATTGATTTTTGAGGATTTTTTGGTCAAAAATCAGCAAAAACCGATTTTTGAGAATTTTTCGTGCCAGAAATCGTCTAAAAAGTCGATTTTTGATGTATTTTTGAGTCAAAAATTGATTTTTGATCATTTATGCTCACTTACCGATATCCTCCGAGCATTTTCTCGAGAACTTCCCGATGACCTGAGTGTGTGGCAAGATGTTAGTGGCCATGATGAGAACAATCAGTTCCGAGAAAACGGAGCCAAGTGTTAGTACGATATTGCACATGGCGAAGAGGAGGAGCTGAAAAAAATCAATAAATTTTCCAGAATTTTCTTTAAAAAAGGCTACCTTGGTGGCCTGCAAGGCAGTTATCATCCATGGCGAGAGGGTGGGACCGTCGGTGGCGGATCGTTTGTGCGAACGAAACGCATTCCAATAGTTCTCCCCGTCGTTCATTTTTGAACGAGAACGGAGAAGAAATGGGAAAAAAATTCGACGTTTTATCGAGGAGTGTTTTTTTGGTTCTCCCGCCGATTGTTTCGTTGCTCGCCTCTGAAAAATGTGAAAAAATAGGTCAGACTGGGTGAAAATCGAGAAAATTGTGAAACATGGCATTTTAGGCTTGGTTTCGCCACGATTTTTTATTTTTAAAGTTTTAATAGAGATTTCACAGGTTTATCAGTTGAAAATGTATCTGAAAGTCGATGAAATTTATTTTGTGACCTTAAATTCAGGCAAGAAAAACAGTTTTTCTCCTCAAAAATCAATTTTTTCAAGCTTAAAAGTTCAAAAATAATTACCGTACTCTTTCAAAGGCGCAAGCCATCTCACAGTTGGGTCTCGACACGATTGCCGTTGAAAGGCGCATATTTTTAAATTCTGAAACATTTTCCCTGTTTTCGTGATTTTCCTTGTCATTTTTCATCATTTTTTCACAATTTTCTCGATTTTCACCCAGTTTGACCTATTTTTTTCACATTTTTCAGAGGCGAGCAACGAAACAATCGGCGGGAGAACCAAAAAAACACTCATACTCGAAAAAACGTCGAGTTTCATCCCCATTTCTTCTCCGTTCTCGTTCAAAAATGAACGACGGGGAGAACTATTGGAATGCGTTTCGTTCGCACAAACGATCCGCCACCGACGGTCCCACCCTCTCGCCATGGATGATAACTGCCTTGCAGGCCACCAAGGTATCGTTTTTTATTGAAATTTTTTAAAATTTATTGATTTTTTTGCAGCTCCTCCTCTTCGCCATGTGCAATATCGTACTAACTCTTGGCTCCGTTTTCTCGAAACTGATTGTTCTCATCATGGCCACTAACATCTTGCCACGCACTCATCTCATCGGGAAGTTCTCGAGAAAATGCTCGAAGGCTATCGGTAAGTGAAGAATTAAGTCAAAAATCACCGATTTCTGATGATTTTTGACACGAAAAAGTCCAAACTATCATTCAGATTTTGAAGAAATTCGGAAAAATTCAATTTTCAAGCAATTTTCAGCAATTTGGAACTAAAAGGCGTCACAGGCGCACCAGATAACGTCCCAGACTGAAATTTGTTGAAAAACTAAGATTTTCAGCCATTTTTCAGGAATTTTACAAACAAAAACGCTTCAAAAGCGCTCAATTTGACTAAAAATGGCCATTTTATAAGGAAACGTGACAAAGGCGCGCCAGACTCGGAAAATCCCGATTTTAGGTTGAAAAATTAAGTTTTTTCGGCTAAAATCGGATTTTAAAACGCGACAAAGACGCGTTTAAATATCCATTTTTGCCAAAAACCTAATTTTTCAACTTAAAATCGAGAATTTTCGAGTCTGGCGCGGCTCTGTCTCGTTTTCTTTTGAAAATTGTCATTTTTAGTCAAATTGAACGCGTTTTTTTGTAAAATTACTGAAAATGGCTGAAAATCTTAGTTTTTCAACAATTTTCAGTCTGAGACGTTATCTGGCGCGCCTCTGACGCCTTTTAGTTTCAAATTGCTGAAAATTACTTGAAAATCGAATTTTTCAGAATTTCTTCAAAATTATAAGAAAAGTACATTTTCCATTCAAATTTTCCCCCAAAAACTCGAAATTTCCAGTGCGCCGAACATCGACAACAACTGCTGGTATCTATCTGTCACTGATGCTCACCCAATGCTTCCCGGACACTATCAACTTGATCCGTTCGTCACTGGAGATGTACAAAGGACGATGCGGCCGACTGATTCGTTCCGTCGTCATTCTCGAATCCCTACGAGCCATCGGTCTCGCCGTGCTCAGTTTCCACGTGTTCCCTCAGCTGGATCTCGCCAGATGTCTCGTCCTCTCTGCCTGTTTTCCCCTGGTCGCCGTGCTCCAACGATCACTGATCGCAATGATGTCCGCTGCGAGAAACGGGCGGTCATTCAAGAATCGGTTGGGTCGATGCTTCATTGCCATTCCACACGTCCTAATGTTCCTAATTCTGATGAGTAGTTGTTACGTGTGGACACTGTTCGACGGCAAATTCACCGCCACAATCGCCCTTCCAATCGGTGTGATTTGCACGTCGATTGGTTTCTGGGAATCGTGGATTGACACGACACACGCTGGCACCACGTACGATGAGTTGTATCGGTTGAAGTATGCTGTCAGGAAGATGAATAACACTACGAATGCGGTCGTTTCGTTGATGAGAATCAGTTGCACTGTTTCTGTTATGGTACGGACTCGGAGAGTACTACGGAGAGCATGGATCCATAGGAAATCGAGTTTTTAGGCGCCTTAAACTCCATTTTCTGTCAATTTTCATACTTTGCAGGCGTTTTTTGAGTCTGGCGCGCTTTTGACGCTTTTTTTCAGACAAAATCTGAAAATAACTATTTGCACTCAGAAAGTACGAAAACCACGGTCATTAGTGATAAAAATGCAAAGAATCAAACTTTTAGCTTAAAAATCGCCTATTTTTGCTTAAAACTGCAATTTTCAGCTTTTTATCATCGGACTCCTCGATTTACAGCAAAAAATGAGTCTTTTAGCGATCTAGATTGACCTTTTTGCCATTTTTTGTCACTTTTTTTTGTAGATTTTCCGACTTTTTTGAGTCTGGGGCGCCTTTGACGCTTTCTACACCCTAAAATTCAACGAATAACTGAGTCTGGTGCGCTTTTGACGCGTTTTCGGACAAATCTGAAATACTTTCACTCAAAAAGTCCGAAAAACGCGTTATTTGGGGTACAAACGCGGAAAAATCCAATATTTTGCTCGAAAATCGGCAATTTTCGCTCAAAAACTGGGATTTTCAGCTATTTTGGTATTAGTAGATCACGGATATAGAACTCGTCGATGAACTATGACTGGCGCGCTTTTGACGCGTTTTTCGGACAAATCTGAAAATCGCTATTTTTGATGTCTAAAGAAACTCGTCGAGACTTAAATTTCGGTATTTTTTCAGGTCTGAGTTTGAGCCAATTATGAGACTTTTCCGTCAATTTAACACCAAAAACGAGAATTTCTTCGCGTTCAAACTGTATTTTTCCCGATTCTCCTACTAAATCTCCATTTTCCAGGTCGCCGCAGTGTTCATGAACGGTCACACGAAGCTCAACGCCTCTCACTTCATCAAAGCATTCTTCAGTTTCCACACGAAGCAGCACTATACGTAAGGACCTCCAATTAAGTAATTAAATAATTATCTCTAATTATTCCAGTCGCCTCCTGCTCCTCTCATGCTCAATCATCGCCCTCCACTCATTCATGCGAGTGATCTCTCGTTTCCTCGCTGCTCTCGATCTCCATCCATTCTCATTCGTTCATCCTCTATCCATCGCCCCACTCATCGCCTATGGATACGTTCGTTACGTTTGTCAGTCGCCGACGTGTTTCATCGCTCGTCGTCTATCGCGTTACGGTCTCCGTTGGGTGTGTGATCAGTGGTTCCAGGAGAATCAGACGATGACGTCACCGGATTTCTATATTTGTATTATTTGGTTGCTGGTTGGGTGCTATCGTGGATGGCGGCTCGTTCGACAGAGATATTTCGATACGACTGAGGAAATGTTAGTGGGGCGGGAAATTGAAATATTGAAGATTCTTACTGTAGGACGTAACCTATATCATTGGAAAGCTGAAAAAACTGTTCAAAAATCGCTAAAAATGACATTTTCTACAGATTTTTGAGCGTTTTTTGCTATTTTTCCAGAAAAATCGTTATAAATTACACAAAAATGGCATTTTTCAAATGTTACAGCTGCAAATGCGCTCTACGGATAACTAGGAAGGCGTTGGTGTGTACTTCACGTGGACAAGACAGTTTTTTGCGTTTTTGGAGTGTTTTGAGAGATTTTCCGTGGATTTTTGAGTGTTTTTTGCTATTTTTCCAGAAAAATCTTCAAAAATTACACGAAAATTGCTGAAAAATAGCATTTTTCTAATGTTACCACTACAAGTGCGCTCTACGGATAATCAGGAAGGCGTTGGTGTGTACTTCCCGTTTTAGGGGTATTTTTTTGGTATTTTTTTGCTATTTCTTGCAGAAAAATAGTCAAAAATTACCCGAAAATTGCCAAGACTGTCCTTTTTCTAGGACTTTTGCCACTTTTCTGCAAGTTTTGTGTAATTTTTGATGATTTTTTCGGAAAAATAACAAAAAAAACTCAAAAATCCACGGAAAACCCCTCAAAATAGCCCAAAGCGCCGAAAATTGTCTTGTCCACGTGAAGTACACACCCACGCTTCCCTAATTATCGGTAGAGCGCACTTGCAACGGCAAAATCTGAAAGTTTGTAGAAAATGTAATTTTTCGCGATTTTTGAAGCGTTTTCTCAGCTTTCCAATGATATCACGTCTCATAACTCCGAATCTTCCCCAGTTTGATCCTAAAACTCAAAAATTCACTTTCAGAATCTCCTCAATGCCTCCCGTATGCAATGGACTGTGCATCGAACAATCTCTAGTGATATTCCAACATTCTCTAAATCGTCAAGAGAAAACAATGCTGATAGAGGACGAGGATCCATCCGACGAGAACGACGAGCTTCGAATCCGAAACGACGAAGTGGATCGAGTATCTACAGTATACGGATGTGCAACAATGTGGCACGAGACGGAGACAGAGATGCGACAAGTGCTCCGAAGTATTCTGAAGCTCGACGTCGACCACGCGACCCGAATGAATAATAAGAAAGTGAACGAGTTGAGATATCGTCTCGAAGGACACATTTTCTTCGACGACGCGTGGGAAGATGTGGTGGAGGATGGGGTGGAGAAGCGACAGCCGAACGAGTACTTCCATATGTTCTTTGATTTGTTGAATGAAATGACAGGCGAGAAGTTGAATGAGGAGGGAAAGATGGAGACAAGAATACTGGTGAATACTCCGTATGGAGGGAGACTTGTGGTGAAACTACCATCTGGAACTCTTTTATTCGTTCATTTGAAAGATAAAAAGATGATTCGACACAAGAAACGGTGGAGTCAAGTGATGTACATGTACTATCTACTCGGACATCGAATCATGGATTGCCCGTTATCGATTGAAGATCGACAACAGATGGCTGATAACACTTTTATTCTCGCTATTGATGGAGACTCGAAATTCGAACCGGATGCTCTCCTGCGTCTACTTCATCTCATGAACGCAAAAAGTGACATCGGTTGTGCGTGCGGTCGAATTCATCCGATTGGAAATGGCATCATGGTTTGGTACCAAAAATTCGAGTACGCCATCGCCCATTGGTTCCAAAAAGCGGCGGAACACGTGTTCGGTTGTGTTCTCTGCGCTCCCGGATGTTTCTCTTTGTTCCGTGCGTCTGCTTTGATGGATGACAATATCATGCACAAATACACGAAAACCGCTTCAGAACCCCGTCACTATGTACAGTACGATCAGGGAGAGGATCGCTGGTTGTCGACACTTCTCTTAAAACAAGGATATCGAATCGAGTACGCGGCGGCGTCCGACGCAGAGACCTATGCTCCAGAAGGCTTCGAAGAGTTCTTCAATCAACGGAGACGTTGGACACCATCATCTATCGCGAATACAGTGGATTTGTTGATGGATTACAAGAGGGCTTCAGCGAATAACGACGCCATTTCCTATGCTTATATTGCCTATCAATTCTTGGTTATATTCTTCTCAATGCTCGGTCCAGCCATCATTTTCACTATGCTCGTGTTCGCTCAAGTCGCTGCGTTTGGTCTGAATTCTAGTGATGTCATGTGGTATAATGCCATCCCCATTGGGTTATTCATCTTGCTCTGCTTCACAACTGAATCCAATGTTCAATTGATTTATGCCAAATATATGTCGATTGCGTACGCGTTTGTCATGTTGGCTGTACTCGTCGCTACTAGTAGTCAAATTGTGTTAGAGAGTGAGTTTTGACGGGTTTCAGATGCTGAAAATAGAGTTTTTCCTGTAAAAAGTACAGTTCTCAGCCATTTAAAGAAAAAACGCGTCACAGGCGCACCCGTTTCAGATAATTTCAATTTTGAATGGAGAAATTTCATTTTTCGGCTGTTTTCGACTAAAAAATGACGAATTTTCATAAGGAATCGCTTCAACGGCGCGCCAGACTCGAAAATTCTCGATTTTAGGTTGAAAAATATGGGCTTTCGGCAAATTTTGATATTAAAACGCGTCAAAGGCGCGCCAGAAATCAAAAAAAAAAGAAACTTTCTGTTGAAAATAGACATTTCTTGTCGTTTTTTAGCCGTTAAGCTGAAAAACAATTGAAAAATTGTCTGGTGTTCCATTAACGCGTTTCAAGTTTTCTACTATAATTCATAATCAGAAGAAAATCTGAAAAATCCAATTTTCAAACGATTTTCCGCGATTTGAAACTAAAACGCGTGACAGGCGCGCCAGACAACGTCTCAGACAGAAATTGGGGTTAAAAACTGAAATTTTCAGTCGTTTTTCAGTAATTTTACAAAAAAAAACAGAAAAGCCAGACATTTCAACTGTTAAATTCTTTCAGCTGTCCTCGCGCCAACCTCGATGTTCATCGTCACCATGGTGGGAATCTTCTTCTTCGCAGCGTGTCTTCATCCGAAAGAATTCACAAATATCATTCACGGAATCGTGTTCTTCTTGATGATCCCATCAACATACGTCTTCCTTACCCTCTATTCTCTCATCAATCTGAATGTAATCACTTGGGGAACTCGGGAGGCCGTAGCCAAGGCGACAGGACAAAAGACGAAAGCGACACCGATGCAACAGGCGATTGATATGGTTGTGGGCGTGGTGAAGAGGGGATTCCGTCTGATTTCGTGTCGGGAGAACCGAGAGAACGAGGAAAAACGGCGGCGGATGGAAAAGAAGGTGGAGAAGATGGAGTTCGCGTTGAGAAATATCGAGAATGGAGTTGATGTGAAGAAGATTTTGGATGAAGATGATGAGAAGAGAGAGCAGAAGACAGAGGAGACGCAGACAACGAGTACAGAGCCTGAGACTCCAGAAGTTTCCGATGGCCGAAAATCCCAAAAAACGCTTCAAAAAGCGAATCGATACGTTTGGATGACGAGTCACAACTTGAAAAATTGTGAGCGTGGAAAGCTGAAAGGGGCGGAGCGACAATTCTGGCAAGAGTTGATTGACGCCTATCTGACACCGATCAAAACGACGCCTGCCGAGATGAAGGAGGTCGCCGACGGATTGGCCTCGTTGAGGAATCAGATTGCGTTCACGATTCTTCTTGTCAATTCTCTTCTCGCCATGGCTATCATCCTTCTTCAGAAGCATAAGAATGTTCTCAGCATCAAGTATTCACCGTATGGTGAGTGTGTTGCGGCTGAGAAAAATCGGTTTTTTTGCTGAAAAATCCAGTTTTTCCATTCTGAAATCCAATTTTCCCATCAAAAAATCAATTTTTCCCCCAAATTTTGAACAAATCAGAATTTTATGGAAAGTGGGCGTGGCCTAAAGTGGGCGGAGCTTACTGGCATTTTTAAAATCGGTTTTCTCGGTGAAAAATCTGATTTTTCACCGAAATTTTAATTTTTCCCCAAATTTTGAACATTAGCATTTTCTGGATTGTTGCCGTGGCCTTAAAGTGGGCGGAGCTTATTGGTATTACGAAAACCTGTTTTCCAAAAAAAAAATCCAATTTTCGCATCAAAAACCCCGTTTTTTTTCACAAAAATCAAATTTTCCCCTTGTGAAATCCAATTTTTCCACCAAAAAATCAGTTTTTTCACAAAAAATCCAATTTTTCCACCAAAAAATTCAATTTTCCCATCAAAAATTCGTTTTTTTTCAGCCAAAAACTCGTTTTTTCACAAAAAATTCCATTCTTCCAGATGGCTTCAAACATACAAAGATGAACGAGACGACTGGTCAATACGAGTTAACGGACGAACCACTGAAGATCGATCCACTTGGAATGGGAATTGTCGTGTTTCTTCTGGTGATTCTATTCGTTCAAACACTCGGAATGCTCCTCCATCGACTCAATACAATGATTGGAGCATTTCAAGAAGTGAAGAATCTCGCCGAGTACGGTGTTACCATGGAAACGAATACGAAGGCCGATGACGAGAGGATTATGACGAACGCTCGACTCATGATCAATTCGACTGTCGTTGTCGAAGGACACGCTGCCGATGGATACACGAGGCATCGTGCTGATGAAGCGGACACTGGCAACGTTCTCTACAAACTTCAGAAGGCACGACTGGCCAAGAGAATGCAGCGGAGCGCCCTGTCGAGTAATAACTAACTGGATTTTATGCATTTTTTTGTGCAAATTTTTAGTTTTCTCTCCCATTTTCCCCTATTTATTGCATGATCTCACCCCTAACTAATTTTTGAATGAATTTGTATAAAATCACTCATAAAATGCGTAACGACCAAAAAAACGACTGGTGCGCCTTTGACGCGTTTTAATATCAAAGTTTGCCGGAAAACCTAATTTTTCAACACAAAATTCGGAATTTTCGAGGCTGGCGCGCCTTTGACGCGTTTTTCTTAAATTGACTGAAATTTTCAGTTTTTGCCAATTTCAGACAGGAATTATCGAGTGTGGCGCGCCTTTGACGCGTTCCCTATAAAAATCGACATTTTTGAGTCAAAAATAACCGAAAAATGATTCAAATTGAAATTTTTCTGAATCGGGTGCGCTTTTGACGCGTTTTTTTCTTAAAATGATTGAAAATTTCATTTCTCTTGATTTCTGGCGCGCCCTTGACGCGTTTCAATATCAAAATTTTGGCCAAAAACCTTATTTTGCAACCTAAAATCCGGAATTATCGAGTCTGGCGCGCCTTTGACGCGTTTCCTAATGAAACATTTTCGATTCAAAATTGAAATTTTTCTGAATCGGGTGCGCCTGTGACGCGTTTTTTTCTCAAAATGACTGAAAAATGGCTGAAAATAGTAGTTTTCAGCCACTTTCAGCCTGAGACGTTGCTTTTGGATTTTTCTCCAAAAAAGGTTTAAATTGTAAAGAAAAAAACATTAAATCGCTGCCCGCAGACAGCGGAACAGTAATTTTTCAACAAAAAACAACAAGAATAAAGATAAAACAACAACAATCAACAGGAAGAAAAATGCAATGAAAATCAGAATTTGACGACAAAATTCTCCAAAATTCTACTGAGAATATCTACAAAACAAGACATCATAAACTGAAATTGTGATTTTCAGAGTGTCCGTTGTTCCGGGAATTTTGTCGTAGAGAGTCGCGACTGAGTCCACTATTCGAGATCCGAGAGCCTCTCCAATTTTGATGTAATCGAGGGGGACGTTAGAAGTGATGATTGAACCGTGCAAAAAGTGCGGAGATTGGAGAAGAACCTGGAATATTTATATGGGAATTTTTGGAAAAAAAAAATCAATTTTGGCATAGAAAAGCGATTTTTAGACGAAATTTTACAATTTTTACATAAAAATTAGCATTTTGGTCTGCTAGCTCTCAGATTGGTCTGCTAGCTCATAAATAGATCTGCTAGTTCTGAGATTGGTCTGCTAGGTCTCAGATTGATCTCATAGCTCTCAGATTGGTCTGCTAGCTATATTTTAGTACTTTTTGGTCTGCTAAAATCACTGAAAAAGGTAGAAATCCTGAGTTTTTTTCCATCTTAAATCATCTGAACACTAACTTCTCTCAACAAATAAATATCCCTTGGCTCGACAGTGTTCAACACCAACTGGAATCGTCTGAACCCATTAAATCTCTGCAAATAACTCGGATCGAAAATCCCAAATCTGCGAAGCAACACCGTTTTCGCTTGCTTGAACTGCTCCATCTCCACAATTCTCTCATGATTTTCAGCCTTCCCTTCAGCAGTAAACATCTCGATCGTCTCGAGAGTTCCCGGTTTCAACACCGATAGAATCGATAGCGCAAGTGTTGTGTTCGCAGTTTCGATGAGTGTCTCCTTGACAAGAAATCCGTTGTGAATCGATCGAATTAGATTGAGAAATTGATTGATCACACCAATATCGGACTTTTCCTCAATCGATACCCGAAGACTTTTCACGAGAATTCTCGACGGTTTGAGTGAAATCGCCAAGTCATTGAACGCCAAATCCACGTAATTGAATTTATCGATTGATTTTTTATAACCGCCTAGCTCAATGATAGATCCAGTGGGACATCCCTTATAAGCGACCGTGTTCTTGTTGTAGGCCACGGTGATCTTGTCGGTCGATCCAATGAAAACCTCGATTTCCTTATAGTAGATTTTCTGGCGATCGACAACGTTGCAGAGGGTTTTCGACACTTTTCGCGCGATTTTTCTGAAAAATTTTTGATTTTTTTGGAATTTTGGCCTAACTTTGGCATTTTCTAGGTTTTCTTTCACCTACCGCTCCTTTGGATCCAAAAATTTCACAACTTCCCCCAACATATCGGTGGGCAATTCGGAGAATGTCAATTGCTTCGGATCTTTGCTAAAAATAGATTTTTTTTCGTTGAAAATTCTCAAAACTCCAAACCTTCTATCATAATGAAGATTAAAGTCTCTTTTTACGAATCGCATGAACCAAAACTCGAATTCCACGTAGTCCATGGAGTCATCGCCGAATTTCGCGCACAAATTGTTGAACGCATTGAAAATTGGTCGATTTTGGAGATATTCGCATAGAATAAAACCGCGAAGAGCGATTGGGTCGGGTTTTAGAGTTTCCGCCATGAGATTAGGCTGAAAAATAGGGGAAAATAGGCGAAAAAATCTGAAAATTCGATGCAAAAACTACTTGTCGTAAGATAACGCACATTGGACGCAAACACATTGCGTATTTTGAGAACTACCGTAGCCATGTGAAAAATGGTTCATCAAGCCTGAAATTATTTTTTAAAGCGAAAATTGCCAATTTTCTCTGAAAATCGATAGAAAAATATAGTTTTTCTATCGAAAAATTGTCTTTTTGAGCTGAAAATCGTATTATTATCGGTTAAAAACTTTAATTTCTCACAATTTTCAGTGGATTTTCAGCTGAAAAGTGCTGAAAATCTGTCTGAAAATTACGATTTTTGTTCAATTTTGTATAATAATTATTATATTTAAAAGGTTAAAACAAAATCGATAAGTCTTACAAAAATTTCAGAACGAGAGATTAAAACTTGAATGAAGGGCAGAATGGGAGATTGATAGCTAGAGAGGGAATGACTATAATTATTTAATTATATAATTACATAATTAGAATCAGAGAATGGGAGATTGATAGGTAGACAAGCAAAGAGAGAGGGAATTAATATAATTATTTAATTATTTGAGTATTTAATTGCCCTCCTTGTCACATGTGACTTCCGGCGTCTTGCATTAGTAAAGTAGATTCTGATGTTGTGGTACTTGACTCCAAGTTGCTTCGCGATTTCCTTCATCTCGGCTTCACTTGGTTTCTCGTTCTTGGCAAACACCGCTTGGAGCATCGCCTTCTCCTCCGGCTTGAAAGTGTGGCGAGCCTTAGGCTCCGCCTCTTTTCTCTTCGGTGGTGATGGTGGAGTGGTGTCTCTGTCAAGAATCTCCAACCTCTCGTGCTCCTTCATTCTCACCCAATTGTACATTCTCCGGTATACATCACGTCCAGACTTCATCTTGAACCAACACCTTGGGTTACGAAGCAAGTCTGACATGGTACCCTGACGACGGCGGGCGACTACATGAGCGAATAGTGTCTGTGAGATGGAGTGCTTCTTGAGGAGACAACAGACTGTGTCGCAGAGATGTTTGGTGTCAATGTAGTTGGGGGTCGTGGCGTTGAGAGGGTCGTATGGAGTTGGGACAGTCGTTTTGGAGTCGTCTTGGGCTCTTGGCTTATCGATTGACTCCAAATCATCCTCTTGAGTTTTCGGATACGATTTCGGATACGGAGTCATTCCGGGCTCAACAGTCTTCTTGAGCGATCTAGTTGGCTTCTCTGGCACCATTGGGTACGGAACCATTTCGACATACTGAGGTGTTGGATACGGCATGTCATAGGAATCTGGATACGGAGCCATTGTTGGGTCAGGTGTCATCACTACAACTCTCTCCTCAATATCGATTGTCTCCAGATCGTCCTCCTGAGGTGTCGGGTACGGAGCCATTTCGTCATATTGAGGTGTTGTGTCTGGAGGCATCGGATACGGTATGCCATAGAAAACTGGATACGGAGCCATCATTTGATACATCGGCTCGCGATCCTTGACGTCATCAGAGCACCTCGTCGTCGTCGTCAACTGTGAATTTGTGTTGTAAGATGACTCGTTTCGCCATAAACTAAAAATTTCAATTTTATATCAACAAAAAAATCTAAATTAGCACATACCCATCTGAGTAGGACGGGCGGTACATGGAGTTGAGGCGGGTACTGCAGGTGTCTGCTGGAAAAAAGAGGGTTATGCAAATGCGCTCTAGCGACAGTCAGAAATCAGATTCCCTGAAAACAGGACAAGAAAAATGAAGAAAAATGAAGAAAAATGAGAAAAATGATGAGAAAAATGATCGGCAGAGAAAAAACTAGCCGATTAGAATTAGCGCCATTGATTTTGAGATTTTGAGTGGTAGATCAAAAATTCGGAGAACAAAATTCAGGTAGATTATAAATTCAAAAAATATTTTTTAAATGAAAATTGTGATTTTGATCTACACCAAGTTTGTGACATTTTCCTGATTTTTAGTTTGTAAGGTTCTGGATTACTGTTCTAGGATTCTGGGTTACTGTACTTGAATCCAAGGTTACTGTACTTGGATCCTGCATTACTGTACTAGTATGTATGGGATCCAAATTTTTTTTGAAAATTTTTATTAAAAAGTGAGTACCCAGTTTTTTTTGAATCCGGGGCGACCGGGTCGAGCTTGGCCGAGCTGATTATTGACAAGTCTGAAGAAAAGTTTTTTTTAATTCGTTCAAGAACTTGCTGGAAGTGACCGAGGGAATCTGCTCAGTGAAATGACCGAGAAAATTTGCACGATGGCCTAGAAATTCTAGAAATTCGACTTCGGTCAATTGATAGAAAACAACATAAATGGTAGAAAAAAACGACGAAAATCTCAGAAAACTGAAAAAAACAAACATTTCCAAACTGAAATTTCTAGTATTTTCTACGGGCGAATAGGGCATACGCATTCAAATTATTTTCCCGCGAAACCGGAAGTCTAATGAAGCGCGTTTGCACACCACTTGGATGGCTGCCAACTGGGTCGCGGCTCAGCTAAATTGCGTGATTATAACGTTGACGAATAATACGGAGATAAATTTTTGCTTTTATCGGTTAAACTTTGCACAAAGTTACCGAATTCGTTAAAAAAAGGGAAAAATTCACATTTTAAGCACAAAAAACACGTTTGGATACATTTTTTTTGAATTTCGCGCTAACCTATCTCAAACAAAACTACAGTACTTCCCTTCACTTCTGACCACTTTTTTCGAAATGACCTCTCTTGGACAACCAAATCAAAGTTATGAAAAAAAAAGTGTTTCGCAAATTTTCAGAAAGGTCAAACAATTGATGTGAATTTCCTAGTTTATTGAGAAAATTTAAATTTAAGAAAAAGTACAATTGAAGCAAAGTAAAAAATACAAGAATAGAATGAACCGGGATGAAATATACATAAAAAATCTAAAAGGTTAGTCGGAATTACTTTGTTTATGAACTTTCTTACTCCTATACTTCTCCACTGCAGTAACTGGTCGAGTCTTCTTATACTTCCTTTGGTAGATAAAACAAGCATTGCACAGAATTCCATTCTCCGATCGAACATTCCTCCATTGACATGTTTCCGTGGCGAAGCAGTTGGAACATTGTTTGGGAGAACCCTGGGAACGATGAGGAGTGGTGGTGGTGGTTGGTGGCGTCATTGTAGAAGTTGGTATCGGATAGAATGGAGGTGTCATTGAGAGCATTGGAGATGAAGTGGCAGTTGAATCACATTCTGAGGACGTACTTGGAGTTGACATCGTAGAAATTGATGGCGTGAATGAATATCCAGGAGACGTCGACTGATCATAGCTTAATCCATTTTGATAATAATAATTGACCCAGTTCCAGTAGTCCGTATTAGGGTAGTAGCCAGAATAGGTAGGGGTAGAGGAATAATCAACATTATATGTTGGGAAAGGATAAGAGAGAGGGTCCATAGTCACGAGAGAGAATGGGTAAAGAACTGAGTACTCTGGCTCCTTATATACCCTCCACCATGATGATAAATAGGGAGCATCTTCACATATTCAGATATCTGATAGTGAGGATGATGACAATTCGTACTGTAATTGAGAGTTGTCATCATCTTCCCAGGAGCAATGTTGAGCTGATTGCAGGACATCACGTTTCTTGACAGTCAAGTCTTTTTCAGCATGGGTTTCTGTCTTGGATCTTGGGTTACTGTACTTGAATTCTGGGTTACTGTCGTTAGCACTGTGCCAGTTTTGAAATTTTCCACGGTTTTGTACTTGAAGTCATGATAAATTATTATTTTTATATAAGACAATAAAAATAAAAATTATAAATTGATGAATCGATTATCCCGTGTTATCCTGTGCTTGCACCTAAAAAAATCAATTAAAAATTATCATTAGAGCGCACTTTCTCACCTTTGTAACCGCTGGTGTCAATTGGAAAAACGACTTGACCGTATTCTGATATTCTGCTGATAACGTCAAAATCAAAAAAGGTCGGATGCAAGCCCCGACCACTTTAAAAAGCCTTGATATTTCAGCAGGGAGTTGAGCGCTTTTTCTGAAAATTTAAAAAATGCTGGAAAAATAATTTTGGGGTTGAATCACTAACTGTGTAGGTGTAAGTACATCTTCGAGGCGTTTTTCTAATAAATGCTTGGTCCCAAGACTCAAAAATTCCAACAATAAATTCAGAATAATGAGCCAAAACATCAACTTGATCATTATCTTTTTTTGAATATTTTCCATTTTTCTGATCAATTTAAATAACATGAAAAGTCCCAGAAGAACTAAAACAAGATTTTTGAAAAGCTCCAAAAACATATCAATAATAATCATAATTGAAAAAAATAACGCCTGATTTTCCATAATATATTTCATAAACAAATCCTCCCGGTCACATTCCGAATACGGTAGTTCCAGAAATATCAACAGGACAGATATGAACTCAATGACAGTAACAATAGATATAACAGCTACAGTAACCAGGGATACCGTAGTCACGTGCTTTTTGAAATTGAAAATTTGAAGTAAGCCTGCGAGAACTATCATCCATCCTCCCACCGAAACACCCAACGCCCATAATCCTTCCGAGAAAAACATGAATACAACATCAGCAATATTCACGTAACCAATACAATTTCTATGATCTATGTAGGTCACTACAGTAGCAATTTCCACAATCATTACAATCGTTAGTTGGAGTAAATCTGCAAGGGTAGCTACAGTAAGAAACACAAAAGTGTGATGTTTTTGAATAGTTTGATGGCAGAAATAAAGATGAATAAGGTCAGTGACAAATCCGAAAATTGAGAACATGAGATTGGGGTATTTGACAAGATACTCGATATCCAAAAAAAAGTCGTCGGTGTCGTTTAGAGACATGGGAAAAGAATGGGGCCAGGAGCAAACAAATATTTAGAATTTTTAATCAGAACAAAATATTCTGAAAGGGGAAGTAATCATAGGGTTTATGTAGCATTTATGTGATGAAGAAAACAAAATTATTTAATTTCTTTTAGAAATTCAAAAACCAAAGATTGTTATTTTTCATAAAGGTGTGTATTGTAATGAATTTAAAGAATGTTTCAAATCGGTCAAGAACTCGCTGAGAGCGAGCGTCGAAAAGCTTGGTCATTAAAATTGCCAAGAAAATTTACGTGATGGTGATGGCCTAGAAATTCGACTTCGGCCATGTTCCTTTTTTCAAATTTTAAAGGAATTTTCAATGAAAATCATACTTGTCAAGGCTCGGGTACAAAGTTCAAAATTATTTTTGAAAAAAGTAGGTTATTTTTCGGGCCTTTTTGGGTTACGCAAAAAAACTGTATTCCAATCATAATTTCGATCACAATTTCTTTTGAGTTCTCACCTCCATTAAGTGAGTCAACGTCATTTCTGATCTTATCTCAAACTACAGTACCTCTCTCTCTCTTTAACAAAAAACACATCACTCTTCACTTCCGACCGCTTTTTGTTCAAAATGTCCTCTTGGACGAATTGTGTTCTGCTTTTATAAAACAAAGTAAAAATTAAAAAATCTGGAAAATCGGAAACAATTTATTTCTAGTAATTTCTTCTCCTCGTCAAATACATAAACTATTTTATGGTCTAGAAGTTGCTGAAGACATAATTAAATTGTTCCTCACTGGAGCAACCTGAAATACCAAACAGCTCATAATTAGAAACACTTGAAAACCCACTGGTCCAGATGAAAGTGAGAAAAATGAGTTGAGTGCATTCTGATAGTCCGTCGACTTTGACATAATAAGGAGTGGCCGAATGCTTACAATAAACGTTTTTATCACTCTGCTAAGTTGGAAAAATAGCGTTTGGTACTCACTGAAACATAAAACGATTATTTTTAAATAAACGCTTGGCATAATAAACGATAATTAACGCTTCGCTTCGCTCGTTTAAAAACGCTTAATCGCTCGGCACTGCACTTACAACTGCGCTCTAACAAAATACCCTTGGTATATGACTATTTTTCTCTGACTATGAGTCTCTCAATTTCGCTCACAAGTTTCTTTGGTTACGGTAGACCGCGGTTGTAAGAAGTGTGTCGTGCTAATAAAAAACCTACAAAGAATATCCGACGGTTCCAGGAATGCCCGCAATGAATATGACTGGAATAATCATAACCATCAGTGACAATTCGTAAAATAGACTCGCCCATAGAAGATAATTTATTATTCTGGAATTCTCCAACTTATCGAATTCAATCGCTTTCTTCCGAATTACTCTGAGCCAGATGAATAAGACAATGATCGGAACAATTTTTAATTCAGTGATCACAAAAAGTTCCACTTTTTCCATTACAATCACTCCTACCGTAATCCAATCAATCTTTTCTAATCGGGCGAGCCTAGAATTCCCGTAATTGAGACATGGCATGAATGGAAGTTGATAAAATAAAATTAGTTGAAAAGTGGTTTCCATGAGGAAGAAGAACACAAATAGTGCGACTATAGTAACCAACGAAATTTTTGTGAAACGTTTTTGGTTCCATATCGTTTTTTGGGGTTTTTTAATATCCGAAATTTGAATGAATCCCATGAAAATAGTGATCCATGAACCGGTTGCCATTCCGTACTGATTCACATACAATATAATAATTTTTAGGTACATATCCGCGTAGTTTATAAACCCGAAACAATATCTATGATCTATATAATTGATAATATCCACCAATTCAATTGTAGCAGTAATCGTGATAACTATCCAATCAAACACACAAATTACCATAAGAAACGTGAAAATTGGATTGGTTTTCATTGTTTTTTTCACAATAAAAAAGTGAAAAAAGTTGGTGACCAGACCGAAAATCGAAATCAATAAGCTTGGATATCGCATGATGTGTTGAACTTTGATTACAGTAGTAACATTAGACTGATTCATTTTTTTAGTATGAAAACTAGACTTTAGCTTTTATAAAAAAGTGTTTTGAGAGTGGCTTGTTGATGTGAATTAGGGGGAGTGACTTGCCCTGATTATAGGGTTGGGTTAGGTGTGATGAATGTACCCAGAAGGGCTGAGCAAATTATGTGTTTGAAAGTTACGCCACATGGTATGCTGCCAATTGAGTCGCCGGTCAGCCAATTCGGGTGTTAACAACATGGACGAACAATACAATTTTCTTTCATTTGTCCCGCTGTTTTTGGTTAAACTTCGCACGAGTTCATTAAAAAGAGAAATACACACTTTTTAAAAACATGTTACACAAAATTAATTTTGGATAAATTATTTGAATTTTGCGCTATTCTTGCTCAAACTACAGTACCTCTCTTCACCTCCGACCGCTTTTTTTTGAAATGTCAAAAAATTGTTTTCTGTTTTTATAAAGGGAAGTAAAAATTGAAATCTGGAAAAACGGAGAATACAATAATTATTTCATGCCCTAGGAGTTCCTGAAGTCATAATTGATTTGTTTCTCACTGGAGCAACCTGAAATATCAAACGGCTCATAATTAGAAACACTTGAAAACCCACTGGTCCAGAAGAGAGTGAGAAAAAAGAGTTGAGTGCATTCTGATAGTCCGTCGACTTTGACATAATAAGGAGTGGCCGAATGCTTACAATAAACGTTGACATAATTATGGCAAGCTGTGTAGTTAGCAGTTCATCTTCTCTGAAACAGAACGAAGATTATCTGAATGAGTGGTTTATTAGTACGACACGCTTCTTAGAACCACGCTTTACCGAAACCAAAGAAAATCACGTGCGAAATAGAGAGACTCAGAAAAAAGAGACATTTCTCAAGGGATTTCGGTGGAGCGCAGTTGTAAGAACTGTGCTAAGCTAATAAAAAACTCACCTAGAAAATCCAACGGTTCCAGTGAGACCCGAAAAAAATGCGACTGGAACCATCATAACCAGATATGAATAATTGTAAAATAAACCAGCCCATAGAAGAGAATTAATTATTTTGGAATTCTCCAACTTGCCGAATTCAATCGCCTTCTTCCGAATTATTCTAAGCCAGATAAATAAGACAATGATCGGAACAATTTTAATATCATAGATTATATCTTCTAGTCTTTCCGTTACAATTACTCCTACCGTAATCCAATCCATGATTTCTAACCGGGCGAGCCGAGAGTTCTGGTCATGTAGACATGACTGGAATGGAAGTTGAGAAAATAAAATGAGTTGAAACGTGGCTTCAATAAAAAAGAATACAAAGAATAAAACTATGGTAAGTAACGAGATTCTAGTCGATCTTTTTTGATTCCATATCGGTTTTTGATGATTTTTAATTGCCACAATTTGAATGAATCCCATTAAAATAGTGATCCAAAAGCCGGTTGCCATTACGCATTTATTCACATAACGTACAATAGTATTCCAGTAGACATCTGCGTAATTTATGAACCCGAGACACAATTTATGATCTATATAATTGATAATATCTATCAATTCCTTTGTAGCAGTAATAGTGATAAATATCCAATCAAGCACACAAATTAGCATAAGAAACTTGAAAATTGGATTAGTTTTCATTGTTTTTAACACAATAAAAAAGTGAAAAAAGTTGGTGACCAAACCGAAAATCGAAAACAATAAATTAGGATATCGACTGATGTGTTGAACTTTGATAACAGTAGACACATTTAACTGATTCATTTTTGTTAGTGAATACTAGATCAGTTTAGATCAAAAAGTGTTTTGAGAGTGGTTTGTTGATAGGGGGAGTGACTTGCGCTGATTATAGGGTTGGGTTAGGTGTGTTGAATGTACCCAGCAAGGCTGAGCAAATTATGTGTCTGAATTGTTTGACCAAATAATATGTGACAAATTTTAATCCAAATATTTGACATTTTTCGAACAAGTTTCTAGAAATCGAGAAATAATGACGTTTTCTTTTAAAGGCGTATTGTGGTCTGTTGTGATGTTTTCATATTTTAATGTATGAGTTTCGGCGAGTTCATTTTCATAGTTCAAGAATTTTTTAATTCGGTCCACAACCCGCTGAGAGCGAGCGCCGGAAAGTTTGGTCATTGAAAGGGTCGCAGAAAATTGGGGGCCGTGGCCTAGAAATTCGACTTCGAAAAAGTTGATTTTTTGAATTTTGACGGTATTTTCTATTCTTTTCGTTGTATTTCTTCAATAATTTCGATAGAAAACGGCAAATATTGATAGAAAAACACTAAAAACTGTCGAAAATAACGCCAGAAATAGAAGAATACTGAAAAAACAACTTTACATAAGTAAAATTTCTAGAAAATTCTCGCTGGCCAAACTTTCCGTTGGTTTTTTCAGTATTCTGCTACTTCTGGCGTTATTTTCGACAGTTTTTAGTGTTTTTCTATCAATATTTGCCGTTTTCTATCGAAATTATTGAAGAAATACAACGAAAAGAATCGAAAATACCGTCAAAATTCAAAAAATCAACTTTTTCGAAGTCGAATTTCTAGGCCACGGCCCCCAATTTTCTGCGACCCTTTCAATGACCAAACTTTCCGGCGCTCACTCTCAGCGGGTTGTGGACCGAATTAAAAAATTCTTGAACTATGAAAATGAACTCGCCGAAACTCATACATTAAAATATGAAAACATCACAACAGACCACAATACGCCTTTAAATTAAGCAAAATTTTACAATAAATGGAAAAACCATTGTAAAATACAATTTTTCACTATGAGACCCATCCGAAAAAATTGCATGCGTCTTTAACACCCCCGGCAAGTGTTTGCTACCTAATACATTCTAAGAAACTTTTATCATTGACGCCCATGCTTGCTCTGATCGCCACAATTCCCGTTTTCCTGACTTGAGGAGCTTTGATGGAAGAGTTTTTCTACGCGGCCGTGTAGTCCACTCGGACAAGATTTCTGTTCATTTACTCGTGTCCTCACTTTTTTCCAATAAGTTTGCTTACAAAGGAAGTCTTTGGAGACGTCACTTTCAAACGAAGTATAAATTTGGCTATAGGTACTTTCGACAACGGGGAGTTTCTGCAGCCAAAATCTGCTAAATGTCTATGAGAGCCGAGTTAGGACCTCTCAAACTTTTCATGTGGATAAGCTGTTGCACGTGGAAATCCAAATCGACCAGTAGTATACGCAAAATATTCTAATTTTTGGGACATACGAGCACAGGTGAACCGATGTGGAACACAAATGGAACCGCGAGGTAGCGTATATTTCGCCGATTTGGAATACCATGTCAACACACGATTGCAGAAATTTACTCCTAGTGGTAGAAAATACCAAAGACCAAATTTATAGGTCGTTTGAAAGTGGCGTCTCCAAAGACTTCCCTTGTTAGATGTTTTCTCGATATAAATTGAAAAGTTTATATTCCATATCAATTCAGTAGGAAGTTATTCAGTTTTTCATTATAACCGACCAAAATGTTATGCTATTACTCTTTTCACACATGCCCATTATGCACAAATTGGTGTTGGTTCTGATCGAAATATTTTCTAGTGTTACTGATATCATCTGTCTGCGGGGTGAGTGTACCGGGCATTTAAATTCTCGAGGAATTTAAGGTTTCGAAAAATTTTGCTTATCGAAATTCATAGCTCCGCCCATAGTTCATTCATTCTTGGTCTGCAGTGCTGATCAGAAATTTTCTAAAAATTTGTTGCGAATTATATATATTTTTCAGCATGAAGGGAATCAATGCGGACGCTCTTCCTTATCTCAATTTTGACTACTACGGACGTTTTATTAACATTATTTTGTCTGTCATTGGAATATGCTTGAACATCTTCCACCTCTTCATCCTCACTCGAAAATCAATGCGACGCAATACAGTGTTCATCATCTTCCTGGTCATCTGTATCGCTGATCTCATTCAACTTCTTGTCATTTTATCCTCAGACGTTCAATACATTCTAGAGTTCAACGGCTCTGACTTTTGCCTCGGTTATCACAGCTATCTGGGTGCTATTCATTATTTAGGTGTCTTTTACGTAACGAGTATTGTTGGCATGGTGTCTTCGTGGCTTATTGTGCTTATGGCCTTTTTTCGGACTATTTCAATTAAATTCTCCATGAGCTCCTGGTCAGAAACTCTGTCAAAACCAAGTTTCGCCAACACTTTGGCAGCGTCCGTTTTTGTTTTCGCACTTGCATACAGTTCTTTGAGCTGTTACACTAAATACACAATAACTCCAAAGATTCCCGGAGTGTGGTGTCTATGGACACAATATTCTGTGGATACGGGACTGTACAAATTTAATGATGATGGGCCGGATAGTGTAAAGGTAGGCATGACAGATTTTTTTAAAAACAATTTTTATGGCAGATTTCGATACTTCAGATAATTCTAAAAAACGTTTTTATCGACGTATACACTAAAAATTGTTCTAAACGCCACAATCCTCGTTCTCCTGACTCAAAATGGGCTTTGATGGAACAGTTTTTCCACGCAGTCGTGTAGTCCTCTCGGACAAGTTTTTCTTTACAAAAATATATTGTCCAAGAGGACTACATGATCACACGGAGAAACTCTTCCATCAAAGCTTTTCTTGAGTCAGGAGAACTGGAATTGAAGCGATTTTCAGCATATGCTGCAATGATCGAAGCTAATTAAAATTTTCTGAAATATCGGAATCCCAAATACGACTTCAATCCTCTTTATTTTGCAGTATACAATAATATTCACAATTTTCGATGGTCTTATGCAAATTCTTCAACTAATCCTACTCATCGTCTCAACTATTTCTCTGGTCCGATTCATTCGAGAAACTTCGAAGATCAAGATGCTCAAAAACAAGAACGATCGACAGAAAGAACGAACCGAAGGACTGATTCTTTTCACTCTGGTCTCATTTTTCATTGCCACTTTCCCAACTATTCTTGTCAATATGACGTTTGCAATTGTTGCCAGCTTAGATATGACTCCGTGAGTTATAATTTTTTTTTCACTTTTTCAAACGATTGGTCTTCAGAATGATTCTCATGGCAAGTGAAAGAATCTCTTTGATGATGCAGACACTAAACTCGAGTACACATGGAATTATTTGTTTATTGATGTCTTCCCAGTACAGGGATGTTGTTAAGAATACATTGAACTCTGGAAATGATAGTACTGTCAGTGTTATACCTGTTGAGAATGTTTCAGTCGTCAGGGTTGACAGACGGGCTCGTGAGTGAGATAAGTAGGTTTTTGAAATTGTTTTATTTTTAAATGATGTGAAGTTGTATAATAAAGTTTCAATAATAATCTGTTACTGATTTCTCTTGTCAGACTCCGAACAAGTTACTGGCTGTCTAACAGTGCCAAACTTATTATAAAGTTACAGATTGTCGTGTACAGACATTTTTAGAGAGATACAAAAGGTACTACTTTTTGAACTCAAAAAGTTTTGTATGGAACTAATGATGATGACAGACTGTTTTCCAGTCCTGGCCATTGTTTGAGAGGCCACACAATAGTGCGAGGCGTAAGGTCGAGAAAACGCTCTCAGTTGCACAATGGTTCACACGGTGCCGAAAAAAGACTTGGTTGCCAAGAAACTTGAAGTTTTCGAGAATCTTGCAATCATCTCAACTTTGCTCCTGGGAAGATGATGACAACTTTCAATTACAATAAGAATAGTCATCATTATCAAATAGCTGGATATGTGAAGATGCTCTCTATTTGTCATCAAGTTAAGGGGTATATAAGGAGCCAGAGTACTCAGTTCTTTACCCATTCTCTATTCTGACTATGGACCCTTTCTCTTATCCTTTCCCAACATATAATGTTGATTATTCCTCTACCCCTACATATTCTGGCTACTACCCTAATACGGATTACTGGAACTGGGTCAACTATTACTATCAAAATGGATTCACATATGATCAGCCGACGTCTTCTGGATATTCATTTATGACTTCACCACCAACTTCTACGATGTCAACTCCAAGTACGTCCTCAGAATCTGATTCAACTGCCACTTCATCTCCAATGCTCTCAATGACGCCTTCATTCTATCCGATACCAACTTCTACAATGGCACCAACCACCACCACTCCCCATCGTTCCCAGGGTTCTCCCAAACAATGCTCCAACTGCTTCGCCACGGAAACATGTCAATGGAGGAATGTTCGATCGGAGAACGGAATTCTGTGCAATGCTTGTTTCATCTACCTGAGAAAGTATAAGAAGACTCGACCAGTTACTGCAGTGGAGAAGTATAGGAGTAAGAAAGTTCATCGCCAAAGTAATTCTGACTAACTTTTTCAATTTTTATTTAGTTTTCATCCCGGTACATTCTAATCTTGTATTTTTTACTTTGTTTCAGCTGTACTTTTTTTCGTTTTACTCAATAAACTAGGAAATTTAAATCAATTGTTTGACCTTCGTTGCTTCTAATTTTAAAAATTTGCAAAACACTTGAAATTTTAGTTTTATATTAAACGCTTGCAGGTTTTAATGAGAATTTAGCTGCTGAATTGTTGCAAATTGTATGTGCATGCATGCCAAAAATACAGAAAATAGTGAAGAATCAGCGGTTTTTCAAACATCTCCTATTATCAGTCAAATTTTTAACAGAAGTTTTGAATGTTTAGTTTATATTATCCCTCTCTGCAATTCAGAAATGTTTTATCAATGCATATACTTTTTTTTTCAAATTCTCGGAAAGTTCTCAATCTAGAGCCTAAAATTGTTGCATTCTATGGATTACACATGCAGTATTTAGTTTTAAAAAACCTTTTTAAGTCTCACCCGCTCTCAGTGATTGTCCCCCAATACACAGAGCAAAAGGTCTGTTCCATAATTTTTCAATTCTGAATTTCATATCAAGTATTTACTGTCAAGAAACTTGAAGTCTTCGAAGTTATACCGAATCCTTCCCAACTTTACTCCTGGGAAGATGATGACAACTCTCAATTACAGTACGAATTGTCATCATCCTCACTATCAGATATCTGAATATGTGAAGACACTCCCAATTTGTCATCATGTTAATGGGTATATAAGGAGCCAGAGTGCTCAGTTCTTTACCCATTTCTTTTTGTGACTATGGACCCTTTCCCAACATTCAATATTGATTATTCCTCTGACCCTACCTATTCTGGGTATTACCTTAACAGCGACTACTGGAACTGGGGCAACTATTACTATCAAAATGGATTAACCTATGATCAGCCGACGTCTTCTGGATATTCATTCAAGACTTCACCATCAATTTCTACCATGTCAACTCCAAGTACCTCCTCAGAATCTGATTCAACTGCTATTTCATCTCCAATTCTCTCAATGACGCCTTCATTCTATCCGATGCCAACTGCAACATCAGCCATAACATCTGATTCCAATGCTGCTCCATTGCTCACAATGACACCACCAACCACCACCACTCCTCATCGTTCCCAGGGTTCTCCTAAAAAATGTTCCAACTGCTTCGCCACGGAAACATGTCAATGGAGGAATGTTCGATCGGAGAACGGAATTCTGTGCAATGCTTGTTTCATCTACCAAAGGAAGTATAAGAAGACTCGACCTGCGACCGCAATGGAGAAGTATAGGAGTAAAAAAGCTCATCAACAGAGTAAGAAAGCTCATCGCCAAAGTAATTCTGACTAACCTTTTTCCTTTTATTTATGTTTCATCCCGGTTAATTATATTTTTGTAAATACTTTTTTTTCACATTGTTTCAGTTGTACTTTTTGAGTTTTATTCAATAAACTAGGAAATTCTTAACAATTTATTGACCTTCTAACTTATCAGACATGTGACTTCAAAAATGACACTTTTTTTTCAATTTAATCCAATTTTTCGATCGGTGTTGACGCAACTTTAAATGTCCTAGCAATTCATTTCAAGTAAACGTGCTTAAAATTTGTCATGTTTGTTTGAAAGCTACACAATTTCTGATATGTAATTTACTTTCTGTTTTTCTGACACCAAAAACTTGTCAACTACATTCAAATGTCCCCAAGCCTTCTAGACATCGAGTACCTGCTAAAATATCTTAACCTAATATTCTCCATCGTGGGTTTTGTCACCAACCTAATCCACGTGTATTTTCTGACGATAGACCTCAAAACCCAACCAATTCTTGTATTTTTTACAGTAATTTGTGTTGGAGATCTGCTTCAGTTGAGTACTCAAGCTGTGATCGAGTCAGTACTGATTATCACTTATATCGATCATAAAAATTGCATTGGCTTTGTGAATTTACCCGATTTCATATTTAAATTTTTATTCGAGTTAGTGAACGCACTTGGCTATAAAATTGGAGGCTTCACTATTGTTGTTATGTTATGGATTCAAATAAGAAACTTGAAAAGAAATAGAGTTTTTACCTATAAAAATGCAACTACAGTATCCCTGGCTACTGTGATAATAGTATTTATTGACTATACACTTTTATTGTTATCCTTTATAATTATAATCTTTGACACAAACCTGTTCGAAGTACAATGCGGTCATGATGATATATTTCAGAACTATTTTTTGAATAACACAAATAATTCAAACTACGCCACAATATTCTTTCATACCGCTGGAACTATTGAACTGGTTTTGGAAATTATTCGATTCTTTTCATCTCTGATTTTTCTGTTTTGGCTGATGAAATTGGTGTGGAAATTGAGGGATGAAAAGAAGAAACATTCGAAATTGATTATTTATTCATTGTTTTCGTTTCTGGCAACTGATATTGTGAGTCTTATTGCGAGAAAGTACTTGTATGAGGGCAACATATCCGAAACCATTTCTCAGTAAGTTTTTAAGGGGTGTTGGCGCACTTTTAGTGAGTTTGCGCGTTTTTTGAGACTTGAATAATTTTTACTTTGTCAGGTTTTGGGTTACTGTACTAGGATCCTCGGTTACTGTACTTGGATCCTGGGTTACTGTACTTGAATCCTTGGTTACTGTACTCTGATCCTGGGTTACTGTAGTTGCATCCTGGGTTACTGTACTTGGATCCTCGGTTACTGTACTTGGATTCTGGGTTACTGTACTTGGATCCTGAGTTACTGAATTTGGATCCTGGGTTACTGTAGTTGAATCCTTGGTTACTGTACTTGGATCCTGGGCTACTGTACTTGGATCCTTGGTTACTGTACCTGGATCCTGATTTGTAAAAACTTTCAGAGAAAGCTCAGCTATCCCTTCGGCGCTTGTCAAATTATCTTCATTATTTTTTGCTAACATCCGCCCATTTATTATTCTATTCGTCTCATCTGAATACCAGAAAAATGTGAATGATTTCTTCTCGCTCACTTCTGGAATCACCCCGAAACGACGTCAAATGGTTTCTACTACGACAGTTTGAACATGAAAACTATTTTATTAAAAGGTTTAAGCTTCAGAATGAACTGTTGCAGACGGTCTTCTCCAATCTCTTGCCTCTTCCACTTGTATCTGGAAATTATTTTGTATAAATAAATAAAGATATTTTTCAATTACCGTATCAATGGAAGTCGTTAGTACAAAAAATGATTTCAGATTTTTCTGATATTCTTCAGACACCGCAAGAATTAGATATGGTCGGAACGATGAAGAGATAGTTTTGAATAGTTTTCCGATTTCATAGGGTAAAACACCGTCACTGAAAAAAATAGACCTTTTTTTGACATTCGGAAGATAGTAAATTTTGGTTTCAGAAAAAAAATATAGATAGTCGTTCCTGTTCTCCTGACTCAAAATAAGCCTAGGTGGATGAGTTTTTCCGCGCGGCCGTGTAGTCCTCTCGGACAATAATTTTGAATTGAACAGAATTCTTGTCCGAGAGGACTACACGGCCGTGCGGAAAAACTCATCCACCTAGGCTTATTTTGAGTCAGGAGAAAATAATTATCTGAATTATCGTAATCTGCAATCAAACAAATATTACATTTCAGCATATTTCAAGGCCCGGCCCGGGCAAATTGGTGCGAAAGTCAATTTTCAAATTTTTTGAAATTTTTTGAAATTTTTTTGCGAAAAAGTCAAATTTTCTACTATCATTCAGAATTAGAAAAAATTCTGAACCGGGCCTTGACAACTATGCATTTCAGTCTACCTTTAAATCATCGCGCTATTTTAAGCATGTCCCCCTTAACGCAATTTAAGTGCCAAAAATCAAAAACTCACTTAGTGGACACACCATTCTCATCGAATTCCATCAGCCACAATCTGGTAATTACTATCAAAATATCGACTGAGATAAACGATAGCGTAACACTAATTATCAATTTCGACGTCTTCTTCGCCTGAATATCCGCCGTTTTCCACGATAAAATAAAAAGATAACTCGGGAAAAATATCGTTGCCAACAGTCTAATGATAACCACGAGTCCATCAAAATCTCGTAAATTTGTATAAAATTTAGTGAAAAAGTTCGAGTTACGAGTCAGGTACTCTGTGAACACCACGACTGGAGTACACTCTGTCCATGGTGTTCTGGAAATGATAAGAGCCAGGGAAGTGAGTAACAAAATGTGAAATGCAATGTTTAACAATACAGTAACCATAGAGGCGACAGTCACATTTTGGTAGGTCACAACTTTTTTTTTTCTGAGATATCCAACTTGCATATATGCCATGACAACTATTATCCAACTGTTGATATATTCAGAGGCAGTGAAAAATGCTTCAGAAGTTAGTTTATAAATAAGATCTGGAATACTGAAATATCCCACACAATTTCTGTGTTCGATATAATTAATGACTGAAACTGTCTTAGTAACACACGTGGCACTTAATTGAAATAAATCAGAGACGCAGATTACGGTAAGGAATAAAAAAACTGGTTGGGTACGAATGTCTCTGCTGACAAACCAGAGATGAATCAGGTTGGTGACAAACCCGAAAATTGAGATCATTAAATTGGGATACTTGATTAAATATTCAATATCGAGAGGGTTCGTTGTATTATTCATGGTTTCTGAAGATATTCAAAACAACTTTTTCAAAAGTTTTAAAATGAATTTTTCAATAAGAATGAAAAAAGTGGTTTTGGTTTCAGTCTCCGATCACTGGTTAGTGGTCACTGGCATATGCCTCACAGGCTATAATTATTTTTGGCATTTCCCAATCTTGGCTGTGTCTAAGACATAAGAATAGGTCAGGGTGCACTGGCTATGCACCTAAAATACTAAAAGATCAGTTATAAAAATGATTTCATTTTGAAAACGGGAAATATATGTTTTGAATAATTGCTTTAAAAGCAATAATTTTGAGAAAATTCCGTCGGTGCGTTTGCGGTGCTTTAGCACTGGGGGTTTTCTTGAATTTTACTACAGTTTTTACAAGGGGTAGTGGGTACGGTAGTAGAACTGTAGTAGATACTGTAGCCCCAGAAATTTTTGTTGTTGATGATGACGTGGTAGTTTGGGTTAGGCTAGGTGGTACTGTGGAATTGTCGTTTATTGCAACTGTAGTTATCTGAAAAAAAAGATGGTTTTTTTCAATTTTTGATCGAAAATGTGAACATTTTGATGATTTTTCAGAATTTCTAATAATTCTTAATCATAGTCAAAATTATGACTTTTTCGCGAAAATATTCGAAAAAAATTGAATTTTGAATTAGGGAGCCAATTACCCGAGCCTTCGGGCCAGGCCGGCCGAGGCTGTAATTTAATTTCTCTGACAAGGTCTGGCCCAGTCCGGTTCGAGTTAACTACAGTAATCTTTTTAGCACCCCGGTCGGTAGTACGCTACTACGCTTCTGACTTCAAAAGTGTCTTGTCTCAAGCTTCTGATTTCTGATTTTCAATTTTCAAATCTTTTCTTCCACTCACAATCAGCACCAACACCAACACATATGATTATGTGTCTTTCTACTTCCCCTTTATTATTTCAATTCCTTCTCCCCGCTTCTGATTTTCCCCCGATTTCAAATGTGTTGAGTCTCCATTTCCCAGACAAAAGCTATGTCTCAAGTGGATGCCGAGGATATATTCGCTCGAACCTTCGACTATATCGCTCGTCTCATCAATGTCCCTATCTCAGTGTTTGGTATCATCACAAATATTTTCCATTTTCGAATTCTCGCACAAAAATCGATGAGGTCTAGTCCGGTGTTCACGATTATGATGGTGATTTGTATGTCGGATATAATTCAGTTGGTTTCTCAGATGGGCAATGATGTAAAGGTAAGGAAGCGACATCCGGATAATCGGGTGTTGTGACAGACGGAAATTCCAAGACATTTTGAAACGGGACACTTGTTCGGTTCTGAAACGTCCGGTTTTAAAACGTCCCACACAAAAAATTTTTAATCATTTTTCCCGCCCATTTCAGTACATTGTTGACTACAACCATCCTGACTATTGTCCCACTGTCGACACTTATTACGGCACGTTTTTCACAATTGTCTATTATTTTTTGAACGGGTTCTCACTATTTGTTTCCTCTTGGATGGCAGTATTGATGGCGTTTTTCCGAAGTTTGTCTATTAAGGTAGGTCACAGGGTGCTGAGCGCGAAATACAAAAAAAAGTGTAAAACGCGATTTGGTTGAGCGGCGACGGAAAGTGGTGGGAAAACGCTTCCAGGGAAAATAATTTATGCAAAAAAGAATTGCCCCCAGGCGGGATTGAACCGCCGACCTTCTGTTTACGAGACAGACGCTCTGCCACTGAGCTATACGGGCATGGTTCGGTGGGAAAGGAAGGGAAAATATGTTTCGAAGCGATCGATGCATTTTCATACAATACGAAAACATTATATATTTTTTAAATGATACACAATTGCAGTTCGCTATGAGTTCATTCTCCGAAACGTTCTCCAAAAAATCGACTGCCAATCGAATCGCCATTACAGTAACCCTCATTTCATTCTTCTACAACTTGCTATGTTGTCTTCTTAAATACTCAATAACCCCCAAAATAGAGCCCATATGTCATGGAGAGGGCCCCTATTACATCATCGGCGGCACAAAAACCAATTCGCACGCCCGTATTATTTTCACATTTTTCGACGGCATCACCGAGTTGTTCCAACTCATTTTTTTCACCTATTCTACCGTATTCCTATCGAGATTCATTCGGGAAGCGTCGAGGAAGAAAGTGATGAAAAATGTGGAGGAGAGGAAGACTGAGAAGACGGAGGCCTTGATTCTGTTCACGCTATTACCCTTTTTTGCTTTCATGTTTCCTACGATTATGGCCAATTTTTCATATCCTATATTGGTAAACTTCAATCGAGTTCCGTAAGTTTTTTGTTGCTGGCGTGTCAATAGAGCGCGTCTGCATTGGAATTATTACATATTCCTTTCCAGAACGGTCATCACAATGTCTGCTAAGCTCCTCACAATGCTCCAAACCATCAACGCGAGCAGTCACTCCATCGTGTGTATCCTAATGTCTTCCCAATATCGAGACGCGGCGAAAGTGAAATGTGGACCTAAGCGAATGAGGTCTACGAGTGTTTCTGGATAATGTTTCTTGCTGAATTAAATTGTTTTTCTTTTCCAAAATAAATTTTTATAGTTTGATATATTGATTTATTGCGGAAACTAGAAAGTAGTTGTTATGTCCAGACAAATTACATATTAGAAAAGGTGAAAAAATTTGTCATTTGGAAATTGGTGTGCTTTCAACTTTGTTTCCTCTAGATCCAATTCCTCCAGTAATATCAAATATAGAATCCACGACAAGTTGATAATTCTTACATTTCCAAAGGATAAAAAATGGGCGACAACAAGTACCTGTTACTCGCAGGAGACTAGAGATTCCATTAGGGATGATAAGGGCTTCTCTGAAAATATTTACAAGTTATTTGGGAGAGATTGAATTATTCGATAACCACTGATGGTTAAAATGTCGTATGAAGTCTGATACCAGAGCAGTGCGGAATTGAACACGGAATCAAAAAAGGAAGTGAAATTGTTTTTAACAGTAACAAACTGACGGGAACAAGACAAAGTTAATAAGTTGTATCGAATGTACGGTGCCGGCCAAAAGTTTAGCCGAAGCCAAACTTCATAAATTGTGAAACTACCCTTCAAGCATAAAAATACCACCATTTTACTTATCCGGTTACAGTGAACTTGAAAAAGCAGCTAAATTTGAAACACGGAAGTCGGAAAGCGGTAAGCGGGAATAGAGACTTTATCGGGTGCACTGGTACCAGATAAGTAAAATAGTGAGATATTTATGCTCAAAACGTAGTAATACCTCCAATACAACTAATCAACTTTGTTGTTAGTTTCATACTGTCGAAGGTAATTTCACTTCAATCTTTACTTTACTTACTGCGTTGGATGTCCATCCCCGTTGACGAACAAACAATTTACGACATAACTTATAATATTGGGTACAACAAACGATAATAATAGCAGTACAGTACCATTTTCAGAATATTTCTTCTTACATTTTTTCACTAAGAACGTCAGCAATAGTACAAAACAAACAAAATTCCAAAACAAAATTGATATTGCTTCAATATAGCTCATCAGTGTTATAGATGTAGTAAGCCAGTTGTCATTCTCTTCCAAATAGTGTTGCATATGATTGTCATCACTACACGGAGCATACGGTAGGTATTGGAATATAATAATTGATATCAGAATAAAAAATGAACTAAATAGAGCCGAAGTGACTAGTGTAAAAGTCGCATATCTCTTGGCACCCTGCCAACTTATTTTCTTATTTCTTACTAATGTAACAGCCATGACTACAGTAATCCATGGTGCTGCAGTCAGAGAACAGAATTGGGACCATAAGCTGAGAAGCTTAAATCCAACATCCACGTGGTTCATATATCCAATGCAATTTTTGTGTTCGATATATGTAAGGACCGCCCATATTTTGTTAATTCCAGAAGTTACTAATTGCAGCAAATCCGTTCCGCAGATAACAGTAAGAAATATAAAATTTGGGATGGTGGAGACTTTCAGGGATAAAACGAAAAGATGGATAAGGTTTGTAACAAATCCGAAAATGGAAAGGATAAGGTCAGGGTACTTGATAAGATATTCCACGTCGAAGTAGAGGGGAGTGTTGTCCAGAGACATACTCGGAAGAAAGGTGGAGAGTGAAAGAAATGAAATTGAGAATGTGTGTTTGGGTGGAGACTCGGCGTATGATTATGGGGTGCCCGTGGCAACTAGAGAGAAAGAGAGAGAGCTTCGTGCATTTTCTGTCATCTTGACACTTTCCCAGTGCCTTGACACATTTTTGGTGATATGTGAGACGATTTACTTAATTTTGACACAATTTCCGCTAAGATCCTCATAACGCTCCGAGCCATCAACGCGAGCAGTCATTCCATCGTCTGTATCCAAATGTCTTTCCAATATCGAGACGCGGCGAAAGTGAAATGTGGACCTAAGCGAATGAAGTCTAGGAGTGTTTCTGGATAAGGTTTTTGTAGGATTTAATGTTGTTTTTCTTCTCTGTTGAAATAAATTTTCATAATTTGATAGTTTGATTTATTGCGAAAACTAGGATGTAGTAGATCTCTGTCTAGAAAAATTACATATAAGAAAATTGAAAGAAATCGGTCATTTTGAAATAAGAGAGCTCTGAACTTTGATTGTTCTAGATCCGATTCCTCCAGAAATATCAAATATAGAATCCACGACAAGTTGATAATCCTTACATTTCCAAAGGATAAAAAACGGGCGGCAACAAGTTCCCGATACTCGCATGAGACTACCGAATGCGGTAGGAATTATAAGGGCTTCTCTGAAAATATATTATGAAGTTATTTGGAAGAACCACTCGAGTCTGGAATGTCGTAGCATGCCCTATCTTTTCTGGCAGTTGACACTTTCAGGTCATGTGCGGTGCCCGAAAATGCGCGAAAGCCCCCATACACTTACTGCGTTTGATATTCATCCTCGTTTGCGATGAAAAAATATGGGATACAACTCAATATATTGGGTACAAGAAACGATAGTAATAGCAGTACAGTACTATTTTCAGAATATTTTTTCTTACATTTTTTTACTAAAAACATCAGCAACAGTACCAAACAACCGAAATGCCACAATATTCCTAGTATTATTTCAATATATCTCATTAGTTTTATAGATGTAGTTAGCCAGTTGTCATTTTCTGTCATATAGTGTTGCGCATGATTGTCAGCACTGCACGGAGCATACGGCAGGTATTGGAATAGAACAATCGCATTTAGAACCCAAATTGAGCTATACAGAACCGAAGCAGCTAGTGAAAAAATCACGTATCTCTTGGCACCCTGCCAACTTATTTTCTTATTTTGTACTACTGTAACAGCCATGACTACAGTAATCCATGGCGCTGCAGTGCGAGACAGATAATCGGTCCATGAGCTGAGAAACTTGAATCCAATATCCACGTGGTTCATATATCCAATGCAATTTTTGTGTTCGATATATGTAAGGACCGCCCATACTTTATTAATTCCAGAAGTCACTAATTGCAGCACATCCGTTCCGCAGATAACAGTAAGAAACATAAAATTTGGGATGGTGGATACTTTGAGGGATAAAACGAATAGATGGATGAGATTTGTGACAAATCCGAAAATGGAAAGGATAAGGTCAGGGTACTTGATGAGATATTCCACATCGAAGCAGATGGAAGTGTTGTCAAGGGACATATTAATATTCGGAAGAAATGTGGTGGAGAGAAAGAAATGAAATTGAAAATGTGTGACTGGGTGGAGACTCGATGTATAATTATGGAGTGCCCGTGACAACCAGAAATCAATAATGTTAGAGTTTTTAATTTTAATTTCTCAACAAAAAGCCAATGAATAATTATGCGATTTAGTTGCCCGCGTATAAATACGGGGTCATAGGGTTCTGATAAAATAAGACGACACTTAACACAGTTTCCCACAATTAATAAACTTTATTGCAAGAAATTTAGAATTAAAAAAAAGTCAAAAGCAAAAACGCTAAAACCAGAACTAACCCTAAAAGCCAACGGGCTTCAGAAAACTTCTTGTTACCACATGGAGAACACATGTCCACGTGAACTGACGCGCTTAGGTTACGGTAGGTGCGTGAGGCTTTGGCGGAGTGTCGTTGCGTATTTAATGTGATGACTCGGATAAATACAGGGTTATGTGGGTACCTTGCCACCGGCAACTATCTTATAAAGTTGATATCTACACGGCTAAAGTGAAATGTGGACCCAAGCGAATAAGGTCTATGAGTGTTTCTGGATAAGGGTTTTGTCGGATTTAATGTTGTTTTTTTTCTGTTGAAACAAATTATCATACTTGTCAAGGGCCGGGCCGGGACGGGCCGGGCTTTTTTTTCAAAACGCCAGGCCCGTCTTTTTGAAGGGAATTTTTTTTTTCAAATTTTTTTCGATTTTTTTTTCAAATTTGATTAAAAGTGTACTAAGGTCAACTCTCAGTCAATGTTTCCAGAAATTTACTGAAAAATGATGAAAAAGGTATGAAAAAACGAATAAATTTGAAAATTTTTCCGAATGAAAAATTGAAAATTGAAAAAAAATTTGAAAAATTTTCTCAAAAATCCCATACCCCTGGATAGACGGGCCTGACGGGTCGGGCCCGGGCCGAAGCTTTTCAGGCCCGGCCCGGCCCGTCATTTGACAAGTATGCAAATTATTATAGTTTGATTTATTGCGAAAACTAGGATGTAGTAGATCTCTCTCTAGACAAGTTACATATTAGAAAAGGTGAAAGAAAATTGTCATTTTGAAGATGGTGAGCTCTGAACTTTGATTGTTCTAGATCCAATTCCCCCAGAAATGTCAAATATAGAATCCACGACAAGTTGATAATCCTTACATTTCCAAAGTATAAAAAACGGGCGGCAACAAGTTCCCGATACTCGCATGAGACTAAAGAATTCGTTAGGAATGACAAGGGCTTCTCTGAAAATATTTTGAAGTTATTAGGAAGAACCACGCGAGTCTGGAACGTCGTAGCATGCCCTATCTTTTTTAGCAGCCCATTTTCAGGTCATGTGCAATGCCCGTAAATGCGCGAATGCCCCCACACACTTACTGCGTTTTATATTCATCCCAGTTTGTGAAGAAAAAATATGGGAGACAACTCAAGAGATTGGGTACAGCAAACGATAATAATAGCAGTACAGTACCATTTTCAGAATACTTTTTCTTACATTTTTTCACTAAGAACATCATCAACAGTACCAAACAACCGAAATGCCACAATATTCCTAGTATTACTTCAATATAGCCCATCAGATTCATTGATTTAGTAAGCCAATTGTCATTCGTTTCCAAATAATGTTGCACATGATTATCAGCACTGCACGGAGCATACGGTAGGTAGAATAAGACTAGAAGAATTGTATTCAGAATAAAAAGTGAGCTATACAGAGCCGAAGCGACTACTAAAAAAATCGCGTATCTTCTGGCGCCATGCCAACTTATTTTCTTATTTCGTATTACTGTAACAGCCATGACTACAGTAATCCATGGTGATGCAGTGTAAGAAAAACAATGGGACCATAAGCTGAGAATTTTGAATCCAGCATCCACGTGGTTCATATATCCAATGCAATTTTTGTGTTCGATATATGTAAGGACCGCCCATATTTGATTAATTCCAGAAGCCACTAATTGCAGCAAATCCGTTATACAGATAAAAGTAAGAAATATAAAATTTGGGATGGTGGATACTTTGAGGGATAAAACGAAAAGATGGATGAGGTTTGTGACAAAACCGAAAATAGAGAGGATCAGGTCAGGGTACTTGATAAGATATTCCACATCGAAGTAGATGGAAGTGTTGTCAAAAGGCATATTAATATTCGGAAGGAATGTGGTCGAAAGACAGAAATGAAATTGAAAATGTGTGATTGGGTGGAAACTCGATGAATAATTATAGGGTGTCCGTGGCAACCAGAAACCATTGTTGAATTCAGTTGTTTTTCTTCTCCGTTGGAATGAATTTTATATAGTTTGATATGTTGCGGAAACTAGAAAGTACAGTACATAATTGTTATGACCAGAAAAATTACAAATCAGAAATGGTGAAAGAAATGTGTCATGTTAAAACAGGCGATCTCTGAACTCGTTTTCCTTTAGATCCAATTCCTCCAGAAATATCAAATATAGAATCCACGACAAGTTGATACTCCTTACATTTCCAAAGTATGAAAAACGGGCGGCAACAAGTACCTGTTACTCGGAGGAGACTAGCGATTCCGTTAGGGATGATAAGGGCTTCCCTGAAAATATTTTGAGCTTATTTGGGAAAATCACTCGAGTCTGGAATGTCGTATGAAGCCAGATACCAGAGCTGAGCGGAATTGAAGACAGAAATAAAGCGGAAGTAAATTTCGCTTTGCCACAAGTTTCCACTTCCGACTTTTGTGTACCAGATTTTGCTTCTTTTTTTCTGGTTTACTTGTACCACATTATGGGATTTTTTATGCTCGAAAGGCAGTTATACTGTTAACACAACTAGCTAACTTTGTCCACAACGGTTTTCCAGACTCGAGCAGTTCTCAACTTGTTCGCTAGAAGTGTGGTGTTCGAAAATGCAAGAAAACACTTACTGCGGTGCATAATCATCCCCTTTTGAGAACAAACGATATCCGATAACACTCAATATATTGGGTACAAGAAACGATAATAATAGCAGTACAGTACCATTTTCAGAATACTTTTTCTTACATTTTTTCACAACAAAAATTAGCAATAATACCAAACAACTAAAATTCCACGAAAATTCTAGTAAAAATTCAATAGCGGCCATCAGAATAGTGGATTTAGTGATCCAGTTGTCATTCTCTTCCACATAGTGTTGCAGATGACTGTCAGCACTGCACGGTGCATACGGTAGGTATTGGAATAGAACAATCGCATTCAGAATCCAAATTGAGCTGAACAGAATCGAAGCGACTAGTGTAAAAATCACGTATCTTTTCGCGCCCTGCCAACTTTTCTTCTTATTTCGCACTACTGTAACAGCCATGACTACAGTAATCCATGGTGATGCAGTCTGAGAAAAGTATTGGGACCATACTCTGAGAAATTTAAATCCCATATCCACGTGGTTCATATATCCAATGCAATTTTTGTGTTCGATATATGTAAGGACCGCCCATATTTTGTTAATTCCAGAAGTTACTAATTGCAGCAAATCCGTTCCACATATAATAGTAAGAAATATAAAATTTGGGATGGTAAAGACTTTGAGGGACAAAACGAAAAGATGGATGAGATTAGTGACAAGACCAAAAATGGAGAGGATAAGGTCAGGGTACTTGATAAGATAATCTACGTCGAAGTAGATGGGAGTGTTGTCAAGGGACATATTAATATTCAGAAGAAATGTGTTGGAAAGTGAAAGAAATGAAATTGAAAATGTGTGTTTGGGTGGAGATCTCTTGGCACCTCTTGGCACCCTGCCAACTTATTTTCTTATTTCTTACTAATGTAACAGCCATGGCTACAGTAATCCATGGTGCTGCAGTCAGAGAACAGAATTGGGACCATAAGCTGAGAAGCTTAAATCCAACATCCACGTGGTTCATATATCCAATGCAATTTTTGTGTTCGATATATGTAAGGACCGCCCATATTTTGTTAATTCCAGAAGTTACTAATTGCAGCAAATCCGTTCCACAGATAACAGTAAGAAATATAAAATTTGGGATGGTGGACACTTTGAGGGATAAAACGAAAAGATGGATAAGGTTTGTGACAAATCCGAAAATGGAAAGGATAAGGTCAGGGTACTTGATAAGATATTCCACATCGAAGTAGATGGGAGTGTTGTCAAGAGACATTTTCGGAATAAATGCGTTGGAAAGAAAGAAATGAAATTGAAAATGTGTGTTTGGGTGGAGACTCGATGTATGATTATGGGGTGTGGGGTGCAGCTAGAGAGAGAGAGAGAGCTTTTCATTTGCATTTCCCAAAAAATTCTAGTTCCTCTGTTTCCTCGAGGGACTTGGCTCATGTTTAGTTCATCGACACAATTCTGGCATCTTGACACTTTCCTAGAGCCTTGACACACTTCTGGTGCTATGATGCATGTTCTGAGACGAACTACTAAGTTTTCTATCTCTTGCGGCTTTTTCAGTACTTTAACGCTTGCTAGTGTCTTGACGCGTTTCTCGTGCCTTCACTCTTCCATGCACATTTCCAGTTGAATGCTCACTTTTTTTCCAGAACCCTCATTAAAATGTCTGCTAAAGTCCACACAATCCTCCAAACCATCAACGCGAGCAGCCACTCCATCGTCTGTATCCTAATGTCATCCCAATATCGAGACGCGGCGAAAGTGAAATGTGGACTTAAGCGAATTAGGTCTACGAGTGTTTCTGGATAAGGTTTTTGTTGTTTTTCTTTTCCGTTGGAATACATTTTTAAAATTTTGATACATAGATTGATTTATTGCGGAAAATAGAAAATAGTAGTTGTAATGTCCAGACAAATTACATATTAGAAAAGGTGAAAGATAGGCCCAGTCTGGCCCGAGTTTGTCGTATAATAGTTCAAAATCTTGTTCAATAAGATTGAGAGAGTCAAATTTCGGGCGCACCGGTAACCACACTAAAAGTGTAGCGAAGGCTTAGTCTATAAACGGTATATGTGTTACTTGCGACAATCGCCGGCAAGCCGGCGCCGCTTATTTTCGCGTTAATTGTATGAGTAGAAAATATACTGAAACTGAATGAAAATGATAAAAATCGGCGTCAAAAGCAAGTTTTGAAAATTGCATTTGCCGCAATCGCCGGTTTCATTTCCGGTGTGGGCGCCACCTTGGTGTAATCATTTCTTGCGGCTAAGCACCTAGAGTTCACGTGACAACTTTTTTTGATATAGTTTTAATTACCGTAAAAACTGTATTTGAGGTGCATGCAACTCTATTGTTCAAACGGTCCGTCGGAGTGCAACTCTAATAGATGGGCAATTCAAATAAAGGGGCTCCTCAAATACAGTTTTTACGGTAATAATGTTTAATGTCGAACTAATTATATTATATGTATAGACTACGATAATGTATCAGCATAAATAATCAAGAATTAAGAAATAAAGTGACGTTTTTTGTCTCGTCTTTCCTTCTCTGCTCCTCTTTTTTATGGCTCACTCTCGAATGATAAGGGGCTAGGCAAACAACGGAACCGACAACATGAAAGACATGCTAGTAGTGCTATCTAAAGTTTTGTTGAAATTTGCGTGAAATCATTATAAACATTGCTTTTGTTAACATTTTGAAGCAAAGAAACTCAGAGTTTTTTCGTATTTTCAACTCTTCCCGGGCAGTTCAGACTTGCAAAGTTGCTACATAAAGCAAAAACGACAAATCTGCGGCGACCAAAGTTGATTTGTAGGTTTGCAAGTTTCGCAGTTGAAAAATTAAAAATGAGAAATAACTGCTAAACAGCAAAATCAACTTTGGCCGAAGCAGATTTGTCGTTCTGTTTCCCTTTTTTCTTCAATTAAAAAATGTTCCAGAAATTTCCCAATGCCTTTCGTCCACGATCATATACAGAGAGTTGATAAAAACCATGCAACTGGAATAAATTTTAGTTTCAACGACCGAGAAGCTCATAGTAGAATATTCCGATTCCCTAACTGGACAGAACCTCACTACAAACATGTTGGAGGGTCTGCAGGAGTATCCACAGTGGTCACATTCTCTTCCTTAGAATATTTAGTAGATGACTATTTTATATCGGTTGTTTGTGAAGATGTGGAAGCATTTGTGATACATCAACTGAAGAATTTGACTCACATTTCATTGAATACTTTGGAAACCGATGGAGATCCGAAAATGTTGGAAACAATCATCAACAGAATGTGTCGATGTTTGGAGAACTCTTTGCAATCGAGGACGCAGAAGTTAAAAGTGGAACAGTTATCTCTGTCAGTTCTCGAAATAAATCAAGCTGTATCAGCAGTTAACCTACTCGACCGTGAGATTCTACGGACGGTTATTGTACACTTACCGTTCGAAGATCAGGTATTCGCAGCCGATGACTTCATACCTCTAATAGACGGGCAGGGACGACAGAGGTTGGATCTGCGAATCAAGTTACATAAGTTCTCAGTGGAAGTTTTGGAGGAAGTGAGAAAGGTGAGAATTTTCCATATTTTTTAAAAGATACGGCACGGCGGAATGTTGGAAATACTCAAAATCTCATTAACAAATCTTGTCTACTTCTAGCTGCTGACCTCCACATCCAAGCAACTCAACTCAATCACTATCAATTATAAAACCATAAAATGCATTGAGTTAATTGTCGAAGCAGAGCACTCTTCAGACAGAAATACTGTCAAGTTTTCTATTGATCACGCTGATGATCCAATTGAAGAAACGACAATGGTAAGTATTACCCATCCGCCAGTGGCTGACCGCTCGGTCCGGGGACTCGGAGTGGGTCTTGTTGCGACTACAAAACTTTTTAATGGCTAAAGTACGATAGAGAGCCGCCATAAATCAAAATTCCGCAACGAGACCCACTCCACGTGTCCGGGCGGTCAGCGGGTGGGTAATATGTAGGTGAATGATATCAAAGAAAACAATTTTACGATTTAAGCTCAATCTATCAGACAATAAATGCCACTTGAATATCTTTGAAGTCCCATCAATAATGCAGTCAATCTCATCACATTTAGAATGTCCAGAAATGTAGGCATACTTGACAAGTCTCTTAATCAAGGAAGACCCATTTTCAGCCAATCACTTCGAAAGGTGTCTAGAAGTATCCGTCAGTGTGTTGACTATATCAAACCAGATCCGCATATCCTTGTTTATTTCATGCTACTCAAGAATTCTTCGAGTGTTGTTATTGAAGAAATGATGAATGGAAAAATTGAGGCACACTACAAGGGATCTCTAGAACAGGAAGCGGTTCGAATTGTGAATGATTTCGATTTGAATACAAGACATCAAAAAAGTCGCATGAATTGGCTATATGTTGGAATGGATGAAGAAATCTGGAAATTGAAAGAAAAAGACGATTCGGTTTGGTCAAAGGTTTTCAAATTGCTAAGAGCTGTCCTGGTCTCCAGGACATTCCCATTGAAAGTTAAGACTTTGACGTTTGTTTTCCACTGGCAATGTTTGATGATGGATGTACTACCGTATCTCGACGCAGAAATTCTGGAAAATATTCACATAAATAGGATCGAAGGAATCGATGAAAAATGTGTTATTGAATTAGATGAAATTTCGAAAACAGAGCAATGGAGTAAGGCAATACGTTTGCGGATATACGATTTGACTGTTCGGATGTCAATTCAAGACATGAATATTCTGAATTTTAAGAGGGTTGATATTATTCTGAAAACAATGACGCCGGAGGATATTACGTTTTGCAGAAAGGTGAGTTGTTTTGAATCGAAACTGAATTCAGATATTGTAGACAATAATACCAGTATCTAATTAGGGAAAGATCCGGATAAAGAGGTCACTATAGAGTGAGAACTCTTTGGAGAGGCGCAGGTGGTTCAGTGGTTATAGAGTAATATAGGTTTATTAGGTAATACTGTAAGTGATAAATGGGGGAAATGGGGAAAGGTAGAAGATGAGGGGAACGGGAGACAATGAAGCCGGGGAGATGCAGAGAGTAGGGTTGGACGTTCTCTTATACTACGGACTTATCAAGTATTCTTCTTTACGCAGCTTCTAAGTCCTTCGTGTTTCATTGTTCCGGTAGACCTGCTTCTTTGATCGGCGAACTTCATAAAAGGGCAAGTGTCGTCATGCGTTTCCTTATCTCCAGACAGTGGCGGCGGCAGTTGCGGCTGCAGCGAGTTGATACGCTAGTTGCAGTCGCTGATCGTAGATCGCGACACCGGAGTCGAGATGTAGTTACAAGTTGAAGTATACATCACTAGAACGGAAATTTGTGAAAAACGTTAATTTTGTGAGTCTAGAAAGAGCTCATTTTTACCCTGAAACGCAATTTTTTCTTTTTTACGAAATCATTCTGCATAAACAGAATACATGTTTTTGCAACTTTCCTTTTTAGAAATACGTGTCTTGACCCCGGATACTTCTCTAGGGAGCCAATCGTTTCAATTATATTCTTTTATTTCAGAACCTCCCTCAATCTTCAGTCTTTTTGGAAGTCAAAATACGCATCAAAAAGTGTTCAACCGCCGACTTTCTTGCAGCACTAGGAGAACCTTATCGAGTCGTCAACAACATCAAGTATATATGGTATTTCCGGATTGAGAATACCCCAGAATATCTTCATGTAGTCTTTGAACAAATCCCTCTTCAAACTGAAGGCCGTTTACAGTTTGCGAAAATTCATCAGAATAAAACTCCATTCTTTTGAGTTTCGTAATAGTTTCGTAATAGTTTTTCAATTTTTTAAATGAATAATTTCATAATATTTAAAACCATAAAAAATGTTTGTTGCGTCTTATCAGTGAGCATTTTGTTTACAGTCCAAATCGAACTCTTATCAATGTCCGGAAGTATAGAATGTGATGTCACCGAGTCTACTTAATTCCCAATATCGAGACGCGGCGAAAGTGAAATGTGGACCAAAGCGAATGAGGTCTACGAGTGTTTCTGAATAATATTCTAGTTGAATTGAATTGCTTTTCTTTTCCGTTAAGAAATTTTTATAGTTTGATTCATTGCGGAAACTAGAAAGTAGTAGTTGTTGTGTACAGACAAATTACATATTAGAAAAGGTGAAAGAAATTTGTCATTTTGAAATAGGAGAGCTCTGAACTTTGATTGTTCTAGATCCAATTCCTCCAGAAATATCAAATATAGAATCCACAACCATTTGATAATCCTTACATTTCCAAAGGATAAAAAACGGGCGACAACAAGTACCCGATACTCGGACGAGACGATCGATTTCGTTAGGGATCAGCAGAGTTTCTCTGAAATTCCCAGCCTACGTGTGGTGTCTGAAAATGCGCGAATGCACCAAAACACTCACTGCGTTGGATAATCAACCCCGTTTATGAACAAAAAATATCCGATATAACTCAAGATATTGGGTACCAGAAAAGATAATAACAGCAGTACAGTACCATTTTCGGAATACTTTTTCAGACATTTTTTCACTACAAACATAAGCAATAGTATGAAGCAACCAAAATTCCACAAAAATTCTTGTAAAAATTCAAAATTGCCCGTCAGTTTTATAGATGTAGTAAGCCAGTTGTCATTTTCTGCCAAATAAAGCTGCGCATGATTGTCAGCACTGCACGGAGCATACGGTAGGTTTAGGAATAGAATAATTGAATTCAGAATAATAATTGAGCCATACAGAGCCGAAGCGACTACTAAAAAAATCGCGTATCTTCTGGCGCCATGCCAACTGATTTCTCTATTTCGTATTACTGTAACAGCCAGGACTACAGTAATCCATGGTGCTGTAGTGACAGAAAAGATAGTGGACCATACGCTGAGAAACTTGAATCCAACATCCACGTGGTTCATATATCCGATGCAATTTTTGTGTTCGATATAAGTAAGGACCGCCCATATTTGATTAATTGCAGAAGTCACTAATTGCAGTAAATCTGTTCCGCAGATAGCAGTAAGAAATATAAAATTTGGGATGGTGGAGACTTTCAGGGATAAAACGAAAAGATGGATAAGGTTTGTAACAAATCCGAAAATGGAAAGGATAAGGTCAGGGTACTTGATAAGATATTCCACGTCGAAGTAGATGGAAGAAGTGTTGTCAAGGGACATATTAATACTCGGAAGGAGTGAGAAAAAATGAAATGAAATTGAAAATGTGTGACTGAGTGGAGACTTGCTTTGTTTTGGAAATGTATAATTATGGGGTGCCCGTGGCAACTAGAGAGAGAGAGAGAGAGAGCTTTTCATTTCAACCTTCCAACAAAGATCAATATAATAGTGAAAAACAGTCATTAAAATAGAAAACTGGCATACAAATAAGAAGAAAAAGGATGACAGGGAAAAGAGAACATTTGTCTGTTAAGTAGTCTGCGTGTCTGCTTAAATGTGTTTGTTGGCGTGTTTCTAGTACCTGAACTCATTTGAGAGATTCCAGTAGTTTCGATTTTTAGTGACTTGTCTCATTTCTAGTGCCTTGACGCGTTCCTGTTACATGGAGCATGTTTTGAGAGCAGCCGTGACCCATTTCTGGTTGCTTTTTCAGTACTTAGACGCGATAGTTATCCTTTTAAGCTTTTTTCTTGCACGTTTTCAGCGCAATTCCCATATTTTCTTTTCGAGAACCGACATCACATTGGTTTCTAAGATCCTCACAATGCTTCAAACCATCAACGCGAGCAGTCATTCCATCGTCTGTATCCTAATGTCTTCCCAATATCGAGACGCGGCGAAAATGAAATGTGGAGCAATGCAAACGAGGTCTACGAGTGTTTCTGGATAACGTGATTTGTTGAATTCAGTTGTATTCTTCTACGTTGTAAAATAAATTTCTAAATGTTTATAGTTTGATTTATTGCGAAAACTAGAAAGTACATAATTGTTATGTCCAGACAAAGTAAATATTAGAAAAGGTGAAAGAAATTTGTCATTGATTTAAGAAGTTATAGGAATGATTGAATTAGGCGCGCTCTGAACTTGGTTTCTTTGAGATCCAATTCCTCCAGAAATATCAAATATAGAATCTACGACAAGTTGATAATCCTTACACTTCCAAAGGATAAGAAATGGGCGGCAACAAGTACCTGTTACTCGCAGGAGACTAGAGATTCCATTAGGGATGATAAGGGCTTCTCTGAAAATATTTTAAAGTTATTTGGAAGAACCCCTAGAGTCAGGATAGTTTTAGCATGTTTTAGCAAGTTTTAGCATCCTATTTAGCCGGATACCAAAGTGTACTGTAAGCGGAAAAGAGACGGAAGTGAATTTCGTTCTTATCAAATTCAACTGCTTTTTCTGGTCCACCGGTACCATATTATGGGATTTTCAATGCTGAACAGGTACATATCTTCAACACAACTGACTAACTTTGTCGTCTGTTTCATACTGTTGAAGATAATTACACTTCTGTCTTTACTTCCGTACAGCTCTGCCGGATAGCTAACTGTTTTAGCTGCCGACAGGCAAACTATGTCCGCACAACGATATTACAGACTCTAACAGTTCTCGTCTTGTTCGCTAGGAGTGTGGTGTTCGAAAATGCAAGAAAATACTTACTGTGTTGGATTTTCTTCCCCGTTTGTGAACAAATGACCCAAGCAAATACCAATGATATTGGGTACAACAAACGATAATAATAGCAGTACAGTTCCATTTTCAGAATATTTCTTCTTACATTTTTTCACTAAGAACATCAGAAATAGTCTCAAACAAGCGCAATTCCACAATAATTCAGATACTACTTCAATATATCTCAACAGGTTCATAGATTTAGTAATCCAGTTGTTATTCTCTTCCAAATAGTGTTGAAAATGACTGTCAGCACTGCACGGAGCATACGGTAGGTATTGGAATATAATAATTGAATCCAGAATCCAAAATGAGCTATACAACACTGAAGCGATTAGTGTAAACATAGCGTATCTTCTGGCGCCATGCCAACTAGTTTTTTTATCTCGTATTACTGTGACAGCCATGACTACAGTAATCCATGGTGCTGCAGTTGCAGAAATATATTGGGACCATACACTGAGAAACTTGAATCCAGCGTCAACGTGATCCATATATCCTATGCAATTTTTGTGTTCGATATAACTAAGGACCGCCCATATTTGATTAATTCCAGAAGTCACTAATAGCAACAAATCCGTTCCACAGATAAAAGTAAGAAATATAAAATTTGGGATGGTGGACACTTTGAGGGATAAAACGAAAAGATGGATAAGGTTTGTGACTAAACTAAAAATGGAGAGGATAAGGTCAAGGTACTTGATAAGATAATTTATGTCAAAGTAGATGGAATTGGTGTCAATAAGATAATTTATGTCAAAGTAGATGGAATTGGTGTCAATATATTAATATTCGGAAGGTGTAAGAAAAGAATGAAATGAAATTGAAAATGTGTGTCTGAGTGGAGACTCGATGTATAATTATGGGGTGTCCGTGGCAACCAGAAACCAAGACATTTCAACTTTTTCATTTCAAACTTTCCAAACAAAAAAAACCAAATCATTGATCATGCTCCATCTTATAATGTTGATATTTACACGACCACGAGTCCTCCTCGAGCACCCAGTTCAACTTCTCGGCAATCGGTGGGAACTTGTACCAATGAGCAGCATACATTTTCAGATTCCGGTAGATCACATAATCCGATTGTTTCCAGACGTGATCTTCTGTGACTTCTTTCAGAAATCCGAGTTCCACATGCGGGAAGTAGTGGTTGTAGAGACGGTCGTTTTTCCAGAAGATGTCGCGCATCTGGAAATGATTGGAAGGAGAACGGGGGAGGATATTCGGATGAACAGAAATACAGACTGACACTCAGACAGACGGAAATTCGGTCAGCCAAAAACAGATTACCAAGCATCCTGGTGCCTCCAGTTTCTTTTTCGAGAAACATTTCACTTTTGAGTTTTAGGCCCCGCTCCCAAAACAGGAGTCGGAACATATTTTTGCGCCAGACTCCTAAATTGTACCCGGTCATTTTAGTTTTTTTTCGGATGCGGAACTTCAACAAAGTTCAACCAAATGTAATGTCCAAAAATACAGAAAATCTAGTAATCTGGATTCCAGGACACACAGACTGATGAATAAAGCAATTTTCAAAAAACGTTTTCTCGACATCCGGACATCCGGACACCTCACATACACAGATAGACCCACCTTCTCCGCCTCCTCCTTCGTCAACAACTGCTGCTCCTGTCCAACTCTAAAAATGTATCGAATATACATTTTCAGAGTATCCCTGTGATCCAAGAAGGCGAGTCCTTGGCTTCTAGCAAACTCCTTGTCATACAGGCACCGATTTTTCCACGGGTGAGGGGTGGTCTGGAATTTGGAAAAGTTGAGAGAGCGTAGTTTAGTCTGTGTGGGCTTTGAAAGAATAGAGAATGACAGAGATCATAGGGAGATCAGGTCAGCGATCACTGTATACGTGAAATTTTGAAAAAGTTCAATCTCCGTTTACTATGAATAAAATCAAACATCCGGACTTCCGGACACCACCCACACACACTCACCATCACTACATCATTTTTGAACCATGCGTCTTCCCAATTCCTAGTTACAGTATCCACTGATCTCTTGAATTTCAGTGGTTTCAACGTGGTAGTAGTCGTCGTCCACCAACTATTATCATCGTCGGTTACTGTATCATTCGTGTCGTCGTAATAAAAGTCGTCTCCAGAATCCACTGGCAGTGTTGTCGTGGCCGAATCCGTTACTTCATTTATTTGATCTCCAAAATGTGGTTTTTCATCAATATTTCCAGAGCCTTCTGAACTATCATCCACATAGTAATCGTCCTCTCCGGAATCTTTAGGATGTGATGGGTTGGCAAATGATCCAATGAAGGGAGATTCAGATGACGTGGATGGTGATTCTGTGGTTGGCGGGAGGACTGGCCAGTTCTCATCAATCCATGCGTTCATGACACGTTTCGCATTTTGGGTGGAGTTTTGGCGGTTGATTTGGAAGCGGAGCTAGAAAAATCGAGTTAAGAAATTTTGGAAATCTGGGGGTTCTGAAGCAGACATTCGGACACACAGACATCCAGATATACAGACACACAGACAGAAATTGCGTGAAATTGCAGACGCAGGGCCGGGCCGGAATCCAAAGTATTTTTGGCAGTGGCTCGTTTTGAACCGAATTTCACATTTTTTGAAATGTTTTGCTTTTTTGAAAAAAGTCTAGCTTTTGATTGGAACATGAATATGTATGGTAATTTAATCACTTTATTCTAAAATTTTGAAAAATTTACGAGAATTTGGTAAAAAAAAGAGAACTCATTTATGAAACCGGGCCGAGAAAAAGTTCAGCAGGGATTTTTGTTTTGTAAAAAACCAAAAAATAGTTTGCTCAGTCTGTTCTCAGCATCTGGACATCTGGACACATTAGAGTACAGACTGACTCAAACATATCTGACAGGACATCCGGACTTACAGACAAACAGATCAACATTTTTTCAAGAATTCGAGTGTCAGTTTTATCACGACCCCCTGTTCGTATGTCCGGATATCCTAGACCTACCCTCTTAACATCTTCAAACTTTGCATATGGAAATATATTTCGAAGCGCCATGACACCTAACTGATCCCAACCGAAACATTGGTGTATCATACATAGAATAGCTAATAATGAAATTGATTTCATTCTTTGAATGATATGAAAATGAATGTAGTACGTTGGTATATGTTGGTAAATACAAAATGAACTTTTATACCAATTTGGATTAAAATAAGTAGAGAGGGAGGCGGGAGGAGGATTTCCGATTCGAACTAAAGAACACAAAAATTGAGATTGAAATTGAGTCATCAAAACTAAACTATAAATGTATTCTGTGAAAAAGAAATCGGTAGAATTCATGTTGAGTGGATTACTGTAGGTTACTGTAGACCAGGAGCAAGGTCCAGAAGCTATTTAAAAAATCATGATCTACGTAATTGTATGGTAATCCCTGTAGTTTGGTCGGGTTCAGTTTTTTTGTTCTTTTTGCTTTTTTTTTCCTTTTTTGGTTCAAAATTATCCGGTTCTAAACGAAATTTGAATCTGTATTCGAAAATTTTCGAAAACTAAATTTAGTTAAGTTACATGGAGTTTTAGCTCGAAAAATAACACATTTCCAGAAATTTTGAGCTTGAAACATTTAAACGAAGCAGGGACCCCCTGAATCCAAAATTTTTGTATAAAACTTAGATGGCTAAAATGCTGAAGACGTGATGATTCCGAATCTGTGTTAAAAATTGTTCTAGAATGAATTTGGGCTCAGTTACGAGTAATTTTAAGTCAAAATTTCCAATTTTTGATACAATTTTAGCTAAAATGCCTCGTAACTACGCTCAAACTCATTCTAGAAAAATTCTGATTACAGATTCGGAATTCTCAGGACGTCAGCTTTCTATTGATCTGAAATGTAGGTTTCAAAACGTCTTGGTTTTCAAATGACGCGGTTCTAAACTGTCCCAAGTTCCCATCTCCAACTAAACTTCACCAACTTCTTCGGTTTCCACTTCAACAGCTCCTCATATAAATTTTTCAAAAATAGAAAGGTTTCCAAGTATCCCTGAGCAAACTACATATATATTTTTTTTCATGTTTTACAAAAGCTGAAAAACTTGTTATCAATCCTTAGAGGTGGTCTAAAAAGAGGGAGGGGGCGTATTACCTAAAAGGCAACATGTAAAAAAGAGAATAAATGTTTGCTTAACTGGTATTAAACTACCTACACCTGGTATGCTTATGTTTGTTTATTGATAAATATGACCCCCTCCCCGTCCTACAAAATAAAAAAATTCAGAATAACTTTTTTTCGGTATCAGATTATTTTCCATCTCGAAAAATGTATAAACTCCTTTTTCACCTACTCATTTCTTCCAGTCTATCGTACCTGGTAAGTTACAGTTATCTCTTACAGTATCCCAAACCATTTTTTCAGATAGATGCCGACTCTACAGTGCCACCTACCGTAACCCAAACTTCCTCAACACAAAATTCTGAGGCTACCGTATCCCCTACAGTAAACTCTACTACTGTACCCACTACCCCTGGAAAATGGTACGCCAGCTCTCAGGTACTGTACCTGAATAAGCTGGTGGCAGGTGCGAAGAAAGTGATGAGTGATATTGAGGTGAGTGTGGAGGGAGGGATATCTGGACGTTCGGATACACAGACAGACATGTTTTCAGCCTGGATCACAGCTCTATCTAGCTTCAAACGATGATATTGAGAATTTGAGAAATATTTCGATTTCGTCAGGAACTGTTAATATTACGTGAGTGGCCTAGAAACCCTAACAACTCAAAATTTCAAAAAATTTCAGCCTGGCCGAGCTCTACGACCTCGATGCCAATGGGAAACCAAAAAACTTCACCATAACTGACACCCTTACGATATTTGTACAAGATGCCAATCTGAGCATGACTAATTTGACAGGAGTCTACTATATAACGACTAAGGAGCAGGCTCAAGGTACAGTAATCAGTGGTCAAACATTTTTTCGATAAATTGAAATTCCAGACCCCACCTTCCATGTCTACGTTATCAAGACCAAACACAACATCACCTCTTCGGATGATTCTAATGGAACATTCATCATTCTCAACACTCAACTGATAAATTTTCATAAGGAAGATAGTGATGCACCTCAGAAAAACTCATTTGTCTCCGGGATAGTTCAGCCGGAAACCAGTGTTTTATGGTTACATTGGGGACTGCCATCGGCAACAAATGGTGGAGAGACAAATCGATTTTTTGCGAATCCAGTGAAGTTGGGCGCAGAATCACGGTAGGTACGGTACCGTACGATATATAATTTGTTCTTTTCAGCTGAAAATGACCAACTTTGACAAAGCAAATTATGTATGAACCGTACAGAACAAAGGTAGAGCTTCATTTTTGTAGTTGACAACTTTTTTGTACGGAGACTCCCTAGAGAGTTGCATATCGACAAAGTAATTATTCCCTCAAATCGCCCCCATTTCAGTGCAAAAATTGTCTTAAAATGACTATAAGGAGTGTCCGTACAAAAAAGTTGTCAATTACAAAAATGAAGCTCTACCTTTGTTCTGTATGATTTATAAATAATTTACTTTGTGGGACAGTTGAAAATCCTGTTATGACTTGTTCGCGAGGAGTACAATTTCTATCTGGGTTTTTCAAGAATTTAAGATAATTTTTGAAATTGGCATGTTGGAAAGTATCTTAACACAAACTTTCAATTAAAATTTCTTCTTACTGCACGGTTCTGTATGAGAAATGGGTCGCTGAACGGAACGTACCACAAACCACAGTATAGGGGATCTTACTACAGTAACCCTGCACCTCTCATTTCCAGGTTCTTCACGCACATCGAGCCTCTCCAAGTTCCCCTCGACTATTGGCATTTCCGATCTTTCGGGAAATTTGATTTGATCATTGAAAATCGATACCAGAGGAGTCAAGTCTACACTACAACTGGAATAGATACCACTGGCATTGTGATAAATAACGGGAAATATTTCGAGCACAATGTCAGATTTCTGAATATGTCGACAAAAGCGAGGACTAGTGGGGCATTGGTAAATACTTCCGGGTGGATATATGCTTAGATAGGCTTTTGAATTTTTTCAGATTTCAACTTTACCCAGTTCTAAGGACTTCATTAACTTCACTTTTTCTGATAACTTTGGAACTTCCAACTCTGCCAGGTGATACTTTTTTTATAGAGATAATTTGAATTTTTTGAACATTACAGCTTCAACAACGAATCGAAAGAATCCCATTCCATCCTCTCCACTACCATCCAAGCTACCAAGCTAACAATCAGTTCCACCAGCTTCACCCCTGGAAAATTCTATTGTCAATACTATGGCTACTCGGGAGATCTTTTGCCAACAACACTAGGAACTACTGTGAAAACCACGCAGGCCAACACTACAGTAGTCGGTGGTAATAGCACAGTAAGCACTACTCCAGGGAGTACTGTCACTACTGTCACAACTACTACAGCGGCCACAACGACTATAGGAACTACCACAGCTGGGGGAAACGGGCAATTTTCAATTTTTGTATGGTTTTTGGTTTTTTCATTGTTTTCTGTGCAGGAATGAACTTTCATGTAGTGCTTCACATAATCTTACAAGGGGTCGCTCAAGGGGTCACAAGTTTGGAATTGCTCCAAATTGCTACCAGGTATTAAGGATAGCTTGAATAGGCATATCGCAAATTTTTGTGTTGTGCTCGTCACTTGCCGCCGAGAGAAACCGTCTCAAAGTTTCACGCCTCTAATTGAAAGTTATTCTCGGCCATTGCAGTGCTTAATCAGGCACTTTCGGACGGTTTTTCTCGGCGGCAAGTGACGAGAACAACACAAAAATTTGCGATATGCCTATTCAAGCTATCCTTAATACTTGGTAGCCATTTAGAGCAATTCCAAACTTGTGACCCCTTGAGCGACCCCTTGTCATCCTTATCTCTTCAAATTTCATAAACTGAAATTTTGAAGTTTACGTGAGTGCATTCTGTAAAATATGACCGGACTAGATTTATTCATTCAATTGACTTATCATCTTTCATGGTAAAAACAAATCTTCGTTTCTTCTTATTATCCCGGAACATTGCAAACTCAAACTCCGGAGTATTATACACTTCCTTCCTCGGTCCCATAGAAACTTCCAAGTTTTCAAAATCCGCCAAGATCTCTTCCTGACAAAACTTTATGATAGTTGACATGACACAATCCTCCTTCTTGTCAAACATCGTACATGTCGACACTTCACTGAAGAACTCATTAATAGTTTTCTTCGTCAGACACCTGTATTCCAGCAATCTCGGTCGTAGCTTGAAAATTTCGGAAAGGGTTGTAGGTGCGGCTTGAAATGTGTCAGTGAATATTTTATAGTTGCTCTTCTCTTCAATTCTTTGCACCAAGCAAGAGTTGTCTAAACAATTCTGAAATTGATATCAAGTTTATATGGAGGTATGGATACTGTCTTAGTTACCTGTCCCTGTTTGTTCAATTCCAAAACTTCTTGAACCTCTGCACTTGATCGATTGGTTATTGACAAGAATGGAATTTTCATAGTTTTTGAACTAAATTCTCCAGTAAAATATTCACATTGCAATCTGTTGAATTTATCGTTGGGACTTGCACAGAACTCGTTATTCATTGCAGGTTTTGTTGTGTAAGTTCCTATAATATCGTCATAATTCCATTGTAAGAAATTGTAATTCCCAGTATCACACACATTCTTGAAAATATTCAAAAAGCATTGCTTTTGAGTTTTGAAAATTTGAGCCGACAAGTTTCCCTGTAAGTAAAAACTTTGAAAATGCTGGAACATGACCAAACCACAAACAATAATTATATCTCCCGTGCAATTATGTCCTCCATCAAAGAGTTTTCTCAAAAAGGGTGCCATGCATGTGTAATCAAACGTATATCTTCTTGAACCCACATCATCACAAGATGTTTCAAAAACTTCTTTTTCTGATTTCCCTTTGAAACACTCCAAGCCAGATGCACATTTCTAAAAATCAGTGGTACAGTAAGCATCATCTTTAATACTTACCATAACATTCTGACATTGCTCGTTATAATTCTTCAACACATTTGAAAACGGTGGAAGGTTAGATGGAATTTTATCCAAAATTGCATTTTTCTTCTCCAATTGAGTCTTACATCCATTTTCAGTTTCGGTATAACAAATCACTGGATCATCACCATGACTGATATAAGAATCGACTAGAATTGGTAAAAGAAGAGATAGGAATAGTTTGAAAATGAACTGCATCACATAGAGGATGGGCAATAAACTAAAGAGGATAGTGCGCACGATAGAGACGTTTTATACAGAACAAATTTTGGATTCGAAAGGTCAGAGAATGCCATGTGAATCATTGCAATGAAGAAGTGTACATAGTTATTTGATCCGACGAATCGCCCATGTTGGACACAAAAGTTCAATTTGCACGTAATTTTTTGGAATGGGAGGTAAACAACTGAATGTTTCCACTATTCCAATAATAATTATTATTTAACAGTCCATAAAAAAATGTGAGTTAGCTTTTAATATAAGTATTGTTGATATTTTTCACCACGAAGAGGTTCAGCATCTCAAAAGTGCGGCTTTTTCTTTTCATATTTTTCTTATCTATTGTCTATGGATCCCCTTAACCACGAAGAGGTGTTCCTGAAACTCAATTTGTTTTCAGCACAATCATTGTATTTCTAACCTTTACATTAAAATTGTTATTTTGGTGTTGGGAGTCAATCAGCAGGTTGGTTTGTTTGCTGGAATTTTGTGCGTTGTAAAATAGAAAAAATAGAAAGTAAAATTCGCTGATAAAAGAACGATTAGCTTATCAAGGAATATACGAGGAATAAAAATGTGTGTCTCCGGTGTTTGCAAACTTCCACACGCATACCGTACTCTGAGGCTGATAAATATTTTTTATTTTTCGTTTCCGTTTTTTTTTAAACCGTTTTTTGTGAAAAATCATCTTCTAAAAAAATGCCATTTTATTCCGCCTTTTTTATAAACCGCATTCCTCTCAACTCTGTTTCCGATGCGACACCATTCAGAACACAGATGTATCTTAAATATCGACCGACAAGTATTTGCAAACCGAAAATACGTAAACACGCTCTACCATACTTTATTAATCATAAACAGATGAACGAAAACTTGATTTATTTATTCAATTAACTTATCATCTTTCATAGTAAAAACAAATCTTCATTTCTCCTTATTATCCCGGAACATTGCAAACTCAAATTCCGGAGTATCATCGGAGTACTTCCTTCAGTGGTTCCATAGAAACTTTCGAATTTTCCGCCAATATCTCTTCCTGACAAATCTTTATGATAGTTGACATAACACAACCATCCTTCTTCCCATACAATGCACATATCGACACTTCAGTGAAGAACTCATTAATTGTGATGTTCGTCAGACAACTGTATTCCAGCAATCTCGGTTGTAGCTTGAAAATTTCGGAAAGGGTTGTAGGTGAGGCTTGAAAAATGTCAGTGAATATTTTATAGTTGCTCTTCTCTTCAATTCTTTGCACCAAGCAAGAGTTGTCTAAACAATTCTGAAATTGATATTGGGTTTACATAGAGATATGGATACTGTCATAGTTACCTAGTACTGTTTGTTTAACTCCAAAACTTCTTGAACCTCAAAATTCGATCGATTGGTTATTGACAAGAATGGAATTTTCATAATTTTTTGACTAAATTCACCAGAAAAATATTCACATTGCATTCTGTTAAATTTGTCATTGGGACTTTCACAGAACTCGTTATTCACTGCAGGTTTTGTTGTGTAAGTTTTCAAAATATCGTCATAATTCCACTGTAAGAAATTGTAATTCTCAGTGTCGCATACATTCTTGGCGATATTCAAAAAACATTGCTTTTGAGTTTTGAAAATCTGAGTGGACAAGTTACCCTGTAAATAAAAACGTAGACAATTTGAAACATTGTTAAACCACTAACAACAATTATATCTTCCGTGCAATTATGGTCACCATCAAAGAGCTTTTTCAAAACGGGTGCCATGCATGTGTAAACAAACATATATTTTCTTGAACCAATATTATCACAAGATGTTTCAAAAACTTCTTTTTCTGATTTCCCTTTGAAACACTCGAGTCCAGATGCACACTTCTGGAAAAAAACCGTGGTACAGTAAGAATCATAGTTGTTTTATCCAAAATTGCATTTTTCTTCTCCAATTGAGTCTCACATCCATTGTTAGTTTCGGTATAACAAATGACTGGATCATCACCGTGACTGATATAAGAATCGATTAGAATTGGTAAAAGAAGAGAAAGGAATAGTTTGAAAATGAACTGCATCACATAGAGAATGGGCAATAAACTAAAGAGGATAGTGCGCACGATAGAGACGTTTTATACAGAACAAATTTTGGATTCGAAAGGTCAGATAATGCCATGTGAATCATTGCAATGAAGAAGTGTACATAGTTATTTGATCCGATCAATCGCCCAGGTTGGTCACAAAAGTTCAATTTGCACGTAATTTTTTGGAATGGTAGGATCAGCAACTGAAGCATTTCACAAACACTTTTTACTATGTTTACTATGTTTACTATTTCAATTATATATTTTTCTAGCAGACTTGTGAAACTTCGGGCCTGGGTTAAGAAAAAGTGTTGTAATTAGTATGGCTAATTATAAGATTAACTGGAAAATGATTATTAATTATAAAATTGACTGGAAATCTCTGGAAAACTTCACACTTACTCCATACTTATTTCACAAACATTCCCCAATAGAAACTGTCCTCAAACATTAACAAGCAGTGGTTTATACTTCTGATCTTTCTGGCTACAATTTGAAATCGGAATACTCCAATAGCATTTAATATGTATAAGCTAAAAGTTTCCCCTTACAACTGCTGCTACAGTAACCCGGAGCGTGGTATCAAAACTGTTTATATGTTGCCGATAGATTGCTTCAAAATCAAAATCATTTATTAAATTCATAAAACTTTACAAATCTTCAAAATCCGCCATCACCTCTTCCTGACACATCTTTGAAACAACAAACAAGGCACAATTATCTTTTTGTCCCATAATACACAACATTTGCTTTTCCAAGAAATCCAAAAAAGTCATGTTAGCCAAACACTTGTACTCCAATAATTTAGGACGGCGATCCAATATTGATGTGAGGTTAGCAGGAAGTGTCTCAAAATCATCACACATTCGTTTGACTCCAGCTCTCCTTCCGGGGTCTTGATCGAACAAGCAGCCGGCACATGCGCATGTCTGGAATTTTGAAAATTTTTCTTTAAGCTTTCAATAAAGAATTTACTTACCTGACACTCCCTACACAAGCTCCCAATTTCCTTCACATCAGAAGACGTCGCATTCAAAAACGGTACCTTTGTTGCTTTCGCTTTAACTCCAGCCGCCAAACTTTCGCATTGCATTTTATAAAACTTGTCGCTTGGGTTGGTACAGACGTTGTTTGCCGGTTGGTCGGTGTACAGTTCCATCAGATCGTCATAGTTTTGTTGGAAAAATTGGAAGTATTTCGGTTCGCAGGTGTCTTGGGCAATTTTCAAGAAGCAAGGCTTGCCATTGCTGAAAATTGTATGGGCAGCGGTGAGGTTTCTCTGCAAAAAGGATGGTTGCATGGAGTAAGAATTCGAATAGATTATCACATATCTAAAAGTTTGATCTCTCAAAGGGACCAGCGAAACAGGCCAAAAACAAAATTCCTTTAAAAAAACTTTTTACTCACTAAATCATCACCAAACTGGTGTGTACATTCATAACCCCCAGCGTAAACTTTGTCCAACACAAGTCTCAAGCAGCTATGATCAAACGGATAGGTTTTTGTACCGATATAATCACGAGCGGTTTCCAAAATCGACTCATTCAATTTACCCTTGTAGCAATCCTGTTTGGAGGCACAGTCCTGGAAAAATAATAGGTTGAGAACACCCCGATGAAATATTACTTACCAAGTACTTCTGATATCTCTCCGTATAATTCTTCCATGCATTTTTTAGTGGTGGGTACCAGGAATTTATAATTCTTTTTGCTACCTCATTTTTTGTTTCCAGTTGTTCTTGACATGCTTCATTGATTTCACTGACACAGGATGCAGTCGCAAACGAAAATAGGAGAACAGGTATGAATAATTGGAATAGTTTCATGTTTGACACCAGTCGTACCCAGAAACAATAAAATGTTTGTAGGGAGGGGAGGTGTAAATTCACAGATCTATTTTTCCGATTAAATAGATCAACAGAGACACGAATTTCCTAGAGTCTAGTTGCCTCAACAAAAAGTTTATGAGTGTTTATATTTAGAACCACGTCAGTTGTTGGAAAGTGACAAGGGGAAAAAACATTGCAAGATCTATGTTTTAAATGATCAAAGAATGGAGGAGGGCACATTGAAACAGAGAATCAAAAGATCGAAATGGGGTTTTCAAAACAACATTTTCAAAAGATATTTATAGATGATGCGTTATCTGTGGGCCAGAGTTGCGCGGAAGTGATTTTTTCAAAAACGGAAGTCGTAAGTGAAAAAATGCCCAGGAAATAGGACGTGGGAAATCCGAAGCCGGAAGTCGGAAGTAGATTTCTCCTTTTTGACCATTTATCCTTGTATTTCTGAGAAATTTACTTTTCCTAACTCCACTCTTATGAAATGACGGAAGTCGGAAGTAAAATTCAAAATCCGGAAGTCGGAAGTCGGAAGTAAAGTTTTCAAAACGGAAGTCGGAAGCCGGAAGTCGGAAGTGAAAAATTCCCGGAAGTCGGAATTCCGCGCTACTCTGATCTGTGAGAGTCGAGCAACAAAGGTACTATGAAACGTCTGTTACATATAACGCGTTCTTTGTAAGACTCGAGCAACGTGTGCCCTAGGGCCAGATTTGTATATAAACAGGTACTATGGGTCTTGGGTAACCCATACGCATAATATTGGGTCGCAGCTCCGGGTTACTGTAGTACGGTAGGTGCTCAAAGGTGCAAAAATGATATTTTTTCAACGTTGTCGTAGAAAGCTGAAATTTTTACCACATAATATAAACGCGTTAAATAAACTTTTCACAAAATTTCAGAAAATATGAAAAAATATTTCCCAAGTTATAACGAAAAAACACCAAATTTTTAACATTTTTTGGATTTCGAGGAAAGAAAAGTGTCATTTTTGAAATAACACCTGTGAGGATTTTTTATAAACAAAGGACAATATGTTACCTTTATTTTAAAAGAAAGCTCAACTCATATCATCTTGTCCGGACGGTCGAAAAGTGGCAAAGTTTGTAATCGTAATTTTCAAAACTGCAATTTTTCAAAAATTTTTTGCAGAAATAAATAGCCCATGTTTTACTGATAATTTTTTGTATTGACACTTGTTACCTAACTCTACTATTTTTGTCTGAAAAATGTGATTTTGTGAAAAAAACTGAAAAAATTTTTGCTCAAAATTTTTTTTCATTCTGTGAAGAAAAGTGAAATGTGGTTTTGGATAATAATCAAATGTTCTATTTTCAGATATTCCTGATTCATAAATCTTCAAATATATGGCTCACCTTTCATTTTGGAGACTTATTTTCAATTTTTCAAGTTTTAAAACCATTTCCACGTATCCCTATACGTTCGAGTTTTCTACTAAAAACACAAAAAGACAAATAACGGTGGAATGCTGGTAAAACATGCTATAACATAGTGGTCTCATCAGAAGCAGAACATCACTCAATGTTTTAGAAGCAACATACTCGGTTCCAGCGAATGACAAACACTTTTTTTTTTTTCAAAATTTTTAGGTCGAATCACTTTGAGACATTGTAACTTTGTTTGTTTTGAAGGATTTCATGAAATTCAAAGTGTTAAACCATGGTGAAGATGTGGGCTACAAAACAACTGCGAAGACCAAATTACCAAAACTGAAATTTGAGAAGGTATAAAACAAAACGTGAAGTTTGACAGTACTCATGAAATCATAAAATGACCATTTTCGAAAAAAGGTCTCCGGCAATAATAGAGTTACCAAGACATGATACTTGTGTACGAAAACTATGTTATGGCATGTTTTACCAGCATTCCACCGTTATTTGTCTTTTTGCGTTTTCAGTAGAAAACTCGAACGTATAGGGATACGTGGAAATGGTTTTAAAACTTGAAAAATTGAAAATAAGTCTCCAAAATGAAAGGTGAGCCATATATTTGAAGATTTATGAATCAGGAATATCTGAAAATAGAACATTTGATTATTATCCAAAACCACATTTCACTTTTTTTCACAGAATGAAAAAAAATTTTGAGCAAAAATTTTTTCAGTTTTTTTCACAAAATCACATTTTTCAGACAAAAATAGTAGAGTTAGGTAACAAGTGTCAATACAAAAAATTATCAGTAAAACATGGGCTATTTATTTCTGCAAAAAATTTTGAAAAATTGCAGTTTTGAAAATTACGATTACAAACTTTGCCACTTTTCGACCGTCCGGACAAGATGATATGAGTTGAGCTTTCTTTTAAAATAAAGGTAACATATTGTCCTTTGTTTATAAAAAATCCTCACAGGTGTTATTTCAAAAATGACACTTTTCTTTCCTCGAAATCCAAAAAATGTTAAAAATTTGGTGTTTTTTCGTTATAACTTGGGAAATATTTTTTCATATTTTCTGAAATTTTGTGAAAAGTTTATTTAACGCGTTTATATTATGTGGTAAAACAGTAACCCGGAGCTGCGACCCAATATTATGCGTATGGGTTACCCAAGACCCATAGTACCTGTTTATATACAAATCAAAGCTATGTCTTCTCTACAGGCTCTAGGCCCCTATGTACTATGGCCATGCTCGAGTCTTACAGAGAACACGTTATATATAAACATGTACTCTGGACCGTCGACCAAATCCGGGTTACTGTACAGGGTGCGTAGTACGGTAGGATACATTTTTCGGCATATCCATATTGAATGGAATTGGAGTATTCTAAATTCAAAATTTTGAATTAAAAAAAAGAAATATTGTTTGCCTACTGTGACCATACTACAAAGAATGTGTTATATAAACGTTGTACGCAACCTGCCTGGGCGACTGATCGGATCTTCATTGAAATTATTCACATTTCCAGTCTCTGATCTATCGAAGTGTGTTATCCTTCCTGTATATAATGCACACCCACCCGCATTATTCTTTTTAGTTTGTTGCCAATTCTCTATGTGATGCAGTTAATTTTCAACCTATTCATATCCCTTCTTATACCAATTATAGTCGATTCTTATATTCGTCGTGACGATGAGCCAGTGATTTGTATCGCTGAAACTGACAATGGATGTCGGACTCAGTTGGAGAAGAAAAACGCAATGTATTATAAAATTCCCTCAAATTTTCCGCCGCTTTCAGGTGTATTGAAGAATTATACAGAGCAATGTCAGAATGTTATGGTATGTATACTTATGGTCATTTTTCTGTTCTTACTGTAGCACTCCTTTTTTCTAGAAGTGTGCATCTGGCTTGGAGTGTTTCAAAGGGAAATCACAAAAAGAAGTTTTTCTAACATCTTGTGATGAAGTGGGTGCAAGAAGATGTACGTTTGATTCCACATGCATAGCACCCTTTTTAAGGAAGCTCTTTGATGGTGACCATAATTGCACGGAAGATATAATCGTTGTTAGTGATTTGGTTATGATTGAACATTTTCAAAGTTTTTACTTACAGGGAAACTTGTCCAGTCAGATTTTCAAAACTCAAAAGCAATGCTTCTTGAACATTGCCAAGAATGTGTGCGACACTGAGAATTACAATTTCTTCCAAAAAAATTATGATGAAGTTGTGGAATTATACACAACTAGACCTGCAGTGGATGACGGGTTCTGTGCAAGTCCCAATGACAAATTCAACAAAATGCAATGCGAATATTTAACTGATGAATTTCGTTCAAAAACTATGAAAATCCCATTCTTGTCAATAACCAATCGATCGAGTGCTGAGGCTGAAGAACTTTTTGAACTGATCAAACAGACCCAGGTAATTAGGACAATATCCATGACTTTAATCAATTCGATGTCAATTCCAGAATTGTTTAGACAACGTTTGCCTGTTTCAAAGAGTTAATGAAAAGAATAGCTCTAGTACATTCTCTGCCACTTTACAAGCCTCACCTACAAATCTAACCAAAATTTTCAAGCTACGAACGAGATTGCTGGAGTACAGTTGTCTGACGAAAATCACTATTTATGAGTTCTTCAGTGAAGTGTCGTTATGTGAAATGCATGGAGAGAAGGTGGATTGTATTATGTCAACTATCATAAATTTTTGTCAAGAAGAGATATTGGCGGATTTCAAAAATTTGGAAGTTTCTGTGGGACCGCGGAAGGAAGTGTATAACACTCCGGAATTTGAGTTTGCAATGTTCCGGGATAATAAGAAGAAACGAAGATTTGTTGTCACCATGAAAGTTGATAAGTTAACTGGATTGGATAAATCAAGTTTTGGTTCATCTGTTTTTCAGTAATAAAGTATGGTAGAGCGTATTTGTTTATTGTTTAGCACGAATTCAGTAGTCGTGAAAAAAACCAGATAAAAAATCGGAAGTATTGGGGTTTATTTTGTCGCATTCTTTTCAATGAGGTTCTAAAAAATCTATTTGGAGATGCATGTCTTTCAGAGAAGAGAGGTCGTCCAGTTGGTTGCTTTCGGTTGAGTATTTGTAGCTCAGGTCATTTGCTCTTATAAGAATTTGTTTGTGTTTCTGCTGCAAATTTTTCTGGCAAACCAGTTTTGATCGGATTGAATTAGGTTTTTGGCAATTACGTTTAATCGGTTTGTGAACACTCGCTGGTCGGTATTAATGGACCTGTTCACAAGGTAGCTCATAAATCGTTTTGATTATTTTCATTTCGTTTTTTTTTCGTTAATTTTCTATTTTGTTCATTTCATTCAACTACAAAACCATTTTCGAACAAAACTTTACACCGACCGATCGTCAGTCGATTATGATTGAAAAATATTATCTTTTATTCTCTTTTTCACAAAAATTGAAAAAAAAAAGATCTCTTTGGTCTCTGACGCTGGAATCATGCCCACGATTACGAACTTTTCAGTTTTCCGATGCATTAAATTCTTGTGACCATTCTTTAATCTTTTACATTCGAGACTTTTGATCCGTTCGTATAAAAGTATGAACCAGTTCAGTTCCACCATGAACACACTCGTTCACATTTCCCCCTCATAGGATGCGGTTCGTTTTCAAACTATTTCTACATTTTCTATTCGTAGTTCTCGTCGATTCGTACATTAAAGATCTCCTCCATCCGCCAGTTTGTCTTGACAAGATTGCCAAACCATGCGAGTCTGAAATAAAGCAGAAAAATTTGATTTTGAAAAAAATGTTCAATTCCACCAATCACCAACTTATCAGTTTTATTTCTAAATTCCCACCGTTATCAGGAATGTATAAGAATTATACCGAGCAATGCGAAAATGTTATGGTAGGTCAATTTTTCCAAATATTGGGTAGCTGTAGCCCTTTTTAGAAATGTGCATCCAAGGTGGACTGTTTCAAGGGAAAGTCGGAGAGAGATGTTTTCAAAATTTCTTGTGATGATGTGGGCGCAAGAAGATATAAGTTTGATAAAGACTGTTTGCTACCCTTCATGAGAGAGATTTATGATGGTCGCCATAATTGCACACCTGGATTGATTGTTGTGAGTTAAAAATCAGTAGTTCTCATACTTGTCGTCCGGGCCGAAACAGGCCAAATTGGGCCGGAGAGTGATCGCGGCGAGGTTATATCTGTAATGTACCGCGGGCCGGGCTAGAATGGCTTTTTGGTCATTTTCAAGTTTTTGGCATTTCATCTCGGCCCGCGTTACATTAACGACAAGTCACTGGGCCTGTTGTAAATCAGAAATATAGAACTCACTGAAATCTACATTTTGGTATTTAGCTCTTAAAACCCAGTCTAAATCAAAATACGCGTCGGCCCGTGTCCGCTCGTTGGGGCCCGATTGGTAAGTATGATAAGTCACATTTTCAAAATTTTAATTACAGGGAAACTTAACAAGTCAAATATTCTAAACTGAAAAGCAATGCTTTTTGAAAGTTGCTCAAAACGTCTGCAAACTTGAATACTTCAATTTCTACCAAAGGAATTATGAAGATATTATGGAATTATACACAACTAGACCAGCAGTGGATAACGGGTTCTGTGCGAGTCCCAATGACAAATTCAACAGATTGCAATGCGATGCTATCAGTGCTAGTTCGTATTCACAATTTACTGAAATGAAATTGATATCAACAGCCAATGAATCAAGTTCTGAAGTTCAAGATTACATTAAAGCTAGGAAAGACGCGCATGTAGTTTTATCAGGTTTTAGTTCTCATTAAAATTGTTTTTAATTTCAGAAATGCCTGGAAAACGTTTGTTTGCTTTATTATTTTGAGAATAACAGAACTAATGAATCCAGCGACAGCATTAAAATCTTATTCAAAAATCTTTCCGAAGTCTTCATGCACCGCCCGAGACTGTTGGAATACAAGTGTATGGAAAACGCTCGGTTCAACTACTTTTACGAGGATCACGAGGATTGTGTGAAGCATAGCAAAGATGACAATTGTATAATGTCAGTGATTATGAAAATGTGTCGGAAGGAGATATTAGCGGATTTCGTGGATTTCGAAGTGTATATGGGATCGAAGAAAGAAATGTGTAACACTGGAAAGAGTGATTGACTTGTTAGCAAACGAATGAACGAGTTACATAAATTTTCTCTGATGGCATTTTTTTCAGTTTTCTATTCTAGATTTCCCAATCTGAAGATTACTAGGGAAAACGTAACATGGTCTTTCAAATTGACTCTTATCCTATTAAACACATCTCAACACGCTGATTCCGAATACGTGATCCAGTTATGCAGAATGGTTAACTGAACCGAGATATGTCCATTTTAAGTATAGCGTAGAAAAAATTTAATCTCAACTGTGTCTAACTGTCAAAAATGAAAGTTATACAATTTATTTTCTGAAAACTTTTTTATTGGAAAACATTGCTCATGTGCTTTTTCAAGATAATTTACATGCATTACAAAAAAAATTCACAAAATCTATGTACCAAATTGAAATGACGATTTAGGTTTGAAACATTCCCCAATTGTCAAATTAGTGGGTGAAGCGTGTTTTCATATTGAACTATTTTACACAGCAATACGAGGCGTACTGTAAAGGAAACGCGCTCCGTCGCGCTCCATCACACAACAGTTGGCACGGTGCCAAAGAGGTCTTGGCTGACTGCCAAATTAATATAAACCGCGACGCGCACGCAACGCGACTCGGAAAAACTCATACTGTTCGTTGCGAACCTTACGCCTCGCACTGATGTGTTTTACGATAGGATGATTTGAACCATCTGTGTTCCAGTTTTCTCAAAAAGTTTTCAACAATTTCATTTTTGATGTTCAAACCTCATGAATTTCCTGTTGCATTGATTCCTTTTATTTGGACGCCACTTTTTAATCTTTCACACCCGAGACTTGTGATCCGTTCATACATATAAAAGTATTAAACAACTCAATGCCACCATGTATTTGTTCACACACTTCCTTCTCGTGTGATGCGGTTCATTTTCCAACTATTTCTACATTTTCTGATTCCAATTCTCGTCGATTCTTACATTACCGATGCCGGCTCTCCGATATATTGTCTAGATGAGACTCAAAAAGCATGCCAGTCAGAAATGAAAAAGAAAAATGAGTATTTGCAAACGATTCCATCTACTTTTCCACCCTTGACTCATGTGTTGAACGAGTATTCAGATCGTTGTCAGAATGTTGTGGTATGTGAAAACTGTGTTACTCTAGCTCTGTTATTTTCCAGAAATGTGCATCCAAGCTGGAGTGTTTCAAAGGAAAAACGGACAAAGATATTTTCGAAACATCTTGTGATAACGTGGCCACAAACAAATATATGTTTGATAATAACTGCATGATATACTTTCTGAGAGAAGTTTTTAATGGTGGACATAATTGCACAGAAGGATTAGTTCCAGTAAGTAAAAAAACGATGCCTTTCAGTTTTCAAGTTTGTATTTACAGGGAAACTTGACAAGTCAAGTTTTCAAATATGAGAAGCAGTGCTTCTTGAAAATAGTCGAGACTATCTGCCACCCTGAACCCTTCAATTTCTTCCAAAAGAATTATGACGAAGTTGTGGAATTATACACAACTAAACCGGCAGTGGATAACGGGTTCTGTGCGAGTCCCAACGACAAATTCGAAAGATTGCAATGCGATACTTATGCTCTTGATTTAAGATCAATATTGATGAATATGACATTGATATCGGCAGCCAATCAATCAAGTTCTGAAGTTGAAGATGTTCTTAAAGTGAGCAGAAATATGCAGGTAGTTATAACAAATTTTACTTATCATCTTGTCACAATCCAGTGAAATTCCAGAGATGCATAGATAATATTTGTTTGTTAGTCTACAAAGAGGAGAAGAACAAAACCAAAGAATTCGTGGACCGAATGGAAATGTTCATTTCAAATCTTACCAATATTTTCATGCACCGCCCGAGACTGTTGGAGTACAAGTGTCTCCAAAAGATCCTTTTTGTAGACGTTTTCTACAATTTTGGCGATTGTAAAAAAATTGAAAAAAATTGTTTAATGCCGATAATTTCGAAAATGTGCCAGGAGGAGATATTGGCGGATTTTGAGAATTTGGAAGTTTCTGTGGGACCGAGGAAGGAAGTGTATAATAGTCCGGAATTTGAGTTTGCAATGTTTCGGGATAATAAGAAGAAACGAAGATATGTTTTTACTGTAAAAGATGATAAGATAAACTGAATGAATAATACCAGTTTTGGGTCATCTGTTTTTCATTAAAGTTGGAATGAAATGATATTTTTATTGCAGTTGTGAAAGGGTCTTCGGCCTCTTGGTCGTTGGTCCCTTTCTAATCCTATCGCCCGAGTCTCCGTCACAATAGTGGCACGTGCCTCACGCGCGGGACCACTTGAGTGAGAGGGACGAGGGAGAAAAAGGCACGCGCTGCCACGCCTCACGAGAATTACATCTTCTATTCAGTTCCATCACACTGAAGGACGGAGAGAGCCAGCCCATCTGGAGCTCTCTCCGCCTTCCTTAATAAAGCAGTGCACTGTTAAACCATTGTTTTCTGTAGTTAAACGGAAGGACCAGGCAAAGTCCTTTCTCCGTTTACATGGAGGTTCCCACCTTGAGAGAACTCGAGCCTTTATCTTCATATAAAGGTTCACGGGTCTCACTAGTTCGGGTAATTGGTCATTTGCCACTGCAGAGCACCATCGCTCCACTCTGCAGGTTGATCAATTCCTGTTCTAGTTGGAATTCTAAGTGTGCCACTACCGCTACACCCATGGGCCACTACCACCTATTATTCCTATCTCACCATTCCATCCACTACACCACCACACTTCCCCAACAGCTATGATTTCCATCTATATATTCTCGCCTGGTTATGTGTCTTCTATCAGTTGCTACAAGTTCAAAATTTACAATGCGGATTTTGTGTGTCACCAAGGCAACAAGGAAATATCTTCAAATGCCGACAATTGCTTTTCAACTGAGTTTCCCAACGACATGTATGGGTTGGTTCCCCATTTATGCCGATTTGATAATTTTGATATTGTAAGACCTACGTAGAAAATGTTCCGTAAGGCCCTATCATTGAGCAACAAGAGATTGCAGTAATTATAAACACCCCCTTTCAGTTGACTAAATCAGTTAATATATATTCCTTGTTCGAGCTTAAATTAATTGTTCTTTCTTTTAAATTGTAAATTCACTTCCGTCTTAACTTCGTAGCCTCAAAATGATTCTAAGTTTCTTTGTATGATTCCCGCCCTTCCAGGCACCGCCCCTCACGATAGGTTTCGGTAAATAGAGTAAGTCCTGGGCAATGAGATTTAGGAGAATCTGATTAGTTTTTATGTTAACCAAGATTTGAATATTATGTCTGTTGGTCAGTTTTTCTTTGGTTGTTTATTCCTTTTGGAAAATTGTTTCAACCTCGAGCACGTATAACAACTTCCTGTGCTCCGAGGACGAAGCATTTTTTTTAAGGGGTGGGACGTGGTGTCGCTTTGCGACATTTATTTTGCTAATCCTTTAGGAAGTTGTGACGTACTCGGGCTCTATGTATATATGTATATATATATATATATATATATACATATATGTATATACGTATATATATATGCTCGGAGGACCTCACTGCTTTCTAAAAGGGGTAGGATGTGAAAGGGTCTTCGGCCTCTTGGTCGTTGGTCCCTTTCTAATCCTATCGCCCGAGTCTCCGTCACAATAGTGGCACGTGCCTCACGCGCGGGACCACTTGAGTGAGAGGGACGAGGGAGAAAAAGGCACGCGCTGCCACGCCTCACGAGAATTACATCTTCTATTCAGTTCCATCACATAGAAGGACGGAGAGAGCCAGCCCATCTGGAGCTCTCTCCGCCTTCCTTAATAAAGCAGTGCACTGTTAAACCATTGTTTTCTGTAGTTAAACGGAAGGACCAGGCAAAGTCCTTTCCCCGTTTACACAGTTTCCGATACTTCAGAACATTCTAAAAAAATTCTATTATTGACGTATATGCTAAAAATCTTTCTAAACGCCACAATTCTCATTCTCCTGACTCAAAATGAGCTTTGGTGGACGAGTTTTTCCGCGCGGTCGTGTACTCCTCTCGCACAAGATTTGTTGTTCAATTCTTCGTTTTCCCTCTTTTTCCAACATAATTCCGTAGTTTTTCTATTTTTTTCGATATAAATGTGAGGAAATGAGGAATTTTTAAAAAGTTCGAGAGGAGTACACGACCGCGCGGAAACCCTTGTCCACCAATATTCTTTCACTTCAAAAAAAGATGAACACAGTGAAGGAATGAACGAATGAAACATTCTCAAAGTGGAACAATTTCCGATAATGTGAATATTTAATTTCCTAAATTTGTACCAATATTCTCATCAGTCTTTTCAACAATTTCAATTTGTCGTTCTAGCTCATCAAACTTCGAACTACATGCATATCCTGTTGCATTGATTCCTTCTATTTGGACGCCACTTGTTAATCTTTCACACCCGAGATTTGTGATCTGTTCGTACATATAAAAGTATTAACCAACACAATGCCACCATGTATTTGTTCATCCTGTGTGATGCGGTTCATTTTCCAACTATTTCTACATTTTCTGATTCCAATTCTTGTTGATTCTTACATTATAAGTGCCGGCACAGTCGTATATTGTCTTCCCCAAACTAACAAAGAATGCAAGACCGAAATGGAAAGAAAAGATGCAGTCTTGAAAAATATTGGATATGGTTATCCACCACTAACAAGTGTGCTGAAGAATTATACAGAGCAATGTCAGAATGTTATGGTGTGTATTTACATAGATCAAATTTATTCTTACTGTAGCTCTGTTTTTTTTTAGAAATGTGCATCTGGTTTGGAGTGTTTCAAAGGAAAATCAGAAAAGGAAGTTTATGAAAAATCTTGTGATAATGTGGGCTCAAACAAATATAAGTTTGATATATACGAAACATCATGTGATGATGTTGGTAAAAGTAGATATTGGTTTGATTATGAGTGCATGGGACCCTTTTTGATGACTGTGTTTAATGGTTCATATGATTGCACAAAGGATGTAATTATGGTTAGTTATTTCTCAATGTGTTCAATTTTCAAAATTTGAATTTGTAGGGAGATTTAACAACTGAAAACTTCAAAACTCATAAACAATGTTTTCTGAAAGTCATCCAAGAAGTCTGCCACTCCCAATACTCCAATTTTTTCCAAAAAAACTATGAAGACATTGTAGAATCTTACACAACTAAACCTGCAGTGGATGAGTTCTGTGCGAGTCCCAACGACAAATTCAATAGAATGCAATTCGATATTACGTTTAAAAAACTTCTCGAGGGAATGCGGCAAATATCTCTACTGGATATGGCAAACCAATCCAGTTCTAAAGTTCAATCAAGTCTTGAATTGAGCAGAAACACTCAGGTATTTAGTACAGATACTCGTTTTATTTCTAAACATTCACTGCAATTACAGAAATGTATGGATAGACTGTGCTTCTTTTATGAGAATGAGAAAAATGATACCAAATGGTTCACCGACGTTTTTCAAGCTTTACCTGTAGATCTGACGAAAATTTTGAAGGAACGACCGAGGCTGTTGGAGTACAAATGTTTGGCTAACTTGACTTTGGGCAAGTTTTTCGAAGAGACAATAGAATGTGTAGCTGATGGAAAGAAGAACGATTGTAACTTGTCAATTATTACTCATTTTTGTCAAGAAGAAATATTGGTGGATTTTGGCAATTTGACTGTTTCCATGGAACCGCGGAAGGAGGTGTATAACACTCCGGAGTTTGAATTTTCGATGTTAAAAGATAAGAAGAATCGGAAGAAATTTGTTTTTACCGTGAAAAATGATGAATACATTGAATGAATAAACGAATGTTTCTCAAAACTTGTTATTATTGTGAAGGAGGATCGCTCCAGAACCCCTTCTGAATGCTCAACCTTCACCTGATTCCTCGTGCTTATGAAAGTGGAGTAGTGTTAATAATATGTGCATGGATATATGGATTTATGTATAGAGATTATATGAGAGAACAATATAAGTGAGTAATAATGTGTAATGAATGATGGGAGTAATATATATGGGGGCCTAAGAATCCTAGTGAGACCCAGTCCTGCTGAGTTACAGTAGGACCGGGACCCACCCCATGCTAGGTGACGTGCCTGGACTAGGATCCAGCTTGACTAACTAAAGAGGGGCGCCGCGCTGTCCCGATGGGAAAGGGGCGGAGCCAGTCTTTTCTGTCTCTTCCTCTTAGTGTTGGGACGCTTAGAGAAGAGGAGTTAGAGAAAAGGAAGGAGCCAGACTTAGTCTGGGTTCTACCCTTTCACATTATCAAAAGATTTGTTTTTTTCAAAAGTTTCCGTATTGTTGTTCAAATTTCAAACTACATGCATTTCCTGTTGCATTGATTCGTACTATTTGGATGTCACTTGTTAATCTTTTACACCCGAGATTTGTGATCTGTTCGCACATATAAAAGTATTAACCAATTCAATGCCACCGTGTATTTGTTCATCCCGTGTGATGCGGTTCATTTTCCAACTGTTTCTACATTTTCTGATTTCAATTCTCGTTGATTCTAACATTACTGATACCGGCTCTCCTCTATATTGTATTTCCGAAATCACCAAAGAATGTCAATCAGAGGTGGAAATGAAAGATGTGGTCGTGAAAAGTATTGGATCTAATTTTCCACCACTAACAGATGCATTGAAGAATTTTACGGAGCAATGTCAGAATGTTATGGTGTGTATTTACATAGATCAAATTTATTCTTACTGTAGCTCTGTTTTTTTTAGAAATGTGCATCTGGTTTGGAGTGTTTCAAAGGAAAATCAGAAAAGGAAGTTTATGAAAAATCTTGTGATAATGTGGGCTCAAACAAATATAAGTTTGATAATGACTGCATGATAATCTTCGTGATAGAATTGTTTGATGGTAAGCATAATTGCACAAAAGATATAATTATGGTTAGTTATTTCTCAATTTTTTTAATTTTCAAAATTTGTATTTGCAGGGGAACATAACTACTGAAAATTTCAAAACTCAAAAAGAATGTTTTCTGAAAATTATCCAAGAAGTCTGCCAATCCACATACTCCGATTTTTTCCAAAAAAACTATGAAGACATTGTTGAATCTTACACAACCAGACCTGCAGTGGATAACGGGTTCTGTGCGAGTCCCAACGACAAATTCAACAGAATGCAATGTGTATATTTTTTTGATACACTCTATCAAAAATTGGCGGAAACAAAGTTACTCTCAGTATACAACCAATCTGATCCCATGGTTCAAGAAATTTTGGAATTGAGCAATAACTTTCAGGTACATTTGATCTTTATGTTTTTCACTTTTCTATTTTGAAATTTTAAAAAATAATTACAGAATTGCATGGACAAACTCTGTTTGGTTTATGAACATGAGAAAGAACAATCAAACATACTCGATAAAGTACTTCAAAAGTTACCTGAAAATTTATTGGAAATTTTCAAGGAACGACCGAGGTTGTTGGAGTACAACTGTCTGGTTAACATGGCTGTGGGAAAATTTCTCGGAAAACAATTGCCATGTGCAGCTATTGGAAATAAGAACAATTGTAGCTTGTCAACTATTAGTCATTTCTGTCAAGAGGAAATATTGGCGGATTTTGGAAATTTGACAGTTTCCATGGAACTGCGTAAGGAATTGTATAACACTCCGGAGTTTGAGTTTTCGATGTTGAGAGATAAGAAGAATCGGAAGAAATTTGTTTTCACAATGAAAGAAAATATACTAAATTGAATAAAATTGTTATTGTTCTGAAAATGTTTGGAAGATTGCATTTCCGTTTTTATTTTCAGATGACTAATTTGTCAAACTTCGGCCCGGCTGAGATTTCGCTCGGCCTTGCTTCGAGAAATGGTACCTATTTTTTGACCAAAGGTTTTGAATTTTCAAAAAGTTTTACTGTAAAAAATTCAAATTTTCTTGATGTATAAGTAGCTGTTTCCGAATCAAATGCATAGATTTTATCGATCGAAGCGAACTTAAACCAGTTTTAGTTTTTTTTAACTTAACGTGGATAGCGTCGTCACTTTCACATTTGCCTTCTAATCACTTGTCCAGTAAGCTTCCGCGGTCCTACAGAAATTTCCAAATTTTCAAAAACCGCCAATATCTACTTTTGCACTACTCAGTTATAACAGACATGATACAATTCTTCTCCTGGCTAAGATTGAAACAAGTTCTTTGTTCTTTGAAGAAATTGAATAATGAAACGTTAGCCAAACACGTGTACTCCAACACAGGGACAAATTTTGTCCATATGAATTCAAATTATTTTCGCGCGAAACCGGAAGCTCAGTGAAGCACGTTTGCACACAACTTGCACGTTTCCAATTGAGTCGCCGATCAGCATAATGCGGCCTTTGTATAACGTGGGTACAGTAAGACGAACGATAGGGAGTCAAATTTTTCGAATGAAGCTAGCTTTTCTTCCATTTTCTCGCTATTTTCGAGCAAACTTTGCACAGAAAAATATCGAATTCATTAAAAAAGAGAAAAATACAAATTTTTAATACACAAAAAAATTTTTGGATGAATTTTTTGAATTTCGCGCTAATTTAACGCTAATTTTTTTGGAGCGCAGTTGCTTCATATGGGCATTCTATGACCCTGTGTCCAATAATCTCGGGCGGTGCTTAAAAACTTCCGGGAGATTCTTAGGTAATGCTTGAAAAGCGTTAATGTCCAAGATAGGTTTTAAACCTGTTTTATCTCCGTCAGTTCTGATTAGGAGCAGTGTTAAAGGGGGGATTGTGGTATTCCAAAAATCAAGATTTTTTGATATGAATCGACTCAGAGTTTTGTAGAAAAGAGAAAAGTCTCTTGGAGCCAGGTCCGAAAATTCGTCTGAAACGAGTTATGAGGCCTCAATGTGTCAAAAAAGGACCTCTCGCCGTGAAGTTTTGCCTTAATTTCAAAGTAAAATTCTCTCGCAGTGAACATGAAAAAATTTTGAAATATAAGACAAATCTTCACGGCGAGAGGTCCGTCTTATATTTCAAAATTTTCAAAAAAAAAACCACAGTCCTCCTTTAAACAAAGTTCTTTTGTAAACATAAAAGCCTCTCGTTGTTAGAAAAAAAAGACACATGTTTATTTTTCACATCATTTCACAACCAATATCAATTTTTAACTCCACAACAAAAACAATTATTTACATATTACAGCACTGTTTCTTAACCTGTTCCGTAGTTGGCACACTCGGCATGACTGTTCCAAGACCCCCGTAGACTGGCTTCTCATTCACTCCGTATTTTGTGGAGACTGATTTGTAGATGGCTGTGAGCAAGTTACGGAGGGCTTCCTCGACGTTGGTACTATCCAGGGCGGAGGTTTCTAGAATGTCAAAGTTGAACATTTAAGGGGAAATTTTAGATTTATAAAAACTTGCCAATAAAAGACATCTGATTTCTCTCCGCAAAAACTGCTGCCTCATCAGTCGGGACCGCTCTCAGATGTCTCAGATCTGTCTTATTTCCGACCAACATGATACTAATATCCTGTTGATCCGCATGGTTTCTCAACTCTTTCAGCCATCTCTCAATATTTTCGAAAGTTTGATGTTTGGCAATATCGTAGACAACCAGGGCGCCAAGGGTACCCCGATAGTAGGCGGATGTGATTGCACGGTAGCGTTCTTGACCAGCGGTATCCCAGATTGTCGCCTTGATTTTTTTCCCTTCGATCTGAAATTATTTGAGTTCAGATTAGACTCGAAAAACCAGTTAAAAACCACTCGAAACCCCTGAAAACCCCCAAGACCAAAGAAGTGGTGGCCGAGTGGTTGGAGCTGGAGTGACCAGGGTTCGACCCCCACTGGAGTCAAATCTTTTTTTGTTTTCTTTTTAAATTTTTTTATCACTTCAAAATACTCACCATCATGCTTCTAGTAGCGAACTCCACTCCGATCGTTGATTTGGTCTCCAAATCGAATTGATTTCTAGTGAAACGAGATAGCAGGTTGGATTTTCCCACTCCAGAATCTCCAATTAAGACCACTGAAAATAAAATAGTCGAAAGAATTTTTTATTTACTTACTCGTACTCCTTTTTTCTCTAAAACTCTCCCCACCGCCCTCCGCTCTCTTTCAGGCACACATTGAAAACGGGTGAGGAAGTAAAAAGAGAGGGGAAAGAGGGAGACAAGTGTACGCTATGTGTATCCTCTTCTCTCACCGCCGTTCTGGCCGAGTGGTCTAAGGCGCTGCGTTCAGGTCGCAGTCCTCTCAGGAGGGCGCAGGTTCGAACCCTGCGGACGGCAAATCTTTTTTTGGTTTTTTAAAAATTTGGGTTGGAAAGTTATAAATTGAAATAGGAAAACATTGATGAAATATTGGAATCGCCAGAATCAACTATTCTCTATATTTTTTAATAAAAAAATTATTTTCCAACTAACCTTTGAACAAGTAATCATACTCCTCGTCGCGTGGATTGTTCATTTCTATTTTCTGAAAATAAACTGAAGAAAAAATGTAGGAAACGATAATAAGACGATCAGAGACACAAAATAGAAAACCTCAGAAAAATTTGAAGCCTTGGTACCGTACTAATATCATTCTAAAATTTTCAAAAATAAAATTTTTGAGTAGTAAAAAACCAATCATAAATTTTTGTAGTTTAGAGTTTTTTAGTGCGTTCCGAGCCTCAAGAACTACAGGTTTTAGAAGTATAGTCCTTTCTTTGGGGGACAACTCTCCAGGGAAGATTTGCACAAAAAATCAGTCAACTAGAAAAATATAGTTCTAGATTTGATCTACAAAACTCAACAAAAAATTTTAAAATCGAACCAAATTTGGACCGTTTTTACACTGTGAAAAGAATACTAAACATAACGGCGCAGCTGTTTGGTAGCTGCCTTCAGACGAAACACTGTTTTTTAATCAAAAAGTTGTTTTTCTTTTCCAAAAGAATGAAAAAAAAGAAACAAAAGACGAAAAAAAGTGATTTTGCGCTTCCTTTTATCAACAAAAAGTAGGACGGTTAGTCACCAAAAAAAAAGAAATCGATGGAGTCTGAAAAAATATGTTATGAAAGAGTTTCTTCCCTTTTCCTTATCAGTATATGGAAAAGGGGGAGTGTTTGTTTGGTGGTGACCCATGTATTTCGAAATGTCAACTTCAAACATATGAATGTGTATAGTTAGTTGGGAGAGGAAGTATAAGAATTCCTGATTTTTGAAAATTTCGTGATTTGAATATTGTCTTATGGAAATGATGAGAAATCATGCTGAGACATGAGACCTAAAATTGATGCTAACTTGAAAATTTTTTAGTTTCATAATGACCGTACTGGTAAATGTGCCTATTCTGGGCATAGCGAAAAACATTGTTCGCTGTTTTTTGATTCCCGTGACCTGGAAATTAGCGAAAAACTCACCTGGGAATGTTGTAGAATACGGTAAGGTATACAATTTGGCCTTTTTCAGTAGAAAATGGCCAGAAGGTGTGAATTTATTTCAAAACTTTTGTAAAACTTCCAAGTTATTAATTGGTCTTTCGATAGATGCAACTCTATTCCTGTTCATACACTTGCAAAGCAGCAACCGAATCCACCATTTTTCCAACAAAAATCTTTTGAGACTCTCAAAATTTCTTTTGCAACATCCCAAGTAAGCCAACTGAATGGTTAGACATGTAGTCACTGAATCGATAGTTCCACACTCGGTTATAGCATCTGAAATCTTTTTCGACAGAAGAATAATAGGTAGCCGGACCTGGAAAGTTATTGAGAAAGGTGTTCATACAGAGTGAAATGTGGAGAATGATTACCAATCTGCAGAGCAATATTACTATTATTTGCCACATGACATATCTATGTGGCTTATTGAGCTGAGCGGACATTAAATGCTTTTGTTTCTCAAGCATAATGTATATTGGGATGTGAAGGAAAGCTGATGTAGCTATCAGTATGTCAAAAGCGAAGAAATAAATCTGAATTTTTGAATGATAAAATGTCTTATTGACTAAACCACTCACCACATCAACATTTGGAACATTAAAAAATTTCATGGCTATCGGAATTAGAGAAAGTGCATATGTCGACCAAATAAACCGCTTCACCTCGTCTTCATTGAAAATAACATATTTTTCAGTGCTTGGGAAAAACAGTACCATAAACCTTTGAAACGAAAGTAGACACAATAAAACGTGACTTGCTCGAATGTGATGGGTCAATAAAAAACCGGACAGTATCGTAATAAAAACAACGAATAATACAAGATAAAAGAATAATTTGTTAAAGGCAGAAAATACTAAAAGAATGATTACTAGAGCAGTGAACAATATTTGGAAACACAATACTTTGTACATAAATCTTAGAACGTTATAGAAATGGTTGATAACAGGATAGACTATAGTGTCTTTCTCCTTTTTTCGATTTTTTAAATAAACGTACTCATAGAATGGAAATATTACGAGGACCAGAAGTAAAAACACGTCAAACACGATGGTTGAAACAATTAGTTTTACTGGATCTAGGTCGGTGCCAGTTGCATTATTGATGGATGTGAAAGCATCAGATACGTTTTCCATTTTGTGTCGAAAAGGGAAGTAATGACAAAACTTATTTGAGACTCACGACATATCAGGTGAAACAAATAATTACAACTACAGCTTCATTTGAAACTTGCTCGAGAATTCACCTTGTTCTGTTTGAAAACTTTTGCGAATAAGAATACTAATTCATCATGAAACATGACTCATCGAAAGTCGAAAGCATCAATAATGTAACGAGTCACAGTTTTAAGACACCTGAAGTTGGCAACATTTCTAGAATACCAGGTAATATTATCGTTTTTTTTTTTAAATTTTCGTTTTTTTTTTAAACCGTTCCATAAGTACGTGTGCTTGAAAAATCGAGTGAAGGAGAAAAAACTGTTGTATACCCTATTATCAATTATTTTTATGATGTATTGAAAGTCAGACACCATTTTCAAATCGCCAACAAAAAAATATACTTTAAATTTTGAAAAAAAAAAAAAAAAAACTTCTGTGAGGTTTCTTTCAGAATGTATTCCCTATTTATTTATTTTTTCATTGATGATCGGTGGGCAATAGGAAATCTAGGTAAAAAGCGACTAGGAATCGACCATATGGTGTAGATAAGTAACAATCATTAGAAGGGGTTCGGTCAAGACATAAAAGAAAATGTTCCGTGAGCTGGCAGAAGAGTTAAAAAAACATTTGGAAAGCCGAGAGAAGAGCTGATTGGAAAGAAGATCAAACAGGAGATCAAACATCGTCATAGATCACTAAATCAAAAATGGGAGTTGGTGCAAGAAGAGTTTCAATTTGCTAGGTAATTACTTTGTTTCACCTGTTATGTTCTGAGTCTCCTGCAAGTGAAACAAATTTTGTCATTCCTTCCTTTTTAGGCATATCATGAATAAATTTTCATATCTTTACACATCCGTGAATAATGAAACTGGCATTGATCTAAATTCAGAGGAAATATCTGTTACCATCTCCATGTTTACAGTAACTTTTCTTTTGTTCTTTATAATATTTCCATTCTATGAATACGTTTATTTGAAAAATCGAAAAAAGGAAAAAGACACTTTTGTTTATCCTGTCATTAACCATTTTTATAACGTTCTAAGACTTTTATACAAAGTATGTTGTTTCCTCATGTTGATGATTGCTCTATCACCCATCCTCATAATGTTTTCTGAATCGTTTACTCCAATTGTATTAGTTGTTCTGGCTGTGATAGTGTTATTTCTTCTGTTGGCTAATTCCATTCGAACAAACTCTTTTCTACTGTGTTTACTTTCTTTTCAAAAGTTCATGGTACTGTTTTATCCAAGCACTGAAAAATATGTTACTTTCCATGAGAAGAAACTGAAACGCTTTATTTGGTCGACATATAAGACGATTGATATTTCAAAAGTTTCGATTTTACTACTTGAGAGTGCAAAATTAAGAAAAATCTGCTTTTTTAAGCAGTAAGACTGTTAACTTTTCAAAATAGCTTTGAATTATGGTTCTGGAACTGAAAAATCCAGAAAATCTTCTTGATTCGTAAAAAATCATTAACTACTGCTACAATTTCCAAATTGGAGCAGATTTATGCCAACTTTTTGAAAATCTTGATAATAAATGGAGTCAACCAAGAAAAAGATGGAGCAGATTTATTAAAATGTAAAAAATGGATAGAAAAAATAAATATGAACGGGGCAGAATTTCCAAGTTTATAATTCTGGACCAACATTGAAGATCTGAAAAAGAAAAAAGCTTTCACGTGAAGATTGTTTTTGAGCAGATTTTCCAATTTGGAAAATTTGGACAGAAAACATAAATTTCTATATTTTTGCCGTGAGTTCCAACTCATCCGTTTTTCGTGGTTTTAGGGCAGAAATTGAAAACTGAAAATTCTGGATCGGGCGGTATGTTGAAAAGGGTGAAAAGTTGAGAATTCTGAAATTTAAGATACCTCAACACCGAGCTGCAAATATCATTAATTTTTCAAAAAACGAAGAAAAAGAAAGTTGTGAATACGCTGAAACGAATCTAAACATTTGAAACCGAATAAATAGAACATAATTTTTACAAATTTATTTCGTTTGAGTAATGTTCGCTTTTAAATCTTCAACACAGCCAATGCGAAGTGAGCAAAAAGGGAACCAAAAAGAAAAACTAACGAAATTTCGAAGTTCCACGTGTGCGAAAATGTTGTTTTTGACACGCAAACTTTTGATTGTCGGCGTAGATTTAAAAAAAACAGCAAAACAGCCAGAATTTTTTCACTTTGCACCGGCTATACAAGATCGGAATTAGAAATTGAACAGCTCTAATTTGTAAATTTCGGAAATATTAGTGTTTAGATTCGTTTCAGCGTATTCACAACTTTCTTTTTCTTCGTTTTTTGAAAAATTAATGATATTTGCAGCTCGGTGTTGAGGTATCTTAAATTTCAGAATTCTCAACTTTTCACCCTTTTCAACATACCGCCCGATCCAGAATTTCCAGTTTTCAATTTCTGCCCTAAAACCACGAAAAACGGATGAGTTGGAACTCACGGCAAAAATATAAAAATTTATGTTTTCTGTCCAAATTTTTCAAATTGGAAAATCTGCTCAAAAATAATCTTCACGTGAAAGCTTTTTTCTTTTTCAGATCTTCAATGTTGGTCCAGAATTATAAACTTGGAAATTCTGCCCCGTTCATATTTATTTTTTCTGCCCATTTTTTACATTGTAATAAATCTGCTCCATGTTTTCCACTCAGATATATGGTTTGTCAAGATAAAAAGGAAGTTGATGGATTTTGCATAAATCTGCTTTATAAACTGTTTTCTGGCAGTGTGAACACGGAAAAGAAAAGATACAGTATTAATTGGAGTGATCCAAAAATGTTTCAATTTTCGAGATTTTCCTTCAATTATCTGAACTTTTGAAATTTCAACCGTCTTATATGCACTTTATCTAATTCCGGTCGTCATGAAATTTTTCAATGTTCCAAACGTTGATGTAGTAAGTGGTGTAATTAGTAAGATATTTTATCTTTCAAAAGTTTCAGACTTGGTCTGTCACTTCAGACATACTGATAAATACATCAGCTTTCCTTTACATCCCAATATACATTTTGCTTGAGAAACAGAAGCATTTATCCTCCGCCCAGTTCCACAAACCACACAGATATGTCATGTGGCAACTATTAGTAATAATGCTCTGCAGATTGGTGGTCAGTGTCTACATTTCACTCTGTATACACTCTTTTCTCAATAACTTTTCAGATTCAACTACCTATTATTCTACTGTCAGAAAAAATTGGACATGCTGTGCACTGCTGTGATACCATCGATCTTGCGACTACACGTCTAACCATTCAGTTAGCTTACTTGGGATGTTGCAAAAGAAATTTGGAGAGTCTCAAAAATTTATTATTTTTATTATTGTTCTAGACAATATTCATTCAATCCGAAGTACATAGACACAAACCACATGGATATGATGACTCGTTGTCTAGGGATGGGATACAAAATGACATGAGAGCCGGAAGATTCTGAAATTAATAAATGTGGTATATTTTTTGTATTATTTGTTCTTGTTTACTCCGTATAAATATAAAAAAATGAATACGAAGCTAGTTTTTAGTCAGAAATTATCACATTTCTTGCTGAAAGATGTTGAGTGAGTTTAAGAATAATTTTATTTTATACGTTTAACTTTTCGTCTTCTGTCATAACCCTCCTCCATATAATTCACTACTCGGGGTCCATTGCCGCCCAGATAACCAACGCCATCCTCCTCTATCTAATCATCAAAAAAGCTGGGACACTTTTCGGATCATACCGTTATGTTATGGGAACATTCTCCGTGTACTCTTTGATCTACGCATGGATTGATGCAGCAACTTGTCCGATTATGTTGTTTTATGGACCAGCTTTTGTGGTTTATATGGATGGACTGTTTAGGGATGAGACATGGATTGGGAATAATGTTGTTTGTGAGTTTGTGGTTGGAAATAAAATTTTACTAATTTTGACTCCAGGTATCTATTGTGGCTCATTTGCTCTTGTTATCTCCCTTCTTGCTACCCAATTTTACTATCGATATGTGGTTTTTTGTAGGTAAGAACCCCTCTAATTGCCCTCCCCTCTATCCTTAAATCTTGCAGACCAGAAATGATGAACAGTCTGAACGGATGGAAATTAGTGCGTCTATTCATCCCCTCTATAATTTGTTTCATTTTCTATTACATAATTGTTAAATTTGGAATGGCGATGACCACTCAAAAAAAGTTATTCTTGAAGCAGCCACTGGAATTGAATTATCATGTTGATTCTGAAAAAGTGATGTTTTTCGGACCGATGTATTGGGGAATCGAAGAAAATGGAGACAGGAAATGGAACATTGAGGATTTGCTATCAGCTGCTGGGTGCATTGCAATTATTGTGAGTATGCGAAAATGTTTTGAGATTTCTAGCAGTTGCAAAGGGTGAGAGGGTGTTACGGTATCATTAATTGTCCCATATAATATATCATGTATAAGCCATACAGAACTATGGCAGATCTTCATTTTTGTAGACAACTTTTTTGGACGGACACTGCCCAGAAAGTTATGGCTATTTCAAGGGGATAGTTCAAAAATTTGGCACTGACGACAATCAGTGGTACTGAAACACCCTCTAAAAAATGGTCATTTTCAACTAAAAAAACAAATTGTATGTGTCACTGCACAGTACTGCATGAGGTTTTCAAACAGAGTTGAGCGGAATACGGTTTTTGAAATGACGTAAGCCGAAAGGCAAAAAGGGCAAAAATCAATCCTGTTTTCGGAGCTTTTTGAAATTCAAAAATTCTACAGTAACATTCAGAGTTTCGTGATAAGACCCATAAAACTTATGCTGGTCTCAATACGAAAAAAAAGTTATATACTGTAGTTGTAGCCATTCACCCCTTGGGGCACATTTTCAACCGAAAAAAATTTGACAGAGTTTCAAAAAAGTTTTGAAACTTTATAAAAATTCTCTGAAACTGCCGTACCTCTCTCAAAATGCAAACTAATACAATTCTGACTAACTTCACTTTTTTCCAGGTCATCTGTATGTCAACCATTATCTATTGCGCCACAAAAATCTACCTCCAACTAAAAAGTAAAAGCGATCATTTCAGTGCCAAAACTATTGAATTGAATCGTCAACTTTTTCTTACATTGGTGTTTCAGGTTTGTTCAGATATCCTTATGTTCCACCTTTTTAATTTATTTTTCAGACGCTCCTCCCATTTGTTATGATGTATAGTCCAGTTGGCCTTATATTAACTTTCCCATTTTTCGAAGTGCCAGTTGGTCGAGCTGCCAACTTTGTCGGAGCGAGTTTATCTATTTACCCATGTCTGGAACCTTTGATTGCCATGATTTGTATCAAAGATTTCAGGAAGGTTTTTGGTGAGTTGGTAACATGTGCGCTTCATTGAACACTTCTTTTCAGGTTTTAAAAGGAAAGTGGCCAGTACATCATCCTATACGGGTACAATGCCGAAGACCCCGGGAGGATCTTTACGCTTGGCTTGATAGATTTCTACAATTAAAGAGAATAATTGAAGAATTTATTCAAATATTCTGTGAGACGTCAGATTTAGTCTACACCGTTCAAAGATTATATAAATAATGTGAAGAACAAAATTGAAAATGTTTTTCAAAACTTTTGTAAGCAGGTGAAACAAATAATTACAACTACAATATCAAAACTTTGAAACTCGCTCGAAAACTCACCTGTTCTGTTTTAAAGCTTTTGCAAATAAGACAACTAATTCATCAGACCTTTTTCTTAAACTCTTCATGGAAAACGTTTCATCGATAGTCGAAAGCTTCAATAATATAACGAATTCCAATTTCAAGTCACCCGAAGAGCTAGTTGCCCAAATTTCTATAATACCATGTTGTATTATCTTTTTGTTTATATTTCCATTCTATGAGTACGTTTATTTGAAAAATCGAAAAAAAGAAAAAGACACTATTGCTTACCCTATCATCAACCATTTTTACAAAGTGTTGAAGTATTCTTATAGAGCGTCTCAGTCAGCTATCGTGGCTTGTGCTCTAGCTATAATCTTGGCTTTTTTGTCAGCAATTTTCAGTAAATTGTTTTATATTATCATTTTTCTCTCATTTTTGGCAGCATGTGTAGTGAATTTAGTTGCTGGGTTTACAACTATGGTTAACCATATTCTACTTTGCTTGCTGGCATTTCAGAAGTTTATGGTTTTTTTCTATCCAAGCACCGAAAAATATTTGATTTTTAATGCGAATGAACTTGAGCGTATCATTTGGTCAACGTATTTCCTATTTTTTGTTCCATTGATTATGCAATACCTCGGGTTTCAAGATATGGATTTTGTGAGTAAACCTTTTGATACCACAACAAATCTCCCCAATGCACGGTCTCCCCAAGTCCAAGTAAGAACTGCAAGGAAATTTTCGATCTCCCCTCACGAAACAAAAAATTTGAGAAATTTGCAGGTCTAAAAGTTAATTTTATAATTTTTAGCGTGAAGCTAAAGATGAAAATGCCACTTCAATAAAGGTTAATGTGATGAATACATCAAGAAAAAACAATTATTTTTCTAAAAACCATGATATCATGTCTTTTGAGTGTTGCATTTGATAATTTTACACAAAATTTGTTGGCGAATTCTCGGCTTCAAACTGTATCCAGCTCTCTATTTTTTGACGTTTCCACCTCTATTATAGCTCAAAAATTCCGCAACAAATAGATCTTGATTTTTTAAGGATGGGCCACTTTTTTGCCGAATAAGTTTCGAGAAATAATGGAAAAACCGATTTTTCAGGCCAAAACTTCGATTTGTATCAGGGCCTTTATTTTTGCTTCAAAAATAGTTTTCTTTTTTCCGAAATGTTGCTTTTACCTTTTTCGTTATTTGTTATAGACAATTTTTACTTTTTATTTCCTTTATTGTTCGTAATTTGAATAAAATCAAAATTTTCAGTTGAAAAATTAATAAAAAATTATTTTTGACTACTGTAGCGCGCGGCCTTTGCGCTCCAATGAGAACTTTCGCTTGCAGTTGTTTATCGGGGTTTGGGAGACTGTGCAATGGGTTAAAAAAAATTAAAATTTCAGAAATCTTATGTTGCTTCTAACATATTGCAAGTTACATCAGCATTTCTTTATATTCCAATTTATTGGAAAATTCGAAAACAGAAACACTTGATGTCAGCAAAGCTGAATAAACCTCAGAGATATGTCATGTGGCAGTTGATTGTTACTGTATTTTTGAAACTGGTAAGAATATTGTTTGTAGTGAACAAAGAGTGATGATGTCATAATTACAGATATATTTCCTGATTTTGATTTTTCTTGGCCTCACAATAGACATTAGCAGTGTGAGGTATTCGGTAAACAACTACCGATAAATGCAGTTTTCGGTAAATTACCGGTAATTTCTCTGGACTTGAGATTGGTTACAGAATCTAAAAAATCACCGGAAACCCCGGTTAGTCTCTTTTAGGGCTGGGACATGCAACCATTGCAGCCAGAAAACGCAAAAAATTTAGCTGTTTACCGATAATTTACCGGTAAACAACTATTCGGAACGATAACTTTCGGTAAAATTTACCGGTAAATTACCGGTAAATATTTACCGAAAATTTACCGAAAATTTACCGAAAAATTACCGGTAAAATTTCGGTAAATTTTCGGTAAATTTTCGGTAAATATTTACCGGTAAATTACCGGTAATTTACCGGTAAACTTACCGGTAAATTTACCGGTAAATTTACCGAATTCTTCCGAATACCTCACACTGGACATTAGCGACTGTCGCCAATTTGATGCAATTGCGACATCCGTAACTATCCAGCTGACATACTTGGGATGTTGCAAAAGAAGTTTGGAGAGTCTCAAAAGCTTTTTGTTGGAAAAGTGGTGGATCCGGTTGCTGCTTTGTCGATTTTCCAAAAATAATACTGTTGTCCCAACAGGAGCTCCAGACTCGAGTATGAACTTTGCAAGCTTACCTAAATATTAATAAAATTGAACTTTCAAAATTTTGAAACTTTTGAAAACATTTTTGTGAATTTCCATCTATTTATGAATAAAAGATCTAGAAAAACACTTTGTTCAACATTTCACAATTTAAGGTAAATATTTTTTAAGTGAAGCGATTTCATAGACCATGGCATGTTGCGGTAGCATGTAACATCTTTCTGTTACAGCTTTTAATGAACGATTGATCATGAAAAAGTGATGTTTTTCGGGCCGATGTAGTGGGGAAAATGTTGAGAAGAAATGGAACATTGAGGATTTGTTTTCAACTTTTGGCTATTGTTGTGCAAAAAAGTTTGCAGATGTAAATAATGTAAACCAATTACATAAGTTATGATGTTTGCGAGGGTTTTCTAGATTCAAAAATTCAACGAAAACTACAGTCACTTTCAGAGTTTTGTAATAAGACTCACGAAACTTTTATCTCGGCACGAAAAGATGATGTACTGTAGTTTTTGGAAGAAATCAGCCAACATCCATTGTTCATATTATTCAGCTGTTGCGACAATGGTGGCGAACACTCAATAGTTAAAGAATTTATTAAAATATTTAGTGAGACTTCCAAATCAGTTTACACCGGCATGTATCAAAGTTTATATAAACAGCAACATGAGACTACAAATAAAGAGAATAATTAAATAATTTATTCAAAATTTTTGAAGACGTTACATTCAGTTTACACCAACGTGTATCAAAGATTATATAAGTAATGCAGAAAACAAAATTAAAAATTTATTTCAAAACCTTTGTAAAACTTCCAAGTTATTAATTGGTCTTTCGATAGGTGCAACTCTATTCCTGTTCATACACTTGCAAAGCAGCAACCGAATCCACCACTTTTCCAAAAGAAAACTTTTGAGACTTTCCAAATTTCTTTTGCAACATCCCAAGTAAGCCAACTGAAAGGTTAGACATGTAGTCACAACATCGACAGATCCACAGTCGGTTATATCATCTGACATGTTGTTCGACAGAAGAATAATAGGTAGTCGGGCCTGGAAAATTATTGAAAAGGATGTTAATACAGAGTGAAATGGAGATAATGATTACCAATCTGCAGAGCATTATTACTATTACTTGCCACATTACATATCTATGTGGTTTATTGAGCTGAGCGGACATTAAATGCTTCTGTTTCTCAAGCATAATGTATATTGGGATGTGAAGGAAAGCTGATGTAGCTATCAGTATGTCAAAAGCAAAGAACCAAATCTCAATTTTTTAATGATAAAATGTCTTTCTGACTAAACCACTCACCACATCAACATTTGGAACTTGTAAATGGCGCATGGCTATTGGAATTAGAAAAAGTGTATATGTCGACCAAATAAAACGTTTCACCTCGTCTTCATTGAAAATAACATATTTTTCAGTGCTTGGGAAAAACAGTACCATAAACCTTTGAAACGAAAGTAGACACAATAAAACCTGACTTGCTCGAATGTGATGGGGCAATAGAAAACCGGACAGTATCGTAATAAAAAGGACAAAGTACATAAGATAAACTAATAATTTGTTAAACCAAGAAAATAGCACGAGGATGAGTATTATAACATTCATCGACATTTGAAAACAAAATACTTTGTACATAAATCTTAGAACGTTATAGAAATGGTTGATGACAGGATAGACAATAGTGTCTTTTTCCTTTTTGCGATTTTTCAAATAAACGTATTCATAGAATGGAAATATTACGAGAATCAGAAGTAAAAACACGTCAAACACGATGGATGAAACAATTAATTTCTCTGGTTTCAGATCGGTGCCAGTTGCATTATTGATGGATGTGAAAGCCTCAGATAAGTTTTCCATTATGTGTCTAAAAGGGAAGTAATGGCAACATTTGTTTGAGACTCAAGACATAGCAGGTGAAATAAATAATTACAACTACAACTTCATTTGAAACTTGCTCGAAAACTCACCTGTTCTGTTTTAAAACTTCATGTCAAACATTGAATGCAAATGATGTTGTGGCGAAATCCACGATTTGGAGAATCCGCCAAAATTGCAGAACACAATAATTTTTTTTTGAAAACTTTGAAAGTTTTTTAAGTGAACAACATGTTAATGACCATACTTGCAAAATATCGGCCCGGCCCGGCTAGGCCCGGTCGGCCCGGTTCAAAAAATTGTATTTTTTATCGAATTCGAAAATTACACTGCAACTGGAATTGGAACTCGAGATGAACTGAAACGATGCTCCGAAATTACGCGCGCTTACAGTTTTCGCGTAAATCGACACTAATTTTTTTTCGCTGTTGCGAATATAATTACAGGTTCATATTTTCCGCCTATTATCTCCGTTGTAATTGTTGACAGTTATTATGACGAGTCGCAAAAGAGACTCCGCTGTTTTAAAAGAAGAAAAACTTCTTCAAAATTTGGTGAACAACAAACATGCGTCGATCAGATACGTAAGTTAAATTAACTGAAATCTTCCGGTAATTTTTTAACTCTTCAGGGTGACATGTTTAAATTAGATGAAATTAGAGAACTTCTAAGAGAAACAGATGATGGAGAATTTGAAGCGACCAATAAAGTAGTATGTCTATTTTGCAGATACATGAACGAAAGGGTCGATGTGTCAATGGAAGAAACGTTATTGGAAGAGGAAAGAAGCTGAATACCCTCTACTGTTTGAAGTGGCAGCCACTATTTTTTCGACTGTTCCCAGCGAGAGTATTTGCGAAACATGTTTTTCTCTCGCTGGATACATCTTAGATAAAAGAAGAACCAGACTCCAGTATTCTCGCGCGGAACTGATCGTCGTCGGCTCCCAACTCGCATCTAAGTACCCCCAGTGGCTCGAATAAACACCTATTATGTTTCTTTTTGGTTTTCCCAATTGTTACTTGTTATTTTTGTCCATTTCGGTTATTATCCTATTTTCATTTTCTTTATTGTTCTGTTGAATTTACAAACCTGTGTTTTTAAACAAGAATCATAGTCGAAAATTCAACTTTTTGCAAAAAAAAAAATCAAAAAAAATTTGAAATTTAAAATTTCTGTACTGCGACCCGGCCCGTTGCAAGTATGTTAATGACTGTCGTGCCTCCGGCGCCTTTTCTGATATTATTTTATCTATCTCTCATGAAGCATTGGATGGGCGGAGGGCACAGTTCGAAAATACTTCGATAAGTTGTTTATAGCTTTTTTATTGTTAATTCAGCTATAAAAGCACCGAGAAGACAATTTAAGTTTTTATACGAAATATTCGTTTTTAATTTTCAATTCCGTTTCAAAAATGGTATAAATATAAATCGTCCATTTTCTCAGCCTAACTAACTGCATAAAATTCCAAAAATGCTAAGTAAAGTAGCGAATAACTTTTAGATGCGACCAAGAAACTTTAAGAGTGAGCAAGTTGTTTCGCAAGTTTAAAGTTATGTGCTCGCAGGGTTGTGTACCTTTAGATTACTCCCTCAACATTTGAAATTGGCATGAGCATGACCAATGCGCGCACAATCATTTTGAACGATGAGAAAATGTTGCACCAATGTCAAAAATAAGTAGTTTCAGTTCCTAACTACTCGCTATCAGTATCAACGGTTTGAAAAAGACAAATATTTGCAGAGGCAACATAAAAATTCGTTAAACGCATGCGAGATTGCTTGTCTTTAAAGAAGATAAGGGCGAGGAGTGAACAATTTCGCGAAAGCATCTGAAACAGAAAAAGTGGAAGCAGTCAGTTAGCTCGTGACGGGTCGGTTAGGTTCATAATGCCGGAAAGAGCGGAGAGAACGCAGAAGTCTCAAAGTGTCTGTGAGAACCGGAATGAAGCAGCTGTGAGTTATATTATTATTATGTCTCAAAGTTTAGATTATTTTAGTTGCAAACGCCGGGAAACATTGAATCTTTTAGACAAAGATATTTAAATCACCTGCAAGCTGTAGAAGAAAACAAGCGAAAATCAACAACTGAAGCATCGACGTCATCCCTGGAAAGCAGTCGAAGTGCTCTAGAACTGAATCTTTCAACCGAGATGGAACAATCCGCGGTCACAAACCTTGCTGACTTCACCGAACCTATACCAGCCGAAGTAAGTCCAGTGGAAATTAATGCTCCAACCGAAAAAGAGAAGGTAAGCATGGATTCATAATATCGGTGAAAACATTTTTCTGAATTTCAGAAAATCGAGCAATTGATGCGAATGGGTGCAGTGCAAATTCCAGGGTTCCCTTACATTGTTCAGTTGAGAAACAACGGAAACAAGGTTGATGCAACGCATGATGAGGGAAGACCGTCGGAGTTAGCACACCAGGAGCATGTCCCAGAGTTTATGACAAGTAACAGCTTCTATTCCTACACGACATTCATGTTATACAAAGTTGTGAATTGAAAAAATACCCAATCATTGCCCATATCTCTATTAGTTTTCTAAACTTTCCGAAAGATTATATTATTATTCTTTTTAGATCCTACCTCTGAACTTTCTGCTTCTGCACCTCAAGCATATTGGATTGTTCCCAAAGACCCTGTTCCGAATATTGGTCTTCAATTTCACAACTCAAGAGAATGTGAACAACTCCTACCTACTGTCAGCATTGATGAACAAGGAACCAGTGGAAGCGGCCAATTTGTTCGTGGCGGGTCGGTAATGTTGAGAGACCCGGAAAAAGAGGCGAGAAAAAAGAAGTCTCAAAGTTTCTGCGAGAACATGACCGAAGAGCAAAAGAAAGAATATAAGGACACTATGAAATTTGCTAGGAACTGGCAATTAAATCACATGCAAGCTGAAGAAGAAAACAAGCGCAAATCAACAACTGAAGCATTGACGTCATTTTTGGAAAATAGTCAAAGTGCTCTAGAACTGAATCTTCCAACAGTGGACAACTCGAGGGAGATAACGGAACCATTAGCGGTCGCAAACCTTGCTGAACCAGTACCAGTTGAAGTGGATCCAGTGGAAACTAGTGCTCCAACCGAAAAAGAGACTTGTAGGTCCAATATTTTTTAATTGGAAAAATTATACATTTTTAGTGACTAACGTTGAAACGCTACTGGAAATGGCTGATCGATTGCAGCTCGCTGCTGCCAAGCCATACTTGGAACAATTCATTATTGGAAGTGATATGGATCGATTCGAGAAAGTTCGAATTGCCGAGAAGCATCAATTGGAGAACCTGTTGAATAATGGAATCATGGAGTTTAATGGAGACGATGTTCTTTCTCAGATGGAATTGAATCCAAGCTATAAAACTATTTCTGATAAAGTCAAGTTCCAAATTCTTAGCCGAGTTTTGAGGATGAAGGAATGACGGATAGCGGGAATTGGTTTCATTCGTGACTGGTGATGAAGATAAAACTGATGTAATTGTGGTCTGATAATACTTCTATTGAATAAAGCTTCAAATGCAACAATTCGAAACTTTTCATATCCCAACGATGATGTAGAGTGTCAACCGGCTTCCTGATTGTAGACACACTCTGTGTAGAGCAGGTAATGTAAATATCTCCTTTAAGTATAATGTCCTGAAAGAACGAAAACATGAAACACTAGAAAACAATCATTCCCCACATTCCCTTGGTGACAGATAGTAATTAATCTTATCAATTGAGAGAATGAGATAAAAACAATATAACAAAAAAAAGCCAGGGATCCCGATTTCACCCTCTTTTGCTTTGAACAAGAAAACTGATGCGATTCTAATCGTTGAGGGGAAGAAGATTTATGTGAATAAGCTGGTTGGTTAAAAAAACATGATGTTTCAAATTTAAGCACAATTTTCTTTTATGCTACTGGCATGCCATTCCTCATATTTCAATCATACTTGTCATTTGACGAGCCGGCCAGGCGGGCCGGGCCGAGGAAAAATTTTGCCGGCCCGGGTGGAAAATTTTTCTAAATTTTGCACCCCAAAAATAGTTTTCAAGTGCTTTTTTATCACTAAATTCACCGTAGAACTAATAAAAATCATCAATTCAGTCGAATTTTAGCAGAAAATGCACCAAAAACCACATTTTCAAAAATTACTGCTGAAAAAAACATGTTTTCCGAAAAAAAAGTCGCTACACCCGGGCCGACCGGGCCGGGCTAGGGCCAGACCGACCGGGTTGACCGGGCCGGGCTGGGCCGGTGAAAATTTGGAAATCGGCACGGCACGGCCCGGCCCGGTCCGTGACAAGTATGATTTTAATAAATTGTTCAATACCAGCCTGTCTGCAAATCGACGACACGACACGGGGGTACTCGATTTTAAAACTCGGAAAGATAGAACTGCGACAAAATGAAACTGTAACAATGCAGAACTGACTAAAATGAAACTTCTACAAAGTATAACCGAACACAATAGAACTGTTACAAAATAGAACTCTACCACTGGTTTTGAAAATGCTTATTGGACTTATCTAATATAACGCGTTCTCTGTAAGACTCGAGCAACGCCCTAGGGGCAGATTTTTATACAAACATGTATTATGGGTCTCTAGTAACCCATATCCGCAATATTGGCTCCCGGCTCGCAGGTACGGTAGTACGGTAGGTGCTCAAAGGTGCAAAGATAAAAAAATTTCTGTTATGTCGTAGAAAGCTGAAATTTTTACCATGTTTCATAGGTGTAAAATAAACTATTCGCACAATGTTTCGAAACATGGTTCACAAAATTTCCCGAGTTGTAAGATAAAATCATCAATTTTTTTAGTATTTTTGAATTTAATTGAAAAAAAAGTGTCATTTTTGAAATAACATGTCTAAGGATGTTTTTGTTTTAAATGAACCACTCAAAGTGTTTTTTAAAAAACAAGACACCGCCCTATATCATCGATTCCCAACAGTCGAAAAGTGACAAAGTTGAAAACTAAAAAATCGAATTTTTGAATTTGTTATTTTTCTCTTCAGAAATGAATAGTCCATGTTTTTTTGAGTATTTTTTGTATTGACACTTTTAATTTTTCTTTACATTATCATACTAAAAAATTACAATTAAAAAACAATTTTGATGATTTTTTATGTGAAAAATTTTTTTTTCAAAAAAGTATGAAAACTATTGTTTTAACACCGTTTAGGGGTTTTTTATAACAACTACGGATAAGAGCAACTCGAATCACAACGACCCCGAATCAGAACTGCTCTGTGCGATTGGGTGTTCGAATATTAAAAGTGTTTCTTTATTATTTTTCTTATTCACGATGTTTCATTCTTTTCCCGATTTATCTTTGACTTTTGTTCACTTTCTTTTTTGGCGGAAGGCTCGGTGCACCGATCGGTAGAGATGGAAAAAATTCGTTGACTCGGAAGCTGTTCCACAAACCACATAGATATGTCATGTGGCAAGTAATAGTAATAATGCTCTGCAGATTGGTGGTCAGTGTCTACATTTCACTCTCTATTCTCTCTTTTCTCAATAACTTTTCAGATCCAACTACCTAACTGACCCCAAATAGTCTGGTTGCACCAGACCCAATTATTTTACTGTCAGAAAACATTGGACATGCTATGAGCTGCTGTGATATCATCGATCTTGCGACTACATGCCTAACCATACAGTTGGCTTACTTGGGATATTGCAAAAGAAATTTGGAGAGTCTCAAAAGTTTTATTTTGGAAAAGTGGTGGATTCTGTTGCTGCTTTGTCGATTTTCCAAGAATAATACTGTTGTTCCAACAGGAGTTTCAGACTCGAGTATGAACTTTGCAAGCTTACCTAAATATTAATAAAATTGAATTCCCAAAATTTTGAAAGTTTTGAAAACATTCTTTGTGAATTTCCATCTATTTATAAATAAAAGATATAGAAAAACAATTTGTTCAACATTTCACAATTTAAGGTTTTTTTAAAGTGAAGCGATTTCATAGACCATGTCATGTTGCGGTGGCATGTAACATCTTTCTGTTACAGCTTTTAATGAACGATTGATCATGAAAAAGTGATGTTTTTCGGGCCGATGTAGTGAGGAAAATGTTGCCAAGAAATGGAACATTTAGGATTTGTTTTCAGATGTTGGGTGTTTTGCTATTGTTGTACAAAAATGTTTGCAGATGTAAATAATGTAAACTAATTACATAAGTTATAATGTTTGCGAGGGTTTTATAGATTATTCAACAAAAACTACAGTCACTTTCAGAGTTTTGTAATAAGACTCATAAGGCTCCTAGACGTTTGCGAACCCGTCAGTTGCGAACCGCGACGTTTGCGAACCACGACGTTTGCGAACCCGACAGTTGAAAACGCGACGTTTGCGAACCACGACGTTTGCGAACCCAGGTCCGCATACAGAACTCAAATCGTAAATTAAAAAAAACAAAAACTCAATAAATACATTTTACTGAAAAACTTGTACTATTTTACCATGTATTTCTTCAAATTTCCCTGAATTCTAACAAAAAATAATTTTTATTTTTTATTTTTTAAATATTTTCGCAAACGTCGTGGTTCGCAAACGTCGCGGTTCGCAACTGACGGGTTCGCAAACGTCTAGGAGCCCGACACACATTTTCAACAAAAAACCCTTCAATGGTGACGAACACTTAATAGTTAAAGAATTTATAAAAATATTTAGTGAGACTTCCAAATCAGTTTACACCGACATGTATCAAAGATTATATAAGTAATGCAGAAAACAAAATTAAAAATTTATTTTAAAACCTTTGTAAAACTTCCAAGTTATTAATTGGTCTTTCGATAGGTGCAACTCTATTCCTGTTTATACACTTGCAAAGCAGCAACCGAATCCACCACTTTTCCAAAAGAAAACTTTTGAGTCTCTCCAAATTTCTTTTGCAACATCCCAAGTAAGCCAACTGTATGGTTAGGCATGTAGTCGCAATTTCGATATGTTAATCATAGCATCTGCAATGTCAACTGTCTGTAGAATAATAGGTAGCTGGACCTGAAAAGTTATTGAGAAAGGTCTTAATACAGAGTGAAATGGGGAGAATGATTACCAATTTGCAGAGCAATATTGATATCAGTTGCCACATGACATATCTATGTGGCTTGTGGAACTGGGCGGAGGATAAATGCTTTTGTTTCTTAATCATTCTGTATATTGGGATGTAAAGGGAAGCTGACGTGATTATCAGTATGTCAGAAGCGACGAAATAAATCTGAATGTTTTGAGTGCAAAAATGTTTGTCTGACTAAACCACTCACCACAATAATATTTGGACGAAAAATTTGCATGACCCAAGAAATTAAAACAAGCGCATAAGTCGACCAAATAAAACGTTTCAGTCCCTTCTCATTAAAGGAAACATATTTCTCAGTGTTTGGACAAAACAACACCATAAACTTTTGGAAAGAGAGTAGGCACAATAAAAAAATGTTCTAAAAAATGAATTACGCAATAGAAGCAGACACACGAGCATAATCCCGATCATAATCATCGCAGGAGTATTGAATGATTTGTGCCGGGTTGAAAGTAGTAAAACGATGACTAGAGGAACCATCATCAATAGGTAGAAAATAAATAGTTTGTACGAAAATCTTAGAACGTTATAGAAATGGTTGATGACAGGAAAGACAATAGTGTCTTTTTCCTTTTCTCGATTTTTCAAATAAACGTACTCATAGAATGGAAATATTATGAAGAACAACAGTAATGTTGATGTATATATGTTAGCAATAAATTTATTTGATTCCAGACCGGTGCCAGTTTCATTATTGGCGGATGTGAAAGCCTCAGATACGTTATCCATTATGTGTTTAAAAGGGAAGTAATGACAACACTTGTTTCACTTGCAGGAGACACAGAGCATAACAGGTGAAACAAATTCTTTGAAATTGTTGATGACGCATTCTGAAGAAGCAGGTGAAACAATGTAGTTGCCTACAATGTCGAAACTAATTTTATTTCCGTCTTACTTCCGTCTTTACATAGCTTCGATGTAAGGAATAAGTGTGGCAGGACTCTGGGAGCATTTTCTAAATCCTCATATTATCATTCAATAAAATGTAATGATTTCAAAAGTCACATGTAACATACTTCTGTTACTCCTTCTAGTGAACGAGCCTCGATGTGTGATTGTCCATCATACCATTTTTTTCCTGACTTTTCTTATTTTAAGACTTTTTCTTCTTCAAAAAGACCAAAAATCATCCCCATAAAACCCTCCACCTCCTCCTCCTGGGAAAACGGTCTAATCGAATCAATTCCCTCCTATAAAAGCCGGATGTCCTCCCCAGTTTCACGGTGTACTTTTACCATGAAACTCGCATTTTTCCTGGTCTTTCTTATTCTTTTAACCCAATGCCATGATACCATGGGGTCCAAGAAGCCACGCCCAGGTCGCGGCTCTCGTACCAAACCCCCTCGTGCAGCGTTGTGAGTTTCTTACTAGCAAAGACTACTGTAGTGACTATTTGAACATTTTCAGCCGCTTCACCACCGCCACTCCTTGGGTTCCAAGGTCAGTGGTCCATGCCCACATGAAGGATAAGAAACGTGGAAAAGGATTGCATATCGATGTGAATGTTCAAGAGTATTTCAAGCGGAATGAGAAGGATAATTGATTATATATTTTACTCTGAGATGGGATAATAAATTTGTGAACATTTGAAAAAAAAACTTTACACAAATTGTTTTGGGTACTGTAAGCCACAATACTTTTCGAAAAGTCGATATTACTCATGGTTAATCTTGAAAAAAGTGCAAACAGGAAGTATAAGGAGAATCTGAGGAAATGGGAAAAATATGGTGTGTCATCGTCGAGTTCCGGGAAACTTTTCCAGTGTTTCAGTTCAGGAGTGCGTCATTTTTCTTCTCTTCGAGCTAATAAAATCATTTCATGAAATAGACAAACATATTGGCGAGGCGGAGCACAAGGTTCGGGAAATATTTCGACGAGTTGTTTATGATTTTCTCATTGTAAATTTCGCTATAAAATCACTGACAAGACATTGAATTTCAGTTTCGAAGAAAAAGAAGACATTTTCATTTTATATTTTAATTTATGTTTCAAAACTGGTATAAATTTTCTTTTATAACCAATAAAGTTCAATTTGGTAGTTCTTATTTGTCCCAGTTCTGATCCAAATAGTTTTAACCAGGGTGGCATCTTAAAACCTTTCTGATTTGCATTCGCTCGATTTCCCAGCCTTATTAACTGAAATTCCAGAAATGACGATCCCGGAATTAAGCAAGTTCCTGGAACCCGAGGAAAAGGAAAGCGTACTGAAAGCGATTTCTGAAAATGAAAAAGTGAGTTAGCTCTTTTTTCTATCCAATCAAAGTTATATTTAAGGTTATGTCATCTGGAGTATGCAATGTCCTAACGAACAATAATGGCGACTGGGTGAACTCAAAACCTGGAACTGCTGTTGCCCTGTTTTTGAAGGTATGATTCTACATGAAGAATTTTTCCAGTAGAAAAGATTCTTGGTTTCAGAATTCTGTTGAACGATATTATCGAATACTTGTGGTAGAACCATCGTGTGAAGCGGGGAAGGCAGCAGAGATTCAGTTGGACTTCAGAATTAAGTTAGTTTGAAATTTGGTGGCCTATAATGTTTAAAAATGAGCAAGTTGTGTCGCAAGTTCAAAGTGATGTGCTCGCAGGGTTGTGTACCTTTAGATTATTCACTCAAGATTAGGATGATATGGGGCAAAACCACTGCGTAAACACCCATTTTCAGCGAAGAGAAAACTTAAAGTAGCATCAATGTCAAAAATAAGTTGTTTCAGTTCATACGCACAACTCGTTATCAGTTTCATATATTTGGTTTAAAATGGCTTGCCACAAAACCCAACACTACTCCGTGCAAAAACGTAGTGTGGTTAGCAAACATGGAAACAGTCATCGTCCGGCCGAGTGATGATAAGGAATAGGTGCTGAGAATGATTTTTTTGATTCTGATTTTTACCACTGGGGGAAATGAAGGACTCCCAAAATTAGTGAAATAGAAAGTTGGTGCGGTAGCCTAGAAAATGGACTTCGGCCGCGTTGATTTAGGGTATTATTCATCATATTGTTGTTCTATGAAACTGATGGAAAAACACTCCAAACTATAAAAAAGAGATAGCAGCATCATGAAAAACCACCAATACTGAAATGAAATTTTCAGAATTTTCTCCCTAACCAAATTTTCCGACGCTCTCTCTCTCTCTCTGCGGGTTCTGCACCAAATTAAAAATTCACGAAGCATGGAAATGAGCTCGCCGAAAATAACCTCTTTGTAACAAAACTCAACACTTATTCGTGCAAAAACGTAGTATGTTTAGCAAATATGGGAACAGTCATCGTCCGGCTGAGTGGTGATAGGGCATAGGTGCTGAGAATAATCTTTTGGTTCTGATTTTCAACATGAGTGCATCTTTAAAAATTACTGTAGTTCAAAAATAAGTATTTACAGTATCATCATGCTCATCACAAAAATGCATCCGAAATTGCTTGTCTTCAACAACGGCAAGGACATTGGTCTTCAATTTCACAACTTAAAGGAGTGTGAGCAATTCCATGGAAGTATCTCAAATAGAGAAAGTCTTCTACCAGCTGTGAACACTGATGAACAAGGAACCAGTGAAAGCAGCCAGTTAACTCGTGGTGGGTCGGTCAGGTGGAGAGAGACAGCGGACACCTCGAGCAACGTAACGGAACAAACTCCGGTCACAAATCTTGTACCAGCCAAAGTGGATTCAGTGGAAACCAGTGATCAGATCGAAAAAGAGAAGGTAAGGATGAATTCAAGTCATTGATATAAACACCTTTTTTTTAATTTTCAGAAAGTCGAAAAATGTAAGCGAATTGGTGCAGTACGATTACCAGGGGCTGACTTGGTTCAGTTAAAAAACAACAGAAACAGAATCGATGCAACGAGTGATGAGGGAAGACCGTCGGAGTCAGCAGACCAGGAACATGTTCCACAGATTATGTCAGGTAGCTACGTTTTTTATTCTTACACAGGAAGTTTTGCTCAAAATACATAACCAAGCCATAAGCGTAGTTCTCTTTTCCTGGACGTGGCTAACCAGAGTCTAGAAACATGATCCGCGTCTTTAGGCCCGGAGCAAGATCATTATGTTTACTTATCAACCCTCCCAAAAGAACCCCAATTTCATATTCAGACACAACCTCTACGCCAACTGTTCCGGCTCACCTGCCCCCAAGTGGACCGTCGGAGTTAGAACACCAGGAACATGTTTCAGAATTGATGTCAGGTAAGAAATTATATTCCTAAGCGACTTTCGTGATGTGTAAAACCCCACATCTCTAAAAGTTTTTTGAAATTTCTTGAACAATTCTATTAGTATAATTTTCAGACCCCACCTCTACGCCACCTGTCCCGGCACATCGAGCATGTTGGACTGTTGGAACCAATGAAAGTAGCCAGTTAGATCGTGGCGCGTCGGTTAGATTCAAAAAACCAGAAAGAGCGATAAGAGAGCAGAGATCTCAAAGTTTCTGTGGGATGAACATGGCCAAAGAGCAAACGAAAAAATATCAGGATAATGTTGTTAGGAAACTTTTATTAAATCGCCTACAAGCAGAAGAAGAAAACAGGCAAAAATCAATAGCTGAAGCATCGACGGCATCCTTGGAAAACCGTCAAAGTGCTCCAGAACAATATTTTCCAACAACGGTCAACTCGAGCAAGATAACGGAACAATCCGAAGTCACAAACCATGCGACGAGTGAGGGAAGACCAGCGGAGTTAGCCCACCAGGAACATGATTCTGAGCGTATGTCATTTAACAACTTCTAATCTTACATGACATTCGAGTTGTACAAAGTTTCACATTTAAAAAACCCAATCATCGTTCATATCTCTAATAGTTTTCTGAAATTTCTTGAACAATTCTATTAACATTCGTTTCAGGGTCGAAATCTACGCCTCCTGCCTCGACTCATCGAGCATGCTGGACTGTTTCAAATGACCCTGTTCCGGACGATGCTCTTCGATTTCACGCCTCAAAAAAGTGTGACCAATTCCATAATAGTTTCTCAAATAGAGAATTTTTTCTACCAGCTGACAAAATTGATGAACAGGGAACAAGCCAGTTAACTCGTAGCGCGTCGGACAGGTCCAGAAAGTTGAAAAAAGAGGCAAGAAAGCAGAGGTCTCAAAGTATCTACGACAACATGACCGAAGAGCGAAGGAAAGAGTTTCATGACACTATTGACAAAATTGAAGTGAGTTAGATAATTATGATCTCAAAATTTAGATAATCACTAGTTTTTAGTTTCGATCGGAGGAAGAGAGGGAATATGGTATGAGAAAACTATTAGATCTCTACCAAGCTGAAGAAGAAAAGCGAAAAACAACAATTAACGCATCGACGTCGTCCTTGGAAACCAGTCAAAGTGCTCCAGAACTGAATCTTCGAACAGCGGTCACAAACCTCGCTGAACCTATATCAGCCGACGTAAATCCAGTGGAAACTGGAGATATTGAGAATTCGGGAACTGCGACGAGTGATGACGGAAGACCGTCGGAGTTAGCTCACCAGGAACATGGTCCAGAGATTATGCCAGGTAACAGCTTCTTCAAAGGTGTAAATTTTTGAAAATGCACAGAAATTTATTGGTTTTCTAAAATTTCCTGAACAATTCTATTAATATACTTTTCAGACCCAACATCTACGGCACCTGCCGCAACACCTCGAGCCTGTTGGACTGTTCCAAATGACCCGGAATCTCCTCTCGAGTCACCAAAACTTGAGGAACCGGAACCGGTGGTAGAAACTGAATATGAAAAGTATTTTGCTGAAACCGAGGACACTGATGCGATTCTGATTGTGAAGGGAAGAAAGTTGCATGTCAACAAGAAGGTTGGTCACAGAAGTCTAAAGTTCTGAATGAAATTTCAATTTTTCAGTTTCTCTCCCATCGCTCCCAGTACTTTTCCCGTTTGTTCATCTCCATTGGTAAAGAATATCCCACTGAACTTGTTGAACATGAGGATCTGGCGATTTTATTGAGTCTTCTTATGCCAGAGCCATTTAGTCTGACTGGTAGGTCAAAGTTTTTTTAACAAGAAAAACTATACATTTTTAGATTCTAACCCTGAAACGCTGCTAGAATTGGCGGATCGATTCCATCTGGCTACTGCCAAGCCACACTTGGAACAATTCCTTATTGGAAGTGGCATGGATCGTTTCGAAAAAATTCGAATTGCCGAGAAGCATCAATTGGAGAACCTGTTGAAAAATGGAATCATGGAGTTTAATGGAGAAGATGTTCTTACTGAGATGGAACTGAATCCAAGCTACAAAAACCTTTCTGATAGAGTCAAAGTCCAAATTCTTAGCCGAGTTTTGAGAATGAAGAAATGAAAGCGGGATGTGATTTCACTTGTGACTCGTGATAAAACTGATGTAATCGTCCTCTGATGATATTTCTATTTCTGGTATATATTATTTATATTTCTATTAAATAAATCTTTTTAAAGTTCCCTCTCAAAACTTTTAATATCCCATGGATGTTGAAGAGTGTCAACTTGTTTCCTGATTGTTCACACTCTCTGTGGGGAGCGGGTAATTAATCTCTTCGTGATGAAAACTGCGAAATCGACATTTTTCGTATATTTATTCATTTTTTCTATTAATTTTTCAAGATTTTCTAATAATTTTCTCTAATTCTTTTGTCCGAATTTCCGAACCGAACCAACTCCGTACCAAATTCGTTTTCCATTTCCGAATAATATTGGTGGTACTGTAGTTCCTAAAGTACGCAAACACCGTCTTTGCTCATCTTTGAAAAGTTAATTTTTTTTCTTCTGTTTTTTTTGAGAAATTTTATTCAATTTTCAAATGTTTTCTTTCTTTTTTTTATTGCTTCTTTCAGGTAATAATGTCAGCAACTCCAGTTGTTAGTATTTACGAGTCAAAATTCGCTAAATCGGACAAAACTGATGCGATTCTAGTTGTCGAGGGAAAGAAGTTACATGTTAACAAAGCGGTAGGTGCCGATTGTTTCAAACAAACATATAATCAAAGTTATAATCTTCAGCTTCTCTCCTACCATTCCGACTACTTCAAAACACTTTTCAATGGAGAATTCAAGGAAAAATCGATGGAGGAAATTCCGATTGAAGATGTCAAATTCGAAGATTTTGCTACTCTTTTGAGTCTTCTTCAAACAGAACCAATTTGTCCATATGGTGATAATTGAAAGCACCTAGGGCTTACTCAATTTAATTTTAATTATTTTCAGTTGGAAATGCTGAGAGAATATTGGAATTGGCCGATCGATTTCTTCTTCCAACTGTCAAATTTCCATTGGACTTTTTCCTCGCTAACTCAGACATGAACCGTTATGATAAAGTTCGAATTGGCGATAAATATGAAATGAAACAAGTTTTCGATCAAGGAGTTTCCGAATTCACTGAAGATGATAGATTTTTCTATATGAGTACAGCGCAAAAATACTGCTCACTTTCCGATAAAGCTAAAGTAGCTATCCTCTCCCGTATCCTGCGCTTGAAACGTTGATCGCTATGAATGAATGTTGTTTTATTTATTCTCTTGTTGAATCGTTCATCATTTTGATATGTTTCATTCATATTCATACTTGAGAAGCTGAAAATGTTCGATAATGCAAAAGTATTATCGATTTCAGCTCATTTTCACCGCCTTTCTGAAAATATCGGGGGTACTGTAGTTCCTAAAGTACGCAAACACCATCATTGATCATCTTTTGAAAAACGAATTCTTTCATCTGGCTTTCGCTGAAAAGTTCACTAATTTTTACATGTTTCATTTATTATTTCAGGTAAAAAATGTCAGAAACTCCAGAAATTAGTATCTACGAGTCAACATTCGCTCAATCCGACAAAACGGATGCGATTCTGGTCGTCGAGGGAAAGAAATTGCATGTTAATAAAACGGTTTGTTTTATGCTAAAAGCAAATTTCCGAGCAATCCCGAAAAGTATTCCAGGTTCTCTCCTTCCAGTCTGACTATTTCAACGCTCTATTCAATGGGGAATTCAAAGAAAAATCGATGAAGGAAATTCCGATTGAAGACGTCAAATATAAAGAATTCGCTACACTGTTGAGTCTTGTCGGTCCGAAACCAATCAAGCCTAAAGGTATTTTTCGATGGATAAACTTGAAAAAAAAAGAAAATTTTCAGCTTACGACTACGAAAAACTATTGGAATACGCCGATCGATTCATGCTCCAAGGTGCAAAGCCACATATTGAACTTGTTTTGATTGCGAGTAACACTAGTTCTCTTAGTAAAATTTGGATCGGCGCTAAATATGGTCTAGACGATCTTCTCGACAATGGCATGTTCTTAGCGAAAACGGAAGGCTGGACACTCAAAGAAGTGATTCGTTTAGGCGATTTTAACAAACTTCCAGAAACGACTCAGTTGAAAATTACAATCAAAATGATTAATTATTGGTGAAATAAATGTTTAATATGTTGTTGTTCTTCTTGTAATTTTTACTTTTACTCGAACGAGTTGCTGAACTCTTGCACATTATCTCTTTTTTGAAAACATTTCGATATTGTTCTATAACATAATGTGTGACAAAAAGCTTTCGCATAAGCAATTCGTTGGAAATCGGAAAAGTCAATTTGAGAAAAGTCCCAATTTTTTTCAGCGAAATGTCGGAATCGCCTGTCTTTAGTATCTACGAGTCAACATTCGCTCAATCGGACAAAACTGATGCAATTTTAGTTGTCGAGGGAAAAAAGTTGCATGTTAATAAAACGGTAAATACGAAAATTACGATTTTCCCTTTCGAATAGTCAAATTTTCAGCATCTTTCCTTCCACTCCGACTACTTCAAAAATATTTTCAATGGTAAATTCAAAGAGAAATCGATGCAGGAAATTCCAGTCAAGGATGTCAAATTCGAAGATTTCGTTACACTTTTGAGTCTTGTCAGTCCAAATCCAATCGAGCCAAAAGGTAATTTCCGACATCTCAATTAAAAAAAGAAGAAAGATTTCAGCTGACGACTGCGAAAAACTGTTGAAACTCGCCGATCGATTCATGCTCCCAGGTGTCAAGCCATATATTGGACGTGTTTTGATGGGAAGTGACATCAGTTATTTTACTAAAGTTTTGATCGGCGGTCAATATGGACTTGACGATCTTCTCTACAATGGCGTGATCTCGGCGAAAAAGGATGGCTGGAGTCTGGATGGCTTGGTTTCTTGTCCCGATATTAAAGCACTCCCAGAAATGACTCAGTTGAAAATTTCACTCAAAATTATTAATTTACTTCTGTAATAAATGTTAACCATACTGTTGTTCTTGTAAATTTTGCTTTATTTCAAGTGAGTTGCCTAACTCCTGGATATTATCTCTTTTTAACACTTCGACAGTGTTATAGACTATAATGGATCGCTGAAAATCTGAGAAAATCAGTTGGAGAAAAGTTCCAGTTTTTCAGCGAAATGTCGGAATCGCCTGTCTTGAGTATCTACGAGTCAACATTCGCAAAATCGGGCAAAACTGATGCAATTTTGGTTGTCGAGGGCAAGAAATTGCACGTTAATAAAGCGGTAAGTTCCGTAAAATACGCAGTTTTTGAAAAACGTTTTCCAGGTTCTCTCCTACTACTCCGAGTATTTCAACGCACTTTTCAATTCGGACTTCAAGGAAAAATCTATGCAAGAAATCGAAATTAAAGATGTCAATTTCGAAGATTTCGCTGCCACTTTGAGCCTTCTTCTGAATAATCCAATTAAGCCAACAGGTGAGAAAAATCTCTAGAAAAACTGCTCAATCAATACTTTTTAGTTGACAATGCCGAACGACTTCTGGAAATCGCCGATCGATTCCTTCTTCCCGTCGTCAAATCGCCGGTAGAAGTCGTTTTGATCATGAGCTACAAAGATAAACTAGAAAAAGTTCGAATCGCTGATAAATTCAAATTGAAAGAACTTTTGAATCATGCGGCTAGGCTGTTCACACAATCCTCTGACTTCGATAGGATTGAGAGAAATCCGCTCTATAAAACGTTGTCTGATAAAACTAAAGTGTGTCTTTTCAGTCGACTGTTAGCTCTTATGAATTATGATTGAATAAAAATTGTGTTTATTGCTTTAATGTGTTTTATCACTTTCGATGCGTTGTAAACACTAATATTCTTACTTTTCATCGTTTTTAAATATCTCTTTGTCAGGTTATCGGTGAAAATATAATAATTTTTCAACCTGAGGTACGGTAAGCAACGGCAAAGTCCGCAAACACCGACATGCCACGTGGCATTTTTGAAACTTGTTTTTGTTCCAATTTTCGCGTTATAAACTGAGTTTTCGCACGATTTTCAGCGTTTTTCACGATTTCTCGCTTGATTTTTCGTTAAAGAAATCAATTTTTCAGCTAAAAATGTCGCAACAGTCAGCTACCAGCATTTATGAGTCGAAATTCGCTCCATCGGACAAAACTGATGCAATTCTCGTTGTCGATGAGAAGAAATTACATGTGAATAAAGCGGTAAAATATTGATTTTTCGGGAAAACCGATTAAATAAATAATAGTTTTCAGGTTCTCTCTTGCCACTCTGAGTTCTTCAGCACACTTTTCAATTCGGACTTCAAAGAGAAATCGATGACAGAAATACCGATTGAAGATGTCGATTTCGAGGATTTCGCGACACTTTTGAGTCTTGTTCATCCGAATCCAATCAAACCGAAAGGTAGTATTGATTTTTCGAAAATTAGAAAAAAACGTTTTTGTTCCAGAAGAAAGCGCCGAGAAACTTCTGGAGCTCGCCGACCGTTTCATGCTTCCTGCAGCTAAATTCACTCTGGAACTATTTCTGATCACAACGCCGATGACGAAGATGCAGAAGATTCAACTCGCTGACAAATACAAGTTGGACAGTCTTCTGAATCACGCTGTCGCTTCGTTGTTGTTGAATGAGATTTGTGGAATTCGAAGCAAACTGGATTTCAAGAGAATATCGGATAATACTAAGGCTGTACTTTTTGTTCGCATGCTTAATATTATGGGCTATTGAATAATAAATCATTGTTTTATTGTTGGTTCCTTTGTGTTAAAATTGAATTTTGAATTTACATTTCTTTTCATATCTATCTCTTCAATTTTTCCGAATTTTTATCAAGTTTCTCGCTGAAATTACAGGTGACAATGTCTAAAACTCCTGAAACAAGTATCTTCGAATCAGCATTCGCTCCCACGGACAAAACGGATGTGATTCTAGTTGTCGAGGGAAAAAAGTTGCATGTGAATAAAACGGTTCGTGAAATTCTCCAATTAATCTAAATTTCAGAAAAACAAGTAATTTTCCAGCTTCTCTCCTGCCATTCCGACTATTTCAACACTCTGTTCAATGGAGATTTCAAGGAAAAATCGATGTCGGAAATCAAAATTGAAGATGTCGATTTCGAAGATTTCGCTACTCTTTTGAGCATACTTGCAACGGGCCGGGCCGGGCCGGGCCGGGCCGGGCCGTGACAAGAATTTTCACGGCCCGGCCCGGCCGGCCGGCCCGGCCCGAAGGCCCGGAAGGCCCGGCCCGATGGCCCGGAAGGCCCGGCTGAAAAATTTTTAACTGCTGAAATGATTTTTTTTTGGTTTTAAAGTTGTTTCAAATTAAAGAACAGAGTTTATAACAAAAAACAATGCAACAACAACAACAAATGGAAGAAATGGCTAAACAAAGAAAACAGTTAATTGATAGAAAAGAGAAACGTGGCATCATCTATTCCAGCCACTCTGGGAATTTCGCCGCTATTTGACACCCAACCACAATTTTCTCAGCAGTAGTGTACTGCAAGCGACTTCTTCTCTTGTCAAGCAAAAAGGCAGCTGTAGAAAACGTTGTCTCACAAACGCTTTCACTTGGGACAATTGAGAGAATTCTGGCGGCCACTTGATACAAAGCTGGAAAATCGAACTGTTTTCTACGCCAATATTCTTCGATCGATTCAGGACTGTTCATATCGACATACTCATCCATATACCTGCAACTGAGATGTGTCTAGTAGAATTTTAAAGACAAATACCTCTTGAATTCATCGTGTTTTGGAGTGTCTACTGTTTGATCACTCATTTCCCGAATGAAATCTGGAACGACTGAGGAACTTGTCAGCGACACTTGAGAATCTTGAGGCAGACATTCTGAGACAAAATCAATAGCTTTTTCTCTTTCGATAGAAGAAAAGCTAGTCATCTTCTTCGTTCGTGGCGACAGAAGTACAGCTCCGTAGTGGTAATCTTCAAATTCCGCTGAATAGTGGTTGATTGCGAGAAGTCCAGCAACTGATAATGCATGAATAAGTTCCAAATCCATTGAATCCTTGTCATCTATATCATTGAACACTTTTGCCTTGTATCGACGCCATTTTCCTTCCAATACTTTATATGCTGGGAGAACGTGGTGGATGGTAACCTCTCGTTGTGTCTGAAAAATAGTCAAAAGTTCTAAAGGATACATCAGAATGTTTACCTGAAATAATACACTATATTTCAAAAGAGGTCTCAGAACGTGAAGCAACGAATTGACGCATTTGGTGTTATCGGACAGCCAGTAGAATGATTTTCTTCCTTTAGATGACAGCAGTGTTGTAAAGTTTTGAATTTCGGATGATAGTTCTGCCACGTCTTCTAAACACTTCAATCCATTTAGCCATCTGGTTTCGTTGGGAAGCGTGGGTAATTTAGAAATTTCCCCACAAACTTGGATATTGTTCCGAATCGCAGATGATACGTTTTGAGCGTTCTGAAGAGCCATCGATGCTTTTTTAAGCAATTCCAATACATCATCATCCAATGTTTTTTGTGAGTTTCAAGGGGAACAATGACTTTCTCAGCCAAAAGATGAACGCTATGACTGATACATCGGATGTCTGAAAATGCAGGGAATGTAATTAACTAAGAAAAATTATGTGCAACTTACAAGAAGAAAAATAGGACGCCAAAGTTTTCAAGGCTCCATCAGCCGTGATTGTGCAAGATTTGACGTCATCTTCGGACCATCCGAATGAAGTCATCCTTTCCGTGATCACTTTCGCGGTTTCCGCTCCTGATTTGCTATCGATACATGGACAGAACCCAATTGGAATCACTTTCAAGTTGAATGTTTCGTCCAGAAAAGAAGCAAAAACTGATAGATAGTTTACCACAATTTTACCGTGGTCGACAATCAGATGTACTCTTTTTCCGGCGAAAGGTTTCAAAGCATCAAAAGCACGAGAAATCAATCGATCAGACATCGCCATTGCAACTTTTTGAACTGTCGGACGAGACGGAATCTGATTCAATGCTTCAGATCCAAACATTCCACTTCCGGTAGCGTTTGCAACTTCGATTAATAGAGTTTTCATTGCTGATCCACTGATGTAATTGAAGGACTTCCCAGTTAACAAAGCGTGTTTCGCTAACGCATTTGTAATTTTCAGCGTCTGTTCTTTAGTGAATTTTCGCTGAGAAAACTCTAAAAAACATTTATTAAAAAGCTTTAAAACTTTTAATGTTTGTACCTGTCAATTTTCTTTGTTTGATTGGCGGTTCTGAATTTGAATTTTCATCTCCATTTTTTCTGACAACTCTGAAGGTGGTTCACTGATTGCTCGACGCTTTTCGCATCTAATATTCACATGTCGTGCGATGTGTCCTCCGTCGTTTGCCGAAAGGATTGATTTGCACAGAGTACAGATCGCTCTCCCTGAAGGCTTGAATTCATCGCCATCGCCATCGCCATCCTCACATTTAACCAGAATCAATCGAACAACTTCTGATTTGAACGAATCGCCCTTCAAACAAAAATTTGTATGTTATATTATATCATTTGAGTAACTTACTAATGCGGCTCCTTGATCTGATTCTAGCATTTTGAGTAACTTCTCATCAGTTTTCTCCACTTTTTTCACTTTCATTTCTGCTTTCTAATTGGTTTTCTAGATGATCCTTAAGATGAGCTCAGCCTGCAATGAATCGGTGTTAATTTTATCAACAAAAAAAATTCAGAATTCACAGCAAACAGTGAGAAAAACATAGAATTTGAGCAGCACTTCCGTACTTTCCAGAAAATCGATATTTTTCGAAACGAAAGTAACGGAAAATCCAACTTTTAAAAAGTGTTCATTATTCTATTAGAAAGGATGAAAAAAAACGAATAAATTGGGTGAAAAACAACAAAAAAATGTTTCGAAATTCGTTTAATAAATAACACACGAGCGGAATTTCGGAGTATCGTTGTAATTTTTGGCGCCAACGAAAAAATTTCAAAAATACTTTTTGCAGCCGGGCCTTCGGGCCGGGCCGGGCCTTGAAAATTCTCTAACGGCCCGGCCCGGCCCGGCCCGGCCCGGCCGGCCCGGCCCGGGCCGGGCCGGGCCTTCGGGCCTTGCCGGGCCGGGCCGTAAATTTGCAAGTATGCTTTTGAGTCTTGTCCATCCGAAACCAATTAAACCTAACCGTAATTAAGCTAATTATAACCGAAAAACTCGAAAATTATCGATTTCCAGAACAAAACGCCGATAAAATTCTTGAACTTGCCGATCGATTCGCTCTCCCAGCTGCTACAAACTATATGGAGTTGTTCCTGCTCTCTACAAATTTTGAGGCATTTTATAAACTGATGCTCGGTGATAAATATGGATTGAATGTTCTTATAAAACACGCCTTGTCTCTATATACTAATCGCGCTGAAATCTTCAGCTACTCTGGTGCATTCACTAATTTTTCTGACGCCACTAAGGCTAGATTGTATGAGAAATTGGTTGTTCTCAAGAAGTAATGTAGTTCTTTTTTGGTGAATTCGCTTTTAGTGTTTTTATTTGTATTATTTGTTCGCAGTTGAATAAATCCTTCGATCAATTTTTCTTTCCCTTGAATTTCTCGGGCTACGGTAGCTACAAATGTACGCAAACACCGGCATTGCTCATCTTTGAGAAACTAACTCTTTCGTCTGGCCTTTGCTGACAGTTTCATCCATTTTGTCGTCTTTTATTCATTTTTCAACGTTTTTTTTCAGTGAACTATGTCTGCAGCCCCTGCAATCAATATCTACGAATCAACATTCGCTCCATCGGACAAAACCGATGTGATTCTGGTTGTTGACGGAAAAAAGTTGCATGTCAATAAAACGGTTCGTGTTTCGTTCTCCAATAAATCTAAGTTTCAAAAAAATAATTTTAATTTTCCAGCTGCTTTCCTGCCACTCCGACTACTTCAACTCACTTTTCAATGGAGAATTCAAAGAGAAATCGATGCAGGAAATTCCTATTAAAGACGTCAATTTTGAAGATTTCGCTACAGTTGCCCGCGTATAAATACGGGGTGATAGGTTCCGGATAAAATAAGACGACAATTAACACAGTTTCTCACAATAAATATACTTTATTGCAAGAAATTAGAATAAGAGAGCGTAAACTTACAAAACAAAAGTTAAACAACCAACGCTAAAACCAGAACTAACTCTGAAAGCCAACCGACTTCAGAAATTACTTTTGCCACGTGGCGTACACGTGTCCACGTGAACTGACGCGCTGAGGTTACGGTAGGCGCGGGAGCTTTTGGCGGAGTGTCGTTGCGTATTTAATGTGATGACTCGGAGAACTACAGGGTTACGGGGGTACCTTGCCACCGGCAACTTCCCCCCCTTTACAGAAACCGGACCCCGACCGGTTCGAGTACTGTCACAGATACGACTTACATTCTTCTCCCCTTATCTCACACCACCTAGCCTAAACTCAGTCACACCACCCTAACATAAAAATATACAAAAAGTTGTCTTTAGGAGACCTCAATGCAAAATACTACCCTAATTTTACACTACTACTAAAACAACAAAACAATTAGTTAACAATTTGGATTGTCCACCAAGATGACATCACTGGCGACTCCATTTGTTCTCCTTTATCCGTGGCTCCGAAGTCACCGACTCCTTTCTCAGTTGGGCCACCACCACATTCTCCGTCGTTCTCGCCTCCAGGAACTCCAGCAGTTGTTCCCACGTTTTGAACTTCCCGCCCGCACTCGCAGACGAATCGCTCCACTTCACATGACCGGCAGTTATCCAACTCCGTCTCCAACTCTCCACCAATCCCGATTTTGTACAATCCATTTTGTATGGAATGATCGTGATCTCCTTCACTTCCTCAGCTAACTTTCGAACCAAGTCACCCAACTTTTGGTTCGTCTCCTCGTCCTCCGTGAGCTCTAACAAGAATACGATCGATTCTACATTCGCAAAATCCATACTTGCAAATTTACGGCCCGGCCCGGCAAGGCCCGAAGGCCCGGCCCGGCCCGGGCCGGGCCGGGCCGGGCCGGGCCGGGCCGGGCCGTTAGAGAATTTTCAAGGCCCGGCCCGGCCCGAAGGCCCGGCTGCAAAAAGTATTTTTGAAATTTTTTCGTTGGCGCCAAAAATTACAACGATACTCCGAAATTCCGCTCGTGTGTTATTTATTAAACGAATTTCGAAACATTTTTTTGTTGTTTTTCACCCAATTTATTCGTTTTTTTTCATCCTTTCTAATAGAATAATGAACACTTTTTAAAAGTTGGATTTTCCGTTACTTTCGTTTCGAAAAATATCGATTTTCTGGAAAGTACGGAAGTGCTGCTCAAATTCTATGTTTTTCTCACTGTTTGCTGTGAATTCTGAATTTTTTTTGTTGATAAAATTAACACCGATTCATTGCAGGCTGAGCTCATCCTAAGGATCATCTAGAAAACCAATTAGAAAGCAGAAATGAAAGTGAAAAAAGTGGAGAAAACTGATGAGAAGTTACTCAAAATGCTAGAATCAGATCAAGGAGCCGCATTAGTAAGTTACTCAAATGATATAATATAACATACAAATTTTTGTTTGAAGGGCGATTCGTTCAAATCAGAAGTTGTTCGATTGATTCTGGTTAAATGTGAGGATGGCGATGGCGATGGCGATGAATTCAAGCCTTCAGGGAGAGCGATCTGTACTCTGTGCAAATCAATCCTTTCGGCAAACGACGGAGGACACATCGCACGACATGTGAATATTAGATGCGAAAAGCGTCGAGCAATCAGTGAACCACCTTCAGAGTTGTCAGAAAAAAATGGAGATGAAAATTCAAATTCAGAACCGCCAATCAAACAAAGAAAATTGACAGGTACAAACATTAAAAGTTTTAAAGCTTTTTAATAAATGTTTTTTAGAGTTTTCTCAGCGAAAATTCACTAAAGAACAGACGCTGAAAATTACAAATGCGTTAGCGAAACACGCTTTGTTAACTGGGAAGTCCTTCAATTACATCAGTGGATCAGCAATGAAAACTCTATTAATCGAAGTTGCAAACGCTACCGGAAGTGGAATGTTTGGATCTGAAGCATTGAATCAGATTCCGTCTCGTCCGACAGTTCAAAAAGTTGCAATGGCGATGTCTGATCGATTGATTTCTCGTGCTTTTGATGCTTTGAAACCTTTCGCCGGAAAAAGAGTACATCTGATTGTCGACCACGGTAAAATTGTGGTAAACTATCTATCAGTTTTTGCTTCTTTTCTGGACGAAACATTCAACTTGAAAGTGATTCCAATTGGGTTCTGTCCATGTATCGATAGCAAATCAGGAGCGGAAACCGCGAAAGTGATCACGGAAAGGATGACTTCATTCGGATGGTCCGAAGATGACGTCAAATCTTGCACAATCACGGCTGATGGAGCCTTGAAAACTTTGGCGTCCTATTTTTCTTCTTGTAAGTTGCACATAATTTTTCTTAGTTAATTACATTCCCTGCATTTTCAGACATCCGATGTATCAGTCATAGCGTTCATCTTTTGGCTGAGAAAGTCATTGTTCCCCTTGAAACTCACAAAAAAACATTGGATGATGATGTATTGGAATTGCTTAAAAAAGCATCGATGGCTCTTCAGAACGCTCAAAACGTATCATCTGCGATTCGGAACAATATCCAAGTTTGTGGGGAAATTTCTAAATTACCCACGCTTCCCAACGAAACCAGATGGCTAAATGGATTGAAGTGTTTAGAAGACGTGGCAGAACTATCATCCGAAATTCAAAACTTTACAACACTGCTGTCATCTAAAGGAAGAAAATCATTCTACTGGCTGTCCGATAACACCAAATGCGTCAATTCGTTGCTTCACGTTCTGAGACCTCTTTTGAAATATAGTGTATTATTTCAGGTAAACATTCTGATGTATCCTTTAGAACTTTTGACTATTTTTCAGACACAACGAGAGGTTACCATCCACCACGTTCTCCCAGCATATAAAGTATTGGAAGGAAAATGGCGTCGATACAAGGCAAAAGTGTTCAATGATATAGATGACAAGGATTCAATGGATTTGGAACTTATTCATGCATTATCAGTTGCTGGACTTCTCGCAATCAACCACTATTCAGCGGAATTTGAAGATTACCACTACGGAGCTGTACTTCTGTCGCCACGAACGAAGAAGATGACTAGCTTTTCTTCTATCGAAAGAGAAAAAGCTATTGATTTTGTCTCAGAATGTCTGCCTCAAGATTCTCAAGTGTCGCTGACAAGTTCCTCAGTCGTTCCAGATTTCATTCGGGAAATGAGTGATCAAACAGTAGACACTCCAAAACACGATGAATTCAAGAGGTATTTGTCTTTAAAATTCTACTAGACACATCTCAGTTGCAGGTATATGGATGAGTATGTCGATATGAACAGTCCTGAATCGATCGAAGAATATTGGCGTAGAAAACAGTTCGATTTTCCAGCTTTGTATCAAGTGGCCGCCAGAATTCTCTCAATTGTCCCAAGTGAAAGCGTTTGTGAGACAACGTTTTCTACAGCTGCCTTTTTGCTTGACAAGAGAAGAAGTCGCTTGCAGTACACTACTGCTGAGAAAATTGTGGTTGGGTGTCAAATAGCGGCGAAATTCCCAGAGTGGCTGGAATAGATGATGCCACGTTTCTCTTTTCTATCAATTAACTGTTTTCTTTGTTTAGCCATTTCTTCCATTTGTTGTTGTTGTTGCATTGTTTTTTGTTATAAACTCTGTTCTTTAATTTGAAACAACTTTAAAACCAAAAAAAAAAATCATTTCAGCAGTTAAAAATTTTTCAGCCGGGCCTTCCGGGCCATCGGGCCGGGCCTTCCGGGCCTTCGGGCCGGGCCGGGCCGGGCCGGGCCGGGCCGGGCCGTGAAAATTCTTGTCACGGCCCGGCCCGGCCCGGCCCGGCCCGGCCCGTTGCAAGTATGGCAAAATCGAACTTTTCCTTCCACGTTTCCAGCGCACTTTTCCGATACTCAAAGATGGATTTACCTTTCACGCCAATTCTCGGAGTTATGAGAACCTTCGATTCTCTAATCTCCGTCTTCTTTGGCCTCATCCCTTCTTCTTTCTCCTCCGTCACTGTATCCACAGCAATTCCCTTGCTCTTCTCCTTTCTCGTCGCATCTCTCCTTCCCTTCTTCTGTTGCACCTCACAATCTGTTCTTTCCTTTTTCCACTCCAACGAAACTCCAATACTTTCGAATGCGTTCGTTCCAAGCAGCATTATTTCAGCATCGTTATCCACGAGCTGAAAAACTACTTCCGCCTTCCTATTTCTCACTTGAATCGGTACTTCGATTTGCTCAATGATACGCATCCTCTTTTTCGAAGTATCGATCACTTCGAAGCTTGGTTTCCTGGACCTTTTCATCCCGTCCACCCAATTTCGGCAACCTTTCTTCAGTCCATCCCATGCACCAGTTGACATCACCGACACCGCGGCTCCACTGTCAATCACCATTTTCCGCTCTTGTCCCAACATCTTCACCGTCTCCACAGCTACTATGCCTACTCCTTCTCCGTTTCCTCTCACTTCTACACTTTGCACTGGCTTCGGTGAGCATTGCCGCTCCTTCCAGCCTTCAAAACTTTCACTCTTCTGGCTGTTTCCACGACGCTGTTCGTTTTCTTGTTGCAACACGATATCTTTCAGATGATCGTACTGTTCTTCCAACGATAACTCGAAACGCTTCATTATGAGCATTTTGTGCAACGTCTCATCTGCGCGTGCCGCTTTCATCAGCTTTGTTGTCCTCATCTGAGACAACGTCTCCTGCTTCACCTCCGGGAACGCCATCCTTGACCACTTCTCTACCTCCACGAGATACTCCCACATCTTCTGGTCCGACCTCTTCTCCAGCCCTTCAAACTCGTTCAGCGCTTCGATCTTGCTATCTCCTTGTCGCTTTCTAAGCTTGTGTTCAAACTCTTCGAACAGCGACTGTATCGATCTTTCGTATCTTTTTGGCAACGTTTTGAACAGTGACTTGGCCGCCCCTTTCAAAAACTTCTCCTCCAAGATTGCGACCAGCTCGTCATCACTCTCTGTCACATGGTTGTACTTCAACAAGAATGCCCGTTTGAACTCCTTGAACTCGCCTGTTCCATCAAACGTTTTTGGTTCCGGCAACGCTGAAGACTTCAACATCCTGTTCATACACTGCACCATTTCGCTGACTTCGCTATATCCTGACCGACTCAAAGTTTTCCTGCTAAACGTGTCTTCTCCTCCTTTCTTCCTGTGTCCCTCATTGGTGCTCTCGGAGTCCCAATTTACCACCTTCTCATACCAGCTTCTGCTCCCCTGAACTTCATCCCACAAGCCCTTCGGCTTGCGTTCCTCCAGCTCCAACGTCTTCCTCTGTTCCTTCAGCGCTTTCTCCAGCCTACTGGCCTGCGCCTCAGCCACCTCCTTTTCCCTCTGGATTTTCCGGATTTGCTCCCCGAGCATCTCCTTTTCTTCATTCCAGCACTTCGTCAACACTTTCATCTCGTATTGCACTTGCTGCAATTCCAGATTTACTTTTCCAGCGGACCATTCCGCTTCCTCTTCTTCCGCTGCTTTCGCACATGCCTCTCTCAACTCTTCCACCGATTCGAGCTTGAACTCTCTCATAACTCGAATCACCGATCGCGGCCATTCATCTCCTCCGATTTCTTCGAACTTTTGCCACAACTCTCTGTGGAAAACTCTCATCGGCTCCAGAATCGCATCCGCCTCCTGTTCGCTGCATTTTGCTGTCAACTCCCTGAGTTGCAACCTTGTATCGTCTTCCACTTTGACGCTGCTAGCTATAAGTTTAGTGAACCTCTTCACTTTCTTTCTTCTCTCCTTCACGCTCATTTGAGTTTCCACAACAATCATTCGATCGTCGTCCAGTTTCCACGTTGACTGCTTCGACGATGTTTTGTCGCTCATCATCTGCGTTGTTGTCCGTAAACTAAGTTTTTATTCAAAAACTGTTTACAATTCGTTGATTATCCAATCGACGAAAATATTCAAGATTCGCAAATTTCCGTAAAATTTATCCAAATTTTACCAAAATTCTTATTCTGCAAAACTTCGAAATCGACTGGGTTTTATACTCGCCCAAACGATAAATTCAAAGCTTCACTAAGAAACACGAATAATCAAAAACGACGGTTCGGCCCCCAAGTTGCCCGCGTATAAATACGGGGTGATAGGTTCCGGATAAAATAAGACGACAATTAACACAGTTTCTCACAATAAATATACTTTATTGCAAGAAATTAGAATAAGAGAGCGTAAACTTACAAAACAAAAGTTAAACAACCAACGCTAAAACCAGAACTAACTCTGAAAGCCAACCGACTTCAGAAATTACTTTTGCCACGTGGCGTACACGTGTCCACGTGAACTGACGCGCTGAGGTTACGGTAGGCGCGGGAGCTTTTGGCGGAGTGTCGTTGCGTATTTAATGTGATGACTCGGAGAACTACAGGGTTACGGGGGTACCTTGCCACCGGCAACTCTACATTGTTGAGTCTGGTTCACAAGAATCCGATTACGCCGACATGTAATTATGCTAATTATTGATATCTTTCACTTATGAAATTTCAGCTAATAATGCCGAAAGAATTCTGGAACTCGCCGAACGATTCCTTCTCCCAGCGGCTACAAACTACATAGAGTTCTTCCTGATTTCTACAGATATGCAGAGAATGAATAAGATGCGCATTGGTGATAAATATGGATTAAATGTTCTCATAAAACACGCCTTGTCTCTATATAATACTCGCGCTGAAATCTACGGCAACTCTCGTGAATTCACCAAGTTTTCTGAAACCACAAAAGCTAAATTGTATGAGAAATTGGCGGATCTCAAATGTTAATTATGTTTGTCATGCGTAAATTCGTTGATGATATTGTTTTAATCTGCATTATTTGTTCACAATAAAATGTTTTAATCAATTATTGTTTCTCTCGATTTTTCCCGGGCTACGGTAGCTTCAAATGTACGCAAACACCGTCGTTGCTCATTTTATATTTTTTCAACATTTTCTCCCATTTTTTTTCCAATTTTCGATCGATTTTCTTCTATTTTCAGCATAAAATCTCAAATTTCTAGGTGATTTTCCACAAAATTTTCAGGAAAAATGACCAAACCAACAGCCACCACGCACTTCGAATCGGTTTTCGCTCCATCCGACAAAACTGACGCGATTTTGTTGGTGGATGGAAAGAAGTTGCATGTTAATAAGGCGGTGAGCTGGGAATTTCACAAAATTCTCTTTAAAAAACAAAAAATTGAAAAAAATTCAATTTTTTTTTGAAAATTAAAAAAATCCCAAAAGAATTCCAGCTCCTCTCCTACCACTCGGACATCTTCAAAGATCTCTTCACCACTGAGTCAGAATCCTCCGAATTCGTAATAGATGACGTCAAATTCGAAGATTTCGCCACACTTTTGAGTCTGATCCAACATAATCCGTTGAAAGTGACAGGTACTTTAGGCTCCGCCCACTTTCAGACAAATAATTTTTCCATTTCACTCTGAAAATTTTCAGAATCCAACGCGGAACGTCTTCTGGCTCTCGGTGAGCATTGTCAGATCCCAGCCGCTAAACGCCACGTGGAACTATTTCTGATCACTGTCAAAAAAGAGCGAATGGAGAAAATCCGAATCGCTGACAAGTATCAATTGGATGATCTTTTGAAGAATGGAATCGCGTTGTTCAAGACGAATATCGACTTCAAAAATTTGAGAAACAACGCCGATTACATGAATTTTTCAGACAAAACGAAAGTCGCCATTCTTCATCGATTTTTGGACATGATCCAGTATTAAATTGTTGTTTTTTTGTTAAAATTGTTAAATTTGTTATCATAAACCTTGTTTTTGTTGTAAAATTGTAGATTTTTCACTCTAAACCGGTAAAAATCCGGTAAAAATCCGAAAAAATACTTGAATTTCGATGTCACGGTGTTTACGGACTTGCCAATCTACCGTAGTCAACTCGAGAAATTTGCGACTTTTGATCAATCTGATGTCGTTTTCTTAAATATCGGAAGACAAAGTCTTTGCGAAGGTTATATGGAAAGAGAGATGTAAAAATTTTAGTCTATCCGCAAACACCGCGACGACAGCTGAATTTTTGAATTGAATGAATTGAAATTCCAGCGAAATGCCATTCTACGACAGTTTATTCGTTGAATCTGACAAAACCGATGCAGTTCTGATAGTTGGAAAGATTGAGAATGAGTCTGAGGAACCAATGGTAAATGCGTTAAATAAAAATCTTGAAAAATATAAAAAATTTTCAGAAAAAAGTTCCAAAACTGGACAAAGTCAAAAGGTTCTATGTTAACAAGGCGGTAAGAATACAATGTTTTATCCGAATTAAAAATGAATTTTTCAGCTTCTCTCCTACCATTCCGTCTACTTCAAAGAGCTTTTCGAGGACGAAAGATCTCCGCCAGAGTATCTTATCGAAAATGTGGAAGTCAGCGAGTTCGCCGGTGTCTTGAGTTTAATACTCGATAAACCCATGTTGAGACTGTGTAGCAAATTCGCTCTATTGAAACCTCCCACTACGAACATTTTTTCAGATTACAAAGCTGAAAACCTCGTAGAACTTGCCGATCGATTCCAGCTTCCCGCCGCGAAACGCCATCTGGAACTGTTCATAATGATGGCCAACGATATCGATAAAAATCGAAAAATTCTAGTCGCCGACAAGTATAAACTGAGCGAACTTCTGAAAATGTCTCTGGATCTTTTCCGAAGTGAAATCGATTATAGGCGATATTGCGACTATTCGAAAAGTCATCCAGTGAACTTCAAGCTTTTCTGTGATGTCTCGAATGAGACAAAAGTGAAATTATTTCATAAATTGATTGATATTCTGTGTAGCCCCTGTCGAAGAACATGCGAAATAGAAGAACATCGAGACGAATCTGTTGAAGTTATCGATTACGAAACGTTATTCGCACAATCGGAGAAAACTGATACGGTTCTGGTTGTCGACGGAAAAAAGATGCATGTTAACAAAGCGGTAGCAGGGAGTGCGCTCTACCGCACAAATCATATCATCATTTTCAGATTCTCTCCTACTATTCCGACTATTTCAACACCCTTTTCAATTCGGATTTCAAAGAAAAATCGATGCAAGAAATTCCAATTAAACAGGTGAAATTCGAGCATTTCGCCACGTTGTTAAGTCTCGTTTTGGAGAATCCAATTGTACCATCAGGTGTTTATTGTCGCAAAAGACTAAATATCTAACGAATCGTTTCAGAAAGAAACGCCGAGAAGTTACTAGAACTCAGCGAACGATTCCTGATGCCTGTTGCTAAACGTCGCCTGGAACTTTTCATAATTTCGAGTTCTAAAAACCGTTTGCAAAAGGTTCGAATCGCTGAAAAGTTCAAATTGGAGGACCTGATGGACAAATCAATACAACTGTTTATCGATCGGGATGATTTTGGAGATTTATTGAATCGACAAATCTATAGAGACTTCTCCGATGATACCAAGTGTCAACTCTTTTTTCAGTTGTTAAGAATTATTGATGGCCTTTCTTACTAGAAAATCTTGATTGCTGCTAATTGACTACTTTTTTTGGTGTACTTTCGTTTCCAAACTGATTTGATGAAAAACTGATGCAATGTAGAACTATTATTTATTCGAAACCGGTTTAAATCCGAGAAAAATATTTGAATTTCGGTGTGACGATGTTTGCGGACTTGGCAATCTACCGTAGTCACTTTTCAGACATGCCTGCTGCAATCACCGGGAAATTTGCGAGTTTTGATCAATCTGATGTCGTTTTTCTTATCGGAAGACACAGGTTATATGGAAAGAAAGATGTAATTTGCATTGGGGCGCACTTTCTGACCACAAATTTTCATTTTCCAGCTCCTAACCTACCATTCTACTTATTTCAAAAACCTGTTCGAAACAGAACAGGGTTTCAAAAAATCTCCACCAGAATTTCGAATCGATAATGTCAAATTCGATGAATTCTCCACCCTGATCAGTCTAGTTCAAACGAATCCTTTGAAAATCACAGGTAAGCAAACGCGCTCTATTGATAACACGAATTTTTGAAACTTTCAGAAAAAAACGCTGAAAACCTGTTGCAACTCGCCGATCGCTTCGACCTACCAAGTGCTAAATGCCACGTGGAACTATTTTTGATCACAAGCGAAAAAAATCGATTCGAGAAGCTTCGAATCGCCGATAAGTACAAGTTGGAGCGCCTTCTGGAACATTCCGTGTCACTTTTCGATTCGAAATCCAAATTTTTGAATGAAAACGTGTTTTTGAATAAGTGGTGGGGTATTGATAAGAGATTCTTCGGAAATTTGTCAGCGAGTACGATTGGACGTCTTATGGATCACTTGTTGGAGATTTTGTGAATAAAATTTCTATTTTTCTGTGTTTTTTAATATTTTCTCTCGTATTCGAAGTGTTAAATCCATTTCTTATATCTATTAGATCAACACAGTCCTTTCAACTGCGCTCCACCGAAATCCCCTTGAAAATGTCTCTTTTTCTCTGCGTCTCTCATTTTCGCACCCAATTTTCTTTAGTTTCGGTAGAGCGCGGTTGTAAGAGGCGTGCCGTGCAGAAAAACTCCCTTTTTATCCAGCCATGTCCCAGTTCGAGAGCAAATTCGCTCCAACGGACAAAACCGATGCGATTCTGTTGGTCGATGGAAGAAAGTTACATATTAATAAAACGGTTAGAAAGTGCGCTCCATTGAGAATCATTCACAAATTTCCAGCTTCTCTCCTACCATTCCGACTATTTCAAGCACCTTTTCAAGTGGGATTTCGGAGAAAAAGAATTCAAAATTGACAACGTCGATTTTGAGGAATTCGCCACGTTGATCAGTTTGATTCAGGAGAAACCGATTATGCCGACAGGTTGCACCAAAAAAGGGCGGAGCCTATAATTATTGATTTTTTCCAGAAGACAACGCTGAGAACATTCTGGAACTCGCAGAACGATTCCTCCTCCCCACTGCCAATCGCCACGTGGAACTGTTCCTTATCTCTACTACGATACATCGATTCGAGAAAATTCGAATCGCTGATAAATATCGATTGATGGATTTGATGGAACACGGAATCCAGCTTTTTCAGAATTCCGGACATTTTCAGTACTTGAAAAATGCCGCGTTTTATAAGAACTTGGCGGATGAGACCAAAGTGAAATTGTTCTTTCAACTGACTAAAAATATGAATTTTAATTGATAAATTTGTTAATTTTTGTTGTTATTATTTTATACATTTCCCACTAAAAATGGGTTTATAATCCCAGTTTCACTTATTTCTTTCTTTTTTTCTCCCTCGAGTACTGTACTTCAGAAAGTACGCAATTGTACGCAAACACCACACCACGTGGCTCAGTCGAAAAATTCAAATTTCAAAACTTTTTCTAAGAAATCCATGATTTTTTACTGATTTTTATAGAATCCCATCACTTTTTCAGGCGAAAATGTCTGTCTACGAGTCAACATTCGCCCAATCAGACAAGACCGACGCGATTCTAGTTGTCGAGCCGGAAGAGGATATATATACTGATTCCGACGAGGAGTATGCATCAGCGGCGGTAATAATAAGAAATAGCAGACTTGCAACGGGTCGGGCCGGGCCGAAAAACCAAAAATTTCGGAATTTTTTGAAAAAGCCAAGTTTTCGACCAAAAAAACCGATTTTTCACAATTTTTCAGCAGAAATATATCCGACGCGGCCATAGGGGACAAAGGATTCCAGCGGACAGACCCTTGCGGATTCGAACAACTACAAAGTTGTATGTTAATAAAGCGGTACGTCAGAAGTTCAAAACAATCACCAATTATTGATTTTCCAGCTTCTCTCCCACCATTCCGACTATTTCAGAGAGCTCTTTAATGCTGATTCTGATTCCGGTGAATTCCAGATCGAAGATGTAAATTTTGAAGATTTCGCCACTCTTTTGAGTCTTGTTCATGAATCTCCGATAACGTTTCAAGGTACTAATTATCTCTATATTAGCTCAGCACAGTTCATACAACTGCGCTCCACCGAAATCTCCTTATAAACTGTCTCTTTTTCTCTGACAAGGGAACCTTTTTCATACACCGGTTGAGAATTGGCTGAAACTTTGCACATATATACTTTCGACCCTGCTCTATCACATGCCGTTTTCAAAAACTGCGCAATACGGCTCGTAGGCGAAAAAACTGGGTCTGAAAATTTCTGAAAATCGCCGTGTCAAATTTCACGCGTGACGTCCTTTTCTTGAATTCCCTTTTCTCTATTAAAAATATGAACATCGGTGGTCCAGTGGTTGTGAGGGGAGTCGTGGTAGGAAGGGTATGGGTTCGATCCCCGGCCACGCTAAAGTTTTTTTGTTTTTTTATTATGATTTTTCAAGGTGCTCTTATTGGGTCTGTATAGCTTTTTCGAGATTTGAGAAGTGTAACACTGCTTTTTATGAGAGCATAAAGAAATTGGGAACACAAAAACGAAACAAATTTTTTCGAAGATTTCCTCACTTTTTGATCATCAAGTGATGGTCATTAATTATTCGAGAATAATGGTGTTTTGGAAAAACACAATTTGGAGAAAAAGTTTCATAAGAACTTTCTTTAAAAAAGCAACTTCTTTCATAACTTTTCAAGTCGAAAAGATACTGAACTCTTGTGAGAAAGTAGTTTCTCCAGAATTATCAAATTAATGACCATCATTTGATGATCAAAAAGTGAGGAAATCTTCGAAAAAATTTGTTTCGTTTTTGTGTTCCCAATTTCTTTATGCTCTCATAAAAAGCAGTGTTACACTTCTCAAATCTCGAAAAAAGCTATACAGACCCAATAAGAGCACCTTGAAAAATCATAATAAAAAAACAAAAAAAAACTTTAGCGTGGCCGGGGATCGAACCCATACCCTTCTTACCACGACTCCCCCTCACAACCACTGGACCACCGATGTTCATATTTTTAATAGAGAAAAGGGAATTCAAGAAAAGGACGTCACGCGTGAAATTTGACACGGCGATTTTCAGAAATTTTCAGACCCAGTTTTTTCGCCAACGAGCCGTATTGCGCAGTTTTTGAAAACGGCATGTGATAGAGCAGGGTCGAAAGTATATATGTGCAAAGTTTCAGCCAATTCTCAACCGGCATATGAAAAAGGTTCCCTTGTGAGTCTCACAGTTCCGCACATTGTTTTCTTCGATTTCGGTACAGCGCGGTTGTAAGAAGCGTGTCGTTCTGATAATTCCAATAAATTTTCAGAAAATGCCGCTGAAAGACTTCTGAAACTTGCCGATCGATTCCAACTTCCTGCTGCCAAACACCACGTGGAACTGTTCGTCATGGCGTCATCGTCGTTCAGCAGAGATACAAAATTCCAGTTGGCTGACAAGTACAATCTCGAGACACTTCTTAAATCTTCCATCTTGAATATTAGTTCTGTGTGGGCGTGTCCAAGTGAATCCACATTGAAAGGTCTCTCCGATAAGACTAATGTCAGAATTTTTCATCGTCTTATTGATTTGGAATAATAAAACAATTTTCTTGTTTTTCATTTGTAAAATTAATTAATTGCAGTCGAGATACTGATTAATACTAATATCATTTTTCCCCTTATTGTTTTCAGAAAAAGTGACTTTCAGATCGCAATGAGTATCTACGAAAAAACTTTTGCAAAAACGGACAAAACTGATGCGATTCTGGTTGTCCAGGGAAAGAAATTACATGTCGAAAAGGCGGTAAGATTCTGAAAATATTCATACTGGTCGAGGCATTTTTTTCGCGAAAAAGTCGATTTTTTCGAGAATTTTTGAATTTTTTTGAAAATGTCTTTTTTTTTCGCGAAGAAGTCAATTTGTTCGACAATTTTTGAATTTTTCGACTATCAATTAGAATCAGAAAAATTTCTGAAAAATCATCAAAAATGTTCACATTTCCGATAAAAAATTTGAGGAAATTTCAAAAAATTAGTTCGTTTTCGACAAGTATGAAAATTAACAAATTCCAGCTACTATCCTATCACTCTGCTCATTTCAACGCACTTTTCAACGCCGAGTTCAAGGAAAAATCTATGGCGGAAATCCCAATTGAAGACGTCAATTACAAAGAGTTCGCCACTCTTCTGAGTCTTTTTCAGAGAAATCCGATTGTGCCAACAGGTAATATCGAAATCCTAAAAGTAATTCTTAACAAAATTCAAAATTTCCAGAAAATAACGCTGAGAAACTTCTGGAACTCGCTGATCGATTTCTCATTACATCTGTCAAACGTCAATTGGAATTGTTCTTGATTTCTACAAAAATTGACAATCTAGAAAAGATTCGAATCGCTGAGAAATACGAATTGGATGATCTTATGACACGAGCGGCTCTATGGTACAACAGAAGAGAGGAATTCAAGGAAATGAAAGAGAGAATTGAGTATCAACAGCTTTCGGACAGAACTAAAGTCAAACTTTTCTACAGATTTTTGAAAATTTGATATCTTTTTCCATTCATAAACCTCTTTTTCTTGTTCATTTTTGCTTGCAATTCTGGTTAAAACCTGATTAAATATTTCTTGAAGTACGGTAAGCGACGAGAAAGTCCGCAAACACCGCTGTCCCTCGAAACTTGTTTTTGAATTGTTATTTTTTGCAGTTTTCAGCTTAAAAGCCGAGTTTTAGCGTGTTTTTGAGCTTCCCAATAATTTTTTCAACAAAAATTTTGAATATTGTCTTATGTACCTTCTGAATCAAGTATTTACGAGTGTACTTTCACGAAATCCCGAAATTTTGAAGATGTTTCCAGATTCGAATACCATCGGGTGTACTGTAGTTCCAAAAGTACGCAAACACCGTAATTGCTCATGTTTGAAAATTAAATTATTTTCGTCTGGTTTTTGTAGAAAATTTCGCCGATTTTCTCATGTTTTCTTTATTTATTTTATATGTATTTCAGGTAAAAATGTCAGCAACTCCGGCGATGAGTATCTACGAATCAACATTCGCACAATCAGACAAAACCGACGCGGTTCTAGTCGTCGAGCCAGAAGAGGAGAATAGTGATGATGATTCCGACGATGAATTCCTTGAACCGGTGCATTACGAACCACAGGTGATTGTTTACAGCTAGAATCAGACAAAATCGGGACACAAATTTTTTTGAAAATCCATTGTGAAAGTGTTTAAATTTTTATACAGAAACACCTTTTGATTGAATTTTAAACGTTTAGTTCAAAACTTTTTTAAAAATTAAAAATTATTGTTGAAAACGGGCCGATAATTTTGATTCTGGGCCGGTCCGTCCTATGAGAAGTCTTGCTAGAATGCTATCTAAGTCACGAATTCTTCAGGTTAAAGTTATCAGATGGAGCGCTGGTAGAGCCCAACAACCTGCGGTGGCCCCCAGAATCCCCCGGGTTCAACCAACTAAGTTGTATGTTAATAAAGCGGTAAGTTAATAAAGTATTTTTCGAAAAAAACCCCAAAAATAAAATGTTCAGCTTCTCTCCTATCATTCCGACTATTTCAAAGAAGTTTTCGATGCAAAACCAAAGAATAATGAAGTCAAAATCGAAGGAGTCACATATAAAGAGCTCGCGACTCTCCTCAGTCTCATTCAAGATAATCCGATCATATTTGAACGTAATTTATAAATTTTCAGTGTTTTAAACCAATTTATTGCCTGTTTCCAGAAAAAGACGCTGAAAAACTCATCATTCTCGCCGATCGATTCCAACTTCCAGCCGCGAAGCGTCACGTGGAACTGTTTCTTATCGCATCCTCACTATATTACTCGGGCAAAATTCAAATCGCTAACAAGTATGATCTCGATGAACTTCTGAAAGCAGCACTGCTGGAAATCACTCATATCAATCATATTCCGGATGAAAATACGCTGAAAAATTATTCCGAAGAGACCAATCTCAAAATCTTTAATCGTTGTCTTGAATTGGTGAAATCTATGAGATAAATATTGATTTTTTGTTATTTTTTTCGTTTCTGAACTTTGTTTTGTCAATAATTATCTGCAATTTTTCTTCTTTTTTTTATCTCAAAAACAGATTCCAGAACCATGAATAACTACGAAGAAATATTCGCTAAATCCAACAAAACTGACGGAATTCTAGTCGTTCAGGGAGTCAAATTACATGTTAATAAAGCGGTTAGATTCCCAAAATTTTTTCAAACATTTCAAAAACTACGAATTTCCAGCTCCTCTCCTATCACTCCGCCCACTTCAACACACTTTTCAACTCGGATTTCAAAGAAAAAAAGATGCGAGAAATTCCAATTAATGACGTCGATCTCCGCGAATTCGCCACACTTTTGAGTTTGGTTCAGAAGAATCCAATGGTGCCAACTGGTAGTTTTTTAGGGAAATTTCAAATGAAAAAGGCTCTAATTTCAGAAAATAACGTTGAAAATCTACTGAAACTGGCCGATCGATTCTTGATTCCATCTGTGAAACGTCACTTGGAACTATTCTTGATTTCAACTAAAAAAGATCGTCTGGAGAAGATATTGATCGCTGAGAAGTATCAATTGGAGGATTTAATGGAGAGAGAAATCGAGAAGTACCAGCGTCCGAAAGACTTCAAGAATATCGAGAATTCAAGACATTTCAGCCAGATTTCGAATGCGACGAAAATCAAACTTCTCTACAGACTTTCTGCAGTTAGACATAATAGATAACTCGATTATTTTAATAAATCTTTCACAGTTTTTCCTTCATTTTTGTAGTATAAATCGTCTGAAAATCCGATTTAATTTTTTAAATATCAAAACATATATTTTCCAATCATATTCTCCAGGCTTGGTCGGAGAAAACTTTTCGGAAAATCGAAATTTTCTCCAAAAAAAAAATCGGAGAATCGGATATCCGAAATTTTCTCCGACTTTTTTTCTCGGAGAATCGGAGAATTTCGGAGAATCCAAAAATGCTTCTAAAAGGGATTTTCTGTTGCGTTTTTCAGAATTCACCTTTCTAAAACACGTTTAATCATCATTTAAAGCTTTTGCCAGTAGAAATATAACAAAAACAGGGTTTTGAGTGTCGTCGTCTCCGGTATTCTTCGAAATTCTCCGATTTTTTTTCGGAGAATCGGAGAATTTCGGATTATTTCTCCGAAATGAAAAGTCGGAGAAATTATCCGACGGATAATTTCTCCGAAAAAAAAAGTCGGAGAATCGGAGAATCGGATTATCCGATTCTCCGACTCCGACCAATCCTGATATTCTCTTGTCCGCGCCAAAAAAAGTTGTCTATTTTTGAATAACATCGGGGGTACTGTAGTTCCTAGTACGCAAACACCGTCAATGCCATTCATTGCTCAGCTTTCAATGATCTGTCTTTTGTTGAAAATTTTACTGATTTTTTCTACGTGTTCTTTCAGTGAACTATGTCAGCAACCCCTACAATCAGTATCTACGAATCAACCTTCGCTCAATCTGACAAAACTGATGCGATTCTAGTTGTCGATGAGAAGAAACTACATGTCAATAGAGCTGTATGAGTTTATTTTCAAAATTACAAATTTCAATAATTATTTTCAGCTTCTCTCCTACCATTCCGAGTACTTCAAAACACTTTTCAACACTGATTCAGATGAAAAATCGCCCCCAGAGTTCCCTATTCCAGATGTTTATTTTGAGCATTTCGCCACAGTTTTGAGTTTCACTTACAAGAATCCATTGTGTTTTCACAGTATGATGATGATAGCAGTTCAGTTTCAACACTTTCTTCAATATTTCAGCGTGGAAAGCAGAGGAATTTCTAGAAATCGCAGATCAATTCCAACTTACTGCAGCTAAACGTTTTATGGAGTTTCAACTGATGTTGAGTACCGGAGATAAGAAAACCAAAATTCAGTTAGCTGACAAGTTCAAGCTGAACGAGCTTTTCAATCACACGCTGTTTGACTCGAAGCGGGATTATTTAGTAATGCAATACGATCGTTACTCTCAAAACTATTCTTATCACCAGCACCGCACATTTTTCGAGTCTTTGTCAAATGAATCAAACGTCAAGCTTTTTCATCAATTGGTCAAAATTATGCATGGAACCTGTGAGAAATCAGCTGAATATGAATTAAAAAACAACTACGAATCGGCATTTGCTATATCGGACAAAACTGATGCGATTCTTGCTGTAGGCGAGAAGAAATTACATGTGAATAAAGCGGTTCGTTATTTTGAAAATGCTAATTTTTAGAAAATATCGGAAAAAATTCTAGGTCCTCTCCTATCATTCTGAATACTTTAATGCACTTTTCAATGGAGAATTCAAAGAGAAATCGATGAAGGAAATCCAAATTAATGATGTCGATTTCGAAGATTTCACAGCTCTTTTGAGCCTCATTCAGCATAATCCAATTTTACCTACCGGTACTTTAATAAATAAAAATTCAATTTTCAAATGAGTATTTTCAGAGAACAACGCCGAAAATCTTCTGGAACTTGCTGATCGATTCCTTCTTCTCTCATCAGTCAAACATCTTCTCGAACTTCTGTTGACCTCTCCAAAAATCGATCGACTAACTAAGCTTCGAATCGCTGACAAGTATAAATTAGACGACCTTCTGGCCAAGGCGTTCGTTTTGTTTAACGATTTCAGTAGTTGTAATGATCTCATGAAGCTTCCGTTTTATGACAATCTCTCTGATGACACAAAAATTAAACTGTTTTACCACATGCTGCAATATGTTAAAGAATAAATATTGATTTGTTTTCTTGCTCAATTTTAAATGAATTTGTGTTGAATCGCATTGTTTATTTTGTTGAAATTTGATTTTTTATCTTGTGAAAGTACGGTAAGCATCCATGAAGTCTGCAAACACCGCGAAGCTAAAATTTTCTTGCTTTTGAATTTTGCTAGAGCAACTATTGTTTCAGGGACGCTTTTCATCAATTTTCTTTGATTTTTTCTTTCAAAATTTTTGTTCATCAACCGAAAACCCCCAAAAATATGTCATTTCAGGTTAAAAATGTCTGAAACTCCAGCTGGATACGAGTCTGCATTTGCTCAATCTGACAAAACTGATGCAATTCTAGTTGTCGGCGAGAAGAAATTACATGTTAATAGAGCTGTGAGAACTTATTTTTTTAATTCAACTTTCATAATTATTTCCAGCTTCTTTCCTACCATTCCGACTACTTCAAGACGCTTTTTGACACCGACTCCGGGGAGAAATCGCCACCAGAGTTCTCACTTCCGCCAGTTGATTTTGAGCCCTTCGCCACAGTTTTGAGTATCATCCAATGCAATCCGACAGAAATCGAAAGTATGAAATTTTCATTCACTTCAAAAAATATGTTTAACTTCAGAATGTGACACTGGAAACCTACTGGAAGTGGCTGAAAGATTGCACCTACAACTGGCGACATTCTATTTGGAACTTTATCTCATTGTCAGTGACATCAGAATTACCACAAAAATGCGAAACGCTGAATGTTTTAAGTTAGATATTCTTTACGACCGCTCGTGGCTTGCCTATGAGAAAGTACGACCCTCATTGAGAAATTCAAGCGATATTTTCGACCCAGATATCATTCTCGATATTCCAAAATTCCCTCACATTGAATCGGACAAAACTGATGCAATTTTGGTTGTCGAGGGAAAGAAGTTAAGCGGTTCGTTTTGTCAAAAATTCAAATTTTCGAAAAAAAATTCCCGAAAGAATTCCAGGTTCTCTCCTATCATTCCGACTACTTCAACGCACTTTTCAACTCAAAATTCATAGAAAAATCGATGAAGGAAATCCCTATTAATGATGTCAGTTTCGAAGATTTCACAGCTCTTTTGAGTCTTGTTCAGGATAATCCAATTTGGCCGAACGGTATATTTAATGATTTTTTTTTCAATTTTTATTTCAAATGAGCATTTTCAGAGAACAATGCCGAGAATCTTCTGGAACTCGCTGATCGATTCCTTATTCTTCCATCTGTCAAAAATACTCTTGAACTATTCATAATTTCCTCTAAAATCGAAGGACCACATAAGCTTCGAATAGCTCACAAGTATCAAATGGATAGGCTTCTGACAAAAGCAATCGAATCTTTTGTTGATTTTAGATGTTTCAAGAAATTAGCGGAGCTATCGGTTTATCGGATTTTATCTTACGAATCGAAAGTTAGACTTTTTGAACAAATGTTCTCGTTATTGAATAAACATTAATAGGTTTTGACTTGTTTTATTTTCATCAATTTGTGTTGAATCGCACTTTATATTTCATTTTTTCTCTTATGGGGTTATTCACCTTCGGAAAAAAGTGTTTTCCGAAGGTGAATAACCCCATTAATTCTTCAATATTTTCCAATAGTTTTCTCTTTTCCAAACTACTGTAGTTCCAAAAGTACGCAAACACAGTCATTGCTCATCTCTGAAGAACTAATTTTTTCGCATCTCTTTTGCTGAAATTTTCACATTGTTTGCTCCGTTTTTTTCAGTGAATTATGTCTGCAACCCCTACAATCGGCATCTACGAGTCAACATTCGCTCAATCGGACAAAACTGATGCGATTCTAGTGGTCGATGAGAAGAAACTACATGTCAATAGAGCTGTATAAATTTATTTTCAAAATTACAAATTTCAATAATTATTTTCAGCTTCTTTCCTATCATTCCGAGTACTTCAAGACGCTTTTCGACACCGATTCAGCTGAAAAATCGCCACCAGAGTACCCGATTCCAGATGTCAATTTTGAACATTTCGCCACAGTTTTGAGTTTTGTTCAGAACAACCCAATCAAATTAAATCGTAAACAATGTATCTTACTTTCTGAGCTTATTCATGTTTTCAGAAGAAGACAACATTGAACAACTCCTAGAACTCGCCGAACAATTCGAACTTCCGCTCTCGAAATTTCAGTTGGAACTTTATCTCATAGGCAGTACCATGTTCATCAAAACTGTAAAAATTCGACTAGCTGACAAGTTTAAGCTGATTGAGCTATTCAATCAGTCACTGCCTACTTCAAAGGACGATTATATGAATAATTTATGTCGAAAAGGTCAAGTTCCTTTTAAGCCGTTTCCGAACTTTGCTCTCTTCAATACCCTATCCAAGAGGACTAATGCGAGACTTTTCCATCAGTTGATCAAAATCAAGGAAGGATCTTGTGGCGGATCAACTATATATGAACCACAAAACACCTCTGATATCTACGAGAGAACAATTGCTCAATCAGAGAAAACGGATGCAATTCTAATTGTAGCGGGAAAGAAATTACATGTTAATAAAGCGGTTCGTTTTATCAAAAACTAAAATTTCTTTTTTTAATTCCAAGAAGAGTTCCAGGTTCTCTCCTACCACTCCGACTACTTCAACACCCTCTTCAACTCGGAATTCAAAGAAAAATCGATGCCAGAAATTCCGATTGAAGATGTCAAATTTGAAGAATTCGCTACACTTCTGAGTCTTGTTCAAGATAATCCAATTTTTCCAAAGGGTACTTTAATAAAAAAAACTTAAATTTGCAAAAGAGTATTTTCAGAGAATAACGCCGAAAATCTTCTGGAACTTGCTGATCGATTCCTGCTTCTTCCATCTGTCAAACATCTTCTCGAATTATTCATCATTTCCTCTAAAATCGATGATTTTAACAAGATTCGACTCGCTGATAAGTATAAATTAGACCAGCTCCTGACGAAACAAATAGAACGTTTCAATAGTTTTAGCAGATGTAACACGCTAACAAACTGTTCGTTTTATGAAAATATCTCTGATGACACTAAAATTAAACTTTTTTACCACATGTTGAAATACGCTTGAGAATAAATAATGATAATGTTTCTTGCTTTTTTTTCATCAATTTGTGTTGAATCGCATTTTTATTTTTGTTTGAATTTCATGTTTAGTCTACTGTGAGCTAAACTTCTACCTGTAGAGCAAAAGTAATTATTGTGTTGAATTTTCAGGAAAACAATGTCTGTGACTCCAGAATTGAGTATCTTCGAGTCAACATTCGCTCAATCCGACAAAACTGATGCGATTCTGGTTGTCGAGGGAAAGAAATTACATGTAAACAAAGCGGTTCGTTTTCGCGGGAACTCAAGTTTTTCATAAATTCTACAGTCATTTTCCAGCTTCTCTCCTATCACTCCACCTACTTCAACACTCTGTTCAACGGAGAATTCAAAGAAAAATCAATGCCAGAGATTCCGATTGAAGGCGTCAAATTAGAAGATTTCGCCTGTCTTTTAAGTTTCATTCAGGAGAATCCGATTACTCCAAAAGGTGTGTTAAAGCGCCATTAGAGCCTGAATAACTATTTTAAAAACCCAGCACCACAAGCCGAAGTACTTCTTCAATTCGCCGATCGATTCCTCCTCGCCGCCGCGAAACGCCACGTGGAAATGCTGATTGCAATGACACCCAAAATCAATGTGTTCACGAAACTTCAATTAGCCGATAATTATAATTTAGATGTTCTTCTGAAGAATACATTAGCCAAACTTAAAACTAAGCGCGATTTCGCAGCAGTTTATAAAACTACTGTAGGCTTTTCGGATAAAACAAAAGCAAGAATTTATGATGCATATTTTTCGAAGTTTTGTAATCTGATCTAATTTTTATCAATTTTCATTTATAAAGTTTCTTCGTTTCCTAGAATTGAAAGCAAAAAAATGAACAAGAAAAAGAGGTTTATGAGGAAAATGATATAAAATTTCCAAAACTCTGTAGAAAAGTTTGACTTTAAATAGTGCTGTCCGAAAGCTGTTGAATTATCTATTATGTCTAACTGCAGAAAGTCTGTAGAGAAGTTTGATTTTCGTCTCATTCGAAATCTGACTGAAATGTCTTGAATCCTCGATATTCTTGAAGTCTTTCGGACGCTGATACTTCTCGATCTCTCTATCCATTAAATCCTCCAATTGATACTTCTCAGCGATCAATATCTTCTCCAGACGATCTTTTTTAGTTGAAATCAAGAATAGTTCCAAGTGACGTTTCACAGATGGAATCAAGAATCGATCGGCCAGTTTCAGTAGATTTTCAACGTTGTTTACTGAAATTAGGTTCATTAAATCTGAAATTTCTCTGAAAGACTACCAGTTGGCACCATTGGATTCTTCTGAACCAAGCTCAAAAGTGTGGCGAATTCATGTAGATCGACGCCATTAATCGGGATCTCTCGCATCTTTTTTTCTTTGAAATCCGAGTTGAAAAGTGTGTTGAAATGGGCGGAGTGATAGGAGAGAAGCTGAAATTCGTAGTTTTTGACAAAATTGAATTTTCGGGAACCTAACCGCTTTGTTCACATGCAATTTGACTCGTTGAACGACTAAAATTCCGTCAGTTTTGTTGGATTTAGCGAATATTGTCTCGAAGTTATTCAGTGTCAGAAAAGATTCTGGAACTTATTCTTAAGAAAACAATAGAGAAAGAAGAAAAATTGGAAGTAATTATTGACAAAACAGTGTTCAGAAAGTTCTGACAGAAACGAAAAAATTAACAAAAAATCAATATTTATCTCATAGATTTCACCAATTCAAGACAACGATTAAAAATTTTGAGATTAGTTTCTTCGGAATAATTTTTCAGCATGTTTTCATCCGGAATATGATTGATATGAGTGATTTCCAACAGGGCTGCTTTCAGAAGTTCATCGAGACCATACTTGTTAGCGATTTGAATTTTAGCAGAGAAATATAGTGAGGATGCGATAAGAAACAGTTCCACGTGACGCTTCGCGGCTGGAAGTTGGAATCGATCGGCGAGAATGATGAGTTTTTCAGCGTCTTTTTCTGGAAAAGGGTAATAAAGTGAGAGAAGACACTGAAAATTTTAAATATTACGTTCAAATTTAATCGGATTATCTTGAATGAGACTGAGGAGAGTCGCGAGCTCTTTATATGTGACTTCTTCGATTTTGACTTCATTATTCTTTGGTTTTGCATCGAAGACTTCTTTGAAATAGTCGGAATGATAGGAGAGAAGCTGGAAAATATATTTTTAGATGTTTTTTCAAAAAATGCTTCGCAAACTTACCGCTTTATTAACATACAACTTTGTTGATTGAATCTTGGGGGCCACCACTGGTTGTGGGACTCTACCATAGCTCGATCTGGCATATTTAATCTAAAGAATTCGTGATTTAGAAAGTATTCTAGCTGTAAATAATTACCGGTGAAATGTAATCCTCGTCGGAATCATCATCACTATTCTCCTCTTCCGGCTCGACAACTAGGATCGCGTCGGTTTTGTCAGATTGGGCGAATGTTGATTCGTAAATACTAATTACTGCATTTTGAGACATTTTATCTGGAAAAATAGATAATTGTATATGCCAATATTCGAATTTTTGTTGAAAAAAACAAGGGAAACTCAGAAAACACGTCAAAACTTGGATTTTAACCTGAAAACTGGGGAAAAAACTATTCGAAAACAAAAGTAAACTTTTTGAAGTACGGTAAGCGACGGCAAAGTCCGCAAACACCGAGTGGCGCGAAGCTTCGAATTTTGAATTTTTTTGCCGGGAAATTTGGTTAAAGTCATCATTTTCGACTGTTCCTATTGCTTTTTTCTATGTTTTTTCGCTGAATTTTTGAGTTTTCAATAATTCTGAATAAAAAATTATGAATTTTCAGCACAAAAAAATGGGCGATAACATACCAATCAATGTCTACGAATCGATGTTCGCCAAATCCGACTCAACCGATGTATGTCTGATTATTAAGGAAGATGAGAGTCAACCAGCGGTAATTTCCTCTCAAAATATCGATAAAATATTTAATTTTTTCAGAAAAAGTCTCGAAAATTGACAGCTAGCAGTGACGTCACCACTTCGCCAGTTTTGACCAGAAAGATGTATGTGAATCGGGCGGTACGTACATTTTTCTGCGATTAAAGAAAAAAATATCAATAAATTTTCAGACGCTCTCTAGCCGATCCACCGTCTTCCAAAGCATGTTCGCTGCGAGTCCAGATTCCGCAGAATTCACAATCAACGACGCCAAATATGATGAGCTCGCCGCAGTTTTGAGTGTCAACGAACCGACACCCATCGATCCGACTGGTAAGGAAACGCGTTCTATCGGAATTCCAAATAATTTATTCAGAAGAAAACGTGGAGGGAATTCTGAGACTCGCCGAACGATTCATGCTGCTTGACGCCACTCGATACATGGAATCGTTCATCTCGCGTAGTGGATGGGACGACAAGAAAAAGCGAATTGAGCAAGAAGTTCAACTTGAAGAACTTGTTGCAGCGACGAGATTGATATTTCTGAAATTATATTTGTAAACCTATTGCCGCCCTTCTGCTTATTTCCTTCAAATATTGTGATTTATTTGTACTTTCTCATCATTTTTCCCTCATAAACCAGTTTCTTTATGCTTCTTAGCGAGTTTATCTGTCTGATTTCGGTGAAAATTCGAAAATTCGTATCAAATAAGCGATCACAACGTGCTCAAATACGAGACCCCACCGATTCTGCGGAAGAAATTTTCTATGGAAAAAATTTCGATGGAAAATGGGCGGAATTTCAAGTTGCAATTTGAGTGCTCCAGGGCTCCTTCTTTAATGAAAATCACCTCGAATTTCCCATCTTGAGACTAGGAGATCATTACCATCCTGACAGGAAAGTCAAATATTTCGCCACAGTGTTGAGTCTTGTTCAGGACACTCCGATAAAGATCAACGGTACTCATAAGCATACGTTTTCACGTAAAACATACATAATTTCAGAAGGAGATGACTTTACAGTGCTCCTGGAACCCCCCGAACACTTCCAACTTCCACAAGCTAAAAGGGTTTTGGAACTCGCTTTAATCCAATCCAGTAAAGGAAAACATGAGAAGATTGAACTTGCTGACAAGTATAAATTGGATGAGCTTTTCAATCATACTCTCTCGATGTTCGATGAAAAAAGCGATTTTATCCGACACTGTAATATCCTGAGATGCCACGAAGGCCACCTTCCGTTTTTTGAAACTCTTTCTGTTGAGGCTAACGTCAAATTGTTCTACAAACTCATCGCAGTTTGCCGTGGTTATTGAATGAAGTTTATTGTTGTTGTTTTGTTTTTTTTCGGTTCGTTTTATCAAAGTGTATTTAAAAAACTTTATTAATAAAAATTAGACCTGATTACAAAACTTCGAAAAATATGCATCATAAATTCTTGCTTTTGTTTTATCCGAAAATCCTACAGTAGTTGTATAAACTGCTGCGAAGTCGCGCTTAGTTTTAAGTTTGGCTAGAGTATTCTTCAGAAGAACATCTAAATTATATTTATCGGCGAATTGAAGTTTCGTGAACACATTGATTTTGGGTGTCATTGCAATCAACATTTCCACGTGGCGTTTCGCGGCGGCGAGAAGGAATCGATCGGCGAGTTGAAGAAGTACTTCGGCTTGTGGTGCTGTATTTTCAAAATTGTTATTCAGGCTCTAGTGGCTCTTAAAAACACCTTTTGGAGTAATCGGATTCTCCTGAATGAAACTTAAAAGAGCAGCGAAATCTTCAAATTTGACGTCTTCAATCGGAATTTCTGGCATCGATTTTTCTTTGAATTCTCCGTTGAATAGAGCGTTGAAGTAGGTGGAGTGATAGGAGAGAAGCTGGAAAATGTCGGTAGAATTTATGAAAAGTTTGAATGTTCGCTAGAACGAACCGCCTTATTGACATGTAATTTCTTCTCGCCAATAACTAGAATCGCGTCAGTTTTGTCCGATTGGGCGAATGTTGACTCGTAGATACTCATTTCTGGAGCCACAGACATTTTAATCTGAAATAATATTTTTTACTAGTTTTCTGTTACACATCGAACACAGGGTCTAGGGGTGAGTACTGAAATCGTTCGCGCTCCACTAGACATTGGCGGCAAATTCAAATTTTAATTTTTCAAATTCGCTGTTTCACTGTGGCGTTTTGATACGCAGCTTAATCGACCTCGTTTTGAGCCGATTTATGTCCGTTTTCCCGCATTTTTGGCCAGTTTTTCTACCGTCGCGCGTCTTTTCGGGATCAACTCTATTAAATAAATATTAAATAAAAAATTTATTTTGAATTTCGCGCTAAAATTTCAGCTGATTTCAGCGGAGCGCGTTTATTTTTACTACTCATCCCGAGACCCTGTGATCGAACTTTTTAAAGTGAAAAACTCAATGGAAATTAGTGAGAAGCGTGCTTGAAAAAGATTAATTTGCTTCCAAATTCAAAAACGCGCCGCGAGAAATTTTCAGCTTCGCGGTGTTTGCGGACTTCATCGATGCTTACCGTACTTTGGGCCGGTTAAAAAGCGGATTCAGATATAAAATAAAATTGTCATTCGAAACAAATTGGTGCAAAGTTAAACAATTAAAATAATCTGAGTTTATTCTTAAACACATTGCAGCATGCGATGAAAGAGTTTCACTTTAGTCTCATCAGAGATATTCTCATAAAACGGAAGCATTGTAAGATCATTACAACTACTGAAATTGTTAAACGAATTGATCGCCTTTGTCAGAAGCTCGTCTAGTATATACTTGTCAGCAATTCGAAGCTTGTTCGGAGAATCGATTTCAGAGGAAATCAAGAATTGTTCAAGTATACGTTTGACAGAGGGGAGCATGAGGAATCGATCAGCAAGTTCCAGAAGATTTTCGACGTTATTTTCTGAAAAAAGAAGAATAAAAATTTAAATGTTTCATTGAAGGCACCATACCAGTCGGAAAAATTGGATCATCCTGAACAAGACTCAAAAGTGCGGCAAAATCTTCGATTTCAACGTTTTCAATCGGGATTTCGGTCATCAATTTTTCCTTGAATTCCGAATTGAAAAGTGTGTCGAAATAATCGGAGTGATAAGAAAGAAGCTGAAATGCGTAATTAAATTTTTCAGGAATTCGAATTTTTGATAAAACCAACCGCTTTATTAACATGTAGTTTTTTTTCACCGACGACCAGAATCGCATCCGTTTTGTCCGATTGAGCAAATCTTAATTCGAAATTGCTGTTCAATTCGTAACTAGTAGAAGCTTTGCAAGATCCGTGCATAATTTTAATTAATTGGTGAAAAAGCTTGATGTTTGACTCATTTGACAAAGACTTGAAAAATGTGTGGGACGGCGAATAAAATGTGCATGAATATTTATCATAAGTATTATCTGAATAATCCCACTTTGAGTCAAACATCGTTTGATTGAAAAGCTCATTCAGCTTGAACTTGTCAGCTATCTGCATTATGGTTTTCTTATCGCTGCTATTAAACATCAGTTGAAACTCCATAAAACGTTTAGCTGCAGTAAGTTGAAATCGATCTGCGAGCTCCAGAAATTCCTCTGCTTTGTACGCTGAAATATCAAACAGAGTGTTGAATCAGAACTCCATGCAGCATCTCACTGCTGAAATACAATGGATTCTTGTGAATGAAACTCAAAACTGTTCCGAAAGCTGTCCAATCGACGTCTCTGATGACAAATTCCGGTGGTGATTTCTCGACAGTTTCCGAAGCGAAAAGCGTCTTGAAGTAGTCGGAATGGTATGAGAGAAGCTGAAAGTGAGAAAATTTATTAGAAAAGTTGTGGAATTCCATGAGTCTGACCGCTTTATTGATATGGAACTTTGCAGTTGGTATTTGTTCCGAAGTGACATCACTCTCAGCACTCGTTTTCGCGATTTTCGCCTGAAAGTATAACATTTTTGTGATCTTGGATTCAGAAATCACCGCTGGTATCGCTGTACTACTGTTGATCTTCTCAACAATCAGAATTGCATCAGTTTTATCCGATTGAAGGAATGCTTTTTCGTAGATACATGTGACAAGTTGTTCCGACATTTTTGTCTGTAATAAATATCAGATATCTTTTAAATTGAATTGATATTTCTTCATGCTCGAAGAGATATATTTGCTTTCATTTTCAAAACCAGGAAAAGTTTTTTGAAGGCAAAACACCGTACTTTCGGTCGATTAAAAGTCGAATTCCGATAAAATATGATTGCGATTAAACACAAATTCATTTAAAATTGAACAAGAGAACAAATCAATATTTAATATCGAACATATTTCAGCATGTGGTCAAACAGTTTAACTTTAGTGTCATCAGAGAGATTCTCATAAAATGGAAGCTTCATAAGATCATTACAACTACTGAAATTGTTAAACGAATCGATCGCCTTTGTAAGAAGGTCGTCTAATTTATACTTGTCGGCGATTCGAAGCTTAGTTTGTTGATCGATTTTTGGAGAAGCCAACAGAAGTCCAAGAGTATGTCTGACAGATGTAAGAAGGAATCGATCAGCAAGTTCCAGCAGATTCTCGACATTACTCTCTGAACATTCTAACTTGAAGATTGAAATGTTTTGAAGTGAATTACCGGCAGGAAAAATTGGATTATGCTGAATGAGGCTCAAAAGAGCTGTGAAATCTTCGGAATTGACATCATTAATAGGGATTTCCTTCATCGATTTTTCTTTGAATTCCGAACTGAAAAGGGTGTTGAAGTAATCGGAGTGATAGGAGAGAACCTGGAATTCTTTCCATCGTTTTCTAAAAATTAGCTTTTTTGAAATAACTAACCGCTTTATTCACATGTAATTTCTTCTCGCCGACAGCAAGAATCGCATCAGTTTTGTCCGATTGAGCGAATGCCGATTCGTAGTTGTTTTTCAATTCATATTTAGCTGATGCCACACAAGTTCCATGCATGATTTTGACCAATTGATGAAAAAGCTTGATGTTTGACTCATTGGATAACGTTTTAAAATATGTATGGTCAGGATAATAATGGGGAAAACAATGCTTAGGTTGATCCTTTTTAGAATAATCATTGGAATCTAGCAGCGAATTATTGAAAAGCTCATGCAGTTTGAATTTGTCTGCGATCTCAATTTTCGACTTTTTAGACTTGCTACTGGAAATAATCAGTTGTAATTCCAAATAACGTTTGGCTGCGGAAAGTTGGAATCGCTCGGTAATTTCAAGTAACATTTCGATTTCATATTCTGAAAATTAATCTATTTTCAGTAAGAAATTAATTTCTCTTACCGTTATTCTTGATCGGATTGTTTTGAACAAAACTCAAAACTGTGGCGAAATTCTCAAAACTGACATCTGGAATCGAAAACTCCGGTGGCGATTTTTCATCGGAATCGGTGGTGAAAAGCGTCTTGAAGTACTCGGAATGATAGGAAAGAAGCTGGAAATTATTATGAAAGTTGTATTTTTGAACTTAAATTCATACCGCTTTATTAACATGTAGCTTCTTCTCGCCGACAACTAGAACCGCATCAGTTTTGTCCGATTGAGCGAAGGTTGACTCGTAGATACTGATTGTAGGGGTTGCAGACATGGTCCACTGAAAAAAGAATGTAGAAAAGATAAATAAAACATGAAAAAAAGCAGTAAAATTTTCAGCAAAAGCGAGATCTTTCAAAGCTGACTAGGGAAGGGCCTCGACTCGGTCTGGAGTTATGGGACGTGACCTATATCATTGGAAAGCTGAGAACACGCTGATTTCAAATATATATTCAGTTTTTGCCCTCGAGGCCTGGTATTCGAGAAAAACGGGGTCAAAGTTTGGACCCCTAACAAGTCATTACCTTACCGACGTGTTAAGAATGTCGGCAGCGTGGTGTAGGCGGTAGCAGAGTGGTCAATGCACAACCACTTTTCGGTTCAATTCCGTCCGGCCACCAATTTTTTTTGTTGATTTTTAAAACTTTTTTTCATCTCTTTGAACAGAGCTTTGAAAAAAAACCACTTCCCGATCCAAAAAAACAAAACTTAAAAAACCAAAAAAATTGGTTGCCGGACGGAATTGAACCAAAAAGTGGTTGTGCATTGACCACTCTGCTACCGCCTACACCACGCTGCCGACGTTTTTAACACGTCGGTAAGGTAATGACTTGTTAGGGGTCCAAACTTTGACCCCGTTTTTCTCGAATACCAGGCCTCGAGGGCAAAAACTGAATATATATTTGAAATCAGCGTGTTCTCAGCTTTCCAATGATATAGGTCACATCCCATAACTCCAGACCGAGTCGAGGCCCTTCCCTAGTGAGCAGTGACGGTGTTTGCGTACTTTATGAACTACAGTACCCCCGATATTATTCATAAACGGAAAACGAACAAGAGAATATGATTGGAAAATATATGTTTGCGAACATTTTTGCTGCTTACCGTAACTTGATATTTAAAAAATGGAATCGAATTTTCAGACGATATTTTACAGCACAAATGAAGTAAAAACTGTGAAAGATTTATTAAAAAAATCGAGTTATCTATTATGTCTAACTGCAGAAAGTCTGTAGAGAAGTTTGATTTTCGTGGCATTCGAAATCTGACTGAAATGTCTTGAATTCTCGATATTCTTGAAGTCTTTCGGACGCTGATACTTTTCGATTTCTCTTTCCATCAAATCCTCCAATTGATACTTTTCAGCAATCAATATCTTCTCCAGACGATCTTTTTTAGTTGAAATCAAGAATAGTTCCAAGTGACGTTTGACAGATGGAATCAAGAACCGATCGGCGAGTTTCAGCAGATTTTCAACGTTATGGCAAATACTCATTTGCTAAAGGATTTTTTGCTATTTTCCCATTTGCTATATTGTCTCATTTGCTATGATACCATTTGCTATGGATCATTTGCTATATTAGCTCATTTGCTATAGATTATTTGCTATAATTGGCTCATTTGCTAGATTTTTTGCACTTGCTATGGATCATTTGCTATCAAAAAGTCCATTTGCTATATGCAAGATCATTTGCTATTTTCACTCATTTGCTATGACTTTTTTGGCTCATTTGCTAGAAATTTGTCTCGTTTGCTATATTTTTCATCAAAAATTCTATAAAAAAGCCAAATCAAGTATAAGAAGGAAATAGTTGAATGGCAAATTAGACAAACGTTAACAGGCAAGGTGTCTAGAAAAGGCAAGGAAGGCTGGAAACAACAACGGAAAACAACAAGTGCCAAGAACAAAAACAATGAAGAAAACAAAAAAACAACAATGAAGAAAACAAAAATGAAAGTGAAATGAAAATTGGACAGAACAATTATCTAGTAGATTGTTGAATCTCCGGAAGTGTCGTAGGTGCGCGGTGGTGTATATTTTATGTTGGGCCTCCTGTAAAAATTGATAAAGCCGTGGCCAGAAGGGCCAATAAATACCTTGCACGTTGCGATCTGCGCTCAGCTGAAGAAGATGCAGAAAGAGGAGTAGAAGACGACGGTGGAGCAAAGGTTGGATTCTGTGGAGACGAAGAGCTTCTTGGTGGTGATTGAGAAATGAGAAGGCTAGGTGATCCGTAGGATGAGGAAGTCGCGTTATGATGAGACGATGGACTTTGGACCAACGAGATGTCACTTGCGAAGGTTAAACTGAAAGAAATAAGCAGATGACGTTATCGACGAGAAGTAATGCTAACCTGGAGATATCCGCAATCCGACGGACATGATTGGACGCAGATTGCTTGGTTCCAAGTCGATCGGATTTTTTGAATCCGCTTCTTGCGTCAAATGCGTTGATAGTGTTTTTGGTGACACTTTGTCTACTTCCCAAGAGACATTCCCAGTACTCATTAATTTGATCTTTGGTCAATTCGGACAGACAGTAAACCCTGAAAATGAAACTAATGCACACGAATTGGGACATGAATGGTACGTACACATGGCAACACAGAAAATCGGGTAGCGTTGTAATGCATTGCCAACAGTCAAGCATTCCGTCTTTGTAAAGTACTTGAATGAATCGCGAACGGTCGTCTGTCGGCAGGCTGGTATCAGACAAATGAAAAGTATCGTCTGCAATACTCATTAGGCGAAGATTGTGGAAGGCAAGATCCTGTTGATGCATTTTTTGAAGATCGAAGCCTGTAAGCACAACATTTGTCGGTACCATGTAAAAATTGAAATACCTTTGGCGATTCTGAGCGGTACGTCGAAAGCCAAAAGTCGAGCGGAAATGAGCCCAGATGAGCTGTAAGAGTCGATTCTATCTTGCACAGTGTCACCATCGAAAGTTCCTGAGTAAGTTACTAGCTCAGATCCGTCGAGAGCGGACAACCACATTTCGCGGAGTTTTTCATGGCACAAAACGTTCATTTTTCTGATCAATTCCGGAGCGGAGTTACGTCTAGAAAGGGTCGCCTTAAGAATTCCGTTGAAAGTTTCGTTTTGATTGTTCGTAGAAAATTGCAAGATATGCCCAGCTCGGAGCTTTGCTAGAGCGGATGAACATTCCATGAGCATCTGCTTGTTGGTCTTCAGCCACCGATAGATTCGGATATCGATTAATGATTCGATGCGGCTCAGCCGACGTTGATATGACAACTCATCAAAGCAACCTAATACTCCGGTCTTCCACTTCCCATTTTTCTGAAATGTATAAAGAATTACAAGGAATCGGAGATCAAAATACCATTGTTCCGAAAAGAAACGGTTTAGCCTGGTGAGCAGCAGTTTTACCACCATAGTTAAACGTTAGCAAACTCAACAAGTGGACATCGCACCTGATGGGCATAGTGTTTAGAGCCTGAAAATATGAGAAAATGTAGCTGAAATTTAAAAGGAGCTGTACCGTAGGATACTCATCTAAGGAATATTCCCCGTCAACAAGGATGCAAGGAATTTTTCTGGGCGAAGAGGGGTCCATCAAAAAATCGAACCGTTCCTTCAAACGACGTGCAAAGAGGGCATGGTTATCCGACTCTTTGCTGGAGTGCAACATATATGCAATTGGGAACACGCGCGCCTTTTTGGAGGCTTTAGTTTGGAAGTTGCCGCTTTCCCCGAGAACCACTGTGACATAGGTGTCCCCGAGATTAAATGTGGTATCGACATGAAGACGCGAAGGGAAGAAGACACCGCTAGGATGTTTTCTAAGGAGTTGCTTGATGTCGGTTCTTCTCGTGGCTTCATCAGAGGATGCAACAATGTCGACAAACTGATTCCAGTCATCCCAACGTTCTTGTGTGGGGCATCCTTTCAAATAGAGAAGGCAAGCTTCGTCGAAGATTTGGATGAAAGTGAAGCTACTCAACAGATTGGCGTCGTCTGAAGAAATGAAAGGTTAATAGAACCGGGCGTGCGAAACAATCACTCACTTGTTTCAAACCAAACTGTGTCAGGATACAAGGTTTTCAGCTCTTCGGCCATTTTAAGGCTAGTTTTCGAACGAGGACCGGTTTTACAGGTTATGGTTGTAGATGTGCTTCGAGCAAGATTTGCCACTTGCTTCGTGGTCACCGAAATCCCCATTTGACGAGCCACTTTGACCGCGTTCCCAACTGTCCTCAACGGCAAACAGCTTTTCTTTAACTCTTCTTTTGCAGATTCTAAAACTAACAGTATTTAATTCTAATGGTGCAGGAAAAACGCACTGGAAAGTCTCTTGCACGGTGCATCGGAGATGATGATCTCTCCCAGAGAGGTGCAAAAATAGTAGGAATATGTGTCGTCTTTATAAGGAAACACCTGAAGAAAGGTAACCTTTTTATAAGTGTGAAACACAACTACAAACCTGTTTGTGAATTGTATCGTTGTGCAGGTGGGTGCATTTAATGGCTACGACCGTTTCTCCATAAATTTCCATTTTGGAATACGTAGGTTGATGTCTGCTCAGAATCTTCTTGTTTTTGTCTGTTTTCGTTTGAGACCAAACGAAACCATCGTACGGGTTCTTTTCGCATAAACGAGACGGAATTTTCACGAATAAAACTCGGTTATGCTTGAAATTGAGCAAATGAACCATGGTGATTTCCTCAGCTTTAATAAATCTGAAATTTACGCTAATCTACTTGGATTCTCAGTAAAAACAAACTTCTCTTCTGCCATGAGCTGCTCGAAGTCTTCGCCTTTTAAAAATGTGTAGCCGGTGGTTTCCATGTTCGTAGATGAGCCTTAGGCTTTTTTCCTGAAATAGAAGGTTTAAAAATGTATGTGAATCAGTAAGAGAAAAATAAGAGTATGCAGTAAGAAGCAATCAAAAATTGAGAGTAAATAGCAAATGGGAACATAGCAAATGAGCGATTATAGCAAAAAATAGTATAGCAAATGAGCGATTATAGCAAATGGGATCATAGCAAATGAGCGATTATAGCAAAAAATAGTATAGCAAATGAGCGATTATAGCAAATGAGACACGGTTGAGAGGAAAAATTTAGGGAGAGGAATGATACCGAAACGGCCTAAAAGGTAGCGACAGGTAGTTTTCTGCCTATAATATTGTTTTTAATTGATTCTAAACGCAAAATAATCAAAAAATTCCGATCAATTCGCTCCAGAAACCACCGAAAACACTCAAAAACGATGGGAGAAAACCAAAAAAACGGAAAAAACGCAAGCGCGCAGCAGGGCGCGCTTCCGGTGCTTGGCTGACTATCATATGCTTAACCATTGCAGCTCGCAGCAGCGAAATGTTTGCATCAATTTCGAATGTTTTTCCATTAATTTTAGCAGTTTTTTCGGGCTTTTTTGTTATTTTCCACTAATTTTCTCGCTTTATAATCTGATTTTTGGCGGGAAAGAATAATTTTTATGCGGAAAACAAAAAATTCCGACAATTTTTCGTGACTATGAGCTCGATAAAGCGCTAAATTATACTTTTTATCTCTTTTTCCGCTATTTCTCGCTTTATAATCTGATTTTTGGCGGGAAAGAATAATTTTTATGCGGAAAACAAGAAATTTCGACAATTTTTCGTGACTATGAGCTCGATAAAGCGCTAAATTATACTTTTTATCTCTTTTTCCGCTTTTTCTCGCTTTATAATCTGATTTTTGGCGGGAAAGAATAATTTTTATGCGGAAAACAAGAAATTTCGACAATTTTTCGTGACTATGAGCTCGATAAAGCGCTAAATTATACTTTTTATCTCTTTTTCCGCTTTTCTTTTTTCCTGTCCGTATAGGTTCTTCATATATCATGCAGATTTCAGAGCTGAGCTCCATCTACTCCATAGCTGATATATCCGAACGACAAGAGCCAAGCTCCATCTACTCCATAGCTGATCTATGCGAACGCCAAGAGCCAAGCTCCATCTCGATTCCAAATTCGAAATGCAAGTCAACGAGAAGGACCTGTTAAAAGAGAATGGTAAGATATACTGTTAAAGTTTGAAAACTTATACATACTTTTTTCTGTGATTTTCTAATATTTCTGTAGTTTTAGATTTTTTACTAGTAGCTTTAGATTTACAAACCTTTCCATAATTCTTAACGTGAACCAAGGTCAGTGGGTCAAAAAAAAGAAGCTATGTTGTCATTGTTGCAAAAAAAAACTTCATTACAGAAATGCTCAACGCCAATCTCTACAATCGTGATCCCTACCGTCGCTTTGCGCCCCTTTATGGATTCGGTGAACAGGGACAAGAAGTCGTCCCCAGCTACACGATGATTAGAAATTTTCGAGATAGTTTCCACGCGTCACGAATGCGAACTGTCGAAGAGACGTTCAAGAGAGCCGCTTCAAAACGAGGAGAGAAAATTGTCCACATCGCCTCGAAATGGCTTCTAGAACCGAATTCGATGCTTTACGTTGTAACAGAAGTGTCGTGAGTTCCGCCGACTGTTGCTTTTCACGAATCCTGTCTTTTCAGAAGTTCTCGAGTACTAGCCTCACCGCTATGCATCGAAGTTGGTCTTTACGAACAGTGGGAACATCTACAAAAGCTCTCGTTGAATACAGCAAGTCTTGACGTCCTACAAGATTCTGACAGGGATGGAAATAAGCTTGCATTCGCCTATCAAGTCGAATTTGGAGATGTGATTGTCGTGTTGGATGTCGGCTTTTATAAGCCCAACTATCACGATGAAAAAGTTTCCACCGCGCTGCGCTACTACATTGTGAACAGAACCACTGAACCCGGAATGTGCATGGCTGTCAAGCAGAAGATCCGAAACCAAGTTATGTACATCGTCTACAAAAGTGCTGAAGACGTGAGCTACGAGCCATGTTCACTGACTGTGAGTTTCACATCCATTACTACGAACACTATAACTTGATATTTTCAGGAAAATAGACTTCGGTCTAAGCTGGAACGGTCATCTCTGCCTACGGCCCATCTATACTCTCTTCCAAACGTTTTCCTATTGAAAGCGGATATCCTACTTCCCTACAGAAAATGCTACCGCTACGGTCTCAACTTTAACCGGAACCACTGTAATCAATCCCTTGTTCGGGAATTTCTTGAAGATACCGCCATACTCACCAAACAACACGTTGCTAACTACATGCCATATATGCCACACAGTAGACTGGTCAATGCTTCTTTCTACAATACTCTCGAAGGAAGTTTGTCATCCGGTTCCCACATTGACATTCTCCACGGTCTGAAGTGCCTCAGAGCCGCCAAGCTCCAAAGCTCGGATGGTGTACTTCACGACAGTAGGCTGGTTCATTTTGAAACCTTCGGTACAACTGATGCCCCTGATGGAAGTATTTTTGTTCAATTCAGAAGCACTGCTGCGATCAGTTTCCGTTCTTTCAAAACAGGTGAATATTTTTTGAATATTGTGGGTAGTCAGCGTTTTTTTGCAGGCTCCTACGTTGAAGTGGAGTGCGGTTGGAACACTCCGCTTATTGGATACATCTCCAGTCTGGACACAATTGATGGAAGTAAGAGATTGATCGTCGTCTTCTCTCCGGAGTGCGGTTTCATTGAGAACGAAGATCTTCTTGGAGACAACATCGTGAACAATGCTCCAGAGTGGCATCAAATCCGGCAACATCTGTCACGCCTCCATCGTCAATGTGGCGTGCGTAGTTTCGATGTTTCTTCATCATGGGACATCTTGATGTCGAGCGAGAACGAGGGATATTTCGAAACTCCACTGGGCAACTTGATGATCGCTGGAATGGCAGATGCAGCGAGAAGTGTAAATCGGGGTGGAGGCCAGTGGAGACAACGTCACCGATTCGACGCAATGTACGACGCCGTTGCAGTTGAACAGCACAATCTCTCGGAGATTCAAATACAATGCTACGCATCATCTATTAGAAAGAAGCCAACTGACGAACAACTCTTCATCTTTTCCGTGTTTTTAAACCCTCGCATTCGTTTCCATGTCGTTGAGTCATGTTTCGGATCAGGTTAGTTAAGTGCATCTTTAACTTCTTAATCATCAATATATTTCAGGTAAAACAACAACCGCCGTCTCTTCAGCGACTGCACTAGTCACTCTCGATCCATCTATGTCCGTTTCTTTGTTGGCCCAAACCAACTCTGCTGTCAATGCGATGGTAGATGCCGCTCACCTTGGAGACTACTTTGATCCGACAAATTTGCATAAGATGAAAGTTAGGCCACTTGTTGTTCAGTCAAACAATTGGAAGTTGAAGAAAGGCCAGCACGATCATCCCTACGATCATAAAGTGGTTATGAGCAAAGTCTTCGTTTATGAGTTGCAGAACACTGATCCCACCACCGCCTTTGGGTTAGTATTAATTTAATGTTTAGCGGTTTTCTAAACATGCTTCTTTTCAGTGATTCGCGCTCAATGTTGAAGTCGATGTTCTTGTTCGTGAGCTCCTCCGATTTTGTCTCGGTTCCAGACGTTCTTCCAAAATGGAAGATTCAAGCTCTGAGCCGCTTTCAGGTTGAATCCTACACATCAGACGAGACGTACAACCTGTTCCTGGGTCTTTATAAGCCAAACATGTTCTTCGCGACGACCGACATGTGGTCCGGCTACGCCTCATCTACTATCCTTCCATCGAAGTTCTTTCCTAGCCTAATTGTCTTGGACGAGTCCACAATGATTCAGCCATCGGACTTGGCAACATTTGCTTCAAAAATGGAGAGACAACTTGGAGGGATTCGATACATCTTATTCGGTGACATGAAGCAATTGGAGCCTTTTAACACCATCCAGCCGCTCGCATCAATTTTGAAGTCACCGAACGAGATTTATTTGAGTCAAAATAATCTTCCCAGCCGGCTCACAACAGTTTACCGTTGCCACGATCACGCTGTTACAATCCTATCCGAAGTGTTTTATTCAGGCCGATTAAGAGCTGGACGGTACATAGTTCAATTTGGTACTTTTCTATAATTTCTTTTTTTAGCCCCGCCACCACTGTGTACATTCAAGACACTCTGCCACGCCATCTCTTCCCTAAAGGTCCAGGACATCCGTACCACTTTTGTTTCCATGAGTTCCAATCTAAACAAGTTGTTCAATCCCGCTCCAATCTCTTCGAAGCTCGGCAACTCGTCACTTACGCGAACCAGTTGGTTGACTCCGGAGTGCCTCAATCGTCAATTGTTGTCATCACGCCGTTCACGGCGCAAAGAGCTCTCCTCCGTCAACTACTCCCAGGAGACATCCAAGTTCATACAACACGGAAAATTCAAGGCGGAGAATGTGACGTAAGTTTTGCCTTACCCCACATATATTACTATATACTTTTTCAGGTTGCCCTCTTCTCAGCTTGTCACTCAGGAAACGAGTCGCTCAGTCGTGCCGAAGATGGTGTCCAGGACAGCGTCAGAGTTCAAACAATCAACTCTAAAACAGTTGGATTGATTTCCGATCCATCCATTGTTCTCGTATCACTGTCTCGTGCTCGCCACTTCACCACTATTTTCGGTCACGAGGATTTCCTCAGATCCATTGAAATGTGGGATCGGATCATTAGTCTCGCCGGCTACTAGACTTTTTTACTTGATTTCCCGGTTCTCGATTCCCTTCACCTTTCTCTGCCCCAATGCCTATCACTCGAATAAATCGGTTTCTCTTTAATTTCTTTTAGTACCAACTCTATAGCAAACGAGACAAATTTCTAGCAAATGAGCCAAAAAAGTCATAGCAAATGAGTGAAAATAGCAAATGATCTTGCTCATAGCAAATGGACTTTTTGATAGCAAATGATCCATAGCAAGTGCAAAAAATCTAGCAAATGAGCCAAATATAGCAAATGATCTATAGCAAATGGTAACATAGCAAATGAGACAAAATAGCAAATGGGAAAATAGCAAAAAATCTTTTAGCAAATGAGTATTTGCCCAACGTTATTTACTGAAATTAAGTTTTTTTCAAATTTAAAATCTCTCTAAAAAACTACCAGTTGGCACCATTGGATTCTTCTGAACCAAGCTTAAAAGTGTGGCGAATTCGTTGAGATCGACGCCATTAATTGTAATCTCTCGCATCTTTTTTTCTTTGAAATCTGAGTTGAAAAGTGTGTTGAAGTGGGCGGAGTGATAGGAGAGGAGCTGGAAATCGCAGTTTGAAATTTTTGAAAAAATTGAATTTTCGGGAATCTAACCGCTTTATTAACATGCAATTTGACTCCCTGAACGACTAAAATCCCGTCAGTTTTGTTGGTTTTAGCGAATATTGTCTCGTAGTTATTCTTTTTTTTTTCGGAAAGAATCTGGAATTGATTTTTGAACAAAAATAAAGAGAGAATGAAAAGTTCAAATAATTATCGACAAAACAACACTCGGAAACAAAAAAAATAACAAAAAATCAATATTTATCTCATAGTTTTCACCAATTCAAGACAACGATTAAAAATTTTGAGATTGGTTTCTTCGGAATAATTTTTCAACGTGTTTTCATCGGGAATATGATTGATATGAGTGATTTCCAGCAGGGCTGCTTTCAGAAGTTCATCGAGATCATACTTGTTAGCGATTTGAATTTTAGCAGAGTAATAGAGTGAGGATGCGATAAGAAACAGTTCCACGTGACGCTTCGCGGCTGGAAGTTGGAATCGATCGGCGAGAATTATGAGTTTTTCAGCGTCTTTTTCTGGAAATAGGCATTAAAGTGGTTTGAAAAACTGAAAATTTTAAATATTACGTTCAAATTTAATCGGATTATCTTGAATGAGACTGAGGAGAGTCGAGAGCTCTTTATATGTGACTCCTTCGATTTTGACTTCATTATTCTTTGGTTTTGCATCGAAAACTTCTTTGAAATAGTCGGAATGATAGGAGAGAAGCTGAAAACTTCGTTTGAGATGAGAGATACTTCGGGTAATACTGACTTACAGCTTTATTAACATACAACTTTGTTGATTGAATCTTGGGGGCCACCACTGGTTGTGGGACTCTACCATAGCTCGATCTGGCATATTTAATCTGAAGAATTCATAATTTAGACGGTATTCTAGCTGTAAATAATTACCGGTGAAATGTAATCCTCGTCGGAATCTTCACTATTCTCTTCTTCTGGCTCGACAACTAAGTAACAACGATAAGACAATTTATATTCAACTACTAGTTTATTAATGACTCAAATGTTACAAGAGAAAGGGTGAAAAGGTGAGTAGTATGGTGGGTGAAATTTACCACGATGTCGTCAAATTTACCATGAGATTTTGTGAATGATGGTATTCGCTCCTGGTTTGAGATCGAAGGTTAGCCTGAGAGCTGGCCAGAGTAAGAGCAAAACAGAGGCGAAAAATGCGCTGAAGGCGCACCAGATTGTCGCGCCTGTAGGGTCACATGCTAAAGTTCACGTCATCTAGTCTTCACTAAGTTATGAATTTCGCCATGAGATGCAAGCGGCCAGCCATAGGCACTAATATCAAAGGCTAGCCAGACTCGAGGTCAGAGGCAGAGCAAAGAGAAGCCAAAAATGCGCCAAAGGCGAGCCAACAGGCCCGACCTATAGGGTCATATGGGCAATTTTACGTCATTCAACCTAACACCGGGTGAATAAAAATTTGTCATGAGGTGCGGAAAGACTAACTACTGACAGTCAGTTTCAAGGCACCAGCAGGCTCTCAAGGGCTCAAAAACTAACCAGAGCGAAGTCACTCACAGAGCTAAAAAAACGCGTCGAAGGCGCGCCATATGGGTAAATTACCGACATCTGAATCACCGTTTTGTGGTGATAATTATACCATGAAACAAAACGCTTTGAACCAGAATATTCCCCTTCAAATTATACTAGATTTAATCAGGAAAAGAGCTCCAGGATCGAAACCTGACCAGAGTACGTCTTATGGGCGAATTTCACCACAAGATATACCGACTAAGGCGCGCCAGCAGGAAAGTTAAGAACCGACTTTCAGTAGTGGTAGTTTTAGATTTGACCAAGATCTAAAGGTCATCAGGGCGAGTTCACATGTTTTCCTGGTGATAGTTTTCATACATAGCGGGCCTATGGGGTGATGATTGCACAATCAAAACCTAAATTCCAAAATTTTCCTTTTCTATTGTCTTTCAGAGCTGTTAAGAATTAGAGAGCCCCACGCCTCACACAACCAGGCAAGGGTTGTCCGAGTTGAGGGCAAAGGCAAGTGTTGTCGTGGTTCTTGTCTTAGGCAGTTTTCGTCATTTCTACGGCGCATCCATTGTGTAGTAAATACGTTTTTTGGCATTTGAAAGCAACAAACACCACCAATTTCAATAAAAAATTCAATGTTTTTATTAATTTTCAACATTTTAACCGTTTTTTTCAATATTTTATTCAAATAGAAGCTAATTATAAACATTGAAAATAGACGAACAGCATATCTTTTTAGTCTTGAAGGGCATCATCAGAATTTGATTTTGGAGAGATTGAGGATTGCGACTGTTGCAGGTTTTCACATGAGGAGCACGACACACTGTAAGATTTGAAAATTATTAACAAAGATAATGGTAGTTACCTTGGAACTTTGGCAATAAACAGTTCAGAAATTGGATAGAAGCTTCCATACTCGTCCTTCACAACAAAATGGTTATCTGTAATGTTATCCCTGATCAGGGCGTTGGAAAAGTCAAGCAAGTTAACACCGTCTTGAATAGAGGAAACTTCACTTGGACATTTGGGAATCACATCAGGGCATTCAAGAATTCTACCGTCTTTTTTGAAGAAAATTGCTTCATTTTTTCTCACTAGGTAGTTAATTACAAAGCGTAAATAATCCATATTCCGCAGGGGGATTGAGGACACGCACAAAGGACGATATTTTATTTCACTGTAAGCACGAGCTAGTAGACGACGATTTGTCCACTGTTTGTTTCGAATATCCCGAAGAGGGTCCATGCAATTGCAGCTGTTGCCATGGTTACCGGATAGCGTCGATTCTTGAGGCATTGTAGAAAATCTGAGAAAAATAATTATAGAAAAAGGCAGACCTCAGAAACACGTCACCTACCACTAAGACGTAATAAATCACGAATGACACGGCAATGGTGATTATGACGGTTGAACACTTAAAGTAAAGAACGAGAGAGTACATAGAGAAGTGACGTAGAGAACAAAGAGTGGTTTGAGAAATGATGACGTCATCAACCAGAGAGTAACAACTGACTCCTGTTGACGCGTGGCTGGGACATGCGTAATTTGTGGTTCATATTAACTTTTTTACTTGGCGGTAAGTGGTGACCTGTTTTTGAGCTCTCTTTTTTTTTCTTTTTTCCCATTATTCACTTTACTCTTTCTTCCTTTTTTCAGTTATGAAACGAAAAACCCTAAACACTCACAATTCGCCAGGACGATCAGCTCCACCAAGCAATCTCGAACCGAAGGCGAAAAAGACAAAGAAAAAACCAGAAAGTCGATTACTTGAAAAAGAAGAAGATATTGAAAACCACACAAGAACGGAAAGTGTTGACGAGAAAAAAGAGCAGAATCAACCATCAACCAGTTCACCTCAGAACAAGGAAGAGTTTTCAGAAGAAAAGAAAAGAAAATCAACTGCTAAGCCAGCCAGAATAGTTTCGAAGCAAAGACTAAAGCGTAAGGCATAATGAAAATATCAATAATTTTAATGATTCATTTCAGATGGCAGAGGATCACGACAAAGAATACGATTCAGAGAGTTTGAAAGAAGCGAGGCATTTCCATCGGCTGAGGAAGAAGAGTTCTTTACAGAAAATGTGATAACTTCAAATGAACCTCACTTTCGTAGGTACAACAATCAGTTTCTGATTTCGGACACGGTCAGAATGAAATTCATCAATCTTGATGAGGTCAAAGACAACCAGATGCTTCATGTTCATGTGGCTAAACTTTTAGACATTTTTATCCGCAGAATGCTCAAAAAAGCAGGAGGAAATTTGAAAACAACCAAATATTGGCTTCAGTAAGTTTTAAAAGTTCTAATTTCTCACTTGTATGCAATTTTACAGACTGAACCATGATGGCTACACCGATAACGATGGCTTCTTTGTGACTCACAAAACATATGCCGTGGCGGATGGAGGGGCTATCATGAATACAATAGCAAAACAAATGCAATCAAATAAAGAGCTACGTTTAGATGAAAGCTTTACTGTTGCAATGAACGTTTTCAAGGATAAACAAGCACGACTACGAGGCCGGGGAACACATGATACTCGAAAAACTGATAAAATCGAAAAAATCAGAAAAGCAATATTGGTAAGGCATACTTTCTTTTGACAATCTATAATATTTTTCATAACAGAAACAACATTTCGGCGTTAGCTTCAGCAGAATCACAGGAATGAGTCATTGTCTACCAAAGGCACTTGCACTAGGAAAACTGGAAAGTGATATACAAACCACGACCAACGGAGACCAAAAACAGAAAATGGAAAAGTTTTATCGAAGTCTCGTAAGACCAGAGGTACTCTTGACATTTGGTTGTTTGTAATATGTGTTTTTACAGATAACGCCTACATTCAAAAGTGAAGTGCAAGGAAAACTTGCCAGACAGCTTTTGAGCGATGCAGGGATGGATGAGAACAAGGAGGAGCACAACCGAAAAGATCTTGAAGAGCTTGCAAAATATCTCTCAAACTATCAAATAATATTATGGACAGCGAACAAGCAACATGCCGTCCCAACTGAAGAGATGCGATTCAATCCGGATGGAGAAGGGTTCATTGGATTATTTTATTATGAAGGTCATTACGAACACGTTACCCACACCAAAGGAAAACACGCATCAAGGTAAGTTACCGTTTTATTGTCATATGAGATGTTTTTCTTCAGATTTTGTTTCAAATGCTCTACTTTCGACGACAACCAGCACTGCCGAAAATGTAAAGCCAAATGCAGGAGATGTGGCTGCGCAGGATGCAAACAAGAAGATGAGAACATTTATTGCAAAATTTGCAAAATTTACTTTCGAAGTAAAAATTGTTTTGATGCCCATTTCATTGCACAATCAAAGAAGGGAATACCGTATTGCAAGAAATATAGCAGGTAACTAATGAATTTGACCAACATTACTAGTGTTTTACAGATGCGAAAAGTGCGATATAATTGATAGATCCGAGAGGATTTGTGGAGAAACACACGTGTGTAACGCAAACTTGTTCTGTTCTATATGCAGGGAAAAATCATTGAAAGGACATACTTGTGCGCACCACGTCCCTGACGAAAAGGAAAAGTTGAAGAAACGAGAAAATCAAATGCGATGGGTGATTATAGTCTATGACATGGAATGCATTGTGTCAGAGTCAGGAGAATTCAATGGTAAAGAACATCAACATTCAGCGTTTAAATTCTTTTTACAGGACATGTTGAAAGAGGGCCTAAGCACAAACCCAACTTTATTTGCGTAAGAATGATCTGCAGTGATTGCAGAGGAGAAGAAGGATGTCAATTGTGTTGCCAACCATGGACCTACAGCTACAAGGATTTTCCGCCTTTCAAAATTAACAAACACGATTCTCCATTAGCTAGTTTTGCGGATTTCCTGCTTCATAATCCACGGGCCGCTGGTGCTTACATTATAGCACACAATGGTGGAAGGTATGTTTCAGTAATAAATTTTCATCTTCTAAAATATTTTCATCTTCTAAAATATTTTCAGATATGACCATGTTATGTTGCTGGCAGAGCTCGATAGACAAGGTGGCACAAAAGCAAAAGAACCAAAAATTTTACTGAATGGAATGACAATCATTACGGCAGAGTTTGAATATGAGAAAAGAAAGCTGCATTTTCGTGATTCTTTTCAATACTTGCAAATGGGACTAGCTAAAATGCCTGGTGCTTTTGGCCTGGAGGGCGAGGCAAAGGGTTTTTTCCGCATCTATACAATCATCCAGACAATTACAATAAGGAATTGAAGACTTTGCCATCGAAAGAATACTATAGTCCACAGTTCATGACACCATCCACAAGAAAGGAATTTGATGCCTGGTATGCGAAGTGCTATCATGATGGGTTCAAGCTGCATGATGAGCTGCTAAAGTATTGCCAATCTGATGTTCGTATTCTCACTTTAACGTTGATGGCTTTCGTACAGGTAAACATACAGTGTTTTTATGATCTATTTTCTCGTTTTACAGATGTGTGAATCAACTTTCAATGGCTGGAACCCAATTGTGAATGGATGTACAATAGCGTCCTATGTCATGTTCGTATTGAAGCACGAATATATCAAAAAGGGAGATGTCGGATATATTCCCGAGAACGGTTATGGAGGAGGAAACAATTCAATGTTAGCGTTGAAGTATCTTCAATGGCTGGAGAAAATAGATCCAACACTACATTTGAAGTACAAATTACGTGGAGGAGAAGTCAAAATTGAAGCAAATGGGCACTCTTACTATGCAGATGCTTTCAATGAGGCCACAAATGAAGTTTTTGAGGTATTTTTTTTTGTGTACGAACCACAGCCCACACACACTAACCCCAAGGATAACTGAACCTCACAACAAGTGAGGCGAAGGAAGCCTTTTTTCTCTACATTGTCCCGAATAATAACATTTTTCATGTAATTTTTTCAGATTTATGGATGTGTATGGCACGGATGCCCAAAGTGTTATCCGGATCGCGACAAGAAATGCCCAATGAAACCCAACAAGACAATGGAAGATTTGTATAAAGAAACCATAATGAGAGAAGAAGCTATTCAAAATGAGGGATTCAATATTAGCGCTGTTTGGGAATGTGAAATATACGAACAGATTGAAAAAGATAGAGAGATGCAAAAATTTTTTGAACTAGTAAGTTGGATTCACTTATCGAAATGAATAAACCGTTTTTCAGAACAAATACGACCGAAGGCTCAAGCCTCGTGAAGCATTATATGGAGGAAGAACACAAGCATTTTGTTCAATGGCTGCAGCATTCGAGGATACGCTTCTGAGTTATTTTGATTTCAATAGTTTATACCCATATCTCAATGCTGGAGGCACGGCATACCCACGAGGAAACCCTACTGTGGAGTTCGAAAACTTTCCCAGACTAGATGAACCGTTGAAACTGAAAGGTATGTCAACATTTTTTCCCTTTTTACTAATAATTTCATTTTTAGGAATTGTGTTTTGTGATGTTCTGCCCCCACAAGATGCATCCATGGGATATTTGCCTCAGAAAATAATGAAGAAGCTCATGTTTGTTCTATGTAGAACGTGTGCGAATGATCAGAATATTGAAGGAAAGTGTACACATACCAAGGTCTCTGAACGATTTTTGACCGGAGTATGGTGTACAGATGAACTGAATAAGGCCATTTCCAAAGGATACAAGGTTCTCAAGTACCACGAAATCTGGCATTGGCCCGAAGAGGCATGGGTCAAAGGAGGATTCTTCGCTGATTACATTAGGCCATTATTGAAATTGAAGCATGAAAGCAGTGGATGGCCAAAGGAAAATATGACAGACGTAGAAAAGAAAGCTTACATCGCAAGAATATGGGAGATGGATGGAGTCAAACTGGATCCCTCGAAAATTAAAAAGAACAAAGCATTGCGAAGCCTTTGCAAAATATTCCTAAACTCTGCGTGGGGTAAGTGAATATCTGTTATTTTTTAATATTTTTCTCTTCTTTTTCAGGAAAATTTGCACAAAACCCAATGAAGACCGAGACAAGACTTGTCTACAACACTGACGGCCTTACAATGGCCAATTTTTTCAATGACCCCAATTTCGAACCGACAGGAATGCTTCCTTATGGAGAGCACAAGTATTTCATATCAAGAAGACCAAAGAAAGATTTTCTCAAGGCATCACCATTTACAAATCTTGCTATCGCGGCAATCACAACATGTGCGGCCAGATTAAGACTCACTGAAGCTATAGAGAGAGTTGGAATAGAGAATATGATTTATTGTGGTCAGTGAGCAAATGTTACAAAAAATATAATTATCACGTTTTCAGATACCGACTCTGTGATTTTCAAACAGAAGAAAGACAGCGACCCTCTCGGAGACCTCAAAGGAGACAATTTAGGATACTTAACAAACGAAATTCCACCAGGGAATGTGCTGGTAGAGGCCGTAGCGATGGCTCCAAAAGTGTATGCGTTGAAGATAAGAGACGAAGATGGCAACTACAACTATACAGTTAAAGCAAAAGGAATGTGCTTAAACAGCGGAAACACTGGAAGTATCAACTTTGAAACTATGAAAGAGAGTGTGAGTATAAGATTCATGTTATTTTGATAAACTTATTCTTTTCAGATGAATACATTTATTCGAGATGGTATAGTAACACCCATGGAGGGTGAGATGTTGACGTTCAAGAGAGGAGATAACGCGCTGGACGGACTCTGGACATGCAGATTGAAGAAGACTCTCAACGCACGAATGGACAAGGGACACTATGTGGATGGCGTTGTAGCACCATTCGGACAACTACCAGGAAACATACAACTGATCAATGATTATCCTTTCTGACATTGTAAATAAATATTGTATATAATTTTTATGAATTGAGTGATATTTCTACACAATTCAAACACAATCCAAACACAATCAGCACAATCTTTGCACAATTCAAACACAATTCAAACACAATTAGCACAATCTTTGCACAATCTTTGCACAATCTTTGCACAATCTTTGCACAATTCAAACACAAAAATTATACAGAAATAATTGATTTGCAGTTAAAAATGTGTAAAAATATTGAAATTTTACCTATAAACGCACTAATATACAAGATTTTGCTGGTCCGGGGCCTGAATTTTAGAAGATCCACAATATTTTATAGGTATAGATGGGCATTTTTTCATCGATAGAGGCACATTTCTGAAGGCATGAGTGGTATTTTTGAAGGTCCAATGCAATTTCAAGCCTTGAGACACAGGTTTTGAGACAGTAAACACACATTTTCAAGCGTATTTACACGATTTTGCAGCACATAGGGTCTTTTTTGAGGGCTAATACACATTTTAAGCGTTGGCATACACATTTTCAGTGTTCACGCTTATGTAAACCCACATTTTAATTGCAGACAATGTCTTTTAGTGATAGGAGCTCACGAATAAACGATGATTTCTAGTAGAAAACAGAGAATTTATACTCACATGAGCAATTTTTAATGGATGCACACTTCAATTGTGATGTCGAAGGATAGGTATTGATGAGATTCTGATATGTGAAAAACACTATGTCGTGATGAAGCAGGCATATGCTTGAAGAATGAGCACATATATTTCAAAGCAGAGGCCTGTCAAACCGTGTACATACACATAAATCGCGCACAGACACATGTTCTGGGGCAAGGAAGAACATTATTTATGATGACTAGTCACATTCTGAGAGAAAATAGTGAAATATTTGGCATTATTGGGTAAAGAATAGAACAAGAACACTATTTATTGGCAAATATAATGAAATCAGAAACATAATAATAAGGAAAACTATATCCCAACACAATTATTCATTCATTGATCTGACAATTGGTAGCATATTGTTCATCTCGTTTCGGCGCAACATGCCACGAGGAATTGAGGCATCAGATGAAGGCCTAGACCATCTTATGCAGCTGTCTCGTTTTTCTGAGCACGAACTTCTCTATCGCTTTGCACAGCCTCAGGTCTGTAAAATATAATGTATTAGAGATGAGGAGAATGTTGGGATTACCTTGGAACCCTGACAATGAACAACTCCGAAACAGGGTAAGCAGCGCCACATCCATTGATCACGACATATTGATTGTCATCAATCTTATAGCACCATTTAGCCACAAAGTATTGGAAAAGGTTAAGGTTCCCCTGTCCACATTGAACTTCTGTTGGCCGAAGTGGAGTCACATAACATCCAACCAAGACCTCCCCAGCACGGCTGTAGAACACGGCTTGATCAGCAGTCAGTTGGTCCAAACAACCACGAATGTATTCCAAATCTGTTCGACGACTAGAATCCGGGCACAGAGGAAGGTATCCAACTTTCTTCAATGCACAATGCATCTTGTGAATTTCCTTGTAAGTGGATTGCTTGAATTCACGAAAACGATCCTCGCATACTTGATGGTTCAGCGTCTTTGAGTCGGAAGCATTGATGTCCAGTTTGGGTGTCACATCTTTCAAATCTTCGCATTTATCGAAACCTTCGCACGAATCCGAATCCATAAAGTCACAAAAAAATATCACGAGAGCCACGAATATAGGCAACCTCTCTTGATGGCGTCAAAATTTAAGAATGAATAAAATCAAAACATGAAGAACTATAGGTGAGAGAGTGAGAGACGCAGAGAAAACCATGTTCATGTATCAAAAAGGGTATTATGCAGTAAAACATCGTTAGTTTTGTCAAAAAAAAAACCAATTAGTTTGCCTTCTATACGGCCATTAATCATTTTCTTTTTTTTTTTCTGAAAAAATCACAACATGAAGCTTCTCTTCACATTTTTTTTTTTATTTCAATTTAAAAAAAAATTTTTTTGAAAAATTTCAAAATTTTTCGAAAATAACACACGGTCCCCCTCGATTTTGTTCAACACATCGAAATTTTTCTCAAATACTGACTCATAACCGCTCAATAACATTTTTCAAAATGAGTAGATTGGAAAGAAAATTTCCGGGGCGGGCCACGCCAACTGTCGTACGCAAATTTCCGGGCGCGCGTCGACACACCCGTCAGGTGGCGGGGTGGCTGAGGGTGTCTTTTTCTTTCCAATCTACTCATTTTGAAAAATGTTATTGAGCGGTTATGAGTCAGTATTTGAGAAAAATTTCGATGTGTTGAACAAAATCGAGGGGGACCGTGTGTTATTTTCGAAAAAAATTTGAAATTTTTCAAAAAAAATTTTTTTTTAAATTGAAATAAAAAAAAATGTGAAGAGAAGCTTCATGTTGTGATTTTTTCAGAAAAAAAAAAAGAAAATGATTAATGGCCGTATAGAAGGCAAACTAATTGGTTTTTTTTTGACAAAACTAACGATGTTTTACTGCATAATACCCTTTTTGATACATGAACATGGTTTTCTCTGCGTCTCTCACTCTCTCACCTATAGTTCTTCATGTTTTGATTTTATTCATTCTTAAATTTTGACGCCATCAAGAGAGGTTGCCTATATTCGTGGCTCTCGTGATATTTTTTTGTGACTTTATGGATTCGGATTCGTGCGAAGGTTTCGATAAATGCGAAGATTTGAAAGATGTGACACCCAAACTGGACATCAATGCTTCCGACTCAAAGACGCTGAACCATCAAGTATGCGAGGATCGTTTTCGTGAATTCAAGCAATCCACTTACAAGGAAATTCACAAGATGCATTGTGCATTGAAGAAAGTTGGATACCTTCCTCTGTGCCCGGATTCTAGTCGTCGAACAGATTTGGAATACATTCGTGGTTGTTTGGACCAACTGACTGCTGATCAAGCCGTGTTCTACAGCCGTGCTGGGGAGGTCTTGGTTGGATGTTATGTGACTCCACTTCGGCCAACAGAAGTTCAATGTGGACAGGGGAACCTTAACCTTTTCCAATACTTTGTGGCTAAATGGTGCTATAAGATTGATGACAATCAATATGTCGTGATCAATGGATGTGGCGCTGCTTACCCTGTTTCGGAGTTGTTCATTGTCAGGGTTCCAAGGTAATCCCAACATTCTCCTCATCTCTAATACATTATATTTTACAGACCTGAGGCTGTGCAAAGCGATAGAGAAGTTCGTGCTCAGAAAAAACGAGACAGCTGCATAAGATGGTCTAGGCCTTCATCTGATGCCTCAATTCCTCGTGGCATGTTGCGCCGAAACGAGATGAACAATATGCTACCAATTGTCAGATCAATGAATGAATAATTGTGTTGGGATATAGTTTTCCTTATTATTATGTTTCTGATTTCATTATATTTGCCAATAAATAGTGTTCTTGTTCTATTCTTTACCCAATAATGCCAAATATTTCACTATTTTCTCTCAGAATGTGACTAGTCATCATAAATAATGTTCTTCCTTGCCCCAGAACATGTGTCTGTGCGCGATTTATGTGTATGTACACGGTTTGACAGGCCTCTGCTTTGAAATATATGTGCTCATTCTTCAAGCATATGCCTGCTTCATCACGACATAGTGTTTTTCACATATCAGAATCTCATCAATACCTATCCTTCGACATCACAATTGAAGTGTTCATCCATTAAAAATTGCTCATGTGAGTATAAATTCTCTGTTTTCTACTAGAAATCATCGTTTATTCGTGAGCTCCTATCACTAAAAGACATTGTCTGCAATTAAAATGTGGGTTTACATAAGCGTGAACACTGAAAATGTGTATGCCAACGCTTAAAATGTGTATTAGCCCTCAAAAAAGACCCTATGTGCTGCAAAATCGTGTAAATACGCTTGAAAATGTGTGTTTACTGTCTCAAAACCTGTGTCTCAAGGCTTGAAATTGCATTGGACCTTCAAAAATACCACTCATGCCTTCAGAAATGTGCCTCTATCGATGAAAAAATGCCCATCTATACCTATAAAATATTGTGGATCTTCTAAAATTCAGGCCCCGGACCAGCAAAATCTTGTATATTAGTGCGTTTATAGGTAAAATTTCAATATTTTTACACATTTTTAACTGCAAATCAATTATTTCTGTATAATTTTTGTGTTTGAATTGTGCAAAGATTGTGCAAAGATTGTGCAAAGATTGTGCAAAGATTGTGCTAATTGTGTTTGAATTGTGTTTGAATTGTGCAAAGATTGTGCTGATTGTGTTTGGATTGTGTTTGAATTGTGTAGAAATATCACTCAATTCATAAAAATTATATACAATATTTATTTACAATGTCAGAAAGGATAATCATTGATCAGTTGTATGTTTCCTGGTAGTTGTCCGAATGGTGCTACAACGCCATCCACATAGTGTCCCTTGTCCATTCGTGCGTTGAGAGTCTTCTTCAATCTGCATGTCCAGAGTCCGTCCAGCGCGTTATCTCCTCTCTTGAACGTCAACATCTCACCCTCCATGGGTGTTACTATACCATCTCGAATAAATGTATTCATCTGAAAAGAATAAGTTTATCAAAATAACATGAATCTTATACTCACACTCTCTTTCATAGTTTCAAAGTTGATACTTCCAGTGTTTCCGCTGTTTAAGCACATTCCTTTTGCTTTAACTGTATAGTTGTAGTTGCCATCTTCGTCTCTTATCTTCAACGCATACACTTTTGGAGCCATCGCTACGGCCTCTACCAGCACATTCCCTGGTGGAATTTCGTTTGTTAAGTATCCTAAATTGTCTCCTTTGAGGTCTCCGAGAGGGTCGCTGTCTTTCTTCTGTTTGAAAATCACAGAGTCGGTATCTGAAAACGTGATAATTATATTTTTTGTAACATTTGCTCACTGACCACAATAAATCATATTCTCTATTCCAACTCTCTCTATAGCTTCAGTGAGTCTTAATCTGGCCGCACATGTTGTGATTGCCGCGATAGCAAGATTTGTAAATGGTGATGCCTTGAGAAAATCTTTCTTTGGTCTTCTTGATATGAAATACTTGTGCTCTCCATAAGGAAGCATTCCTGTCGGTTCGAAATTGGGGTCATTGAAAAAATTGGCCATTGTAAGGCCGTCAGTGTTGTAGACAAGTCTTGTCTCGGTCTTCATTGGGTTTTGTGCAAATTTTCCTGAAAAAGAAGAGAAAAATATTAAAAAATAACAGATATTCACTTACCCCACGCAGAGTTTAGGAATATTTTGCAAAGGCTTCGCAATGCTTTGTTCTTTTTAATTTTCGAGGGATCCAGTTTGACTCCATCCATCTCCCATATTCTTGCGATGTAAGCTTTCTTTTCTACGTCTGTCATATTTTCCTTTGGCCATCCACTGCTTTCATGCTTCAATTTCAATAATGGCCTAATGTAATCAGCGAAGAATCCTCCTTTGACCCATGCCTCTTCGGGCCAATGCCAGATTTCGTGGTACTTGAGAACCTTGTATCCTTTGGAAATGGCCTTATTCAGTTCATCTGTACACCATACTCCGGTCAAAAATCGTTCAGAGACCTTGGTATGTGTACACTTTCCTTCAATATTCTGATCATTCGCACACGTTCTACATAGAACAAACATGAGCTTCTTCATTATTTTCTGAGGCAAATATCCCATGGATGCATCTTGTGGGGGCAGAACATCACAAAACACAATTCCTAAAAATGAAATTATTAGTAAAAAGGGAAAAAATGTTGACATACCTTTCAGTTTCAACGGTTCATCTAGTCTGGGAAAGTTTTCGAACTCCACAGTAGGGTTTCCTCGTGGGTATGCCGTGCCTCCAGCATTGAGATATGGGTATAAACTATTGAAATCAAAATAACTCAGAAGCGTATCCTCGAATGCTGCAGCCATTGAACAAAATGCTTGTGTTCTTCCTCCATATAATGCTTCACGAGGCTTGAGCCTTCGGTCGTATTTGTTCTGAAAAACGGTTTATTCATTTCGATAAGTGAATCCAACTTACTAGTTCAAAAAATTTTTGCATCTCTCTATCTTTTTCAATCTGTTCGTATATTTCACATTCCCAAACAGCGCTAATATTGAATCCCTCATTTTGAATAGCTTCTTCTCTCATTATGGTTTCTTTATACAAATCTTCCATTGTCTTGTTGGGTTTCATTGGGCATTTCTTGTCGCGATCCGGATAACACTTTGGGCATCCGTGCCATACACATCCATAAATCTGAAAAAATTACATGAAAAATGTTATTATTCGGGACAATGTAGAGAAAAAAGGCTTCCTTCGCCTCACTTGTTGTGAGGTTCAGTTATCCTTGGGGTTAGTGTGTGTGGGCTGTGGTTCGTACACAAAAAAAAAATACCTCAAAAACTTCATTTGTGGCCTCATTGAAAGCATCTGCATAGTAAGAGTGCCCATTTGCTTCAATTTTGACTTCTCCTCCACGTAATTTGTACTTCAAATGTATTGTTGGATCTATTTTCTCCAGCCATTGAAGATACTTCAACGCTAACATTGAATTGTTTCCTCCTCCATAACCGTTCTCGGGAATATATCCGACATCTCCCTTTTTGATATATTCGTGCTTCAATACGAACATGACATAGGACGCTATTGTACATCCATTCACAATTGGGTTCCAGCCATTGAAAGTTGATTCACACATCTGTAAAACGAGAAAATAGATCATAAAAACACTGTATGTTTACCTGTACGAAAGCCATCAACGTTAAAGTGAGAATACGAACATCAGATTGGCAATACTTTAGCAGCTCATCATGCAGCTTGAACCCATCATGATAGCACTTCGCATACCAGGCATCAAATTCCTTTCTTGTGGATGGTGTCATGAACTGTGGACTATAGTATTCTTTCGATGGCAAAGTCTTCAATTCCTTATTGTAATTGTCTGGATGATTGTATAGATGCGGAAAAAACCCTTTGCCTCGCCCTCCAGGCCAAAAGCACCAGGCATTTTAGCTAGTCCCATTTGCAAGTATTGAAAAGAATCACGAAAATGCAGCTTTCTTTTCTCATATTCAAACTCTGCCGTAATGATTGTCATTCCATTCAGTAAAATTTTTGGTTCTTTTGCTTTTGTGCCACCTTGTCTATCGAGCTCTGCCAGCAACATAACATGGTCATATCTGAAAATATTTTAGAAGATGAAAATATTTTAGAAGATGAAAATTTATTACTGAAACATACCTTCCACCATTGTGTGCTATAATGTAAGCACCAGCGGCCCGTGGATTATGAAGCAGGAAATCCGCAAAACTAGCTAATGGAGAATCGTGTTTGTTAATTTTGAAAGGCGGAAAATCCTTGTAGCTGTAGGTCCATGGTTGGCAACACAATTGACATCCTTCTTCTCCTCTGCAATCACTGCAGATCATTCTTACGCAAATAAAGTTGGGTTTGTGCTTAGGCCCTCTTTCAACATGTCCTGTAAAAAGAATTTAAACGCTGAATGTTGATGTTCTTTACCATTGAATTCTCCTGACTCTGACACAATGCATTCCATGTCATAGACTATAATCACCCATCGCATTTGATTTTCTCGTTTCTTCAACTTTTCCTTTTCGTCAGGGACGTGGTGCGCACAAGTATGTCCTTTCAATGATTTTTCCCTGCATATAGAACAGAACAAGTTTGCGTTACACACGTGTGTTTCTCCACAAATCCTCTCGGATCTATCAATTATATCGCACTTTTCGCATCTGTAAAACACTAGTAATGTTGGTCAAATTCATTAGTTACCTGCTATATTTCTTGCAATACGGTATTCCCTTCTTTGATTGTGCAATGAAATGGGCATCAAAACAATTTTTACTTCGAAAGTAAATTTTGCAAATTTTGCAATAAATGTTCTCATCTTCTTGTTTGCATCCTGCGCAGCCACATCTCCTGCATTTGGCTTTACATTTTCGGCAGTGCTGGTTGTCGTCGAAAGTAGAGCATTTGAAACAAAATCTGAAGAAAAACATCTCATATGACAATAAAACGGTAACTTACCTTGATGCGTGTTTTCCTTTGGTGTGGGTAACGTGTTCGTAATGACCTTCATAATAAAATAATCCAATGAACCCTTCTCCATCCGGATTGAATCGCATCTCTTCAGTTGGGACGGCATGTTGCTTGTTCGCTGTCCATAATATTATTTGATAGTTTGAGAGATATTTTGCAAGCTCTTCAAGATCTTTTCGGTTGTGCTCCTCCTTGTTCTCATCCATCCCTGCATCGCTCAAAAGCTGTCTGGCAAGTTTTCCTTGCACTTCACTTTTGAATGTAGGCGTTATCTGTAAAAACACATATTACAAACAACCAAATGTCAAGAGTACCTCTGGTCTTACGAGACTTCGATAAAACTTTTCCATTTTCTGTTTTTGGTCTCCGTTGGTCGTGGTTTGTATATCACTTTCCAGTTTTCCTAGTGCAAGTGCCTTTGGTAGACAATGACTCATTCCTGTGATTCTGCTGAAGCTAACGCCGAAATGTTGTTTCTGTTATGAAAAAATATTATAGATTGTCAAAAGAAAGTATGCCTTACCAATATTGCTTTTCTGATTTTTTCGATTTTATCAGTTTTTCGAGTATCATGTGTTCCCCGGCCTCGTAGTCGTGCTTGTTTATCCTTGAAAACGTTCATTGCAACAGTAAAGCTTTCATCTAAACGTAGCTCTTTATTTGATTGCATTTGTTTTGCTATTGTATTCATGATAGCCCCTCCATCCGCCACGGCATATGTTTTGTGAGTCACAAAGAAGCCATCGTTATCGGTGTAGCCATCATGGTTCAGTCTGTAAAATTGCATACAAGTGAGAAATTAGAACTTTTAAAACTTACTGAAGCCAATATTTGGTTGTTTTCAAATTTCCTCCTGCTTTTTTGAGCATTCTGCGGATAAAAATGTCTAAAAGTTTAGCCACATGAACATGAAGCATCTGGTTGTCTTTGACCTCATCAAGATTGATGAATTTCATTCTGACCGTGTCCGAAATCAGAAACTGATTGTTGTACCTACGAAAGTGAGGTTCATTTGAAGTTATCACATTTTCTGTAAAGAACTCTTCTTCCTCAGCCGATGGAAATGCCTCGCTTCTTTCAAACTCTCTGAATCGTATTCTTTGTCGTGATCCTCTGCCATCTGAAATGAATCATTAAAATTATTGATATTTTCATTATGCCTTACGCTTTAGTCTTTGCTTCGAAACTATTCTGGCTGGCTTAGCAGTTGATTTTCTTTTCTTTTCTTCTGAAAACTCTTCCTTGTTCTGAGGTGAACTGGTTGATGGTTGATTCTGCTCTTTTTTCTCGTCAACACTTTCCGTTCTTGTGTGGTTTTCAATATCTTCTTCTTTTTCAAGTAATCGACTTTCTGGTTTTTTCTTTGTCTTTTTCGCCTTCGGTTCGAGATTGCTTGGTGGAGCTGATCGTCCTGGCGAATTGTGAGTGTTTAGGGTTTTTCGTTTCATAACTGAAAAAAGGAAGAAAGAGTAAAGTGAATAATGGGAAAAAAAGAAAAAAAGAGAGCTCAAAAACAGGTCACCACTTACCGCCAAGTAAAAAAGTTAAAATGAACCACAAATTACGCATGTCCCAGCCACGCGTCAACAGGAGTCAGTTGTTACTCTCTGGTTGATGACGTCATCATTTCTCAAACCACTCTTTGTTCTCTACGTCACTTCTCTATGTACTCTCTCGTTCTTTACTTTAAGTGTTCAACCGTCATAATCACCATTGCCGTGTCATTCGTGATTTATTACGTCTTAGTGGTAGGTGACGTGTTTCTGAGGTCTGCCTTTTTCTATAATTATTTTTCTCAGATTTTCTACAATGCCTCAAGAATCGACGCTATCCGGTAACCATGGCAACAGCTGCAATTGCATGGACCCTCTTCGGGATATTCGAAACAAACAGTGGACAAATCGTCGTCTACTAGCTCGTGCTTACAGTGAAATAAAATATCGTCCTTTGTGCGTGTCCTCAATCCCCCTGCGGAATATGGATTATTTACGCTTTGTAATTAACTACCTAGTGAGAAAAATGAAGCAATTTTCTTCAAAAAAGACGGTAGAATTCTTGAATGCCCTGATGTGATTCCCAAATGTCCAAGTGAAGTTTCCTCTATTCAAGACGGTGTTAACTTGCTTGACTTTTCCAACGCCCTGATCAGGGATAACATTACAGATAACCATTTTGTTGTGAAGGACGAGTATGGAAGCTTCTATCCAATTTCTGAACTGTTTATTGCCAAAGTTCCAAGGTAACTACCATTATCTTTGTTAATAATTTTCAAATCTTACAGTGTGTCGTGCTCCTCATGTGAAAACCTGCAACAGTCGCAATCCTCAATCTCTCCAAAATCAAATTCTGATGATGCCCTTCAAGACTAAAAAGATATGCTGTTCGTCTATTTTCAATGTTTATAATTAGCTTCTATTTGAATAAAATATTGAAAAAAACGGTTAAAATGTTGAAAATTAATAAAAACATTGAATTTTTTATTGAAATTGGTGGTGTTTGTTGCTTTCAAATGCCAAAAAACGTATTTACTACACAATGGATGCGCCGTAGAAATGACGAAAACTGCCTAAGACAAGAACCACGACAACACTTGCCTTTGCCCTCAACTCGGACAACCCTTGCCTGGTTGTGTGAGGCGTGGGGCTCTCTAATTCTTAACAGCTCTGAAAGACAATAGAAAAGGAAAATTTTGGAATTTAGGTTTTGATTGTGCAATCATCACCCCATAGGCCCGCTATGTATGAAAACTATCACCAGGAAAACATGTGAACTCGCCCTGATGACCTTTAGATCTTGGTCAAATCTAAAACTACCACTACTGAAAGTCGGTTCTTAACTTTCCTGCTGGCGCGCCTTAGTCGGTATATCTTGTGGTGAAATTCGCCCATAAGACGTACTCTGGTCAGGTTTCGATCCTGGAGCTCTTTTCCTGATTAAATCTAGTATAATTTGAAGGGGAATATTCTGGTTCAAAGCGTTTTGTTTCATGGTATAATTATCACCACAAAACGGTGATTCAGATGTCGGTAATTTACCCATATGGCGCGCCTTCGACGCGTTTTTTTAGCTCTGTGAGTGACTTCGCTCTGGTTAGTTTTTGAGCCCTTGAGAGCCTGCTGGTGCCTTGAAACTGACTGTCAGTAGTTAGTCTTTCCGCACCTCATGACAAATTTTTATTCACCCGGTGTTAGGTTGAATGACGTAAAATTGCCCATATGACCCTATAGGTCGGGCCTGTTGGCTCGCCTTTGGCGCATTTTTGGCTTCTCTTTGCTCTGCCTCTGACCTCGAGTCTGGCTAGCCTTTGATATTAGTGCCTATGGCTGGCCGCTTGCATCTCATGGCGAAATTCATAACTTAGTGAAGACTAGATGACGTGAACTTTAGCATGTGACCCTACAGGCGCGACAATCTGGTGCGCCTTCAGCGCATTTTTCGCCTCTGTTTTGCTCTTACTCTGGCCAGCTCTCAGGCTAACCTTCGATCTCAAACCAGGAGCGAATACCATCATTCACAAAATCTCATGGTAAATTTGACGACATCGTGGTAAATTTCACCCACCATACTACTAAGGTGACAAAGAGTAAGTAGGGACTGGTGCAAGTTCACCCGTAAGAACTGCCCAGAGAGAAGGAATTCTCAGCTTATATAGTGGTGCAAAGGGGGCGGAGTTAGTAAATCCATTAGTTGGCGCCATGGCGGTTGAGCTGCCGGTCAAACAGTCTTCGTAGTGGCGGAGTGTCGTTGTGACGGCGGCGACGAGAGAGCGTTGGGCGGCGAGAGACGGCAGACGCGTTGATGGTGAGTGGCGACGATTGCAGGCCTAGGAATTGTGCCGTCGAGACTGTGAGCGAAGCGAGCAGTTTCGACGCTGAATTAATTGACTCTGAAAGTGTCAAATTTGGTGAAACAACTGTGGGCTTCAGACAAAGAGCCGAGCAGGCCTAAGGGATTCATCCGAATACCTTACACCTCCCCCCTTTAAATAAAACGACCGCCCTCGGTCGGATAATTAAAGCTTTAACGACCTTTGGGTTGAAGATACACTTAAGTAAACTTGCGTGAACTCCAAATTTGACTGCAGATGCTGCATCCTTCCGTGGAGTTTGGACTTCTGGTGGTCTTTGCGCTTTGACTTAGCCATGTTGTGGGGTAGTTGGAAAATGAGGAGTCCAGAGCGCGTAAGTCTCGGAACTTGCGCATAATGCTTGCTGGGTAGCTCAACACTAGACTTGGTCCTTGTAGAGATGAATCGTCTACTCAGAAGATGTTGATCGTAGACTTGATCGTTGAACCTTTCTGTTTCCTTCGGTTCCGAACCGGATGTCGTCTTGATCCTTCAGCTATTTGCGACGTTGGATCAGCTTCCTTCTTGTTCTTCCTCAGCTTGGCTGACGGATTCGATGTCCTTGATGTCGATGCAGACTTCATCGAAACAAATCCTTCACTGACGACGTTGATGTCCGTAGTGAACCGACGATCCGGACTGGATCATTCCTGACTTTGGAAGTCACCTCCCCCCTTGGTTCGATGATGGCGTATCGGCTTCAGGGATATTGGGGAAAGTGATTACTGCCCACCAAAGGTATGAACCTTCCGTGGCGTGAACGCATCACAGATTGCTGATAGAACCAAAACATTGCTCCTCGGAGTTGAACCTTCCGGATCTAGCTTGACATAGCTGGGGCTATTACCGTCCCGATCGTTGGTGAACGAATCTCTGACGATTCCTGTGAAGCCCTCCTTAGCCTGCTGTCCGGCTAGCTTGGGCTGCTAACGACAGTGATCCGAAGATGTACTAGTTGCGTTTGCTTGAGGTAGGACGACTCGCCATAAGCTTCTCGTTCATCTTGAAGAGCTTCTTAACTTGCTTCTGTAGCTTCATGATCTCCTGGGCTAAGTGTGACTGACAGGAGTCTGGCGAGGCTTCTTGACGTGTTCTTCCGAGAGTTCGGCTGTTAACTCCGGGCTGCCTTGGGCTTGTGACTTTGCATTCAGCTTTCGGTCCGGTGGATTTGACCTTCTTTTCCTTGCTTGAACAACAATGAGCAGCTCCTAGCCTGTTTGTGGTTGTGGCTGGTTGTTTTGCCTTCATGGGGCACTCCCAAGCGAAGTGACCAACTTTTCCGCAGAAGAAGCAAATCTCTTTCCGATTCGGAGGTGACTGGCTCTCGAGCTTGGAAAGCTTCAACTTCTCAGTTGAGGCAAATTCTCGGATGTGAATTGAATCGACTTCCTTTGCCCAGTCATCGACATCGCTAATTGGATCAGTGTTGTCTTCATGATCCTCGTTGATCAATGACGTGTGGATGCTTGCAGCGCTGCTCACTGATGATCGGCAATGACATTCCTGACCAATTGTGTTTTCTCCTTGCCGGAAGGATTCTTTTCCAAGACGAACTTCGGCTTGCTTGATACTTGCAGTGAGCAATTCCAGTTTCAGATTCAACGTCTCTATCTGCGCATCTCTGCTTTCCAGATCTCGTCGCAGGTTCTCGATCGTCTCCTTGGATTTTGCGAGATCAACTTTTGCTTGAGAGGTTTCAGCGTGTTTCGTCTGGACTTCCTCTAACCATTGCGAACTGACCATTGTGAAATGTCCTGCTTTGCCGTAGTAGTGGTCACGGTAGAAGGTGTTGAACCTCGGTTGCTGTGGAAACGTTGGGACCAATTGACCGACCTCTTGAAGTGGCTGAGTGTCCTCATCTGACCCGACGTCATGTGGATCCTGTCCAGTCATCTCCCTCCTTAGCGAATGTTCGTCTTCTTGAATATCTTCAACTTCTTGAACTTGTCGTTGAGTGACTTGTGTTTCCACATCATGCTCATTGAGCTGGTTTATAGAGAAATGTACGGTTGACAGAGCGGACAAGACTGCCGCGCTGGTCTTAGAACCAGCGCAATCGGCAACCTTTCTGCTCCCCGTTTTGTCATTTGACAATGACACCTTGCTTCCGGTGCGAACCGGGGTAGAGCCGGCGTCGCTCTCCCTTTCCTCTTTCTTCTTTGCTCGACGCATCTTCCCAAAGTTGGAGTAGACTGGAAGAATTCAGGTATTACATAAGACAAATACCACGAAGCGACGGTAGAAATCGAAGAGAACGGATTTCCAGGCGATTGATACACAAAAACTTGTGCCCGATCACGCCTTCCAGGTTATAAAAACCGTTAAGAGTGACGAGCGAAAAACGATAAGGCTCGTGTGACACCACATTTAACCGAAAAATGCTCGAAAAATGAGCGGCCATTGGTTTTTAGGACGAAAAACAAAACGAATTAGCAATTCGTTGCGTATCCCGCGTCTCGATCGATTGTCGGTGCGAGACCTCTCCTCCGCGAAATTCGGTGCGCCTTTAATACCGTACGCCATGAATAAAATTCCTCAGTAGGCGATTGAACGAAATTGAGCCAAAACGCGTCAGGAATAGCGATTCCGGTGTAAGCTTCGGCGAGAAAAATATTCCAGGGATGAAACATCCTTCGTTCTTGTCATCGAACGTCCGACTTGTGGCTTTTTTGCAGACTTTTCAGGCGATTTTCCACGTCTTCAGGACCTCTCCGATCATATCGTCTTGGAGGTTCTCCGATGCTTCATTTGACCGAATGGGCATCCAACTTGAGTTTTCTTGAGCGGGCTATGAGGACGCCCCCCGGTTTGTTGTTACCACAACGTAGACTTTGTTGTTGGTCATCAGCTTCTTCAGCGATCGTGGAGTTTAACCGAACGTGGTTGTTCTGCTCCTCCTGAGTCTTCTGACTACGACTGTCCAGGATCTTCTGGTTATGCAATCCGACTTCTGTGAGTCCGCCGGTATTTGACTGCCAAGAGTCTTCTGTCCTTCTCCGTTTCCGGGAGAGTTGTCATGACTGGATTCCTGCTTCAGTCATCGAACACTGCTGTTCCTGATCTTCGTACCGTCCACATTGGTTGCCAAAACCAGTGGGTTTCCGTTTCCGAAGGCGTCTCACGGGTTTCAGCGCAGGTCCTATTCTGCTGTTCGTGAATCGTTGGACGAATGGTTCCGAACCATTCCGAGTTGATGCACCTTCTTTGACCAGAATGATGTTGACCTTTTGATTGATCGGATCCCGAATCATGCCGAATCAGAGCATTTGGTCCTTACACTGCTTGGTGACTTCACTACTGGAAGATGAAACATTTCCAGCGCTGCCTGTAGAGTTCGGATGTTGTTCTTGCCGAGAACGATCTCTCTCACGTCGATTGAGATTCCATATACTTGAGCACAAACTCGGAGTTTACAGCTACATGTTTTTAGTTTCCGTGTTGGTCATGGAACCAACGTATACTGAGACTGCGTGAGCAACATTTGCTAACAGGTCTTCGTTTCCAGAAGAGCCAAATTGCTTCGTTCCACCATGTTCATGTGGGGGTCCGTTCTGCTGCTGATCTCAACTTTGCCTTGTTGAGACTTCTGACGACTGTTCACCGACGAAGTCGTTTTGTCTGGCCAACGTTATCAGCTTGAATCTTTTCGTCTCCGTTTCCAGGAGGGATGCTCGGACCAGATTCCTTCATTGTCGGTTGAGTAGGTGTTGTACCGACAGTTGTGACGTCTTCCACGTTGCTTGCCAAGCCAAGTGGGATTGAGGTGGCATTAGAGCCAAACATTTTGTTTTCAGACTTGATGACAACTTCCGCGTCGGTCATAGAACCAACGCATACAGGAAGCTGTGAATACCTTTACTGCTTCGATTCCAGAAGAGTAGATTCCAGATTTCAGCACTGAGGCGTGACTTTTCCAGGGATCCGTCTGACGATCCGCTTCAAAGAGGTTTACGAAACCCCTTCTTCGTTCCGGAGGTTTGCGAGAGACCTTCCGTTCTCACTGGAGGTTTGCGAGAGACCGTCCGATTTGTGGAGGTTTGCGAGAGACCGTCCTTTCCTGGAGGTGTGCGAGAGACCTTCCGATGTCCTGGAGGTGTGCGAGAGACCTTCCGATGTCCTGGAGGTGTACAAGAGACCTTCTGATTCCTTCTTTCGGAGGTTTGCAAAACACCTTCCTCCTCACTGTAGAGTGGGTAATCCGAGGATCCATCTGTTGATCCGTGTTCAGCGGTGCGCAAGGCATCGTCTTCTTCACTGGGTAGTGGCTAATCTCAGGGATCACTCTTCTGATCCGCATATTCGGCGGTGCAAAGGGCATCGACTTCCTCACTGTGGTAGTGGCTGATTCCAGGGATCCTTCACATTGATCCGCAAAACAGAGGTTAACAAGAACCTTCTTTTCCTGGAGGTTCGCAAAAGACCTTCCGTTGATCAGGGATCCTCCTAATGATCCGCATTTGTCGGCGATACAGCTATCGACTTCTTCACTGAGTAGTGGCTAATGTATGAAATATTCGGCGATATAGATCGACTTCTTCACTGTTGAGTGGCTAGCGTAGGTATCCATCTGATGATCCACCATTGACGGCGATGTAGACATCGACTTCTTCACTGAGGAGTGGCTAGTTAACGCATTCGGCGATTGGTATCGACTTCTTCACTGTTCCAGTGGTTAGCGTAGAGATTCGGCGATTGGCATCGACTTCTTCACTGTTGTAGTGGCTATACAAACTATTCGGCGATATAGATCGGCTGCTTCACTGTTCCCGTGGTTAGCGTAGAGATTCGGCGATTGGCATCGACTTCTTCACTGTTGTAGTGGCTATACAAACTATTCGGCGATATAGATCGGCTGCTTCACTGTTCCAGTGGTTAGCGTAGAGATTCGGCGATTGGCATCGACTTCTTCACTGTTGTAGTGGCTATACAAACTATTCGGCGATATAGATCGACTTCTTCAATGCTCCCAGCATTGGCTGACGATTTGTTGGAGACAAGTTCCAGAATTGACTGTCGTCGAATTCTCGGAAGTCACGATTTCCGATGTTTCGGAGATGATGTAGTCGTTGCCATTGTTGCAGAAAGCGTCCAGTACGTGCTCGCTTGCACGCTATCGACGTCGTTACCATCGGCAGTTGACATATAGAGTGAAATACTCACTGCCGGTTGCTACGCGACATAAATATCTCGAGGCCTCGCGAGTAGACTCGCTAACCCAGTACGGTTTTGTTGGATGAATATCCAATGCAGCACGAACACACAACTAGAGGCGGTCACACAGGTCCTGAACCCGTGGATTTGACCCCCGTCTAGAAGCTTCCAAAACGATTGAAGATGATTCCAAATCCGAAGACGTGTTCCTTGAGCATCGAAACCAACGATTCCAGCTTGCTGACGACCAAATCAGCTCTCTCCCGAACCAAATTGTTGTTTGTTCCATGGTTGTCACTCGATGACGACATCCAGAAGATCCTTCGCGACGGGATTTCCAGAAGATTCTTCGAGAACCAGGAGAATGACGAATGTCGATCCTTGCTGACCGATTTGAGAGAGTATCGGTCGTAAAACCGGGTTTTTGGGAGGGGTTGGATAAAACAGTATGTGGAATTTATCAACCTGCACTCCTTCGACAGCGCACGGGTCTTGGAACCCGTGCTCACTGCTACCTAGGGAGCCGGCTACGAAAATATACGTGACGGAAATTAACGTAGAGGCATACAATAGAGAAGCAATGTCCTACGCCCTATTACCCTACACGGAAACCTAAACACCTAACCTAACGCACAATCAAAGCACTTAACTTAACCAGGCCTGAGATAAGAGAAGAAAGAAAGTGGAGAGGAAGTAACAAATGAGAGAGAAAACGGGTTATGGTCCCGCGCCAAAGGCAAAAATCAATAAAAGAGCAATGAGAATATAAAGGGTGGGAAGCGTGGGTGGGTCTTTATAAGTTAATCTAAAAAATAAGAAAAACCTAAGTCGCTGCTACCAGTAACAACGATAAGACAATTTATATTCAACTACTAATTTATTAGTCTCAATAAGTTACAAAGAAAGGGTGAAAAGGTGACAAAGAGTAAGTAGGGACTGGTGCAAGTTCACCCGTAAGAACTGCCTGGAATGAGAGAAACGTCGGCTTATATAGGCATTGAGAAGGGGCGGAGTTAGTAAATGTATAAGTTGGCGCCCTGGCGGTTGAGTGCCCGGTCAAACAGTTCTCGTGGTGGCGGAGTGTCGTTGTGGCGGCGGCGACGTTAGAGCGTTGGGCGACGAGAGACGGCAGACGCGTTGGTGGAGAGTGGCGACGATTGCAGGTCTAGGAATTGGGTGAAGAGACTGTGAGCGGTAGCGAACAGTTTCGACCTGAAATTATTGACTTTAAACGTGTCAAATTCAGCAAAAAGTGCCGAGCAGGCATAAGGATTCATCGAATACCTTACAGTATTTAGATGTCATAAATTTGGCAAGTCTAGATTTGAGGGTGCGATTAGCACGTTCGGCCATTGCGCATTTTATCTCACTTTTAGGAGTACAGTGTCGAATAGATAGAGAATCGAAATATTGTTTAACGTGGACATTGTAAAATTCTTTTCCAAAATCACTGTAAACATAGATTGGTGGTGCTTTGAATTTTGAAATGATTTTTTTCAAAGCCAAAGCGACTTCTTCTCCTTTTTTCGACTTTAAAGGCTCCACGTGAAACATGCGTGAATATACATCTACACAGACTAGTAAAAATGTTACACCGTCATTGAACTTTTTATGACGGGAGACATCTGCTAGATCGATTTGAATAGAGTTTTCAATGCCAGAGGATGTTGTCTGCAATCTAGGAAATTTGGATCGAACAGGAAAATGTTTAGTGTATGCCTCAATATTTTCTAATACTTCTTCCACTCGACGTCTTGTAATCTTTATCTTTACTAATAATATTCAACAGATCCGTCTGTCCGTTTATTTGTCGCCGATCATAACTTCGTCCGTAGTGGACCGATTTCGATGAAACCTAGATGGATAGATTGGAAATTGCGCTTAGTTGATGCCCGAACTTTTCTTTTTTCAAAAATATCAAATTTGACGTCTTCTGGAGACAATGTCGATATCAACAGTAGAAAGCTTTGAGAAAGGTGTGTCCCGACAGGGTGGTAGAAAAATCAAAACTACTGATTCGGTGATTCTTGACTGCATTCTCGAGAGCGCCCGGCCGCGCGTATTTGGTGTAGCGGTCTACGCAGATGACTCTCACCCACGGGGTAGTGAGTTCGTTCCCGCCAGGTCGGAAACGTTTTTTTGGTTTTTTGTTTTGATAAGAACATAGACAGCCAGTATATAACAGTTGTAAATAACTTTGTTATAGTAGAGGTTTTAGAACAAAAGGGTGGAGTAGCAATCTTCCTGTGGACTATTTACACACCGCTACAATTCTGTCATAATGGATGATTGAGTGCCAACTTTTACGGTGTTTAAAAATTTACAATCCTACATACACCGAGTCAGAAACTGATAGTAGTTAACAATGCCTTTCGTCCGAAGCTTCATGAAGAAGTCATGCGACATTGTCGCCGATCGTCTAAAACTCAGAAAGTGTTTTTTAAGAACTTCGAGAATTTTTTGTGAATCACTTTCAGTTACGAATGAAAAGGATTAAAATCAAAATAGAATGAATAAAGTACTTCTTTGACTTTTGAACTTAGAAATATGTAAAATAGTTTTAGTTTCGAAGTATTCCAGAGAAGAGAGGCGGCATCGCCGCCGAACAGTCAAAAGTTTCGACATAACTATTTTGATCAAGCCAAACTAAAACAGATTTCCGTGTATATGAAAAAAAAGAATTTGGGAAAAGAGCCGGCATCATCGCCGATAAGTCTAAAACTTTAAAACAATACTTTAAACGCATATTTTGAAGATGTGAATAGGCAATTCTCTTTTGGTAATAGGTTTCTCAGTCAGGCAAAAAAACACATTCCCTGTATTTAGTACAATTAATTCTGAGACCCGGATGTCTCAGCCATTAAATAAGCGACTAGGAGTATAGAGAATGAAATAACACTACTCAAGAAGAGATGGTGAATTATAGAATAAGGATTAATCTAAATATGGCCTTAGTCTGCCATATTCAGAGGAGGGAGGCCGCCGATTAGTCAAAAGTTAAAACTTAATATTTAGAGGATCACCTGCCTTTTGATGAGGGAAAAATAGAGTTACTAAGTTCTCATTCTTCTGAAGTAATTTCTCGAAATCTTATCAGAAAAGTAGAGGTGTTTTGATTGTTCTCTCTGCAACGGGTTGCTCAGCTAATAAAAACTACCAACAATTGAAGAAAAGTTATAGAAACAGAATAAAACGATTATTCAAATACCCCGACTGTTTGAGCCATGTGAGAAGCGCCGCAGGCGCTGCAACACTTAGAAGGGTGGTGTTGAGAAGGAGGTTCAGTCGCCGTCAGGCGACGTGAACCGACTGGTTCCTCTATGTTTCACAAATTGATGAATTGCATTGACTGATGAAAATGCACAGGGGTTTTTTGGGTTCAAATAAGCGTCTTTAATTACTTGTTCAGACATTATCTCCACCATACTTGCAACGGGCCGGGCCGGGCCGGGCCGATCTGAGAATTTTCACCGGCCCGGCCCGGCCCGGCCCGGCCCGGCCTGGCCCGGCCCGGCCCGGTCGGCCCGGGTCACAGTACAAAAATTTGAAAATTTGAATTTTTTGAAAATTTTTTCGATTTTTTCGCAAAAAAGTCGAATTTTCGACTATGTTTTTACATACCGATAAAACTCAAGTTTACATAGGATTTTTGACTATTTTTGATGAAAATTTTCAAAAATTTCACGAAAAAATTGTGCTCATTTTTTGACTCCGGGCCGACCGGGCCGGGCCGGGCCGGCAACTTCCTCTACCGGGCCGACGGGCCGAGCCGGGCCGGGCCGATATTTTGCAAGTATGATCTCCACAGACGAATAGTCAGCCTATTTGTACCTTTTCCTTTTCTGAATATTGGGATCGCCGGTAGCCTTGTTGGTTTTATTCGTGGTTTTACTGGTACAATGTGTTGTTGCCCAGTCATTTGTTTTACAGTCTGACGAGTGACAGGTTTTGTTGCTATCGGGGAAGAAAGAGGTGTGTCAGTAGATGGTTGTTCTGGTGTTGGAATTGCAGGTGACAGCGTAATGCTCAAATCAGAATCACTTTCATATGAAGAATCACTTTTTTGAGTCTCATCCATTTCCGTATTTGTTGCGCCAGGATGACGCAACTATGAGATATTGGATAAGAACCGCTGCCGCTCGATGACAAATCAATGAATCATATGTACGCCCGACGACTTCCTCCCCTTATCACTCGCCCGCCGGACACTATCATCAATTGGATATCAAACAGAACTTCCGGCGCCACAGATCACTTCTCGGCGCCTGGCTAATTTGGACGGCGCCACACGGACGGAAGATCGACGCGGATCTCGACAATCAAACTGGTTAATGGAGATGGAATGCAGCGACGAAATCGTTATCTGGAGGAGATACCGAGGAGCACCGAGAGACGGAGGATGATGACGCAATGAAGAATGAAGTATAAAAGGACCCCTTTTGATAATAGAGTCAGTTGTTGTAATTGTTAAGACATTGTTGTCAACTCCCATCCAATTCGTGAATTTATCCCCATTCTGTCCTTTCCCATTTCCCCCCTTTTCCCATTTCCCCCCTTTTCCCTTTGCCCCCTTACTTATACTTACTAAATAAACTTATACCAGTCGGTTCACGTCGCCTGACGGCGACTGAACCTCCTTCTCAACACCACCCTTCTAAGTGTTGCAGCGCCTGCGGCGCTTCTCACATGGCTCAAACAGTCGGGGTATTTGAATAATCGTTTTATTCTGTTTCTATAACTTTTCTTCAATTGTTGGTAGTTTTTATTAGCTGAGCAACCCGTTGCAGAGAGAACAATCAAAACACCTCTACTTTTCTGATAAGATTTCGAGAAATTACTTCAGAAGAATGAGAACTTAGTAACTCTATTTTTCCCTCATCAAAAGGCAGGTGATCCTCTAAATATTAAGTTTTAACTTTTGACTAATCGGCGGCCTCCCTCCTCTGAATATGGCAGACTAAGGCCATATTTAGATTAATCCTTATTCTATAATTCACCATCTCTTCTTGAGTAGTGTTATTTCATTCTCTATACTCCTAGTCGCTTATTTAATGGCTGAGACATCCGGGTCTCAGAATTAATTGTACTAAATACAGGGAATGTGTTTTTTTGCCTGACTGAGAAACCTATTACCAAAAGAGAATTGCCTATTCACATCTTCAAAATATGCGTTTAAAGTATTGTTTTAAAGTTTTAGACTTATCGGCGATGATGCCGGCTCTTTTCCCAAATTCTTTTTTTTCATATACACGGAAATCTGTTTTAGTTTGGCTTGATCAAAATAGTTATGTCGAAACTTTTGACTGTTCGGCGGCGATGCCGCCTCTCTTCTCTGGAATACTTCGAAACTAAAACTATTTTACATATTTCTAAGTTCAAAAGTCAAAGAAGTACTTTATTCATTCTATTTTGATTTTAATCCTTTTCATTCGTAACTGAAAGTGATTCACAAAAAATTCTCGAAGTTCTTAAAAAACACTTTCTGAGTTTTAGACGATCGGCGACAATGTCGCATGACTTCTTCATGAAGCTTCGGACGAAAGGCATTGTTAACTACTATCAGTTTCTGACTCGGTGTATGTAGGATTGTAAATTTTTAAACACCGTAAAAGTTGGCACTCAATCATCCATTATGACAGAATTGTAGCGGTGTGTAAATAGTCCACAGGAAGATTGCTACTCCACCCTTTTGTTCTAAAACCTCTACTATAACAAAGTTATTTACAACTGTTATATACTGGCTGTCTATGTTCTTATCAAAACAAAAAACCAAAAAAACGTTTCCGACCTGGCGGGAACGAACTCACTACCCCGTGGGTGAGAGTCATCTGCGTAGACCGCTACACCAAATACGCGCGGCCGGGCGCTCTCGAGAATGCAGTCAAGAATCACCGAATCAGTAGTTTTGATTTTTCTACCACCCTGTCGGGACACACCTTTCTCAAAGCTTTCTACTGTTGATATCGACATTGTCTCCAGAAGACGTCAAATTTGATATTTTTGAAAAAAGAAAAGTTCGGGCATCAACTAAGCGCAATTTCCAATCTATCCATCTAGGTTTCATCGAAATCGGTCCACTACGGACGAAGTTATGATCGGCGACAAATAAACGGACAGACGGATCTGTTGAATATTATTAGTAAAGATTTTATCTACCACTGAACCCTTCAACCACAGGTGCAACATTTTTGGTGCATCGACTAAACGAGGTAAGTAAAAGTCGACCATATCCGCTTCGGTGGGACCGGTCTATTGGCAAAGTCCTGGCTAACTGCACCGCGAGATAAGACGCCCCAAAGACCAGTGACCCTGGCAACATATTGAACGCTTGATAGCCACCCGTGCTTAATAAGCGTATAACCTTCTATATTAAATAAGAAAAAATTCAAAAAAAATATATATATACATCCTTGTTTCGGTTCCATTCGCATAAACCCTCACGTCGGCAGAAATGTCCTTGACGGCGGAAAACGTACGTCAAGTAGAGTTAACACTCAAAGAGATCCAGCAAAATTTAGCAACCGATATCAACACCTCGATAAATAAAACTTTAAGAGAAGCACCAGGCAAAGAAAAACTGGAAACAAACCAAACAGCAGCCGATTACATCGCAAAGTACGGAGTTACATTGCAAAATGAAGAAGCAAACTTCACCAGAAGAATCAACCAATATGAAGACACATTGAAGAAAGGACTGGAGATCCTTTATAATGTTCCCAATGGAAACCTACTCACGGACAAAGCTCAAGAAGTCATCGAAACTACAGAGAAAACCGACGCTGAAATCAGATCAAAGGTAAAAGAACTAGAAGAGAAACTTAAACTGAAACATATTGCACTCAACCAATTCGCGGACACAGAACAAGTAAATAGATTATCCACCCATAACTATCAAATTAGAAATTGGACACCAGGAGTAGATAACATCGACGTCATTAGAACAACAACTCACACCACCAACACAAACGTAACGCCTAGAAGAAGCATCTTGAGCAATAAAAATATGGACCTCCCAATATTCGATGGGGATATTGAGGAGTGGCCAGCGTTTTACGATATTTTTAAATCCACAGTCGTGGAAGATGATGAGATACCTAATGTTATGAAACATAACATACTTAGACAACATCTTAGAGGGGACCCCTTTAATCTAGTAAAGCCATACAAGTCAGATGGCACTGACTTTAAAACGGCCCTAGACAGATTGATAAAAATGTATGATTCAGCGGAGAAGCAGTATGACGTTTATTGGACAAAACTCATGAAACTGCCCCCAGCTAGAGAAAACCCACAGAGTTTGAGAAATTTGCATAACGAAATGTTAGCAATCACAAATGGTCTGAGTTCATATGGAACAATAGAGACACAGAATTTCCAGTCGGTCATTCGATCCAAGATACCTAGAGACATTTTGGTCGAAGTTTTGAAAACAAAACCAAAAGACACCACAACACTTTTGGCTAACTTAGATGACATCATCACAATTGAAGAAGCCGCACAGCGAGCTAGAAAACCAGATAGAGAAGAGAAATCCACATTTATGGCGCATCACACAAATAAACAGCAGCAGAGAGCCTGCAAATATTGCAAGAGAAGCAATCACATCACCGTTGAGTGCAGAACAGTCCCCACAATTCAAGAGAGAAAAGAATTCATAACGCGAAACAATTTATGCTTCAATTGTTTAAGCCCCGGACACAGAGTCCAAGATTGTAGAGTCCCCCCATGCAGAAAGTGCAACGTTAAGCACAACTCCTCGATTTGTCCAAAAAATCAGAATCAGAATCAGAATCAAATGAGAAACCAGAATCAAAGCCCTCCACATCACTCGAAACCCAGAAATAATTACAGAAACGAATCATACAACAGAAACCAAAGCCGCCAACAAACTCACAGATCCCCGATGAGGCAGGGGCAAGACAGCAAGCATTACAACGGTCAAGGAAACCGCACCACAAAACCGACATATCACGGAAATCAAGGTCAGCAAGGACCAAAGAATAATTGGAACCAACAGAAGTCCAGCGAGAATACAGGAAATAGAGGTCAGTCATCACCTAATTCCAACCAAAATAGAAAAGCGAATGGATACCAAATCCACACTTACCAAACTTCACTAATGGTAGCTAACGCACCAATTTTAGTCAATGAAAATGTAGAAGAAATCCCAGTCCTCCTTGACTCCGGATCAGATCAATCTTTCGTACTAGAAGATTACGCAGAACAGACTAAAATGAGAATCCTTGAAAAAGACGTGTCTCTAGACGTCACAGGATTGGGAAAAAACCAGATCTCTGTCACCGCAAACAGAGTTGAATTTGAAATTATATTGAATAGTGATACTGAGACTACCTTGAGAGTAGAAGCACTAACGATCCCCAAAATTACGGATCTATTTAACCCAATTTATCTCACCCAAGAAGATATTGACTACCTAGACGCAAAAAATGAAAAACCAATAAATATTACCAAACCTGAGACAGCAGTCGCATTAATCGGATGCGATGCTTTTTGGAACCTAATGACTAATGAAGAAAAAGAACAACTTCCATCCGGGAAATTCCTTATTTCAACCCATATGGGACCAGTTATCTGTGGTAAAAATGAGAAACCAAATAATGCCATTCATTCTTTAATTTCGAGAGTAACCGAAAAATCCGAAGGCGATTTTAACGAAATAAGCCTAGAGGAATACTTTGAGAACAGTAACATAGGTATTACTGATTCCTATTCCGACCCCACCAATGAAGAAATCATTGAAGACTATAAGAAAAGAGTTGAGATAAACCCAGAGAACAATAGAATTGTTGCCCCCCTCCCGTTCAAAAAGGGACAGAAAGAAAAATTAGCTACCAACAAAGAAGTAGCATTTTGCCGAGTAAAACAAAATTTTCTCTCAAATCACAAAAAAGAATGCTGGAAACACCAAACAGAGACTTTTGAAGAAATGGAAAAATCCGGAATAATTGAAGAAATTGATAATGACCCAGATATTGGCTATTACATACCGTATAGTCAAGTATTTAATGAGAATAGTAACACCACAAAAATAAGAATCGTTTTTGACGCTTCTAGCAAAAGAATTGGAGAAATTAGCCTTAACAATGCCTTACATCAAGGCCCATCATTGATCCCAGAACTCCAAGGAATTCTATTGAGAATTAGAAAAGGAAAATATGTTCTCAGTGGTGATATTGAAAAGGCATTCCACGCCGTAGAAATTAATAAAAACGATAGAGACTACCTAAGATTCATTTTATTGAAAGACCCTACTAAACTCCCCACTACTGACAACATAAGAATTATGAGATTCACTAGACTCATTTTCGGAGCAAACTGCTCACCATTCCTACTGTCCATGTCAATACTTCACGGTATTAGACAAGCTAACGCACCGCAAGAATTGATAAGCGCTATCGAAAATATGTGTTACGTAGATAACCTGTTCTTGAACACAGACGACATAGAAAGTCTCCCGAAACTGTACGAATTAGCAAAATTCTACTTCACCAAACTAGGAATGAACATTCGGGAATTCAGTGTGAATTGCCCAGAAAACTTCATCAAACCAGAAGATAAAGCCAAAAATACGGACAACGTTAAAATTCTAGGATACAATTATGATCTGGAAAATGACACCATGCAAGTCAGAAAACCAACCCTCAACCTAGACAGTAGCAAAAAGATGAATAAAAAGAAACTCGTGGGAGAAATCACAACAGTTTTCGATCCACTACAGTATTTCGCTCCCCTATACCTAGATGGAAAAATGATCCTCAAAAAAGTGTCAGACCACAAAATCAAGTGGACCGACATTATCCCAAAAGAAATTGTTGAAGAAATGATTGAATACAGAAAGAAAATAGACGCATCAAATTTAAAATTTAGACGTCATATCGCCTACACACAAAATGAGCCGATCAGCCTCGCAGTCTTCACAGACGCATCAGAGCATACATACGGAGTTTGCATCTACATAAAGACAGCTATAAACACTAAACCAGGTCAGTTCAATACCCATTTGCTAATAGCTAAACAAAGAATTGCACCCAAAACAAAAACAATGACAATTCCGAGACTTGAATTATTAGGAATTTTCATAGGGGTAAGACTACTAGATTATACCCTTCGGGAACTCCAAAGTAATGTAAAAGAAATAGAAATATTTTCGGACTCAACCATAGCTTTAGCACAAATCAAAAATCACTCAACAATTAAAGGCGAAAAACAACCTACTTTTGTAGAAAATAGATGCAGAGACCTTTGGAATACCCTCCAAAAGATAAAGAAAAAGAAAAAAGAGATAGAAATATCCCTTTCGCACGTAGCTACTGATCAAAACCCCGCAGACCACATCACCCGTGGCTGCGATTCCGAAGAAAATTTGATAAAAACTAATTGGTTTAACGGACCATTTTGGCTTAAGGATAGCAATCACCCAGATCACCCTTCTAAAAAAGAAAATAATAAACTAATGGTACCAGAGTACCCAGAAGAAATCGAAACTCATACTTCCCTAACAATCGTCAAAACTGAAAAGAAAAGTAAAAAAGAAATAGAAAATGAGATATTCCCATTAAGCAAATTCAATAATTTTGAGAAATCCAAACGTATTGCGGTCTATATCATGAGATTCCTAAAAAATAAGATTTTTAATAAACTTTCAAAAGAAAGTAAGGAACTCTTCACGGAAAAATTCCCAGAAATTAAGGAAACTCCCCACAAATGGAAATTTTTAATTAACTTAGAGGAACTCCACTCAGCGGAAAAGCTTTTAATCCGCAAAAACCAATCGGTATATGAAGTAGTTGAGAATAAGAAAGATAATAAAACTATGCTAGACAACATCGTCTATCAACACTCTCGAGTCCAAAGTATTCCAAAAAAGCCTATCATACACTCAAAATCTGATTTAGCTAGACTAATCATAAAAAACCTACATGAGAACAATCTCCATGCCGGACCAGGAATAACACATTATTTCCTCCCACACCCTTTCACTCAAATTGGAACCGAAGAAACTTTCCCCTCGCCCGGAGTGTTGCGCCAGGATGACGCAACTATGAGATATTGGATAAGAACCGCTGCCGCTCGATGACAAATCAATGAATCATATGTACGCCCGACGACTTCCTCCCCTTATCACTCGCCCGCCGGACACTATCATCAATTGGATATCAAACAGAACTTCCGGCGCCACAGATCACTTCTCGGCGCCTGGCTAATTTGGACGGCGCCACACGGACGGAAGATCGACGCGGATCTCGACAATCAAACTGGTTAATGGAGATGGAATGCAGCGACGAAATCGTTATCTGGAGGAGATACCGAGGAGCACCGAGAGACGGAGGATGATGACGCAATGAAGAATGAAGTATAAAAGGACCCCTTTTTGATAATAGAGTCAGTTGTTGTAATTGTTAAGACATTGTTGTCAACTCCCATCCAATTCGTGAATTTATCCCCATTCTGTCCTTTCCCATTTCCCCCCTTTTCCCATTTCCCCCCTTTTCCCTTTGCCCCCTTACTTATACTTACTAAATAAACTTATATTTTATCTACCACTGAACCCTTCAACCACAGGTGCAACAGTATTGTTTTCCTCATCATAATATTTTTGATCCACTGGTCACGGCGGGGCTAAAGCGACGCGCGGACTCCGCAGCCAAATTCCTCGGCCCCGGAGCGGCGGCGAATTCAAACACCAATTATTACCACTCAGCGCCGACAGGCTATTCCACATATAAGGGGCAGACATATAACACATTATTGATGATATTAACTGGAACAAACCATTTTTCATTGTTGACAATTGTGGAAAACTCAAAATCTCGATTATTATAACGTTTTTATCACTGAAAACGACTATTTTGAAAAAGAAAAGACGTTTTCTAAAAAACTGAACTGGATTTTTTGCCGAAACTGTTCCCTAAAGTAAAATCAGGCAGTGAAATTCGATAAAAACAACAGTCTCAGTCCATTGAAATGTTTTGAAGGCCGTTTTTCCTTGAAAATGTCGAAAAATTAGTGAAAAAATCATACATTTTACATTTTCTCAAAAACTGGACTGGATTTTTTTCTGAAATAGTTTTAAAAAGTAACATGAGGGTCGAGAATTTGATAAAAACATGAGTTTCTGTCTATTGAAACATTTTGAAGGCCGTTTTTTCTTGAAAATGTCGAAAAATTAGGAAAAACCTATTTATTTATCCATTTTTTTCAGAAACTGGACTGGATTTTTCGGTGAAACAGTTTCTCATAGTAAAACTAGGCTATAAAATTCAATAAAACCATTAGTTTCAGTCTATTGAAACATTTTGAAGGCCTTTTTAGCTAATTTCTCGCAGCAACACAAGTTTTCAAGCCCTCACACTCAATTTTCCACATATTTTCTCTGAATTTGTTCTTTTAGTTTTTTCAAAACAATTTTTGCCAATAGAGTCTTTTTCTCACAAAAAACCCACATTTTCTCATTTTTAATGTGGCTGTATGCACTTAAAAACATTTTTATATGATTTTCGGGTTACTGTACACACTAGTCCGCAATCACCGTGTGAAGTGTACACAACTTTTTCGACTGAGTATTTAATGCGGATTTTTCTAGGCCACGCGTCGCTTTAGCCCCGCCGTGCTGGTATTATTGCTTCAGACATTTGTTTCAAGTTGGGAGTTTTTTCATAATTCTTCACGAGCTCGTCTAAGGTCTTTAAAACATTTCTGTCAATTATACGCAAGTGTGGTAAATTTTTTACCCGATATAGTAGATCTTGATAGAATTGACGTTTAGATTCAACATCTAAAGTTTTATCATTCAATATTTCATCAAGGAGACGACGCGGAGGGTCCAGAGGGTTGTGTCCATCAATTTCAATTAATCGATATTTTTAATCATTTTAGCTTTGTTGCAATCAGTGCTGGAATGATAATACTTTTTAATTCTGATTTCTTGAGCTTAAATAGCAAAGTTCGAGCGACATCAACATCTCGGCATTTTGAAACTTGAGCTAAAAGGCCAATTTTTGGTTTCAAAGTAGCCAATTCAACTTTTCCCAGGGGCACATATTTTGTTTTCATCAAGTTTGCAATAATTTCCACTAAAATTGAAATTTCCTTGTCTGTAGCAACAGTAATATTATAAATTCACAACACCACGCCGCATGGCTTTAAAGGCGCATCTAGTTTATTAGAAATTTCGCGGAATGGTCTCGTAGTTGAAAAAGATCAAATACCGTATTTTGGAGCTTTGCAGGTCTAAAAATAAATGCAAATAATGTTTTTCGCTTCGAGACCATTTTGAACAAAATAGATGCGCCTTTAAAGCCATGCGGCGCAGTGTCGTGAATTTATAATAAGACTTCTTTTTTTTCAAAACTTTGTTCAAAAAATCAAGATGGATAATTAAACGTTCAGCCATTTTAGAAATGTACATTTGAAAACTATTTATATACTATCGGGAACTCGTGTAAGAAGTTTTCCATTATTCTGAAACATGGATCTGCATTGGGATCATTGTTTATCATCATCGCGTTGTAAGGTTCCCTCATAACAGATTCATAGGCTTGTAGTGCACCTCTCCACTTTTCTCCAAATTGTTGAATTAGTAAATTTTTAATTTGTGAAGCATCAGAGAGATTCCTCATTAGAATTAAATATGTAGAGTTATTTCTCGTAGTTGGAGGGAGAGCAAACGCAGACTGTACAAGATTAAAAATTGCACAATTATAGTGGTGAGCATAGACGCAGAATAAATCATTTAAAAGATGAAGAGATTTCTTGTCTCTGGCAAAAACATTCATCAAATCATCCATCACAATGATGTTGTTTTTGAAACGATGTTGTTTTAAAAATTCAACATCTGGTATACCTTCAATGCAAGTAATTAAAAAAAAAAAAAAAAAATAAAACCAGAAAATGTTATCGATATTCGCAGTTAAACTCGAGTCTAAATTTTCCAAAATTTTTCGCACTAGACTAGTTTTACCAGACTGTGTAGCACCAATAACTGTAATTTGAGAGAGAAAGCGAAATTGAAAAGGTGTCATCTTAGTTTTTTGATCAAACATGGGCAGATGGTAATGAAAATTGTGATTGTGAAAACGATATTTATAGTGATGATGGATGGGAAGACTCCTTGATCGTGGTCAATCGAATGAGTGTAGTTTTCTGAGGAGGACGTAATTGGAATCCACATTTTTCAAGCATTAAAATTATTAGTGAGCCAAATATAAAAAATGTCAAGTATTTTATACTAGAATCTGGTCGAGTATACATTACCGTAATGACCGTATCAGTTATCATTTTATCAGTAATCCCCTTATCACTAATCACCTTATCATTTCAGCATTTAACCCACTTTAGTCTGATCCCTGAGCTTTTTCATTCATGTATAATCATTCTTATCGCTCTTATCAGTAAGTTTAAACATTGTATCAGTTAATCACTATCTGATATGATGGGATGATTAAGTATTTTCACAGATGCAGTTAGAGGGAAATAAAGTGCAGGGGGCGGAGCTTTGCTAAGCCCCGCCCCCTGTGCTTTATTTCCCTCTAACTGCATCTGTATACTACTCACAACAACTCGTTCTCTCTAACACCTAATTATAGGCTCTACCCTATCAGACAACAATTTTTCAATTTTAAAATGCCAAATACATTTGAGACAGAAAATAAGCTATTTACATTTGAAATTGAAGAGAAACAGAGTTTTAGATTGTTATTATGGTGGGTTTTGACTTTTTGACTTTGATACGCTTTCAAAATATACTGTTCATCTAGTGTACCTGTCAAAATGAAAAAAAAAAACTGAAAAGTTATATATTTTTGTTGTTCTATTGCCGAGAAAAGGTTCTCGACAAACATTTAACATTCACACTTGCCTTAGACTTGCCACGTCACCAATCCTGGCATACGCACACACACGTAGAACCCGATTTCCGAGAATCGTGCAGTCCATCTGCCCCGTCATCATTTCTCGACGTCTCTGTCCAATAAGACAATAAAACTCCCCACTGCCTCAATAGACACCAGCTACTTACCACGTCACCAATCTCGGTGTACGCATACATATGAACCTTCAAGGTCTCCGAGACTGTCCGTCTGCCACGTCATATCTGGGAATCTTTTAGGCCTAGAGGTCTTCCTCAAACAATGAATACATTAACTGCGCCCCTCTGCGAAAATAAACCTGACAACAATCAAAACGGTTTCTATAGAGCAATAATTTATGGGATACAGAATCCATGAAAAAAAACAACATTATGATTGAAAGAAATTCAGAGATAGTGAAAAATGAGAATATCAAACAAGTTGGTCAATTGCAGTCCCTCTTGCACACACTTCCACAATCACAAAGTCATGATCAACGTTGCAACCATATACGTTTAACTCTGTCGACTCGTCGATTGAAATTGTTGCACATTCTCTGAATTCTAAATAGTTGACAGAAATCATAATCCAACTACTCACCTGTCATTCAACACTGTCCTTCTGGCATTCATGTTTGAATAAAGAATATCATGTACGAATTTCACGGTTAGACTGTGTCTTGCCATCAACTTACTTCCAATCGGCCTATCGGTTCTTTTCGATACTTTGTTGCAGTAGTCCGCAACCTCTTCACTTCTCATCCACGACTCAATTCGAATCAATTTACAATTCCATTCTGATAATATTTCTGGGTTGGCTCTTTCTCCGATATGCCCCGGAGTTATCACTGTCACGTGTTTCGCCATTTTCAGCTAAAATTATAACTAAAAGTTATGATTATTTTAAAAACTTAAAACTTACAGTCTCTTCTCGAATTGTAGTGTTTACTTCCACTTTTTCAATTGGAACACTTGTTGGGAACCATGCATCGGTTCTGATAACAGTCATGTTTTTAATAGCTATTGGTATGCATTTCGAAATGAACTCTGGTCCGGTCTGAAAATTATTATAAATTGAAATGAAAAAGAAACAAAACACACTCACAATCAAGTCAACATTTTTGATGCGTGTCCCCTCTCTGCTTAAATTATACAATAAAAACTTCTCCGCTGCCTGCTCGGGTCTCATACTGGTAAGCTGGTCAACACGTTCATTTGTCGAATGGTTTATCATACGCATCTTATTTCCTTCATTCTTCCTGAATACAAATCCAAAAGAATCAATTCCCGTGATAATATGATCTTGCACCACACTATACAGTTTGACTAATTCGAGATGATAGGGTAAAATTTCTTCCATTTTTCTGATTGCTGGGCACATGGCATAGAAATGTTTTCTGAAATTGGTATTTACGTCTGAAATTGGGCTTATGCGTGAGAACAACTGACCTTTTCCCAAAATTAATATATTCTAAGACTGCTTTGGAAGACTGATAAGCAAGTGGTTTGCTTCGAGACATTTTGGAAACTCTGAAACAATGGAAGTCAGTAAAGAAAGAATAGAAAACTGAATATAAAAAACGGAAAGAGAGCTATCACTTCAGTTCGCAGCAAATAATGTCACGGACAAGCCGATACTTCTTGGTTTCTGATCCCTTTAAAGGTTCTCAACACACAATGATTGATGCCTCATTAACCGATTGCTATCTGCCAAGCCACGAATTGAGATATGCGTACACATTTTAAAATAACGTGGGTACATCAAATAACGTGAGAACTGAAACGTTCGATAAACAATAATCGCCTGGTAAGGCTCTGACGGTGGCGTTTGAAAATAAAGGGGAGTAAATCAACAATATGTTTGTTTCTATGCCGTGAGGAGCTAAGCAGATTTCTGGTTTTTTACCGGCTCGACATTACTGTGGTTCAGAAAGAGAATAATGACGACGTGACGTTGTGATGAGGTGGTAATGACTTAAAAGATAATTATTGGCTAATCAGGCTGTGGGAATAGGTTAATGAGGCATCAATCAATGTGTGTTGAGAACCGTTTGACGGCTATGAGAGACCAAGAAGGAACAGTGACGCAGATGGGCTGCTAAGTGCACAGAGATCTCACCCATTATGTTATTTGCTTCTGGCAGACAGTGGATTGGTGACGTGGCAATCAACCAACACAGAGAACCATTGGAAGAAAATAACGAGAAATAATGTGTTTATCAATTTCAGGAAAAATCTATATGCCATGTGCCCAGCAATCAAAAAACTGGAAGAAGATTTGCCTTATCACCTCGAATTGGTCGGCGTCTTCTCGTTCTTCGCCATAATGACTCTTCGTTTGGCTCAAATGAAGGCGTGGGGGGAGTCGAGAAAAGCGAAGAAAGCAAGAGAAACGGAGATGCGTGTCATGGCGAATCATTAATTTCTTTCTCGAATTTTCATTTTATCTGTTCATTTATTGATTCCCATTGATGATTTTTCTTTTATCTGTCTCCTGTTTTTTTTATTCTAAACCCGTTTTAAACAGAGTTTGACCCTTTTTCCCCCGTTTGTTGTCCTAAAGCATTTTTCTAGGTGCAGTTTTTCTTCTTTACACTTCACCGGTTTCATCACTTATAATTAATAACTGATAATTCATATGTGAGCTTATAAAGTCTACGGTTTTTTTAATTAGGGTGTTTCTTGAATCGTTGCACTTTTTCTATCAGTTTTTCATCAAATTTTTCTTAATAAGGAAGAAGTTCTAGGAAGTTATATGATGTCCATCAGTACTGACAACATCTTGCAAACTTTGTGGTAGTTGGGCGATTCCGGCCGCGCAGAACTCTGGTTGCTGCGAGCTGAAGAAGCGATCAAGACATTATTTCACTTGCATTAAGTCATTAAATTTTTGTCCAGTTAACAAGTTTCGCAATGATCTAAAATGATGATAATCAGCTCGAGGAAGGTCTAAAGAATACGGCGGGTGGGGTAGAACTTCAACTCTCTGAGCCTGTGAAAAGATGCGAGTCTTGGTAGCAGTGTGTGGGCGGGCATTGTCATGCAACATCACCAAATGATCGATTTCCGGGCGAGAGGAGAGTTGGAATTGGATCATTTTTTGGAGTGGCTGACAGTATAAGTCGGCTGTAATTGTGGCACGATCCGGAAGAAATTCGTTGTAAATGACACCGTTGCTGTCCCGCCAAACTGATATCATCACTTTCTTCACATGTAGTTCTCATTTCTGGCCCGTCAAAGGTTCTTCATTATTCAAAACCGACTGCTTTTTACTGTATGGTATACAAAGAGAGCCCACTTCTCATTTCCCGTAACAATATAAAAAATCCAATTGAAACTACGCTTTCGACTGAGCAAAGACTGCAACAGATCACATCTGAGTTTCAACTGAACATCTGTCAGTTCATGAGGAACAACTTGTCCGTATTTTGCTGTTCTTCCAGATTCTTTCAAATGTCTGAATATTGAAAGAAATTCAGAGATAGTGAAAAATGAGAATATCAAACAAGTTGGTCAATTGCAGTCCCTCTTGCACACACTTCCACAATCACAAAGTCATGATCAACGTTGCAACCATATACGTTTAACTCTGTCGACTCGTCGCATAATGTTGTTTTTTTTTCATGGATTCTGTATCCCATAAATTATTGCTCTATAGAAACCGTTTTGATTGTTGTCAGGTTTATTTTCGCAGAGGGGCGCAGTTAATGTATTCATTGTTTGAGGAAGACCTCTAGGCCTAAAAGATTCCCAGATATGACGTGGCAGACGGACAGTCTCGGAGACCTTGAAGGTTCATATGTATGCGTACACCGAGATTGGTGACGTGGTAAGTAGCTGGTGTCTATTGAGGCAGTGGGGAGTTTTATTGTCTTATTGGACAGAGACGTCGAGAAATGATGACGGGGCAGATGGACTGCACGATTCTCGGAAATCGGGTTCTACGTGTGTGTGCGTATGCCAGGATTGGTGACGTGGCAAGTCTAAGGCAAGTGTGAATGTTAAATGTTTGTCGAGAACCTTTTCTCGGCAATAGAACAACAAAAAATATATAACTTTTCAGTTTTTTTTTTCATTTTGACAGGTACACTAGATGAACAGTATATTTTGAAAGCGTATCAAAGTCAAAAAGTCAAAACCCACCATAATAACAATCTAAAACTCTGTTTCTCTTCAGTTTCAAATGTAAATAGCTTATTTTCTGTCTCAAATGTATTTGGCATTTTAAAATTGAAAAATTGTTGTCTGATAGGGTAGAGCCTATAATTAGGTGTTAGAGAGAACGAGTTGTTGTGAGTAGTATACAGATGCAGTTAGAGGGGAAATAAAGCACAGGGGGCGGGGCTTAGCAAAGCTCCGCCCCCCTGCACTTTATTTCCCCTCTAACTGCATCTGTGAAAATACTTAATCATCCCATCATATCAGATAGTGATTAACTGATACAATGTTTAAACTTACTGATAAGAGCGATAAGAATGATTATACATGAATGAAAAAGCTCAGGGATCAGACTAAAGTGGGTTAAATGCTGAAATGATAAGGTGATTAGTGATAAGGGGATTACTGATAAAATGATAACTGATACGGTCATTACGGTAATGTGGATATCAGAACTACATTGCTCAAATCCCCGAAAAAGTGATAAGGTGATAACTGATAAGGTGATAACTGATGTGGTGACAACCCTTTGGTGATTACTTACTCTATTTGATGATTAAAAAAGGAAAAAAAATCAAGAGCGAGAAAAAAAACCGCAGCTCGCTAGGTTGCATAATGGCAAGAATGAGCTAATCTGTAAAAGTAGACTATTATGTACCGTACCGTATATTTTCTCTAAACTCTCTTCACTCTCGCCAGAAAAGTGAAAAGTTTCGAAACTAGCATGATGTCACTCCAAGATTCCTGCAAGGTCGACATGATTGACATATTGTTTCCCCCTTTTAAAGTTTCCATTGAAAACCGGAATAAAACATTATGTCAAATTAATTAAGAAATACGGTGAGAAAATAAACTATTCACAAATTTTAAGTACACTAAAAAAACGAGAGCGAAAAAAACCGCAGCTCGCTAGACTGACAAATGACACGAATGAGCTTTTTCACAAAAACTATCAATATTTGTAACGAAATCTGAGAACCGGTTTTGAGAGGTCAACCGAAAAAAAGTAATTAATCATGTTCTTGAATAAGAACTTCAACATTTTCCGGGTACAGAATTTTTTGCTGATTATTCCTATTTTACTGTTTTTAAATGATTCCAAACTACATGCTATTAATCAAAAGTAAAATTGTTTACTATAAAAGTACGAAAAACTGTCCCTCCGGTCATTATGTCGCGTTTTCGTATACCACGTTCACCGTTTTGGCTCCCTCCATGCAAAGACGATGTGCGTTTATTTCTAATATAGTGTTTTTATTATCATTTGTACTTTCAGGAAATTGACTTTTTTCTCAAAGATGCTATAACTCATAATGGGCATCATTTGGAAAATTTGAGTCCGTCCATCACAGAGAAGTATACATCGTTTTTGAATCAGCCTAACGTTTTGCGTGTTTGGAATACAATAACATACGAAACCGTTCCACTACCAATTATAATACAGTGAGTTTTTTTGTAATACGTCAAATTTTCGAATTACAGCGATTACATTGCAACGTATACAAGAATGTCAAATAATAGAAGAAGTGTAGCAGAAGTGTACCTGGACGACTATGGCTACACCCTCACATTTCCATTCTCTCCAGTAATAGCGGATGTTTTTGGTCGTTACCATCCAATAGAAGTGTGTGCAGTTCGTATTCAAAGACCTTCAATAAACTCTGACATTGATTAATATCCCTTTTCTAGTTGTGGGCGGAGCCTAAATTATGTATATAAACTTGACTAAATGAACAAAAATCTCATTATGCTTTCCCATTTTGAGTCTTTCCTTGACCAAAACTTCCCCAATTGGAAATCTTTATCCGATGATGTTTTCAACCAAATTTTGGATGATTTTGTCGGAAGTATTCATTTACGAATTCGACACCGTCGCTGTACCATTTATGGAGTTCCACAAATCTCAAGAAAGTAAGCTTCATAATGATTAATATTTATTTAAAATTATTTTTAAGCCCCAAACACGAGTATTGGTGGTCAAACGGTCATTTAGTGAGTATAGCCAACTACATACAACGGGAATGGGCGGTCCAATCCAACCACCCATCAGGTCCATATGTTTATATTAAAAAGGATGAAGGCAGTTTGTATCCAATCGATTTGATTCATCACATTGAGGAGGAGACAGATGAAGAGATGCAAGAACGACAACAGTTGGAGAAGAAGGAGAGATGGGATGCATTAATATCTGTGTCAAAACAGATTACCGTTTTAGGAAGAAAACATGGATACGTAAAAGATTTAAAATTCAAGAATGAACTATCTAAAAAAGTTGAAAAATTAGCTCGACGAATGATTGGAATCACTCTCAATTCTTAAATGACAAATGTTCTGCTTTGCTCTGTTTTTTTCTGTTCATTAATTTTTCAAATAAATAATTTTATTAAAAATAACCTATACAACAGTATCAATACTTGGATTTCTCTGGTAGTCTAGACCAATAATCTGATCAAATTCTGCATAAACAATACAATAAACGCCTCCAGAAGGAGTGGGTTTGTTAAAATTTAGACGGATTGATAAATTTGTCGGTCTGACTAGGTCAAACAGGTTGGTATCTTGAGGCACAGGACTTAGTTCAAAACCAAATATTGTGAATCCTTTAGATTTAAATTGATCAAAACTGATTGAATTACAACTAGTGTTGTTACGCGTATGACCGAGAGCTTCTTGTAGCATAAGATATGGTTCTGCACACTTTCCGCTTCCGAAATCCAAGTTCATTGGTCTACCAGGAAGAGTAACACCACAATAATCAATGTGAACATCTCTAAGGTCAAATGGTTGGAAATTGAATGGTGATTTATTATAGTGGCCATTATACGCCTCCCCAGAAACTAGTCCCATGAATATCCGTCTAGGCATTTTGCTAGTGTACAAAGTCGTGGCAGGTGAATCCAACCGGTTTGATTCAATAAAAAGGATCGTACTTGAGGACTAATTAATGGATATTGGAAAAGTTTATGCTCCATCAGAGCAGTTTCCATTTCATTGGCCAATCCATCAGCTAGATCCATTTCGTTAACAATACAGTAAACTTCTTCAATTTCGAATTTGTACTTTACACCAGAGTCTTCATAATTGTCGATCAAAAACTCGTCAGAATTTGGATAAGCTGTCAATTTCATGTTACAGTTGTTTAACAGAACACGTGGTTGATTAGTCAAATCAATTGAAATATTGGCAGCTACTTGCATTTTCTTTCCGTCTTTGACCCAAGCAGACCTGGTTTTGAATGCAGAATCGTCTTTATTGTCAATTACCGAATCAGGAGAAAAACCCAGAAATTGAAAGAGTAGATCTCTTTTGTTCATTGCTGTACATTAGCAAGTTTTCAAAATAACTCTTGTATGCATAATTAACAGAATTATGGTATACTAGTTGGGAGTTGATGTGCACGGATAAGTTTTTCACAATAGAATGAGCTATATTGTTTACTGGTGCATAGAGTTTTGTATCTGTTACTGGTTTTCCAGCAGCATCAGTAATTTTGAATGTGAAAACCATCCAAGTCTTTTTCAAGTTTAAATAACTACGCGAGTTTCCAGTTAAAATGAATTCCCAGGGTCCATTTTTCAAAAAGGCATTGTGCAAAGCTGTAAAAAACAAATATGGTTATTAGAAAAATACAATTTCAAAATTTAACATACGAATTATTTTGTTCCGACTTGAAAGAACTGCAGTTTGGGTTGCAGGCATTGTAGTGAAATCAAGATCGTCAATGATTGCATCTTGGGATTTAGCGTCGAGTCTACTAAGCATTTAAAAATTCTGTTCGTCTACTCTTGACAAAGGGAGGTTTAAGAACTTTGACATTTGCTTTTATACGTTTTCGAGGTCCAAGCCCTGTCACATTTTTTATGACAGCTCTACCACGTTTTTTCAGACTAGAGACTGGAGATTCTCCAGAAACAATGTCATTAATAACCAGGTTTCCAGAATGAGTCAATTGTTGTCCTAGGAATGAGTTTAGAAATGAAGGGAGAGCACTTATCGCACTTGTCAAGATTCCACCTAACCCGGAACCTCTTTGACCTCCTCTTTGGTAGCGAACGCCTAGAAAAGGTCCGTTTCCGGGAACGTTTTTACGAATCAATCGTTTGTAATCAATTTTGGACAAATCTATAGGTACAGGCGCCATGTATAAAATGAAGAGAAAACACGTCTATTTATAGCAAAATGTGGAGCTACGAAATTGATCAAATCCTCTATAACGATCGGTTTAGTAAAAAATGGTACAAGGGTACTGTAATGGCAGACGAATTACCAAAGAAAAGACCTCGTTTCAAAAAATTTGGCTTTATTGTCAATACTGACCCTTCAAATGAACCTGGACGTCACTGGCAAAGTATTTTCGTGAACGGAAACACATGTTTCTTCTTTTGTTCTTTCGCAGAACCTCCAAATGTCTACATTCAAAGATTTCTACGACTATTCCCTCGTGTTATTCAAAACCCTATTCGTCATCAGAGCTTATCCGCTGTCACATGTGGCGGGTATTGTGTTTTCATCCAGGCAATGATGTCGAGAGGAGTGCGATTTGAGACTCTGTGTGAGATTTTTATCAAGATGGTTAACGATGACTTGTTTATTGTCAATTATCTAAGAGATGCATATAAGAGATTGTAAATTTCAAAAAAAAAAGTTTTCGCACCATTTCTCACTAGTTTATATCAATTTATGTAGCCCTTACAGCTTTTTCATCAAAGCAAAAATGTGTGTGATTGCTGTATAAATATACCTATAATCTGAAGATCCTAGAATATTGTCTCAATCTCTGTGACTTTTGGCTCTGCTCTTTTTTTCATACACTTGCTTTTATTGACTCAGTTTTGTTATTATCAGTTTATTATGTCAAGTGAACCAATACAAATAATGTGACATAGAAAATGGAACAGTGAGGAAAAAAACAAATATACAGAAATTTGAATTCAGAATTTCTGTATAATTTACAACAAAAAAAAAGATTACGTGAAAAATATACAGAAATTTAAATCCGAAATTTCTGTATAATTGAAAAAACGATTACGTGAAAAATATACAGAAAATTTGGATTCAAATTTCTGTATATTTTCCAACAAAAAAAATTAAATTGAGATCCTCCATCTTTTCAGATCTTCGATCCTCATTTGACGTTTAGGATTGAAATCCAGTTGACACTGTTTAAAAGTTCAGCAATCATGTCTGGAAAATTCATAGTTAGTGTTGAGACCAGACTCATTTCTTACCTGTCTGAGTGTTCTTGATCATAAGAACATACATCACAAATAGATAATTGATTTACAGTGTCTCCGAGATAATAAGGCTCGATATTTGAATATAACCCACACACATATTTTTAAGATGTTCTTCTATTCATCAACAGGTACTTTCGATAATCTGTAAAAACAGTTTTTACGTGAATAAGGATATTTACCTGGCTTCTCGAATGCATAGGATCGGTATTCTCTTTGAAAAAAATGGATAGCCACTGTATAAATATTTTTCACGTAATCATTTTTTTGTTATAAATTATACAGAAATTCTGAATTCAAATTTCTGTATATTTATTTTTTTCCTCACTGTTCCATTTTCTATGTCACATTATTTGTATTGGTTCACTTGACATAATAAACTGATAATAACAAAACTGAGTTAATGAAAACAAATATGAAAAAAACCAGACTTCTTCAACTTATACGCTTTCCAACTGTTCACATGACTCAATGTTGGAAATTGTATATTTATACATGTAAAAGTAGGAGGAATATAATCTTCTAGAAACAAAGTAATCACTACAGTTTTTCTTTAAAACTTGACGTTTTTACTCCAAAACTTTTTTTTTTTGAAATTTACAATCTCTTATATAGTATGGTACTCCGCACAGAGTACTTTGTGAAGATATGGAAATTCTGGATTCTGATAATGAGGAGAGTTCGAATGATTCTGAAGATGAGGATTTTACTCTAGAAGATGCTGAGTTTGGATCAGTCGATATAACCGATGAAGATTCCACATTTCAAAACCTCTTATGCAGTTGGAACCATTTGCTACCAAGTATTTCCAAATGCTGGTCATGTGTGAAAAACCAAGTGGATACATCTGCAAATGCTGAAGTGACAAAAAAGGATTGGCAGTTCATGTAAAAAAAGCATTTAGAAATCAAAAATCCAAAAATTCCAGGTAAACCTCAAATTTTCAAAATGCGATCGTATTTGGAACTGGTGTTCATCTCCGTGTTTAGATAAACCGGGAAAAACGGAGCCAAATCAGGAAGAACTGAATTTGCGAGCATGTGTTGCAGTTATGACAACGGGAAACGGTTTCAGGGTAAAATATTGCATGAAAGAGTCAAAATGAATCAGGTTTTAGAAAATCGATGCGTTCTGCAAAGTCTTAGAAATCCCCTTTCTTTTCGAGAGCAGATATTATGAGATGGTGAACTCGTCAGTGAGACCTGCAATTGATGAAGTCTATCAGAAACAGAAAGACGTTGTATTATTGGAAATTTAAAAAAATTTTGAAGAGGATGATGGAGTCAATCTAGCTGGTACAGTACGATTCGAGTGGATACTCGGCTGTTTAATGCAGATTTTCTATTTTGGATATTCGTACAAAACTTTTATTAGATTTTGAAACGACTCGAAAACCCCGAGGAGGCAATTCCATGATATTAGAAAAAGTAGGACACGAGTCATCATTTCCAAGAGTCCTTTCCGACTTACGGATGTTAACGGGGCTTCAGAATCAGATAATTTCGTTCACTTCTGATAGATGCGTCAATTTGACGCAATCGATGAAAGAATGCCTAACAGTTCAGCATTTCTTCGATTCCTGGCACTGGATTCGTTCCATTCGAAAAGATCTTGCAGAAGTTAAACATTTCGATTGAAAGAGATAATAGAATGTTTATTTCAGAAGTCAAAGCAAAAACAGTTCGAACCAACGAAGTCTTGGATAAAGCCGTTGATTACTCATATACATACCTCGATAGAAATGGCAAAATGAAATGGTCAACTAGCCTTCCAGATGATTATGGGCTTTTTCTGGCACATTCAAGACCAGCATTCACAGTTTCAGGTTCATATTTCAAAACAAAGGTATTCAATATGTGATGTTTAGGATATCGGAGATATTCAGTTTGATCAGGTGCAAAGTTGTAACCACACCACTACATCATCAAACAGAAAATACCTCAACATGAATAATAAAGCCGACAAGAAAGCTTTCGATGTGCTGATGAGTATAATGGTGAAAGGGAATCGTCAACGAGATCTGAACAGTGTGTCGCCTTATTTTGCTACTTGAGCCGTTGAAAGTTTTCATTCTCTCGCTTCGAGCTATGTTCCAAAAGATAACTTTTTGTAGGAATTGATCTCATCTAAATCAAACGTTCACTTATTTTCAGTGATAAAGCAGGATACGACATGCGATCTAAACTTGCCTCCATTCACTGGAACCAATTACAGATGGTTGAAGCTAAGGGTCTTCGTAAAGTGGAATCAAAAATTTCTTACTTTTGTAAGACGAAAAAATCGATTGTTTGGAGGTCAAGAAAAACCCCACCAAAAAATAAGTGGAGATTCACGATTCTTCAGCTTGCAAAAAAGAAAGTCATGGGGGAAGACGTGCCATCTGAGCAATCTGAATTAGATGCAAGAGCAGAAGTAGAAAGGGAAATGTATGCACAAGCAAATCTGTGAAGTTCATTTCATTGTTTTTTGTACTTTTTTCTAATAAAAACTCGTTATTTTCCTGCACGAGAATAGTGATAAGTTCGTATTCTTTTCTCAAATTATTTAGGTCAATTCCAACCAAAGACTTTATAATCATGGAGATATTTTTCCATTCGAACAGTAGAATATACAGATAAAAGCGAGTTCACGGCGTTATTCTCTCAATTTTCATCTTTTTCCTCTGCACGGCGAGAGAATTTTTCGTTGAAATATGATGAAAAATTCCATGCGAGAGAGTCTTTTTTGACACTTTGAGACCTCATAACTCGTTTTAGGATAATTTTCGGACCTGGCTCCAAGAGACTTTTCTCTATCCCACAAAATTCTGAGCCGATTCATATTAAAAAAAAACTTCAACTTTTGGAATACCGGTGTCCCCCTTTAAACAAAATTTTTGAGAAAATTTGATGAAAATCGATTTCCGGTAAAAATCAATTTTTCAATTCACAGAAACCGATTTTTTCTGCTTTTTGTAGAAAAATTGGAAAATTCCTTAAAAAAAGTAACAGTTCAGTTGAAACAGTCGAAAACATACTAAACAACTCAACATTCGGTATTTTCGACAAAAAAATGGTGAAAGCAATAAAACGGTTAATTTTTCTGTTTTTTTCAGTTTCGTGCTAAATTAAGGAAAAGTGAGACGGAAAATCGGAATTTTTGCTTTTTTTTCTACTAGGAAACTCCAAGAAACGGCGATCGGGGTGAAGAAGGTGCCGAGTGTGGAGCATATACCGCAAATTGAGAGGGTTAGTCTGAACTTTTCAAATTTATTTTTATTTAGTTAAATTTGTTGAATTTTTCTGATATTTTTAGCATTTTTTCCGTTGAAAACCGTTTGATTTCAGCGATTTACAGCTGAAAACAAATAAATTGCTACAGTAAGAACTTTTCAGGTTACTGTAGTTTCACAACTTCGCGGCGAGGCGCATCACACCGCTTATAATTATTTATCGCCCGTATTTTTTTAATTGCTTCTCAAATTGCTCTATTTTACTTAATTTTCGCGATTTTTTCGTGAAAATATATCAAAAAAACGTGAAAATTTTGTTTTTTAAAGCTATTTTTCACTAAATTCCCCATAATAATGTCGAAAATTGAAGTTTTTCCTCGATTTTTCGTTAAAAAATTTGTTTTGTTAAATTTTTTCAATTTTTAAACTTTTTTACAGAAATTTTTCACGGAATCTCCAATTTGAATATGTTTTCATCGAAATCAAGACGAATTTTCCGAAAATTTCATAGCTTTTCCGATCGAAATCCTCAAATCTATGTATTTTCTTCGAAATTTCGATTTTTCAACTTTTTTGCAGAAATTTTTTACAGAATCTTGGATTTTAATGTATTTTAATCTACTTTAGAACAAATTTTCGAGATATTTTACGGGTTTTCGACCGAAATTGTCACTTTTCTTCGAAATTTAAAAAATTATTTGCAAAAATTCAGATTTTTGTCTAACTTTCCCTTATTTCAGGTCAAATAGCAGAAAACTGAAATTTTTCGTTGAGAAAACAGAAAAATCAACCATTTTTCCGCAGAATTTGCAGTTTTTCGACTGTTTTAACTGAAAATTTATTTATTTTGGAGTAATTTTCAATTTTTTTGCTAAAAAAAAACGGGAAATCTTCACTTTTCATCAAATTTTCTCGAAAATTTCGCCAGATTTGTCAATTTCCTTCCAATTTGCAAGTTTTTGCGCAAATAATGTGAAAATAGATATTTTCTGGTCTAAGCACGCAAATTTTCGTTTTTTTTCTACATATCTTTACGTAATTCTCTGATTTTTGCTGATTTTATGCGTTTTCTAGCTGAAAATAACAGAGTTTTTGCGAAAATCTTTAATTTATCTTCTATTTTGTCGATTTTTTTTAGAAATCTAATCCTCAGTAATTTCGTAATTTCAGAAGACGTCCCCAACGTCACAAAGCAACTTCGTCAGCAGAGAAGACACACATTTTAGTAAGTTTCGCTCGAAAATATGAAGAAAAACTCGGACTAACCTGACTCCGAGCCGGTTGAGCAAGGGATGGAATGAGGCCGACGAGAGCTCCAACGGCAGTAGCCAAAAATGAAATAGGCTTTTCTGTAGTTCCTTCAATTCAATGAGGCTCTAAAATTAGTTTTTTTCCAGATATTTTAAAGTTTATAACAAATTTTCGGTCTACCTGTCGCATTACTCATCTGGTTTTCCACAATTAGTTCGTCCATGCAAATCACAGTGAATGTGAAGATTTGCGAGTTGATTTGAGTCAATGTGAGACATGTTAGGCTGAAAATTTCAGCTTTAATAACATAAATTTAGTGAAAAGAAACTCACGAAAGTATCAGAATAAAGATTCTCGTCTGATTCCAGAACACACAACACTCGACGGCTGTTCAATCTCATCGTACGGCGACTGGAGCTGTCGCGGCGAACACCAGTGGAATTCCGAGTCATCGTAACCACGCCCAACAGCAACAGTACATGAATCAGTTGACGTCGTCGACGATGATGTCCAATTTGATTAATAAGACACCGGCTGCTGGTGGAGTGAACAATGCCACGTCTACACCCTCCTCGTCGTCCACCACGTCATCTGCCGCACCACTTCAGAAGTCGGGATCTCAAATCTCAGACGCCCCGACGGAACCGGTGATTCGAAAGGACGACGATGAGAACAGCAGTGAGCATCAAGATGGAAATGTGCCATTGATTGGAGGTGTTGGATCACAGACATCGCCTGCCACCACCGTTGCTCCATCACAAGACGTGACGTCATCGGAAACCCAGAATCAGCAGGAGAAGGCGTCGAGTGAGACACCGAAAGAGATCAAGTGAGTTTCTTTTTGATTCCCGTGCACCATCCACCTGTCACCTACAGTGTAGAAAACACGCTATAATCGGAAATAATGCTTTCACCGGGTATAGTTTAAAAATCCTCACCTGCACCCTAAAGTTATGAAGAGTTTTGAGCTTTTTGAGCTGAAAGTTCCAAACAGACAGACAGATTGATACATTGAAAACTGACGAAATTTTTGGAAAAGACAGAATCTAGGATATCTGCAGCACAGACAGACAGATAGACATCCGGATATCTGGATATCTGGACAAACAGACAGACAGTTTATAAATCTCGGAGCCCAATTCCGGGAGCCCAACACCCAAAAATTATGAAAATTTTCGAAAAAATGACACGAATATTCACTTTTGAGCTGAAAATTCCGGAAATTAGCTTAAAATTGGGAAGTGTTTGGAAAAGACAGAATCTAGGGTATCTGCAGCACAGACTGACAGAATAACAGACATCCGGACAGACTTACACACAGATAGACATCCGGATATCTGGACAAACAGACAGACAGTTCATAAATCTGGGAGCCCAATGTTTGCTGAAATAGACTAAAACTTCACAATTTTTTTTAAATTCCCGAAAATTCCAAAAAAATCACCACTTGCACTCACTTCTTCCACACACTCTGCACCACTATTTCCCCTCTCACTGATTCTAACAGTTTTTGTCTTCAAATCAATTTCTATCCTTTTTTCGAACATTTTCCGAATTTTCAGATTTTGCACATCTCATAATGAGATTCTCATTTGTCTGAAAATTTAAAGTATAAATGAAAAATGATTGGGGCGGGAAGCTATTCCAAAAATACGAAGCATCTAAAGCTTTCCCTCTATATATAATCTCTTTTCTCTCACCCTCTGTATCTCAAAACGCGAATTCAAAATGAAAAATAAATAAATGAAAAATGACCACATGACTTCAAAAACGTATAAATTTTCAGCACATTCAATATATATCTTTTCCACAGTTTTCTTTCTTCTAATCCTTAGTTTTGCTTTTCTCACTAACTCTCATTTACGCCGCCGACACTATATTTATCTCTCCCGTTTTCTCCATATTGATTTTTATTTCTTTAATCGGTTATTGTTTTCGATGTTCGTTGTTTTGGTATAGTTTTCCGTCTCAAAAAACCTTTTTCCGGCATGTTTTTCCAATTTTTTTCTGTCCCAAACTTTCCTTTTTCAGTTTTTTTCTATGTAATCCCTTTTTTTTTTGTCCACCCATCCCCCGGATGCTTTCTCCAATATTTGGCTGTAATTCCATTGTGTAGTGTGCTCCTTTCGTTTCCAGCCCGCTCATCTGGCAGAATTTGCATCTCAACAGTCTTCTCAAGTCTCTACTCGAATCGACGACGATGTCTTCTGCTTCTGAAACCCCGCGACGACCTTCTGAAGTGTTGGCGGATCGAGACATCTTCAGCAGACTCCGCCCACTTCTGATCGGTCATATCCAGACGAGACGACGTTGGATCGTCAGATGCGTGCACTGTATGTGTCGACGGCTCGAACGCCACGTGGTCATGTGCTTCCGACACCGCCAACGTCGAATTCGACGTCTTCAAGCTTTATTGTGGAGCCACAAACGGCGCCGCCGGTGCTCACAGCCACGATGACGTCTCCACTGACAACGACGACGTCACCGTACTTCAAGCGGACGCCTTCATTTAGAATGGTGCATTTTTATTAGAGATTATTTTATTAAATTGCTCGTTGTTTCTCCTTTTCTACAATCTGATCTCATTTCTCATTTTAATTTGAAGGAGTTGTTGCTTGTGCAGTTATTAGAGGTTGTGGTTGGTCGTTTTTGATTTTTTTTCACTATGAGCGTGGTGATAAGAGAAGAGAAAAAATATGTATAGAGGAGGGGTTTGAGATCGTAATTAAAACCTTTGGGACGTTTTGAAACTGAAATTTTCGAGGTTTCAATTTGAAAATCTTGAAAAATTGATATAATGAAACAATTTTTTTTTCATTTGAAACTTCTCAACTTTCGATATCGAGACGTTCTGAAACCGAGACATTTTGAGCTGGAACATTTTTGAGCACCCGGAGACAAAATTTGAAAAGTTAATGACATTTTTTTTCGGAATTTTTGAAATTTTTGTTGGAAATTCGATAGAAAATGTTCTAAAAACCCCAATACGTCAGTCTGATTACGAAACGCTCCAAAACGGTTTTAGTTTTTTCCCCATTTTGCAAAGGTGCCGCATGGTGTGATATCAAATCATGCGGCACGTGCAAAATGAGGTCAAAAGTCTATTTTTTAAGTAGAAAATTTTGAATTTCTGGATCCAAAACGTGATTTTAGCGTTACGCTATTCAAAAACCTTCAAAAAATTGATTTTTTATCAATTTTTTTTTCAAAATGTGACTTTTCAGCAAAAAATCGTCCAATTTTCGACGTTTTTGTAAAAAAACCCATTTTTTCCTCCGATTCCCTTCTCATTACCCCTTTCTCAACCGTCGTCTCTATTTGCAGGCCGTCGATGATCCACCAATCGCCATCAATGCCTCCATCACAGATGATGACCGCGATGGAATCTCTGAAACTGAGCGAGAGTGGACAACAGACGGGCGGGGGCTCTTCGCATCCGCAGAGAGCAACTTCTCAACAAATGTCCCGTTCGGCCACAACTAATAGTGCATCAAATATGGTAACTGCTGCTTCAAATCAATCAAATCAATCGGGTGCTCCTCCTTCTTCAATGGGTGCTTCTAGTCAGGTAGGCGGGGCGATTTTTCGGTTTTTTTTTTGGATTTTCAGATTTTAAGAGTTTATTAATAGAATGACACTGAGCTCGGTTTATTTCTCTATCTAATTTTGGCTGAAAATACCCCTCATAGCTAGGGAGCATGTGACGTCATCGTCAGCGTCTGGAGGCTCTGCTTCAGTGAGTGAATTTCTCTCTCTCTCTCTCCTTCTCCCTCTCTCTCTTGATCACCCTGTGTTCGTTATTGTTGTGTATGTGCACCCAGGAAAACTACAGTAACCCTCCAGAAAAAATGCATGAAAAATTGTCCATCTGTGAAGATAAAAGAAGAGAAGTAGTCGGCGGGTTCTTCTATGAGCGGTTTATTTCAGAACCAAGAGAGGATAGAATAAAAGGGGCCGGGGACTGTCGAGTTGGGGCACAAAATGGGAAAGGGGAAAAGGGTAGAGGAAGAAGAGGGAACTATCGATGAGGAGAAAAAACCGAGCAAAGGAACGGAACGCGTTCCTTTATATACTAGGGACAGTTACCGAGATAGTGGGGAAAAAGGGGAGACTTAGAAAAGTCCGGAGGGGGGAATGGTGGTTGGTCTCTTAGGGGAGCCTGAAACATAAACAATATGTTAGAAGGACAATGGGGGGAAATGATGATGAAATATGTACACGAAAATATTTACAAAAAGTGATAAACACGAAAACAATTAATCATCACGAAGGTAACGGCTTCTTCTTCTTCTTTGGTATCGTGGTCTTCTACAAAGACCTCGACACTGCCGGGGGAGAAGCAGGACGGCGAGCGACAAGACGAACAGCACGACGACGGCACCACCACAGCTAACGACGATCAGCATCAGGGTCCACGATCCAATTGCATCCAGGAGAGAGTTCCAAACTCCGGCAACAGCTTGCTTGGCAGATGACCAAATGTTGGATTGAGCGATGGACTGCGAATAGGACACGAACTTATCACGCAGTTGACTGACGTTGAACTTGACTTCTTCTTCCAGCTGACCAATAATACGGAAATCGGTATTGACCTTTCCACAACTGATGTCGCATACTTCATCCAACTGCTTCTTGGCCACATGGAAGTCGATGATTCCTGAGTGTCCGTTGACACTGCAATCAAAAAAATTAATACCTAGGGTGGGACAGACAACCGTGGCTTCAATTTTGTTGTTCAGCTTGGAATGGCAGGTTGCTTGTAGTTGAGCTCCTTTGGCACACGAGAAGCATCCACTGATAGTGACTTCTGAGAGACGGCATTCATCCTCCTTCACGATTCGTTGAACTCGTTGTCCTTGAAATTGAACTTGAACAGCAACGATGGCAGAAGTTGTCAGCTTGGTCACGACGGTTCCTTCTTCAGCACGAATCCTGATTCCGTACTCGGTCAACGGTAAACGGTTGCTTGACATAACTTTCTTCAGGTCCAAATGCTCACATGAGCAACGGAGGGCAGGTCCTTTAGGAATGCATTTGCAGAATTGTTCATCGAAGATGCAGTTGAAATCTTGAGCATCTGCTTGGCTGGGGCATTGAAATTCTCCGATGAGTCCTCTCGTCGGCGCTCCCGCCTGCGAAACAGTGGTGTAGGTGAATCCATATTCGGCGTGGTCATCAGCGTGCTTCGGCCATTTTTTGATGAATGTGGCAGCATGCATTGGCGTGGGTGGCGTGGAGAATCCAGTGATGATGATTGAGATGTTGGTGTCCGGCAGCTTGTAGGGGATTCCATGTTCCATGCGGTGGCTCGACCGTTCTCCATTGAAGTTGACGTTGACATCGACACTCGTTGTCCATGCTGGGCAAGTGAACACTTGATAGATTGTATCCGACGTCGGGACAGCAAAGATTCTGGAGAACAAGCAGGACGAGGTGCAATGGAAACACCATCCACAGGTGATGCATCCACATGTCTTGTAGCATCTGCTGAATCCTGGAGCTCGTTTCGACTCAGACGAGAATTCCGGGAGCTCCGTTGAGTCAGCTTGAAGATCTTCGCATTTCTCTCCCGTTCAGCTTCCAGCTGTCCAGCAGCTGTGAGCCCAACTGTGTTCGATTTCGTAGTCTCTTGCGTAGTGATGCGTCCTTTGCATACACTTCGAGACTACTGCTTCCACTTGGATTTCCACAAAGGACTGCAATTGTAAATCTCGGCCATCGCTGATTTTGAAGCATCCAATTGAGCCCTGGGTCTGATGTTCAGGATTGACAAGGTTTTCAGTGAACATGTTTCTCCATTTTCTGAGCGAGTGCAGACGTCTTCCGAGGCTTGAATCGATGCAATCTCGTTACAAGCATGAGCTTGTCCAACGATGACGGTGATTAGCACGATTATCGGGATGAGTTGACGACGGCGAGTCCGAAAAGCTCTGCAGCAGTTCCAAACACATCTTCCAAGAGCGGCGATTCCATTGAGAATTGATCTCGTGATGATGACAAGTCCTTTTCCAAGAAACATCAACGCGTGGACCAACGAAATGGCCAAGTAGAGGGTGTACAAAACTCCAAAACTCAAAGCAATCAGCAGAAGAGTTTCCACCCTTGATTGTTGGACCGGCATTTCGGACGTGGGTACGATAGCCGCCGAAGTCGAAGAAGCCAGGGCCAGAAGGGTCAAAGCCGTAGTGATAGCTGATCCTTGGTTTTGTCGAATTCTGGCGGATCTTCGGAGAGGAACAGTTTCGGGAGCGACTGGTTCTTCTGTGACGACTCCTGTTTCCATTGGGAACAACGCTTTCCATGGGTACTCCACGATCCGTTTGGTTTTTCCATTCTTGACCAGCGCAGAACGAGGCTTGACTTCCACGATACGACCAAGTGGCCAACGAGCTTGCTTCAGTGATGGGTACTCAATCAGTACCACGTCTCCAACAGTTGGCTTCCGGGACTCCGTACTCTTTTGTTGGTGGTCGAACTGATATCTTTCCTGGAGTACTTGGACGTATTCTTTGTTCCAACGACGTTGGAAATCATCCGTGATTGATGAGCTGCGACTCCACTGTTCCATAAGATTCTGACGTTCGCTCGAGAGACCATCCATATCTGGCGGTGATGGAAGGTCCATAATCTCGTTCGATCCATTTGACGGCATGACGAAGTCGATAGGGCGAAGTGGGCGGAGATCATCTTCTGCGGCAACATAGGTGAGTGGGCGGTGATTGACGATAGCGGTGCATTCTGACAACGTGGTAACGAAGTCTTCGTACGACATCAGCACTTTCGTAGATCCAGCTCTGACGAGTGAGCGTTTCACAAGTCCAATCATCCGTTCGTAGACTCCACCTGCCCAAGGGGAATGAGCAGGAATGAAGTGGAAAGTGGGCAGCGAAGTTGTGTTGACCGTACCAGTGCCTTGTTGTAGCTTCAATTCTTCCAAAACAGCACTGAGCATCTTGAATTGAGGAGCATTGTCAGACGTGATGGATTTAGGAATTCCAAATCTGGCGGCGAAACGACGAAGAACGTGTAGGAACGTTGTGGTTTCCATATCCTTGACAACTTCTGTGTGCACATATCTCGAGAAAAGACAAGTGAAAAGAACGAAATATATCTCCACGATGCAGTCGTTGATCAAAACTTTCAGCGGTCCAGCAAAATCAACTCCAGTGTTTTCGAACGGCTTTGACGGGGTGACTCTAGAGTCCGGGAAGGCAGCGAATTCCGGTTGTCGGTAGTGTTTGACGCGAAGATGTTTGCATCCTGAGCAATTGGTGGTCATTTTCTTTGTGTATGACCGACCATTCGGAATCCAAAAAGTGTCTCGAAGTTGAGCGAGAGTGAACAGAGGGCTGCTGTGATTGAACCGGGTGTGGTAATCCAGGACCACCAACTTCGAGATATGTCCATGAGGCAAAAAGATAAGCGGCCTGTCGTTGACTCTTCCACGATAGATCCAAAGTTGATCCTCATTTTGCTTGAGTTGTAACGACTGGATTGTCTGCTCCGACGGTGGATTCATCCATTGAGCCCAACGAAAGAGCATCTTTTGAGCATGAAGAGCACGTTCTCGATCTGAGTTCCATCCAAACTTCTTGGTCGATGAGCACTTCCTTGTGAAGAAGAAAAGTATAGCCATGACGGTTCGAAGCAAGCGGTGGAACGAACTGAAGCGATGTGGATCGATAGGCACTTCTGGGACTGGTTTGACGGTGTTCATCATTGGGGTTGCGGAAACTTCTGGCACTGATGATCTTCGAACGGGCAATTCCTTGACATCTCGGAGAAACTCGGGACCATGAAGCCATTTCTTCGATTGTTTCAGTTCCTCGAATGTCAATCCTCTGGTGAGAAGATCAGCTGGATTCTCTTTGCCAGGAACATGAGTGAAGACGAATCCACTATCTTCATCATTAATTTGACTCACTCGATTTTGAACAAATCTGGTTCCGATGACGGTAGCTGTCTTCAGAGTATCGAGCGAGCACATTGAATCACTCCACAGGAACATCTCATCAAACGGGGTGTCCATTTCCTTGCAGATGTAGTTGCCCAATCGAACTCCAGTGAGAATAGCCAGCATCTCAAGTTGTGGAATTGAATGAGACGGCTTCAACGGTGCAACTCTTGATTTGGACATGAGAAGTTGTGTGAGTGCTTTATCATCAACAAGCATCCTGATGTACGCCACGGCTCCATATGCTGCTTTGCTTGCATCGGTGAAAACATGGAGCTGTACGCTGGTGGCTCGACTCCATTGCTCTTTGCTGAACAGCTTACGTTGGATTGTCCACGGTTCTCCACTCCAATCCTTCATAACTTTCTTCCAAAGAGTGTCCAATTCCAAAGTGAGGGGAGTGTCCCAATTCATCTTGGCGTTGGCGGTGAGACGTTGGAAAAAGACCTTTCCAGCCAATGTAGTAGGAGTGAGCATTCCTTGTGGATCATAGCAGGAAGCAATAGTCTTCAGGACTTTTCTCATTGTAACCAATCCAGGCTTTGGTTTCGGAAGCGAGTAGACCAGTACATCCGAGTCGATGTTCCAATCAATTCCCAAAAGTCGTTGCTTCGCGGCTTCTGGTTCAGTCTTCTCTTGCTCAGTGAAATAGCGGTTAGCCTCTGGAGAATTTGAAACGTACTTGCAGAGGTTCATCTGAGCTCCGGCGAAGATTCCTTTCGAGACGTGGTAATACTCCTTGGCTTCTTCCACGGTATCGACTCCAACGAAAACGTCATCAACGTAGACTGATCGGGCCATAATTTCTGCGAACGGATTGTCTTGCTGTTCCAGGAGAAGTTTGATTGTAGAGCTCAGCAAGAACGGTGACGACTTCAATCCAAATGGTACTCGAGCATAGCGATAGCATTCCGTTTGGCCAGTTTCAGCATTCACCCACAGGAATCGCGTTGCATCTCGATCTTCAATGTTCAGCTCCATTTGCAAGAACGCTTTCTGGATATCAGCGATGATCAAAACATCCTTCAAGCGACATCTGAGGAGCACTGCAGCAACATCCGGAAGAAGATTGGCTCCAGGAAGAAGATGGTCATTCAAAGACTTATCTTTTTTGCTCCTTTTAGCTGAACCATCGAACACGATTCGCATCTTGGTGGTTTTTGAGCTCTCCTTGAAGACAGGGTGATGAGACAGGTAATGAATAACCTTTCCATCGGTCTTCCTTTCGTCGACAACTAGCTCAATGAATCCCATCTTCTTCTTCTTGAAACGGCGGAGAATAGCTTGCAGTCGAAAAGATGCGAGCATACGGTTGTCGGTCATCACTTTCTCATCAGCAAACGGCAGTCGAACGACAAATCGACCATTGGGCTTGCGGAACGTAGTCTTCTTGTAGAAAGCGATAGCTTCTTCTTCGTTTGACAGATTCGGATCTTTGATGCCAATTGCTTCCAGCAGTGAGAACCGTTTGAGTAGCTCAAATAACTCCTGAAGTTCATCTGCTTCGTACTCTGGGCTGACGTATTCGGCTTGGCTCGGCACTCCAGCTCTGATGGCAGCTTGACAGAAGATATCTGTCTTCTGGCCCCGTGACAATTCCTTTCCTGACAGAATTGGTCCACAATCGGTGAAGCTCAACTGAAGTCCATTTGGCAGTTTCTTATTCTTGACGACTCCAAGCAGTTGAACGAAACAGTCCATACCAATCAGCACATCAACTTTCTTTCTTTCGCGATGCAGAACAATATCTTGGTCGTCTTTCAGTAGATCGAACATGTTGGGTGTGACTTCAGCAGCGACGACTTCATTGGCAATGTGGTTCACGGCAAACATTTCCACGGTTTCCAATGCTCGTTTTGTCTTGAGTGTCACTTCGATCGGACTTGACAGCATTCTCAGAGTTTTCTTTGTGGCAAAGATGTTGAAATCCATCTTTCTGGAGCCTTTCGGAGACAACTGCAACTTGTCGACAAGCTGCTGCGAGATGAAGCTTGTGTTGGCTCCGGTGTCGAAGAAAACAGTAGTCATGTGTTCTCGACCATCCTTGTCCAAGATTGGTAGGTCCACTGTCATCATGATGACTTCTTCTGAACACACTGGTGCTGTTCCGGCGGCATTGATATCCATGACAGTGGGCTGCACAACATCTTCAACTTTCTCACGTGGTTGACCAGCTTCTTCAATGCTGTTGGACTGAACGCAATCTTGACTGATCAGAGAATCGTTGTTCATCGAGTTGTGCACTGGGATTCCAACAGCTTGAATGGAGAAAGCCACTCCTTCCGGCACTTCTTCAGCAATTGCGGCGTTGACTTGGGTGTGACCTCTGTTGCTGTTGCCAGTGACATGACTGCGACGACGTTGGTTGTATCCAGACGACGACGATGGAGATCCAGATGATCCTCCATTGTGGGAGTTTCCAGAGTGGTTACCTTCCGTTGGTGGACGGCGTTGACACAGAGCTTGATGATGTCCTCCGTTACAGTCCTTGCAAGTTGCTCGGCATGTTTTTGCAGCGTGTCCAGAGAGAAGACAGCGGAAGCAAATTCCGAGCCCGATGACTCGTTGACGACGATCTTCGTATGTCGGGTACGTCCGGCAAACTTTGGCAGGATGACGTCTCCTACTGTCAGCACAGAACTCACACGACTTGGCAGCATTGGCAGCATGGGCAGCATTTGAAGACTGATGACTTCCGGCTTGATTCTGGCTTCGGTTCCGGTTGTCGTTCTGGTGTGTCTGCGTTGGCTGCTGCATGGCGGGCATTGTCGTGACGGATCTTGGGTCTTCCACTCTCTTGTGCAATCCACGGATCATCGTTTCGTTTTGTGCAAACAATCGAATCTTGCGGAGAAGTTCACTTGCTCGGTACGGCTCAACTTGTTGATCGACGGGATAGAGTCTTGCCAGAACTCTGACTGGGAGCTTACATTCGATCATGTCGGGGGAATGGTGGTTGGTTTCTTACGGGAGCCTGAAACATAAACAATATGTTAGAAGGACAATGGGGGGAAATGATGATGAAATATGTACACGAAAATATTTACAAAAAGTGATAAACACGAAAACAATTAATCATCACGAAGGTAACGGCTTCTTCTTCTTCTTTGGTATCGTGGTCTTCTACAAAGACCTCGACACCATCCCAATGTGTCCGTTACTGTTAGAAATACGTATTTTTGAGTATTTTCCTACTTCTCTATCCCCAAAAATACCTTTTTAAACCTATTTCTACATTTTCAGCCATCCCGATACTCTCGATCATCCGCCACCGCTACCGGACATTCCATCACCACTGGATCCGCCCTCGCCTCCGCTGCCAACGCTCAGAAACATCAGACTACGGTACCCGCTTCTGGATCCGCATCGTCACGAAGAAGCTCTCAGAACGATGCGGCCACCACAGCTGGCGGCACCGGAGCAACCGTTGTGATGAGTGGAACGAGACATGGAGGAGTTCAGATGAGACAACAGCCGACGAGCAGACAGGCGGCTATTAGTTTGTTGCAACCACCGAGTTATAAGCCTTGTGAGTGATTTATATCAAACTATGTTTTAAGAGCTGAAAAATATACCAAAATGGAGATCTCATCAAAATCTATGTCTGTGAACGCACCGGATGGATATTCGAGAAAAAGTTCCAAAACGCGAGAATTTCCAAAAATCCACTCTAGCTCGACCCGCGGCATATTAACGACTAGCCCGTAGTTAGTCATATACCTAGATCTTGATGAGATCTACATTTTGGTATATTTTTCAGATCTTAGAACTCTGTTTGAAGCGAGTTACGCATTTTATTTTTTTTTTTAATCCAATCTCTATTTTCTCTTTAATTTTCAGCATCCAACACCACCCAAATCGCTCAAATCCCGCCACTATTCAATCGTAACTCGACAACAACCTCATCCACCAATCAGGCATCAACTGGAATTACAGCTGGAGCACGGAAGATTGCTGATCCGAAAGGACGTATCCCACTGAACTCGACTGCTGTTCAATCTCATCGTACGGCGACTGGAGCGGTCGCGGAGAACACCGGTGGAATTCCAAGTAACCGTGACCACGCCCAACAGCAACAGTACATGAATCAGTTGACGTCGTCGACGATGATGTCCAATTTGATTAATAAGACACCGGCTGCTGGTGGAGTGAACAATGCCACGTCTACATCCTCCTCGTCGTCCACCACGTCATCTGCCGCACCACTTCAGAAGTCGGGATCTCAAATCTCAGACGCCCCGACGGAACCGGTGATTCGAAAGGACGACGATGAGAACAGCAGTGAGCATCAAGATGGAAATGTGCCATTGATTGGAGGTGTTGGACCACAGACATCGCCTGCCACCACCGTTGCTCCATCACAAGACGTGACGTCATCGCAAACACAGAATCAGCAGAAGAAACACAGAATCAGCAGTAGAAGTTTGGTAGAATCAGACAAATACAACGAAGTTCTGGAAGCAGTTATCCGTAAATTCCTTCCAAAAGAAGTGAGTTCTGATTCAACATCTTCATCATCTCAATTGCTCACCATTTCAGTTGGTTCCTGTGGATTGGAAATGCTCTATGAAGAAAAGCTACGAGAATGTGAAGATGCTTTGGCAAAAAAGCTCGAGTTTGAAATTATACGAGTCACCTGATGAATTGTTGTCTGAAGTCAATGTTTTCTTGGCATTCCCAGGATCGGCGTCGTTTTTTGGATTGAAAAATATTGCCTGGATTGCTGAACAGGAGGTCACCCTTCCCAGTGATATTTCTCCGGAGTTTGCAAGCGTTTATCCAATGGTTCAATATGTGATGGAAAAAGCTGAGGAAATCGTTAAAGCGGGTGTTATTGCCTTACCCCCACTTCATTTGGCAATGCGTAACTCGAAACCTTTAATTCGGCTGTTTGCACTCGGCACGAAACGATTTGTTATCGTTCTTGAACTAGAGAAAACTCTAAAGGAACACAATTTGATAGATCCAAGCATTAAAAGCCTGGAGATGGACGAAATATCGACGATTCCTTTAGATGAAGTATCAACGAAGGTCGGAAAAGATATAGTCAAACATCTGCAATTTGTAGAGACAAAGATTCACTCTTTGATGTTCGCCCCGTCCCCTATACCAATCTCGGAAAATAGCTTCTGTGTCCTTGCAGCGGATGCTCTCTACGAACTTCTGATGGATATGATTGTGGCGAAGAAGGTATTTCATACATTTCAAGAGAAGGATTGGACTGAAATCAATGAGTTCTTCGAGTCGATAAAATCTCATTTCGATATCACTAGAGACATCTACTTTATGAGTTTCAAGAAGGTGGAGAATATCAAGAAAAGGTGGGAGGAGTTTTACTCTACTATCTGCATGGAACTGCCGGATTCCGCCACTGTTGTAAATTTCCAACCTGCCAGCAAGCTGACTGAAGAATTCTTGAAGAATGCAATTCGAAACTGTAAAATAAACAGATCATTTCCGATTATAAACGAACAGGTGGCGGAAGTATACAGAAGTTTTGAAGCGAAATCGAAATTGAGAAGGAGCGATATCTATAAAGCGTTAAGAGACTATCAAGTTGCCTGCCTCGTTCGAAAAGTCCCCTGGATTCTGGAGTTCATGGAAAAGCAAGGAGTTCTAAATCGGTTCAATATCGAATATTCTTTTGTCCGTAAGGACGAGAAGACAAAGGAGAAAGATAACGGAAGTCGAAGACAAAAAGAAAGGCGGGAGATCTGTGAGAAGACTTCTTAAAAGAATTTATTTATCTACACGGTGTTCCAAACAGCGAATCCAGTTCAGCCTATCAGTTACTGACGCGTTTTACGTGCAGCCCGCGAAGCTTCCCGCGTGAATAATTATTGTGATCTCTAAAAATTTTTTGATCTAAAATTCACGTGGGAACGCTTTTTTGACACATGAAGCACGTTTTGATCTTTTTCGGCTTAAAAAAAGCTTTTAGCGAAAATCCAAAACGACCATCTGATAGGAAATGTTGTTTGCTTCATTTTAAGCTATCATTTGTTAATTTTGGTTGTCTGGAAATGCCGCTACGGCTCAGAATGTAGTTTTCAGGAAAAACGGTGTTTTCGGAGCAAAAGTATAACAATTCCTGGCTTTTCTGTGCTGAACAATCGAATATCATCAAATTGCACAATAAAAAACAGGTCTTGGTCCGCAGATTCGCGATTTTTTATATGAAAACACCGATTTTTGTTCAAACCATAAAAAGAGCCGCATAAAATCATTGGGACGGCAGAAATTTTTCAAATTGTGCTCAAATGATAGGTATTGAGCCAATCTATCAGACTGTCGTTGCAGAAATTGAGAAAAATTCGAAACAAAAGCACAAGAGCCGAAAAACAGCATTTTCAGTGCAAAAAAATAATTTTCCATTTTTGAAATTTGCAAATGCGCTCTAATGAGAAAAATCGTGAAAAATTCCATTTCGCTGTTTGGAATACCGTGATTCTGAATAAAAAATTATCAATTTCCAGCACAAAAAATGGGCGATAACATACCAATCAATGTCTACGAATCGATGTTCGCCAAATCCGAGTCAACCGATGTATGTCTGATTATTAAGGAAGATGAGAGTCAACCAGCGGTAATTTCCACTTGAAATTTCGATAAAATCGTTAATTTTTTCAGAAAAAGTCACGAAAATTGACAGCTAGCAGTGACGTCACCACTTCGCCAGTTTTGACCAGAAAGATGTATGTGAATCGGGCGGTACGTACATTTTTCTGCTGATTAGGAAAAAAATCAATAAAACTTTCAGACGCTCTCTAGCCGATCCCCCGTCTTCCAAAGTATGTTCGCTGCGAGTCCAGATTCCACAGAATTCACAATCAACGACGCCAAATATGATGAGCTCGCCGCAGTTTTGAGTGTCAACGAACCGACACCCATTGATCCGACCGGTAAGGAAACGCGCTCTATCGTGAATAATTTTTAGAAATTTTCGGGTTTTTTCAGAGGAAAACGTGGAGGGAATTCTGAGACTCGCCGAACGATTCATGCTGCTAGACGCCACTCGATACATGGAATCGTTCATCTCGCGTAGTGGATGGGACGACAAGAAAAAGACCGAATTGAGCAAGAAGTTCAACTTGAAGAACTTGTTGCAGCGACGAGATTGATATTTCTGAAATTATATTTGTAAACCTATTGCCGCCCTTCTGCTTATTTCCTTCAAATATTGTGATTTATTTGTACTTTCTCATCATTTTTCCCTCATAAACCAGTTTCTTTATGCTTCTTAGCGAGTTTATCTGTCTGATTTCGGTGAAAATTCGAAAATTCGTATCAAATAAGCGATCACAACGTGCTCAAATACGAGACCCCACCGATTCTGCGGAAGAAATTTTCTATGGAAAAAATTTCGATGGAAAATGGGCGGAATTTCAAGTTGCAATTTGAGTGCTCCAGGGCTCCTTCTTTGATGAAAATCACCTCGAATTTCCCATCTTGAGACTAGGAGATCATTACCATCCTGACAGGAAAGTCAAATATTTCGCCACAGTGTTGAGTCTTGTTCAGGACACTCCGATAAAGATCAACGGTACTCATAAGCATACGTTTTCACGTAAAACATACATAATTTCAGAAGGAGATGACTTTACAGTGCTCCTGGAACCCCCCGAACACTTCCAACTTCCACAAGCTAAAAGGGTTTTGGAACTCGCTTTAATCCAATCCAGTAAAGGAAAACATGAGAAGATTGAACTTGCTGACAAGTATAAATTGGATGAGCTTTTCAATCATACTCTCGCAATGTTTGATGAAAAAAGCGATTTTATCCGACACTGTAATATCCTGAGATGCCACGAAGGCCACCTTCCGTTTTTTGAAACTCTTTCTGTTGAGGCTAACGTCAAATTGTTCTACAAACTCATCGCAGTTTGCCGTGGTTATTGAATGAAGTTTATTGTTGTTGTTTTGTTTTTTTTTCGGTTCGTTTTATCAAAGTGTATTTAAAAAACTTTATTAATAAAAATTAGACCTGATTACAAAACTTCGAAAAATATGCATCATAAATTCTTGCTTTTGTTTTATCCGAAAATCCTACAGTAGTTGTATAAACTGCTGCGAAGTCGCGCTTAGTTTTAAGTTTGGCTAGAGTATTCTTCAGAAGAACATCTAAATTATATTTATCGGCGAATTGAAGTTTCGTGAACACATTGATTTTGGGTGTCATTGCAATCAGCATTTCCACGTGGCGTTTCGCGGCGGCGAGAAGGAATCGATCGGCGAGTTGAAGAAGTACTTCGGCTTGTGGTGCTGTATTTTCAAAATTGTTATTCAGGCTCTAGTGGCTCTTAAAAACACCTTTTGGAGTAATCGGATTCTCCTGAATGAAACTTAAAAGAGCAGCGAAATCTTCAAATTTGACCTCTTCAATCGGAATTTCTGGAATCGATTTTTCTTTGAATTCTCCGTTGAATAGAGCGTTGAAGTAGGTGGAGTGATAGGAGAGAAGCTGGAAAATGTCGGTAGAATTTATGAAAAGTTTGAATGTTCGCTAGAACGAACCGCCTTATTGACATGTAATTTCTTCTCGCCAATAACTAGAATCGCGTCAGTTTTGTCCGATTGGGCGAATGTTGACTCGTAGATACTCATTTCTGGAGCCACAGACATTTTAATCTGAAATAATATTTTTTACTAGTTTTCTGTTACACATCGAACACAGGGTCTAGGGGTGAGTACTGAAATCGTTCGCGCTCCACTAGACATTGGCGGCAAATTCAAATTTTAATTTTTCAAATTCGCTGTTTCACTGTGGCGTTTTGATACGCAGCTTAATCGACCTCGTTTTGAGCCGATTTATGTCCGTTTTCCCGCATTTTTGGCCAGTTTTTCTACCGTCGCGCGTCTTTTCGGGATCAACTCTATTAAATAAATATTAAATAAAAAATTTATTTTGAATTTCGCGCTAAAATTTCAGCTGATTTCAGCGGAGCGCGTTTATTTTTACTACTCATCCCGAGACCCTGTGATCGAACTTTTTAAAGTGAAAAAACTCAATGGAAATTAGTGAGAAGCGTGCTTGAAAAAGATTAATTTGCTTCCAAATTCAAAAACGCGCCGCGAGAAATTTTCAGCTTCGCGGTGTTTGCGGACTTCATCGATGCTTACCGTACTTTGGGCCGGTTAAAAAGCGGATTCAGATATAAAATAAAATTGTCATTCGAAACAAATTGGTGCAAAATTAAACAATTAAAATAATCTGAGTTTATTCTTGAACACATTGCAGCATGCGATGAAAGAGTTTCACTTTAGTCTCATCAGAGATATTCTCATAAAACGGAAGCTTTGTAAGATTATTACATTTACTGAAATCGCAAAACGAATTGATCGCCTTCGTCAGAAGCTCGTCTAATTTATACTTATCAGCAATTCGAAGCTTGTTCGGTGAATCGATTTTTGTGGAAATCAAGTGTTGTTCAAGAGTGCGTTTGACAGACGGGAGCATGAGGAAACGATCAGCCAATTCCAAAAGATTTTCGGCATTATTTTCTGAAAAAAGATAATGAATTGCTGAATCTTTCATTAAAGGTACCTGTCGGAAAAATTGGATTATCATGAAGAAGACTCAAAAGTGCTGCAAAATCTTCAAAAGTTACTCCTTCGATCGGGATTTCTTTCATCGATTTTTCCTTGAATTCAGAATTGAATAGGGTGTCGAAATAGTCGGAGTGATAAGAAAGAAGCTGAAATATTCAATTGAATTTTTCAGGAATTCGAATTTTTGAATAAAACCAACCGCTTTATTGACATGTAGTTTCTTTTCACCGACGGCCAGAATCGCATCCGTTTTATCCGATGAAGCGAATGCTGATTCGAAATTATTTTCTAATTCATATTGATCTAATGCCTCACAAGATCCATCCATAATTTTTATCAATTGATGAAAAAGCTTGACGTTTGATTCATTTGACAAAGACTCGAAGAATTTGTAGCACGGCGAATAAGTTTTGTGTGAACTATTCGAATAGTAGTTAACATCTGAATAACCCCGCTTGGAGTCAAGAGGCGTATGATTGAAAAGCTCATTCAGCTTGAATTTGTCTGCTATTTCAATTTTCGACTTTTTAGGCTTCTTACTGACAAAAATCAGTTGAAATTCCAAATAACGTTTGGCTGCGGAAAGTTGGAATCGCTCGGTGAGTTCAAGTAACTTTTCGATGTCATTTTCTGAAAATGAATATATTTTCAGTAAAATTTTAATTTCTGTTACCGTTATTCTTGATCGGATTGTTTTGAACAAAACTCAAAACTGTGGCGAAATGTTCAAGATTAACATCTGGAATCGGGAACTCCTGCGGCAATTTTTCAGCTGAATCAGTGTCGAAAAGCGTCTTGAAGTAGTCGGAATGGTAGGAAAGAAGCTGGAAATTATTATGGAAGTTGTATTTTCAGATTTAAATTCATACCGCTTTATTCACATGTAATTTCTTTCCGCCGACAACCAGAATCGCATCAGTTTTGTCCGTTGGAGCGAATGTTGACTCGTAGATACTGATTGAAGGGATTGCAGACATAGTTCACTGAAAAAAAAGGTAGAAAAAATGAATAAAACATGAAAATTTCAGTAAAACTTTCAGAAAAAGCCAGATCTTTCAAAGCTGAGCAATGACAGTGTTTGCGTACTTTAGAAACTACAGTAACCCCGATACTATTCCGAAATGGAAAACGAATGCTGGTTCGGACAAGAGATTGAAGAGAATATGATTGGCAAATATTATGAATTCAATTTTTTCTGTGCATGAGAAGACCGCGCCGCACACACGCGGCAGCCACGCCCACCCCCCTTTTAACGCTGCGTTCCATTTTTGAACACTGTCGAAAAAAATGGGCGTGGCCGCCGCGTGAGTGCGGCGCGGTCTTCTCATGCACAGAAAAAAATGAAATCATAATATATGTTTGCGAACATTTTTACTGCTTACCGTAACTTGATATTTAAAAAAAATGGAATCGGAGTTTCAGCCGATTTTCACCACAAACATGAAGGAAAAACAGTAAAAGATTTATTAAAAGAAATGAGTTATCTATTATGTCTAACTGCAGAAAGTCTGTAGAGAAGTTTGATTTTCGTCGCATTCGAAATCTGACTGAAATGTCTTGAATCCTCGATATTCTTGAAATCTTTCGGACGCTGATACTTCTCGATTTCTCTCTCCATCAAATCCTCCAATTGATACTTTTCAGCGATCAATATCTTCTCCAGACGATCTTTTTTAGTTGAAATCAAGAATAGTTCCAAGTGACGTTTCACAGATGGAATCAAGAATCGATCGGCCAGTTTCAGTAGATTTTCAACGTTATTTTCTGAAATTAGAGTTTTTATTCAGAATTTCCCTGAAAAACTACCAGTTGGCACCATTGGATTCTTCTGAACCAAGCTCAAAAGTGTGGCGAAATCGTGGAGATCGACGTCCTTAATTGGAATCTCTCGCATCTTTTTCTCTTTGAAATCCGAGTTGAAAAGTGTGTTGAAGTGGGCGGAGTGATAGGAGAGAAGCTGAAATTCGTAGTTTGAAATTTTTGAAAAAATTTTGAATTTTCGGGTGGTCTAACCGCTTTATTGACGTGTAATTTGACTCCCTGAACGACTAGAATTCCGTCAGTTTTGTTGGATTTAGCGAATATTGTTTCGTAGTTGTTCATGGTTAGGAGAGATTCTGGAATTAATTTTTCAGAAGAAAAATTGAAAAAGAAGAAAAATTGCAAATAATTATTGACAAAACAAAGTTCAGAAACGAAGAGATCAACAAAAAAATCAACATTTATCTCATAGTTTTCACCAATTCAAGACAACGATTAAAAATTTTGAGATTGGTCTCTTCGGAATAATTTTTCAGCGTATTTTCATCGGGAATATGATTGATATGAGTGATTTCCAGCAGGGCTGCTTTCAGAAGTTCATCGAGATCATACTTGTTAGCGATTTGAATTTTAGCCGAGTAATAGAGTGAGGATGCGATAAGAAACAGTTCCACGTGACGCTTCGCGGCTGGAAGTTGGAATCGATCGGCGAGAATGATGAGTTTTTCAGCATCTTTTTCTGGAATAAGGCGATGAGAAAAATACAGAAAAAATAAAATATTACGTTCAAATTTAATGGGATTATCTTGAATGAGACTCAGAAGAGTCGCGAGCTCTTTATATGTGACTTCTTCGATTTTGACTTCATTATTCTTTGGTTTTGCATCGAAAACTTCTTTGAAATAGTCGGAATGATAGGAGAGAAGCTGAAAAGTTCATTTTTAGATGTTTTTTTTTTTCAAAAAATGCTTCGCAAACTTACCGCCTTATTAACATACAACTTTGTTGATTGAATCTTGGGGGCCACCACTGGCTGTGGGACTCTACCATAGCTCGATCTGGCATATTTAATCTGAAGAATTCATAATTTAGACGGTATTCTAGCTGTAAATAATCACTGGTGAAACGTAATCCTCGTCGGAATCACCATCACTATTCTCCTCTTTCGGCTCGACAACTAGAATCGCGTCGGTTTTGTCTGATTGGGCGAATGTTGATTCGTAAATACTGATTACGGCATTTTGAGACATTTTTATCTGGAAGAATCGATGCTTGTATATGAAAATATTCGAATTTTTGTTGAAAAAAACAAGGGAAACTCAGAAAACACGCCAAAACTTGGCTTTTAACCTGAAAACTGAAAAAAACTATTCGAAAACAAAAGTAAACTTTTTGAAGTACGGTAAGCGACGGCAAAGTCCGCAAACACCGAGTGGCGCGAAGCTTCGAATTTTGAATTTTTTGCCGGGAAATTTGGTTAAAGTCATCATTTTCGACTGGTCCCATTGCTTTTTTGTGTGTTTTTTCACTGAATTTTTGAATTTCGATTCTGAATTTCAATTCTAAATAAAAAATTATCAATTTCCAGTTCAAAAAATGGGCGATAACATACCAACCAATGTCTACGAATCGATGTTCGCCAAATCCGACTCAACCGATGTATGCCTGATTATTAAGGAAGATGAGAGTCAACCAGCGGTAATTTTCACTTAAAATCTTGATAAATGAATCATTTTTTCCAGAAAAAATCTCGAAAATTGACAGCTAGCAGTGACGTCACCACTTCGCCAGTTTTGACCAGAAAGATGTATGTGAATCGGGCGGTACGTACATTTTTCTGCGATTAAAGAAGAAAAAGTCAATAAATTTTGCAGACGCTCTCTAGCCGATCCACCGTCTTCCAAAGTATGTTCGCTGCGAGTCCAGATTCCACAGAATTCACAATCAACGACGCGAAATATGATGAGCTCGCCGCAGTTTTGAGTGTCAACGAACCGACACCAATTGATCCGACTGGTAAGGAAACGCGCTCTATCGTGAATAATTTCAGAAATTTTCGGTTTTTTCAGAAGAAAACGTGGAGGGAATTCTGAGACTCGCCGAACGATTCATGCTGCTTGACGCCACTCGATACATGGAATCGTTCATCTCGCGTAGTGGATGGGACGACAAGAAAAAAAGCGAATTGAGCAAGAAGTTCAACTTGAAGAACTTGTCGGAGCGACGAGATTGATATTTCTGAAATTATATTTGTAAACCTATTGCCGCCACATGCTTATTCCCTTCAAATATTGTGATTTATTTGTACTTTCTCATCATTTTTCCCTCATAAACTCGTTCTTTTATCTGTCTTAAAGAGTTTATTCGTCTGATTGAGGCAAAATTTCGAAAATTCGTATTAGAAACTTCCAGGATTACGATAAGCGATGACAAAGTCCTCAAATATTTTACTGAAATGGGATTTCGATGTTATTCTTTCATTTTGGAGTACTGTAGTTGGAAAAGTACGCAAACACCGTCATTGCTCACATCGCCGTTGAAATTTGCAAATCTAATTCGAAACTTGTGTCCAAAATATCCATTTTTAGCTTTATTTTGCAGAGAAAAATGTCGAAAACGCCAGCTGTGAGTATCTACGAGTCAACATTCGCTCAATCGAACAAAACTGATGCGATTCTGGTTGTCGAGGGAAAGAAAATGCATGTCAATAAAGCGGTTGGTTTTTATACAAATTAGAATTTCTCAAAAATCTGTAAAAGTATTCCAGCTTCTCTCCTATCACTCCGACTACTTCAAGACGCTTTTCAATGGAGAATTCAAAGAGAAATCGATGCCAGAAATCGAAATTAAAGATGCCAACTTCGAAGATTTCGCTACACTTTTGAGTCTTCTTCAACACAATCCAATAGAAATTACATGTAAAAAACAGAACTCACAATCAAACAAATATCGATTTTTAGGTATAAACGCTGAACGTCTTCTAGGACTCGCTGATCGATTCCTTCTACCAGGTCCCAAAAGTCAAGTGGAACTTTTCATTCTGACGTCTCCCGAATTCGAACGTATCGAAAAACTGCAAATTGCTGACAAGTACAAATTGACGTTCCTTCTTGAACGAGCACTGTCGATGTACAAAGATCGAAGCTCATTTGCTGATATGGCTTATCAATCAGAGAAATTATCCAGTGAGCTGAAATCGAGAATTTTTGCAATGTTTTTTGATAAATATTGTTTGGGTCTTTAATGAATTTATATTGTTTATCCATCTCCTTTTTTGAATAAAGTTGAATGTTGTTGATTTCGAATCTTTTCTCTGCGTGCTCATTGTTTTGAGTTCTACGAGCTCTTGAAATATATTTTCTTTTGGAAATTCGGCAAACAGACAGAATACATTGATTTATTGATACATATACTACATTTCCGTGAAAGAAAACTGTAATTCTCGAAATTTTTCTAGGGTTTTTCCTATTCATCAGAATATTTAGCCAGAATGTGTTTGCCTTTTGGAGTACTGTACTTGGAAAAGTACGCAAACACGGCTATCGCTCATTTTCGTTGAAATTTGCAAATAAAGCTTGAAAATGTTCTCAAAAATATCCGTTTCAACTTCATTTTACAGATAAAAATGTCAGAAACTCCAGCTGTTAGTATTTACGAAGAAACATTCGCTCCATCGGTAAAAACTGATGCGATTCTGCTTGACGACGGAAAAAAAATGCATGTTAACAAAGCGGTAATTGTTTCTGAAAATACGAATTTCTCAAAAGTACCAATAAATGTTTCAGCTCATCTCCTACCACTCCGTCCGCTTCAAAGCACTTTTCAACACGGACTCCGATGAGAATTCAGTGCTGGAAATTCCAATTGAAGATGTCAAGTTCGAAGATTTCGCAACACTTTTGAGTCTTATTCAGGAAAAAACCAATTGAGATTACAAGTAAAAAAAACAGCGCTCACAATAAAACATATATCTATTTTCAGAACAGAACACAGAGAATCTTCTGAAACTTGCTGATCGATTCCTTCTCCCTGGTCCCAAAAGTCAAGTAGAACTTTTCATTTTGACATCTCCAGAATTCGAAAGTATCAAAAAACTTGAAATTGCTGCAAAATCTTGGACAATGGACGCGGTTCTGGTGGCGGAGGGAAAGAAAATGGGTGTCAATAAATATTATCTCTCCAACAATTCCGACTACTTCAAGAAGATTTTCAATGAGGAATTCAAGGAAAAATCGAAACCAGAAATCGAAATTAAAGATGTCAAATTCGAAGATTTCGCTACTCTTTTGCGTCTTCTTGATGATAATCCAATGGAGATTACAAGTAAAACACAGAACTTACAATCAAACAAATATCGATTTTCAGGTGGGAACGCTGAACGTCTTCTAGGACTCGCTGATCGATTCCTTCTCCCCGGTCCCAAAAGTCTAGTGGAAAGTTTCATTTGGACGTCTTCGGAATTCGAACGAATCGAAAAACTGAAACTGGCTGACAAATACAAAATGGATGTCCTTCTTGAGCGGGTGATTGGATTGTACACTCGTCCAGCCGACTTTTCCGATTTATACAATATGGGACGCAGAGACATTTCTGAGAAGTTACAGCTAAGAATGTTCAAATTGTATTTCGAAAAGTATTTTAATAGTTAAATGCTTACTTGTTCTCTTTCTTTGAATAAAGTTGAATGTTGTTTTATCTCAGATACCCTTTCTGATTTTTGTGCACTGTTTTGAGTTCTACAAGCTCTTGTAACATATTTTTATTTCTATTAGCTCGGTAGAGTTCTTACAACTGCGCTCCACCGAAATTCGCTTGAAAAATGTCTCTTTTTCTCGGAATCTATCAATTTCGGACACTATTTTCTTCGGTTTCGGTAGAGCGCGGTTGTAAGAGACGTGGCGCGCTAGTATGTGATTGTGAAAGGATTGTTCTCTTAAGAATTTTATTTCAAATCGATCACATTTCAGCAGAGAATTTCACCGAGTCTCAAGGAAAGATGTCTGAAACTCCAGAAATGAGTATTTACGAACGAACATTCGCTCCATCGGTAAAAACTGACGCGATTCTGCTTGTCGACGGAAAGAAATTACATGTGAATAAAGCGGTTGGTTTTCATAAAAATTTGAATTTTTGAGAAAATTTAAATTTTAAGTATTCCAGCTCCTCTCCTACCACTCCGTCCGCTTCAAAGCACTTTTCAACACGGACTCCGATGAGAATTCAGTGCCGGAAGTTCCGATTGAAGATGTCAATTTTGAAGATTTCGCAACTCTTTTGAGTCTTGTTCAAGATAATCCAATTGAGATTACAAGTAAAAAAAAACGGCGCCGATCGTCAAACATGGAAATAATTTCAGAACAAAACGCCGAAAGTCTTCTAGAACTTGCTGATCGATTCCTTCTCCCTGGTCCCAAAAGTCAAGTAGAACTTTTCATTTCGACGTCTCCAGAATTCGAACGTATCAAAAAACTTGAAATTGCTGCAAAATCTGAGAAAATTGACGCGATTCTGGTGGTGGAGGGAAAGAAAATCCATGTCAATAAATATCATCTCTCCTACAATTCCGACTACTTCAAAACACTTTTCAATGGAGAATTCAAAGAGAAATCAATGCCAGAAATCGAAATTAAAGATGTCAAATTCGAAGATTTCGCAGTACTTTTGAGTCTTATTCAACATAGTCCAATGGCGATTACAAGTAAAAAAAAACCGCCCTCACAATCAAATATGCAAAAATTTTTCAGAACAGAACACAGAGAATCTTCTAGAACTTGCCGATCGGTTTCTTCTCCCTGTTCCCAAAAGTCTAGTGGAAAATTTCATTTGGACGTCTTCAGAATTCGAACAAATCGAAAAACTGAAACTGGCGGACAAATACAAAATGGATGTTCTTCTTGAGCGGGTGATTGGATTGTACACTCGTCCAGCCCACTTCTCAGATTTCACATATAAATCGAATAGAGAGATTTCTCTCGAGTCAAAACTGCACATTATTTTTAAATTTCTCGGTTTGTTTATATAGTTAAATTATTACTTGTTCTCCTTCCTTGGATAAAGTTGAATGTTGTTGTTTCCTAATCGTTTCATTGTGTGCTCACTGTTCTGAGTTCTAAAAGCTCTTGTAAAACATATATTTTTCTGTTTGATTGTGAAATTTTCGGATGGTTTCTTCGTTTTAGTCGGGATATTACCCATTCGCCGGTGGCTGACCACTCGTTCAAAGTTCGGCCCGGGGTCGCGAAGTGGGTCTCGACGCGAATAACCGTAGTATAAAACTTTTTTATGGCTAAAGTACGGTCAAGAGCCGCCGTAAATCGAAATTCCGCAACGAGACCCATTCCGCGACCCCGGGCCGAACTTTGAACGAGTGGTCAGCCACCGGCGAATGGGTAATAGCCAGAATAAATGTACTTTTTGAAGTACTGTAGTTGGGAAAGTACGCAAACACGCTACTCCTCATTTTCCGTTGAAATTTGCAAATCAAACTCGAAACTTGCCTCTAAAATATCAACTTTAGCTTCATTTTGCAGGTAAAAATGTCTGCAACCCCTACAATCAGTATCTACGAAACAACATTCGCTAAATCGGACAAAACTGACGCGATTCTGGTTGTCGGTGAGAAGAAACTTCATGTTAACAAAGCGGTAATTGTTTCTGAAAATACGAATTTCTCAAAAATGTGCAAAAGTATTCCAGCTCCTCTCCTATCACTCCGACTATTTCAACACACTATTTAATGGAGAATTCAAGGAAAAATCGATGCCAGAAATTCCGATTGAAGATGTCGATTTCGAAGATTTTGCTACTCTTTTGAGTCTTGTCCATCATAATCCGATGGAGCTATCTGGTAAGAAATTTCACCAAATTGAACTCTCCACCAGAACTTAAATTCAGAGGGCAACGCTGAAGATATCCTGAAACTTGCCGATCGATTCTTTCTACCCGCCGCCAGACGCCACGTGGAACTTTTCATTTGGACGTCTGCGGAGTTCAGTTCACTCGAAAAACTTACAATTGCTGACAAGTACAATCTGGATACTCTTCTCCAAAAAACATTAGATTGGTTTTCCGCAGATCGAGATGCATTCTATGAGTTTCGTTTCGGATCCGGGAATCATTTATCTACAGAGTTGAAGTCTAGACTGTTTGATATTTTTACAGAAAAACACTTATACTATCTTCTTAAAGACTAAATCCTCAAACTTGTTGCTTTTGAAATGTTATGAACGGTTCTTTATGTTTTCACTTTTACAGTTTCTTCTTCATCCGTATTGAGTTTTGACATCTCTTACAATATTTAATAGACTCATTGTTTTGAGTTCTACGATCTCTTAAAATATTTCATATTTTGAAAATATGGGTTTTCAGAAGCGTTTTCCGAAACCAGTATCGAACTCATTATTAAGCAGAGTTGCAACGGGCCGGGCCGGGCCGGGCCGGGCCGGGCCGAAATCAGAATTTCTCCGGCCCGGCCCGGCCCGCGGCCCGGCCCGGCCCGCGGCCCGGCCCGGCCCGGCCCGGCCCGAGCCCGGCCCGGCCCGGTCGGCCCGGATTTTCAGTACTAAAAAATTCAAACTTTTTTTTCGAATTTTTTCCGATTTTTTCGGGAAGATTTTTTAAAGGGGAAAACAACTACTCCTAAACTTAGGATTTTTGATTTGAATCCATTCAGAAAGCCAGAAAAAATTTTGTGGATTCATGTCTGAAAATGCGTCTGAAGCGAGTTATGAGACCTCAAAATGCCAAAAATCGATGCTAGTCATGCAATTTTTCAGTACATTTCAATAGAAATTCTTTTCGTCGTGCACGAGAAAGTAATATTTTCAAGAATTTTCAAGAAAAGTTCGAAAAAATGAACAATTATGCATGCATTTCATGTACAGACGACGAGAATTTCTACTAAAATGTACTGAAAGAGTGCATGAAAAGTGAAAAAGTGAGCGATTTTTGGAATTTTTGGGTCTCATATTCCAATTTAAACGCATTTTTTACATATACTTGAGAAACATTTTGGAAAAATTTTGGAAAAAAAATTATTGAAAAAAATATTTCTAGTGAAAAAATTCAAAAATTCAAATCCGGGCCGACCGGGCCGGGCCGGGCCGACACTTTCTCGGCCCGGCCCGGCCCGGCCCGATCCGGGCCGGGCCGGGCCGGGCTGAAACCGGGCCGGGCCGGGCCGGCCCGGCGGGCCGGCCCGGAATTTTGCAAGTCTGTTATTAAGCTTAAATCAAATATTTTCTCTAAATTTTATTTTCTTTGGAGTACTGTAGCTGGAAAAGTACGCAAACACGACTATTGCTCATTTTCCGTTGAAATTTGCAAATCCAGCTCAAAAATTGTGTCGAAAATACCCATTTTAGCTTCATTTTGCAGATAAAAATGTCTGAAACTCCAGCTGTTAGTATTTACGAAAGAACATTCGCTCCATCGGACAAAACTGATGCAATTTTGGTTATCGCTGAGAAGAAATTGCACGTTAACAAAGCGGTATTTTTTTTTTGAAAATACGAATCTCTCGAAAATACCAATTAGTGTTTCAGCTTCTCTCCTATCATTCCGACTACTTCAACACACTCTTCAATGGAGAATTCAAGGAAAAATCGATGCCAGAGATTCCGATTGAAGATGTCGATTTCGAAGATTTTGCTACTCTTTTGAGTCTTGTTCATCATAATCCGATGGAACTATCGTGTAAGAAAGTTTATCGAATTGAACACTTCACCAGAACCTTATTTCAGACGGCAACGCTGAAAATGTCCTGAAACTTGCCGATCGATTCCTTCTACCAGCTGCCAAACGCCACGTGGAACTTTTCATTTGGACGTCTCCGGAATTCGAACTTATCGAAAAACTCAAATTGGCTGACAAGTACAATTTGGATATTCTTCTCCAGAAAACATTGGAATTGTATGCCTCAGAGCAGAAAGAATTCTTTCATCTTGGTTACGGATCCGGGAATCATTTATCTACAGAGTTGAAAGCTAAACTGTTTGATATTGTTACAGAAAATCACGCAGGGTGTTTTCGTCCAAGTGGCTCTAGTTATTCATACGATAGTGATGAATTTGCTGAAAATTAGCACACATATACTTTCGAATATTCTTAATTAAATGGCGTTGAAAATCTGCAAATTTTGACAACGTCATTTAATTAAATATTTATAGTGTGGCATGTTTTAGCAAATTCTCCACTTTCGAATGGAAAATATTCCCATATATTATCCAGTTCCTTTTTGTTGAATAAAGTTGAATGTTGTTGTTTCCTAATCGTTATACTTGTTCACACTTTTGAGTTCTACTAGCTCAACATATATTTTTCTATTTGATTTTGAATGCATTGATCTCTCATAAGTTTTCATTAAATCAATCTCTTTTTTCAACAGAGAATTTCACCGAGTTTTAAAGAAAAATGTCCGAAACTCCAGTTCTTAGTCTCTATGAGTCAACATTCGCTCAATCGGACAAAACTGATGCAGTTCTAGTGGTCGGTGAGAAGAAGTTGCATGTGAATAAATCGGTTAGTTTTTCTGAAAATTCGAATTTCATAAAATCCAATGAATGTTTCAGCTTCTCTCATACCATTCCGACTACTTCAAGAGACTTTTCAATGGAGAGTTTAAAGAGAAATTGATGCAAGAAATTCCGATTGAAGATGTCAAATTCGAAGATTTCGCCACACTTTTGAGTTTCATTCAGCAGCGTCCTATTGCTGTGAAAAGTACGTTTCATTGTTTGGTTGTTGGCTATCATTTAAATTTTATCAGATGACTTCGAAAAGTTCGAGAACCTTCTGAAACTCGCCGATCGATTCTTGATGCCAGCAGCGAAGCACCACTTGGAACGTTTAATCGCACTGACGGATATGAATAAATTTAAAAAACTTGAATTGGCCGACAGATATGAATTAAATGTTCTTTTCAAACACGTGATGGATTTACTTCAAATCCGTGAGGATTACAAAGACATGTTTGAAATGGGAAAAAAGTTTTCTGTTAAAACAAAAAGCAAAATTTTTGATGATTTCTTCTGGGGATTCGGCCCAGGTCTTTAAATGACTGAATTGTTGTTAATCCTGAATAAATTTGTTGTTATTCCATTAGTGCTTATTGTGAATTTATATTTGCTCGAAGTCTTGAAATCAATCAATAATATTTCAGTAATGCATCACAATTTTTTTGCGATTTAAAATGTCTTGAAGTAATTTTCTTCTGCTTCGGTTCAGTTTTCTAATTTTATAGAGATTTATTTTGAGAACTCTTTTTATAGTTTTGAATAGAGATTTCGCTATTCTTCATAACAACTTTAGTTTACAAAACATGCAATTCACAATCTAAACTTCTAGAAATAAAACTAAACCCCGGCGAGGAAAATAACGAAAACGATGGAAAATGGGCGGAGTCTTTATTGCAATATCGCCGCGCGTTTTTTGGGGGTTTAACTTTTTTGTTGATAGACAAATTTTAACTTACTTTTTGTTAAACGAGTACAAACACCTTCTGCGATCTCCATAAAATTAGTACAAAAACTATTACTTCAAGAAATCAAAAAGTTTCAGGCATCTCAAGCTAGGGAAAATATCAAAAAGTCCATGCGGCGACAGACCCATTTTCCATCATTTTCATGGTTTTTTCCAGACTTGCAAAATTCCGGGCCGGCCCGCCGGGCCGGCCCGGCCCGGCCCGGTTTCAGCCCGGCCCGGCCCGGCCCGGATCGGGCCGGGCCGGGCCGGGCCGAGAAAGTGTCGGCCCGGCCCGGCCCGGTCGGCCCGGATTTGAATTTTTGAATTTTTTCACTAGAAATATTTTTTTCAATAATTTTTTTTCCAAAATTTTTCCAAAATGTTTCTCAAGTATATGTAAAAAATGCGTTTAAATTGGAATATGAGACCCAAAAATTCCAAAAATCGCTCACTTTTTCACTTTTCATGCACTCTTTCAGTACATTTTAGTAGAAATTCTCGTCGTCTGTACATGAAATGCATGCATAATTGTTCATTTTTTCGAACTTTTCTTGAAAATTCTTGAAAATATTACTTTCTCGTGCACGACGAAAAGAATTTCTATTGAAATGTACTGAAAAATTGCATGACTAGCATCGATTTTTGGCATTTTGAGGTCTCATAACTCGCTTCAGACGCATTTTCAGACATGAATCCACAAAATTTTTTCTGGCTTTCTGAATGGATTCAAATCAAAAATCCTAAGTTTAGGAGTAGTTGTTTTCCCCTTTAAAAAATCTTCCCGAAAAAATCGGAAAAAATTCGAAAAAAAAGTTTGAATTTTTTAGTACTGAAAATCCGGGCCGACCGGGCCGGGCCGGGCTCGGGCCGGGCCGGGCCGGGCCGGGCCGCGGGCCGGGCCGGGCCGGAGAAATTCTGATTTCGGCCCGGCCCGGCCCGGCCCGGCCCGGCCCGTTGCAACTCTGGTTTTTTCTTCCGCGGACTCGGCACCCCGCCGAAAATTCGTTCCAAACCAATTTTAGTTATCATTTTCAGATCAAACCATGTCGAAACAGTCCGCACCGCCTGTCATTAGTATCTACGAATCTACGTTCGCTCAATCGGACAAAACCGATGCAATTCTCGTTGTAGACGGAAAGAAGCTGCACGTCAACAAAACGGTTCGACGGGAACTTGAATTTTTTCGAAAGTCATTTAACATTCCAGCTTCTCTCGTACCATTCCGACTACTTCAACACTCTTTTCAATGGGGAATTCAAGGAAAAATCGATGCCAGAGATTCCGATTGAAGGTGTCGGATTCGAGGATTTCGCAACACTTTTGAGTTTCATTCAGCAGCGTCCTATTGCGGTGAAAAGTAGGTTTGATTGTCTGGCTGTTGGTGGTTATTAGAATTTTATCAGATGACGTCGAAAAGTTCGAGAACCTTCTGAAACTCGCCGATCGATTCTTGACGTCAGCCGCGAAACACCATTTGGAACTTTCGATCGCACTGGCTGATATGGACAAATTTAAGAAACTTGAATTGGCCGACAGATATGAATTGAATGTTCTTTTCAGTCACGTGATGGACTTATTTCGAAACCGTAAAGATTACAAAGAGATGTGTGAATTCAAAACTAAATTTTCTGATGTGATAAAAAGCAAAATTTTCGATGATTTCTTCTTTAAGTTTGGTAAATTTTTGAGTGACTGAATTTTTGTCGTTCCTGAATAAATTTGTTGTTGTTTTATTTGTGCTTTTTTTGAATTTTATTCGCTCGACGTTTTCAAATCTTTCTATAATATTTCATTAATGCATTTGGTTTCCGCGTTTTTTCAAACGCCCCAGCAAATTCAAGTTAACATTTTCAGACTAAACCATGTCGGAACAGCTCACACGGCCTGTCATTACTATCTACGAAATGGCGTTCGCTTCATCGGACAAAACCGATGCTATTCTGGTTGTCGACGGAAAGAAGCTTCATGTCAACAAAACGGTTCGGCCACGGCCTCTACAGCGAGCCATCTCGATTCAAAAGAAAAAGCGGGAAAACGCCTATTTTCAGCGGAGCGCGTTTGCGTTTTCAGCCTTTTTCAGCCGCTATTTTTAATTTTCTCATCGTTTTAACAATTAATTATGTATTTTAATGGAACTTTTTTCACTTTTTATGATAAAATAATGATTTTATAGAACAACTATCTCCATTTTTCTTCTTTCCACTACGAATTTAAGAAAATTCGTCGACATACGGACCAGAAAATTAAAATTTTACAGAAAAAAGTGCGTTTCACTGGAACAGCGAGAAATGGCGACCATTGCGATGTGTAAAGAGACATTAAAAGGTAAGAAATAATAACAAACAAACATTTTTTTGCTAAATTAACTGTTTTTTCATTTTTATTTTGTGAAAAATTCATTTTTCTAGATAACTCCGCATGCTTCTGCCCTACTCGAACTTGCCAATGCCACTAGATGAACAAATTTTGATGGACTCTTCATGTTTTTTTCCGACAGGTCCATTTTTCCTTTATGTGTCTTTCCGTTTTTTCAAAATTCGTAGTTGAGGATGAACATTTTCCAGGAACAATTCGCTCACCGGAACAAGTCAGAAAGGATCACTTCTCCCGTGAATCAACATCTCTCGGCGCTCCAACATCTACACTATAAATGAACGACTTGCGTCTTTTCATTCCAAATCATATCGAAAAGCACATTATTTTTGCAATTTTCAATTCGAAACGTTTTTCTTATGATTATAATGCTAGAATTATGATTAAAGTTTTTCTTTCCCATCGCTAAACGGTATTTTAAAAGTAAAAAACCTTGGTCTGGAAAATAATTAAATTTGAATTTTAGTGCTTCGCGCCAAAAAGTGCGGCTGTGCCGCTGAGCGCGATTGCGTCGCCGTTTTTTCGAGATGGCTCGCTGTAGAGCATAGTTGTACGGAATGCCATTTTCCGAAAAACCGGAATCCGGAATCCGGAACCGGAATGAAATTTTTAATTTTCCGGAATCCGGAACCCGGAACCGGAATGAAATTTTAATTTTCCGGAATCCGGAACCCGGAACCGGAATGCAAAAAAAACCAGGAATTCCGGAATCCGGAATTTCCGGAATCCGGATTCCGGACAACTATGCTGTAGAGTCCGTGTTCGGCGGGAATTTCAATTTTCCCAAAAAATAGTTTCAAATTCCAGCTTCTCTCTTGTCACTCCGACTATTTCAACACTCTCTTTTACTCCGATTTCAAGGAAAAGTCGATGCAGGAAATTCCTATTGAAGACGTCAATTTTGAAGATTTCGCTTCTGTTTTGAGCTTGATTCACCCGAATCCGATTGAGCCAACAAGTTAGTAAACGCGCTCTAATGCAAATTCACAAAATAATTTTACAGTTGAAAACTCGGAACGTCTCCTCCAACTCGCCGATCGATTCTTTCTTCCAGCTGCGAAGCGCCACGTGGAATTATCGATTAGTTGCAGTAGAATCAGTCGAAACAGAAAGCTGGAATTGGCGGATAAATACAACTTGGAGATTCTTCTCGAACATATTCTGATGGGATACTCCAAAAAAGAAGATTTCAATAATATGTATAATGCAACTATTGATTTTACTGATCACACGAGATCGAAACTTTTCCAAAGATACTTTTATTTGGTTGACAAGGCAAAGGATCGTTCCAGTAACAATAGTAGTTATGGTGGTAGTGCTTGGCAGTGATAATTGTTATGTTGAATGAATTTTGTTAAGTTTAGAAAAATTGTTCATTGTATAACACACGGGGGTCAGGGAGTAAGTACTAAAATCAAATTTCTAGCACAAAGTTAGAAAAAATTTAAATAATTTTTTGATTGAATCATGGGCTCGGGAGGGGGCTGGAAGTAAACGCGCTCCGCTGAGTTTTTTTAAATTTGAAATATTAGCTCAGCACAGTTCTTACAACTGCGCTCCCCCGGAATGCTCTTGAAAAATGTCTTTCTTTCTCTGGGTCTCTTAATATTACCCATCCGCCGGTGGCTGACCACTCGCTCAAAGTTCGGCCCGGGGACTCGAAGTGGGTTTCGACGCGAAAACCGTAGTATAAAACTTTTTTTATGGCAAAAGTACGGTCAAGAGCCGCCGTAAATTGAAATTCCGCAACGAGACCCACTCCGCGACCCCGGGCCGAACTTTGAACGAGTGGTCAGCCACCGGCGGATGGGTAATATCGTACACAATTTGCTTCTGTTTCGGTAGAGCGGGGTTGTAAGAAGCGTGTAAAACTGATAAAATTTTGATTAATCATTTTAATCATTTTTTAAAAATTGATCTCGAAAAAAAAACGCGCGACGGTCAAAAAATGGTATAAATTGGCTCAAAAAGTGGTCGATTTAGCTGAGTATCGAAATGCCACACTTAGCGTCGAACTGAAAAAATTAAATTTCGAATTTCCCTCCAAGTCTGCTGGAGCGCGTTTGATTACAGCACTCGCCTCCACACTCCGTGATAATACTGAATATCAGTCTCAGGGGAGCGCAATTGCATATATGTACTTATTTCACAACATTAACATTTCTGGTTACAGACACAACGGAAGTCCCCACACTCGTCATATCCCCTCTCCCAGCACACGCTCTTACTCCTAATAAATACCCAAAATTTCGAAAAATTTGAAATATAAATTCTCGATACGGAGAGTGCACAGCAAGCATAACCACACTCGACAGCAGTCCATGTGATGCGAATATAAGAAATCCAATATTATTATATTTTTGAATATAAAATGATAATTGGTACTCCATAAATATATAAAACAAGGGGATAATAAGCGATATAAATGGGATCAGTAGCTGAATATTCAGCGCTCTCAGAAACTGCTTCTGAAGTCTCACAGTTTTCTCCGATTTCCCTTTTCCATATTTCTTCAATCCACGTCTTGTAAGCCAAGCGAGAATGACAATTTGAAAAATAATAGTTGAATCGAATATCGCTCCTCGAACAATGAAAAATGTGATATCATCAGATATAACAAATAGGGATTCAGAGGGGAGGATGGGGATAAGGCAGGGAAGTTTCTGGAAAAAAAAGACATCGTAGCTCGGGGAAACGCGCTCCAAGGTAATATGAACCGCGACGCGCACGCAACGCGACTCGAAAAAGCCGAATCTGTTCGTTAGGTCTTGGACCGCGCTGCAATTTCTGTTAGGTTCCACCCCCTCTAGGCTCCACCCCCAAAAACAGAAGGCGGGGCTTTGCAGACCTCTTGGCCTGCTTTCACATACTTAGATTCAAACCGCACCGGTCATTATTTCGTTAGATACCCGGTGCACTCTCGTTACCAAACTGTTGCATCGTAGAACTGACTCGTTGTAGAACTGTTGCATCGTAGAACCGTTTGTCAACTGGAGCGCGATTGTTTACTTGGCCCCTTACGGCTTTTTGCGTGAATAAAATGTTGACTTTTTATGAAAAGTAGGTTCTGTTTAGCTTTATTGTACTATACAATAAACAAAAACTAAAACTTATTCACGCAAAAAGCCGTAAGGGGCCAAGTAAGCAATCGCGCTCCAGTTGACAAACGGTTCTACGATGCAACAGTTCTACAGCGAGTCAGTTCTACGATGCAACAGTTTGGTAACGAGAGTGCACCAGATTCCGACCGTCAAATTTTGAAATCCCTGGTGGCCGAACTTTTGCACGGCCATCACACCTCATCTATACCTCAAAAACCTTGCTTTTCGAGCTCTCCTGATCCTCCGGAATCATCAAATAAAATGGAATTCCTACTGTAACCGCGCAGATATAATTCAACACCATCCATGGCTTTCGGATAGCTCTCCAGTACTTATTGGCGTCAGTGATGATCAGATATCGGTTCTCAAATATCAGAATCATACCGATGTACATTGCTGAAATTCTCTGAGTTATGTGAATAGATGAACGCGTGGCTACTGTACTTTCCACAGACCCAAACTGCAAAAAAGTCTGGAATGTTCTGTTGACACCAAGGCTATCCAGTAGTCCAAATACACCTGCTGCGAACAAAGGGAACAGTGGAAAAGGGGAAACCAGTACAGTAAATACCAAATCTACCAGGAGTATCCACATATGGAAATTGAACATTGTAAATTTTACAGAACTCATGGTTTCTGGAGTCTTGAACAGAATACAGTAGGCGCCGAATATGTGAATGGGGATAGCAATTATAGACAATATATGTAAGCCTGTCGTGTAGAATTCTGGGGTGTCAAGATAAGAGAATTGATTGGAAGCTGAGCAGTAGGTCATAGCACACGGAGGTATAATGATCAGTAGGGGAATGGGAGGACTTGTTTAAGAGTTTCAGCTGCATATATAGGTATTTGTTTAAGGTGGTGTCCGTAGATCAGCTTGATGATGTTTCATAGATTTCACCTGTTCCGGTTAATTAATTGTTGGGTGAAAGGGTATGAAGGTAGAGGGCACTTGTAAAGATTTTTTTGTAAATTGAAGGCCGAACTTTTTAGCTAAGGTTTCTAGACCGAGACCCAAAACGGAATAAAAATTATGGACATGGGGCTTTAGGGAAGAGGCCAAAAATAATATTAACAATTTTTGAAACATAATCTCGGTTAACCAAAAGCCTTCTTTGAAAAACGTTGCTCACTGGCAACAATTAAACGAGTATCAGGTATCTCTATGCCTATTCGTAGATTTCATTCGCCAAAATCACTCAACGAATACTCCAGGACATTTCGAAACCGGTCGCTGATCGGCGACTCAATTGGCAACCTGCCAAGCCGTTGCGATAAAAAAAATAATATAAATTCATATATACTAAATATGAGCCTATGGACAAGAACAGGTGAAACTTGCCTCAAACCTCCAAACATGTCTCATTCTGCTCACTAATCATGACATACTGCTCCGCGGGCGACCAATTCTCTTATTTCAATTCCGCCGAGTTTATTTCCCTAGGGTATCATATCCTGGGAGCCATTGCTATGCCATTTCATATATTGGGTGCCTACTGTATTATATTCAAAACTCCCCAAGCGATGAGTTCTGTGAAATGGCCTATGTTAAACTATCACATCTTGACCACTCTCGTTGATGTCATGTTTGGTTTTATGGTGTGCCCATATATAATTGCTCCGTTCTCCATCATGCTGCCAAATGGAGTTCTACAAGTACTCGGTGTGTATGGAGGTGTGCAGGCATACGTGGGGATAATGTCGGTGGAAAGTGAATAATCTTTCTCTGAACTTTTTTGTGAAAATAATTGTTTTAGTTATGGCTGTCTCTATGGTTCAAGTTGTAGAAAATCGATATATGATCTTAAGAAGTGGAAATCTGAAATGGCAGAAAATAAGGATTCCGTGGTTTTGTTTTAATTATTTATTCGCGTCACTGGCAACGCTTCCGATGTATTTGGAAATTCCGAAAAATCAGGAGTCAGCGAAATCAGATATTTTCGCGGTAATAAAACGGGACGTAACAGAGAAGTCTGATTTTGAATTTTTTCCAGAAACTTCCCTGCATACCTCGTGAAACCCGCGAAGACCCTGCTTTGTTTGTCGTTGCAGAAAACATGAACCTTACAGTTGCATCCATATTTCCCTTTGTGATCCTGATATGCACAGAAATCCTAGCTTTTTCAAGACTGTCAAGACTTGCTCTGAAGAGGAAACACACTCAACTATCGGAAATGACAATTAAATTACAGAAGAAGTTTCTTAGAGCCTATGTAATTCAAATCGCAAGTCCGTGCATTTTCATGTTTTTTCCATTATGTATGATTCTTATCGAATACTTATCAACCTCTTTCAATCAAACTGTAAACAATATGGCATTTCTTATGCTTGCTTCGTATGGCCTATCATCAACTATAATGATGCTACTGGTTCACTCCCCCTATAGAACGTTCATCAAGGAGCAAACCGATGAGCTGCTCGGAATCAAGAAGATGGCTCGGAACCAAACAGTCAACGTCATAGTTCCCTCTGTCGCATCGATAAAATCCAGAATAAATTTGATTTAGTATTGAAATTCACGCTAAAAGTTTCGCCGAGTTCAGCGGAGCGTAGTTGATTTCAGTACTCATTTTCAGACCTCGTACCCACCAAGAACAATTGAACGGGCATTAGGTAAATGTATATCTATCCGTGTATGTCAAAGATTTCTTTGCCAAAACTACTTGAAATAATTTCATTGTTTGTTCAAAAACTGTTACTGCAATCTGTGGATCAATACTTTTCTACATTTCTTGAATGTATTGCACAGTTATTCCGGAGTGCCCAGTTACTTATTTTTTAGTCAAAAACAATTGATTTGTCTCAAAGATCACACCGGTTGCAATATTGATTGAACACGTGCTCCGTCTGAAATGACAAGAACAGGTGAAACTTGCCTCAAACCTCCAAACATGTCTCATTCTGCTCACTAATCATGACATACTGCTCCGCGGGCGACCAATTCTCTTATTTCAATTCCGCCGAGTTTATTTCTCTAGGTTATCATATCCTAGGAGCCATTGCTATACCATTTCACATTCTCGGTGCCTACTGTATTATATTCAAAACTCCCCAAGCGATGAGTTCTGTGAAATGGCCTATGTTGAACTATCACATCTTGACCACTCTCGTAGATGTGATGTTTGGTTTTATGGTGTGTCCATATATAATTGCTCCGTTCTCTATTATGCTGCCAAGTGGAGTTCTTCAAGTACTCGGTGTCTATCAAGGTGTGCAGGTATACCTCTGGATGATGTCAATTGCAAGTGAGCACCCTAATCCTTTTCTGAACGAGTCGAGTGAAAATAATTGTTTTAGTAATGGGTGTCACCATGGTTCAAATTGTAGAAAATCGATATATAATCTTAAGTAATGGAAATTCGTATTGGCAAAAGATAAGGATTATTTACTGAAAATGAAGCTCATTAAATTTGAAATTTCCTTAAAAAACTACCAGTTGGCACCATTGGATTCTTCTGAACCAAGCTCAAAAGTGTGGCGAATTCGTGGAGATCTACGTCATTTATCGGAATTTCTCGCATCTTTTTCTCTTTGAAATCCGAGTTGAAAAGTGTGTTGAAGTGGGCGGAGTGATAGGAGAGAAGCTGAAATTCGTAGTTTGAAATTTTTGAAAAAATTTTGAATTTTCGGGTGGTCTAACCGCTTTATTGACGTGTAATTTGACTCCCTGGACGACTAGAATTGCGTCAGTTTTGTTGGATTTAGCGAATATTGTTTCGTAGTTATTCATGGACAGAAAAGATTCTGGAACTTATTCTTAAGAAAACAATAGAGAAAGAAGAAAAATTGGAAGTAATTATTGACAAAACAGTGTTCAGAAAGTTCTGACAGAAACGAAAAAAATTAACAAAAAATCAATATTTATCTCATAGATTTCACTAATTCAAGACAACGATTAAAAATCTTGAGATTGGTCTCTTCGGAATAATTTTTCAGCGTATTTTCATCGGGAATACGATTGATATGAGTGATTTCCAGCAGTGCTGCTTTCAGAAGTTCATCGAGATCATACTTGTTAGCGATTTGAATTTTAGCAGAGAAATAGAGCGAGGATGCGATAAGAAACAGTTCCACGTGACGCTTCGCGGCTGGAAGTTGGAATCGATCGGCGAGAATGATGAGTTTTTCAGCGTCTTTTTCTGGAAAAGGGTAATAAAGTGAGAGAAGACACTGAAAATTTGAAATATTACGTTCAAATTTGATCGGATTATCTTGAATGAGACTTAGGAGAGTCGCGAGCTCTTTATATGTGACTCCTTCGATTTTGACTTCATTATTCTTTGGTTTTGCATCGAAGACTTCTTTGAAATAGTCGGAATGATAGGAGAGAAGCTGAAATATTAATTTTTGGGTTTTTTTGAAAAATACTTTGCTAACTTACAGCTTTATTAACATACAACTTTGTTGATTGAATCTTGGGGGCCACCACTGGTTGTGGGACCCTTCCATAGCTCGATCTGGCATATTTAATCTGAAAAATTTGTGATTTAGAAGGTATTTTAGCTGTAAAAAGTTACTGGTGAAACGTAATCCTCGTCGGAATCATCATCACTATTCTCCTCTTCCGGCTCGAGCCGCTCGACAACTAGAATCGCGTCGGTTTTGTCTGATTGGGCGAATGTTGATTCGTAAATACTGATTACGGCATTTTGAGACATTTTATCTGGAAAAATAAATAATTGTATATGCCAATATTTAAATTTTTTTTGTTGAAAAATTATGAAGACGCTCAAAAACACCGCAAAACTTGGATTTTAACTAGAGTGACGTGTTGACACGGTTTCCGGAAATTTTTGATCCGAAAACCGGAAAAAAATATATCAATGCATTTTTAAAATAAAAAAAATAAAAATTTTTAACCTGAAAACTGGGGAAAAAACTATTTGAAAACAAAAGTAAACTTTTTGAAGTACGGTAAGCGACGGCAAAGTCCGCAAACACCGAGTGGCGCGAAGCTTCGAATTTTGAAATTTTTGCCGGGAAATCTGGTTAAAGTCATCATTTTCGACTGTTCCCATTGCTTTTTTCTATGTTTTTTCGCTGAATTTTTGAGTTTTCAATAATTTTGAATAATAAATTATAAATTTTCAGCGCAAAAAATGGGCGATAACATACCAATCAATGTCTACGAATCGATGTTCGCCAAATCCGACTCAACCGATGTATGTCTGATTATTAAGGAAGATGAGAGTCAACCAGCGGTAATTTTCACTTAAAATATCGATAAAATAATTGAATTTTTCAGAAAAAGTCTCGAAAATTGACAGCTAGCAGTGACGTCACCACTTCGCCAGTTTTGACCAGAAAGATGTATGTGAATCGGGCGGTACGTACATTTTTCTGCGATTAAAGAAGAAAAAGTCAATAAATTTTGCAGACGCTCTCTAGCCGATCCACCGTCTTCCAAAGCATGTTCGCTGCGAGTCCAGATTCCGCAGAATTCACAATCAACGACGCCAAATATGATGAGCTCGCCGCAGTTTTGAGTGTCAACGAACCGACACCCATCGATCCGACTGGTAAGGAAACGCGTTCTATCGGAATTCCAAATAATTTATTCAGAAGAAAACGTGGAGGGAATTCTGAGACTCGCCGAACGATTCATGCTGCTTGACGCCACTCGATACATGGAATCGTTCATCTCGCGTAGTGGATGGGACGACAAGAAAAAAGCGAATTGAGCAAGAAGTTCAACTTGAAGAACTTGTTGCAGCGACGAGATTGATATTTCTGAAATTATATTTGTATACCTATTGCCGCCCTTCTGCTTATTTCCTTCAAATATTGTGATTTATTTGTACTTTCTCATCATTTTTCCCTCCCAAACCAGTTTCTTTATGCTTCTTAGCGAGTTTATCTGTCTGATATCGGTGAAAACTCCGTAAATTTGTATCAAAGTCTTCCAAAAGTATGATATGTGATGACGAAGTCCTCAAATACCTTACTGAAATGCGGTCTCGAGTATACATTTACTTTTTTGGAGTACTGTAGTTGGAAAAGTACGCAAACACGGCTATTGCTCATTTTCGTTGAAATTTGCAAATCAAACTCGAAACTTGTGTCCAAAATATCCATTTTTAGCTTTATTTTGCAGAGAAAAATGTCGAAAACGCCAGCTGTGAGTATTTACGAGTCAACATTCGCTCAATCGGACAAAACCGATGCGATTCTAGTTGTCGGCGAGAAGAAACTTCATGTCAATATAGCGGTTGGTTTCCTTTTTCTGAAAATTTCTTAATAATCCCGAGAAGTATTCCAGCTTCTCTCGTACCATTCCGACTACTTCAAAACACTTTTCAATGGAGATTTCAAAGAAAAGTCCATGCCGGAAATTCCGATTGAAGACGTCAATTTCGAAGATTTCGCAGCTCTTTTGAGCCTTATTCAGGAAAAACCAATTGAGATTACAAGTAAAAAAAAATAGCGCTCACAGTCAAAAATGCAAAACTTTTCAGAACAGAACACAGAGAATCTTCTGAAACTTGCAGATCGATTCCTTCTTTCCGGTCCCAAAACTCAAGTAGAACATTTCAGCTGGACGTCTTCGGAATTCTGCCGATTTGATAAACTCGAGTTGGCTGACAAATACAAACTAAATAGTCTTCTTGAGCGAGTGATAGGACTGTACAGTTTTACAGCCAACTTCACCGATTTTTACAATAAACAACACAGAGAGATTTCTAATGAGTTAAAACTGAGAATTTTTCAAAAGTTTTTTGCTAATCATGGTTGGAATCTTCATTGATTTATTTTGTTATTGTTCATGTTTGTCGAATAAAGTTGAATGTTGTTGTTTTCTAATCTTTTCATTCCGTGCTTATTGTTCTGAGTTCTATGAGCTCTTAAAATATATTTTCTTTTAGAAATAAGCTTATTCGAGAGCGTTTTCCGGAATACGATTAGCTCCAGTACCTCTATCGGATTTCTTAAAAATGTCTGTGAATTAAGTTATGAGTAACTTCGACTCAGCAATAAGACGGAACACATTGATTTAATGAGCATATACTGCAATTCTCGAAATTTTTCTAGGGTTTCTTCCTTTTCATCGGAACATTTAGCCAGAATGTGTTTGCCCTTTGGAGTACTGTACTTGGAAAAGTACTCAATCACGGCTATCGCTCATTTTCGTTGAAATTTGCAAATAAAGCTTGAAAACGTTTTCAAAAATATCCGTTTCAACTTCATTTTACAGATAAAAATGTCTGAAACTCCAGCTGTAAGTATCTACGAAGAAACATTCGCTCCATCGGTAAAAACTGATGCGATTCTGCTTGTCGACGGAAAGAAAATGCATGTCAATAAAGCGGTTCGTTCCCTTTTTCTGAAAATTAGAATTTCTCGAAAACCTGTAAAACTATTCCAGCTTCTCTCCTACCACTCCGTCCGCTTCAAAGCACTTTTCAACACGGACTCCGATGAGAATTCAGTGCCGGAAGTTCCGATTGAAGACGTCAATTTCGAAGATTTCGCAACACTTTTGAGTCTTATTCAGGAAAAACCAATTGAGATTACAAGTAAAAAAAACAGTGCTCACAATCAAACATATATCTATTTTCAGAACAGAACACAGAGAATCTTCTGAAACTTGCTGATCGATTCCTTCTCCCTGGTCCCAAAAGTCAAGTAGAACTTTTCATTTTGACATCTCCAGAATTCGAAAGTATCAAAAAACTTGAAATTGCTGAAAAATCTTGGACAATGGACGCGGTTCTGGTGGCGGAGGGAAAGAAAATGGGTGTCAATAAATATTATCTCTCCAACAATTCCGACTACTTCAAGAAGCTTTTCAATGAGGAATTCAAGGAAAAATCGAAACCAGAAATCGAAATTAAAGATGTCAAATTCGAAGATTTCGCTACTCTTTTGCGTCTTATTGATGATAATCCAATGGAGATTACAAGTAAAAAACAGAACTCACAATCAAACAAATATCGATTTTCAGGTGGGAACGCTGAACGTCTTCTAGGACTCGCTGATCGATTCCTTCTCCCCGGTCCCAAAAGTCTAGTGGAAAGTTTCATTTGGACGTCTTCGGAATTCGAACGAATCGAAAAACTGAAACTGGCTGACAAATACAAAATGGATGTCCTTCTTGAGCGGGTGATTGGATTGTACACTCGTCCAGCCGACTTTTCCGATTTATACACTATGGGACGCAGAGACATTTCTGAGAAGTTACAGCTAAGAATGTTCAAATTGTATTTCGAAAAGTATTTTAATAGTTAAATGCTTACTTGTTCTCTTTCTTTAAATAAAGTTGAATGTTGTTTTATCACAGATACCCTTTCTGATTTTTGTGCACTGTTTTGAGTTCTACAAGCTCTTGTAACATATTTTTATTTCTATTAGCTCGGTAGAGTTCTTACAACTGCGCTCCACCGAAATTCGCTTGAAAAATGTCTCTTTTTCTCGGAATCTATCAATTTCGGACACTATTTTCTTCGGTTTCGGTAGAGCGCGGTTGTAAGAGACGTGGCGCGCTAGTATGTGATTGTGAAAGGATTGTTCTCTTAAGGATTTTATTTCAAATCGATCACATTTCAGCAGAGAATTTCACCGAGTCTCAAGGAAAGATGTCTGAAACTCCAGAAATGAGTATTTACGAACGAACATTCGCTCCATCGGTAAAAACTGACGCGATTCTGCTTGTCGACGGAAAGAAGTTGCATGTCAATAAGGCGGTTGGTTTTCTTAAAAATTTTAACCCCTTAAAAATTCCAATAAATGTTTCAGCTTCTCTCCTACCACTCCGTCCGCTTCAAAGCACTTTTCAACACGGTCTCCGATGAGAATTCAGTGCCGGAAATTCCGATTGAAGATGTCAATTTTGAAGATTTCGCAACTCTTTTGAGTCTTCTTCAAGATAATCCGAGAGCGATCACAAGTAACAAAAAGAGAGCTCACAATCAAACATATATCGATTTTCAGGAGAAAACGCCGAAAGTCTTCTAGAACTTGCGGATCGATTTCTTCTCCCTGGTCCCAAAAGTCATGTGGAACATTATATTTCGACGTCTCCAGAATTCGAACATATCGAAAAACTTGAAATTGCTGCAAAATCGGATAAAATTGACGCGATTCTGGTGGTGGAGGGAAAGAAAATCCATGTCAATAAATATCATCTCTCTTACAATTCCGACTACTTCAAAACACTTTTCAATGGAGAATACAAAGAGAAATCGATGCCAGACGTCGAAATTAAAGATGTCAATTTCAAAGATTTCGCTACACTTTTGAGTCTTCTTCAACATAATCCAATGGCGATTACAAGTAAAAAAAAACCGCCCTCACAATCAAATATGCAAAAATTTTCAGAACAGAACACAGAGAATCTTCTAGAACTTGCCGATCGGTTTCTTCTCCCTGGTCCCAAAAGTCTAGTGGAAAATTTTATTTGGACGTCTTCAGAATTCGAAAAAATCGAAAAACTGAAACTGGCTGACAAATACGAAATGGGTGATCTTCTTGAGCGAGTGATAGATTTGTACACTCGTCCAGCCCACTTCTCCGATTTCACCTATAAATCAAATAGAGAGATTTCTCTCGAGTCAAAACTGCACATTATTTTTAAATTTCTCATTTTGTTTATATAGTTAAATTATTACTTGTTCTCCTTCCTTGGATAAAGTTGAATGTTGTTTTTTGAAAATTTTTTTCCTAATAGTTTCATTGCGTGCTCACTGCTTTGAGTTCGACAAGCTCTTGTAATATATAATATTTATTTTTATTTGATTGTGAAAAATTGCTCTTGTTCGGAATTTTTCGATGGTTTTTTCCGTTTAGTCGGAACCAGGGATGTGCCTATGGAGGCGCTTTGGGCGCTAAAAGAATTCAAAGTGTGCGAAAATGCGACGAGAGAGAGAGTTTGTCTGCGTCTCTTCAATTCGCACACTCTCTCGCCGCATTTTCGAATAACCTGGTCGGAATAGCCAGAATAAATGTACTTTTTGAAGTACTGTAGTTGGGAAAGTACGCAAACACGACTATTGCTCATTTTCCGTTGAAATTTGCGAATCAAACTCGAATTTTGTGTCAAAAGTATCAATTTTAGCTTCATTCTGCAGATAAAAATGTCGAAAACGCCAGCTGTGAGCATTTACGAAACAACATTCGCTCAATCGGACAAAACTGACGCGATTCTGCTTGTCGACGGAAAGAAAATGCATGTCAACAAAGCGGTAATTGTTTCTGAAAATAAGATTTCCTCAAAAATCCCGATAAGTATTCCAGCTCCTCTCGTATCATTCTGACTACTTCAACACTCTGTTCAATGGAGAATTCAAGGAAAAATCGATGCCAGAAATTCCGATTGAAGATGTCGATTTCGAAGATTTTGCTACACTCTTGAGTCTTGTTCATCATAATCCGATGGAACTATCGTGTAAGAAAGTTTATCGAATTGAACACTTCACCAGAACCTTATTTCAGACGGCAACGCCGAAAATATTCTGAAACTTGCCGATCGATTCCTTCTACCAGCTGCCAAACGCCACGTGGAACTTTTCATTTGGACGTCTCCGGAATTCGAACTTATCGAAAAACTCAAATTGGCTGACAAGTACAATCTGGATACTCTTCTCCAGAAAACATTGCAATTGTATACCTCAGAGCCGAAAGAATTCTATAATCTTGGTAATAATAATTACGGCTCCGCGAGACTTCTATCTACAGAGTTGAAAGCTAAACTGTTTGATATTGTTACAGAAAATCACGCAGAGTGTTTTCGTCCAAGTGGCTCTAGTTATTCATACGATAGTGATGAATTTGCTGAAAATTAGCACACATATACTTTCGAATATTCTCAATTAAATGGCGTTGCAAATCTGCAAATTTTGACAACGCCATTTATAATTGAGAGCATTCGAAAGTATAGTGTTTTAGCAAATTCTAAACTTTCGAATGGAAAATATTCCCATATATTATCCAGTTCCTTTTTGTTGAATAAAGTTGAATGTTGTTGTTTTCTAATCGTTATACTTGTTCACACTGTTGAGTTCTACTAGCTTAACATATATTTTTCTATTTGATTTTGAATGCATTGATCTCTCATAAGTTTTCATTAAATCAATCTCTTTTTTCAACAGAGAATTTCACCGAGTTTTAAAGGAAAATGTCTGAAACTTCAGTTCTTAGTATCTACGAGTCAACATTCGCTCCATCGGACAAAACTGATGCAGTTCTGGTTGTCGAGGGCAAGAAATTACATGTAATTTGATATTTTTGATAGTGGTTAGTTTTCTCTGAAAATTCGAATTTCTCAATAATCCCGAAAAGTATTCCAGCTTCTCTCATATCATTCCGACTACTTCAACACACTTTTCAATGGTGAATTCAAGGAAAAATCGATGCCAGAAATTCCGATTGAAGATGTCGATTTCGAAGATTTTGCTACACTCTTGAGTCTTGTCCATCATAATCCGATGGAACTATCTGGTAAGAAACTGCATCCAATCGAGCTTCTCACCAGATCTTACATTCAGAGGGCAACGCTGAAGATATCCTGAAACTTTCGGATCGATTCCTTCTACCAGCCGCCAAACGCCACGTGGAACTTTTCATTTGGACGTCTTCGGAGTTCAGTTCACTCGAAAAACTTACAATTGCTGACAAGTACAATCTGGATACTCTTCTCCAGAAAACATTAGATTGGCTTGCCGCAGATCGAGATGCATTCTATGAGTTTCGTTTCGGATCCGGGGATCATTTATCTACTGAGTTGAAGTCTAGACTGTTTGATATTTTTACAGAAAAACACTTATATTATCTTCTTAAAGACTAAATCCATGAAATTTGTTGCCTTTGAAATTTTATAAACGCTTCTTTTTGTTTTCACCTTTACAGTTTCTTGTCATTCTGTGTTGAGTTTTGCCAGCTCTTACAATATTTAATGGATTCATTGTTTTGAGTTCTATGAGCTCTAAAAATTTTTTTTTTGAAAGTGCAGTTTTTATCACTAAACTTGAAATTTTTGCCCCAGAATGTGTTTGCCTTTTGGAGTACTGTAGTTGGAAATGTACGCAAACACTGTCATTGCTCATTTTCCGTTGAAATTTGCAAATCCAGCTCGAAATTGGTCTCTAAAATATCAACTTTAGCTTCATTTTGTAGGTAAAAATGTCTGAAACTCCAGCTGTAAGTATCTACGAAACAACATTCGCTTCATCGGACAAAACTGATGCAATTTTGGTTGTCGCTGAGAAGAAATTGCACGTTAACAAAGCGGTATTTTTTTTTTTGAAAATACGAATCTCTCGAAAATCCCAATAAGTGTTTCAGCTTCTCTCCTATCATTCCGACTACTTCAATGCACTTTTCAATGGAGAATTCAAAGAAAAATCGATGCCAGAAATTCCGATTGAAGATGTCGATTTCGAAGATTTTGCTACACTCTTGAGTCTTGTTCATCATAATCCGATGGAACTATGGTGTAAGAAAGTTTATCCACTTGAACACTTCACCAGAACCTTATTTCAGACGGCAACGCTGTAAATATTCTGAAACTTGCCGAGCGATTCCTTCTACCAGCTGCCAAACGCCACGTGGAACTTTTCATTTGCTCGTCTGCGGAATTCAGTTCACTCGGGAAACTTACAATTGCTGACAAGTACAATCTGGATACTCTTCTCCAGAAAACATTGGAATTGTATGCCGCAGAGCCGAAAGAATTCTATCATCTTGGTTACGGCTCCGAGACACTTTTATCTACAGAGTTGAAAGCTAAACTGTTTGATATTGTTACAGAAAATCACGCAGGGTGTTTTCGTCCAAGTGGCTCTAGTTATTCATACGATAGTGATGAATTTGCTGAAAATTAGCACACATATACTTTCGAATATTCTCAATTAAATGGCGTTGCAAATCTGCAAATTTTGACAACGCCATTTATAATTGAGCGCATTCGAAAGTATAGTGTTTTAGCAAATTCTCCACTTTCGAATGGAAAATATTCTCATATATTATCCAGTTCCTTTTTGTTGAATAAAGTTGAATGTTGTTGTTTCCTAATCGTTTTACTGCGTGTTCGCACTTTTGAGTTCTACTAGCTTAACATATATTTTTCTATTTGATTTTGAATGCATTGATCTCTCATAAGTTTTCATTAAATCAATCTCTTTTTTTAACAGAGAATTTCACCGAGTTTTAAAGGAAAATGTCTGAAACTCCAGTTCTTAGTATCTACGAGTCAACATTCGCTCCATCGGACAAAACGGATGCTGTTCTGGTGGTCGAGGGAAAGAAGTTGCATGTGAATAAAGTGGTTAGTTTTCTCTGAAAATTCGAATTTCATAAAAAACCCAATGAATGTTTCAGCTTCTCTCGTATCACTCCGACTACTTCAACACTCTTTTCAATGGAGAATTCAAAGAAACATCGATGCCAGAAATCCCGATTGAAGACGTCAATTTTGAAGATTTCGCGAAACTTTTGAGTTTCTTCAGCGGCGTCCTATTGCTGTGAAAAGTACGTTTCATTGTTTGGTTGTTGGCTATCATTTAAATTTTATCAGATGACTTCGAAAAGTTCGAGAACCTTCTGAAACTCGCCGATCGATTCTTGACGCCAGCACGTAGAGACCATCAGAACCAACGCTCTATTGACAGGCAGGGTACACATTGTCGTAACAGTGAACTTTCGAACTTTGTGTGCATACCGTGGTGAACTTTAGAATTTATTTTACACGTTGAATAAATTCTAATGTTCACCACGGTATGCACAGAAGCTTCGAAAGTTCACCGTGACGCAAAAGTGTACCATGCCTGTCAATAGAGCGCGACTGCATAGGTAGTCTGGGACTCTACGTGCGCCAGCCGCGAAGCACCATTTGGAACTTTTGATCGCACTGACCAATATGGATAAATTTAAGAAACTTGAATTGGCCGACAGATACGAATTGAATCTTCTTTTCAGTCATGTTTTTAACTTACTTCAAGAGCGTAAGGATTTCAAGGACATGTTTGAAATGGGAAAAAAGTTTTCTGTTACAACAAAAAGCAAAATTTTTGATTATTTCTTCTGGGGATTTGGTTATGATCTTTGAATGACTGAATTTTAGTTATTCCTGAATAAATTTGTTGTTATACTATTAGTGCTTTTTTGAATTTGAATTAGCTTGAAGTTTTGAAAACTTTCAATAATATTTCAGTAATACATTACAGGTTTTTTTGCGATTTAAAATGTCTTGAAGCAATTTTCTTCTGCTTCGGTTCAGTTTTCTAATTTTATAGAAATTTATTTTGAGAACTCTTTTTATAGTTTCGAATTGAAAAGTCGCTATTCTTCAAAACAATTTTAATTAACAAAAAATGCAATTCAAAATCCAAAATCTGAAATTTTGGAAACAAAACTGAACCCCGCCGAGACCTTATCGGTTCCGCGGAAAAAAGAAGAAACAATGGAGAATGGGCGGAGTCTTTATTGCGATATCGCCGCGCGTTATTTGAACGTTTAACTTCTTTGTTGAGACAAATTTTAACTTACTTTTTGTTAAACGAGTAGAAACACCTTCTGCGATCTCCATAAAATTAGTACAAGAACTATTACTTCAAGAAATCAAAAAGTTTCAGATATCTATCATGATGATAGCTATCACTAGGAAATATTTCAGGAAAGTCCATGCGGCGACAGACCCATTTTCCATCATTTTCATGTTTTTTCTTCCGCGGACTCGGTACCCCGCCGAAAATTCGTTCCAAACCAATTTTAGTTATCATTTTCAGATTAAATCATGTCGGAACAACCCGCACCGCCTGTTGTTACTATCTACGAATCTACGTTCGCTCAATCGGAAAAAACTGATGCAATTCTCGTTGTAGACGGAAAGAAGCTTCACGTCAACAAGACGGTTCGGCGGGAACTTGATTTTTTTCGAAAGTCATTTAACATTCCAGCTTCTCTCGTACCATTCCGACTACTTCAACACTCTTTTCAATGGGGAATTCAAGGAAAAATCGATGCCAGAGATTCCGATTGAAGGTGTCGGATTCGAGGATTTCGCAACACTTTTGAGTTTCATTCAGCAGCGTCCTATTGCGGTGAAAAGTAGGTTTGATTGTTTAGTTGTTGCCAACAACTAACTTGTTGGCCATTATTTAAATTTTATCAGATGACGTCGAGAAGTTCGAGAACCTTCTGAAACTCGCCGATCGATTTTTGACGCCAGCCGCGAAACACCATTTGGAACTTTCGATCGCACTGACCAATATAGATAAATTTAAAAAACTTGAATTGGCTGACAGATATGAATTGAATGTTCTTTTCAGTCACGTGATGAATTTATTTCGAAACCGTAAAGATTACAAAGAGATGTGTGAATTCAAAACTAAATTTTCTGATGTGACAAAAAGCAAAATTTTCGATGATTTCTTCTTTAAGTTTGGTAAATTTTTGAGTGACTGAATTGTTGTTATTCCTGAATAAATTTGTTGTTATTCTAATAGTGCTTTTTTTGAATTTTTTTTTGCTCGAAGTTTTCAAAACTTTCTATAATATTTCATTAATGCATTTGGTTTCCGCGTTTTTTCAAACGCCCCAGCCAATTTCAAGTTAACATTTTCAGATTAAATCATGTCGGAACAACCCGCACCGCCTGTTATTACTATCTACGAAATGGCGTTCGCTTCATCGTTCAAAACCGATGTGATTCTCGTTGTCGACGGAAAGAAGCTTCACGTCAACAAGACGGTTCGGCGGGAATTCAAATTTTCCCAAAAAATTGTTTCAAATTCCAGCTTCTCTCCTGCCACTCCGACTACTTTAACACCCTCTTTAACTCCGATTTCAAGGAAAAGTCGATGCAGGAAATTCCAATTGAAGACGTCAATTTTGAAGATTTCGCCACAGTTTTGAGCTTGGTTCATCCGAATCCGATTGAGCCAACTAGTGAGTAATCGCGCTCTATTGCAATTCACAAAATCATTTTTTAGTTGAAAACTCGGAACGCCTCCTCCAACTCGCCGATCGATTCTTGCTCCCAGCAGCGAAGCGCCACGTGGAATTATCGATTAGTTGCAGTAGAATCAGTCGAAACAGAAAGCTGGAATTGGCGGATAAATACAACTTGGAGATTCTTCTCGAACATATTCTGATGGGATACTCCAAAAAAGAGGATTTCAATAATATGTATAATGCAACTATTGATTTCACTGATCACACTAGATCGAAACTTTTCCAAAGATACTTTTATTTGGTTGACAAGGCAAAGGATCGTTCCAGTAATAATAGTAGTTACGGTGGTAGTGCTTGGCAGTGATAATTGTTACGTTGAATGAATGTTGTTAAGTTTTAAAAAAATTGTTCATTTTATGCGAAATTCAAAAAAAATTTAAAACAACTGGCATAAATCGGCTCAAAAAGTGGCCGGTTAGACTGCGTATCGAACTGCCACGCCTAACGTCGAATTGAAAAAAAAATTGAATTCGAATTTCCCTCCAAGTCTACTGGAGCGCGTTTAGTTTCAGTACTCACAGCCAGACTCCGTGACAACACACTACCTCCCAGTCTCAGGGGAGCGCAATTGCATATATTTATTTCACAACGATAACATTTCTGGTTACAGACACAACTGAAGTCCCTACACTCATCATATCCCCCCTTCCACAACCTCTCATCCCTAATAAATATCCGAAATTTCGAAAAATGTGAAATATAAATTCTCGATACGGAGAGTGCACAGCAAGCATAACCACACTCGACAACAGTCCATGCGATGCGAATATAAGAAATCCAATATTATTATATCTTTGAATATAAAATGATAATTGGTACTCCATAAATATATAAAACAAGGGGATAATTAGAGATATAAAAGGGATCAGTAACTGAATATTTAGAGCTCTCAGAAACTGCTTCTGAAGTCTCACAGTTTTCTCCGATTTCCCTTTTCCATATTTCTTCAATCCACGTCTTGTAAGCCAAGCTAGTATCACAATTTGAAAAATAATAGTTGAATCGAATATCGCTCCGCGAACAATAAAAAATGTGATATCATCAGATATAACAAATAGGGATTCAGAGGGAAGGATGGGGATAAGGCAGGGAAGTTTCTGGAAAAAAACACATCGTAGCTCGGGGAAACGCGCTCCATCGCACAACGGTTGGCACAGTGCCAAGGTAATATGAACCGCGACGCGCACGCAACGCGACTCGAAAAAGCCGAATCTGTTCGTTACGGTCTTGGACCGCGCTGCAATTTCTGTTAGGCTCCACCTCCTTTAGGCTCCACCCCCAAAAACAGAAGGCTGGGTTTTGCAGACCTCTTGACCTGCTTTCACATACTTAGATTCAAACCGCACCGGTCATTTTTTCGTTAGATCCCGACCGTCAAATTTTGGAATCCCTGGTGGCCGAACTTTTGCACGGCCAACACACCTCATCTATACCTCAAAAACCTTGCTTTTCGAGCTCTCCTGATCCTCCGGAATCGTCAAATAAAATGGAATTCCTACTGTAACCGCGCAGATATAATTCAACACCATCCATGGCTTTCGTATAGCTTTCCAGTATTTATTGGCGTCAGTGATGATCAGATATCGGTTCTCAAATATCAGAATCATCCCGATGTACATTGCTGAAATTCTCTGAGTTATGTGAATAGATGAACGCGTGGCTACTGTACTTTCCACAGACCCAAACTGCAAAAAAGTCTGGAATGTTCTGTTGACACCAAGGCTATCCAGTAGTCCGAAAACACCTGCTGCAAACAACGGGAACAGTGGAAAAGGGGAAACGAGTACAGTAAAAACCAAATCGACCAAAAGTATCCACATATGAAAATTGAACATTGTAAACTTTACAGAACTCATGGTTTCTGGAGTCTTGAACAGAATACAGTAGGCTCCGAATAGGTGAATGGGGATAGCAATTATAGACAATATATGTAAACCTGTCGTATAGAACTCGGGGGTGTCAAGATAGGAGAATTGATAGGAAGCTGAGCAGTAGGTCATAGCACACGTAGGTATAATGATCAGAATGAGGGGAGAGGTGAAAGGAATTGTGATTATGTTTTAAGAGTTTCACCTGCACATGTAGGTACAAATGATTTTTGGTTAAAGTGGTGTCTCCGTGATGATGTTTCAAAGATTTCATCTGTCGAGGTTAATTCGGTGAAAGAGTACTAGGAAAAGATCGGTAGGGCGTACTTGCAAAGATCCTCTTTTTTTCTAGTGGGAATTGAAGGCCGAACTTTTTAGTTAAGGTTTCTAGACCGGCGGCCGCGAGACCCAAAACGGAATAAAAATTATGGAGGTTATTAACATTTTTTGAAACATAATCTCCGTTAACCAAAATCCTTCTTTGAAAAACGTTGCTCACTGAGAACAATTAAACGAGTATCAGGTATCTCTATGGTGCACTTTCGATACCAAACTGATTCGTTGTAAAACTGATGCATCGTAGAACCGTTTGTCAACTAGAGCGCGTTTGCATTGCACGTTTGCACTGAGTGTGCAATGCAAACGCGCTCTAGTTGACAAACGGTTCTACGATGCATCAGTTTTACAACGAATCAGTTTGGTATCGAAAGTGCACCATCTCTATGCTTATTCGTAGATTTTATTCGCTGATCGGCGACCCAATTGGCAACCTGCCATGCCGATGCGAACGCGCTCCACTAGACTTCCGGTTTTGAGGAAAAATAATATAAATTCATATGGACTAAATATAAGCCTGTGGACAAGAACAGGTGAAGCTTGCCTCACTCAACCCTCCAAACATGTCTCATTCTGCTCACTAATCATGACATATTGCTCCGCGAGCGACCAATTCTCTTATTTCAGTTCTGTTGAGTTTAATTCTCTAGGTTATCATATCCTAGGAGCAATTGCTATACCATTTCACATTCTCGGTGCTTATTGTATCATATTTAAGACTCCTCAAACGATGAGTTCTGTGAAATGGCCTATGTTGAACTATCACATCTTGACCACTCTCGTAGATGTGATGTTTGGTTTTATGGTGTGTCCATATATAATTGCTCCGTTCTCTATTATGCTGCCAAATGGAGTTCTACAAGTGCTCGGTGTGTATGGAGGTGTGCAGGCATACGTGGGGATAATGTCGGTGGAAAGTGAGTAATCTTTCTCTGAACTTTTTTGTGAAAATAATTGTTTTAGTTATGGCTGTCTCTATGGTTCAAGTTGTAGAAAATCGATATATGATCTTAAGAAGTGGAAATCTGAAATGGCAGAAAATAAGGGTTCCATGGTTTTGTTTTAATTATTTATTCGCGTCACTGGCAACGCTTCCGATGTATTTGGAAATTCCGAAAAATCAGGAGTCAGCGAAATCAGATATTTTCGCGGTAATAAAACGGGACGTAACAGAGAAGTTTGAGGGTGATTTTTTTCCAGAAACTTCCCTGCATACCTCGTGAAACCCGCGAAGACCCTGCTTTGTTTGTCGTTGCAGAAAACATGAATCTCACAGTAGCCGTCATTCTTAGTTTTTTAATCCTCATTCTCATCCAATTTGTAACTTTTTCAAGACTGTCAAGACTTGCTCTGAAGAGGAAAAACACTCAACTATCGGAAATGACAATCAAATTACAGAAAAAGTTTCTTAGAGCCTATGTAATTCAAATCGCAAGTCCGTGCATTTTCATGCTTTTTCCATTATGTATGATTCTTTTCGAATACTTATCAACCTCTTTCAATCAAACTCTGAACAATATAGCATTTCTTATGCTTGCTTCGTATGGCTTATCATCAACTACAATGATGCTACTGGTTTACTCCCCCTATAGAGCGTTCATCAAGGAGCAACTCGGTGAGCTGTTCGGAATCAAGAAGATGGCTCGGAACCAAACTGTCAACGTTGTAATTCCCTCTGTCGCATCGCTAAAACCCAGAATAAATTTGCTTTAGTATTGCAATTCTTTATTCATGAAATGTCATATCAACATCTGTGGGAACTGCAGACATACTAATCGTTAAAGAAACAATCTATTTCCCATTGTGATACTTAAAGGAGGACTGAAGTCATATTTTTTTATTTCATGTTCTGATACTTCAGAGAATTCTGAACATCTTTCATCATTGGAGCATGTGCTGAAAGTCGCTCAAAACACCCATAATTCACTTTTTCCCGGCTCAAAAGGAGCCTAGGTGGAAGAGTTTTCCCACGCGAATTTTGTAGTCCTCCCGGAAAAAATTATTTTTTTTATTTCTCGATTTTCGTTTTCTTGCTTTTTTTCAACGAAATTTCGAATGATGAAAGTTGTTCAGAATTTTCTGAAGTATCAGAATCTGAAATAAAAAAATATGACTTCAGTCCTCCTTTAATAAGGAAGATTCATGGCATGGAGTTTGGAAATACCAAGTATTTCTTCATTTGTCAGTTCAGGAATATTCTCAGTGTTCGTTCAATAGCGGACGTTACAAAATAGGAAAGATTTTTTCACGGATGAATTGAAAACTAGTTAAGAGGTTGTAATTCTATATTCATGAAAAGTTATAACAACATCTGCAAGACATGGTAGTTACTGAAGAAACCAAGACATGGTAGTTACTGAAGAAACCAAGACATGGTAGTTACTGAAGAAAAAAGTCTGTTCACTTTTTAGGAAACATCACGTAACTTTTCATGACGTGGATCAATAAAAATTTAAATTCACACTAAGTTTTTGAATATTTTCAGAGCATTTGTTTAAAAATGAGAGCCTTCTGTTAAATCCGGGTCGACGGGCCGAGCCGGGCAGCCCCGGTTTTTGACAAGTCTGATTCTTATGAATTTTGAGAGTTTAGAAAAATCCGATCTATGCTCCTTGTTTTGATTTCTAAAAATCTAATTAAAGACATAACCAGTAATCGCTCACTTCATCTCTTGAGTGACAGGTGAATTCGGTCTAATCTCAATTTTCCAAATCTTTCTCCAAAAAAATCAAAGAGCCATGTCTCTTTGCTCTCCAAATTACCAATTTTCGTATCTAGACAGCCCAGAATTCTATTCCAGCTCTTTACATGTTCTAGGAAGTCTCTCAATCCCAATTCATCTCTTCGGTGGTTACTTTGCAAGTTTCGTCTCGCGAAGCGACACTAGTTGAGATATATTCCTCTGTCCCGATCAGGCTTGGTCGAGGTCGGGAAATCGGAATACTCGGTTTTCCCGACGAGAGTTTTCCCGAAACATTTTTTCGAGAATTTTTCCCGACCGGGAATATTCTCGAAAAAAATGTTCGGGAATTTTTCCCGATGGGAAATTTACCGAAAAATTTCGAGAAAATCGGGAAATTTTTTGTAACAGTAATATTCAAAAGTTCGAAATTTTCCATTTCCTTTTACATGGTTTCAACCGATTTTTTGTTGTTTTTAAGCAAAATACTTCTCAATTTTCACCTACGGTGCTTCAAAAACTATTGAGTGCTGAAAGTTTTTCGAAACTAATGAATAAAAATAAAATCTATCGAAAAATAGTTATTTTTAAGTCATTTGAAGTCAGTTTGACAAAATTCTCGATTTTCCCGAAAAAACATTTCGAGAAATTTTTTCGTTCTCGATTTTCCCGAAAAGTTTTTCTCGACCAAGCCTGGTCCCGATCTATGGTCGTTGTTTTTAATTTCGAAAATGTAATTAAAGGCAGAACCAATAACACATGCTTCATAACGTGATTTCTTGAAAGGGCAGGTGAATTTAGTCTAAACTCAATTTTCAAATCTTTCTCCATCGAATCAAAGAGTCATGTCTTTCTGCTCTCCAAATTACCAATTTTCCTATCTAGACAACCCAGAATTCTATTCCAGCTCTTTGCATATTCTAGGATGTTTCTCAATCCCAATTCATCTCTTCGGTGGTTACTGTATCATAACAAAAACTCCCCAAACGATGAGTTCTGTCAAGTGGCCAATGTTCAACTTCCACTTGTGGACATTCATTGTAGATGCTATTTTTACAACTCTCGTCTGTCCATACCTTCTATTCCCATTTTTCGCGGTAAGACCGTTGGGTCTCCTACAGTTGATTGATTTAGATGAGGGGTTTCAATTCTACATGGCACTCTTACCCTCAATTGGTGAGTCTTATTAAGGAAGGATGTCATGATGGAGTTATGGGTCGAGACATGTACCAAATCTGTATTCCAATTTCACAGAACGATTCTGTGAGAGAAGTTATTCAAATTTTCGCGAGATCTCAGTACTAAAAATGGAAATTTTGAAGTCACGAAAGTGATCCAAAAAGTATATTCAGCAGGGGAATTTCAGGGGGAATAAATGTTTCAAATAGGACTTTACAACAGCTTATTTATCAGAATGAGACGATTTTATCATAAAATTGAACTTTTAACGCTTTTTATTACCGAAAAACAGTGGAATACAACTGAAATGTCAACTTTTAGATGCTTTCCACTTGAAACTGGCTTGTTTGATGACAGAAATTCATTTTTCGAACGATTGTTGACATATCTACCATTTTTGTACATTTCAAACAAACACTTTTCTTAAAATTTTTCAAAAACAATTTTGCAAAGAATAATGTAGTTAGACGTCTACGGTAATACATAGAAAACTCCAAAATCATGATGAGACGTGTTTGATGGTTCCAAAAACGGTACATTTTAATCTCACATAAATAAAAGTTAAACAGACCCCTTCTCTAGCTTACAAAACTTGTAGGTCATCAAATCAAAAAAAATCATCTAAGGTATTATCTGATAAATAAGCCGTTGTAAAGTCCTATCTTCACTATTAACAAACGCAAACGGTTTGTCTGTCTGTCGCCGATCCTACCGCCCTTCCTTCTAAACCGATTTTCTTCAAAGTTGGACCAAAAGATCAGAAATGTTCACCACTTGATGCCCGTCTTTTTCTTTTTTCAATATTCTCAAATTGGCGTCTTCTGAGCCAGAAATATTGATAAAGCAAATAGGAATCGGCAGTGGAAAAAGGAGGAGAGACGGTCAGCAAAGCGTCGTCTTTTCTTTCCTCTCCCAGTCCGGCGTTCCCCTTTGCCCGCATGGTTAAGGTTGGTTCGTCGCCGCGTCCGATCTGGCAAGTTAGGCTACGTTGACTACAGTTAGTTGGTTCGAACCCAGACGTGAAAACATTTATAATCTACACAAAAACATTTTTTGGTTCATTTCAATCCCGCTGAATCCACTCTTTGGTTGATTTTCGTGACTTCAAAATTTCCATTTTTAGTACTGAGATCTCACAAAAATTTGAATCACTTCACTCACAGAATCGTTCTGTGAAATTGAATACAGATTTGAATCAAGGCGACATTTCCGTTCTAGTGATACATGTCTCGACCCGGAACTCCATATTGACTCGGAATCAATCCCTGGTTAATAATTATTGTTGCAAGTTTTAAAGCAGTATAGTTTTCAGTCATGTTCTTCTCAATAACCCATATATTTGAGAATCGATGGTTTCTCCTCACAAAGGGGAACAAATTCTGGCGGATTTTCAGAGTACCCTGGGCAGTTTCCTGTTATGTGGTTTTCAATTTAGGACCTTTTTCAATTTATATGAGTGCTCCAGACGATCAAGAAACGGCGAAGTTACATATTTATAATGTAAGATTCTAATTCTAACAAGTTTTAGAGTTAGTCAATTTTTTTCCTTTTTTTCCAGAAAATTCCATGTCTTCCGGATGAATATCGGGATGAGCACTTGTACGTGTACGCTGAAAAAGTGCAAATTGTGATGTATACATTTTTGGCGATTACACTCTTCTTCGTAGTACAAGTTCTCGTATTCTCTCGATTGACCCGCATATTTTTGAATCGACAAAGAACGAAACTATCGGAGAAGACGCTGAAACTTCAGAAGCAGCTGAGAAACGCTTTGACTTTACAACTTGTGATACCCATTATTCTGCTGTGCATCACACTTTTGTCGGTTATAACACAATTTTGGTTTCAAGTTTATTATCAGAAAATCAATAATATCAGTTTTATTTTATATTCCTCCTTTGGATTATTCTCTACAGTTACAATGCTGATGGCTCATCGTCCGTATCGCAGCTATATTCTCGATAATTTAGAATTTTTTGTAATATTAATAGGGATCTATAGAGGTTCGAGACGGGAGAGATCGAGAAGTGTTGTACCACCGTTTGTTATCTCTGTGAAATTTAGAAGTAGGATTTTTAATTGAAATTTTTATTTATAAATGAAATAGTTGACATTAATACTAAGCAGTATGATTTGGAAAAGATTTGTAAGGGAAAATTAAAAACAAAATGGCACATAGATGAAATAATTTCGGGATTTTTAGAAAACAGGGAATGTGGAGAACAAGGAATTAGTCCGTTTGTGTAAAAAGAAGAGCAACTTCCATTTCATCCGTCTCACAATACTTGTTGAAGATCGACTTGTATTCCAACGTTGGCGCATTGATATACATGTGATGGAGGTCTTTCAGCACATCAACAAAGTCATCTGTGTCGATTCCAGTTGCTTCGATCATCTCCTTCGGCCATGCTTCTCTACCCAGTTGAACATTTGCAAAACAAGCCGCTGCAGCGGCGATGTCAGACGGTCGATATTTTAGGAAATGGACATCGAGAAGGGATAGATCCACAAGATATCGCATGGTCTTTGTCATCTTTCTGAAAATACAAACTGTAATTTCTAGTCATTTTCTTGTTAAAACTCACTCTGTGAACCTCATTCTCTTTCCAAAACCGGCCGCGAACCAGGCTGCAGTTGGAAAGGCCACATCGAAATCCAACTGAGCTAGAAGAAACTTCTCCATCCATAGAATCTCATCCACGCCGTACGTGTCGTCCGTGAATACCGAGAGTTCTTTAGTCTCCGGAGGAAAGACCTCTTCATATTTTCTGGAAAAGAGGAAGTGAGGTAAGAGATGATGAATGAAAACTTACGCAGCGATCATGAGACATGTTGTTCCCACAAGCTGGAATTGGTCCTTGTTGACATCGAGAATAGTGAGCAGTCGATCGACGAGATTGGAGGCCAGGTGGAGAGTTTCTTGCTTCAAACTGTACTCCGTAACAATATCATGAAACCAATCAATCAGAATCGACCGCATTTTTTCGTTTATTCCGTTTTGATAGTTGGGCGACGGTCGGTTTCTTGTCTGACGGTGCATCATGTACTTGATGATGTCTGGGAAATATTCATCACAAGAAAACATTGCTTCATCATCTTTTTTGCCTTTCTTTCCAATAACCATCTCTCTTTTCATTTCGCCTCTAGGTTCGGAGTCATCTCGGGAAGAAAAGAATGGTGCACAAACGGGTGTCTTGAACACGGATGAAGCTAGCGGGGTTTTCTGAAAAATGTAATATATCAGCTAGAAATAATCACACGTGTCAAAAATCGTAGCGGCCCGAATTCAAAAATGGGTACTCATTTTTAAACAAAAGATTTCGAAAATTTTCGTTGATTTGAAGTAAAAAAAGCTTACTAGGGAATTGCCTCGACTCGGTCTGGAGTTATGGATCGTGACCTATATCATTGGAAAGCTGAGAGAACGCTGATTCCAAATATATATTCAGTTTTTGCCCTCGGCGCCTGATTTTTGAGAAAAATAAGGTCAAAGTTAGAAAAAAGACAAATTATTGCATTTTTAACCGGTCACGTTCCATAACTCTAGACCGAGTCGAGGCCTTCCCTAGTTAGATTATTACACTTATTCTCCTTTTGATTGAACTTCAAATTTTTAGCCAAAAATTATACTTTTTTCAAAAAAAAATCAAAATTTCAAACATTTTAAAAACGGGCCGAGGTGGGCCCGGTTCAAGAAGAGGTGCCTATTTATCTACAAAGCTTTTTTAATTTTTAAAATTAAAAAATCACGTTTCTTGCAGTTTATTTCACAGTTTGGGAGATCTTGGAATAGTCAAAAGTTCGAAATTTCAAAAAAAAAACAATTTCAAAAATTTTCGTCCAAAATTTTGATTTTTCAGTTTCAAATCGGGCCGGGCCGAGATTGATTCTTTTAGGTAGAAATAAACTGGAAAAACTTACATCGAAGACATCATCTTCATAACACGTCGATATTTCCGAGAGTCTTGAGAAAGAATCCTTGTTATCAAAAGTTTGGGCAATCTGCATTTCAGTAGCTCAGAGTTTTTCAGTAGTGAAAAAATAACGTCTATGTAGTTGCAAACCAATGAGTGGTATACTAATATCTTTACTATTATTTTTATTTATTAACTCTTAGAAAACGAAGTGTGAACGAGGGGCTCACATTAAACAATAGCCGGAAGGCAAATGTGACGATGTCGTGAAAGGGACCCTTGATGGATTGGTGACAGTGTCTCACCACACAAGAAGACAATGTGAAAACCACTGACTATACTTGGAACTTGGGACGTCCTTGCCAAAAAAGTTCTCCTGGGAAAAGTTTTAAAAAAAACATGAAAATATTGTTACGAGACTGTAACTGACTGAATGAAAGTAACAATGAAAATAGAACTACACTTTTATTCCTAGTACAAGTTTCCTAATTCTCTCGATTAACCCGCATATACTTGAATCGCCAAAGGACGAGCCTATCGGAGATGACAGTGAAATTGTTTTTTTAGGAGAACTTTTTTTGGCTCAGAAGTTCCAAGAATACGTTCCAACTATAAGGTAAAGAACAGCGGTTTTCACATTGTCTTCTTGTGTGGTGGAACACTGTCACCAATCCATCAATGGTCCCTTTCACGACATCTTCACATTTGCCTTCCGACTATTGTTTTCTGTGAGAGGTGTGAACGCGTTTACAGAACGCAGGTGAGCTGGACAATAACCTCATCAACGAGCAAAAGACGGACGGAAGGAAAGGTATTAGTATACCACACATTGGTTTACACGTTATTTGCGATTCACGCAGCGCTACTAAAATGAATTTTGCCCAAACTCGTGACGCCTCTATTTCAAGAGTCTGGAAATCTCCTATGTCTGTTTCGACTGGTTGTGATGAACTTGATGTAAGTATTTTTTTCTCCAATTGTTTCTACCTAAAACCGAACTTGTCACGTCCCGGGGTTTGAAATTCAATACTTTTGGTACCAAATTTTGAACGAAATTTTTTGAAATGTTATCCGAAAATGTCGAGTTTTTGACTCTACCAAGACGCGAGGTATGGGAGTGAGTACTGTAATTAATAGCGCTCCACTAGACATTGGGGGCAAGATCAAATTGTAATTTTTCAATTCGACGTTTTACTATGTTTTACCACTTTTTGAACTGATTTATGTCAATTTTTCTGCATTTTTGGTAAATTTTTCGACTGTCGCGCATCTTTTCAATATCAATTCTGTTAAAAAATAAGCACAATTTTTAAATACACTTTTTATTTTGAATTTCGCGCTAAAATTTTCGCTGCTGAATTCCGCGAAGCGCGTTTACTTTCTGTACTCACCCCCAGACTCCGTGCCAAATTCTCTCCCACAATCTGAAAAAGAACAGCAAGAAACGCGAATTTCTAAAATTTGGTCAAAAATAGGTACCTTTTCTTGACGCCATGTTTGAAAATTTGAAATTTTTAGAAACCCTCGGCTTCATCAATGCTTACGACACCCGTATGTGCACCATTCTTTCCTATCGGAGTTGACTCCGAACCTAATATCAAATTGGGAAGAGAGATGGCTATTCGAAAGAAAGAAAACGGCCAAGACGAAGCGATGTTCTCATGTGAAGAATATTTCTCGGATATCATCAAATATATGATGTATCGACAGATGAAGAGCCGTCCTTCCGCTAACTTCCAAAATCAGGTTTCCGAAGAAATGCGGACGATTCTCATTGATTGGTTTAATGACATCGTGAAAGAGTACAATTTGAAGCAAGAAACTTTCCATTTGGCCTGCAGTCTCGTCGATCGACTCCTCTCGTTTCTCAATGTCGGCAAATCCCAATTCCAGCTTGTGGGGACAACATGTCTGATGATCGCTTCGTAAGTTTTCATTCATCATCTCTTATCTCACTGCCTCTTTTCCAGGAAATATGAAGAGGTCTTCCCTCCGGAGATTAAGGAATTCTCCGTTATCACGGACGACACTTACCAAGTCAATGAAATTCTAAAAATGGAAAAGTTTCTTCTAGCACAGTTGGAATTCCTGGTCGCCCTTCCAACTGCAGCCTGGTTTGCTACCAGTTTTGGAAAAAGAATGAGATTCACTGAGTGAGTTGAAATATAGAAAAAATTAGAAAATGACTGGAAATTAAAATTCAAATATTTTCAGAAAGATGACAAGGACAATGAGATATCTAGTCGATCTTTCCCTTCTGGATGTCCATTTTCTGCAATATCGACCATCGGATATTGCCGCTGCAGCCGCCTGTTTCGCCAATGTTCGATTTGGTGAAGAAGCATGGCCGAAGGAAATGATCGAAGAAACTGGAATCGACACGGATGACTTTGTTGATGTGCTGAAAGACCTCCATCACATGTACATCAATGCTCCATCATCGGAATACAAGTCGATTTTCAACAAGTATTGCGAGACGGATGAAATGGAAGTTGCTCTTCTTTTTGCCTCAACGTACTAATTCCTTGTTTTTTCTTTATTTTTTATTTTTCTGACTTTCCAGCCTGCTTTTTTGTTTTTTTTGTTTTCTCTTATTTTCACCTCCAAGTTCCCCTACAGTTTGAACCAGAATTCCCCTACCCTAACCCAGTTGTTCTCTAATAAATCGCGAAATTCTTCCTTCTCTTTCCTATGCTGTTTTTAATTTCCTTTCACAAACCTTTTCTATTTATGTGCTTTGTTTTAATGTTATTTGTGTTGCTCAATAACTCCAAGAGAAAAATAAAAAGTTTTTTTTTCAAATTTTTAAAGTCAAGAACAGGAAACATTGCTTGTTCAAAAAAAAGATTATGCAAAACGGACTTTTTTTGTTGTTTTTAAAATTCAAAGAAAACGAACATTTGATGTTTTTGTTGAAAAAAACGAATTGATAATTTAGCACAGTGTACAAATAGTAAAATCTGATAAGAAACCGTTATGCTATTATGAAATTTTTGTTTCAGTCAATATGTTTAAGATTATGTCCTCTTTTAAGAGTCTCTCGTTTATAAGGGTTACGATAAAAGCGTTATGTACACATTTTTTCTGCACAACTTGTGTGAGGCTGCAAAACGTTGTCTCTTTTGATTTTTTTCTTCATTTCTCTCTCCTATTTTTTCTTTTAAATTTTCCCTTATTTTTTATTTCAGCACCATGGTCCGTGCTTTCGAACTGACCAACCACAAACCAACTGGCCGATTGAATCATCGAGAAATCAAGATAGCAGAGAACAAAATAAGCTTCAGCTTCCACAGCCACAAGAATGACGAGACAGTTGTGGAATACCATCAGGAAGGGGACAACTGCAAGTTGAATTGCTTGAGGAGTGATGCTAATCTCCTAATCGAAAATTCGAATTTCGTCTCAATATTTTGTGAAGACCTGAGCGAAGTTCTCGTGGGGCAAAGCATAACTGTCTTTGCTTTCAATATACTTCTGGAGGAAGGATCGAGTTGTTCGGATGCTACCAAGTCTCAAATTCTAAGTGCCATCAAGACTTCGTTGAGTCTCAGAAATGAGAAATTAAGATTGTATTGTTTTCGTTCTGAAATATTTGGAATTGAAGAAGTAATGGAAATATTCTCGTATATAATCCCTGGACCATTCCGGTTTCTCAATTTGAAATTCCCTGCTTCTTGTGTTCCGGAGACTATGGAAAAAGTGTTCGTGCCTGGAAGATGGAACGCGTTTGTAGATGTACAGATCTCTCTCAATTTTCATAATTTGTCCAGAAAAGAAATGATGGTCCTAAAAGAGGTAAGTTGGTCCTAAAAGAGGTAGGATTTGTGGTTTATGTCTCTCTGAAAATCAAATTTCACGAATACATCAGTTTTCCAGATCATCTCAACGTCTCCCAACTTCAAAAGAATCGGAATTTACTACGCAAAGATAAATGAAGAAGTACTTGATGAGTTATTTGGTTTTTGTAATGCAATACTCGATGTACTATGGTCAACGATATCAAATTTGCCGACTGGAGGTCCCCAAATTAACATGGAATTTCTCGCTGGCTTCCCACAAGAAAAATATATAACTGTTGTCTATAGATATTGCCGAGTGAGAGACAGACCTGGTCATGTTTTGATCACCACTAAAGTCAATGAGAATTTTATTAGTTTTTATCGCGCTAACGACATTCGTTTATACGAGTCTATTGGTGAATGTCGTGAGGAGGGTACTGCTCTGTCAGGGGTGCGTTATCTGTGGCAGCAGCCATGATTCATCAACCATGCAGTGTTAATTTTCAGACTAACCACGAACGGTTGGCCACACTGGATAATAAGACGATTATTGAATTGCTGATAGACCATCTAGGCTTCATTGACATGTAAGTGTAAGCTATTGATACTTAAAAACACTGAGCCAGAAAAATATACAAAAAATACTTACAAGGGAAGTAAACGACGGACCGAGTTGAACTTTTTCTATAAATTTGACCATAGATACTTTCGACCCTGCTGATTCCAAATCTGCCATAAAAATCTGCTAAATGCTCACGTAAACCAAGTTATAACCCGTCAAACTTTTCAATTTGTTCACGTTCTTAACCTTTTCACGTTTTCATCGACACTTACTGTAGAAGCGCAAGTTTGACGGGTCATAACTCAGTTCACGTGAGCATTTAGCAGATTTTTATTGCAGATTTGGAATCAGCAGGGTCGAAAGTATCTATGGTCAAATTTATAGAAAAAGTTCAACTCGGTCCGTCGTGTACTTCCCTTGTTAATTCTATTATTAAATTGTGCCCAAAAACAATTTTTTCTAGACAACGTCTCCGAAAAGTGTGTTCCAATATGCGAACCACTATTGATCACTTCAAACCAATCCCGAATCTTACTAAACTTACCACAAACTTCATCTGCTCCGGAATTATCGCTTTTGAAGTGGATTTCGAAAACGAGTCTCATCAAGAAATCATATATGAAGAACAACCGGAATCGGTCTGCCGAGTCAATCAGGCAGTTGTTGAACAAGATCTTTGCATTACTTGTATCAATGATCTCAAAACTTGTATCAGTCGCAGAGACTTCAGTTTGGACAAGTTTCGACTCTGCATTTGCTGTAATCTCACGGAACATAGCGAAGAAGTTAGCGCGAGAAAGAAATGGTTTCTAACTCAACTCAAGAATGTCCTCACTCCCAAAAGTACTCCAGTGAAAGTCCGCAAATTCGAGATTCTAGCACAATGCTGGGAGGAAAACCAGATATTTGAGCCTATAAAATGGCTGGAACCGATTACGCTAGAGTTCATTGAAGTGGAAACGGTTGATGGGAACGACGGCAAGACAAATGAAATGTTAGAGGTGATAGCTGATACAAATCAATGGAAATACGCAAAAGAGTTTGCAATGAAGAAGTGGATAATTAATGGCCCAGTTGACGTGATGAAATTTATACATTTTGAGAAGATCGATATCACTGTAGAAAATTGGACTAATGGAGCATTTTTTAACTGGACAGAAGTAAGTACACCTAACTCGGAGTTAAATTATATATTCAAATTTCAGGAAATCCTCTACTCCCCGTCATTCCTTCGATACAAAATTTTGTTTGAAAACTGCTCTATCGACAATGACATCTACAACTTGCTAGGATTACCGTATAAAACTGTCAATGGGAGAACTACTTGGTACTTCAAAATGCCCGAGAAGAATCTGGTACTTCATGTCATTTATTACACATCGAAATCTGTTATTTTTACTCGTGTTGATATAGAAGATGTTCCAGAAGTTGTTGTTATGAATTTCGATGTTCAACTTATTGACTAGAGCGGTGAAGTTTATATATTTTATGCCTATGACGTCATTTGTAAATTTCCATAAAAAACTTTTCTCTGATACTGCCAATGAGTAAACATTCAACTCCATATTCGTCCCCGATAAGAAACCACGAGTGAGCAAACATTTTATTGGCTCATCGAATTCATTCTCTATTTCTTTTCTCTCAACTTCTCCTCATGATTCAAGCATTTCAAGTGTTTTATTGTGAGCAAAAGGGAAAAATTGACTTTTTCTCTATTTCAATCCAAGAGAACTGTATTGTAATAACCCTGGAATCCGGTGACTACCCGCAAATTAATATTGAATACTCACAAATCGATAGAGACAGTTTGATCAAATGCAAGGAGACTAGAATGGAGAAATTAGTAGAAAATATGGATTTTCTGTTTGTATTCTGTGATGATTTGAGTGGAATTCTAATCGAACAAAATGCTATGATGTATGTGTTCGAAATCCATCAAATTGGAGATGTTCAACCGATTGGTTCTCGAATATTCACTAGCTTGGAAATGGCGCTGAACTTGAGAAACCAGAAAATTAAAATCCGAGAGTTCACACTGGATTTTTATAGTCTTGAACAAATAAACTCACTCTTGGGATTGATAGATCCAGAATCATTGGCTGGGGTCTCTCTGAACTTGCATCCAAGTCGATTTATAAAAAGATTGGATAAAATTATTACATTGGAGCAGTGGAAGGAATTCAAAAATGTTCAGTTTAGTGCAACAGCCAATACTTTATCGAGCAATGAACTGATGTTTATTAAAAAGGTGAGTCCTGGTCGGGGCTTTGCGAAAAACTTTCCGTTTTTCGAAAACTATTCAAAAATTCCTTACACAGCTCTGGTCCTGACAAATCTCCCGAGCAAATCTAAAAGTTCCAGACTCTCCTGAAATCTCAAGTATTCAAACTCATTGGAATCTACTATGAAGAAATCGATACTTCTCTACTCAACAAAACATTTGGGCACCCTACCCAACCCACCAATCAATATGGTTTGACACGAACAATCCGAGTCCCCGGTACTAAAAGAGATGTCCTCAATGTTACAGTATACCCGAATAACTGTATCGTTTTTGCGAGGGAGAAATGTAGTCCAAAATTCAACACCGATCAATTGTTTGACAAAATAATTGAGTTGGCTCAAAATTGTGAAGGGCCATTTTTGAAAGTTTTGATGAATCCATTGATAATGAATAACTTATCGAGCTATCTCGGATTTGTGGATATGTGAGTTTATCTGGATTTCCATAACTTTAATTTTTCTACTTTTTCAGTCAAGCCCTCCGCAAAACGTGTTCTGGTATACGGCAATGTATAGACTACATCAAGCCGGATCCCAGAATTTCAAAAATGAAGATAAAATCTAAAAACTTTGGAATAGTCGATGTCCAGATGAGCTTCCACGATGATGCCATGCCCCTAATTATTCAATACGAAGAGGTAGATCACGGATGTTTGGTTAATGAGAAGTTTGTGAAGCAAGGAATATTTTTAACTTTCTTAAACGATATTGAAGCAAATTTTCGGCATCAAAAAGCTCATCTGGAAGAAATCAACCTAGATTTACACTCGATCAGATATTTTCATAGAGATGGATTTCTAGACAAAATTGGAGATTGTCTAAAACCCCAGACTGGATTACTAAGCGTCAAAATACTCAATGTGATAGCTGATGGGGAGAATGAGTTACTTAAAACTTTGAAATGGTTGGAACCGGTGGCTTTGGAAATCATAGAAGTACACTCCTTGGTTTCGGATAGTTGGAAAGATAAGATTGTGGTAGATCACAAATTTTTTGGGTTGAATCAGTGGATATATGCGAAGGAGTTGGTTATAAAAGATTTTGTTGTTCCAATTCCGTTCAATATTCAATTTTTTATTCATTTTGTGAAGCTGGACGTTTTTGTGGAAAGTGTTGCTAGTGGAGATGTATACGAATTGAAGGAGGTGAGTGGAGTAAAATCTTTAAAATTATTTTAAAAAAATTATAATTTTAATATTGAAAGTTTAGGAGCTCCTCTACTCCCCGTCATTCAGCAAATTCAAAATTGAGTTTCAAACGCGCTCCATTGATAACGATGATCTCTTCAATCTACTGGGTTCTTCCTATCATCTGGAGAACGACAGATTAGCGAGTAAACGGAAAACTTGGTACTTCGAAATGCCGGAGAGGGATCGAGTACTTCATATTGTTTATCATGTAGATCAAAAGATTATAATTTTCAAGAAAGTTGGATTCGAAGAGATTCCTGAAGATGTGTTCTTTGGTTTTGAGGAAGAATGAATTGTGAATTTAAAATGAAATAAATATAGAGAAAAGGACAGAACACAAGAAAACATTGGCGGATGATCTGACGACTATAGTGAGAACCTGGAAATTGCTTTTTGGAATGGGAGCAGGTAGTATTGTTGTGAGCAAGTGAGCACCCCTCCATACTGTCATGTGTAACTCAGCTGAATCGTGTCCGTTTCGCATAAACTTTTTTTGGAAGATAACTGAAACATCCAGTAACTAGAAAATAAGTTTTTTGAAAAAGTTTCAGTTCTGTTTTTTTCAATAATTGATTTTTCCTGATTGTGATTTGAAAATTCGAGAAAAAAACTTTTTATTTTTCTCTTGGAGTTAATGAGTTTTTGATGTCAAATTGATGGAAAATGCTCAGATAAACAAAAAATTATGTTGAATTGATTTCTGAAACCTGGAACATCGTGCCAGAGCTTTAGAAGTCAAATGTAGTGTCCTCGGGAAAATCATCATAACTTATCAAGAAACGCTCCAAACTAGTCAAAACATGTACCAAAAGATGTATCTTGAGTTTTTCTACAAACCAACATCAAAAAGTTACAATTTTAGAAAAACATAATTTTTCAAATTTTTTTCACTCAAAAATTATTATACTCTCATCTTTTCTCAATTTTTGATATTTTCTGACTATAAAACGAACATACTTTCCAGAAACTTTATGTAAATTGTCTTTTCGCAAATAATAAAACTCATGGCCGTATTCCTTGTTCATTTTAAACTCAAAACAAATTAATGACTTCCAATCTTAATGACCAAGAAGGCCTAAAAAACTTACAATGAGGAAAGGGAAAAAAGTAGGAGAGGAGAAAAGATGCAGAAGATTGGTATTATTATTACATAAGAAATACATAAATTTCAGCTCACTAATCAACAAGTTGTACATCGATTTTCATAACATAACATCTTCTGGAACATCTTCTATATCAACACGAGTGAAAATAACAGCTTTTGATGTGTAATACAAAACATGAAGTACACGATTCTTCTCAGGCATTTTGAAATACCAAGTAGTTCTTCCGTTGACAGTTCTATAAGGCAATCCTAGCAAGTTGTAGATGTCATTGTCGATAGAACAGTTTTCCAACGAAATTTTGTATCGAAGGAATGACGGAGAGTAGAGGATTTCCTGAAAGTAATTTTATTGATTCATGACTACAGATACCATTTTACTAACCTCTTGCCAATTGAAAAAGTCTTCGTTTGTCCAATTTCTGACGGTAATATCAATTTTCGAGAAGTGAACAAAGTGAATTGGATTGACTTCCCCCAAGAAAGCAAATCCATTCATCATATACTCCTTTGCATACTGCCATTGATTAGTATCCATTATAAATTTCATCGCTTCATTCATGTTCCATTCACATTTTCTGTCCGAGGGTATTTCAATAAGTTCTAAGCTGATTGGTTCCAACCACAGTATTGGTACAGTCATCTGATACAGTTCGTTGCAGTCTTCAAAATACATAAATTTCCGGGCTTTCATTAACACATTATTGGGGATTAGAAGTTTTTCTAGTTTTTCTACGAACTCTTTTTTCTGTGCAAACATGTCCGGAACATGACTATGTCGAGGGCAGGGAACAGCGAATACAAATATTTTCAAATGAAATTCTTTCCGAGGCATAATTGTCTTTAAATCGTTCAGGCAAATTTCGTGCATATCTTGGTTCCTTAGAAATATATTCCCCACTTTACATCCAGATTTCACTTTTTCATATGAAGTTTCCCGATAAGACCCATTCATGAATCCCATATCAATTCCTATCATTAAATCCGGTTTACTCCTTATCCATATTCCAAGTTTTGTGAGGTTTGGATTTGGCTTGAAGTGATCTATGCAAGTACGAATGTTTGAGCAGACTTTCCGAAGGGTCTGGCTGGAATGAAGTAATTAGTTTTTGATAATCGGACACGTGAATTTACTTACATTTCAATAAAACCAAGGTGATCCAACAATAATTCTATTATTGTTTTGTTTTCTAATGTTTCCGACCAATCATTCTAAAAAAAGTCTTTATTTATGGTGTAATTTGAAAAAGTTCTTGAAATTATTATGGTTTTCGAAAAATCAACTTACGCAGACTTCAAACGGTTCATCCGTTGCAGGAAGAAAATCGTAAGTGTATTTATCTTGCTCCCAGGAAACCGCGATGTAATTCTCGAATACATAGGTAGACAAGACTTGGTTTTTTTTGTTCGGTACTCGAACATATCGTACATTTTCATAAATTTCTTGACCAAATAGTTCCTTGACTTTTTTTTCGTCCAGTTGTTCAAATTGGATGCGAATGCATTTGAAAATGCGAGATGTTGTGAGAATCTGAAAATGTTTGAAAGAAAATAATTAGAAAAATACTATCGCTAACCTCTTTTATAAAAATCAGTTCTTTTTCAGATACGGTATGCCAGGGCACTTCCAGTTTTAAATTCTCAAACTCGCTCCATCGATCTAGTGCCAACAACTTTTCAATATTCTCTTGACCATCGGAAGCAGGAAATTTCAGGTAGAGATGAAGTAAAGAAATTGGACTGACAAAGGAAAGAATATCCATGACTTGTTCAAACCCAAAAATCTTTAGTTCGATATTGTCAGAATCGATTTTCTCACTTATGAGGCTCATTAAAGTCTTGATAGTGTTCAGAATTTGAGAACTGATGTAATCCGGGCAAACATAGTTCTCCACAGATACGATTCCGAAAAAATATGAATCAATGTGTTGTTTCAGCAGAATCTCGCTCAAATCTTCACAAAAATGGATACGAAATTAGAGTTTTGAAATGTTGATTTAGCGCCTTCACAGACCAAATTGCAGTGGTTTCCTTCCTGTTCGTACTTCACAGATCTCATAACATCATCGAGAATACAATAGAAATGAAATAAGATATTGTTGGCGTCCACTACGATTTTTGGTTCATACAATCGGTCATTCGGTTTGTGGTTGATTAGTTCAAACGCGCGGATGACCATTGTTCTATAATAAAAAAGTGAATTAACAGTTGAAAAAAAAGGAAGAGAAGTAAAAGGAGTAAACAAACAAAAGAATGTTTCAATATTGTAATTTCTCTCACTATTCCCTTTTTTATCAACAGCAGGTAAATGTTACCATCGATTTAAAAGTGTTTACACTGACTAAGTTCTTTATGTCTCTTGGAGAACTTATTTGTCCAACTTGAATGTATTTCGTGGGAATGTTTTCAATAATTGTTTTTGTTTTGAATAAAAAAGTATGAAAATAGAAATACGTATAGTCCGGAATTGGGGATTTGGAAAATAGTGATATGGTACTTGATCAGACATTGAAATAAATAAGATATGTACTGATAGAAAAGTACGAAGAAGTCAAATGCTTATAGCGAATCATGTGGAAGTTAATAAAGTTGCAAAATCGTTCTGCTCACTCGTGGTTTCTTATCAGGGACGAATAGGGTGGTGAATGTTTACTCATTGCCAGTATCAAAAACAAGTTTTTATCGAAAGATGACCTAATGAGAATACATAAACTTGAGCCTCTAATCAATGAGTTGGACATCAAAGTTCATAACAACTACTTCCGGAACGTCTTCTATGTCAACACGAGTGAAAATAACAGATTTCGAAACGTAATAAATGACATGAAGTACAAGATTCTTCTCAGGCATTTTGAAGTACCAAGTACTTCTTCCATTGACTGTTCTATACGGCAATCCAAGCAAGTTGTAGATGTCATTGTCGATAGAGCAGTTTTCAAGCAAAATTTTATATTTGATAAAAGACGGAGAGTAGAGGATTTCCTGAAAGTCATTTGTATTCATTTACTACTGTACTGCTCAATTTCCTAACCTCTTGCCAATTGAAAAAATCTTCGTTAGTCCAATTTTCGACGGTAATATCAATTTTCGAGAAGTGAACAAAGTTGATTGGATTAACTTTCCCCAAAAAAGCAAATCCTTTCATCATTAACTCCTTTGCATACTGCCATTGATTACTGTCCATTATCGACCTTATCACTTCATTCATTTTCGCTCCCCTTCTTTTGTCTGAGTGTAGTTCGATAAATTCTAAACTGATTGGTTCCAACCACAGTATTGGTTTAGGCATCTGTTCCGTTTCGTGGCAGTTTTCAAAATATATAAATTTCCGCGCTTTCATTAACACATTATTGGATATTAGAAGTTTCTCTAGTTTTTCTATGAACTCTTTTTTCTGTGCAAACATCTCCGTAACATGACTATATCGAGTGCAGGGAACAGCGAATTCAAATTCCTCCAAATGAAATTCTTTCCGAGGCATAATTGTCATTAAATCGGTTAGGCAAATTTCGTGCATATCTTGCTTACGTAGAAGTATATCACCGACTTTACATCCCGATTGCACTTTTTCATAGGAAGTTTCCCGATAAGACCCGTCCATGAATCCCATCTTGATATCAACCTCTCCGTGAAAGAGTTCCTTCACAATTATTCCAAGTTTTGTGAGACTTGGGTTTGGCTTGTAGTGATCTATGCACGTACGAATGTTTGAGCAGACTTTTCGGAGAGTTTGACTGGAGAGAAGTGATTAGAATTTAATATTCGGACACGTGGAATTACTTACATTTCAATAAAACCAAGGTGATCCAACAGTAATTCTATTATTGTTTTGTTTTCTAATGTTTTTGACCAATCACTCTGAAAAAATCGGTACTTTATGGTTTTGAGAACCATGGTGTCTTTAACAATCACTAATTACTGACACTTTTTTTGAGAAAGCCGTTTAAAAGTGTACTAAGGTCAACTCTGATTTTTTCATAGAATAATGTAGTACGTGAGTATGTGAGAAATAGTTTTTAATTCTGTCTCTGTTGAGAACGAGCCAAACTCAACTGCGGCTGTAGGTTGTTCTTTTCATATGAAAATGATTTTCGAACTACCAACTTACGCTGACTGCTATCGGAATAGAGTCCTCATCCGTTGCAAGAAAATCGTATTTGTATTTATCTTGATCCCGGGAAACCGTGATGCTGTTCTCGTCCATTTCGGTGACCAACACCTGGTTTATACTATTCGGTACTCGGATAAATAGATAGAAATTCCCATAGATTCTTTGACATAAGATTTCCTTGAATTTTTCGTGATCTAATTGTTCATAGCGGATGCGAATAGTTTTGAAAATACGAGATGTTATGAGAATCTGAAAATGTTCGAATCAATACAAAAAATGAGAAACTGCTAGAAACAGCTATGTTCACACTAACCTTTTTAATACACATCAATTCCTTTGCAGATACGGTATGCAAATGCACAACAAACTCGAAATTCTCAAACTCGCTCCATATATCTAATGCCATCAATTGTTCGAAATCCACTTGAGCATCGGTAGCAGGAAGTCTCAGAACCAAGCGGTTCAATCGTTTCAGATTGATATAAGAAAGAAGATCCAATACTTGTTCTAGCCGAAAAATCTCAATATGCAATCTCTCAATAACCATTTTCACACTTTTAAGGCTCAGCGAAGCCTTGATAGTGTCCAGGATTTGAGAACTGATGGAATCCGGGGAATCGTAATCCTCCGCAGTGGAAATCGATAAACCATGTAGAACAAAGTTTTGTTCCATTAGAATCTCCCTCAAGTCTTCACAGAAAATTAATACGAAATTTGAATTTTCGACGATTGAAGTTTGAAGTTCAGCACTGACCATGAAGCAGTCGTCCAATACCTGTTGGTACATTACAACTGCATTCACGCCTTCGGCAATAAAACAATTTATAATTGCGTTGTTTGCAATTACAACTTTTTCAATTTCCAATCGGCCATTCGATTCGTGGTTGACTAGTTCGAACGCGCGGATGACCATTGTTCTACAATGAAAGAGTGAAAAATAAAAGTTGAAGAAAGAAGGGAGAAGTAAAAAGAAACGGGCACAAACCAAAATTATTTCAATACTGTCATTTCTTATCTATCTATAGTTAAATTTTAATATCAACATAAAAATGTTCACATCGTCGTCCGTCTTTATGTCTTTTGAGGAATTCTTTGCAATACTAAATTTATTTCGTTCTGTAATTAAGGGGACTGTAATAAAGGTGGACCCAGTGGTGTCGTCCGTTCAAAGCGGTATACATATCTCGGTTCCCAAAAGCATTATCGAGAAATAAAATTGATGAAATATAGTTGAATATTCATAGAATATTATTTAAAGTCAATCTTGCTAACGGGTGAACCTCTGCTACAGGTTTTAAGGGAGTAGGATATATCGAAAATTATGAAAAACGGAAAATAATATTTTTTTTCTGAATATTAAAGTGAGATAAGCCAGTCTAAATTTCTCTACTTTCAGATTAACAAGATCAACAAGGTTGTAAGAAGTGAAAATTTCAGAAAAAACTAAAAAAAAGGGTGATCTCGGGCGGGATCGAACCGCCGACCTTCTGTGTGTTAGACAGATGTGATACACAGGTAAAACGGGGAAGCCGAGAGATGGGGTGATCGGCAGCCCGGGGGAGACCTGCCGGGGAACAACCAGCAGTTCAAACTCCGGGCCGCCGGCAGCCTGCCTTTGAGCTGCTGGCGGTTCAAAATTTGGGCAGCACCTACCCTCCATTATTGGTATTATACTTCGTTCTAAATACGATTTCTACCTAATTAGTCCTATATTTAGTTAACAATGTGTTTTAATGTAATATTGTAATTCCTTCATCGTTCATTTTCCCATTTTTCTCCGGACTTGTGATTTTTCCGATTTTCACTCAATCTTTTTCACATGAAAACAAGTTACGGCAACGGATATGCAAAGTACAAGTGATAAACAGAGTTGTTTTTGGCTAATTTTCTTTTTGAAACGATAGCTTACCGACTTACCTCATTTCCAACTGAAAAATATTAACTTCGTTTCAATAAGAAAATTAGCGAAACAACCCCATTTTCATTTTGAGTGTTTGAAAAGCGACTTCCGCCACAGACCCGAAAAATAAGAATTTTCAACTGATTTTCATTTCGGAGCAGTTCAAACTTACTTACTTACCTTTTTATCCACCTGAAATTATATATTAGACTGTTCCGAAATGAAAATCAGAGGGAAACTCTATTTGATTTTCGAAAAGCCGATTTTCGTAGTCAAAGACCAATTTTTGTTTCGGAAACAGCTTTTGCCAGTTTTCAATGGGTACGTTAAATTTTTCTCTACATTTTGCAACTTGTTATCAGCGAAAAATCTCAAGTTTAAGCGAAATACGCTTCGAAAATCGGAAATAAAGGCTGCCGGCAAATAAAATAAATGTGGCGTGGATTTACGGTAAACAACACGCTCGGGCGGGATACCGGAGTGTCGTTGCGCTTTACAGTAGAGACTTCACTGCTCGCATTGAAGTAATTCTATCACTTATAACAGAAGAGATTTTAAAGCGAATTTTTCACAGAAAACACAAAAAATTAGAGAAACGAACAAATCATTTTGAAAAAAAAGACATTTGTCTTCAAATGTCGGAAAACAAAGAGTTGTTGCATTATTCCATTCTTATCACGAGTCCAGTACTGTAACTGGAGACATTAGGTCGATTCATGAGTCATTTAGTAATTTGGGCAAAAGCTTCAAATATCAGTAATTTGGAAAAACTAAATAGAATTGTAAGTCACAGTGTATAATTTACTGTAACCCCTCTAATATAGGTGGCCAGAGAGAAGTATGTTCAACGCGGTATATCTTTTTTTCTTAAAGTAGACATCAAAAAGTTGCCAACAGACAAAATATAGCTGATGACTCATAAAACATTTCTTCCGTTGAAAAAAATGTGATAACTCATGACAGAGTTGCGATATTGCGCTCCGAACTCTTGCTACTGGGAGGTCCTCTATTAGAGATTTTACGGTACTTAACCTTGTTATACTTATACTTATATATATCTTCATTCTGTCAGAAACATGTTTTTCTTATTTCTTTTCCTCACTCTCCATCTAAAACATGATTACAAGAACTTGTTAAAATCCCTAGAGATACACCTTGAACCACCATTCGGCCACCATTGGCCTGCCGACGAACCAACACTGACCAACCCCCAGTTCTTCAGCCGCCGTTCAGCCGCCAATCAGCCACTTTATCAAAATTGTTAAATTTTTAGAAATAAAGACTACCACTAGACTAGAAAGGATTCTGAGGTATCGTACACAAATTTTTTTCCACAAAAGTTGCGAGTTTCTATAGAATTCTAACAATTTTTACTTTGGACCACTTTTGGGCTGTTTGCGGACTGCCAGCCACCATTCGGTCACCCTTCAGCAATCCGCGGCTTTTCGACTGCCGACCGGCTATTCTTCGCCTGTTTGCGGTTCTCAAGCCGCCGATGACCCCATCTCTCGGCATCCCCGTTTTACCTGTGTAACCACTACACCACGAGACCGCTGGTTTGACCTAGTGAGAAAGGCAGTATTTATTGTTTCCGTCTCTCCTCTCAGGAGTGTACAGAAAGATGTTCTTGCTGGTGGTCTGCTACCTTTTTCTTTGTGAAACACCCGATTTTTGTAAACTTTTCAATCAATTCTTTAATTTTTTAAATTAATGATACTCAATGAAAGTTCTTAAACAATATTCGACATAAATTTTGAGAAATTCGTTTTGCATGTTGCATCTGCAACTATTCGTTCCCTGACTTCCTTTCTTTTTCGTACCATAATTTCAACAATTTCCCAAATCATTTTTCACTCAACACATATTCAAGGCGGCGGACCAGACTACCTATGCAAACGCGCTCTAACCTAACTTTTTTGTGCGACAATATTAGCAAGATACAGTTCTTACAACTGCGCTCCGCCGATATGCCTTATAAAATATCTATTTTTCTGAGTCTTTCAGTTTCGCACACACTTTTATTGGGTTTTGGTCGAGCGCGGTTGTAAGGCGCATGTCGTGCTAATAGTTTCGTGAGGATCTTTATACCCAACTACCATCCACTCCCCCCTCTCTACACACATAAATCACAATGTGACCAACTTCCCCCCTCCCTTCACCCTCCTCCACCCTTTAGAACAGAAAAGAAGAAGGCATTGAGAATACATGTGTGTGTCCCCATGTCTGCATCTCTATCTTCCCATTGGTCTCTCTTATTACTTGTATCTCTATTTCTTTGCTTCTCCATCTCTCTCGCCGACTTTCGATACGTATTTTCGAGTAAAAACAGTTTTTCTACCAAGTTTTTAGCGGATCTTCATTTATTTTTTAAATGCAAACGTTTTCATATTTATTTTTATCATCTTCAAAAGTTGTTATGCAAAAAGCTACGGAATTAGTGGTGAAAAGCGCAGTTTATTTGGGATTTTTCTGTTAAAACTATAATTTTTCAGATAATCAAATCAAGGAATCGAATAATAGATACTAACAGAGAGTAATGAGCGAAGAACAGGAAGAAGAGTGGGTTTTTGAAAGTTTTTATACTTGAAAATGCAAAAATGGTTGTTTTAATAAGAAAAAATCAATGAATGACAGGATTGTTTTAGAAAACTATGATATGAGAACCTCTAAATTTGAAATTGTTTTAAATTTTCGAGCAAACAATTTTAAAAAGGCTCATAAGCTAAACTTTTTAAGAGTTTCGAGTCTCAAATTGCTCAAAAGCACAAAAAATTAGACTCTGAAAAAAATTCCAATAAGTTTTTATTTCAAAAAGTTTATTGCAGTTGCTATAGTTGACACATAATTGAGATAAGCAAATGTTTATTTAGGTTAACCAATAAAACACTATTTGATCTTAATAGGCAAAACTCTGTACAGTGCGGAAATAGAAATATACAATTTCTCAAATTTTCCCGATTTTCGAAAAATGTCCAAAAATATTGTGAGACATGATTTTTCGTTCCAAATGGTATTGTATGTGAATATGTTACTGATAAAAACTCAAGTTCTACTTGCTTGTTGCTTTAAAAGCAGGAAAAACTCTGCATAAGATTGCTCAAAAATTATACAAAAGTAGTTTTCAGGATCGATCGTGAATGGGACCCTGAAACCACAACAAATAGGCTTAAATATATTCTCAAGGAAACAGAAAACGCCGAATCGTTCATCAGTCTCCAAGATTTCTGCAAAGCACTATTTCTCATGCAGAGTAAAATTTCTCAGGAGAAGAACTCATCAGATTTCATTTATCAGAAGTATGAATCCCATTTCTTAAATTCAGCCATTCCTCTGATCGATTTTCAGAACTCTGTATATACTCAAGTCTCTTTTGATTCTAAACCCAGTATATGACCTCAGTCTTTTTCAAATCAGTACTGTCTTCTATCAGCTCCGAATTCAACCAGATGATGAAGTCCAGAAAGAGTTGTTGAAAGCGGAAAATTCCGACAAAGTTGATCCAAGGTTCATTAAATGGTAACAATTCAAGGTTCTGTCACAGATCAATGTAATATTTTTCAGGATCAATAATAGTAATAAAAAGAACAAAGATACTGGCAAAGACACTCCTTCATGCAGCTCGACGAACGTCACTGAAACATCAAATTCCAGTAGTCCAGATAGCAAGACAAGACCTGATTCAACGTAAGAACTGTCTCAATCTGGTTGATTCGGAGGAGTCATTAACTTATTTTCAGCAAAAATCAAACCCCATCACCACCAAAGATGAACCTCGAGCCGTCTACATCCATGAATCCCAGAGGCCATACTGCGGTAGACGGTGATGCTTCCGTTTCAAGGCTTCTGAAAGGAATCGACAAACCAAGAGTTCAGAACCCGACAACTTCAAGCACGGAAACCAGAAATTTAGAAATTGGTGGAGGAGATGTAAAAATAACTGACTCATCTGCTTCTGCTGAACTATCAGCACCCAATAGTCCAGATAGAAAAAGAAGGAAAGTCAATCTGGATTCAAGGTATGTCATATTTTTTCAAATGTCTTACTTCGGGAGGTTTCATAATTTTATTTTCAAATTTTTTCAGCATCAAGAAAAGAATGAGTGACCCAGAAATGTTCGAAATCCCGTCAACATCCATAGATAATAGGTCGAGAAGATTCCAAGATCCTGTAGGTGAAAGAAATCTAAATGGATTTGAAAGAAAACCTCGCCAGAGATCAAATCAGGAAAATATGGAGCTATCAACATCTAAAAAGCAAGAACATTCTATTATCCAAGACACTAAAACCGCTCACATGGATTATCAAAATCCACAGTTTCCTCTGGGAAGTGAAATCTGTAAAATATCAGAAGATTCAATAGATGAATCCCAGCTGCTAAATCAAAATAAGGTCGAAATCGGGGATTCCCTGGAAGCTCCGGTAGTGCCCACCCCATCCGAATCAAACACTCACACTCCTGATTTCGAGGACAACATAACTGACGTCTGCTTTCAAGAAAGTACTAGAATAGAAGAAGAGTCCACTTATTTTTTACCACCCACAAGTCAAGATGGATCCGAGCTACTGATTCAAAACTATGTTGAAATTGGAGAATCCCTGGAGATAGTGCCCACCCCATCCGAATCGAACACTAACATTCCTGATTTTGAAAACGATATAACTGACGCCTTCTTGCAAAACGAAGTCTCAGTCGATAAATGTATCGACTATTCGTGGGATCTCGAAACGTTTCTGAAGAAGAGATCTTACGACCAAATAATCGTGTGTGGAGCAGTGGATCTCTATTTGGATATGAAGTTTTTCCACGATGATGACGAGGTAGTTATTTCTTTTTAATTTCTCTCATGAAACTTCTTTTTTCAGCGTAAAAAAGTTCACATAAAAGTTATATTAACTGCGAGATCAGATGGTTTTAAGTATCCCGCGTTTATTATTCTTCCTTTGAAAGATCTTGAGCCAGAAGTCATTCAAGAAGATCTAGAGAGTCTCTTCAAAATATTTCGAGACACAATCGAATTCACTTTTTCTCCTGACTCGGTTTTCAATGATGACAGTGTTGATCAATTTCTGGTGTCTACCATCAAATGCTCCAGAAAGTCCAGATTGCTCGTCTGGGATTCGAACGCAGCGCATCGTAGCGAGGTGGTCAAGCAATATTTATCAGATTACAAACTGGATGCCTTGTTTGTTCCAGAAGAAGTGGCTGACGTTTTTCAGGTTTTATTTTTTTGGACTTTTTTGATTATATATAAGTTGTTTCAGCCAACAAACGTCTACTGGAAACCGGATTTTGTAGCGAAACTCCAGGAAAACTTCACAAAATGGGGGACTGAACACAAGGGTAGCCCGTCTACCCCGGACGTCTTCCACTGGATTCGAGTCGCCTGGAATTCAATTCCAGAAGAAAAAATTCGCGAGTCATTTGTCGGTTGTGGTTTGGCAGGTTGGCCGGATCAGTTGACATCCACAAATATTCATAGCTTTCAAAAGTATGGATCACTGGCAAAGGAGGTGGATCGCATGATGACAGAGAGATGGAAGAGGTTCACAGGAACAACTAAAAGAGAAGGACCTTGTTTCGAAACTTTTTTACGAGAAATTTGTTGAGGATGACAGTTGTGAGTCCTCTGTTGTGTGGAATGACGAAATTGACACAGAAGCTGACGCTGAACATGATCCCTTCTCACCCTAAATGAACCCTTCCACCTCTATACACGTAAGTTCCCACAACGATGTAACATTTCATATTCACCTCAATTCCTTTATTACTCGTTTTTAGCATTCAGTTAAATCATTCTTTTTTCTCCCCCGGGTTTTTTTCTTGTTGCTTTATGTACTGTTTTTCTGCATGTTCAAATTTTGTTGTTATTTTTATTGTTTCAAATATTAAAGTTCAAATTTTTGTTGAAAACTGTTAGAATAAATATTGAATCTACTATACGAATACCAAAGATTTCTGTTGTCTAATCGGTATCAAACGTGAAAGATAATATAGTTAGGGATTCAGTCGGATACTCTAAAAGTCAGATACTCTAGCAACTCTGCGCCCTCCCTTACCTTCTCGGTCCCTATCTGTAATGACACCTGCCTCAAAGTGTCCTCTTTCAAACCACTCAAGAATTTGGCCCTTGATACTTTCGAGTCCGTAGATTTCGAATCTGAAACAAAATTCTTTTAAATTCTTCTGTGATCTGAATTATGAGCCGTCAAACGGTAGAAATTCCGGAAGGACATAGGAACGCTTAACCATAGTAAACCGCTTGACGGCTAATAACTCTGCTCACAGAAAGTTTTAACAGGATTTAATTCAGATTCGGATTATTTATTTCAGAATCTATTTACTCAAAAGTATCATGGAGTCGTTTGAAGGAGCACACTTTGAGGACTTCCCTTGTAAAATGTGTTGCTTTTCGAAAAAGTTCAAAGAATCTTTCCAATTAGTATTGTTGAGTAGAACCGGATGGTGTTTGGTTTAGTATCTAATGTCTCAAAACTTAACTAGTTATTATCTGAAACAAAGTGATAACACCTGACATTTTCCAGGCACATACACACAACTAGCAATTAGGTAACCTTCAAAATTTCTTTTAGAAACAAACTTCTAACAAAAATGTTTCATTTCGAATTCATTTTTTAGAAAATTGTTATGGAATCCATCACCATTATATTTCTCTACTTCCTTTCTATCTCCCAATTCATCGGAATCTTCATAAATCTTCTCCAAATCCTTGTCCTCCTTCAAAAAGAATTACGCGTCAATGCCACTTATCGATTGATGACGTGGATATGTTTATCTGATATTCTATCTCAAATCTCCACATTTTTCGCGTTTTCCCCTTTCTGGGTACATGAGAATTCAGCCGATTGCTTAGGAAGCAAGACACTCCTCGACACAATCTCCTATTTGCTGGGCACAATATTTTCCGACACCTTCCAAAGGGTCTCCATCTGGTTGGCTCTTCTCATATGTGTCTATGAGGTCATGAAAGTGACAAAGCCCACAAAAGTGTTGACTACCGTATTTTGCTTCGTTTTGTTGTCCGTAGTTTGGTCGTATTTGGTGAATTTGAGGAATGTCGTGAAGCCAGTGGAGATGGTGGAGGAGGGGTGAGTTGGCAGCCTGTTACAACTGCGCTCTGGCGAAAAATGTATTTTTTCTCTGAGTCTCCTAATTTCACACACAATTTTCAGCGATTTCGATAGACTGTAAGAACTTACCTTCAAAAAGGGTAAATTTCAAGGCTGGCGCGCCTTTTGCGCGTTTTTCTGGATGTTTGAAAATTCAATTTTTCACCAGAAAACTGGTGATTTTACGGATTTCATGTGATATGAAGTGTAAACCGCGTCGGCGGTGTCCCAGCTGAAATATGAGAACTGGAACGCGTCGAAGGTGCGCCAGATTCCTAAAAACATGTATGGGGCGTCTTTAACTCGTTTTTTTTTTCATAAAAGTTTAGATTTTCAGTAGAAAATTCACGATTAGATAAATTTTTATGACCGAAAGTCCGAAAATTTACGGTTTTTCAAGTTCCAACCCTTCAAAATGTCACATTTTTTTCCAGGTGCCCCCTCCCCTCCGAAACCGGAACTCGATACGAAATCGTGGTGGCTGAGAAGCATCGAGTCCTCCATGACCGGATTTTGATACTTGATGGAATAGTGAAATTGATTCCAAATTTTATGGAAATCATTTTGATGGCGCTATTGTTCAAGGCGGAGAGAGCCAAGTGTGTAGATGAGAGGTAAGCAAGTGCGCTCTATCGGACAAACTAACCAAACTTGTTTAAAGGAAAAAACGAGAAAACCTTACACGACTCATCCTTATCTTCATGATACCATATATTCTATCTGGAATTCCCGGTACTTCTATAAATGTCTTGCAGCTCCTTTACCCGGAACACACCACCGTTTTGTCTGTCGAAACTTAAATAATCAATTCGAGAATTATTTTCAGATCCATCTCCCTCTACTCCGCCATCCTCCCCGTCTTGAATTCAATCTCTCATTTTTTCATCTGCGTCCTGGTATCCCCTCAGTGTCAGGAGTCCTTGCTAAGCTTTTTCCGGAAACCTTCAAAACCGGTTAATGTTGTGCAGGTACCTGAATTTGATTGAAATTAAAAAAAAAATTTTTTAGGTAGCAAGTGTGGAAAAGCGTGGCTCGGTGGCTCCAATGGATATCACATTTACTTTTACATGAAAATAATAAAAAGTGTCTAACTAGATCGTGTTTTGATGAATCGTCGTGTTGCCCAGATTCCAAATATAGCGGCGAAAGAGATGGCAACGACGAGGTGGTAACAGGAGTAGACGACGAACTGGAAATAGAAAATGTATAGGATTTCGGGGGCGGAGCGGCCGCGGCGTCTGTTCTCAGATTTTCAGATTTTCTTTCATTATTCTTGAGAGCGTTAGAGCGCACTTCCTTACCTGCGGTCTGATCTCCAGTTTCTGCCAATCAATAACCACTGCAGTCAACACCGATTGCATCAACAGCGCCACAAATGTATTGATTCCAAACAGCAACCCAAAAAGTCTCGAATCCAAGGAAAGTGCCAATGTAGACTGAGCAATGGTAGTGGTCAGTTGATAGATCACACGATAGAAAATGTAACTGAGATACAGTACCACAATGTGATTAGACTGTGACATCCAGAACAGTAGACCAGCTTGCCCCACGGAGCCAACTGCCAGGAGCAGGTCTCCCCATTTATTCCAATTCACGTTGAGCTGCCTGGTGATCAAGTCAGCCGGGATACCCAGTAAGGGTACCAGGGCCTCAGTAATTCCATTGTATCGATTCTCCGATTCCGGTAGAGTACCCCAAAGTGTCTGGGTGTAGTTGGTGACCTGGTAGAAGATACAACTGGAAAGTGCCGACCAGACAGACCACTTGAGGATCAATGGGTTCCGATAAATCGCCAGCAAGTTATGCCTGAGCCCCACGAAAAACATGCGGAGGTAATCCATATAACTCGATTGGTCGACAATCTCCTTTAAATCGCCCTGCACATTGCTATCCTCCAGCTTCTTCTCGTAAGCCTCTTTCCATTCGACACGTGGGAGAATGAGAGCAAGGAATACCGCAATAGTCATGGCGACTAAACTGATAATGTTCAGGGTCGAGTAGGATGCCCAGTTCATTCCGATCAGTAGTTGGGCTAATGCGTAGGCAAGGAATCGGCCGACGAGAAGGGCGGCACGAGTGAAGGCGGTGGCTCTGCAATGAAGGAGATAGGTTCGCTGAGTAGCGACTGTGGTTTTTGAAATGACGGAAGGCGAAAATCGAAATCCCGCACAACCCTAACAATCTCAGTCTATCCGCACAATCTCAGTCTTAGGCTTACGATCTCAGGCATATGGCTTTAGGCTTAGGTTTACGATCTCAATCTCTCAGTTTTAGACTTATGACCTCACGCCTATAAACTTTTAGGCTTAAGCTTAAGGGGGGCTCAGGCTAACGATATCAGTCTTCGGCTAACGATCTCAAGCTTACGGTCTTTAGGCTTATGTCCTCTGGTGTACGACTTTAAGTTTAGCCGTACGATCTCTGGCTTTCGACATCTGGCATGTGGCCTTTAGGCTTAGGCTTACGATCTCAGTATTCAGCTTTTACCTTTTCGACTTCAGTCTTCTTTGAAGTTAAGGCTTAAGATTTCAGTCTTAGGCTAACGATCTCAGGCTTATGGCTTTTAGGCGTAGAGCTACGAGCTTAGTCTTCCGGTTTCAAACTTATAACCACCGGTTTACGGCCTCAGGTTTAGGCTTACGCCCTTAAGCTTGGACTTACGATCTCAGGCTGACGGTCTTTAGGCGTAGGATTGTGGGAAGCGGAATGAAAAAAAAAGCCAAAATTTTTTTTATAGAAGACGATTTTGGCCTTATTTTGTTGTAAAAACCCTCTAAAAATGGTTATAATTGTGTTAAATTTTGTGTGTTCTTTTTCGAAAAAAAACTAATTGCGGTACTGACCAACCCTCGAAAAATGTCAGAACTCACGATTTATACTCGGTTTTCGGAACTTTCACATAAATATAAGCGAAATATGCAATCTCCGTTGCAGTCGCCCAACCGTAGATCAGTTCCAACACCTGTTGACTCCAGACACTTCTTCCGAACACGAAAATGACCCAACATAGAAAATAGGAGAAGGCTTCAAAGACAAGAAGAGGTTTGTAGAGGAAGACGTCGGTTAGAAGGAAGGCGGGGATGAGGGTGATGAGGTAACTGTACGTCCAGATTGGGTACACCTGAAAAAGTTATCGGTAGAGCGCATTTACACCTTTTCACTTTTTTAATAGAACCGTTGATGCAACTGCGCTCCACTGCAAATTCTCACCTACCTGACTATTCAACGTGTGCTCCGACATATTCAATGTAGTATGCTGATACTCATACATGTATGGTTCAGTGGGTCGGAATTCTTTCACAGCACCATACAGACAGATTAGTACCATCACCTTCCATTGCTCCATTTTTTTGCGGTGGCTGGAAATTTTTTTTTTAATTATGGAATCGATCGAAAAATTGGAAACTTCATGGATTTTAGAACACAGAAAGGTTGGGATTCGCAAATGCGCTCTACGGAGAAATCATAATGATATTTCTCTGCGTCTCACTTTTGCACATATTCGGTGGAGCGCATTTTCCAAAATCGTTTTTTTTTGTGTTTTTGTGTCCGATAGAGCGCAGTTGCAAAAATCGAAAAATCGTGAAGAAAAAATCGTGTGAAACCATGTTTTTCGCAACTTCGCTCCACTGGTAGCGCTAAAATTGTATTTTTCTCTGCGCCTCTCTATTTTCCACACTGTTTATTGAATTTCGGTAGAGCGCGATTGCAAAAATTTCCATTTTCTTGAAATTTTTTTAAATACCAAAAAAAGCGTAATTTTTATTTAAAAAATTTTTGTATCTTCGCTCCACCGAACATCCGATATTTTTTCGATTTTCGGTGGAGCGCACTTGCAAATGCCAGTGCGAAAAACTCGTGTTTTGCAATCGCGCTCTACCGACATTTCTCTCACAAATTATCAATAGAGCGCGAGTAATATAAATTTTGCAAAATGAAAATTTCACAAAAAATAAAAAATGTGAAAATTTTTCTTAGTGCACAAAAATTGTACTGATAAGAAGAATAAATCACAAAGTAAATTGTTTGATAACAAAAAACATTTTCCTGAAATGTATACTTTTCTTATTTTTTCCCTCCAATAATTCCCTAACTTTTGACGCCATTCGCTGCGGTTCAACTGGGTACACAAAGAGAATGATAAGACACATCACTGATCAAATGATGGTTATTTATTTATAAATCATTATTTCAAATAAATACAAATAATGACTCTGAGATCGTTATAAAATTTGGGAAACAATAAATTATTATGAATTGATATCTTGCAAGTTTCCAGCCTCTTCCTCCACCAATATCCAACTTTTGACCTCCAGAAGTTCCTTCATTAATTGATTCTTTCCGTTTGGACGTTCTTTTCCGAATCGGCTGTAAATTGTTAAAGATTTCGGGTTTTTTTTCGGTTTCAAAATGGAGAAATTACTGAAAAATTAGTAGAAATTGCACGGCACACTTCTTACAACCACGCTCTACCGAAACCGAAGAAAATAGTGTGCGAAATTGAGAGACTCAGAGAAAAAGAAACATTCCTCAAGGGGGTCGCAATTGTGAGAACTGTGCAGAGCTAATAACGATTTTGGAATTTTCAGTGGAAAAAATCGTTCAAAAAATGCAAGTCTGTTTCAAAAACAGCACTACTTTCGTTTTTCCCCCCAAAACTCACCGATACCACATTTCGGCGATTCGATCCTCGGCGGGCGTGTGTCTCCAATTACACTCATGGAATGATTTCACGTATTTCAGACATATGAGACAGTAGACCGCCCGGTTCTCTCGGATGAATCCCAATTGTTTCATCGGTCGGAGACGTTCGAGCATCTCGTCGATGACGTCACTCAGTTTTTGGGGCTGAAATAGGATAGATTTCTATGGAGCGCATTTGCACTACAACATTTTTCGGAAATTTTTGAAATGTTCGTTAAAAATAGTCAAAAATCCCCCTTTAAAAAATTTCACCCTTTTCAAAAACGCGTCAAAGACACGCCAAACGACTCATATTTTCCATTTTTAAATAAAAACGCGTCAAAGGCACACCAAACAACTCACAATTTTCACATTTTTAATTTCAAAAACGCGTCAAAGGAACGCCAGACAGAGTCAGAATGAGTCAAAATCTCGAAAATTGCAAGTATGGGAGAACTGGGTTCATTGGATCGGAGAGGATTTTTCAATTTTTCAAGCGCGTCAAAGGTGCCCCAGATAGGACGAATTCGGGATCTGAGACTGGACGCATGGAGGATGTGAGACCCTGAAGAGTTCTTCGAATGCGTCAAAGGCGCGACAGCCAGAAATTTTAACGTTTTGAGCGCGCCAGACAAGGAAATTTCGGGGGAACAAGGACTATCGGACAAGAGATTGGAATTGTTGTGGTCAAAAATTTTTCGACGCGTCAAAGGCGCACCAGGCCGAGAAAAAGGATTTTAGCGGCTTTTCAAAATTTTTCACCGCAAAAGGCAGATTTTCAAACTTTTTCTCTTGCAAGTTTTCAAAAATATGAATTTTCTGAAAACGTCCAGAATTTGGAAATTTCTTCTGAAATTTTCAAAAATAGTAACAAAAACAGTAATTTTTCGTTTTTACAGACAATTCGAAAATTTTTTTTTTGATTTTTCGGTTCGAAATTTTTGAAAAAAGTTTTTCGGGAAAGTTTCCTGCTCTTCAACCTACCACTGCCATAATCGCATCCATCTGCTCCAGCACATCTCCATTCTGAAGTGACGTGGCATCTGAATCCATTTCGATAGCCGTCGGATTCCAATTAGAATTAAAAAAATGTTGTAGATTCTGAGCGACTTGAGCGGATTCAATGGGGACTTCAAGATTTGGAGGAATCGGAATGGGCGGGATCGGAATGGAGGAGTGGGCGGAGCTTGATGAGTCGGGTTTTACTGGCTTTTTTGGAGGGATTGGGATGGATTCTGGAGCAACTTCTGGGGGTCTTGATTCGACTTTTACGGTGGCTGTTAGCTGCCGAACGACTGGCGAAACTTCGGAAATTTCTGATGACGGCTGAAAAATATAAAAAATATAATTTAAAAAATTTCAAATTTTAAATGAAATTTTTCCAAAAATTACCTCAGGTTGAGGTTCCGCCGGTCTTTTTCTATTAACCAACGACTTTTTCAACACAAAATCGCCATAATTCAGCAAAACCATGTGATTCATCATGACATGCATGTTCATATCGATTTCTGAGCCGAATCGATGTGTGCAGCCACTCCATTTGCATGTTATCTGAAAGATAATTTTTTTTCTAATCATTTTACAAAAAAATTATTTAAAAATCTCACATTTTGAGTGGTTTCTGACATGTTTTACTGGGTGCAAATGTAGATTTTGTTTGCCCGCTCTCTGCGTCTCGCACTCTCTAGCGCGTGACCGTGGAGCGCGTTTGCAGCGCAAGAATTTATTGAACTTAATGAAAATTTAATAAAAATGCGTCGGAAACCAAAAATTTTGGTTTTTTCTGAAATGAAATTAATATGTAGAAATAGAGAATTTTTTCAGCTATCTTTTGATACCAAAACCGTTATTCAGGCACTTCGATTTGTGGGAAAAATCAATAATTAAAAAATTTTCAACAAAAAAATTAGTTGAAAAATGAAACAAAACTACAAACACGGTCATGTTCGTTGATTTCCAGTCATCACTATCTATTTCTTGACCTTAACCACATGTCTTCCTCCACCTTCTAGATCAAAAAACAGTAAAATGACACAAACTTGTGCAATATTGCATTTCTAGCAGACATTTAAGAACCCATCTCTGCCAGTGACCGCTTTTGACTTATCATTGACTCAGTATCTGAAACTGAACAATCTGGAGTTCGAAATTCTGAGATCTGAAATTATTTGTTGCTAAATTATTAACTTTGATATTTAATTATGTGCTCATTGTACGGTAAGTGTTTTTTTTTCTAATTTTGACATTACGTCATGGTAGATCAAACCTAAATCTCTATTTTTGTAGTTAACAACTTTTCTGTGGGACCTCTCTCTGGGTTACTGTGGCTTCCTCAACGCAGCATACGAGTCTGCCAGAAGAAAGAAGTTGCTAACTTCGAGGAGATACAGTAACCCAGGGAGCGGTCCCACTAAAAAATTGTCCACTGTGAAAATGTAGCTCTAGACCTGATGATGTAGCTCTAGACCTGTTATAGCTGAGCTACTCAGTCTGGAAGTTCACTAAAACCTAGAAAGATATGGGCGGTTTTATTAGGTACCTCCCTTCAACTAGCCCTAACTCTGCAGGTAGGGAACGTATAAGAAAGTGGTCAACTACAAAAATAAAGATCTAGGTTTGATCTACACAACCATATAACATTTTTTCAAATGGGATCACAAATGAGACCATGACGGGCTCTCAAAGTTAATCGATGTCGAAATTGGTCATATTTAGAAAAACTTTTTTTTTGAAAATTTTTCTAACAAACAGTGAATTCAAAATCCAATTCGATAATGCAAATCTCCCCAAAGAACCTTTGACCCCTAACCCTCCCCCCTTTCACCGATTACACGGTCCACTAATTCCCCTGTCCTCCAAGGTTGTGTACCCAGTACTTGTACTGTTCTTAGTGTCTCCGATTCTCTAAATCTCCAAAACTTCCACACTCTCTAACCTTTCTCTGACTGTCTCGTTCTCCCAACTAGAGGCATTGCCCAACATTGTGCAATCCTGTACTGACGGAGGTACACCTATCGATTTTTGTTATCGGTCTACTCACCTAAAACCTTGATTCATTAGTTTCTGATACATTTTCTGATTAAAAATCTTTTAAACCATACTTTTTTCCAGGTACCGGCCTCTAAGGCCCCTCCACAACTTCCCTCCGCCTCCAAACCAACTTTTCTTCTCTAGCTTTCTAGCAAGCTAGTTTGTCATTAGACTTTAACGAGTTACCAGAAGATTTTTTCGAAAAATGTGTTCCCGCTTCGTCAACGTTCAATCCTTTAACGGACAGCAGCAGCAACACGTGTGCCGTGGAGAGTTCCTTTAATTATTTTGTGAGTTTTTGGAAAAAATGTTTTTTGGGGAAATTTTATTGGAAAAAAAATTTCCATTTCACTTTTCAGTGAATTGATACTTTTACTAGAGTATATTTTTTTAGTGCAAAATTTTAGAAATTTTATCAAAAATAGAAAAAAATCCCATACTTGTCACGGCCAACGCGTCAAAAGCACGCTAGACTGGATCAGGTTGAGACGAATTCTCGAAAAAATTCTCCTTTATTTAGAAAAAACGTCAAAGGCACGCTAAACGACTCAAAATTTCCACAATTTTAATTTCAAACGCGCGTCAACGACACGCCAGACTGATTAGAAATGTGTAAAAATCCCGAAAATTGTCTTTTTTTTTTCAAAAACGCGTCAAAGACACGCCAGACTGGATCAGAACGAACAAAAATTATATAACCAGAAAGCTGAGGTTATAAGGATTTTGAATCTGTTATCAAATCTCTATTAGGTCAAAATTCAAGCAAGTTACAATTGTTTGTTAAACACACCCAGACTTTCGCCATAAAAATGTCAATATATTTCAGATCCCCCAAACTACAAACTACAATATACCAAGTACCTCTTTCAATGATTTCTACCCACCACAAACATCACTGCCAACCGCTTCTAGTTCTTCGGACCTTGAATTTTTCAACATGAGCTCCGACGTCTACAACGAGCAATATCCATCTGTTCCAAATGTTTCGCCGCCAGATATTTCCGTTAATCAACGTGAGTTGAGCCGCGACGCGACCGGGCCGCAACAGATAATGGAAATTTCCAGAATCCCCAACTCTACCCAAACCACGCCGTGCTTGTAAACGTCAATCCTCTTCCGTTTCCACCAATTCCTCTCTCGACTACCGTTCGATGCGTGACAAGAACAACATCGCCTCCCAGCGATCCCGTCAAAAGCGTCAAGCGAAAATCCGTGAGACCCGGGAGGAGAAACGACGTCTCGAGACTCAAAAAGTGGAACTCGAAGCTCAGATTGAGGCGTTGGAGACGCAGGTTGAAGACTACAAGCGGATGGTGATGATGTTTGCGAAAAATAAAAAATGAAAATATGTTGTTTTGAATTTGAATCTCAACATTTTTGTTTGTAATGTTGCTATTTTAATGAGAATAACACTTTATTGAAATCAAGTTTGTCCGGATGTCCAGATGACTCTGAGTTTTATAGTTAGTCTGTGTGTCCAGATCAATGTTGTACAAAAAATTTCAGTTTTTTAGGGATTTTCGAAAAATTTTGGGAATTTCTACTGAAATTTTCGTAGCCAAAAAGTGATTTTTCGACTTTTCCTAAAATTTTTCCTCATTTTCTACTCAAAAACAAAATCCTGGAGGTCTGTTTTCGAAATACTTACAGCTTTCATACAAATTCAAAATTTTTGCTCCCAAAAATTCATTTTTCAGACAGTTTTCATAATTTTTTTTCGAATTTTTCGGTTTCTTCTTATCAAAATTTTTTTTTCATTCAGCCCTGGTCCAGAAGTTCGAATGTCTGATGCCTTAATGTCCAGATGTCACAAAAATTGACAGTATCGAAGGGTCATGCCTTCAATGGATTCTACTCGTCTGGTCAGTCGATATTTTTCTGTTCGGATGTCATTCCAGATGTCCAGATTTCCAAAATCTTTCTGTTTTTTCATCCGACGGCTCTCTGACTTTACAGCACAACCTTTGTGCTTCAAAATGTTCAAACCAGAACGTAAATAACTCTCTGCCTAAAACCTTTCTCATTACTCAGAACACCATCACACACCTTCCTTGTGTATTCCCTCCTAATTAGCAAATCGTTCATGTGATGTAACAAGAAAACATGTTCCTCTTGTTTCATGTCATTTTTCTCTACATTATTTCAGTCATATCCCCCCATAAAATGACAACGCTTCCCTACCTGCATACCCCCGATTTCTTATCCAACACTCTACTTATCATAAGTATTGTTGCTCTACCACTTCACGTCTTCGGTGCCTACTGTATCCTCGTGAAGACTCCAAAAATGATGAATTCGGTGAAATGGATCATGTTGAACTTACATTTCTGGAGTGTGGCGTTGGATTGGGGAATAACTTTTTTCACGAAACCATTCGTACTATTTCCTGCAATGGCTGGGGTGCCGTTGGGCGTTTTAAGTGGAATGGGAGTGTCGACTGGAGTGCAGATTTATGTGGTTGTTACCTTGTTTTGCAGTGAGTTTAGTTTTCTAGTCAAAAATGGGCGGTCTGGTTGGAAGTGATGGTTAAAATCGAAAAGTCTGGAGTGTAGTTCTAAAATGTCCCGTTCTGAAAAAAAGAAAAATGAGGTCAAAGTTTCACATGACGGTGAGGTACGTCGTCCCGACTTTGAGCTAATTTTTCTTGAATACTAGGCCTCGAGGGCAAAAACTGAATATATATTTGGAATCAGCGTTTCTTCAGCTTTCTGATGGTGTAAGTTACGTCCTATAACTCCATGGTGACCTTCCATAATAAGCCGCCCGAAGCCACCTGTCTCACAACTGGCCATTCCTCCTTTTTTCAGTCGTCTGCGCCGCCATCGTGTCCTGTTTCGAAAACCGCTACTACTTATCATTCGGCCGTAAATCCATATGGCACCACTTCCGATTCCCATGCATGCTATTCAACTATTTCCTCGCATTCCTCATCTTCCTCCCAGCCTATATCAACGCCCCGGATCAAGTCACCGGTCTCCAAAAACTGTTTGAATTGCTCCCAAATCTTCCAGAGGATATCCGTCGGCTGCCAATTTATGTAATCGCTACAGAATACTCGATGGTTGTTGGGCCTGTGGTGCTTATGGGTGTAGTCATAATGATTGAAGCTTTGATTTTTGTTGGACTAATGTATAAAGGAGCCACAAAAGCAATTCGATTGATGACTATCTCATTGAACACTCTGATTGTGCAACGGAAATTTCTAAGGGCTTTGTATATTCAGATTTTTATGATATTTCTCAATATGGGTATTCCATTATTCTATCTTAGTGTGGCAGTTCCCTTCAACTATTATAATCAAGCCGCCAACAATATCTGCTTTATCACATATTCCCTTCATGGCTTGACGTCCACTATTGTAATGGTTTGGATTCATAAACCGTATCGGATGGTCATCGCAAATTTATTGGATAGAGGAAGATCTCGGAGAATGAGTAAGGCTGGAAGAAAGAGGAGTGTTGTGGAGATGAATACGAGGACTACGTGGAATGTATCGAATGTGAATATTAGGTTACAGTATAATGTGAATATTGTTAATGTGGTGGTTTAGAAGAGAAAATGTGATTATTAATTATTGATGAAGACGACCTGTTTTGATATATTTTATTATATTTTTTAAATGACTTTTTTCTTGAGAGATAAACTCATCGCGGTCGTTGGCTCGTTTTCTAGTTATTTTGCGAACTTTTACTTGTTATTTTCATTGTACGAATCGAAATTACCTGGACACTTGATGCGTTAGTTCGAAATTTGCAGCGTTGCCGTGCGCTTTCTGCGCCAGTAAAAGCGCGATTTGCATTTGACAGCGCAGCAGAATTGTATGAAATTCCGACTTCCGACTTCCGGGCATTTTTCACTTCCGACTTCCGAGTTCCGACTTCCGAATAAGAAATTTTCACTTCCATGCAACTCTGCAGCGCAGGCTTCAAGACAGTTATACCAGGCTCCAACTACTATTTCTATCTTTCTCCCCCCTCTTCAATCTAAAAACCCAAAATCAAACAACACAAAAATTGCCCAGAAACTCATATTTATTCGACAGATGGCAAAAAATAAATACAAGTAAAAACTGGGGGTTCCGATGTTAAACCAGGCTGCAACTGCCTAGATGGTATTAGGCGCTCATGATACTTCATTAATCATTCTTCATTAATCCTCTTCATTTCCAGACTGAATAAACTTGTTGTTGACGTTGGCTATATATATATGGACACGATATGTAGAATTAAGGCTGAACCAGACACATAACACAAAGCTGTCCAGGAATACACAAATCAATAATCATCTTATATCAGGCATCTGCTGGATAAGTCGTACTGAAAAAAGAGAATAGCTGAAATAGAAATTATATAAACTTACATCTGAGCAACTATTTACGTCCACATGATTATTGAGATGATTCCATTTGCCAGAAATTCAAAAACCCGTATATATAGAGCACCTGAAGATCCGAAGATCCTGAGGTAATGAGAGTCCGAAGTCGACTTTTCCTATGAGACGAGGGGAGAGGTAGGGAGGTAGAGAAATAAAATAAGGGGAGAGTTGGTTACTCGAATGAGTGAAGTGGTGATAAGTTGTGGGGTTTTATAGAAAAATGGCGGCGGCTCCGCCCACTGATGAATTAGAAGGGCGGAGACTTTGTACTTCTTGACAACTGTTGTTAGGGAGATTGGGTGAGTGAGAAGAATTTCTGGAATGGAGGACGGGATGTGCTTTGAGGATCAGAACGAGGTGGTTTAGAGAGACGAGAAAATGCTATTTTCAGAGAGATTTCAGCATGGAAAAGACACACAGGAAGCAAAATCTGGGAAAAAATATTAAAGGAAGAGTTTCTCAGGAGCAGTCATTCGGACGAACTTTTTTTTACACAATTCCGGATCCAAATCCCAATTTTTTCACTATTTTTAGTCTTGAAACGTGGCTTTAAGCCTATTCTTCAATATTCTCAAACATTCGGACACACAGTCACACTTATACTTACAGGCATTTTGATGCTCTTTTACTCATTTTTTCACAATTAATATTATTCAAAACCCGAGTTTTAACCCGATTTTTGCTGAATTTGGACATCCGGACGCGCAGACAGACAGAAATTAATTAAAAACATCAAAATGTTTGCTGAATTTCCGTCAAAAATTCCTGATTTTTTAAAATTCGTTTTCGGAAAATCTGGACATCCGGAAATTAGGACAAACATAGCAATATGAAAATGGGAGAAAAACTCCTAAATTTTCACCTAAAATTTGGTTTTTTCAGAACTTTTCTGGATATCAGACACACATACAGATAGACCGTGATGAAACAATAGAAAGGTTGTTGAATTTTCCTCAAGTTTTCCGTTGTTTCTGGACATCCGGACATCCGGACACACCTACAGACCGATCCACATCCAGATTTCCAACGTCCCTGTCCCTGGGCCAATGGACTAACACTGTTTAAGATTTGAAAAGAATTCAACTACATTTTTCTTCTTTTCCATTGCTCCAATTTGTCTCAAATCAATTTCAGTTCTCATTTGTCTTGCCTGATTTTTCATTTTTCACTCGTCTAGAAGCTTCCGATGGCACATCAGTCGCTGATGTTGGTCATATCAAACCCCTTCGGGAAACAAAATCGCAGACATGATATACTCGTAAACAACGTCTAATTGTTGAGGCAAAATATGTAAATGTTATCATGTGAGTAACTCGTCGGTTGATTTCTTGAACATCCGTGAGTCCCCGGAGTAAGCACAAACCACATATAGTAGTCACATTTCTTGTTCATTTCAAAAGATCGTGAAGATTACTGATTTTGAAATTAGACAAGGAGGGAGCTCAAAAGATTAACTCGTATGGAGCCTGGTGGTTTGGAAAGCAAATTGGATGAGTCAGCGGATTTTTAGGCCGCACGACTCAAGTTATGAAGAACTCGATTTCTTGTCGATTCCACTAAATCGGATCCCAAAATCTCAAGTATCCAACGAGTTAAGACGTATGGTGGCCTAGAAATCCTTAACTAGGCCCCCAATTTTTTTGAAATAAATGCCCAGATTCAACTCATTATTGGTTCAGAAAAGAATTACTATGCCATAATTGAGTTTTCGAGGACGAGGGACTAGTTTTGGGTTTCTGGGCCACCAACTTCAAGTCATTATAACTTGGTTGGGCAATCCGGTTCGACTTTCGGTGTATAGCAATGAAGATATTTCAGAAGTGCTATTCTGAAAATTTGGTGCACACAGAAATTATGTGAACCCTTATCTAATTTCATCATGCCAAGAGACACATTCCGGTTCCCTCATCCCGTAGAACAGAAAAAAAGATATTTCCATGAAAGAGAGAAAAAAGCTCTGGCCCCCTCTGCATCTTCTCTTCTTCATGCGAACGAACAAATGCCCCCGTTTCTCAGTTTTCTCAGTCCTCAGAGTCCAAGCCGTCACTTTTTCTGTGGCTATTTTGTGTAAAGATGCTATGATGAGGGAGTCGAAAGGAGCTTTTCTGCCAGCCTTAAAAATGTTTACTTAATATTTTTTTATTGAAGCCATGTTTCTAGGAAATTTGTTTTTGGTTAGACTTTTTTCCTTATAAGAGTTATGCCATAATCTTTCGTGTTCTGAAACCGAAAAATTGATTTTTAGAAAAAAATTCCAGGCGTTCATTTTCAATTTGCGTTCTAAAACGAGTCAAGTATACATTTTGATTTGTAATGTTCAAAAAGTGACTAAAAAGCGCGAAAACAGGTCAAAAACTCTGTAGAAACGCCGTGAGACTTTGCCCAAAATTGAATTTGGTCTTTTAAACGCGTCAAAGGCACGCCAACCAACATTAATTTTTGTTAAACATTGGGAGTCCGGCGCGCCTCAGACGCATGTTCTCTCTGAAAATCGGAAGTTGAGAAGTTTTGTAGTCAGATCATGATCATAGCTCTCAAGATTGAAAAAAACACCTTGCCCTTTCCGTTCTCAGCCTCGCCTTCTTCACATCATCCCCCTGCACAACCTTCCCAATCCGCAAGCTTTCTCATCCCAACATTCTTTTCCTCCTGCCCATATCCCCCACATTTTCCCATATCTCCAACCAACTAGCGCTTCTAATCTCTCTATCCTTCCCTACCGTAAAAAGTGTGTCATGGGCGGAGCCTAGTAAGCCCTAGTGAGCAACCTCCGTCAAGCACATCTCATATCTTCTCATTCATATTAAGCCTGTGGGCTGAGAGCGGCGGACTACACAGCTGCTACTACTTATCCGTATTCTGAAGTTGTTTCATGTGAACAGAGCTCTCAGCGTTCTCAGTATCCATCGTAGTGACACTGAGGACCTGTTGAGTTCCGTTCAAATGTATTACAAAGATATTTAATTGGGTAATGGAAATGGTAAGGAGGTTCTAATTGGGGTGTTGCAGGTTGCAGAAATCTTTCACCGTCTTGTCCGATGGAGCAGGATTACAGACATCTTCAACCAGGCTTCCGAGCCTAGACAACGGAAAAGTCTAATAGAGCGAACTTGCAAAAAGCACAACTCCTCCCAGCAGACGTGTGTAGCCTGACCGACGATCTAGACACCATGATGATAAAAATTTTCACTTTCGTTTAGTAGACATGAGACAAATTAGTGCATCGTGATAAATGGCAAAGTCTTTTGAACTTTTGGATAAAGCTTGGATGATTGAACTTTGGAAGTGATGTTACGAAAATTAAGACAGCGTTTGATGTGATGGATGGGGATGTGGGGAGGAACACTGATGGGTTTAAAGATAGCCTGGATAGCAAACAGGCACATAATCTTACAGCATGAATAGGAAAGCTGGTGCATGAAAGGACACAGAGTATCCAGAACATTGCTAGTCCAACGCAGATATACATATGAAAAATAGCACACAAAAGTAGCAAGACGCAGACAAACCTCTATATAATTACTGTTGGTCTGTCCGTGACCCCCGGCAGATGGCAAAGAGACTTACGCCACCGATCGAAACGTACCCGAAGCGAGATTTGCGGTGTGCTTTTGATGAGAGGTAAAGGGATACTGTAAGACTATGCTTTTAAAAGCAGACGGACAAAAAATTATTCTGCTAACTTCCGACTGTATACAAAATATTACCCATTTGCCGGTAGCGGACCGCTCGCTCAGAATTCGGCCTGGGGACGAGGTGTGGGCCTCGTTGAGAAATTCTGATTTACGGCGGTTCTTTACCGTAGTTTACCCATAAAAAGTTTTAAAATGAAGTTAGTTGCAACGAGACCCACATCGCGTCCCAGGGCCAAACTTTGAGCGAGCGTTCAGTCACCGAGATTTTCAGAACAGGCTCACTTTATTTCTCACCAGCACCATTGTTCAGCTAAAATTGAATGACATTTATTCGTTTAACATAACTTATACTGTTCATAACGTTGCCATAGGACACAGTAAGCCCATCCGCTCGAGAAGCATGCACATGCAATCAGAGAATTTCTAGTGAGACACATACGCAATGCACACAAAAGTCGTTTAACGCAGACAAGAACATCGTTTGTATCTGACCTAACCTCTTGCATGACCTAATTACTGCCGGCTTTCCGTGCCATGACAGATGGTAGCGGACCTTACAACACCGTTTTGCAAAGACTTTCCCGCTAACAGGTGATACCCTTGGAAGAAATTACTATAAGTCTCTTTTTTTATTCTGACCGTTTGTCATCACATGAATGCTATCAAGATCACGATCCAATTTTGAAACTGATGTAAGATACATACGCTTCACGGCTTGTAACTTGGTGACTTACTCTGCAGACGTCGGAATCTTTTTTCGGGTTTTCAGGAACGTGTTCAATTGAAATAATGGATAACTTATATCTATGCACCACGCAACTCCGGATCAACTTTTACCCATCTCACAGTACCCAACACCGACCAGAAGCTTCACACCCTGTGTGAAGCCATTTCCGCTGGTTACCGTAATCCATTGAAAGGAATTGACAGAGGGATCTGATTGAATAACACCAATTAGTATTACAGGTTTAACAAAGATATGGTAGTAGATGCAGGGCTGGCAGATTGCGGAGATACGGTTCGAGTGAGTAGACAAACGTCTGTGCAAAAAAGTGAATAACTTCAAAAATGATGATCTATATTTCATTTACATAATCAACAGTGAATTTCAGCAGTTACGCGCGGAACGGGAATCTGAAATTCAAAAATTTACAAAATTTTCAGAATTTGTTCCGATTTTTTCGGAACTTAAAAAAAAATTTAAAAAAAAAAATTTAAAATTTCCGAGTTAACATTCACATAATTAACAACCAATTTCTGCAATTAAAATGTACCGTATTTTCTTCCAAAAACGTCCAAACCATTTCAACCTATAGAATTCTCCATTCAAACTTCCCTCTCTTCTCTTTTTTCCTCTTTCTCTCTAACCCTCCTCCATTCCCCTTATCTCTCATCTTATGTCGTAAAGTTGTGTGCATACACCGATACGACACTGCGGAGTAAACGTTCTGCCATTTTCTGTTCCTAAATCCACGTTTCCTTATTTTTCTACTCAAATCATGTATCTAAGTCCTGAATTCAAGTTCGGAAAACTTCCCTGGCTTGCCGGTCAAAGATTGTTTCGAAATATGAATGTGGTTGACTTGTGAGTTGCCTCAGAATGTCGGAAAATTGTGAAAAACATTTTTAAAAATTGCAGAATGAACATCGCACAAACCTCATCATCCACCGACTGGCTTACCCAGATCGCTAGCGTTCCGACCAATTTTTCAGTCACTTTCGTGTCATCCGAGAAATTTTTTCAAGATCACTGGGATATTCGAATGGATTTTCGGGATAATGACGCGTTTATCTGGCACTTATGGCCAAATGCAACACAAATTGTTGGGGCGAGAATAAGATGGAGAATTGGAAACCACAAATTGGTTACGAAGTGAGTTTTTTTTGAAAGTTTTGGCAGGATAATTCACTTTTTTCGAAATTTTCTGGATTTTTATCAAAAGTAATAAAAAATCTCTCGTACGCATGAAATTGTATCGTTTTTAAAAACATAATAAAAATTCCACTTTTTATAAAAAATTCAAATATTTTTACTGAAACCCGGGCCGAGCCGGTGAAAAATCTCAAAACGGCCTGACCCGTTGCAAGTCTGGGCAGGATATTTCATACTTGCAAACCGGGCCGGCGCCTAACTCGCTTGAAATACAATATTACAAGATAAAATAACCAAAATGTAAATCTCGGCGAGTTCTAGGTCCACGACCTGCTACGAGTCAAATAGCCATTTTCCGGGCTTTTTTGGTCATTTTTGCCTTTTTTGGCAGTTTTTAGCAAATAACCACCCGGCTCGTAGTAGGTCACGGATATAGAACTCGCAGATTTACCATACTTACGAACCGGGCCGGTGCGTACATCTCTTAAAACGCAATGTTACGGGCTGAAAAATATACCAAAATGTAGATCTTGGCGAGCACTATCTCTGTGACCTAATATGGGCCGGATGGCGGATCGGTAACATGCCGCTTGCCGGGCTAGAATAGTTTTTGGTCCCTTTTTCCCGGCTCGCGGCACATTGCCGATTCGTCATCAAGCTCGTAGTAGGTCAGGGATATAGAAATCGCAGAGATCTACATTCTGCTATATTTTTCTGTTCTTAATATTTCGTGTCAAGCGAGTTACTCGCCGGACAAGCCTTGTGATGATTCAATAATTTCATTTCAAATTTTCCAGAATCGAAAGAAAGAAGAGTGAGCGAGAGCCGACTATCATTCATTCCTTCATGATTGGATTCCAACAAACCCTGTTTGAGATTGTTGAGTGGCTCGAGAAGTTGTTCACCTGCAAAGTCACAAACATCAACATCCCATTCCCGGCTCTGCAAAACTGTTCACGGACTGCTAGATGGTCAGCATTGAAGTATTCAAAGAATCTGACAATGACGACTTCGTGTGCCGATTCGGAGTGGATTGTGGCGATTTTGAAGGAGCGACATGCTCAGGGTGGTGTAAGTTGGTTTTGTTTTGTTGTTGTTGTGTTTCTGAAATTAGGAAATTGAAAAGTTTCCGGTCATAGGAGTCCTCAAAAGCCAGAAAAAACAATGAACTCTTAAAAAATTCCAAAAAATATGTTCTCACATTCCACAATTTACAGAAAACCTTCATTGGCGAGGTAGAAATCGGACGACCACGTGATATCAGTGTTGAGGCGCTCTCCTCGTTGACCTACAAGTCTGGACGCTTGAATTTTAATCTTTTGAGTTTTGACTATTTCTTGGAGTACGTCAAACACCTCATGGCATCAGATGACGACAGGTTTTTAATTCTCCGAGCCAGAATCCCGGACTGGACAATCGAGAAAGTCAACGAGTTCGCACAGAAGCTTGACCTATCCCATTCTGCTGAAACGTTGTCTCGCACTCACTTCACAACAGAATACAGGGATTTCGATGTGAAACGACCAATGTTCCAATACAACCAAAGCGAAGATATAGTGCTTGCTTTCAATTTCCTGGTGAAGCCTGGCGACTTGTATGCCTGTATGGCAGTGGTGAGATGGAAGAGGAAGACAGCGGATAGAATTGAGCACGAACGGCAGGAAGCGGAGAATGAACGGCGGATAGCAGAAGAGGACGCAAGAATGATGTTAGAGGAGGATGAGGAGGAGGATGAAGAAGAAGAATTGAGGGATTTGGAAGACGCGAGAGAGGATAATAGAAGACGTGCAATTATTATGGGGGTAGTTAGGGGACCACCGTTCAACTATCAACCTTATTGAAAACCATTTGCTGAAATGCCTCACTTTTCATGTCACCTTTAATAACTCATTCCTGCTGAACAGATTAGAGCTCAGCTCGTGAACTTCCTAAATTAGCAACATGACAGTACTTTTGAATAAATGCTGATGAATGCAAGAATGTTTGACTATTGTTAAAACTCAAATCAAGAGCATAGCCCATAAGGTCTTTGTGGATTTTTTGCCGTTTATGGCATAAAAATGTTTGAAAAACATCCCAATGCATTTGTGAAAAAGGATTTAAGGATTTGGCAGAAAATGATAACAAGGACCCCGGTCTAACAGGGCACTGACACGTGGATAATTAATTTTACGTTTACAGTAATTACAACGGAGCAAACATTCAATAAATAGAGGACGAATTTTCCGCTTAATTTTTTCGAAAAATCTGCCAAAATGGCAAAAAGAGGGTTTTTTCATGAAAAATCGGATAAATTCGTTAAAAATCATTGAAAAATGTTCGAAATTACACAAAAAATAACAGAAAAATGGGTTTTCAGCTGAATAAGATTATATTTTTCAGTTTCTTTTTCAAGATTTTTCTCCTTAGTGCACACCGGACAGAACTGGTAATAAGGCTCGGCCATTTTTTTCTCAAACTATGATTTTAAATTTTTTGGAATAACATTTATTTCTGTTATCGTCTGAACCATAAATCCCCAAACTCGGAGGAAGAGATTTATAGATTCTAAATATGAATGCTTTATTATGATCAATCGCGCTTAACAAATTTCGAGAGTCCAACTCGTGAATTTTCGAAATCATAAACATGACAGTACCCACGAATGAATGCGTCACCGAGAATCCAATCCGCATTCATTGAGGCAGTTGAAAAGAATGCAAGTGCACAATGACCATCGTCCAAGTGAAGAACATAATCAAGAGATTTGATTGTATAAGTATTTCCTCCAATATTCAAATTGAGGTCCGGTAGGTGCTCAATGGTAGAGCATGACACTGTATAGGCAGCCAGTGCCCAGTTATACTTGGCCTTGGTGGCCTTGACGATTTGACTGAAAACGGCGGTAGGAACACCAGTGTAGCCGGATGAGGAAGCAGAGATAGCCTGGAAATAGGGAATTTCACTTTCAAAAGTTTGGATTCAATGGGTTACCGTCTCTTTCTGAGTTCTTTTGAATGATCCAATCGACGAGCCTTCAACAAAGAATCCCCAAACACCAGGCTGTGCTAATGGCAGGTATTGGATATTCTTGTCACAAGCCTCTCCATCAAATCCACCATAAGTGATTGATCCTGGTGATCCCATAGTTGAGTTGTCAGCTCTTTGCATCCAAATTGTGAAAATCGGTTGGTCAAGTTGTGAGAGCAAAGCTTGCATTGGAGTGCCCACTCCTTTCAGCTCTTGCTGATCTGGCCATCCAAGTCCAAGCACTCCATCAACTGGTTGTAAAGTGTAGAATTCTGGGACCACGGTAGCGCGAATGAAATCTTGGTTGGTCAACGTGAATCCTGCCATGGTCACTTTTTCCTTTCCTAGCAATCCATAGACCTCAGAGATTCCTTGATATGGGAACAAGAAGTTTTTGTTGGAATCTTGGAATGATGAGGAGGCGGAGCTATTGTAAGTGTTTTTCAAAGGAACATTTTGCACAGGTTCTTTACAATTGTCACTGTCACAGTTGACATCAAGAACCCACACGATTGAGGAAGCAGTGTCAACGGAAACGGTGAAATGTTGATCTGGAATTTTATCAATTATTGTGTTTTTAGCATATTCATTCCTGTGACTTACCAGGAGTTCCCAAAGAAATATCAGCCAAGTAAAACTCATCCATTGTATCATAAAAGTTCTGCTTCCCGGTGCTCTTCCTTTGCAGCAAGTACTCCGAATAACGGCCTTCTTTTATCATCTTCTGTCTCAAAGATCCAGATTTTCGAAGAGGAACCGAAAATTGAGCCGTCGAGGCCAGCCCGAGCAGGGCAAAGAGCACAATGAGACGACGTGTCATGAGAGAGTTGAACTGTTGAATTTGTGATACTGGCGGGGGTTTATATATAAAGCATTATCAATTGGAAAGCAAAATTTGATCAAAAGTTTGACGTTGTGTGCAAAAAGTGACGATTCAGGTGTTTAGTTCAGCTTAGAGACAAGAAAGAGGAGAAATGAAATCATATGTAGATTCAATTTCGTTGAAAAGTACTTCAGAATTTTAAACTTTTGATAAAGCAAAATTTATTGACCTTTTCCGTAAATAGAATGTTTAACAATTAACAACAAACTTAATTCTCTCCTGACAAAAATATGCATTCTGTCTTATTGTAAAATCAATTGTAAACCGCATCCATAAGGGGAAAAAACCAAGATATTTAGAATTTAGAGTTCTGAATTTCAGCATCAAAATTCTACACTAAGTTTCCTATTGGGTTTCCAAATACTGATCAGTTTAATAATTGCTTTTCAAAAAGTGAATTTTTGTTTTTTGATTCCCCAAGCAAAGTATTTTTAACAATACATACTGAAATTTTGGTAGTGAATAAAGAACCAACATTTATAAGAAAGTGCTATCAGTTATATAAATAGTGACTAACAAAAATACTTTGATCACTAGAACTGATATCATCATTCCAAATTGAAATTTCAATATAAAAACGTTGCCGCCGACACAACTTAGTTTAATTTTTTCTCTCAAAAGGATGTCTTCCATTATATTTTTCTTTGCTTTATTTTCTATCTGCTCTTGTCAAGTTATAATGAATTTACGTGATTTCAACGGCGGAAATACTAAAAATCGTTTGAACTTTGGCCCTGATCAAACAGGAGTTTATGTATCTGCTTTTTCGGATTCAGTGGATTTGTTGTCTAAAATTTATATCGTTTCTGAAAATAATGGAAATCAGACTTCGTGAGTGGTTTGAGAGTTACAACTTCGAAAGATGAAAGATTTCGATTCAGACTGTATGCCTTGAAGGGATCGAGACTTACTACCGGGGAAATCTCAAATTATATAATTGACAATTCGACATACCTGACGACAAGCTTATCAAACAATCAAATGGCACAACTGACTGGAGTGATGTTTATTAGTTCGTCTAAACAGTTAGTGGATAGTGAGTTTTTGTAAAGAAGTTTTTCATTTTTAATGAAATTGTTTTTCAGTGAACTTTCACGTCATGGATGCTTCTTATCAACTACAATTCAAAAACTTCGGCGCTGACTCAACCGTTCTTTTCCTAAACAGTAATTTTAACGTGAATCCTTCTACCATCTCCATAATCAGTCAGTGGAAGCAAAACGAGGGGTCATCTGTCTATCTCTATTCCGGATGCCCACAAGATGAACCAGAACCAAAAAACACACAAATGTTTTCGAATCCCTTGACTATCAACGGCTCTGATGTGTTTTTCTCGAATGTTGAGCAGTTTTCTTTGACGTCATCTGCATTTTATATAAGAACTTTTTATGGAGGACCCAACTTCATACTGAGGCCCGGTTATTGTAAGTAGATACAGAAATTGAAAAAAAATTGAAAAAAAAAAGAATTTCAGTCGACATTAATGGATCAGTCACCACAGCTCTCACTACAACTGGATTCTATGTAAAAACGATGGGAGATGCAGATAGCACGAAGACAATAAGAACATTTAGAACAGTCGGTTCTTCAGGATTCACTGGAGCAAATGTTAGTTTTAACACGAAAATCCTAACGAGATTTCTTATTTATCCAGATTATTGGTACACTCCCAAGCGGAGGTAACGTAACTGTCGGCGAGTATGATGGAAATTCTCACCATACTCTTACTGTTCAAGCATCGAATTTATCATGGAGCACTCCATTCATTTCTTGGAGCAGTCCGTTCATTGGGGAGACGTTCCGAATCTCGTCGAGCGGAGCTCAAAACGGAGAGTTTTATGTGCAGTATTTTGTTCATCGTGAGTTCTATAACTAGGATATTTCAATAATATCAAAAAATTATACAATTTTTCTTAAGAAGGACCACTGAACGATGTACCAACTACTGCGGCGTCTACAACTCAGAGCGTTGAGACAACTACGAAGTCATGTGGAACAAACAATCTGATCCTTTCATTTGTTATTTTAATATTTTTGAGTGGTTTTTAAAGGTTTTCGGAGTATCAGTCAGAATGCATAAATATTTTTTCATAATTTGTCGTAGAAATGAGCTAAATTTTTGAAGTTTCTGATTTTTGAATCTTCTGGTCTTTCTGGGACAGGCCGGGTCTTGTCAGCTATATTAAGGTCCGGATACTTGGCGCCAAAATTTTAAATTCAATTTTTTAGAATTTTTGTGAAATTTTTTGCGAAAAAAGAAAAATTTTCCCATTTTCGATATGAAATTGAAAAATGACAAATTTTGAAAAATCTTTTAGAAGCAATATGTGGAACCCAGTTTGTCCAGGGACTGTGATATTTTTTCTAGTAAACCCACAAAAAATTTGTCACCTACCGTGACTAACACTTTTTCTTATCAGTCCGCCATTTTTATTTCATTTCCATACGTCTGCACACCCGACCCGCCCTCTCCGTTTTGATTACTTGAACTGAAAATGCAACCTTCATTCACAACCTAATTTTTTTCTCAAAATGATGTCTGTTATTATATTTTTCTTTTCTTTATTCTCCATCTGCTCCAGTCAAGTTATGATGAATTTACGTGATTTCAAAGGCGGAAATACAAGAAATCGACTGAATTACGGGAATGATAAAGTTGGAGTTTATATGTCAGCGTTCTCGGATTCTGTAGATTTGTTGTCTAGTATCTATATCATTTCTGATAACAATGCTACACAAGTTTCGTGAGCGTTACGAATGTTTTCAAATGAACTCGTAGCTTATCCAATTGATAATACGGCATATCTTACTTCAAGTTTGACGGATGAACAGATCAATCAACTCACTGGAGTAATGTTTATTTGTTCGGTAAAGCAGTTGGGAGATAGTAAGTTAAAAATTATTTTAAAAAGCTGCAATAAATTTAAATAAGGTTCAAAAATGTAAATGTTGATTCTATCTAAAACAGAGCATGTTTGATATCATCTTTTTCGCCAATAAAACTTTTTGATGATTTTTTGCAAACTTTCAAGATAAAAATACTGTTTTCTATTTGCCAAAACATTCATCATAAAAAATCGAAAAAAATTCTAGGTGAGTACAGAAAATAAACCGCGCTCCGCTGCAATCAGAAAAAACTTGGAGCGAAAAAAAATAAAAATAAAATAAATGTTTTATCTCAAACGCACTAAAACTTATAAAAGTTTTCCGCGCCGCCGTGTAGTCCTCTCGGACAAGATTTTAATCTCAATTCATTGTTTTCTCGCTTTTCCAACATTTAAATGAACAAGAAACGGAAAAAAATACTAAATGTTCTTGGAAAAAGCGGGGAGGTATAGAGCAAAAAAAACTGGACTACACGTTTCTTAAAATGTTTGGTAGTTTACTGATTAAAGAACTCCCTACCAATCTGCATAGGTTTCATGAATATCAATATCAAAAGTTATAGAATACGATTCTCAGCAGCTGCTGTGAAACTTTGAAAACAACCGATTCCCTATTCCAGTCAATTTCCACGTCAAGGATGCCTCTTACCCTATCACCACACATTTCCTAAACTACGGTGCCGCCGACTTCACTATCCTTTTCCTCAACACCAACGTCAATCAATTCTCGAATCAGTCCACAACTATCAGTCAGTGGGAACAAAACCAAGGCTCATCGGTCTATCTTTACATTGGATACCCCGAAGATCAACCAGAGGAACAAAACTCTCATGTGTTCTCGAATCCGATGAAGTTCAACGGTTCCGACGTGTTTTTCCCAAACGTCGAGAAGTTTGCCTTGACTGATGTGTCGTTTTACTTCAGAACTTTCAAGGGTGGACCTAACTTTAAAGTGGACCCAGGATTTTGTGAGTTTGGTGAAAGAAAATATTCATTGGTTACATGTTTGTTCTTTCAGTCAACGTTGATGGATCCGTCACGTCTGCTTACACTACAACAGGGTTCTACAGTAAACCAGTTGGGGAGGCTGACAGCACAAAAACTATAAACACTTCGAGAGACACTAAGTATTCAGGATCCACTGGAGCAAATGTGAGTCCGCTGCCCCTAAAGGGTGTTCAAGGCGCATCTAATTTACTGAGAATTTCGCGGAATGATATCGTAGTTGAAAAAGATCAAATGTCGTGTTTTGGAGCTTACTAGGGAAGGTCATGGGGTTTCTCTGGAGATCTCTGGAGGGTCGTGATATTTTTCTTACGTGAGGAAGGTGACGACCAAACTTTGGCCTCGTTTTTTCTCGAATACCAGGCCTCGAGGGTAAAAGTTAATACATATTTGGAATAAACGTGATTTCAGCTTTTCAATACTCGGTCACGATTCGAATCTCCAGACCGACCCTTCCCTAGTTAGCAGGTCTGAAAAACTGCAAACAACGTTTTACGCTGCGAGACCATTTTGAGCAGATTAGATGCGCCTTTAACACCGCCTGGCAAGCGTTTATGAACCGATAATAACTTTTTTCAGATCATCGGTTTCCTTCCAAACGGTGGCAACATAACTTACACCGAGTACGATGGAGATTCTCACCACTCCTACACAGTCCAGTCCGTCAATGACCTGTTCTCCTGGAGCACTCCTTTCATCGGTCAGACTTTCCAAATCACACCGAGAGGAACGCGAAACGGAGAGTTTTATGTGCAGTATTTTGTGCATCGTGAGTTTTTAATGAGTTTTATAAAATTTTCAATCTATTTGTGATTTTTCAGAAGGATCGTTGACGGATGTTCCAACTACCGTAACCCCTACAACACCAGCAGGCGTTCAGACTACTACCAAGGGTTCTGGAGTGTATCAGATTTTAATTTCTTTTGTTGTTAGTCTGTTTTTGATTGGTTTCTAGAGTTTTTTTCGGGTGTTTCATGGTCATAACGGTTATAATGAATTTTTGAATTTAAATTAAATGTTTTCTGAATGTTTATGAGGTGGTCTCAATTATTTGTTTAAAACATTATGTGGTACTTTAAAATAAATAAATCTCCAACGAGGTTTTCAAAAAAAAATCACGGTCTGAAACGCATTAGAGTTTATCTTGAAATTCAACCTTTCTCGTTGAAAAATCAGATGAAATTTTACCCGATTGCAGTTCAAGCTCCGCCCACAACTCCCTGCCGCACTTGCGTTTAAGCCCGCGATATTTTTTTGAATATCCTGGTCGAAACTATATTTTTTGACAATAGTTGCACTTTTTAAGGTCATGTGGTTTCAGGAGAAATGGTAAATGATAAAGACAAAATGCGGATTTTTTGAAAACGCTATCAAACATTTTCTCTCGTAGACACTTGCACTCTACGTTATTTTGCAGCTATTAAATTGATATTCTACAACTCAAAAATCTTGTCCGAGATGACTCGCGAGGTAAGACTCTTACATAATTCATCTTGAATCGAAAGAACAAGAATTGTGGCGTTTAGAGTAATTTTTTTCTTCTGCAACAAAAAGTCAGTTCTCCTTTTATCATGATTGAAAAAAAGAACTGACTGATCTTTTATACAAAGCCCATGCTGACAAATTCTAGATAACGGATTCATAAATCTTTTCCGCGTAACGCCCAAAAGCATAACGAATTAGTCGCGATCAATGTTGATATCCGGAAAAGTTCAAGAACAATGGACGAAAATTGTCAGCAAAACCATTTTATGATTTCATTATCATTCTGCTCCACCCCGTCTCTACGTGAACTATTGAACGAAACTTTCCAAAAAATTTCCCTATAAAACCTGCCGACTTAATTCTTGTTTCGCTATCACTACTCTCATGCCGAAGTGTCTGATTGTTTTCTTTGCTCTTCTGGGGCTTGCCTCGGCAGCCAAATTCTCAGTTCCACTGAGATCATCTGGATCGTTGAAGGAGAAGATGGTTAGCGAAGGACGCTATTCGGAGTACTTGATGCAAAGGAAGAATGCCGTACGACAGAATTTGGTGGATACAATGGACGAGTTTTATGTGGCTGATATTGTTTTGGGGACTCCAGGTGACATACATATTTTTGACTAAAACAAACTCGATATAATTTCAGCTCAACACTTCACCATGTCACTTGACACTGCTTCCTCCGTAATTTGGGTGTTGGACTCCAACTGTGACAGTCAGAATTGCCATGAATACACGTTGAATCATACCATGAAAAGTGCGTATAACAATGAGACATCTTCCTCGTTTGTGGATGCCAACAAAAACTTTTTATTCTATTACTCCCAATCTGAGATCTACGGATTACTTGGAAAAGAGAAGGTCTCGTTCTCTGGGTTTAGTCTTAGCAATCAAGATTTCATTCGTGCTACAGTACTCCCAGAAGTATTCACCCAGCAGCCGATCGATGGAGTTTTTGGACTGGGATGGGCGCCTCAAGCCGAACTAAAAGGTGTGGGCAACCCGATGCAAGGTTTACTGCCGCAACTTGACCAGCCAATGTTCTCGATTTGGATGCAGAGGAATGATGGGGTGGGATCCGCTGGTGCAATCACGTTCGGAGGGTTTGATAGCGTGGCTTGTGACAAGAATATTCAGTATCTGCCACTAGCGGAGCCCGGGGTTTGGGGGTTCACTGTGGATAGTGCGTCGATTGGAATTTTCAGTCATAAGCATTCAGGAAAAGTGAGTGAATGCAAACTTGGGGTTTGAAATAGTGATAATGTGGAAAAATGTTTTCCCAAAAATCTAAAAAAACCAAAAATTTGGTAAAAATTGGTAACTTCAGACCTGTCAAAATCGGGCTCGACCCAAAACTGGACTTTTTTCAACAAAACAATTTCAAAAAATTCAAATTTTTTAAGTCGGGTCGGGTTGAAATAACTTTGATTTAAGCCTCATGACAAGTCTGGGCGGACCAAAATCTCCGCCTTGGTCGGAATTTGACAAGCTCGAGAAAAAGGACTTTAAATCTAAAAACCTCAAACGTTTCAAATTCCAGGCTATCTCCGCGTCAGGATCTGGCTGGACTGGAATCCCTGACAAATTTATGCCTCAAGTCATCAAGGCAACCAAAGCCAAATACGATTGGAACTATGAGCTCTATTACGTCCCATGCTCCACCGCCGCCTCCCACCCGGACGTCAAACTTCATATCGGAGGAAACGAGTATCATATCACATCTGCGGAATATGTGCTCGACATCGGATTGGGAAATGATATGTGTGTACTCGCGTTCTTTGTGGATACTGGCTTGGCACCAGAGGCCGATTGGATTCTTGGAGACGCGTTTATCAGAAGATATTGTCAAATTTATGATATTGGAAATGCTCGAATGGGATTGTCGAAGTTTATTAAGCGGGATTGAGTGTGTTCATTGAGAATTGTGTAATGAATAAAGCATTAAATTCAAAAGAATTGAACCAATTGAAACCATCAAAAATTGTCATCAAAAACTGATAGTAGTTGATTTCTTGACCATCATTATGTGTCTCGACTGATAACATCATTCGTATATGTACATATGGGTTTTATGGCTTGTGTCGGCAAAAGTTTAATTTGAAGGAGTGTTTTATTGATACCGGAGTCGCCATGGTACAGTAAAAAGGGACAGGTCACAGAAGAAAGATGACAACTATGAAAATATGGACGAAGACATGCTTGGTATAAAAATCAAGCAAATGTTGGATCTAGAATAGCAACGGGACACAGTCTCAAACTTGATGGTCGAATTTTGGCCACCAACCTTTTTCGAAAAGAAACTAAAATGTCCGCCTGCATAGTATTCCCTCTCCTCCTCTTCTACTCAATTTCTATGCATACTGGACTATTTGTGAGTAAATCTGTGTGTCTGTCTGTGTGTATGTATGTCTGTCGGTCCGTATGTCCTTCTTAACGTCCGTCAGTCTGTCTGTGTGTCTATATATCTAAATAAGTGCCCAGATGTACAAAGAATTGTTTTTGAAAATAAAAATGTCAAGTTAATATTTACTTATTAAAAATACCAAACTGAAAAAAAATTAAACAACTCATTGATCCAACTTCTTCATCTCCTCCTCAGTCAACTCCTCAAACATTTTCTGTGGAGGTTGTGGACATGTCTCATTACAAACATAATCCGGATGACAGAATCCACAAGTTCTCTCACAATAATGACGACGTTGGGCGCAGGTCCAATTGCAGTTCGTGCAGAATCCGTTGCGTGCCCAGTTTTGACAGCTGAAACATGATTGGGTTGGGTTGAGGAGAGGGGGATCAGTTTGTCTTACTTGGTTCCAATATCCTTACAGTCATCGGCTAGTTGATTTGGAAAGTTTTCGAGGATTCTGGCGAATGGGTGTTGTGGTTTGGCTTGGATAGTGGTAATGGTGATAGCCAAGAGAGCAAGAATGAAAAGTTGCATGTTTAGTCAATGACTTGACTGGAATAGGGCAAGCGAGTCATTTTTATACCCAAGTTTTGTATGGGAGGTCACTTGATGAAGTACGACTCGACGGAAGGAAAAGTTTGCTGATAAGGAAAAAAGTTTTCAACGGAAATTGGAAATTACGTAATTCTCCTTGTTACAAGGAGTGCAAAAAATATTGTGCTGTTATCGGTGGTAGTGTTTGTAGTACGAAAAATTATAAATCACAAAAGACTTGAAACATCACCGCCCACGTTTCCGGTTGACCTGGAAATAGAGGAGAGGAAGGAAATGAATTAATGATAATAAAGACTATGGTATAGTTTTGGAGTTAGTCGGAGAAAAAAAGTTATTTCAAAACCGCATTCCGTTCAACTCTTGTCATGAACCGTATAAATTAGAAACGCTTTTATGGACAAATCAGAATAATCTTGAAGAACAATCCACACTGCATTTTCTATCAGGATCATTTCCAATTTTAGGTAATGGACCTTGTTATAATCATGGCTGTTTGACTGAAACGTTGACAAAAATCTAATAAATAAGTGCTCGAACTTGTTGGTGTTGGGGCAACACGCGGGTTAGCAACTTGAGTTTTAGCACTAGAATATACCCATACTTTGGAGCTGAATTTCTAAAAACTGAGAGGATCACTGCAAAAACTGAATGCAGGTTCGGAATCAGGTGAACATCAGCTTTACGGCGATATATATATATCATGTTTGAGTTTCTTCAATCATTGTTTGAGTCATTTTAGTTTGTTTACCACAAAGACGAGTGGGAAAGAAGCCAACCAGTCAGTCTTCAATCACCAGTATCATTAGTTTATCAAACTATTCTAAAACTATACCATAGTCTCCATTATCATTAGTATACATATTTCCTTCCTCCCCTTTTTCCAGGTCAACCGGAAACGTGGGCGGTGATGTTTCAAGTCACTAACTCTTTTTCATACTACAAACACTATCACTGATAACAACACATTACTATTTGCACTCCCTGAAAGAAGGAGAGTTACGTAATTTCTGATTTCCGTTGAAACCTTTTTTCCTTATCAGCAAAGTTTTCCTTCCGTCGTGTTGTACTTCATCAAGTGACCTCCCGTACAAAAGTTGAGTATAAAAGTGACTCGTTTGCCCTATTACAATCAAGTCACTGACTAAACATGAAGTTTTTCATTATTTCTCTCTTGGCTATCACCATTACCACTATCCAAGCCAAACCACAACACCCACTCGCCAGAATCTTCCAGAACTCTCCAAATCAACTAGCCGATGACTGTAAGGATATTGGAACCAAGTAAGGCTAACTGATCCCCCTTCCCTCAACACCAATCTTGTTTCAGCTGTCAAAACTGGGCACGCAACGGATTCTGCACAAACTGCAATTGGACCTGCGCCCAACGTCGTCATTATTGTGAGAGAACTTGTGGATTCTGTCATCCGGATTATGTTTGTAATGAGACATGTCCACAACCTCCACAGAAAGAGTTCAAGGAGCTGACTAAGGAGGAGATGAACAAGTTGGAGCAATAAGTTGTTCTAATGCTTTTTCTTGTACAGCTTGGTATTTTTAATTAAATAAATGTGTTCAGCTCAAACGAGACATACAGACACACACACAGACAGACAGATGGACTCACAAATAGTTCAGTATGCACAGAAATTGAGTAGAAGATATAAAACGCATATATGTACACATACGAATGATGTTATCAGTCGAGACACGAAATCATGGTCAAAAAATCAACTACTATCAGTTTTTGATGACATTGAACTTGAATTGTTTATTTTCTGTAAGTCCGGATGTCCTGTCAGACCAGAGTGCCGATAACTTTGGATATTTTTGCACTTGTTTTTTTCAGCCGATTCAAAAACAGCATTCCGCTCAATTCTGGTTATGAACCGGGCTTTTCTAATATGTAACATTTTAAGAACCTTTGAAAATGTCTCTCCTAGATGTCTGATCAACTTTTTTCCCAATTATGTTTGTCTCGTGCCATAACAACCACTTTTAAGGTAATCACTACCTTTCTCTATTTTTCTTTTTCATTCTACTTCTAGAAATTTCTCAACTTTTCATTCATACATCATATGCTTTTATCTCTTTTCTTCGCAAATTTTCTCTTTTCTTACTGCACCGCCGACATTGCTGCCGATCTAAAACATGTGCTGGATTCTTATGATTTTGGTATGTTGAACATAATTGATTTTCCATACAAAATCTTTGCAGACCCCAAATGTGTGTTCAATTACACCGAAGTCACCTCGAAAACTATAAAATTTTTTCCGAAGTGTGAAACGGTCTACGGTATTCTGGTGATAAATGAGAAGACTGATTTGACGGTGTCGCAGTTGAATGTGACGTTTAGTACTATGACGACACTGATTGGAGGGATGAGGATTGAGAATACAAACTTTACGGATCTCTTTTTTCTGACAGTGGATAAGGAAGATGACTTTTTCAGTCTTTACTGTGGAAAATGTAAGTTTTTTTCTAAAAATGAATTATTAAATCTAGCTGACTAACATTTGAGTTATAGACGGAATCTTCATCGAAAACAACAAATACCTAACCAATGCAAGAATACTGTGGCGAATGTATCATTACGGCGATGATTTCGGGACAGAGTGTAATTTCCAAGTGATGAATAATCCGCAGTTGGATGCTGAGAATCTTTGTGATTACGGTTATATGCCTTTGTATATGGATTTGAAGATTAAGGGGAATTTGAAGGATTGTGGTAGGTTTTTTATTATTTTAAGGATGGAAATTGAAAAGAATTGAATTAATTGATCCAGGGTGCCAAGGCGATGAAATCACCGAGTCCACCGCGAGCTCCTATAAAAATTGCACAAAGTTACTGCGAGGATTCCAGCTGGACGACGTGATAATTATCGAAAACTTGCCCAGTTTCTCGAATGTGAAACTCATCAGAGGAGGAATTGACATCAAGAACAGTGGTGTTCATAATCTGTCATTTTTCGAAAGTCTGGATACGGTGAAGGTCAATAATGAGGGAGATGGGCAGAAGTTGATATTGAATCTGGAGAATAACCCGTTGTTGGAGAGATTTGCGTTGCCGAATTTGAGGGTGAGTGGGTGTTTAGGTCTGGTGATTTGAAAATCTGACTATGAAGATCACCATGGAGTTTTTAGACGTCCACTTATGTCTGTCAAGGGAGGTCTCGCATTCGAGAAAAATAGGATTAAAGTTTACTAGGGAAGGCTTCAAGGAGACCGTGGAGTTATGGAATGTGACCAATATCATTGGAAAGCTGAGAAAATACTGATTCCAAATATATATTCAGTTTTTATCCTTGAAGCCTGGTATTCAAGAAAAACACGATCAAAGTTTGGAAAAATGACAAATGATTGCCTTTCTGGAAATTGCAAAAAATTTTAATTATGAAGACAATAATTCATCATTTTTCCGAACTTTGATCGTGTTTTTCTCAAATACCTGGCCTCGAGGGCAAAAACTGAGCTCAGCTTTCCAATGATATAGGTCACGATCCATAACTCCACGGTCATGTCTTAATTTCCGCTTATAAGATCGTCATAACCTATCAGACCCGCCATTCCCAAAAGTTTTACAGCAAACATCACGCTGTTTTCTTTTTCCTTTGGTTGATCATGAGAACATAATAGTCTCTATTGTTAACATGACTTTTTATCATCATCTTTGATATTTTGATAGTTTGATTTCCTCTATGCGACAAGAGACATGAGTCTAGGAGATAACAATGGCTTTTTGGTTTTCTATAGATGTGTTTTTGAAAACTTCATTTCTATAGAGCTACAGTACACCAAGTTTTCAGGAATACCTAAACTCCTGGAACGACGGAATAAAACTCGCAAATTTCCAAGGCAACCACCCGAATTTCTGTTTGACAATCGAGGAACTCAGTTTCTTTCTGGAGCAGCAAATATCTTTTCTGAATTTCAATACCAAGCTATGCGATGATAACCGAACTAAGATTGCAACTATCAATGTTTGTCGTTTTGTCTCAATGAGCAAACTGCCTTCGGATTGTAACATGATTATCGGGGACTTGGTAGTGAATCCAGGGGATGAAGATCATTTTGTTAAATTGGAGAATGTTATTTATTTGTTCGGGGCGCTGGCAATTCAGAATACCACTTTGAAGAATATGGACGCAATTGGGGGTCTTCGATACATTGCTCATTTTAATCGTGAGTGATTTGATGTCCCTTTGTCAGATACCTTTTTTCATTCCAGAGTCTCTCCCTGTCATCCAAATAGTTGGGAACCCAAAAATAGAATATCTCACATTTTATAGTCTTGAGAACATCATCACTAATGGAAATCGAACAGCCATTATCCAGGACAATCATAAGGATTTGTTCTTTTTCGATAAGGGCAAGTGTAAAATTTTCGGTGACGAAAGTTCGATTTATCGAAAGCGTTTGGATGCCACCGGAAATCAATGTGGTAAAAGAGTGGAAGTTGACTGGATGTATTCTAACGGGTGTCCTAGTTTGGAAATGTGGATAACGATTTTAGTTTTCTGTGTATTTTTTGTTTGGTGAGATTTCTAAACAAATAAATTGTCACTAAGTTTTTCTGGGTTATAATTATCTTTTTATATTTTGGTTATATTTTTATAAATATATATTACTCCGAGACTGCGCTACACACTATATGGAGGGATCCTGATTATTTTAGACCTTTGACTCATAAATATAGAAAAAGCAAAAAAATTTCGGAACTGATGTCTTTTTGAAAAATTCTCGGAAATCTGAAACTTCAGAAATTTCCCCCTAGAAAAAAAGTCCGAAAAAGTCAGAAATTTCGGTTATTTAGAAAAATCCGATTTCCGTTCCAGACGTTCCTTATTATCACCGCAATACACTCTAAAAGTTCGTAATTTTGAACGTTTTAAAAGGCGCAAACTTTTTCAACTTCCCATGTCAACACTTCCGCTTAAAAGATTGTCATAACCCATCAGAGCCCCATTGCCAAAACTTCCACAGCAAACATCAAGCTGTTTTTTTTCTTTCGGGGGTTGAACAACATAACATAATAGCATCTATTGTTAACCTGACTTTTTAACATCATCTTTGAGATTTTGATAGTTTGATTTCCAAGAAAAGAGTCTAGGAGTTAACAATGGCTTGTCAGTTTTCTATAGATGCTTTTTTTGAAAACTTCATTTCAATAGAGCTACAGTACACCACCCACCTCTGCCTAAACATCGTCATACCATTTGATAAACATGCTTTATCACTTTGTATTCGGTATTTTTACTTTTTCTGCAGGTATTTGCAGGGAAAAGGATCAGGACATTTTTTTAAAATCTTTCCAGTGTTCTACCTCAGTACATTATATGATTTTTATACGGAATCCCAATTGGTTATTACAAAAGCGCCGCCATCTCTCAGAAAGTATATTTCGAGTGAGCTGGAATCCAGGGCGAGGCTAGGTGAGTTACCGTATTTTTTTTCTAAACAGTTTTTGCGTTTCAGGGAATCACCTATTCGAGTTATCTTCCTTGGTAGGAATCGCTCGGTCACTCAACAGGACGCCCGTATTCTTTTTGGCAGATGAAGGATATAAATGGTGTCTGGAGGATACTAATAAGACGGCTCCAGGGCTCGCGGACCAATTTTTAGTTATTGACGGAGCGGTAGGTAAATGATTCCGGATTCCAAAATTCCGGATTCCGAAATTCCGGAATTGCGGGTTTTTGACATTCCGGTTCCGATTCCGGATTCCGGAAAATGTGAAATCTCAATCCGGTTCCGGATTCCGGATTCCGGATTCCGGAAATCGAAAAATGTCATTCCGTATCAAGACGGTTTGAATGAATTTGATTAATCTTTTGAAGAATTCAAAATTTCCAACAAGTCTATGTTTTTCTATACATGGGCATGATAATACTCATTAGAACAGTCTCGATTCGCTGATTTCAAAAATTTTAGTTTAATGGGTCCTACCACAAAAAATGACAAGGTTACGGTAGTTTAGTTGCTTGCAGGTCCCCAAAACCATCCGCAATACAGTATTTCACACCCGTTGTTGTATCTATGAAGACCCGCGTGTCTTATCGAATATCGAGGATGAGCACATCCACCTCACTGGAAGATTCTATCAGAGTTACAAGTATTTCGAGGGAATGCGGAGTGAGCAGTTGAGTTGGTTGAAGGAATCACCTGCAGAGTTACCAGGGCTTCCGAAATCAGATGAACAGACACATGTGTGAGCATATGAGCTCTCGGTAGAGCGCAATTGCAAAAAGTGATTTCAGGATGTGTGTTCATGTGCGGCGAGGAGACTTCCTGGGTGTTGGTTTCCAGGCATCAGATGCACATTTTATAAGGAATGCAGTAGAATATATAAAAGAGAAAGGTTTGGGACTGACACGTATGAAAATCAAATCAAATCTTTCAGAAAACACCAAAAAACCAATAAAAACAGTTGTATACTTTGGAGATGATCCAGATTTTATGAAAAGTATTTTTGATGGGACTAAACTTGCCAAGGATAATTTATCGAAGGTTTTTTTGTTTTCAGGACCCTTTATTACCAAAAAATTCTTCCCAAAATTTCAGAATGCCAGTTATGTAATCTCCCAAAACTCGCCATCCGACGATATGCTGTACTCGAAATCCAATTGTGAAGTTTTCCTGCTTAGTGGTCGGTTTTCACATTCTTAACTTCAAAAAAAAAACGTTTTTTTAGCTTCCCACTCGACTTTTGGATGGTGGTTGGGGTATTTTTCAATCAACAATAGAGTCTATTATATGGATATGAGAGTGAATTATGTTGGAGCTTATGTAAGTTAATTAGAAGGAGTATTAATAGGTTTTTGATGGTTACAGAAAGACGGGAAAGTGAACATTAAAGATTATTTCTTGCCAAGCTGGACTCCGTTGAAGTTTGCAAATGATAACAGTTCGATAATAGTTGGTGATTATTGATGAGCTTTTGTTTTACTTGAATAACAATCTTGGTAGAATTGAAAGAAGTTGAAATTCGGTACTTTGGAATATGGAAATCCGAATCTGTGTATTATAATCCGGGACTCCGGAACACAGAATCGCAGTTTTAAATCCAAAAAACAGAATCTGGAATAAGAAATCTTGAAGGCAGGATTCGGAATATGGAAATTGGAAGTCGGAAATCGAAATTCGGGAGTCAGAATCTAAAAGCCAAGATCTTAGAATAAAAATGGGGTGATCATATCGACAATTTGGAATTTGAAAACCTAAAGCTATAATTCAGAATCTAGGACGTTAGCAATTGGAAGCAAAAAATTCGGATGTCAGAATCCTAATGGGAGAATCCGAGAGTAAGATTCCGATATTCGGAATACAGAAGCTAGAATCTTGATTTCGAATAGTGAAATCTGAGGTTGGGAAAAAAACCAAAAGGGACATTTTGGAACTCGCTTAAAACGCAATCTTATAGTCTGAAAAATATACCAAAATGTATCTCAAGGAGTTCTATGTCCTTGTCCTATCAGAAACCGGATGGCTAGTCGTTAATGTACAGCGGGCCGGGATGAAATGGCCAAGAAGCTATTCTAGCCCGGCCCACTGTACATTAACAAATAGCCATCCAACCGGTAGTAAGTCGAGGATATATAACTCGCCGAGATCTACATTTTGGTATATTTTTCTCTTCATAATATTGAGTTTTAAGCGAGTTACGCGTCAGTTGCAAAGTTGTCACTAACAAAACCCTTGATTGACTTTTAAATTGCTGCGCGGCAACCAACAAATGTGAGATTAAAATAAAAAATCAAGTGTGCATAGTTTGCCAGTCGTATTCACCATGAAACTCTTCCACTTTTTCATATTTTCTCTTATTTTTTACTCATCCGCAATCTTAGACCCTCCCGACGCGTTGCAGAAAGTTCTATACTCATATGAATACGGTAATCACCTTTCACCTGAAATTTCAATTTTTAATTCTATTCAGACCCCAAATGTGTCTTCAATTACACAGAAGTCACTTCCAAAACTATTCAATTCTTCCCAAAATGTGAAATGATATTTGGGATTTTGGTGTTCAATGAAAGGACTGATTTGACTTCTGCTGAAATTAAAAATTCACTGAAAACTATGAATGTATTGGTCGGCGGGATGATAGTTGAGAATTCGAATTTCTCAGATCTCTCGTTTTTTACTGTCCCAGACGGGGACTATGGCATCAGTATTTATTGCGAGATGTGTAAGTCAGAGTATACACAGTTCTAACAACTGCGCTCCACCGAAATACTCGTGTGTCTTTTTCTCTGAGTTTTTTCTTCAGTCTCGGTAGAGCGCGGTTGTAAGAAGCGTGCCATGCTAATATGTGCTAAAACTTTTTCCAGACGGTGTTTACATTCTAAATAACAAGAACCTAATCAACCCTGGTACCTTATCTGACGCATTCATGATTGGTAACGAAAAAGGGAATGAGTGTGATTTTCGGATTGAAAATAACACAAGATTGGATATGGATAAGTATTGTGACACTGGCTATTTTTATTATTTCATGGATATGAAGGTCAGGGGGAACTATCAGGATTGTGGTGAGTTGGCTAGAGAAGGTCATGGAGTCAGTTTGAAGTTATGGGATGAAACCTATACCATTGTAAAGCTGAGAAAACGCTGATTCCAAAATAATATGTTTAATGTTTGCCATTGTGGCCTGGTATACGAGAAAAACAAGATTCTCTATTTTACCAAACTTTGACCTCGTTTTTCTCGAATAACATACCTCCAGGACGAAAACTAAATATATATTTGGAATCTTTGTTTTCTCAGCTTTCCAATGATATAGGTCACGTTCCAATACTCCAATCTGACTCCATGACCTTCCCTAGTGAGTTGCTACGCAGCGAATATATAATAGGATGTTTCAGTCAGGCTCGTTTTCCTTATACTTCATCTGCACAACTTTCAGGTTGCCCCGGAGACCAACTCTTCGAAAACTACGTCGATGAATACCAGAATTGCACTGTCCTTACCAATGGATTATTTTTAAACTACTTTTACTACACCTCATACAGTTTACATGGCTTATCAAACATTCAACTTGTCAAGGGAAAAGTTAATATTTACAATATGAAGATTCAAAATTTATCGTTTTTGGAAAACTTGACCACTTTGAAAATTCGAAATCTGGGAACCAGAGAGAAAGTTGTGTTCAATATCCAAGATAATTTGAAAATGACAAGATTCGGGATGCCTTCTTTAAAAGTGAGTTCTAGTTGTCATGTACATAGATAAGTTTTTATAATTTCAATTTTTATAGACTATTGAAAATGTAGAAGACGCTGGAATTCTACTTTTCAACTTTGAGAATCTCCACCCTGAATTCTGTCTGACTATTCAAGAACTCATGTGGTTTCTGGAGCAGGAAGTGTCTTTTTTGAATCTTCATGCAGCAGTTTGTAATGATGGTTTTGAAAATCAAGATGGGAAAACGTTGTGTCATTTTGAGTCAATGAGTAAACTGGCTGAAAATTGTAATATTAATCTGGGAGATTTATATATTGGAGCTGGTGATGAAAAGTATATAAGTAAATTGGAAACAGTTAATTATCTATTCGGAACGCTAATTATTAGAGGCACTAACTTGGAAAATTTGAACTTTTTGAGCAATCTCAAATATATTGCATTTTTGAGTAGTGGTGAGTGATATTGAAAATTTTGAGAAAATAATTATAAGGATTCAGACTCAAAACCAGTGATTCGATTGTTATCTAACAAAAATTTGAAAAATGCGGAGCTCAATGGGGTTACGGTGAGTAACTGTACCAAAAGAGACTTGGCTGAGTGCCAAATTCAAACTTAACATTATTTGTGGTGTCGGTCAATATAAACCGCGACGCACACGCAACGCAATTCGGAAAAATTCAAAATTTCACGTTGCGGACCTTACGCCTTGCACTACTGTAGGTCTTGGGAGGTGTTGAAACCAAAACAAAAAAACATTTGTTGGTGAAAATATTGGTGCAGAAAATCCTGTGGTTTCAGAACGTCCTGGTTTCGAGTGCACCATCAGTTTTCACAAATCCCTTGTCCAAACCCATGGACAAGATCAGAAACGCTCGTCGGACTGCTATCATCCAAGATAACCACCCGGATATTTTCCAACATTTGAATGGCTCCTGTAATTTGATAAATACCGAGGATGAGGTTCTAAGATACCGGACAGCTTTGAATTATAGTGGGGGGAATTGTGGTAAGTTTTCAAAAAAAAATCTGTAATTAAATGTGATTAATTCTGAAATTTAATGCAGGAAAAGATATTGAAGTTGCTCCATTAAAAAACAAATCCGGATGGATCATTGATTATTATTTGTGTTTTATAGTATTTATAAAATTTTTCTGAATCAAGAATTTAAATAAAAAGTTTTTGGAAATTTTTTTTATTTTCAAAAATCCGAAAATCCTTTTTCTTCCCCAGATTCCAATATTCCGGAAAAGAAATAAAATGAGATTTTCCACGATAATCAGTTTTAAATGACTCAGCTGGATCAGAACTCCCAACTTCCGATTCAGAATTTCTTCTTCTTCTTCCCCGGATTTTGTCCTTTTTTCTTTTTCTTCCCCAAATTTTCAAAATCTGGGGAAGAAAAAAGAAAAAAGAGGTTTTTGCTGTTTTCTGTCTTATTTGGCTAAACTCATTTAGAATCAACAACTTTTAGTTCAGAATTTCTATTTTCTTCCCCGAATTCCTAATTCTTAAAATTCGGGAAGAAAAAGAGAAAACTTCGAATTCCAGAAATCTTATTTTCTATTTCAAAGGTTGTGTAACTCTCTGCTTTTAATAAAGTTTAGTAGATCAGAACTTTCAAACATGAAATCTTACTTAATTACAACTTTGAAATGCATGATGTTGATATATAAACTTCATATTTTTGAAAACTTCCGAGTTTTTAAATTTCAAATCTTTCAAACTAAACATGAAAATTTGGTTGCCGCTAACTATAATATCCTGCTGCATTATATATTCCCATAGTGACCATGCCACAGATCTACAGTACCTTTTGGACTCTTACGAATACGGTATCGCATTAAAAGCTGTACGATTTCCAATTTTACAATTTGAGACCCTCCTTGTGTCTTCAAACATTCTCAAATCACCTCAAAAACTATAAAATCCTTCCCAAATTGCAGTATGGCTTATGGGATTTTGGTGTTCAATCAGAATACAGATTTGACCTCCGATAAGATCAAAAACGGTTTGAGTAAAATGAGCATGTTAATCGGAGGAATCCTAGTGGAGAACTCAAATCTAACAGATCTCTCATTTATTACGGGTCCGTTGGATACTTTTTTAAGTGTTTATTGTGCGAAGTGTAAGTATTTTTCGAATGTTTTAAATTTGAAACTTCCAATTAACAGACGGTGTTTTCATCCGTAACAACTCTCAATTATCCAATTTGAGTTCGATGACAAAGACGTTTTTGCACGGGACTGGTGATGGCGAGTGTGATTTTGAAATCAGGGATAATGTGAAGTTGAATGTGGGAAGAGTTTGTGACGAAGAGAAATTTCCGTTCTATATGAATATGCGTGTTGAAGGGAACTTGAAAGATTGTGGTGGGTGAAAATTATACTTACAAACCTGGGCGTAACTTGCTTCAAACAGAGTTTTATGATCTGAAAAATATACAAAAATGTAGATCTCGGCGAGTTTTATGTTTGAGACCTACGAGCCGGATGGCTATTTGTTAATGTGCCGCTGTCCAAGCTAAATTGGCTTTTTTGGTCATCTTCGCGGCTTTGGCACTATTTATCTTCCCACGGCATATTAACAAAAAATTGCTGAGATCTACATTATGGTATATTTTTCAGCCCATACAACTCAGTTTGAAGCGAGTTACGCTCCGGTCCGTCCCGGTTCGCAAGTATGCTGGTTACTGTACTTTTTGCTTACTGTGGCTACTGTAGCAAATCAGAATCGAAAGACTACGGTAGCTACCGTGATAATCATTTGTAAAGAAATTATTCAGTACATTGACTGTAGATTAAATTGCTGCAACCAAATGGCATCAAATACATTTAGAAGTTACTGTATTTTATCACTGGAACGAGTCGGCCCGACCGGGTATCAATACAAAAATTTGAAAATTTCGGAGTTTTTTTTTCAAAAAAGTCGAACTTTTGACTATGTTTTACAAAAATTTCAATAAATAGTGCACATTTCTTGCCTCAAAGTTACCGTGCCCAAAATAAAAGTTACAATCTTTTTTCAGGATGCCAAGGAGACAGTATAACCGAGCACAATCTCCATCGATATCAAAATTGCACTAACTTTTACAATGGCCTACATTTAACCGACATCTCGGACACCCCATCAAGTTTATCGAAAGTGAAACTTGTCAGAGGAGTCATTGATATTCAGAATAGCAATTTTCAAAATTTATCATTTCTGAAACAACTTCGAGAGCTGAGAATCCGAAACCAAAATACCAATGAGAAAGTTGTGTTCAACCTTCAAAATAATCCACGAATGACCAGGCTAGGTCTCCAAAATTTCAAAGTGGATTATATTGTGTTTTACGGTATCCGGTTGTTCAATTTTGAAAACTTGCATCCAGATTTTTGTCTGACGATTGAGGAATTGATTATGCTATTTCAACAAGGAGTGACTTTTCGGAACCTTGATGCAAAGATTTGTGATGATTATGGAAATTTTTTTCAAAAAAATTCGAAAAATCAGTCATTGTGTATTTTGGAGACTATGGAAAGACTACCTGACAACTGTGTTGTTGTTTTTGGTGACATGGTAATTAACTCTGAAGATGAGAGGTTTTTGGGGAAGCTAATTAAAACAGAGTTGTTAATTGGTTCACTGACTATTCGGAATACCAATTTGGAAAATTTGAATTATTTCTACAATCTTCTTGGTATCATATCTTTGAATGGCACTGGCTCCCCAGTCATCCAATTAATTTCAAACAAAAAATTGGTAAATTCCACGTTTGGAAGCTTATCGGTATGTGGTTGTAGACAAATATGGTGTAAAAAATTTAATTAAAAAAAAATCAGAACATAATTTCCAACAATGCCACTCGAACGGTTTTAATCCAAGACAACCATCCGGATATTTTCAAAGATAATGAAGGGGAATGTAGGATTACCACTTTTGATTATGAGATATTTTTGTACCGAATGACGTCGGAGTTTGTTGGTGGAGATTGTGGTGAGTTTTCATTGATGTATAAGCACGACGCACGTGTTACAACCGCGCTCAACCGGAACCAAAGAAAATAGTGTGCGAAGTTGAGAGACACAGAGAAAAAGAGACACTTCTCAAGGGGATTTTGGTGGAGTGGAGTTGTAAGATCTGCGCTGAGCTAGTATTAGCAGCTTATTAGATGGAAATCGTTTTTCCAGGAGAGCGAGTTGATATAGTTAATGAGAAGAAGATTGAAGATGAGTCATCTGGGACAGAGGGATCACAAATATTTTTGACAACGAGTTTGATTATTTTTGTGATTTTTTCAAAGCTTGAATAAAACTGAATGACTTGCATTAACGTGGCGCAACCCATGGGCTTTAAATTTTTCTGTTTTAGAGGCGGGGCTTAAAGAAGGACTTATATTCGCAGATTCCGATACTTCAGAAAAATGAAGACGCTCTAAACGCTACATATCCAGTTCTCCTGTCGTGTAGTCCTCTCGGACAAGGGTTTATCTCATTTTGAAAATTTCTGGTTTCGAAACGTCCCGGAATCCGTATTTGTGGTCAACCAGCTCCGAAACCTCGTATAACATTTCAGAATATATCTCATACATTTGTGAAGCCAGATGACCAAAAAATGTATACTTGAAAAATCATTGGGAGTGCTTTACTTTTAAAGATTCAATAATTTGTTTTTGGGCTCTGCAAACGTTATGAACGACAACACCACATCTAGGGTTAGACAATTTCACTGATTATAATTATCTTATTGCATTTGTCAGAGTAGGTGGTTGTCTTGGTGTTTCTTCCCCGAACACATCCGCACAACTCTTCAAAAATATCCCAATGAATCCTGAAACCAATCTCTTTACAATAGCTATCAAGACTAAACTCACTCGAATACGCATGCTTATACTCTTCGACAACTTTCAGCAGGATCAAAGAGTCAACCAGTGGGTACGCACTGAGTCCGTATATCACAATACTTGAGTTGAAATTGAATTTCAAATCAAAAAACGGGGCAACAATAACAACGAAAACTGGCACCTGGAAAAATAGAGTTGGCGCGGCGGTTTGGTAGATCAAAGCGTGGAAGAATTGCTTCTGTAACTTCTCATGGGCAGTTGAGGAGGTGTTGAAGTTTTTCTTGATTCTTTGATACATATAAATTCCACAAATCAACATTATACAGTAGTGAATAATCATGATAAATGAGGAAATGGCGATGCACTTGACACTGTTCCAGCGAACGGTTTTGTGGGGTCCATCCTCATTCTGAAAATGGTTTTGTATGTCTGTGAGTTCAGATGTCTACTAATACTAACATATGCCAGAACTGGATAGTTTGCAACAGTACTGATTTCGACTCCGTAATTAGACAAAAACATCTTCCGTAGATAATTATTTGTTGTGTCATCGGATTTTAAAAACGTTACTGCAAAAACCCATGCGGCGCCAATAGAGATTGCATATATTATCCAAAACACCAATTTCCAGCCGTCGAAATGGCGAGTCCAGTGTTTTCTTCAAAGAATTTTCAAGGGCTTTATTAGTTTATTAGAATTCTGTGCTCATACCGTGACTTTGAGAGTAAACCTGCTCTGTAGACAAACTGCACGGTGAGGAATGCCAGAATGAGACCGTAAAATTCAGAGTATACCACTGAAATTGAAATTATCTTCGAAAAGTTTTTTCCGTTAAAAATTACACAATGAAATCTCGGACGCGTTCTTAGAGAATCTGAATGCACTACCCAGAGTAAAATAAACGAAACAGCCGTTGTACGAGTGGAATAGCTGAAATCGTAGTTTGTGCTACATAATTTCCGTATTAAACTTACAGGTCTTATCAAAATATCAGCAGTAGAAAATATTATCCCGAATATTGCAAAGGTTACTATCATGTTGCGGTAAGTGCCAACTATATGTCTGGTAAATTTTATTGTAAGAAATATAAGGGATGTGTTGAAAAATACAGTGAGGACATAGCAAATTCTAGAAATATTCGCAGTGAGGAGGGATAGGGGCTCGAGGGGCATCGTAATGTGATAGATAATAAGAAAAAAGGTATCTGGTATATCAATGAGATATGATTTCCTGTTATTGTTACATTTGTGACAGGAAACGAAGTTAATGAGAAAAGAGAAAATACAAATGTTTTCTCATGTAAAAGAAAGTCTGGCTCTGTCTACAATAGGGGCTAAAAAATGGATGTTTTTAGTTTTTAGATAAAAATAGAAGTTTTTACATTTTGATGGGAACGAAGATCGATATATTATTATATCAAAAAGAACATAAAACAATTAAGAGTGTTACTACCTTCCGAGAACAACAATTCCAATATTTTTCTTATTTGATATCTGTGGACCAGAAAAGCCCGCTGAATTAGAAGTGGGACGTCGGAAGTGGAGACTTTTTCAGGTCCACTGGTATCTGGTAAGACAACTGTTGGAATGTTGGCTCCTTACAATATAAGGGGGGTTTTGTCGCTTTATGTGGGGCCAAAATCGGTTCAGGGAATTGTGGGGGACCCATCTTTTCAAATCCGCTTTAGTCACTTTATGACGTGATTAATGTCCGGAAATGGTAGGACATATGATGGACCCAAATTTTGGGAATTACCGCGTACCATTCCCTTTTACCACTGTTTTACTCAACCATCGGGAAAGACTGAAATGAAGGAAAAAAAAATTAAAAGTGTGCAGAAAATCTAAAACATATGAATACTTCAGAGGCGCATAGCTCGGCTCACAGGAATATTTAGCCGGTTTTTATTGCCGATATGGAATTCGCGTAGTAGAAAGTACTTATGACCAAATTAATACAAATAATAATGATAAAATCATGTAAAAATTAGTGTAAAAATTAGTGTTAAAATTGTAGTGTAAATTTCAATTGTAGAAATAAAAATTGTAAAAATTATTTGCTAAGGCAAAATCCTGTAAAAACTAATAATACTATGATAATTTAAATTTTCCGACTTCCCACTTCCCACCTCTGACTTCTTAAACGTTTTTCCGATTTCGGAAATTTTCCTGCATTTTTTATTGTGAACCAGTCTTCTACGCTTCTAAACATATGTGTTTCTAGTTTGATCCAAAACCACTCATGTCACTTTTTGATTCTTTGAACTTTCCTTCTCGTTGCTACGTGCATTCAGGCAGGTGCACACCTACTCACACACTCAAAATAATTTTCACATATCTTTAATTCTCTCTCTCTGTTTCTCAGTTTCTGATTTCATCTGAAAACGAGTTCATTTCGACTAGAAATGACTGGTTTTATTCACACACTTTTATTATTAATTTTCCATGTCTTTGCTAGTTCTTCTTTCAGTTCTGATGCAGAATTTTATGCGGCCCTGAATGAGGTTGTGGACTGGGTACAGCATGGTGAGATTTATTCAATTATTTATTCAGAAAATCCCATTTTTCAGACCCGAAATGTGTGTTCAACAAGACTATTCTGGACTCTGAAACTATTAAATAATTTCCGGATTGCGAAACAGTCTTCGCTATAATTGTTATCAATGAGAACACGGATTTGACGTCGAGTCAGATCAAAAAGTATTTTAGTAAACTTGTCTGGATAACAGGTGGACTCCGAGTGGAGAACTCGAATCTCACGGATTTGGCGTTTTTACCGAAACCAGAACAATTCACATTTTGTTTTTACTGTGAGAATTGTAAGTTTTTTTATTTAGTTTAAAGTTATATGCATCATTTTAGACGGTGTCTACATAAGAAACAACAGCAACTTGGTTGCTGGATTCAAGTTACCTGCTATATACATTTCTGGGAATGAGGATGGAAAAAAGAATTGTAGATTTGAAGTGGAGAACAATCCGAAGTTGAATGCAGGGATGATGTGTAATGGAAGTTATTTGCATACGGATACAGATATTAAAGTAGTTGGGAACTTGAAGAATTGTGGTGAGTTTTGTAGGGGCGGAGCGGTTGCGTTGCGTGTTGACTTGGATATGCATATAGAGACTAGCAAAGTGATCAAGTTATGAAACAACGGGTTTTGAAACATCTAGTTTCTGAATGACCCATAAACTTTTTTACTGAAATTTTTTAAGTTTTGAAAAATCTGTTTTTGACAATGGAGAATTTCACAATCTAACGATTCGAAACGATGTCATTTAGAAATTGTGGTACTAAGCTTTTTGAGATTTAGGTGAAATTTTTCCAGAGTTTGCTTAATTTCGCGACATTTCGCAACTGTTAATTTCGCAACTGCGACATTTTGCAACTACCTGACTCAAATATGCAAATGCCGTGTGATGGTTGCGAAACGTCGCTGTTGCGAAATGACTAGTGCCAAAATGCCGCGGTTGCCATGCTGAGGTTGCCAAACATACGTGAGTTGCGAAATGTTCCGGAGCAGGTTTCAAAATGTCTTGTTTTAAAACTTCTAGTGTCGAAATATCAAAGTTACGAAGTTTCTTGGTTTTGAAACGTTCTAAAACCTGCTTTTCGATACCGGAACATTTTGAAACTAGATGTTACGAAACCCTGGTTTCAGAACGTCTGGCGTAGAAACGTCAAAGTTGCAAGTGTCTCGATTTGAAAATTTTCACAGCGTCCTGGAACCTGATTTTCACATGTACTCTGAAAAACTGAAGTTCAAGTACTTACAAAAAACTTCGTGGGCTGAAACTGAAGTGATGCGGAGAATTGTGGGCGGAGCTTAAACGCGGATGAAATTTCAGCTGATCTATGAACAAGCCGCAGTTCAATATAGACTTCTGTTTTTATTGAAATATGCAAATAATTAACAAAAAACGTTGTAAAAATCAATTAAAATACTTGTTTTGTTCCAGGATGCACTCCCGACGTAGTCACTGAAAACTGCCTATCCGAATTTGCCGAAAAAACTCACCTACCCAAAGGGCTCCACCTCACAAAACTCAATGACACCAACCAGTTGACCTACCTGTCAAACGTGAACCAAATCACTGGATCCATTGATATCCAGAACACTAATATTCGAGATTTATCATTTTTGAAATCAATTAAGAATATTGATTTTTCAAGGGTTAGTTCAGTGGTGTTCAACCTTCAAAATAATCCAGAAATGACGAGATTTGGTTTGCCGAATATTAGTGTGAGTTGTCACGAACATTTATTTGTATTTTTGATATATTTCCAGTCAATCAACATCCCCGAAGGCACCAAGCTATTCAATTTCGAGAACTTGCACCCAGATTTCTGTCTGCCCATTGAGGAATTGGTTGAATTCTTCTTCCGACACAAAGTTTCATTTCAAAATGTCCATGCAAAATTGTGCAATGAAACCGGAAAGAACGTATCTGATTTAATGACGTGTGGCTTCGAATCAATGAGCAAGTTACCCAATAACTGTAATATTATTCTGGGAGATTTGAGAGTTGAGTCAGGGGACGAAATGCATGTAGTTAAACTAGACAGAGTATATTATCTGTTTGGGTCTCTGACAATTCGAAACACTAAATTGGAAAAAATGGAGAATCTTCAAAGTTTGAACAATGTTGCGTATTTTGGTAAGTACATATACATTTTTTATTAGGTCAAAGTATTTTCAGGTATCAATCCTGTCATAGAAATAGTTTCCAATCCAAATCTCAAAGAAGTAGTGATGCCTTTGCAGGTAAATTAATTTTATTATATTAGAGAATGTTCTGATATCACAGTAAGAAATTTTTCAGAGTGTGATAACCAGAGATAATCGAGATGTGATATTTCAAGACAACCATCCTGGAATAATCAACTCAACCGGTGGAGTCTGTGGATTTACCGCCGTGTTTGACACTCATCTACCAAAAAAATCAGATTTAAATTTTATCGGAGGAGATTGTGGTGGGTTACTGTAGAGATTAATAGAATAATATACCGGTTACATTTCAGGTGAACGAGTGGAAATCAACCGAAGCAATTATGAACTTGACCCAATGTTAATTTTGGTTTATTTATTTGTAATGTTTGTGTAATCCTTTTTATTTTGGTAACATAAAATATGTTACAAAATCTCACACGATTAAAAATCTAATTATTGAACATTTGATGATAAAATTAGGGTTTAAAACTTATAAATAATCATAAAAACTAATTCGTTAACTGCCGATTTGTTAATTGTGGATCGTAGATAACATACGGTTGAACTTGGGCGGAACTGGTACATGATGAAGCACAGCAGCACATAGATTTCCATATTTTAGTCAATTTGAATGAACCAAGAAATGTTTTCAAATTGCGTCTGTTACATCCTATATAAGTCAGTTGGATGACCAACGGAATATAGAAAACTTCAATGAATGAGTAGCACATGAAAGTCTGTAATTGACACAAATAAAATTATTATTCTATTTTTCAGTTCGCACCTTAAATCTATCTATTTCTACCGCAGAAACGTAGATCAATAATGGTGTTAACGATACCTGAAAAAACATGTTATAAGACACTCTATTCGGTGCTAAATAGATTTTTTCACGTGTCTGAAATATTGCTCAACGGGTTTCAACAATACGTTCTGTTCACCGCCCATCACTTAGAGAACTTTTTTTTTTAAGTGTCAAATTTCAGCTATCACTAAGAAGGCAAGCCTGCCATCTTTTACCACTTTTCCAGCTGCTAATAAAACAGTCTGCCAAAAGATATATCGATGAGGTTTATTCAATTGAGATGACATGAGATGACTCAGTTTTCGGACACTGATGTACATTGGAATATATAGCATAGAGGAGGATATCAGAAGAATACCCAAGATTGTGTGTATGTTCTGAAACGTTTTGTTAAATTATATATTATAAAAAAATTTCAAATCAAACATTGTGGAAATGCGATTCTTGCGCTGCTAGTTATCGTTAGAAAAATGGCTGACTCACAAATAATGATATATTATAGGCAGCTGTTCCAGATAAGAATAGGCGTTTTGAAAAGTTAATAACTTCAAAGGCAACCAAAAAGTAAGCCAAATAAATTAGTAATCGCAAACATTTCTTCTTGAAGAACCAATATTTTTCAGATGTCGGATAGAAATACAAAACAAATCTTTGGATGGCGAGTATTGATAGTAAGATAACACAAACTTTTGTAAACATATAACGTGTCACCTGTGACCGTAGTCACGCATGGAGGAATGATCAGTATAATCACGACTGGCTTAGGTATTTGGAAGACATCTTTTGGATCAGCAAATGATAATAATAAAACAAGGCCAATAAACGACCAGAGGAGTAATATAGTTTGATATATCATGGAATGATAGAAATGATTGAGAATCGGGTAGATTGGGATCTGAAAAGAGGGAATCATGACATCCCTGATTAGAATTTTATGTATTTCCTCTTACGATATCTTTTATATTTCATTATATGTTTACAAAAGTTTGTGTAATCTTACTATCAATACTCGCCATCCAAAGATTTGTTTTGTATTTCTATCCGACATCTGAAAAATATTGCTTGTTCAAGAAGAAATGTTTGCGACTACTAATTTATTTGGTTTACTGTTTGGTTGTCAGTGAAGAATTTTTTTTTAATACGCACCGAGCTCGAAATAGACGCAATGAGTGATGAACTTAATAAAACATCATTTGTGAGTCAGCCGTTTTTTTATTAGAAGCTAGAAGTGCAAAACATTTGGCGCGCGAAAATATTGATATTTCTTGCGGCAATGTCTAACGCAGATTTGCAACGGGCTGTGCCGAAAATAACTTCTTTTAAATTTATAATGAACAACACGTTTCAGAACATGCATATGATCTTGGATATTCTTCTGATATCCTCTACTATGCTATACATTCCAATATACGTCAGTGTTCGAAAACTGAGTCATCTCATGTCATCTCAATTGAACAAACCTCATCGATATATCTTTTGGCAAACTGTTATGTTAACAGTTGGAAAAGTGGTAAGAGATGACAGGCTTACCTTCTTAGTGATAGCTGACTTTTAATACTAAAAAACTGCATTCTAAACGTTGAGTGAAGAACATAACGTATTGTTGAAACCCATCGAGCTAATTGTTTCAGACACGTGACACATTAAAAATAATTCTATTTTAGGTATCGTTAACATCAACATTGCTCTTCGTTTCTATGAGAAATGAATGGAATAAATATGTTGTACGAACAAAAATAGGATAATAATTTGATTTCTGTCAATTACAGATTTTCCTGGTATACTCAGTTGTGGAAATGGTCTATATTCCGTTGGTTATCCAATTAACTTATTTAGGATGTAACAGACGCAATTTGAAAATTGTTTTTGATTCATTCAAATCGTCAAAAATATGTAGACGAATGTGTTGCTGTGCTTCATCAAGTACCAGTTCCTCTCAAGTTCAACCGTATGTTATCTACGATCCACAATCGACTAATCGGCAGTTAACTAATTAGTGTCTATAAATATTTATAAATAAACATTTGAATAATCTTTAAATTTCAATTTCCCATATGTATCAAGATTTCACCTGTTTTTATTTTTACCATAATACAATAAGAGGAAGTATTATACTTCTTTTTCTTGTTACCACTCATAATTATGTTCACCTGGCTAAAATGACCCCGAATAGAGCTTGCTGCAGTTGCAGTTAACTCCATTAATTCGTGAACCCATTGCTTCATGATTGACATAAACAAAATCGTTTGCCACGGACAACAAACAACCTTTGACAAACATTCGCGCGTTGAGTTTATTTTCAACTTTATTGCTTCTCTAACCAAACTTAACCAACCTCTCAAAGGAAAATGTTCATCATCATCTTTGCTTTTTTATTGACGGCTGCATCGCCGACCAAGTATGGATCCATGAGATGTGACGCCGAAAATCAGATTTTGAATCCTTGTGCGACGCAAATGTACAGAACCTGTGAACGACAAAATCCAGTGAGTTCCTTTTAGTTTTCATAGGAAAATATTTCTGATTTTAGGGCTTACCGATTCTTAATCACTTATATCATTCCATCATATATCAAACTATATCACTCCTTTGTTTGTTTATTGCTATATATATTTTTTTATATTTTCAACGTAAAATGTCAACTGGTGCAGCTGCCAATAATATATCTTTTTTGTGAGTCAGCCATAGTATTTAGTAGTAACTAGCTGTGCAAAAATTTGTTTTTTTTGTTTTTTGTAAGAAATTTTCTCATTGATGATAGATAATAAACAACCTATTTTAGAGCATTAACACATTCTTAGCTATTCTTCTAATAGCCTCTACTATGCTATACATTCCAATGTACGTCAGCGTTCAAAAAAAGTCTCAATTGAATAAACCTCATCGATTTATCTTTTGGCAGACTGTTATGTTAACAATTGGAAAAGTGGTAAGAGATTACTGGCTTAACTTTTCAGTGATAGCTGACTTTTGATACTTAAAAACGGGGTTTCCTCTAACTAGGGAAGGTCATGGAATCAGAGATATGGGGCGTGACCTAAATCGTAGAGCAAGATGCTATGGGGAACCGAATAGGGTGTCTTAAAAACATGCCTTTTCAGGTATCGTTAATACCATTATATATCTTTATTTCTACAGGATATTCAAAAGCAATGTTTGATGTAAGAACTAAAAAAAATAGGATAATAACTTCTTTGTTTCAATTACAGATTTTCTTGTTATACTCATTCATTGAAATGTTCTATGTTCCGTTGGTTATCCAATTGACTTATTTAGGATGTAACAGACGCATTTGAAAACGTTTTTGAAGTCATTGAAATTGACAAAAATATGGAAACGTATGTGTTGCTGTGCTTCATCAAGTACCAGTTCCTCCCATGTTTAACCGTATGATATCTACGGTCCACAATCAATGAATCGGCAGTTAACAAATAAGTTTCTTTGAATATTTATAAATAAACATTTCAATGAACTTTCAACGTAACAGACGCAATTTGAAAACATTTTCGAGCTCGTTATATTCAAAGACATGGATGTGTTGTTACACTACTTCGTGTACCAGTTCCTCTGAAGTTCAACCTTATGTTACCTACGATCCAACGTCCACTACTTGGCATTTATCAAAATAGTTTCAACGCGTTTACAGGGTGGTGCAAAATTACCCGCAAAAAAGTTTGATGAGGCGATTTACGAAATTCTGGTGCGCGTATTATTTCAGCTGTTGTTAATTTTAAAGTTTTTAACATTCTGCCAAAATTCAGATCAATCAGTTTTGTTTTAGGTAATTCGAGTCGGCCAGATTTCTAACCCGTTTTCTAACCGTTTCATAACGTCCCAAGGTCTTAATGGATATTTGAGAGGTTTTTTTTGACAATATTCTCGTTTTTTTTCCTTTTCCAGACTCGCGGCACAATAAGGAGTATTCCTCCGGCCCGCAGTAGGACATGGATATACCCCCCGTCGAAATCTACTTTTCGTTAATTTTTTCAAGTACGCTTCCCACCCGTTGAAATCTCCCTTTGAATTCAGAAAGTATTCTCCCAGCTTGCCGGATCAATCCAATTCGACTCAAATGTTCTACTGTTCTCGAAATCAACTCCATCTGACTAAAAGGTCCCAGAATTTGGACAGATTAGTTGTGGTGATAAAAATTCGTGGTAATCCTTTAAAAATAAGATATTTTCAGAAGCATTGGAAAATCTGAAAAAACTTCCTCTTACTGTGTTATGGTAAAAATAAAAACAGGTGAATTCTTAATACATATGGGATATTGAAATGTAAAGTTTATTCAAATGTTTATTTATTCATAGAAACTAATTTGTTAACTGATGGTCAGTTGACTGTGGATCGTAGATAACATACGGTTGAACTTGAGAGGAACTGGTACTTGATGAAGCACCGCAACAAATACGATTCCATATTTTTGTCGATTTGAATGAGTTCAAAAATATTTTCAAATTGCGGCTGTTACATCCTAAATAAGTCAGTTGGATGATAAATGGAATATAGAAGATTTCCATAGACGAGTAGCCCACGAAAATCTGTAATTGACATAAATAAAATTCATTACTATTTTATTTTTAACTCCTACAAGATTTTTTGAAACTCCAGTATAAACGAGGATCAATAATGGTATGAGCGATACCTGAAACGAAATGTTTTTTAAACATACTATTTTTGAGTCACTTATAGAACGCATTTTTTAAGAATCAAAAGTCTATCACTAAGCTATAGCTATCACTGAGAAGGTAATCCTCTCATCTCTTACCACTTTTCCAACTACCAATACAGCAGTCTGCCAAAAGATATATCGTTGAGGTTTGTTCAATTGAGATGACATGAGATGACTCAGTTTCCGAACGCTAACGTATATTGGAATGTACAGCATAGAAGAGGATATCAGAAGAATACTCAAGAATGTGTGTATGTTCTGCAACGTAATGTTTATCATCTATCTGCAGTAAAAATAATTTGTTTTAACTATGAACAGTTAGGTGCTAATAGATGATATGACTGACTCACAAAAAATGATCCAATACTGGGAAGTCCTCCAGAAAAAAATGCGTCTTTTAGATAGAAGCATTCTTCGAAGATAACCAAAAAGTAAACCAAATATATAAGTAATCGCAAACCATTTTTCTTGAACAACCAATATTCTTCAGATGTCGGATGGAAATACAACACAAATCTTTGGATGGCGAGTATTGATAATAAGATAACACAGACTTTCACAAATATATGACGTGTTTCAAAATAGAAAACAACAGGCATGTGCAATATTATACTGATTGTCATATGCTTGTGGATATCTACAACATATTTGAATATATACAAAACAATTAATGACCAGAGAAGTAAAATAGTTTGAAATTTCAGGGAATGATAGAAGTGATTAAGAATCGGGTAGATTGGAATCTGAAAAGAGAGAATCATGTTTATTTTTGGAAAAAGAAATTTTCTCAAAAACTTTAAGCACAACAGTGGTATCCCTGATTTGAATTTCTCTAATAAGAACCTCCTGAACAAGAGCAACCTAATTAATATTACATCCGGAATCAAAACTGGTTCAAAAGAAAACTCCACTCTAATGTATATAATCTAATCTCTCACTACCAGCATTCCTCTGTTGTTGATTCATTGTCATAATATTGTATTTATCCATAAGTATTCTAAACTATCCTTGAATTTCTTTATAATTTTTTTTCAAATGAATAAATAGATATGTATTCTATTCAAATCAAAACTCGATCCGAGTAAGAACTGTGCCCGAATAAAATCCGTTTTTAATCTAAACTGCCCGCATCGGAATCGGTACGGATCAAAGCTAATTAAGTGATTAGAAATTATCATTTCAAAGCCAAGTAACCCTTATTTGGAAAACCAGATTCGTAACTGTTGTATTTTGTTTTTTTGTACTAATGTTTCTTAAAACCTGCACTCACTTCTCTGTCCTTCTTGTCGTTAACACGATGAACATACATATAGAATGGGAAAAGTATAACTTGCAAAACTGCACATACTGCAATAATTCCAAACCAAATCGATTCGTTAGTTTTAAATAAAAACATTTTCAGATCATCAGTAGTCGAATTACATGGTGTCTGATAACTATCCGTATTGTTATAACTTTCTAGATAATTCATATTCTAAGAATCGAAGCTTTGATGTTTTTAAGGGCGAAACCGATACTGAAACAAAGGGGAAATAAGAAAAAAAAGTGTGTTGGATGAAAGAATAAAATATATTTAGAAGTGTAGATGCAGGTGAAATAATTCAGCAGGCTGCCATTTGAATTGAAGATTGCTGTCGAAGAATTATTTCATGATTCACGTACATGTTAAGTGTTGAAACTATTTTGGTAAATGGGAAGTAGTGAATATTGGATCGTAAATAACATACGGTGTTTTCGAACTGCGTCTGTTATAGTCTATATGAGTAAATTGGATGACAAAGGAAGCATAAACTATGATGGCTTGCTCGATTAGGATGACTATAGATGAACCAGTCGGTTTACGTCGCCTAACGGCGACTAAACCTCCTTCCCTACACCACCCTTCTCAGTTTCACAGCGCCTGCGGCGCTTCTTAGCTGAGCAGTCCGTTTCGACAAAGCACAATTGTAAAATGTCTCCTTTTCAGACTCAAATTCTACAAAGTTTCTCAATGACTTTTTCTATCCTGATAGAATATGGAATTTAGAAAAAGAGCTGTTTTTGAATTTACCAATTTGAATTTTCTTCCTGTATTTTTCCTTATTTCAAAACAATCTCACAGGAGAACGTGAACTTGATAACTCTTCTTTCTTCCCTCCTCAAAAGGTGAGTGACAGAGCTGTGCGGAATTCCTTCCCTCGACTTCTTTCTTCCTTCTTCCGGGCATTTTTTTACTTCCTTTTTCCCTCTTCCGACTTCCCTTTTGAAAATTGCATTTCCTTCTTCCTTCTTCGGACTTCCTTTTTAGAAAATTTACTTCCTTCCGTCTTCCGTGAAAAATGTTTACAAAAATATTGGAATTTTCGACTGAATTTCGGCGGAGTTTTGGTGATCCTCAATTTTGACGTTTTCAAAAATAACTTCCTTCTTCCGGGCTTCCTTCGACTTCCCTCTTCCGGGCTTCCTTCGACTTCCCTCTTCCGGGTTTTTTTTCACTTCTTCCTTCTTCCTTTTGCAAATGTCACTTCCTTCTTCCTTCTTCCTTCTTCCTTTTCAAAAAATTTTACTTCCGCACAGCTCTGGTGAGTGATCATATCGATATGAGTTATTATTTTTTGACTGATCGGCGGCGATGCCGCCTCCACTCCTCACAGTCAGATAAAACAAATCAATAGGCTTTAACAAATCCATATGAGTCGCTGAAAACGATCAGGCGGGACCTAATGGCAAACCCAAATCTTAGGATACGTGACAAAAAATTCTCCCCCGGTCCCTCTTTCTTTTACTGGCTTTTACTTCACCTTTACCGGAACTTTTAAGATGTAATATTACAGAAAAACCCAAAATTTGGGAACTCTTATTTTTCCATTTTTAAAAGGAAAGGGATCATTGAAACGCCTTCCGCCTTCCTCTATCCGCCCAAAAGTTTTTATTCCTCTTTCCGCCTTCCGCCTTCCGCGAATTTCAAAAACCGCAATCCCCTCAACACTGCTCCCTCCCTCTAAGTATTTAAAACTATGACAACTTAAAAAAAGATTTAAAAAGCACTCATTCTAGAATGCATTACTTTTTCATAATACTCCTAGCAGACTTCTTGGTGTAAAAGCTTCTTTAATGGTGTAGACGTAATCTTTTTGAGTTTTTAACTGATCGGCGGCAAAGCCGCCTCCCTCCCCCATGTGGACAGTGCCAAAGACATGTACCTATTTAACCCTTTTGGTATACAAAATCTTGACAAAAACAAAGTTATTTGCAACTTTCTTATACTGGCTGTCTATGTTTTTATCAAAACGAAAAATCAAAAAACATTTAAGACGTAGCGGGAACGAACTCACCACCCCATGCGTGAGAGTCATCCGCGTAGACCGCTACACCAAATATAGCGGCTGTGGCGCTATCGAGAACGCGTTCAAGAAACACCGTGTCAGTAGTGTTAGGTTGAATTTTGAACTTTCTACCACCCTGTCGGGACACACCTTTTCTCAACGCTTTCTACTGTTGAAATCGGTATCGTCTCCAGAAGACGTCAAATTGGATATTTTTGAAAAAACAAAAGTTCGGGCATCATCTAAGGGGAATTTCCAATCTATCTATCTAGGTTTCATAGAAATCGGTCCACTACGGACGGAGTTATGATCGGCGACAAATAAACGGACACACGGATCTGTTGAATATTATTAGTAAAGACCAGTCGGTTTACGTCGCCTAACGGCGACTAAACCTCCTTCCCTACACCACCCTTCTCAGTTTTACAGCGCCTGCGGCGCTTCTTAGCAGAGCAGTTCTTTCCAACAAAGCACAATTGTAAAATCTCTCCTTATCAGACTCAAATTCTGCAAACTTTCTCAATTACTTTTTTTATCCTGATAGAATATGGAAATTAGAATGAGCTGTTCTTGAATTTACTTATTTGAATTTTCTTCTTATATTTTCCTTATTTCAAAAGAATCTTACAGAAGAAGTGAAATTGATAACTCTTCTTTCTTCCCTCCCCAAAAAAGCGAGTGATCATACCGATATGAGTTTTTTTCTGATCGGCGGCGCTGCCGCCTCCCTCCTCGGGATATGGCAGACTAAGACCATATGTTTTTACTGAAGTTCAAAAACTTGAAGAGTTTTCTATTAACATCTTCAAAAAATGGGTTCAAAGTACTCTTCCTAAAATTTTTTGGCTGATCGGCTCCTCGGAATATGGCAGACTAATTGTAAGACGGTGTGTGAACAAACCCTCATCCTAGAATTCATTTTTAGGTAGCCGAGCAACGACAAATTTGCTTATTTACAAACCATCTCTACTTGAGTAGCATCCTTTATTACCTTTTTTGTACATTTATTCCCTTTATTGTAGGCTTCGCTAACAGAAAAAAATCATGCTTCCCCGGTTTCCCTCCTTCCCATTTTGTATGTGAGCGGGGTTCAAAATTCAAATTAGTGTTCATGATAAAATGTGAATCTTAGGGTTACGGTAGTCTTTTGGGCCATTGCCAACAGGAATTTCCCGACCTCTTGACCCAATTCACATACGATTTTCTCACAAATGCGAGATCGGGTGCACAGGTACCGGTCTGCGGGTGTCATCACTGTCAGTTTGACAACATCTCCGACGATTACAGTTTTTTTCATCAAATATGTTTTCATCAAAATCACTGCTATTGCCTCCATTTCAATCAAATAGCTCCTCATTAAATTTTTTTCCCATAACAAAAAAGCGAAAAAACTTTTTCGTTCGGGAGGGAACGAACTCAGCACCCTATGCGTGAGAGTCATCTGCGTAGACCGCTACACCAAATACGCGCGGCCGGTGGGCTGTCGAGAAGGCAGTCAAGAACACCGAGTCAGTAGTTTTGAGCTTTCTACCACCCTGTCGGGACACACCTTTTCTCAACACGATTTACCGTTGAAATCGGTATCGTCTCCAGATGACGTCAAATTTGATATTTTTGAAAAAAAGAAAAGTTCGGACATCATCTAAGCGCAATTTCCTATCTATCCATCTAGGTTTCATAGAAATCGGTCCACTACGGACGGAGTTATGATCGGCGACAAATAAACGGACACACGGATCTGTTGAATATTATTAGTAAAGATTACTAGCGAAGGTCACTCGGTGACTTTCCTGATCGAATTGTTTTTTTTGAAAACAGTTTTAATAGCACGGACATATTTATATTTCATATTGTTTTCTTTTTATTCACCGTTATTAATAAAATATGGAGCTCCATCAATCTACACACACATCATCAGCAATTTTCTGTGGCACAGTCTCCCACACCGCGAAAAAGAACTGCAAGAAACGTGAAGGAGATTTTTTCACGTTTTAATTCAACTCTTTTATTTTTTGCACTGAAAATGCAGTATTTTTTAAGTTTTCAGACATCGCATAGGCTGAAAAACGAGCCCCGTCCATCAGAATTGTGGAAAATAAAATTCTCTATCTTATGAGTCAAAAAACGTGAATATTGGTGAGAAACTGACTTTTTTGATACAGAAAAACCGATTTTCAGAAAAATGAGTATAACTTTTTTGGAAGAAAACGTTTTCTGATTAAAATTGCACATATTGTACTTGAGTATGTTCTGAAACTGTCAGAATTTTTTGAACAAGAAATGTTGGTTGAAATGGCTGAAAATCTCATTGTTCTGAAAATCGGTTTTTATGTATCAAAAAAGTCAGTTTCTCACCAATATTCACGTTTTTTGACTCATAAGATAGAGAATTTTATTTTCTACAATTCTGATGGACGGGACCCGTTTTTCATCCATTGCGACGTCTGAAAACCTAAAAAATACTGCATTTTCAGTGCAAAAAATGAAAGAATTGAATTAAAACGTGAAAAAATCGCCTTCACGTTTCTTGCAGTTCTTTTTCGCGGTGTGGGAGACTGTGTGTGGAGTGAAATTTCATTTAATATTTTATGCTGAAACACAAGTCAGATTCTAAAAAACAACAATGAAATATAGTAGAATTATTAATTATGGTCAATTGACTGGTGTCACACATTTGTGGGTCGTCGGATGGGCCACGAATCCTGGAGCGCAATCACATCGCTCAACACATATTCCGATGGGCTGCAAGTATAATTATGATGATACACATTTTCAAGAACATCCTTATCGAAGCATTTTTCTGGTCGGCGATGCAGCCGTTAATAGAAAAGCAAAGATGATGATGAACATTTTCATTTGAGAGGTTGGTTCAGTTTGGTTAGAAAAGCAATAAAGAAAAAAAACTCAACACGCCAATGTCTGCCGATGGTTGTTTGTTGTCCGTGACAAGCGATTTTTGTCAATCAGGAAACAATGGGTTTGCGAATTAATGATAGTTAACTGCAACTACAGCATGCAGGACATTCTAGCCAGGTGTTATAACCGCTAACAAGAAAAAGAAGTATAATTCTTCCTATTATTATTATTATGACGCGATAAAATAAAAACAGGTGAAATCTTCAACATACATCTTGGAAATTAAAATTGAAAGTTTATTCAAATGTTCATTATAAAAGTTTATAGAAACTACTTTGTTAACTTCCGATTGGTAGATTGTGGATTGTAAATAACGTACGGTTGATTGGAGGGTCTCAATTGTCTGATAGGTATTCGTAATGTAATTACTTTCAAGAAAATTCATACTCGAACCAGAGTTTTGTGGTGTTAAAGGGAGAAACCGATACTGAAACAGAGAGGGAGTAACAAAAAAAGTGTGACATATGAAAAAATACAATTTATTTATGTTTAGATGCAGGTGGGAATTATTCAGGAGGCTGCCATTTAAAACTAATTTAGAAGTTATTTCTTCGACATAATTTATTATTCAAATAACAGCTTCCCGCCGTGTTTGACGCTCATCTACCGAAAAAATCAGATTATACAGGTTCAGGTTGAAAATTTATAAACATTTATAGAAACTAATTCGTTAACTGCTGATTAGTTGATTGTGGATCGTAGATAACATACGGTTGAACTTGGTTGGAACTGGTACATGATGAAGCACAGCAACACATAGATGTCCATATTTTGGCCGATTTGTATGAATCAAAAAATGTTTTCAAATTGCGTCTGTTACATCCTAAATAAGTTAGTTCGATGACCAACGGAACATAGAAAATTTCAACTGATGAGTACGCGAAAATCTGTAATCGGCATAATTAAAATTACTATCCTATTTTAGTTCGTACAGTGAGTCTATCCATTTCTCTCATAAAAACGAAGAACAATGTGTTACAATTCTGGAATTTTGAGTCCATAGAAAAACGCGCCGTGATGAGAACAGTTCAAACGAGTACACATTTTTGTTATTAGGTCAGGTAGAAATTAGTTATGACGTGTTCCTTGCAAATCTTTTTAAAAACCTCCCAACCATTGTGAATATCAAGATTCAAGGGAGGGGGAACTAACTGAGATCTCAAAAATTTGCATATTTTTGTTAAATTTGAATACTTTTGTCCTTTTTGGAATTCTGATTCCATAGAAAGATGCGCCTTGATGAGACAAGTTCAAACGTTTATTTATTTCTGTGATTCATCCAATCAGATAATCAATAAATCAATGACATCAAGATTACAAAGCAAACAGATGCAAATGAACCTTTTACAGCCGAAATGTTTTCCTCTGTTGTCACTGGAAGTACGGTAGTCTCAAAAGCTGCTGGCGGTGCAGAAGTCGTCGGATAAACCACTGGAAACTCCGATCGATTTGCAGCAAGGGTTGATGTTTCCACAATAACTTTTGGGTTGAGAGCGATGGCTTCTGAAATTAAACTCTATTTCTTATCAAGATTCCTTTTCAACTCACCACAAGTCTGGTTATCAAAAGTTGGTGCTCGAAGGGTTAAACCGACAGCCTCTCTGACTTTATAACATTGACTGGAATTTGTCAGAAGTATGTCATTATTGTGATTGAAGTGCAGCAATACAATATCTTCCGATCGAACTCTTCTAAACTTCGGAAAAGTGACGTCAACCAGGTTTTTGTTGTTCTCAATTGAAATCAGTGGTGGTTTGTTTGTCCGTTGTATCACGTACTTCAAGCTCTCCAAAAATGATAAGTCCCTTAATTCAGTCCCTTTGATCACCAGATTCCCAAATATAACCTCCACTAATTTCATAGTTTCCGGGTCAGAATCAGGTCCGATTTCCACGTCACCATAGATTTGAGTGCATCCTTTTGCTGGCTTCTTGCATACTTGATCAGTGAACTTTGGCTCACAAATCTCGCAATAGAATTCGTCTAAATTGACAGCATCTATTTTTATCCAGTTGAGCATTTCTTCAGTGGTTACGCAGAAATCTGGGTGGTCTGGTATCACGAAAAATTTGAATTGGCCACCGTCCGGGTGGGCGATGTTCTGGAAAAAGAAACTGGGTATTCTAGGGATTTGAACATTTCTGGAAATTTCTGGAAGTTTCTAGAAGAATCTGAAAATTTCCGAAATATCTCAGAATATAGCTTTCTCTCGTTCTCCTGAATCTTGTGAAACCACTCAAAACCGAAAAATTATTGAAAATAAAGTTTTCGTGGTGTGACCCAACATTTTTATGTGCTCACAACAGTGGCATTTCAAAAAACCTCAAACTGTGTGTTCTTAAGCAAAATCCTTGTTTCAGATTTTTCACAAAATTTCCAGAATCTTCTAGAAACTTCCAGAAATTTCCAGAACCCCGGTTTTTTTCGAAATTCTTCGAAAAAATCTTCGAAATGCTTTCAAAAACCCATACTGGACAAGACTCCGCTTACCTTCAAATTCGGCAAACCCAATCTCTCCAACGACACATAATTCCTTGTGATCTCCCATTCGGAGCAGTTCAACGAGCTCAAATTTGTCATGCTCAGAGACTTCATCTCAAAATTGAAAAGAAATTGAATTTTCTCCACTGAAAATATATTTTGTAGAAAAAAAATTAAGTGAGACTTTACTTACAACAATCGATTGATTCCAGACCTGCCAGAAATTTGGCGCTGGTAATTTCTGGAAGTCCAACTGCCAAACTTCCGATGAGATGCTTCATGTTCTTAAATGTCGAGGTTAGTTCGTCTTCCGATAGATCACAAAAAGAATTGATTCGTAGATCAGCACAGACGGTTTCACACTCAGTTGGGAATAACTTCACGGTTATTTTTGTTATATTTTGCTCTGGGAATATACACTTCGGGTCTGAAATTCTATTTTTTTTGAAAAACGATGAGACTGAGCCTTACCACATTTCATCTTCTTAAAGTACGCTTTATACTTCTTATCGTACTCTTGGCTGGAAACTACAGTAACCAGTATGAGAAATGAGATGATGATGTTGCGCATTCTTTGAGAAAGAATGATTTTTTGAAATCGAGAGAAATCGAGTGACAAGAGAAACATGTAATCTTGAAAATTCATTGGTAATTACATATTTGAAAGAGAAAATTTCTTCGATCTTGACAACATAGTCGTTGGAGTACCAAGTACCAAACTGAAAACATTGACTAATAGTTCAAAAAATCAAAAACTTTTGGAAGTGGAAATGATTTCATAGGCGCAAAAACTAGATTCTTTTCTGAACGACTTCGGGACCAGAGTTGAGCGGAAAGAAAGGAAAGCGGAATTTGTGGAATGAAGACGATTTTGGCCTTATTTTGTTGTAATAAGTTTCTAAAAATAGTTTTATTATGTTAAATCTCGTTTTTTGGTAGAAAAATATCAGTAAATTCGAGTAGGCGAACACATTTTTCAGATATTCTCTAGGCGGAACACGGAAAAAGTCTCAAAATGGCGAAAGGCGGAAGACGGAATTCCGTTCAAACCCTATAGTCAACCCGTAGCTTAACCGTTCAATCACTTCAGAGATGTCGGGAAGTGAATTTTTTTGTTATCCGGAAGTCGGAAGTCGGAAGTCAGAAGAGAGTTTTCTTATCCGGAAGTAAGAAGTCGGAAGTCGGAAGTAAAATTTCTTATCCGGAAGTCGGAAGTCGGAAGTAGGAAGTAGTTTTTTCGCCAAAGTTCAAAAACTCCAAGAGAAAATGCCGAAAAATTCGCGAAAATCAGTGGAAAATTAGTGTTTGGCAGCAGAAGAGCCTATTTTCTGTCGTTTTAGACAATTTTTCCTTGTGTTTCTGCAAAATATACTTTTCGGAAATTCAACCGTCATGAAATGACGTGAGTCGAAAGTAACTTTCCTTATCCGGAAGTCGGAAGTAGGAAGTCGGAAGTGAAATTCCTTATCCGGAAGTCGGAAGTTGGAAGTGAAAAAAATACCCGGAAGTCGGAAGTCGGAAGTCGGAATTCCCGATAACACTGAATCACTTTTTGAGAAGTTTTGAATAGTTCAATGGAGCGCGTTTGCAACAAATCTGCTGAACCTGTGAATCCGTGTGTCGAGACGACTTGACATAGAGCAACCAGACACTTTCCAACCTTGATCGTTTGGAGCTGACAATGAGACATCAATAAATCAATGAGAAACCGTTTATCCCAAAACGAAAATCACCACAACTTGTAAAAATTTATTATAAAAAAGTTTGAGAAATCATCATTGTCATGTTTGAACTGATGTGCGCAACACGACAACTTTAATTATAATTCAACAAAATGAATATGGGACAAAATTGCAGTCGAAAATCAAATCCAGACTAAAAAAATTGCAGAAAATACGATCATCAAGAACGACCAGCCGCTTGCAGATGAATTCTCCACTTTTATTATCAATTCCCTTGCCCTTATTGATTCTGCATCCATTTTGTGATACTCTGGAAAAACCTTCTTTTATTATTTGATAAATACAGATTTGTGCTTACCACAACTAAAACCATCGAAAGTCGGGGCGAGACCTCGCAAATCCAGGGATTTTCTAATTTCAAAACATAAAGTGAAGTTCACAAATGTGAAGGGGTTTGATTTAAAACTCATTATCTCATTTGCATTAGAGTGGAGCCTTCTTAGTTTTGGAAAAGTGAAATTAGTCAACTTTTGGTTGCTTTCGATTAGAATGGCAGGGTTGTCTGAAATAAATCACGGTGTGTATACCAGTACATTCTACTCAAACTTACTTCCCAACTCCGCCACGTACTTCAAATTCTCAAAACATTCCAAACTGGTCAAATCGGTTTCATTGATAACCAAGTTCCCGAATATTGTCTCCACAGATTTCATAGATTCATTATCAAAATTAATGCCGATTTCAACATTTCCAAACAACTGAGTACACCCATTGATAGGTTCTTTGATGTTGTAATTCGTCAATTGAAGGTAATCGGTGCTGTTGTTATGAAAAATAAAGAATGACTGATGTATTATAAGTCTTCAGATTTTGAGAGGGACAGGTGAAATCTAGAAAGTTGAATCTCGAAACAAATGTGTGAACTCAGATTTTTTTAAAAAAACTAATCAACTATTAACACGTCATGTTTTTTACAACCGCGCTCTACCGACGCCAAACAAAATAGTGTGCGAAATTAAGAGGCTTAGAGAAAAAAATACATTTTTCAATGGTATCTCGGCGGGGCGCAGTTGTAAGATTTGTGCCGAGCTAATATGTATTATATTTTTCTACAACTTAGAATTTATTCAAACAGAAATTTTTTTGCATATAAATCACAATTTCAGGAACATAAACATCACGGCTGGAATCAATGGTATCACAAACGACAAACTCCCTGCATATTTATCTTTGTCCTTCACTTGTTTTTCCATAAATTCGAGAGTTTCTAAAAATTGTTTCAAAAAGACTATGTTTAAATGCTATGACTCACCACAACCAAACCCATCAAATGTTGGAGCGGAATCTGACAAGCTCAACGATTTCCGGAGATCATAGCAGAGAGAAGAGTTGGTGGAGATTTCTCGGTTATTCAGATCGAATTTCAAGACATCTGTTGTATGGGAACGGATTTTTTTCAGTCTTGGAAAAGTGACATTCCTGAGTTTGCTGTTGTTCTCAATTAGAATGGCAGGTTTATCTGAAATTTTTAAGTGGAATACGGAGAAATTCTGCTTGGAGTACCGGGACGTGACTTATATCATTGGAAAGCTGAGAGAATGCTCATTCCAAATATATAATTAATGTTTGCCCTTGAGGCCTGGTCTTTGAGAAAAACAAGGTCAAGCTTCGGGTGAGAATTTGTCACATTTTGACCTTATTTTTCTCGTATACCAGGCCTCGAGAGCAAAAATTGAATATATATTTAAAATCAACGTTTTTTTCAGCTTTCTAATGATATAGGTCACGTCTTCATGACCTTCCCCAGTCAGCCAACTCACGTTCCAACTGCGCCACGTATCTCAAGTTCTCCAAAAAGTCAAAGTTAGTCAAATCGGTTCCTCTGATAACCAAACTCCCGAAAATTGTCTCCACTGATTTCATAAATTCTAACTCAGAGTTCGGTCCGATTTCAATACTTCCAAACAGCTTATTACCTCCTAGAATCGGACCACAATACTTTGCAAAAATGTAATCGACTTCTGCAGTGTCTATGATCATGAAATTATACATTTCGTGAGTAGTAATGCAGAAAGAAGGAAGGTCGGATGAAATTGAGACCCCTACTTTCTTATTGGAATTGGTGGGATGCGTCATGTTCTGGAAATACAAAAATAGAGATTAAGTGAAAATGCGCTCCATTGAACACCTACTTTTATATTCGGCATATTCAACTTTTCCAATCTCTTATTTCCAGTTACAGTAATCCCTTTGCAATTGATTGTGGTCAATTTTACCAAACCGAGCTCCACCATTTGATTGTTAAAAATCCACATGATCTCAGAACCATCTACTGCAAAAAATATACCAGTAGAGCGCATTTGCACTTAAATTTACCACACTCAATCGATTCCAAGCCGGCTAGAAATTTTCCACTGGTGTATTTGGTGCTAATTACAGTCAAACTTCCAATTAATTTCTTCATGTTTGAGAATAGAGAAGTTAATTGTTCTTCACTAAGATCACAATTTTCATTAATCAATAATTCGGAGCAAACGGTGGAACAGGTCTGAGGAAACTGCTCTATGGTCTTTGTAGTAAGGTTTTGAGAGGGGAATGTGCATTTTGGGTCTGAAATTTAGGGGATATTGAAGTTTTCCTAAAATCGATTAACTTACCACAATTTTTCTCACCGAAAAATGTCGTAATGTCATTTGCAGCGTGAGCAAACCCAACAAAGAATAACAATGAAAATACTATCATGAAGAAATAAAATGTTTGAATAAACTAAAATTAATAACAAAAAAGAAGAATTTGTTTCAAATGCAGGTGAAATTTTGAGAGAAAAAAGTTTCGAAATCGGAGAAAAAGAGCAGGTGTAAACTGATATAATCACATATATTATTTGGCTCAAAGCACATAATTTTTTTCTTCGATCTATGCAGTCATGCAAAGGGCGCGCACCAGAGTAGATTCAATGGCTGGGGATTAAAAAACATTGGCTTTTGAGAAAAAATATGAAAAAAAATATGAAAAATTTTAGCCAAATGATATAAAACAGGGAGGTGTAGGGGGTCGGCTCAGGCTGATGAAATTTTTTTTGAGGTTTTTTAATTTTTTAATCAAAAATAGTCAAATGTTCTCTTGAGTTTTTGTTGGTAATTAAAAAAATAGACAGAATTTTTTTTTCAAAAATATTCAAATTTTCAAATTTTTTACTGTGACTCGGGACATGGCGGTGAAAAATCTCAAATCGACCCATTTTGTTCAAGTCTGATAAAACCTGTCTAAAAATTATTCCTTTTTTTTTAAGTTGTTCAACATAATGGGCGTTGTTCTTGACGTGACGGAAACATTTCGAAAAATCCAGAAAAATACAACAAAAAATCTTTTTTTTCGAGTTGACAGCTTATAATTCCTCTTTCACAAATCCATGATGTATTTTCAGGGGAGTATTCTTATTGAAAATCTTGAAATTTATGTTTCCTGCTAGAGCATCCAACGTTCCGAAATTTAAAAGTTTTTGAATAGTCTGATCCTATAGGAAATCACGATCCTAGACTTAAAGTATGTTTCATATCTGATTCTTCGTGATCTTAAGCCGTTGCCATTCAAAATCAAGTTAAAAAAACGGAAATTAGAATTGTCCCTAATGTTTCCATCTCATTTTTTGTCGGAGATTGTTCTTTGTGTCGTCCAGACGGCAGAATCCAGATTAGGATCTGTAACAGATAGAAAGGTCGCTTTGTAGTTTAGATAAGAAAAACAACGAAATTGGAAAAAAGTTGAAGCCTTCTTTCAGTTAATTACAGTTGTTTTATAACCAAAAACATTGGAAATTGTGTAAAAGCTTGAAAACCAACATTTCTTGAATTAAAAAATTCAAATATTTCTTTGTTCTTAAAATCATGATTTTCAATTGGTATAATGTTTTAACTTAATATTCATTTTTATATAGCAGGTTTGGATCACATCTAAATCTGTTATAACGATTTACCCAAACTTAACATTTTGGGCTCATTGAACTCTAACACTGTGATTAAGATTCGCAGAAGCATTTTGACATTATATTTTGTTTTTATAATAACACAATACCAGACGAGGCCACCTCTACCATTGGAAAACGCCAAGATCTAAAATACGAGAACAATTTTTCACTCACCGCGTCCTCAGTAAAATAGTTAGTCCTCCAACTCCATGAAACGTAAGGTATTCATAAACATTGCTGTACAACTGACATGAATAAGTTATCCCCTATCCTTTTACATTAACAATCCATCTCCCCTCCACGTGTTCACTATTTTTTGCTCTATTTATTTCAACCCCCCCCCCCCATTGACCTTTCCACGTATTTTCACGTACGTATTTTAAATAAATAAATAAATAAATAAACTTGCTCAACAATTTTTATTCAAAAAATCATAGGGTTAGGTTCAAAAATGAAAAAGTTTTCAAAATTAAGTTTTATGCCATTTGTTGGGTTTTTCAAATGAAGATCAGGAAAAATTGACAATCGAAAAGTTTAGCTAATTACTATTTCAGTTTTTCTAGATATTTTATTAGCGCTACATGCGTCTGACAACAGCGCTCTACCGAAATCAAAGAAAATTGCGTGAGAAATTGAGAGATTCGAAGGAAATGAGACATTTCCAAAGGGGATTTCGGTAGAGCGAGGTCGAAAGGCGAGTGTCGTGCTAATAGTTATCTGTCAAAAAAACAGTTTATGCAAAACGAACTCGTTTCAGCTGACTGAAATACACATGAAAATAAAGAGGTACACTTCCCATGACCGACTGTATTAAATAAAGTTATTCAGCAATGTTAAGCTATTTTTTTGAAATCTGGACATTTCAAAACCAGGACGCTTTGAGACAGAGATAACAAAAGTTCTCATTTCGACTGACTCATTATCAAAATACTAAATTTTTAAATGTCTCAGTTTCAAAATGTCCTGGATCTATTTCCTTCCCAACTCTCTGCTTTCTACCCATCTTCAGTCTGCCATTCAAAATGTCTGCGTTTTTATTCATATCTCTGTTTTCGGATCTAGACTACTGAGCTTTTTTCTTCTCCTCCTTCATTTAAAATCATCTCTCACGATCTTAATTGTCGAAATTTCTTAAATCAACTGCCATTCGTTTGCACCAAAAAACTATGAGGAAAGTATTTCAGATCTCCATCTCATTAGTATTTGTTATCCTTTTTTGGTACTACTTTCGAGCAAGGGCAATTAATTTTGGTAAGGATATATGTACTTTTTTCAATTTTAAAAATTTCTCAGACCCAAGCATCCCTGATAGCCAAAAGGTTGCAACTTACGAACGTGTGATTTCAATTCTTCAAAGAGATGGAAAGAACTACTGTAGTAACATCAAAGGTTACTGTAGACTCCCGGAGACCCGACACGTGAATTGTGACGCTGCTTTGAGAGGGGATAAGGTGAAACTTTGTAAGATTTTTCAATTTCCAATTTCATTTTTTCTAGGAGTACCTTTCTACGGTCACAGGACCCAACCGTATCCCAGTGGTGCCTAACCCGTACCTCAATATGTCATGCGCTCATATTTTCAACCGCGTTCTCCCAAAGTACAACATGAATCCGTTGAAACTTGGAGGGATATCATTTGCTCGGAATGTGTTCACCGATTATGAGTTTATTGAAAAGCAAATTCAGATGACGTGGCATCCAGATAATCGATATTGTTTTGTGATTGATAAGCTGGCGGATAGAGACTTTATAGAGAAGATGAAGCAGCTGGTGGGATGTTTTGACGAGCAGATGGTTATGATGCCAGTGGAAATCCATATGACTAGCGCAGGTCATAACCAAAATCTGGCGCATACTCAATGTATGCAGGCACTGCTACAGTACCCCAATTGGGGATATCTACTTCTCCTACAGAACTATGACATTATCACCAAGACTGTATATGAGCTGGATAGAGTGTTTGATTTACTCGGTGGCGCCAACGATATGCAGATCAAGAAGGAGAATCTGTATTTCCGAGTGAAGGGACTCAAGTGGGACCCGATTTCCTTAAAGCTGTTCAGAAACACTTCTGGAATACCTGACCACGTCCTTCAGACACCACTTATCACCTCATCCGGTGGAGTTGAGGCGACGTTATCCCGGGAAGCAGTGAAGTGGCTTATAGAGACAGTGGATTTGACGGTATCGATTGATCAGCGGAATCAGTCGGTGAGTTGCATTAAATTTAAAATGATAATAATTAATTGTTTGTACAGAACTACGGAGGCGACGAGCAATTCATCTCCACTTTCCATATCAATCATCAACTCGGTATGCCCGGACATTTCACCACGGAATGTATGGATTACGCACCGATTCCTCAGATTACTAAGTAAGCTAAGTTATTTTTTAACCTTCCCTAACCCTACATGTTAGACAGACCGTTTGGGGATCGCCTAGAAGCTTGTGGTGTCGTACAATGACTCATCGACATGGCACGTGTCTCTATGGGATCGAGGACTTGCAGCCGATGGCAGAGCTACCGTATCTCCTATGGAATAAAGTTTATCCGCAATTCGATCAAGCTGTGGTCGACTGTGCCGCTGAGCTGATTTATAATAGAACATTTTTGGGGCAAGTTGATCATGAACTAGAAGAGGACTACTACAGTAACCTGGTTACGGTAGGTGCATGAGACTTTTGATTTTGAAAAGAGTGGGTTTCAGGTCAAATACCACAAGGATCACAAAAAACCGGAATTCGTGTTGAACTGCAAACCGACTCAAAAGCTCCGGAGGTATGAGGATTATCTATAGTTTATGGAATGTATAAAAGTTTAGAAGAATGAATATGTAGATACAGTACACCTTTCTCTTCTCGATCTTTGGGATCAGGAATAGCGATTTTATCTGGCCGCAATAGTCATAAGCTGTTTCGAATGGTGTGATCTTTAATGTAAAATCAGATAATTTTTAGACACCGCAACATTTTGAAAGTCTCACATCGTTAAACCTGTAATAGGCGCGCCCACTTGGCTGTCTTTACAGACTAGTTTCGAAATTCATCTCACGCTGAATGCGATGGGGCGCGGTTGCTTATCAACAGGCCAACTTTATTTTAAAATCAATCCAAATAACAAACAATTACAGATAGAATAGTTAAAATTGTGGCAGGTTCGAATAGATAGTTGCTCGCTTTATGTTCCACTCGTTCTCCTGAGAAAAGTGACGTTAATTCTTGTCGTGGCCATATTATTGATTCCATTATTCCGCCAAGCAAAGCAGTTAATACCGTAAATCGACATTCAAGATACGTAAAACTACAGTAATAATCAGAGTGTCGATTTACGCCGGAATATTTTCCACTTTATCTGTACAGTAACCCACCCTTCCAATATAACTAAAGTGAGTTCTGTTCAACAAATGACTCACCGCAATTCTTGGAATTTCCTGTTACTTTCACGTCTGTGTCAGTATTATGATATGGAGGACCACACATCATTCCTGCATTCAACTTTGAGTTGTTCTCCACTTCGAATCGACAATTCATGGTTCCATTTTCACTTCCTAATATATAAATCGCTGGTAACTTGAATTCTGATTTTAGATTACTGTTGTTTCTTATGAAGACACCGTCTGCAAGTGGGAAAAGTTGATTAAATAAAAATATTTTCTTTTTTTTTCAAACTTACATGCTTTACACCTGACAGTAAACGAATATACTTTCGGCTCCGTCAGAAAAGCTAAGTCCGTCAAATTCGAGTTCTCAATTCTGAATCCTCCAAGTAACATTTCCATTTTCTTGAAATATTTCTTGATCTGACTAGAGGTCAAGTCAGTTTTTTCATTGATTACAATTATCGCATAAACATCATCGCATTTCGGGAATAATTTGATGGTTTCAGAGGTTAGGACGGTCTGATTGAATACACATTCTGGCTCTAAATTGATAATAAATTTATAGTAATTGAAAAATGAATTTACTGTAATTATGATTATCCAGAACCTTCTGCAAATCGGCATAAAATTCATCGGAACAAAGCGATGAATGAAGGAAAAAGGAAATCAAAAATAAAAGAATGTGAGCTTGCATTTCTAGGCGGAAAGAATAAAATTGTTTTCAGATGAAATGAGAAATGAAAAAGTTGAGAGAAAAATATTGAATATATTTGAAAGTAGTTATTAGGTGTGTTGTGTACATGATATAGCCTTAATTGCATGTTTAAAGGTTTTTAGAGTTTGACCATCGAAAAGTGATGTGAGTGTTTTCAAACTATAGTTTTATATTCTACATATGTAGATCATGGGAAATCTAACAACATATTAAATTCAAACTGAGTGGAGCTGAATCGAAGAATGATGTAAATCTTTTGGAACTGTAGGTATATAAGTAGATCATCCAAAAACATTTATAAAAATATCAATAGAACACAATTGAATCGAATTCACTGTTACATTGCCCAGTGTCCGCTATCTTAGAAATATTTGGAAAAAAACCGTATAAAATGATCGAATAGTACTCGATGACAGCTTTGAATTCGCTGCGTCTCTATATGGGTTCGATACGCAGTTTTAGCGCAATCTTCATCAAGTGAATGATGTATCAGCAGAAAAAAAACTGCATGAAAAGTAACTTTGATTTCTACACTTAAAATTAAATATATATTTGTAAACGAAAAAATGTCCGAAAGTGGAAAAAACTTCTTTAAATCTCATCAAAACGTTTTTGGAAGTGATAAAAAAAACGAGCTCTGATTTATTTAGCACCGGACTGTTATGAATTCATTTTTTTTTCTGTGCATGAGAAGTCCGCGCCGCACTCTCGCGGCGGCCACGCCCATTTCTTGCGGCAGTGTTCAAAAATTGAACGCAGCATTAAAATCGGGGTGGGCGTGGCTGCCGCGTGGCCGCCGCGTGAGTGCGACGCGGACTTCTCATGCACAGAAAAAATGAATTCATAATAAAGCTGTATTCAAACAATGTTTAAAAACATTTTCTCCAGACTAGACTAGCTTCGAAATTAATCTCACGCTGAATACTATGGATCGTGGTTGCTTATCACTAAGCCAACTTTATTGGAACGTCACTCAAAATTACAAAAAATTACAGATATAATGATTAAAATTATGACAGGTTCGTATACATGGTTACTCGCTTTCTGTTCAGTGACTGCATCAGTGGAGTATTCTGAAAAGGGAAGTGGTATTTTCCGAGTGGGCTGATATGACCCACCGCAGTTCTTTAAATTCCCAGTTACTTTCACGTCTGTGTCAGAAATCAAATACGGAGCCTCACACATCATCCCTGCATTCAGCTTTGGGTTGTTCTCCACTTCAAATCGACAATTCATATTTCCATCATCACTTCCCGAAATAAAAATAACTGGTAACTTGAATCCTGATTTTAGGTTACTGTTGTTTCTAATGAAGACACCGTCTGGAAATGGGAGATAATTAAAAAAAAAAACTTTTTAAAACTTACATGCATTACACCAGACAGTAAACTCGTATTCTTTTGGTTTTGTCAGAAAAGCTAAATCCGTCAAATTCGAGTTCTCAATTCTGAATCCTCCGGTTATCGAGCCCATCTTCTTAAAATATTTCTTGATTTGACTAGAGGTCAAATCACTTTTTTCATTGATAACAATTATGCCATGAACTATTTCGCATTTTGGGAATAATTTAATGGTAGCGGAGTTCAAGACGGTCTGATTGAATACACATTCTGGCTCTAAATTGAGAAAATATAATATATTGATTGAAAAATGAACTTACTATAATTATTACTATCCAGAACCTTCTGCAAATCGGCATAAAATTCATTAGAAGAAAGCGATGAACGCAGGTAGAAAATAATCGGAAGTAGAAGAATGTGAGCTTTCATTTCTAGACGGAAAGAATAAAATTGTATTCAGATAAAATGAGAAATAAAAAGTTGAGAGAAAAATATTGAATATGTGAAAGTAGTTATTAGATGTGTTGTGTACATGATACATTCTTGATTGCATGTTTAAAGGTTTTTAAAGTTCGAAAAAAGATGTAAGTGTTTCCAGACTAGAGATTTATGTGTAAATCAGAGTTGCGCAGAAGTAACATTTTCAAAAAAAGAAGTCGGAAATGGAAAAACCCAAAAGTCGAAAAAAAACTGCGGGGATAATCATTTGCATGAATTCTGAGTATAGTTTAAAGATAATTAGAGTTCAAAGAATCGCGTCACTCCAAATAATAAAAAATACAGAAAGGACGATTAAAATTATTACAGGTTTGAATACATAGTTGCTCGTTTTCAGTTCCACTCGTTCTCCTGAAAATACGGTATTGTTTTACCCAGTGGCGAAGCATTGGCACAGCTTCTGAGAGTACAGTAACCCACCACAATCCCCTCCGATATAATTAAAGTGAGTTCTGTTCAAGAGATAGACGTTGAATACATCTGTGAATCCACATACTCCACCGGTTTTGTTGAAAATTCCAGGAAGGTTGTCCTGGAATAACACGTCTCGGTTATAACGAGTTATCACGTTCTGAAAAGTTTCTCTTTTTGGGTTTTCTGGGGCCTTAGGGCTTTCACCTTCAAAGGAATCTGCACTTCTCTGAGATTTGGGTTAGAAAATATTTGTATAACGGGGTTGGGGCCTGCAAAATTATGATTTTTAACATTGAATCACGCTGGGCCGGCCAATCTAACTTACCAAAATACGCTACATGAAACAAGTTTGCCAGATAATTCATAGTTTCTAATTTTGTATTTCGTATTATCAAAGATCCGAATAGATACCAGACAGTATCCAACTTGACTACATCCATTTCATCACCTTCTTCTATTATCAAGTCTCCCAGAATAAGTATACAATTATTCGGTAGTTTTTTCATTGATTCGAATCGACATAATGGGGTTTCTAGGAGAAATTGTCCTGTTTCATCGCAGAGTTTTGCATGAATATTGAGAAAAGAGATGTCGTGTTGGAAGAAGAAATCAACGATCTCTGCAGGAGTCAGGCAGAATTCTAGGTGCAAATTCTCGAAATTGAATAAAAAATTAGTATCGAGACCTTTTTGGATGTAAATGTTCTGAAAATTAAATATAGCAATTGCTCCAGAAACTAACTAACTCACGCTAATATTTGGAAATCGAAGTCTTCCCATTTCTGGATTATTCTTAAGGTTGAAAACGACATCAGTTGTATCCGGAAATTCAAAAGAGCGAACTGATTTCAAGAATGATAAATTCTGAAGTCTGGTGTTTTGAATATCAACGATTCCAGTGATTTCCGTCACAGTTGACAGGAAGCTGGTATCATTTGCACCTTTGAGCAGGAGTCCTTGGGTCAAAGTAGTATGGCCTGTGAATGTGTCAGGTGACTAGTCTTCAATGACTCGGAAAGTACGAAAACGTGACGCAACCGCTCCGCTTGTAAAAAATGACTCACCGCAATTCTTTGAATTTCCTGTTACTTTTACGTCTACGTCAGTATGATAATATGGAGGACCACACATCATTCCTGCATTCAACTTTGTGTTGTTCTCCACTTCAAATGGACAATTCATGGTTCCATCTTCATTTCCTACTATGTCAATATATGGTAACTCGAATCCTGATTTTAGGTTACTGTTGTTTCTTATGAAAACACCGTCTGCAAATGGGTAACGCCGGTTTATTAAAAATATATTTTTTCTCAAACTTACATGCTTTACACCTTACAGTAAACGAATATACTTTCGGCTCCGTCAGAAAAGCTAAGTCCGTCAAATTCGAGTTCTCAATTCTGAATCCTCCAAGTAACATTTCCATTTTCTTGAAATATTTCTTGATCTGACTAGAGGTCAAGTCAGTTTTTTCATTGATTACAATTATCGCATAAACATCATCGCATTTCGGGAATAATTTGATGGTTTCAGAGGTTAGGACGGTCTGATTGAATACACATTCTGGCTCTAAATTGAGAAGAAATTTATAGTAATTGAAAAATGAATTTACTGTAATTATGATTATCCAGAACCTTCTGCAAATCGGCATAAAATTGATTGGAACAAAGCGATGAATGAAGGAAAAAGGAAATCAAAAATAAAAGAATTTGAGCTCTCATTTCTAGGCGCCAAGAATATAATTGTTTTCGAATGAAATGAGAAATGAAAAAGTTGTTGTATATGTGAAAGTAGTTATTAAGTGTGCTGTGTACATGATATATTCTTGATTGCATGTTTAAGTTTTTGAGAGTTTAAAAAATCGAAAAGTGATGTCAGTGTTTCCAAACTATAGATTTATACTTGATGATCTAAAAACAAAATATCGTTAAAGCAAAATTAAACTAAATCCGGAGAAAAAGCGATGTGAAATGATTTGATAGTTCTCGAAAGCACTCGAATTGAATTCGCTGCATCTCTGTAGGAAATCGATACGCAGTTTTAGCACACCGAAAAAATTGCTTGAAAAGTTACTTCAGTTTTTTCTATTTCTTCGCGATAAAAATTGACAAAAAAACACAACGATCTGTTGAAAAAAAACGAGGAAACAAGGAATAAATTTTGTCCGAGAGGACTACACGACAGCGCTGAACAACTCTTCCACCAGAGCGAGCCTAGTTGTCAATAATGAAAGTTTTTCAGAACCCTTGTAAAAATCGGAATCTGTAATAAACAAAAAAGAAAAAAAGTTAACAGTGAAAAATTCATTCCAGATCAAAACCGAACTTCATACTTAACAGGCCGCACAGTACGATATTTTTTCAGCCAAAACACAATGCAAGTCAGCAAAACCATCACAACCACCGATATCCCTATCACAATGAAACTGAAATCCTTAACCACCACTGCCTTCCACTCCTTGATCCTCATCTTCTCCTTATACTCGATGGCTTCACAACTGTGTCCATTAATACTGGCTCGGTATATTTTGTGAAGAGAGTTCTGTAGTTGATAGCAACTTTTCGAGTCGTACATCAGTTCCTCATTGTTACCGGATATTTGAATTGCAAAGAATTTTTCCGTGCGGATGCGCTGAAAGACAGGGACGGTAGGAAAATCTTATTGACTGGGGAAGGTCATGGAGTCAGTCTGGCCGTGACCTATATCATTGAAAAGCTGAGAACAAGGTGATTTTAAATCTATATTCAGTTTTTACCCTCGGAGCCTGGTATTCGAAAAAAAACGAGGTCAAAGTTTGAACCCTTAGCAAGTAATTACCAAGGAGCTTCCAAGATGCTCTAATTGGGTCTGACTTGATTTTTTCAAGATTTGAGTAATGTTATACCAATTTATATGTGAAAAGAACAGCGTTTTGAGAAAAAAACCATTCTGGAAGCTCTTTTTTTTTATTTTCACATGTCAGGAAGGTAGTCACTTGCTAAGTGCTCAAACTTTGACCTCGTTTTTCTCGAATACCCTTCCTCGAGGACAACAACTGAATATATAATTGGAATCAGTGTTTTCTCAGCTTTCCAATGGTATAGGGAATTCCTCATAACTCCAGACAGACCTTCCCTAGTGTACCTACCTTCAGACTAGGCAGCATGATATTGATTAGATTTGGGTTGTTGCAAATAACAAAGGACTTAATTTCATTTTCATCATCTGTGGATCCCAGCGGCGCAATATATTTCAGATTTTTCAAAAAATCGAGATTCTCCAAGTCAGTTCCATTAATAATCAAGCTTCCGAATATTGTTTCCACTGATTTCATACTATCAAAATTTGAATTCGAATCGATTATGACATCACCATAAATCCTAGTAGAATCACTTTTCGTTGGACAATAATTTGCCTTGACATACGCCAGATTGAGGTTTTGAATTGCTAAGAACACTTCCATCTGGTCGAATGGCATGCAAAAGTTAGCAGACAGTTTATAAACCTCTAGCCAAACATAGGAAGCGGTGTTGGAGGAGGATAGGGCGGTCTGGAATTTTTATAAGGTATATCGGATGATATCATAGTACCTACCTGTAAGTTCAGCAGACTTAAATCTGTCATTTTTGAATTCTGAGATATCTCCAGGCGTCTACAGTCTATGACGCTTAAGTTGGATAGCCCTAACTCCACCATCTCCGTGTTATTTGCCCACACTATGTCGTAGTGATCTGAACCCTTGTTATAACTTAGGATAACAAGTATACGGTACCTGTCACAATAGTCTCCAAACCAGCCAGAAATTTTCCACTTGTCAACTTAGTACCATTCACCACCAAGCTTCCAATAAGATGCTTCATGTTTTTGAACAGTGACGTCAGCTGAACCTCGGAGAGATCACAGGTCTCATCAATGTAGATATCAGCGCAAACCGTCTGGCATTCGGATGGAAAGTTCAGATTTCCAGTAAAGTTAGATTGGGTTACTGTACATCGTGGATCTGGAGAGAAAAAAAAAGAAAACTTTAGATCCTTATAATAGACCTACCACATCCTTTCTTTTTAAAAAATAAACTGGAATCCACTCTTACAGAATCAACAAGTATCACAGATGTCATGACTAAAAGCCATGACACGATGGCGTTCATCAGAACAGAACAAGAATGATTTTAGAATATGTGATACGTGAGAACTCGGAGCAGCTGATTACTTTTTGTAAGGCGGACGTAACTGAGTCCAGGAGATCGAATCAGACGTCATTCTGTTTGGAGGAAACAAGGAATAAGATTGAGCTGAAAATTGGAAAATCAAACATTTGCCAAGTTTAGGACTTTCTAATAATCTGGTTTCAAAAGATTCGAGAGGCGGAAAACGAAAATCAGAATTCTACGTCAAGCTTCTTGAATCTAAAATTTTCAGAATCAGCTCGTCTAGGGCTTTCAGAAAAATATAATCATACTCGTATTCGATAACAATTGGGTCCCACAACGAAAACTACAGTAACCCAGTCTAAAATAGCCTACCGTAGTTTCGTGGGGAGACCCATTTGCTGCGAAATATGAGGATGATTATACTCATATTGAAGGTCTCGACGTAAGGAAGCTATTTCTATAAGTTTCATAAAGTTTGAGGGAAGAATAATTGAGTTACGGTAGCTTAAAAATTTTTGTGTATCTTTGTCAATTTTTAATAGTTTCTTTTGTTTTTTGGCTTAAAATGAATGAATTTTGACATTCACTACATTTGCAAAAGATCTTCGGGCATTTACGTAAATTGAGTTGATAGTGTTTTCCTCTTTCTGTTACTCCCATACTCTAAGTTTGACACGGGTCCACTGAAATTGCACGAAAAAGTTTTCACGAAGAACGTTTGTAGTATAATCTGTTAGAATTTTAGCAAAAAAAATCACAGATTACTGCACAAACATCACATTCTTGGTGTTTACTCTTTAAATAACATTTGAATGAAACAACTCCTGATACACATATGAATTAAAATGTTCTCCATCAACTCCACAAACAAAATTTGTTTCATTTCTCTATTTGAAATTTTCTGAGCCTGATTTTGAGAGCAACTTCACTCATTATGGTAGTGATACACAAATATTACTTCACAAATGTTAAAAGGTGTATAAAAGAGAATTGGTTTGAGATCGATAGTAGCTTGGCCCTCCAAATCCTCTGTCATTTTTCATTGCCGTTCAATTATCTTGCTATATACACTCTCTACAACAATTGTGTGCATCTCTCAGCTTTCTGTATTGTCATCAACTTTTTTCATATTTATGTGCTTACTAGAAAATCTTTGAGGACACACCCGATTTATATTATTCTAACGGCGATTGCAGTGGCGGATATTGTATCATTGTCTTATGATATACATGTTGAGATTGTTGAAGTGTATAAAATATTCAAAGTTTGCTACTCAAAAAAGACTGATTACAACATTGTACTGCTTAATATTATAATGGAATTCGTCCGGAATTACTCCAGAAGATGCTCCACTTGGCTTAGCTTCAGTATTGCTTTAATCAGAACTCTCATAACAAAATATCCTTTGAGTCCTCGTTTTGAAATATTATCCAAACCGAAAATCGCATTCTATATCATCCCGACTGTACTCATACTGTGTGCTCCTATTCATATCATGGACATTTATAAATATGAAATAACAGTTTATTATGAATACTACAAATGCACACAAGACCCGAAATATACGACGATATGGTATGGACACCATTTCTCCCCTTTATTTGTGAAGGACGAAAATCTTATTTTGAAGATTAATAAAACTATCGATGCACTAATTTCAAAGGTGAGAACGTGTGGAATGTCATAATCAAAACGCAATATGTTCAGATAATCCCATGCATTCTGTTCCCTATAGTGACTATTTTATTAGTCAAAGAATTGCGGAGAGCAAAAGAGCACATGCGGAGAATGTCTCAATCTAAAAATGCAGCAAACGATTCTAAGAGCCATACTAGACTGGTGTTATTCTTAACACTTCCGTTTTTCCTCGCCGAACTTCCGCTTGGGGTCATTTTTATAGTTGGGACTGCAAATAAAATGAAGGAAGCGATTGGTTTCTCGTAAGTCAACCTTATAGGACTGGATGTAACCTAATATTACAATTTAAAAAATAACAATTAGCTAGACTGAGTTATGACACCACTAGACAAAAAATTTGATAACTCGGTCAATTTTTGCTTTTTTTTGAAACATGAGATGACATATTCAAAATCCTTTCAACGTCAGTTTTTATTTCTTCAAAATATCTCAAAATTCAACATTGGTGCAGATAATTCCCTGGCCTATTTTTCAATCTGTGTTTATGCATTAGAGTGAATAGGCCATACTTTTGATTTTCAGCCTTTTCATGGAAGGGCTCGAAAAGTTCTTTTCCGTTGTTCTATCCGGCACCACCGCCACTCATATGGTTGTTTGTCTCTTCATGTCGTCTCAATATCGAGAAGAAGTATGGACATTTGTTCGTTTTGGTGTTCCGCGGAATTCGAAATAAATTTTGAACTTTATTTTTTAATGCAAGCGAATTATCAATGAATTTGTCATTTACTCTTGTGAGACTACATAACCAAACTGAACATTATATTGAAAAGAAAAAAAACTCGTGCAAATATGGAATGAATCAGATAATATCAGAAAAGCAATACAAAAAATTGTGCATTCTAGTTCATTTTATGATTGACAAATCTAAAATTCATGAGCAAACATATTACGAAATGGCAAATTGGGTTTTTGAATAATACAGAAGTAATAATGAGTTCTGATTTCTTGATGAGCTATCTTAACTGAATGAAATAAAGATAGTAGATCAGTGAATCGAGTTGTGCCATTTTGTTGATGAGTCATCATGCAATAATGGAGTAGTGCAGATGTATAAACTCTTTGATGTGTTGATAGTATAGACTTTGCAGATGACGATAAATCTGATAACGCTGAAAACAAGAAGAAAATTATCACTATAGCGCAATTACTTCAGCACACTTACCCGGGTTACATAAGAAAACCGCAGTGAGCAACAGAAATTCTTCTAGTGTAATCTTTAATTCACTCATTCTCGCGACCAATTTACATCTTATATTATTTTCCAAAACTTCACAGACTCCAGACTCCATTTTCAGAAATATATCAGAGCCATCTGGATTCAAAAACTCAGCCTTCTTTGATTCAACTGCTTTGAAAGAACCAGAGAGCGTGTCAAAATCAGAAAATGATTGTTGAATCAATATGACTTTGTCCTTCAATTCCAATAAATTGACAAAGTTGAACTTTTTGAAGTAATCTATTGTAGAGAGAGCTATTAGAACTCCCCATTCAAGAGTTCCCATTTTGTGGTTTTTGGGTCTTGACTGGAAAACTAATGGACCTGGAAGAGCAGCGAGTTCCTCAATAGTCGGGTCTCCATCGAAGCGGCAATTCAGAATTAGACGTTTTCGATGGGTGTATAAGATTTTGAGGTTATTGATCCATTTTGTTAGCGTGTCACAATCAGATTGAATATCTCTTGACTGAAAACTCATTCCTGATTCTATGCACTTCTTCAATCGACAGAATCGACATGTCGAGGGAACAGCTCTGTGTGAGAGCATATTGCAACAGGTTTTCCAAGGATTACACGACGGAAAAAGATTTTACAGGCGTTGCACGAGAGGATCTAAAAAAGATAATGTGAGCGCACTAACTTTAAAAAAACTGAAAACTTACTCCATGATTGAAAGAGGTAGTCGATTTTTGACAAATAAGACAGCTCATGACACGAAATGAAAAGAACTATAAAAATTCAGAAAATATATAACAGAAAAACAAAATTTTTATTTAAAATACAAATGGCAATACTACATATTTTTGGATAACAGATCTTTGGAATGAAAAACAACAAGATATTTTACACTGAAAATTCAAGAGCAAATTCATGATGACACTGACACTTTAATGCATCGTATCTGGAAAAACCTCATACATCCATCGAAATCTTCTAATTCTGAATTGCAGCTTGGATGGAGATCCGACTGTTGAGCAACTCGCTGCTCATCCAGGTCCACTAGTTTTCCAGTCGAGACTTTTCGACGGAAGTTTGGGTAACATTTTTGTGGTTTTCGATGAAATTTGGAATGAAAACAATGCCAAAATTCGTTTTCAGTGATCACTAGAATATTTGTCAAAGATCCTATATACTTTTATATTGTAAGGAGTCACTTTACTTTATTTAATCTTCATTCCAAATCACATCTTCTCCAAAAACTCAATACACATTCTCTTATACTTCTCCGGCTTCTCCTTAAAATGAGCAACATGCTCCGACTTTCCAAAGTTATACGAATCCACGTGGCATCCTCTACTCTTCTGTGTCTCCATGAACTCTTCCAGTGGGGGGACTGGGACCATTGAGTCTGCATTCGAGTAGAAATACAGTTGTCGTTTTGGGAGTTGCACTTTGTCATGGATATACCAGTAGGTTGAGAAGGTGGAGCGGATGGCGGGGATCGACGAGATGGGGGAGATCTGCAAAAAATAAAATAATGTTGTGATCTACAGTATGCGTTACGCACCAAAAAATCTCTGAAATCATTCACTTTTTCGTGAATTTTCGCTCGTTTCTCATCACTCAAATACCCCACTTTCGGTCTTGATAGCATCATAGCCTTCCCATTTTGATGGGTGAAGGTTCGAGTTGGAGCGCTGAAACAAAACGGACATGCGGACACACAGACAGACGCTCTTACCTGTCGAAAATGATTCCTTCTAAGTTATCCATTAACTTCGGGTTGCCGGTAGCTTTCGCCAGAGAAATGATCCCGCGGATTCCGTTCATTGAGAACGAATGAATTATGACAGGGCTGCAAATTTCAAATTTTCGTAAAAAATTGCTCTTCTGACTAAAAGATCCTCACTTTTTCTCAAACTTCTCAATAAACGGTAGCATTTTTTCTCCGGATGACCCATTCGGCACTTTGTAATGGAAGAGTGGTGGGCAGATGCATGCGACGTGGAATCTGAAAAAGAAATAAGAGAGAAATGAAAATGCGCTCTACCAGACTTACCCTTTATCCGTGTAAATTTTCGTGTATTTTTCGATGTTTTTGGGAGCAGCACCCGCCCAACCAATCATGAGGACAACTGGTTTTGATGAGGAGCCTGAAAAATTTTTCGAATTTTATTTTTGAAATGAACAGGACCATTTTTGCAGTGTCATTTCTAAAAAACTAAAAAAGGATTCTAAATCTTCATGATTTCAGCTTTTCAGCCATACTATTCTTGAAAAATTGTACCTATCTAGAAAGCTAATGACGTGAGGATTCTGAATCTGTTTTCAAAATTCTTGTAGCTCATAATCTCACCAAGATACGATGACGTGTAACTCGGTCAGTTTTGACACTAGAAAACTTATGAAGACATATTCAGAATCCTCACGTCTTCAGCTTTCTATTAATATTAGATTTGAACAAGATTAGTGTGATCAAGAAGCTACAGACGTGAGAATTCTGGATCTGGTTTCGAAGTTTTTCTAGAGCGAAAATGAACCAAGTTATAAACGGTCTTGTATTTCGGTCAGTTTTTTACCTACAACAGTTTGGAATACAGATTTTGAAACCTCACGTCTTCAGCTTTCTTGCCATACTAATTTTGAAAAATTGGGCATGTCTGGAAAGCTGATGACGTGAAGATTCTGAATCTGTCGTCGAAATGTATCCAGAAGAAAAATGTATAATTCAGAAAGGTTGGAATCCTTGTTTTAGTGCGTATCGTAGATGTATTCATATAAGAAATTTGGAGATCTTGCTCCTTCATCGGACCATAGGGTTGATGTTTTCGCACGAAAGGTTGTAAGAAAGAGTTTGTCAAAAATCGGTGACACCAGGGTGGAATCGAACCACCGTCTACAGATTAAGCCTCCGCAGCACTACCACTGTGCTACCGGTGCGCCCGAGATCCGACTCCCTCTTTCTTTACATTAACCTTATAGAGCACAGTCGACGTCCGGCAACGTTCGTTGATTCCTAGACGCGAAGCTCGAGTTTTTCAGAAGAAAAATGATGCGAGATACAACAATATGAAAAGTTGTAAAAAAAAAAAGCATATCAATCGGCCTGTATTGACCATGGAAAAAATTGAAAAAATTTTCAAAATCTCTGCAATTACCTGCGTAATTAGTGTGGATCAAATTTTATCAAAATTAAAACGTACCTCCATCTGCCATATGGAACTTCAACTCGGGCTCTGGCACCCGACTCCAGAATATTCCACGTTTTTGATATATTGATATCGGTTTGGAGAGGAGACTGCGGAAGTGAGATGAAATCGTCATTTTGTCAAGATTTTTTTAAATAAAGGAAATATCGAAGATCACGGTGAGTAAATGAGCGATAAAGTATTATAGAAAAAATTGAATAATTTCTGAGACCGTCCGTTTATATAGTGTCTTCCTGGTGGCCCCGCTCTGTAGTCTGACCACGTGGGGAGGAAAAGTGAACAGCTGTGTGGTCAATGATGTGTGTTCTTTTGTACTCTCTCATACGCCTTACGACAAAGGTTGGGCTGATCATTGATCTAGTGGTCAGTGATCTAGCAGGGCAAGACTGCGGAGCGTAAAAACAATTAGAAAAAAAGGAAGAAGAGATGGGATGAGAGATAGTGAATGGGGGATTAGGGACAGCAAATGGTTTTGATGAGGGGTTGAGGGAGAGTTGAAGACGTGTGGGGATTCTGAATAAGGATTTAGAAATCACATTTAAAAAAGGAATGTATCATGGAAAGGAATTATAATAGCGTTCAAAATGTGATCAACTTTTGGTTTTTGTACTGAGAATGCGGTATTTTCAGGTTTTTAGACGTCACAATGGATGAAAAAAGAGTCCCATTCATCATAATTGTGGAAAATTAAATTATCTATGTAATGAGCCAAAAACGTTAAGAAATTTACTTTTTTGATGCAGAAAAACTGATTTTCAGCAATTTCAGCCAATATATATTTTTTTAACAGTTTATTTTTCAGTTTCAGAGCCTCCTAAAGTACACAACGTGCAATTTTCGTTTGAAACAGTTTTCTGCCAATCAAGCTATACACATTTTTCTAAAAACTGGGTTCCCTGTATCAAAAAAGTCAACTTTCTACCAAAAAGCTCATCAGAAAGAGAAATCAATTTTACCTAACTCTGATGAATGTGACCCTTTTTTCATTCACTGCGTAGGGCTGTTACTTGCGGCAATCGCCGGCAAGCCGGCGCAGCTTTTTTCACGTTAATTGCATGAAAAGCAAGTTCATTTCCAAAACTTGCTTCCATCGCCGGTTTTCATTTCCAAACCGGAGTCAAACGCCGGTTTTAATTTCTAAACCGGCGTCAAACGCCGCTTTTTTTGAGTAGAAAATATACTGAAAATGAATAAAAATGATAAAAACCGGCGTTAAACGCCGGTTTTTAAAATTGTACTTGCCGCCATCGCCGGTTTCATTTCCGGCGATTGTCGCCACGCCGGAAATGAAACCGGCGATTGCCGCCGTAAAACGCCTGTTTTAACAGCCCTACCACTGCGACGTTTGAAGAAATGAAAAAAAATGTTTCAGTACAAAAAATAAAAGAATTGAATTGAAACGTGAGAAAATCAGCTTCACGTTTTTTGCAGTTCTTTTCCGCATTGTGAGAGGCCGTGTTGTGCTCAATAATCTTTAGAAGTCAATTAACAAAAATCTGTTTATTGCTCATTTTCTGAAAATTCACAACCAAAAAATTGTCAGAACGGAGATCACCACAAGCATCATCAAACCATTGCTCCTTGCAGATCTCTTCACTGGTTGTTGATCGTATCTCATTTGAATTGATTCTGAAATTCAAAAAGAAAACCTCAAAATTTTCCCATTATTTTCTCACCACAAGTCTTCTCATCAAATTTTGGGGACGCCCAGTCTTCTAAGTCCTGGATGTCCTCAAAGAAATGACAAAAGCTGGGATCTTCAGACAGTGTGTAAGAGTTATTGGTGAAAATTACACCGTCGTGGCCATTGGTTTTGATTTTCTGAAAAAAATGGATAAAACGAGACTCTCGAGACTTTCGAGACTCACCTTCAAACTGGGAAATGAGAAATTTGATAGGAATGGATTGTTGATAACTTGAATTGCGGCGGTGTCATCTGAATTTTGTTCAGATTTCGTTTGAACTTATACTACAGTAACCCACATCCCAACGTGGAAATAAACTTCAAATTGGTCAAAAAGTCGATACTGGTCAAGTTGGTCTTCTCAATAAACAACGGGCCGAATATCGCCTCCACTGACTTCAACTTGCTCACATCTTTCTCATTTTGAGGGTTTATTACCAGACTTCCGAAGTATTGAGTGCACCCATCGAGTATTTCTGTTGGGTAGATCAAAGTGTACGATGAGTTACAAACTTTTCCATTAGTCGGAGCTATCGGCGGCTCACAATGCATTCCTTCAAGACTATCCAAGTCGATATTCGGCACGCCCATCAAATTATACATTTCTTGAGTTGTCACACAGAACTTTTTGGATAATCCATCGATGCGGACTTTAATTTCGGTTTTATTTACTTCAGATGGGTACATGTACTGAAAAAGTAATTTCTGGTTCCATTGTGTTCCGGAAGAAGGGGAGGTTACTGTACCTTCAAGTTCGGCATATTCAACTTGGTCATCTCCTTATTATTGTCAATACCGATGGATGAACAATTGATGGTGTTGAGGCTTGTCATACCGACTTCTAGCATTTTGTTGTTCAGGACAATGAGGAAATCGAGATCGCCTGGAAAGAATGGGGGTTCTGCTTGAATCTGCAGGAAGCAGATTTTTTGTTCGAAATTCTGTACGTGACGGTTCGGATTTCGAGGATTTTATTCTAAGAGTGCAGGGTTCGGAGTTGAGAGATGTCATCTGATAGTTTAGAATTCAAGAACAAGATGCCATCTAATTTGATAACAATAATAGATTTGTAAAGAAAAGTTTTTCAGGAAATTCGAAAATTCTTCGAAATTCGTGCATAACCGTATTTGCCATGTTTTCAGCTTTCTGGCAAACTAGAAACTAGGCAGAACGAATCAATTTCGTCCAAGTTACAACCATTTTAAGCTTCGTTGCCGAGAGAGTGACAGAGCGCAGACGACGAGAGTGTCTCCTCGTCTGTGCTCTCTCGCTATTTTGTCACCCCTCGTAACTCCGCGCAGAGTGGTCAGATTTCAATGTTTTTTAGATTTTTGGAAAGCTGAGGTCATGGAAAACAAAATGGTATATAGTTTGATGAAAAATAATATAAAAATTCTTAGGTTTTCTTTTTCAAAATCTTATAATATTTTTTGCGTATTTCGCGTTCCAGATAAATGACCGCTCCGAAGATTTGATTCTCACACTCCGAGTGCGGAGCATTGAATATGAAGACGCGTTATCAAAGAGTAAATTAGAAACTTGTCAAAGCCCGGCGTCAAAAAATTAACCAATTTTTCAATATCTTATCGAATGCAAATATTTTATGATTTTTCAGAATTTTCTTCAATTCATAGTCGAATATTTGGGTTTTTGAAAAAAGTTGAATTTTGAAACTCGGCGCCAGTTACTAATTAGACTCACCACACTCCACAGATTCCAACCCAGCCAGAAACTTCACACTCGTATGCTTGACACTTATCACAATCAAACTTCCAACCAAATGCTTCATATTCTGCAGTGTAGCCGTCAATTGCTCCTCAGTCAGATCACATTTGTCATCTATCGCCAAATCTGAGCAAACAGTGGAACAATCCTTTGGGAACTTGTCGATATTAGTGGAATTCAAGTTAGATGCCTCGAAAACGCATTTGGGCTCTGGAAAATTGTGTGAATGGTAATTTTTTAAAGTTTGACATACCACATCGTGTCTTAAAGAATTCAGTAGGGTCGAAGTTAGCAGCAATAGTTGTTCCGAATAGCAGAAGGAGCCTTAGATACATTTCTCCAACAAAAAATGAAAGAATGGAGACGTGAGAACCAAAAAGTGTTGCTGAGCTCAAAGTATAGAGAGGGCGTGCGTGTGCATGGCTAGCCAGGTGAAACGTTATAATTAAATTTTTTCTCAAGCATGAAGGGAAACATTTTTTATGGCAAGCACCTGAAAATGAGCTGGAAATATGGAAATGACATTTGGCTAAAGTTCGAAAGTTTATATTTACGTTCGGTTGCTAGGGAAAGCGTAGGGGAACAAAGATTAGAATGGAGGGCAGATAAGGAATCTCTGTCATATGAGATTTTCGTGGGTCTTGAAAAAGAAAAATCGGAAAAAAACCTCGGGTAAAAAATTGAGAAGCGCTAACAAGAATGCCACCCCTTCTTCATGGATTAGCTGGTGGAATCAGTGGAATTCAAAATTGAAACGATTCTGAAAGTTCCATACGTTAAGAAGCCTCGTAAACTCCTATCATAAAAATGAGGAAAAACAGGTGTTGCATGAAATAAATGTTTATTGAGGACTGATCAAAAACGTCTCATTATCCATTGATGTTTCCGGGGAGGCCTTCAGTAGCCAATACAGTCGTAACGGCGGTGACGATGGCGGTGGCAATACTAGCTGAAACAGTTTAAATATGGATTCAGACAGACAACGAAAGAGCTCACAAATCAAATTTTGGATGATTCTGGCCACATCTGCTGGAGTGTCTGAAAACAAAAGATAGTTGTAATATGAAATTGTTTTACGGACTAACAAACGCCTCCATTTGGTGCATTGATCTTAATGTTGTTCAAAGCCTCCGAGAGAGCATTGAATGCTTCCTGAAGCGGTTGGGGTATATTGCAAATTATTGTAAAGAAACTCACTTGAAGAGTTGGATCAGTTACTTGAGGAGTAGGAAAAGTTACTGGAAGAACACCACCAAGGAGGTCTCCGAGAGCCTGAAAAAAATGGTGAGGGTATCCTAATATTTTTTCAAGAAGATATGGGCTCAATGCTCCAACTCAGGTTTTCTTTGACTCACCACAGCAGCTCCGAGTCCAGTGAGCGAAAGAAGAAGAACAAGTTGAAAATTCATTTCGGAATGAAACTCTAACACTACCACCCCTTCCTTTTATGTCGTCCCAGTTTTTCAATTAGCTCTCTTTTTGAATGAGACACCCACATATTGAACGTTATTAAAACATGTCTGGACTTCTCTCAGCGGGGAATCTTTTCGTTTTCGCCCACTGGATACATGAGCCAAATGGGAAATTGAATTTTCGAAGTGTTGTCAGTGGCTCAACTAACGCACATAAGATCTTTGGGAAGCGGTCAGCCCTTAACGCAAGCGACGCTCAACATTAACCGAACAACAATTATAAAGACAGTATCGACATAAAAAGGTTTTATTGTGAAAAAAGAATAACGTATAAATTATAGGAAAACAAGAAAAAAATGAGAATATCAAATAACTTGATCGATTGCAGATCCTCTCGCACAGACTTCCACAATCACACAGCGATCAAGGAACGTAGAACCGTAAACGTTCAATTCTGTCGACTCGTCGATTGAAATTGTCCACATGGTCTGAATTCTTAGTGGCATCACAAAAATGATAATCCAACTACTTACCTGTCATTCAACATTGTCCTTCTGCCATTCATTTTTGAATAAATAAGACTCAACACTAATTGCAGCGGTGAACAGTTTCTTGCCTTCAACGAACTTCCAATTGGCCTATCAATTCTTTTCGATACTTTGTTACAGTAATCCGCAACCTCTGTGAAGTATATCGATGACTCAATTTGAATGGAATCACAATTCCATTCTGATATTATTTCTGTGTTGATTCTGCTTTCGAAAGGCCCCGGAATTCTCACTGTTACGTGTTTCGCCATTTTCAACTAAAATGATGACTGGAAATTATGATCATTTTTTGAACTCGCAACTTACAGTGTCCCCTCGAAGTGTAGTATCTACTTTCACATTTTCAATAGGAATATTTGTTGGGAACCATGCAGTGGTTCTCTTCACATCCAAGTTTTTGATAGCAATTGGAATGCATTTAGAAATGAATTCTGGTCCCGTCTGAAAATTGTGTTGGATTGGAATGATGAAAAAAAAAACAAAATAGACCTACAGTTAACTCAACATTTTTGATGCGTGTCCCATTTCTGCTTAAGTTGTATAATAAAAACTTCTCCGCTGCCTGCTCGGGTCCCAAACTGGTAAGCCGATAAACACTTTTTCCCGTCGAATCGTTAGTCATACGTATCTCATTTCCTTCATTCTCCCAAAAATAAAATCCAAAAGAATCAATAGTCATGATTAAAACTTCTCGCGTCATAGTATACAGCGGGGCAGATTTAAGACTGACTAGTTCGAGATGATAGGGCAAAATTTCTTCCATTTTTCTGATTGCTGGGCACATGGCATAGAAATGTTTTCTGAAATAGATATTAACAATTAAATTTAGGCCAAAAACTAACCTCTTGCCAAAACTGAGATACTCTAAAACTGATTTGGAAGACTGATAAGCCAGTGGTTTGCTTCGAGACATTTTGGAAAATCTGAAACAGTGGAAGTCAGTAAAGAAAGAATAGAAAAAAGAATAGAAAAACACAGAAAGAGAGCAATCACCAAATAATATGGCGGAGAAGATCGGCCCGCAGCCTACCACATTATTTCTAGTTATTTCCTTCCAATGGTCCTCTATGATGGTCGATTGCCACGTCACCAACCCATTGTTTGCCAGAAGCAAGTAACATAATGGGTGAGATCTCTGTGGTCTCAGCAGTCCATTTGCTACACTGTTACTCCTCTCATCCCAATAGGTTTCGGTAGGGCGCGGTTGTAAGAACACACATTGAATAATGTCTCATTGTATTTCGCTCATGAGTATATTCGTAAGCGCTACTGAACTTTCTACCCGAGCCCGGGTTAATCTGATTTCCACCTTTCCCGTTCTGCCTAATTAGTCTTATTAGTCGATGAATATCTGTTACATCACCAATCTCGATATACGCACACACGTAGAAGCTGCAAACCCTCCGAGAATCGGACAGTCCATTTGCCACATCATTTCTCGACGTCTCCATCTAAAAGGCAATAAAACCCATCGACAAACATTGAATATTCCCATTGACCTTGCCTAATTTAGCGAAACATGCGTGAGTTGCAGTTTTAAAATATCTGGTTGCCAAGTGTCTCGGTTTTCAAATGTTCCAGAATCACATCATTGGATAATCAGGCAGTGGGAATAGATTAATGAATCAATGTGTGTTGAGAAAGTCAATTAGGATGTCGGGGCTGCTGAGTTCACAGAGATCTTATCCATTATGTTATTTATTTCAGGCAGACAGTGGGTTTATGATGTTTATCACTTTCAGATGACGAGGACACGCTATAAGGTTCTCAAAAGAATAAAGGGAGAAAGTAATATTATTATTTCGATTTCATTTATAAAGAAGAGAGTTAAATCTTAAAGCGGGTTGGTATTCGCAAGCATCAACAGTTTTATTATCAAAAAATTGAAGTTTTACATAGAACGATTTGAATGAGGAGGATACTTTTTAGTAATTTTACTTTAACCCAATATTCAGTTAAAAATTTCCATAAATATCACATTCTTGTGAGTCACAAGTGGTGACGAACATCGTCAGTTTTGAACATTGATTCTGGTGGTGTTGAAACATGAAAGTCTGTCGTTAGAATCAAACTTGATCTCAAACAGCTCTTCGCTATTGGGAATCCTAACACGATGGGTCATCCAATTGATTTCTGTGGCACCAATTGCAGCAATCACTTTTGTTCGCATCGTATGAGACGGGTAAGTTGAACTGCCCAGTCTGACACATTCGAGGATAGGTGACGTGATGAGTTGCTGAAAGGAATGTTGTCAAGTATTATGTTTTATAAAAAAGTTTTATACGGCGCCGCAAACTTTTGCGATTTGGAAGGGCGAGGAGCCTAAACTCCCTCCCGCAGATGATATATTCCTTAACACAATAACAAACCTGAACAGTTTTCACAAGCGAATTCGGCGAGCTATTGAAATGCTCCAATCGCAGATTGAACTTTGTGAAATCCATCAATGTATCCAAAGGAAAAGCAGTCTTCGAGTGGCAATGCAATGTCCGAATTTCTGCTCTCTTCCAAACCTCCGTCTCCACAATCTTCTGAATCCTCTTTCTTTTCTCTCCTTTTGATCTCAATTCAATCTTTCGATCTTTCATTTCAATCTCCACCTCCTCAATGTGCTCCAGAGCGATGTACGGCAAGATCATGGCTTCTTCATTGGAATAATTTGTCACTATTTTCACCTTCTTCACTAAAATTTTTGCGGTGAGAGCCTTCACCTTGAGCTCAAGCTCTCCAAAATTATCCAATGACTTGTTCTCAATCATGATCTCATCCAGAACAGCCTTCTGGTCCTTTAACGCCGTTGTCAAGTCATTCATTGCGAGTTCCCAGTGATTCGCGTTCTTGAGAATTTTCGCCCGATATCCTCGAGTCACTTTACAATCTCCTTCTTGCACGTCTTCTAGATTCCAGCAATATGCTTTCGACATATAACGAATCGCGTAATTATCAAACTCTCGATTTGCCCGTTCATCAGGAGTACCGTACCTACTACTGTATCGTTCTGGTACGCGTGTTCCATCATCCAGCCAGAGTTGGCTGTAATTCGCTTCAAATCTGACCAGGATTCTTTTAAGAGGTGTAGGTGGCTTCATATCCATGATGATTCGGAAACTTCGGCACACTTTCCGGAAATTCATTCTGAAAAATAATTCATAATTTCAAGATAACTCCTAAAATAAGAGATTTACCTCTGAGCCTTGGTGAAATCACTCGTAATTCTTTCTATTATCTCCAGTGGCATGTTCATCAGTGATCGGCATTTCGGGTCATGGCTGAAATAGTTTAAGCCTATAAAAAATAAATTTGTTGGCACCTACCTCCTATCATAATCCATATCATACTCTCCTCTCAAAAACTTCATGTACCAAAACTCAAAGTCCTGATAACTCATTGCTTCGTCTCCAACTTTTCGGGCAAAATTCATGTAGGCACGGAACACGGGAAGCTGATCGATTGCTTCATAGAGAATGAGTGTGCGGAAGACGTGAGGATTGTTTTGTAGAATATGGCTCATTCTGGAATGGAAAATGTGAAATAGATGAAAAATTGTAATGTAATAGAATAGGATGGAGGATGGAGATAAGTAATTGAGTGGTAATGGAGGGAGGGGGAATGGAAAGATCGTTGCGAGACAAAGAGTGCGGCAGAGCGCGGTTGAAACATCACTAGCCGATCGGAAAGCGTTGGTGACGTGGCAGAGAACCTTTGGATAAATAAGACAATGGGAATGTTTGTCCTCCAGTTGAATGATGTCGTGGCCGACCGAGATTGTGGAAATTCTAGATGTGTGTGTGCGCAAGGGTGGATTAGTGACGTGGCAGAAGGGACCTCCATTATTTGTGGAGTTTGGGTAGATAGACACAGAAATGATGATGTGGCAAACGGGAGGGCTGTCCGATGGTCAGTGGGTTCTAGAAGGTTTCTCCACAAACATTGGAGGCCCCGTTCATCATCATTAGACGATGGCTACATATCTGTCACGTCACGAATCTCGATAAAAGCACATAATATAAACCTTCAAGGTCTTCGAGAACAGGGCAGTCCATCTGCCACGTCATAATTTCTCGACGTCTCCATCCAATAAAACCCATCGACTAACATTAAATATCCCACTGCCTTAATAGACAATAGCTACTTGCCACGTCACTAATCTCGGTTTACGCACACATTATGAACCTTCAAGGCCTCCGAGACTCAAAGAGTAGCCACGTCATATCTGGAAATCTCCTAGGCCTAGAGACCTTCCTCAAACAATAAATACATTAGCTGAACACGGTGTCTAAAGAGCAATAATTTATGTAATTTAGAAAATCCAATTAGCCAGTAAAAAACAACATTATGATTTTAAAAAATTCAGAGATGGTGAAAAATTAGAATATCAAACAGCTTGATCAATTGCAGTCCCTCTCGCACACACTTCCACAACCACATAGTGATCATGACCGCCCGCATAGAACCGTGATCTTTCTCTTAAATTGTATACGTTTAACTCTGTCGACTCGTCGATTGAAATTGTTGCACATTTTCTGAATTATGTATGACTGACTAGAATCACTTCGCATCTACTCACCTCTCATTGAACAATGTCTTTCTGGCGTTCAGTTTTGAATGAAGAAGATTAATCAGACGTTCCACTGGTGAACTGTGTCTTGCAATCAATCTACTTCCAATTCGTCTATCGGTTCTTTTCGATACTTTGTCACAGTAGTACGCAATCACTTCACTTTGCATCGGTGAATCAATTTTGATGGATTCACAATTCCATTTTGATACTATTTCTGCGTCGATTCTGGTTACGACATTTCCCGGAATTCTCACTGTCACGTGTTTTGGTATTTTCAGCTGAAATTATAACTGGAAATTGAGATAATTTCAAAACTTGCAACTTACTGTGTCTTCTCGAAGTGTTATATCTATAGTCACATTTTCAATTGGAATATTTGTTGGGAACCATGCAATGGTGCTCTTCACATCCAAGTTTTTGATAGCAATTGGAATGCATTTCGAAATAAACAATGGTCCCGTCTGAAAATTGTTTTAGATTGAAATGAAAAAACAGAACACACTCACAGTCAACTTAACATTCTTAATTCGTGTCCCCTTTCTGCTTAAATGATATAATAAAAATTTCTCCGCTGCCTGCTCGGGTCCCAAACTGGTAAGCCGATCAACACGTTTTTCCTTCGAAAGGTTATTCATACGCATCTTATTTCCTTCATACTTCCAAAAGCAAAATCCATAAGAATCAATCACTATCATGATATGGTCCCGCCCCATGGTATCCAGCCTGACTGATTCGAGGTGATACGGCAACATTTCTTCCATTTTTCTGATTTCTGGGCATATGGCATAGAAATATTTCCTGAAAAAGATATTAACAATTGAAAGTGGGCAATAAAAAACTGGCCTCTTTCCAAAATTGATATACTCTAGAACAGCTTTGGCAGTCTGATATGCCAGTGGTTTGCTTCGAGACATTTTGGAAAATCAGAAACAGTGGAAGTAAGTAAAGAAAGAATAGAAAACAGAATAGAGAAACGGAAAGTGAGCAATCAATTCGGTTCTCAACAAATAATGTCACAGACAAGATCTCGTTATTTTCTTCCAATGGACCTCTGTGTTAGTTGATTGCCACGTCACCAACCCACTGTCTGCCAGAAACAAATAACATAATGGGTGAGATCTCTGTGGACTCAGCTGCCCCGACACTGTCACTTCTCGGTCTCTCATCCCGATAGAGGTTCTCGACACACAGTGATTTTGCGACAGACAGTTAGTGACGTGACAACCAATTATTTTATATGTTAGTGACGTGACAGCCAATTATCACTGAACACCATTGGCAGAAAATAACGAGAAATAATGTGGTAGGCGATGTACTGCCAAGACCGCTTGTCTGTGACATTATTTGCTGAGAACTGAAGTGATAGATCTCTTTTCGTTTCTCTATTCTATTTTGTATTCTTTCTTTACTGACTTCCACTGTTTCAGAGTTTTCAAAATGTCTCGAAACAAACCACTGGCTTATCAGTCTGCCAAAGCAGTCCTAGAGTATATGAGTTTTGGAAAGAGGTGAGTTTTTTTGTTGCCCACTTTCGGTTGTAAATATCTGTTTTAGGAAACATTTCTATGCTATGTGCCCAGCAATCAGAAAAATGGAAGAAATGTTGCCTTATCACCTCGAATTAGTCAATCTGTGGAGTATGGCGCAAACTCATATTATCACGAGAATAGATTCTATTGGATTTTCTTTCTGGGAACAGGATGGAAATCAGATGCGTATGAATAACCATTCGAAAGGGAAGTTTGTAGACCAGCTCACCTGTTTAGGACCCGAGCAGGCAGTGGAAAAGTTTTTTTTGTATAACTTAAACAGAGAGGGAACACGCATTAAAAATGTTGAGTTGGATGTGAGTGTGTCTCCTTTTTTCTTCATGTTTATTTATGACAATTTTCAGAAAGCCCCAGAGTTCATTTCGAAATGCATTCCAATTGCTATCAAGAACTTGGATGTGAATAGAACCACTGCATGGTTCCCAACAAGTATTCCAATCGAAAATGTGGAAATAGATACTACACTTCGAGAGAACACTGTAAGTTGCAAGTTTTGAAATTATCTTAATTTCCAGTTATAATTTCAGCTGAAAATACCAAAACACGTGACAGTGAGAATTCCGGTATATTTCGCAACTAGAATCAACGCAGAAATAGTATCAGAATGGAATTGTGAATCCATCAAAATTGATTCACCGATGCAAAGTGAAGTGATTGCGTACTACTGTGACAAAGTATCGAAAAGAACCGATAGACCGATTGGAAGTAGATTGATTGCAAGACACGGTATAAATATGAAATTCCTACTTGATATTCTTTATTCAGAAATGAACTTCAGAAAGACAGTGTTGAATGACAGGTGAGTAGATGGAGTTATGATTTCTGTCAGCCATATAGAATTCAGAGAATGTGCAACAATTTCAATCGACGAGTCGACAGAGTTGAACGTATATAGTTGTGACATTAATTATTACTTTGTCGTTGTGGAAGTTTGTGCGAAAGGGACTGCAAAAGAAGTGTTTTTGCATTTTTCCATGATGTACGGTCTGTACTGGAAATAAAATTATTGGGTCAACCAAGAAGTATCTTCCTCTCCGAATTGATTACTACGAAAAGTACAAAAAAGGAGCCGTTCACTACACAAATCGATCAAGTTGTTTGATATTCTCATTTTTCACCATCTCTGAATTTCTTTTAATCATAATATTGTTTTTAACTGGAAAACTGCATTTTCTGAATCACATAAATTATTGCTCTATAGAAACCGTTTCGATTTTTTTTCAGGTTTTTTTGCAGAGCAGCTAATGTATTCATTGTTTGAAGGAAGACCTCAAGGCCTAGGAGATTCCCAAATATGACGTGGTAAACGGACACATTGAATCCCGCGCACTACATCAAAAATATATTTCCTGGTTTCCAATTGTCTGGGTTGCCAAGTTTCCGGTTTCAAAGCGTCGCGGAGTCTAATAGCCAAAACCCACATTCATGTGCCCTGATCGATGCTTTGAAGTCTATAATCAAAATCTAAACCTTTGTTTCTCCTCACTTTTCATATTTAAGTAACTAGTATTCTGTCTCAAATGTATTGAGCATTTTGAAATTGAAAACTTGTTGTTTGATAGGGGGAGCCTATGATTAGGTGTTAGAGACAGCGCGCCTTCTCAATATTTGCTTTATTATTCCTTTACCGATGGCAGATTCATTATTCCTTGATGCAGATTATCTCATCAAATATCCTAATCTAATGCTTTCAATTTTCGGTTTCGTTACCAATCTTATCCACTTGGGTATTCTACTCTTATCGCAAAAACATTATCCAATTGCCACATGTCTTATTGTTCTTTGTGCCCTTGATATAATCATATTATCAACAGTGGCAATTGCTGCAACTGTCACCGTATTGACGTACATAGAAAACAAAAATTGTATTGGTTATGTTCACATAGTGGATCTTGTATATAGACTCATCACTGAAGGAACACATGCACTTTGTGTACCAATTGGAGCGTGGCTTTTGATTTCAATGTCCCTTATTCAAATTCTCTCATTTAAAAACGTGCTGAGCTGGAATCATAAAGTTGCAGCAAGAGTCTCCCGCGCCACTTTAGCTATCTTTTTTGCAATTTACATTTTCATTCTTTCCTCATTTTCAATTGTTGCCTTCAATATTCCCCAAGTAAAATGCAGTACAGAAGACCACTTTACAAATTATTTGTTGGAGAACTCAAACTGGATCTCGAAACTAGCGGGGACTATGGAAAAGATAGTGTTATGCTTAGCGATGACAAGATTTTTGTTGATGACTGTTATTCCTTTTGTTCTGGTTATATTCAGCTGGAGATCAAAAGAAAAAGAGAGGAAACAAGTGTCAACGCTCGTTATTTTTTTGATACCCTCGTTTCTAGTTCTTGAAAGTTTAGCGTACTTTATAACTTTTAATTTTTCTAAATTGGATTCAAATGATGAAGATAAACGGTGAGTTCCGATTGAGAATTGCGAAACAGCTACCAAAAAAATATTATATATTTTCAGTGATAGTCGTGTATTGCTTGATGAAGCTATCAAGTTCTTCAGAGTTTTCGGATCATCTTTCCGACCATTTCTCATTTTAAAAATTTCAGTCGAATATCAAAAAAAATTGCAGTCGATATTTACTTTATCACCACCCACTTTGGTAAATTCAAGTCATCAAATCAATTTTCAAGAACAAAAAATTTTCAGGTCGTGCCAAAATCAGCAAGCTCGAAGTCACAATTTTAACTCGGAATTTTAAAAAAATCTGGAATTTTCTACCTGCCACTCGTTTTCCGATCTTCCGATGGACCGTTTTAGATGTCCCGCTCTACCGAAAGCAAAATAAAATGCGTGTAAGATTGAGAGACTCAGAGAAAAAGAGACAACAGGGATTTCGGTGGAGCGCAGTTGTAGGAACTGTAATTAGCTGATATCTAATAAAACATTCTTAAGTCAATATATCTTTCAAAATGTTTACGGCAATAAAACCCATCGACAAACATTAAATATTCCCACTACCTCAGTAGACAATAGCTATTTGCGACGTCACCAATCTCGGTCTACGCACACGAGATCTTTGTGAAACGCCCAGCCCGTGTAGCAACTGCGACGCTTTAAAAAAAATGTTCTGGTAATAAAAATCAAGTAAAATTTATGGGGAAGCCAGTCAAATATAACATTATAATTTTTTTTAATTCAGAGGTAGTGGAAAATAAGATTATCAAACAACTTGATCGATTGCAGTCCCTCTCGCACACACTTCCACAACCACAGAGTAACGATCAATGTTACAACCATATACGTTCAACTCTGTCGACTCGTCGATTGAAATCGTTGCACATTCTCTGAATTCTATATGGCTGACAAAAATCATAACCCAACTACTCACCTGCCATTCAACATTGTCTTTCTGACGTTCATATTAGAATAAAGAAGCTCAAACAGCCGTTGCATTGGTGAACTGTGATTTGCCATCAATCTACTCCCAATCGGCCTATCGGTTCTTTTCGATACTTTGTTACAGTAGTCCGCAATCTCTGTATAGTACATCGAGGAATCAATTTTGATGGTTTCACAGTTCCATTCTGATACTATTTCTGTGTTGATTCTTTCTGCAACGTGTCCCAGAATTCTCACTGTTACGTGTTTAGCCAATTTCAGCTAAAATTATGAATAGAAATTGTGATCATTCTCAAAACTTGCAACTTACTGTGTCTTCTCGAACTGTAGTACGTACTTTCACATTTTCAATTGGAATTATTGTTGGGAACCATGCAGCGGTTCTGGTCACATCCAAGTTTTTGATGGCAATTGGAATGCATCTCGAAATGAAAAATGATCCGGTCTGAAAATTTTATAGATCGAAATGAAGAAAAAACAAAACTCACTCACAATCAAGTCAACTTGTTTCATGCGTGTTCCCTCTCTGCTTAAATTATACAAAAAAAATTTCTCCGCTGCCTGCTCGGGACCCAAACAGGTAATTCGACTAACACGTTCCTTCGTCGAAAGATTTATTATAATCATCTGATTTCCCTCATTCTCCCAAAAACAAAGTTGAAAAGAATCGATAATAATGGTGATATCATCTTGCGCCATACTAAACAACACGACTAAGTCGAAGTGATAGGGCAACATTTCTTCCATTTTTCTGATTGCTGGGCACATGGCATAAAAATGTTTTCTGAAATAGATATTAACAATTAAAATTTAGCTTTTGCGTGAGAACAACTGACCTCTTTCCAAAACTGATATACTCTAGAACAGCTTTGGCAGACTGATAAGCCAGTGGTTTGCTTTGAGACATTTCGGAAACTCTGAAACAATGAAAGTCAGTAAAGAAAGAACAGGGAACAAAATAGAAAAACAGGGAAAGAGAGCTATCACTTCAGTTCTCAGAAAATAATGTCATTGACAAGAGTTCTCGGCAGTACATCGCCTACCACATTATTTCTCGTTATTTCTTCCAATGGTGTTCAGTGATAATTGGTTGTCACGTCACTAACCCACTGCAAAATCAATGTGTGTTGAGAACCTCTATCGGGATGAGAGACCGAGAAGTGACAGTGACGGGGCTGCTGAGTCCACAGAGATTTCACCCACTATGTTATTTGCCTGCAGCAGAGTGGGTTGGTGACGTGGCAATCAACCAACACAGAGGTCCATTGGAAGAAAATAAAAAGATCTTGCCAGCCACATTATCTGTTGAGAACTGATATAGCTTCTCTTTTTTTGATTCTGTATTCTATTCACTCGATACTGACTTCCACTGTTTCAGATTTTCCAAAATGTCTCGAAGCAAACCACTGGCTTATCAGTCTTCCAAAGCAGTCCTAGAGTATATAAGTTTTGGAAAGAGGTTAGTTGTACTCACGCATAAACTGAATTTCAATTGTTAATATCTATTTCAGGAAACATTTCTATGCCATCTGTCCAGAAATCAGAAAAATGGAAGAAATGTTGCCCTATCACTTCGACTTTGTCGAGCTGTTCAGTGTTGCGCAAGATGATATCATCATGACTATTAATACTCTTCACTTTTGTTTTTGGGAAAATGAGGAAAATATTATGAGTATGAGAAACGAATCCACGGAGAAACGTGTTGACCAGCTCACCTGTTTAGGACCCGAGCAGGCAGCGGAGAAATTTTTTTTGTATAATTTAAGCAGAAAGGGGACACGAATTAAGAATGTTGAGTTGAATGTGAGTGTGTTTTGTTTCTTCTTCGTTTCAATCTATAAAAGTTTTCAGACCGGACCATTGTTCATTTTGAAATGCATTCCAATTGCTATCAAAAACTTGGATGTGAAGAGAACCACTGCATGGTTCCCAACAATAATTCCAATTGAAAATGTGAAAGTACGTACTACAGTTCGAGAAGACACAGTAAGTTGCAAGTTTTGAGAATGATCACAATTTCTATTCATAATTTTAGCTGAAATTGGCTAAACACGTAACAGTGAGAATTCTGGGACACGTTGCAGAAAGAATCAACACAGAAATAGTATCAGAATGGAATTGTGAATCCATCCGAATTGATTCATTGATGTACTATACAGATATTGCGGATTACTGTAACAAAGTATCAAAAAGAACCGATAGACCGATTGGAAGTAGGTTGATGGCAAGACAAATGTTATCCGTGAAATTTGTATTTGATCTTCTTCATTCTGAAATGAATGCCAGAAAGACAGTGTTGAATGGCAGGTGAGTAGTTGGGTAATGATTTCTGTCAGCCATATAGAATTCAGAGAATGTGCAACAATTTCAATCGACGAGTGGACAGAGTTGAACGTATACGGTTGCAACGTTGATCATGACTTTGTGATTGTGGAAGTCTGTCCGAGAGGGACTGCAATTGACCAAGTTTTTTGAAATGTTTCACTATCTCTGAATTTCTTTTAATCATAAAAGACGGTTGAAATTTCAAGATTTTTTACTAGCGAACTAAAAAATGGTTTTCGGTGAGTAATCTGTACTGAAAATACAATACTTCCGTAAATTTGAAATATTTTGGAATAAACTGGCAATTGCTAGAAAAAGTTGCACGTGAAGCACAGAGTTTTCCACTTTTATCTTTTCACGTCATTTTCTGTTCTTTTTTCAAAGTTTATTAAAAAGAACAGAATCGGTATGGATACCGATTCTGTACCAAGAGATTCCTTCAGATTTGGTATGCATACCAATTCTGTACTCTGCATAAAATATCACGTGAAAAAAATGTTTTTTTTAATTCAAAAGTACAGAATAGTTATTTTCCTGTGAGGAAGAGAGAATCGAGTTTTTGAGAGAGACGCAGAATGTGCGACTTAAAGGCGCTCACAATTATGAGCGAGGGTCTCGCCACGACGGAATGTTAACAGAGCGGCGGGCAGAGAAATTTGAACCATTCTACGTGCGTTTCGTTACCCACCCTAGAGTCCCCACCCACGAAACGCACTTCGAAAGGAGAAAGAGAGGCGAGAAATAATCAGAGTTAGTTTCAGAAAGATCGAGACCCCAAGCTGCCGATCGGCCTCGCGGAAAAATGCCATCAGAAGCCGATTACATTCCTCAAGATGACAGTTCGACCGGCCAAGGATGAGCAAAAAGCTGTGGGGAAGGACACAGTCGTGGATGACCATTCAGGAAGTACTCTGCAACGGCTGCGGTCAAGATGGAGAGGAAAACAACAAAAACGAGCTCGCCGTCTTCCAAGCATTCCGATCACTCGTCAAAGCTCTCCCGCCTGAGCAGTCTCTTCGTCAATCACGAGGAGGTTGCCGCTTCGTTTCAGGACTGCGAGGGACACATCAGGATTTCAGGAGAGCAGCAACAACAACGACATACAGGACAACGGATTTCGTCCAGAAGAAGTCAACAAGAGAGGAAGATGGAGAGACGATCGAGGCCCGGAACGATATCTCCACGACAGCCCCAAAACCCAAGGATTCAGAGAGCAAGAGGAGAGCTGAGACGACGTCTGTGATCTTCATCTTCATAAAGAACATACGCTTCTAAACTTGTTTCCTTTCCGTTTTTCTCGCGGGTTTTTCCTCTCAACCCAATTATTCCAACTCTTTGAATTAATGTGTCATCTCTCCAAAATTTGCCACCAATTTAACTGCCCGAATCCCCCGCTGTATCATCTGTACGTGTGGTCCGCGCCTCGCGGACCACACCCTACCAAAAACAACGCCACTAAAGCCTAAGAACAAGCAATAAACCTGTAATATTTATCTTGGTGTTATCTGTAGAAACTTCGCTACTATTCGATCGATACTGAAACAGGAAAATGTATTATCCCGACCCGAATGGGGAGGAATAACCGGTATCGATACCGATTCTGTACTATTGTAAATTCTGTATGAAAGGTCACGTGAAAAATTGAAATCCACAGTTTCAGAGTTTCAAATTTTATTTGTGATTATTTTCGCTTACGTGGATTCAAATTTGATGTTCATCAAGTGGATGAACTGACAAAAATGACAATTTTTAAGAAAAAATCTCCTAGATTCTGTAATTAGGTTTTGATCAACTTCACCTTTTCTTATTCAACAACATTAAAAAGTTTGTTTTAATGAATATTGCAAAAAAAAGGTTTAAAGTGTTTTCGTTTTAAGTAAGAAAAGGTGAAGTTGAGCAAAACCTAATTCCAGAATCTAGGAGATTTTTCCTTAAAAATTGTCATTTTTGTCAGTTCATCCACTTGATGAACATCAAATTTGAATCCACGTAAGCGAAAATAATCACAAATAAAATTTGAAACTTTGAAACTGTGGATTTCAATTTTTCACGTGACCTTTCATACAGAATTTACAATAGTACAGAATCGGTATCGATACCGGTTCTGTACTTTTGAATAAACTTGGAGAAAAACATTTTTTTCACGTGATATTTTATGCAGAGTACAGAATTGGTATGCATACCAAATCTGAAGGAATCTCTTGGTACAGAATCGGTATCCATACCGATTCTGTTCTTTTTAATAAACTTTGAAAAAAGAACAGAAAATAGACGTGAAAAGATAAAAGTGAAGCAGATCTGTGTCTACATGATATTTTTCACACATATTTGAACGGAATCTGAAACTAAAAATAAATATGTACTAGTACGGAATTTCTCAATTTTTAAGAAAATATATCCGTGAGCAAAAAATTTTGAAATTTCGAGCGTCTTATAATGTTGTTTTTTTTTCATGGATTCTGTATCCCATAAATTATTGCTCTATAGAAACCGTTTTGATTATTGTCAGGTTTTTTGCAGAGCGGCGCAGCTAATGTATTCATTGTTTGAGGGAAGACCTCTAAGCCTTGGAGATTCCTAGATATGACGTGGCAAATGGACAGTCTCGGAGACCTTGAAGGTTCATATGTATGCGTACACCGAGATTGGTGACGTCGTAAGTAGTTATTGTCTATTGAGGCAGTGTGGATATGTTTATGTTGGTCGATGGGTTTTATTGGAGACGTCGAGAAATGATGACGTGGCAGATAGACTGCTCGATTCTAGGAGAGCAGGTTCTACGTGTGTGTGCGTACACCGAGATTGGTGACGTGGCACGTTTACTGAGGCAGTGGGAATGTGCAATGTTTGTTGAGGGCCCTTGTTCCTCTAATTGAAGAAAGAAACCAAAAATTGATGACCGCAGGATTCACAAAAATATAATTTTTCAGTGCTCTCATCTTGATAGGCAAAAGGTTTTGTTTCGAAATGAAATCTCAAATTTGTTTCCAAACACTTTGATAGTGTCTTTCTCAATTAACATCTATTTCAAAACGTTTATATTCAAACTAACAACAAAAAGAATAAAAGTGCAGACATCTTATGGAAAAAAATGAGTAAAATATGTAGCAAGAAGAAATCTTCTTGAATGTAATAGCTCTTTATTAGAGCGCGTTTTCAACTTTTACATTCCTCGGCTTCGTGTAATCCGCTGCTTCCGACTTTGTGATAAATGGAAATCCGGCATTACAGACGATAATGATTCCAGTTATAAACAGAAACAGGATTGTCCACTAAAAATAAAATAAAATTGGTGAGTAACCTAGGAAACTCGGTGTTCTACCTGCTCAGGAGTGTTATCCGGACAGATAATGCTAACAATAATCGGCGCTAAAAACTGTACAACATACGCTGTGAATGAGATGACTGCAATGGCAAAGTGCACGTGTTGCAGGCAGCGCTGGAAGAGAATTGGTGGCCTAGGATCCGACATCAGGGACCTACCAATTGAATACACTTGATGACTCCCATAATATTCAAACCCGAGGATACTATAGCAAAGTTGAATGCGATTTGAGCAATGAGACGGCTGGAGGTGAGTGCCATCACGACTAACCCGGCGGCGAACCCGATTTGAGAGGTTGCGGCGAAGAAGACGAAACGGGCCTGGAATTTTAATTTGTTTTGGGATGATCTTGATAGAAATGGATAGCTGAAGACGTGAGGATTCTGAATCTGGTTTCAGAACTTTCGAAAAGTGAAATTGAACGGAGTTACACGGCTTTTAATAGGCTCGAGTTAGAAAAGGTCGTGTAACTTTGTTAATTTTCAATTTTTGAAAACAAACTTAAAATAAATTGAAATTTGCATTTTCAGAAAGCTGAAGACGTGAGGATTCTGAATCTGTTTTCAAAATTATTATAGCTCATAAACTGACCGAGATACAAAGGTTTGTAACTCGGCTAGTTTTCAACCTACGGAAATTTTGAAAACACATTCAGAATTCTCACGTCTTCAGCTTTTTGGTAAAATTAATTTTGTAGAAATCTGACATCAGTAGGAAGCTGAAAACGTGAGGATTTCAAATCTGTTTTCCTAATTTTTCTAGTGCGAAAACTGACCGCGATACAAAGGCTTGTAGTTCGGCTAGTTTTCAACCTACGGAAAATTTGAAACCAGATTCAGAATCCTCACGTTTTCAGCTATCAAATCATACCAGAATAAACTAATTTGTATTTTCAGAAAGCTAGAGGCGGGAGGATTCTGAATCTGTTTTCAAACTTTCCGTTGGTTGAAAACTGACAGAATTACACGTCATCATATCTTGGTCAGTTTATGAGCTACAGGAATTTTGAAAACAGATTCGAAATTCTCACAATTTCAGCTTTCTGAAAATCCAGATTTTAATTTATTTTGGTATGGTTTGATAACTGAAGACGTGAGGATTCTGAATCTGGTTTCAAAATCGTGGTAGGTTGAAAATGAACCAAGTTACAAACAGTCTTATAACTCGGTTAGTTTTCCTCTTTTGAACATTTTGAAACCAGATTCAGAATCGTCACGTCTTCAGTTTTCTGATCATACTAATTTCATTGTGACTACTTTTTTCCCACCCACCTTCTCCGACAAAAACGTGAGCTTATCGGAAACCTGTCCCGCTGCGAACTTGATAATAGCAGATAGTATGAATGGAAGCGCCGACAGAAATCCTGTCTCCCTGACGTCAAATTTCAGAATCTCTCTGAGATAAGTAGGTCCGTATAATGATAAGACAAAGAATCCCATATTCCCGCCAAAACAAGACACCCATGTGATGATTACGGTAGGATCAGTGCAAACGGCCAGGTAGGGAACGGATTCTTTGATCTTCTCGATTTTTCCGGTAGAGATTTTGCCGAGTTCTTTTTGCGAGACGTTTCTGGAAATTTGTGTTTTGTAAGGGTGATATTTTGATCTTTTAGGCATTCACGATTTGGAAAAAAATTAATCGCCTTATGCAAGCGGTCAATGTATGCAAATGTGAACACCCTCCATTGTAGTCGGTGTGTGTGTCTGTCTGTCTGTGTATCTCACTGTCCGGATGTCCACCCATTTCAAATTTTATATCATTTTATAGAAAAAGCTAGATCTTTCCTTTTGTAGTTGACAACTTTTTCGTAAAAGCTCTTCCCAAGAAGTTACAGTGCTTTGAAGTTAAGCCGGTTGTCTGCGAGGCTGCCAACTGCAAACAACCATAACTTCAAAAGGAGCGTCCGTACAAAAAAGTTGTCAATTACAAAAATGGAGATCTATTTTTGATCTACACACTGATATAAAATTTGTAGCCGTTGTGTATGAATGGGCGGTTTGGGGTCTTGTTAAAAATAGTCAATTTTCAGATTTTTGGCAAATTTTTTTTTTCAAATTTTTAGTGAGTTTCAAAAACAATTTTCTCGTTTCATGAAGTCGGAAACTTAGGCTCCGCCCTCCAAACAAGAAAGTGTGTCTAAAGGGGCGGGGCTTCGGATATTGTAACTACGGAGGCTACAGTAATCGGAACTACAGTAACCTATATGTGGCAAATTACGTGTATACTTTCTCACTACAGTAACCCTCAACTACACTAACCGCACCGACTTCTAGAACTACAGTAATCTATACCATCATCTGCTCAGACTACCGTAACCTAGATTTTGTCATATTTTGTCGGAAAAACAGATCTTACGACAATTCACGGACCTGTTCAAACTACAGTAACCCCACTCCTTTCAAAATCAAAAAAAACAACTCACCTATGCAACTTTGGATCATCTGTATAAGTGAACCAAAACACCACATAAACCACCAGAGTGAGTGCTCCAAACAGATAATAAATGGATCTCCATCCGAGCACCGACTCACAGAGTAACCCGGACACAGGCATACAAATGATGTTGCTCAGTTGTAGTGCACACGACAGTATCGCCATGAACGTGTTGGCCTCTCGACTCGGCGCCCACACACCTGGCACCACACCGACTGTGGTGAACATGATGGCGGAGCCGATGCCTTGGAGTACTCGACAGATAAGAGATGTGGAGAATCCGATGGAGACGGCGAGGGGGAAGAGGATGGCGCCGGCGGCCGAGATGAGGCCAGAGATGGTTTGGACGTTGCGGAGACCGAGGGAGCTGATGAGTGGGACCGATGGGATGAGTCCGATGAGGCCTCCGATGGCGGCGCCCGAGAAAAGCAGAGACTTTTCTGTGTTTCGCTCGAACCAGTGGGTGTCTGGAAGTGAAATTGATAAAAGGGAGGAGGTACGGTAGTTGGGTATGGTAGCTACCAGGGGTACAGTAGATTGCAGTACGAGTAAACTTGCGATTTGAAGTTAATCGCCTTATGCAAGCGGTCAATGTATACAAATGTGAACACGCTCCATTGTAGTCGGCGAGTGTCTGTCTGCGTGTGTATCTCACTGTCCGGATGTCTACCTATCCTATATTTTTCATCATCTTATAGAGGAAGACCAGACCTCCATTTTTGTAGTTGACAACTTTCTTGTAGGAGCTCTCCCCAGGGAGTTACAGCGGTCAGAAGTTTAGCCCGCTGTCTGCGAGCATCTGCAGACTAATCACTTCAAACGGTCATAACTTTAAAGGGAGCGCCCGTACAAAAACGTTGTCAACTACAAAAATGAAGATCTAAATTTGATCTACATACTGATATAGAATATGTAACCGTGATGTGAGATTGGGCGGCGTAACATCTTGTTAAATATAGCCAATTTTCAGATTTTTCAAAAAAAAAAAATTTTGTGAGGCTCAAAAGAAAAACTCGGATACCGAATTTTTCAACTTCTTTTGGAACGTTTTTGAATAAATCTGAAATTTGAAAGAACCGTTTTTTCGAAAATTTCCGAAGTTCTGGTAAAAATTCCGAAATTTTCAGTTCTGCACATCACTGATCTGCAATTGGGGAGGTTGGTGTGTCTGTCTGTCTGTCTGTCTGTCCGGATGTCCAAATGTCCATCTGTGTGTCCGAAAATCCAGATGCCAATTTTCAGTGAACATTTCAATAAAAACTATCATGTCTGTCTGTCAATCGGAATGTCCGGATGTCCACCTGTTTGTCTGTCTGTGTGTCATCATGCCTGGATGTCCAGATGTTCATCTGGGTGTCCAAAAATCTAGATGTCCACTTACCTGTGAACTTGTCGATATTCCCAAAGCCAAAGGACTTCTGAATTACTGTCTGTCTGTCTGTCTACCTGTCTATCCGGATGTCCTTTACATTTTCTGTCTGTGTGTCTGACCGAATGTCCAGATGTCCCCCCCCTCACAACACTTCCACCGCAGCACCCCCCTTCCCCAAGCTACTTTTACACTCGCCACACACACCCTCTGTCTGTCTGTCTGTGTATCTCACTGTCCGGATGTCCACCTGTCCCAAGTTTTATATCATCATGTAGAGCAAGTCTAGAGCTTCATTTTTGTAGTTAACCATTTTTTTGTAGAACTTCTCCATAAAAAGTTTTTAGTGCTTTCAATTGAGCACTTTTCCGCAGCATAGGAAATGTGAGCATTCTTGTGCGAGCCATATCTCTTTATGGGCGGTACCTATCAAAAAATGGTTAACTACAAAAGTGATCTACTAGTTTTGATCTACAAGGCTATACAAAATTAAAAAAATTTGGAGACGATTTGGGGGCGTGGCACTCTTTCAAAGTTGGGTGATTTTTCAAAATTTTTAAATTTTGAATTTTTAGATGGCGGCCTAGTTTTTCCCCAGACTTCGGCCACCAATGAGATATTTGGTCTACCTGAATAATTAGTGAGTCTATGATGATCCTCCACAATATCCTCCATACAAATAACAGTGAAATTGAATGTCAACGTGTTCATCTGGATGAATGTAAGACATGCCAATCTGAAATTTTAAAAAATTGGTGGCCTAGAAATCCAAAATTTGGAATTCTAGGCCACAGGGGACTCACGTCAAAACCATAATATAGAGTCTCGTCCGATTCCAGAATACAAAGTTTGACGTCTTCCGAATATCTGGGAACGGGTATTCTTCAGATGACGTCGTCGGGTGCACTTCACAATTTTTGAGCATTTTGAAATTCTGAAATTTTTTTTTAAAAATCATCTAAAAATCATCAAAAAATGTAAAAAAAGATGACATTTCAAAATGATTCCGCGAGTACTTATAGTCTTCCGACACCACTTTTTTGTGATTCCTCTGACCTAATTTGCATATTCCATGTGTTTCGAGTAGAGTCATCACAATAAGTTTTCCAGAGCGTGGTCATTGATAAATGATAAATGGCCTAACAGTACAAATGAACATTCTAAAAAAAACCGTAGACTTTATAAGCTCACATATGAATTATCAGTTATTAATTATAAGTGATGGAATCGGGAATTAATTAACAATCTACGACAATCAATTTGAGATACAAAGTCAGTCTAACTGAGTGAAAGAAGTGAATTTTCAGGGGGGAAACAAAGAAAGAAACCGGTGAAGGGAAAAGAAGTCAAAAAATGCACCAAGAAAAATGCTTTAAGAGAACAAACAGGGGGAAATCAGATAGAGTCAAACTCTGTGAAACGGGTTTAGAAAAAACAGGAGACAGATAAAATCAAGGGGAATCAAGAAACAGATAAAATGAATTTAAACAAAAAGAGAATGAAATTAATGGTTGGCCATGACACGCATCTCGGTTCCTCTTCCCTTCTTCGCTTTTCTCGCTTCCTCCCACGCCTTCATTTGAGCCAAACGAAGAGTCATGATAGCAGAGAAGGAGAAGACGGCTCCCATGATGTAGAAGGCGAGGTTCAAGTTTCCAGCAGCAGCTTTGATTTGTCCAGCGATTGCAGGTCCAGACACAGCGCCGAATCCCATAAAAACCATGAGAATTCCGAAAGCATTTCCGAGCTTTTTGACACCGACGAGTTCGACGCAGATGACGGAACGGAGAGCAGCGAAGCAAGCTGGAAAGAAAAAAAAGTTTTTTTTTGAAAATATTCGAAAAGAAACCCTACCAACTCCAGCACTGAACGGAACACAGAGAAGAATGTATTGCCAAAGAGCGGAGCTAAACGGCATAGCGGCGATGGAGATTCCGGCAAGGATGATGACAACGTTGGAGACTTGGAGTGCCGACATCTTCGGGTGATCCGAAATGAAGCCACAGATGATACGGAACGCAATGTTGAATGCGCCAATGCAGAGAAGTGGCAACGAGCGATCATCGACTGTATAAATCTCGCTGGGCATGAGATCACTGATATAGACGAATGGGACCAAGAACGACATGACGGCGAGAGTTCCGGAGAATGCGAAAGTCAGGAAACTGGGAGAGTAGAGGAGATCTTTATCGATAACTGAGCACATTTCATCCTTAAACTGGGCGAATTTGTTCTTCTTGGTGACGTGCTTGACAGTATGATTTTCAGAGGCATGGATTACATGCTCGGCGTGAGCAGCTTCAGCGATTTTCTTGTCCACTGAAAATACCGAATTTTGATTTAAAAAATCAATTTTTTTTAATTTTGAATATAAAACTTACAAGTGTTAACATAGAATGCATCCGGCTGATGTCCCGGGCGATTGAGCTCCTCCAAATCGGCACGGACATCTTCCAGAAGTCTTTGCGACGGCTCATCCGGTTTTCCCTCGTACTCTCTGACCATTTTGGCGACTTTCGTGACTTGCTGCTCGGAAGGCTTGAGTTTTCGGAAGAACAAGGAGCAAATGGCTCCGAAAAGGACGATTCCAGCCATATAGATCAAGAAATGCGATGCGTTGTCATTCAAAAGTCCCATGACTATGATATTGAGTCTGGAGAATACCATCGTTCCGATTCCACTTCCACAAACTGCGATTCCAGTGGCGAAGCTGCGTTTCTTCTCGAAGTAAGCGGAGAGAACGACGATCGACGGGAGATACATGCATCCGAATCCAATACCACCAACAAATCCGAACAGAATATAGTATTGCCACGCTTCGTGGAGAGTTGAGCAAGCGACGAATGCCGATGCCGTCAGAATTCCTCCAGCCAAACAAACCGAGCGGACTCCGAGCACAGCGACGAGCGAAGAGGCGAGAGGACCTAAAGATGTAATTTAGGAGATTCTTCTAGGGAAAATTCTTACCAGAGAGATAGTAGAATCCAGTGAGCAACGATACGGTATTACTGGCAGACGTTTCTGCTCCGAACATTTTGGTCCAATGCGGGATGAGAGTAGCTGGGAAGGTGTAGATCACACCGTCGACACACATATTGACCAGGAAGCTGGCCACGACGATGACCCATCCGTAGCCTCCTGAAATATATAAAATATTCATCTATGACTCATAGCAGTTTCGAATTTTTCGAATTTCCGAAAACCTTTTATAGTCATACTTGCAAAGGCGCGTAACTCGCTTAAAACTCAATATTATGAGTTGAACAATATACCAAAATGTAGATCTCAGCGAGTTCTATATCTTTGACCAACTATGGGCCGTCGTTAACGCAGCGCAGGCAGAGAAAAAGTGCTGTAAAAACGCGAAAATCATCAAAAAAGCCATTCTAGCAGCCTCGATTCATATTTTTTTATCTTTTTCAGCTCATAATATTGTGTTTTAGACTGTTTTTCAAACCAAAAACACTTTCAAAAAACCATTTCGATTCGTCATAACTCACCATCTGGCGGCGGAACCTTGCCGACTTCTTCCACCTCCTGCTCGAAATTCTCGGCGGCGGTGACAGCGATGCTGAGCTCTTGCTTCTCCGGATCCAACGGACCGTCGGTTGGTTGTTGGGACATTGTCTGGAAGTGAAATGTGTTTAGAGTGTGATGACCCAACTACCACAAAAACTAAAAACTTGTGAGAGCAAGCAGTAATGAGCGAAGAAAAAAGAAACTATGAGCCGAGTTAAGTTAAGGTTTAAATAAAGGATAAAGTCTTCCCACGTGGGGGGAGCGGAGGGTGACAGTGGCGCAATTGTTCGCCGGTAAAGGGGAAAAGAGAGCAAACAGATCAAATCAACAGAGATAGAAAAGAAATCATTTTTCAATCAAAAATGAAACACTTGAAGGCTTTTCGAGACCCGAGAGCGTGATGACGGGAGACAATGAATGAGAATCGTCGAGGATTGAAGCGGGAGAGGCGGAGCTTCCTCCTTCTTTCTGTATGTTTTGATTACAACGTACAGAAGGAAACAATGGAAAATGACGAGAGAGGAAGCATTGAGCGAAATAGTGTGTGGCAGACAGATTTCTCATGAGTGAAAGAGGGCCCGTAACCTTGAACATTGAGTCATATGTAGAATAACTCATACTCTTTTTGCTTTTTCGAGAAGAAACGATTGATTTTATGAAAGAAGAACTTTCCGTTCGTTCCCAGAAGAAGTGGGGACATGGAAAGTTGGAAGTTTTTCGAAAAACGAGATTTCTAGCGAAAAATATCACAATACAGGAGAAAATTACAGTGCGATTCTAAGAAATCCGACGAAAATCACCAAGAAAACTGAAATTTCCAGAGAAATATCGATGTTGTGATCAAAAATACCAAATCTCAGATACCAGAAGACAAAGAAACCAAAGCTCCGCCTACTATTAAAGAATGATGATTGATGCTTTAGAAGAAAACACTGAGTCATGAATATGCCTTTTCTCTGGGAAGAATCTACTAGAATGACGGGATTTGATGATAAAAATCCACATAACTGAAGGACCTATAAGACATTTCACTATAAATGGACAATTTTCAGAGAAAACACATTTTTAAGATCGAATATTCTGACTTTCCGACATCATAGAGTAGCTGAAAAAGCTTCATTCCGAAATCGAAGTCAACTAACGGCTAGAAAAACGTCCAAGCGCCCTTCTCCAGACCAATAAATCGTCCTTATGATCTCATAAACACTGTGTCTCCTCGATTGCTTATCTGGGAGTTCCAAAGTTCACCCTAGTGGCACCACCACGACCTTTATCAGTGGCAAATTTCAGCGGAGACTTTCCCTTTCCTTCAATTCTACCAACACGGCAGCTGACCTAACCGTTTATCAGTGGTCACACGTAGATGGTGATAAGCTGTACGATTCCGAGAACTCGATTTTCGATGCCAAGAGAAGTCAAAAGTGCAATTTTTGTCGGAAAAAGGGGGAAGAAGCAGGAAAATCTATTTTCGAAATGCTCCGGAACTTCAAAGAGATTCCGCCGACAAATGCATTTTCAGATTCCCCCATTTTCCATTAAGCCAAAATCCAATTCCAAATGACGTGAGGAACGAAACAGATTGCTGAAAATTACGCCAGAGTTCAAAATCATCGTGAATTGCATCACAAATCAGCGATTCAAAACATATGCAAATGAGGGCAACCTTTCCGCCAATAAAACTATCGCATCATTCGACAGTTTTCCGTTTTTTCCCTCTTGTTGGATCTGAGCATGTTTATGATTTCAATGATCTCTATTGTTTCTTCTTTTTTATTGTGTATTGCATCATTTTTCAATTTAGAAAACCATGGTGCAAGTGGGCGAGGAGAAGAAAGCAGAAACCATTTTCAATCAAATCGGAATGCCGGCGGCAGATTCCAGAAAAACATCGAAAATAATATGTTGCAATCTGACGCGATATCTGATTCTGATTCTGACGTAAGTTTGAGGAATTCTGGATAATCCATTGAAGAGAATTTCAGACTAACATGTCTAACTCTCCTTCAAATGAACTCATTGACCTTCAACTTCACAGTCATTTGTATGTCAGACATTGTTGATGACTACCACAAAATCCATCCAAATGGAACTCATTGGTTCGAAGATAGTAACATGAAATCACTCGTTTTCTCATCAATGGCAATGGGTGGTCTATTAGGTCTTCTAGTAGCCATGCCACTAATGCATCGAGTCGGAGTTCGTCTGGTTTTGAGCATTTGCGGAGTGTTTTCGATTGTCGGGACCGTTTTGTTCCCATTGGCAGTGGAATTCAACTTTTTCAGTGTTCTAGCAGTGAGATTCTTACAAGGTCTCGGGATCAGTATGGTTTTCACCGTACTTGGCTCGGTACCAACCGCGTGGGCTCCCAATAACGAATCAAGTACTTTTCTGGCAGTTTTGTCATGCGCTTTCCAGGTAAGCGATGCCATTTCAATTTAAAAAACTGAACAAAATATCAATTTCAGATGAGTAATGTGGTCTGCATGCCGATTTCTGGATTCTTGTGTGAATCTTCATTGGGTTGGCGGTCAATCTACTACTTATTCGGAATCATCACAACGATTTTCTTCCTCATTTTCTACTTTTTCTACACCGATTCTCCCAGAGACCATCGAAATGTGTCGAACAAAGAATTGGGTCTTATCTCTCTAGATAAGACGTCATCTTCTCAAAAGGAATCGGTCCCTTATTTGGCAATTTGCAAGGATCCATGTGTTCTCGTCACCTGGCTATCTAATGTCGGTGGAAACCTCGGATTCCTCACACTGGTGTTGTACGGCCCAACATATCTCCGTGAAGTTCTTCACTTCGAAGTCAGAGGAACAGGATTCGCTAGTGCTCTGCCGTTCTTGCTGTCAGCCGCGGTGAAATCTATCGCCGGACAGCTATCAGATCGCTGTGATTTCGTGTCAGAGCGCGTGCGATTCACAATTTGCGGAATAGTCTCAAGACTTGGACTGGCGATCGGATATATCGGTATGGCAACGACTTCCAGTACTCTGGTAGCTCAAATTGCATTCACCTTCTCAATCGCTGTCTCCGGTCTCAATATCATGGGCACAGTGAAATGTTTGCAGTTGGTAAGTTTATTCTGACCACTATCCCAGTCAAAAATTACTATTGACAAAACTGATTAACCCTGAAACCTTTGCACTTTCCAGCGCTGCAAACAACATGTGCACTTTGCCGTCTCCGCGATTGCTCTAATGGCCTACGTGATCCAATTCGGCGCCCCAATTCTCGTTGGTATCATTTGCCCGGATAACACACCCGAACAGTGGGGATGGTTATTCATGATCATCGGAGTGATCGTCTTTCTCACTAGTGCACCGTTCCCGTGGTTTACAACCGCCGAGCCAGCCGAGTACACGTTCTCGAAGGAGAAACAAAAGGAGTTGGCGAAGGAGAGAGAATTGGAAGAATCTTGTTAGAGACTTTTGTGATATTGGCAATAATATCATATTGCTTGTTTTTTGCATCATATCGTTCTTCGATCTCGATGTTTTGCCCGGGATTTTTTCAATTTTGAATTTAATAAAGGATTTTAATGAAAAGTTTAGCAAAACGGAAAGACACCTACACAAAGACAATATGAGAGGAATTCCAGAGAAATTGTAGTAAATGAAGACCGAAACTTTCAGATTTTCAGATAATTTAACTTCTATCTAACTAGGGAAGGCCTCCGAGTGACCGTGGAGTTATGAGACGTGTCCTATATCATTGGGAAGCTGGGAAAACGCTGATTCCAAATCTATATACAGTTTTGGCCCTTGAGATCTGGTATCCGAGAAAAAACGAGGTCAAAGTTTTGAAAAATAAAGAATTATTTTTTTTAACACAGGTAACATAGCAAAAAAGGTAATTATTCTCTATTTTTCCAAACTTTGATCTCGTTTTTCTCGGATACCAGGCCTCAAGGGCAAAAACTGAATATATATTCGGAATGATCGTTTTCTCAGCTTTCAAATGATATTGGTCACGTCTCATATCCCCACGGTGACCTGGAGGCCTTCCCTAGTTAGGTAGAGGTTAAATTATCTGAAAATCTGAAAGTTTCGCTCTTAATTTACTACAATTTCTCTGGAATTCCCTCATAGAAAGAACGGCGAGAATCTCCGTCCTGGCTTCTGACTCATCTAATTTTTGAGAAAATTCGAATATTTCGGAGATCAAACAACCAAAACAATTTCGCAATTTCTAGCTATCCAGAACACTGTTTTTTCAGTGAACATCGTTGATCACTATCTGATAAGTCATCTATCAAAAATCCATCGAACACTATTCTTGTGTACTATCATCACAACATGATGACATTCCCATGTGTTACACACTCAATCCGGTACCACTCGTGGTCTGCACTTGTGTGCTCTTTGTTCATTCTCATCCTCTTTTTCCCCTTTTTTCCACCGTTTGAACTCGAATTCCGCGAGTTCAAATATTCAAATTCCGATGTTTGTTGTAGTTTTCACTAACTTTTTCAGCAAAACTTCACAGAACGAATGCAAATTTCGAGTTTTTCGATACAAAAGGGCTGGAAATGCGCGTAACAGATGATCAAACGCACTTCGAAATGGTGCCGAAAATCAGTGATTCCGAGGCCACGACTACAACACCCAAACGGAAAATTTCGAATTTTGTGTTCTGGAATCAGACGAGAATCTTTATTCTGATACTTTCGTGAGTTTCTGAGTTTCTTACTAAATTTAGGTTATTAAATCTGGAATTTTCAGCCTAACATGTCTCACATTGACTCAAATCAACTCGCAAATCTTCACATTCACTGTGATTTGTATGGACGACTTAATTGTGGAAAACCGGATGAGTAATGCGACAGGTAGACCAAAAACTAGCCAAAAACTTCCAAAATTCTGGAAAAAAACTAAGTTTAGAGCCCCATTGGATCGAAGGAACTACAGAAAAGTCAATTTTATTCTCGGCTACTGCCGTTGGAGCTCTCGTTGGCCTCATCCCATCAGTACCCTTGCTCAACCGGCTCGGCGTCAGGTAAGACCAATTTTCTTCTTTTTTTTTCGCGCGAAACTTACTAAAATCTGTGTCTTCTCCGCTTTCGAAGTTGTTTTGTGACGCTGGCGACGTCTCCTGAAATCAGACTTGTCACGGGCCGGGCCGGGCCAAAATCAGGAAAAATCTCGGCCCGGCCCGGCCCGGCCGGCCCGGCCCGGCCCGGCCCGTAGCCCGGCCCGGCCCGCTCGGCCCGGTTTGAAACATTTTTTGAAAAAATTTTGAATTTTTGAATTTTTTTGGAATTTTTTTGAAATTTTTCGAAAAAAGTATAGCTTTCGAATAAAAATTCAAAATTGAATAAAAATGTGATTTTGTACAATAATTTAAGCATTTTTACTCTATTTTTTCGAAAAATTCCAAAAAAAAATCGGTAAAAATAGGTACCCATTTTTGAATCCGGGCCGACGGGCCGGGCCGGGCCGAGCAAAATTACGGCCCGGCCCGGGTTTTGACAAGTCTGCCTGAAATTACTGAACATAAAAATGAAAAATACGACGAAAATAGCGGTTAAACTCAAGATTTTCGCAAAACTCTTGTTATTTTCAGCTAGAAAACGCATAAAATCAGCAAAAAGTACTTAACTACGTAGTTTCTCAGAGAATTGGCGTGTTTAACCTGAAAATACCTATTCTCGCATTTTTTGTGCGAAAAACTCGCGAATTGGAACAAAATTGGGAAATTTAGCAAATTTTTCGAGAAAAATTGATATTTTTTCAATGAAAAAGTTCAGTTTCCAGCTACTTAACCTGGAGTTATGAAAAATTAAGCCAAAAATCTGAATTTTTGCAATTTTTTATCAAATTTCGAAGAAAAGTGAGAATTTCGGGCGAAAACTCGTGAAAAATCAGGTAAAAATGTTCTGAAGCCGATAAAAATCCATTAAAACTCGAGATTGTGTGAAAAATTTCTGCAAAAAAACTCAGGCAACTCGATACTAATCTAACTAGATACGGCGTCAATTAGATTAGCTGCAATGTTGGCATAATAAGATTAGCGCCGCATCTAGTTAGATTAGCGTGCCGCCTAGTTAGATTGACGCCCAATCTCATTAGATTGGTGTGAAATCTCGTGTAATTAGTCGTAGCAATCGAAAATTCTTTAGGTAAAAAAGAAATAGTACATTTATTGAAACAAAAACAAAAGTTCTGACAATAAAAATGTACAAAAAATATGACGGAAAAAAAAATTAAAAATTAGTCGAAAATCCATTGCAAGTGGAAAAAATCCAAGTTGTCCTCTGTCCGGTTGCTGCCCATTGTCGTCCAATCAGCGAATTTTACTGTAAATTTTACTGTAAATTTAACGAAATTACCAAAAACTGTTTGATTTCTAAACTCACAAAAGAATCTTCTTTCGAAGCTTATGTTGAGAGCGCTGATGTAGAAGAAGTAGACGAGTATTCCTGAGTAATGAACTTTTATTCACTGTTGATTGTAAGAGAAACAATTTGCTTACCAAAGAATTTATTCATGATTTCATCGCTATGTTTCCTTTTCTTCCAAACCAGACGGAAGTTGTGGAAGACTGAAGCTGGAGTTGAAGACTTGAAGCGCCATAGAAACCGAAAAATACAAATTTTAATAACGGAAAATGGTGAAAAAGTCGGTAAACCGCAAACAAAATAGGTCGCAAACATTTTCATGCTTCCGAATCATAACAAGAGAAAAAAAAACTTAGAAAAAAAACTGTAAAAATATTCGCAGAAAATTTGAGCGTTTTGTACTGACTTATTCTTGGATTCATGGCGCGAACGAAGATCGCGCAAGGAAAATCCGCTAATCTAATGAGATTGTGATTAGATTAGTGTGGCGCCTCGTTAGATTAATATCGAGTTGCCTGAGAAGTTAAAAATTGAAAATTATTTTTTGGAACGCGAAATTCGGTATTTTCTGCGAAAAAACGGTTAGTTTTTCTGTTTTTTCAGCTAAAAGTCCCAGTTTCCTGCTATTTTCCTGAAATTATGAAAAATTAAGACGAAAAATCGGAATTTTTCAATTATTTCTTAAGTTTCGCAGAAAAGTGAGAATTTCGGTCAAAAAACTGTACAATATTAGGAAAATCTGTACTAAAACAGTTGAAAATACATTTAAATCCAAGATTCTGTGAAAAATTTCTGCAAAAAACGTTAAAAAATCGAAAAAATTATTGAAAAATCATTTTTTCTAGGAAAAACTTTAATTATCGACATTATTAGGGAGAATTTAGTGAAAAACAACTCAAAAAATCGAAATTTTCACGATTTTTCGATATATTATCTTGAAAAATGAGTAAAATTGAGCAATTTGAGGAGCAATTAAAAAAATACGGGCGATAAATAATTATGAGCGGTGCGATGGGTCTCGCCACGAAATTGAGAAACTACAGTAACCTGAGAAGTTTTTACTGTAGCAATTTAATTGTTTTCAGCTGTAAATCGCTGAAACCAACGGTTTTCAGCGGAAAAAAATGCTAAAAATATCAGAAAAATTAACGAAATCCAAAAAACTAATAATAATTTCGAAAAATTCAGACTAACCCTCTCAATTTGCGGTCTTTGCTCCACACTCGGCACCTTCTTAACCCCGATCGCCGTTTCTTGGAGTTTCTACCTGGTAGTATTATGTAGAGTGTTGCAAGGTCTTGGTATAAGTGTGATTCTGACTGTTCTCGGTGTAATCCCCACTTCCTGGTCCCCAAAATCCGAATACAGTACTTACCTGGCAATTTTGTCGTGTGCTTGGCAGGTGAGCAGTAGGGCGCACTTGCTGCTTGAAAAATTCAAAAATTTCAGTTTTCCAATGTAATTTTCATGCCGATTTCTGGTGTTCTATGTGATTCCTCGTTGGGTTGGCGGTCTATTTATTACGCCTTTGGCGTGCTGACCGGATTTTTTTATTTCGTTTTTTACATGTTCTACACAGACATTCCAGGAATTCATAAGTAAGTAATTACGCTCTACCGAACACACACACACCAAATCTTTGCAGAAATGTGTCTGAAAAAGAATTGGGTCAAATAAGTGAGGGGAAACCAGTGCACGCGGTCCGGGAAGCCGTCCCATACAAGAAAATTTGCACGGATCGATGTGTCCTGGCGGCCTGGGTCAGTTTCCTCGGCGGAAATCTTGGATTTATCACTTTATTACTGTATGGACCCACTTATCTTCGAGAAGTTCTTCAATTCGATGTACGCTCCACTGGATATATCAACGCGTTGCCATATGCCTTATGTGCTGTGTATAAATTTAGTGCCGGCAAGATTTCGGATCGAGTCACGTTTGCGAGTGATAAGGTGAGTTGGGTAGACAATTTTAAGCTGTCTGTTTTTGTAGTTGACCACTTTTTTGTAGGAGCCGTGGTTAAATTAATTGTAATTTAGCAGGGTCCATCTCTCCAGGAATCGCTCCTACAAAAATGTTGTCAACTACAAAAATGTTGCCCATAGTTTGTTTAATAAGTGTAAAAAGTTTGAGAACAGTGGCACACCAAGTGAAAGAATGGCGCCATTTAAAAGTTTTAAAAAATTTCAAAAAGTTTTTTTTTTGAAAAATTATTAATTTTCAAAGCAGTGCCAAGTTCTTATATTTTGTCCAATTTTGAAAAAGTTTTTATTTGTTATATTGAGCAAGTCTCGGGCTACATTTTTGTAGTTGACTACTTTTTTGAATAAGCCGTCCCCAGGGAAATATGACGATGAGAATCTAGGTACCGCGAAAAATGAGGCTTGCCAACTTCACAAGACTATATCTCTCCAGGAATGGCTCCTACAAAAAAGTTGTCAACAACGAAAACATAGCCCTATACCTGTTTCCTATACTTAACCTTTAACATTCGCCTAATTTCCCAGGCCATCTACACCTTCTGGCTCTTCTCCTCGATCATCGGTCTCGGCATCGGTTACTGTATCATGGCGTGGACCTCGGACCGTATCGTCGCCTTCGTCGCATTCGCCTTCGCTATCGTAACCTCCGGATTGATAATAATGGCAACGGTGAAGTGTCTGGCAATGAGATGTCAACAACACACTCACTTTGCAGTCAGTGCAATCTCATTTCTCTCGTATTGTGTCCAATTTATTTCCCCGTTGGGAGTGGGGATATTGTGCCCGGATAATACACCAGAACAGGTAAAGGGGTTTCTAGGATTCCTTGTCACCCGATCTAGCCAAGATTTGTAATTTATACTAAACAAGTTACGGGCTACATTTTTGTAGTTGACCACTTTTTTGTGCTGACACTCCCTGGGGAGATACGGGTGGTTAAAATGAAAGAAATCCTCGGGGCCAAGAGCATAGCGAGCGCGATTGTATTACTAACTTTGACAATGTGCCACAGGGTCCCATCTCACCCAATCCAGCCAAGATTTGTAAAGTATACTAATTAAGATACGGGCTACATTTTTGTAGTTGACTACTTTTTTGTACGGACACCCCCTGGAGAGATACGGGCGGTTAAAATGAGAGAAATCCTTGGGGCCAAGTGCATAGCGAGCGTGATTGTATTACTAACTTTGACAATGTGCCACAGGGTCCCCTCTCACCCAATCCAGCCAAGATTTGCAAAGTATATTAATCAAAGTACGGGCTACATTTTTGTGGTTGACAATTTTTTTTTGTATAAGTGTTCCCTGGTGAGATACGGACGGTTAAAATGAGCGACGTCCTCGGGGCCTAGGACGTACCCACCTTCTAAGCGCCATATCTCGTCACGGAGAGCGCGCACCAAAAAGTTATAAACTAGAAAAATGAAATTCAAGACTTGTTAAATTTGAAAATTTCAAAGATTGTAAAAAAATTTAAAAACTCTTCAATTTCCAGTGGTCCCGCCTCTTCATCATTATCACTGTCATCATGATTGTCACCAACGTTCCATTTCCCTGGTTGACAACTCAACACGCGGCTGATTATACGAAAAGAAAAGATTTCTCCAATATGGAGAAATGTTAGAATCTGAAATTTGTTTTATTGATTTTCAGAAAATGTATGTACTGACTGAATAAAGGAATTATTTGGTAATCAGAGGTTTGGTCTCGTGGAGTCTCGTGGAGTCTCGTGGAATCTTGTGGAGTCTCGTGGAGTCTCGTGGAGTCTTGTGGAGTCTTGTGCAGTCTCGTTGGGTCTCGTTGGGTCTCGTGGAGTCTTGTGGAGTCTCGTGAAGTCTCGTGAAGTCTCGTGGAGTCTCGTGGAGTCTCTTTGGGTCTCGTGGAGTCTCGTAAAGTCTCGTTGGGTCTCGTGGAGTCTCGTTAGGTCTCGTCAGGTTTCGTTGGGTCTCGTGGAGTCTCGTGGAGTCTCGTGGAGTCTCGTTGGGTCTTGTTAGGTCTCGTTTGGCCTCGTGGAGTCTCGTTGGGTCTCGTCAGGTTTCGTTCTGTCTCGTGGAGTCTCGTGGAGTCTCGTGAAGTCTTGTGGAGTCTTGTGGAGTCTTGTGGAGTCTCGTTGGGTCTCGTTGGGTCTTGTTAGGTCTTGTTGGGTCTTGTGAAGTTTTGTGGAGTCTCGTGGAGTCTTGTTGACTGGTCCAGATGTTTTTTTTCCACAAAAGTTTAGCATTTTAATCACTAAAACCTATTCCACCTGCTCTTAGTTCCTTTTTATTTTTTTTTCCAATTCAAACATTTCTTTCCCCAGCTCCAACATGAAATTGCTTTTTCTTGTTTTTATTTCTTCACATTTTATTCAAAATTGTTATTTGGAGACTCAAATTTCCGATGAAACTTCGAGATGTGGTAATTATTCTTAATTTTAATTATATAATTGAAATTTTTCCTTTGAAGACCCCAACTGCACTTTCGAATTACTCCATGTGGACTCCACTACGTTACCCTTATTCCCCACGACCTGCTCCTCGGTTTGTGGGAATTTATTGATTGACGGGAGCTCAGACGTCACGGAAGAGCAATTAACGATTACCTTCAAACATCTCAAGCAGCTATATGGTTTCCTCCATATCAAAAACACAAATTTCTCGAATATCAAATTTCTATCCGGTCTGGAAACTGTAGAATGCAACAGTATCGAGGGATCTCTTCCCACATTATCTGAAAATGAAATGAATATGGAAGTGTTGGTTATTGAGAATAATCAATTCCTAACTGAAATCGGAATGAACAATTTTACATCGACTTCGTGCATGTTGAAAATATGGAATCCTGCGAAATTCAGCAGATTGAATCTCCCGAATTTGAAGGTGAGTCTGGGTTACCCGATCTAGCCAAGATTTGCAAAGTATACTAACCAAATTGCGGGCTACATTTTTGTAGTTGACCACTTTTTTGTACGATCTTTCCCTGGAGAGATACGGGCGGTTAAAATTAGAAAAGTCCTTGGGGTCAAGGGTATACCCAGCTTCTCTGTGCCATATCTCGTCATGGAGAGCGCGCACCAAAAACATGTCAACTAGATAAATGAAGTTCAAGACTTGTTAAATATGAATATTATAAACGTTTTAATAAAAATATGTTTTACAAGATACATCGGGATGTTCATTCGAAAATTGAATTTTTCAAAAAAAAAATTTCAAAATTTTTTTGTCCCATAACTTTTTTCTTCAAGCTATTATAATTTTTTCAAATATGACAAGTTGTTATCTTGTTATTACTAACTTATTAGAGCGCGTTCACTAAACCTTAATCAACTAATCTAAGGCTGTCAGCAAGCGCGCTCTACTGATAACCACTAGCCTAGTCATTCATTGCTACATTGCACTGGTGCCACGGACAGATACAATTTCCAAAATTTTAAAAATTTGCAATGTATACTAATCAAGTTACGGGCTACATTTTTGTAGTTGACAACTTTTTTGTATGCGTGCTCCTTTGTGAGATATAGGTGGTTGAAGTGGAAGGTTGCGAAATGACATCGAGCCAGTTTGCATCTGCGATATCTCAAAACTCTGTTTCAGAACTTCTACACCACCAACAACTCCACCACCATTTCTCAACTCGACCATCATCTAGCCGGTTCCCCAGATTTCTGTCTAACAATCCCGGAGATCACTCACCTCATCACCAGTCAAATATCTCATTTTGTCGTTTTCCGTGCAGTTCCATGCAAACTCTCTGAAACTAGCGACATGATCGACGGGGAGAAGATTTGTGAAATCGAAAAATTCACGCTCCAAACTTTTGACACCTCCTGTCACCGGGTGGTTGGACACGTTGTCATTGGTCCAGGCGATGAGGGACTTGTGTGGAAAATGGAGAATGTCACGTGGATTTATGGAACCTTATTGGTGAAAATGACAAATCTCACTGATATTGACTGTTTTGCGAGTCTGGAGTATGTTATTTGGGGTGAGAGATTTTTGAAAATGATTTTTTTCAAATTTGATCAAAAAAATTTCAGGCTTTCATGCAGCAATCTCTATTCAAAACAACGCAAATCTTCTCACGGCTCGTTTCCCACTTTTGAAGGTTCGGATTTCAAAGCTCCGCCCCCTTTTTTTGTGGGCGGAATTTTCTTAAAGATTTAAATCATTACAGCGAGTAGTTGGACACGTTGAAATTTGGAACAACAACAAAAATTTGATGATTGATCACAGTTTATGCTACGGAGTGGATTATACGGAAACGAATGGTGTGTCATTTTTTCCAACTCAATGTGGTAAGGGGTGTTTTGCAACCGTGACGGTTTGAAACAGTTTCGAAATGTCTCGTTTTAAAACCAAGACATTTCGAAACCGTCAAAATATCATTCCTGGTAAAAAAAATTTCTTGAATTTTTAAAAATGTCCCAAAACTTTTTTTCAGACATCCTACTGAAAGAAGACGGTTTTTTGAAGAATTGCTCGACAGGTCGCAATATAATTGCACTGACTTTATTAATTTTAATTTATTTTTGATGAAACTTTACATAATTTAATTAAAAAATGAATTTACAGCGATCAAAACTTAATTAACACGCGAAAAGGTGTACACAATCTCCTGACAGTAGTGTTGTCCTGGGCGCAGGGAGACGTCTGGGAAGTTTTCCTGAAATAATTAATTAATCAATTGAAACTATAATTAAAACTCACAAAATTCGGTGCAGCCGAGTGGAATTGCGGCTCAATCGCGAGTGCTTTGTTGGGCTTGTAGTGCTCCCCATTTTTTCCACGGCACTCCAAAAACTTGGATGCGTATAGATGAATGACAGGGTAGGACGTGGTGATAGACATCTCGATTCCCGATTTTTGGCTCCAGAATCTCAAGTGAGAAGACGTCGGAGTGCTTGGTGGCTCCTTCTTGGCGATGACCAGGTCATTGTCGAGGTCCAGGAGCTCTCCAGGTGCTCCACCGGACTCTTTCAATTGCTTCCCGCCAGCTCTGAAGTCGAAACGAGTGTTATTAACCGGACGGATTGCTCCAGTTGGGCAGAACGTGTCATCCACTTCCACGTATTCCTCGGAGCTCATTTCTAGAAAGTGCTCCGCAACGTTCTCGGAGCCGTCGAGATTCCAGTAGGCGTGGTTAGTGAGGGCGAGAAGACCGGCGGTTTCACATGTTGCGTGGTGCTCGATGATTAGTTGATTGCGATCGTTGACGGTGTAGGTTACCTGAAAAGCTTGTCATCGATAGGGCGCGATTGCTGCCTGATTATCATTGGAGCGCGACTACTAACTTTGATAGTGTGCCACTGGGTCCCCTGTCACCCAATTCACCCAAAATTTATAGGGTGTACTAATCAGGTTACGGGCTACATTTTTGTAGTTGACAACTTTTTTGTATGAGTGTTCCTTGGTAAGATACGGACGGTTAAAATGAGCGAAGTCCTCGGGGCGGAGGGCCTACCCAACTTCTCTGCGCCATATCTCGTCATGTAGAGCGCGCACCAAAAATTAGAAAAATTTCAACTAGAAAAATAAAGTTCCAGATTTGTTAAATATGAAAATTATAACATTTGTAACAAAAATATCACAAGACATTCAGTGGTGTACACTCAAAAGTTAAAAGCACAGTTTTTAAAAAAAATTATTTTTTGTCTCGCTGGTGCCATGGAAAGATGGGATTACCAACATTTTCCAAATTTGCAGGGTATATTAATCAAGTTACGGGCTACATTTTTATAGTTGACAACTTTCCTGTACGAGTGCTCCTTGGCGAGATATAGGTGGTTGAAGTAAAAAAAACTCACATCAATTTTCGCATCTCCTGGCAATCCATCCTCCTGCTCATTAGCTCTGACACTGAAGGACACCGATTGTGGCGCGTGTCGGACCACCTCCCATTTTCGCTGAAAATTTCCAGATTTTCAGATTTTTGATCTACACTTACATAACCCAATCCATTTGGTCCACCATGCAAATAATGTGGTCCATTATTGGGTGTCATACTGTACTCCTTTCCGTCAAACGTCAATTTCGAGTTTCTAATTCTATTGGCGACACGTCCGACTGTCTTGCCGATGGACGCTGTGTCCGCTTCGAATTCTTAAAAAAATGGGGGACTAACTTTTTCTAGGCCACCAGGTTTTTACCATCTATCGTGTCAAATCCCAGCACTAAATCCTGATTTTTGCCGTCTTTGTCTGGAAATGTCAGCTTGGCGAGAGTGGCGCCGAAGGGGAGGAGAGTGGCCGAGAGACCCTGCTTGTTGGCGATTTCTATGAAGCCCGAGGCCATCTGGAAATGTGGAATAATGAATTGGCGGGAAATTCAAAAAATGACAAAATGCAAATGCGCTCCATTGAAAAATTTTCGGACCTTGTTGAAACATCTATCTTTAGAGGCGCATATCTAAAAAGTGGGCGGAGCAAACAAAAAACAAGCAATTACAAAATTGTAGATAACATCTAGGGCTATATTTTTTCAGTTGGTAGTGTTCTTCTGGCTCCGCCCATTTTTGAGATATTTGCCTTTAAGTATGCCCGCGGCGCCTTTTTGAAAAAGTGCCAAAACGCGGAAGACGGAATAAAATGTGATTTTATAGAAGACAAGCTTATAGAAATGGTTAAACTAGTGTTAAATTTCGGTTTTTTGGCAAAAAAATCCAAAAAATGGCTGGAAATGAGGGGAAATGGTTCAAAATGACTTATTTACTCTTTTTGACGGGGAGAAAATAGATGAAATCAAAAATCGCAAAATTTCCCTGTTTTAATCGGCTTAAATTGCTTAAAACCCCCAAAACGCCCCTGTCCACGTGTTAAAAACGTGTCAAATAAGGTTTGAAATGATAAAAATGATATAGTTTAGTGATTGATACATGAGAAAGACGAGGGGAAATCAATGATGAGAGAGTGCGAGACGCAGCAGTGATGAGAAAGAGAAGAAAGTGAGTAGTGGATGGATCGGTGTGCGGGTATGTGGAGACGGGTTGATGGACGGGTGTTTGGTGTTTACACTAGATACGTGAGGGGGTCACTGGACCATCAGATGGTGTTGTTGATCTAAGTGTTTGTGGCTTGAGGTTTCGGTGAAAATGGTGATGACCGTGGCCTAGGAATCACAAAAAAAGGAACATGAATTCATTGGTGATTCCTGAAGTACAGTGTCGTGTTGAAAATGACCAGAGGGTGTATAAACCAGAGTTGCGCGGAAGTAATTTTTTTTCTAACACGGAAGTCGGCAGTCGGAAGTGGAATTTTAAAAAAGGAAATCGGGAGAAGATTTTTGAGAACGGGAGTCGGAAGTCGGAAGTTGGAAGTAGATTTTTTGCAGACAAAAACTTCAAGAGAAAAGATTATAAAGTTCACGAGAATCAAAGAAAAACTATTTTTTTGGCTGAAGAAAAGCCTATTTTCTGTCCATTTAGATCATTTTTTCTTGTATTTCTGCGAAAACTACTTTTCCTAAATTCCACAGTTTTGGAATGACGGAAGTCGGAAGTCGAAATTTCATGCAACTCTGGTATGAATTATACAGAAAAAAAGTACAGCTTTATTTTTGTAGTTGACAACATTTTTGTACGGACCCTCCCTAGTGAGTTACGTATCGACAAAGAAATCTTTGCCTCGATAATTGCTCTTCAGAGCTCCCGTCAATCAATAAATTACCGCAAACAGTGGAACAAGTCGTGGGGAACAGGGACGAGCGGCAACGCAAATTTTCGGAAACCCGGCAATCCGGCAATTGCCGATTTCAAAAATCGGCAATTTTCGGCAACGTGTAATAATAAGGATTTTCAGGTCCGAAGAGAAAAATATGAAATTTTTTCCAGTGACTCTGACTAAATGAGAGTATTTTCCCATTTTATCAAAAACATTTTGAAAATTCTTTCAGATGAATACTTTTGTCGAATTCAGCTTGAAATTTTGAATAGATTTAGAAAAAAAAACTGTAAAAACATTGCCGAAAAAAAAACGTCGGCAACCCGGCAACGGCATTGCCGCTCGTCCCTGGTGGGGAATAAGGGTAATGTAGTAGAGACCACATGGAGTAATTCGAAAATGCACTTACTAGGGAATGACTCACACAATGGTTGGGAGAAACACGACATGATATATATCACCGGAAAGTTGACGTTCTCCTGGTTCCGATTCTATGTTTAGTTTTTGCAATGGCGCTCCCAGTTTCACTATATGGTTCGATTCCTTGCCTTATTTTGTTATTATATTTTTTTTGTAATCCTCGCTTTTGGAGGTCATGGTCATCACAATGTGTCGGATTTTTGAAGCTTTGTCCACCTACTACCGAACCTGTAACCCCCTCGACAATTCAACCGTTGATTTAACTATTCCCCGAATGGATTTACGTGTTGGGGCAACACGCGGGCCCAAACTTTGGAGCCGAATTTCTTAAAACTGGGAGCGCCATTGCAAAAACTAAACATAGATTCGGAATCAGGAGAACGTCAGCTTTCCGGTGATATATATCATGTCGTGTTTCTCCGACCATTGTGTGAGGCATTCCCTAGTTAGGGTCTTCAAGGAAAACATTTAATTTAATTTTTTTAAAAAGTTTATTTACCACATCTAGTTTCGCCGGAAGTTCGAATTTCCGAATAACAATTTGTAATAAATCTTGAAGAAATAAGGAAAAGAAAAAGTAATTTAATTTCGGCTGAAAGTGGAAAAAAGGAAATGTTGAGAGCAGGTCTAATTGGTTTTTTTTATTAAAATGCTGAACTTTAGTGGGGATAAAAAACATCTGGTCATCTGACTACACAGATGGCAACGGATATCAGGACATCCGGATGCACAGACAGACATCTGGAGACACCGACACACAGATATCCATCCATATGACATTATGTGACGTCTCTGGTCGCCACTCTGCTTCGTATCTAAATCAAAAACTAATTACCAAAAATAAGAAATTACTATCACAAACCTTTCCTTTCGAAAAATACCCACATGACACCACTGACTTCACAGTGTCACGATATTGAGATGACATAAGCATACAAACTATGAAATGGGTTACTGTACTTGCAGTGAACAGCGTTGAGAACAGGTAGTATAAATCGTAAAGAATTCTTCTGGAACAAACTATAGTTAGGGAAATTTCCATATTTTTGAAACTTACGAAATTCCCGGAGTGTCCTCAAATACATATAGAACTGAGCTGGTGAGTCCAAAAGGAAACTGAGCGATGGAGAATGTCAGTGTGAAATAAAACACGAATCTTGTAGTTTTTTTGGAATCCGTTAATTTGCTTGATGAGAACATTTTTTTCCGGTTTTCTTCGATGTTTCGGATTTCTCGCATCAATAGAAAAGTTATGATAGGGAACAGTAGACAGGGTATCAGCTGGAATGATGTTTTACTACAATACCAAAACATCCAACTTCGAGAGTGTGTCATAATAAAACTAATTGTCCCACAGAATAAATTTTTATGGAATCAAATAGACCAAGAGTAGAACTCCATCTTTGTAGTTGACAACTTTTTTGTACGGGCCGCCTCTAGAGAGTTATGGTCACTTTAACTAGACAGCTCAAAAATCGCCCCGGTCGATTTGAGGGAGAACTTTCTTTGCCGAGATGTAACTCTCTAGGGACGGCCCGTACAAAAAAGTTGTCAACTACAAAAATGGAGTCCTATTCTTGGTCTGTTGGGTTTCATAAAAAGTTATTTTGTGGGACAGTTAGTTTTACCATGACGCACTTTTAAAGTTGGACATTTTCAAGGCAAAATATGATGTTTTTTTTTCACAAAACTCACATTCGATACTACAGCATCTGTTACATAAACTGCGTTGAGGATAAGTGCATTATTCGCCATAAAAAGATCCGACTTTCGATTGTAATAAAACCTTGCCGTAATGTTTTCATTACAAAACGAAATGGTCTCAGTGTACTCAATTTGAAACTCCAACAGTTTCAGAACTCCCAGCGGGGCACTGGCCAGGAACACTCCCAAAATAACCGAATATCCTGCTATCGGTTTTGTAAGGTTTTCATGAATTGGGTTCCGCACTACAATTGTTCTGATGACTGCAATAAGGAGACAGATCCATGTGGAGTATCTTCTTGAGTAATTGGTCAATGTGAAGAAATATCTTTGTAAAAGAATAAAGGTATATGACTCGGTTAGTTGACACAGATCAAAAACCATGAGTCTATCATAAAGCTGTTTGAATTCCTGGAAGAGTGAACAAATGTCGAAAAACGCTACAGCAGACATCATGAGATTCACAGAAGATGTTCTCATTGCTGGTCTGGTTAGGATGAAAAAATGAAACAAATTAATTATTCCACAAATCACTGATAAATGGCAGCTGTATTCTAGGAGGAAGGTAATTAATAAACTGAAATTAAAAAATTTTTGTTTAAATTTTTCAAAAATTTCAAATCAAACTCACCTCAAGGTATTCTGAAACTCACAAAACACTAATGCGGTAGATTTTTCAAATTGTGGGAATCCATATTTCCAACATTCTTCCATTTCGATGTTATGAGAACTAAACTTTAAAATTCTACTTCCGAAACAAGACGTTTTCTAAGAAAACATGTCGAAAAAAGCTAATTAAACATTTGTTGAAAACTCCACCCCCCAAAAAACAACGTTTTTTAATGAAACTAATTGGGAAAACATGTGTCAGACGGTGTTAATGAATGACGAATGGTTTTTTTATTCCAAACAACGAATGTTTCAGAGAACTGACATGATACATCAAGATAAACTTAATAGAAATTATTAGTTTAGCGCAAGGGCACATGTGAGAAGTTATGAGTAAGACGTTTAGTGAGATTTAGTTTGGAAATGTTTGATTCAAAACATCGGGAAGAGATTTTAACGGGAGGAAGACATTTTTCATGAAATTATTTTCAGAAAATGGTGAGATCCTGATGATAAGCTGAAGATAAATAAAAGTGTTTTCTACTGTTACCACAATGTACAGTACCACCCAGTAGTATATTAAGTTGTGGTTTTTTCAGTTGAAAAAGTCCAACTTTGAGAGTGTGCCATGATTATACTGATAGTCCCATCAAGTAGATTTTTAATGGATCGGACAGACCTAGAGTAGAACTCCATTTTTGTAGTTGACAACTTTTTTGTACGGACACTTCCTAGAGAGTTATGGCCATATTAAGACGGTCGCACTATTTTACACTGAAATGGGACCATTGGAGGGAGAAATTACTTTGTCGATATGTAACTTGATAGGGAGTGTCCGTACAAAAAGTTGTCAACTGCAAAAATGAAGCTCTAGCTTTGTTCTGTATGGTTTATACAAACTTTACTTTGTGGCACAATCAGTGATACCGTAACACCCTCTCAAAGTTGAACGGTTTCTACTGAAAACGAACAGAGTTCGTATATTTTTGCACGGCACTGTATATTAATTCGTATTGTCAGTTTTCTGCAAAACCAATTAAAAAATGGAGAACATTTTTTTCTTCTAGACATGTTTCCTTGCTCAATAACCATCTGGACTGATTTCATCGGCTATGTATTTATTTTTGAAAACTCCAGGATTTCTGTAAGTTTCGAATTTAGGAAAACAGTCTGCCAAGTGTCGAAACGTCCTGAAAATAGTAATGTTCTGATTATGCAGTTGTTGTTTATTGGATACAAAGAATATCCGAACATACAGACACACAGACAGACATCTGGAAACCTGAACACCCGGGGGATATTGATACTCACCTTAATCAACGCCTCTAACATGTTTCGACTGGGATTCGATGTCATCGACGATATATTTGATCTCAATATTTTCAGCGCCACATATTTCCAATTGGATCCAATAATTGGAACATAAATTGTGGTCAGTGCCAGTGCAAACGTGTGGAAAGTCATACAGAAATGGTGGGAAGCCTCCGAGATCTTTGTAAATCTCGAAATTGTAGTCCGGGTGGAGGAAGAGAGTCTCCATGTAGACGTTGGTATGGTTCTGAGGTGGTAGGTAGCTCAGAATCTGAAATTCTTTTTAAAAAATTGTCGTAAGATCTGATGCATTGTACGCAACCAGGGTGGTCAGCGGGGTAAGGTAATGCCATGAGAATATCGGAGTAGCCTTTTCAGCTTCATAGGAATCCAGATATTTGAGAGACATGGTACGGTAGCAGAGTGTATGTAGGTTGATCAACCCGGTTACAGTAACCATGGTCTTTAAGTCTCGTGGAGTCTTGTGGGGTATCGTCTCGAGTCTCGTCGAGTCTCGTTTTGGCTCTTACCAAGAACATAGCAATGAAAGCAAAATGTGGGTTCGATAAATTTGCAAAATCCGTCACACAACAAAACCATTGAATCCTTGTTATTAACACTCCTAAAATCAGATGGTCTAGAATTTCAAAGCCACAAAACCTCGGCCACGTACCTACACCTCGGATACCAGAAATCTGAAATAATTGTACATAGACTTCATGACAAAACGTACAATTTTGGGACTATGGACACACAGACAGACATCTGAAAATCGGGACACACCCACAGACATCTATTTGGCATAATCTTTAAGCACACTTTTTCATGCTCCAATTTTCCCGTTTTCTTGCGTAATATCAAATTAAAAAATCCAATTACGTGTAGGTAATCATAGATCATGACACCTTGCAACGAAAAATTGTACTTTTAGTTTTTTGACTTATTTTGCAGGCTCCGCCCACTTTCCGCTTTTCTGGGAAACCGCAATAACCTGTAATTATGCATCAAGGAGGTGAGCGACGAAACGAAAATAATTTCAATTTCATTTTTCGAAATTTCAAAGTTTTTAAAAAATGGACGCCCTCCAAATTTTCTTCCGCTGTTACTGGCCAACCTTCTACTTTATCTGTTTGTGTCTCCATCTGACTATGTACATTTTGATCTACCATAGGACAGGTAGGATACTGACGACGTTGAGATACTTTTTGTACCCAGCGACCACGGCGAACTTCGTATTGGCAACGCTGGCGTTCGCAACGCAGGTTAGGTACGTGGCCGAGGTTTTGGGAGATTTGGAATTCTAGGCCATCAAGTTTTTAGGAATGTTAATAACAAGAAATCGATGGCTTTGTTGTGTGACGGATTTTGCAAATTTATCGGACCGTCATTTTGCTTTCATTGCTATGTTCTTTTATTGGTAAGACTCCAGACTACACTCATCTATCTCATTTTTGATCTACAGACCATGGTTACTGTAACCGGGCTGATCAACCTACACACACTCTGCTACCGTACCATGTCTCTCAAATATCTGGATTCCTATGAAGCTGACAAGGCGACTCTGAGATTCTCATGGCATTACCTGATTCCGCTGGCCACCCTGGTTGCGTACAATGCAACAGATTTCACAACAATTTTTTTAAAAAATTTTGCAGGTCTTAAGCTACCCACCGCCTCAAAATCATGCCAACGTCTACATGGAGACTCTTTTTCTCCACGCGGACTACAATTTTGAGATTTACAAAAATTTCGGAGGATTCGCGAATTCCCACCATTTCTGTATGACTTTCAACACGTTTGCACTGGCACTGACAACAATTTATGTGCCAATTATTGGCTCGTATTGGAAAAATGTGGCTCTGAAAATATTGAGATCAAATATCTCGTCAATGACATCGAATCCGAGTCGAATCATGCTCGAGACGCTGATTAAGGTGATTTTTCTCGAAAATTTCGAAAAAAAATCATGAAAAACCACTGAAAAAAGACGAAAATAGACACGAGACCGAACGAGACCTAGTCTCAAGTCTCGTCTGGTCTCGAGTTTCGAATCTCGTCTCGTCTAGTCTCGGTCTAGTCTCGGTCTCGAGTCTCGTCTAGTCTTCAGTCTCGAGTCTAGTCTCGGTCTCAAGTCTCGTCTAGGAGTCTCTTCTTGTCTCGAGTATCGTCTGGTCTCGAGTCTAGTCTCGGTCTCAAATCTCGTCTCGGTCTCGAGTCTTGTCTGGTCTTGAGTCCCGTCTCGCTCTCGAGATTAGTCTCTGTCTCGAGTCTCGTTCAGTCTCGAGTCTCGTCTGGTCTCGAGTCTCGTCTAGTCTAGTCTCGAGTCTCGTCTAGTCTCGTGTTTCGTCTCGCCTATGCTCGAGTATCGTCTATCCCTCGAGTCTCGTCTCGGTCTCGGTCTCTAGTCTCGTCTAGTCTCGTCCACATTTTCAGGGTCTCAGCCTCCAAGTGCTCCTCCCCCTATGCTGCTATGTGCCTGTCACCATTGTCTATGTCTGGAATAAGTACTCGGGTAATTCTTGAAAATGTTTTTGATCTACAATCTCAGATTTTTTTCAGGAACCCAAATCCTGATTTCCCAATACATGCTTCCCTTGTTGGGGTCTCTACCGTGTATTTTCGATCCACTGCTTCAGACTTATTTCATCATGCCTTATCGAACTACCGTCAGGAATTTCTTCGTCTGTAATCCGTTGACACCAATTTCGAGACAGGCGAGAGGTGAGTTGACGAGACTCGACGAGACTCGATGAGAATTCGCGAGACTTGACGAGACTCCACAAGACTCCACTGGACTCCACTGGACTCCACTGAACTCACGAGACTCCCCGAGACTCCACGAGACTCGACGAGACTCCACGAGACTCGACGAGACTCTAATTTTCCAGAAGACGAAGTGGAATCCTTGTCATTTCTTCAATATTTTCGAAAATTCATCGGACTGGAGCAAAAGACGAAAATCTCTGCTTTGAGGAATCGAATGATCAGTTTTTAGTATTTTAAGTCGGAATAAATATTTGATTTTCTAAAAGTTTTTGAGGAAATACATCAGAAATCAGAAAATCAGAAAACCATTGTGATTCTTGGAATAAGGATATAAGACATCAAATCGAATTATCTATAATTATGGCGGAGCACAAGTTCTCTTGGCTCCAAAAGACCTTTTTATTTCTGTTTTTGGACTTTAGGACGTTTCGAAACCAATAGATTTATCCAAAAAGCAAGTGCGCTCTATTGATAATTTTAGCTTCCTTCTGTGTTTCCTGTTGTCCAGATGTCATGTCAACTCCTCGAGTACTGTAGGAGTGTTCAGTAGAGCGCGCACTTGCCATTTTTATCATATTTCTTAATTTCAGATTTAGATGCTTCAGACAATTCTAAGAAACTTTTATTATTGATGCATTAGGAGGAAGGGTTTTTCGCGCCGCCGTGTAGTCCTCTCGGACAAGATTTTTGCTCAATTCCTCTTTTTAAAACGAATTTTCAGTGTTTTTTTCAAAAGTCAAAAATGAACCGAGTTACAGAAACTTTTGCGCCTCGCTTCATTTCTGACCAATTCAAAATTTGAAACCAGATTCAGAATCCTCACGTCTTCAGCTTTCTAGTCATGTAAATTTCACAATAATTAAAATCACTCGAAGCTGAAGACGTGAGGGTTTTGAATCTGTTTTCAGAATTGCTCTAGAGTGAAATTGAACCGAGTTACAGAAGTTTTTGTGTCTCGCTTCATTTCTGACCAACACAAAATTTGAAAACGGATTCAGAATCTTTTGGTCTTCAGCTTTCCAATTAAGTAAGTTTCATAATGATTAGAAACACTAGAAAGCTGAAGACGTGAGGATTCCGAATCTGTCTTCATTTACTTTCTAGGTCCACAACTGACCAAGTTGCAAAATGACCTGTAACTCGGTCTAATTTCAACCTACTCAAATTTTGAAAAAGAATTCAAAATCCCCACATTTTCAGCTTCCCAGCCATATAATTTTTTTGGTCGGTCTCTGACTCTTCGACATCCTTGCTGAGTTTACTTTGAGCTCTCATGTCAGCCAGATGTTTCCAGGAGACACCACTTACTAAAAAAGTTGCCAAAAAAAACATTTTTGCAGAGACTTTATTGAAGGTCTTTGATCATTTTCGACTTCTGAACTCCCCAATTTTCCACCACCGACAGACACACTTGTTTCAAATATCTTTAGGCAATTCTCAGAAAAATGTTTCCGGTTTTGACAGATCACAGATGAAAAAGAAATCATATCATTCCTAAAAATAAATAAATAAATGTAGTGACTTTTGATTTCTGAATTCAACTAGAAAATTATTGAATAATTGACCTCCGACTGAATTCAATCAGAAAGGAAAGCTCCGTTTCTTTTTTGGAAGCTAAGCAAGATTTCTGACCAAATTTTTTGCATTTTTCGCATTTTGCCTCATTATCTTGCTGTTTTTTTTTTTGCTGAAATTCTCAGAAAACTCTTCCGTCGAGGCGGAAAATGAGACTATTTTTCTTGCAAAACTTTATAAATTTTTGTGTCTAAACGTCATCGAGGTAATAGCTGAAAAGTCGGTATTCAATTTTTTTGTAATCCGAAATCTGACCGAGATACAAGGGGCTCAATATGGTGCATCGGTTGGAGACTAGAATTGGTGTATCTCCGTCGGATTTTAACGTAGAAAAATTTTGAAAACAAATTCAGAATCTCCTCAATTTGAACTTCCAGATGACACCAAACAATGTAAAGTAATAAAAATTGACCTCATAATTTTTCGAAAATTCAGTTTTTGACGTTTTTTCTGTCTGTGTGTCCGTGTATCCGGATGTTCAGTCATCTAATCTGAGCAGCTCTTCAAGAACTTTAAAAATGAATTATTTCACTCCGTATCAAGGCTAATGGTCCGCTCAGCGAAATAATTTCAGAGATTTTAAATTTGGCGAAAAAATCCTGTAGGGCGCACTTACATACCCGAGAACAGCAGTCCCCATCCTATGGCCAATTTCCTTACAGTTTATTGAGTATCGCCCCCCCCCTGTCTTTGAGTCGCTGCTCAGCAAATTAAAAACTTTCAGATTCACCAATGTACCTCATCCTAGACCAGATTGCTTCTATATACTACCCAATATTTTTTCTCTGTTGTATGATTCTTCACTCACTTTTATTCTACCTAATCTACTGGAGAACTACAAAAGTTTTACGCGCGATGCGATATTTTTTGTATCCTTCGAATTTTATCAATTTCAGTCTAGCTGTTTTGACATTTTTTCTGCAATTCAGGTGAGTTATTAGCACGGCAAAGTTTTTGCAACTGCGCTCCACCGCAATCCTTTTGAGAAACGTCCCTCTCTTTTTCTCTGAGTCTCTCTATTTCGCACACTATTTTCTACGGTTTAGGTAGAGCGCGGTTGTAGGAAGTGTGTCGCGCAAATAGGAAATTGGGATTTTATAAAATTTAACAACTTCAGAAACGTGCACAACACCCAATCACTCGCCATAATGTGTCAGGGACCGTGCAAGTATCTGGGATCTGCGTGGTGTTTTCATGGCTATATTTTCATATTGGTGAGTTGCAGTTGAAGCTGAAAACGTGAGGATTCTGAATCCATTTTCATATTCTGAAAGAGTTAAAAATTGACGGAGTTACACGTCATCGTATCTCAACGAGTTTTCGACCAAAATTTTTTTTGAAACCAGTTACAGAATCCTCACGTTTTCAGCTTTTCTGAAAATGAAAATTTATTATATTTGGTATTATTAGAAAGCTGAAGGCATGAGGATTCTGAATCCATTTTCAAATCTTCACATGATCAGAAATGAAGCGAGGAACAAAAGTTTCTGTAACTCGGTTCAATTTCACTCTAGAAAAATTTTGATGACAGCTTCAGAATCCTCACGTCTTCAGCTTTCTAGAAATTTAAATTATTAAGAAATTTACTTAATTAGAATGCTGAAAACGTTAAAATTCTGAATCTGTTTTCAAAATTTGACTAGAATGAAATTGTACCGAGTTACAGAACATTTTGCAACTCGGTCAGTTGTTTTCCTAGAAAACAAATGAAAACAGATTCAGAATCAGCATGAATTCAGCTTGTTAGTCACATTACTTCTGAATTAATTGGTATATCTGGAAAGCTGAAGACCTAAGGATTCTGAATCTGTTTTCACAATTTGAATTGGTCAAAAATGAAGCGAGATACAAAACGTTCTGTAACTCGGTTCAATTTCACTCTAGAAAAATTTTGAAAACAGATTCAGAATCCTCACGATTTCAGCTTCAATTCACATCTCATTTCTCAGAATTTATTATTTTCTTTCAGTCCACGGCCACCATCGGAGGTGTCCTCAACATACATACCCTGTACTACAGGCTGATCACTATCAAGTACCATGAGAATCTCAATTTTCGAGTTCATATTTTTGGGTTATGGTATTCATTTCCAATCCTCATTATAGTAAGGACATCCGGACAATCTAAGGCACAGACATACAGACAGACTTTTCAGATTCTATCCTACATTCCCCCAATAGATCTCGACTTTGTCTACAATGAAACTTTGCAAATCCACCCGGACTACGATTTCAGTCCGTATCTGAAATTCGGGGGATTCGCCCATTCTCATAATATCTGTGCGACGCTGGTTACTGTAACTCTAGTAATTTTAGCCACGTTGGCACCTTTATTAGGGTGGTATTGGAGGAGAGAGACGTTGAAGATACTGGATCAGAACATCAATTCGTTGTCGGCACAGAGTGTGATGCAGTTTAGAGCGTTAATACATGTAAGGTCACCAATTTCGAAAGTTCAAAAGATATTTGTGATGTTGAAGACGTGAGGATTCTGAATCTGTTTTCGAAATTTTTCTAGTGTCAAAACTCATCGAGTTGTATCTCAGCAAGTTTTCGGCCAATTTTTTTTTGAAAACAGATTCAGAATTCTCACGTCTTCAGTTTTTCATTGATATTAAATTTTTACAAAACTGGTGTCCTCAAGAAGCTGGAGACGTGAGGATTTTCTGTTTTCAAATGTTCTAGAAATCGAAATCTGACTGAGATACACAACGTTTTGCTTCCGAATCCTCACGTCTTCAGCTTTTTGGTGACACCCGTTCTTTAAATATTCAATATTAGTAGGAAGCTGAAGACATGTTGATTCTGAATCTGTTTCCGAAACTTTTATTGAGTGAAATTCAACCGAGTTACAGAAAGTTTTGTAACTCTGTCCAATTCCGTCCTAGAAAAATTTTGAAAACGGATTCAGAATCCTCACGTCACAAGTTTTCAATCATATAAATTTCATGACAATTAGAATCACTAAGAAGCTGAAAACGTGAGGATTCTGAATCCGTTTTCAAAATTTTTCTATATCGAAAATGGAGCCAGTTGCAAAATGTCTTGTAACTCTGTCCGGTTTCGCTCTAGACAAATTTTGAAAACAGATTCAGAATCCTCACGTCTTCAGCTTTCTAACTAGGTATCATTTCCCAAGAATGATATTACTAAAAAGCTGAAATCGAGGATTCTGAATCGGTTTTAGAAATTGTTCTAGGGTGAAAGTGAAGCAAGATACAAAACGTTCTGTAACTTGATTCGATTTCACGCTAGAAACATTTTGAAAACAGATTCAGAATCCTTAGGTTCTCAGCTTTTCAAAACTGTGGCGTGTCCCCTTTACGCAAATCATTTTTTCAGGGCCTAGGCCTCCAAATAATGATTCCACTATTCTGCTATGTTCCCGTTGGATTCTTCTACATCTATAATAAGTACTCAGGTAAAAATTATTATTGAAAATTTCAGAAAAAGTAATATTTTTCCACAGGAACCCAACTACCCATCTCCCAATACACCCTATGCTTCATGATAACTCTTCCCGCCTTATTCGACCCAATTCTTCAAATTTATTTTATTGTTCCCTATAGACGGGCGGTGCGACGAATGATGACGTGTGGCAGAAGCAAGGGGAGAAGGATTGATGACGCGGAGAGTGAGTGGTTGTGTTCTTGAACTCTCTTTTTCGAAATTTATTTTTAGGCGGTGCACCACGTCATAACACAATTACATTCTGGCAGAGGAGGAAATCATCGCAGCACAACCAAGGAGTTGTGAATAATACGGCTTAGAATTTTTTTGTTGAAATCTGTCTGTGTGGCCGGGTGTCCGGATGTCTATTTTTAGTTATAAATTTCTCGTTTTCTCTGATCCTCTCAATTTCGCACACAATTTTCTTTGGTTTCGGTAGAGCGCGGTTGTAAGAAGCGTGCCCTGCTAATATATACTTTCAATTTCTTGGCTGCGGAATGTAAACTTCAAAACAACTCGGAGCCGAAAAATATTTTTTTTTTGAGATTTCGCAATGAAATTTTCTCAGATGCACCATGTCACGTGAAAGTTTGTGACGAAATTTCATTTTCAGAAAAATGAAAAATTTGTTGTTTTTTCTGGCGAAATTCCTGATATTTTAGTTTTTTTGCATTTTTCCAGAGTTTTCGGCATGAAAATCATGAAAAAAGTAAATTTTTGAATTTTCGACGGAAATTTTGGCTGAATTTTGGTAGTTTTTGATGAAATTTCTTATTAAAACAACGCCAAAAGTCCTTTGGATTTGTCTGTCTGTGTGCCCGGATGTGCGGATGTTCAGACCAGAGTTGCATGGAATTCCGACTTCCGACTTCCGTTTTGAAATTTTTACTTCCGATTTCCGACTTCCGGATTCCGGATTTGAATTTTTCACTTCCATGCAATTCTGGTATAGACAAGTGAGAAAAACATCATTTTCATCGATAATTTGAAAAAAAAAAGTAGAAAAATTCTAGAAAAACCACCAAAATGAGGCAAAAGTAGACACGAAACCGGATGAGACCAGACGAGACCAAGCATCGAGACTTCACGAGACCGAGTCTTTTTTCAGGGTCTCAGCCTCCAAGTCCTTCTCCCACTATGCTGCTATGTGCCTGTCACCATTGTCTACGTCTGGAATAAGTACTCGGGTAAATCAAACAAAAATTTTGATCTACAATCATTTTTTAGGAACCCAAATCCTAATTTCCCAATACACGCTTCCCTTCTTGGGGTCGCTACCGTGTATTTTTGATCCACTGCTTCAGATTTATTTCATTATGCCTTATCGAACTACCATTAGGAATTTCTTTGTTTGCAACCCGTTGACACCGATTTCGAGATTTCAGCAGAGAGGTGAGGAGGCGAGACGAGACTCGACGAGACTCTCCACGAGACTCAACGAGACTTTTCACGAGACTCAACGAGACTCTCCACAAGACTCTCAATGAGACTTTACGAGACTCAACGAGACTCTACGAGACTCCACGAAACTCGGCAAGACTCTCCACGAGACTCCACAAAACTTCAATTTTCCAGAAGACAATAGAGAATCCATGTCATTTCTCCAACAATTTCGAAAATTCATCGGGTGGGAGCAGAAAACGAAAATCTCTGCTTTGAGGAATCGAATGTTCAGTTTGTAATTCTTTTTTAATGTCGGAATAAATATTTGATATACTGAAAAATAAATAAATCAGAAATCAGGAAGTGGTTCTTGGAATAAGGACATAAGACATCACATCGAATATATCTATAATTATAGCATAGTGGAGCACAAATTCTCTTCTCGGCTCCAAATCACGCTTCTATTCGGTTATTGACCTCAGTAATCTACTCGTTGGTGGCCTAGAATCCCAAAACTCGGCCACCCCTCCAATTTCTATGTAATTTCCAGGTTCAAACCGACCCCTATGTCCGCCATTATCTTCACCGTATCTACTATTTCGACTATATTGCATTCGGAATGAAGCTACCCGATTTTTTCAATGGACAAGATTTTCCGAAGGAATATATTCCTCGATCTTAATTTTTTGTATTTTTTTGTACTTTTAGTTCATTTCTAGGCCATCTACAATTATATTTTTTGCATGCAGTAGACAAAAAATATAGCAATTGATATTTTTCTCATATCGTCATAACACAGGATATAATTTTTGTTTGAGTTATTAGATATCGCTGACTGGAGTATATAATAATATGTCAGAATGAGACAGACACGTGTGGAATTCAGTTTTTTTATTTTTGGTCGCAGTAATTCAATTTGATAAGAGGAAATGTTTAGTAGACACTTTTTGATCGCGGAAATAATTTTTTTTTCCTGAAAACTTTAGTTTTATTATTTATTTAGATTAATCACGCTTCTATTTCGGTTATTTGAGTTTGAGACGTTTCGAACCGGGGCATTTCGAAACCGGTAAAAATTTCAGCTTATTCTGTGTTTCCTGTTGTCCAGATGTCTTGGCAATGTTAGTGTCAACTCCTCAGGGGTTTTAGGAGTGTTCCGTAGAGCGCGCTAGCCATTTTTTGTCTGTTTTTCAAATTTTAAAGGAGGACAGAAGTCATATTTTTTTATTTCAGATTCTGATACTTCAGAAAATTCTGAACAACTTTCATCATTGGAGCACATGCTAAAAATCGCTCTAAACACCCTAAATTCACGTTTTTCCGAAGCAAAAGGAGCCTAGGTGGAAGAGTTTTCCCACGCGAATTTTCGCCCCCGTGTAGTCCTCTCGGACAAAATTATTTCTTTTTATTTCTCGATTTCTCGTTTTCTTGCTTTTTTTCATGAAAATTTTGTGTTTTTTCTTCCTTTTTAACGATATAAATTGAAAAAAACATGAAAATTTGTTGAAAAAAGCAAGAAAACGAGAAATCGAGAAATAAAAAGAAATAATTTTGTCCGAGAGGACTACACGGTGGCGAAAATTCGCGTGGGAAAACTCTTCCATTTAGGCTCCTTTTGCTTCGGAAAAACGTGAATTTAGGGTGTTTAGAGCGATTTTTAGCATGTGCTCCAATGATGAAAGTTGTTCAGAATTTTCTGAAGTATCAGAATCTGAAATAAAAAAATATGACTTCTGTCCTCCTTTAAGTTCAGATTCGTCAGAAAATGCTAAAAATCACTCTGAACGATATAATTTCAGTTCTGCTGACATTTTTGGTGGAAGAGTTTTTCCGCGTGGCCGTGTAGTGCTCTCGGTCAAGATTTTTTCAACAAATTTTTGAGTTTTTTTTTCAATTTATACCGCAAAAAATGCACTGTGAGACACCCTTAAAGAAAAGTGTTTTCAACCCCAAAAAATAAAAATAAAGGCATTTTTAAATTTTCACGATTCTTAGCTATGCGCTTTCAAAATCTCTTCGAAATCTTCTGGTTTTAGAATATTTTTCAAAAATTGACTCAGACTTCCGTGAAGCTCGAGACGTGAGGATTCAGAATCTGTTTTCAAAATTTTTCTAGAGTGAAATTGAACCGAGTTACAGAAGCTTCTGTATCTCTCTTCATTTCTGACCAACTCAAAATTTGAAAACGGATTCAGAATCTTCAGGTCTTCTGTTTTCCGATCATGAAAATATCATAAAAATTCCGAAATTCTTGAGGTTTAAAAATGTGATCATTTGATATGTGGGCATTTAAAAACCTATAGTTTCAAAACGTGACATTCTGCAACTGTCATTTGTTTTAAAACGTCAGGTGAGAGGGAGCAGAGAAGTCAGACACTCTCGCTTCTCTGCGCCCTCCTCACTTTCTCCTGCGCTCGCTCAGAGTCACCACCTTTTAAAGGCGCATATCTCAAAAATAAAATAAGCTATTGAAAAATTGTTAACTACAAAAATGATCAGCTTAAACTTTTCTATACTTTTGTAGTTAACAACTTTTTGACAGCTTGCATAGGTAGAGAGATAGGACGCAGAGAAGTCTGACATTCTTCTTAAAAAAGTTGTCAACTACAAAAATATAGGCCATAACCTCTGTAATCTACTCAGGTGACCTAGAATCCCAAAACTCGGCCACCCCTTCCCTATTTCTAATTTCTAATTTCCAGGTCCAAACTGACCCCTACGTCCGTCATTATCTCCATCGAATCTACTATTTCGACTACATTGCATTCGGAATGAAACTTCCCGATTTTTTTAATGGACAAGATTTTCCGAAGGAACATACAGTAGCGATCATAGGTGAGTACACCTGCATACTTTCATTTGTATCTCAGCTGAAATGAGTCCGTTTTGCATAAACTTTTTTTGAAAGATAGCTGAAATATCCAGTAACAAGAAAACAAGTTTTATGAAAAAATTTTAGTTCAGATTTTTTTATAATCGATTTTTCCAGATCGTGATTTGAAAATTCGAAAAAAAAACTTTTTATTTTTCTCTTGGAGTTATTGAGTTTTTGATATCAAAATGTTGGGAAACACTCAAATAAACATAAAAATATGTTGAATTGGCATTCTACTCTCTGAAAATCGTGCCAGAGCTCCAGAAGTCAAAAGTGACGCTCTCGGGAAAATCATCATAACTCATCGAAAAATGCTCCAAATTAGTCAAAAAATAATCCAAACGATGTGTCTTGAGTTTTTCTACAAACAAACATCAAAAAGTTACAATTTTAGAAAAAATAATTTTTCTAATTTTTTTCACTCAAAATTTTTGGATTCCCATTTTTTTCTAATTTCTGATGTTTTCTGGCTGTAGTTACATTTTTAGAAAAAATAATTTTTCTAATTTTTTTTTTCAAAAATTATTTGATTCCCATTTTTTCCTAATTTCCGATATTTTCTGGCTGTAAAACAAAGAAAGAATGCAGAAATGTGATTGATTATGTGTGAAAAAACACTTTGTATCCAATTTGTGAGAGGTATGCTCGTTTTACAGCCAGAAAACATCAGAAATTAGAAAAAAAATGGGAATCCAAAAATTTTGAGTGAAAAAAATTAGAAAAATTATTTTTTCTAAAATTGTAACTTTTTGATGTTTGTTTGTAGAAAAACTCAAGACACATCGTTTGGTTTATTTTTTGACTAATTTGGAGCATTTTTCGATGAGTTATGATGATTTTCCCGAGAGCGTCACTTTTGACTTCTGGAGCTCTGGCACGATGCTCAGAGAGTAGAATGCCAATTCAACATATTTTTATGTTTATTTGAGTGTTTCCCATCATTCTGACATTAAAAACTCAATAACTCCAAGAGAAAAATAAAAAGTTTTTTTTTCGAATTTTCAAATCACGATCTGGAAAAATCGATTATAGGTTCAATTTCACTCTAGAAAAATTTCAAAAACAGATTCTGAATCCTCACGTCTTCAGCTTTCTAGGCACTCTCAACATTTCTTCGACAACCTTGTTGAGTTTACTTTGGCCTCGTCTGCATCAGCCAGATGTTTCCAGGACACCATTTATCAAAAAAGTTGCTTTCAAAAATCTTTTTTTCAGACACTCTCTTGAAGGCCTTTGATCATTTTCGACTCTTGAACTCCCCAACTTTCTACCTCCGACAGACACTTGTTTCAAATATGTTTAGTCAGTTCTCGGAAAAAAGTCTGACCGACCGCAGATTGAAAAAGAAATCATAGCATTCCTACTCGGCAGTCACCGGCAGCTTTAGCACGGAAGTTGGTCGGCTTCTGCTCTGAGGTTGGTCGTATTCTGGACAAGACCGCTACTAAAGCCGACCAAGTAACGACCAACTTCCGACCAACTTCTGACACGGACCGCATGAAACCCCTCGATCGCCTTATTGATTTATTTTTCGCCCATTAAAACAGCTGTAATATCATAGATTACAGTTTATTTACAAGAAAAAACTATACATAAAAAAGTATACATTTTCAAAAACTTAGAAAAAATACAAAAAAACAAGTATATACAATTATTTTTCGAAGTAATCCTGATGTGCTCGACTTGCTGTCTAGATGTAGACTTCGTCAGAAAATTTCTGTAAAACACATTATCAAAGTATGCTTTTTCACTTTTATATGTTACCTTCTGGACGATACATTCCATGTAGAAAGTTCGCGTTGTTGACTTTTTAACGAAAACCTGAAAAAATAGAAATTTTCGATTATGAGTTAAAAATCTACTTACAATAACTTTCTGATTGAGAATGAGTACCTCCACTATCGAAATTTGTTGACTTTCAAGATATTTTTGTAATCTGTATGAAAAAATAATGTGAGATTTGATGAAAACAAGCGAAATTGACTCAAAAAACGATAATCAGTCATATGAAATAACAGATAGAACTTTGAAAAATGAATGGAAAAACAACAAACACGCGTTGCAAGACACGCGACGCTCTTAAAATCCGACCAAGGTCCGATCAACTACCGAATAGCGGACCGTCAGATCGAAACTTGTGATCAGAAGCCGACCAATGTCCGAGCTAAAGCCGACATTCTCTTAACTTCTGACCAGAAGGTGACCAAGATCCGATCTGAAGCCGCGGTTCCTTTAACTTGCGTTGGAAAGTACCGAAACTGCTCCAACTTCCGCCCAAAAGGTGACCTAGATCCGACCTAAAGCCGAATCATCCCCAACTTCCGGCCAGAAGGTGAGCAAGATCCGATCTAAAGCCGAATCGACCTCAACTTCCGCCCTAAAGTTGCCACACGACTGCCGAGTATTAATAAAATAAAAAACGTAGTGACTTTTGATTGAAACTCTAGAAAATAATTGAGTAATTGCCGACTGAAATTCAATCAGTCCCCCAAAAAATAAAAATTTGGTTTATTTTTTGGAAGCTTAAGCAAACTTCTGACAGAATTTTTTGCATTTTTCTGATTTTGCGTCAAAAAATGGCATAATTAGAGTCACCTCATCATTTTGCTGTTCTTTTTTTTGCTGAAATTCTGAGAAAACTCTTCCACTGAGGCGGAAAATAAGACTGTTTTTCTTGCAAAATTCTACAAATTTTTGACCGCTATTCAAATTTGTATCCAATTTTTCGGTAGACCAAATTCCGACCAAGATGCATTTTTAGAAAAATTTTGAAAAGAGCTTCTAAATTATCGTAATTTGAGATTCCAGATGATGTAAGTTTTCGAAAAATTCTGTTTTTAATTTTTTTCAATTTTCCATCTTTTTGTCGTTTCTGTCTGTGTATCCGTATATCCGGATCTCCAATCATGCTCTTCATGATTTGAAAACTTTAAATATGGATTATTTCCCTCTGTATCGAGGCTAATGATCCGCTCAGCCAATTAATTTTCAAGATTATTACTTTTGTGAACATTCCCGAGAACAGTAATCTTCATCCTATTGCCAGTTTCCTTACAATTGACTAAGTATCGTCCCTCAATGCATTTGAGTCGCTGCTCAGCGAATTTCAAATTTTCAGATCCTCCAATGTACCTCATCCTAGACCAGATCGCTTCTATATACTACCCGATATATTTTTTCTGTTGTATGATTCTTCACTCCCTTTTATTCTACCTAATCTACTGGAGAACTACAAAAGTTTTACGCGCGATGCGATATTTTTTGTATCCTTCGAATTTTGTTAATTTCAGTCTAGCTGTTTTGACATTTTTTCTGCAATGTCGGTGAGGTTTCGAGAAAAAAATTGGGATGTTTTAATGTCATCAAGTTCAGAAATGTGTACAACATCCAATCACTCGCGATAATGTGTCTGGGACCGTGCAAGTATTTGGGATCTCCATGGTGTTTTCATGGCTATATGTTTTTGTTGGTGAGTTGCTGTTGAAACTGAAGACTTGAGGATTCTGGATCCGTTTTCATAATTGTTCTAGAGTGAAATTGAACCGAGTTATAGACACTTTTGTATCTCGCTTCATTTCTGACCAATTCAAAATTTGAAAACAGATTTAGAATCCCCACGTCTTCTGCTTTCTGAAAATACAAATGTTATTATATCTAGTGTGATTAAAAAGCTGAAAACGTGAGGATTCTGAATCCGTTTTCAAAATGTTTCTAGGTCAAAAATAAAGCGAGTTACAAACATTTCTGTAACTTGGTTCAGATTCACCCTAGTACAATTTTGAAAACAGATTCAGAATCCTCACGTTTTCAGCTTTCTGAAAAAACAAATTTTAGTATAATTAGACTAGAAAGCTGAAAATGTGCGGATTCTGAATCTGTTTTCAAACTTTGACTAGGATAAAATTGAATCGAGTTACAAGACGTTTTGCAACTCGGTCAGTTGTTACCCTAGGAAGAAAATGAATACAGATTCAGAATCCCCATGTCTCCAGCTTTCTGAAAATAAAAATTTCAATATAATTAAAATGATTAGAAAAATGTAAACGTGAGGATTCTTAATCTGTTTTCAAATTTTGAGTTGGTCAAAAATGAAGCGAGTTACAAAAACTTCTCTAACTCGGTTTAATTTCACTCTAGAAAAATTTGGAAACTAGATTCAGAATCCTCACGTTTTCAGCTTTATGAAAGTACAAATTTTAATCTATTAAGTATCATTTAAAAGGAGAAAACGTGAGAAAAGGTAAAAACTGACGGAGATACACACATTTCAGTAAGTTGGCTCAATTTCACTCTAGAAAAATTTTGAAACAGTTTCAAAATCCTCACATCATCAGCTTCCTATTGATATTATATTCCAAAAAATCGGCGTCGCAAAAATGATGAAATCATGAGGATTCTGAATCCGTTTTCAAAATTTTTCCAGATCAAAAATGAAGCGAGTTGCAAAAGTTCCTGTAACTCGGTCCAATTTCACCCTAGAAAAATTTTGAAAACAGATTCTGAATCCTCACGTCTTCAACTTTTCATTTTCATTACATTTCTCAATCTATTCTTTCAGTTCATCGCCGAAATCGGATGTTTTCTCAACATCCATACCTTGTACTTCAGGATGATCACTATCAAGTACGATGAAAATATCAACTTTCGAGTTTACATTTTTGGACTATGGTATTTATTACCAGTCCTCATTACAGTAAGAGTATTCGGACATCCGGACAACCGAGACACACAGACAGACTTTTCAGATTCTATCCTACATTCCCCCGATAGATCTCGACTTTGTCTACAATGAAACTTTGCAAATCCACCCGGACTACGATTTCAGTCCTTATCTGAAATTCGGGGGATTCGCCCATGCTCGTGATATCGGTGCGACTCTGGTTACTGTAACTCTGGTGGGTCTATCCAAGTTGGCACCGTTATTAGGGTGGTATTGGAGGAGAGAGACGTAGAAGATATTGGATCAAAATATCAATTCATTGTCACCACAGACTGTTATGCAGTTTAGAGCGTTAATACATGTAAGGTCATCAGTTTTGAAACTTAAATCTGGGAAGCTGAAAACGTGAGGATTCTGAATCTGTTTTCAAAATTTTTCTAGAGTAAAATTGAACCGAGTTACAGAAATGTTTCTAACTCGCTTCATTTTTGACCTATAAAAATTTTGAAAACAGATTAAGAATCCTCACATCATCAGCTTTCTATCCAAGTAAAATTTCCCGAAAATAGTATGACTGAAAAACTGAAATCGTGAGGATTCTGAATCTGTTTTCAAAATTGTTCTGAGTCGAAAATGAAGCGAGTTGCCAAATTTCCTGCAACTGGGTCCGATTTTGCCCTATAGGGAAATTCGGGAAACAGATTCAGAATCCTCACGCCTTTAGCTTTCCAATATAATACATTTCATAATAATTAAAATTACAAGAAAGCTGAAAACGTGAGAATTCTGAATCTGTTTTCAAAATGTTTCTAGAGTGAGATTCAACCGAGTTACAGAAGCTTTTGTATCTCGCTTCATTTCTGATCAAATCAAAATTTGAAAACAAATTCAGAATCCTTAGGTCCTCAGCTCTTAAAAACTGTAACCTATATGGGCGTGCCCCCTTAATCCAAACCATTTTTGCAGGGCCTAGGCCTCCAAATAATGATTCCACTATTCTGCTATGTTCCCGTCGGATTCTTCTACATCTAAAATAAGTGCTCGGGTAATTTCAGCCACATTTTTTCCCTTCCTCCCTCTTATTCAACCATTTTTCCACAGGAACCCAAATGCCCATCTCCCAATACACCCTATGCCTCATGATAACTCTTCCCGCCTTATTCGACCCGATTCTTCAAATTTATTTCATTGTTCCCTATAGACGGGCGGTGCGACGAATGATGACGTGTGGCAGAAGCAAGGGGAGAAGGATTGATGACGCGGAGAGTGAGTGGTTGTGTTCTTGAACTCTCTTTTTCGAAATTTATTTTTAGGCGGTGCACCACGTCATAACACAATTACATTCTGGCAGAGGAGGAAATCATCGCAGCACAACCAAGGAGTTGTGAATAATACGGCTTAGGGCTTTGAAAAATTGAAGTCTGACATTGTGTCCGGGTGTCCGGATGTCTATTTACAGACATTTCGCAACCAAGAAATTTCAGCTTGAAAGTGAAAGTTGAGCAAAAATTCTCAATTTTTCAAAACAATTTCTATGTAGTGTTTGCGAAATGTCTCGGATTCGGCCCCTTTTTTAAATCAGTTTTTTTTTCAATATGTCGAATAATGAAACTGAATTTTTTGAGATTTCGCAATGAAATTCCCTCAGATGCACCATGCACGTGAAGCATGAAAGAAAGTGACGAAATTTGTTCAGAAAATTGAAAAAATGTGTTATTAGCTCAGCACAGTTATTACAAATGCGCTCCGCCGAAATACCTTTGAAAAATGTCTCTTTTTCTCTGAGTCTCTCAATTCCATACACAATTTTCTTCAGTTTCGGTAGAGCGCGGTTGTAAGAAGCGTGCCGTGCCAATAAAATGTGTTGTTTTTTCTGGCGAAATTGCAAATGTTAAAGTTATGCCTTTTTCTCAGTTTTCGGCCTGAAAATCAGTGCGATGCACCATATTTCGTGCTTGTCTCGACAAAACGTGACGAAATAGAAAAAATCGATAGTTTTCTGTATTTCACTTGAAAAGTTCAGAATTCCGCAATTTTTTAACCGAAAAATTGTGTTTTCAACAGTCAAAACTTGATATTTTTGTTTTAACTTATTTTAGGACATTTTTGGGAGATTTTCTATTAAAATCAATAAAATAATTATTTTCTTATAATGTTTACATAGATTTTCTCAATTTTAGAATCAGTTTCAGCATAAAAACACTGAAAATCTTTTTTAAAAAACCTCAAAAAAACTATTTTCGAAATTCCCTCCTTTTTTACACCACGCTAAACAACACGCGGTGCGTTATTCCGGAGTGTCGTTCGATAAAAAATTCTGCAATTTTTTTCAATTTTAATCTTTTTCAACTCTTTTTCTCTTACTTTTTCGTGATTTTTCTCAAATTTCTAGTCCTCCAACCTCAATTTTCGACATTTTTAGCCAAAAATGTCAAAAAGTGATGAAGAAATAGTGAAAGAAGAGCCAAAAGACGAGCAGACCGCGAAACACTTGCACAAACTCGCCGAAACTGGCAAAGAGCAAGGACTTCCGGCGTGTGTTGTGGCTCATTATGAAAAAAAGGCTTGGGAAGCAGTAAGTAGGGAAAAAATCGCTGAAATTTTGAAAAAAAAATTGTAAAAATTCGGAAAAAACTAATTTTTTCGGGAATTTTCAGACAAAAAGCGACGAGAAATACACAAGTTGCGAGAAGTGCGGAATGCCACCACCGGCGCCACTCGATTCGGCAAAGTAAGCGATTTTCCGGCGAATTATCTGAAAATTTCAAAAATTTTCCAGAAAAATCGAGTCGGATCCGTCGAAAACGTGCGGCACCTGCGATCATGTGAACAAGAAAGCGATCGGTACCGAGTCGGAGCTCGCCGAGCAAGCTAAGAAGGACGAGATTCTGAAGAAGCAGGAGGACAGACCGTAAGTTGGAATTTTCAGGATATTTCAGCTGGCTTCGCCCTTATTAAATCATTTTTGACTGTTTTAGGCCAAATTTTTAGACTAAAACTTAATTTTCAGAGTGCTCAAACGCCAAATCAACGAGAGCCGGCGCCCGGCGTACCCAAATCGCAGAATGTATAGTCCAGTGAGAATGTTGGCTCGAAAAGGTAGATAATGAATGTTTTCAGGATTTTAAAGGTGGAAATTGAAGTTTTTGAGCAAAAATTGGTTCAAAAAAGTTATTTTTCGAAAAGTTTCTTTTTTTTCTGCCTGAAAATTGAATTTTTTGGTTTTACAAGTAAATTTGCCATTTTCTGAATGAAAATTGGTATATAAAGACATATTTTGATCAAAAAATTCATGACTAATTCCAATTTTTACCTCATTTTTACAGAAAATTGCGAAATTTCGAGTATTTTTTGCCAGAAAATTCGAATTTTTCCACAAAAATCACCCAAAAACCCAGAAATTTGTTATTTTTCACCGATTTTTTTGCTATTTGTAAATCTGAAAGTCATATTTTCAGCTATTTCAACCAGTGTTTGATGAAAAACTCCTCATTTTCAGCTTGTTAGGCCTGAAAAATTACGTTTTTTGTCATTTTTTGATCATTTTCAGTCAAAAAATTGATTTTTCCGATAGAAAAAGTGATAAATATTTTCGCACTGAAAAAGTCAATTCTCCAACGATTTTGGTCGATTTCAGACCAATTTGGCCCAAAAGTGTGATTTTCCAAATTTTCAGTCAAGAAACACGATTTTTTGACCAAAAAAGTTATTTTCATACATTTTTAAACCGAAAAAGTCTATTTTTCGGCCATTTTCGTTGATTTCAGACCGATTTTGACTCAAAAAAGGCATTTTTCTACCCCAAAACCCCAATTTAATTTCAGTGACTCCACAATGCGGCCCTCCGAGAAACTACCAACGTCCAGTCAAAAAGACGAAGCTCGTCGAGGAAAAAGAACCCGAATTCCTTCAGCAACTCTTCGGAATCGGCGCCAAGGAAGCCTAAATTTCACCGTTTTTTACCATTTTACTCCCGTTTTTCCCGCCAATTTCTGTTCATTTTTGTCCAATTTTTGTTGCTTTTACCCCCATTATGTGCACATTTTCTTACGGTAGTCAACTCTCATCCCATCTCTGTTAAATTGTCCCCGCCCCCTTAGTTGCCCGAAACAGGTTCATTTTATAAGCAAGCTGTCATTCCTCTCACCCATTTTCCGCTAGTTTTAATTCCAACCCGCTATCAAAAATAGTATTAAAAAAACCGTTTTATTGTATTAAAATTCCACTTTTTTTTTATTTCATCACATTTGCGACGTCTGACTATTAATTGTGGCTACCGTAGAGTTAGGTATAGCGTTCAACCCGATTAGCTCTGAAACTATAAGCTTCGCGGCTCTCTGATAGGGCTTTATAAAAACTAGCATGCATATAGGATCCAACACCGCTGAAAACGTGTTCAACGGGAAGATTAGGTACTCGGTGGCGACGAAACCGTAACCCGACACCTGTTGCACAATGTAGAAGGTGTACGGTGTGACGTAGAAGAATAGGGGAAGACACGTTTGCCACGTCAAGCACTGCACGAAATTTCTAGTTTGTAGTTGAGTACGAGAGGATAGAGCCATACGTTGCGCGTTGATTTCTCGAACGATTTTGCTGAAAATTTTTTTTTGAAATTTTTGAAAAAAAAATTTTTTTGCAAACTCACTGCCGCCAAGCCATCGCAACGAACGGTGGAATGTAGGCGTGCACGGCGACTATCCCAGTCGCCGTCGAGCAGAAAAAGTGTTTGACATTCGAAAAACCGGATAACGTGTAGGAATCCAAGTTGATTGCGGGGTAGTAGGTGACAACCAGGGCGCGGATGAACGAGAAATTGGTGGGGCCGAGGAAGGAGAAGATCTGAAAATGATGGGGAAGCTGAAGACGTCAGGATTCTGAATCTGTTTTCAGATTTCTCATTGGTCAAATATTGACCGAGATACGATAACTTGTAACTCGGCTGGTTTTCAACCTACGAAAATTCTGAAAACGGATTCTGAATCCTCACGTCTCCAGCTTTTTAGTGATATCTGTTTTGTATGCATCTGAGGTCAATCGAAAGCTGAAGACGTGAGGATTCTGAATCTGTTTTCAAAATTTTTCTAGAGTGAAAATTGAACGAGTTGCACATCATCGTATCTCAGCGAGTTTTCGACCAAAAAAGTTTTTGAGAACAGATAGAATTATCACGTCTTCAGCTTTTTACTGATACCCGTTTTGTAGGAATTTGAGACTAGAGGAAAGCTGAAGACGCGAGGATTCTGAAACTGTTTTCAGATTTCTTATCGGTCAAAAATTGACTGAGATACGAAGGCTTGTAACTCGAGGAGTTTCGACACCAGAGAAATTTTAAAACTGGATTCAGAATCTTCACGTCTTCAGCTTCCTATTGATATCAGATTCCTACAAAAATGATTCCATCAAAAAGCTGAAATCCTGAGTATTCTGAAACCGTTTTCAAAATTTGTGTAGGTTGAAAGCTAGCTGAGTTACACGTCATCGTATCTCAGCAAGTTTTCGACCAAGATTTTTTTTGAAAACAGATTCAGAATCCTCACGTCTTCAGCTTTCCAGTAATATTAACTTCATTACAAATAACCAAAAGTTTTCATATTTTTTGTCTGCAAACATCCGCTTCACTGAACCGTATCCCATGAAACTCTCAACGATCAAATCAGAAGTCACAACTTTTTGTTTAGCAGATTTGATCTACGATAATATATCCCTTCCCGCTCCGTATCATTTCGAGTCGCTACTCTGTGAGGACTCACCAAAACGACCGCCCCACAAAAGTAGACAATCACACAATTGGCCAGGAATTTCCCGGTGGAGAATCTCGTGACAGCCGACAGTAATCTCCTACGGTAATACATCATATGAAGGAGAGAGGCGACGACGAGGCAACCGGATGTCTGGAAGAGGATCGATGGACTAGAATATGTAGTTTTGGATTTCTAGGCCATCACTTACATTCAGGAGGTTGTAGGTGGTTAGGCAGGCTTGGGGGCCGAGAACCGAGCAGGGGCCGAAGGAGAGAAGGGCGATCGATGACTCGATGGGCACTATTCTGAAAATAGTAAGGTTTTTGTTCAAAATTGCTCAAAATTCATTGGAAAATTTGTGTTTCGTGCGGTTTTAAGTATCAAAAAGCATAAAAATTCCATTTTCCCTCGAAAAAGTGGTGGCCGAGTGGTTAGGGTAGAAACGAATCGCTTCAGAAAAGTGACCAGGGTTCGAATCCCTTAGGTGGCGAATCGTTTTTTTCTTTTTATAAATCGACTTTTAAGCTCAAAATTTCTAAAAACTCATTAATTTGGTCGATTTTAGCGATTTTCAACCCAAAATTCACTGAAAATTTCCAACAATTTTCAAAATTCATTAATTTTTATCAATTTTCAGTTCAAAATTCATTGGAAAATTTGTGTTTTTTGCGGTTTTCAGCATCAAAAGTCGCTTAAAAACATAGAAATTCCATTTTTCTTCAAAAAAGTGGTGGCCGAGTGGTTAGGGTAGACACGAATAGCTTCAGAAAAGTGACCAGGGTTCGAACCCCACTGGTGGCAAATCGTTTTTTCTTTTTTTAAATCGATTTTTAAGCTCAAAGCTGCTTAAAATGTATTGAATTTGTCGATTTCAGCGATTTTCAGCTCAAAAGTCACTCAAAATTGCTCAAAACTTTTCAAAATTTCTTAATTTTTTTTGATTTTCAGCTTAAAACTCATCGGAAAATGTGTGTTTTTTGCGGTTTTAACCATTAAAAACCACCTAAAAACATAGAAATTCCATTTTTCCTCGAAAAAAGTGGTGGCCGAGTGGTTGGGGTAGACACGAATCGCTTCGGAAAAGTGACCAGGGTTCGAACCCCACTGGTGGCGAATCGTTTTTTTTCTTTTTTACAATTGATTTTTGAGCTCAAAATTGCTCAAAATTCATTAATTTTATCAATTTTCAGCTAAAAATTCACTGAAAATTGCTCAAATTTCATCAAAACTTTCGATTTTCTTCCGTATGTCCGGATGTATGGATGTCCATCTGTGTGTTTATCTATCCGTATGTCCGGATGTCCACCACTCCTCACCTGACTTGCGTCAAAAATGCCGACGAACACATGAGAATCTGCGACAACGACGTCGCCATCATCAACTTTTTCATGTCTTTCAAATTCGATGGACTATGGAAAACGATTAAAAACAGTACGAATAATTGGGCGGACAACGAAAAAATGAAGTAGAAGGCATAGTAGACAGTGAATATTGTGTCGAGCAGCATGTTCGCAAATGAGCACAATTTTTCTTTTTTGTGCTCCTCGGAGCTCTTGCTCTCACGTGTCTCGAAATTTGTCGATGAACCGTGAGAGAACGAGTAATGAGCGTGTGAACTTTTCTGTCTGATGTGAGAAAAAAAATGAAAAAAGGAAATGATGACTAAAAACATGAGTGTCAAAAAGTTGGTCACTTCTTGAGATATGAGAGCCCTGTTCCGTGAAGATCGGGGAGCATGCGGTTCAATTGGACCATCGGAACAACGTCTGCTACGTTTTGACCTAGACGAATTCTGAAAATAAATTCTGAATCTGAAGCTTCATGACGTCAGCTTTCTAGGCTTTCTGGTTTTGGGTTACTATATAGCTACAAAAATTTTGAAAACAGATTCAGAATCGTCACGTTTTCAGCTTTTTACTGATATCAGATTCTTACAAAACTGGTGTCACCAAGAAGCTGAAGACGTGCGGATTCTGAATCCGTTTTCAAAATGTTTGTAATGCCAAAAATGGTTGAGTTACAAGCTTTTGTATCTTAGTCAATTTTTGACCGATAAGAAATTTGAAACCAGATTCAGAATCCTTACGTCTTCAGCTTTCTGAAAATACAATTTTTAATTTGTTCTGGTATGATTTTGTAGCTGAAGACGTGCGGATTCTGAATCCGTTTACAAACTTTCCATAGGTTGAAAACTAGCTGACTAGTGAGTTACAAGCCTTTATTTTTTATTTTTTGCAGTGACAAAACGACCCCAATGAAACAATGACATTTCGACACCAGATGTGAATTAATATATTCAAAATTAAACAAAAAAAAAACAAATTTTTTGCTCAGTGTAAAAAAGTTGGTCACTGTAAATATTTTGTCAGTGTAACATTTTTACAGTGACAAAATGACGATTTGAAAACAGAGGTTTCGGAACCATGACATTTCAAAACTACCAAAAAATTCCTTGAAAACCTGAAATTCTCGTTGTCTTCTTTTTCTCAAAATCAATTTTCTCTCTTCTTGAAAATCCATTACATCCTGAATCCCGAATCCCCTTTACTCCAAAAACTGCACAAAAACTACCAGCAAAAAATCTGAATGCCTAGCAAGACTGCATTTTTGAGATTCCCCGTAGAGATATCGCCGCTCGACCAGATCTCGACGGTATAAAAACACTAAAATTTTCGAAAATTGGTGATCTAGTCACATATGTCTGGCATTCGGAAAATCATTATACTGGTGTTCGGTACTGTATTTTTATTATTGGAAAGTATTTATTTAATCGGGATTTCCACAAGGAACCCAGTGGAGGTAACGGAGGAAGTGGAGGTGCTACCAGGAGGTAAGATAAACTGAAATTTTGGAAAAAATATTTTTTGAGAAACAAATTGATTTCAGATAACATTACAGATTTTGTACCTCCGTTTGTACCGCTGCTCAATGATTATGCGGTGAGTTCTATTGCAAGTGCGCTTTGCCGCACTTTTTGGAAAAAGTAGTTGTATCTCAACGAGTTTTCGACCAAAATGATTTTTGAAAACAGATTCAAAATCCTCACGTCTTCAGCTTCCTACTGATATCAGATTTTTAAAAAACTGGCGTCATCAAAATGCTGAAACCGTGAGGATTCTGAATCTGTTTTCAGATTTCTTATCGGTCAAAAATTGACTGAGATACAAAGGCTTGTAACTCAGCTATCTCTTGCATTACAAAAATTTTGAAAGTAGATTTAGAATCCTCACGACTTCAGCATCCAACTGATATCAGATCCTTAAAAACGGGTGTCATCAAAAAGCTGAAAACGTCAAGATTCTAAATCCATTTTCAAATTTTCCGTAAGTTGAAAACCAGTCGAGTTTCACGTCATCGTATCTCGGTCAGTTTATGAGATTTAAGAGTTTTGAAAATATATTTAGAATCCTCACGTCTTTATCTTTCCAACGCTTTTAAATTTCTACAAGATTATTTTCACTAAAAAGCTGAAAATGTGAGGATTCTGAATCTGTTTTCAAAATTATTATAGACTGAAACCGATCAGAGTTACAGAACTGTTTGCAACTCACTTCATTTTTGACCTAAAAAAATCTAATAACCGATTCAGAATCCTCACGTCATCAGCTTTCCAGTCATACAATTTTTTTTTCATTTTCTCAGGTAGTCGCCGGTTACAACCTCCTTGGCTGTAACATCCGCAAAAGTATGTCACAACTCAACTACAACCTTCTATGCTATCTGAACAACACGAAACTTTATGTGGAACGAAATCAGTCATTATCTGATTTATGGTATAATAAGAGGTACATAATGAACATTTATTTAAAAAATACAGAACAAATTGCAGAACAAGCTGCAAAAAAATCACGTTCAACACCTATGAGCCACTGATCCGTAAAGGGAAATGGAGAATGGAGGATCTCACGAAATTCGCATTTATTCGGAATCCAGAGGAGCGATTTGTCTCGTTTTTTGTGGACAAATGCTTGAAGTGAGTTCACTATTAACTTGTAGATCAAATTTTGAATTGGTTTTCAGAGCAAAGTTCTGCGGTAATTGTACAGATGTGAGGTGTGCAGCTAAGATGATTTATGATAGGTATGTAAGGGTTTGGGTGAATGTCTGTCTGTTTGTCCGGATGTCCGTATGCCCAGATGTCCTGAAAATTATGAATTGCCAAGGCCCGGGCGAGGACTAGGAACTGATAATTGGCGCCAAAATCGAAATTTAGATTTTTTCGAATTTTTTGAAATTTTTTTCGGAAACAAAACTTTTGAATTTGTATGAAAACTGTATGGATTTCAAGAACAGTCCCATTAAGAAGTTTTTGAGTGCAAAAATTGAAAAAAAATTTAGGAAAAGCCGAAAAATCACTATTTTTGTTACTTAATTCAAAAATTTTCAAAATAGACATGCTCCTGATGTGTGTCTGTTTGTCCGGATGTCTGAATGTTTGAATACTTGGATGTCCCGGAACCAGTTTGACCGGATTATGGCTTTGCGGTAAAAATTTACCAAAAAACTAAAAAAATCAAAAGATAATTTTTTTGATGAAAAAAAAATGAAAAAAATCGAAATTTTTTGACCTAAAAAAGGAGATTTCGGCTCAATAGGCAAAGAATGGTCCCAACCGCAAAAAATGGTCCCAACCGCAAAGAATGGTCCCAAAAATTTGGGTGACACGAATTTCAGAATTGAATGGTCCCTACCGCAAAGAATGGTCCCAACCGCAAAGAATGGTCCCTCAAAATTGATACGAAAAACTTTTCACCATTCTCTTAGGCTTATGTTTCTTAGAAATTGGGAAAAAATTGTCAAAACCGGTAATTAATCGTATTTGTCAATTGTTTTCCGATCTTCTAAGAAACCTAAGCCTAAGAGAATGGTGAAAAGCGGGTATTGCTATAAAGAAGTAAATGAGTAGAAAGTAGCCAACATTTTGGGACCATTCTTTGCGGTTGGGACCATTCAATTCTGAAATTCGTGTCACCCAAAATTTTAGGACCATTCTTTGCGGTTGGGACCATTCTTCGCCTATTGAGCCGAAATTTCTGATCAATTTTTCAAAAATTAAGTAACAAAAACAGTCTTTTTTGGGGTTTTTTTGAAATAATTTCTAATTTTGTACTCAAAAACAGGTTTTTGGGGGTCCCACCATCAGTTTTCTTACAAATTCAAAATTTCTGCCTTCGAAAAACTCATTTTTCCAGACAGTTTTCTTAAATTTTTTTTTCGAATTTTTCGATCAAAAATTGTAGAAAAATTTTCGGATCATTTTTCAGCACAGACCTGGTTTTAATGTTGTTTCTCAATTTCCAGACTAATGCCACTTGCCCACAACCACTCCCTTTTCATCAAAACCAACGAAAAATGGTGGTTCGAATGGCACTCGGCGCCTCAAACCTGGAATTGTGACTTCTATAAATACATATCAGATTTCCACTTGATCCCTATTGGAACCTCCCTAGAAGACCGTCAGATTGCTATGAAAAAATTGCAAAAAGTACTGAGATTCGCAAAAGTTGAAGATGAATATATAGAGAAAATAATGAGAGATACGTTGGAGAGTGACACGAAACATGCCACACATAAGTCCGAGTTGAGTCAGCAGGTTTTGGAGCAGGTTAGTAATATAATAGTCTTGAAATTAAAATGGTTGTGTAGATCAAATCTAGCTCTTGATTTTAGTAGTTAACCATTTTTAGATTGCTCCTCAGGCTTTTAAGATATGCGCCTTTGAAGATGAGCGATTTGAATCGTGGAGTGCGCAGAGAAACGAGACTTTCTAGCTTCTCTGCGTCTCTTCCTTGCAGCGCTATCAAAAAGTTGTCAACTACAAAAATATAGAAAATATTATGCTTATTATTTTCGTAGTTAACAATTTTTTATTAGCTTATTTAGTTTTTGAGATATGCGTCTTTAAAGATTGATGAGCGAGCTCCAGAGAGAGTGAGAAGGGTGCAGAGAAGTGAGAGTGTCTGACTTCTCTGCGGTCTCTCCTTTCCTGAGGAATTTTGAAACGGCTATTAAAAAGACATTTCAAAGCGTAAGAACGTTTTGAAACCGTTTATTCTTTTAACTTTTCATTTGTATTTTTTAGAAAAAAATTTTTTTTCAATTTTTTTGACGAAATGTTTTTTTTTCTAAAATTCTTGAGGTTTTAAAATTTTTTGAAAACATGATCTTCTGCCAATGTTAGTGATTTCATAAAGCCAGGTGAGAGGGAGCAGAGAAACCAGACACTCTCGCTTCTCTGCACGCTCCTCACTTTCTCTGGTGCTCACTCGCTTGTTAGAGCTACTTAAAGGCGCATATCTCCAAAACTAAATGAGCTACTAAAAAATAGTCAACTACAAAAATGATCAGCAGGAAATTTTCTACATTTTTGTAGTTAACAACGTTTAGATAGCGCTGCAAGCAAGAAAGATAGATACTCTCGTTTCTCTGTGCTCACTCATCCATCTCCTTCAAACTCCTTAACTTTCAAAGCGCATATCTCAAAACATTGAATAGTTATTAAAAAATGGTCAACTACAAATATAAATATAATCAGCTTAAAATTTTCTACAATTTTGTTGTTGACTATTTTTTGATAGCTCGCCTAGCTAGGGAGATAGGACGCAGAGAAATCTGACATTCTCGCTTCTCTGCACTCTCTCCACCTCTCATCTTTAAAGGCGCATATCTCAAAAACTAAAAGACATTTCAAAAAGTTGTTAACTACAAAAATATAGACCTTTACCTGTGTAATCTGCTCACAAACATTTGATGGCCTAGAATCCCAAAACTCGGTCACTTCTCCCCATTTTTAATTTTTTTTTCCAGGTCCAAACCGACCCCTATGTCCGCCATTATCTCCATCGAATCTACTATTTCGACTACATTGCGTTCGGAATGAAACTTCCCGAATTCTTCAATGGACAAGATTTTCCGAAGGAATATATTCCTCGATCTTAAATTTTTTTGTTGTACTTTTTCTTAGTTCATTTCTAGGCCAACTACAATTATATTTTTTTGCATTCAGTAGACAAAAAATATAGCAATTGATATTTTTCTCATATCGTCATAACACAGGATATAATTTTTGTTTGAGTTATTAAATATCGCAGTATATTAATATGTCAGAATGAGACAGACACGTGTGGAATTCAGTTATTTTTATTTTTGGCCGCAGTAATTCAATTGGTAGGAGGAAACGTTAGACACTTTTTGGTCGCGGAAATCATTTTTTCTGAAAACTTAAGTTCTACTATTTATTTAGATTAAGATATGTCTTTGTTGTAAGTTTTAATCATCTTTTAATTTTAATTTTGTTAATTTTATAGACTCCGTATCCATAGAGTCGCTACGCAGTAAAATTTTAGGATTGCCAAAATGAGATATATTGCACTGCCGTAATGCTCTGTATCCGCAGACTTCATGTCGCTACGCAGTGAAAATGAAAGATGTTATGTGTTTTATATTGTTAGAAAGCTGAAATTATGTGGATTTTTTCAATATTTTTTTTCAAAAATATTGTGTTTTTTTCTATTTTTCCATGCAGACTACCCCCAGACTACATAAAATCTGTCTTCTTTTGAATCCTGAAAATATTATAATGAGATTTTCAGAGAACCGAAGAACAAAGACTGCTTAATAGCCCCTCATAAATAATATCAGGCCCCTGTTTATTTGAAAAAGGTTGAACTATTTTGGATTAGATTAAAAATCACGCTTGTTTACAATTTCCCAGTGGTATTTAACCTTTCGGTTAATTTTTTTCAGCCATTCTGATTTTGACTTTGATTCAATGGATATCTGGTTTTATGATGTCTAGTTTCAACGGGGTCTAGGACTTGAACTTGTACAAACAGTACCATGATATATACAACCTTTTTCAGCTGAAAATGACCAGAGGGGGTTGCGGTATTACTGATTGTTCCACAAAGTAAATTATGTATAAACCATACAGAACAAAGTTAGACCTTCATTTTTGTAGTTGACAACTTTTTTGTACGGACACTCCCTAGAGAGTTACATAACGACAAAGTAATCGTGGTCTTAAAATGACTATAAGGAGTGTCCGTACAAAAAAGTTGTCAACTACAAAAATGAAGTTTACCTTTGTTCTGTATGATCCTTTGCAAATTTTCTAGGTGGGACAATCAGTGATACCGTAACACCCTCTGAAAAAGCTCAATGTGTATATCTTACTGCACGGTAATGTAGTGGACATCTTTTTTCCTGGATTTCAAGATTTGCACTATAGATGAGTTATAACTGTGCGGAATTCCTTCCTTTGACTTCCGCCTTCCGACTTCCGTGTTTAGAAAACTTTTGAATTTTCGACGGAAATTTTGAATAAATTTTGGAGGTTTTTGTGTGAAAACAACACCATAACTCGTTGAGAATAAGCCCGGCTTTTTCAAATTTTTCATCAAAAATGTGAACATTTTATGATTTTTCCGAAGCTCTTCTAATTCTGCAAAATAGGCAAAAATTTGTCTTTTTGTGAAAAAGATTCAAAATTATGAATTTGAATTTTGGCGCCAGTTACTCGGACCTTGACAAGTATGATTTTGACTGCGTAGCGACTCAGTCTAGAATTTTAGGATACCGAGTCTACCTCTTCAGCCCTCGGGGTTCTTTGTGTTGCCAAAATGACCGATTTAATTGTTTTTTCCAATTTTTATCTCACTGTTTCCGTTTTCAAAACCTCTACTTTTTCCAGTTTCCAAATGTCGATGCCTCCCGAAATTCAAGCAATCCAGTTCATTGGTTTCGTCCTCTCCGTCACATTCCACATCGTCCTCCTATTCTTGATCTGGACAAAAGCTACAAAACAATTCGGATCCTACAAAATTCTCATGGCTTCCTTCTCCATTTTTTCCATTTTTTATGCATTTGTGGAGATTGTCACTCAGCCGGTGAGCTAAGCGATCTGAGGAAATTTGAAAAATTTTAAATTTTTGAAATTTCGAATTTCAGATCATGCATATATCTGGAACCGGCTTGATGCTATACACCAGTTTCTCCATATTTTCCAAAGAGTTCGGACATTTGTTGGCAGGTACCGCATTATTGAATTTTGGGTAGATCAAATCTTGTTTTTAGCTTTCTACTGTAGCTCATTTGGCTTATGCGTCCTCTTCCTTTCTGCCCACTTTTTCTATAGATACACAGCCGTTTGCAGGTGAGTTTTAGTACTTGGAACACAAAATAGAACGCGACTGAAAACATTTTCAGCCCTCGATTTCTGAGAATGTTGGACGGTCGGAAAGTGTTCCGTCTGCTGATACCAGTGGTCTTCCTGGGATTGGTGATGTTTTTGGATATTTGTTGGTTTGGAGAACCGACGGATTTCAAGTCAGAGTATTTGAGGTGAGTCGCTACGCAGTGAAAAAAAGTGATCCTTGAGAAACAGCAAGTAAACTCAGAAGTGGCAAAGCGAGATATATAGCACTGCCGTGCATCATAATGTCATATATTCGCAGGCTTTGCTTTTGAGTCGCTACGCAGTGAAAATGAAAAATATTATTTTATATGGTTAGAAAGCTGAAATTATGTGGAATCTGAAAAATTCAAAATGTGGTTTCAAAAAATGGAGATACAAAGACTCGAATTTCAACTAAATTTTTTATCACTTTTATTTAAAGTAGCATATCTCAAAAGCTTGAATAGTTACCAAAAAATTGTCAACTACAAAAATGACCAGCGTAGAATTTACAATATTTTTGTAGTTGACAACTTTTTGATAGCACTGCAAGCAAGAGACGCAGAGAAGCCAGAATGTCTTGTTTCTCTGCGTACTCTGATCCGTTCTTATGAAACTTGCATATCTTTTAAAGCGTATATCTCCAAATCCAGAAAAGTTACCAAAAAATTGTCAACTACAAAAATGACCAGCGTAGAATTTACAATATTTTTGTAGTTGACAACTTTTTGATAGCGCTTTTAGCGTGGGAGAGAGGGAGCAAAGAAGTTAGACGCTAAAAAATAAAAGTCATTTCCAGAGAAAGTCTCAAGAAGTTATACAACGAGGACAGCTTCAAAGTTGGTCAGATCGCTGCTGTCTTTTATGTAAGTCTCTATCTCCTAACTCTAATTTTTTTAACGGATTCCATAAATTTCCAGTTTCCAGACCCACTCTCCATCCGGTTCCCTCCAAATATTCTGGAAAGAGTGCATCGGAATGCTAGTAGTCTGGATCATCCTATTCTTCTCTATCTCCAGTATAATCTACTTCGCTGTCAGCACATTCCGCACCGTTTATCACCATACAAAACTTCGAAAATCAAAGAAAAACTGTGAAATTCATCGGCAACTATTCCACACCTTAATTGTCCAGTCCATAATCCCCACTTTTATTTTATTCCTGCCCACTGGATTCCTGTTAACTTTACCGTTTTTCGATGTGAAGGAAGTTGGAAGGGTGGCGAATGCTCCGGGGTTTGGAGCTTGCTTATACCCGGCTCTGGATGCCCTCACCGCTATTATTATGATAAAGGATTTTCGACATGCCTTTTTTTGTGAGTTTTTAGAAAAAGTATATGTACAAGATTTTTGATGTTCCAGGTTGTTGCCGCCCACGAATCCCCAGGGTCCGAGTGTCGTCGATTCCCGAGTCAATATTTACTCATTTGCATAGCTAATTTATACAAAAATAAAAAATTTCCAGCTGATCATCTTTGTAGTTGACAATTTTTTGATAGCTATTCAAGGTTTTGAGATATGCGCTTTGAAAGATAGGCAGTTTGGAGGAGAGGGATGAGAGGACGCAGAGAAACGGGACATTCTAGCTTCTCTGTGTCTCTTGTTTGCAGAGATATCAAAAAGTTGCCAACTACAAAAATGTAGGAAATTTTAAGCTGATAATTTTTGTAGTTGGCAATTTTTCAATAGCTACTCAAGGTTTTGAGATATGCGGATTGAAATATATGCAAGTTTCATGGACAGGGAAAGATGGCGCAATGAAACGAGAGATTCTAGCTTCTCTGCGTCTCTTGCTTGCAGTGCTATCAAAAAGTTGTCAACTACATAATTATTGAAAACTTTACGCTGATCATTTTTGTAGTAGACAACTTTTTGATAGCAATTTAAGATTTTGAGATACGAGCTTTTAAAGGGTGGTGACTCTGAGCGGACAGAGTGAGGAAGGCACAGAGAAGCGAGCGTGTCTCATTCTTTAAAGAATATTCTTCCAAGACTGATGAAAATCAATTCAAATCATTCATTAACAATATAGTAATAATAATAAATTTTCAGAAAAAATTTAAGTCATACTCGACCGGACTCTATCAGCCACAGCCTTCGTCCCAAAAAGTTTCATCAGCTTGTTTTGCACATTCCTATCGAATAATATGAGCATGTAAGGGAAAAATAGGGACATCTAAAAAAAGAAGTTTCAAAACCGACCGCCCGTTTCGCAACTCACCACATCCGACATAAGCATTGTCGCATTGTACCGATAGTCTTCTGTCATGGTTATGTTCACCATCGGGCTTAGGGGTACAAGTAACACAAGGAAAAATAGGAAAGAGTTGATGAATGCAATTGTTGTCAGACTCCTCATTATTTTGTTGCTTTGAACAGTCGAGGAGTTATGAGGAAACCGCTTGATTAGGTTGGAGATAGTGGAGATGTTTATATAAAGGAGGATGACGAAATAGGCAGAACTTTTGACCAGAAATATTCTGTCGTGGATTACAATGGTCTCCTGGAATCAGAATCAGAATCAGGATCAGCAATTTGATCTGAATGACTTACCGGATCTATCGGGCTACTTACAAACTTCTGGGTGACATGATCATAATAATCCGGCTTGTTCAATTCCAGTAATTTAGCAGATACCGCGTGCAAACCACTGAGAATCAGCACCCCGAGGTAGATATAGCCGTAGTTGTGTCTCCAGAACTAAACGTTGGTTAATTACCCAATTAAACAGAAAATTACTAACCTCCATATTCGACATTGGCCTACTCGACCATAACCTGTGCGTCGCTGTCACAATGACACTCATCGCTTGGGCATTGTAGAAAAAGTTGACGAAGAAGATGTAGAAATGAAATAGTGCGTAGAAGTTGTCATTCACCCAAATCATCAGAGGGATAGTCGAAGGGATATGGTAGAGACGGGAGATCCAAGTGTTTAGGTAGCAGAAGATATTCTGGAATTTATTGTTACAGTACTGCTCTTTGGCTGTTTTCAATTGAAAATTACTAAAGTAATGGTCCGAATTTTCGAAATCTTTTTGGCCTATAAATCTGGAGTTTTTGAGTTTTTTTCATCCAGAAATCGCGTTTTTTCGAAAATTTTTGGATCTGGCCGAGTGGTTAAGGTAATATCGCTCAAAGGGTCGGGGGGTTCGATCCTCGCAGTGGTCAAAACTTTGAGAATCTTTTTTCGCTTGTTTTTTCGGGTTCTACATTTAAACTAACCTATAAATTTGGAGTTTTTGAGTTTTTTCAGTCAAAAATGACGATTTCACGAAAAAAAACTGTCAGATATTAGCTTGACGCAGTTCTTACAACTCCGCTCTACCGAAATCCTCTTGAAAAATGTATCTTTTTCTCTGATTCTCTAAATTTCGCACACTATTTTCTACGGTTTCGGTAGAGCGCGGTTGTAAGAAGCGCGCCATGCGAATAATGTCCCTACAAAAAAATGGTCAACTACAAAAATTTCGTGCTGTTTTTGCCAAAATTGAATTTATCGGACAATCAGGTGACACCGAAATACACTATCAAATCTAGTCATAAAACTGTGAAATTTTTGAATTTTACAGTACACCATGAGACCTGTTTGGGTGGCAAGCGCGCTCCAATTGAAAGTTATGACACTCGGATATTCGGACAGACATACAGGGGTAACATTCAAATGTAGTATACGCGCTCCATTCAGAAAACTCACAATTCCCATGTCACACTGAATCACTCTATAAAACGAGTAGCGAAACTCTCTTCCTCTGAGAAAAAATATGAAAAAGACGACGAAAAGGAATGATGGGATTCCATAGCATAGCCAGATTCCGTGGATTAACATTTTTCTGAAAAGTTTTTTGAGAATTTGAGAAAAAAAGAGGAGAGCAAAGAATACAAATCTATTGAAAATAAGTTTAGAGCCGTTTAGCACATAATGTTAGTGGAATTTTTCCAAATGAACAATTTTCTCGACATTTATTTTACTACGTAATTATAAGGTGTGTATCTCATGAGTATGAGAAAAGACGTAAGTGTTTTTAGGCTTCGGCTCAAACACTTTTGGATTCAGGTTTAGGCTTAACAGTTGTTGGATCTAGGCTTAGGCTTATTAGAAGCTTTTGGATTTAGGCCTAGGTTAACATGTTTCTGGATTTAGGCTAAGGCTCAACAGTTTTTGGATTAAGGCTTAGGCTTGAAAGCTTGAGAGCATAACTCGAAGTCGAATCGTGGTTGAGCCGGAACTCGTCGGCTATACCTTCAAACGAAATTCTATGTCATGACGGCACAAGAATTTGTGAATGAAATCTCTTGTGTAAATCAGAAGTTGAGAAAAAAGTCAACAATATTTAAAAAAAATTGGAGTTGATAATCCGCGGATTCACGCGCGCTCTCTGCTCCGAATCGTATTCAGTTATGATCGGGATACTGGTTACAAGAAGGGATCAAACTAGAATTGTGGCATTTGATGACAAAAACACATTTTTGAAAAAGATGTACGGATTCTGAATCTTCATTCAATTATCCGGTTACAGTAGTCCTCCCTGTGTCCCGCCACAATCGTCAGCCAGAAATTATTATTCAAAAATTCAAAACCAGATTGAGAATCCTCATGACGTCAGCTTCCCAGTCATATACAATTTTTCAAAATCACCTTATTGGAGACTATTTCCAGTTGGCTTTACAATTAAAGAAAAAAAGTGAGGCGTTAAAAAAATAATAACATTTCAAGGGTCAGTTTCAAATTGTTTGTCGAGAGTTTACTCCCTTTTACTAACTATAGGTTTGTCGTGTACTCGTGTGTTTCTATGAAAGGTTGAGTTTCGAAAAAAACAACTTTTTTTGGAGAGAGTTTTGCAAACTACTCTTTGAAGTTTCGAAAAGGTACGGTTTCATAACGTACCGGATTCCCAAACATAGCAAAAATGAAGTCTTTTGACTCAAAATTCCTAATTAGGGTAATTAGAGACTTTCTGTAGAGGAAATGGTCTTTCTGAAAAAAATCGAAAATTTTCGAACTTTTTTGAATTTCGATTTACAGATGCTCCCTGAGGTCTTTGCAGGTCTGCAACCACAACGATATTCAATAAGAAACACGGTAGATCAAAATCTCCTTTATGATACTCAGACCTGCCATGTGAAATTTCCCACTGTTTTCCCATCTCTCAGCGGGAATTTCTACTCTACTAAAACTTTTTGATTTTTGTCAAAACACCATGATTTTCAATCGATTTTTTCTAGGTTTTTCTTTGAGCTTATATTTTTATTAAAATTTTGGAAATTTTAACTTATTATAAAGTTCTTGTCTAGATCTTCATTTTTGTAGTTGACCACTTTTTTGTACGAGCTTTCCCTGGAGAGTTATGGTGCAGGGAGGCTTTGCGTACAAAAAAGTGGTCAACTACAAAAATAAAGATCGAGACAAGGTCTATTCGAAAAAATAAATTTTGAAATAATTGCACCGCTCCACCTCGTTTTTCTTGCCCTTCCCTTTTCAATATCTCATTTTTTCATTTTACAGCACTCCAAAAATCCATCGAAATGTCTTCTCAAGACGACAATGAGAACAAGGCTCCGGTGGTCAACGATCCAACCAAGGTCACGTTGGCAAAACTAATCGGCACCGCGTTCGCGACAACGATGCGTGAAGTGGGCAAGGCTGTGTTGGGAGCGAGTCAAGAGACGTCGTCACGGATGAGTCCAGAGTTGCAGAAGAAGGTGGAGGCGATGGTGAGTTGGGTGTCTGGGAATTGAACTGAGACGGTTTGAAACCGGAATCCGTCGAAAGAGAGCGAGTATCATGGACGTGAAGATTCTGAATCCGTTTTGCCAATTTTCTCTACCGCCAAAATTTATCGAGTTGTATCTCAACGAGTTTTTGACCAAACCGTTTTTTGAAAACAGATTCAGAATCTTCACGTCTTCAGCTTCCTATTGATATCAGAAACATACAAGACTAAATTCATCAAAAAGCTGAAGACTTGAAGTTTCTGAATTTGTTTTCAAAATAGTTCTAGAGTGAAATTGAACCGAGTTACAGAAGTTTTCGTATCATGAAAACCAGCCAAGTTACATGACATCGTATCTTGGTTGGATTATGAGCTAGAACGCAGATTCTGATTCCAACCTCCCCCTTCTTCCAGTACGCCAACCTCACCCCTCACAACGACGTGTTCCCAGCAGCACCGCTCGACGGAGACAACGTGATACCAACGGGACGGCTCGTCCGATGCGTCTGCACTCCCGACTGCACAAGGGAGCTCCCACAACCCGAATATCGACACATCGGACAGACGGAAGAAGACGCGCGTTGGATGGTGAAACCGAATCAGAAGATGACCCTGGTAACGAAGGGAAATGGCAACCCGATTGGTGTCAATCTTGTGATGGATGAGACGGCGAGGAAGACGGTTACGAAGGTGAAATATGTTCGTAGGCGCCGGTGACTCTGTATGTATTTATGTATTTATTCATCTTTTCAAAAGATTATTTATTCCTGTTTTCTGATCTGACAATTTATAAATTCCTGAACTTTTCCTTCGTCTCCTTATCCCACTCCTCCATATGCTTTGAATGCCACACAATCATTTGAATCGAGGCACGCGGCGGTGGGTATACTGTAATCGTGGCGAGACGTCCGTCGGTTTTGCGTCGAATGTCTCCGACGACACGCTCGATGCGAGCTTGACGGCGTTTGAGGTCAGCGGCACTGGAAGAAGGTTACTGTTGGTAGGGAAGGGTGCTTTGTGGCACAGAGTACGGTAGGTAGGAGAAAGGAGGATTCTGAATCCATATTCAAATTTCAATTCAGAATCCATACGACTTCAGCTACCAGATTGCTACAAAATCCGTTGACAGATTTTGTCCAAAGTAAAAACTGACCGTCTTCACTTCGTTACTTGGTCAATCCTGACTTTAGACAAAATCTAATAACGGATTCAGAATCCTTACAACTTCAGCTACCAGATTGCAACAGAACTGGTTTGGCTGGGAAGCTGGAGACGTCAAGATTCAGAATCCGTTATCAGATTTTCTTAAAAGTGAAAACTGGCCAAGAGACATGTCTACACACTGTTACTGGGTCAGTTTTGACTTTGGACGAAAAATCAAAAAAATGAATTCAGCTCTACAGCGAAAATTGGAACGGTGTCGTCAGAATTCAGAAGCCGTTTTATGAATTCGTGCAATGTCTGAACGTGCGGCGCAAATTGCAACTGGACCTACTTAACGGCGCATCGGAATTTTCTAGTAAGGTTTTTGCTACGAGACCCTAGTCGGGAAATCCGAAGCGCATTAAAACCGCCCATTTAAATATTGTATGAATTTCGAAAAGTCTTCTGAATCCTGATGTCATCCGCTTCGATTTTATATCAATTTTCATGTAGCGGTGCGGCTGAGCTGGTTTTTAGAGCGCGTCTTTCAAACAATCTATAAATTTGGACATAGGTAGTTTCGACTACGGGGAGTCCATTTCTGCAGTCAAACCCTGCTAAATGTCTCAGCGAGCCGAGTTATGAGCTCTCAAACTTTAAGGTTTTTCACATGGAATTACACATCGACCGCATACTCGCCACTGCGCGGTACCGACCAAGATACAGTGCAAAGACCCTCATCTCGGTCAGTTTTGAAATTGAACAAAATCTGTCAACGGATTCTGAATCTTTACAACTTCAGCTTTCTGGTCTAACCGGTTTCGTTGCTATCTGGCATCTGAAGACGTAAGGGTTTTGAATTACAAGAAAGCAATTTCCAATATCAAACCGTTCCTTTTACATAGATTGGTTAAAATCAAAAAATGGATTCAGAATCCTCACACCGCTGTGCTATAGAGCGCACTTCCATACCAACAGTAACCTCGTACGCTGCCAAAATCAGAAAATCTTTGCGTAAGTATACTATCTGCCGATTTGGAATTCCATGTGAATTAGCTCAAAGTTTGAGCGCTTATAACTCGGCTCGCTGAGACATTTAGCCGGTTTTGATTTCAGAAATGGACTCCGCGTAGTCTAAACTACCTATGACAAAACTCAAAGCCGCGTCTCCAAAGACTGTTAGTCTCTCACACCGATTTAAAGAAAATGTACCTCAAAATACTCTTTTCCACCTGGATCCCCTCTAAAAATTGCTTCGGATCACATTGAGTCTGCTCTCCAAAACAAACGCCGAACTCCTCCAATATCTCATTCCCTTCTCCATCAATCCAATGTCGAAATAGCTCATTATAATTCAAATGTGCTCCGGAATCCCCCCTGAGCAACACCTCCCTACACTCCATATTCTTCAAAAACTCATTGGTCACCCAGCTGAGTTCTCCAAGATTCAATTTGGAGCATTTGAGAGTGCCAGTGTAATGGAAGTTCTCACATTTTACACTCATTTGGAGCTCGTCTGTTTTGACGACTTCCAGAAGATGCAGCATATCTTCTTGGCTCAAAAATTCGGGGTTTATAAGCCAGGGAAGGACTGAAATAGTCCTAAAGTTTGTTGTGTATTTCCAAACAAATAATTTGCGGTAAGATGAAAATAGAGAATTTGAAGTAAATGCGAAATTCTTGACATTCGAAATGCTCAAAAGATGAATCGTCAGATTCTCCAGAAGTTCCCCCGCATTTTGTTTCAGTCGCCACCGAGCCACTGGCTCATTCCGTCTTCTATGCACACTTAATTGCATTAGAGAATTATTGATTTTCCGGGGTCTCGAGTCAGTCAAGTTCTGCTCGACCGAGATTGAAATTCTGAATTTCGAAAATTTCAGTGACATGCTCAATGGCATTTCCCATGTAAGAGTATCCAAAAACAGCTTGTTTTGAGTCAAGTATCTTTTGAAGGGGGCGGAGATCATGGTTAATTGAATTCTGAACTTTTTCATGGTAATTACAGGAAGTCGATCAGTCACTTACATATCAGATGGGTCGATTTGACGGGCTACTTCGTTTATAGCCAAGGCAGGGAGTTTTAGCAAAGGGAAAGTGGTCATGATAGAGGGTAAATGAGGTGTCCTAGCTCTCTAAGGGCCAAACGGGATGGATATTGATTCTTGCTAAGGGAGGCTCCGCCCACTTTTGCAATGTCAGGGCACGGTTCTAAACAATAAATTATTTTTGAATGATATCAGAGGGTAAATGAGGTTTTCTAGCTCCAAGTCCGAGAGGATAAATACGGATTTCCGCTAAACTAGGCTCCGCCCACTTTTGCAATGGCAGGGCACGGTTCTAGAAAATCACCTATTTTCAATTTATATCACGGGTTTGGGCTCAAATTTTTGAGCGAGAACTTATACAACATTCACGGGTTAGTTAGTGGTAAATTACACAATAAATAAATAAATGCACATGAAATTATCAATATTCGAACTCCCCGATACTTCGTTTGTATCGATCGAACGATCGCTCTGTCAAGCCGAAAATGTAGTCCGGACTCCAGACACACAACTCGATTGTGCTGCGTCCGAAGAGGACGGTTGCACGGCGTCCGTCGGTTTTGCGTTTGATGTCGGCTGGATGATCCACGTAGTCGATAAGGCGACGACGGAAGTCGGCTTCGCTGGAAACAATTGGAGTTTTATAGAGATCTATGACAAAAAATAATCAATTTGCAGTAAAACTCGGCTGAAAGTTCATCTGTAAAGTCTGAAAATCTCATTTCTAGCGAAAAATTGTCGATTTTTATCGATTTTTACTTATTTCACAATTTAAAAAATCGATTTTCATGTGTTTAACTTATAATTTGATGGTTTTCCATGGTTTTTTTTTTGATATATTTTTCACCCAAAATTGAAGTTTTTGATAAAATTGTGAAAAAACAGAGAATCTTAGCCAAAATTTCAAGAAAAATCGCACTTTTTGATGAGAAACTAGCAGACAATTTATTGAATTCTGAATTTTTTCTTTAAAATTTAAAATTTTTAATCAGATTTTCGAGAAAAGCTGTATAAATAGAGGGTGTCACAAATACAATCGAAAATCGTCAAATTAGCATAAAAAGTTGAAAAATCCGGGCTTTTCCAGTGGTTTTGTGCTGAAAATTTCAAAAATTCCAGGATTTTCATAGAAAAATTAGAAATTTCTCTTAAAATCAATTTTTTTTCGTTGAAAAACGCGTCAAAGGCGCACCAGCTAAGTAAAGTTTTGAACTGAAACATCGAAAACTGAGCCTAGTTTTGTGATATTTTCAGTAAAAACCATACTTGCAACCAGGCCTTGTCCGGGCCTTGAGCGGGCTTTTGAATAACTCTCTTCAAAATGAAAATTAGGAGGCGATCAACCTGTCAAATTATAGATCTCGGTGAGCTCTACTCAAATCTATTTTCATTTTCACTGTGCGTTTAGTGAGAGCCGCAGTACAATCCATTTAGTGGCCGGGCCGTGAACAGCCGGGCCTTGAATCACGGCCCGGCCACTAAATGGATTGTACCGCGGCTCTCACTAAACGCACAGTGAAAGTGAAAATAGATTTGGGTAGAGCTCACCGAGATCTATAATTTTACAGGTTGATCGACTCATAATTTTCATTTTGAAGCGAGTTATTCAAAGGCCCGCTCAAGGCCCGGACAAGGCCCGGTTGCAAGTATGGTAAAAACGCGTCGAAAGCGCCCCAGATGACAAATCTTGAAATTTTTCAAAAAAAAAAAAAAATTTCGCCCAAAAGCTTTTCCGCGCCATTCTGCTCCAAAACTCACACAAAAATAGTTTCAATCGTATTGACACCACGAAGAACCTGTCCCTGATCCACACGCATTTCAGGCTGTGTGTACTGGACCCACTCAAGATTTGGAATTTTTCCATCGACCCAATATTGAATAATCTTGTTAAAATCAATGAATCTCCGCGGTCTCCCACTGATTTTCACACTAACAATATCGGCGCCAAGGATACATTCCGTAGTGACCCAACCGATGGATGTCGAGTGAAAACGCTTGCATTTCATCAGCGGTTTTTCGTATTCAAAATCATCGCATCGGATGTTTAAATCCCATGTTTCCGCGGTGATTCCATCTAGAAGACGTCGCAATTCTTCTGGAGACATCGGTGTTTTTCGAATGTCACGACGTTGATATTCAACATTTCCAAAGTGTTTCGAATACTTGAGAATCATACTCAAATCACTGAATTTCGGGAGACTCATGAGACAACTCAAGTTGAATTTCTTGATTCTCAGAATCGTCAAAAAGTGAGTGACTACGGCATCGATCATTTCGAAATTCGACGCAATCGAGGAATCCTTAGTCTGGAAATTCCAGGTGACACGTCTCCTGGTCCCCGGGTGTTTCCTCCAGAACACATATTCTCCATTCAGCTTTTTCAGTTTCCCAGTTTCAGATGGAAAGCGGAAACAGTGAATATTAATGGCGATATCGTTGAATCCGAGTACAAGTGAGATTCTAGAATCCTCGCGGATAAAAGTGAGATAGTCGGCGGGAATTTTGATTTTTTTGAGCTCTTCCAAGAAGGTATCCGACGACATTGAAGTTTCGATGCTAAAAAAATCAGAAAATTTTATTTTTTTCAAAAAAGAAATTGGAAAAACGACAAACATTTCTTGTGGCTCCGACAAACGAACCACTGATTTCAGCGCCAGCGTCGGAAGTTTCATCAGATCGAAAAGTGGTTTCGCCATGGTGGATTCTGGAAGAAAAATCAATGAATTCAGAGTTTTTAGGATAGAAAACGAGGAAAACGGAAGGAAAGTGGAAAAAATGAGTTTGGGATGCAAATTTTCGTTTTTTTCGGTAAAAAATCCTTAAAATTGTGATATTTTTCGATAAAATAGAGTTTGTTCTTGTTTTCTCACATTTCCAAGGAATTTTCTGTAAAAAACTTGTTTTTTTCGTTGAAAATTGATGAATTTTGATGTTATTTTGTCGAAAAATGGACTTTTTCAGAAGAAAATTGATTTAACTCAACACAAAATACTTTTGAACAACATCGCAACGGATTTTAACGAAATTCGGCATTTTTGTGAATTTTATAAGCTAAACTACGAAAATAACAAAAATTCCATTTTCAAATCCATAAATGTGTCAAATGCTTAGTTTTTATAATTAAAAACATAAAAATTAACGATTTTTCGATCATTTTTAGTTTATTCGACCAGTGAGATTAATCCGCAAATTTCCATGACAACCGCTACGAAAAATGACCGGAAATCGAAAATAAGCGATTTGAACAGAATCTGAAGCTATTTTTGTGCGGAAAAATTGAAATAAACTAACAGATTAGATGTATAACTACTGAAAATTGATTTCGCACTCTTTTAAGAGGTTTTCCAATAGAAAACTTGACTAAAATCTGTAATTTAGCAAGATATATCCTCAATCATTACTTTAATTCTAAAAAAAACAACAAATTTATCGAAAACTACACATTTAAAATGACATTTTTCGATCGAAAAAAGTAGCAAAAATTAATTGAAATTCATTTTCCGCAATTTGACGTGACGGTGTTCCAATGTCCGCAAACACCGAAACAGGAAAAGAGTGTGTGGAATGAGGAGGGTGGGGCTAGAGAAACGAGGGGAAATGGAGGGAAAGTGTTTTGGCCGAAAATTAGCCATTTTGACTGCAAAAAAAGTCAAAAACCGGGGGAAAAAAAGAAATACTGATTGTGAGAATGATAATTTGTATTTTCTAGATAAAAAAGAGTTGTTCTGCGCGGTGACTGAAAAAAGCAGAGGGAGGGATGGATTACTGTATCTAACAGTTAAACAGTAGATGTGAGGATTCTGTGCATACCAAAAAGAAGAAGATTTAATGCGAAACCTTTATTAGAAATCATATGAATCGATCATTTCGAGACAGAAAAGAAAGTTCAGCAATGTGAGCACATGTTCAATTGGATTATTCAGAAAAGATGAATAAAAACTTCAAAAGTATAAAAAATGTAACAGAATAGAATATCGATACATATAAACCAGTCGGTTCACATCGCCTGACGGCGACTAAACCTCCTTTTCTACACCACAATTTGAAGAAATGAATTCATTTGAAGAATGAAAAAGTTCTATAATTATTTTCCCCGTGAACTCCTATTTCGGAAACGAAAGCCACTGAAAGGCTTGAAAACCACGTTTTTTCACCTAGTCACCTAGTCGAGATTTATTCTAACTAAAAAAATTAGACGGGCATCATTAAGAGAAAATTTCTGATTTTTTCGTCCAAATTTGAAGAAAATCGGTTCAGTAGGAAGGGTGGTAGGATCGGCGATAGACACACAAACATACAGAATCTGGTGTTTGTTAATAGTAAAGATGTAGAGATGAGGTTGTAGATGTGAGGATTCTGAATCTATTATCAGATTTTCGTTTTTGGAATTCCTTCATTGCTTTCCAGCATTAACGGTTTTGAGTTCTAAAAATTTTCATTTTGAAGAGAAGAGCAATATTCATTGTACAATAATAATCACGAATCAGTGGTTGGTTCAATTGGTAGTGGAGTGAAAAAGTAGGGTCTGTGCCCTTCACTAGTTAAAAACTCTACCCAATCCAACGGTAGTTGTGACCAAGAATTGACTGTGAACTGAAAAACGTAATTCCTACGTGCGCCCGTTAATGGATTTTCAGGTCTTTCAAACTGTATCAAAACCAAAAAGAAAGGCTCACGTCTTTTATAATTTCCCAAGAAGAGGGCCAATAATCCTCAACACATTGAGCAACGATGCTTCTTGTATTAGGAGGCACTTTCCACCAAAATCTCCTGCGGTAACATACCTCCCATTCTTTATCGAATTCTTCCAGTGCTGATCTGAAGTTCAGAGTCAGAATGTCTGTAAATAATTGGAAGTAGGGCTTCCATCCGGGGGGCAATTTACCCGCCAGCGGGTCCCCGAATTTCACCCTGACCGGATGGAAGCCCTAATCGGAAGAAACTCACTCGACTCTGATGTAATCCGAGTTCGACGTGTTTTCTACTATTGCAATTGAAGACCAATATCCCTTCCAGATGTAAGCTACTACTTTTTGTTCGGTGTCGTTTTGGATTTCTTTCCGCTCTCCATACTTCATGATCATTGCTTGAAGACTTTCGACAAGAAGCGAACATGGAAAGTTGACAAAACTGATTGAGACATTTTCTAGTGTTGTTGAGCTGAAAAATGTCTTCTTTTGGAAACTTTGTTTTCCAAATTTCTCACCTCTCAAAAGACCAATCCAACAAATACTCATAGTCATTGTGCTCAGTCCTCATAAAAACAAGAAAATAAGATCCAGGATCGAAGGTAATTGATTTAACCAGAAAATCAATTCTTGAGTTTCTACCCTCCACTGTTTTGAATAATTCTCCACACTTGTTATTGCTAGTTGCACCATGAATGTTCAGATACATGTCCGTTACTGTAAGCCAATAGTCTAATGAAATATTTAAGAGTCATTAACGGTTACCACGTTTGTATAAGTTATCACAGACTATATTAATATGGAAGGTCTGACGGTGCTTTGTGTCAAGTCGAAGAACTCTTCAAAAGATTCAATTATTTCCTCACTTGAACGATGTGAAACTCACTGGCAATCCTGTTTTACAGTTCGTTTTATTGTTTGACTGAAGCATTTTTTATAAAATATTCCTCGATATTTACAAGTATGTAATCGATTGAAGAAATGCATAAAATCTTCAAGCTTTATCCAGTAAAGTCTTGATTTAATTTTTTCATCGTCCGCATGAAATTTGCAAGAATCTTCTGCAAGTGAATTAAAACAGTTCTCCGGAAGCGAACAATACCTTTGCTGTAAACTGGTAGAAACTCGTGTTTGTAGTCAACTGGCTGAGTGTCACCAATAAGAATCAATCGGTTTCCATCTTCTTCTTTGATATTAAGAATAGAATATGCGTGTCCCGTTTTAAAAATACTGTTGTCATAGTCATCTTTTTCGTACGATCCTTCTTCCAGCCTGTTGATTCCGGCGGCCATCAAGTAGCCGCAAAAGCTGATAATAATAATATTCCGAATACTTCGTTTTTAAAAACTAGAATAAGTTTAGGAAAATTTTCGAAACTTTTTTACTACAAAACTTTGAGAATTTTTGATATGCCCCTTTAACTCCTGCTCGCATCCATATATTCAAAGAAAACTCACTTAGACTCAGTGAGAATTTTCCAAATATAGTTTGGACTATCCATTCTACCGAATTCCTCAAGTCTACAAGGATATCCGGTAAGGCATTCAAGAGCCCAGCCGGCGCTACCTCCTTCTATTTTCCCATAACTTCCTTTGACTTTTGCGAATGCTTTTTCGACAAATGCCGCCCAGAACTCCTTTGAATAACTTCGAACAAATCTCTCCTTCCCATCAATTTGTGGAATGTGATAATCGATTATGATCACTTGCCATTGTCCATCGATGAACAATCTTAAAAACTGAGTAAGAATATTAGCATTGACTAAATTCAAAACCTACCGAACCTGTACAATTCCACAGTCAACATTGTAATCTCGTGGTGGTAACACGTGCTCCAGAATATCTTTCCGTTGAGCAATACTCATCAGAGCTGCTATCAGCCAACAGTCTCCCAGAGGCCCTTGTGAGATTTCAAACGGATACGGATTGTTTAAAACACTCCAGTCTTTCTCGAATTGATGAGGTGCGTACCATGGAGTGTCTGGTTTCTTGAAAGGTTGTCTATCTTTACTCCGGATTCCGAGTGATGCTTCGTTAGGAGGAAATTCTGGGTCAACGAACACTTCTCCGGTGCTTCTGGAATTAATGAAGTTTCCAGATTATAAGTGATGACCGAACTTATCAAATTATGAAAAGCTTTAAAACCGAAACAGAAAGGCAAGGTCATCGCCGACAAACGGTACCTGAGTGTCTCTGCAAGTTTTCGACATTCTTCGTCACTTTTCTCGAAAATGTCTTGTTTTGTTGGGGAAAACTTCACGCTGAAAGACATCAGAAATGAATGGTTTTGGATTTTGAATGACCCTATGACGAGAAAAAATGACAACGTGGCCAAAAAGATATGTTCATGACGTTTGAAACAACTGAAAACCTATTGATGATTAGAAAGCTGAAATTAAAGAAATTCTGAGACTGTTTTCAAACTTATGGAATGTCAGAAAATGACAGGGGCATATCCGTTTTGGTATTTGGGAGATATCCTGAATATTCAGAATAGTGCAACTTGTTCAGTTTTTGCCGTATCTAAACTTGGAAACCATCACTTGGGAAATTCATCGTGAACGTACATGGATTTCGCCACGTTGCCGTTGTTTTTTCTCGTCAAAGGGTCATTCAAATTCCAAAATCATTCATTTCTGATGTCTTTCAGCGTAAAGTTCTCACCAACAAAAGAAGAAATATTTGAGAAAAGTGACGAAGAATGTCGAAAACTTGCAGAGAAACTCAGGTACCGTTTCTCAGCGATGGCCCAGATTTTCTGTTAGGGTTTCTAGGTTACTGATCGCAAATTTCTTTTACACTGGCTCTTTCGGCTTTCGACAGGCGGCCCAAAAACCAAAACGGGGAAAAACTCGGCCACATTCGAAAACGTGACTAACCTTGCTTTAATTCATAAATTCCAGAAGCACCGGAGAAGTGTTCATCGACCCAGAATTTCCTCCCAACGCCACTTCCCTCGGCACAATAGAAGATAGAAAATATTTCGAGAAATCAGATGCTCCATGGTACGCGCCTCACCAGTTCCGCAAAGACTGGAGAGTTTTTAATGATCCGTGTCCGTTTGAAATCGCACAAGGAGACCTGGGAGACTGTTGGCTGATAGCTCTTCTGATGTGTATTGCTCGCCGGAAAGATATTCTGGAGCACGTGTTACCACCACGAGATTACAATGTTGACTGTGGAATTGTACAGGTTCGGTAGGTTTTGAATATGGTCTTTGCTTATATTATCTCTCATTTTTAAAGATTGTTCATCGATAGACAATGGCAAGTGATCAAAATCGATTATCACATTCCACAAATTGATGGGAAGGAGAGATTTGTTGAAAGTTCTTCCAAGGAATACTGGGCGGCATTTATCGAAAAAGCATTCGCAAAACTCGAAGGTGGTTATGCAGAATTAAATGGGGGTAACACCGTCAGCTGGGCTTTTGAATGTCTTACCGGAAATCCTTGTCTTACTATTGAAGTCGATAAATATTCTTCAGGCGATTGGTGGAATCTCATTGAGGCTAAGTAAGTTTTTGTTCAAAAATGTATAATACATTCCTCCACATGAAAATGGGTTTACCCCGAAAGCAGTAGTGACCACAATTTCCCTATCTGTCACCTTTGCCAGACTTGCAATGAGAGTTACTGAAAACCAGTAGAAAATAGTTTAGGGGTGCCCTACTATTAGAGAGTAATCCTCTAATAACAGGGTGATTTTAAAACAGTTTTCACGGTGTTTATGTTTCAGCTCATGTGGTTATTTGATGGTTGCCGGAATCGCCGAAGTAGAAAAAGACTTGGACAGGAAGAAATACTTTGAAAAATCCGATCTAAAAACATGCCACGCCTACTCTATTCTTGATGTCAAAGAACAAGATGGAAACCGACTGATTCTTATTGGTGACACTAATTCAATTGACTACAAACACGAGTTTCTACCAGTATATAGCAAAGGTATTGTTTTTTTTTTCGGTAAACGGTTTTAATGTGTTTACAGAAGTTTCCTGCAAATATCATCTGGACGATAAGAAAATTGAATCGAGAGTTTTCTGGCTGAAATTTGAAGAGTTTAGGTTTTGTTTTGATGTATTATATGTCTGTAAATATACAGGAATATTAGAAAAACAGAAATTCAGTCAAACAATAAAAAGAACTGTGAAACAAGATTGCCAGTGAGTTTTACATCGTTCAATTGAGGAAATAATCGTATCTTTTGAAGAGTTCTTCGACTTGACACAAAGCAACGTCAGAGTTTTCGTATTGAAGTCATCTCTGAAGAATACACAAGCAGTGGTAGTGAAAAGCACAAAACATGTCTCTATATTATTGCCTTACAGGTGCGCGCCTGTATCTGAACATTCATCGTGCGACTACCAATAACAAGTGTGGAGAATTATTGATGTCAGTGGAGGATACATGCTCAGGTAGAGGAGGAGAGAGTTGTGTTATGAACCCTCAGATGTCATTTTTTACCTCTCATAACCTGATTAAATCAGTCACCTTGTATCCCGGATCCTATTTTATTGTATTCATATCAACTCAGCACAGTAACAATGAGCACAAGTTGGATTGGACTGTTGAGAGGTGAGACATTTGGAAAACAAAGTCTCCAAAATAAGACATTTTTCAGCTCATCAACAACACTAGCAAATGTGTCAATCATCAGTTTTGTTAATTTTCCATGTACGTTTCTTGTGGAAAGCCTTCAAGGAGTGATCATGAAATATGGAGAGAGAGAAGAAATTGAAAACGAAGAGTCAGACGATAAACAGAAAATAGTAGTCTACATCTGGAAGAATTATTATCATTCACTTGCAGTAGTAGAAAACAAATCGAACTCGGATTACGTCAGAGTCAAGTGAGTTTCTTTCGAGGATTTACAGACAATCTGAGTCTGAATTTCAGATCAAAACTAGAAGTGCCTGGTCCTGATGACAGTGGGGATCTTTACTACAGGGATATTTGGTGTACTGTACCTCCAAATACGAGAAGCATCGTCGTTTATCAAAATTCTTGTTATAATTCCATTGATATAGAAGATGTAAGACTTTTAGAGCTTCTGGTACAGTTTGAAACACCAGTAGAAACTTACTTTTTTCAGTTCGAAGTCAGTTCTTGGTCACAACTACCGTCAGATTTTCTTGCGTTTTTAAGTGAATGGCACAGGCCCTACTTTTTCACTCCACTACAATTAGAACAGAACACTGATTCATAATTATTTTTGTACAATGAATATTGCTTTCCTTTTTAAAATAAACATTTTTGCGACAATTTAAAACTCCGAAGATGTTCCTGCTGAAAAGCAGTACACGCGGCCACAAACTTGGGAATTTTAGCGTAAACATACATTGACCACGTTGCCAAACTTTTTTCTTATCGCTGCGTCATTCAAAATCCAAAACCATTTATTTCTGATGTTTTTCAGCGTCAAATTCTTCCCAACAAAAGAAGAAATATTCGAGAAAAGTGACGAAGAATGTCGAAAACTTGCAGAGACACTCAGGTACCGTTTCTCAGCGATGGCCCAGATTTTCTGTTTCGGTTTCAAAGCTTTTCATAATTTGATAAGTTCGGTCATCACTTATAATCTGGAAACTTCATTAATTCCAGAAGCACCGGAGAAGTGTTCGTTGACCCAGAATTTCCTCCTAACGAAGAATCACTCGGAATCCGGAGTAAAGAAAGACAACCTTTCGAGAAACCAGACAGTCCATGGTACGCACCTCATCAATTCGACAAAAACTGGAGTGTTTCTAACGATCCGTGGCCATTCGAAATTGAACAAGGAAGTTTGGAAGACTGTTGGCTGATAGCTGCTCTGATGTGTATTGCTCAGAGGAAAGATATTCTGAAGCACGTGTTACCACCGCGAGATTACAATGTTGACTGTGGAATTGTACAGGTTCGGTAGGTTTTGAATATGGTCTTTGCTTATATTATCTCTCATTTTTAAAGATTGTTCATCGATAGACAATGGCAAGTGATCAAAATCGATTATCACATTCCACAAATTGATGGGAAGGAGAGATTTGTTGAAAGTTCTTCCAAGGAATACTGGGCGGCATTTATCGAAAAAGCATTCGCAAAACTCGAAGGTGGTTATGCAGAATTAAATGGGGGTAACACCGTCAGCTGGGCTTTTGAATGTCTTACCGGAAATCCTTGTCTTACTATTGAAGTCGATAAATATTCTTCAGGCGATTGGTGGAATCTCATTGAGGCTAAGTAAGTTTTTGTTCAAAAATGTATAATACATTCCTCCACATGAAAATGGGTTTACCCCGAAAGCAGTAGTGACCACAATTTCCCTATCTGTCACCTTTGCCAGACTTGCAATGAGAGTTACTGAAAACCAGTAGAAAATAGTTTAGGGGTGCCCTACTATTAGAGAGTAATCCTCTAATAACAGGGTGATTTTAAAACAGTTTTCACGGTGTTTATGTTTCAGCTCATGTGGTTATTTGATGGTTGCCGGAATCGCCGAAGTAGAAAAAGACTTGGACAGGAAGAAATACTTTGAAAAATCCGATCTAAAAACATGCCACGCCTACTCTATTCTTGATGTCAAAGAACAAGATGGAAACCGACTGATTCTTATTGGTGACACTAATTCAATTGACTACAAACACGAGTTTCTACCAGTATATAGCAAAGGTATTGTTTTTTTTTTCGGTAAACGGTTTTAATGTGTTTACAGAAGTTTCCTGCAAATATCATCTGGACGATAAGAAAATTGAATCGAGAGTTTTCTGGCTGAAATTTGAAGAGTTTAGGTTTTGTTTTGATGTATTATATGTCTGTAAATATACAGGAATATTAGAAAAACAGAAATTCAGTCAAACAATAAAAAGAACTGTGAAACAAGATTGCCAGTGAGTTTTACATCGTTCAATTGAGGAAATAATCGTATCTTTTGAAGAGTTCTTCGACTTGACACAAAGCAACGTCAGAGTTTTCGTATTGAAGTCATCTCTGAAGAATACACAAGCAGTGGTAGTGAAAAGCACAAAACATGTCTCTATATTATTGCCTTACAGGTGCGCGCCTGTATCTGAACATTCATCGTGCGACTACCAATAACAAGTGTGGAGAATTATTGATGTCAGTGGAGGATACATGCTCAGGTAGAGGAGGAGAGAGTTGTGTTATGAACCCTCAGATGTCATTTTTTACCTCTCATAACCTGATTAAATCAGTCACCTTGTATCCCGGATCCTATTTTATTGTATTCATATCAACTCAGCACAGTAACAATGAGCACAAGTTGGATTGGACTGTTGAGAGGTGAGACATTTGGAAAACAAAGTCTCCAAAATAAGACATTTTTCAGCTCATCAACAACACTAGCAAATGTGTCAATCATCAGTTTTGTTAATTTTCCATGTACGTTTCTTGTGGAAAGCCTTCAAGGAGTGATCATGAAATATGGAGAGAGAGAAGAAATTGAAAACGAAGAGTCAGACGATAAACAGAAAATAGTAGTCTACATCTGGAAGAATTATTATCATTCACTTGCAGTAGTAGAAAACAAATCGAACTCGGATTACGTCAGAGTCAAGTGAGTTTCTTTCGAGGATTTACAGACAATCTGAGTCTGAATTTCAGATCAAAACTAGAAGTGCCTGGTCCTGATGACAGTGGGGATCTTTACTACAGGGATATTTGGTGTACTGTACCTCCAAATACGAGAAGCATCGTCGTTTATCAAAATTCTTGTTATAATTCCATTGATATAGAAGATGTAAGACTTTTAGAGCTTCTGGTACAGTTTGAAACACCAGTAGAAACTTACTTTTTTCAGTTCGAAGTCAGTTCTTGGTCACAACTACCGTCAGATTTTCTTGCGTTTTTAAGTGAATGGCACAGGCCCTACTTTTTCACTCCACTACAATTAGAACAGAACACTGATTCATAATTATTTTTGTACAATGAATATTGCTTTCCTTTTTAAAATAAACATTTTTGCGACAATTTAAAACTCCGAAGATGTTCCTGCTGAAAAGCAGTACACGCGGCCACAAACTTGGGAATTTTAGCGTAAACATACATTGACCACGTTGCCAAACTTTTTTCTTATCGCTGCGTCATTCAAAATCCAAAACCATTTATTTCTGATGTTTTTCAGCGTCAAATTCTTCCCAACAAAAGAAGAAATATTCGAGAAAAGTGACGAAGAATGTCGAAAACTTGCAGAGACACTCAGGTACCGTTTCTCAGCGATGGCCCAGATTTTCTGTTTCGGTTTCAAAGCTTTTCATAATTTGATAAGTTCGGTCATCACTTATAATCTGGAAACTTCATTAATTCCAGAAGCACCGGAGAAGTGTTCGTTGACCCAGAATTTCCTCCTAACGAAGAATCACTCGGAATCCGGAGTAAAGAAAGACAACCTTTCGAGAAACCAGACAGTCCATGGTACGCACCTCATCAATTCGACAAAAACTGGAGTGTTTCTAACGATCCGTGGCCATTCGAAATTGAACAAGGAAGTTTGGAAGACTGTTGGCTGATAGCTGCTCTGATGTGTATTGCTCAGAGGAAAGATATTCTGAAGCACGTGTTACCACCGCGAGATTACAATGTTGACTGTGGTATTGTACAGGTTCGGTAGGTTTTGAATATGGTATATGCTTATATTTCCATTCATTTTTAAAGATTGTTCATCGATGGGCAATGGCAAGTGATCATAATCGATTATCACATTCCACAAATTGATGGGAAGGAGAGGTTTGTTGAAAGTTATTCCAAGGAATACTGGGCGGCATTTATCGAAAAAGCATTTGCGAAAGTCAAAGGAAGTTATGGGAAAATAGAAGGAGGGAACGTCGGTTGGGCACTTGAATGTCTTACCGGATATCCTTATAGACTCATTGAATTCACTACATGGTATTTCTCAGAATATCTGTGGGAAGTTCTCACGGAATCTAAGTAAGTTTTTTTAAAATCTAAGTAAGTTTTCCTAAACTCATTTGTATTTTCAGCTCTTGCGGCTACTTGATGGCCGCCGGAGTCAACAAGCTAGAAGAGGACTCGGACAGAAAAGATGATTACGAGAACAGCGTTTTTAAAACAGGACACGCATATTCTATTCTTGATGTCAAAGAGCAAGATGGAAACCAATTGATTCTTATTGGTGACACTCAGCCAGTTGACTACAAACACGAGTTTCTACCGGTTTACAGCAAAGGTATTGTCCGTTTCCAGTCTCTGTTTCAATATATTTACAGAAGTTTCCTGCAAATTTCATGCGGATGATGAAGATATTGAATCAAGAGTTTTCTGGTTAAAACTTGAAGATTTTATGCACTTTTTCAATCGATTCTACGCTTGTAAATATCGAGGAATATTTTATGAAAAATGTTTCAGTCAAACAATAAAAAGAACTGTGAAACAGGATTGCCAGTGAGTTTCACATCGTTCAATTCAGGGTATAATTGAATCTTTTGAAGAGTTTTTCGACTTGACACAAAGCACCGTCAGACCTTCCGTATTGAAGTCAACTTTAAAGAATATTGGAAAAATTCAGGTAGACGTACATAAATGCCACTGAAACATTTTATTCGACTATCAACTTACAGCGTACACCTATCTGAACATTCATCGTGCAACTAGCAGTAACAAGTGTGGAGAATTATTCAAAACAGTGGAGGCAAGACCCAAAGAAATTCTGATTGAATCAATTACCTTGGATCCCGGATCCTATTTTTTTGTATACATACCAACTAAGCACATTGACAGTGAGCATACGTTGGATTGGACTGTTGAGAGGTGAGACATTTGGAAAACAGAGTTTCCAAAAGAAGACACTTTTCAGCTCGACATCACTAGAAAATGTGTCAATCAGTTTTGCTAATTTTCCATGTACCCTTCTTGTGGAAAGCCTGCAAACAATGATCATGAAGTATGGAGAGCGGACAGAAATTGAAAACAAAGTGGAATACGACGACGAGGACGGAGATTGGGAAGAAGACGAGGAAGAAGAAAAGGAAAAAATAACAGCTTACAAATGGTCAGGACATCGGACTTCACTTGCTTTAGTAGAAAACACGTCCAGCTCGGATTACATCAGAGTCAGGTGAGCTTTTATCCGATTGCGACCCGTAAAAACCTCAATACGAATTTCAGAACATATCTGGAAGGGTTTGATTCAATTAAGATTTGGGAAGATACCAACGAGTGTGTTTGGTGGAAAGTGCCTCCAAATACGAAATGCATCGTCGCTCTAGAATCTCATTTGGGTATTAGATGGACTGATCCTATAAAAGAGGTGAGACTTTTTGTTGTTTTGATACAGTTTTTTGTTATAAAAACCTGAAAATCTACAGTAGCAACATACTTTTTTCAGTTCACAGTCAATTCTTGGTCACAACTACCGTTGGATTGGGTAGAGTTTTTAACTAGTGAAAGGCACAGGCCCTACTTTTTCATTCCACTACCGATTGAACCCACCACTGATTCGTAATTATTTTTGTACAATGAATATTGCTTTCCTTTTTAAAACAAACGTTTTTGCGACAATTTGAAACTCCGAAATCAGATGTTCCTGAAAAATTCTCAAACAAAAAAATTTTTATTAGCTTTATTAACTCAAGAATTAAAACAACAACCGATTATTAGGCCAGCACTGGAAACTCCTGCTCATCCAAAAGTCCTGAATTGCAAGTTGGACAAGTCATCTTCACTTTCAGCCAATCTTGAATACATCCATTGTGATATCTCCTCTTGCAACACCCACATTTTGTAGTCTCATCCTCCAGGTCCATGTTGTTAAGACAGATCACACACTCGGTGTCTTCTAACTCATCTGAAGCATTTTCTGTCGATGACAGGAGTTGTTGGCAGATCACGGGCGGTCTCGACTTCATAACATTTTCATAAAGGTTCTGAAATCCTTGAGAGAATACAGGAAACTCCGGGAGCTCTGGGATTTCTTCGGCTGCGTCGAATTGATTACATTGGATCATGGCCAGTCGATCTTCTACAGCTTCCATATATTCTGTAGCCTCCTTGGTGAATCTTCTCATTTCCATTCCTGCCATTTGTTTGGTTTTCTTATTTTTGGTGTTCATAATGAGTCGGTTGACAATTTCAGTGCATTTGGTAACAGGACTTTCTGTGTGAAGAATTCCTTTGATGGCCAGAAGGCTGGATTTGACGTTTTCAATCTTTGCAGACTCCTCATCAAATACAATTGGACTTTCTTCTTTCTCCTCAACTCTTCGGAGATCTTCAATCACTGCCGATTGCTCCTTGATGACGTCGTCCTTCTCTTCCAGAAGTCTCTCCAACATCCGAATTCTCTCATCCTTATCCATCACTTTCTGTTTGATCTCCTCGTTTTCCAATTGATTTCTGATAAGATCCTTCCTCAGTTGCTTCACTTCAATCTTCGAAAGTCTCAACTTCTCATTGGCTTCTCGCGTGAACTTTCCAGCTCGTTCGCATTTTGGACACGCATTCGATTCCTTTGGTACTGGTTTGGCTTCTTCAGGTGGAGTGGGTTGTTTCGTCTTTTTCAACTTTTTCTTTTTCTGGGATGGCTTCTTTGGAGTATCAGCAGTTTTCTTCGGTGTTTCAGCATTCAATTCTTCTGGTTCTGGCTTAGTCTCTTCTGATGATAGGAGGTACGTTTTCTTCTGCAGCGGCTCTTCTCCAGGTTCCTCACGCAGTGTTTTCCCAGCACACAACTCACATCCCACAATACTCAATCTGTTACATGCTCCTTGCTTATGAATGAATTTCAACAGCATCGGAAATGTTCTGACGATACCGTTGATTTGACACAGTGCTACAGCAAGATGATTAATAGACACAGGGTCTGTATACTTGCTTATTCCTTTGAAGCACTTTTTGAGGTCCTTGACTGCTAATGGATCCATTGAAAGGGGTTTTCGAATAGGATGGTTTGACAAAGAATGCTTCATGTGTTGGTTGTAGGTATTCTCCCATAACTCCTTGATTTTCTTGACATTCTTCAAATCGATAAAGTAGACTCCTTTGGTCGGATCGAAGTAAGGTTCAATTGACTTGAAAAACCGCTTGATATGAATCCAGTCCTTATCTGCAGTTGTCTGGTACACCTTCTTTGCAACGAACATATCCATCAGAATCTCATGGAGTGCATCGACAGCAAGGGTACAGTACCCTCCACCCCAATTCGGAATCGGTGTCTGTTTGAACATCAATAGAGAATCTGTTTCCATTTTCACAAATTCCATATTCTTCATAACTTCCTTATCGACTTTCTGAGAAACTTCTCTGAAAGTGAATGTTGACAGTGCAGGCATCTCAAGTACTTCCTTCTCGAGTCCAGACACATCTATATTACAACTCTTGAGTGTCATGTACAACTCGTAAGCCATGACAAAGTGATTCTTGTCAATCGAGAAGAGTCGGATGACTGGTTTCGTCAGGGGTACACAATTGAGTGGTGTCAATTGGATGGATTGTTTTCTAACAAAATCCTCGACTCCTCCCATAACCAATGCAACCCCTGCAAGGATTCTAGAGAGTTCCGCGGAATATTTCCTCACAGGGTACCTCTCAATGATATCCTCCATACAATTCAAAATGAGATCACTCATGACAGTTCTAGATTTCATTCTCTCCGAGAACATCTTATAGAACGATTCCTTCTGCGCAGTATTGAATGTTTTGAGGACATCGGCCTGTTCATCCAAAGCATTGATAATTTCCTCAACAGCTTTCTCCATATCCGGCTTCACTATCATCTCGTGGTGCAGTCCAAACTGCATCTCCATCCAACACTCGTTCAAAATCCAATCGGCCGCATTCCTTTGCCATCCATTATCCGGGAAAATTCCATCGTAATCAAACATTAAGCACAAATCGCTTTTGTAAATATATTCCTTGTTTTTCAAACTCAGGTATTCCATTGGAGCTGGAGCGATTTTTCCAAGCGGGTTCATTTTGAAATACTCTACATTTTTCGGGAAACACATGTAGTCACCGATTTGTATTTCCAGTTGCTCGGCGTGCTCGAAAATGTCGAGTTGACCTCCTTTCATAAGGGATTGGATATTCTCTTCGTGGCTTTTATTTGTATTGAACTTCCAAGTGGGCGGGATTAGCTGAAATATGTAAAATCGATGTAATTAAGTTTTTGAACGGTGAGACTTACCTCTTTGGGAATATAATCACGGAGAACCGTTTCGAAATCTTTGTTTGGTAACATATCTGAAAGAAAATGAGGTACGGTGGGAAAATAAAGAAAACGAGGATATAAGAGAAAATAAATTATTGACTGTGACGGAGATCGCTCCTGGGAATAAAACTGAGCAATCGATGAACTGAGAGGGAAGAAAAGAACGGGACGAATGCGTATGAGAGACAGGAAAAGGAAGACTGACTGTGGATATGACTCGATTGTGAATGACCAGCCAACAACGCACAGTAACCTCAACGGTCATAAAATAACAACTGCGTTCTCCTGGCCAAAACGATCGATATTTTTGTTTGAGATGACAGTGAATATGACTATTCGTCTTCTCATCTCTTCAGAAACAATGGAGACAGATGGTGGACGCAGGCAAAGATGTTTTAACATAGGACCACCGGAACTGCCAATTTTCTTCTGGCAGGTTTTGTAGGAGTTGCGGTTGCGTTGCGTACCTTGCGTTATCAGGTCATTCTCACTAGTCAGTCGAGTCCTTTCACAGTCATTCTTCTTTTTCCCGTCTCTCATATTTGTCCCGTTTCTTGGACTTGCAAAATCTCGGCCCGGTTGACCGGATTCTAAAAATGTGCACAACTTTTTTCACAAAATTTTTCAAAACTTTTAATCAAAAATAACCGAAAACAGAATGTTCGCTTCAGTTTTTATCGATATTTAAGCCACAGTCGAAAATTCGACCATTTTGCAAGAAAGTCAAATCAATTTCAAAAAACCTCAAATTTTTGTATTGAAACCCGGGCCCATTGCCAGTCTGCGTTTTCTCTTTCCGGCTAATCCGTTTCCACACCATTTTGAAACGTCCCAATAATTATTGAGCGTTTTTCCCAGGAGCAAAGACCCCGAGTATTTTTTTTATTACCTTGCGTTATTAGTTGGTCGAGTCACATTCACAGTCATTTTTCCGTTTCCTGTCTCACATCTCGTTTCTTTTTTTCGCGCGCAACTCAAGCGTTCTTCCCAGGAGCCTTATCATGCTTTATGACCCAAAGAGACCCTATTCGAATCATATGCACAGTCAATAACTCCTTCTTTCACACTACTCTTCTCCTTGCTGTACTCGTTCTATTACTCCCTTACTACCCAACTCATCTCATTATCTTTCAGAAATGTTATCATCTGTCAACGACTTTGAAAAAGTTCTTCGTGATTTTATTCCGAAAGAGGTAGGTCTCGAGAAGACAAAAGAGAACTATTTTTCATCTATTCTACATGTTTCAGCTAATTCCGGCTACGTGGAAGTTCGACGAGAAGAAAACACGCATAAAAAATATCCAATCCCTTATGAAAGGAGGTCAACTCGACATTTTCGAGCACGCCGAGCAACTTGAAATACAAATCGGCGACTACATGTGTTTCCCGAGAAATGTAGAGTATTTCAAGATGGACCCATATGAACATGTTGCTCCAGCTCCAATGGAATACCTGAGTTTGAAAAACAAGGAATATATTTACAAAAGCGATTTGTGCTTAATGTTTGATTACGATACTATTTTCTCGGAGGTGGGATGGCAAAGAAGTGCGGCCGATTGGATTCTGAACGAGTGTTGGACGAAGATGCAGTATGGAGACCATCATGAGATGATAGTGATGCCGGATATAGAGAAAACTGATGCGAAAATCATCAATGAACAATACTCTGTCATCGAAAGATTCAACACTTCGCAAAAGGAAACGTTCTATGAGACATTCTCGGATAATCTGCCAGCAAAAACTGTCATGAGTGATTTTATTTTGGGTTGTATGGAGGATATCATTGAGGAGTATCCAGTGAAGAAATATTCTGCGGAACTCTCTAGAATCCTTGCTGGTGTGGTATTGGTTATGGGAGCAGTCGAGGATTTTGTTAGAAAAGAATCCATCCACTTGCCACCACTCAATTCAGTATCCGTGACAAAACCAGTCATTCGTCTTTTCTCGATTGACAAGAATCACTTTGTGATGGCTCACGAGTTACTCAATACACTCAAGAGCTGTAATATAGATGTGTCTGGATTTGAGAAGGAGGTACTTGAGATGCCGGCACTGTCAACATTCACTTTCAGAGAAGTTGTGCAGAAAGTCGATAGGGAAGTTATGAAGAATTTGGAATTTGTGAAAATGGAAACAGATTCTCTATTGATGTTCAAACAGACGCCTATCCCGACTTATGACGGAGGATACTGTATCCTTGCAGTAGATGCTCTCCGTGATATTCTAATGGATATGATCCTGGCAAAGAAGGTGTTCCAGACAATTGAAGATAAAGACTGGATTCATATCAAGCAGTTTTTCAAGTCAATTGAATCTTACTTCGATCGGACCAGAGGAGTCTACTTTATCGATTTGAAGGATGTCGAGAGGATCAAGGAGTTATGGGAGAATATCTACAACAAACACTGGAGGCAGTCTTCTGGAAACCCAGTAGCAGTTAAAGACCTCAAAAAACACTTTAAAGGAATATTCAAGTATAGAGAGCCTGTGGCTTTCGATTATCTCGCTTCAACACTGTGTCAGATCAACGGTATCGTCAGAAAGGTTCCGATGCTACTGAAATTCATTCATAAGCAAGGAGCATGTAACAGGATGGGTATTGTGGGATGTGAGTTGTGTGATGGGAAAACACTGGCTGAGGAAATCACGGAGCTACGAGGATCTGAAACTGGAGAAGATCGGTTTCAGAAAAAACAGAAGCCCTTATCGTCAGAAGAGAACAAGCCAGATGCTGCAACACCGGAGCAAACTGCTGATAATCCTGAGTTGGGAAAAACTGACAGTGATGGGAAAACACTGACTGAGGAAATTGAAGAACCACTAGGATCAGAAACTGAAGAGCCCCTATCATCAGAAGAGACCAAGCCAGTACCAGAAGAATTGAATGCTGAAGCACCGGAGCAAACTGCTGATACTCCAGAGAAGCCATCCCAGAAAAAGAAGAAGTCGAAGAAAACTAAACAACCCACCCCACATGAAGAAGTCAAACCAAAAGAACCGAAAGAATCGAATGCGTGTCCAAAATGCGAACGAGCTGGAAAGTTCACGCGAGAGGCCAATGAGAAGTTGAGACTTTCGAAGATTGAAGTAAAGCAACTGAAGAAGGATCTTATCAGGAATCAATTGGAAAACGAGGAGATCAAACAGAAAGTGGTGGATAAGGATGAGAGAATTCGGATGTTGGAGAGACTTCTGGAAGAGAAGGACGACGTCATCAAGGAGCAAGCGGCAGTGATTGAAGATCTCCGAAGAGTTGAGGAGAAAGAAGAAAGTCCAATTGTATTTGATGAGGAGTCTGCAAAGATTGAAAACGTCAAATCCAGCCTTCTGGCCATCAAAGGAATTCTTCACACAGAAAGTCCTGTTTCCAAATGCACTGAAATTGTCAACCGACTCATTATGAACACCAAAAATAAGAAAACCAAACAAATGGCTGGAATGGAGATGAGAAGATTCACCAAGGAGGCAACAGAATATATGGAAGCTGTGGAAGATCGACTTGCCATGATCCAATGCAATCAATTCGACGCAGCTGAAGAAATCCCAGAGCTCCCGGAGTTTCCTGTATTTTCTCAAGGATTTCGAAGCACTTTTGAGAATGTTATGAAGTCGAGACCGCCCGTAATCTGCCAACAACTCCTATCATTGTCAGAAAAGGTTTCAGATGAGCTAGAAGACACCGAGTGTGTGATCTGTCTTAGCAACATGGACCTGGAGAATGAGACTACAAAATGTGAGTGTTGCAAGAGGAGATATCACAATGGATGTATTCAAGATTGGCTGAAAGTGAAAATGACTTGTCCAACCTGCAATTCAGGACTTTTGGATGAGGAGGAGTTTCCAGTGTTGGCTTAGTAATTGGTTGTTGTTTTAATAATTGAGCTAATAAAGTTTTTTTTATTTTGAAAAGTTTTCACTGTAAAAAAGATTATTGGGCATTCTTTTAGAGTTCAAATTCTAGAAATCTGAACGAGGCCAAAAGTGGGTTTAGAAACTAGAATTTTCGAAGAACGAAGAAATTGATGGGTTATTACAACAGCGCTTCTCTGAAACCCAAGCCCCATTTTTCTGCTTCTGCCGCAGCGACGCGCGTTTTAAAACGTTTTCAAATAAAGAGGTTTTAAACGTTTCCCTACAATTATTTTACTCCCATTGAAACCTGCCATTAGAATCGATTTAGAGTGAATTTGCCCCTATTTTTCATTTCCAATTTTTCACTCACTTGATTTCTTATTACTCTCACAATGAATATTGCTGGAATCTGGGTCTGTTATGGTGTACCTTCTTTCTGTCTGGTCATCTTTTTTCTCTTGTTTTTGAGGAAACCGGAATTCAAATACTCATTTTATCGAGTTCTCCAGTGCGATATGACTATAGTGAGTCACATTTTTTGTTTGAGCCGTAATTTCATTTGTATACTATATTCCAGAACATTCTCTGCTACCTTAACACTTGGATCTCTCGACTCTACCACATCGAAACCACTATCCCTTTTATGATATGGGTACATGACAATGCCTATTTTGTTTTCCGCGTCTATCGTTTTTTTGTGAATTATTATCACAGCGCACAATCTTTGAGTGTTATCATAATGGCTGCTCATCGGTTTTGGTCGTCGAAATCTACTTCGAGCAACAGATTTTGGAGTGTCTATTATGGCCACGTATATTTAGGACTGGCGGTGACTAGTGTGATTTTGACGCTACCAAATGTGCTTCTAGGATTGTATACACCAGACTATTATGATAGAGAGGCAGGCGTATTTGTGATTAATAAACTAACTGCGGTAAGTCTAAATTTATTAAACTTTGAAATTTCGGCACTCTACCTAACCTATATAATTGGAAAGCCGAGAAAACGCTGATTCCAAATATATATATTCAGTTTTTGCCCTCGTGGTCTGGCATTTAAGAAAAACAAGGTCAAAGTTAGAGAAATGTTCCTTTTTTGGGAAATTTCCAGGCGTTTAGAAGGTTGTAATCCGTTTTTTTTTGAAATTCGGCCTAGCTTCTCTCGAATACCTGGCCTCAAAGACAAAAAGTAAATATATAACGTAAAAACTGTATTAGAGCGACACCTTTAATAGAACGACACCCATCTATACTCAGAATTCATGAATATGATTATCCCAGTATATTTTATTGGTTCTGATTAGAAGCAGCGTGAATAGTAACCTCTAGATCAACAAATAGAACGTTCAAAAAAGTTTTTTTGCCGTTTAACTTTAATGAGTTTCTGAAACCACAAAGATTTTCTGAGAGGCGGTTGAAAAATAGAGCGACATGTCACTCTAATACAGTTTTTACGGTATATATTTGGAATCAGCGTTACCTCATCTTTCCAATGATATAGGAAGGCTCATCGAGCTGAAATTTTTTCTATGAATTTGACCCTAGCAACTTTCGACCCTGAAGACTCCAAAACTGCAAACAAAATTCGCCAAATGCTTACGTGGACCAAATTATAGGCCGTCTAACTTTTACAATTGAAAAGCTGGTATATGCGAAAATAGTTTATATGCGTTTGACGACTTATAACTCGACCCACATATGACAGATTTTTCTTGCAGTTTTAGAATTCTCAGGGTCGAAAGTAGTTATGGTCGGTCATACTTGCAAATTTACGGCCCTGGCCGGTAGAGAATTTCTAAGGCCCGGCCCCGACCCGATGGCCCGTCTTCAAAAAAGGTACCTATTTTTAACCGAATTTTTTGAATTAAAAAAAAAATTTACATTAAAAATTTCAACTTTTTGATGCATGACTAGCTTTTGATTGAATTCTGAAGTATAGTCAAAAATTCAACATTTTTGGGAAAAAATTCAAAAAAATTCAAAAATTCAAACTTTTGTTCAAAATTTCAGTTCAAATTTTTTCAGCCGGGCCTTCGTGACGGGCCGGCCGTGGAAATTCTCGTCCTCCGTGAACTTCCCTTGTTAGAAAGAGAGTGCAGAGAGGCTAGAGTGTCTGACTCTGAATTCAATCTTCTTGTTTTCAGGATAAATTAACTCTTGGAATCTACGTCCTTTTGATTAAAAGCTCAATATTTTTCACTATCATCTTCGTTCTAAGCGTTTCAACATTGTACTTGCTCCAAAAGCGATTTCCCTATCAAACTTCAAGTCTCCAAGTGAGAACAATGATGAAGAATCTGACAACTATTGCTTTTATGAACTCATTTGTATTTTTTGTGGTTCTACTCTGGCCGATAATTATCAGTAGTTTTGTCACACTTTCTGGAGAGTTTCAATACAATGCAATCATGTTTTTATCAGATGTGGTTAGTGTAAGAGCGCGATTGCATAGTCATCGATATCTTATTGATTTCAGCTATCCCTATCCCTCCCTTATATTCTCATGGCATTTGATAAGAATGTGCAGACCTCGATGTCTAAAATGATGGGTTCTTGGGGGTCTCGGGTTCATGGTTCGGGGAGTTTCACAATGCATCGAAGATCAAACATTTCATAATTTATAAATTTGAATCAATGTTTCTAAACTGTTTGAGATTTTACCTCCATAATAAACTCTAAAAATAGTGAAACAGAATTGCGTTATTCAGTTCGCCGAAACACACACAAGCTTCCCTTGTTTCACACTCCACTGGAAATGACTTTTTCACTATAATCCGTTCCTTTTTTCACGCATTCACTGTCACGGAAGAACAAAATAAGCAGGAAGTTGATGAGGAGAGCTCGAGTTTTCTACCACCTTTCTATTCTATAATTATAGCGGAGTAAAAGTTTTCATGATAATATTATACGAATTTCGAAAGTTGTCATCAGATTTGAGATTTTCCCTTATTTTTCGTTTTCAGTTTTACTCTCGCCTGATTTATTTTTCTCCAAATGATCGTAGCTGGAATCTGGGTATGTTATGGCGTCCCTTCATTCTTTCTGGTCATCTTTTTCCTTTTCTTTTTGGGGAAGCCGGAATTCAAGTACTCTTTTTATCGAGTTCTCCAGTGCGATATGACTATAGTGAGTTGAAATTTAGGATTTTATAATATGACCTGACTTATACTGTATTCCAGAACATTCTCTGCTACCTTAACACTTGGATCTCTCGACTCTACCACATCGAAACCACTATCCCTTTTATGATATGGATACATGACAATTCCTATTTTGTTTTCCGCGTCTATCGTTTTTTTGTGAATTATTATCACAGCGCACAATCTTTGAGTGTTATCATAATGGCTGCTCATCGGTTTTGGTCGTCGAAATCTACTTCGAGCAACAGGTTTTGGAGTGTGTATTATGGTCACGTGTACTTAGGACTGGCGGTGACTAGTGTGATTTTGACGCTACCAAATGTGCTTCTAGGATTGTATACACCAGATTATTATGATAGAGAAGCAGGCGTATTTGTGATTAATAAACTAACTGCGGTAAGTTTAGTTTCATTAAAATTTGAAATGATGTTAGTTTTCAAGAGATGAGAGCGCAGATAAGTCAAACACTCTAGCTTCTCTGCGCTCTCTCTTTTCAATAGTAAAGTTTCCCGGCTCGTAACTCGGTCTACGCGAGCGTTTAGCTTATTTTTCTTGCAGTTTTGCAATCCTTAGAGTCGAAAATAGTTTTACTCAAATTTATACAAAAACTTCAATTCGACTCATGAACTTCTCTTGTTAGAGGAGTGAGCAGAGAAGCTAGAGTGTCTAACTTCTCTGGGTCCTCCCCTCATCACAAATTTGATCTTCTCGTTTTCAGGATAAAGTAATCCTTAGTAACTTCATCCTTATGACCAAAAGCTTAATATTTTTCACTATAATCTTTATTCTAAGCGTTTCAACATTGTACTTTCTCCATAAGCGATTTCCCTATCAAACTTCAAGCCTCCAAGTGAAGACAATGATGAAAAATCTGACAACGATTGCTTTTATAAACTCATTTGTATTTTTTGTGGTACTACTCTGGCCGATAATTATCAGTATTTTTGTCACACTTTCTGGAGAGTTTCAATACAATGCAATCATGTTTTTATCAGATGTGGTTAGTGTTAGAGCGCGATTGCATAGACATCTCATTGGTTTCAGCTATCTCTATCCCTCCCTTATATTCTTATGGCATTTGATAAGAATGTGCAGACGACAATGGCAAAAATGATGGACTTTTGGGGACCCCGGGCTCAAGATTGGGGAAGTTTCACAATGCAACGGAGATCAAATTTTTCGTAATTTACATGTGTTTGAAAGTACATTATTTTGAACTTTATGTGATTTTTTGGTGCATAATAAACTTTAGAAAGGGTAAAATTGAAGTATTTTATTTGATCTTACAAAAAAACGCACAACCTTCTCTTAAAAAATGTCTACTCGTGCTTGTTAGAGTAAACTATATTTTCAATTCCAATAAGGGAGACCATCTCATAGTCATGCAATTTTAATATTATTAATCTTTGATTAATCAAATGAAAATAATTCAAGTCAAGATAGAAAATAGGTGCATCGAGAGCAGGTGAAAACATGTTTTACATTTTCGCCGGAAATGTCTTGCCAATATTTTTAAACTTTAAACTTTTTCATGAAGAGATCTCTCTCCATATCGGGTAAGCAATTCTCAAAAAAATGATTCTGAAATTCCTCTGAGAAACAACATAAGACAATGACACAACTCCAGGAATATTCAGCACAAAAACAAAATAGGACGGTAATTTAATAGTGGTTTCAACGTTCATTTTAATTCGAACCTCTAATAACAATCCAACTAAATGTGCAACACTGAAACTGAAAATCGTGATAAAACTTGAGAACAATTAATTTTTTTTCGAAAAACCTTACCAATAACATAGAGTGAATAGGAGTAAATTGATACAATAATATAAGTTCATCTGTCCACATTCTCCAATTTTCTAAAAAGCCGATAAATGTGTATATATATCGCAGCATTAATGATAGAAATTAAAAAAAATATGATGCTATAAATGTACATAGTCTGATGTGAACATCGAGCCTCACTTTTAAAAAAAGCACACTAGACTGAAAAAAAAGTTTGACTGAAATTATCTGGATAGAAATTCAAACTCACAAGCAGCATAGCATAGTTGTACGGAATGCCATTTTCCGAAAAACCGGAATCCGGAATCCGGAACCGGAATGAAAATTTTCATTTTCCGGATTCCGGAACCGGAACCGGAATGTCAAAAAACCCGGAATCCGGAATCCGGAACCGGAATGAAAATTTTCATTTTCCGGATTCCGGAACCGGAACCGGAATGTCAAAAAAACCCGGAATCCGGATTCCGGACAACTATGCAGCATAGCTATAATGGATAACTGATGCATATACAAGGCAGATTTCATATTTCAACAATATTCTGAAAAAGAAAGATATTAGTTTTCAAAATGGTCACCAGACCCTGTGACTAAGAATTTGTACTTTGGGAAGTAGAAAATGATTATTCGCTGTATTGCCACTAAAAATGAGCACATTCCGATAATTGCGAATAAAATACTTCCGAACAACATCAAAAACAATTCAATAAATACACACAACATGGTAATACTTGATTGAAGGCTCCCATCGTCTGAAATTTCCCCGAAAAAGGTAACCAAGAAACAGAAGTCAGTTGCAACCAGCAAGACAGAAGAGTTATAAAATAATTGATTGAATATTGGCTCGTGAAAATTTTGATCATTAACATCAGAATTTCTCCAGGATTTGTATAAAATCAGACAGATGAATAGAAAATTGTTGATGAGAAACATGATAGTACCGTAAGTTTAAAGGCCGGTGGGGAGGTAATATTGGAGAACACTCGAATCATTTTGATAGCGGATGCCTAAAGTCACCATGATGAACATGTTGTCGGAGAAAATGTTAGAAATGTGGAGACACTGGATTATGGACAGGTGGAAAAGGGGTTGATTAGCAGCTACAAAATATTATGACTTCGCGTAAAACCTTAGTGATATGTATAGAAAATAATTGTAGAAGAAATTATTTTACAAACTTCTAACCTTAAAATGAAAACAATGATAAAAAGCTGTTGCTATAGGATGTGATGAGCATTAAAGCGCGTTTGTATAATGAACGATCTTATTGAATTTTATGCGATTTTTCTTTTGAACCTTAGAAACGGTGAAACTGAAGTATTTTATTCAATCTTACAAAAAGCACATAACATTCTTGTTGTTGCGTGAACAAGCATGGCGTAGCCTAGTGATCGCTTAACCCCGAGGTCACACGTGGCAAGAAGATTTGCCTATAAAAGATGTGGAAAACTTTCACAATTAGTTGTTCATTCTCACCATGTAAATAAATGATTTTATACTTGCCTTCTTCTGCCATCAAAGGACATAAAAATTATCTTGCAAGAATGTCTCCTCGAGCTTGTCATTTGATTAGAGTAAACTCAATATCTTTAAAAATCGATGTTTTTTTTTCATTTCTTATTTCCTTGTTCAAAATTATCAGAGTTGGGATTCGGCTGTCGGAAAATAGTAAAGTAATACTTAATATGAGGGAGACCATCTCATATTCATACAATTGAAAATTATTATTTGAACAAATGAAACAATGTCAGGTGAAAATGGGTACGTTAAGAGCAGGTGAAAACAAGTTTCGCATTTTCATTGAAAATGTTTTACCAAGAGTTTCAAATTTCACATTTAATCACGATGAGATTTCTCTCCATATCGGGTAAGCAATTCTCAAAAAATGTTTCTGAAATTCCTCTGAGAAACAATATAAGACAATGACACAACTGCAGGAATGTTAAACACAAAAGCAAGATATAATATAAATTGAATAGTGCTGTCCACGCCCATTTGAAAATAATCATCTAATAATACTCCAACTAAATGAGCAACACTATGAAACTGAAAATGACTCGATGGGGATAAAACTTGTGAACAATGAAACTGTTTCTAGAAAAACCTTACCAATAACAGAGAGTGTATAGGGGTAAATTGATACAATAAATAAGTTCCTCTGTCCATGCTCTCCAATTTTCTAAAAAGTCGATAAATGTGTATGTATACTGCCGCACTAATGATAGAAATAATAAATATCATGATGCTATAAATGTACAAAGTTCGATGTGAACATCGAGCCTCTGTTTTATAAACAGTACAGAAATCTGAAAAGAATATTTGTCTGAATTCACTTGATTTGAAGTTCAAGCTCACAAGTAGTATAGGTATAATGGATAACTGATACATACACCAAGTATATTTCATATTTCAACCATTTTCTGAAAAAGAAAGATATTAGTTTTCAAAATGGTCACCTGACCCTGTGACTAAGAATTTGTACTTTGGGAAGTAGAAAATAGTTATTCTCTGTATTGCCGCCAGAAATGAGAACATTCCGATAATAGCGAACAAAATACTTCCCAAAGACATCAAAAACAATTCAATAATTAAACAAAGGATTGTAATAATCGTTTCAGAACTCATATCGTCTGAAACGTTCCCAAAAATAGCAATCACGAAACATAAGTCAGTTGCAACCAGCCAGAAAGCAGAGTTATAAAATAGTTGATTGAATATTGGTTTGTGAAAATCTTGATCATTAACATCAGCCTCTTTCCGTAATTTGTATAAAATCAGACAGATGAATAGAAAATTATTAATGAGAAACATAATAGTACCGTAAGTTTGAACGCCGGTGGCGAGGTAATAGTGGAGATCACTCGAATCATTACGATAGCGGATGTATAAAATCAACCCGGTGAACATGGTGCCGGAGAAAATGGTAGTGTAAAGTATGGACTGGATTCAACGGACTGATAATTCCAACTTTCGTTGTCTGCGTCTCCACGCGCACTTCTATCTCTCACCCTTTGTCATTCTCACACCATTTGACCTCCCCCGTTTGCCCCACGCCCGCGGGCGCCAATGTCTCCCATCCCCGCTCCAGTATATAAGGCCGAGCGCAAGCTCATTCGAGGTCGATCTCCGTACCCCTAACTTGTTTTACTTTCCCTGTTTTACTTACCCTTTGTTACTCCTTGTCCCCCAGCGTCACTTTATCTGTGAGCCTTAGCTTTTAGTTAATAAATCCTTATTTAGCGCATACATGTTTATGGTTAGTTATAGACACACATAAACATAACTGGTAGCAGCGAGTTGCGTCTTTACTTTGAGACGTTTAAACACCCACCCACCCACCCCGCTTTTAATGATTTTCTCGCGTTTTGGCTTTTACTACCTATTTCTAGCCAACGGGAGTGCACGCCCGTAGTTTTAGGTTAGTAATTGTAGGTTAACATCGGTAGTTTCTAGGTAAATTTCAATATTTTTAGGCTTTAACGTAGGTTAATGGGAAGCGCGACTTTTTGACCGTCTTCACCGGTCATTTTTTAGTAAGCTTACGTCAACGTGCTTCTAGAAAAGCCGTTCTTCGCACCCCCTCTTCCCCTCTTAACAAAACTGTGTGATCAGCAGTTTTTCGGCCCGTTTTAACTCGTCATCGTTTCTCTGTTGGCGAATTCCCCGGCAGAGCCCCCTCTTGGAATCCCTTCTAGTTCGCGACGAATTGGAACAACGAATCACGACCCGTCATCACTTTTCGGACAACAGGTGCAACGAGCGCACGGAAAAGCATGGCAAAACACACTCAATACGACTACAGGACAGTTTCCCCGTCGAAAGTCGGTAAGTAAGCGCTTTTCCTGGTTACAGGGAGTTGTGTGCGGTTAGAAAATGGGTTGACCACCGTGTCAACCCTCTAACTGCCACCTTCTCGCTCAGGAATTGCCTTCTGTCCATAAGACACGTAGTTCTCTACACAACATACCCCTTACTCTTGTTGTCGTGAGACAGCAGAGTGAGTATTCTCGATAAAATTTTATCAGGTTTGGTCGGCGAATAGCTATGAAGGATGGTCTGCGGTGAAGGCAGAGGCCTCAGGATTGAGCTCCATTTCAGGTCAACCCCCAGTGAAGAATAAGGAACATCCGGAAATTGTTCGTTTGTTATTTCCCAGTGAAGAATAAGGAGCACCCAGAGATCGCTCGTTTGTCATTACCCAGTGGAGAATTCGGAACACCCAGAGACAGTTCGATTGTGCCACTACACGAAGCAAAGGAGTTTTCGACATCCGAGAAGGATCGCCGAGCAACAAGGAACACGCCGACAAGCCATCTTGATACAAAGAAGCAAGTCGACAAGCCATCGTCGTCAAACAAAGAAGTTTAGCCGAAGAAGAAGGAGTTTTTTCGCTGAAAAACGGACGAAGGAACACAAATCGTCATTATTTTTTGATTCGGAAGCAACAAAAGTCAGAGATGGACGTCGGATTTCCATCAAAACCCATCGGAAGTGGAAAAATGCCTGAAAAATCAAAAATTCCATTCGTTCTCCGCATTTTCCGAGGCAAAGGAGTGGCATTCGGCATAAATCAATGAAGTACAGTAAGAACTTCTCGGAAGAAGGCGCATGGCAAGGCGCAGCCGACAGGTCTCGCCACGACAAAACCGCAGACGCGACCGCTGCGCCTACCGTAAGCTGGAGTGAACAACAACAACAACAACAGTCGTCATTTTAGCTTCGAAACGTCGCCGGAGTGGTTTTTCTCTCCGTTTTTGCCGTTTTTGCTAAAATTTTCGAGTTTCTTTTGCTTGAAAATACTTTTAGCAAGCGTTACAGCTAGTTTTCGTGTCAAACCGCCGTTCAATTTGTTAGACTTTTGAGGAAGACAAAATTTCGTCTTGGCCTAAAATATTTTCGTTGTTTTTCGTATGTTTTCGTCGATAATTGACTATTTCCGCCCTTTTCCCGTTGGTAATCGTCTAGGTTACGCTTGTATTTCCAGGCTGGAGCATCAAAGCAACAACTGTCGAGGAGGAGAAGACGACGCCGAAGCGACACAGGTCAGTCGCGGGGTTGGCGAAGGGGCTGACCACTGTGTCAGCCCGCCAACTGCCGTCGCTGACCTCGCTGAGGTCACTTCTCCGGTCATAAGCATACAACCGAGCGGTGCCTCGGGTGAAAGCCTGAGCCTGTCTCGTAATACATCTGAAACAGCTGGTATCTCGGGCTTCGGCTTGAATACAGCTTACATTGCTAATCGGTTGAGAGCGATTGGAGAAATCCGAAACCTTGAAAACCTTTCAGGTGGCAAAGATACATCGGTCAATCACCGGAAGTACACCGAGGAACAGGTCGAAGCAAGCGGCGGAGAGAACTTCGAGGATGGTTTCATCCCTCAAGTTATGGCGCTGTCGTACGGAACAACCTTTCCAGTAGAAAGTTACGGCGGGACAACCCGAGAGGACTTCAATGGATTTGTTCGATCATTCAACGATCGAGTTGCAGCGATGAACGCGGACGCCTCCGATGATGACAAGAAGCGAGTGTTCCTCACAGCGCTTAAAGACCAAGCAAGGGACAGAGCAGAGAGTATTCTGACGGAGAACCCGAATGCAACATTCGAGGACATCGTCCAAGGTATGAAGCAGATGTTCGTAGGCACCAGTCACATGCAAAGAAGCAAAGCTCTTCTGCGTTCATGCAAGCAAGCTACCGGAGAATCTGCCGATGCCTTCTTCCACAAAATCAGCAAGCTGGCTAGGCAGTCGTACCCTAGTAACTCCGGGTTTCAGAAGGAAGTCACACTGGAACATTTCCTGAATGGTTTGAACCAGACAATCAGGACTCAGGTCATGCTTCGCACACCAGCTACTCCCGAAGAAGCACTCAGTTTCGCTCAAACAGTTGAAGGATGCTTGACACCAGCAGATCAACCTGTACTAAGTGCCCAACTCCCTGAGTTGATATCCTCACTGACAAACATGGTCGTCGACCTTCAAAACCAGAACAGCCGACGTGACGTCTCTCGAAGCAACAGAGGAGGAAACTACAACGGAGACGGAACCGAGTGGTCCGAAAGAAAGTGTTACTATTGCCAGAAAACAGGACACTACCTTCGAGGTTGCCGTCAGAAGAGGGAAGATCGCGAGAACGGAATCATCAACCAGCGATCAAACAGGACCTGGAATCCACGAGATAATCACCCAGTAGTCAACGCAGTCTTTCGACACGACGAAGTGGAGGCCCTTCGCAATGCGATCAAGGCAAGAGATGAGCAGCTTGAGGAGTTCAAGAAGCGACACGACATGATGTTCCCTGATGGTTACTGCTCGTCGGAAAGCAACGCGAGCGTTTCCATGGTACACTGGCCAACGCAAGTAGCGGAGCAGAACCCACAAGTACATCAGGCTGTCTTCAATCAGCATTGTATCGGATCGGAGCAGATCACAGCTCAGGTACCAATTAAAGCCAACGGTTTCAAGTGCAACGCGTTGTTCGACACGGGTTCCAACATCACCATAGCTGGAGACAATACACGCAGAGTTCTGAGAATCGAGCAACTGGCAGAGACTCCCATCGACCACGCCCACGGCTTAGGAGGAAATCAGGTAAGAATGGCCGGCTACGCCGACATTCTTTTCCAGATTGGCTCATCGAGTGTTACTCAACGTACATACTTCACAGTCGGTAGTTGTACTCCTGGAAACCCTCGTGGATACGACTTCATCTTTGGCAACGATTTGCTGTCAAGGCTGCCGATGTTTGTCTTCGATTATGGCAACGCATCACTTCATATTGGAAAGGACAGCCTACCACTTGGTGCCAACCCGTCTGCAGTCCCAAACCCATCACAGTTCGGCATCAAAGTAGCGGAAGACACGGTAATCCCTCCAAGATCGGAGCGTATTGTGAAGTGTACTATCCCAGAGGAATTCAGTCGCACCTCGGAGCTTACTATTCTGGCAGTACCACCGCGTCTGCCAAGTGAGTGTCTGTTTGTGGCTCCGACGGTGATGTCATCTAGCAACATCGCGGTGATGGTCACAGACGCTTCTGAAGAGGAAGTAACCCCTCAATCCAAAACCAAAGTAGCTTGCGGGTCTCAAGCGATTGAGGAAGCGAATACTTTTCAAAGCACTCTTTAAGCGCAAAACCAGCCACTGGCATGTGGCACAGGAGGAAGGTTTAGAGTTCGGAACATCGGTGCGGTTCCTCAAAGGATTGAACCAGGAGAAGCATGCCTCGTCCTCAACGAGCAACAGCATGAACATCAAAATGATCGGCGGGGCAATCGTTCAAGAGTCCAAGATCTGGACGATGACTATACAGGTCGTAGTTCTGGGAACGACTACCAGGTAAATTGGTGAGTCTTCTCGCTCTCGTTTACAGGAAAGTGTCACTATGGTGGCAAGGTAGGACACACTGCAAGAAGTCATAAGCCAAAGCAGCGGTCACTGGTCAATCAGCAAAAGTCAGAAGACCCAGCGAACAGTCACCAAGCCAACCTGGTGGATGCTGAAGATGAAGCATCATGCCTTCGCAAGATGTTTCTGTGGCACGACATCCACATCCACGAGTTCAAGGAGTCGTACGACAGACTCTGGAGAGACAGCTTCACAATCAAGGACTAGACAAGTCAAACACACCCACCAAGCGCCATGGCCCAGTGGATAAGATTTGGCCGAAAGAATAAGTTTTCCTAGGTCTAAGTTTAACTTGGTTTAGTAGACCAGGGACGGTCTCGTTTGAAAAAGGGAGCCGGGAAATGTCATCCTGGATGCATTTCTTGGTGTAGACCTAGGAAAAGCGGTTCCCAAACCAATTTTCACACCCCCTTTTGGACCCCAAAATTTTCATGACTTTTGTTCGATTTCCAGAGAAATTCGTTCACGGCAACCATTGGTTCTACACTGGACTTCTAGTCACGTGAGCTCTGGCCACTTCGGCAACACACTTCGTGTCAATCAGACAACACCGTGGTCCAAGCCAAGCAGTTGAAGGATGATCGACGGATCAAGTCATCAGTCCGTTCTTTGGACGATCGAGGACGATCTTATGTAAAAGGAGGGAGATGTAAAGTATGGACTGGATTCAACGGACTGATAATTCCAACTTTCGTTGTCTGCGTCTCCACGCGCACTTCTATCTCTCACCCTTTGTCATTCTCACACCATTTGACCTCCCCCGTTTGCCCCACGCCCGCGGGCGCCAATGTCTCCCATCCCCGCTCCAGTATATAAGGCCGAGCGCAAGCTCATTCGAGGTCGATCTCCGTACCCCTAACTTGTTTTACTTTCCCTGTTTTACTTACCCTTTGTTACTCCTTGTCCCCCAGCGTCACTTTATCTGTGAGCCTTAGCTTTTAGTTAATAAATCCTTATTTAGCGCATACATGTTTATGGTTAGTTATAGACACACATAAACATAACTGTAGAAATGGGGAGACACTGGATAATGAACAGGTGAAAAAGAAGGCTGCAAAAGCTTTATGATATGTAGAAAACATTTCTTTTCATAACTGCGTGGCGATCTTATCGGTTTCAGTTTTCCCTATCCTTCCCATATATTTTCATGACACTTGACAAGAATGTGTAGGCGACGATGTCAAAAATGATGAATTCTTAAGGCATCTCTGGTTCAAGAAAGAGGACATTTCTCAATACAACCTTCGCATAAAAAACTAATGACAGGGGCAAAATGGGTACGTTGAGCAGGAAAAAAACATGTTTCGTATTATCATCGAAAATGTTTCACCAAGGGTTTCAAATTTCTCATTTTTTCACGGATTTGGATATTGGCGTCAACAAATGGTGTTAAACAAATTTTTAAAAATATGACAGGATGGAAAATGGGTAATTTCGAATTTCACATTTATTCATGAAGAGATTTCTCTCTAAATTGGTACAGCAATTAACCAAAACGTGTTTCTGAAACTCCTCTGAGAAACAGTATAAGACACTGACACAACTGCAGGAATATTCAGCACAAAAACAAAATAGGATGGCGCTGTGATGATGATGTCAGCGTTCATTAGAAAATAATCTTCTAATAATGAGCCACCTAAGTGTGCAACACCGTGAAACTGAAAATCACTCGATGGGGATAACACTTAAAAATAATGACGTTTTTTCAAAAAAAAAACTTTACCATTAACAGAGAATGAATAGGGGTAAACTGATACAATAAATAAGTTCCATCCATACTTTCCAATTTTTTGAAAAGTCGATAAATGTGTATATATACCACAGCACTAATGAAAGAAACAATGAACATAATTATGTTATAAATGTACAAAGATTGATGTGAACATCGAGAATCTGTTTTATAAAAAGTACAGAATACTGTAAAAAATTTGTCTGAAAATAAATTAGTTTGAAATTTTAGCTCACAAGTAGCATAGCTATAATGGATAACTGATACATACACCAGGCAGATTTCATGTTTCAACAATATTCTGAAACTGAAGATGTTAGTTTTCAAAATGGCCACCTCACCCTGTGACTAAGAATTTGTACTTTGGCAAGTAGAAAATAGTTATTCTCTGTATTGCCGCCAGAAATGAGAACATTCCGATAATAGCGAACAAAATACTTCCCAAAGACATCAAAAACAATTCAATAATTAAACAAAGGATTGTAATAATCGTTTCAGAACTCATATCGTCTGAAACGTTCCAAAAATAGCAATCACGAAACATAAGTCAGTTGCAACCAGCCAGAAAGCAGAGTTATAAAATAGTTGATTGAATATTGGTTTGTGAAAATCTTGATCATTAACATCAGCCTCTTTCCGTAATTTGTATAAAATCAGACAGATGAATAGAAAATTATTAATGAGAAACATAATAGCAGAGTTGCAACGGGCCGGGCCGGGCCGAAATCAGAATTTCTCCGGCCCGGCCCGGCCCGGCCCGGCCCGAGCCCGGCCCGGCCCGGTCGGCCCGGATTTTCAGTACTAAAAAATTCAAACTTTTTTTTCGAATTTTTTCCGATTTTTTCCGAAAGATTTTTTAAAGGGGAAAACAACTACTCCTAAACTTAGGATTTTTGATTTGAATCCATTCAGAAAGCCAGAAAAAATTTTGTGGATTCATGTCTGAAAATGCGTCTGAAGCGAGTTATGAGACCTCAAAATGCCAAAAATCGATGCTAGTCATGCAATTTTTCAGTACATTTCAATAGAAATTCTTTTCGTCGTGCACGAGAAAGCAATATTTTCAAGAATTTTCAAGAAAAGTTCGAAAAAATGAACAATTATGCATGCATTTCATGTACAGACGACGAGAATTTCTACTAAAATGTACTGAAAGAGTGCATGAAAAGTGAAAAAGTGAGCGATTTTTGGAATTTTTGGGTCTCATATTCCAATTTAAACGCATTTTTTACATATACTTGAGAAACATTTTGGAAAAATTTTGGAAAAAAAAATTATTGAAAAAAATATTTGTAGTGAAAAAAATTCAAAAATTCAAATCCGGGCCGACCCGGAATTTTGCAAGTCTGCATAATAGTACCGTAAGTTTGAACGCCAGTGGCAAGGTAGTTATCGAGATCACTCGAATCATTATGATAGCGGACGTATAAAATCAACCCGGTGAACATGGTGCCGGAGGAAATGGTAGAAATGCGGAGACACTGGATAATGGGCAGGTGGAAAAGGTGGAAAAATTTCGTTTGGAAACCGCGTTGCCATCACATGCTGAAAAACCTGATGCAGTAATGATATCGTCGGATGTGGAAAGCACCAGAGCGCAGTTGCATAGTCAGAAATGAGAACATTCCGATAATAGCGAATTGAATCTCATACAATTGTAATATTACTATTCTTTGATTTAACACATTTAAAAAATTATGTCTAGTTGGAAAATGGGAGCAAGTGAAAACATGTTTGGGTTGTCATCGGAAATATATTACCAAGAGTTTAAATTTTCACCTTTGTTCATGAAGAGATCTCTCTCCATATCGGGTAAGCAATTCTTGAAAAAATGTTTCTAAAACTCCTCTGAGAAATAATACAAGACAATGACACAACTCCAGGAACATTCAGCACAAAAACAAAGTAGGATGGCAATTTGATAGCCATGTTAGCGTTTACTTGAAAATAATCCTCTAATGATACGCCAACCAAATGAGCAACACTGTGAATCTAGAAATGACTCGATAGTGGTAAAACTTGAGAATAATGAAATCTTTTTCAGAAAAAACCTTACCATTAACAGGGAATGAATGGGGGTAAATTGATACAATAAATAAGTTCCTCTGTCCATATTCTCCAATTTTCTAAAAAGTCGATAGATGTGTATGTATACCGCAGCACTAATGATAGAAATAATAAAAATCATGATGCTGTAAATATACATTGTTTGATATGAACATTGACCCCCCTCTTGTATTAAACTCAAGGAATGTTCAGCACAACAACAAAGTATGATGGCACTTTGATAAAGAGCTCATCGGTCTGTTCACCATAATCCTCATATTTATATTAATCTAACTAAGAGAGCAAAACTGTGAAACTGGAAATGACTCGATAGTGATAAAACTTGAGAGTAATGATTTTTTTTTCAGATTATCCTTACCATCAACAGAGAATAGATAGGGGTAAACTGATACAATAAATAAGTTCCTCTGTCCACATTCTCCAATTTTCGAAAAAGTCGATAAATGTGTATGTATACTGCAGCACTAATAAAATAAATAATTAAAATAATGATGTTATAAATGTACATAGTCTGATAAGAACATTGATCCCCCTCTAATTTTTTAAAAGGACACGAGACTGAAAAAAGTTTGTCTGAAATTAATTGGTTCAAAATTCAGTCTCACAAGCAGCGTAGCAATACTGAACAACTGATACATACACCAGGCAGATTTCATATTTCAACCATTTGCTGAAAATGAATGGATATTAGTTTTCATAATGGTCACCTGACCCTGTGACTAAGAAATTGTACTTTGGCAAGTAAAAAATGGTTATTCTCTGTATTGCCGCTAAAAATGAGAACATTCCAATAATAGCAAATAGAATACTTCCCAAAGACATCAAAACCTCTAAAAAAATCAAATCTAAAAAAAATCTTAAAAAAATCCTCTAAAAGTTTCCCGAAAAAAGAAATCAGGAAGCAGTAGTAAATTGCAACCAAGAAAACAGCAGAGTTATAAAATAATTGATTGAATATTGGTTCGTGAAAATGTTGATCATTTTCATAAGATTTTTTCCGGAATTCGTATAAAATCAGACAGATAAATAGAAAATTGTTGATTAGAAACATGATAGTCCCGTCCCGTAAGTTTGTGAAGGCCAGTATCGAGGTAGTGCTCGTAAATAGTTGAATTTTTTTGAGCGCGGATGCCTACAATCACCATGCTGAACATGGTTGGAAGAAATATCAGAAATGCGGAGGCACTGGATAAAAGGCAGGTGAAAACGGGTGGTTACTCAGGAGCTAAGAAGAGATCTCTCTCTCTCCATATTGGGTGAATATGAGACGATGACACAACTCCAATAATGTTAAACACAAAGGCAGAAAAGGATAACTCTTTGATAAAGATGTCAACGTCTTTATTGATTGATTTATTTATTTGAAGGACTTTCACCACTTATACAAATAAGAAAAAAAGAAACAGTTATAATTTAAAAGTTAGAGTGTTTAAGTATTAAAAAGGGTTCCACAAAATTAAAAGAAATATTACATCGAAATACATCGGAATTAGAAAAACTGGGGAATATATGAGGTGGGAGTTTATTCCAACAGGAGATAATCCTGTTGGTAAAAAATTGGCAAGTGTTCTTAGTGCTGTTTGATAATTTAGATTTGATATAATAAGAGTGACGGCGTAAATTATTACTAAAACGAGGAAAACTTATGTGCACGTCGTTATAAATTCTTACTTCTTTACTAACAAGAATCTTATACATAAAAACTAAATCAATAATAATGCGTCTATGTTCAAGGGAAAGGATATCACAATGTTTAATGGATTCAAAATAAGATATGTAAGGAATATTAAATTTACGAAAAACCCGAAAAATAAAAGTTTTTTGGACTGACTCGATTAGCCTAACTTGTTCTTTAGATGTGGGGGAGAAAACAGTAGACCCATATTCCAAAAGGGGACGAACATAGATTTTAAAGCATTTGATGAAAATTTCGAAGTCAGCATGACGGAGAACATTGAAAAATATGTTGACTCTTTGATGGGCTTTGCGAAGTGTGACATCAAGGTGGTTTGAGAAGTTAATATCAGAATTGAAAATGATACCCAAGTCTCGAATAATTTTTGTTTGGGGAATAATTGCGTCATTAATGGAAAAGTTCAATGAAGCTGAGTTAGAGTGTTTTTTAGAATGATTAAACGATATTACTTCACATTTTTCAGGCGCAACACCCATTTGCCAGTTATCACACCATACACTTAGTCTAACAAGATCTTTTTTGATGCAGTCGGCGTTAGTAGAAAACAGCTTTAAGTCATCAGCATAGAGTAAGTAGTTTGATTCGAAAGCGTCACCAATGTCGTTAATAAAAAGGAGAAAAAGGAGAGGTCGAAGAACTGAGCCTTGCGGTACTCCAGATAGAACAGAACGGTCAGATGAGAAAACATTGTTAATACACACCCGCTGTGTACGATTTGTTAAGAAAGCACACAACCAGTTGAAGAAATCGTCATGAATCCCGTAGGAGCGTAACTTAATTTTTAGTTTAGATAGAGAAACTTTATCAAATGCTTTTTTGAAGTCAATATAGACACTATGGGTGGTTTTTTTGCAAATATAATTAGTTAAAATATCTGCTTGGTAGGACAGAAGTTGAGCTTCCGTACTCATGCTCGAACGGAACCCATATTGACAGTTAAAAAACGTCCATTTGAAAATAATCCTCTAACAATAATCCAACTAAATGAGAAACACTGTGTAACTGAAAATGACTCGATAGGGATAAAACTTGAGAATAACGGAATTGTGACACAGCTCTAGGAATGTGAATCATAAAAGCAAACTTTGATGGTATTTTGAAAATGGTGTCAACGCTCATTGCTACCGCGCTCTAATGATCTCCACACCCGATGACATCATCACTGCATCTGGAGGCTACACAGTTTTAAAACAAAATTGTATTCCTTTTTTCACCTGTCTATTATCCGGTATCTCCGCATTTCTGATATTTTTTCCGACCATGTTCACCAACGCGATTCTAAGCGTCCGCCATTATAATGATTCAAGTACTTACAAGCTTTTCCTCGCTACAGGCCTTCAGGCTTACGGTTCCATCATGTTTTTAATTAATAATTTTCTATTCATCTGTCTAATTTTATACAAATCCAGGAGGAAAGAGTCAGATGTTAATGATCAACATTTTCACGGACCAATTTTCAATCAATTATTTTATAACTCTGCTGTCTGGCTGGTTGTGACTGACTTCTGCTTCCTGATTGCTATTTTCGGAAAACTTCCAGACGATGGGAGTATTCGAGCGGGTATTACATTGTTTTTTTATCCTATTGAAGCGCTTATAGTGTTATTGGGAAGTATTCTATTTGCTATTATCGGAATGTTCTCATTTTTGGCGGCAATACAGAGAATAACTATTTTCTATTTGCCAAAGTACAAATTCTTAGTAACAGGGTCAGGTGACCATTTTGAAAACCGATATCTTTCATTTTTAGAATATTGTTGAAATATGAAATCTTCCTGGCGTATGCATCAGTTATCCATTATAGCTATACTATTGGTGAGCTTGAATTTTAATCCAATTAATTTCCGACTATCTTTTTTTCAGTATCGTGTACTTTTTTTAAACGAGCGGATCGATGTTCACATGAAGCTTTATACATTTATAGCATCATTAATTGCATTATTTCTATCTTCAGTGCTGCGGTCTACATTCACATTTATCGGCTTTTCAAAAAATTGGAAAATATGGATGGAACTTATTTATTGTATCAGTTTACTCCTATTCATTCTCTGTTAATGGTAAGGATTTGAAAAAGATTTTATTTATTTTTCAAGTTTTATCACTATATGTAGAATCATTTCTAGATTCACAGTGTTGCTCATTTAGTTGGCGTATTATTAAAGGATTATTTTCAAATGAATGTTGAAAACACTATTATATTGCCATCTTATTTTGTTTTTGTGTTTAACATTCCTGGAGTTGTGTCATTGTCTTACATTGTTTCTCAGAAGAATTTCAGAAACATGTTTTGGTTAATTGCTCTACCAATTTGGAGAGAAATCTCTTCATGAATAAACGTGAAATTTGAAAATCTTGGTAAAACATTTTCGATGACAATACGGAACATGTTTTCACCTGCTCTCAACGAAAACATTTTCCATCCTGTTTTGTAGTTGAAAAGATCAAATGCGGTGTTTTCGAGCTTTGCAGGTCGGATTAGAACTGCAAATCATATTTTCCGCTTCGAGACCATTTCGAACAAATTATATGCGCTTATAACACCCTCAGACAGCAGAACGTGAATTATATTACAGATTTCTCTCCGATGAATATGGATAATTATGAAACCAAAATCATCTTCTACTCTGACACTAAACCGTGAATCGATGATCCCATAGTCAATAACAACAAGAAGTGCGAGACACTTGACAAAATTATATATTTTTTAACGAATTAAGAAATATTGAAGAAAACAATAACAATTAAAAAAAAATTAAAAAAACAGTAGAGTACTAAAACCCGGTTTCCCGTAATAAAGAAACAGGAAACAGAAGACAGTTGCAACCAGGAAAATAGCAGAGTTATAAAATAATTGATTGAATATTGGCCCGTGAAAATTTTGATCACTTTTATCTAATTTTTTCCGGGATTTGTAGAAAATTAGACAGAGGAATAAAAAATTGTGGAAAAGAAACATGATAGTACCGTAAGTTTGAAGGCCAGTATCGAGGTAATGCTCGTAAGTAGCTGAATTTTTTCGAGCGCGGATGCCTACAACCACCATGCTGATCATGGTTGGAAGAAATACAAGAAATGCGGAGACGCTGGAAAATGGACATGTGAAAAAGCGGGAAAAAACTCCGCTGCAAAACTGCGTCGCCTCCGAATGTTAACGATGAAGAAAAACCGATGTAGTGATAATGTCATCGGGTGTGGAGAGCACTAGAGCGCAGTTGCATAGTCATCGGTCTCATTGATTTCAGCTATCCCTATCCCTCCCTTACATTCTCATGGCATTTAATTAAAAAAATAAAAAGGAGGATTTCTCATTTCCACCAAATTAGACTTTTCAAGTTCACCCAGAACTCATTCACACCAAAACTATACAGCAGGAAAAAAGGAAATAGATAGTCGTAAATAAACCAGCCTTTAAAACAGTAGAATAATGCAACCACCTATACGGGCTTCATTCGCTACACGACCGAAAATTGGGAAAAGACGAAAAACTTGTAAGCAAGATGCTATTTGGTATACTAGATTCAAAGCTCTGCAATTTCTTCACATTATCTACAAATAACAAAACCCGTGGGAGTCCACGATTCATTTGGAAGACTTCCAAAACAAAGCTACAAAAACAATTCTTTGTGAACCGCGCCTAAAGTAAGCAATAGTTGGATCTTATCAACTCTCATCTTCGCCATCTGTTAATTATGTATGGTCTTTTATTAGTTTCTCACAAAAACAAACAAATTTTCTTGCAAAATTTCTTCCTCATTTTTATCCGATTTTTTCCAGTTTCATGAGAAATGTGATACCAAGAGTTTCGAGTTTCACTTTTATTCACGAAGAGATCTCTCTCCATATTGGATAAGCAATTTTCCAGAACATGTTTCTGAAGCTCCTCTGAGATACAATATACGACAATGACACAACTGCAGGAATATTTAGCACAAAAATAAAATAATATGGCAATTTGATAAATATGTCAATGTCATTTTTTTCAAAACGATCCTCTAATGAAACGCCAACTAAGTGTACAACACTGTGAAACTGAAAATGACTCAATAGTGATAAAACGAAAAATGACGTTTTTCCAGAAAAAAAACCCTTACCATTAACAGAGAATGAATAGGGATGAATTGATACAATAAATAAGTACCTCTGTCCATGTTCTGAAATTTTCGAAAAAGTCGATAAATGTGTATGTATACCGCAGCACTAATTATAGAAATAATAAATATAATGATGCTATAAAAGTACAAAGTTTGATGTGAACATTCCTTTGATTTTGTAAAAGGACACAATACTGAAAAAAGTTTGTCTGAAATTATTTTGTTCAAACTTAAGCTCACAAGTGACTAAGCTATAATGAATAACTGATACATACACCAGGAAAATTTCACATTTCAACAATATTCTGAAAACGAAAGCTATTAGTTTTCAGAATGGTCACCTGACCCTGTGACTAAGAATTTGTACTTTGGGAAGTAGAAAATAGTTATTCTCTGTATTGCCGCTAAAAATGAGAACATTCCAATAATAGCAAACATAATACTTCCCAAATACATCAAAAAACATTCAATAGCCAAACAAAACAGTAGAGTACTAAAACCCAGTTTCCCGTAATAAAGAAACAGGAAACTGACGTCAGTTGCAAGCAGGAAAACAGCAGAGTTATAAAATAATTGATTGAATATTGGTTTGTGAAAATGTTGATCATGTTTATTTGATTTTTTCCGGAATTTGTATAATATCAGACAAATGAATAGAAAATTGTTGATGAAAAACATGATAGTACCGTAAGTTTGAAGACCTCTAGTGAGGTAATATTCGAGTTCACTTGATTCATTTTCAAAGCGGTAGGCAATAAGCATCAAGCTCCACATTGTGACGGTAGAAATACCAGAAATGCGGAGGCACTGGATAAAAGACAGGTGAAAAAGTGGAAGAAGTTTTGTTTGGAAACAGCGTAGCCTCCAAATGGTAATGATGCTGAAAAACTTAATGAAATGATGATGTCATCGGATGTGGTGATCGATCTCATTGATTTCAGCTAGTCCTATCCTATTCTTATGGCATTTGATAAGAATGTGCAGTGTGTGCCGAAAATAATGGATTCTTGGGTAGTCTCTACGTCAAGAGATGAGAAATTTGCAACGGATCTAACTTACTATTAAATTTTTAGACCCCGCCTCCAAAACGTACGCTATACACGTTCAGGGCGAGGAAGTTTCAGGGGTGAAGAATCTTGTTTAGGAGGCGGGGTCTCAAATTTGAATAATTCTAACAACGTCCGAAAACTTTATTCAAGAAATATATTCTTCCACTGTTTTGAATTTGTGTACTCGAAATGTTTGTTGTCTATATCGGTCACACCTCTTTACTACAAGGTCGGAAAAATTAAAAAGATCCAATTTTTCTGAATAGACGCAGGTAGTGAAAGAAAGTATCAAAAACCACACTTTCTTGTCTAGTCACATTTTTTGTCTATTTTTTCCCTTTTTTTACAAACAATTTCAGCGATGACCACCGCTCCCCGTGCCGATCCAGAATTCCAACGCTCCAGTATCCTATATGAATTTCTTCGTGGAAAATCGGAATTCAAGACTTATCTCAGTTTTTGCGAGGTGATGGGAGAAGATACAATGGAATATCGAGAATTTGACTATTGGTTTACGAGGTTTTCAAATGGAAATTTTGGTTTGGTGGATGAGGAAAATGCAGTGAGGAGTATCCGTTATTTTATGGACTTGCCGGTTGAGATAATCGGGCGGATTGTGGATTTTGTCACGTGGAAGGATGTGTAAGTTAGAAATTTATTAATTATTTTATTTTTAAGTTAAAATTAAGCAATTTGAAAAGAAACTCAAACAATTATGGTCCTAATCAAATATCTATGTTTTGAAGTAGTAAAATAAATTATTTCGCTATTTTAGGCCACGGTACGGGACATAATTGTTATCTTGTCTAATTAAAAAAAATCAAAAGTAGAAAAATTTATTTAAAATTTTATCAAAAGGTGAATATGTAATTTAAGCAATTTTGCTAAGAAATTTTAAAAAATTTCAAAAAAGTTTGTGAAAATAAGTACCCTATTTTGAATCGGAGCCGACCGGGTCAGTCCGGGTCAAAAGAAGTTGAGCTCGGCCCGTTGATAATTATTATCTGGTTAGCCCACGGCCCAATCCGAATAATTGTTCGGCGCCAAAATTCAAAATTCTTCTTTTTTTTGAGCCTTTTGAACTTTGCCGAATTGTTTCGCGATAAAGTAAAATTTTCGACTATGATACAGAATACGAAGAAATTTTTAAAAAATCATCAAAAATGTTCATATGTTCGATAAAAAATTGGCTCATTTTTTGACTATATCCGTTAATTTTTTTCTAACACTTTCCAGAATCTCCCTCCGCCAAGTCTGCCACGATCTTCGTTCCCTTATCTTGAACATGCAATTCTCCTACAAAGATGCGTCTATCACGATCGAAAAAACTAGCACTACAGTAACCATTGGAGAGCACTCTTAAACTTACACAGGACAGCTTCAAGATTGTTCGGATGTTAGCTTAAAGGAAAACTTCCAGCAGATTATTTATAATGTGTTTATCGATTTAAAAGCTCTCGCAAAGCTTTCAAGACTATCGATTGAAAATTTGAATGTGAATAACGGACCGACGAATCTGACTCTGGAATACGAACCTCATTGGACGGATCCATTCTTTCATTTGGAATACTACAATTGGTTGGGAATAATAGACACTCTGAAATCGCCCAACTCATTTCTCCCCGTCAAATCTGTCAGTATTAAATCAAGCCTTCTGCTCTGCGACAATTTTCTATCAATATTGAAACCAGAAGTACTGGAAAAAATAGAATTGGATCAAGGGGCGTGCACCTATGAGAAAATTCGAATGGAGCAATTCAAAAAGGCGAAAATTTTCAAGTACACTGGAATGAGATATACGTTTGAGGAGAATGAGTTGAATCATTTGGTTGAGTTTGATGTGGAAGTGAAGGAGTTGACTGTAGATCAAATGGTGGTGTTGAAAAATGTGAGTTTTTTTGAAAAGTAGAATTTCGACTGAAGTTTTTTCTGTCTGGAATTATACCTATTATTTTTTCACCTAAATTGTCTTGAAAAATGTTTAGAAAATGGACTGTATTCGCTAAAATAGACTGCAAATCAAGTTTTAAGGAAAAAAAAATGAAAAAAATTTTGGCTGAAAAGTTTATGTCTGAAATTGTACCAAATTGCTTTTTATATAAATTGTTTTGAAAAATGTCTAAAAAATGGACAGCTTTTTCTAAAATTGACTGTAAATCAGGTTTCAAAGGAATTTTTGAACAAAAAAGTGGAAAAAAACATTTTGGCTGAAAATGCTTTAGTCTGATAGTGAAGTTAGATACCTAATTGTTTTTCACCTAAATTATCTTGAAAAATGTTCAGAAAATGGACAGTTTTTGCTAAATTTTTTTCCGAAATTTAGCTAGAAGTGAGTCATTATCGGCAAGTAGGAGGACTAATCAGAGTGATTTTCCCAAGAAAATAGTGTTTTTGAGCTAATTTTTGGCTGAAAATATTAATAATTTGTTTGAAATTTAAGCCATATTTGGAACCGAGACAATTCAAAACTTCTCGCGTTTAGGAATGAAACTGTGTGTTAGTTTTTTTTTTTCAGTTTTGAATTTTCTGATTATAAAATGTCCCGGAACTAAAACATCTCAAATTATCCCAAGTTTGCTCGTTTTCAGGAATCCCTGGTATCCGAAAGTCTCCGACAAGGCCATGTCTACTGGAATGATAATGACTGGTCACTGGAAAAACTTGATAATTTTGAAAGCCATCTGGAAAACTTTATTCGAGAAGAAGACCCTGAAGACCCAGAGTGTCGAGTGTACTTATTTGAAAGAGACGATAAGAAAACAAGAATTAAAATTGACGCGTCTGTAGAAGTGGAGAAAATTTTATTATGAATAAAATTATAATAATTTTCAAAATTTTTCAAATTAAATTACACATACAAGAACCAGCAGGGATAAGAATACTTTCAACTTATTACATGATTTTGTTGAGGTGGCGACAGTCGTTGAGGTAATCGGACGACTTGATGTTCTCACGGTAGTTGGAACTGTAGTAGTTGGTAGCAAGTCACCCGCTGAAACATCAAAATGATAAGCTCTGAAACTACAGTAATGCTTAACTCACTCCACACATAATACTGTAAATACATGGTTCCCGGGTAGATATCGGTTCCGTTGACCACAAGACGTTCTGACTTAAAATTGGATCCGATTAAAGCATGTATCAAGTTATTTCCAGGAGCATATGTAGAAGCGAATGTTGATTCATCATTTGTGAACACAACTTGAGCTTCTCTTTTCAATTCAGTAGTGACCAATGTGAACGTGTTCCCTTCTCTAGTGGGATCCGTAACGAAGTTCACATTGTGGGGCAGCCAGACATCAGTCAACACAAAGACTCCAGTGGTGTTCACAGATGTGGTGTTGTGGATGACGTTTCCTGGAAATTTTATCATTAGAGCGCACTTCTACAAACTAAGGAAAGTCACGGAGTCAGTTTGTAGATTTAGGACGGGACCTATATCGTTGGAAAGCTGAGAAAACGCTGATTCCAAATATATATTCATTCTTTGCTCTTGAGGCCTGGTATTCGAGAAATACAAAGTCAAAGATTGGAAGCATAGAAAATAATTGACGTTACCAAGCGGAAATTGCAACAACATTTTTTTAACTCGAAACACAACCAAATTTTGAGATTTTTGGACATTCGGACATTCGGACGCACCAACAGACAGACAGACACAAAATTTGAGTTTTTGGTACAGTATTTAGGTTTACATACATGTCTTTTTTTTTCATCAAAATCAAATCCATCTAACTCTCTGAAAACTTATCCAAATCTTAAGGTATTGATATAATTTTGGAGGTCTTGAATTGGTTTTTCATATTTCATATACACTTATTAAGGTACTTGGTGTCTTAGTCCTCAAGCCTTAAGCTTAAAAAGTTAATACATTTCTACTTTTCCTTACTTCAACCTTGTTTTTATCAAATACCAAGCCTCGAGGGCAAAAACTGAATATATATTTGGAATCAGCGTTTTCCCAGCTTTCCAATTATATGAGTCACGACTCATAACTCATAACTGAGTCCATGACTCCCGAGCTTACTGTAAGTGCCATCCAATGTCATACTGTACGGTCCGTCAGCTGTGATGTACCAGTAGGGAAGATTCACTTGCATTGGCTCCACCGAGTTGAACAAAATCTTCTCCTGTCCACCATCGTTATCAAAATATTGTGGATTCTCAAAAAACTGGTTGCTCTTTAAGGTTTGATAATCGGCTGCGGGTAAACCATGATGGAAGTTTAATGAAGTGCTCTGCAAAAGAAAAAAGGAGAATTTCAAAAAAAAAGATGACTCACTCCAAACTGATTGATTCCTGTCACATAAGTCGTCCGTTTTGGTGCATCGAACGGTGGAAAATTCTGTTTGAACTCAACGTTAAGGATTACTGTAGTCGTCTGACCACCTGCTCTGTTCAACTGTTGACCACCATTTACCACGGTCACCGAGAACGTGTTGTCTAAAAAAAACTTATATTTTTGGAAAAGTCACAATTAGTACGACACGCGTCTTACAACCGCGCTCTACCGAAACCAAAAAATTGCGTGATAAATTGAGAGGCTCACTATCAGAGAAAAAGATACGTTTATCAAGGGGATTTCGGTGGAGCGCAGTTGTAGGAACTGAATATGTTCATTGTTATACCATTAGCTTGAGCTGCAGTCGTAGCATACAAGAACCCAGATAGGGTCGCAGAAGATGCAGAAGGGATAGTAGACTTTATGGTTAGTTGGTTGGATGCAAGTTTCAGACCGTTCTGGTTGAGGAGTTGGTTCAGTCTGAAATTCGATAACACTTTTCAAGAACTTTCAATTTTTTTTCGCAAGCTGAAACGCAAGGGCGGCAGGAGATCGTGTGCGAAGTTTTGACTGCAACCGAATAAAATTCGACCTGTTTTTTAACGAACAACATCGAATTTCAAGATAAAATTGTATTTTGATTGATTAAACATGAAAAATATACAAATATCCGACAAAAAACGGTGAAAACATAGATTAAAATACGATTTTATCTTGAAATTCAATGTTGCTCGTAAAAAAATCAGTTGGAATTTCAACAGCGCCGCCCGCGAAAATTTTCTGAAAATCCTTGGCCAAAATTTATTTTTGTTTTCACAGCATGTATCAGGGCTGTGCAAAAACATCGTACCAGAAACATCGGAAAACTTTTTTCGAAAGTTATTGACCGAAAATACCGAAAAATTTGAAAAAAAATTCAAGAATAGTTTTAAAATTTTCAGGCCTACTTACGTAAGACTGCTTCCTCCATTCGTGATTGTGATCATTTTCAGACTTGCCACGTCATCATTTGATGCTAAATACAACAGTCCACCAGCCTAAAACTCAATTCTTGATACTGAATCATAGTAAAAAATTTGACTTTTTTCCGAAAAATTCAAAAAATTCGAAAAAAAAATCGAAAAATTTTACATTTCAATTTTGGCGTCAATTATTCTGGACTGGGGCGGTTCCTGTCTCTCACAAGTATGTATAATTAGGCTTCAATGTGTCCGGTTGCGAAATATCTCTCTTACAGAATCAAAACCAAAAACTCACCTCCACCGCAACATTACTCGCTGGCATATCCGTATTGTACTGATTCAAAAAGATAGCTTGAGGGTCCGCCAGAACTAAACCATATAGAAATAACAATAAAATTGCAGTATTCATCTTTAGAAGACACAGATTGATAGAAGACACAGATTGATAGTGAGAGAGAAAAATTGCAGCCAGACTGTCTTTTTATGAAACGACGCCCTGCGAATGATAAGGAAGAGAAAGAGACCAAGAGTACAAATAAATGTTGAAAAACGTCAAGAAATCAAAATGAATAATCAATGAGATCACTTTTATTTGTTTAGTAATATTCAACTGACGTGCTGGAAATTTATTTTCTGAAAAAAAGTTCAACGGTATACCGGTGACTGGATGGGGGTGCCGGATTCGTTGAGTCATTTTTCAACAAAAATTATTTTATTTCACAATGTTAACCATATCAAAGTAATCATCAAAACGTGCAAAATTTGAGGGATAGCAGTAATTTTAGTGGTTGTAGGTATAGGTCTTGATGTCGTAGATGTTGTTGGAATCGACGTGACCGTGGTTACTGTAGAATCTGAATCTGGAGCCGATCTAGTGTAAACACTTGGAACCGTTGGAGCAGGTGTCGTCGTCTTCGGCGTTGATTCAGTGCAGAGCATGTCAACCTCAAACCCTTTGGTTCTATATCCATTACTTTCATACGTTATAACAATGGTGTCTCCGAACAGTGTGAGAGTGTTTGGAGGGAGGAAGGTTGAGTTGTATCTGGAAATGTGGCGTGGTAAATTGAAGTAAATTGAGGAAGTCTAGGATCAAAGTTGTCACAGCTAAACTTAAAATCCAAACAAAAGTAAAAAAACACAAAAAGTAAGAGCCGAAGATCGTAAGCCAGACCCTAATAGTGAGATCATATGCCAAAACCTAAAATTGTAAGCTTGAGTCCAGCATTGTGTGCCAAGTATCTAATTGTTTCCATATAAGTCGCTACGCAGTCAATAATTTGAAAACATGCAATCCAGTACGAAGCGTATCCATAAGCCACGTATCCACAAACTAGGCTATGGGTCGCTACAAAATATGGCAGCAGAAAAAATTGACGGATTTGTATTTTAGCCCATTCACCAGTGTAGATACGGAAGGTGACCCTGTTCGACTAGATAAGTGTCTGTCTCCGTATCCATACAGTCGCTACACAGTCAAATTGCAAAAAATCGATTTCGATGCCCTTGAGCACTTGATACGGAGGCTCCGGGACATTTCGAAACCAGACATTTCGAAACCGCGACAACTCGAAACTGCGACATCTCGAAACCGGACATTTCGAAACCGGACATTTCGAAACCAGACATTTCGAAACCGGACATTTCGAAACCGGTAAAACGCGTATAAATTTTACTCTAGAAAAGAAGTAATATTATGGTTCCGAGGGTCCGGAGTTCGACGCCGGGCCTGGCATAACTTTTTTGCTTTCCGTTTTTGGCCTTTTGGTACGAATCTGACAACCAGGGTTCGATCCCCACTGGTGGCAAAACTTTTTTGTTTTTTATTTTTAGCTTTTTGGTACCAATCTGAAGACCAAGGTTCGACCCCCACTGCAGATAAAATATTTTTGCTTTTTGTTTTTCGTTTTTTGGTATTAGTCTACGGTCGAGGGATCGACTGCGGACGTTGGGAAAATAATTTTTATTAATTTTTTTATCTTAACAAAAAAACGGACATCTCAAAAATAAGAAAAATTAAACGACGAAACCATTAACTCATGTTTTCTTTAAATCAGGCGTTTTTAGATGCCGGTTTTTTGTTAAGATTTTAAAAAAATCAATAAAAAATATTTCGCCAACGTCCGGAGTCGATCCCTCGACCGTAGACTAATACCAAAAAACGAAAAATAAAAAGCAAAAATATCTGCAGTGGGGGTCGAACCTTGGTCTTCAGATTGGTACCAAAAAGCTAAAAATAAAAAACAAAAAAGTTTTGCCACCAGTGGGGATCGAACCCTGGTTGTCAGATTCGTACCAAAAGGCCAAAAACGGAAAGCAAAAAAGTTATGCCAGGCCCGGCGTCGAACCCCGGACCCTCGGAACCATAATATTACCTCTTTTCTAGAGTAAAATTTATACGCGTTTTACCGGTTTCGAAATGTCCGGTTTCGAAATGTCTGGTTTCGAAATGTCCGGTTTCGAAATGTCCGGTTTCGAGATGTCGCAGTTTCGAGTTGTCGCGGTTTCGAAATGTCTGGTTTCGAAATGTCCCGGAGCCGATACGGAGTATTCGAATTTCGAGGGTAGTGCGTCAGGACGCGTTTTTTCAATGGTATTAGCAGAGAAATTTACAACTGCGCCCCGCCGCAAACGAGAGAGTACAGATTTTCACCATTTTTGATCTATTTTCACCATTTTTTTAATTGAAAATTTGCCATTTTCCGAGTGAAAATTATGCAAAAATAGATCAGAAATGGTGAAAATCTGTTTCGCGCCAGATTTTCAAAACTCTCTCGTTTGCGGTGGGGCGCAGTTGTAAGAGGGGGTGGGCTGCTAATAGTTATGTTGAGCCCGTATGTTTCAGCCATCCAAGACTACAGTACCTCTCCTTGAAAACCCAATATCCATCTTGTATAACCTCGACTTGCAAATACGTCGTCGGACCACTCGCATCGAAATATTTCACATTCAAATTGAAATACATTTTCACCGCACTACTATTCGTCCCAAAACCCTCATATGTGTACTGATCCTCATTTAATTGACGGTAATTGAAGGAATGGATGTTGATGAATCGACCGGGGAACACAATGTCGTATCTTGCTTCTGCTGTAAACAACAGTTATGTATATGTTTAAAACTTCCATGAGATCTTACAGTAACCATAGCTCAGGATAGGAATTTGCACGGATCCCTTATCAAGGTAGTAAATTTTCAAGCTATTCTTCACTGCCATAGGAAACTTATACTTGTAATCCGTTTGGTTTACCGTAGCCAACAAATTCTCGTCAGTCATTTTTCCTTCGTAAATTTTCATAGTGCCATCCTGAAATCTCTTATATTTTTCAAACCACTATGAGTATTACTCACATATGGAAATTTATCAAATGGTAGGAGGTAATCCACGGTATCAGTACCCAGTGCAGATACAGTAGCCACTGCAGATATAGCGTTGGATGGAAGGTACAGAAGGCATGGGGTGTTCTCGTTGTCTCCGCAATTTAGGCCACGGAATAATTGGACGTCTTGGATGGCTGAAACATATAGATAACTAACATTGAGAAACATTGAAATTCGAAAACTTTGTATCAAGTGCGTGCTTGCTGCGTAGCGACTCATAACCAAGTTTGTGGATACACGATTTATCGTAACGGTTATGAATCGATGGCATCTTTTGACTGCGTAGCGACTTTACGGATATAATAAGATTATGGGTACATTAGAAAGCCCGTAACTGTGTCTACCGATACAGACAAATTTCGAAAAATTATCTACAAAAATAAACTTTTAATGATCATTTTATCATTTTTGAGATTTGATCCAAATGGAGTTTCCTGTCAAAATAGTTTGCATCATAACTTTATCAGTTTTTATCGGATTGGCAAAATTTGTACCCCATTAGAAAGCCCTTAATTTTCTCTATCGACTGCATTGCTGATATAAAGCGTACACATGTACACATTTCAGCCCCACGGTGCAATAGAGCACATCTGCATCACCACTCACCTTTCGAATCAACACCCATATACAAGACATAATTGATCTGCTCGAACAACCCAAAGGTATAGACCGTCAACTCATTGCTATTCGAAACAATCTGTCTAACCAACAAATCCCATAAATTGCCCAAGTACACTCCATCACTCGATCGACCCTCAAAAACTGCCGACTGCCTCAGAAGAACCTCATCTGACTCTTGTTTAGTGTTGAAACCAACAAGCATCACACGATTCGGAGCACTGAATGTGGTGAAACAGTCGGAGGGGGCGATGGGCCATGGACTGGAGGAGTCGAGCTGGATGTACGTGTGACAGGAGTTAAGGGGGTCTGAAATTTCAGGGATTTTTCAAAAAAAAAAAAAAAGACAGTGAAACTCACAATTCGTCCAGATAACTTGAAATGAGAACTCTCCCGGCTCTTCCTGAACCTGCATGCTTACTTGGAACTGCTTGGAAGTGAAGATATATGGGTTGTGATCATTGTCAGAGAGTCTGAATAAATTTTTTGTTAAACTATATCGATAGAGAAAAACACGGGCTTTCTAATGGTATAAAAATCTTGTCGGTACGTTTAAAACTGATAAAGTTATAATAAAAATCATGTTGAAAGAAAACACTCTTTGGACCAAATCTCAAAAATGATGAAATGATCATTAAAAGTATATTTTTGTAGATAACTTTTTTGAAATTAGTCAATATAAATAGAAAAAATTATGGATGGTATAAAAAATTAATGGTATAAAAATCTCACTAATTCGATCAAAATTGACTGAGATACAGGTCAAAGAACTGACAGCTATCGACCAGTTATAGAAAATAACAGGAATGTCAAAAATGAAAATTGTGAAATAGTTTTCAGCATAATCGGAAAAGTGTTTTATACAATCTATAGAGAAAAACGCGGGCTTTCTAATGGTATGAATATTTTTCCGGTTTTTTTTTAAATCAAAACTAAAAAAGCTATGATAAAAACCATTTTGAAAGAAAACTCCCTTTGTACCAACTTACCCCACAACATTATTGTTAGAGTACCAAGCAGTGAAGCTTCCAGTGTAATTTGAATTTTTATAAAACGTGACTGTGGCGTACATCCCCTCTAGTATATTGATCTTCCAGTTACAGTTTTGAGATGGATTGTATTTGGCAGGTGGCATTGACTCATTCCAGTCATTTGGGTAGTAATAGGGCTTGGTGATGTCAAGTGGAGGGGTGACTACGGTATTTTCAGAGCAGGTATAGCCTTGAGAAGCGACAAATTGAAATAGGAATGGTGATAAAGAAAGAAAGAGTAGTTGGAGCAACATATTGCACTAAAATATATTATGGTGGAGTCTCGATATTTATAGTCTGCTGCTTCTCTGATAAGAATTAAGAAGTGTGGTTGATTTTTGTAGTTTGCTCAGCATTGCTCTGCACAGACTTATCGCTTGTCACATTTTAGCGACAAAAAAAGTTTCAGGTTAGGCCTGTCCTGCAGACCTTAAAGCCCTAGGCATGCATCTTGGAAGGATCTTAAAGGGCCTAACGATCCGGCTAAAAGAATACAAAATAGTCAATGACTCAGACTCAACCCGGGTCTTCTTATCAATAATCTGCTGCTAATCGTCATGTACATGAAATTTGACGTCGAGTGAGCAGTTCTCAGGGAGAAAACGACCAAAAGTTCTGGGTATCAAGATGACGAATTTCATGGTGATAAGAAGAAGGGTCTAGTTTATGATAGTGAGGAAAATCACGTTGACTGTTTGAAGATGGAAACATAAAATTTGGAAGGGAAAAATGTTACAGACAGAACTGGTACAAATCGGAACTATTTTAAAAATCGTATGTCATATAATATGGTACGGGACTAATGGTACGCATGGTACGCATAGTATGACCGTTTTTCATAATTCTACAGAGGCGTCAAGTTGGCTGAAATGTTTTGAGCTCGTTGTGGTTACTGTAGTAGTAGGTACAATATATGTAGTTTTTGTGGTTACTGTAGTAGATACGGTAGATGTCACACTGACCAAAAGTTTAGGCACGCAACTTTTTATTGCTCGATTATGTGATTTTAGTGATAAGGAGAGCAGAATAAGTCACGTACTCACAAATGAAGCGCAAGTTTTCTCGATTTCGGCACAGCGCAATTTTTAACACCTGTTGCTAATATGCTGATTGAAACTACTGACACGTGAAAATGAATTCTTTTAAGATTAGAATATTAACCGTAAGAATATGACCAGAACAAAATAAGACAACTGAGCACCATTTGAAAATTTGGTGGTCGTTGGAACAGTTGTAGTTGATGTAGTCGTTGTTGTAGTTGTAGAAGTTGTGGTTGTCGTTGTGGTGGTAGGAATCGGAGATATTGAAGAACTTGTGGGGTTCTTGGTGGTTACTGTAGTAGCTACGGTACGCAATGTAGGATTGGTTTTTTGTGTTGGTACAGTAGGATAGCTTGTTGTTGTTGTGGTTAGGCCTGAAATTAAAAAACAGATAGATAAAGAGTGAAGCAGAATTCTTACCGCTATCTTTACAAATCATTTCAATTTCAAATCCTTTGGTACTGTAACCATCGGTATCGTAGATGAAAGCAATTGCGTCTCCAAAGAGTCGAAGGGTGTCAGTAGGTGGAGGGTTAACTCCGGTGTATCTGGAAGTTAAAAATTACGAGGGAGTCTGAGTCTTGATTTCATACCTCTGCGAGAACACCACATATCCATCTTGCAGAACTTGAATATCCAACTTCGTCGGTCCATTCACATCAAACCTCTTGACATTCAAGTTAAAATGCATTTTTATATCTTTTCTACTAGTGGTAAACGTTTCGAATGTATACTGATATGGACTCAATTCACGATAGTAGAAGGAGTGGATGTTGACGATGCGATTAGGAAATACAGTTGTCCAATACGCTGAAACTATAACAGTAATAAAAAGTTTCACTGATAATAATGTTTACATCTAGTTTGTGTACTAAGGGGAATTTGGACGGTTCCTTGATCCAGGTAGTAAATTTTCACATTATTCTTAACTGCCATTGGAAACTTGTACGGGTAATCAGTTCGGTTGACGGTAGTCAGAAGATTATCCTCGGCCATTTTGCCCTCGTAGATTTTCAACGTACCTTCCTGCAATTATTTTGATTTTCAATACAACTTTGATAAATGACTTACATAAGGAAATTTATCAAATGCTGCAAGATAATCCACGTCATCAGATACGGTAGCGACTGCAGAGATAGCACTGGATGGGAGATAAATGAGGCATGGAGAAACACTGGGTTTGCATCGGAGCCCACGAAATCGTTGGACATCTCCAATAGCTGGAAAGAGGGTAGTGGTAGTTCAGTCAAACTAGAATCTGCTGCGTAGCGACTCGAATGGTAGTTTGCGGATACAGAGGGTATGGAAGTGACCTACTGTCAGTTCAAAATCGAGAAAGAGGTTAGTGACAAGACAGTCAGATTGAAATTTGCTGCGTAGCAACTAGATACGTAGCGTATGGAAGTCGTGTTCAACATGTTTTCAGACCAACATGTCCGGTATAAGAACAAAGGAACTGTCAGATGTCGTATACACCATTTAGCTGCGCAGCGACTCAAGTTTTCATACCGACAAGTGATCTCGAACAAAAAAGTTAAGTTGCCGGTGGGCATTCTCGCCGAATCCAACACCCCATTCTTACGGTACACGCACAGACTCGCAACGACGCTCCGCTATCCCGCCACGTGGCTAAGCCCATCTCCACGCAAGAGTAACAGTTTTTTTTAGTTTTTACTTTTCTAAGGTAATTTCCCCGTTTTTGTTTGTTTTCTGTGCTGATTTATTATTCTTCTCTCGTACTTTTACTGTTTATTCTTGGATAAGAATAAATCTGTAATTCTCAAGTATAAAATCTCGTTGTATTTGTCAAAAAGGCCACTGAATCCGTAACCACCGGATAATTTGGGGGCCGAACCGGATTATCGGAAGTTGAATGGAGTGATAAAGCTGAATGCGCACCCATTACCACATATTGAGATGACGTTGCAAGCGTTGGGGGAAAACAAGTGGTTCACCACTTTGGATCTGATGGCTGGGTACTGGCAAATACCGATGGAGGAAGGGTCAAAGGAAAAGATAGCGTTCGCAGTGCTGAACGAACAGTATCAGTTCGAAGTGATGCCGTTCGGGTTGGCGACGAGTCCGGCGATTTTTCAGGCGGCGATGGAGCAAGTTTTGGGAGATCTTATTGGAAAGTCTGTCTTTGTGTATATCGATGATATATTGATTGCTAGTAATAGTGAACAAGAGCATGCGAAAGACTTGGTGAAGGTGTTGAAGAGGATAAGGGAGTGTGGGCTGAAACTGAAAGCGTCGAAGTGTAAGATTGCTCAGAAGTCGGTTGAATATCTGGGACACATCATCGATGAAAGAGGAGTGAGGACAGATGAGAAGAAAGCGGAGAAATGTTGGAGAAGCCAGGGTTGTCCCTAAGAGATGCGTCGAAGAGAAAAATGGCAGTTGTGGGTCAAATGAGGACAGTAGCAGTCGAGGCAAACGAGCCGAATAATGGTGTAAATTTTTAAATTATTTATTATGATTGTTTGAGTAGTACCGGTTTTAATGAGATCTTGAAGTCACTAGGACAAGTAGTTTTCTTTCTTTTCTGAGGTCACTAGGACAAGTAGTTTCTTTCTTTTTTGAGGTCACTAGGACAAATTTCTTATCTTTTGGTAGTATGCTATGTTAAGGAGTAGGGTGAGTGATGTCGGTGGATGAGGACTAGTGAGTTGAATGTAAGCCGAGTGTAGTGTGCCGTTTGCTGTCACCGGTCAGGGGTCCGGTATCTAGGAGGAGGGGGAAGTTGCCGGTGGGCATTCTCGCCGAATCCAACACCCCATTTTTACGGTACACGCACACACTCGCAACGACGCTCCGCTATCCCGCCACGTGGCTAAGCCCATCTCCATGCAAGAGTAACAGTTTTTTTTAGTTTTTACTTTTCTAAGGTAATTTCCCCGTTTTTGTTTGTTTTCTGTGCTGATTTATTATTCTTCTCTCGTACTTTTACTGTTTATTCTTGGATAAGAATAAATCTGTAATTCTCAAGTATAAAATCTCGTTGTATTTGTCAAAAAGGCCACTGGCTGCAAAGTAAGCTGAGTAGCGACTCAATCATAAGCAAAACGATAAGGAGCGTATTCCAAATTCACGGTGCAATAGAGCGCATCTGCATCACCACTTACCTTTCGTATCAACACCCATATACAGCGTATAGTTGTACTTCTCACTCAGTCCGAACGTATATACTGTCAACTGATTACTTTTTGACACAATTTGCGTATTCAACAAGTCGTACAAGTTGCCTAAATACTCTCCTCTATAATCTCCACCGTCAAAAACTGCGGATTGTCGAAGAGCATCATCTGAATCTTCTTTAGTAGGGAAACCTACTAGCATCACGTTGTTAGGAGCGGTGTAGGTTGTGAAACATGTATCGGGAACGTTTGGGACGGGAGAGTCATTTAATGGAATAGTTTTACTGCAGGCGTTGGGGTCTGAAACATTTTTAATCATTTGAAATTAGAACTATATTTCAAAAAACTTACAATTGGACCAAACAACTTTGAATGAAAACGCCCCCGGCTGATTTTGAACAAACATGTTCACTCGAAATTGTTGATAAGTGAAAATGTAAGGGTTAATGTCATCATCATGGATTCTGAATTACTTTTTCAAAATTAAGTTTTTACTTGAATTTCAACTCACGCAACAGTCACTTTATCTGGGTAATAAACATCAAAGCTTCCAGCTTTATTGGAATCCTTATAGAATGTAACAGTTGCATACATATCTTCTAGAACATTGATCTGCCAATTACAGTTTTGAGACGGATTGTATTTGGCAGGTGGCATTGACTCATTCCAGTTATTTGGGAAGTAGTAGGGTTCATTGAGGTCAGGGTTGACAAGGTAGTCAGCGCAAGTGTAGCCTTCGGAATATACGGGTAGAAATAGAAGAGATAATGAAACAAAAAGAAATCGAAGCAACATGCTGAACTCACTTTGGAGAGGTTTTCCAGTTCAATATATACTTTTTTTCAAAAAAATTTTCACCGAAATGAAAAAGTAATAAAACGAAGCAGTGCAAAGTGAGTGATAAGAGGGGTGGGTGTGCTTTTATTAGTTGGAGTGACATCAGTCAAGAGCAATTTAGATGTTTCAGAATTGAGTAATTGGATGGACGCATCTCCGATAACCATTTGTGTATCAAATCGAAACGACAAGTATCAAAAATTTATAAGATTATGCAGAACACGCCCGACTTGCACATAAATATAGATTGTTTGTGTTTCCTGGTCATAGAATATTGATGATCAAGGAACAAAAAATGATTGGTTGATAAGAAGTGTGTCACGGCGACACTGACCAAAAGTTCAGGCATACAGTTTTTATTGCTTTGAGTGATAAAGAAAACAGAACAAGCCACGTACTCACAAGTGGAGCGCAAGTTGTTTCGATTTTGAACACTAATCGCAGTTGCGAAGTGTTGCAGTTGTGAATTGTCGCAGTTGCGAAGTGTCGCGGAGCCAATTTTTAACACGGAATTTCAAATTATAATGTATTGAATATTGGATACTAATTATAGACTCAAGATTGACTATTTTCAAGAAACAGTCTTCAAAATAGCCAGCTGTATCTGCACAGTTGTTTTAGACACTCCACTGTCCTTTCCTCTGAACACCCCCATCGATTTTCGTATTAATACATTCAACATCTCTGAAATCTCCATATGAAATTAATTGCTAATAACTCGATAATCTTACTTCTCGCAACCACTCTATACTCCGTAACTATCATCATGACTATGATAGAATCCATAGCAGGATAGAAATTAAAGGCGCATATCGTAGCGCCACCGTTAAAACTGAGTTCAAGTTGGAAGTATGGTAGCAAGACTACGAGAATCAGAGGGGAGAAAAGGAATATTGTGGGCGTGGTTATCTGAAAACAGGCTTTAAGAAAAATTACAATTACCTAATGTGACTAACCTGGAAGACCAGAGTCCTAAACAATTGTCGATGATGGCGTTTCAATGCATCCGACAAATTTGAAATTTTTTTTCTCCATTTTCGAGTGCATATTCCATCCGCAATACATCATTGCAATATATTGAAACCCCATAACTCCAGACGACAAAAAAGAAGAGATGACATTAATCCACCTGATTGAACCATCGTTTGGATCATAAGCTAAGAAAATCATAATTGGAATTTCTTTGCTGGTAACACCATAGCGAATGAGCATTTCTTCATGGAAATATTTTTCAGAGGTGGCATCGATTTGGAGCAGGAAATAGTCAGCGAGAGACCAAACGGCTCCGAAAAAGAAACAGTATGCAACCCAGATTGAGGATTTCCAGCCACGGAATAAGGTTAGATAAGAGAGGCTGAAATTTTGTCAGTATTCATTCAAAACATTTCATTTCTTCAAAAGTATCATTTGAGCGCACCTGAACAATGCCCAATACCGATATATAAACTGTATTGCTAATAAGGATATTGTTACCGAATACACAAATGCATAGAACGCTAAAACGATTGATTTATATTTTTTGTTTTTCTTGGTCAACTCACGCAAAATGATCTCTAACACCTCTTTGCTGAACCCATTTGGATATGACAATGAGAAGAAAACAAATCCATTATTATAAAAATGAAGATTCGGGTGGAAAACTGCTTCCAAACATGCCAGTGCAACACCAAGACTCGTGAAAATCACCATAAGATATTTATAGGTTCCAAAGATGTTTCGAACTCCGAAAAGTGTCAGAAATATCAGAATGATTCCGAAAAACGAGCTGGCAAGAAATGCGAATTTACCAACATTTTGAGCAAGAGAAACCAGGTAAAGGTAGTTGGTGGGCATGCTGTGTGAATGGTTGTGTGAGGCGAGGACTCGTCTTTTTATCGTGAATTCATTATTTTTTCAATTTCCGGTCCACTCGGAAAAAATAATCTGTAGACAATGTCTACTAGACATCGTATAACCTGAGCTAATGTTACGTTGTTCTAACTTATGCGGGGGCAGACCTCATTAGAATGAGGTTGGCGAGACAAGAGGAAATGTAAAACAACTTTATTCCAATTTTTTACTTCACGTGTTAATTCTTGAACAAATTTACAAATGCTTTTTTCAATTATGGAAAAGAATATGTTCCTTATTACCAACTCATGTTTCAGCCTCTCCTACCTGACCTTGGCTGGAAGTCTCTGGTCCGGACCTGTTCAGCCGGATATAGGATTTTAAAAGAACAGATGCAAGGAAAAACCAGACAAAACTTTTTCTTTTTTTCAATTGAATGAAAAAATAACTTGAGGAAAATAAGTTGTGCAGATTTTTTTGGTTTGAAAGACTGGTGGGTTGATCACAAGTTGAGAAACATCCGGGCATCCAGTTCATCAGAAATACGTAAAATTACCGGAATCAAAGTTTACACCCATAATTGCTGTTATCATGTTTAGTAACGTACAGAAGACTCAATTGATAAGTGACAAACCGAAATCTGTGTCTCAATCTGTGTTTTTGTGACCAATTTTCTTGAAATTTCAGAATTTTTCTCCAAACGTCGTAGGAAGTCAAAAGAACAAAAGAAGAAAAACAATGCAAAGGTAATTTGAATTTCTGAAATCTTGGAGGGCTACTGCAAAATTGGAATATAGATTAGGAATCAGGGAAACATCAGCTTTTCGGAGACATATATCACCTTGTGTTTCTTCAACCATTGTGTTAGTCATAACCTGTAAGAACGACGTTGCGCCAATTAACCCGATCTTGTTATCCTCTTTTTTGACAACCTGAAATATATTTTTTGTTACGTGAACAAGATCATACTACAGAGAACTCAACCAACGATTTTCAGAACCATTCCTTGTCAAATTCGATTGGATCCGGCTCAAAAAGGGAACAAAGACGTTATGTTTTGGGAATGGCTCCCAACGACGAATCAATAAATCATATTTTCCGACTATCTTCTCTTATCTCTCGCTCGCCGGACACTATCATCAATTGGATAGGCGAGACCACACCCAACCGGACGAAGGATCATGCATCATCGAGACACCGAGACAGATGACGCGAAACCGGTATAAAAAGAAGCTCTTACATTTTTTATATTTTCCTTTTTTCCTTACTCTGTTATTTTACTACCACTGATCCACCAGGGGCAAGAATTAGGTGTATCGACCGAACGAGGTAAGTACCAGCCTATTGGCAAAGTGCTGGCAAACGACTCCGCGAGATAACACCCCAAAGACCAGTGACCCTGGCAACATATTTTTGAACATTGTTGATGGAATTCTCTGACCTGAAAAAAAAATTTCAGATGGTCAAAAAAGAGGATAACAAGATTGGGTTGATCGGTGCAACGTCGTACATTGTGGGCTCAATTATTGGAAGTGGAATTTTCATAGCACCCAAGGTACGGTCAATTCCTATGCTTCTTACAATAAGAGATGTTTTCAGGGTATTGTGGAACATGCTGGCTCCGTCGGTTTGTCGCTTATCATATGGGTTTGCTGTGCGTTACTAAACATGATAACAGCAATTGTAAGTGGGAACTTTTTTCGGGTATTTTAACGTATTTCTGATGATCTGGATGTCCGGATGTCTTTCGTAATAAGCCCACCAGCCTTCCAGAACTTCATCGAACTTGGCACCAGCATCCCCGAATCTGGCGCCGATCTCGCCTATATTAGTTACATGGGATGGACACCTATCGCATTCTCTCTTCTCTGGCTCTCCTTGCTCATTGAGAGCTCTTCATCTGCTGCAGTTTTATATCTGACGTTTGGAGAATATCTCGTCCAAGCCCTCGATCCAATCATCTGTTTCTCGCCTGCTGACGCTGACAATGCGTCGAAACTTTTCGGTTTCGGGTTACTCTGTGAGTTCCGAAGATTGCATGAGCCCTAATAATCATTTTCCACTTTCTTATCAGTATTTCTCACGCTGATGAACATGTTTTCACTGAACAAATTCGCATCAAGAGTTCAAATTATATCAATGTGCTCCAAGATTTTTGCAACTTTGATTATCATCGGAATCGGTTTCTTCTTTATCATCTTCCGCGGGGCGACGTCACATTACAGTAGTTCCGAGATAATGAAAGGGTCTGATTGGAAGCCTGGAGCGATTGTTCTGGCAATTTATCAAGGAAACTGGGCGTTCGGAGGGTTTACGACGCTGAATTATGGATCAGAAGAGATTCAGATTGAGAATTTCAGAAAGTGAGTAAATTTTGGAAGAGAGAGAGAGACTAATTTTTTTCAGAACCTTGCCACGAGCCTGTCTTGGTGGCCTTGCTATCTCTGCAGTTATTTATGTTCTAGTCAATGTTTCCTATTTTGCCATTTTGACACCACAGGAGGTTATCGACTCCGATGCAGTGGCTACAGTAGGTTTCAAATTCAGATTCCATAGAAACCGAAATTTCAGACATTCATCCAAAGAACCATTGGGAATGATGCAGCGTTTGCTGTTCCCGCCGTGGTTGGATTTCTGCTGATTGGAACATTAAACGGAGATATTTTCGGTTGGAGCAGGTTAGTAAGGACTAGAAACCCAGATCAGAAAAACTAGTCCCCGTTTTTCTCAGGTACATGGTTGCCGGTTCACGACGGAAAATGATGCCCACCTGCTTCAGTTTGATACATGTTGACAATGACAGTCCAAGGGTTTCTGTCTTTTTTCATGTATGTACAGTACCAGGCAAAAAGCTACCAACTTTTGCATTTTTCAGTGGAAAATGTCCAACTTTGAGAGGGTGTCATGGTAATTATGATTGTTCAATCAAGTAAATTTTGATGGGTCGTACAGATCAAAAGTAGAGTTCCATTTTTGTAGTTGGCAACTTTTTTGTACAAACACTCCCTAAAGAGTCATGGTCATTTTAAGACGTTTGCCCTATTTTATACTGAAATTGGACGATTTGTGGTATAAAGTACTTTGTCGATATATAATTTGCTAGGGAGTGTCCGTACAAAAAAGTTGTCAACTACAAAAATGAAGCTCTACCTTTGTTTTCTATGATTTATACATAATTTATTTTGTGGGACAATCAGTGATACCGTAACACCCTCTCAAAGTTGGACATTTTCCACTGAAAAATGCAAAAGTTGATAGCTTTTTGGTTGAAAATTGAAGTGACCTACGACGGGGACCCTAAAAAGTTTTTAGACATTCACCTCCATCATATTTGCATTCCTAGGAAATGTTGACCAACTCGTTGATTATTTGAATATAGTCAGTATACTCACTACAATCTTCCCACTAGCAGTACTTGTAATAATCAAATGGAGAAAGATGCCAGTTGCAGCAGATCCAGTGAAATACAGTATATTCTGGCCAGTTTTAAATATAATCATAATGATCGCCCTGTTGGTTATTCCAATTCAACAAGACCCCATCTCCTTCATCATTGGGTTTTCTATGTTTTTGGGAGGCGTTGGTGAGTCTGACCCGTATGAAGAAAAAAAGAAATCAAGGATTATTTCAGCGGTCTACTTTGTGGTCAAGTTTATAGTCAATCATACACAATTTCTTGGAGTCGTTGATAGTAAGTACACCTATTAAAAGTGAATTGACCAAATCGTTCAGGAAAATTAACTCATCTCTGTCAAATACTAACATGGACTGTTGTAGACATAGGACCTGGAGAAAAAACTCATTTGTGATTGCTTTAATATTTAAAAGTTTCAATATACGGATTTCGGTTTTTCATTAATTAATAATATTTTTTTTAACCAGAAAAGAAGTTGGTTGTAATTGCTCCTTCTCTTGTGACTTTTTGTGTGTTCATCTATTTTTTGCAGTTCTGTAAGATATTGATTACGTTTTGAATGTTAGCTACTAATTACAAACTCGAGATTGACGATTTTCAAGAAACAGTCCCCTGAAATCTCTATTTGCTAATCATTGTTTATAATTCTGCAATCTTACTTCTCGCCACCACTCTATACTCCGTAACTATAATCATAACAATGATAGAATCCATTGCCGGATAGAGGTTAAAGGCGCATACCGTAGCGCCGGCGGGAAAACTAAGTTCAAGTTGGAAGTATGGTAGATAGACTACGAGAATCAAAGGGGAGAACAGAAATATTGTGGGCGTGGTTATCTGAAAACAGGCTTTCCAAAAAATTACAATTTCTGATATGACATACCTGAAAGACCAGAGTCCTAAACAATTGTCGATGATGGCGTTTCAATGCATCCGACAAACTTGAAATTTTCTTTTCCATTTTTGCATGCATGTTCCACCCGCAATACATCATGGCTACATATTGAAATCCCAAAACTCCAGACGACAAAAATGAATAGATGACACTAATCCACCTGATTGAACCATCGTTTGGATCGTAAACTAAGAAAGTCATCATTGGAATTTCTTCACTTGTGACACCATAGCGAATGAGCATTTCTTCATGGAAATATTTTTTGGTTGTGTCATCGGTTTTTAGCAGGAAATAGTCCGCGAGAAACCATACGGCTCCAAAAAAGGAAAAGTATGCCACCCAGATTAAGGATTTCCAGCCACGGAATAAGGTTAGATAAGAGAGGCTGAAATTTTGTCAGTATTAATTCAAAACATTTCATTTCTTCAAAAGTATCATTTGAGCGCACCTGAACAATGCCCAATACCGATATATAAACTGTATTGCTAATAAGGATATTGTTACCGAATAAACAAATGCATAAAACGCTAAAACGATTGATTTATATTTTTTGTTTTTCTTGGTCAACTCACGCAAAATGATCTCTAACACCTCTTTGCTGAACCCATTTGGATATGACAATGAGAAGAAAACAAATCCATTATTATAAAAATGAAGATTCGGGTGGAAAACTGCTTCCAAACATGCCAGTGCAACACCAAGACTCGTGAAAATCACCATAAGATATTTATAGGTTCCAAAGATGTTTCGAACTCCGAAAAGTGTCAGAAATATCAGAATGATTCCGAAAAACGAGCTGGCAAGAAATGCGAATTTACCAACATTTTGAGCAAGAGAAACCAGGTAAAGGTAGTTGGTGGGCATGCTGTGTGAATGGTTATGAGAGGCTTGTCTTTTTATCTTATATTTTTATCGTGAATTCATTAATTTTCCAATTTCCGGCCCACTCAAAAAAAATAATCAGTAGACAATGTCTACTAGACATTGTCTACTAGACATGATAAAACCGGAACTAATGTTACGTAGTTAAGCACATAATAAGAATAATAACATGAGCCATCTCTTCACAATTTTGTTTCCTGTTTTCACGACACTCTTCATACAACTGCGCTCTACCGGAACCACAGAAAATTGCGTGCGAAGTTGAGAGACTCAGAGAAAAAGAGACACTTATGAAAGGTATTTCGCTGGAACGCTGTTTTAAGAACTATGCTGAACTACTATACATCATCTTTTTCGGAACCTTCTTGATCTTTTGATTACCAATTTTCTTATCAAAACGAGAAAACGTGGGTAAACAAAGCGTATGCCAACTCTTAGTCACTAAAAATTAATAGTTTTTTCCGCTTGCCTGATAAGAAAGGTACTGTGGTAACAATTTGCTAAAGTGACAAATTCTCACAGTAACCTGAAAAATAGGTTCCGCCTACAAAGTACTGTAGTCCAAAGTTTCAAAAAAGTTCAATTCTTAGCAATTGTACTCCAATCGACTTGACAGCAAACCCAACGATTGGTTTAGAAACGCTTGGTGTCAAAAGAAGAAGGTTAGCAAATGTCTCGATTTCTGTTCGTTTGACTTAAAAACGTCCCGGTGCCGTTTTGTCAGTGTAAAACAAACGTACACAGACCAAATATTGAAAAGTTTATTTTTTGTTTCCATTTTCGAGTGTTGGCTTCGATACGTCTTGAAAACAAAAAATATATCAAACCATACTTGTCAACCGGGCCGAGCCGGGCCGACGATTTTTCTTGAATAACTTTTTTCGAAAACATCGTATCAATTTCCCAAATAAATCACGCAAGCCAATACAGCCTTCGGCCCGTCCGGGCCGGGAGCGATTGTAGCTCGCGTGATTTATTTGAAAAATTGATTTTATATTCAATGGATGAAAACTCAAAATACCTATGTTTTGAGCTATCAACCAACATTGTACGATGTTTTTGAAAAAAGTTATTCAAGAAAAATCGTCGGCCCGGCTCGGCCCGGTTGACACGTATGTATTAAACAAACTAAAGATGAAAAAACCACGGAAAATTGAGTTTAATTTCTGGCAAGTTCAGGAAGCTTGAATCCGTCCAATCATACCATACTTATAAAATTTGATTGAAATTTCCAAACTTCCTCGTTGAGTCAACACCAGGGTATGTGTGACGAGGAGGTTTGGCCGGCCGGGTTAGAGTCCGGTAACCGCCTCAATCCCTAAGCTGATGCACCACTGTGTGTGTTTGGGTATGCTAGAGAGAGAACACGTTGTACCAGTTTACATCTTTATTAGAGTGCAATGACAGGTGGATGAGTGAGTTGGCGATCGGCTTGGCTGGTAGTTGGCTTGTCCGAGAGCTTTCTCTTCTCACCCATTGCCAAAGAATGCTCACTCCTTAAACGGAAAGGAGGAGCTACTCTAAGGTAGGGAGCGAAGTGCTCGTGCTGGTAGTTGGTGTCGTTGACATGTTGTTGATTGTCCGGACGACGAGTTGGTGGTGTGGGAGACGACGAAAGGAGTCGACCATCCGTTGAGTGCGCATAAAGCGAACACTGAAGAGTGGGCGTCGCTTTGTTGTTGTTGCGTTTGTTTTCGCGCCACTTTTGGGAAAGTTCCAGAAGGTGGCGGCGAGAGAGTGTGCGGACCGCGGAGGAGTTGGGTCCGACGGAGCGCGCTTGCTTTCTTGGCGGTAATTTGAATATGGGTTTCCCGCACTCTTGAGAGATCATACAAGATTGTAGGTCTGCTTGTGGATTTGGTGGAGAGATTTGGCTGTGAAGTCATGTGTGTCCTTCTAAGGTTGTGACTATCCGTAGGATAGTCGCGACACTCCGGGGGCGGAGGGAACCGAACATTTTCTTGATAGGGAAAATGGATTGGTTGTCGGCGTATTCCCACATGACTGAATGCCCAAATCTCGATTCTTGGTTGCAGCTTGTAGTTGATCCTTGATGTTGAGTGCTGGTACTAGACGTATCCATTCCTTGATTTGGCGTCCTGGATCTTTCCTTGGATGTTGCTGTTGGTACATCTTCCTTGATGGTTTAGGTGAATGGATGTACTGCAGTAGGCTTCTTTCCTGGTGTTGGTGGAGTTGAAGGTTTGTTGGATGGATCTTGATGTGACATGAAGACTTGAAGTAGACTTGACGTGTCTTGATTGATTTCCAACATTCCCTTTTTCCTTGACTTTGTTGTCGTCTTTCCTTGAAGATGATTCTTGATTCTTGCTGGTACTTCTTGCGATGTTGTTGTTGCTTGAAGCACCTGATGATGTGTTGAATCCGTGCACATCTTCTTGGAGTGTTGTGTGCCAATATTGATGTTATCCGATTGACGGCGGATGGAGTTGGAGGAAAGTGATGTTTGGCATCCAATCCTTTGTTTGGTTTCAGCTGACGAAGTTCTCGCAAAGGCTACACAACCTTTCGGAGGTTGGAGCTCCTAAGCGGTGAATTTCGTGGCTGATTGTGTTGTTTTTGCAGCATTGTCCTTCCTAGAATCGATTTGCTCCTGATTGAGACCAGTTGCTGCGACTGTTGTTGAGCGCAATGAGCTTGTAGATGGGATCTTGGCTCCTGAAGTTGTGCTCGGCTTGGCTGACGTCCTTGAGGTCGAGCTGGGGAACTACTGTTCCTGGCTTCCTCGCTATAAGTGTTCTTGTCAGCTGGTAGACGTGAAGAACGTTGTTCCGACGGTGGTGTTGTCGGCTGGTAGACATGAAGAAGTAGACTTGAGAATTACTTAAGAAGAGTTGACTTTTGTCAGAGCTTTTCAGATCTTTCGCCTACTGGCTCAGACCTGAACCTAACTGAAGCTTTGTCGCTTACAGTCTGGACATAAGACTTTAAGTAAATGGGCAGCTAGCTGATAGAATTGCTAGAATGATTTTGCACCATCCACTCAGAATCCGTGTCTCTTTTGGACCCGAAACTGACTAGCAGCTGGGCTTACGCCTCTTTTCGGTAGCTCTGAATCTTTATACCTTTCAATATCTTAAAATCTTAAAATTCAAAACCCTAAGTTAACAATTATTGACTTGATGTCGTTGATTATGACTTGGATCCTAAATTCCTTGACTTCTTGATGATTTGAGCTGGTATAACTTCTTCTAGTCGTTGAATGACTTCTCGTTGTCGTTGTGTGACTTCAGAAGACTTCTGAAGACCTTCTTGACCTCCTTTTATGTCCAACTGCCTCATGTCCTAAGCAGTGTGACTTCTGAAGACTTGACTTCTCCGCTTGACTTCCTTTGGGGTCCAACTGCCTCTTGTCCTCAGCAGTGTGACTGACTTCTTGATCTTCGGCTCGACCTCTCCTTCCAGTTCCTTGTTTCTTCTTCTCGTGTGGAATCGATTGATTCCTGGTAGTAGTATGTGAAGAGGAAGTAGAATTTCTGCTGGTAGGGAGGCGATGTTGAACCAGGACGACGGATTTTGTCCTTGTGTTGAGATCTTCTGAAGTACTCGGATTGTCCTTGTAGGCATCCGATTGTCTGCCGAGTGGTGTCATTTCTCCTTTGACTTGAATCTTAGTTGATCCAGAAGGCGTGCCATGTCTTTTTGATGACTTCTCGTTGACCTTCTCCATCAGATGGAAAAGTGGTGGCGACTTGAAGATTTTCTGTCTTGTCCTTCATTGACCCTGCTGGTAAAAGCTCTGGTTTGTACTTCCAGAATAGTCATCTTGAAGAATCGAATTGACTTGAAACAATACTTCTGTCCTCCGAAATTTCACGACGGTTACGCTCCGCTTGTCCACTTTTTGTCCAACTTCCTACGATTCGTGACATTGATGTTGCATGTGTACTTGCTCGATCGATTGAAGATTGAGTTGATCAGACTTTCTCTTCTTGCTCGAGCTGGTATCGGTAGAATATTGGACTTCTGGATTGTAGACTTCGTGAAATTCCTCCAAGAGTCGCTAGTAGACTTCTTGATGACGTGAGTTGGCAAGATCTTCCTGACACCACGACCATTGAAGGCGAGCCAATTGAATGTTCTTCGGTGAAGCGACTTTGAGCATCTTCTTGTAGAATTCTGCATCAAATTTGGCAACTTTCGACGCCGATTCTTCTCTTATTCGTCTTGATGAACAAGATCGACGTCTTCGGCTGGTAGATGCATGATTCCTTAGCTCTCAGAAGTTGATGACAGTTGCAGATGACGTTGTTGAAGCGAAATCTTGATACGTTACAGTGGATGGTAGACTATGGTCTTTCCGCTGTGACTTCAACATTTCGTTGTGCGATGTCTTCTGTAGCTGGTACGTTGTTGTCCAACTTCTTTTGAACTTCTTCTGTTGCAGCTGCTTCTGAAGCACGAAGTTGTCCCTCTTGACTTCTGGGGTCGTGGAGCAAAGAACATCTTTGTTGTCTTCTGGTGTAGCTGTCCGCTGATAAGAATAATCAGCTATTGATTTGATTGACGAATCCTGACGTCATCAGGCGTCGACTTCCTTGATGACTTGGTGACAGTTTCCTTCGTTTCAATACAGCTGGTATTCCGATCATCTGGAGCAAAGCTACAAACAACCGTTGAACTCTTACGGAGAGCTTTCCCGGATTGTGAGCATTCGCCAATAGATGAGCTGGAATTGACTGCTTGGCTTGTATTCCGACGATTGACGGCTTAGAGTTGTCCTTCGTCTTGAATCTTCGTTGTTGCAGCAATTGTTGACATCTACTGGGTGCAATGTCCCAAATGGTCGTGAAGACGAATGAGCAGAAGCTGGTAGTTCCCAACGACGAACGATGTTCTTGTTGTCGATAACTTCTTTCTTTTCTTCTTCTCGCTTGCTCCAATGATTTTTGCCTCATCGATTCTCTTCTTTTAGCGCATTTGAAGCATCTTTGAGCACAATTGGAAGCTGGTAGAAGAAATTTGTAGAGTTATTGATCGATCCGTCCATTGGAGACACCGATGACAGTTTGTGCTTGTCCCATCTTGTTTTTCAGCAGTTGTAGCTGATTGCATTAGCTCAGAAGGTCGATTGTGTTGATTGTTGTTGACATTGAAGTCGCTGGTAGACCGGTGACTAGTTGATTGTCTTCTTGGTCCTTCAGTGCGATTTTCCGTGCACACTCTTCCTCCGATTTCAATAGAATCCATTCTATTGCTTCTTTCCCAGCTTCTCGTCGATGATTGATGTTGTCGCCGACGATTTCTGATATTGTAGCTTGTTGCCGAAGCAACTAGTTGGTGCAGATGCCGCAAAGTCTTCTGATGATGTCCTTTAGCGTTGGGTTCGCTAAATTTCTTCTGACTCCTTGGCTTCTGACTTCTTGAGTCGTTGGGTCGATGAACGTGGAGATCTTGCCCAAAGTAGCTGTTATTTTCAAGCGAGCACGAGTAGATGTCCTTGACGTTGCTCTTCTGACGTCCAGAATTGTATTGATTTCCTAGATTAGTCAGATGCCCGAGAATTTTTCGATGATGAATCAATTGCTGGTAGAATGAAGACTTATTATGGTTGTTCGCTTCTTTGTCCCATGAATTCTTCATCGAATTGTTCCAACTCTCCGGCTTTGTGGTTGTAGCATCTCCCTTCGTTAGTTTGTGATGGTTTCCAACGATTTTACATGCTAGAATCCGTGTCGAAACAACGATCGGCACGATTTTTCGCATGTCCGATAGAAATTTCCTATCGCTTTGAGCCAGCAGATTGTCCTTGTCTGTAGACGTCGGCTGGTATTGTAGAAGTGTTGCCGAAGCAACGAGTTGACGTTGTTTGCCACGAAGTTTTCGTCGTTTTCCTTCCAGTTGTTCCAAGCGAATGACTTGACTGTCAGATTGTACTTCTGACTTCGATCGATTGCGATGACCAAACAAATGATGCTGGTACTTGATGACATCGTTTCTATTGCAATCGATACGTCAAATCAATCCATGGAGACTGGAACTTCTTGACTTGAGTGACGACTTCCGCTGACGACTCTTCTGTTCGTATGGCGGCATTCCACTCGCATCTTCTTGTTGTCCCTTGTTGTCAAGGCGGAATTGAATCGACACAATCGCTTCGGCTGGTAGTTGCTTGCAACCTAACGATTTGTTTTCGAATCCGATGACGTTGATGTTCTTCGGGACGAGTTGGTGACTTCTTCTTGGCCTGTGAATGCCAGCTGGTGGATGTACTGCTTCATAGATGACGTCTTCATTAAGCGTTGTTGATCGACGTCGTCCTTTTCTGCTGGTACATCATCTGGCTTACATGGTTATTGTTGTTTCACTTCCGATGTTGTTGTCGTGGTTCTTCCTTTGTCTTCCTCCCATCCAGAAGACGATTGAATGTTATCCGTGCTGCTGGTGTCACAATGAAAGCTTTTTTGAAGGCGTCGGAGATGATACGATGAGGTGTTTGGACATCCGGAAAGTGAGAGTGCCAAGAATGAAGTAAATTGTGAGAAGAGAGCTGGTAAGCGCTAGAATCAGAGCTACAATCTGCATTGTAAGAAATATCCGACACGGGGATACTTCTCACTAGCTGATGAGCAACCGATTTTTGCAAAAACTTTGCTCTTTCTTCTTGTTTGTTGCCGGCTTGTTGTAGTTGAGTTGTTGATCAGTGCGGCTACTGGTGTCGAAGTCCTTTTCGAGCTGTCCTGAGGTGGCGTTACTCGAGCTGGTACTTCTTGAACTGGTTGATTCTTCCGATGGGAGTTCCGGTTAACTGTGTCCATCTTCAGAATCTTTTGCATTCCTCCTTTGCTTTTTCGTCTTCTTCCTTCCTTCGTTGAAACTTCTGGAGTCATTTGACGCAGCAAAGATCCAACTGGAGCTACCGATGGTGCTACAACAGCTTGACGGAAGCTGGAGCAACCATCAATGCTACGACAGTAGATTCTGCTGGTAGGATGTTTGATTCCGTTGGAGTTTCTTCTTTTCTGCCGGAGCTGGTAGTGTGAGAGAGATGAAGCGAATTGATGATGGGGAGGAGATGCTTTCCTATCCGTTTTAAGTCCGGACAGGAAGACTCTAATGCTTTGTGTGTCTGTTGCTATGTGTGGCCTAATTGTTTTGTTTTGTTGTCTGTTGTAATGTGATTTGTTATTTTGTCTGTAAGCTGTTGCGAGCTGTGTTTATAAAGGTCGTTGCGGACCTGTTTATAAAGGTCGTTGCGGACCTGTGCCGTTGCGGGCTAAATACTGGTCGTTGCGGACCGTTTATGAAGGTCGTTGCGGACCTGTTTAGGAAGGTCGTTGCGGACCTGTTTATGAGGTCGTTGCGGACCTTGGCCTTTATAAGGGCCGTTTATAAAGGTCGTTGCGGACCTGTTTATCAAGGTCGTTGCGGACCTGTTTATAAAGGTCGTTGCGGACCTGTGCCGTTGCGGGCTTATGCAGTTGCGTGCATATGGAAAGACTGGAAGCTGGTACCATACCAGTGGCGAAGGATCTGAATAGAATTACCCTCCCAAAGTATGGATGCCCCAGTTAAAGTAAGACTAGTTAGGTCCTGTTAGTAACAGGTACCCGAGGCCGTAGCCCCAATATTCCGAGTGAATGGCATGCCAATAGCCAACACATCAGGAATACCGGAAACTCCGGGACGGGAGAAGATACTAGAGGTAAATAATTAATGGGGACTAGAGCGCGTTTAATTTTAGATACCCCGGGCAGGTAAGCACCCCTACCCATATACTAAGATAGGATAAACTAGAATTTTTGTGCTTTATTGTCAGTTCGCCGGTACATTTCTCGTACTGGTTGCAAGAACAAAAGCGCACAACATTCGTCTTTCATCGCAAGTAAACCAGAAGTTTACATGTCAACGAGTAACAAATGAGTGAGCTATGTGATTTTACAACATGCAAACTAGACAGTAAAGACACAGAAACCGCAAGAAAGGGGAGACAGAATAAGAAAGTAAGGGAAGAGCGCATAGATTTGACTGATTGTTGGTGGTTTCAGTGGTATTTTACGCAAATTTTACTAAACTCAACCCAAATATTTTCCTAAACTGCTGCCCGTCTCGACGGTAGACGACTAGCACTTACTAGTTTGGCTAGTAGCTGTCTTGTGCGTTACCACGTCGCTCCTGTCTAGGGAACCCGCGATAAGACAGCAGTATGACCCGACTTTCACGGTTCCGCGCCACTTGCGGAGTATTAGAAGGAAACCACTTATTGACACCATTTTACTAGACTCTACAGACAAAAACTTACTTTCCGAGGCGCCTTTTGCTCATTTCGCAACAATCGGAGCACGAGCAGCCAAACGAAGGCGCTCAGTGACTCCGAATGTGCTGTTAGAACATCCGAAGGCCTTTTGTGTATGAAAGAAGCTGGTATTGTCCGTATTGTCTTTGTTGTTGCGCGAGAAGTCGTCTCACATCCGGTTGTTGCTGGCAGCTTTCCACGAAGGTGTGCATCGCAGAAAATCGATAATTGTCCGCGATCCTTCCTTTTCGGCTGTTTTGCTGGTGTCCGGCTGCTTGACAACATCGCTCGCTTGTATGATGCAATAAATGGGGTGATTTCATGAAGTTGACGCTTCCTTTTGATTGAAAGTGTTGAAATCCGTCACTTTTTTGGCAGGTCCTCCGTTTCTTCTTGTTGCTCGTTCCCGGAGGTGTCTCTCTTTTCGCACACCAAACACACAACAGCTTATTCCAGAAAAAATTTTCTGGTTCCCGGTCGATGTACCATGTGACGAGGAGGTTTGGCCGGCCGGGTTAGAGTCCGGTAACCGCCTCAATCCCTAAGCTGATGCACCACTGTGTGTGTTTGGGTATGCTAGAGAGAGAACACGTTGTACCAGTTTACATCTTTATTAGAGTGCAATGACAGGTGGATGAGTGAGTTGGCGATCGGCTTGGCTGGTAGTTGGCTTGTCCGAGAGCTTTCTCTTCTCACCCATTGCCAAAGAATGCTCACTCCTTAAACGGAAAGGAGGAGCTACTCTAAGGTAGGGAGCGAAGTGCTCGTGCTGGTAGTTGGTGTCGTTGACATGTTGTTGATTGTCCGGACGACGAGTTGGTGGTGTGGGAGACGACGAAAGGAGTCGACCATCCGTTGAGTGCGCATAAAGCGAACACTGAAGAGTGGGCGTCGCTTTGTTGTTGTTGCGTTTGTTTTCGCGCCACTTTTGGGAAAGTTCCAGAAGGTGGCGGCGAGAGAGTGTGCGGACCGCGGAGGAGTTGGGTCCGACGGAGCGCGCTTGCTTCCTTGGCGGTAATTTGAATATGGGTTTCCCGCACTCTTGAGAGATCATACAAGATTGTAGGTCTGCTTGTTGATTTGGTGGAGAGATTTGGCTGTGAAGTCATGTGTGTCCTTCTAAGGTTGTGACTATCCGTAGGATAGTCGCGACAGTATGTACAACCAAACCAATAAAAATTACACAAATTAGCTGCTTATCACCTATACTCTCACCGTTTGCACACTCATGACGACATAATAGTCAAAAACTAGATACAAAAGGCACGGGAAAATACGTTATCATGATAGTCAGCAGCTCTTCATGCTCCACCAACTCTTAATTTCATCATCTCTTCTATTCCTGTCAGTTGCTTCACAAGGCTACAACTGTCCAAGGAACACAGTGGTAGATCCTCCAAAGGATCTCAGTGAACCGTACTATTTCCCGAATGATTGGAATGAATCGATGCCACCAGCTAAATATAATCAATCTCAAACATGTGGCTGGCGGATAAACGTACCATCCGGGGTGTATGCGACAGCCATCTTTTATCTAAACGTGACCGGAGCTGGAAGCTTTATGTTTGCGTACTCGAATGAACGTGGGAATTCGTAAGATCTTGTTATTTTGAAAATATTTTCAAAACTGGATTCAGGATATATAACAACGACTTCATCCCATATATCTCGACTTCTCCATACTTTGATGTGCTGATGTCTGTCAGAAAAGATCCAGGAGAATTTTCATTCAAAGTCACTTGGTCGAATTGTGAGCTGTTCCGTTTCTATTCTGAAAGTCTCATCACATCTTCCAGACCCCAACACCTGCCAAAGAAATATCCAATTAGACGACTCGACCCCAGTCCCTTCAATTCCTGACACCTGTTTCACCACCTACACTGCTCCGAATAGTGTGGCACTCGTTGGTTTCAACACTAGAGACTATTCAGATAACACACTTCGGCAATCGGCTGTTTTCGAAGGCGACTCTTACAACGGATCGTATTTAGGAAACTTGTTGGACATGCAGGGGAGGCAGATAGTTTCCAGCAGTACTCAATTGACAGTTTATACGTTTGGATTGAGTGAGGTCTATGATTATGTGCTGTATATGGGAGTCGATACAAAAGGTTTGCACCACTAGAAATTGCATGGAGCTAAGCCCGGCCAACACTCGCATGATTTGTTTCCTATAACTCAAACAAAAATTGATAAATAAAACATTAGAAATTTTTCTGAAAACGTACTGGGTCTCACAAAACCGTGAATAACTTTTTTCACAGAGAGAGATTCGGCAAAAACAAAACATATTCTCTGAATCAGCGTAAAATTTGCTTTCAGATAGTTTTTGAATCCACTCGAACCACCATTTTATGTACCAATAGTAAAGCCATAATATCTACTTGTAGCTGTCGAAGACGGTCAAACCCTGACTGGAATTAGCTGCCGAACTGGTTACGGATGTGGAATAAATGTTAGTACTGGAAAAACTGTGGCTACCGTTTCGGAAAACGTAGATTATTTACAAATACCCAGATGGCCTTCAGATGTGAGACGATATGTTGAGATAGAGTGAAACTGAATTATTACAGAATGGCACCCTAAGAATTTACGAAGGAAAATTGAGAGAAGATAACCTACTGACGACGGTGAAGTGAGTTGGCTAAACACATCATGGTTTTTTGTAGCAAGATTTCAGCCAATCCGATTACAATTACAAATTTCCTATGGTTGTCAAGAATAATGTGAAGTTCTACAGTTTTCAAAGCGGCCATGTTACAATTGGTTTCTACAACGAACCGCCTTGTAAAATATTCAACACACCCATCGTAAAATTGACTCTTAATTTCTTCAGCAAACTATTACAAAGTTGCTCCTGGACACATTGTGAATATTCATTCATTCTATTTTCGACAATTAAGCACACAGCAGTATACCAATGAAACTTACACCACCTCCAGTGAAGACATAAAAGTGTATTTCAACTTGAATGTGAAGAGTTTTGATGTGGTCGGGCCGACGTATTTGGATATCACCGTTTTTCGAGATAATCAAGTGGTCTTCCAACAGAGGTTTCATTTTTGCAAGAGTTGAACATAGAATTTGGGAGTTTCCAGATACATGGAAAGCAACCGTCCACCTGCTACCACTCTCCGAGTTCTTGGAGATAAGATTACTGTAGTTTATGACACGTTAGGGTACAATACCACAGGTTTTGAAATCAACATGTTCTGCAAGGAAAACGGTTGGTTGCTGGTGTTCTTTTTTTTCAAGTACTAAGTTTTCCAGACCAAACAACGACCACTAAAAGCACTACTACTACTTCAACTACAGCAATTGTCACGACTACAACCGTCCCGACTACAACTCAGTCCACTACGTCGACCACTAAACCAACTACAACCACCACTCCCAGCACAACTACAACTAGCACTACAACGGAAACTACAACTACACATGTTGTCACTGCTACAAAGTTCACTGCTATCCACAAGTGTTCTCGTATTTTCATGGTAGTGTTCGTAGTGATGTTATGGTAGACAAACTAAGTTGTTGTTGCGTACTTTAACTTTGTGACTAATGAAAAAAACTGAGTTTTTAATTAATTTCAATCAATTTATCATTTTAAAGACACATTATGACACAGGTGAGTCGCGAACGACCCGTTACGGATGCACCGCAAGTCGCGCGCGGTCCGCATAGGAATCATATGTGGGTCCGTATGCGATCAGTAACGGATCGGGTCGCGAACGGATTGAATGTAACGGCGAGCGCTTCCTCCCTTCTATTATTGTTCTCATTTACTACGAAACCCCAGTTTTTTCTCTCAAACCATATAAAATGGATATTTTATTTTGTTTATTCTGAAAGAAGGATACATTTAATACCTAAATACATAATTAATACATCAATAAATACATAAAAACCACATAAAATTGGGATAATTAGGTTCACAAAAATAGGTTCGAATCTGGGACGGTGACGACGGATGACTTCTGATTTGACCGTTCATGTACCCCTGAAATCGGAATATTGAGATTACGGTACAATTTTGTAGCTCCTTTTACCATTTTGTTCCATTCGAACTCTGCACCATTTCCCTCGTTAACTGCCGAGTTTCTGAAAAATTTTTATTAAAATATTGTTTTGTGTTGGCGATACTTACTTCCATTGATAGTCGTTTATCCATTTTATGCAGCTGCGGAGGCACGGACGCCCATCTTTTCCTTTTGTCGCCGTTTATCATTATCTGAAAAGTAATTAATTAACGATCATTCCATGGAAAGTCAAATGTATCGACGGCTTCCGATGCAATCCTCACGCGCGAAAAAAATTTTTAAGGCAAAATTTTGAACGATCGCGAATGAAAAAAGCTCAAAATTAGAAAACAAATAAGAAAAATCTATAATTCAGTAAGAAAAAAGATAGATGGAAGAGGGTGCATTCTTTAGTCCCTCAGATCTCAGCCATCGGTAACGGATCCGTACGCGAATCCGTATACCATCCGCGTGCGAGACAATTGCTTTTCCGCGCAACAGTACAGAACCGTATTCTATCCGTTCGCGATTTCTGGAAACGGACCGTCCGCGACTGGCCAGTCGTGAAAATAGCCGTAACGGATCAGTTACGGATCAGAAACCTGACCCATCCGCATACGGTTGAAGCGCACTTTACCTGTGGAGCGGAGAATGCAACATTTTTGCATCCGGTGTGCTCCTTGGTCTCACAAACAAAACATTATTTGTAGATAAGAAGTGTGTCGACCAAAAGTTCAAGCACATCAGTTTTATAGCAAGGTAATTTGCTTCAAGTGATAAGGAGAGGAGAATACGTACTCACAAATGAAAAGTTTTCTCTATATCGGTGGAGGGAATATTTGTACACATCCTGTTGCTCATATATTGATTTACCACAACAGGTTCTGAAACACATAAAACAAGAAAATATCTTGATGTGGGAATTCAACAAAAACGCCACACTGCTTCCCTCATTGAATTCTGAAGCCGTTCATCGTCGTCCTTCTCGAATTCTGCCGACAAGGCACGATAACGACGCCAGCTATTCCAATGCAAGTTGAAGAGAAGTCCACCAAGAGCTTGAAAAATGTTTCCGTTGGTTTGTAATTGAAAAAAAGTTGTATTATTCTGTCTCGCCAAACTCATTCTAATAAGGGCTTTGCCTCCGCATAAGTCAGAACAACGTAAGATTAGTTCCGGTCTAGTAGGCATTGTCTACTGATTATTCCTATACCGGAAATTGAAAACATACTAGTTTCATGATAAAAAAGACAAGTCTACGCATCTCATAACCATTCACACAACATGCCCACTAACTACCTTTACCTGGTTTCTCTTGCTCAAAATGTTGGGAAATTCGCATTTCTTGCCAGTTCGTTCTTCGGAATCATTCTGATATTTCTGACACTTTTCGGAATTCGAAAAATCTTCGGAACCTATAAATATCTGATGGTCATTTTCACGAGTCTTGGTATCACGTTGACATGTTTGGAAGCAGTTTTCCACCCGAATCCTCATTTTTATAATAATGGATATGTTTTCTTCTCATTGTCATATCCACATGGAATCAGTAAAGAGGCGTTAGAGATGATTTTGCGTAAGATGAGTTGAGGTAGACAAAATGAAAACCAATGTATGTATTTGTTTATTCGGTAACAATATCCTTATTAGCAATACAGTTTATATATCGGTATTGGGCATTGTTCAGGTGCGCTCTAATGATAATCTTGAAGAAATGAAATGTTTTGAATTAATACTGACAAACATAGTTTCAGCCTCTCCTATCTAACCTTATTCCATGGCTGGAAATCCTTAATCTGGGTAGCATACTGTTTCTTTTTTGGAGCCGTGTGGTTTCTTGCTGACTACTTCCTGCTACAAATCGATGACACAACTGAAAAATATTTCCATGAAGAAATGCTCATCCACTATGGTGTCACAATCAAAGAAATTCCAATAGTCGCTTTCTTAGCATACGATCCAAACGATGGTTCAATCAGGTGGATTAGTGTAATCTATTCATTTTTGTCGTCTGGAGTTATTGGGTTTCAATATTTAGCAATGATGTATTGTGGATGGAACATGCACTCGAAAATGGAGAAAAAAATTTCAAATTTGTCGGATGCACTGAAACGCCATCATCGACAATTGTTCAGGACTCTGGTCTTTCAGGTAGGTCATATCAGGTAATTGGAATTTTTGGAAAATGTGTTTTCAGATAACCATCCCCACAATATTCCTGTTCTCCCCTGCAATTTTTGTGGACTATCTAACGTACTTCCAACTTGAACTCAGTTTTCCCGCTGGCGCTACGATATGCGCCTTTAATTTCTATCCTGCTGTAGATTCTATCACTGTTATGATGATAGTAACGGAGTATAGGGTAGTGGCGAGAAGTAAGATTATTGAGTAATTAGCAATTAATCTTCATATAGAGATTTCAGAGATGTTGAATGTATTACTACAGAACTCGATGGGTGTGTTCAGAGGAAAGGACCGTGGAGTGTCTAAAACGACTGGGCTGACACAGCTGGCTACTATAAGGGCGATTTCTTGAATTTCTTGAAAATTTTTGAAAAAGATTATAAACTTTTTTATTAAAGTGCGAAAAAATATACTTGAACACACAAAAAATCACAAGGGAAGCATCATGTTGTTTTAGCCAACTAATATGAGTAATTGTTTTTTTCTTAATTTTTTTGGGGGAACACAAAATATATACATTATACAAAAGAAATAACTGAAAATTGTTGAGATATGACTCTGGGATGTCAAATCTACCAGACTGGTCCTCCGAATCCAGACGAGTACATGTGGTTGTACCCTCCAAAGTGATGGTATTTATTGGGTCCGATGAATGAGCGAGACGATTGGGCGTGGCCGAATGGGAATGGGTTGGCGAGGAATCTGAAGGAAAGAAAATGAGTAATTATATAGAATGCAGTGAAATAAATAAAGTTTAGGCCAGAAATTTAAATTTTTGTGGCCAGTGCGGCAGGGAATCATGGGCGGAGCTTAAACTGCAAACTGTAAAACACAAATTTATCTTGAAATTCAATGTCGCTTGCAGTTCAAGCTCTGTCCACGATCCTGGAACTTTATATGTTTTGACAGTAATTCGGGACTTCCGTTGCCTATCACTCCTACCTCCAAAGCATTCCATTGTGTGGTGGCATTCCGTAGAGAATGCTATTCGAGTAGCCGCCGCCGTATGGTGGATATCCCTTGTATCCTCCTGGGTACTGAAAACATAAAATGTTGATGTTGTGAATCCCTGCATCATTTAGCAATGCTTACGCAAAAGTGCAAAATCATGCGTCTCCGGCTATAAATAATGTATGGGCGGCCTCCTATGTATGTTGTACGTACCCCTTTAATCCTATCTACGTATAAAAATGTTACACAAGATCCGGAAGTTTATAGAAAATAGAAAAACACTTAACACGGTCCGGTCCCGCCACTTGATTATTTTTCTATTATCTTATTTTCAGCCGAAAAAAATTTTGAGGAAAAAAAAACAATTGCTCATTCTCAATGCTTGATCAAATTTTGAGGGGGACACATAACAAAAAGAAAATTAGAAAAGGCGTCAGAATTGTTAAGTGAATATTTTCTAGAGTCTCGATGCAAGTGAGCTGGAACGGAGAATAGAATGGTAGATCACAAAATCTCTTAGATTTCGGGAAGAACGAAAACGTAAGCCTAAGAATGAAAACTAAAGCCTAAAAACGGAAATTTAGTTCCCAGAACGAAAACGTAAGCCTGAGGAAAAAAACTTAAGCCTAAGACCAAAAACCTAAGCTTAAGGTGATAAGCCCAAGCCTAAGACCAAAAACATAAGTATAAGGTGATAAAAGCCTAAGCCTAAGACCAAAAACTTAAGCCTAAGGTGATAAGCCTAAGGATAAGGTGGTGATCTGAAGCCTAAGCTCGTAAGCCTAAGCCTAAGAGCTCAAGCCTAACTATAAGTGCTCAAAAAATTTACTCACCAATCCCCCATAACTTCCGCTGTGGCTGTACGTCGTCTTGACAGTCTCCCCAATCTGACGTAGTGGTGGAGAGTGTGTGGTGCCAGTGGCGACAGACATTGGCGGTGGAGACATGGCACGTGTCATCTGATGTGGATGATGGCGATACGTCTCCGGTGCGGAGTCCATCGACGACGGCGATCGTTGTGGATACGTGTTGTAGGAGCGCTCCTGGAAAAAAACAATCATTTTTTGGCTTGGAACATTTTAGTTTGACTCTTGCTCCCACTCAAAAAGTCATGGAGGTCATTTTATGAGTCCCCCTGTCCCCTATCATAGTCAGTTCAGTATTCATAGAACCCATCCAAAAAATTCCAAAGACAAAAAGTGTATGTGAGGCGAGGCGCCTGAATTTGACGTCAGTAAGAAATAAAATGGATGAGAAGGAGGAAATGCAATTAGTGTGATGGGTGGTTGGGGGAGAACTTGTTGAACTTTTATTTTTTGTTTTTTGTACTTTTAGGGAAATGCAATTTAATTTCAAAAGGAGGATTGAAATTGGCGAGGGTGGTTTACGGGTTTAGGCTTAGGCTTGCAAGCTCGGGATGCAGATAAAAGTTTTAGGCTTACAATCAAGCTCGGGCTCTAGCTTGTTAGGCTTAGGCTTATGAGCTCAGGCTAACGGCTTTAGAGTTAGGCTTACGATTTCAGGTTAACGACTTTTAGGCTTAGGCTTACAATTTCAGTCTTACGGTTTCGAGCTCCTTATAAGCTTACCCTTAGACACCAAATTTTTGACCCCTTTTCCCTAAAATCCAATCAAGAAGAGGCCACTTCCTCCACTCTGACCCAGAAAACTTTTTGATGTCTTCTCTTTCTTCCTGACAGCCGCTCCGCCGCTTCCCCTTTACAAATCAGATGTTTCATCTCTCAAAGGCCCCCCGAAAAAGGAGAAATGCAAATCTTTATGTGTGTAAACATAAATATAACATTTTCTTTTTTCTTTGGGCTCAAGGAGCACACGACGGACGGAAAAAGAGTATGTCATTTATCACGCCAGCCGGGAAGGGGGGAGAGGGGTGTTGAAACATTCGAACCAGGAAACGGATACGAAAACTGATGGATTTTCTTTCTTTGGTTTTTATGAGAAATGTATTCGAGTGGAAAGACGCTTGTGAACGTTGAATAGAGATGGGAAAAACAGAAGACAATAGGAGGTGGCTGACGCACTTTCAAAGATGCGTTGGGGGTGTTGAGAGAAGGGGTACAAAGAACTGAGAAAATAATAAACAAGTAAACAAATGAGTCGCCGAGATGACGTTGGTTTCTTTTTTGCAAGTGTTAAGCCTAAAAGCCGTTAGCTTGAGAATATAAGCCTAAGCCTAAAGGGATAAAACTGAGATCGTAAACCTAAAAGCATAAAACTGAGCTCACAAGCCTAAGCCTGAAGTCGCAAACCTTTGTTAGGCTTAGGTTTCATGAAGAGCGTTTCCTTAGGCTTAGGCTTAACAACTTCTTTAGTTTTAAGCCTAAGCAGTCTCAAAGGCTTAGCCAATTAAGCTCACTTGATACCCTCCCTCTCCCACTTAATTTTTCGACCTCCACTTGACCTACCTACCATTAAACAACTTGAATAGGTGAAGGTGGGTATCAGGTTTCTCGAAAAAACTCAAGTGAGGGTGGTATGGCCTAGGATTTTCAAAAATGTATTTTCTAGTCTATGAGGGTGGTGGTGCACCCAAAAAATATCCAATTTCCCATCTTTCACTAGCACATTATGCTAATTGCAAAGTGTTCATCTTCTCACTCCCTTTCGAATATTCATTATCCCCTTGGGGCGAGGAAGTTGTCAACAAGTGGTGTGTGACGTGTTGACTCACCTGGTCTACAGGTGAAATCTAGAAATTTACAATGAATGTGTCCCTGAAATTTTCCGAAAAATTCATTTCCTTCACTTCCAGCTAGCGTGCAAATGACAAGGTCCTGGACTCCCCCAACAACAAAAAAAAGCAATTAGCACTGGAACTAATTGGTCTCATTCCCTCCCGAGAAAAAAAAGATTACTAACCGGTGGCACGGACTGCGATCTGGCGGGTCTTCCACGTGCCGCTTCGGCCATATCAGCTGCCGCGATGACGTGTCCGTCGCGGAGTGTTGTGTGCAGTTTCAGCTTGTTTTTGGACTGTTGAAGAGCCTCACGAACGTCTTTGTCGGAGGAGACGATGACTTGACGACCGTATTGGTCGATGAACGCGAGGTCGCCTTCGAAGTCGGCGCGGACTTCGTGCACTTTTTTGAGGAGAACCTGGAAAAATGGGAAATGTGTTAGAAATATTAGGATTACGCTTAACAAGTTTAAATTTAACCGATCTCTTAGACTAAAGCCTTACCAAATTCTTAGGCTTAGGCTTGACCGGTCTGGCTTGACCGCAGGCTTACCTCATTTGGGCTGAGGCGCTTAGGCTTGACCTTAACCAAAAACTTAGGCTTAGGCTTAACAAGTTTAGTCGGTTCAGGTCCTTAGGCGAAAGTTTTATCGAATTCTTAGGTTTAGGCTTAACCATTTTTTACACTTCTCATCAACAGATCTCTGAAGCTTAGGATTAACAAAATTAGCCTGTTCAGGTTCAACCAATCCCTTAGGCTGACCGAGTTTTTAGGCTTAGGTTTAACCACTTTTCATACTTCGAATCAACAGTTCCGAAGATTGAACCCTATGGCTTAACCTTATTCAATGCCAAATTTTTAGGCTTAGGCTTAACCATTTTTCAAATTTATGACTGAGGCTTATGTGTTACTAACTATATGGCTTAACCTTATTCAATTCCTTCATTCTGACATCCCATCACAAAACACAATCTTCCAAAACATTCTAATCCGTTTTCAGAAACCCTAACATAATCCTCATCGTCCCTCCTACATCATCAGATAAAAAGTTTTTGGCAACTCTTGTTCTCTCAAAATAGAACTTCAAGAAACCCGACACCACATCCATAAAAAGGGGTCAGAATAGAGTAATGTCATGGGTTTCAACTTGATTTGATGGACGGAGATGGACTTTAAGGGAACATCTTGAGTTCGCTGAGTAGCGACTCTTGTGATAGGTCAAAAACTCCTACTTTTAATTTCCTGGTACCGTGGGACTCTCACGGTGTCAGGTGGAAGATAATTGGTAAATAAGAAAACCCGGAAAAATAAGAAATAAAAAGTTGGGTGCGTGGGAACAATTTTTCAGTTTTTCACCGTGGGAGCCTAGAACTAAGAATCTGACGGAAAGGGTATGTAGTCTGGACCTGTAAAAAGCATAAGCCTAAGACCTCAAGGCCTAAAGTCTGAACTCCAAAGCCTAAGCCTATGAAATCAGTTAAGTCTAAGCCTAAAAACCAGATAACCTTAAGCCTAAGTTATAGACCGCCCGTGTCGGATTCCAGACCACCCACTCGAAATTTTCAATCCGTCAAAAAATAAACACCCACTAAGCCCCCCTTGATAACTCACATCGTACAAATCCGCGTATTCCATCTCGTAATCCGAAAATCTCAACGCATACTTCTTGCCGAAATGATTCCATTTCACTTTTCTTCCGCCGGAGAACATGTTGAAACTGAAATCACAATTATTATAAATATTATTATAAAATAAAGTATTTTTTAAATAAAAATTTCTTTTAGTCAAAAAAATTTCTAGCCATTGTGTCCGAGGCCGACGCCACCGCCGCCTTCTCTACTGATGTCCCCTCTCTTTAACTTCTCGAAAAGGGGCGGAGCCTGAGTGGCCACGCCCCTTTGGTCAGAGGGGGGAAGGGAGAGAAGGGATAGGAGAAGAAGAAGATATGAACTATTATATGACGCATGGTTGATTCAATTTTGGAATTTTTTTGGAAAATTTTTTATTTCTGGAAGGACACAAATTTTTTTTGCTGCTGAAAAAACCATCAAAACAAGATAGGTAAATGGATAGGCAAAGTATCGGATATCTTTTTTGGCCGTCCTTGAAGGGGGTGTGGTCCGCGCCGGATAATAATAAGGTATACCATAGTTCGGTGTCGAAAACACACATTCATGGAACAAAACAAGGGAGAAAAAGTACGTTTTGAGACAAAACAAGACATGGGAAGGTGTCAGAACGAGTACAAAGAGGGGTATGGAAATTTTGGAAAATGGGAATTTTGCACGTTCTGGTTTTGGGAATACGTATGATCAGGTGAGTTCATGATAGTAGGTGGAAAATGTTTTTTCAAAATGTTCAAAAATTTCAAAGTTAGGCGGTGGACTAGTTTTAGGCATAGGCCCCATTGAAATTTTGAAAAATTGCTACTTTTCAAAAATGGGATGCAAATCTCTTTTTTGTAGGTATCACAAATTTATATTAAATAAGTAGACCCAATTTTTTTTTACAATTTTACGCAAAAAAAAAGTAATTGAGCAAAAAAAAGTTCACTTTTTTCCAAAAATAACAAAAGTTTGACCGCGTGCAATTCATCCATATCTTATCCCACTATCTTAAAATTTCACGACTATGTGAAACATGTTCAGACCTTCATTTTTGTAGTTGACCACTTTTTTGTACGAGTCCACCCTAGAAAGTTTCGGGTCCTTGAAGTCAGTCACCCGTAGGGGAGTAGGAGAGGGGGGGGGGAGACGCAGAGAAGTCAGACACTCTCGTTTCTCTGCGCGCGCGCTCTCTCTCTCTCTCTCTCTTACTTCAAGGTACCTGTCTTTTAAAGCGCATTCTTCACAATCTAAGCTATGAAAAAATGTTTTATCTACTTATTGAAGACGCCATTTTTTTTCTAAAATGTAACTTTTTTTTTTCGAATTCTGACCAACTTGACTTCTGCTCTTTTTTTGTACCCAAAATTCTGATAGATCAGAATTTCAAATCGTCCACTTCCATTCTACGTCAGCTATCCCCAACTCCAAGTTCCGAATTTTCCTCATTTCCTATTCCCGAAAAAGAAAAACTGAAAACTCCGTGACAGTTTTGATCTGCATTTATCCTTCTCACATCATTTTTGAAATTCCCCGCCGGAAATTTGAGAAAATGTATTTTCGTACGTGAAAAAAGTGTTTTCCATTCCCTTTCCTCAGACCAAAAATTATCAGTGAAAAATGAAAATGTCGTCTCGATTTATAATTTATAGCCAAACTTTGCACTTCCATCCATCTTTTTTTTATTCAGTTAGTTGAGTGAGTAGAGATAAATTATTTGCCCCAATTTTCTGCTCCAAGGAGCACGAATAGAGCACTAAAAGGCCTCCAAACTTTGTTGGAGATGGATCAAAAACCGGCAGGCATTAATCTTCCCCCTGGAGATAAAAGTGCACTGTCTGAGTAAATTATGAATGAAAATTGAGGGATTAGGTGAGAAAAGTTCGAAATTTATCATTGTGACGTACGGATACGTCAGCGGTGGGAAAATTTTGAAATTGATCTGATTTTGAGATGTGGTCCCCTAGCTCTCCTATAATCCCCGTACCCTCCTGATCCGCCGACCTCCAAAACACAAAAACCACCTAACAACACAATGCCAAAATTAATTTGGGAACCCCTATAATGAGCATTCCTATGTATACATACCGAAGCTTAATGAAAAAGAAAAAAATTTCGGGCGGCCCACCAGAAAAACAAAAAAACAAAACATAAATAATGAGAGTTCGGCGCTCGGCGGTGACTACTGAGAAACCAAAACCTACGACTACCTTTGTAGTGTTTACGGAGAAGAATAAGGGGAAATAACGAGATGCACTTTTGACACGAGACACGACAACGTTTTTGGAACAATATACATATTTTTGTGTTTATTTTTGGATTTAGAGTTCACAAATTGTTTTTTTCTTCTGGAATTTCCAGTTGACAACTTTTTAATAGCTTAAATTATAAGACATGCGCCTATAAGGACAGTTATCTTGAAATAAATAAGACAAAGAGAGAGAAAAAGAAAGAGAGCGCGCAGAGAAACGAGAGCGTCTAACTTCTCTGCGTTTCGGGTATGGATAAGATATGGCTGATTTACACGCTCTCAAACTTTTGTAATTTCTTTTAAAAAATTGAGCGAAATTTTTTTTTTTCGTCAGACACATCAGATGTGAAAATCAGAACGCGTCTTGTTTTGGTTTCTTTTTTCTCAATTTTTTCTAATTTTGGGATTTGGTAGTTAGTCTGAAGGGACTAGTTCCCCAACTTGAGATTTCTAGTCCACCGAAAAATTTCCTCCCGGAAAAAATTTGTGCGGTGGAGCGCGCTTCCTTCTGGAATTTCCATTTTTGTAGTTTACTACTTTGAGGTATGCGCCTTTAAAGACAGGTACCGTAAAGGAAGTGAGAGAGAGAGCGCGCAGAGAAACGAGAGTGTCTGACTTCTCTGCGTCTCCCCCCCCCCCTTCTGAAGGACTGTGACTTTAAGGGTCCGTAACTTCCCAGGGTGGATTCGTAGAAAAAAGTGGTCAACTACAAAAATGAAGGTCTAAACATGTTTTATATAGTTGCCAAGTTTAAAAATTGTTGGATGAATTATGGCTGAATTACGCGAGGTCAAACTTTTTTTGTTTTTTTTAATTGAAAAAGCGGATACTTTTTTGGCCTAAAATTGTGTTTGAGCAAAGAAATAGGTTGTGGTCTGATTTATCCATTATAAAAATATACAACCCATTCATATATCAATGCCCTCCATGTACTCGATCTCTGACGTACTTCCTCTTCTCTCTCCTAAATCCAATTTCTTTCTCCCGCATTCATTTCTTTTTTGCAACACCACATTCATTTTTTTTTTGAATATATCTATATCACATTCAATTTGATTTCATTTATACTTTACTCCATTCCCACATAGATCAAAAACTGGAGTAGTGTATTGAGTCCTGATTGGGAGGAAGATTTCTAGGAATTGAGGGGTCAAAGTATGGGATTTTGATTAGAGATAAGGAGAAGAGAAGCACTTCCGGATTATATTAGCTGAATTTTTGGACTTTATGGGAAGAGGGAAGTGGGGGACTCAAAGGTCGAAAAATTTGAGGTCCTGAATTTTGATTCCTAGAGAAATAGGCTCTGTTGAAAACCTTGAAAAACGGGAAATGGAAATTTCGAAAATTGCTAATTTTTTGTAAGTATCATAGGTTTATATCAAATCAGTAGTACTTGCTCAAACACAATTGTAAGCTTTAAAAACATTCGAGCAAAAAAATTGTTTTTTCGAAAAAATACCAAAAGTTTGACCGCGTGTAATTCAGCCATATCTTATCCTACAATCTCAAAACTTGGTAACTACACTAAACATGTTTAGTCCTTCATTTTTGTAGTTGACCACTTTTTTGTACGAGGCCATCCTGGAAAGTTACGGACCCTTGAAGTCAGTCACCCGTAGGGGGAGAAGGAGAGAGAGGGGAGGGGAAGAGACGCAGAGAAGTCAGACACTCTCGTTTCTCTGCGCGCTCTCTTTTACTAATTCCAAGTTCCCTGTCTTTAATGGCGCATACCTCAAAGTTGTCAACTACAAAAATGGGAATTCCAGAAGGAAGCGCGCTCTACGGCCAATTTTTTCCCCAGGCGGAAATTTTTGGGTCCTAAAAAAGCTCAAGTGGGGGAACTAGTCCCCTTCCCCAATCAGGTTTTTTGTAATTATCGAAAAATCTGAAACCAAAAACATGAGGCGTTCTGATTTTGACATCTGATGTGTCTGTTGAATGAAAAAATTTCGAAAAAAAATTTTGTGGCTGATTAAAATGAGTAGACATACTCATAGTCAGACAACAATTTTTTTCGATTGTGACGCACAAGTCTCAAGACATTTTTTTCAGAGTTGTGACGAAAGCTTAACAAGGTGTATGTATACATAGGTATAGAAAATTAGAGGGGTCTTCTTCCAAAAAAAATCTCTTTTTTGTTGTAATTTTGGTTCCTAGAACTTACCAAGACGTCGTAGACATGTCGGTTGACCAGAGACGCATCTTCTTGTTATTTTTATTCTTTTCAGGTTTCTTTTCAGGTTTTGAAGAAGAAAGAAACATACAGTAGGATTCTTCTTTTTCTAGAAAAATTATTTCAGAATTTTCAGAAGAAAAGAAGAATTTTCAGCAAAATAAGGTAACAAAAGGAAGAGGAACAAGAAGTTCCTTGAAATGTGTCTGGGAGATGTCTCAGAATAAGAAAAAAGGTTCGGACAATAAGAAGAGCTGCTCCAACAAGGCACAATAGGTGTGAATATGTCAAAAAAACTTGGGAAAACGAAGAAAGGAGGAGCTAAAAAAGCTAAAAAAAACACTTGTGAATGAATGGGGAATAGACAAAGGTTAAAACAAAAAAGATTTTTGGACTTTTAGGGGCATATTATTTTGTGTTTTTTGGACCCAGTGGATTTTGGTAAGACTCGTCCTATTTTTAGAACGGGTTTTATGTTTTGGGCTTATGGATACTGTTTTTGTGGTAAAAATTATATTTAACGGAGGATTTTGGAAATTTAGGGTATTTTCTAAAAATGTGAAGAAAATTTTTTTGGATATTTCTATTTTGATAATACTCCAAAACCCCCTTAAAAGTGCATTTTTCGCTTGGAAAATGTTAAAAATTGGTCATTGTTTCGCTGGCGTGCCTTTGACGCGTTTTTCAATTAAACTCAATTTCTGACCGATTTTAATTAATTGTTCGTCAAGTTTTTCTAAATTTTGAACAATGTTTACTCATTTTTTGTTAGTTTTTTTTTACTTTTTTTCCGAACTGCTGGAGTACCTTTGACGCGTTGCGAAAATCTGGGTTTCTAGGTTTCTGGGACTCAAAAATTCTGAAAAACTCCAAATTTTTAGCTTGAAAAAGTTCAAGATTTTTGATGGCCGAATTTTTTTGTTTTTAGGTTTCTGGAACGGCTTCAAAAGGATTTTTTTTTTGACATTCTTTTCATTTTTTCACAAAAAATGTGAATCTTTTTGATGGTTTTTCAGAATTTCTTCTATTTTTGCATGATAGTCAAATATCGTTTATTTCGCGGAAAAAAATTCAAAAAAAAATCAAAAAACTCGAAAAAATTTAAATTCTGACTTTTGGCGCCAACTACCCGGGCCTTGACAAGTATGAGGAAAATGATCCGAAACGCGCAAAAGGTGCGCCAGAAGAATGGAAAATTTTTTGAGCCACGTCGAGTAACATACTTCAGATTCGCCATGGATACACACTCCGGATGAAAAGACCGAAAAAAAATTCAAAAAATTCGAAAATTTTGAATTCTGAATTTTGGCGCCAATTACCCGGGCTGATGGCCTAGAAACACAAAATAACACTTTTTAGGAGCTTTTGAGTATTTTTACACATTTTGAAACATATTCTTAAAATGTCCTCTTTAATTGGTTTTCAAGGAACACATCTAATTCCCCAAATGTTTTTTCACAGAAAAAGAAAATTTTCGCGGAAAATAAAACAAGATGAGTCTAGGTTTGGTTCCTCGAAAAAAACACTTCTGGGAACAATATTTTCCATATTTTTTATCTAAATACATAAAAGTTTCCTGGGGGTGGACGCTTAAGATGATTGTGATGATGGAAGTGCGCTCCAGTGCACAATTATGAATTCTCAGGAATTTCTCAGGAGAACTTTGTGTGGTTTGTAGCCTTTGTCTCTCAGTCCTTATAATCGGTTCCCGATTTTTTTCAAAAAAAGAAAGTTTCCAAACGTCAACTAATTACCTTCCTCCGCCAGGCACAGATCTCTGATCTCCATGTCTCATTAGTCACTTTCTTGTGCCATTATTATTATTTTTTGCATTTTTGAAAAATATGAGAAAAAAAAGTTTTGCTGGGTGACTAACGTGAGTAGCGACACCTTCAAAACACGGAAATGAGCAGCAAGAAAGAGAAAAATTGGAAATGTGATTATTTCTTGTTTTCACAAGGAGAAAATTTTTGAGTCTGGGAGTGGTGGTGGCTTTTGGAAAATGGTAAAAAGGGATCGTGGGATTGGTGACTGTCGCTTAGGCTCAGGCTTGTGACAGCGAGCTGAAGCGAGCTCACGGTGACACAATGAACTTACTAACTAGAGAATGACTGAGATCGTAAGCCTAAGCCTAAAAACCGTAGGCCTGAGATCGTAAGAATTTACTTTAGGTGTTTTAGGCTTAGGTTTCATGGGGTCTTCAGACTTTGGCTTTATAACTTTTCAGGCTCACCCAATTTCTTAAGCTTAGGTTTCATGTAGAGAGTTTCCTTAGGCTTAGGCTTAACAACTTCTTTTGTTTTAAGCCTGAGCAGTCTCATAGGCTTAGGCTTAAGGGCTCTCCATTAAGCTCACTTGCTTAGGCTTAACAATTTTCTCATTCTCAAAAGAAACTTAAGCAGTCTCTTAGACTTACTAGGGGTGATCTCCAGGTGACCGTGGAGTTATGGGGCCTGACCTATACTATTGGAAAGCTGAGAGAATGCTGATTCCAAATATATATTCAGTTTTTGCCCTCAAGGGTCAAGTGGAAAATACTCTGTTCACTTAGAAATCACTATCAGGTTGCCGGTTGACTGCGAGCTCACTAGCAATTTCATTGCTACCTTTGCTTACTGCGAGCTCACTTCAAAAAGATTATCAATTTTGGCGGTTTTCTGTTGAAAATCACCAACTTTGAGAGTGTGGCATGGTAATACTGATTGTCCCACAAAGAAAATTTTATATAAACCATACAGAACAAAGATAGATCTTCATTTTTGTAGTTGTCAACTTTCTTGTACAAGCACTCCCTAGCAAGCCACGTATTGACAAAGTAATTCCTCCCTCAAATCGACCAATTTCAGTGCAAAAAATGCGATTTTTGAGCTGTCGTCTTTAAATGATCATAACTCTCTAGGGAGTGATCCTACGAAAAAGTTATCAACTACAAAAATGAAGATCTAACTTTGATCTGTATAATGCATTAAAAAGCTACTTGATGGGTCAATCAGTATTACTATGACACACTTTCAAAATTGGTCATTTTCAACAGAAAACCGCCAAAGTTGATAGCCTTTTGGGCGGTACTGTAGGCCGCCTTGAACTACCTGTCACGCCGCGATCTCAACCTTCGCCCACATTACTTTTCAGATTCTCAGGGTCTCACCAAAGCGCACTTTCTCACTTTCTCACTTAATCCACGTCGTCCATTTTTTGCTCGTCTATTCTTGTCTTTTTGCCCATCTAAGACCCCCTGGTGGTATTACTGCTAAGCCATTTGGACCCTAGAAACTTCTGTGATTAATTCTCTGTTTTTTCTCTTTAAATGTGGAAAAAACATCGGGGACTAGACCAAAAAGTGTAAAAGAAATCGAGAAGTCACTAAAAAAGAGGGAGTCATTTTTTCTTTCGGAGGGAACAGTGGTATGTATAACAATAGGAGGAGAGGAGGGGGACTACTAATGACATTTCGTTTCTCTTTTTCATTTTTGTTTCTCTTTTTTTCCTGTTTTGGTGGTTCACCGTTTAGCAAAAAAAAGTTTCCGCTTTCAAATTTGATTTTTTAATTTCTTGCCGGAGGGGTTTAGAGAAACGCGTCGAAGGTGCGCCAGAAGGCTGGGAATATGAAAAAACTGATAATTGTACTGGTGAAGGCCTGACCCGATGGCCCGGCAACAATTTTTTTCAAAAAAAATTTTTAATTTCGAATTTCGGCGCCAATTACCCGGGCCTTGGCAAGTGTGAGTAAAATTACTTAAAACGCGCCAAAGGTGCGCCAGAAGTGTGGAAAATTTTTTGCGCCACTTCGCGTAACCTACTTCAGATTGGCCATGGCTACACACCCCGAACAACAGGGAAAAAAACACATTTTTTTTTGAAAAAAAAATTGTTTCCAAAACAAAACTAACGGTGACTGAGACGGCGATTCTCTTGACGACTGGTTACCATCGGATTTGGCTTTGGAGGCACGGGATAGTGGACGGGAGAGCGTGTCGAAGACCTGGAAAAATGCAAAAATTGAAAAAAAAATTTTGAAAATTTTTTTTGAAGGTTTTTGTGGTCTCACAGCGTTTAATTTATAGTGGTTGCGTAGATCAAAACTAGATATACAATTTCGTAATTGAAAATTTTTCAGTAGAAGTCCTCGCTCAAAAATTACAGGTGGTCGAGTGTTTTTGCAGATTTTTCAGACTTTTTTCAGAAATTTTGGATCCTGGATCTAGGTTACTGTACATGGATCCTGGATTAGGAATCACCTAGATTCATCTACAGTAATGGATCTAGGGTTACTGTAGACAGATTTTTGGATCCTGGATCTAGGGTTACTGTAGGCACATTCTTGGAACCTGGATACTGGATCATGGGTTACTGTAGACAGATTCTTGGATCCTGGATCTAGGGTTACTGCAGGTAGATCCTGGATCCTGGATCTAGAGTTACTGTAGAGAGATTCTTAGATCCAGGATCTAGGGCTACTGTACACAGATTCTTAGATCTTGGATATTGGGTTACTGTAGATAGATCCGGGATACTATTTCGCAAATCTGAGGATACGTGGCAAAAACAAACGCGCTCTAGTGAACTTTTTTGTCTGAATTCAAATTTTTTAGAAGCTACCGTACTACTCACCTTCTCGTGAATCTGCTTTTCACGATTGACATAACTCCAATCGGCCATGGCTGGAAGTTTTGAGGGGTTGTTCAATTCGACTGAAAATCAAAAAATTACCAAAAAAATGTTTTCAAAAAAAGAGAAAAATTCCAAGAAAAAAGTTAAGCGGCACACACTCCGGAAACCGCGAGGAATAATCTGTGCTCCGCGAGCAAACTTGTACCGCCTGGAGAGAGGAGAGGGGGGGGGGTAAAAGAGCAAGAGCAATATATTTCTTGTGTACAGTGCCTACCTGCTGCCGAGTGGGGGGGGTGTGGTAAAGCAAAGAAAAGATTAGTAATGTGTCATTATGGTGGAAGAGATGAAGGGAAGAGAAAAATTTTGAGAGCAAAAAAATGAGAAAAATGTTGGAGGATAGGAATTCCAGAGAAAAAAATGAGGGAAAAAGTTTTCCTGGAGGAAGGGGACACCGGATGTTGTTTCGATATTCAAAACTTTGAAGTTCCTGGTTCATTTACGATGGTGAGACTTAGGCTTAGGCTTACGGCCTTAGGCTTATAGCCTTAGGCTTACAGCCTTGTGTTTACGGCGTTGAGCTTAGGGCCTTAGGCTTACGACGTCAGGTTTACGGTTTCACACTTATGACCTATTGAGCTTTCGGTCTTAGAATTATGGTCTGAAGTACACGGCCTTAGGCTTAGGCTTACGATCTCAGGCTTACGGTTTGAGACTCACACTTGTCAAGGCCTGTGTCATCCAAAATGCAAATTTCAAAACTTTTTTGAATTTTTTCCCGAAAAGTCAAACTTGCGACTTTGATTCTAAATTAGAAGAAACACTGAAAAATCATTTTAAATTTTCACATTTTTGAAGAAAAATTGAAAAAATGTCGAAAATTTTTTGAAAATTTGTTTCTTCATTTTTCTGAATCCGGGCCGAGATTTTGCAAGTCTGATCATAAAAAAAACTTCAACTTATGCCCTCGGTCGAACGGGCTTTAAGCTTTGGCTTACGGCCTTTAGGCCTACGTTTGAGAACGCAGGCTTTCTCACGGAATAGTTGGCAAAACTCGGCTTAAGAGATCAGGCTTACGGCCTTTAGGCTTAAGGCCCTACGTTTAAGACCGCAGGCTCACTCGACTCGGTCCAAATGCGCAAATTCAAAAAAAGAACTTTCAATTTTTTCAGTTTCACAACTTTAAGAGATCATCTCCCCAAGTTTTCGAAACTCCAAACATCTCGTTCATCAATTATCTAGAAAAAAAATGCTCATCTAGCCACGTCTCTCCTCGAAAAACAAAATAAGGTCAGCTCACTGAATCCCTAACAGATATATTTCAGACATCTCTCTTTTTACTAATTTCTATTTATTTTCATGCCGGCTGGAGTTCCAAACTCCACGCTTCAGAAGATCTGTGGCACTGGACTTCAATTTGAAAGAAAAAAACTTCTGGAGCTGGACTAGAGACACCCTTCTCAATTTGGAATGCAAACAAAATGTATTTTTCTTTTTTCGGGGGCCGATGAGAGGGGGGGAAGAATAATAAAAGTGGAGAAGGAGATGTATATGTGTCCCCTCCCGTCTATACTATTAAAAGAGTCCCCCCTCTTGACGTCAATCTGGTCATTTGTTCTTTGAGATATACACATATTTCTAGTAGACACATTGGAAGAATTGGAAGAATTCAATGGAGAGAGGGGGGTTCTAAAGGGGAAGTTCAATGGGAGGGGGTACCAAAAAAATAGATGTTTCATTTTGATCTACTTTTGAAAAGGCAAGCGGCAAAACACAAATGGAAAGTGATGTCTTGGAAAAATGAAAGTTGAAAAAAATTTCAGAAAAATCAGAAAATAAGATTTTTTCTACAAAAAAAACAGCTTGCTCCCGGAACAAAAGTCCAAGATTTGAACTGAAAAGGGACGGATGATTGATAGATAACTATCCTGATTTAGTGTGGTGGCTCAAAAACCCAAAATTTGAAAAACTAGTCCACCATGACACCTCCGAAGGAGTAATCTAGGCCATCTGCAAAAAATTTTTGAAATTTGAGAAAAAGTTGTCCCTCAAATTCTATATGATGAAAATAAAAAATTGATGTGATGGCATAGAAATCCAAACTTTAGTAAAACTAGTTTTTTTTTTCAAATTTTGTGTCCTCAAAACCTCATTTTTCCTAAAACAAAATTTTTCGAAAGGTGTAAACTACAACTCATTAGACACCACATTTTCCAAAAAATAATCACTTTTCTAACGCGTTCCTTCTCACTCTAAGTGACATGATTTATGGTGTCCCATCTAAATGTTTTGACTAGTGAGATGACACGGAGAAAAGTATGGAGACACACAACTTGACTTTTGATATGTGAGCTTGGGGGAGTGTAGATATCAAAAATTTATCATGTGGGATCTTTTTTTTGAAAAACTAAATAATTCAAAAGTAAAAGTTGAATATCATATCAGCTACCACGTGGGAGTACACAAGAGTAAAGTTTTGGTCCGGGGTAGTTTTGAAATCGGACATTTCAAAACCGGACGTTTCAAAACCATGATTTCGGTACTGAACAACAAAAAATAGAATGAAAAATGTTATGATTTCGCAACGTCCGGTTTTGAACTGTCACGGTTTTGAAATGTCTCAATTTATGATCGTCTGGTTTCAATAAGTCCCAAATCTGTCAAAACGGCTCAATGATGTTTTGAAACCAGAGAATTCGAAACCGAGACATTTCGAAACCAGATGTTTCGAAAAATCATAGTTTTGAAATGTGTCGGTTACGAAACATCCCTGAGCCAGTATTCTAGAATTACAAAAAAAAAAAGCAAATTTTGAAAATCAGCAAGTGTTTCATACCGTCGGAAAGCTAAAAACGTGAGGATTCAGAATCTGTTTTCAGCAATTTGATAGGACGTTACCCGGCCGAGCTACAACGTCTCAAACTGTCTCAAAATCTGAAACCGGATTCTGAATCCTCACGTCTTCAGCATAACACCCACCTCTACTGGTATCTAGTAAAAAGTCACGAAATCCTTGAAACATCTTGTATGTATTTAACCATCGGAAAAATGTATCCTATTTCCAAGAATCGGAAGGAACTCCGCCTCCAGACACCACGCCGAAAATCTCAAAAATCTTCTAACCAAAACACACCGAAAATATGTATACTTTTTGATTTATTATCTGCCGACAAGCTTCTTTTTTTTTAAGATACTGAGGGGGGAAGGGGGACTGGTGGAGAAAAATAGGGATACCAGGAAAAAAAAGACAAATTGAGTCGGTTTTCCAGAAAAATTTGAAGAAGAAAACAAAGATTTTTTGGCTGAAAATTCGAGAAAAAACCGATACCTCAGGACCAGGACGGTTTGAAACCGTACAATTCGGAACCGGATTTTTTCAAAGTAATTTTTTTTACTTTTGACCTGTTTTGGAATGTATTAGTGTCAAAAATCGGACGAAATCGAATAGAAATTTCCAAAATTTTCAAAAAACCCCAAAAAATCGAATGGGGGGTAAAAAGGTTGCCTAGCGCTCTGCCAGCTTCTCAATGAGCAGAAAAATGCTCCGAGGGAGTAAACAGTAAGAGGGTGGGCAAATATATCGGCGGGAAAAAAGTGGGAGGAGTAGATCAAAAAACTGAACACTTTCTTCACTCGCTCCGATTTGTTTATTTGTACACTCATTGGCAAACTTATTGGGGGAAAGGGGTGAAGAGGGGGGAGGTGAGAGTTCGGGTAAATTTGGCATTAAGGAATTTTGGGTTTTTTGGAAATGAATCTGGCTAAACCCTTGTAACTCTGCTCAAACTTATCCTTTAAAAATTCTGAATACAGATTCAGAATCCTCACGTTTTCAGCTTCCTACTGATATCAGATTCTTACCAGAGTGGTGTCACCAAGAAGCTGAAAAAGTGAAGATTCTGAATCTGTTTTCAAACTTCTTCTAGTGTTAAAAATGACCGAGTTACACATGATCGTATCTCGGTCGGTTTATGAGCTACAAACGTTTTGAAAAGAGCTTCAGAATCCTCACGTCTTCAACTTTCCGCTCATAAAAAATTTATGTAGAAATTATAAAAACCGGAACACAACAAGACCAAAAACGAGACTAGTTTAAAACTCCGGTTTCAACATGTCTCTTGGTTTTGAAACGTCCTGGAGTCAATGCTACTAGAAATTCCATGTGACAACTACTACCGAACAATGTCCTAAAACAACTCAACCCCCGTAAAATCTAATTAATTAGTTACCCGAGGTTCACTTGTCCCCCGGGAAAAGTACATGACGTGGCAGTCACGCTCTATCTCACACAGACAAAACAGAGATCTACTGGGGGGGGGGGAGGGAGGGGGAAATTATGATGGATGATATAGACAAGTTGTTTCAGAAAATAGGTCATGTTTTGGCATCATGCTTAACTTGAATTATGAATAATTGAAAAGAACTGGGGTCTGGTGGAGCTGAGAATAACTTTGACACTGTCAAAAAAAGCTAACTTGTCCACGAGGAGTACACGAGGGAAGTTATTGTCAGAGTGCATTTTTGGATAACCTATGCAATTAGCCAGCTTTGTTAGACAACCGGAAGTGGAAAATGTTCACGATTGATTGACAGGAGAATATGAATTAACTAAAGATCAAAAAATCATACTTGAAAACTGAGCCGAGTTCTGTATCTGTGATCTACCACGGGCCAAACGGCTGGTCATTACTGTACCAATTTTGAAAAATGTTGAGTTTTTTCTAAAATTTCGAATTATATACTATGCATTGCTTGCAAAAACACTTCAAAGGGTCATATTTAGTACATACGAATTCAAAAATTGAAGTCTAGTGAAGCGCATTTGCACACAACTTGGCAAGTTGCCAATTGAGTCGCCGCTCAGCCAAATCGCGCAGCTCACTTTTTTCCATTTTTCTTGCTACTTTCGATTAACTTCGGAACGAAAAAATCTTCTTTTTTTTAAACATTTTTTGAATTTCGCGCTAAATTTACTGGAGCGCAGATGCTTTCATGTGGGAAATTTAATGGAGAAACAAATTGCCATGTTTTTTAATAGAAAAAGCGCAAAAAAATAAACAAAAACAACCGATTTCGGATACCTGGATACCCGGGTAAACCCGGACCGGGAAAAAACCCAAAAACCATTAAAATGCCATCCTAGCACTGCCCGCGGTACATTAACAACTAGTCATCCAGCCTGTAGTAGGTCACAACTATAGAACTTGTCGAGATCTACATTTTGGTATATTTTTCAGCTCATAAAACTCAATTTGAAGCGAGTTACGCGGTTTTGCAAAAAAGTCGTCAAAAAAGTGTATTGTGACGTATTAGTCATTCATTCATTCACAAAAATATATAAATCGCCATCTCATCCCCATCATGCGGTGAGAGGAGATATCCGGTGAGTATCGGATTTCAGTATACATATGGTGTACCATCCCCTCTTTAGCAGCGGCTGACCGCGGGATTCCGGTGGAGCTCGTTTATATCATAACTCACGTAACAAAACCAGACAACTCCAACTTTTCTAGGTAAACAACAAATAAATTACATTTTTCGGTTAAGGCAAGCTTTGACAAGAGTGAGTGAGCTAACACAAGAAATCTGGTAAGTACACTAACAAGTGCTTCGACATACAATTGAGTACGCATGTCAGCTTGATGGGGGAGAAAGTTGAAAGATTGAGAAGAAGGGATAGAAGATCAAATTGTTATCCGGAAGAGGGGGATTATTTGATTGAGGCGGGGGCGAAAATAGTGCAAAAAAGTAAAACATGCACTTTTTTAGGTCACATTTTTTTTACGTTAGTGAGCAAAAACTACACAAAAAAGGATACTTGTCAATGGGGCCTTGCTTCAAACTGAGTATTATGAACTGAACAGTATACCAAAATGTAGATCTCGACGAGTTCTATGTCTGCGACCTACTAAGGGCCGGATTTCAGGTCGTAGTATCGTGCGCCGGGAAAAAGTGCCGAAAATGCGAACCGCTTTGGGCCGGCCGGCGGGACATTAACGCCAAATGCATATTATGGAAAAGTGGTCATGATTGAAGTACAGGGACAAAATTACAGTGACCAAATTACATTGACTAACTGAATTTTCAGCAATTTTCCGGATTTTCATTTTTTGGGAACTTTCATATTGATAGGCGCACAGACAGGCGGAAAGTATCAAATTTGAAAATACGGAAATCTGGAGTTTCTGAAAATCTCCTGAAAATCCTGTTTGTCTGTGCAAAAACCTTTACATATCTGACACCGTTCTCTCAAAATCCTGAACTTTTCCAAAAATTTGAGCTTTTGTCATACATGTAAACGGCCCGGAGCGGATCTTGCTTAAAACTCAACATTATGAGTTAAAAATATGCCACAACAACAAGCCATCAGGCCCGTAATAGATCACAGATATAGATCTCGCCGAGATCTACATTTTGGTATATGTTTCAGCTCATAATATTGAGTTTGAATCGAGTTCCGTGTCGGCCTGAAGAAAAAAAACAATTTCCCATGCTATCGGCCAGAAATAACATGATGCTTCTCTTGTGTTGATTATTCTTGTTGTACTTTTGATAGAAATCATAATGATTCCGTCGTACCTACACCCCCAGCACAAAACTCTCATGCTCAAAATATTTATTCTTTTACAAAAATTCACTTCAATTATGTCTCTCCAAATCAGGGATCCCTGCCACCACTTGCGACTCGATTCCACACTCATTCACTCCCCGCAGAATTCTGAAATATCCATTCTCTCCCCAGTTCGTGTTCCATGAGTTCGCAGCAAGCCAATACGGAGTCCCATTATCAACTCCCCATCCAAGCAACTTGACTGCATGGCCGCCGAGTTCTGGTCCAGCGACATGAACGTAGACTCCCGATTTGTATTGATAAAAGTCAGCGTACACCGTGAATCCCACCTCGACCGGGCCGTTTTTAAGGATCTCCGATTGGATTTGATCGACTTTACGACTGACCGCATAAGCAGTGGCTCCTGGAAATTATACACTTTATATCTAAATGCTGATACAACCCCGCCCCACTAACCATAATGCTTATCCTTCTCATATGGAATCGGGTAGGAGCTATTCGAGGTGCAGTGATCTACACATTTCGGGGTATCCGCGTCACTATTCGGGCATTTCGGCCAGGTGACACCGTTGACAGTCTGTCCACATGGGGCGATGGAGTATGGCTTGCATCCGAATTGAGATTCGTAGGATCCTCCGGTGACGAGGCCGTTTTTGACCCAGTACTTCCAGGCTTGGATTGGGTAGCCTCCTTCGCAACTGGAATATGACGGATTTGTGAGGTTAGGCTAACGATTTTGAACTAAGGTTAAAGATTTCAGACTTAGGCTTAAGATCCGAGCCTTTGGCTGATCGGCTTTCGGTTTCAAACTCATGGTATCAGTTTTACGGCCTTAGTTTTTTAACTTACGATTTCATGTTTTGCTAACAATCTGAGGCTTACGGTTTCAGACACATGACATCAGGCTTACCGCTTTTCGGTTCTTACGGCTTTAGGCTTAGGCTTACGATCTCAGTCTTACGGCTGTTCGATTTATTCATACGGCCTTAGGCTTAGAGTGAGGCTGAAGATTTTAGGATTAGGCTAGGCTAACGTTCTAATCCTGTTTGACGGGTTAGGCTGAGGGTCTTAAAATTACTCTAACAATCATAAGTTCTCAGGCTTACGGCCTAAAGCTTTGCTAACGATCGTAGGCTTTGGCTGACAACGCTTGGCTTACAGTCTAAGACGGACCATCTTAGGCTCTGGTATACAATCTTGGACATACGCTAACGGCCTTTCAAGCTTGATTGATCATTACTTTAATCTTAGGTTTGCAATCTTAAACTTGAGCTGAAAATCTTAGCTTGACGATCTAAGGTTTAGATGGCCTCATAAGTAGAGCTACAATTTCAAGCTTAGACTAATAAGATTAGATCAACGAGTTTAGGCGCCAGCTTGACCCGTCAGGCAAACTTAGAACTTTAAACTAAGCCTTGAATTGGCTTAAGGGAACATCTGACGAGTTTAGACTGAACAGCTCGGCTTAACAAATATTGTTTAGGGATACGATTTACATAATTAGTCGTAGGGCAATGAGATTAGGCAAAACCTTACTAGCGGAACTTCTGATAAGCGACGTGGCTCTGATTGTCAGTTCCGGAATCAATTTCCGATCTTCTGAACTTCTTCCCCATTACCTCTCTTATCTTATCACCAACTCACCCATCACCACAATAATACTCTCCGATACAACACGTGAGAATGTCTTCAGCGGACAACAGAGTGTTGACAACTCCATTCGACGCTATACAAGTTCTGTCGGAAATTGCTTCAGCGGCAGCGACAGCCCAACACGATCCGCAGTGCGATTGGTCTCGAATGTTGTTCACCGATATGCACTGAGAAAAGTGGTCCCTGACATCATAGTGATCTGGGATAGCATCGGCGACGTCGACTTGAGCAACATCCTCCTCTCGATGAGGTTTCACATGCTCTGCTTTCATCAGGTACTTCATAATCCGCTCTTTCGGAGCATCTTGGTGTCCAGCGGTCCACAATTGCTGTGCGGAATTCACCTGATTGATTAATAGCTCTGTTTGAAGGCGTTGTTGAAGAAAATCGGTTGGGGTTACTGTAGAAAGGAGAGTGAGGAATAGAAGTGTGACGAGTTTCCACATTGTTGTTGAGAATGAGGTAAAATGAGGGGCTTGACTCACTTTTATTAGTTTGCAGGTGTTATCAGTTGTATTATGAGTTAGGTGAAATGTATAGAACCTATAGTGCTGCCCCCCGGGTGCTAGTCATTTCATTTCCGCTTTATGTACATATTATTACAAGAAACAATTAAAGATCAAAACAAAGCACAAAACATGAAAAGGCAAAAATAATGAATTGAAAGCACTGCTTTTTATGTGAAAATCTAGATAAAATCCATTGTTCGGCGATTCATAGGTGGTGTATTTCACATCCAGCGTGTCACCATAGAATCCTTCCTGCTCAATGGGGACATGATAATGGTAGTAGCTGAAGAAGTGTCACATGTCAAAAACTTTGGTCAGTGTAAAACTAACACACAATTTTTATAGTGACCAAAGTTTTCGACTCCTAAAATTAAATGAACATATATTTAGGTAACTGAAGACGTCAGAATTCTGAATCCGGTTTCAGATTTCGTACTTTCAAGGGTTGTAGCTCGGTCAGGTAACGTCCTATCAAAAATTTGAAAACAGATTCTAAATCCTCACGTTTTCAGCCTTCCGATGGTATAAAACAGTTACTTTTTTTGCACGATTTTCAAAGTTTCCATTTGAAAAAATTATTTTTAATTATTTTTTGTGATTCGAGAATCATGGGTCTGGGACGTTTCGCAACCGAGACGTCCTAAGAGTCAAAAACTTTGGTCACTGTAAAAATTGTGTCAGTGTACATAAGTTTGTTTTACACTGACAAAACGGTTCCGGGACGTTTTCAAACCAGACATTTGGTAACCGAGACATTTGAAAACCGAAACATTCTCTCGGTTGGTGTCACAGTTTCGGAAAATCCGGTTTCGAAATTACTGGTTTCGAAATGTTTCGGTTTTGAAACGTCCTAGGAGTCGAAAACATTAGTCACAGTAAAAATTGAGTCAGTGTAAGTTAGTTTTACAGTGACAAAACGGTTCCGGGACGTTCTAAAACCACCGGTTTTGAAATTACTGGTAAAGAAATGTCTCGACGCCAAAGAACTCAGAATTTGGTTACTTTTGGTCAGTGCAAATTTTTCACAGTGACAAAACTCACGATCTGGCAAAAACCAATGTATTGTTCTTATAACCATTCATATCCAATGTCGCATATCCACTCAAATCGGCATCCCGTATACTTATGCTAAACTTTGCAATTATCCCTGAGGTCACCACAGAATGAGAGTCTTGAGACGTGCTCCGACTACCGTATTCCATGGAAGCAATGAATCCCTTCCGTGGAAGTGAGACAGTTTCCTCGAATGATTTTGAGAATTCTGACATTAAGATGCTAGCAGTTCCATTGGTAAGGATCAAGGTCTTGAAGGTTCCCAGAAATTCTTGAGGGAGGTTTTTGGATTCAGTGCTGAAAATTTTCATGTTGATTTGTGAAATGAACTTAATGACTCACCTATAACTTGATATCAAATTCGTCTTATTTACAGTAACCCCTCCAATATACACATCAAGCTTCCCTGTACCCTCTATCCCCTTCAAAATATTTGCCACAGAGAAAATATCCTGTGTATACAACTGAAAAGCGGCTGGTCCCCCTCCAGCATCCAACTTCAAATCTTCACATCTTGAATACAAAGTACACTTCAATCCTTGAAAACTCGCAATATCTTTGGTATGCTCATAGTCTTGAAACACAATTTGTCCAAATGATGATTCCAGAGGGAGTACGGTCATATAACTCCCACTCGACACGAATTGGGTGTTCCCTTGTAGAAGTTGGAGGCCAGTGCCGAGACTCGTTGAGTTCCATGAGTCACCATCGAAGAATATAAGGGTACGAAGATTTTGGATTAAGTAGTTGTAGACTGGGAATAGGATAGTGGCGGAGACTTTTGTGTCAGCTTTCACAAGCGCTGGCTTCATCCCGTTTCTTTCTAAAACAGTTGGCTGGATGTCGGAGAGTGAGACATTCAACTGGACAGGCTGGGCGTCAGTGTCTAAAAAGTGTTTCAGAACGACTAGGAAACTGAAAAATTTTCAAAAAACTGAACCAACATTGCTGCCAATACAATGAAAACCCAAATTGAACTCTTTCATCGTTAGTGTTTAACTTGATTTTCCCACCAGGAGCTATAAAGTAAAAGCGTTGCTCATCGGCATTGGCTACTCTAAAAACATGTTAAAATGAAAAAAGCAGATAAGACTGAATATGTACCTTTCCGTTCTCTGCAACTGATCGGTGATAAGAACCGGCTTGGCAATGTCGTTCTTACAATATACTGAAAGTGTTATCCGCACGAACCAGCCTTGGGGTACGGTGATCTGAAAATAATTTGTTATATTAGTCACAGTTATTATCGAGTTTGCAGATCCCTAATCTAAAATAAAATCGTGAAAAATCTTTCAGCGAACCGAGTTTTGACCCGCCGCGTAACATTCGTCATGTCTACGAAAACATATGCAAAGTTTGACGGTTCATAGTTTGTATCACGGGAGGATTTGTCAGATTTGTATTTAAAATTTGGAATTAAAGGTGTACTAAAAGTAACTCTGGTTCGATTAGTCGATGTGCGAAAATTCCGTCCATTTGATCAATCTGCGACCTCGGCGGTCCAAAAAGCCGCAGGCCGCGGAAGACCAACGAGAGCCTTTATTATATCTCGGCCTGCGTCATATTAGCAACTAGGCATCCGGCCCTTAGTAGGTCACGAACATAGAACTCTATGAGATCTACATTTTGGTATATTTTTCAGCTCATAAAACTCTGTTTCAAGCGAGTCAGGCCTTGCTTCCAAGTATTGTTATCGTCACTCAAGTTTTCTATGCAGTCGCGCTCTATCGCCACTTCACTGATAAGTTCACTCACCTGATATTCACATTCATAATTCGCTGGAAAAATCGGTGTCACTGTTGTGAAATTACTCGGATACCAAAGGAGAACACTCCTGTTCTGCGGAGGGTCAAATGTCATCACACCGTTGGTGCATTCTTAAATTAGTTGTTATGATTTATAACAAGATGAACAATTTTCAGTCTTACCTGGAACATCTGCTATGATTACTGTAGTAAAACAGAATATGAATAGTAAAAGCCGCATTTGTTTTTTTCTGATTGAATAACAATTAAAATATTGAAATTTGAACCTGTGAAATAAATCAAAAGCGCTTATATTCACGAAAGTTATGAACTAATTTTGTTGATAAGAACCCGATGTTACGTCACAAAAAAGCGTTTTTTGTGTAGTTTAGAAAAATGAGTCATTGTGTTCTGTAAAAGAAAATGATATAATCAATTTTTTTTAAATTAAAATTGTTTTGTATTTCGAAGGTAGTGAGACTTACTAGAAAAGGTTATGGTGTGAGTTTGGAGTTGTGGGACATGCCCTATATCATTTGAAAGCTGAGAAAATGCTGATTCTGAGTGTGTATTTAGTTTTTGTCCTCGAGATCTGGTATTCGAGAAAAAATAAGTCAAAGTTCAGCAGAAATGATAAATTTTTGTAACTTTCTCGAAACAGAACCAATTTTTGGGATATTTGGACATTCAGACATTCGGACACACCGGCCGATATAAGCTTCAAGATGTTAGCCTTAAGCCAGAGGTGGTTAGCCTAAGTTACGCTGAACTCATGAAAGTTATCGTATATCGAAGGCTGTCGACCTAGCAAAATTACAAAAAATTCTTTATTCTCGGTACATATAAATATTATACACATCCCTGAAGATCAGATTTCTTGAAATCAATTAATAACACACAAGCACAAAATCTAAGCATTATGACGATCCAAGTCTGGGAGTCCAGCGACAGCAGAATGCTCAATTCCACACTCGTTGAGTCCTCTGATGATACGGAAGTATCCCTTCTCTCCCCAATTGACGTTCCATGAGTTGGCAACGAGCCAATATGGAGTTCCGTTGTCGACTCCCCATCCGAGAATTTTGACAGCATGTCCTCCGAGAGACTTTCCGGCGGTGTGTACGTAGACTCCGGTCTTGTATTGGTAGAAGTCTTCGTAGACGGTGAACGCCACTTCGACTGGTCCGTGAGCAAGAATTTCGGTTTGGATTTGCTCGACCTTCTTTCCGACGCCGTAAGCGGTGGCTCCTGAAAATGTCTGTGTCTCAGTGTCCAAGCCCAAAATGACTAACCGAAATGCTTATCCTGAAGATATCCTGTTGGGTAGGTGTTGTTCGATGTGCATGCCTCGACACACTTTGGAGTTGGCTCGGTGTCTTCTGGGCATTTTGGCCAGGTGACACCGTTGACAGTCTGTCCGCATGGGGCGATGGAGTAAGGCTTGCATCCGAATTGAGATTCGTAGGATCCGCCGGTGACGAGGCCGTGCTTGACCCACCATTTCCAGGCTTGGATTGGGTAGCCTCCTTCACATCTGGAAAATGACAGGGTTGTGAGGTTAGGCTAACGATGATAGCCTTGGTCAGACAATCTTAGGCTTAGGCTTAATATCCGAGGATCAGGTTCAAGATCCGAGGCTCAGGCTAAAGATCTTAGGCTTAGACTAAAGGCTTACAGTTTCAAACTTGTGAAATCAATCTTATGACCTTAGGCTTAGGTTTCCGGCTTTAGGCTTAGGCTAACGATCTCAAGGTGACTGTTTCAGACTCATGACCTCAGGCTTACGGCCTTAGGCTTAGGCTAACAATCTGAGGCTTAGGTGAAAGATTCGGACTAGACTGAGGCTAATTGACTTACGGTTTCAGAGAGGCTTACGGCCTTAGGCTCAGGTTTTCGGCTTTAGGCATAGGCTAACAATTTCAAGGTTACGGTTTTAGGCTTATGACCTCATGCTTACGACCTTTGGCTTAATCTCTTAAGTTTAAGCTAACGTTCTCAGTCTGAGGATGTCAATTTTAGTCACGATTTCACGCCTAGCCTGACGATCCGAATCACAACAGTTTTCTAAAAAGGTGAACGTTATATGTCTTCCGGCGCTAGACATCATACAGTACTACTAATAAGGGTCGAGTCTTAGATACCCGACCTACTCACCCATTTCCACAGCTCAAAACTCCGACACAGCAAGACAAAAGATCTTGAGAAGACAACAAAGTGTTGACAGCTCCATTCGACGCGATGCATGTTCTGTCGGAGATGGCCTCGGCGGCAGCGAACGCCCAGCATGATCCACAATCCGATTGATCTCTGATATTATTGATCGATACACAGTTTGACCACTTGTCTCTAGCATCGAAGGAGTCTGGAATGGCGTCGGCGACTTCAGTGGCAACGATGTCTTCATCCTTGTGTGGAACCAAGTACTTCACATCCATCAACTTCTTGGTGATCTTCTCCTTTGGGATCACTTGATGTCCGGCGGTCCACAATTTCTGAGCAGAGTTCACATAGTCGATGAGAGCTTGTCCGGTAAGTTCCGGTGCCTCACGGTGTGCTGGGAGGACGACGGCGGAGGCAGAGGCCACGAGGAGGAGGGCGGAGAGCTTCCACATTTAGAAGACGAATCTGACCTGATTTCCCGCTTTGATAGGGTTTAAGTAGTGCTTATCAGGGGAAGGTCTTATCAGTGTACCGGAATTAAAATTGATTTATGTAAAGGATCGGTTGTGACGCAAAAAGTAGAGAAGAGATCATTGGTGCTGGAAATCGCGGAGAGGAGAAAGTTCGTTGCGATCTGGAAGTGGAGTTAGACTTTTAGGCATAGGTTAGACTCACAATATTAAACTTAGGCTAACATTAGGCGTACAAGTTTAGGCTTAGGCTTAAAATTTTGAGTTCAGAAAAGATTTAAGCTCAGACTTTGTCTAACGAGGTTCAACATAAGCTTGAAGCCTTAGGCTTAGGCTTACGATCTCAGTCTTACGGCCTGTGGCTAGGGTTATGGTCGCATACTCACGATTTTAGACCTATGGCCTAAGGCTTGCGACCTTAGGCTTAGGATTTCATTGCATATTAAGCTTGGGCTTACTTATTTGTGCTCTGACTTTGATCCTATTCCCGAGCTGTAAAGGATTACTGTATCAAAAAGAAGCCCCACCGACACTATCAGAGAGACTACAACTTTTTCCCGTTTCCATACTTTGTTGCATTTCATTTCCCTTATCAAGGTTGATTGATCATGTGACGCAATAGTTGAAAGCGCGGAATCAGCATAAATCAAATAGTATGTAGAAATCAAAAAAAAAATTAATTGCTTATCGTGAAAGTTTTCGGAAAAGGAAAAGAGAGTGGAATCAAAAATCAAAATTCTAGAATTTATATTTGGAAATGCGGGAAGACTATCGGGAATGTGACCTACCCACCATGCACCAACACAACCCTGCCTACTCCAATTTGTGAGAAATAGTGCAAACACGGGTACCCGCTGGATCTGGATAAGGATCGACATTACGGTATTATAGCTAAGTACGTTTGGAGTATAGCATAATGTAACGCAGTCTAGGCGTGTCGGTAGATCAACTTCACAATCGTCAAATCGAGATCCAGAGTGATGTGATGTTGAACGGACCCGTCGAGGCTACCATGGAAGTTTACGACGACTTTTTACAGTACACCACTGGAATTTATGTTCATTTGGCTGGAAATAAGCAGGGACATTTATCAGAGAATGGTGAGTTACCATAGTACCCATGATACAATACCGGTACCATAGCCACCATCATTCCAGGTACCTTCCGTGTCCTGCGTGGAGTCAACGAGTGTGGTCTCGAAGCGAATTGCGTCTCGGAAATGCCTAAATTGTCATGAATCCACTACATGAATCCACCAAGCTCAGTTTTACATTCGTCTCTCAGCCTTCTAAACTCATTCCGCGTCTAATGATGCAAATTTCCAAAAATGCTCTGCTCTGATAAGAAACCAACAAACCACCACCACCGCTCATTTCCCTAAAAATGCGGAAATTATTGATTTCACTGGTCTTTTTCACAGCTTGCAATAATGGTAAGAATATTTTTCTGTTTTTAGTTTTTTTTTTCAAAAATTTCTTTTTTTTTTTACAGAAGTAATTCCCAAGAACTCGTTCTGGACCGCCGGTACTCCGAAAGTCTCTAGGAGTTTTATGCTGAGCACCCTAGTGAAAGACCCTGAAATCATTGGGTTCAGGGACTTGGGACCATCAAGTTTTTCACCAGAAAATTCAGATCTCTCCCCGTTTTTCGACGCGAGAGAGAGGTGGCCAGAATGTTCCTCGATCCCGCTGATAAATGACATTTCAGAGTGCAGTGAGTCTCAATTCTCAGGAATTTTTTTTTCAAAATGAATTCAGAATCCAGTTGGGCGTTCGCGGCCGCCGAATCAATGTCCGATCGGTTATGTATCAATTCTGGCGGGATGATAGATACGGTGCTCTCCGCTCAAGAGTTATTGAGCTGCTGTACAGGAGTGTTGTCGTGTGGAGAGGGGTGAGTGGCTAGACCCTAGACTCTAGACTCTAGACCCTAGACCCTAGACCCTAGACCCTAGACCCTAGACCCTAGACCCTAGACCCTAGACCCTAGACCCTAGACCCTAGACCCTAGACCCTAGACCCTAGACCCTAGACCCTAGACCCTAGACCCTAGACCCTAGACCCTAGACCCTAGACCCTAGACCCTAGACCCTAGACCCTAGACCCTAGACCCTAGACCCTAGACCCTAGACCCTAGACCCTAGACCCTAGACCCTAGACCCTAGACCCTAGACCCTAGACCCTAGACCCTAGGCCCTATCCATTCCAGATGCGCCGGTGGAAACGCGTTCAAAGCCTGGCAATACTGGCAGAAACACGGTCTGCCAACCGGTGGATCCTATGAATCTCAATTCGGGTGCAAACCGTATTCTTTTGCTCCATGTGGCAAGACTATCGGAAATGTGACCTATCCACCTTGCACCAACACAACCCTGCCTACCCCAGCTTGTGAGAAAAAGTGTAAACCGGGGTATCCGTTGGATCTGGATAAGGATCGCCATTACGGTAATTATAGCTAAGTACGTTTGGAGCATAGCATACTGTAACCCAGTCTAGGCGTGTCGGTAGATCAACTTCCCAATCGTCAAATCGAAATCCAGAGTGATGTTATGTTGAACGGACCCGTCGAGGCTACCATGGAAGTTTACGACGACTTTTTACAGTACACCACTGGAATTTATGTTCATTTGGCTGGAAATAAGCAGGGACATTTGTCAGTGAGAATACTTGGATGGGGAATGTTTGAAGGTGTTCCGTATTGGTTGGCGGTCAATTCATGGGGCAAGGAGTGGGGAGAAAATGGTGAGTTTCCATAGTACCCATAGTACCATACCGGTACCATATACCATACATGTTCCAGGTACCTTCCGTGTCCTGCGTGGAGTCAACGAGTGTGGTCTCGAAGCGAATGTCATCTCGGGAATGCCTAAATTGTCATGAATCCATCACTTACTAATATAAAAATAAAAATGAAATCCAATTTCCCTCCAATCAAAAAAAGACCACTTGAACTACATTTGACACTTTTTTTTCGTATTTATAAATGTGAAAACTAAACCAGTGAATGTCTTCACATAATTGTTACTTTTATATGTGTTCGTCGTGTGAGAATTGTTTGTTCTTTTCCCGAAAATCTGGAGATGAAAAAAATATATATGAGAAGACGTTGTGTCTGGGATACTTGTGAAGGCGTTTGTGATTTTTAGCGATTTTTAATTTTCAATTTCACTTAGTTTTTTTTCTGTATGGTTATTGTCAATTTTGAATCGCAGTATTGCAAAAATTTTGTAAATTTTGAAAATCATCCGAACATGAGTAGAGAACGATCTCCAGAAAGAAATACATCCGAACACACGGGAATTAGGGTAGACAGACTGAAATCCGGACGCAAAAATTCGGACTAACTGATTTCCGCACAGACATCCGGACAACAGACACTCGGACAGACTAAAATTTCCAAATCTCTGAAACTGAAACTCTTTGCAGTTAAGGCATCCGGACCAGGGCTTTGCAAAAAATTTCTCGGACGATAAATTTTGGAAATTTTCAAAAATTAAGTAAAAAAATAGTGATTCTTCGATTTTTTCAGAATTTTCATGGGCAGGGCTAGATTTAATTTTTGGTCATTTTTGCGTTTTTTTTGACATTCTCTCTCGGACCGCGGAATGTCAACATCGTGCCCATAGTAGGTCACAAATATAGAGCTCGTCGAGATCTTCATTTTGGTATATTTTTCAGCTCATAACGCTCAGTTTGAAGCGAGTTACGCGCCGGTCAGTTGACAATTATGGAAAACATTTCAATTTTTAATGATTTTTCAGAACTTCTAGTTCTGAATCACAGTCGAAGTTTAGACTTTTTCGATGGCTTCCAGATGACTTGCAATACCCTTTCCATAGACATCTGAATTTCAAGACACACCGACAGACACTCCCTCTCCTCAATTCCAATTTCCCCTTTGTTCATGTAACTTCTCTCTGTCTCATCTCGTAATATCCTAAATTCCACTCTCAGACATTTTATGCAAAGAGGTCACCTTCTCTCAACTAAATACATAGTTCATTTCCATCCCCCCCCCTGTTCCGCTACTTTCATCCATTTTCTTCTCTTTTTTTTTCTGTTTTCCCCTTTCTGTGTTTTTTTTTCTTCATTCCGTTACAAATCTATGTTTGTGTGTGTGTGAACTGGGTTAGCACTATTACTGGTCTTCTTCGGGATGAAATTGAGGAATTCTATTACTTTGTATTATACTACAACACACACGGCTTAGTGTTTGTTGAGGAGACGTTTTGCTTTCATTCCTTGGATATTCGGACGTATACACTTTTTGGTTTACGGTTATTAGTTTGTTGAACTTACACTGAACTGGACCGAGATGAATTTTTGGTCATTATTTTTGAATTTTTGCTGGAGTCGCCTGGCTTTGAGTTAGTTACACTATGCCCAACTGTTCTCACTGGGAAAAACCACCATGTGACAGTGGAATTATTAGACGGCACCTATATCATTGGAAAGCGGAGAAAACGATGATTCCAAACATGTATTCAATTTTTGTCCTCGATTCCTAGTTTTCGAGAAAAACGAGGTCAATGTTCGGACCGCTGACAATTAAGATTAAAATTGGTTGTGTAGATTAGACCTTAGGCTTTTTACACATATTATACCTCTATTTTTATAGCTAACTAGGCATGATCACACTTTTCTGGAAGATTTTTTCATGCTGATTCTAAAAATCTTAATTTCATAAAATTTCTGTCAAAAATGACTAAATTACAGGAATTTGAGTTTCCGAAGTTTTTCGAAAATCTGTAACTCCGTCATCTTCTAACCGATTTTTATGTTTTTTTAGCTTGATATGACCGCAACAGTCTGATCTTTACGGAAAAACAATTCTGGTTAGTTCCCTTTTCAGGCGGAGTGGCCGTGGAACATTCTTGAAATTTCACTTTGACAATTCAAACTTGTCAAATTTCGGCCCGGCTTCAAGAAAAGTTACCTCATTTTATTATTAATTAGTTATATATTTTACATTTTAAAAATCCAAGTCATTGCTGCATAACTAGATTTCGATAATATTCTAGAGTATAGTCAAAACTTCGACGTTTTCGGAAAAAAATTCTAAAAATTTCAAAATTTTTTCGAATTTTAAGGTTTCAAAATTTTTTATTTTTTTCTACCATTTTTGTAGTGTTTGTGACAATTTTGTCGCTTTTTATTAAGTCATACCAAAACTTGTATAGTTTCAGACTTGCCACGGGCGGGGCCGGGCCGAAATAAAAAATGCTCTCGAAAATATTTTTAGAAAAAAATCAAGTTTTCGACTAAAAATTAAAAATTCTATCAAAAAGTCAATATGTATGATTCTCACTTTCACTCTAAATTATTGAACATTTTCAAAAGTTTGTTAAAAAATGAGTTCCCATTTTTGAATGATTTTTAACAAGCTGGAAAAAAGTAAACTATTTTCCTTTTCCCAGTTATTACGCCGTCATCTTTTGATTTTCCACAGAAATTCCACAAAACCATGCAACAAAAAAATTCTGCCAGACACTCCCGTCCCCCTCTCACAACTAACCACTGACCAATCCTCATCTTTTTGATATTTCCTTTTTTGTTGATCCCATCCTTCTCGAAATCTTCCTCTTCTTTTTATCCAATTCTTTTCAATTCCACAATCACTTTTTCAAGTGACCGTTTCATTTTCATCCACTTGAAAATGCCGTCGCGTCATCAAGTCCTTCACACTTTTTTCATTTTTCCATATTTTGCAACACTCGGCTTCCAGACACCGCCATAATGTATATCGAAACCATCGCTTTCTGTCTATTCATTTTCAATAAACTCGCCACGTCTGCTGGAATTGTTCACATGACACAGAACTCGTTGAACGGAGCGAAATTCTATGAGTTGAGAAGATCCCCGCAGAGGATTAAGGACAGTTTTGAGATCAGGGGTACGGTAGGCAAAATTGTTTTTCCAAAATTTGTCCCATTTGAAAATTTAAATCAATTTCAGCATCCGGCAACTTCACACCTACCGTAATCTGCGACTCCGATCAAATCGGGTTATCGCTGAATGAAAACTTTGCGGACATCCGGATGTTCGCAGCAGATCACTCGAATCATCCCGCTTGCTCACGGAGGTTTTCACTGGAGTTGGAGCCACAATTTGTGACGAGAATTGATGGGCCGTGTGGTGTCAGGAGGGTTTATAAGGTTGGTTTTTAAGGAAATCTGAAAGCTCAAATTACGGTAATTTTGAATCTGTATTCAAAATTTTTCTACGTTAAAATCCGACGGAGATACACCGATTCTAGTCCCCAACCGATGCACCATATTTGAGTCCCGGGTGCAAGTGCGCTCTACCGGATATTTTGAAGGTGGTGATAAAAGTTCAGTTTCTACTCAGTGAAATCCAAAGAAAATGGAACTGCTAACACGCTGAAGACATGAAAACTCAGAATTTTCACCTTAATTGATGTTCAGTCAAAACTCACAAGGTTTTGAAAATTAAAAAAATGTTTTGTGGAAACTCTTTTTGTTCAATTTTTATAACATTTTTCAGGAGTTACGATTTGTTATATATGATCAAAAAGCTGTGATTCTGAGGATTCTGAATATATCGTCAAAATTCTTGTAGGTCAAAAACTGACCGAGATACAAAGGTTTGTATGTTATCCTCAATATGGTGCATCGGTTAGGGACTAGAATTGGTGTATATCATTGGGGTTGTGACCTATGAAAATTTTGAATATAGATTTGGAATCCTCAGAATCTCAGCCTTAAAAATATTTAAAAATATTTTAATTTTGTATTGATAACATTAAAATCACCCTGATAGAGAAACTTCTGAAACTGAAGCGAAGAAAAAAAACAAAAAACTCAATTTTTCGAAAGTTATATTGTTTTAAATCTTCTGAAAGCTCAGATTTCGGTGATTCCAAATATATTTTTAAAATTTTTCTACGTAAAAATCCGACGGAGATACACCGATTCTAGTCCCCAACCGATGCACCATATTTAGCCCCTTGTCTACAAACCTTGGCATCTCTGTCAGATTTTGATCTACAATAAATTCGAATACAGATCCTGAAAGCTCACGTTTTCAGCTTTCTAATGATATGTAACAGCTCCAAGCTCAGATTTGGAAAAAATCTTAAAATTTGAGCGAAAAAAAAATTTCAAAAAACTTTTCCAAAAAAAATCTGAAAATTCACCGATTGTCATTTTCACCAGGTTTCCTGCCACTAATAACGAAGGTTCTTTGTTTGTCTGTATGTCCGGATGTCCATTATTTTTTGTCACTGCGAATTATTTGTCATCGGACAGTGGCCGTATACCTCCTCCAAGAAAATCCTCCAAAAATTTTTTCTGATTTTTCGATTTTTTATTTATTTTCAGCGCTGTTTTACCACATCCCTAACACTTTAAGTTTTCCAAATTTATAATGATTTTGTAGATAAAACCCAGATCTACATTTTTGTAGTTGACTACTTTTTTGTACGTCTCCTTATTAGAGAGCTATGACCGTTTGATTGCAGGGCGTGCCGTCCTCCTCCGTCACCTACTCCATCCGACTCATCGTCTCGCACAACCCCTCAGAACCCACCGAATTCGACAAAATCTACGATGTGACTTGCTCGTTGCACTTGAAAACGATGGAGGTGAAGGCGGTATATGATATTATGTGAGTAGTAGTCTGCAATTATTATTTTTTGGCATTTTCTTTTGGTTTTTTCCAAAATGTACATATCAAAAGTCACGCAAATCGAGATGATGTTTGCGTGACAAAAGATGAATGTGGATAATTCTGCAAAAAAAACCATTTTTTATTCCAGCAGTCCAAAAACCACTACACTGACATCATCCACCGTTCAGACCAAAATCGGACCGAAATGCAAGTACTCTCTGCATCATGACAGAGTAGGCGGTCCGCGGACAGCCTCAGCTCATGTTGGAGAAGTGGTACAGTAACCCGTGCCACCTCACCTACAGTAACCCATTTCCAGATCTACCATCGATGGAAATGCGTGGCGCCTCACTACCAGAATAGGGAGGACGCGCCGGCTTACATTTTCAAAGTGTACTCATGTGTGGTCCATGATGAGAAGAATAGGACTTATTCGATTATTGATGATGATGGATGCTCGTTGGATGAGGAGATCATTCCCACACCCGAATATGATATTGAGAATGGAGTCATTTATACGCCGAGCAAGGCGTTTAGGTGAGTAAGCTTCGAGCACACTACCTACAGTGCCGTGCAAAAAGTATCCGAACTTTGGCCGTTTTCAGTTGAAATTGTCCAACTTTGAGAGGGTGTTACGGTATCACTGATTGTCGCACGAAGTGAAATGATTTATGTTTGCCACAAAACAAAGGTAGAGCTTCATTTTTGTAGTTGACAACTTTTTTGTACGGACACTCCCTAGAGCGTTATGGTCGTTTTAAGACTGAAATTAGTCGATTTGAGGGAGAAATTACTTTGTCGATGTGTAACTCTCTAGGGAGTGCCCGTACAATAAAATTGTCAACTACAAAAATGAAGTTCTACCTTTGTTCTGTATGGTTTACACATAATTTACCTTGTGGGACAATCAGGTGATACCGTAACACCCTCTCAAAGTTGAACAATTTCAACTGAAAACGGCCAAAGTTCGTATGTATACTTTTCTCACTAACAAGTTTTTAATCATGTCTTATTGCGAGTTCCGCCTTCTGGTGTCACTTGACAAATTTGCATGACACACTAGCAGGCTGCGTAATTAACGCTGGGTGTTAACAAGCGTGATGCGATTTTGGTGCTGCGAGCTCAGATGATAGTGAATTTTTTGTTGCAAGTTTATTACCATCTTACAATTTTCTCGTTGCGAGCTCACTACCTGTTTGTGAACTCAATATCACGTTGTGAGCATGGGCTCAAGCTTGCGACCTCACCAGCACCAGGGTTGGAAAATTCCGGGCTGGCCCGGATTCAAAAATGTGCACAATTTTTTTGAAATTTTTTTGAAATTTTCATCAAAAAATAGTTAAAATATTATTCCAAAAAATAGTCGAAAATTCGACTTTTTTGGAAAAAAATTCAGATGGAAAATTCTTCAGAAAATTCTTCAGCAGGAAAATTCTTCAGTCGGCCCGGCCCGGCCCGGCCCGGAATTGCCCAACCCTGACTAGCACTAGCAGCTTAGCGCTGCGAGCTTTCAAGCGGGATGCAATTTTGGCGCTGCGAGCTCACTATCACCTTTCGAATCCATTCCCTCTCTAAATCCCCTCGAATTTCCCACTTTTTTCCAGATTTGCCAACTCCAACCACGTGCATTTCAAATGCATGATTTCCGTGTGCTCAGCCGTCGATCCCTCATGTCGAAATAGTGTGGTGAGTAGTCGTTTCGTTTCAACACAAAAACCCATTCTTCTTCGTCTTTTCTCACCCATTTCTCATTTCACGCCATCTCCCTCTGAATACGAAATGAGACGCTGTGACACCTTCTCAACTCATTTTTCAGCCGCCGAAATGCAAAAAGAGGAAACAACACAGGAGAGAGCTGCCCGAGGAGATGACGATCGAGCAGAGGTTGCTTCGAATTCATGAGTTAATGAAAGTGAAAAAAGATAATTTGACGGTCGAGGTGCCAGTGAGACGGAGAAATGGAATTAATAGTTGGAGTGAGAACTCGAGTCGAGTCGAAGTGGAGGCGGAGCCAATGAGTGTGGTAGTAAATAGAGATTACGGTAGGTTAAACTTGTAAATCAAATCTAGAGCTCCATTTTTGTAGTTGACCACTTTTTTGTACGGACGGCGCCTAGGGAGATACAGCGCTTTAAAGTGAGGATACATTAAAAATTGGCTGAAAATTGGCGCGAAGTTTTGCAGAACTTCAGGGAAAAAAAACTGTAACATGACTGTAGGGATTTCAACTTGTTCGAAAAAAAAATTTAGTCAGGACAAGACATCTGGACTGACAGACAAAGATACAGACATACACGCAGACATTTTTTGGCTCTATTACAGTTTAGATGTCCTTTGAAAACTTGAACGTCCCAAAAAACACTTAGACGTCCCTTAAAACACTTAGACGTCCCTTGAAACACTTAGACGTCCTTTGAAACATTTAAACGTCCTTTCGGATCCCAAATATGTTCAAAAATGTTTAAACGTCCCAAAAAACATTTAGACGTCCCAAAAAACGTAAAGACGTCCCATTAAATATTGAGACGTCCCTTGAAGTCCGAAAATTTGGTTTTAAATACTTAGACGTCCCAAAAAACATTTAGACGTCCCAAAAAACATTTAGACGTCCCAAAAAATGTTTAGACGTCCCTTCAACACTAAAAGCCACTGAAAGTGTTCAAGGGACGTCTAAATATTTTTTGGGACGTTTAAATGTTTTGTGGGACGTTTAAATCTTCAGAACTATATTTTGGGATTACAAGGGACGTCTAAACATTTTATGGGACGTTTAAACGTTTTTTGGGACGTCTAAACTTTTGAAAGGACGTTTTAAGAAAATTAGGGTTTGAAAGGACGTTTAAGTGTTTCAAGGGACGTCTAAGTGTTTTAAGGGACGTTTAAGTGTTTTAAGGGACGTTTTAGTTTTTAAAGGACATCTAAACTGTAATAGAGCCCATTTTTTTTACCAATAATCCAGGGTGACTTTCTATAAGAGGATGAATTTTTCGAAAAAAAAAATTTTTTTTACACTGACCAAGAGTTTTGGTCAGTGTCAGTTACAGTGACAATTTTTTCAATTAAAGTGATATGATTTGAAAGCTAAAATTATAAGGATTCCGAATCTATTTTCAAATTTCTTGTAGTTCAAAAACTGGATGAGATACAAGGGTTTCAACTTTGAGCAGATGCACTATAACACTGGAAACGCTGTATCTCGGTTAGAATTTGACCTACAAGAAATCTGAAAACAGATTCAGAATTCTTGTATTTTCAGCTTTTAAATGATATAGGATATTACTGTATTTGGATTTGAAAAATATTCTGAAAATTTGAAAGCAAAAAAAAATTGAAAAAAAAAGTTTTCATTTTTATTTTCAACGTGTCATAACTTTACCAGTTTTCCACATTTTCCAAATCTAAAAACAGATTCAGAATCCCCACGTCTTCATCTTCCCAACCATCATATTTCCAGAAATCGAAAAACTGCATCACATCCTGCACTCTTACAAAATATGGACCTGGATCATGTGCACTCTGAACGTCTTCTTGGTAGTGTTGTGTCTTCTGGTGACATTTCGATTGCTTAAGAATAAGTACATCATGGATATAAAGGACAAGACGAACACTGTTTTTCGACGCGTTCCGTTTTGAATTATTTATTTTGTTTTTGGTTGGCATGTGTAGTTTCATAGAACTTTTTCTGAGAAAATTGTGAATATTTATTTTTTTGAAAAATGGAATTTTGACTCAATAAAGTGCCAGTGAATTTTATTCCGTTCGGTAGTGGCCTAGCAATATTTCTAGGCCACCAGTTTAGAGAAGATGGACATGGCCTTGGATCCGACTTTGTGAAACTAGGCCACCCCTATGTTTGTGGTTTAAAGGATAACAAGACCTAGTTTTGGAGGTTCGAGCTGTGGCCTAGAATCCGATATCTTAGATTTTGTGGTTATGGCTAAAAAGCTGAAAATGTGAGGGTTTTGAATCTGTTTTTGAAATTTTTGTAAGTCGAAATCCGACCGAGATACAGAAATTTGAAAAATTCATGTTCCAAAAAAAGTTTCTCAAAAAAGTTTTTGAGAAAACTTTTTTTGGGGTTCTAGGCCATCAACTAGTATCCGCCATTTGGGTTTTCTAGGTCATGGCCGAGAACCCGAGAAGACTTAAAGCAGATCCTATAGTGGGATGTTGGAGTATGCCTTAGAATCCGACCCCTTGTGAGATTCTAGGCCATGGACCAGTTTTCTCCAATTTGGATTTTTCGGCCATGGCCTAGGATTCGAAACTGCGAGATTCTAGGTCACAGCCTGAAATCCAGATGCCTATGCCATGACCTAAAACCCAAAATTTTTGGTTTTCTAGGTCATGGCCGAGGATCAGACAACCCACACTCACAAAGCCATGGCCTAAGGTTCAATAGTGTCGGGTGGCCTAGAATCCGACTCTTTATGAGATTTTAGGCTATGGACCACTTTTCTCAGTTGTTGGTCTACCCTAGACCCTAGACCCTAGACCCTAGACCCTAGACCCTAGACCCTAGACCCTAGACCCTAGACCCTAGACCCTAGACCCTAGACCCTAGACCCTAGACCCTAGACCCTAGACCCTAGACCCTAGACCCTAGACCCTAGACCTTCTCTCCAATTTTTCAATTTTTCCACTCCTACTTTTTTTTTTTGAAAAAAAAACTCGAAAACACTTCTTCGCCGGGGGAGCAAGGCGGTAATTGCTTTTTTGCTCTTTTTTGCTCCCCTATGTTTATGGATACCTAAAACAGAAAAGCAACATACAATTTTTTTTCTATTCGCTCTTTTTTTTGTTGAGTGTGTGTGTGTGCTTGCTGCGAGTAGAAAACTAATTTAGTTTTGTGAAAAAATTGGAGATGGCTTACTATTAGTTAGTAGTTTTTTTTCAACTTTAAAAGAGGGAAATGGGTTTTAGAAAAGGGGAAAACGGAAGTTATTTTAAAATTTATGAGAAAATCTGGATTTGATTTTATTTTTAGAGGATCAGACGGCGCACCACTACAAATTTGGAGGCAATCTCCTTTGACTGTGTAGATCAAATCTCCATTCTAATAGGTGACTACTTTTTTCTCGGAGCCCTTGGCAGAGGTCACACTAGATTCGTACTTTGGAGTTAGGAATATTCTTCTAAAGTTACCGGAAAAATATTAAATTTCAGAATAACCTGAATGACCTCTGTAGGTCAAAAATTGTCAAAGTGACAAGCGTGTTCCATGGGTCATTATGGTGCATCTGCCTTGAAAATGACTCAAAAAAATTTTTCAAAAAAATTTTTTTTGCTCTCAGGTTTTTACAGTTTCTTCAAAACCAAGAACTGTGATGTTTTATATCATTGAAAAGGTGAAAACATGAACATTTTGAATCTGTATTCAGAATTCTTGTAGGTCAAAAACAGACCGAGATACAGCGGTTTTAATGTTATGGTGCATCTTCCCTAAGTTGAAATGCTTGTATCGAAGCCAGTTTTTGACCTACAAGAATTTTGAATACAGATTCAGAATCCTCAAAATTTCTATTTTCAGAATCTGTATTCAAATTTTTTGTAGGTTAAAATCTGGCCGAGATGCAAGGGGGCTCAATATGGTGCATCGGTTGGTGACTAGAATAGGTGTATCTCTGTTGGCTTTTAATGTAGAAAATTTTTTTGAAAACAGATCCAGAATTACCGTCATCTGAGCTTCCAAATGATATAAAACAATGTAACTTTTGAAAAATTTTGAAAATCCTCACCTTCTCAGCTCCCTCCTCCCTAGCCATAACCATTTCATTTTTTTGTGACTCAAAATGAACATTTTCATATACAAGTACACTCGAAGGACCCAATTTGACCCTCTCCACCACCATGTCAACCTCCTCAAAACGTCACCAATATTTACTCTTCTATTCCCTCATTTTCCCCTTTTCCAAAAATGTGTTCTTTCCGGGGCCATTTTTATTGTTGGGCGGGGGGAAAGGGGGTTTCGTTGAAATGTTGTTGTACAATTGTTTGACAGGAGAGGGGGGGGGGGACAAACAGAAATGAGTCAAAAAAGGAGGGGAGAACATATATAATATTAAATGCATGTTATTTCATACAGGTGGGAGAGAAATTGAAGATGTGAGAAGGGGGAGGGGGGATGGCCTAGAAAACCAAAGTATCGGGTCTAGGGTCTAGGGTCTAGGGTCTGATAGTCTAAAATCCCGTTCAGTCGGATTCTAGGCCACGAGTCTTGTATTGTCCCTACCACCACTTCTCTTGGTTTGTTCACCTGTCTCTCCCTCTATTTCCGCTCTAAACAAAAAAAGAAATTACATATATTTATATGCACGAGCTAACACAAAAAGTGTGTGCCTCTCTTTCCTCTTCTTCTCGATAATAATCCGTCATCTGACGTCGTCGACAATGCGCACTCGACGCACTGCGCATAGTCCTCTTCTGACACACCTGATTGTGATATGTATTCGTGCGCCTTAGAGAAATTCCGAATGGAGCGAATTTGCATATGTACTGTGTCAGGTGTGCATCGGATTGGGTATTGACGTCAAAGGGATTCGGAGAATAGTTTTCGGTTATATAAATGGGAAATTGTCGACAGAAACGTACTTTTTTACTGAACTATTCTACAAAATTCGCTGTGAGTGAGTCACAGCGTCGTAATGATATCGTAAGCCTAAGCCTAAGGTTTCAAGTCTAAGCCTAAACTCGCTGCGTCAAAACTTTGAGCCTAAGCCTAAACTCGCAGCGTCAAAATCTTCTTAGGCTTAAAATTTTCAAAGTTTTCAAACTGTCAGAATCGTAAGCCTAAGCCTAAACTCGCAGTGTTAAAATTTTCTTAGGCTTAAAAATTTGACGCTGCAAGTTTAGGCTTAGGCTTAAAATTTTGAAAATTGTAAACCTAAGCCTAAGCGTGATTGTCCAATAGAGCGTGTTTCCATTTTTCTCAATCTTTCCATTTCCATTTTCACTCGCTATATCAAGTTCCCCCTCCTCTCCATCTCTTGATTTGATCAAATTTCGTGAGTCTCACTCTCTGACTAATCACATTTAGTCGTCGTCGGTCTCTCCTCCTCCCGGAGCAAAAGAGCATGAGCTCAAAAGGGGCGGAGCCTCGGAGATGAAAAGTCTTTAAAAACGGCATAAAAACATGAAAACTCTCTCCCCACTTTTTTTGTTTTCCCCCTTTTTTGGGCGCTTGTTCCCCCTTTTCCAATCTTCTTCCGTGACATAATGCAATTTGTCAATGGGACGGGGGGAAGCTTCCTCTTTTAGTGGACCTGGTGAAAACAACAATCGGTGAGTTTTCAGATTTTTTTTAAGCGAAAAAGTGAAAAAAAAAATTTTCGTTCAATTTTTTGATATTTTTCCAGAAGTGAGCTAGGAGTTGTTATATATCATTAGAAAGCTCAAAACGTGAGTATTTAGAATCTGGGTCTTGTTTTTTGGTAGGTCAAATTCTGGCCGAGATAGGGCTCAACATGCAAGGGGACTCAATATGGTGCATCGGTTGGGGAGTAGAATCGGTGTATCTCCGTCGGATTTTGATGGAGAAAAAATTTGAAAATAGAATTAGAACTACCGTAATTTGAGCTTCCAGATGATATAAAATAATGAAACTTTTCGAAAAAAATTTTTTTTTGAAAAATTCCATTTTCGTTTTTTGGACCTCAGTTTTAGAAGCGTTTTTTCTATGTTCTCAGTGCAAAATTTGATATTTTCTGAAAGCTAAGACTCCGAGGATTCCAAATCTATATTCAAAATTTTTGTAGGTCAAAACCGCACTGAGATACACCGCTTTAAAAATTTGTTTTAAAAAAATATATTGTTTTTCGAGTTTTTGACTTCAAGTTAAAGATTCTGAATCCTTATGTCTTCAGCTTTTTTTGCAATATAACTTTCTTTGAATTCCACTGAGCAGCAACTCAACTTTTATCACCACCTTCCTACAAAATGTCCGGTAGAGCGCACTTGCACCCATCAAGAATTTTCCATGCGCATTTTCTCTCTCCCTCTCCCATACCCCTCCCCTCAATCATCAGCCAGGCCGCAGCCGCAGACAGCACAGCAATCAGCAATGCGTCCAGGACGCAATGCGCTTTGCCGCCGCGACGAGATAGCACGTGCTGATAAGAGAGCGGTTAGAGATGTGCGGTGAGTGCGCATTGCGCAACGCTCCGCCTCCCGGGGGCCGCCCGTCGCGGTGTTCTCTCTCGGGGCGCGGAAGCTCTGCGTCTCTCCTAGGGTGATGCTCTCTCGTTGTTGTGCGATGTCTGCGTCTCTCATGGGTGAGATATGGTGCATCGGTCCGGGGAGAGACGATTTGCGGATTTGATATCGAAAGATGTGAATTTCGATTTAAATTTTGCAAAGCAAAATAACTTTTGATCTACATTGCCTAGGCTTTGTCATCACATCATAATTACTGTTATCAGTCACTACTAGAAATGACGAATTCCCCTTTTCGTATTTTTCCTACTTCCTTCACAGTTCCCATGGGGCGCCGTTGGCGCCCCGCGCAGAAAAAGATCAGACAGATACGAGTCAGCTGCCACTGTCTCGAGTTCATGGGACCCCAGTGGACAACATGTAAACACAAAATATATCTCTCTCTCACTACTTTTCTATCTTTTTTTTTGCTTCTCCTTTCGACACCAGCGATATTTTAGAACCAGGATGTTGGTGGTGGTAGTGGTGGTTATTATTTTTTGTTGAAAATTTTAGCGTTTTTTCATTTTTTTTTTCAGCAAAAATGACAATTTTAAGGAAGAAACAACCATTTCTTGGCGAGACCAACATAAAGAAAACAAACTGTGCGCCTTTAATACCGTAGCCTCCCTCTCTCTCTCTCAAATATTTGAAGATTCCAGCCGAATAATTCCAGATTTTCGTCCATTTTCTAAGTTTTTCGAACAAATTTTTCTTTTGAAATTTTTGAAAAATTCTATTTTTCTTTTCCTGTACTTTTTTCATCGCAAAACACACTTTTTCCTCCCAAAAACCCATTAAAATTTAAATTTCTCAACTTTCGCTTCGAGACCCGTCGACAAAAATTCCTTATGTTCCTTTAATACCGTAGTCGGCGCTCAAAATACGGGCGGCTTTCGAATTGTTGTTTTTTCCCCAAAACAACTCATTTTTGCCCGGTTTTCACCATTTTTTCGAGTTTTCTGCTTGAAATTTTATGAAAAACTCAATTTTTCAGCATTTTCTCATTGAAAATCATCAATTTCCGCTGAAAATCTGCCATTTTTCACCAAAAATAACAAAAAACAAGTAGGAAAGTTTGCGCGTGACCGCAACTCGTTTTTTCTGTAGTTTTTTCTAGATTTTTCACGTAAAGACGTGGCAAAACCGCCCATCTCTCTCACTCTGATCTCTGAAAAATCAGAATTCATTCATTCTTTCGACACAACGTGCAAAGTGAGTTATCCGATCAGAATTTCGTAATTTTTGCTTTTTTTGCTCCTTGAAAATTTCGTAATCGGTGCCCGGAAATCTAGTTAGCGCCGCGTTTTCTGATATCTGGAAATTCTAGCCTCTGCTAAATAAATTAAATTTCTTGTTTTCTACTTTTTTTCCCAACCGGAAAAGGCCAAACGACCTCATTTTCTCACATCCTTCCGCTCCAACTGATCTTTGTTTTCTCCTCGCCTTCTCTCCATTCGCCAAGAAAAAGCCAACAATTTTTCCATTTTTCAAATTTCCCACCGAAAACAAAATTTCCCACAAAATGGGGCGTGGCCGAGGTTTGGAACCGCTTTCGCACTGCGCCACGCCCACTTTCGGGTGTTCCGTGGGGGGCCTTATATGGCTTTTTGCATTTTTCGCTGACTCACAAAAGGTCTTGTTGTATAGAAAGGTGTGTATATATAAATATTTTTTTGCGGCGGCCGCGGTGAGTCAGTTTTATAGCTATTGTCTTTGAGATTGTGGTTTTCCTTCTAGTTTTGTCACTCGCTATATAGTTTTTGGCGCCAAAATCTCTGTTTTTGTGCCTCTGAACTCAAGTTCTAGTTCCGGTTTTCCTTGGCTCCCAATAACAAGCGTTTCGTACTTTTCGACGAAAAATCTTTCGTCAAAAACACGAAACGCTTCATTTCCACATTTCCAGCTGTCACAATTTCAGTCTATAATCTAAGCCACCACAAGCGCCACCACCTCGTCGTCGTCCTTCAATGCATTCTCTATTTCTAATGCCGCACCGACGCATTGCGCACACATACACACCAGCAGTCGTCTACCACCACCACCACTGACTCGGCTGCTGCTGGCAGTATTCAGAAGAAGGGGGAAGGGGTGATGTGAATAAAAATTCGAGAGGAATAGAGAAAGTGGCGAAAATTGCACACGCGGAGAGGGAGCGAGAAGGCAATCGCACTCTTTTCTCCTCTTCCCGATTAATCGGGCATCATTGCATGCGCACTAGACGCATTTTTCGAAATGAGACATTTCTCGCTTTGAAACTGAAACAGAAACATTCTTTTTTGTCCTTTCCCCCCACTGAGCTCCGCTTCGAAACCTAAAAACCACAGAGTCCCCCCGAATATCGGAACCAAATATTTACTCAGCGTTCGTTTGGTGAGCAATAGAATAGAGAGAGAAAAAAAACACTGTGTGTGTTTGTCAAATCTCATGTGATTCGTTTTCACATTGATTTTTGCCGATTCGCGGTTTCCTTCATACCCGTGATCCGAAAGTAACTGTGGTCAGCTCTTTCTATTAATAGGATTTGATCTCGGACCTTAGCGGCCTAGAATCTCCTAGAATAGCTTCTATTAGGTCGCTAATCTTCACCACTAAGCCTTTTGTTTTTCAATGGAGAAAGCAATGTGTCCTTCCACACTTTTCGGTGAACCCTTCGTCGTATTGACGAGGGGGCACCGACCACCGGTGGATTATGTTTTCGTTCCTTCCTCTCCCTTCCTTATAATCCCCTTGTACAGAGAGAAACTGTCTGTTTCAAACATTTTTGTTGTGTTGACTGGACGAGCCAAACGCGCTCCGCTGAGAATTGGGAGGCGGTTTTGTTGTTGATGGAGGCGGACGTTTGTTTCGTTCGAATGAAGAGGAGAAACCGAAGAGGAAGAACTAGTTTTTCTTCTTTTTCTTGTCTCTCCTCTCTTCATCACAAGCGGCGACGGCGTCGACGTCGACCGACTTCGCCGGACGTTCTCTTTTTTTTTGTCGAAATAGAAGACGTTAACATCAACTTCTTCTATTTTTTGCCTACTTTTTGTCTTGCGTGCATGCAAAACAAGAGGAAATTGGTGTAGTTAGTTGAGAGAAGTGGATAGGAGGGATAATTCGATAACCAGAACACACCGAAGACGTTGACCCCGTATCTCTTTTCTTCTTTGTTGTTTCCTTCCTTCCGTCGGCGTCGTCGTCGACGTCTTCTTCTTTTTCTACTTCATCTCTAGGAGTGCTTTGGACTGACTGATTGTCGTGTCCCTTCCTCCACTCAACCCAATGAGACGGGAGACGCCACTACCGATTAGAGTTTTTTATCCCGTTTTCATTCATTCGCCACTGGTTGTGATGCCTTCCCCCTACTACACTCTAATCAGTTTGTGTAATAAACTTGTGTGTGTGCGATTGGGATCTTTGACCTGGTCGGGATTTGATTTTGGCCTAGATTTTCGCTTTTTCAAGGTAAAATCTGTGGATTTTTCACAAAAAGTTGAACTATTGGTCATCTGAATCATCATAAAGTGTCTTCTGATGTTGTTTTTCACGAAACTTTCGAATTTGCCAAAATCAACCTTTAAACTTTTTGTTCTTCTTCTGTCTTCACTTTAATCGTTATCTCTCCTCTCCCCGCCCAAAAATGTAGAAATATTTTGTACTGCTTATCAGTTGAGTTCTCTGGGTTCTTTCTTCTTCTCTCATGATTCTTTTTTCTTCATTTCTTTCGTTTCTTCTCCGATTCCCCCCTTTCTTTCCATCATCACCTAACTTTTGCCTTCTAACCTCTCCGATCTCTCTTCGCTATATACATCATTGTTTACGTGCAAATGTTCGCAAATATATATTTCGAATCGTTCCCCCACTTTTCCCCTTTTCCGATCGATCTTTCTTTCTCTTATAATCAATCCGATCAATACACAATTACATCATTTTGAAAATTTATTTGTATTTTTACAGGGTTTGTTAATCTAACCACCCCCAGCTTCACTCAACAACAACAAGATGGCCGATCAGTTGACCGAGGAGCAAATTGCCGGTAAGAAAATATATAAATTTCGAGAAGAGAACAAATTTTTGATGGACACAAGGAGTCCGTTGGGTCTCCAGTTGATTTGAATTCGAACGAAATTCGATCTTCTCTCATTTCTTCTTTCCCGTGGAGCGGGGAGAAGGGGGTTTCCTCCAGCGAAGAAAACGAATTGAGAGCGGCCGGGTTGGGATGGATAAAAATTTAAATTTAATGGATGAAACATTAGCTTTTTTCCCCACCGCCACTGGCTCTGCGAGATTTCGATTTTTGAGCAGATGTGGACGGGAAGCTAGGTTCCAGATGCTAACCTAAAGAAAAATAAATAAAATTTCAATTTCTTAATTTTCAGAGTTCAAGGAAGCGTTCAGTCTGTTCGACAAGGATGGTGACGGTACGATCACGACGAAAGAATTGGGAACCGTTATGCGATCGCTCGGACAGAATCCAACTGAAGCCGAACTTCAGGACATGATTAACGAGGTTGACGCTGACGGAAACGGAACTATTGACTTCCCAGAATTCTTGACAATGATGGCCCGTAAGATGAAGGACACTGACAGCGAGGAGGAGATTCGTGAGGCGTTCCGAGTGAGTTTGGAGCAGAATTTTCCATATTTCTGAAATTTCAATTTCTAGGTATTCGACAAGGACGGTAATGGATTCATTTCTGCTGCTGAACTCCGCCACGTCATGACCAATTTGGGAGAGAAGCTGACGGACGAAGAGGTCGACGAGATGATCCGTGAGGCTGATATCGATGGAGATGGACAAGTCAACTATGAAGGTATTTCAATTTCATCTTTTCATGTATTCAATTCTAAAATTCCAGAGTTCGTCACCATGATGACCACTAAGTAATTCAATAATCGGGAACTGAAGCCGTATCGTCGAGCGACAATCCATTCACAATCACCCTCCACACACATCTCTATCGTTTCTTCCTATTTTTTCTCCCCGCAAATTCTTTCCTCTGTCCCCGTTTAGATTGTGAAGTCGCTTGACGAGCCCCAAAAAAATTCATATACTTCCTTCACTCGACAAGCCGTCAAAAATTGATATAAATGATGTATTTTAATCACTTAAATATTCTAGTTTCATTCATTTTGTACAGTTTTTCGATGCAGCTTTTTGTTTCTTTTTTTGTCTCGGAACTCATTTATTTGTCATTTCTTCATTTAGTATAGTTTCCCCCCTTGGATGGATCGACTTCCCCCCGAAGATTTGATTGAGTTTCCCATTTCCCCCCACCCATTGCTTCCCCTGTATTCTAAAAAGTCCCGGCCAAAATGATCCTCCAAAAACCCCGCACTCGAACGCAGACAAGGCGCTAAACGATTCAGTTCGTTAAATGTCGCTAGTCACTGTTCGTGAAAAAATAGTTACCAACCCGTAAAATCCACAAAAAAAAGAAAAAATGTCCCCAAAAACCCCGGCTTTCAGTTCCACGATTCTCTATTATTGTTTTTTTTTTTTCAAATGTAAACTCTCTTCCCTCCCTTTCCAAAATGTATTCCAAACTCGAAAATCTTTCTCTCTGTCCATTGTTTCACCCCGCCCTCCTCAAATAGAAAGTGTAGAAAACCCTCTCTTGCACCCCACCCACACACACCGTCACACGGGCCACTTCCTCGAATTTTCTGAAAATTGTAACTAAAATTATTTGTCATTGTCCCCTTTTTTAGCGAGCAGTGACAAAAATTTTGGCGCCTAGTGAACCCTTTGCACCTTTTTCTTTTTCAAAAAATGATTTTCCCCCCTGCTTTCTTCCCAAAACCCGCTCTCTCTCATCGCGATGAAAAATTCCTAAAAACCCAATTTCAATTTCTTCTTTCTTTCCCCGTAAAAAACACAAAACCAAAAGAAATCTTTAATTATTTAATTCCAGCTCCCCCCGTTTTTTTCCCAATCCATCCCGTCTCTTTAATCTCTGAAAATTCAAACAATTTTTATCTCGATTGTCCTCTCTCTCTCGCTTCTCTTTTTAAGGCATCAACCCCACTCTGTGTGTAGTTCGTTATCGTAAGATGTGAACTAGGGAGCCCCCTTCCTCTCTCAAAACCAAAACAATAAATTTATTTTTCTGAAAATAATTTAAGACTTCAAACATTAGGCATTCCCCCCAATCACTGACATTTGAAAATGTGTTGACTGTTGTTGCTGATTGATGGCGAATAGTGGAATATTGACATTGTTGTGTCGAAGGAGTTCGATGAATAGGAAACCCACTTGGCGTCTGAAAATTTTAAAAAATGTTGAGGGTTTTCAGATTTTTTTAGATTGGAACTTACCTATAAGCTCTGAAATGGATAAAAAGAGTGGCTGCATTGGTAAGAGACACCAAAATACAACCGAAAGTGACTGGAAGAGCACGAACACCGAGCTCCCAGCGGATAAAAATGGAAATGTCTAGAAATAAATGGGGCAAAGAGATCAAAACGAAATTCTGTAAAGCCATTGAAAGAAGCGTTTGATTAATTGTCGACGCATCATTATATCCCATATCGATTGAATCATTCGGCACGTTTCGAATCGATTTCATATAGAAACGGTGGAATAATAGAGAGATTATGAAGAATATTAGGTAGGGAATGGTGAATGTGAGCATTAGATAGAGAAAGTTCTGGAAATTTCTGAATTTTTTTGTATTGAGAATGTACATAAATTCAAGAGCTATCTTTTCGTACAAAAATGAAAAAAAATCGGTTCGTTAGCTGCCTTTTGATGAGTTTTAACGCTGAAAACTCCTTTTTTGCCTCTATTCAGCTGAAATTTTCACCAATTTTATAACTGTTTTACGGGAATTGGTAGAGAATTTCAAGAGCTATCTTTTGATATAAAAATGACAAAAATCGGTTCGTTAGCCGCCAAGAAAATTAAAATAAAAGAATTGCATTGCTGAAAATTAGCTGAAAATCAAAAAGAACGTGTTTTTCTTGTATTTTGCTAGATTTTTTGCAAAATTTTTCAGATTATTTGCCGGACTTCGTAGAGAATTTCAAGAGCTATTTTTTGGTATAAAATGAAAAAAATCGGTCTGCTAGTCGCCGAGAAAACTGAAATTAATTAATTTTAGCGCTGAAAACTCGTTTTTTGTCTGTATTTAGCTGAAATTTTCACCAATTTTATTAATTTTTTACGGGAATTGGTAGAGAATTTTAAGAGCTATTTTTTGGTATAAAAATGACAAATATCGGTTCGTTAGCCGTCGAGAAAACTGAAATTAATGATCTTATGCTCTGGAAACTCCGTTTTTTTGTCTCAAAAAAGCTGGAAATTTCACAAATTTTTAAATGTTTCACAGGAATTGTAGAGAATTTCAAGAGCTATTTTTTAGTATAAAAATTGGAAAAAATTATTGAGATCCCGCTTAGAAACTGTCGATTTTCAGCACTAAAAAGTGACCCAAGAATTCAAAAAAATTTTTGGAAAATTTCCCAACTTTGATACAGTGTCCCGTTTCAATTTCTGATCCAATATTTTCAGAAATTGTATAGAAAATCAAACCTAAAACTAAATTTTTGTAGTTGTCAACTTTTTTGTACGGGCACTCCGTAAAAAGTTATAGCCTCTTTTAGCCCCGCAAATCTGCTCCCAATTTCAAGACAATTTTTTGGTGCCCTCACTTTGAAGCGCTGTATCTCCCTAGGCGCCGTCCGTACAACAATGACATCAACTACAAAAATGGAGGTGTCGGTTTGATCTACAAAACCAATATAAATTCTAGTTGATAGGACAACTGCTGAAAGTGGGCCACCGTTTTAAACTTGGGTTATTTGAACAAAATCAAGATTTTTTTCGATTTCAGAAAAAAATGCAGTTCAATGATAACTCACCCAGTCAATAACCATATACGAATAACTCCCTTTCGTCAATTTCCAGACAACATTCTCATGCGATTTCTCGGTATAAAAGCTCAATTTCTCACTTTTTTTCACCAGATTCATATACAATTCAATTGCCACTGGAACAGGGATGGCGGTCACCGCGAAGAGAACTCTCACGTTTTTGTAGTAAAGGGCGGTGCAGCAGAGGTATCTGAAAAGTGTCGTATCTTCTGACTGAGTCGCTACGCAGTTTGAGAACTTACTTCCGCGCTACCAGCCATCTGATAACCAATGTGATCGGCGAGATACATGCCTGATACGTGATGAGACCAATCAGCAAGGAATGCGCGGTCCTTACCAATACCATCGGCATGACACCCGCCAATGGTCCGATAAAAATAATGTAGATCAAACTCCTGGCGGGTATAAAAGTCGGGTGAAACAACGGGAAAAAAATTGATAACAATGTGTTACTGTAGACGGAATAGAGAAAGATTGAGTTGAACCAGCGGAAGCGGTTGTCGGTTCGACGCTCTCTGCGGATTGCGAGAATCAGAAGGAGGTTGAGGATGAGGGAGGGGATGGAGCAGCTCCAGGTTACGAGTTGGAGTAGGGAGGAGGCTCGGGTTAGAAGCATCTGGAAGATGAAGACGTTAGGATTCTGAATATGTTTTTAGATTTGGAAAATGTTGGAAACTGGTGAAGTTATGACAGGTTGAAAATGACTTTTTCAAAAAAAAAAAGTTCAATTTATATTTTGTTTTGTATCATCTGGAAGCTCACATTACGGTGATTCTGAATCTGTTTTCAAAATTTTTCTGCGTTGAAATCCGACGGAGATACACCGATTCTAGTCACCAACCGATGCACCATATGAAGGACAACCTACAAACCCTTGTATCTCAGCCAGTTCTTGACATACAAAAAATTTGAAAATAGATTCAGAATCCTTAGAATCTTAGCTTTTTATTCATATAAATTCAAAAATAATTTTCAGAGAGACGAATTTTAATAATAACTCCAACAAATGAAGTTATGAAAATACTTAATAACCAACTTTATATATTTTTCATCTCGTTCGTTTTGCCCATTTTTTGCACCCTTGGGATTAAAATTATTGTTTTCCTTGGTTGAGTTGTACCTGGAAAAACATGAAAACAAAGAAAATGGAAGTGAGGACAACTGGACAAACAGACACACAGGAAAACCCAAATTTTACCTTTTTTTTCGAAATTTTTGAAAAATGGCAAAGTTTGAAACTATTGTAGGTAGTAAGCTTTTATCCAATCTTGACAAATTTACATTAATTTTGTAGATCAAACTCAGATCTCCATTTTTGTAGTTGATCACTTTTTTTACGGACGGCGCTTTGAAGTGAGGGCACCAAAAAATATTTCCTGAAAATTGGCGGGACTAGAACTGTCCAGGGACAGTCCGTACAAAAAAGTTGTCAACTACAAAAATGTAGTTCTAGGTTTGATCTTAAAATCGATACAGTTTTCAAAAAAAGTGGACCAGAAATAAAAGCGGGACACCGTCTCAAAGTTGAAAAATGTTCAAAAAAATTCAAATTTTTTTTTGAATTCTTGGGTAAAGTGGTTTTTTGGGATCTGAATTTACATTAATTTTTAAAATAAAGTTGTTTTCAGTGTTTTTGTCTGTCCATCAGCTTGTCCAGATGTCCAAAAATTGTAAAATGGTGAAGGCGCACTTACAGTGACAAAACTTTTTTCAGTGACAAAAAAAATTTGGTCACCGTAAGTGTTTTTTTTGTTTTTGGACATCTCCCTACAGTAACCCAATCACATATACCGTACCCTATCGTAACTCTAGGTCCTTCTTTCCCTCTGTTTGTCCAAATTTCCAAATCCCTGTTCTACCAAAAAGTGACACTTCCTAAGAGGGAAAGTGGACTCTGTCAATTCATTACACCACCAAACCATTCCCCCTCTTCCTATTAAACACCCAAAACGTTCCCCTCATCAAAAACTTTCATCTCCATCCCCACTTGTCTTCTATAGACTTTTCCTTTCCTCCTCAAAATCCCTCCTTCTCCCTGCCATTGCAATTCTCGTTCCGTACCTAATCGTCTTGGCATGGCGGCGCCCCGCCCCTCTTTTCAAATAGCAATGGAAAAGATATACGTAATGTACGCGTAACGTAGGGGGACGATATCTCTGCTTCTCTCGTTTCCACGATGTGACAGTCCGCCCTCCCCGATCCGTACACTATTTCAGTTTTCGGCTAGCTAGCCGCCAGAAGGGGAGAAGCCTATGGGCGGCTTTTGACCATGTTGATCACATTCTCATGTATGTATGTGTCTATGACCACCACCGCCAACCACTTGACTTGATGTGTGTGTATCAAACAATTGTTGGATATGCAGATCTTTTTTGTTTCAGTTTTTTTTGTTTGGTAGGTCAAGCCACTCATTTAAGACCCAAAAATGTTCGGTTTTTTTTTGAAAATTTGTCATTTTCAACATATTATAAATCTACATACAGGTTCAGAATCCCCACGTCTTCAGCTTCCCATTAATATAAATTCTAAATGTAATTTTCGTTTGACTTTCTCTAGTGAAAATTCTAACCGAGATACAGCCGGTTATGGTGCATCTGCTCGAAGTTCAAGCCCTTGTATCTCAGTCAGTTTTTGACTTACAAGAATTTTGAAAATAGATTCAGAATCCTCGCAATTTCAGCTTTCTAGTCATATAAATTTCCAATCATGTCACTTCGATTTGAAGAAAAATTTTGTCACTGTAACTGGCCAACATTTTTTGTCAGTGTAAATGACAAACCTTTTTTTCTGTAATTATCATTATTTCCATTTCCCATATGAAATTTCACTGTTTTTTTTTCACTTTTTTCGGGTGAAATTTCGTATTTATAAGATTTTATCTACCCCGTTTAGAATGACGTTTCCCCTCGGCCTTATGGCAAGAAATTCAACATTTTGAGGATTTACAACTTTCTTTTACGACTGACCTACAGTAATCCGATTACTTCGAATTCTTCATTTTTCGATATTTTTCTCTGCGTCTCTCTCCCTCTCTCTCTCTACTTCATATTAGCATTGGAGCGAACTTCCCTTACCCTACACACCTCTGATAACTTTTGGTTGTACCCATGGCCTAGAATTTTCTTAGGCCACCTCAATTTATATTCCAGTCCCTCCCAACTCGAGAGATGAAGTCACCGGGAGCGGTGATATCACTCTACATTCGACAATTCTTCCGGTGGACAGGTGTCCAAGTGTATCGGTAAGTACACATGCAAATTTTGACCTCATTTTTTTGGGGGGTCTTGACCATACTACACAAAAACTACAAAAAAGTTCAAAAAATCAACAAAAAATATCAACAAAATGTTTTTATTGCAGCCATCCCGCACCGTTCTTCTGGATTCCAGTGACACTCTCGTTTCTCGCCGTCTTGGGACTCTTACGGTTTTATGAGGAGAATCGGATATGGTATTTGTATAGGTAAGAATTATGAAAAAATGTTTTTTAAAAGAGAGAAAATTTTTTTGGTCACTGTAAAAAATTTTTTACAGTGACCAAATTTTTTGATGTTTCGTCAGTGTAACTTCTGAGGACATCTGGACAAACAGACAGTCAAGCTGATTTTTGAAAAAAAAAACTATCTAAAAACAATTTCTAACATAGAAATCATAAAAACCAGAGCTAACAAAAAAATTTTCAAAAAAATTTTCAAAAAAAATTTTAAAGTCAATTTTTGACAAAGAGCTGTGACTTTCAATTTCACTCAAATTTATTGAATTTGTATTTATTTTGTAGATCAAACCTAGATCTACATTTTTTTAGTTGACAACTTTTTTGTACGGGCGGTCCTTAGAGAGTTACGGCGCGGAGAAAGGCGGCAGGTCAGGCTGCCCGTGAAATTTTGCGGGACCCGTTTTTGACTGGCTATAACTCGCTAGGGTAAAAAGATAGAAAATAGTTGTCAACTACAAAAACGAAGATTTAGATGAGATCTCTTAAAATATATGACTTTCATAAAATTTGGTTGTTTCCAAGCCACGTGGCACTCTGTTAAAAATTACCAAATTTTCAAAAAAACAATTTTTCAAAGTTTTTCTTCTCCCTAAATCGAATGTTTCAAGAAGGTTTCTGATGTTTATCCCAATTTTTTGATATTTTCAGCCCCGAAAAAGCGGATTCCCACTTCGAGCACGCCGTCGCCAATGAGTTCTTCAACGATCGTGGCGGCAAGTTCTGGTTGGAGGTGAGTCATTCATTTTTTTGTGATCTACAATTTATTGATCGGAATTCCAAATCCGATCTTTCTTCCACTGCATCATCATTTTATCATTCCATCCATTATTTTGGAAACGAATTGCATCAATACCTGCTTCATCACTCCCCCCACCGTCTCCTTGTCTCTTCCCAAATGTTTAAGCAGATAAGCTGGTTTTTTGTATGTATCTGTTGGGGGTGACTATTGGATAAGAATAGGAAAAGATGGAAGGACAACAGGGATTTATCACATTGTGTAATACATGACAGTGATAGAAGGGCGGGGGGGGGGGACAAGAAAACAGGGGAGAACGAATAGTGCAGAAAAATGGTTGGAATCCCAAAATGTTGAGTTTTTAGGCCATGGTTTTGGTTTTCTAGGTCATCTTGTCAAACAAGAGTTTTTTTTGAAATTTGAGATTTTTCAATTTTTGCAATTTTTGGCCATCCGGCTTCAAATTTTTCAATTTGAATTTACATTGATTTTGTAGATCAAATCTAGACCTCTATTTTTGTAGTTGACAACTTTTTTGTACGGGCGGTCCCTAGATAGTTACAACCCGGAGAAAGACTTCGGTGAGAGCTTGCGGCACCCGTTCTTTGACCAACCATAACTCACTAGGGACCGCTCGTACAAAAAAGTTGTCAACAACAAAAATGTAGCCCTAGGTTTGATCTACAAATCGATATAACTTTTGTAAAAATTGTAAAAGCGGGACACCGTGTCAAATTTCGGAAATTTTCAAAAAATTTTCAAAAAAATTCAAAATTTTTTTTCGATTTTTTGGGTGACCTAGTATTTTTTGACAGTCATTTTCTCAAATTTTTCAAATTTAAGTTGTCAGTGTTTCTGTCGTCCATCAGTTTGGCCCAAAGTCCAAAAATGGTAAAATGGTCACTTACAGTGACCAAACTTTTTATAGTGACCAAACTTTTTACAGTGACCAAAAAATTTTGTCACTGTAAAATTTATTTTTACTTTTTTTCATCTCGGTTTCCTAGGCCGCCACCCCAATTTCCTAGGCCGCCACCCCAACTTCCTAGGCCACCCACCCCATTAATTTCACTTGCCACCTAGCCATCATCTGACAAGACAAGAATCCATCAGCCGAAAAAAAAGAAAAAAAAACTATTGAAACGGTATAACAGATCCGTTTTCTCTCCATTCACATATCGCTTTTCTTTTTCGTAGATATCCGAAAAAAACGAAAAAACGAAATGAAATGGTAACGAAGAGCGGCGGAGACCAGACCAGTTAGTCGGGTTTCAATGCTTCGTTGACTTTGATTGTGTCTTCGATACGCGCGTCGGAGGCGCGCCAGCCATCGCGAAAAACCGAAAAACCCGGTTGTCCCATGATCTCTGACTAGACCAAAGTCACAAAAATTGATAATTTTTGTCTAATCCTCCAATCACTCTTTGGCCTATTACATGATCTACCTGACGCGACGCACGCCGCGCCGCCCGCAAAAAAAAACTTGATAAATCCCGGCTTGCGCAACACTCGCTCAACCTGTCCTGCCCTCGGAGGAGATTCCTGGATGAGAGGGGGAGAGACGCAGAGAAAGGGAGTACTGGTGTACTGTAACTAACTATTTGGTATGTTAAGGTACAGTAGGTATGTCTAGAGGAAGGATGACGTCAGAGAACGGAGAAAATGACCAGAACTAATCTGAAGTGAAGCGTAAGAGATGGTAATCTGCATGGTTCAAAGTCTTAAATGATGATGATGACTGGTTTTTTTCCTGCAGTTTATACTTATGCAAGGTAGCAACAAAGTAGGGACTGAAATTTTGAAAAAAAAAGTTTCAATTACAGTGACGAAACTTTTTACAATGAAAAAAAATTTACAGTGACCAAAAAATTTTGGTCACTGTAAAATAATTTTTTCGGACGTTTTTTTTTTCAAAATTTCAAAATTAAGTTGTGAGTTTTTCTGTCTGCGCATTAGTCTGTCCAAATATCCAAAAATAGTAAAACGGTCCAGAGCACACTTACAGTGACAAACTTTCTAAAATGACAAAAAAAATTACAGTGACCAAAAAATTCTGGGCAATTCTTAAGCCACCATCTTGGTTTCCTAGGTATTAGTGTTTTCTCGATCTTTCACAAAAAAAAATTTCCGAAATTTTTTAAAAATTAGCCAACTTTAACATCCCGTTATGACATTCCAAATTACTGCAACAGCTTAACATTTATATTTTTCAACTTGTCCAAGTTTAAACTTTCATTTTTGTACATGACAACTTTTTTGTACGGGCGGTCCCTAGAAAGTTACAGCCAGGAGAAACGCAGCAGGTCTGGCTGACCATAAAATCTTGCGACGCCCGTTCTTTGACCAACCATAACTCATTAGGGACGGATCCTACAAAAAAGTTGTCATTTACAAAAATGAAGCTCTAGATTTGATCTACAAGACCCATATAAATTTGACATAGTGGAACAAAACATGAGTCTGTGACGACGAGTAGAAAAATGACAAAAATTTACTGAGCTTTGGTTTCTATTTCAACTAGTTCTCACAGCTTACCTGAATATCTGAAAATCCACCATTTTTCTTTCACATTTTGACACAATCTTCAACACCATCATCACCAACTTTCCCTCTCAAGTACTGTAGACCCAATTATTACATTATATGTTCAATCCTTTCCCTGATTTTCGACGTTTCACTCGATGTGTCCAGACGTTTCGTTGGTTTTTAAAAGAGAGAATCTTTTGAAAAAAAGACCGGTTAACAAGGAACGGTTCTTAGGCGCTTCAGTTGGCAGGTTGTATAGAAATCGAATGGAAAAAAGATGAAGAGATGGCAAGGATCGATATGATTTTTGGTGTATGTCACTTTGTTTCGGAAGATGTGGAGGCTGGCGTGTCGGTGGCGCTCGGGGGGCTACAGACTATGATTTTGAGTTTGGAAGGGTGGATCTTAGAAAAAATGAGCAAAAAGTTTTTTTACAGTGACCATAACTTTTTGGTCACTGTAAGTTTCTGGTCACTGTAAGTGTGCTTTGACCATCACCTTATTTTACAATTTGTGGACATTGGGACAAATTGATGGACAGACAGAAAAACTGACAATTTAAAATTGAAAATTTGAAAAAGACCGTCAAAAAATCCATTCACCAGAAAAATTCAAAAAAACATTTTTTTTTGAAATTTTTTCATTTATTTCTGACCCATTTTTTTGCAAATTATACCAATTTTTAGATCGAATCTAGAACTACATTTTTGTAGTTGACAACTTTTTTTTGAACGGGCAATCCCTAGTGAGTTATGATTGGTCAAAGTCTGGCAGCCCCCCTCACTTCAGGATAATCCTGACGCTGCGTCAACCGTCTGTAACTCCTCAGGGACTGGTCGTACTAAAAAGTGGTAAACTACAAAAATGTAGATCTTAATTTGATCTACTCAGAAAATGCAAATTTAGTATAATTGGAGCAATTGGGGTGTAGTGGTTAGAGTTCCAAAATTGAATTTTCAAATTTTCAAACAAAAAAATCGTTTGGAAGCATAACATAACATAATACATGTATTCAATGTGATCAATTTTAAATTTTTAAAAAATCAGTAAAGACATCTGGATTTACAGACGCAAAGAGAGACAGTCAGACATACCGTGATATCCAATGAGCCTACTTTGAGCGTGCTTTTCTTTCTGAAATATTCAATTAATTAAAATTATTTTCACATATTCTGAAAGCTAAGATTATAGGGATTCCAAATCTGTTTTCAAATTTTTTGTAGGTCAAAAACTGACCGAGATACACAAGTTTTAGTTTGAAAATGTTCTCGAAACCGATTTCCCCCATATTTCAGGTAACAATAACCGCTAAAGACATGGACAACCTTCTGCGACGTGACTATCTAGACGGAGTGGACTCCCTGGCAGAATTTCTACAGTATAATTTCACGGTGCCATGCAACGGAGTCAAGGGAGAGAACAAAGTGGAGTGCTCGTTCTCGGATTTGTGCTCGGGACAGTGTAATGATAATCAGGTAGAATCTTGAGTCTTCTGAATCCGAAAAGTGTGAAAACTAGGGATTCTGAATCTGTTTTCAAAATTTTTCTACGCCAAAAACTAAGTAAGATACATGTGTGAGAAAGTTTTAGAAATTTCAAATTTTGGGAAAAATCTTCATAACTCATCAAAAAATGATCCGAATCAATCGAAACATGTACCAAAAGATTTGTTTTCAGTTTTTCTATTTTCCAGGTCATCCCACTATTCAATTTGATCTACCGTAACGCGTCGTCACGTCTTCATCCAAACTTCCGACTGACCTACCCTACCATGCATCTCTATAACGATGAGTATTATGTCGGGGAGCACTTTGCAGGAGTCAAAATTGATCCGAATACTAATGTGTGAGTTTTTTAAATCAAATGTCTGAAATTTTCTATAAAATATAATTCTGATTTTCGAAATCAGCATGTCTTGAAGCACCTAAAACATATTTTTTAGAAACTTTTCATTTTAGCCACGCCCCTTTACGGTGACCTGAGCCACTGGTGGCCTAGGTTCCCAAGTTAGGACACCAAGAGTCGTGATTCAAAACATTGAATTTCAAAAGAAACTTCTAGAAATTATGTTATTCTGCTCTGAAAATGCTGAAAAATGATGATATACAAATCGACCCTGGTTTTTCGAAGCTAAAAATCTCTGTCTCTGAACATTTCCGTTAAAAGTTGTTGTAGTTCTCGAAATCAGCGGGTCTTAAAATACCTAAAAAGATAGCTCTATAATGTTCCAGATTTTCAAAACCTCAATGTTTGCTCCGCTTCCTGTGGGATCTGCGTGCCTCGCAATGATCTAATTTTGAACTGAAGTATCTGAAATTCTGAAAATTTCTGTGAAAAATTATTGAGATTTATGGAATCAGCGTGACTTGAAGTACCTGAAAATGGAACTGGAAAAAAAATGGAAAAGATCGCAGGTTCTCACTGAAATATCTCAATTTCTGAACATTTTTGTGAAAAATTGTTGGGATTTTCGGAATCGGCGTGTCTTGAAGCATTCAAAAACACCATGTTAAGAACGTCCACACATTCGAAAGTTAACTTTTATCATAGTCTACGAAGGTCATCCGTAAAATGTCCATAATGATCATCATGCTTTTTTGAATCAGCGTGACTGATAGTATCGCCCAAAATTTTTGACCATTTCTGCGTTTTTTGGCTTTTTTCTTGCCATCCGGTCCTTGACAAGTATAGAACTCGTTGAGATCTACATTTTGGTATATTTTTCAGCTCATAATATTGAGTTTGAAGCAAGTTAGCAAGTTACACGGCTGCCCGGTTTGCGACTTACAGTGACCAAAATTTTTTGTCACTGTAAGATTTTTGTCACTGTAAGTGTGCTTTTACCATTTTTGGACATTAGGAAAAACTGATGGACATATGAAAACTGACAGAAAAAACTCACAACCTAAAAAATTTCCAGAATCTCCCGGGTGAAAGTCGTCGTTCTCTACTTCCGCACCGACCGTCAAACCCCCGAAATCTCCTCCGTCATCAACGAGTGGGAACGCAGTCTCTTCGATTACGTGGAGCACTTCGAGCACCCGACACTCAACATGACCGTCAACTCAGACGCCATGATAGCGAGAGAAGTGAGGACCAACGGTCTCACATGCGTCCCATTTTTCTCTTTTTCTGTAGCTGCTGTGGTCATTTTCATATTCGCTACGAATAGTCGAGAGCACTTCGTCTTCTCTCATAATGTTGTCATGGCGATTTTGGGTATCGCTGGCCCCTTAATGGCTACCGGGACAACATTCGGATTCTTATTCCTATTTGGTGTCCCTTTCAACTCTATCACCCTTGTCATGCCCTTCCTAATCATCGGCGTCGGGTGTGACGACGTCTTCATCATAATCCACGCAATGCGGAAAACCGATAAAACCGAGAGTCTCGAGAACCAAATCGCCGAGACAATGGAAGAGGCGGGTCCCTCGATTACCGTAACCTCTGCCACTAATTGTCTCTCATTCGCTATTGGAATCGCCACACCAACTCCTGCCATCTCCCTGTTTTGTTTGTATACCTGTATTGCGGTCGCGGTGGATTTCGTGTACCAGTTGACGTTTTTTGTGGCGGTGTTGGTCTATGAGGAAAAGCGTCTGGAGAAAATGAGGAAGGAGGAGAAAAAGGAGAAAGTGGAAGAAGCTCTAGGGAGACCGAAGCAAGTTCTCTCCGTGCAGAACTCTATCAGATCTTGCGCCGGCGCCCATCCCCCACCAGCCAATCCAAATGGTATCGTAAGCAGGTACTGTAGATTCCTCAAAGACTGGAGGACTCGCCTGACACTCCTTCTGATTCTCTGTGGGTACTGGACGGCTTCGTACTATGGGTGTAAGACAATGGAGATAAAAATGGATACCACCAATCTGATCATGAAGGACTCGCCTTTGAATAATATCGCATGGATTTATGAGAGATATTTGTGGAGTGAGGGGCAGTTGGTCATGGTGTTTGTGAATAACCCTCCGGACCTTTCCCTGGAACAAAACCAACATGAAGTCCTAGAACTTGTCAATCGTTTCGAGACCCTTCCCTACTCGATGGGCAAGAATTCCACGTCGATTTGGCTTCGATCCTTCCTCTACCAAAGCTCTCTATACCACAACACGAAAGGGTTCAATGGGTTGCTCCAAGAGTGGCTCGACGATACGGAAGGAGGCGGAGCCCGGTGGAACGATATGTTACGGCTGAAAAAAACGGAGAATGGGACGATTTTGGGAGTCAATAAGTTCATGTTCGCCACGGCGTGTGCGATGGGAGACGACGCGAATTGGGCGACGAGAGAGAGGTTGCAGAAGCAGTGGAGAGGTGTGGCACATGAGTATGCACACTTTAATGTTACTGTTTTTCAGGTATGTTTTTTTTCAAAATTTTGAAAAAGTAGGATTTTTGAAAGAGTGTACCTCTGTCAATTTCAGTTTTAATGTTTGGTATTTTATACGATTGTGTAGGTCAAATCAAGATCTCCATTTTTGTAGTTGACTACTTTTTTGTACGAGCTCTCCCTGAGGAGTTACAGCCCGTTATAGCTCGTTGAAGTCAAGCGCACCGTCTGTGGCGTTGGCGCGGTGCTTCACTTCAAGGCGCCCTATCTCCCTAGAGACGGTCCGTATCAAAAAGTGGTCAACTACAAAAATGAAGCCTGTGACTTGCTTTTTTCAATCATATAAAACTTGAAAAATATAGAATTAGTTTTGAGTACATAACGGACTGTCAAAAAGAGCAGTTTTTTAGAAATTTCAAAAAAGTTTTTTTTTTGTTTAACTTCCTAGAAATTAGCAGCAAGGAGTACCGTATTCCAATCTCCCTAGGCACAGTATTTGAAATAATTGTGATTTTTGAATCGGCGTGTTTTGAAATACCTAAAAAAACAGGAAATTCAACATAAAATCTGTCTAGAATAGGTAGCAGTTTTTGAATAAAGTTTAAAAATGCGAAATTACGTTACCTTGATATACATCCCATAGCATCAAAGTTCGACTTTTTGAAAAAAAAATTAATTGAATACGTAGACCAAATCTGAATCTCCATTTTCATAGTTGACAACTTTTTTGTACAAGCCATCCCTAAAAAGTTACAGGCCTTTGGATCTGGGAAGTCTCTCTGTAGCGGAGCGGCGAGGAGTACCGTACTTCGACCGCCTTTATCTCCCTAGGTTTAGTTTGTATCAAAAAGTTGTCAACTACAAAAATAGAGATTTAGATTTGATCTACAAAATGAATACAACATTTGATAAAATGGAGTGAAATTTGAGGTCAGACCACTTTGTCAAAAATTGACTAAAAAATGATTTTTTTCCGAAAATTTTTTTGTCTATCTGTATGTCTGCAATTCCCGATGTCTCCAATTTCTCATGAATTCCAGAGCTACTCATTCTACATCGACCAACTCGACTCAATCGGCGGCACAACCATGTCTACCGTAGTCTGGGCAGCGATCACAATGGATCTCGCTTGTCTTTTAATGATCCCCGGTATCAACTCAATCCTTACATCTACCATTGCAATGGCCTCCATCAATGTCGGTGTCTTCGGTCTGTTATCGATTTGGAAGGTGAATTTAGACCCGATCACAATGTGTACCACGTTGATGTCCATCGGGTTCTCCGTCGACTTCACCGCCCATATCTCCTATCATTACTACCGTAACCCGACGAGTTGGACGACCGACGAACGGCTGGCAGACGCGTTGAAATCCATCGGATGGCCGATGATCCAAGCGGCAAGCTCTACAGTACTCTGTGTGTTTCCGTTGATGTTTAATACGAGTTATATGATTTGGGTTTTTGTGAAAACGATTCTGTTGGTTACGCTGCTTGGGATACTCCATGGAATTATCTTCTTGCCAGCACTTCTTCTTACAGTAAGACTCTTTTTTGTGATCTACCAAATTTCGAAATGTTTTTTTGCAGTCCGGTGATCTAAACCGTCTATTTGGTGCTTCCGACAATGTTGCTCCAGAGAAGAAGCCGGAGAAACTTGGAGAGATATCACAAGCTTCCAGTTTTTCCAGCACGAATAGTGAGACGGCGCTAGTCAAGAAAGGTGAAAGGGACACTTGGTGATTTCACCCAATTTTTTCCATTTCCAGACGACTCAACCGAACTGAAAACGATGCCACAAGAACGAGGATCCGGTTGATCAAGCCGCCTCTCTAATTGTAATTTGTCTAGTCTTGTTATTGATTTTTTTGACTCAGGGACATTTTGCCAGAAATTATAGTAAAGAAATCCAAAGAATTGGAAATTTTACTATAATTGCTGGCAAAACGTCTGGTGGCGAAATGTCCCGGAGCCATTTTTCTCTTTTTTTGTTTTTTTCCCTCAAATTCTGCCTGTCTTCTCCAATTCAAGTCCAAAACTACGGGTGATCTCTCTCTCACTTTCATTTCTTTGACTGTTTTCTGTTTGACCTACATAAATCAATCGATGAATTTTTTGCAGGAAAATTCCAGAACAGCCTTCCGCGTAGGATCATAGAATATCCAAGTGAATCATTTGCGCTCCAATAAAAAATGGCGTAAAATTAGCGCGAAATCCATAAAATGTATCCAACAGAGTTGCGCGGAAGTGATTTTTTCAAAAACGGAAGTCGGAAGTCGGAAGTCGGAAGTGAAAATCCAAAAACGGAAGTCGGAAGTCGGAAGTAAAATTTTCGAAACGGAAGTCGGAAGCCGGAAGTCGGAAGTCGGAATTCCGCGCAACTCTGGTATTCAAGTTTTTATTCCTTTTTTGATAAATTTGATGTTTTTTGTGCAAAGTTTATCCGGAAGAAGCAAGAAAAATGCTAGAAAAATGAGAAAAGTTGAACTCCCTATCGTTCGTCCACGTTATAAATACGTGATTTGGCTGAGCGGCGACTCAACCTGCCAAGTCGTGTGCAAACGCGCTTCACTAGAGTTCCGGATTTGCTGGAAAACAATTTGAATTCATATGGACCGTTATTGTGTTTTCCGCCATTTCGAAAACCGCATTCCGCTCAACCCTGTTCCAGAAAAGTCTCTGGAAATCAAACGATCATTGGAGAAATTAAGAGGAAATTGAAAAGAAATTGTGAAAATAATCCGGTTTGGAGCTGAAAAAGTCTGTGATAAGAGCACAATTCGCTCGCTCCCGTTATCAGTGTCAATTTTATGATTTCGAAAACGGAATAAGGTGATAACAAAACGGAAATTTAATAAATGAGGGCGCCGGGAGGCTGGGAAGTGTCATTTTACTCACTTTCTCTCGTCACTTTTTCGCAAAAAGAGATTCTTTTTTTTTTGAAATTTTGAATTTTTTGTCTATCTGTGTGTTTTGGTGACTTTGGACAAACAGACAGACAGATGGACAGACAAACTAACAGAAGTTGAAAGCTGGTTTAGGCTCAAACACCAATCACTAAAACAAAAAAAAAACGTTTTTTCGCAATCTTGCCATTTTCGAGATGCTGTCACGGTACCCGGAAATGATGTTTGCACACATTATTTATATTTGTTTTGTAGATCAAACCTAGATCTTCATTTTTGTAGTTGACAACTTTTTTGCATAGGCACTCCTTTTAATGTTACGGTGCGTTAAAAAGAGGTGTCGTTGGTCTGCACGGTGCGGCCGGAGCCTCAGTTCAAGGCGCTATAACTATCCAGGAGTGGCACGTACAAAAAAGTTGCAAACTACAAAAATAAAGGTCTAAGTTTGATCTACCAAATAAATACAAATTTAAAACAATGAAAAATGAAATAGGTGTCGTGACAGGCTCGCAAAGTTTGGAAAAATCGAAAAATTAGAGAATTTCTTTTCTTTTTTCGAAACTTTTGCACATTTTTGAAACCCGCTCCTGGTACCCCATGTTTTCAGAGCTTAATATATTTATATTGGTTGAAAAGAGCAAGTCTTGTTCTCCATTTTTGTAGTTAACCGTTTTTTAGTACAGGCCCTCCTTAAGGAGTTATAGCCGGTTGAAGTCAGGTGCGCACCACCCGTGAGGTGTGCGCGGTGCCTTACTTCAAGGCACCCTATCTCGCTAAGGACGGCAGGTACTAAAAAATGGTTAACTACAAAAATGGAGATCTAGACTTGCTCTTTCCAACAATATTAATTTTTGAAATATTGGACAAAAAAGAGGGGTCTGACGGGCTCTCAAATTTAGGGCTTTCAAAATTTTTTTCAAAATTTTTTTGTTGAAATTTTTTTCAAAAACTCTTTGAATTTCAGTATGCAAGCCTTCGTGCTCCTTGCAGCTCTGCTGCCGTTGGCCGCCGCCTTCGTCCTGCCCGAGGCCTCACTCCCCCATCCAGAAAACCGCGACGTCTACACCATTCCATACAACGACGCGACCGCTCGTAAGCAGATTCTGTTCGCCGCTGGTGCAGCGTACGGTACTCAACCACAAAAGTGTCTGGACAAGGTGTTCACCGGTGCGACCGTCCGTCGTGTCATCGAGGCTCGTTGCGACGTGAATCCGGCTGACAAGTGTCTCGGATACACTGCAGTCAGTCCGAATGACAAGGCGATTATTGTGGTGTTCCGGGGAACCAATAACAATGTGCAACTCATTTTGGAGGGTCTCGAGACTGTCTTCGAGTATCATGTAGGTCCTTAGGCTTAGGCTTAGGCTTAAAATTCCTGAATTTCAGACACCATGGGCTGCCGGTGGTGTCGTCTCCCAATACTTCAACGACGGATTCTTGAACATTTGGAATGCGGGACTCAAGGATGACTTTAATGCGCTCGCTGCCAAGTATCCAGGATTCCAAGTTTGGGTAAGTGATCAGAAATTACAAAATCGGAAGAGTCTAGTCTTATCGGAAATGTCGGGAATCAGAAAACACTCTAGTCTAGCAGGATGGACTTTGAGAGTTATATGACTGTGTCGATCAAATCTAGTGCTACATTTTTGTAGTTGACAACTTTTTGATAACTCCGCCCACTTTTAAGATATGCGCTTTTGAAGATGGCAACCTAGGAGGGCGAGGCAGTGCTTGGAAAAATTGATGACACAGAAGTTCCACGGGCCATAACTTCCTAGGGTGTGTCCGTACAAAATAGTTGTCAACTATTTAAATGGAGATTTTGGTTTTATCTACACATTGAATATAAACATAGACCAGGTTACTGTATCCTGACACTGAAAAAACATATTTTCAAAAACTTCAAAAAATATTTTTTTGAAAAATTAATTGTTTTCCAAATTTTGAGATCCCGTAACAGATTCTCATATTGTGTGAAATGTTTTTAAATTATATAGGCCCGGTAGATCAAATCTAGATCTCTATTTTTATAGTTGACAACTTTTTTGCACAAGCCATCCCCACTAAGATATGACCGATTGAAGTCAATGGACCAAAATTGGACGTTCTAATTTTCAATGGTCCGTATCTCCTCGGGGACGGTTTGTACAAAAAAGTTGTCAACTACAAAAATGAAGATCTTATTTTGATCTACACAGTCAAAACAAATTTACACCAAGTTATTGTATCCTGACGCTTTGAAAATGGAAAAATGGGAAAATTTTCTGAAATTTTTTTGAAAATTTTAAAACGCCATATTTTAATGGACTATAACTTCCTAGGGAGGGGTCCTACCAAAAAGTTGTCAACTACAAAAATGAAGCTCTTGACATGCTCTTTCCAACCATATAAAAATTGAAAGCGTTGGGACTACTTTTGAGCCCAGGACGGGCTCTGAAACAGAGCATTTTTTCAAAATTGAATTTTTTTTAGTGATACTGCCATTAGTGATACCGTAACACGCTTCTAAAACCCGAACTCAAAAATCTGAAATTCCAGGTTACCGGGCACTCTCTGGGAGGTGCCATGGCCTCTCTCGCCGCCTCCTACATTACTTACAACAAACTCTACGACGCCTCGAAACTCCAACTCGTCACCTACGGTCAGCCACGTGTCGGAGACGCCGCGTACGCGCACGCCGTCGATCGTGACGTCACCAACAAGTTCCGTGTCACCCATGCTCACGACCCGGTGCCACATCTTCCAAAAGAGAATATGCAAGGGTTCACTCATCACAAGGCGGAGGTGTTCTACAAGGAGAAAATGACCAAATACAACATTTGTGACGATGTCGATGAGAGCGAGTTCTGCTCCAATGGACAAATCATTCCAGACACTTCTATCAAGGTACAGTAATCCTTTTTCTGAGATCCAAAAATTGAGAATTTTCGTTTCAGGACCATCTCAACTATTTCGAAATCAATGTCAGTGATTTGGGATACTCGAACTGTGCTAATGTTAAGGCTTAAATTGATTCGGAATAAAAAGTTTAAAATTTGTTGGTCTCGTACTAAAGTCTCGTTTTGTCTCGAGTCCTGTAAAGTCTCGTGGAGTGTCGAGTCTCGTCTAGTCTCAAGTCTCGTCTAGTCTCGTGGATTCTCGTCTAGTCTCGTTGAGTCTCGCTCCCGTATTTTCTCGAATCTCGAGTTTCGTCAAGTCTCAAGTTGCGTCAAATCTCGAGCGAGTCTCGTGGATTCTCGTGGAGTCTGGCTTTTCAGTCTCGTCGGTATCGTTATGAAGTCTCGTTGAGTCTCGAGAAAAAGTTCTCGTGAAGTCTTGTTCTCGCCTAGTCTCCTGGCCTGTTCAGTCTCAAGTCTCGTGGAGTCTCGTTTTCGTCTAGTCTTGGTTTCCAAGTTTCGAGTCTTGCCTAGTCTCGTGAAGTCTCGAGTCTCCTCTAGTCTCGTGAAGTCTCGCTTGGTCTCAATCCCGACTTCTCGTTGAGTCTCGTGAAGTCTCGTAGCATCTCGAACGCAATTTCTCGTGAAGTCTCGTCTGGTCTCGAGTCTGGTCGGTCTGGTCTCGAGTCTCGTCTGGTCTGATCTCGAGTCTCGTCAAGTCTCGTTAAGTCTCGTCTATTTCCAAGTCACATCTAGTCTCGAGTCTCGTTCTCGCCTAGTCTAGTGAAGTCTCGAGTCTCGTCAGGTCTCATGGAGTCTAGTCTATTCTCGAGTCTCGTAAAGTCTCGTGACGTCTTGTGAAGCCTCGAGTCTCGTAAAGTCTCGTCTAGTCTTGAGTCTCGTCTATTCTCGAGTCTCGTAAATTCTCGTGGAGTCTCGTGGAGTCTCGATCCCCCTTTCTCGTGAAACCTCGGTTCCAAAGTCTCGAAAACTCTCGTATATTTTCAAAAATGCGTCACCGCGCCAAAGACACCCCAGCCTTGCCGCTGACATCACTCAATGACAAAAACCTGTTAATTTGCTTCTGGCAAGCGCTTTGGCAAGAAATAATCGGAAATGTCAACATGACCTCATTCAAAAAATGAACAAAATCACACTTTCAAGCAGAATTTTTGAATTTTCTACTATAAAACTTCCAGAACTTTCTAAATTTCAGAAAATGCTTTTAAAATTGTTTTTGATCTACCTTATGACTCTCATCCCTTTGATCTACCCACATTCCATCCCGTATTCCGATCAGCTATCCCGCCACAAATTGATCTACGCCGCAATCGCTGCGTACGGTTCAGTACCCCAGTACTGTATGGATAGAGGATTCAATGGATCCACCGTCAAACGACAGATTACTGTATCCTGTGATACGGTAGATTCTGGAGACACTTGTTCTGGATTTACGGCTGTTAGTCATGGGGATGAGGCGGTTTTGGTGGTGTTCAGAGGGACGACGAGTACGGAACAGTTGGTTGTGGAGGGGGCGGAGACTGTGTTTGGCAGTCAGGTGAGTGGACAGGACATCCGGATGGGTGAAGAGGAGCGACACACAGACGGAAAATATGATAATTTTCAAAAAAAAAACAATTTAATTTTCAAAACCAATTTTTTTTTTCAATTTTTGTCCAATTTTCTAGAAAGAAATTAGTATAGTTATAAAGAGCACGTCTAGAGCTCCATTTTTATAGTTGACCAATTTTTTGTACGATCTCTCCCGGAGGAGTTACAGCCCGTTGAAGTCAGCCTGCCGTTCTCAGCAGTGACGAAGTGACGCGAAGTGTTCAGGGCGCCCTATCTCCCTAGGGACCGCCCGTACCAAAAAGTGGTCAACTGCAAAAATGGAGCCCGTGACTTGCTCTTTCCAACCATATAAATTTGAAAGCTATTGGACTACATTTGAGCCCATGATGAGCTCTCAAAATGAGCATTTTTCTAGAAAATGCAAAAAAAAATTTCAAAATTTTAGATAGTTTGAGAGCCCGTCACAACTACATTTTTTGTTCAATATTCTGGAAATTGGTATGGTTATAAAGAACAATTCTAGATCTCCATTTTTTTAGTTGACCACTTTTTTCCACGAGCCGTACCCAGCGAGTTACAGCCCGTTGAAGTCAGTCTGCCGTTCCCAGCAGCAACGAAGTGACGCGAAGTGTTCAGGGCGCCCTATCTCCCTAGGGACGGTCCGTACCAAAAAGTGGTCAACTACAAAAATGGAGCCCGTGAGCTGCTCTTTCTAACCATATAAAAACTGAAAGCTTTGGGACTACATTTGAGCACATGACGGGCTCTCAAAAAGAGCAATTTTTCAAAAAATAGCAAAAAATTTTTTTTCAAATTTTTATAAAGTTTGAGAGCCCGTCACAACCCCATAATTTGTCCGATTTCCTAGGAATTTGTATGGTTATGAAGAGCAATCCTAGATCTCCATTTTTGTAGTTGATCACTTTTTTGTACGAACCCTCCTTAACAAGTTACAGCCTGTTAAAGTCAGGCAGCGACAGGTGAAGCCCTGACATTATCTCATGGCGCCCTATCTCCCTAGGGACGGTACGTACCAAAAAGTGATCAACTGCAAAAATGGAGCCCATGACTTGCTCTTTTTAACCAACTAACAGTTGGAAGCTATGCGACCTCCTTTGAGCAAATGACGGGCTATCAAAATGTGCAGTTTTCAAAAATTGCAAAAATTTTTTTTCATAATTTTATAAACTTTGAGAGCCCGTCACGACCTCATTTGTTGTCCAATTTTTTAGAAATTAGCATAGTTATAAAGAGCACGTCTAGACCTCTATTTTCATAGTTGACCACTTTTTTGTACGAGCCGTCCCTAACGAGTTATAGCCCGTTGATGACAGGCAGCGAGAGCACCTCACTCCGGGGTACTCTACATTTCTAATGTCTGTCTGTGTGTCCGTTCACACCTGGACATTCAGAAATCCAAAAACACAAATTTCCAGACCGCCTGGCCATCAGGCGGCTTCGTCTCCGAATACTTCAGCGACGCCTTCTTCAAAATCTGGTCATCAGGAATGAAGGACGACTTCAACGGGCTCCACACCAAGTACCCTGGCTATCAGGTTTGGGTAAGACCCCTAAATATGGCCTAAGAGTTTCTTAGGCCATCTGATATATTTCTAGGTCACCGGTCACTCACTGGGCGGTGCCATGGCCTCATTGGCCGCCAGCTACCTGCGATTCAACGATCTGGTCTCCTCAGAAAGCCTATTGCTAGTCACATTCGGTCAACCGCGTACCGGAAATTTGACCTACGCTCAAAGCGTGGACACCCTCGTAGACAACGCCTACCGTATCATTCATTCTCATGATCCGGTACCCCACGTACCCGGTAAGGGGCATCACAGCGGGTACTGGCATCACAAGTCGGAAATTTTCTACAATCAGAAAATGACCGGTTGGGAGATTTGTGAAGAGGACGAGGGGCAAAGATGCTCTAATGCGAATTCGGTGGATTTGAATTTTGAGGTAAAACAGAAAAGGGGCGGGGCCTAGCTACAGTAATTTTTGCTAATTTCAGGATCATTTGCAGTATTTCGGCCTGGAAATTCTCAATCTAGGATATTCGAATTGTCAAATTTAAAACTTCGATAAATTTTTGATTTTCAAATTTTCAGAGCACCATGGCATGAATTGAAGTAGTAAAGGGGGCGGGGATCACAGTTACATAATTATGGGCGGTATTTACAGAAAAATAAATAATTTGGACTAATTAAGCAATTAAATTTCGAAGAGGGCGCACGTGGCCTGTTCGTTGGCGGCTTCCTTGATTTCTGCTTCCGTGTAGAGGTCGTCTCCAATCGATTTGTAGAGGGAGGCTGAAATCAGATAGAGATAAACTCCGCCCACTTTTTGAAGCAATCGCGCTCTATTGCCAATATACGAAAACTCTCAATAGAGCGTAGTTGCTGAGTTGTAGAGCAAGCGCGCTCCTTTGAACAATATAGAGCGCGATTTTAGAAAATTGCGAAAAAAAAATGGGCGGAGCCAAATTGTGACTCCACCCACTAGATATTCAAAAGTGGGCAGAGTTTCACTAGGCCCCGCCCACTTTCAGTAAAGGAGGAATGGGCGGAGTTAAAGGTAGCTGCTACAGCAAATTCATCAGTTTTCGAAATTGACAAATGGGCGGGACTTATTGAGACTACGCCCACTTTCCAATATCGACTTGGCTCCGCCCATTTTTTGGTATTTTAAGTTTTTCATCTTCAAAATTGTAAAAAAGAAGTGGGCGGGGCCAAAATTAGCTCCGCCCATTTTTTCAGACTCAAGGCGAAAAAAATTGATAAATTAACCAAGCTCCGCCAATTTCTGTTGCTTTTCGAAAAAAAATTGGGGCGGAGTCTATTCAGACTCCGCCCACTTTTTGCTCATTTTCAACGTTTTCTGACCAATTTTCCGCTAGTTTTCTACGGATTTTTGAAAGGGGCGGAGCCAATTAAGACTCCGCCCACTTTCTGACTAAAATCCAGCAGAAAATTATTCGCTTTCTCACTTTCAACCGCGTCTTTACGAAATTCTCAATGGAGCGCAGTTTCACTTCTTTTTAATAAATTGTTGACAGTAAAACGCGCTCCATTGACAACATTCTCAATAGAGCGCGATTTTGACCTCCCCAAATGGTTGCACCTTCCGATTTATCAATTAGAAGTTAGGCTCCGCCCCTCTGGCGCAAGTGCGCTCTAATGAAAAAATTCTCGATGGAGCAAGTGCGCTCTGCTGACAAAATTGTCAATGGAGCGCATTTCCATCGTCCCGTACCTTTTGCCTTTTTCTCAGTCAAATGTTCCCTAATAGCGTATCTCGTCTGCCGTGAGCAATGTTGATTCGCCGCCTCGACAACTTTCGGAATCAACGCCTCATTCAGATTTCGGACGTCGATAAATCGAAACGCGTCGACGATTTGCTTCTTCTCCAACATTACTTCGACTATCTCGTCGCATGCTTTATTTCTCGCAAGAATATCGACGCCCGACTGGAAAAGTGTCGAGCAACGAGCCTCATACGATAGGAGAAGGAATGCCAGCGGTTTTGAGTCGTTTATTACCTGCAAAATAATTGAAATTTTTGGTGGATTTTGGGAGGAATTGTCCGAAAAAATCGTTCAAAATAGGCCAAGAATGCGTGAAAAATCACATTTTTCATTGCAAAATATGCCTAGAACAGGAAAAAAATTAGTAAAAAGTGGCTGAAAACGATCGTAAAACGGCTGAAATTGTGGTGGAGTTTTGACATGTTTCTGGTCTTTTCAGCACTTTTTTCCCTCGAAAAAAGACATTTTTGGCAATTTTTACACATTGTTTGGTGGAATCGTCTTGAAAATAATGAAAAATAGGGCAGAAATCCAATTTTTTGATAAAAATTGGCTGAAAAGGATCAAAAATAGGCCGAAAATGAGTGAAAAAATCACATTTTTCGGGGCAAAACATGCGTAGAACGGTTAAAAAAACGCTGAAAATGGCTGAAATGACCAAAAAATGCTGAAAAATGGAAGAAAATCAGACAAAAATGGCACTTTTTGAGTGAAAACATGCTGAAATGGGTAATTGGTAATTGGTTGAAAATACCTGGTTTTGGTCATTTTCAGCTTGTTTTTGGATATTTTCATCCATTTTTAGCCATTTTCATCACTTTTTCTCCGAAAAAATCACGTTTTCCGCCTATTTTCAGCCTATTTTTGATCATTTTCATCCATTTTTAGCCATTTTTATTACATTTTTTCACGGAAAATGTCATTTTTGATTGTTTTTTAAAAATTTTCACCCTTTTTCCCCTAGAAAAATAGAATTTTTGTACATTTTCAAAATAATTTATTCGTCAAAAACGTGACTTTTTACTGATTTTTCGCCATTTTTCACGGATTTTCAGTCATTTTGACCGATTTTCGGTCATTTTCGGCGCGATTTCATCCGAAAAGTGTCATTTTCTTCCGATTTTCAGCCGATTTTTGGTAATTTTTACCACATTTTCATCGTTCTAAGCAGATGTTGCCACAAAAAAGTGAATTTTTACTCATTTTCGGTCTATTTTTGACCATTTTTCCCCAATTCCCCACCAAAAAACTCACTCGATAAGTGACAATTTGTTGTAATTTCGACATTTCTCCAGCCTCTGCCAGTGTCTCAACAACCATTTCAATTAGATATGCTTCTGGAGTAATTGAAGCATCAAATAGCGATCGGAGGTACTGTAGCATTATGTTGGCCACGTAGGATTCCGGCAGGGAGGCGTCTTCCTGTAGACAAGAATTTTTGTCCATTTTCAGCACATTTTTTCAAGAAAAATCTCATTTTTTTGACGTTTTTAGCTCAATTTCAGTCATTTTTTAGCTATTTTGATTAACCGGTGGTGAAGCTCCGCCCATTTTTGGCTTCTTTTGGCAAAAAATTATGTGACTCCGACCACCAAAAGGGGCGGAGTTTCACAAGGTCCCGCCCACTTTTGGTAAAGGAGAAATGGGCGGAGTTGAAGGTAGCTACTAAAGTATATACCTCAGTTTTCGTTATTGGAAAATGGGCGGGGCTTGTTGAGACGACTTGGGTCTGAATATGCTCCTCCCACTTTTTGGTATGTTGAATTGTCTGTCTTTAAGAATTGCGAAAAAACGTGGGCGGTGCTTAATTAGGCTCCGCCCACTTTTTGTCATATCTTTGGTTTTTGTTAATCTTAGGCCGTTTTGGGACAAAACTTCCAAAATTTTGTGAGAAAAAGTGGGCGGAGCCAAAATAAAAATTTGACCAAAACTCCGCCCATTTCTGTTGGTTTTCGTGAAAAGGGGCGGAGCCTACTAAGACTCCGCCCACTTTTGCTCACTTTCATTGTTTTCAGACCGATTTTTTCAGCCATTTTCATCTCAAAATAGCGAAAAAAATGTGGGCGGTGCTAAATTAGGCTCCGCCCACCTTTTCAAACATTAGTTGGAAATTTTTGATAAAATTCACTAGGTTCCGCCCACTTCATTCGATTTTCGTGAAACGAGGCGGAGTCTTGATAGGCTCCGCCCACTTTTGTCATTTTCTAGCCAATTTTCCTCCAATTTTTCGGGAATTTTCAAGACTCCGCCCACTTTTTCAAATCCTAGGTGAAAAAACGAAAAAAAAAACTCGATAAAATTGACTAGACTCCGCCCATTTCTACTGACTTTCGTAAAAAGGGGCGGAGCTTATCAAGACTCCGACCACTTTTGCTCATTTTTATTGTTTTCTGACCAATTTTCCTCCAATTTTTCGGGGATTTTCAAGGCTCCGCCCACTTTTTCAGTCGATTTCTCACCCTCAACGGAATCAGCACAGCACTCTGCATCTCGTGTTGAGTCACCACAAGACTCGAGTATTTCTCACACGTCATCACAGCTTTCAGGGCGGTTTCAACGGAATTTTCAGCAGATTTTGGAGTTTTCGTGGCTCCGCCCACTGCTCCACTGAGCATTGCGAAAACTTTTCGAATCTGTCGAAGCGAGAGAGCACGCGCGCGGAGACACGAGAGAAACGAGACGATGAATAGTTTTTTTTCGCCGCGTCGACGGGCGAGATACTCTAACATTGTGTGTTTTTCAGAGATTTCCAGTTGAGATTTCTCATTTTTCAGACGAATTGAGTACATGACACCGCCGGCGGAGTCGATGACCACGTCGGGGAGGAATGTGAACCAGAAGTTTGTGTAGAGCGCCGGTGGTGGTTGGTGTTGCGGGTGTGATTCTGGAAAATTGGGGGAAAATTGGTAATGGCTGGCGCGTCGGAGGCGTTTTTTCTGTATTTCACTGAGAAAGCGTGATAAATAACTTGTTATACCGGTAGGGTTTTAAAGCGGAAATTTTAAATTTTGCTGATTTTTCATAATTTTTGGATCAAGAAACGAAAATTTTCAGCAGAAAATGTTATTTTTTAATTATTAATCGGCTAATATCGTTAAAAAATCAACATTATCAGATTGCTGGGGCGCCTTCGGCGCGTTTCGCCATTTTCGAACAGTTCTAGCAAAAGAATAATGTCCGGATGTCCGAAAATTAGAAATCGCTGGGGCGCCTATGACGCGCTAGCAGATAGTTTTTCAAAAAAAAAGCTGGAAAATGTCATGATTTTCTATGAAAAGTAGTTTGAAATTTGTATGGCTGGCGCACGTCAGGCGCGTTGCTTGAAAAACTGAAAATCAGACGGCTGGGGCACCTTCGGCGTGTCTGAGGATGTCATTTTGGGCATTTTTCGTGAAAAAATTGTAACTTTTCAGGATTCTGTTGAAAAATCGCGTTCTCTAGGTGTCCGAAAAACCGAAAATACTATGACGGGGACGCCTTTGACGCGTTTATAATTGAAAAATAGCGTTTTGAAAATTTTCAGCAAAAAATTGGTAAATTTTTAGGATATTTTGATCAAGAATACAGCAGAGTTGCAACGGGCCGGGCCGGGCCGGGCCGGGCCGGGCCGAAATCAGAATTTCTCCGGCCCGGCCCGGCCCGCGGCCCGGCCCGGCCCGGCCCGGCCCGAGCCCGGCCCGGCCCGGTCGGCCCGGATTTTCAGTACTAAAAAAATTCAAACTTTTTTTCGAATTTTTTCCGATTTTTTCGGGAAGATTTTTTAAAGGGGAAAACAACTACTCCTAAACTTAGGATTTTTGATTTGAATCCATTCAGAAAGCCAGAAAAAATTTTGTGGATTCATGTCTGAAAATGCGTCTGAAGCGAGTTATGAGACCTCAAAATGCCAAAAATCGATGCTAGTCATGCAATTTTTCAGTACATTTCAATAGAAATTCTTTTCGTCGTGCACGAGAAAGTAATATTTTCAAGAATTTTCAAGAAAAGTTCGAAAAAATGAACAATTATGCATGCATTTCATGTACAGACGACGAGAATTTCTACTAAAATGTACTGAAAGAGTGCATGAAAAGTGAAAAAGTGAGCGATTTTTGGAATTTTTGGGTCTCATATTCCAATTTAAACGCATTTTTTACATATACTTGAGAAACATTTTGGAAAAATTTTGGAAAAAAAATTATTGAAAAAAATATTTCTAGTGAAAAAAATTCAAAAATTCAAATCCGGGCCGACCGGGCCGGGCCGGGCCGACACTTTCTCGGCCCGGCCCGGCCCGGCCCGATCCGGGCCGGGCCGGGCCGGGCTGAAACCGGGCCGGGCCGGGCCGGCCCGGCGGGCCGGCCCGGAATTTTGCAAGTCTGGAATACAGTATCGGGCGCGCCTCGGGCGCGTTTTTGCCTTTGGATTTTGCACAAAAAATGAGGTTTTCGGAATTTTTGACAGATATTTTTTTTGCAAAAACTGCTTTCAAACCGAATTTTTCCGATTTTGGGAGAAAAACTACTAGAAAAAGTGTTTTTATAGTAAAAATACACGAAAGATAAGATTTTCAGCGTGTTTTTCGACAAATTTCATCCATTTTTTTTGTGTTTTCAGATGTATCTGGCGCGCCTTCAGCGCTTTTATTATTTACAACTTTTTCGTGTTTTTTCGGCAGAATTTCAGCATGTTTTAGTTTAAAAATTGTGAATATAGAAATCTAGCTGGCGCGCCTTTTTGCGCGGAAATCTTTTCAGAGGTTTCAAGCATTGATGGCGCGCCTTTGACGCATCTTCAAACTCTTACCGATAGTAGTAGTAACGAGAGGAGAGTGAGATTTGCTCGGCGAGCTCACTTTAATATCAAAAATCATTGATTTCTGAGAAGATTGATGATGAACAATCACCAGATTATCGATCACATGTATTCCACAACCCCCATTGAAACCGAGAATCAGAGAATGACGGAACTGGGGCGCCGTCGACGCGTCGAATGGAAGCTCGTAGAGATCGAGCATTGTCGCACTTCGATTACTGTATCGAAATACCATTATGTACACTTTTCCATAACTGAAAAAACGGGTGGTTTTGAGTGATTTTTGACTGGAAAATCGTAAATTTTCAGCTCAAAATGGGGTTTTTTCGGTAAAAATTGGAAAAAATTGTTCAAAATCAGAAAATTTCAGATTTTTTAACAGAGATTTTAGTTTTTTGATGATTTTCAACTCGAAAAACTTGAATTTTCAGCTAGAAATGTTATTTTTCAAATAGAAACTGGCTAAAATCGTTCGAAATTCAATTTTCTCCGGTTATAGTGCTATAAACCGCATTTTGAGAGATTTTTCCGTGATTTTTAAGCTGAAATTTGAGCTTTTTGTTGATTTTTTGGGTTTTTCAACTCAAAAAACTCAAATTTTCAGCTAAAAATGATATTTTTCAGTTAGAAATCGGTTGAAATTGTCAAAATTCGATTTTGTCAGATTTTCAAGCAAAAATGCGATTTCTGACTGGTTTTTCATGAAAATTGGCTGGTAAAACGTGAATTTTCAGCTAAAAAAAAGCTATTTTTCAATCGGAATTTGGTAAAATTTTGATTTTAGTGCTAAAAACCGCATTTTGATAGTTTTTTCATGATTTTTAACATAAAAAATAGCAGAAAAATGTGATTTTGACTGATTTTTTGTGATTTTTTGTGATTTTTGAGCTAAAAATCGAGAAAATTTAGGTCTTTGGTATTAAAACTCCAAAGAGTTTAAAAAGATGCGATTTTAAGTGTTGAAAACTGGATCTGAAAATTTTTTGATCAAAAAATTGTTAAAAAAATTTTTGGATGAAAAAATTTCAAAAAAATTGGAAAATTTCCGTTTTTTCTAGTTTTTAGGACTTTTTTGATGATTTTTAGTCATTTTTCGTGATTTTCTCTATTTTTTCACTCCAAAACCAGCATTTTTATCGACTTTTCCGGTATTTCTTCTCACATCGTGGCAATCGCGGCATCCTTCTCCAAAAAGTTCTCTTTCGATATACTTCCTCCGAAATCCACCTCGAAATTCTTCATTCTAGTAAACTGAGAGTGCGCCACAATAATCGGTTGTAAATTCGAGCAAGATTGGCCATTGGCAATGAGCAAAAGCTGACTGGGAGCCTAGAAATTTGAAATTTTCGGGAAAAAATCAAATTTTTTGATTTTTTTTCGAAAATTTTTGAAAAATTACATAATAAATCGCCCATGCAGCATTAACATTTGTCGCTTTAATCAATTTTGATGATTTTTTGTCTTCATTTATAAATAGCAGCTCAGCACTGTGATTGTTGACTAGGAGGAGCTGGAAAATCGAATTTTTCACATTTTTCGCTTGAAAAATCGATAAAAACCTGATTATTAGTGATCCATTCGACTGCTAACAATGGTTCTTTGGATTTTGTGCTCACTGTTAGCTCTAAACACAACGAATTTTCAGTTTTTTCCAGAAAAATGACGTCGGCAGTGTTGGGAGCTCGCTGCATCACACAGAGACGCCCATCCGGCGAGAATTTTACGGTCGAAGGTTCCCCGCGGTCTTTTGTTCGAACATTTGTGATTTTATCGTTTTGAAGGGACTTTGAAGTGAGTCCAAGCGCCCCGTTATTCCGCATTGTACAGATACGTTGACTGGAACAGTCGAAAAAATTGCGAGTAATATTTCCGTCATGCGCGGATCGATCTGGTTCAAATGGGATGAATGTGGCGCCAAGTTCGAGCATTTTTCGCTGAAAAATTCGGTGGTTTTTCGAGGTTTTTGAGTGATTTTTCGATAAATTTATTGGAAAAAATGTGCTGTTGGTGTGAGTTGTCGTAAGATTAAATGCAAAGTCCGCAAACACAACCCACACACAGCGGGATTTCGGAGTGTCGTTGTTTTTAATTTTATTTATTTTTAAAGCAATTTGGGAGCGTTTTTAGGCGATTTTTGTGGTTTTTCGAAGTTTTTTGTAGATTTTGAGTTGAAATTCTTGATTTTTGATACACAAATACCATATTTATATGAATTTTTGATAGATTTTCGTTCGAAAATCGTGAAAAATCAGGTTAAAAAGTTTTTTAACAGAAAAAAATTTTTCAGATGGAAGACACACAAAAACCCACACAAATCTCAATTTTCAACATTATTGCTGTCATTTGCTCGGCAACATTTGCAATTTATAGCACACAAATTGTCGCGGCGATTTCCAAAGCGGTAGGTCGAATTTTCATTGAATCTATTTTTAAAATTCAAGTTTTTCAGGTGAAATCTCTCTCAAAACCGGCTCCAAACCCAAAAGTCATTGCCTTAAAACAAAAAATCGCCGAATTAAAACGAGAATTGCACGGAATTTCGCCGACAGGAGAATTCGCGCGCTATTTCAAAAAAGATCGAGAAATGAATAAGGCGACGGAAGAGTTGACAAAATTAGAAGCTGAAAATTCGTCTGAAACCGCGAGAAATCTGAAAATCGACACAGTTGTTCGAGTTTTGATGCAATTCTCGGCGTTGGCGCTGTTGAGATATGTCTCTGGAATAACTGCTTACTGTATTCCTGATACTATCTTTTGGCCATTCAATATTTTAGTCAGATTCCCCGCGATTTTTGGAAATGACACGTGTCCGACTGGTGAGTTTCGAATATTGCGAACATTTTTAGGGTTTTTCATAAAAATCAGAAAATGTAAAGGTTTTTTGCACAAAACTTCCGAAATGACGTGCCAAGAACGTCAAAAACGCGCCAAAAGCACGCCAGGAATGTTCGGTTTACAAGTCCAAACGCGTCTGAGGCGCGCTAGCCTTGCAATTTTAAAATCCTTGTTGAAAAACCACCTGCTGGCGCGTCTTTGACGCCCCAGAGATTTCTAATTTTCGGACATTCTGACGAACCAAATTATCATTTTAACTGAAAACCGGACGAAAGTTTTCCGATTTTGTGCCCCGAAGGCGCCCCAGCCTTCTATTTCTCAAAAACAAACGGACATCCGGATAAACTGATTCACATAGAAATATCAGAAAACTGCAAAAAGGCATGGAACGAATGATTTTTTCCAACGATTTGTTAGGTTTTCTCTGATGAAAAAGTTGATTTTCAAGATTTTTCGTCGATTTTCATGAGATTTGGCTGGAAAACCCGTGTTTTTTGTCGAGAAAACAAAATTTCACTTCGAGAAACCTCATTTTTGAACATTTTCCAACTCAAAATCACTATTTTGACTGAAACAAACGTCTAAACTGTAATAAATCCGCGATTTTTCAATTGAAATAACAAAATTCTGGCTAAAAAGTCAGAATTTTCATGTCAATTTAGGAAATTTGTCTTAAAAATTGAGAAAAATTGTTCAAAAACTGCGTAAAAATGCTGAAAATATGCTGTTTTTCATCGAAAAATACAAAAAAAATCCGTAAATTTCAGAATTCGCCGAAGTTTCCGGGTTTGCTCTCGCTTTTCTGATGATTCATCTCTTCAATTTGATCTGGAAAACGTGTCGGAGCTGCTCTTCTTCTGCCACGACGACGACGACGACTTCAGATGATAAAAAGACAAATTAACTTAATTTATTTTTCCTGGAAGTCGCCATTTTTACTTGTTTTGTGTTGTTTTCGGGTCCCAAGAGCCTTATTTTTCTCTCTTTTCACTCAAAAATGTTTATAAAATCTATTTATTGCCCCCATTTCTCCTTTTTCCTCGTTTTTTCTCCCAAAAATCGGTTTTTTCCTGCTATTATTCATTTAAATTTCAAAAAAATTGGATTTTTTGACAATTTCTCGATTTAGATGGACGATTTCGAGACAAAAGAAGAGAAAAAGTTGCGGAGGAAACGGGAGAAAGAGGAGGAGCTTGATGACGATATTTTGCCGACGGTAAGTTTGAAAAAATCGAGAAAAAACCCTAAAAATCGTTGAAAAATTAAAAAAAAAATCGTCTTTTCCGAGAGGAGTACACGGTGAAGGTTCTCTTGTACTCCACGTGGACAAGTTCAAATTTTTTGACGCTTTTTCCATTTTTGATCATTTTTACGCGATTTTTGTGCACTTTCCTACAAAATAATCGGAAAAACCAGAATAATGCAAACGCGCTCTACCGAAATAGTTTTTTTTGGCAATTTCCGTAGAGTGCGATTGCATTATAAATCAATTTTACTGATTTTCCTCGGTTATTTCGTAGAAAAAAGCCCAAAAATCGCGCGAGGAGTGCACGAGAACCTTCTCCGTGTACTCCTCTCGGATAAGATGAATTGTTATAAGTTTTGGGTGATTTTTATGAGGAAAATCATGAAAATTAGTTTTTCACAAAGAAATCGCAGAAAAATCCTTTAAAAGAGTCCAAAATTGACAATTTCTTTTCAAATTTCAAAATGTGGCTTGTCCACGAGGAGTACACGGGAACATTCCTCGTGTACTCCTCTCGGATGAGATGGATTTTCAATTAATGAATTTTTTTGTTGAAAATTTTGAAAAATCCGAATTTCCTTCCTTCCAGCACGGTCTCTACAACACGGACGGTCATCTCTTCTACCACGCCTCGACCGCTCCAATGACAAAATCTCAATACAAACGAGCCGAAGAGCACGGAATCAACCTTCGATCGAAAAAGAACTTCACACTGGAGGAGTCCGTTCAAATCTTCCAAAACTGGCGGAAATTCGCCGAGGAGAATGATATTCAGTTGAATAAAGCGTTAGATTATATTAATGTGAAGAGAAATGACAGAGTGATGGCTCAACATCAGGAGCAGAACCACTTTTGGGTTAAGATGTGTGAGTTTTTGGCGGCGGCAGCGCCCTCCCCCGCCTCTTTTTATATACGCCCAGCTGTCGGCAGTTCTGGTTTCGCTCGTTTGGCGCAGGCGGTAGTGAGGTGGTAGACACGCGCGGAGGGTCAGGTGTTCGATCCCCGGCCGGGTGAAAACATTTTTTCTTTTTTGTTTTTTGATTTTTTTGGAAATTTTTCCCAAAAAACCATTTTCAGGCACCGGTCTCCCGCACCGAGCCGGTCAACGTATCAAAGCACGCGCCATCAACATGCTTACTGATGAATTCCTCGAATCTCTCGACTGGAATCGCCTCCCTGAAGAAATCCGCCTGAAATTCTACAAATACGAGGCTTATGATGAGTTGACACTGAAAAAAATGCAGAAACTAATGGAGAGAGGGTACGCCTCCACGTATGCAGCCGATATTCTCAATGTTCCCGCGTCGAAAGCGGTGAATATTACGGCGAAATTGAGGAATTTGGCGGGAAGAGAGGATCCGACGATGATTTCCAAGTTTTGGGGTGATATTTATGGCAGAAATTTCAAAAAATCCTTAAAAACGGTCCAAAACTGACATTTTTTTCTCGAATTTTCAAATTTCAAACTTCAACTCGTCCACGAGAAGTACACGGTGGAGCTCGCCGTTTACTCCTCGTGGACAAGTTGAAGTAACATCATTTTGAAGTTTTTGAAAATGTAAAACTCGAAAACTTGAGTGTTGCAGTAAATGCGCTCTACAAAAATCCGATGTTCGCATTTTTCGGTAGAGCACACTTGCCTAACTTGTCCACGAGTAGTACAACACGTAGGAATTACGAAATTTCAAAAGTTTCAATCATTTTTAATCGAGTCTAGCTAAAAATTTGACGATTTCTAACAAATTTTCCGAAAAATTGGAAAAGTCATCAAAAACCACCAAAAATTCGGCAAACGCGCCCTACCGAACCCGGTTTTCACAATTTTTCGGTAGAGCACACTTGCTCCTCTGTCTCAACAGAGCGTACTTGCTCAACTCTCTCAACGGAGCGTACTTGCTCAACAGCGAATTTAACGAATTCTGAATTTTTTTTTGATTTTTTTCTGTATCTCGGGGTGTCAGCAAGTGCGCTCTACCGAAAATATGGAAAAACGGGTTTCAGTAGAGCGCATTTACCGTATTTTTTTTTTGGAAATTTTGTGAAAATTCAGTAATCGTGAAAATTGATGAGGAATTTGAGCAAGTGCGCTCTACCGAACTATTGTGAAAACCGTGTTCGGTAGAGCACGTTTGCCGCACTTTAAATAAAAAAACATTTCTGAAAAAAGACCTTACACGCTAAACGTTAAACGCGCTCCACCGAATTCCATTTTTTTTTCTCATTTTTCAAGTTTTTTCGGTAGAGCGCACTTGCTCAACTTTCATATAGAATTTAACGATTTCTGATTTTTTTTTCTAAAAAAATGTTTTTTTCAGAATCCGCCACATCGTTCGGCGTCGACGTCTCCAGAATCCGTGACCACGTCATCGTCGACGACGAATACGAACTCGATCGTCTCCGTCAAGACATCCAAATCACGGAGCTCAGTTCCCACCTTCATTTGCCTGAAATTCGGTGTCGAGAGCTGCTGAAAACGTGTCTGAAAATGATTTCAGACAAGTTTCGAGAGTCGAAATCAGATGGGGACACTGATGACGTGGCGTGGGAAAAGGCGGTGGCGGAGGTAAAAAATTTGGAAAATTTTCAAAAAAAAATCATTTTTCCAATTCCAGATGTCCTCAAAACCTGTAATTGAAGAGCACCAAATCTACAAAGCGCTCGAAATTTTTTGTCAAAATGCGGAGAAAGACGATACGAGTGCCACGTTGAGACAGAATAGTCGGCTGGCGAAATTGTAGGTTTTAGGCTGGATTTGGGGCTTGAAATGAGCCTGAAATGGGCCTAAAAGGGCCTGAAAAGGTCTTAAAAGCCTTAGAAAATGCCTGAAAAAGGCCTGATTTCGAAAATTGAACAAAGTCTGTTTTCAGGCCCTTTGAGGCTCAATTTAGGCCTTTCAAAGCTTTGAAAATGCCTGAATTTTCGGTACGACTGGCCTAAATCGGCTTAAATCGGCCTGACCAGGTTTCAGGTCTTTTCAGGTTCGGCTAATGTCAAAATCAGGCAAAAATACCTGAAAGAAGACCTAAACCAGCCCGTTTTTGAAAATTGAAATTCAAGGCCGATTTAGGCCTGTATAAGACTGATTCAGGCTTTTTCAACCTGAAAATACCTGAATATGAGCCTAAAACGGCCTAAAACGGTTTGAGGTTATTGTAGGCAAATCTAGGCAAATTTAGGCCTATTTCAGGCCCATTTAGGTCATTTTCCAACAATTTTTGCCTGAAATACCTGAATATGAACCTGAACGGCCTAAAACGGTCAGAGGCTGTTTTAGGCTGATTCAGGCCTATTTTAGGCTCATTTAGGCCCGTTTTTCCCCAAAATTTCCCCTCTGATTTTCCAGAATGAAAACGCACGGAATCACGAATTTCCAATGCGATCAACCCGAATTCAAGTATCTCCACTATCGTTGTTGCCTCGAGTTAATGTCACCGTAAGTCTGTCTGTGTGTCCAAATGTCCGGATGTCCAAATTTTCAGATTGGAGAGAGACCTGTTTCAACACTTGCGACGTGGATTCCGATTCCAACTCAAACTTCATTGCCTTCTTTGGAGTTATAAGCGGTTGGAAGTCTGGCAGAAAATGGGCGTGGCGAGCGGTAGATCAAAAATTCAAAAAAAAAATCCAAAAAAATCGATAATTTCCAGACAAAACTCTCTATGAGACGGTGCTGGAGGCGGAGCTTGCCAACCCGCTGGTCAGCAAAATGACACGAAAATTTTTGAAAAACGAGAGAGTTGTTGAGTGGATTATGGTAGGGACTAGAATTTTCATTTTTGGATTTCTAGGCCACCGATTTTTTTTCAGGAACCTCGGCCACCGAAACACCGACGGAATGCGGGGAGTCGACGGGTGGAAGCGGCGGTGGAGGCGTTCATTTTGTATACGTCGCGCGGGAATTCAAATTTTTCAAAAGATTTCAAATTTCCCGCCAAACTCCGCCCACTTATTGAAAACTCCACGTCACCCACAATTCAATCGATACTTCTAGAATACACGGATCCTGAAAATTTAGAATTTTTATCGATAAAAAGGGTCAAAAACCAAGTGGAAACAGCGTCGGGGGAGGCGATTTCCGTGAAAATCCGGAATAAGGCGATTGTGATGAGACAGGAGGATTCTGGAGACTCTGACGACGAGTCAGAAGACGTCACGAGGCTTCTGGAGCACGCCCGCTCAGTTAGGAGCCAGAAATTGGAGCAGGATGTTGAGGATATTCTGGAGAAAGCGGATCCGGCGAAAATTCGAAAAAAATTTAGAAATCGAGAAGAGGAAGATGGGGAGGAAATAGTGTTGGATAAGGAGATACGCAGACAGAAAATGGTGATGGATAGGGCGAAGACATTGACGGAGAGAAGAATTTGTTCGAAGGAATTTGTGGAGGACGATTCGAGTTCTGACGATGATGATGTCAAGGATTCAGAATCCACTGACGATGCTCCAGAATCCACTGTCACTCGTGGAGATTCAGATGACGTCCAAAATCCTGGAGCCGAAGAATCAGAAGCCCCTGACGATGCTCCAGAAGCCCCAGAAGCTCCAGAAGATGACGTGAAGGATTCTGAATCTAGGAATGTCACGAAACGGAAAAAGAGGAGAAAAGTGGATTCTGAATCCCACGATTCTCAGGGAGATTCTGGGCCAGGGAAGTCAGAAGACGTTCCTGAGGAGTCGGAAGCTGTGGCTAAGAAGAGGAAGAAGAAACGGAAGCATCGGGATTCTGAAGCCGTCGTCATGGATTCAGATGAGATTCCTGAGGAGTTAGAAGCCACGGACAAAAAGAAGGAGAAAAAGACGAAAAAACGGAAGCATCGGAATTCAGAAGGTGTCGTCAAGGATTCAGATAAGGTCCCCGAGGATTCAGAAGACGTCCCGATAAATCCAGAAGCTGTGGTTAAGAAGAAGAAAAAGAAACGGAAGAATCTGGATTCTGAAGACGTCCGAGAAGCTGTTGAGAGTTCAGAAGGCGTCGTCATGGATTCAGAAGACGTCCCTGAAGATTCAGAATCCGCGAACAAGAAACAGGACAAGAAGAAGAAAAAGAAACGAAAGCACATGGATTCAGAAGCCGTGGGAGATTCAGAAGACGCCCCTGAGGAGTCTGAAGTCGTCAAAAACGAGAAAAAGAAGAAAAAACGAAAAAATCGGAATTCAGATGGCGGCGGCATTCTTGATGATGCCTTCGAAGAAAAACAATTTTTAAGATTTTTAAATAGTTTCTAGAGTTTTTTTGTTATCATTGTTAGTTGTTCAGTTTTTGTTATTTTACAATCTATAAATCTATTTATTCTCAATTTTTCCTCAAAGATATGTCAAAAGTTCACAGGTTTTTTCCTTGTTAATCTTTTTTTTTCATTAACTTTTCTCCATTTGTCATCAGAAATCTCATTTTCAGATGACAGACAACGATCCGTATAGGAAAAAGACAAAACACGAGGAGAATCTCGATTTGGATTTTCTGCCGACAGTAAATACTTTTTTTAATTCTTGAACTTTTCGAAAATATTTTCCAGACGGGTCTTTACACTCCAGACGGTCACCTCTTCTATCATGCCAACGATCGTAATATGACGATAGCTCAATACGAGCGGACGGAGTCGCACGGAATCAATTTGCGGTCGAAAAAGAACTTCTCACTGAAAGAAACTGTGAGAATCTTCGAAAATTGGCGAAAATACGCGGAGGAGAACGGGTTGGAAGTGGATAAAGCGCTGAGATATATGAGGACGAAAAAGAATGAGGACAGACGTGTCGTTTGGCATCGGGACACACACAATTTTTGGGTTAAACTTTGTAAGTGAGCACTACAGGTTGATTGCACACGTTCGCGCATGAAACTTTTTCAACTTTTTCCCACAAAAAGTTATGAAATCTCGCGAAGAATAAATTATTCAAGTATCGGAACCTACACACCAGAAGAATACCTTAAAACCATAGTTGTCACCGGACCGGATCCGGGCCTTGAGATAGCTTGCTTCAATATGACAATTGGGAGTCGACCAACCTGTCAAATTGTAGGTCTTAGTGAGCTCTACTCGATTCTTTTTTCAATTTCATCACAAGTTTAGAGAGAGCCGCTGTCCAATCTATCAAGTGGCCGGGCCTTGATTTAATTAATTGTTTTTAACACAGTTGTCATATTGAAGCGAGCTATCTTAAGACCCTCCCAGGCCGGATGCGGCCCAGTGACAACTATGGTAAAGACTGTATTTGAGGTGCATGCACCTCTATTGTGAAAAAGGTTCGACGGAGGGCAATTATGCAACAGGGCTCTTCAAATAGATGGATCACCTGTGTTTTACGAAGACTATTTTGCCCGACCTCGGTATCCGACTAACTCTTTGATTTTATTGATTTCAATAGGTTTTTATGACGAAATCATTGAACACATTCGTTAAAAACAGAGAAAATGATGAATTCATAAAGCAAACTATGTTTTTAACAACAAAAATGCTGAAGTAGTAATGTGAGAGAACAGTTTGGAGTTAGGGCTCAAATAGAGTTTGACAGTAGTTTCATTTGTTCTGCTACATTTTTTCCGAGTAAAACGATTGAAAAATACTACATAGCTTTCAGACTTGCCAAAAAGGCCCTGTGGGCCTTAGCGGGCCGGCCCGTCGACAAAGATGCTTTTCTCCCATCATAAACCATCAAAGGTTTTATGTTGAATAACCGTGAAAACACTGTTATCAGAGCAAACGAAAATTCAAAATAAAAAGCAACAAGTTTTACAGGCGAAGGACTCCCACACCGATGTTGTCATTCTATCAAAGTACGCGCTACAAATGTGCTAACAGATAGCTTTTTGAAAACTCTCGACTGGGAGCGCCTCGCGGAACAAATCCGAGAAAAGTACTATGAACGCGATACTTATGATGATGAGAAGCTGAAAGAATGGCAAAAGTTTCTTGATGATGAACACAGACCGATGGATGTTGCTCTTGTAATGGACACCACAGAGACAAAAGCGGCCTCCATTTTGAGAAAATTGAAGAGATCCGAGAAACGGGACGATCCGTCGATGATGCACAAGTTTTATGGTGAATTCTGATATTTTAGGCCAGATAGATATGATTATTATCGTTTTAGAATCCGCCACGTCTTCCGGTCTGAATCCTGATAAAATTCGTGAACACGTCATCAATGGCGACGAAACAGAACTCGACAATCTACGACAAACCGTTAAAATCAAGGAACTCAGTTTTCATCTTCACATTTCCAATGATCGATGCATCGAGTTGTTGAAGATTGTATTGAAAATGATTCTTGACAAGTTTCGAGAATCGATAAAAGGCGGAGCAACAGATGACGTGGCATGGAGTGAAGCTATGCGAGAGGTGTCGAAAAAACCAGAACTCGACAAACATGGATGCTACAAAGCTCTCGAGATTTTCTGCCAAAATACTGGGAACAAAGATACAACTGTTACGATGAGGAACCGATTGGAAGTAGCAGAATTGTAAGAGCGCTCGAACCTTCAGTTTTCGCTCCTCCCATTTTTGCAATCTGCCGCAAGACTGAGGTTACCGCGTTTAAAGGCGTATTGTGGTCTGTTGTGATGTTTTCATATTATAATGTATGAGTTTCGGTGAGTTCATCTTCATAGTTCAAGAATTTTTAAACTCGGTTCACAACCCGCTGAGAGCGAGCGCCGAAAAGTTTGGTCATTGAAAGGGTCGCGGAAAATTGGGGGCCGTGGCCAACAACATTACCGAAGTGAAATTTCTAGAACATTCTCGCTGACCAAACTTTCCGTTGGTTTTTTCAGTATTCAGCCATTTCTGGCGTAATTTTTGTTAGTTTTTAGTGTTTTTCTATCATTATTTGCCGTGTTTTATCGAATTTATTAAAGAAATACAACAAAAACGATCTAAAATACCGTCAAAATTGAAAAAATCAACGAATTTCTAGTCGAATTTCTAGGCCACGGCTCCCAATTTTCCGCGACCCTTTCAATTTTCAATTCAAAAGCGGGTTGTGGACCGAGTTAAAAAATTCTAGAATAATGAAAATGAACTCACCGAAACTCATACATTATAATATGAAAACATCACAACAGACCACAATACGCCTTTAAGTTTTATTTCAAACACAATCGGTAGTGTAGCGCCTCCCAAAATTCGAAAAACAAATTCCAATCAAAGACCTTCCTGACTACCCTGTTCGTGCGGCAGATTGCAATAGGGGAATTTCATGACTCTCTTTTTAATTGCTGGAAGATGCCTACAGTTTTAATTGAGCACAATATTTCCAGAATTAAATCTCACGGCATTACTGGGTTCAATTGTGCACAATCTGAATACAATCATTTGATTACTCGCATTTTTATCAAAATCATGGCGAGGTTTGTGATGTTTTTCGGGAGTATTTGACTTTGGAGCTCGGAAGAATAGAACTGTGACAAAATAAAACTGCTACAAAATAGAATTCTACCACGTTTTAAAAATGCTTATTGGACTTATGTTATATAGTTTTATACAGTTTTTTATTGACTATTAAATAGACAAAGGCTATATCTTTATGTAATAAGTGATTTAGTCAGGGTTGGGAAATTCAGGGCCGGACCGGGCCGACTGAAGAATTTTCCTCGGCCCGGCCCGGAATTTCCCAACCCTGGTTTTAGTCGACTTTTCTCCTCGAAAATAGATTCTAACTCTTCTAAAAAGTCACGAATGCAAACGCGCTCCGTTTGAACGAGTGTTCTAGTTTGTCACAGTTCTATTTTTCCGAGTTCTAAAGTCAAGTACCCCCTGTTCTTCACCGCAAATAAAGTTTTCTTTTACAGTTTCGATCTGAAGCTGTGTAATCATCTTCTCCGTATCTTCCGAACAAATTTGAAGCTCCATTTTCTATTATGGGGCTATAAACGACTGAAAGTTTGGAACAAGTTACCGGTAGACAGAGGCCAAACTCGCTATCAAGCTGTTCTGGAATTCGAACTTGCTAACCCGTTGGCCAGCAAAAGGACGCTGAAATTCTTGAAATACAAGAATGTTGCAGAATGGATAATGGTAAGAAAAAAAGGGGCTAGTGAGAGGACTCACTAGCCCTTTTCGAAATTCTAGATTATTATCTCTTTCAGGAACCTCGGACGCCACAAACCCGACAAGGTGGGGACACTCACAGACAAGAAGCTGCATTTGAGTCCTTCATTCTCTATACTCTCACGAAATATTCTGGAAAATTCAAATTTCCCGCTAAATTGAGTCATCTGTTCTCCAACAACGCATCCAACTTGATTCAATCGATACTAACCGAAACGAGTGATCCAGAGAATGCTGAGTATGTGTCTGTAAAGGGCGCAAAGAGGCAGGTGGAAGATGCGGCCGGAAAGAAGATCGAGATGAAAATCAAAAATAAGAATATCATCATGAAGTATGGAGATTCTGATGATTCTGATGATTCTGAAGATGAAACATCAATCTGAAATGGTTTAGGAGTGTAAAGGTGGTTACTGTTATTGTCTTTGTGTCTAATTTGTTTCTTTAATATATTCTTCATGCATATCTGTTAGGCTTTGATCTCCAAGTTGTTGATCTGATAAACACGTAATTTTGAAAATATTCAGTTTGTTTCAGGGAAGACTTCGAAAACTTGCAATTAGGATACTTGGACGCAGATCATTGGAACGACACATTTTTGACGGATCCAATAGACAAGGATGAATTTAAGAATCATTACAACATGAACATCGAGCTTCTGACCGAATGCAAATTCTGACACTGTTTATCATAGACACCATACGAATGGACCACACACTTATAGAAAAGCTGGATCTCCTTTATTCGAGGAGAAGAACGGGCGGAGGTTCCAAAGTGTATGACATTGACTTCCTGATAGTCTCACAATAATGATTGTTTATGGAGTGTATCGATCACAAATAGAGCTCTATTTTTGTAGTTGACAACTTTTTTGTACGGGCACATCCTAAGAAGTTACAGGCCGTCAATATAAAAAACTCAAAAATTTCTCCATTAAGCACTGAAAAAGGGTTAAAAATGCGAAAAAATTTTTTGACGGCCTGTAACTTTTTAGGATGTGCAGGTACAAAAAAGTTGTCAATTACAAAAATGTAGCTGAACTTGTGATCTACACACTCCATAAACACTCGTTACCGTGAGACTATCAGGAAGACCGCGTCACACTCACAAAGTTGACCATTTTCAACTAAAAACAGCAAGTGTCGCATTCTTTATGGCCAGTACTGTAGGTCATAAAACTGAAACAGTAACTTTCAAAAGATTTTTTTGAAAAATCGCTTCATTTCTCTCATATAAAATAACCGTAATAATTTTCTTTTGGGCAAATCACAGATCTTTTTTGAAATTGACAATCCGTCGTTGTCGTCACCATCTCATCTGTCCTCAAACTTCCGTCGCCTTCTGAGGATTCACGATGGTTTCTGAAAATTTCACAAATAAAAAACACGTTTTTAAGAATATAGAATTCAACCTTCAATCATCTTCCTTCGTTTTCTATCGGCATTGATGAAGTAAACCACGGAGAGAAGGAAGAAAATTACGACGAGACACATTAGGGTGTAGATCACGATGAGCCATGCCGACCACATTTTTGAGAGGGAACTGGGGCTGGAAATAGATGGAAAAGTTAGGTGGAATTGGGGAAAAATATCGAGAGAAATTGAAGAAATTGGGGGAGAAATCCGTTTTTTTTCAAACTTGAAGTGGGAAAAACAAAATCTGGTGGTCTTAGAATGGTGGCCTAGGAATCCTGAACTGGTGGCCTAGGAATCGAAACTCAGGGACTAAACAATCAAATGTTACCTATGAATTCCAGAAATGATGGACTAGAAAGAATGGCCTAGAAATCCAATGGCCGAAGAAATTCCTCCATGGTCTAGCTTCCTAAAAATGCGTTTTTAGGCCATGACTCCGCCCATTTTTGCGCATTTTTGACGCGTTGATCAAAAAATTTCGAGCTTTATGCCATCCTGTCATCCTTCAGAATGCCGAAATTAAAGTATGCGGGGCAATTTTGATAAATGGGCGGAGCCTAAAAAACCATGTTACATTGATGAGTCATACTGTAAAAAGAATATGAGAATTGATAACCGGTGTTTGGAAAATTGAAAATTGCATCAAAAACTTCAATAAAATAAAGGAAATCGCGAATTTTACATTTCTAGAAACTCGAAAATTGAAGTGTGCGGCAAAATTGCAAAAAAAAAACTGGGTGGAGCCTGCAGAGCCCGTTTTATTGGTGACGTCATAAACAAAATATTGGGGACATTCATAACGAACTGTGTTTTCTCATGGATGTTCAAGAAAAAAGTGAAAAATGGAAAAATTACTATCGATTTTGAAATGAAATAGAGAAAAAAAGAGAGGGTGTCGTCCTCCCTCTCGATTAAAATATATTTTATTATATTCTTTCACTCTCTCTCTCCTTCTCTTGCAGGTGCTAGTTATGTCTATCTATGTGCATCTCCCCTATCGGTGGTCGGCTGTGTTTACTTTCTGACTCACAGAAAAATGGAGGGGAAGACACCTAGAAGGAGGAGAAGAAATGAATATGAATACATTTGGAATGAGAACTCATATCGATGACGAATTGGGGTTCAAGTGGAGGGCATTGAAGAGAAAAATAGTGTTTTTTCAAATAGGAAATGGCCTAGAGGATGGTCTAGGAATCTCAGTATTGGGAAGATAGGTCACAAGACGTGCAATCAGGTCCGTGTACTGGTCACAGTGCCAGTTTGAACAGCGTTTGTTCAAAAAATATGACGGTGGTGGCCTGAAAAACTCAAAATAGAAAAAAATAGGCTATGGGGAGTAGGCCACTGAATAGAACCGAACTGTTATGTTTCTGATAAGGAAAACTTTTTTGGCAGGATGCCAAAGTTCGTGGTTCAGAAATTTTTGAGCTATCTCAAATGCTAGTTATTCAATCAGACTAACCAAAAAAAAAAAACACAAAATTAGGTTAAGACTTTAAAAAAAAAACGTAATTTTGCTGTCCTTGGTAGAAAAAGAAAGTTTTCGAGAGCTCGTCACGGTGCCAAAATTTGTGCCACAGCTTCAAAATTAGCATTTTCTAATAGCACACAACAAGTCCTTCGTTTTTGTCGTTGATTACTTTTCTGTACAACTCCACCCAGGAGAGTTACAGGTCACTGAAGTCGGGTTTCCGGAAAAATTTGGACAGCGAGCTTCGAAGGCTCCTAACAAACCAGGGAGACATCGCACTAAAAAGTGTCAATGACAACAACGGAGATCTGGATTTGATCTACACCAACATTATAAAAATGAAAATGGGTCAACCTTAACGGGCTCTTAAAATATCATAATTTTCCACTAAAATTAATTTAAGTTAAAAAATCGAAACTATTTAAAAAAAGCCATACAAAAAATAATCTTATGAAAAGTCAAGCCTCCCTCCCCTCTCCCTATTCCCATTTTCCCATTGTCATCAACAATCTCCTCCCGATTCCTTTTTGTATTTACTTTATATTTTTATTTATATGCTAATAACTAGTTCTCAGTCACCTCCTCCCCCTTCCTCTCATCTCGTCTAGTAGTGGTAACCACTGCGCAAACAGTCATGACTTTTGGAAAAGGGGGGGATAGTTAGAGGTGTTAACAATAAAAAAAAGAAGAAATAGTGTAAAAATATGAGAGACACAGAGGAAAAACATCTGGTGGCCTAAGTTGGGTTTCTAGGCCATCTTGGAGGCATTAAGGCTCGCGGCTCTAAGATCTTGAAAACTAATTTTTTATAAAAAAATAAATACATGATCTAAAACCTGAAGACGTGAGGATTCTGAATCTGTTTTTAGATTTGATTTATTTCAAAAACTCCTTGAGATACGAGACTTTGAAGTTGTAGTTCCCTTATTCACCTTTAGAACTTCAGCTCTCCACTCTAACCCCCGTATCTCATTGACTTTTCAACCTTGATCAAATCTGAAAACAGATTCAGAATCCTCACGTCTTCAGCTTTCCATACATACAACATTTGATTCAAAAATTTTGGAGAAAAACTGAATGAAATGAGCACAAAACCATAGCTCACTTTTTTATTGACACACAATGTCACTTGTTAGTTATTTGTGTTTGCTCATTGTTACAGTCAAACATATGGAAAAGAACTAGTTTTCATCTAGAGTTCAAGAGGTGCTGGAGGTTAAAGTCGTGACAAAAAAATGATGGCCTAGGAATTGCTCTTTTGGCAGCCTAGGCCACCCCATCGCATTGTATTGGTAGAAGGAATCTGGCTGTTGGATGACAACAACACGGAGTACATTCATTCAATGATCCGCAAATCGAATCACTCCGCCACACGGGCGGCACAACAGGGAAAAGGGAGAGAGGGAGAGAAGGAGAAGTCAATGACGTGGAATAAATAGGAATATCTGTGAATAGGGAAGGGAATGTGTGAAAAAAGTGAGAAGAGGGATGGCAGGAAGTTCCGGGTGTCCTTTTGGGAAAAATCCGCAGTAACTTGCAAGTATTATATAACCTAATCATTTTCCTAATCATTTTCAATTTTCGACGTTGTTTTTGTAGTGAAACCTTATTCAGTTGAAGCTAAGGGCTCCACAACATTTTGCTAATACATTAATTCAATAGTTTGCTTGAACTTTTCATTCAATAGGAATCGGCTTGTAGAGTGTATTTCTGTACATATGCTTTTTCATTGCTTCTAATTCCATTACTTCCATCTCCCATTTGGTTTTCTTTTTCATTTCCTCTTCGAAAATCTAAAATTGTAGATTTTAAGTGATTCAAAAGTTTAAAAGGGACTTACCCGAATCCAATATTTACAACTGATTTCAGATTTTTTCGGCTGCTTTTCCAGTTTGGTACCAGTAGAAAATGAACACACACTTCCAAAAACACATTTCGATTTGGCAGGAATAGAGAGGTAAACAGCGGATAGGTCTACAGGTGGGTTGAGTTCTCGGACGATTTTCACAAGATAGTCAGCGTCAGTTCCGTGATACGAATATTTTAAATCAAATTTTGCAATAACACTGAATGGAATTAATGATGTTTACTGTAGTAAATGTATCATGCCGCCTACCTTATACCAATTGGATCCTTTGTTTTGTTTTCAACCATTAGAACCAAAAAATTATCACGAGAATATTCATGAAGGACTAATCCTTTTCGTATCTCTATTCCACATTTTTCAGATTCAATCATTTTCAGAATTGATTTATGAGAGGCTGAATTGTTCTCGAATGTCACAAAGTCGTACGAAGTATGGTCGGTCGGAGATGAGCTGAAATATTAAGAGTCAGTATTATTTGACATTGTTTAGTACCTTTTTATAGCGAATTCATACTCGAAAGGGAGTGTCGTGGAAATAATAATCCATCATTATTTCCACAACTGGTATCGTCTAACTCGTAGACTTTCTCACGTATTATTAAAAGATACAACGGTGAACTTATTGTTACCCTCAAAGGTTGAACCCACTAACCGAGTGACACGTGCGACATACCCACATCTGGACGACCTTTGCTACGTGTCACTGTCGATGTAAGCTATTGATTTGCAATCAATTGGTATCGGAAGTTAGACATCCACGACCATCAGAAGTTACTCGCCTACCGGAGGTTCTACAACATCAAGACGACGTGCTCCCAACAACTACAACAATGGCACCGGATCCAAGAACTTTCTAACCAAGGTGCTCGACCTTTGGGAGTACAGTAATAAACCGTTTGTATTAAATGTTGTCTTGTTTCCTAAATCACTGTCTCTCTCACTTCTTGAGTTGGTTTGGGTTCACCAACCCTATGAACCTCTTCAACAGGGAGCTTTTTTGATATAAAAGTGAAGATGACAAAGTAGTTTCCCTGATTCAAATCAAAAGAATCAGTCTCGACTAATCCGATTTCTGGTTCCTGAAAACAGTTTTTCAATCTCCCTGCCATCGGAAAAACATTTCAAGTCATACCTGAAACAACCAGTCTAAATCAGCCGTATACGATAGAATAAGAGTAGTTATGAATAATAAAGAAACCCCCCCCCCTCAAGAAAAACCCCCCCTCCTCCCATCCGGGCAAGAGAGTGTGTAAAAATGAGAGACGCAGACAGTCAGACAGATAAAAAGTAACCTTCAGCCCGGATAGGTATAGACTATTACAGCGCCATGCTCGATCAGTCTAACCGGAACCGACACAGATAAGAATGGTTGGGGAAGTTAATAACATAAAAAGTACCCTGTTTTATCCTATTTCTAGGAATTTCAATTACAATTTTATTGATTTCTAACCCGGGAGGATTCAAACCCGCGTCTACTGAGGTATCCCTCAGCCCGGATAAGTATAGACTATTACAGCGCCATGCTCGATCAGTCTAACCGGAACCGACACAGATAAGAATGGTTGGGGAAGTTAATAACATAAAAAGTACCCTGTTTTATCCTATTTCTAGGAATTTCAATTACAATTTTATTGATTTCTAACCCGGGAGGATTCAAACCCGCGTCTACTGAAGTAACCTTCAGCCCGGATAAGCATAGACTATTACAGCGCCATGCTCGATCAGTCTAACCGGAACCGACACAGATAAGAATGGTTGGGGAAGTTAATAACATAAAAAGTACCCTGTTTTATCCTGATTTTAGGAATTTCAATTGGAATTTTATTGATTTCTAACCCGGGAGGATTCAAACCCGCGTCTACTGAGGTATCCCTCAGCCCGGATAAGTATAGACTATTACAGCGCCATGCTCGATCAGTCTAACCGGAACCGACACAGATAAGAATGGTTGGGGAAGTTAATAACATAAAAAGTACCCTGTTTTATCCTATTTCTAGGAATTTCAATTACAATTTTATTGATTTCTAACCCGGGAGGATTCAAACCCGCGTCTACTGAAGTAACCTTCAGCCCGGATAAGCATAGACTATTACAGCGCCATGCTCGATCAGTCTAACCGGAACCGACACAGATAAGAATGGTTGGGGAAGTTAATAACATAAAAAGTACCCTGTTTTATCCTGATTTTAGGAATTTCAATTGGAATTTTATTGATTTCTAACCCGGGAGGATTCAAACCCGCGTCTACTGAGGTATCCCTCAGCCCGGATAAGTATAGACTATTACAGCGCCATGCTCGATCAGTCTAACCGGAACCGACACAGATAAGAATGGTTGGGGAAGTTAATAACATAAAAAGTACCCTGTTTTATCCTATTTCTAGGAATTTCAATTACAATTTTATTGATTTCTAACCCGGGAGGATTCAAACCCGCGTCTACTGAAGTAACCTTCAGCCCGGATAAGCATAGACTATTACAGCGCCATGCTCGATCAGTCTAACCGGAACCGACACAGATAAGAATGGTTGGGGAAGTTAATAACATAAAAAGTACCCTGTTTTATCCTGATTTTAGGAATTTCAATTGGAATTTTATTGATTTCTAACCCGGGAGGATTCAAACCCGCGTCTACTGAGGTATCCCTCAGCCCGGATAAGTATAGACTATTACAGCGCCATGCTCGATCAGTCTAACCGGAACCGACACAGATAAGAATGGTTGGGGAAGTTAATAACATAAAAAGTACCCTGTTTTATCCTATTTCTAGGAATTTCAATTACAATTTTATTGATTTCTAACCCGGGAGGATTCAAACCCGCGTCTACTGAAGTAACCTTCAGCCCGGATAAGCATAGACTATTACAGCGCCATGCTCGATCAGTCTAACCGGAACCGACACAGATAAGAATGGTTGGGGAAGTTAATAACATAAAAAGTACCCTGTTTTATCCTATTTCTAGGAATTTCAATTACAATTTTATTGATTTCTAACCCGGGAGGATTCAAACCCGCGTCTACTGAAGTAACCTTCAGCCCGGATAAGTATAGACTATTACAGCGCCATGCTCGATCAGTCTAACCGGAACCGACACAGATAAGAATGGTTGGGGAAGTTAATAACATAAAAAGTACCCTGTTTTATCCTATTTCTAGGAATTTCAATTACAATTTTATTGATTTCTAACCCGGGAGGATTCAAACCCGCGTCTACTGAGGTATCCCTCAGCCCGGATAAGTATAGACTATTACAGCGCCATGCTCGATCAGTCTAACCGGAACCGACACAGATAAGAATGGTTGGGGAAGTTAATAACATAAAAAGTACCCTGTTTTATCCTATTTCTAGGAATTTCAATTACAATTTTATTGATTTCTAACCCGGGAGGATTCAAACCCGCGTCTACTGAAGTAACCTTCAGCCCGGATAAGTATAGACTATTACAGCGCCATGCTCGATCAGTCTAACCGGAACCGACACAGATAAGAATGGTTGGGGAAGTTAATAACATAAAAAGTACCCTGTTTTATCCTATTTCTAGGAATTTCAATTACAATTTTATTGATTTCTAACCCGGGAGGATTCAAACCCGCGTCTACTGAGGTGTCCCTCAGCCCGGATAAGTATAGACTATTACAGCGCCATGCTCGATCAGTCTAACCGGAACCGACACAGATAAGAATGGCTGGGGAAGTTAATAACTCACGTTCATCAAAACTATTGCCAAGAAGATAGTAGAGTTACCATCCAGCACGATGTAGACGGTGGAGCCAAGAAGATGAGGTGAGGAGACTGGGGGATTACCCAAAAAAAGATGATAGGAGGAGTCACCATCCAGTACGGCAGAAAGTGGAAGACTGAGCCAAAAGGTTGAGATGAGGAGTCTGTGGACCAGTGGGCGGAGTCTAGTAGAGAGAATTTCCCATGGAGATAAGTGACCAGGTGGTTTGGTTGAACAGTATTGAGACAATAGGAGAATTCAAACGAAGTGAAATAGGATGAAATGAGACAATATTCATCTGGCAAAGGACAGGTGCGTCCTCTAATTAGACCGTTACATGTTCCAAGTTTCCTTTCAAAGTCATGCGTTCGCACCGATTTCCCAAGGAGATAAGGTGGCAGATGGTAATATGTGAAGAAAAATGTCCTAGACAATGTACCGAGAGAGACAATGTGTGAATTAGTTGACATGTCTACATTGGATAAAGACATCAAATGAAGAATTTCGGGACTCTCGGGCGTTGGTGGAGGCACGTGAGGGCTTTTACCTCTCGCTTTGGTTTTATCAATGTTAGTTCTCTTTTTAGTTACTGCCATAGTCTCACAAAACTAATGTTTTCTCTGACCCCTCATTATTGATTCCTACTGCGGTAGAAACTTGGAACATGGAACGGTCTGATTAGAGGACGCACCTGTCCTTTGCTAGATGACTTTCGTCTCATTTCATTCTATTCGTTTGAATTCTCCTACTGTCTCAATACTGTTCAACCAAACCACCTGGTCACTTATCTCCATGGGAAATCACTTATTCTCTCAGACAACCAGATCGCTGCTTTCTATTAGACTCCGCCCACTGGTCCCCCAGTCTCCTCATCTCATCTTCTTGGCTCAGTCGTCCACTTTCTGCCCGTACTGGATGGTGACTCCTCCATCTTCTCCTTTTTGGTCATCTTTAACAATAAGATATCGCCATAACCATGTTTCATCTCGTCCTTATATTTATTCCCTATTTGCTTATTTCGTTTACAAATTAATGTTTTCTTTTTCAGTGCTGAAGCACATCGACCGTCGTGAAGGATGAGCTATGGTCGAGTGAATATGACGATCATGACGACCGCCCACTGACCCCCAGTCTCCTCACCTCATCTTCTTGGCTCCACCGTCTACATCGTGCTGGATGGTAACTCTACTATCTTCTTGGCAATAGTTTTGATGAACGTGAGTTATTAACTTCCCCAACCATTCTTATCTGTGTCGGTTCCGGTTAGACTGATCGAGCATGGCGCTGTAATAGTCTATACTTATCCGGGCTGAAGGTTACTTCAGTAGACGCGGGTTTGAATCCTCCCGGGTTAGAAATCAATAAAATTCCAATTGAAATTCCTAAAAACAGGATAAAACAGGGTACTTTTTATGAAATTAACTTCCCCAACCATTCTTATCTGTGTCGGTTCCGGTTAGACTGATCGAGCATGGCGCTGTAATAGTCTATACTTATCCGGGCTGAGGGATACCTCAGTAGACGCGGGTTTGAATCCTCCCGGGTTAGAAATCAATAAAATTGTAATTGAAATTCCTAAAAACAGGATAAAACAGGGTACTTTTTATGAAATTAACTTCCCCAACCATTCTTATCTGTGTCGGTTCCGGTTAGACTGATCGAGCATGGCGCTGTAATAGTCTATACTTATCCGGGCTGAGGGATACCTCAGTAGACGCGGGTTTGAATCCTCCCGGGTTAGAAATCAATAAAATTGTAATTGAAATTCCTAAAAACAGGATAAAACAGGGTACTTTTTATGAAATTAACTTCCCCAACCATTCTTATCTGTGTCGGTTCCGGTTAGACTGATCGAGCATGGCGCTGTAATAGTCTATACTTATCCGGGCTGAAGGTTACTTCAGTAGACGCGGGTTTGAATCCTCCCGGGTTAGAAATCAAGAAAATTGTAATTGAAATTCCTAAAAACAGGATAAAACAGGGTACTTTTTATGAAATTAACTTCCCCAACCATTCTTATCTGTGTCGGTTCCGGTTAGACTGATCGAGCATGGCGCTGTAATAGTCTATACTTATCCGGGCTGAAGGTTACTTCAGTAGACGCGGGTTTGAATCCTCCCGGGTTAGAAATCAATAAAATTCCAATTGAAAATCCTAAAAAAAGGATAAAACAGGGTACTTTTTATGAAATTAACTTCCCCAACCATTCTTATCTGTGTCGGTTCCGGTTAGACTGATCGAGCATGGCGCTGTAATAGTCTATACTTATCCGGGCTGAGGGATACCTCAGTAGACGCGGGTTTGAATCCTCCCGGGTTAGAAATCAATAAAATTGTAATTGAAATTCCTAAAAACAGGATAAAACAGGGTACTTTTTATGTTATTAACTTCCCCAACCATTCTTATCTGTGTCGGTTCCGGTTAGACTGATCGAGCATGGCGCTGTAATAGTCTATACTTATCCGGGCTGAAGGTTACTTTTTATCTGTCTGACTGTCTGCGTCTCTCATTTTTACACACTCTCTCGCCCGGAGGGGGGAGGGGGGTTTCTTTATTATTCATAACTACTAATAAGCTCTCCAATTTGATTATTTTTGGTGACTCGATGAATGTTTATCAATCCGACAGCCTATAAGTTGAAATTGAATTAAAATACTGAATGAAAGTTAGCGGAAAAACTTACCAGTGAGTCGGATTTTCTTTTGCGTCTGTTTTGATCATTCAACTTGATCAGTAATGTGCATCGACGTTTCAGAGTAACACGAAGAATTCTTAAAATCATTTTCAGATAAAGGGGCTGCCATAAATCAGAACAGTCACATCTAGGTATAATTTCATAAACATAACATCGAACTATTTATTAATCAGTTCCAGTTCTGACTCGCGCGCAGTCAGTTATTTGTACCAGTTCTGATTCGGGAAGTTCTGAATCGTGGCAGCACCTAGAAAATCAAAAGAAATCAATGTAAGAATTCCTACTTTTCAGGCTTGGTGGTCGAATTGAATTTCTTCGGTTCTCAGTTCAAACCAATCTTCATGATGTCTACAGACATAAAGTCTCACGAATCTCTCGCACAAATCATCAATTTCCATCCATGAAAATCTCAGTTCGACTGATATCTTTTCGAAATTTCTCCACTTTCTCGTAGTTTCTTCATTGAACGCAGGCAGCTCAAACCACTTTCTTTTCTGTTTTGTTAAGTCTGGAGCTCCAATCAGAACCAGTCGATGACCTTCATGAATGCAAGTGTCGAGTAGTGAGTATGCGTGTCTTCCTATGAGTCCTTTCTTCGAAATGTCTTTGTATTCTTTGTGGGAGCCAACTACCATCAGGAACCCGTAAGATCTTTAATAACAGACAGCGTGAATAATATTATCTATGCTGAATAAAAACTAACTGATATCCTTTTAATTTTGTCCATAAAATGTCCAAATCAGTGTCCTCATTCAGCGCGATCTTTAGAGAATCGGAACCTTTAAAAAATACTTGAAATCTATCTGAATACTTTAGCACTATACCTGTGAGATATTTGAAAGCGGACATTGGGTTTGCTCCATCTAGTTTATGATATCCACCCAACATCTTCGCCACTGCTTTTTCGATTAAAGGCGTATTGTGGTCTGTTATGATGTTTTCATATTATAATATATGAATTTCGGTCAGTTCATTTTGATACTTCAATAATTTTAAAATTCGGTCCACAACCCGCTAAGAGCGAGCGCCGAAAAGTTTGGTCATTGAAAGGGTCGCGAAAAAATGGGCGCGCTGGCCTAGAATTCTCCACTTCGGCCATCTCAATTTTTTGAATGCGCACACGCTTTTCACTTTAATTTCGATTGTTTCCGATCGTTTTTTCAGTTTTTCGCTGTATTACCTTTGTTTTTTCTCTTTAAAAAACAGTTTATTCAACAGAAAAAATGTTAATTCAAGGTCATTGTGGCGGCGAAGGCAAAGCGAAAACGGCGGAAAAGCGAAAACGGAGAAAGCGGATGGATAAAAGGTAAGAAACCAGGCAAAGAATGCGAAATGCAGGTAACTGTTCTACAAAATTTTGAAAACTTAAGTAGCATTATCAGTTCCTTCGTCGTAACTATCGTCGAACTCATCCGAGAAGTCGCAATCGTCTCTTTTTTCCCATACCCGTAAATCCGCGTTGTAGCTATTTAAAAAATCAATACATATTTCTTCCTGTTCATCATCATCATCTTCTTCTTCTTCTTCATTCGTTTCTGCTGAACATTTGAACTAAAAACTAGATTTTTATTTTGACAATTTACCTCGATGCTCTCTTGCAAACTCAAGAATTCGTCTTCTCCAATCAAAACTACCTGGAGAGAGAAACTTTCTATGAGTAACCTTTTTAAGCGATTTATTGTAATGTGATTTTTTTCCAGCTACTTGACGGATTCCCCTCTTTTCTTCTAGTTTCAGATTGTTCCAGTGAATAACCGACAACTTGACTCTTAGTGAAAACGACTTGGCTCGGCTGAAAAATTATCGATTTTCGAAATTTTTACGAAAAAATATGCTGGAACGTACAAAAACGTGTTTTTCGGATGATAAGTCAACGCCACGTTGTTGAAACTTTCCACTTGACTTGTCGAAAAGAACGGTGACACGTGCTCCAAGTCTTTTAGTCTTTTCTTCTCAGTGGCCATGTCAAGAAGAAGTTCCCAAGCTTTCTTATGATGCGGATTCGCTAAATCAAAGTATCCCGATCCGTTTATATTCCCGTGATCACAATGGAATACTGTCGAAAACTGATAACCTCCGATTTCCTATAAAGTTCAACTAGACAATTTCCTGCAGTTGGTGTATTTACTTTGAAATTATCATGAATGTTTTGCGTGTGATAGAAAAACGAAAGGAATTTTTCAACGGCTAGTTTTCCATTTCCTCCTGATGTTCCAATCGACCAATACAAATGATTTCTCAATGGTTCGATCCATCGTTTGGCGGGTTTCATTTGCACTTGATCTTGTTTCTGAAGAATTTTCTCTGCTTTCTTAGGTTTCTTTTCATAAAATGTGTTTTTTTCATGTTTCGGTTGCAAAATACTCTTACTTTCCAGAGAATTTTTTGCAAGTTACGAGCGAAGTGCCAACCGTCATACATTTGCTTGATATTCGGATACTTTTTTGCCAGAAGCTTTCCAACGGCGGGATCTCTGTCAGTAGTTATAGACGAAACCGTGACATTCAGTGTTGAGTTTGCGAGGGTTTTGACAAATCTATCAAGAGATAAATCTAGTGATTTCGGCTCAAGGCTTTTTGAAGATTCTGAGAGTAAAAGCGGTTCGCCTTTAGTTTTCTTGAAATTACTTGCCGTTCTGTGAGCTTTTCTTCACATGCTCTACATCAACCACGAAGTCGGTTGCGACATCAATCAATGCGTATCTGCAGTTTAAGGCTGAAAATCCTGGAGAGTCGTACTGGGCGTCTCCAGATAGATCGAGGGATCCTCTCTGAAGTCAATTTTCTTTTTATTTTTCTCTCATCACCCTACTTTTTCAGCTTCGTCTACAACGATTTCTAGTACTTCCTCTTGCAGTTTATTGTGTTCATTCGTGACTAAAGGAGCTACATGATTTTTGACAATCTTGCAGTGTTCTGATTCAGTGAGAATTGGAATACGAAGCGTTTCACAACACGTTGAGAATTTCTGAATAACTTATTTAACTTTCAGTTCTAGGATTTTTAACGGACATGGTAAGACATTCCTGTGACAGAGCAAGCTGTAGAAATGTCTCGATTGACCATAAAGGATTTTCCATCGATCATTCTCTGAGATGAGCACCACTTCCATGTAGACTGACAACTGTTGCAAGTCAGATTCATCTGAAACACTATTTTCCAAGAGAATTCGTCAGCTTTACATACGGAAATGTTGGCCCCTGAAATACGTTCCTGATCAAATCCTACATCGGCTGAATGACAATTTCTACAGTAGAGAATCGCATTTAGAAGGATTGTATGATCGACAATGATATAATCGATGAGTTTCACATCTTTTTCTGCCAAATCGACGTCTTCTTGTTCCTTTTCTTCGTTTTGTGTCGGAATGTACTCCTACAAAGACAAAAAAAAACCCATTCAGTTGTTTTCCTGTGTTTCCACTCATTCAGAAATAGCAATTATATTTTTTTCCATAGTTAGCGGATTTCTCGATTTTCATATGTTCTACCGAGAGTTCTCCTGCACATTTTCACGGAAAAAACTCACAAAATCGTCTTTGTCTTCCAACACCTCTTCATTTACAACAACGAAATCATCGTCAAATAACATGTCATCTTCTAATTTCAAATACACAGGGTTCTCGTCTACAGACACATTTTCTTCGTGTAAACCTCTCGTTTCATATGGAATTCCGAATCTCGAACGGCGCGGAGCAGCATTCGGCACATGCTCCCGACAGATGAATACTCGAGACGTTGCTCCCAATACTCGATTTTCAAAGTCGTTTCCCAATGTACGAAACCACATTTGGAGAGCCTCATTGTTCCGTGGAACTCGTGTCATGTCGGCTTGCATTCGGATATCTAGGCAAAAAGCACATTTCGATCTTGGCATTTTTTACCCTTTTCGAAGGCTTGTCAGAAATAGTTTAGATGTTGAATAACTGAAATGAAATACTTTTCGGAACTTCCTGAAGTATTAAAAAAACGGAAATTTTCAAGATTTATAGTTTTCACATAAAGAATTTTCATTTTCCAGGTTACCATCCAATCGTCCGCCCCGTCTGCTTCTCCGCCGTCAGTCCTCCCTCGTCGCGAGAATTGGATATAATTTTTTCTTTTTATGTATAATTAGCTAGTCTAGTACCGTGTAGTGGCGGCGAGCAATTATTAGGGTGAATCAGAGTTTAGAAATGAGATTTCTATGTTGAAAACAAATTTTCTGAATATTCATAAATTCTGATCAACTCAAAAAATACTCGTTGCATCCTCGCGGTTCCTGGCTCAAATTTTTAAAATAAATTATATATTTTAATAATAATTTGATGAATAAAATGACTTTTAAATATTAATTTGATGTTATTTTCTCCAAACCGCTTTTTAATACTGAAAAAACGATCGGAAACAATCGAAATTAAAGTGAAAAGCGTGTGCGCATTCAAAAAATTGAGATGGCCGAAGTGGAGAATTCTAGGCCAGCGCGCCCATTTTTTCGCGACCCTTTCAATGACCAAACTTTTCGGCGCTCGCTCTTAGCGGGTTGTGGACCGAATTTTAAAATTATTGAAGTATCAAAATGAACTGACCGAAATTCATATATTATAATATGAAAACATCATAACAGACCACAATACGCCTTTAAGCAGGGCCATAGTCTATCGTAGAATGTGAACGCGAATTCTGGAAAAGCTTGTTCATTACAAGGGAAATGACCATCGACAACAACGATCTGCCATTCTCCGTTGAAGAATAATCTGAAAACAGTTGCATTTCTGGAATTCCGAACTTAAGGAATTTTCGAAACTAAAACTAAAGCTCTGGCGACGAGCTCACTCTTGTAAAACTAACCTAACTAAAAATATTCCGTGTTTCAAAGAATAATCATTCGGGGGTATAATCCATTCCAACAACTTCTGTCTTCTTGCGATTGTCATCAATGCAGCAATCAACCAGCAGTCTCCAATATATCCTTGATGAGCATGAAATGGCCATGTATCATTATAAATACTTATTGCCCGACGTGTCAACCACTTGTAATTCAAAACCGTTCCATGTTCATCCCATTTCAAACTTCCATTGCTGAAATCGAATTCTGCGTCGAAGAAGACTTCATCTGGTCTGAAATTATTAGGGTGTTTAGTACTAGCTTTGAGTAAGACCAACCCGAAATCCTTCAAAAACAATCGAACCCATTCTTCACACTCTTTCAATTGCTTATCTTCTTGATCTTGCTTTTTGGTACAAACCGTCATCGATACGATTGAATATGAAAATGGAAATGGATATAAATTTCCACTCTTATCTAGCCGTACCGAAATTTAATATTTCACGTGGAAACTGAATTTGTAATGAAACCTTGTTCAATGCTTCTGCGACATTTTGCATGATTTTCCAGCAATTTTCACAGAATTAGAACGATACTAACAGTTTGAAGAGACTGGACAATATAAACAATCTCATTATGAAAAGTGCATCGAATACTTTTATTCTATGGTTTGTATGAATTATACTAACATTTTGAAGAGATTATTCCCTTCCCTGTGAGCGGCGCTTAAAGCTCAATTCAACAAAATGAAAAATCTCATTCTGAAATTTGACTTAAATATTTTTATTCTATAGGAATAGGCTTGTAGAGTGTGTTTCTGTATATATACTTTTCCAGTTTTTTCGGAACTTTTTTCATCCATTTGTTCTTCTTCATTTCCTCTTCAAAAATCTAAAATTATAGGTTTTAAGTGATTCAAAATTTTAAAAGAGACTTACCCGAATCCAATATTCACAACTGATTTCAGATTTTTTCGGTTGCTTCTCCAGTTTTATTTCATCAGACAAAGTCCATACAGTTCCGATAACACATTTCGATTTGGGAGGGATAGTGAGGTAGACAGCGGAATGATCTGCAGGACTATTGTGTTCTCGAACGATTTTTACAGGATAGTCAGCGTCAATTCCGTGAAACGAACAAATTTTCAAATCACATTTCGCAATAACACTGAATGGATTATGTTATCTGTAGTACATATCATGCCGCCTACCTTATACCAATTGGATCCTTTGTTTTGTTTTCAGCCATTAGAACCAAGACATTTTCCCGAGAATATTCATGAAGAACTAATCCTTGTCGTATCTCTATTCCACATTTTTCAGGTTCTATCATTTTCAGAAGTGATTTATGAGAGGCTAAATTGTTCTCGAAAGTCACAAAGTCGTACGAAATATGTTCGATTGGAGATGAGCTGAAGTTTTATATGTCAATACTCTCGGACATTATTTAGTACCTTTTTATGATGAATTCATACTCGAAAGGAACCTTTTCTGAAATGAAAGTGAAGATAACAAAGTAGTTTCCCGGGTCCAAATCAAAGGAATCAGTCTCGACTATTCCAGTTTCTGATTCCTAAAAAAAAGTTGTTCAACCTCTCTGCAGCTGTGAAAGCATTTCATGTCATACCTGAAGCAACCAGTCTAAATCAGCCGTATACGATAGAATAAGCTTTCCAATTTGATTATTTTTGGTGACTCGATGGATGTTTATCAATCCGACCACCTATAAATTGAAATTGAATTAAGTGTCTGAATTGAAATTAGCAGAAAAGCTTACCAATTGTTCGTCGGATTCTCTTTTTTGTTTGTTTTGATCACTCAACTTGATCAGTAATGTGCATCGACGTTTCAGAGTAAGACGAAGAATTCTTAAAATCTTTGCTAGAAAAGGGGCTGCCCCAAATCTTACTTTTCAGGTTTAGTAGAATCAAATTTAATTCCTCCCGTTTTCAGTTCGAACCAATCTTCACGATATCTACAGACATAAAGTTTCTTGAATCTCTCGCACAAATCACCGATTTCCATCCATGAAAATCTCAGTTCAACTGTTTTCTTTTCGAAATTTTTCCAAGTTCTCGTAGTTTCTTCATTGAATGCAGGCAGATCCGACCACTTTCCCTTCCATTTTGTGTAGTTTGTAGATCCAATCAGAACCAGTCGATGACCTTCATGAATGCAAGTGTCGAGTAGTGAGTATGCGTGATTCTTCGCGAGCCCTTTCTTTGAAATGTCTTTGTATTCTTTATAAGAGCCAAGTGTCATCAGGAATCCGTGAGATCTTCAAAATAAGGAATGAGAATAATCTTTCATATGCTGAATAAAAACTAACTGATATTCTTTCAATTTTGTCCATAAAATGTCCAAATCGGTGTCCTTATTCAGCGTGATCTTTAGACAACTGGAACCTTCAAAAACTACTTGAAATCTATCTGAATATTTCAGCCCTATGCCTGTGAGATATTCGAATGCTTGTGTTGAAGGTCCTCCATTTAGTTTATGGTATCCACCCAACATCTTTGCCACTGCTTTTTCGATTAAACAGGGCCACAGTCTATCGTAGAATGTACCTGCGAATTCTGGAAAACCTTGTTCATCGCATGCCAAATGGCCATCCACAACAACGATCTGCCATGCTCGGTTAAAGAATAATCTGAAAATAATTCCAACTGCGTTAGTTTCACACCAAAAGCCAATCAACCTGACAAGAAATATTCCGTGTTTCAAAGAATATTCATTAGGTGGTATAATCCATTCCAACAACTTCTGTCTTCTGGCAATTGTCATCAATGGAGCTATCAACCAGCAGTCTCCAATATTTCCTTGATGAGCATGAAATGGCCACGTGTCCTTATAAAGAGTCAATGTACCATATGTATCGTTTTTTATTTTCTGGTAATCAAGGAGCGTTCCATCCATGTAGCTCTCCAAATTAAGCAAACCCAAAGGGTACACAGAGTTCTTTTTGATAAAATCAAAATGCAAAATCGTGCCATGCTTGTCCCATTCTAGGCTTCCATCGCTGTACTCAAATTCCGCATCAAAAAATATGTCATTAGGGCTGAAAGTTATATGAACTTTATGATGTCTCTCAATTGTGTCTTACCCGAAATCTGTCAAGAACAATCGAACCCATTCTTCGCACTCTTTCAACTGTTTATCTACTTGATTTTGTTCATTGGTACAAACCGTCATCGATACAATTGAATATGAAAATGGAAATGGATATTAATTAAAACTCTTATCTAGCCGTATCTAATTTGATGTATCACGTGGAAACTGAATTTGTAATATTTTTTAAGTTAAACCTAACGGCTTCATGATATTCAAGAAGAGATCGAAAACGAAAAAAGAAAGGAGATTCGATACAAAAAAATTGTTGGAAGATAAAAAGCGGTTTCGGTCAGGTAAATCGTTTGAATGCAAAAAAAGACATAATGTGTTTGAAATTCAAAATTTCGTTATGTCCAACTATCAAATTGAAAACAAAATATCTAATGTAATTAACCGTGAACTGAATCTATCAATAAAGAAATACTTTCCATTTATAATCAATCATTTTTGTATTAATTGATGGCCGTTTGTACCAGATATCAAGATAAAAAGTTACTGGAAGAGTGTCACCAATGGGTTCAATTATTTTTGAAGGATTTCGGGTAAGCAGAATTTTAAAAACGCAAAATATTAAAGTTTCCAGCTGTGATGACATTTTTTTCGACGCTGAAATTGAGTATAGCGATGGAAGTTTGGAATGGGATACGCATGGAACGATGATTCATTATAATGTGCTTAGAAACAACGGAACACGTCCAATAAGTGTTTATCAGGACTCATGGCCAATTCATGCAGAGCAAGGACGTCTTGGAGACTGCTGGTTGATTGTCCCGTTGATGACTATTGCGAGAAAACGGAAACTTCTGGAATGGATCATCCCGCAGAATGATTTCTCTCTGAAACATGGAATCTTTCTGGTTAGGTTAGCGTTTTCATTGGAAAAAGTTCACCGTAACACTTTTTCAGATTGTTCATCAAAGGAGAATGGACGATCGTTGTTGTGGATGGTCATTTCCCTTGTACCAAGTCAGGTCGTTCTCAATTTGCAATCTTAACCTATTCGGAGTTGTGGTCGTGTCTGATAGAAAAAGCGATTGCGAAAATGTTAGGAGGATATCACATGTTGAAAGGAGGGCCTATGAGTTCTGCGTTTCAATGGTTAACCGGTTTGAGAGAATTATTGAAATTATTGAATTCTTTATACGAGTATCTAGGTGCCAGTTGCCTAACTATCAATATTAACAAAGAGACTAATCGGGACATGTTATGGGAGAAGTTACAAGAATTTCAGTGAGTTTGAATGGTTTTAATAAGAACTCAAATGAATATATTTTTTTGAATAAAAACTATCCCCGTTTCAGATCACTGGGATACCTGATGACAACCTCTACTATGCCTTATGTAGAACCCAAATATGTTTCTCAAAATGGTCTTGGTACTCATCATGCTTACTCAATACTCGATACACGTGTTCATAAAGGTCACCGACTGATTTTAATCGGATGTCCAAATAACCTCAAATGGAAAGGGAAATGGTCAGAATTGCCTCCTTATAATGATGACGTCACAGATAAATGGGCGGAATGGATGAAAAAAGTGGTCAAGAAAAGATTCTCCTGGATGGAAATTGATGACTTCTGTCGATGCTTTCCTTATATAAAAGTTTGTAAGTATCGAGAAAATTGGCATGAGTTGAGAACTGGAAGATTTCGATTAGGACCGTCTTGCCCGCAGGAGTAAGAATTATTTGGTACCAATCATTTTTCAAAAAAAAACTTTATAGGGTTCTACGATTGAATATCAAGACAAAATGCACAATAATTATTGAATTGATGGAAAATTGTGAAAAGTATCCCTGTCGTTATGTAACGTTGAAGCCAAAAAAAAATTTTCAGAACTTTTTTTCAGATTGTCGGATTGGTCAACATCCACAACGCGACCAGTGACAATAAGATTGGGGAGATTGTGTTATCGAACAGTTTAGAGTTGTACTGGTGTCCACTGGTATGTCACGGACCTTTCGGAACCACACGTTTTAAAACTGAGACATTTGGAAGCCTTGACATCAGAAGTTTCGAAACAAGTGGTTTTAAACGTCTCATTTCTAAACGTCGCAGACTTGTTTAGAAACGTAAAGTTTGGACTGTCATGGTTTCAAAACGTTCTGAATACAAAATGTATTAGAAATGTGAACTTCTAGAAAGAGGGCGGAGTCCAAATCGAATACAAATGTCTAGGTTTTGAAACGTCATGGTTACACACTGTTTGGTTTCGAAATGCCCCAAAACATTATTTCAGAAATCCCTGTACCGAGCAGTGGAAACTGATCTATTCGAGCTGGACGATGGTGTTTACTTTGTTGTTATCACTGTTTTTCACAATCGTTCCCCATTGGAATACAGCTGGACAATTCGGAGGTATTGAAACAATTTATAGTGATTCTATTTGCATTATTTCCAGTGCCATTCCAACTGATCACATCTCCTTCGACTCTGTAACTTTTGAGCATGACGTGGTATCTCATCAATCGCTTCTGAATATGGTGGAAAAACATGGAAAACCTGGGATTCAGTATCGAAAAGGGTTGTTTCTTCAGAAGTACTCTAGGAATAACTTTTTGACAATGAAAGCTGAAAATCAGACCGAGAAACCCATCGATATCATGTAAGTAAGCTGATCACTCGAAATCTGACACGTTCTTATTTTTTCAGAGTGTTCGTAAAAAGTGATGCTCCAAAATACGAAGCATACGGATTAGTTTCGGAGCATTTCTGGAACATATACATAACTTTGCCAAATCCATACGTCATTTACACCACGATTTCGCCAAAATCGAAATGTATACTTGGAAACGTATGGAAGATTCCAGAACCGATTGAATTGAAAAACGGCGTTGTGGAGTCTGAAATGAGTTGCACGTACTGGATTAGGGTATGTTCAAATTTATCCGGGCCGACTCGGGCCGCTACGTAACTCAGTCGATATTATGAGCTGAAAAATATATCCAAATGTAGATCTCGAAGAGTTCTATGATCTACTGTAGACCGGGAGGCTATGTGCGGGGGGCCGGAAAAATTGTGCCGCACATTTACCCCGGTCCGCGGCATATTACCGTATAGTCATTTGTCCCGCAGTAGATCATAGAGCACTCGTCGAGATCTACATTTTGGTATATTTCTAAGCTCACGAAAGTTAGTTTTTACCGAGCTACGCGGTTTGCCATGTTTAATCATTACAAGTTTTGAAAACAGCAAAAGAAACAATAATTATACTACAGATTCTGGAAGAAGAGATCAAAAATGAAAAAGCGAAAGAGATGAGATATGCAAAACGGTCAGGAATTTACAAAGCAGTTCCAATAAGCTGAAAGTGTTCTTCACGCGAAAACATAATTTCATGAAAGTTCAGTGTCGTTGAAAGATTCTATAAATTAATCCGTGTACTAGCCGATATATGCAATCAGATAAATCATTCACTCTAATGTATTTTTCTTCCTTTCATTTCTACTCGAACTAATGAAAATCTGTGAAAAGAATCAACCCAAAAACGATAAATTGCTGGAGGAGAGTAACCAGTGGGTCCAGCTGTTTCTGAAAAGTTTAGGGTGAGTTTTGAGATCAAAGCGGTTGAAGATATGAATTTTCAGACAAAATGACATTTTCTACGACGCAGAATTCAATTATAGCGATGGAAGTTTGGAATGGGACAAGCATGGAACGATCCTTAATTACCGGAAAATAAAAGATGATTACTCTGATTCATTGACTCTTTATAAGGACACATGGCCATTTCATGCGGAGCAAGGGAATATTGGAGACTGCTGGTTGATAGCTCCGTTGATGACAATTGCCAGAAGACAGAAGTTGTTGGAATGGATTATACCTCCGAATGAGTATTCTTTGAAACACGGAATATTTCTTGTCAGGTTGATTAATTCTAGTGTAAAACTCACACACTTAAAATTATTTTCAGATTATTCTTCAACGGAGAATGGCAGATCATAGTTGTCGATGGTCATTTGCCTTGTGATATAGAGGGTTATGAAGAATTCGCATCTGTATTCTTCGATAGACTGTGGCCCTGTTTAATCGAAAAAGCAGTGGCCAAGATGTTGGGTGGATATCATAAACTAGATGGAGCATGTCCGACGTCAGCGTTCAAGTATCTCACGGGTACGGTCTATAAATATTAAGATGTATTTCACATACTTCTAGGAGCCAGTTGCCTAGAAATCACGCTGAATAAGGACACCGATTTGGACATGTTATGGACAAAGTTGAAAGAATATCAGTTAGTTTTTATTCAGCATATAAAAGACTATTCACAATATCTGCTATTAAAGATCTTGTGGGTTCCTGATGATACTTAGCTCTCACAAAAAATACAAAGACATTTCAAAGAAAGGACTCGCAAACAATCACGGATACTCACTACTCGACAGTTGTATTCATGAAGGTCATCGTCTGGTTTTGATTGGAGCTCCAAACTTGACAAAATGGAAGGGCAAGTGGTCGGAGTTGCCTGCATTCAATGAAGAAACAACGAGAACTTGGAGTGTTTTCGAAAAAAAATCAGTTGAACAGAGATTTTCATGGATGGAAATCAATGATTTGTGGCAGAGATTCAACAGACTTGTAGTCTGTAGATATCGTGAAGATTGGTTCGAACTGAAAACCGAAGAAATTCAATTCGATTCTACCAAACCTGAAAAGTAGGAATTCTTAATATTGCTTTTCTAGGCGCTGCCTCAATTCAGAACTAGAAGAAATAGAACTGGTACAAATTATTGACTGCTTAATATATGGTTAGAAGTTGTGTTTATGGCATTATACCTAGAATTGACGATTTCTGATTTGGACCTGCCCTTTTCCTAAATGATGTTTTAAGAACTCTTCGTGTTACACTGAAACGTCGATGCACATTACTGATCAAGTTGACTGATCAAAACAGACGAAAAAGAAAATCCGACGCACCACTGGTAAGTTTTTCTGTTTTCTTTCAATTACAGACGCTTAATTCAATGTTGACTATTAGGTGGTCGGATTGATAAATATCCATGAAGTCACCAAAAACAATCAAATCGGAGAGCTTATTCAGTCGTATACGGTTCATTTGGACTGGTTGTTTCAGGTATGACTTGAATTATTTTGACGATGGAGGAGAGGTTGAAAAACTATTTTCAGGAACCAGAAATTGGATTAGTCGAGACTGATTCTTTCGATTTGAATCCGGGAAACTACTTTATTATCTTCACTTTCATATCGAAAAACCTACCTTTCGAATATGAATTCATCATAAAAAGGTACGAATCAATGTCCGATAGTACTGACATATAAAATTTCAGCTCATCTCCAATTGACCATATTTCGTATGAGTTTGTGGCGTTTGAGAACAATTCAGCCTCTCATAAATCGCTTCTGAAAATGATTGAATCTCAAAAATGTGGAATTGAAATACGAAAAGGATTAGTCATTCATGAATATTCTCGGGACACCTTTTTGGTTCTAATGGCTGAAAACAAAACGAATCATTCAATCGGTATAAGGTAGGAGGCATGACATATTTACTACAGATAGCATAATCAATTCCGTTCAGTGTTATTGCAAAATTCAATTTGGAATTTTGTTTGATTCACGGTATTGACACTGACACTTTTTTGAAGATCGTCCAAAAACTCAATCCGCCATCAGACCTATCCGCTGTTTACCTCACTATTCCTGCCAAATCGAAATGTGTTATTGGAAGTGCATGCGTTTTTTCTGATGAAATGAAACTGGAAAAGCAACCGAAGAAACCTAAGCTAAGTTGTAAATATTGGATTCGGGTAAGTCCCTTCTAAACTTTCGAGTCACTTAAAATCTACAATTTTAGATTTTGGAAGAGGAAATGAAAAAGAAAACCAAACGGGAGATAATATTAATGGAAACAAAAGAACTGAAAAAGTACATGTACAGAAATACAATCTACACGTCGATTCCTATTGAATGAACAGCTCATACAAACTATAGAATAAAAGAATTTGATGCAGCTTTCAGAATTTTAAGAACCGCCCACAAAACAAAATAGGGTCTTTTCAAAATGCTTTTTGATATGGGTTATAACCGTCATCGATAGGATTGAATATGAAAATGGAAATGGATATAAATTTCAACTCTTATCTAACCGTATCTAACTTAATAATTCACGTGACTACTGAATTTGTAATGAAACTTTGTTCAATTGCTCCGCGACATTTGCAACTGTCAATTTTGCAACTATGACGTTCTGTAACTATAAAACATGTTACTGATTTCACATGTGCTCTTTCTTAGCTTCTTCGAAAGTCTCGAACTTGTATTATAGATTTTCGAGCAACAGGTACTGTTTAAGAAAAGGACTAACAGTTTGAAGAGATCAGTCTCTTCTCTGTTTTTTTGGGCGGTGCACGATGCAATACAAACAATCTAATTCTGATAACTTCATCAAATACTTTTATTCTATAGTTTATATGATCTTTTCATTCAATAGGAATCGGCTTGTACAGTGTTTTTCTGTATATATACTTTTCCAGTTCTTTCGGAATTTTTTTCATCCATTCGTTCTTTCTCATTTCCTCTTCGAAAATCTAAAATTGTAGATTTTAAGTGATTCAAAAGTTCAAAAAGGACCTACCCGAATCCAATATTTACAAGTGATTTCAGGTTTTTTCGGTTGCTTTTCCAGTTTTATTCCATCAGGAAGAGTCCATACAGTTCCAATAACACATTTCGATTTGGCAGGGATGGTGAGGTAAACATCGGTTAGGTCTACAGGCGGGTTGAGTTCTTGGACAATTTTCACAAAATCGTCAGTGTCAATTCCGTGAATCGAACAAAGTTTCAAATCACATTTTGCAATAACACTAAATGGTATTGATTATGTTATCTGTAGTAGATATGTCAGGCCTCATACCTTATACTAATTGGATCCTTTGTTTTGTTTTCAGCCATAAGTAACAGAAAATTATCTCTAGAATATTCATGAAGGACTAATCCTTTTCGTATCTCTATTCCACATTTTTCAGGTTCAATCATTTTCAGAAGTGACTTATGAGAGGCTAAATTGTTCTCGAATGTCACAAAGTCATACGAAATATGGTCGATTGGAGATGAGCTGAAATTGTACAAGTCAGTATTATCGGACATTGTTTAGTACCTTTTTATAGTGAATTCATATTCGAAAGGGAGCTTTTTTGATATGCAATTGAAGATAATGAAGTAGTTTCCCGGGTCCAAATCAAACGAATCAGTCTCGACTAATCCAATTTCTGGATCCTGAAAATAGTTGTTCAACCTCTCAGCCAGCGTCAAAACATTTCAAGTCATACCAGAATCAACCAGTCTAAAAAAACAGTATGCGAAAGAATAAGATTTCCAATTTGATTATTTTTGGTTACTCGATGGATGTTTATCAATCCGACCACCTATAAGTTGAAATTGAAATAAGTGTGTGAATTGAAAGTTAGCAGAAAAAACTTACCAATTGTGTGCTGGGTTTTCTTTGGCGTCTGTTTTGATCACCCAACTTGATCACTAACGTGCATCGACGCTTCAGAGAGACTCGAAGAGTTCTTAAAATTCTTTTTAGAAAAAAATCTATGTGCACTGCTGATCATAGTTCTTAAATTTTTAACTTTGGCTGTTTTCAATTGAAATAAGTCATCTTTGTGAGTGCGTCTAACAAGGGAAGTCTTTGGAGACGCCACCCTGTGCTCGTAAAAAGGAGAATATCTTGCGTATACTACTTGTCGACCTGAAGTTCCAAGTGAAAAAGCTTATCCACATGAAAAGTTTGAGAGCTCATAATTCGGCTCTCATAGACACGTAGGTAGCAGTCTTTGACTGCAGAAATGGACTCCTCGTGGTCGAAAATACATTTAACCAAATTTATAGATCTTTTGAAAGTGGCGTCTCCAAAGACTTCCTTGTAAGTTTTGCTGATCATCCCACTGAGTGAATTCTGTATAGACTAAACAGATCAAAAGTAACACTTCATTTTGGCTATTTACCTTTTTTGTGCTACTTTTGATCTGTTTACTTTATACAAAACTCACTCAGTGATGATCAGCAAAACCTAGACGCACTCTCAAAGATGGCTAAATTCAATTGAAAACAGCCAAAGATGTTAGAATTATCGTCGGCACTCTTGGTGTTCATACTTTTCATTCTTGGCCAAATCTAATGGAATTTCTCCGGTTCTCAGTTCGAACCAATCTTCATGATATCGACAAACAGAAAGCCTCACGAATCTCTGGCACAAATCATTGATTTCCATCCATGAAAATCTTTGTTCCACTAATTTTTTTTCGAAATTTCTCCAAGTTCTCGTAGTTTCTTCATTGAATGCTGACAGATCCGACCACTTTCCCTTCCATTTTGTCAAGTTTAAAAAAAAAAATCTATGTTCAACTTTTTTTTTTGTTCCACTAATTTTTTTTCGAAATTTCTCCAAGTTCTCGTAGTTTCTTCATTGAATGCAGGCAACTCCGACCACTTTCCCTTCCAATTAGTGAAGTTTGTAGCTCCAATCAAAACCAATCGATGGCCTTCATGAATGCAAGTGTCAAGTAGTGAGTATGCGTGATTGTTTGCAAGTCCTTTTTTTGAAATGTCTTCATATTTTTCATGAGAGCTAACAGCCATCAGGAACCCGCAAGATCTTTAATATCAGACATTGGGAATAACCTTATATATGTTGAATGAAAAACTAACTGATATTCTTTCAATTTTGCCCATAACATGTCCAAATCGGTGTCTTTATTCAACGTGATCTTTAGACAACTGGAACCTTTAAAAAATATTTGAAACTTACATGAATGTTTTTAATACAAACCTGTGAGATATTCGAATGCTCGTGTTGAACATGCTCCTATTAGTTTATGGTATCCACCCAACATCTTCGCCACCGCTTTTTCGATTAAACAGGGCCACAGTCTATTGTAGAAAGTGCATGCGAATTCTGGCAAACCTTGTTCATCACAAGGTAAATGACCATCCACTACAACGATCTGCCATTCTCCATTGAAGAATAATCTGAAAACAATTTTAAGTACGTAAGTCTTACACCAAAAACCAACCAACCTGACAAGAAATATTCCGTGTTTCAGAGAGTAATCATTCGGGGGTATAATCCATTTCAACAACTTCTGTCTTCTTGCAATTGTCATCAACGGAGCAATCAACCAGCAGTCTCCAATATTTCCTTGATGAGCATGAAATGGCCACGTGTCGTTATAAAGAGTCAATGGGGCATATGCCTCATTTTTTATTTTCTGGTAATCAAGGAGCGTTCCATTCTTGTAACACTCCAAATTCATAAACAAAGCCAGGGGATACAAAGAGTTCTTCTTGATAAAATCGAAATTCAAAATCGTTCCGTGCTTGTCCCATTTCAAACTTCCATTGCTATACTCAAATTCGGCGTCGAAAAATATGTCATCAGGGCTGAGACCTTTATTAATTTATGACTTAAAATTGTGACTTACCCGAAATCTGTCAAGAATAGTCGAACCCGTTCTTCGCACTCTTTCAATTGTTTATCTTCTTGATTTTGCTTTTTGGTACAAACCGTCATCGATACGATTGAATATGAAAATGGGAATGGAAATAAATTTCAACTCTTATCGGCCCCTCTTCTTATCTAGGCGTATCTAATTTGATATTTCACGTGGAAACTGAATTGGTAATATATCATTTTTCAGTTTTGAAGAGATTATTCCCTTCCCTGTTAGCGGCGCTTAAAGCTCAATTCAACAATATAAAAAATCTCATTCTGAAATTCGACTTAAATATTTTTATTCTATAGGAATTGGCTTGTAGAGTGTGTTTCTGTATATATATTTTTCCAGATCTTTCGGAATTTTTTTCATCCATTTGCTGTTCTTTTTCATTTCCTCTTCGAAAATCTAAAATAATGGGTTTTAAGTGATTCAAAAGTTTGAAAGGAGTTACCCGAATCCAATATTTACAACTGATTTCAGGTTTCTTCGGTTGCTTTTCCAGTTTGATTCCATAAGAAAAAGTCCATGCACTTCCAATAACACATTTCGATTTGGCAGGGATGGTGAGGTAAACAGCGGATAGGTCTGCAGGACCATTGCGTTTTTGGACGATTTTCACAAGGTCGTCAGTGTCAATTCCGTGAATCAAACAGATTTTCAAATCACATTTCGCAATAACACTGAATGGAATTGATTATGTTATCTGGAGTAAATATATCATGCCGCCTACCTTATACCAATTGGATTCTTTGTTTTGTTTTCAGCCATGAGAACCAAAAAGTTATCACGAGAATATTCATGAATGATTAATCCTTTTCGTATCTCTATTCCACATTTTTCAGATTCAATCATTTTCAAAAGTGAGTTATGAGAGGCTAAATTGTTCTCGAAAGTCACAAATTCATACGAAATATGGTCGGTTGGAGATGAGCTGAAGTTTTAAGAGTCAGTATTATCGGACATTGTTTAATACCTTTTTATAGTGAACTCGTATTCGAAAGTGAGCATTTCTGAAATGAAAGTGAAGATGACAAAATAGTTTCCTGGATTCAAATCGAAAGAATCTGTCTCAAAGAATCCAATTTCTGGATCCTGAAAATAGTTGTTCAACCTCTCCGCCACCGTCAAAACAATTCATGTCATACCTGAAACAACCAGTCCAAATGAACCGTATACGACTGAATAAGCTCTCCAATTTGATTAATTTTGGTGACTCGATGAATGTTTATCAATCCGACCGCCTATAAGTTGAAATTGAATTAAAAACTGAATTGAAAGTTAGCGGAAAAACTTACCAGTGAGTCGGATTTTATTTTGCGTCTGTTTTGATCATTCAACTTGATCAGTAATGTGCATCGACGTTTCAAAGTAACACGAAGAATTCTTAAAATCATTTTTAGAAAAGGGGCTGCCCCGAAGCTTACTTTTCAGGTTTGGTAGATTCTAATTGAATTTCTCCTGTTCTCAGTTCGAACCAATCTTCATGGTATCTACAGACTACAAGTCTGTCGAATCTCTCGCACAAATCATTGATTTCCATCCATGAAAATCTATGTTCAACTGTTTTCTTTTCGAAATTTCTCCACTTTCTCGTTGTTTCTTCATTGAATGCTGACAGATCCGACCACTTTCCCTTCCATTTTGTCAAGTTTGGAGCTCCAATCAGAACCAGTCGATGACCTTCATGAATACAAGTGTCGAGTAGTGAGTATGCGTGATTGTTTGCGAGTCCTTTCTTCGAAATGTCTTTGTATTCTTTTTGAGTGCCAACTACCATCAGGAATCCGTAAGATCTTAAATAATAGACGTTGTGAATAATCTTACATATGCTGAAGAAAAACTAACTGATATTCTTTCAATTTTGTCCAAAGCATGTCCAAATCGGTGTCCTTATCCAGAATGATCTTTAGACAACTTGAACCTTCAAAAAATAAGTGAAATCTATCTGAATATTCTTGCACCATACTTGTGAGATATTCAAATGCTTGTGTTGAAAATCCTCCATGTAGTTTATGATATCCACCCAACATCTTCGCAACCGCTTTTTCGATCAAACAGGGCCACAGTCTATCGAAGAATGTACCTGCGAATTCTGGAAACCCCTGTTCATCGGATGCTAAGTGACCATCCACAACAACGATCTGCCATTCTCCATCGAAAAATAATCTAGAAATAATTCCAACTGCGTTAGTTTCACATCAAAAACGAATCAACCTGACAAGAAATATTCCGTGTTTCAGAGAGTAATCATTCGGGGGTATAATCCATTCCAACAACTTCTGTCTTCTTGCAATTGTCATCAACGGAGCAATCAACCAGCAGTCTCCAATATTTCCTTGATGAGCATGAAATGGCCACGTGTCCTTATAAAGAGTCAATGAACCATATGTATCATTTTTTATTTTCTGGTAGTCAAGGAGCGTTCCTTCCTTGTAACACTCCGAATTTATAAACAAACCCAAAGGGTACACAGAGTTCTTTTTGATATAATCAAAATGCAAGATCGTTCCATGCTTGTCCCACTCTAGGCTCCCATCGCTGTACTCAAACTCCGCGTCAAAAAACACGTCATTAGGGCTGGAAATTTTATTAATTTTTTACTTTAAATTGTGACTTACCCGAAATCTGTCAAGAATAGTCGAACCCATTCTTCGCACTCTTTCAATTGTTTATCTTCTTGATTTTGCTTATTGGTACAAACCGTCATCGATACGATTGAATATGAAAATGGGAATGGAAATAAATTTCAACTCTTATCGGCCCCTCTTCTTATCTAGGCGTATCTAATTTGATATTTCACGTGGAAACTGAATTGGTAATATATCATTTTTCAGTTAAACCTCCAAACGGCTTCACTATATTTGGCAACTTATAAAAACGTAATGCGTTATTATGGAATGGTGGAAGACGGAAGGCGGAAAGCAGATTGAAAAAATAGTTCCGAAAAAAAGGCGGAATAATATGCCATGACGATTTTTACCTTATTTTATTGTAAAAAAGCGTCTAAAAATTCTTATTGTTTCGGTCTGGAAGAAGAGATCGAAAACAAAAAAAGAAAGGAGATTCGATACAAAAAAATTGTTGGAAGATAAAAAGCGGTTTCGATCAGATAAATCGTATAAATGCAAAAATAAAGAAATAGTTTGTGTTCTAAATATTTGAAATTAAAAATTTTGTTATGAGCAACTATTGACTTGAAAAAAAAATCTTTAATGTAATTAACCGTGAACTGATCTATCGCTAAATAAATATTTTCCATTTATATAATTTATCATTTTTGTATTAATCGATGACCGTTTTTGCCAGAAATCAAGATAACAAGTTACTGGAAGAGTGTCACCAATGGATTCAATTGTTTTTGAAGGATTTCGGGTCGGTCACAAATTAAAAAACGCAAAGTAATCAAATTTCCAGCCCTGATGATATATTTTTCGACGCTGAATTCGAGTATAGCGATGGAAGTTTGGAATGGGATACGCATGGAACGATGATGCATTATAATGTGCTCAGAAACAACAAAACTCGTCCAATAAGTGTTTATCAGGACTCATGGCCAATTCATGCAGAGCAAGGACGTCTTGGAGACTGCTGGTTGATTGCCCCGTTGATGACTATTGCGAGAAAACGGAAACTTCTGGAATGGATCATCCCGCAGAATGATTTCTCTCTGAAACATGGAATCTTTCTGGTTAGGTTAGCGTTTTCATTGGAAAAAGTTCACCGTAACACTTTTTCAGATTGTTCATCAAAGGAGAATGGACGATCGTTGTTGTGGATGGTCATTTCCCTTGTACCAAGACAGGTCGTTCTCAATTCGCAATATTAACCTATTCGGAGTTGTGGTCGTCTGTCTGATAGAAAAAGCGATTGCGAAAATGTTAGGAGGATATCACATGTTGAAAGGAGGGCCTATGAGTTCTGCGTTTCAATGGTTAACCGGTTTGAGAGAATTATTGAAATTATTGAATTCTTTATACGAGTATCTAGGTGCCAGTTGCCTAACTATCAATATTAACAAAGAGACTAATCGGGACATGTTATGGGAGAAGTTGCAGGAATTTCAGTGAGTTTAAAACGGTTTTAATAAGAACTCAAATGAATATATTTTTTTGAATAGAAACTATCCCCGTTTCAGATCACTGGGATACCTGATGACAACTTCTACTATGCCTTATGTAGAGACCAAATATGTTTCTCAAAACGGTATTGGTACTCATCATGCCTACTCAATGCTTGATACATGCATCCATGAAGGTCACCGACTGATTTTAATTGGCGGTACGAACGGTCTCAAATGGAAAGGGAAATGGTCAGAGTTGCCTCCTTATAATAATGACGTCACAGAAAAATGGGCGAATTGGATGAAAAAAGTGGTCAAGAAAAGATTCTCCTGGATGGAAATTGATGACTTCTGTCGATGCTTTCCTTATATAAAAGTTTGTAAATATCGAGAAAATTGGCATGAGCTGAGAACTGGAAGATTTCGATTAGGACCGTCTTGCCCGCAGGAGTAAGAATTATTTGGTATCAATCATTTTTCAAAAAAAAACTTCATAGGGTTCTACGATTGAACATCAAGACAAAATGCACAATAATTTTTTAATTGATGGAAAATTGTGAAAAGTATCCCTGTCGTTATGTAACGTTGAAGCCAAAAAAAATTTTTCAGAACTTTTTTTCAGATTGTCGGATTGGTCAACATCCACAACGCGACCAGTGACAATAAGATTGGGGAGATTGTGTTGTCGAACAGTTTGGAGTTGTACTGGTGTCCACTGGTATGTCACGGACGTTTCGAAACCACAAACTGGGACACTTGGAAACGTGGGACGTTTCGACACCAGACATTTCGAAACTATGACATTACATTTTGTTTTAAAACGTTCCGGTTTTGTTTAGAAACGTAAAGTTTTGAACGGAATGTCACGGTTTCAAAACGTCCGGAATACAAAATGTATTAGAAAACTTCAAGCAGTATGTACAGTACCGCTCAAAAGTATATTAACTTTTTGTTTTTTGTTCATAACTTATCTCAAATAGGTCCGATCGAGCTGAAACTTTGGGAAAACATTTATTGTAGAGTTTGCGGTATATTAGCACAAAATTTGGGTAAAAAATCATGTTCCAAAAGTTTTTTGCACAATTTTCGAAAATCTCGAAAATGCGAAAAAATGGCATATTTTCGGTTAAATGACCAGTGTATCAAAAACAGGTTGTAGAAACAGGGTTTATGATAGTTTTCCGTAAGATATAGTCAAGTGCTTCAATTTTTTAGAACTGGTCCGCAATCCTAGGCATGCTTTCCCTGTATCCCTATCCGGCAAAGTTTGGTGGTCGAGACATTCGGAGTTTTGAAGTTCGAACTTCTATAAAATAGTTTATTTTTGTATAAAACGTTAGCGGTTTGCCCAAAACTATTCAAAAGTTGATGAAGACAAATTTAATAATAACCCGATTCTTATACAAGGCCTCAATCAGTTTTTGGAGACGCTCAAATGTCAGATAAGGATTCTCCGGAATGGAAATTCGACATGTTCCGGATCGAAATTTCATAGCTATCTGGAACCCTTGGCATCAAAACTTTGAACAATTATTATTTCAGTATCTGTCAATATTTTGAACCATATTCTGAAGCACAAATTTGTAATTGAAAGCTGTGCCACTCTCTTCAAATTAGTACATGGCATTTCAAAAAACTCAAAATTTTTTGATTCTTTTTTTCTTAAGAAATAGTCTCTAACTGATTATTTTTTAGTTTTCTACATCAGAAAAAACATCAATATGTTTTTAACAATCAAAAATGTATTCACTCACATTTTTTTATGTTTTCATACTGTAGGCAAAAACTGCAGTTAGAACGTGGATACTGCGTAGTTACTTTTTAGTGTGCACGTACTTTCAATTACAAATTTGTGCTTCAGAATATGGTTCAAAATATTGACAGATACTGAAATAATAATTGTTCAAAGTTTTGATGCCAAGGGTTCCAGATAGCTATGAAATTTCGATCCGGAACATGTCGAATTTCCATTCCGGAGAATCCTTATCTGACATTTGAGCGTCTCCAAAAACTGATTGAGGCCTTGTATAAGAATCGGGTTATTATTAAATTTGTCTTCATCAACTTTTGAATAGTTTTGGGCAAACCGCTAACGTTTTATACAAAAATAAACTATTTTATAGAAGTTCGAACTTCAAAACTCCGAATGTCTCGACCACCAAACTTTGCCGGATAGGGATACAGGGAAAGCATGCCTAGGATTGCGGACCAGTTCTAAAAAATTGAAGCACTTGACTATATCTTACGGAAAACTATCATAAACCCTGTTTCTACAACCTGTTTTTGATACACTGGTCATTTAACCGAAAATATGCCATTTTTTCGCATTTTCGAGATTTTCGAAAATTGTGCAAAAAACTTTTGGAACATGATTTTTTACCCAAATTTTGTGCTAATATATCGCAAACTCTACAATAAATGTTTTCCCAAAGTTTCAGCTCAATCGGACCTATTTGAGATAAGTTATGAACAAAAAACAAAAAGTTAATATACTTTTGAGCGGTACTGTATAGAGGATGTGAACTTCTAGAAAGAGGGCGGAGTCCAAATCGAATACAAATGTCTAGGTTTTGAAACGTCATGGTTACACACTGTTTGGTTTCGAAATGCCCCAAAACATTATTTCAGAAATCCCTGTACAGAGCAGTGGAAACTGATCCATTCGAGCTGGACGATGGTGTTTACTTTGTTGTTATCACTGTTTTTCACAATCGTTCCCCATTGGAATACAGATGGACAATTCGGAGGTATTGAAACAATTTATAGTGACTCTATTTGCATTATTTCCAGTGCCATTCCAACTGATCACATCTCCTTCGACTCTGTAACTTTTGAGCATGACGTGGTATCTCATCAATCGCTTCTGAATATGGTGGAAAAACATGGAAAACCTGGGATTCAGTATCGAAAAGGGTTGTACCTTCAAAAGTACTCTAGGAATAACTTTTTGACAATAAAAGCTGAAAATCAAACAGAAAAATCAATCGATATCATGTAAGCTCGAAAACATTGCCTCAAGTTTATACATGTTTATTTTCAGCGTGTTCGTAAAAACTGATGCTCCAAAATACGAAGCATACGGATTAGTTTCGGAGCATTTCTGGAACATATACATAACTTTGCCAAATCCATACGTCATTTACACCACGATCCCGCCAAAATCGAAATGTATACTTGGAAACGTATGGAAGATTCCCGAATCGATTGAATTGAAAAGCGGCGTTGTAGAGTCTGAAATGAGTTGCACGTACTGGATTAGGGTATGTTCAAATTTATCCGGGCCGACTCGGGCCGCTACGTAACTCAGTCGATATTATGAGCTGAAAAATATATCCAAATGTAGATCTCGAAGAGTTCTATGATCTACTGTAGACCGGGAGGCTATGTGCAGGGGCCGGAAAAATTGTGCCGCACATTTACCCCGGTCCGCGGCATATTACCGTATAGTCATTTGTCCCGCAGTAGATCATAGAGCACTCGTCGAGATCTACATTTTGGTATATTTCTAAGCTCACGAAAGTTAGTTTTTACCGAGCTACGCGGTTTGCCATGTTTAATCATTACAAGTTTTGAAAACAGCAAAAGAAACAATAATTATACTACAGATTCTGGAAGAAGAGATCAAAAATGAAAAAGCGAAAGAGATGAGATATGCAAAACGGTCAGGAATTTACAAAGCAGTTCCAATAAGCTGAAAGTGTTCTTCACGCGAAAACATAATTTCATGAAAGTTCAGTGTCGTTGAAAGATTCTATAAATTAATCCGTGTACTAGCCGATATATGCAATCAGATAAATCATTCACTCTAATGTATTTTTCTTCCTTTCATTTCTACTCGAACTAATGAAAATCTGTGAAAAGAATCAACCCAAAAACGATAAATTGCTGGAGGAGAGTAACCAGTGGGTCCAGCTGTTTCTGAAAAGTTTAGGGTGAGTTTTGAGATCAAAGCGGTTGAAGATATGAATTTTCAGACAAAATGACATTTTCTACGACGCAGAATTCAATTATAGCGATGGAAGTTTGGAATGGGACAAGCATGGAACGATCCTTAATTACCGGAAAATAAAAGATGATTACTCTGATTCATTGACTCTTTATAAGGACACATGGCCATTTCATGCGGAGCAAGGGAATATTGGAGACTGCTGGTTGATAGCTCCGTTGATGACAATTGCCAGAAGACAGAAGTTGTTGGAATGGATTATACCTCCGAATGAGTATTCTTTGAAACACGGAATATTTCTTGTCAGGTTGATTAATTCTAGTGTAAAACTCACACACTTAAAATTATTTTCAGATTATTCTTCAACGGAGAATGGCAGATCATAGTTGTCGATGGTCATTTGCCTTGTGATATAGAGGGTTATGAAGAATTCGCATCTGTATTCTTCGATAGACTGTGGCCCTGTTTAATCGAAAAAGCAGTGGCCAAGATGTTGGGTGGATATCATAAACTAGATGGAGCATGTCCGACGTCAGCGTTCAAGTATCTCACGGGTACGGTCTATGAATATTAAGATGTATTTCACATACTTCTAGGAGCCAGTTGCCTAGAAATCACGCTGAATAAGGACACCGATTTGGACATGTTATGGACAAAGTTGAAAGAATATCAGTTAGTTTTTATTCAGCATATAAAAGACTATTCACAATATCTGCTATTAAAGATCTTGTGGGTTCCTGATGATACTTAGCTCTCACAAAAAATACAAAGACATTTCAAAGAAAGGACTCGCAAACAATCACGGATACTCACTACTCGACAGTTGTATTCATGAAGGTCATCGTCTGGTTTTGATTGGAGCTCCAAACTTGACAAAATGGAAGGGCAAGTGGTCGGAGTTGCCTGCATTCAATGAAGAAACAACGAGAACTTGGAGTGTTTTCGAAAAAAAATCAGTTGAACGGAGATTTTCATGGATGGAAATCAATGATTTGTGGCAGAGATTCAACAGACTTGTAGTCTGTAGATATCGTGAAGATTGGTTCGAACTGAAAACCGAAGAAATTCAATTCGATTCTACCAAACCTGAAAAGTAGGAATTCTTAATATTGCTTTTCTAGGCGCTGCCTCAATTCAGAACTAGAAGAAATAGAACTGGTACAAATTATTGACTGCTTAATATATGGTTAGATGTTGTGTTTATGGCATTATACCTAGAATTGACGATTTCTGATTTGGACCTGCCCTTTTCCTAAATGATGTTTTAAGAATTCTGCGTGTTACTCTGAAACGTCGATGCACATTACTGATCAAGTTGAGCGATCAAAACAAACGAAAAAGAAAATCCGACGCACCACTGGTAAGTTTTTCTGTTTTCTTTCAATTACAGACGCTTAATTCAATGTTGACTATTAGGTGGTCGGATTGATAAATATCCATGAAGTCACCAAAAATAATCAAATCGGAGAGCTTATTCAGTCGTATACGGTTCATTTGGACTGGTTGTTTCAGGTATGACTTGAATTATTTTGACGATGGAGGAGAGGTTGAAAAACTATTTTCAGGAACCAGAAATTGGATTAGTCGAGACTGATTCTTTCGATTTGAATCCGGGAAACTACTTTATTATCTTCACTTTCATATCGAAAAACCTACCTTTCGAATATGAATTCATCATAAAAAGGTACGAATCAATGTCCGATAGTACTGACATATAAAATTTCAGCTCATCTCCAATTGACCATATTTCGTATGAGTTTGTGGCGTTTGAGAACAATTCAGCCTCTCATAAATCGCTTCTGAAAATGATTGAATCTCAAAAATGTGGAATAGAGATACGAAAAGGATTAGTCATTCATGAATATTCTCGGGACACCTTTTTGGTTCTAATGGCTGAAAACAAAACGAATCATTCAATCGGTATAAGGTAGGAGGCATGACATATTTACTACAGATAGCATAATCAATTCCGTTCAGTGTTATTGCAAAATTCAATTTGGAATTTTGTTTGATTCACGGTATTGACACTGACACTTTTTTGAAGATCGTCCAAAAACTCAATCCGCCATCAGACCTATCCGCTGTTTACCTCACTATTCCTGCCAAATCGAAATGTGTTATTGGAAGTGCATGCGTTTTTTCTGATGAAATGAAACTGGAAAAGCAACCGAAGAAACCTAAGCTAAGTTGTAAATATTGGATTCGGGTAAGTCCCTTCTAAACTTTCGAGTCACTTAAAATCTACAATTTTAGATTTTGGAAGAGGAAATGAAAAAGAAAACCAAACGGGAGATAATATTAATGGAAACAAAAGAACTGAAAAAGTACATGTACAGAAATACAATCTACACGTCGATTCCTATTGAATGAACAGCTCATACAAACTATAGAATAAAAGAATTTGATGCAGCTTTCAGAATTTTAAGAACCGCCCACAAAACAAAATAGGGTCTTTTCAAAATGCTTTTTGATATGGGTTATAACCGTCATCGATAGGATTGAATATGAAAATGGAAATGGATATAAATTTCAACTCTTATCTAACCGTATCTAACTTAATAATTCACGTGACTACTGAATTTGTAATGAAACTTTGTTCAATTGCTCCGCGACATTTGCAACTGTCAATTTTGCAACTATGACGTTCTGTAACTATAAAACATGTTACTGATTTCACATGTGCTCTTTCTTAGCTTCTTCGAAAGTCTCGAACTTGTATTATAGATTTTCGAGCAACAGGTACTGTTTAAGAAAAGGACTAACAGTTTGAAGAGATCAGTCTCTTCTCTGTTTTTTTGGGCGGTGCACGATGCAATACAAACAATCTAATTCTGATAACTTCATCAAATACTTTTATTCTATAGTTTATATGATCTTTTCATTCAATAGGAATCGGCTTGTACAGTGTTTTTCTGTATATATACTTTTCCAGTTCTTTCGGAATTTTTTTCATCCATTCGTTCTTTCTCATTTCCTCTTCGAAAATCTAAAATTGTAGATTTTAAGTGATTCAAAAGTTCAAAAAGGACCTACCCGAATCCAATATTTACAAGTGATTTCAGGTTTTTTCGGTTGCTTTTCCAGTTTTATTCCATCAGGAAGAGTCCATACAGTTCCAATAACACATTTCGATTTGGCAGGGATGGTGAGGTAAACATCGGTTAGGTCTACAGGCGGGTTGAGTTCTTGGACAATTTTCACAAAATCGTCAGTGTCAATTCCGTGAATCGAACAAAGTTTCAAATCACATTTTGCAATAACACTAAATGGTATTGATTATGTTATCTGTAGTAGATATGTCAGGCCTCATACCTTATACTAATTGGATCCTTTGTTTTGTTTTCAGCCATAAGTAACAGAAAATTATCTCTAGAATATTCATGAAGGACTAATCCTTTTCGTATCTCTATTCCACATTTTTCAGGTTCAATCATTTTCAGAAGTGACTTATGAGAGGCTAAATTGTTCTCGAATGTCACAAAGTCATACGAAATATGGTCGATTGGAGATGAGCTGAAATTGTACAAGTCAGTATTATCGGACATTGTTTAGTACCTTTTTATAGTGAATTCATATTCGAAAGGGAGCTTTTTTGATATGCAATTGAAGATAATGAAGTAGTTTCCCGGGTCCAAATCAAACGAATCAGTCTCGACTAATCCAATTTCTGGATCCTGAAAATAGTTGTTCAACCTCTCAGCCAGCGTCAAAACATTTCAAGTCATACCAGAATCAACCAGTCTAAAAAACAGTATGCGAAAGAATAAGATTTCCAATTTGATTATTTTTGGTTACTCGATGGATGTTTATCAATCCGACCACCTATAAGTTGAAATTGAAATAAGTGTGTGAATTGAAATTTAGCAGAAAAAACTTACCAATTGTGTGCTGGGTTTTCTTTGGCGTCTGTTTTGATCACCCAACTTGATCACTAACGTGCATCGACGCTTCAGAGAGACTCGAAGAGTTCTTAAAATTCTTTTAGAAAAAAATCTATGTGCACTGCTGATCATAGTTCTTAAATTTTTAACTTTGGCTGTTTTCAATTGAAATAAGTCATCTTTGTGAGTGCGTCTAACAAGGGAAGTCTTTGGAGACGCCACCCTGTGCTCGTACGTCGCAAAAAGGAGAATATCTTGCGTATACTACTTGTCGACCTGAAGTTCCAAGTGAAAAAGCTTATCCACATGAAAAGTTTGAGAGCTCATAATTCGGCTCTCATAGACACGTAGGTAGCAGTCTTTGACTGCAGAAATGGACTCCTCGTGGTCGAAAATACATTTAACCAAATTTATAGATCTTTTGAAAGTGGCGTCTCCAAAGACTTCCCTTGTAAGTTTTGCTGATCATCCCACTGAGTGAAGTCTGTATAGACTAAACAGATCAAAAGTAACACTTCATTTTGGCTATTTACCTTTTTTGTGCTACTTTTGATCTGTTTACTTTATACAAAACTCACTCAGTGATGATCAGCAAAACCTAGACGCACTCTCAAAGATGGCTAAATTCAATTGAAAACAGCCAAAGATGTTAGAATTATCGTCGGCACTCTTGGTGTTCATACTTTTCATTCTTGGCCAAATCTAATGGAATTTCTCCGGTTCTCAGTTCGAACCAATCTTCATGATATCGACAAACAGAAAGCATCACGAATCTCTGGCACAAATCATTGATTTCCATCCATGAAAATCTTTGTTCCACTAATTTTTTTTCGAAATTTCTCCAAGTTCTCGTAGTTTCTTCATTGAATGCAGGCAACTCCGACCACTTTCCCTTCCAATTAGTGAAGTTTGTAGCTCCAATCAAAACCAATCGATGGCCTTCATGAATGCAAGTGTCAAGTAGTGAGTATGCGTGATTGTTTGCAAGTCCTTTTTTTGAAATGTCTTCATATTTTTCATGAGAGCTAACAGCCATCAGGAACCCGCAAGATCTTGAATATCAGACATTGGGAATAACCTTATATATGTTGAATGAAAAACTAACTGATATTCTTTCAATTTTGCCCATAACATGTCCAAATCGGTGTCTTTATTCAACGTGATCTTTAGACAACTGGAACCTTTAAAAAATATTTGAAACTTACATGAATATTTTTAATACAAACCTGTGAGATATTCGAATGCTCGTGTTGAACATGCTCCTATTAGTTTATGGTATCCACCCAACATCTTCGCCACCGCTTTTTCGATTAAACAGGGCCACAGTCTATTGTAGAAAGTGCATGCGAATTCTGGCAAACCTTGTTCATCACAAGGTAAATGACCATCCACTACAACGATCTGCCATTCTCCATGGAAGAATAATCTGAAAATAATTCCAACTGCGTTAGTTTCACACCAAAAGCCAATCAACCTGACAAGAAATATTCCGTGTTTTAAAGAATAATCATTAGGTGGTATAATCCATTCCAACAACTTCTGTCTTCTTGCAATTGTCATCAACGGAGCAATCAACCAGCAGTCTCCAATATTTCCTTGATGAGCATGAAATGGCCACGTGTCGTTATAAAGAGTCAATGGTGCATATGCCTCATTTTTTATTTTCTGGTAATCAAGGAGCGTTCCATTCTTGTAACACTCCAAATTCATAAACAAAGCCAGGGGATACAAAGAGTTCTTCTTGATAAAATCGAAATTCAAAATCGTTCCATGCTTGTCCCACTCTAGGCTCCCATCGCTGTACTCAAACTCCGCGTCAAAAAATATGTCATTCGGTCTGAAAATTATATGAACTTTATGATGCCTCTTAATTGTGACATACCCGAAATCCTTCAAGAACAATTGAACCCATTCTCCGCACTCTTTCAATTGTTTATCTTCTTGATTTTGCTTTTTGGTACAAACCGTCATCGATACAATTGAATATGAAAATGGAAATGGATATAAATTAAAACTCTTATCTAGCCGTATCTAATTTGATGTATCACGTGGAAACTGAATTTGTAATATTTTTTTAAGTTAAACCTAACGGCTTCATGATATTCAAGAAGAGATCGAAAACGAAAAAAGAAAGGAGATTCGATACAAAAAAATTGTTGGAAGATAAAAAGCGGTTTCGGTCAGGTAAATCGTTTGAATGCAAAAAAAGACATAATGTGTTTGAAATTCAAAATTTCGTTATGTCCAACTATCAAATTGAAAACAAAATATCTAATGTAATTAACCGTGAACTGAATCTATCAATAAAGAAATACTTTCCATTTATAATCAATCATTTTTGTATTAATTGATGGCCGTTTGTACCAGATATCAAGATAAAAAGTTACTGGAAGAGTGTCACCAATGGGTTCAATTATTTTTGAAGGATTTCGGGTAAGCAGAATTTTAAAAACGCAAAATATTAAAGTTTCCAGCTGTGATGACATTTTTTTCGACGCTGAAATTGAGTATAGCGATGGAAGTTTGGAATGGGATACGCATGGAACGATGATTCATTATAATGTGCTTAGAAACAACGGAACACGTCCAATAAGTGTTTATAAAGACTCCTGGCCAATTCATGCAGAGCAAGGTGGGATTGGAGACTGTTGGTTGATTGCAACACTGATGACTATCGCGAGAAAACGGAAACTTCTGGAATGGATCATCCCGCAGAATGATTTCTCTCTGAAACATGGAATCTTTCTGGTTAGGTTAGCGTTTTCATTGGAAAAAGTTCACCGTAACACTTTTTCAGATTGTTCATTAAAGGAGAATGGACTATCGTCGTTGTGGATGGTCATTTCCCTTGTACCAAGTCAGGTCGTTCTCAATTTGCAATCTTAACCTATTCGGAGTTGTGGTCGTGTCTGATAGAAAAAGCGATTGCGAAAATGTTAGGAGGATATCACATGTTGAAAGGAGGGCCTATGAGTTCTGCGTTTCAATGGTTAACCGGTTTGAGAGAACTATCAAAATTATTGAATTTTTCCAACGAGTGTTTAGGTGCCAGTTGTCTAACTATCAATTTGAACAAAAAGACTAATCTGGACATGTTATGGGAGAAGTTGCAGGAATTTCAGTGAGTTTAAAACGGTTTTGGTCAGAATTAGGAATTCCATTCGGTACAGTCGGGTTTGGTCCGACCGCCGACCGACCGCCGACCGAACCGATTTCACAGCATAAAAACTTCCAGAACTCTAGGATACCTGATGACAACTTCTACTATGCCTTATGTAGAGACCAAATATGTTTCTCAAAATGGTCTTGGTACTCATCACGCTTACTCTATACTTGATACATGTGTACATGAAGGTCACCGACTGATTTTAATCGGATGTCCAAATAACCTCAAATGGAAAGGGAAATGGTCAGAATTGCCTCCTTATAATGATGACGTCACAGATAAATGGGCGGAATGGATGAAAAAAGTGGTCAAGAAAAGATTCTCCTGGATGGAAATTGATGACTTCTGTCGATGCTTTCCTTATATAAAAGTTTGTAAGTATCGAGAAAATTGGCATGAGTTGAGAACTGGAAGATTTCGATTAGGACCGTCTTGCCCGCAGGAGTAAGAATTATTTGGTACCAATCATTTTTCAAAAAAAAACTTTATAGGGTTCTACGATTGAACATCAAGACAAAATGCACAATAATTATTGAATTGATGGAAAATTGTGAAAAGTATCCCTGTCGTTATGTAACGTTGAAGTCCAAAAAATGTATTTTTTTCTGAAGTTTTTTTTCAGATTGTCGGATTGGTCAACATCCACAAGGCGACGAGTGACAATAAAATTGGGGAGATTGTGTTATCGAGCAGTTTAGAGTTGTATTGGTGTCCACAGGTATGTCACGGTGAAAAGCAGGGACGTTTCGAAATCAGAAATTTCGAAACTATGTCATTACGTCCCGGATTTTTTTTGAAACGTTCCGGATTTTTTAGAAACGTAAAGTCTTGGACTGTCAGGGATTGAAAACGTCCGGAATATAAATGTATCAAAAAACTTCAAGAGGGTGTAAACTCCTGAAAAGAGGCGGAGTCAAAATTGAGTAATCGGAAAACTTCTGAAATTCAAGCACGTGCTTGTCCCAGTTTTGAAATATCTGGTATCGAAATAAAAAGCTCATCAAATGTTTTGGTTTTACACTGTCTGGTTTCAAAATGTCCCTTTTCAGAAAGCACAGTACCGAGCCGTGGAAACTGATCTATTCGAGTTGGGCCCTGAAGCATATTTTGTGGTTATCACTGTTTTTCACAATCGTTCCCCATTGGAATACAGCTGGACAATTCGGAGGTATTGAAACAATTTATAGTGATTCTATTTGCATTATTTCCAGTGCCATTCCAACTGATCACATCTCCTTCGACTCTGTAACTTTTGAGCATGACGTGGTATCTCATCAATCGCTTCTGAATATGGTGGAAAAACATGGAAAACCTGGGATTCAGTATCGAAAAGGGTTGTTTCTTCAGAAGTACTCTAGGAATAACTTTTTGACAATGAAAGCTGAAAATCAGACCGAGAAACCCATCGATATCATGTAAGTAAGCTGATCACTCGAAATCTGACACGTTCTTATTTTTTCAGAGTGTTCGTAAAAAGTGAAGCTCCGCAATACGAAGCATACGGATTAGTTTCGGATCTGTTCTGGAACAGATACATAACTTCACAAAAACCATACGTCATCTACACCACGATCCCGCCAAAATCTAAATGTATACTTGGAAACGTATGGAAGATTCCTGAACCGATTGAATTGACAAGCGGCGTTGTGGAGTCTGAAATGAGTTGCACGTACTGGATTAGGGTATGTTCAACTCACGCTTTCAAATCGGGGTAACTTGCTTTAAACTGAGTTTTATGAGCTGAAAAATAAACCGAAATGTAGATCTCGGCGAGTTCTATGACCTACTGTGGACCGGGTGGTTGTGTGCCGGTTTTGAAAACACCAAAAACCTACAAACTTTTTTACAGATTCTGGAGGAAGAGATCAAAAATAAAAGAGCAAAAGAGATGAGATATGCAAAACGCACAGGAATTTACAAAGCAGTTCCAATAAGCTGAAGGCGTTCTTCACGCCAAAACATAATTTCATAAAAGTTCAGTGTCGTTGAAATATTCTACGTAATAAACCGTGTACTAGCCGATATATACAATCAGATAAAACATCCACCATTTAGTATTTTTCTTCTCTTTATTTCTACTCGAACTAATGAAAATCTGTGACAAGAATCCACCCAAAAACGATAAATTGCTGGAGGAGAGTAACCAGTGGGTCCAACTGTTTCTGAAAAGTTTAGGGTAAGTTTTAAGTTCAAAGCGGTTGAAAAATATGACATTTCAGACAAAATGACATTTTCTACGACGCAGAATTCAATTATAGCGATGGTAGTTTGGAATGGGACAAACATGGAACGATCCTTAATTATCAGAAAATAAAAAATGATTCCTCTGATTCATTGACTCTTTATAAGGACACATGGCCGTTTCATGCGGAGCAAGGGAGCATTGGAGACTGCTCGTTGATTGCTGCATTGATGGCTATATCCAGAAGACAGAAGTTGTTGGAATGGGTTATTCCACCTAATGATTACTCTTTGAAATACGGGATATTTTTGGTTAGGTTTGTTCTATGCTTTCTGGGACAATTTGACTGAGAATTATTTTTAGATTATTTTACGATGACAAGTGGAATATGTTAGCTGTAGATGGCCACTTTCCTTGTGATGAATCAGGCGAGGTGGAGTTTGCATCGTTGTGTTATGATAGACTATGGCCGTCTTTAATTGAGAAAGCAGTGGCAAAGATTCGGGGTGGATACCATAAACTAAATGGGACATGCGCGGCTTCAATGTTCACATATCTCACAGGTAAGACAGCTAAAAGAGTGCGTGATTCTATGTAGATCAACGATGGGAATTCCTAGTCTCACCAATGTCAAGAAAAATAGTTCCGACAATATAATTTTTTAAGGTGCCAGTTGTCTAACTGTCTCGTTGAATAAGGACACCGATTTGGACATGCTTTGGAAGAAACTGGAAGAATTTCAGTCAGTTTTTATGGTCAGCTCTACGAACAACACTCTGTTTCAGATCTTTTGGATACCTGATGGTAATTGGTACTGATTCAAAACCCACAAACAAGAAGATATCGATGAAAGGTCTTCAAGGGGATCATGCTTATTCATTACTGGAACTTCGCGTTCACGAAGGTCATCGGTTAGTTTTGATCGGATGTCCAGGTGGTTCCAAATGGAATGGAAAACGATCGAACTTACCTGTTTATAAAGACGAAGTTATGAAAGGTTGGAGTGAAACCGAGAGAGATGCAGTCAAGACGCGATTCTCTTGGATTGAAATTGATGACTTATGTAAGCGGTTTCATCTGTTATTCGTGTGTAAATATCATGAAGATTGGTACGAGTTAAGAACTGGAAAAGTTCGATTGGATTTCTTTAAGCCTGAAAGGTATGAGTAACTGGCTCATGTGATCCTATAAATTATTATTTTTAGAATCCTCCGTATCAATATCAAAGAACAATGCAACATAGCTGTGGTAATAACTGATTGGCGTGAGCTGAAACGGAAAGACAGTCGAATGGTGAGTTTTGTTATCAGACATATCAATTCAATATAGATTTTTAGATTTCGGGACTGATCAACATCCATAGAGTTGCAAAAAACAATCAAATTGGGAAACTCGTTCTGTCCCATCCGGTTCAATTGATCTGGTTTGATGAAGTATGATGTGAGGCAAATAGAAAAAGTTGTATTTTTATATTTTCAGACGGACGATATAGGATCCGTTGAGACTGATCCATTAGATTTGGATCCGGGTTCCTACTTTGTGATATTCGCGTTTATATCGAGTAAGACTTCGTTTGAATACGAGTTCACTCTCATGAGGTATATACAGTTCCGTGCAACAACTTGGCATTTATCAGTAGAAACCGTCCAACTTTGAGAGGGTGTTACGGTATCAGTGATTCTCCCACAAAGTGAAATTATTTATGGGTCCTACAGAACAAAGATAGAGCTTCATTTTTGTAGTTGACAACTTTTTTGTACGGACACTCCCTAGAGATTTATGGTCATTTTAAAGGGACATCTCAAAAGTCACTCTATTTAGCACTTGGACGAATTGAAGGAGAAATTGATTCGCCGATATGTAACTTGCTAGGGAGTGTCCAAACAAAAAAGTAAGTCTGTTTTATTACTCATAGCCCCTTTTCCAGCTCATCTCTAATCGACCATATTTCGTACGAATTTGTGACTTTCGAGAACAATTTAGCCACTCATAAATCCCTTCTGAAAATGATTGAATCTGAAAAATGTGGAATAGAGATAAGGAAAGGAGTAGTCATTCATGAATATATTCGAGACACATTTTTGGTTCTAATGGCTGAAAACAAAACAGATCATATACTTGGTATCAGGTGGGAGATATTGATGATCTATAAGAAATCGATATATTATTTCACTCAGTATCATTGCAAAAAATGATGCGGAAGATTGTTTGACTCACGGAATCATGTCGGACGATTCATGGAAATCGGCCAAAAAACGAAACCCGCCGCTGCACGATGTTTACCAGCTCATGCCAGGTAAATCGAAATGTGTTATTGGAATTGTATGGGCTTTTTCTCATGCAATAAAACTGGAAAAGCAACCGAAGAAACCTGAAATCAATTGTAAATATTGGATTCGGGTAGGTCTTCCTTTTTGTATTTCTGAAAAAATCCTCATTTTCAGATTCTAATTGAAGAAATGGTAAAGAAATACGGATTGGACTTAAAAACATTTCCAAAAGCACTGGAAAACTATACGTACGCAGCGACACTATACGATTCGATTCCTATTAATTGAAAAACGGTTGCATTAACTTCGAAATGAAATAGTTTTATGCAGAATGTTGACATATTCAAATGAAAAAGCGATACAGTTTTTTTCAAAGTTGTTCTTCAAATTATGCTTCTGATCTTCAATTTATTGGAACTGCTTTGTAAATTCCTGAGTTTTTCGCATATCTCATCTCCATCGCTCTTCCACTTTTGATCTCTTCCTCCAGAATCTGAAAAATTGTAACTTTTTGCTGTTTTCAAAAAAAAAAACGGGCCGGTACGAAACTCGGTTGAAACCCAACGCTATGAGCTGGAAAATATACCAAAATGTAGAAATCGACGAGTTCTATGACCTACTACGGATCGGATAGCTATACGGTAATATGCCGCCGCGGGTCGGATGTGAGGCACCGGCCCGCGGCACCTAGCCACCGGGTCCATAGCAGATCATAATACTCGCCAAGATCTACATTTTGGTATATTTTTCGGCTCATAGCATTGCGTTTCGGTTCAGTTTGCAAGTATGGATTGAACATACCTTAATCCAGTACGTGCAACTCATTTCAGACTCTACAACGCCGCTTTTCAATTCAATCGACTCGGGAATCTTCCATACGTTTCCAAGTATACATTTCGATTTTGGCGGGATCGTAGTGTAGATGAGGTACGGTTTTGGCAAAGTTATGTATATGTTCCAGAACGGTTCCGAAACTAATCCGTATGCATCGTATTTTGGAGCTTCACTTTTTACGAACACGCTGAAAAAACACATGAAAACTTGAGTCGGGTTTTGTTTTGATCTCACATGATATCAATTGGTTTTTCGGTCTGATTTTCAGCTTTCATTGTCAAAAAGTTATTCCTGGAGTACTTTTGAAGGAACAACCCTTTTCGATACTGAATCGCAGGTGTTCCAAATTTTTCCACCATTTTCAAAAGCGATTGATGAGATACCAAGTTATTCTCGAAATTTACAGAGTCGAAGGAGATGTGATCCGTCGGAGTGGCGCTGAAAACAATGTGTTTTATACGTAGAACCAGCCTATCTGCCTCGCCTTCGGCGATTCAGTCGGCTGGTATCTCCTCATTTACGTGGCCGCCTACTCTATATCGTGCCCGCATGGCTGAGCGGTCTAAAGCGGCGGTCTTGTCCAAAGCACGCCAGTTCGGTTTTGCCCGCTGGATCAGTTTCTCTTCTCTTTCAAAAACCGCTGCGGACATCGCCTCAGACAAACAGACAACGCCCAATTGTCTTTTATATACACAGGTGGTTCGCGATGGAAGTTATGTGCGTTCGCGCGGTGTGAAATATGCGACTAATAGGAATTGTAGGGACGAGTTATATGCCTGGTATATGGAAGCATACCGCAACGGCAAGCATATATGATCCACGCGCGATCCGTGTTTCTCTTGCTGTTTATCATGTCTACCCACACCTCGTACGTGCCCTCGCCCACTAATTCCACCCATTATACTGTGTTGCTATTTTGCCATTCCATTCCGAGTTTGTTCACCTCTATTCTTTAGGACATTTTCATTTTCTCCGTTTTCAGTTTTGATTGAAAACAAATTACGACTATCTTTTCAGAAACAAAACCACGAATAGTTTTCGAGAAGCACAGAAAGCTATAACTTATTTTTTCGTTTCTTTTTTCTTTAATTTCATTTTTTACTAAAGAAAAGAAATCAATCAATCAATCACAAAAAATTTAAATTAGTTTATCAATAAAATGAATATGTATTCCAAAAGCCGTCTGGCACAATGATGAGCTTCTTACTTTTCTTACTTCGTCTTGACAAAAACTCACCGTCTTACCTTTTTCCATCTAAAATTAATTATTATAGCCAATTCGAAGTAAGAAAAATAAAGAAGCTCATTACTTTCATGTACGTAACAAAAGAACTTTGCCATTTTATTTCTTTGTGCTTCTCCTAAAAATCGCGATTTCGCTTGAAAATGGAAATTATACTTTTCGAAATTCAATTAAAAATTAATTTTTATTTAGTCGTAATTTGTTTTCAGCAAAATTTGATAGAAAAGAGCATGAAACTCTTCGAAAACGGAGAAAACGATGAAAAAGTCATTGAAAAAATGTCTCGTCGATTTACGGTAAACAACACGCCCAGGTGTAACGGCGGAGTGTCGTTGCGGGTTTTAAGTTTAAGGTGAAAACATGGATCCTATATGCGAGCTATATGGACGCACGGCGAGATCCGTGACATAAGCACCATGCCTCAAAGTATATCACTTCCCCGCGCGAACCACACAGTTTTATGCGAGCACATAGAAGGTTATATGCTTCCATTTTGAATATGCCCCATATAGCATCCATCGCGAACCACCTGTGTATAAGAATGATGACCATACAGTAAGATATACAATTTGGGATTTTTCAATTGAAAATGACTATCTTTGAGATGGTGTTACGGTATCACTGATTGTCCCACAAAGTGAATTATGTATAAACCATACAGCACAAAGGTAGAACTTCCTTTTTGTAGTTGACAACTTTTTTGTACGGGTACTCCCCAGAGAGTTATGGTCATTTTAAGATTATCACTCTAATTTGCATTGAGACGATTTGAGGGAGAAATTACTTTGTTGATATGCAACTCTCTGGGGAGTGATCGTACAAAAAAGTTGTCAACTACAAAAAGGAAGCTCTATCTTTGTTCTGTATAGTTAATACCTAATTTACTTTGTGGACCAATCAGTGATACCGTAACACCCACTCAAACTTAGTCATTTTCAACTGAAAAAACCCAAATTGTATAATCTTACTGCATGGTACTTTAAGTTGCTTCAATATGTACCTCCGAATTGTCCAGCTATATTCCAATAGGTACGGTTTTTGAAAAACAGTGATAACAACAAAATATACTCCAGGGTCCAACTCGAATGGATCACTTTCCACGGCTCGGTACAGGGATTTCTGAAAAAGGACGTTTCGAAACCAGATAGTGTGAAACTGATAGTGAGACATTTTGGCTGTAAAATCTCTCGGTTTTAAAACATCCCAGGTTTCCAAAAGTCCCAGTTTCGAAACGTCCCTGCTCTTCACCAGTGACATACCAGTGGACACAAGTACAACTCTAATCTGTTTGACAGAACAATCTCCCCAATTTTATTGTCATTGATCGCCTTGTGGATGTTGACCAATCCAACAATCTGAAAAAAATTCAGAGAAAATATACATTTTCGCGTTTCAACATTACAAAACGACAGCAATAGTTTTCACAATTTTCCATCAATTCAATAATTATTGTGCATTTTGTCTTAATGTTCAAGCGTAGAACCCTGGAAAGTGATTTTGTTTAAAAAATGTTGAGACCAGGTAATTCTTACTCTTGCGGACAAGACGGTCCAAATTGAAATCTTCCAGTTCTCAGTTCATTCCAATTTTCTCGATATTTACAAACTTTTATATAAGGGAAGCATCGACAGAAGTCATCAATTTCCATCCAGGAGAATCTTTTCTTGACCACTTTTTTCATCCATTCCGCCCATTTATCTGTGACGTCATCATTATAAGGAGGCAACTCTGACCATTTCCCTTTCCATTTGAGGTAATTTGGACATCCGATTAAAATCAGTCGGTGACCTTCATGGACGCATGTATCGAGTATAGAGTAAGCGTGATGAGTACCAAGACCGTTTTGAAAAGCACGTCTGTTCTTCACATCACGCAGTGTGGAAGTTACCATCAGGTATCCCAGCGATCTGAAACTTTTAATTCAAATAGAAACCGATCCATTCAGAACTGTCACTATGAGAACTCGTATGAATTAGAGCCGAACGATTCAGTGGTTTAACAATTGTTGGCATACTTGTCACGGGCCGGGCTCATTTCCAAATTTTCACCGGCCCGGCTAGGTCGGCCCAGGTGAAGGGGGTTTTTTTTTTTCGAAAAACATGTGTTTTTCAGCAGTAATTTTCGAAAGAGTGGTTTTTGGGGCATTTTCTGCAAAAATTCGACTGAATTGATGATTTTTATTAGTTCTACGAAGAATTTAGTGAGCACTTGAAAACTTTTTGGGGTGCAAAAAATTCAAAACATTTTCCACCCGGGCCGGCAAAATTTTTCTTCGGCCCGTCAAATAACAAGTATGATTGTTGGTGATGAGAACTGGCACGATTTTGAATCGCCCAAATATGGACTGTCCAGAACAGAACCGGTCGAATCAAAACTGATACAAATCGGAGCTACCTAATTGGCTGTCAATTGATTTTAATTCATATTCGGACAAGTCCTGGGCCGGTTCTGATTCTGGGAGTTCTCATAAGGAGTAGCATAACATTGTCCGGTTGGAATTCATGCAATTTCAAAACGGACAGACAGGGTCATAAATAGAAAGTCCATATGAATCATCTGCGCTTCAAAAAATTTGCGTAAAATTAGCGCGAAATTCAAAAAACTATTTTTTTGTGTAAGGAAAATTTGTGTTTTCCTTTTTCAGATGAATTCAATTTTTCGCGTATGGTTTAACTGAAAACAGCGAGAAAAATAGAAGAAAAGTGAGCTTCATACGAACAATTTAGCTCCCTATTGTTCGTCCACGTTATAAACACACGGCTTGGCTGAGCGGCGACTCAACTGCCAATCTGCCAAGTCGTGTGCAAATGCGCTTCACTGGACTTCAGATTCGCATGTGCGAGCAGTTTTTATCCGGAGAGTTACATTCATTTGAATTCTGACTAAAAGCATTCAAACTCACTGGAACTCTTGCAACTTCTCCCATAACATGTCCAGATTAGTCTCATTGTTGATACTGATAGTTAGACAACTGGCACCTAAATACTCCTAAGAAAAAATCAATAACTTCAATAATTCTCTCAAACCGGTTAACCATTGAAACGCAGAACACATAGGACCTCCTTTCAACATGTGATATCCTCCTAACATTTTCGCTACCGCTTTCTCTATCAGACACGACCACAACTCCGAATAGGTCAGTTTGGCAAATTGAGAACGACCTGTCTTGGTACAAGGGAAATGACCGTCCACTACGACAATCGTCCATTCTCCTTTGATGAACAATCTGAAAAGCTATGACGGTGAACTTTTCCTCAAGGACAACCCTAACCTAACCAAAAAGATTCCATGTTTCAATGAGAAATCATTCGGCGGAATGATCCATTCCAGAAGTTTCCGTTTTCTTGCAATAGTCATCAGTGTTGCAATCAACCAACAGTCTCCAATCCCACCTTGCTCTGCATGAACCGGCCATGAGTCCTTATAAACACTAATTGGAGTTGTGTTGTTTCTGAGCAGATTATAATGCATCATCGTTCCATGCTCATCCCATTTCAAACTTCCATCGCTATACTCAAATTCAGCGTCGAAAAATATATCATCCGGGCTGAAAACTTTATGAGGCTCAGCGTTTTCAAAAGTCAGCTTACCCGAAATCCTTCAAGAACAATTGAACCCATTGGTGGCACTCTTCCAGTAACTTGTTATCTTGATTTCTGGTACAAACGGTCATCGATTAATACAAAAATGATAGAATATAAATGGAAAATATTTATTTAGCGATAGATCAGTTCACGGTTAATTACATTAAAGTCTTTTTTTCAAGTTTGATACACAAACTATTTCTTATTTTTGCATTCATACATTTCATCTGACCGGAACCGCTTTGTATCTTCCAACAATTTTATGGTATCTCGCCTCTTTCCCTCTTCCCTTTTTGATCTCTTCTTCCAGAATTTTCATCTCATACTGACAACTAATCCCCGGCTCCATCGATTCACTTTTCAATGTCATCACACCAGGAACAGTCCACAAACTTCCAAATACCACTTTTGATCGAGCCGGAATTGTTATGTAGCCAACAGGACGATACAGTAGAGTGGACTTGTTTTTCAAGTACCGTCCTATCAAAATTCCATTAGACTCCACGCCGCTTGTTTCAGGTATTGCAGTCACACTGGAAAACCGTGGAAACTTAGCGGTACGTTATCAGCTTACTTGATATCAATTGGTTTTCTAGAAGTGTTTTCAGCCATCATAAGCAGAAAGTTATCCTTCGAATACTCTTTCAAAAATAATCCCGGACGCATTTCGACTCGAAGATTCCCACTTGCTTCCATCATTTTCAGAAGGGACTGGTGAGATGCCACATTAGTCTCAAAAGTGACAGAGTCATAGGAGACGTGATCAAGACGTGTTGGGCTGAATATAGGGTTCCTGATAGAGTTTCAGTGGAAACTCACCTCCGAATCACCCAACCGTAGTCAATCGGATACATTTTGGAAATAACTGTGTAGATCACAAAATAAGATCCCGGGCCCAACTCGAATTCTTCGCTCTCTACGGATCGATGCTTAGTATGAGATTTCTGAAAAATTACAGCAAAGTATTAATTTCCCACTGACACCATACCTTTGTAGACCAATAAAATCCAATAGTACTTGAAATAATAAGATCCCCTATCTGATTGTCACTGGTCACTTTGTGGATATTGATGAGACCCACAACTTGAAGAGATTTACGATAAAACCGGTCATCATACTGATCGACGAGTTCGATTGTTAACTTGCATTCCGATTTGACACGAAGGCGGAGAACTCTGAAGTTTCAAAAAGTTTGGAGGTCATCTGTCAGGCGACTTACTTCTGCGGACAAAACATTTCAAGTTGAAATCGACCAGTCCTCAGTTCATGCCACCCTTCCCGATACTTGCACACTTTCAGACTATTGAACCACTGGCACACGTCATCGATTTCCATCCAGAAGAAGCGTTTGTTTACAGAGGATTTCCTCCAATCAATCCATTTTTCTGTGGTGTCATCATTGTATGGAGGCAACTCCGACCACTTTCCATTCCATTTAAAGTCGTTCGGACATCCGATCATAACCAGTCGATGACCGTCATGAACACATGTGTCAAGTAATGAATAAGCATGATGCTTTGCAAGACCATTCTGAGTGATCTTCCCATTCTCGAATATAGGAATCGATCCAATTGTCATCAGATATCCCAGAGATCTATAATCGGTTTGCGAACATTTGTCGGGGAGTGTTGAAGGCGCATGGAATTTGTTCGGAATGGGTCTCGCAATGGATGAAATACAGTATTTTACTACAAAACCCATGCGCCTTTAACTCATACTTGCAAACCGGGCCAGCGCGTAACTCACCTCAAACTCAATAATATAGGCAGAAAAGTATACCAAAATATAGATCGCGACGAGTTCTATGTCTATGACCTACTACGGGCCGGATGGCTATTTGTTTAATGTCACGGGCCGGGCTAGAAAGGCTTTTTTGGTCATTTTTGCTTTTTTTTCCTTTTATACCGACCCTAAGGCTGTCGTACGGCCGACCGCGGTCAGCCGCGGCTTTTTCTTGAAAATCTCAAACAGTCGCAGTCGGCCCAAAAAAGTGCTAGCACCAGTGGGGGTCGAACCCTGGTTGTCAAATTGGTTAAAAGTATATCAAGTTATGCTTCCCTTCAAACCCTAGAAAACCGCGACCGGCCGCCATTTCTGACAGCCTTGACCGACCCGCATTTTAGCAACTAGCCTTCCGGCCCGTAGTATGTCACGTACATAGAACTCACCGAGATCTACATTTTCGTCTATTTTTCAGCTCATAATACTGAGTTTGACGCAAGTTACGAGCCGGCCCGGTTTGCGAATATGATTTAACTTACTGAAACTCCTGCAATTTCTTCCAAAAAATTTCAAGATTCGTATCCTTGCTCATTTCAAACAATAGACAACTGGCACCTGATAACGAATTAAACTTTGTTCCAAAATCCAAAAAAAATCCAACCGGTAAGATATTGAAATGAGGTAAGCATGCCTCCTCCATCTAGTTCGTGGTATCCACCCAACATTTTCGCCACCGCTTTTTCAATCAGACACGGCCATAATTCTGTATAGATGATTTTAGCAAATTGATCACCACCTGATTTGGTACAAGGGAAATGACCATCCACAACGACAATAATCCATTCTCCTTTGAAAAACAATCGAAAAAATTTCTTATTTTTTAATGTAACTTGTTTCTTCTATAGTACTAACCGAACCAGGAATAATCCATGTTTCAATGAAAAATTGTTTGAAGGAAAAAGCCATTCCATCAACTTCCGTTTTCTAGCAATAGTCATGAGAGGAGCAATCAACCAACAGTCTCCAATATTACCCTGTTTTGCATGAAATGGCCACGGATCTGTATAAACACTCAAGGGCCGAAGACCATTATTTTTGAGGGCATTGTAATGCAATATTGTCTCGTGTTCATCCCATTTCAGTTTTCCATTGCTTATCTCAAACTCAGCGTCAAAAAATATATCATCAGGGCTGGAAAGTTGTAAGAAACGACGTTCTTAAATTGCGGCTCACCCAAAATGTTTCAAAAACAAGTTAACCCATTCGTGGCACTCCTCCAATTGTTTATCTTCTTGATTTCTAAGAACTGTAGCATAAACTGACATCGCCTTGTATAAAATGAAAGTGAGGGAAGAGGATGGACTTTGAAAAAACCGTAAGTTCACGGGGCAGAAAAGTTATGAATTAATATTTCATTTAGTAACTACCATGATTAGAATCTACAGTATCCAAACAGTGCCTCATTTATTAAATCAAAAGTATTCCAAGAATTCACCCAATCGGAACCGCTTTGTAAACTCCAGGCACTTTCTCATATCTCATGGCTCTTCCACACTCGATCTCCTCCTCCAGAATCTAGAAATCATATTCTAGGATTGCGTCTTTAAACTCTTTAAAGAAAATACCCTAATCCAGTACTTGCAACTAATTTCAGATTCCATAACCTCGCTTTTCAATTCAATCGGTCCAGGAACAGTCCATAGGTTTCCAAATATTAATCTGGATTCCGGCGGAATAGTTGTATACAAATCGATTGGATTAGTTATTAAATTCCAATGTTGCTCCGGAAATACTCCAAGTGATTGGACACGTTCCATATTGGTTCTCGCAATGACACTGAAAATAAGAAGTTAGTGAGAATTACAACTGCGCTCCACTGAAATCCTCTTGTCTCTTTTTCTCTCAGTCTCTCAATTTTGCACACAATTTTCTTTGGTTTCGGTTGAGCGCGGCTGTAAGAAGCGTTCCAGTGCTCACCAAACATCGATTGGTTTATCCGTATGATTCTCAACCATCAAAATAAGGAAATTGTCCCTCGCGTATTCTTGAGCAAATAACCCGTCTCGAATTTCCGTTACAGACTGTCCAAGTTGTTCCATCATTGTCAGAAGAGATAAATGTGAAGCCATGTCATACTCAAAAGTGACACAGTCATAAGTGATGTGATCTAGGGGAGTTGGGCTGAAACACTAAGAGCCGGTTTTTTTCATTTTAAAAGTGCAAACAGGGCCGAAACGGGGCGTAACTCTCTTGAAAGAAAATATTATGAGCTCAAAAATGTACCAAAATGTAGATCTCGGCGAGATCCATATCCCTGACCTATAACGGCCCAATGGCTTGCCCGGGAAGGCCCTAAGCACCCGCTTCAAAAAAGATCCGCGACATTTCGGAACCACTGCGTTATGCAACCATAAAACTAGAAATAGTTTAACTTAATTTTGCCAAAAAACAGGCCAGATAACTTTTTCTTCTATTGAATTTTTTTCCAATATGTTCCCAGGCCTTTCGGTAACTTCAATGCCGCGATTCCAAAATGTAGCGGATCCCATAAAAAAGAGCCAATTTTTAAAACTTTTTTTTTCAGTTTTCATCGAAAATAGCCATCCGGCCCGTAGTAGGTCACCTATATAGACCTCGCTGAGATCTACTTTTTGTTATATTTTTCAGGTCATAATAGTGAGTTTGAAGGGAGTTATGGCCCGATTGACAACTCTGCTAAAACCTCTACTGTACCTCCGAATCACCCAGCTATACTCCAGTGGATACAGTGAAGACATAACATTGTATACCACAAAATACACTCCCGGCTCGATCTCAAACTCGTCACTCTCCACGGATCGGTACTGCGTTCTCTGAAAAAAATCCATTTACACTAATAGATTGGTCCTTTTTTAATCCACTGTGGGGCAAGATCGCTATCCTGTAAACCTACAAAAGCAGCCCAGTGCAATCCAATCGTGCTCGACACTATAAGATCTCCTATCTGGTTGTCACTGGTCGCTTTGTGGATATTGATGACACCGACAACTTTAAAAACATATTTCCAGAGTATTGGGTCAAGTTGATCTACCACTTCTATAATCAATTTGCATTGTTTTTTGATATGGAGGCGGAGAATTCTGAAAACTTGCTTAAAGTTTTCAGACGAATCACTATTTTTACTTTTCCGGTTGTCCGTTCTGGCCCAATTGAAATATTCCTTTTCCAGTCCTCAGCTCATGCCAACCTTCTCGATACTTACAGACAATCATTCTATCAAACGACTCACATAAGTCATCAATTTCCATCCACGAGAACCGGCTATTCACTATTTTCTTCCTTTTTTCACTCCATTTCTCAGTCACCTCATCGTTATAAGGAGGAAACTCGGACCATTTTCCATTCCACTTCAGGATATTAGTACCGCCTATTAAAACCAATCGATGACCATCATGTACACATGTATCGAGTAGGGAGTAGCTATGACACCGTCCTAGACCATTTTGAGTAGCCTTTCCGTTTTTGAATTTATGTAATGTAGATATTGAGATTAGGTAGCCGAGAGATCTGAAAAACATTTTTGGAGACGATAAATAACAAAAACTATTACAGTAGTTCTTGCAATTTCTCCCATAAAATGTCGAGACTGGTCTCTTTGTTCAGATTGATCCGTAGACAACTGGCACCTAAAAATAGGAAATTTTAAGGATGTGTGAATAGATTATTAGCACGGCACGCTTCTTACAACCGCGCTCTACCGAAATATAAAAAATTATGTGCGAAATTGAGAGACTCCGAAAAAAGAGACATTTCTAAATGGCATTTTGGGGGAGCACAGTTGAATGAACTGTGTCGGGCTGATATCTCATTGTGTCGGACAGCGAAGCTTATTTTTTTCTGGCACGGACACTTTTCTAGCATGCTTGTTCAATCCGGAGCGTAACTCGCTTCAAACTCAATGCTATGAGCTCAAAAATGTACCGAAATGTAGATCTTCATAAGTTCTATACCTGTGACGAACTACGGGACAGATGGTTAACTGTTAATGTAAGGCAGTGATGGAACTTCATAGCCAGAGTTTCCAGCCATCGAGAACGTTCGAAGGACCAGAAGATTTGTCGATGTGCAAGATCCGCAGATTTGCCGGGTCTTAAATCCGTGGGTCTCGTCCGGGCGTCCGACAGTTTTGAGATGTACTAGCCAGGCACGAGGCATATTAACGACTATTCAAGTCTGGATTTTTCAAAAGCCATATTTGCGTTTTTTGGCACGATTTCCCGATCAACAAGTAGTTACCCGGCATTTAGTAGGTCACAGACATAGAACTCCCCGAGATCTACATTTTGGTATATTTTTCAGCTCATAATATTTGCATATTAAGCGAGTTACGCGCCGGTACGGTTGGCAAGTATGAAAAATGCTGATCTACCAAAATGTGAAATCATGAGCCAAACCAAAACAACATGTCTCTTATACCAACCTGTCAAAAATTGAAACGAAGAAAACAGAGGTCCTCCCATCAGATTATGATAACCACCCAACATTTTCGCCACCGCTTTTTCAATCAGACACGGCCATAACTCTGTACTACTCACTACTTTTGCAAACTTATATCTGCCTGATGAGTCAACAGGAAAATGACCATCCACTACAACAATATTCCATTCTCCATTGAAGAATAATCTGAAATGTTTTTTCTTAATTTTCGAATGTTAGAATGAATAAAAACCAACCTAACCAGAAACAATCCATGTCTCACCGAGAAATCATTCTGTGGAATTATCTGTTCTAGCAAACTCCTATTTCTAGCTATAGTCATCAACGGAGCAATCAGCCAACAATCTCCGAGAGGACCTTGCCACGCATGAAATGGCCATGGATCTGAATAAATATTCAAGGAACTCCGATGAGCAATAAGCTGATTATAGTGTTGAATAGTTCCATGCTTGTCCCACTTCAAACTTCCATTGCTATACTCGAATTCGGCGTCGAAAAATATGTCGTCAGGGCTTTAAATTTTTTTTAGAATTTGCGTTTTTTAAAGTAGTGACTGACCCGAAATCCTTCAAGAACAATTGAACCCATTGGTGGCACTCTTCAAGCATCTTAGCACAAACTGACATAACTTAGAGGTTTGTAGATAAACTTAAGTGAGCAATGATGAAAAATTGAAAATAATCTATATTTATTGGTCAGGTTGCCACTGTTTTACGTAAAAATATTTATCGCAGGTTAACATTTTCAGAAATGAAAACTTTTCAACTAATCCGAACCGCCTCGTAAGCACCATGCACTTTCTTATATCTCATCAACTTTGCTCTTCCACTCTCGATCTCTTCATCAAGAATCTGCAATAAAGTTTGAAATTCAACTGTCATTCATGAAATAAGATCCCACCCTTATCCAGTACATGCAGCTGATCTCCGATTCCACAACCTCATTTTTCAAATGAATCGGTCCAGGAATACTCCATAAATTTCCAAAAATTAATTTGGATCTTGGTGGAATTGTAATGTAGCCAACGTATGGATCCTTTGAAGTTGATATATATCTATTCCATGTTCTTTCCGTCATCATTCCGTAAGATTGAACGTTTTCAGACTTGGTTCTCATAACCACACTGAAACAAATGTAGGTTACACGGCAGAGCTGTGCGGAAATGAAGTTTTTGAAAAAGGAAGTCGGAAGTTGGGCTCCAAACTCGGAAGTCGGGAATTAGTTTTGAAAATGACAAATTTGAATAAATGTTCTTCTAGTCATCACTGAAAACGGATTTTGGCGTTGTTTACATACAAAATTCCATTAAAAACCACCAAAGTTCCTCCGAAGTTAAATTTCCTAAAAAAGAAGTCGGAATTCGGAAGAAGGAAGTGAAAAATAGCTCAGAAGTCGGAAGAAGGAATTCGAAGGAAGAAATTCCGGACAGCTTTGTTACACAGTAAAACTTGATATTGCGAACTCACTTAATATCGATTGGTTTATCCGTATGATTTTGGAACATCAACGTCAGAAAATTATCCCTCGAATATTCTTGAGCAAACAACCCTTTTCGAATTTCCACCATAGGCTTCGCAAGTTTTTCCACCATTCTCAAAAGTGACTGGTGAGATGCCACTTTATTCTTAAAAGTTACAGAATCATAGGTGATGTGATCCATAGGAGTTGGGCTGAAACATAAAGTGAGACTTCATCGAATAAAGACACTGTACCTGCGAAACACCCAACTATATTCCATTTTATACAACATTGACACAACTGCGTAGATCACAAAATAAAATCCCGGACTCAGTTCACACTCGTCACCCTCCGCGGATCGACACTGGGTTTTCTGAAATATCACTTTTAGACTTCGGCGGTTCACTGATATCATATCATACAGAAGCACTCCAATACAAATTGACAGTACTCGACGCTATAAGATCTCCAATCTGATTGTCAGTGGTCGCTTTGTGGATATTAACAAGACCGACGACTCTCTGAGGAGCCGGATGATTACAATCTTCATATCGATCCATTATTTCGGCTATTAACTTGCAACGACTTTTGACACAGACCCGCAGAATTTTTGTATATATCGTTTCAGAGAAATCAATCTGTCCATTCTTTGTTGGATAAACTGCCATTTGGAATTTTCCAGTCCGCAATTCATGCCAACCTTCTCGATACTTACAAATCTGCAGCCTTTCAAACCACCGACACAAGTCATCAATTTCCATCCATGAGAATCTTTTTTTGACCATTTCTTTTCTCGAATCAGTCCATTGTTTTGTGATTTCTTCATTATATGGCGGTAACTCCGACCACTTCCCATTCCAGCTGGTGTAATTTGGGCATCCGATCAAAACCAGTCGATGATCATTATGAACACATGTGTCGAGTAATGAATAGGCATGATGTTTTAAAAGACCATTCTGAGTAATCTTTCCATTCTCGAACTTAGAGATAGTAGAAGCTGTCATCAAGTATCCCAGTGATCTGGAAATTGGACTAATCACGGAAATCGTTTTTTTGGTTTACTTGACCCACTGAAATTCTTGTAACTTTTCCCACAACATCTCTAAATTCGTGTCTTTGTTTAAATCGACCCATAGACAACTGGCGCCTGAAAAACGTAAAAAGGAAAATGGTTGAAAATGACTAACCTGTCAGATACTGAAATGCGCTGATTGCAGGTCCTCCGTGCAACATGTGATACCCTCCTAACATCTTCGCCACCGCTTTTTCAATAACACATGCCCATAATTCCGTGTAAAACACCTTAGCGAACAAAATACAACCTGATTCGGTACAAGGGAAATGACCGTCGACCACAACGATTTTCCATTCGCCATTAAAGAATAGTCTAGAAAATGTTCTATCTGTGCATCGGGGTTTTCAGAACGAACCTAACCAAGAAAATGCCATGTTTTAACGAGAAATCATTCAGCGGTATAATCCTTTCCAATAAATTTCGTCTTCGTGCAATAGTCATAAGTGTAGCCATCAACCAACAGTCACCAATTTTACCTTGATCAGCGTGAAATGGCCATGAGTCTTGATAGATGGACAGTAGACAAGCATCGTTATTTCTGATAGCATTGTAATGCATTATTGTCCCATGCTCGTCCCATTTCAAACTTCCATCACTATATTCAAACTCAGCGTCGAAAAATATATCATCAGGACTAAAAAATTTATGAACTAAAAACTCTGCGTTTTAAAAAGTCAGCATACCCGAAATCCTTCAAAAACAATTGAATCCATTGGTGGCACTCTTCTAGTAACTTGTTTCCGGTACAAACGGCCATCGATTAGAACAAAAATGATTGATTATAAATGAAAAAGATTTCTTTATCAATAGATCAGTTCACGGTTAATTACACTAGAGTATTTTTCAGCAATTACCATAATTGCAAACCGGGGCGATTCAGGCCGGAACAGAACTCAAAAAATCTTGAAACGCAATATTAAGAGTTGAAAATATACTAAAGATCTCGGGGGATCCCTGGCCACCTATGGGACAGATGACCCGCGGCACAATATCAAATAATTTCATAAAACTCTGTCTGAAGCAAGATATGCGCCGAACCCGTTTTGGCGTGTTCCGACCCGGTAGACAATGAGAACTCCGACAAGAATTTTCAACAAAAAATTCACAAGTGAGGCAGGGGATCGTGGTGGAGCTCAAACTGCAACCGGCGCAAATAAAATTCCAGCTGATTATTTGACGAGTGTATCTGTCTGTCTGTATGTCTAAATATCCAGATGTCCCATGTCTCATTTCATTGTTCAGAACTGTTCAGAAGCTATCTTTTCCACTCCCCTCTTGCAACAGAGCACATTTGCATCCATCATTGTTCGGAACACAAAAAATCATCTTCCACGTTTTATCACTCTCTAACCAACAATATCTCGTTTTCCGCTACACCTCTGCGTCCCGCAAAACGATTCATATATTTATCGACGGATAGGAAATACGTGACGCTTTCCTCCTCGTTATTTCCCTTCTAACTTTTAAATTTTTCAGCCATGTCGCTTTCAACTATGCCCGTACTTCCCATGTCACACATACTATCCTATTGTGACTATTTCGATATGTAAGAGCTTCAGCATTCATATTATCGGAATAAAAAAGTTCCGACATTTTTTACCGACGCGTAAAAGTCCCGCCACTGATCTCCGGGAACGCCCACTCATCATTAACTTTTCTTCTGCAAGATCAGGGCACGGTTTCAATTATATTTACATTGACTTCGCGGGTAAAAAATATTCAAAAATTGCAATTTTCTATTAAATTTGATCTATTTCCCTTGAAACTTTCAGAGCGAAAATTAAATTTCAAAGAAATAGGTCAAATTTGATGGAAGATTGCTAATTTTTAATGTTTTTTACCCGCGAAGTCAATATGAAACCGTGCCCTGATCTTGCAGAAGAAATGTTAATGATGAGTGGGCGTTCCCGGAGATCAGTGGCGGGACTTTTGCGCGTCGGTAAAAAATGTCGGAACTTTTTTATTCCGATAATATACTTTTTTTTGAATTCATTTTTTAAACTTTTCAGCCAATGCCTTCGTAAGACGTGTCACGCAATCCGTAACTCCATAGAAACTATAAAACCCGCCACAAGAATGGAAGCGATTCATTTAAATGTGGATCACGACCGAAACCTACATTGCTCATTTAATTATCAAAAAGGAGAAGTCTCCTTGGAGTACTGTAGAAACGGGATAATAGAAGTTTACCGAAGGCAGAATGGAAAATCCAAGAGAAAAACTGTCCAGAGTCCAGATGGTGTCGGATATTTTAATGCGTTGATGACAGACTTGCGAGCATTTTCCGAGCAGCAGGACTGTGTTCTGCAGAATGTCATATTTTCGAACATTGGCCAACTAGATTTCAAGGCAGAGAAGTTTGTGAAGATGCAACAATTTAGAACAGAGAGACTTCAGCTGTTGAGCTTTGAAGAACCCGAGACGTATCTTCCGATCATCCTCAAATTTTTCGACACAAAAGTTTTGAAAAACTTGAAAATGTATTATACAAGACTAGTGAAAGAGCATTACGACGTAAATATTGTCGAATGGAAATCAGCGGAGAATATTATTGAGATAGCAGAATGATAGTTTAATTTTTTAACCTAACTAAAAAATAACTTTAACATGTTCCCTTGGTGTCATGTTTTGTCCCGAATGTCCCAAATGTATATTTATCTGGTAGATCAAAAATAGGGCTACATTTTTGTAGTTCACAGCTTTTTGATAGCTATTCACGATTTTTAGATAGGCCTCTTTAAAGTTCAGCGTGTTAAAGGAGAAACGCAGAGAAACGAGAGAGGCTGACTGTGTGCGTCTCCCTCTCTCTCTCTCTCTCTGCTGAAAAATGTCGTTATCATTAAGGATGTGATCTACAAGAAAAATATACATTTGGGACAACCAAGTATTTGGTTTCTTTTTTAAATTGTATTTTCTCAACTATGGAATTTTGAATTTTGAATCTACTATATCTAATTTATATTACTGAATAAAGTGTTTTCTAGCTTTCAGATGTTTTAGAAACAAAATATGATGCATTTTTATAAAGAGAAAATCGGAAATTTCAGACAATTTTTTTGCGATAGAAATTTGAAAAACACGAAAGTTTGAAATTTTCTCCGAGAGGACTACATAACCGCTCTGAAGAACTCTTCCACCTAGGTTTCTTTTGAATCAGGTGAACCGGAATTGAGGCGTTTAGAGCGGTTTTTAGCAGACTATGCTCCAATTATGAAATGATTTTTTGTAATTATGTGAAGTTTCGGAATCTGAAATAGCACGAAATAATTCTATGTAGTTTGGACGAAAACAACAAGTTCCTACTCGGAATGTTGACTTTTCTCTTATCAATTTCAAACAAACAACTGGCAGTTGTAAGCAAACTACAGAAAACGTGCAAACAAATACATCTCGGAGCATCTTCATTTGACCATTTGATAGTGTGGGCCAATGAAAATTGATGTTTTGTTAAGGGAATGTTAATTTATCAGGGAATCGAGTGGCAAATAAAAAATCAAGTGCTTTCTTTGACCAGACTATAAAGCCTAATGTCCGAAAGGTGTTTTATAACCGTTTCCTTGGTTATACCATTTTTCAATTGTAGGTAATAGACCATGATAGCCGGTTGGTCGAAATGTTGTTAAAACTGAATAAAGCTGTGCTCAAAGTTGTAGATGGGTCAAAAAAGAAGCTAGTATTCCATCACCACACTCATAAAAATAAGAACATTTATTAACAAAATTAAATGAATTCAAAGATTTGAAAAGCGTTTCAAAAAATGATGCATAATAAACCATCAAAAGACAAATGAAACGAGAGGAACGAAGAAAATCGTACAAATCATACTTCAATCCCATCCAGCAATTAAAATGAATTGTCTTCCCGTGTTCTTCATAGTGTCTTTATCATAAACATTGACCGTATTCCACCAGCCTGGACCCCATTTCGTATCATCAGAAGTGAAGGATCGAACCTCCACATCGTGCCTCTTAGCAATCATTCCAACGAATCCAGTGTTATAAATTCGAGTTCCCATAAGTGTTCCAGGAAAACCCTTGTAATCAGAGAAACTGCAAAGAATAGAGTTAATAACAAAAATAAAAACAAAAATAAAACAAACTTAGGAACCACTCCAGTTACACACGATTCGACCTGTTTCTCAATTTGTGGTTGGTTATCTTTTTTCCATTCAAGACTTCGATAGATGACAACATTGCACTTTCCTCGTCGAAACGAATAAATTGTTTGATCGGTCACAGCATTGAATGAATGTTTGTCATAACCACCACAATCATTGTACACCAATATATAGAAGTCCCCACTGAAATTGGAAGTTATTTCGTACTCACCACAACTGTAACCTTACCTAAACATTTTCTTCAACTCCCGTTCCAGAATATCAGCCTTTGCAGAATTTCCAACATGCGTATAGTTGTCTTGAATTCGATGAACCAAGCTTTCCACTTGTCCTTTCCACGACATTCTCGGAAGACGAATGAATTTTGTTTTGAGACAGGAGGCTTAAATACGCTGGAAAGAGCGAGCACTTTGTTTTTTTATTTGCCTTACTCTGATAAATTAACCTTAGCAATTCCGCTTCTCATAGCAAAACAACACTTTTTATTTCTCAGATGTTTCGAAATTCATTTGTGTTTCCTTAGTTTCCTTCTAACTTCCACTCGTTTGTGTTTGTTTTTGCTCATTTCAACATCGACAGTTTACGAATTTCCAGGAAATTTTGTGATGATCGGAGAAATTTTGTGAAAAAAAACTGAGAAAAAGAGGTAAAAGCTTGCCGTTATATCTGAGGAAGAGTAAACATTTTGGGCCTATAACATTTCTCGTGTTTCAAACTGTATACTATTTTTCTTTCGCTCGCAATGTTTTCTCAGAAATTAATGTTTCGAGTGTTCACTGAGGAATAAAGTCAATTGGTACCACTCATTCTACAAAAAATGAGTATAAAACGAAGGCAGTCCTTCGGTAATTCATCGTCTTGGTAAATTCAAAACCTTGGATTTTTTTTAAATGACAGGTAGGCAAATAACTAAATTATTCCTGAACTAAAAACGTGTCATTTCAGAGAAAAAAGTGATATCCGATGTCATCACAATTTTCAACGATGGGCTGAATATTGGGAAATTGAAATACAAAGACATTGCTGATAAGCTTGGCATTATCGCTGGATGGGGATCTGTGATCAAAGACTTGGCCACTATACTGTTACCAGGAAAAAAGGATCCAGTGATGGAGAAGTTGCATGAGCTGGAAAATAAAATAGACCAACTGTCGAAACAAATGACCAAGGAGTTCGATGCCTTGAAGGCATTCATTGTGGAACATAACTTTTATGCGGATGTCGCACAAACCGCTGCGACTCTCACAATGTTCATGCGGGACACTGTAAGCAACCCGTGTCGTCACAGCTATGAGATTTTCAGAGAAGCTGCTAAAAAGACGCCGCCGCTCACGTATGCTTATGTAAGTTGCAAAATAAGAACAACTCGCCGAGACAGTGGATTTTCAGAAATTGATAAGTCTTCTTGGGCAAGATTCGACTAACCCTCTGAAAATGGCGATGGATAAGGAAGAATTCGGAGGAAAGAGATCTACATATGACAAGTGGAGAAATACTATAGACGCGGTGATCACTCAGTTTGTAAGTGCTGCTTATCAATTTTTAAACTAATTTCTAATTGCAGCTGCTGCTGGAAACCTACATCAATGGAATGTTCTGGGACAAGAACATGTACGGGCCGAATGAACTGAAGGATAAAATAGAAAAATTGAATAGAAATATGGATCAGTGGAGAGAGGATTACAAGAAATCCTACTGGAAAAAAATCACGCCAGAATTTATCGAGGCATTCCAAAAGAATAATGTTAATAAGAATAATGAAGAAAAGGCTACGATGCTGCAAGATGAACTGGGACAAGTTCTTACTGAGTAGGTCCCAACTGTCAGATATTAGCACGGCACACGTTTTACAACCGCGCTCTACCGAAACCGAAGACTCAAAAAAAAGAAACACTTTTTAAAGGTACTTCGGTGGAGCGCAGATATGAGAACTGTGCCGAGCTAATAGGTACATAAACAGATTCATTTTTCAGTGACGCGTTCTATATAATGGTTTATGACCATTGCGGCGGTTATGACAAACACTCGTTCATTGGAAGCGCAGATCAATACGTAAGATCCTTTCGTATTGAAGGTTGCTGCGTGGTGATCTACCGAAGTCGCTGTTGGAATAGTAGTGACAGACAGTCTAAAAAACAGATTGAGATTGACGTCGAGTCGTGTAGAAACAATACTATTGGATAGTAAGTCGATCTCACCTGTTTTAAAAGGATAAATATAATTGAAGCAAATTTCAGTTGTGCCGATCATGAAAAAGTGCCTACGTGGCTTATGAATAATCGAATCCAAAATTGCGGATTCGTTGGATTAATCAAATCAAATCTGATGTTGTCGATTAAATCAGCTAACACTCCTGGATATCAATGGGGTCCTGGATGGTGGATCACGGTCAAGAAAGGAAATCCAGGGCCTTGCCTGCATTATTGCCTGATTGGAGGATTTAAATAATGTTCTCTTATGATTGTTTTATGATCGATTTTCATTTGGAATGAAGAACTTGTTGAGTATGCCAGAAAATAGCAAAACATATTGTGCTCTGAAACGCAATTATAGAGTTTTTTTTCTCTATAATTTAGATGTTTTACCACAAACTTGTCAAAAAGTGTTGCTTCAGACAATGAGTTCAACTTGTCAAAATTGGAAATGGTTAGCAGTACAATTCTTACTGTAAGCTTAAAGCGCATAGCAAAAAATTTTCATTCAGTGTACAAAAACTACTCAATCAGCCGTTTTCTACCGAATTCAGCAAAGTTTTGGCGTTTCATAGCAATAAAGTTTCGAAAATTTCCCTTAACTTATTTTCTACAATTGTTCATTGACTACTTGTGCGATAGTAGTCAATGAGTAGTCATTTTTATGATCAACCCAAGGAGCAAGACTCCAAAATTCCCATATCAAAAACGCATAAAATGGAAAACTGTAAACTCTTTACAAACGCTTTTTCTTTAAATTATTCGTCAACAGTTTTGGTTTTGTGTCTTCTCTTCTTATCAATTAAAAACACAAATCGATGAAAAGTGAACACAAGACGGAACCAGTTGAAAAAAAATCAGTTATCACTCGTATTCGATATTTGATACTTAGTAGATCATTCTTCTCCGAAAAGGATATTTTCTTCTATCTCCCTGACCTATTTCATAGACCACTGTTCTCTCTTCTATGTTTTCCATTTCAATATTATTGATAATTATAACTAATTAAAGATCACTTTCAATATTTACTTTACTCTTTTAATGATGGGCGGTCATATAATTTCTTCTGATAAGATGATAATTAATCAAATAGAAAAGAAAAGTAATGAAAAGTGTGAAAAAGGATGACTATTTTTTTGTTTGCCAATCTTCTACAGTTATAAAAAAAACTTTGAAACTTTGATCAAAGTTATCAGATTTTTTCCAATGATCATTACTAACTGATCAGCTCAAAAATTTTTAACGAAAGAGATACTTCAGGAAAAATAGAAATGTCCTTTAAGATCACTCGCTTTAATAAAAATTCATAAAACCAATTCACAAATCTTATTATTTTTTGGCCGTTCAATGTGTTTATCATCATTTCTCTGGTGTTTTCAGTCGCTATTTTTCTCAAGTGTAATTTTCAACAACTAGAAAAGGAAATTAATAAGAATAGACCCTTGTTTTTCTTTATCTTTGAATTGAGCCTCCTGTCTCCTTATAACAATAACTAAAATCTAGATATTCTCAATGGAGAGACGGAAATACCCATTTTTTACAGTCACATCATAAATTCTCATAAAAAAGAGCTCTTCAGAAACATGTTCTTATATTCCAATATGTTTTCCAACTTCTTTATGAACCTAACTATGGAATTTTCGCTGGTTAAAACGGTTACAATTCTCTGTTTTTCCGAACTTTGACATTGTTTTTTCTCGATTACCAAGCGTCAAGGGCAAAAATGAACACATATTTGGAATCATCGTTTTCTCAGATTTCCAATGATATAGGACACGACTCATAACTCCACGGTTACCTGGAGTCTTTCCCTAGTATGTGCCCGAAAATGTTGGCTGAAAACTTTTCTTCTAAACATTGAAACTCGTTCCATCTTTGCAATATGAAAATTTCCGAATTCATAATCATAAAAGAAGAATTCACCAATTGTTGTTATAACACAAGAGCACTGTCACGGGAAAAGGATCCAGACCAAGGTTGCCGCCGAAATTTTTTTTTGGTTTTTTTGGGTTTTTGGAACGAAATTTTTTTTTTCTTGTCTTCCGAAAAAAAGTGTTCGTTTTTTCGGTTTTGGAAAATAAGTGGGTTTTTGAGCTGCTTTCATTTTTTCCTAACTGTTTTCAGAACATTTTTTGGTTTCTCGGGTTTTTCGGAGGTTTATAGGCAAGCACAAAAGATTTTTTGGGAATTTTTTCGGGTATTTTTTCGATTCGCAAAAATTATTTTGTTTTTTTCGGGTCAAATTTTTCCGGCGGCAACCCTGATTCAGACCACATGTTCCCCATCCCCACACTTACCAGCTGTCGTCACTTTACACACAAAACATCCCTCACCCTCATCTTCTCTCTTTCTCAGTGAGCATCTACCAAGCGGACGTGGTTGGTCAGCTCTTGCCGACCACTACTCATGAATATTCAAATAGTAAAGAACATGGCCCCCCGTTAACGAGGTTCAGGAAACGCACTAAATCTTTTCGTTACATGAAGGTCCCACTCGAGTAGGGATTTCAAATTCTGACGAGCTTGACTTTTCAAATCGATGTCAACTTATATTCGTTCTATTTGACTCCAAAAGTCAGTGGTCATTCCATCTAATTCAAACGAATCCTTTCTGTCAACATGAGAGAAAAACAAAGTGAGTTGAACATATGGAGCAGACAATGGAGCAGACAATTCCGGAATCCGGAATCTAGAATCCGCACCCTCAAAAACCGCTTCTTCCGCATTTACGCACCACATTTCGCCTTATATCATCAGTTTTGTCTACTGAAATCCCATATTTGTTACTGACATAAACTTAAAATTACTCTCCTAGAGCTCGAAACAATGCCAGCCATTGTTGGACCAACGGAAAATGGACAAGAACGAAAAGGACAGGAATTCGATGACTTGAAAGTGAAGAGTGGAGTGGGCGGAGTACAAAACGGTCACAGCGATACGAAATCAGTGAAGAGTATTGTGATTTCAAGGAAAAATGGAATATCGTGAGTATTTTTTTTTGTATTTTTTAAAGTGTCTCATCCATCAGAATTGTGGAAAATAGAATTCTCTATCTAATCAGCCAAAAAACGTAAATTTTATGGTAAGAAATTGACTTTTTTGATACAAAACAACCGTTTTTTTTCGGAAAAGTGAGTATAGCAAAAAACGGTTTTTCTGGATCAAACAAGTCAATCTATTACCAAAATTTACGTTTTTGGTTCACTAGATAGAGAATTTTACTTTTCTAAATTCTGGTAGTACAAGATTGAATAAAATGGGAAGCAAAAAAATTTCAATTAACACTGCGTTTTCAAAAAACTCAAACTTTTCTGTTTTCTCTAGGAAGCCGAAATCATTCGATTTAAAAAAACGACAAAAAAACGTCTTGACGTCGTCAAATCCGATGTCTTGTACGCAATTCCGTACCGTACCCCGAAAAAAATGGTTCAAATTTAATTTTCAGCGCAACTTCAGGACTGATCAACTTTATGTGTGGAATGATTGGTCCCGGATGTTTTTCATTGGCAGTCAGTTTTAAACAAGCTGGTCTTTGGGTAAACCAATAGTAGGAATTAATTAAAAATTGAATTTTTAAATGTCCAGGGTGGTCTCACATTGGTATTCATTGTAGGTTTTCTCAGTCTCTACAGTATGCATAAAATAGTCAGCTGCTCGCAGTTTCTGGCAAAATCGTGAGGATTAAAGACATAAATCACAGGATCATAGTTAGTTCATATGAATTCAAAATAAATTCAAATTTTTCCCGCGAAACCGGAAGTCTAGTGAAGCGCGTATGCACGGTTGCCATTTGAGTCGCCGCTCAGCCAAATCACCTGCTCATAACGTGGACGAACGATAGAGAGTTTAATTTTTCGAATGAAGCTGACTGGAGCGCAGTTGCTTCATATGGACTTTCTCTGACCCTGTGATAAAAACGAAGATATGAATTCATAATTTCAGAAACGGAGATCAAAGTTTGGATTACGGTGAAATGGCAGAGGCAGCCATGTTGAACAGTTATAAATGGGCGAGAAGACATGCGAAACTGGCAAAGTAAAAATCACAACGTTTCTGAAATAATGAAATGTTTCAGAATAGTAGTGAACGCATGTCTTCTGGCATTCCAACTTGGTGTTATCACAGTTTCCACGGTTTTCGCCGTTGAGCATTTGATTGAGGTTTTGGTAAACACTATTGTTGAATTAAAAGAAGATGTTTTACAGATCTGGGAATTCATTGCCGACTCTCCACCTCCATTCTCCAAAAGTGTCATGATTCTGATCTATTTCGTTCCTCAAATGTTGCTCAACTTCATCGGCCACATGAAATTGATCACTATTCTATGTCTTTGTGGAAACGTCATCATTTTCGCTGCAATTGGTCTCATTACAAAGGTACAGTACCGGACAAAAAGATATCAACTTTGTGTCCAACTTTGAGAGAGAGTCATGGTGATTCTAATTGTCCAATCAAGTAGACTTTTAATGGATCGTACAGATTAAAAGTAGAGCTCCATTTTTGTAGTTGACTATTTTTTTGTACGGACACTCCCTAGTAAGTTACACATCGACAAAGTAATTTCTCCCTCAAATCGACCAATTTCAGTGCAAAATAGAGCGATTTTTGAGCGGTCGTCTAAAAATTACCACAACTCTCTAGGGACCGCCTGTACAAAAAAGTTGCCAACTACAAAAACAAAGTTCTAGTTTTGATCTGTATAACTCTGTAAAAATCAATTTGATGGGACAATTAGTATTACCATGAGACATACTCAAAGAAATACTTCAACTGAAAACGGTCAAAGTTTACAACCTTTTGACCTGTTCTGTATTCATAACCTTATTCTAGGAATTAATGATGCATAAATGGTATCCTACATGGGAACTGAATAGCATAACTGGCATCGAAGGAATCTCACTTGCAGCAGGTGCATTGTTCTACTCATTCGAAGGGCAAGCAATGGTTCTCCCCCTTGAAAATTCACTGAAACGGCCGAAAGATATGACTGGAATCACTGGAGTTCTGTCGACTGCGATGAATCTGGTCACTGTTTTATATGCATTCCTGGGATTCTTTGGATATGTCACTTTCGGACCCACTGTACAAGGAAGTTTGACACTTAATCTGCCAAATTCAGTGTGAGTTTCAATACTGTGAAGTAAGATGGATCTAAAGTGTCCGTACAGTACTAAAAAAGAAATTGTCTGGTTGAATTTTTGAAAAAGCTCGAAATATCTTACTTTCAAACCAGGCCGGCCCGTAACTCGCGTCAAACTTAATATTATGAGCTGAAAAATATACCAAAATGTAGATCTCGTTCTATGTCTGTGACCTACTACGGACCTGATCGCAAACGGTAATGTGGCAGGGGCCGGGGTAGAATGATATTCGAAGCTATTTTCAAGTTTTTTTTTTGAAAAACAAACTGCTGAAAACTGACATTTTCTGGACGAGAATGACAGATATGACAAAAATTTGGATTAATTCGAACAGATTTAGTACATCCAACATTTTTGTAATATATTACGGGTGATGGCGTTAATGTGCCGCAGGCCGGGCTAGAAGGGCATTTTCGGGAACTTTTGCGTTTTTGGCACTTTTTCCTGATCCGTATCACATTAAGCACATTAACAAATAGCTATCCGGCCCGTAGTGGGTCACAAATATAGAACTCGTCGAGACCTACATTTTGGTATACTTTTCAGCTCATAAGATTGAGTTTGAAGCGAGTTACGCCTCGGCCCCTCTTCTATTAGTGAACCTCAAGGCGGAATGCTGAATTCAGCTCAACCCTGGTCATAACTCGCTGAAAACGCAATATCATGAGTTGAAAATTATACCAAATTGTAGATCTCGACAAGTTCTATGTCTCTGATGTAATATGGGCCGACTTTTCTAGCCTGGTCCGGTGCTCATCAGCTATCCGGCCCATAGTATCCCACGGATATAGAACTCGACAAGACCTACATTTTGGTATACTTTTCAGCTTATAATAGTGAGTTTGGTGTGAATTACCCGGTTAGCAATGCAAAATATCATCACGAACATGTTTCAGATTATCCGTTTCGATCAAAGGACTTCTCGTGTTGAAAATCTTTTTCGGAAGTGCTATGCAACTCTACGTAATCGTCCAAATGCTTCTCCCGAGTGTCCAATCGAGAATATCAGAAGATCGAAAACTAATTCATCGGCTTCTTCCGTACGCCCTCCGTCTCGGTTTGATGCTTGTGACATGTAAGTGTCCCCCCACTGATACCTCTAAATATCTCATCGAAATCTTTTCTAGTATGCCAAGCGTTGGTCGTCCCAAATCTGATGCAAATTATTCCGCTCGTTGGGATCACATCTGGTCTTCTCCTTTCTCTGATTCTCCCTTCTTTCCTAGATTGTATGGTTTTTCTGCCAGTTTACAAGAAACAAGGAGAAATGTTCAAATACTACCGAAAAATGATGATCAACCTGTTTTTATTCGTGCTAGGATGGCTATTCCTCGGCTCCGGACTCTATTCAAGTATCGATGATATTATCAATAATAATGTCTGAATTAGTCATTTAAATTTGTCTATTCTAAAATGTTCTTATCCCTCACAGCATTACATTTATTACGGGTATCTCAGGGAATTTTTCTCTCTGTTTTTCTATACGTCCCCACTTTGAACAAGAAATCTTAATAAAAGTCTTTATTATAATCAATCTAGAACCACAAAGCCTTCTGGGACCTCACCTTCCCCAATAAACTGAAACCGATAATAAGAATGTGTGTTATGCACTTTTAGGACCTTTTCTTTATTGCCGGGAACATTGAAAAAGCGGATTTCAACCATTTCTCCTGGCGGCTGGGGAGTTGATCCGAAAGCGTCGATGAACAAGTTTTCTTTGACATTGGGACCATTGAGCACGAATAGGTACTTATCGTACTCATGGTATTGAAGGAAATTCTGAAAAAATTTGAAATACAATACCGGTCAAAATAAAGTTATCCGGTGGTTACGGATTCAGCGGCCTTTTTGACAAAACCAACGAGATTTTATCACGAAAAATACTAATTTATTCCAATCCAAGAATAAACCAGTAAAAGTACAAAAGAATAAGAGAAACCAGCACAGAAAACAGCAAAAAAACCGGAAAATTACCTTAAGAAGTAAAACCAGAAACGAGAACTAAAAATTATGTGGAGGAAAAGGTGGTCCGCGACGTTTGCCACGTGGCGGGTTAGCAGAGCGTCGTTGCGAATATGTGCGTGTGCCGTCAGAATAGGGTTTTTGAGTTGGCGAGAATGCCCACCGGCAACTTCCCCTCCTCTGAAATACCGGACCCCTGACCGGTGACAGTAACCAGCACACCACAACTCGGCTTACATTCTACTCACTAGCCATCAACCACTGCAGTCACTCACCCTACTCCTTAACATAACATACTACCAAGAGATACTCAATTTGTCCTAATGACCTCAGAAAGAAAAAATACTTGTCCTAGTGACCTCAAAAAGAAAGAAAAACTACTTGTCCTAGTGACCTCAAAATCTCATAAAACCGGCAATACTCAAAAATATAATAAACAATTTACAAAATTATTCGGCTCTTTCGCCTCGACTGCTACTGTCCTCTTGGTTTCTTAGCTTTCGGCTCCTCCGACACTTCCTCCTTCAGACGAGCCACCACTGGATGTCTTGGCACGGCCAGCTCCAGATACTCGACTACTCTCTCCAGCGATCCGGTCTTCAACTCTGACAATATCAATGGAGTCTTTTTTGATCCCACTGGCGACAACGGGTCCACGATCTCCACATTCACTGCCGTTTTTCGAGTTTTCCTCCACTCGGCCGTGACTCCTCCAACCTCATCGAATCCACACTCCATTTTGGACGGAACCACCACAACCTCCTGCACTTCCTTGGCAATCTCCTCCACCATATGCTTCAGTCCCTCCAACTCCGGCTCCTTTTTGGTCCAATCCACCAAAATCACTGCCTTCTGGACTTGATCCCACTCAAACTTCTGCTTCCATGTAGAAATCGTCGCCGCTCGGACCTCAAACACCGCTCTACTCTTCAAATTCATTTTCTGGCCAATGAGAATGAATTTTTCCTTGATTGTTGCCTTCTTTGGCTGGTTCTTCTGCAACACATCTTTCTTCAAGCTGTCTGCAACCTCCTTCCACTCGCTCTCGGACTCCTCCATCTTTCCCATCATGATCTTCTCCGCCCAAGTTGGACATATCTCAGCGAATCTTCGAAGCGCCTCGAACCTTTCCGCCTTTCCGAGCTTCTTCTGGAACTCTTGATCGAAAACCATCAGATGGACGTCTTCTGGATTTATCTTCTCATTTTTCGCCATCATCCTCAATGCCAAGCTCTTCGGGTCATACGATCTTCCTCCAAATCCGTCAACGAAGTGGCCTTTTCCATTCTTGCATCCGCATTCCTCTTCCTTCGCTTTTCTGCAAAACTTTACATTATCCAATGTCAAGTTCTCTTCTTCTTCGTCACACAGTTTTCTTTGTTCTACTACATTTACCGCCACCTTCTTTTTCCTGCCACGCTGCCCCCTTCTCGCGCTAGTTTCACACTTCATATCCACTATTTCTTTTGGGACCTTCCGGAGTTGCTCCCAAGGGATCCATAACTTCTCTTCTCCTCCCACGAACTGTACTCTCGCCGAATTTTCCGTAGTTTCTACCACTCTGTACGGCCCTTTCCATTCATTCACCAGCTTCGCATTTCTCGCTCCCAATTTTTCCGCCGGAATCTTCACCATTACTCTATCTCCTACTACTGGATACTTCCTCCCAGCCACATTATGCTTCTCATCAAAACTCTCTTTCATACTCTCTCGCTCCTTCTTCATATGTTCCCTTGCTGCTTCTTGAGCCAAATGCATCTGTTCAGCGTGGCGTAACTTATACTCGTCTACGTCCACCTGATACTTCCCCACCAACTCCTCCTGATCAACCTTCAGCGGTATTCTCGGATCTCTTCCATACATCAGAAAATGTGGACTCTCCCCAGTCGTCTCATGCTTACACGCATTGTATGCGAACACTGCGTACTGCAGCTTCTCATCCCACTCAGTCGGAATCAACGTAATCTTCTTCAGCACTGTCTGAATAGTTCTGTTGAACCGTTCCACTCCTCCGTTCATCCTCGAGTGATACCCTTTAGTTCTAATCATCTTGATATTCGACATCTTTGCAATCTTCTCAAAGGTAGCGTTAGCAAACTCTAACCCCTGATCTGTCAATATCGCCTTCGGAATTCTCCCTTCTTTTAACAACCAACTCTCCAGAAACGCCTTAGCCACCGTCTCAGCCGACTTATTCGGAATCGCCACCACCCCAGCGTACTTGCTGAACAGATCCACGATAGACAACACATATCGATTTCCACTGGTACTCAACCCCAAATCCAACAAATCCAACGCTACGATCTCCAACGGCTCACTTGCTTCAATCGGTGTCAACGGAGATGTCAATATCCGTTTGGCATTCCCGCACAGACACTGTTGACACTCCTTCGACCATTTTCCAATCCATGCCCTCATTCCTGGCCACCAAAACTTCTTCCCCAACATCGCATCTACCTTCTCCGGATTCCAATGCCCTCCGAATGTACCTCCATGTGCTTCCAGAAACAATTCTTTCCGCTTTTCCGCCGGCACCACCCTCAACGCAGCTCCATACTTAGTTACAAACATCAGTTCTCCACTCATCATCATAAATTCTCTAATGTCTCTTTCACCACATCCTGGAACTTCCACTTTTCCCTCTTGGTTCCCAGTTTCCAACTTCTCTACGATCTTCTTCCAGCTTTCTTCTTTCATTATCAACTCTCTCCAACCTATCTCCTTCCTCTCGTTCTCCTTAACTACTTCCACTACATTGATAACACGCTCAATCTCAGTTCTGGCTTGCTCATGTGCTTCTCTCATCTCTTCAGTCTCTTGCGCTCCACCTCTTGACAAAGCATCTGCTACTGCATTCGCCTTTCCTTTCAAATACACCATGTTCAATGCGAAATCCTGCAGTTCCATCGACCATCTCAATAACCTATCCGCCAAGTTCTTCGTCTTGAACAAGCTCGTGAGTGGCTTATGATCGGTGAAAACTGTTGTGGGGCATCCGAAGATGAAATGCTTGAACCTTCTGGTTGCAAACCACACCGCCAACGCCTCCTTATCGCTTACATGATAGTTTTTCTCCGCCGGACTCAACGATTTCGACGCAAACGCTATCGGATGTACTTTCCCGTCTTTCCCTGCTTGAGCCAACACCGCTCCAATTCCGTATCCCGACGCGTCCGTGAATATACAAAACGGTCTTTCGAACTTTCTCGCTGCCTCGATATCTGGTTGTGCTAACACCGGTGCATTCGTCAGTCTCCTCTTCAACTCCTCAAACGCCTCTTGCTGCTCTTCCGTCCATCTCCAGGGAATCTTAGGAGATGTCAACGGAGTCAACGGCGCCGCAATACTAGCGAAATTCAGTACAAAATTCCGATAATACGCACACATTCCAAGAAACGAATGGAGTTCCTTCCTGTCCTTTGGCACCGGATACTTCTCCATTTTCTCCACCTTCTTCTCATCTGTCCTCACTCCTTTTTCATCGATGATGTGTCCCAGATATTCAACCGACTTCTGAGCAATCTTACACTTCGACGCTTTCAGTTTCAGCCCACATTCCCTTATTCTCTCCAACACCTTCACCAAGTCCTTCGCATGCTCTTGTTCACTACCACTAGCAATCAATATATCGTCGATATACACAAAGACAGACTTTCCAATCAGATCTCCCAAAACTTGCTCCATCGCCGCCTGAAAAATCGCCGGACTCGTCGCCAACCCGAACGGCATCACTTCGAACTGATACTGTTCGTTCAGCACTGCGAACGCTGTCTTTTCCTTTGACCCTTCCTCCATCGGTATCTGCCAATACCCAGCCATCAGATCCAAAGTGGTGAACCACTTGTTTTCCCCAACGCTTGCAACGTCATCTCAATATGTGGTAGTGGGTGCGCGTTCAGCTTTATCACTCCATTCAACTTCCGATAATCCACACACATTCTAATACTTCCATCCTTCTTCTTCACCAACACGACCGGACTAGCCCATGGTGACCGACACTTTCTTATCACTCCTCGCCTTTCCATATCCTTCAACATTTCCTTTACTTTCCCATGAAGCGCCAACGGTACTGGTCTACATTTTTGCCTTATCGGTTCACCCTTCTCTAACTCAATCTCACATTGCACCATTCGCGTCTGTGTCAACTCATTCTCCTCAATTGCGAATACGTCACTGCATTCCTCCAGAATTCTTTGGATATTTCCATCCGGAAATTCTCCATTTTCCCTCAACACTCTTATCACTTCCCGAACTCGTTCTACTCCCTTCAATCCTTCTTTCCTATCAAGATCCATCATATTGACAATATGACTCTCCTTTTCCTCCGACACCAACTTCCAATCTCGATTGGCCACACCAATCGGACGATTCTTCTTTATCAGCAACGGCTGATCCCTCCAGTTAGACACCACAACCATCATCTTCCCATTATTCTCCTTTCTACACAAACTCGTCGGCACCCACTCTTCCGTAGATTCCAACAGCATATCCTCTCCCAAATCAGCTTCTACTCGCACCTCGATCTGAGCACAACTCTGCGGTGGCACCCTCAACTTCTGCGCTGTCACTGCCACTGCTTTCTCTGCCTTCCAGTTCACCTCCACACCCATACTCGCGAAAGCATTAGTTCCCAACAAGAACACATCCAACTCGTTCTCCACTATCTGGAACACCACCTCCGCTTCGATACCTCTCACCCGAATCAACGTCTTCATCTGCCCCACAACCGCCATTTTTCTCCTCGACGCATCTCTTAGGGACAACCCCGGCTTCTCCAACATTTCTACTTTTTCTTCCCAATTCTTGCTCAGTCTACCCAACAATCCAGTTGAAATCACTGATACTACTGCTCCACTGTCAATGATAATCTTCTTCTTCTTTCCAAGGATCCCTGCCATCTCTACTACCTCTTTTCCCACACTACCGTCCTCTTCCTTTTTCTGGGCGTCCACCTCATTGAGCCCTCTGGAAGTACATTGCCACGACATGTGCCCAACACCTCCGCATTTGAAACACTTTCTTGTGTCTACTGGCCTACGTTCTCCCTTATCTCCTTTCTCATCCGATTTCTCTCCCGACTCCGACTTCTCTTTCCCAAAGTATCTTCCTCTCCCTTTCTCTCCTCCAGAGTATCCTCTCTGCTGATTCATCCGGAACTCTTCGTTCTCGTGCTGCAGCACGATATCCTTGAACACCTCGTACTGATCCTCCAATTTCACTTCCGCTCTCTTCGTGATCAAGACTCTGTGCAACAACGCATCCTGCCTGATCGCCTTCATCAGCTTCGTCACCCTCATCTGCGACATCGTCTCTTCTCCAATATCTCCCAACGCCTTCTTTGACCACTTCTCAATCTCTATACAATACTCCCACATCCGCTGATTCGGATTCCTTCTGAGCCCCTCAAACACATTCAGCGCCTCCGTCCTCGCATCACCCTGTCTCTTTCTCAACTTCGCCTCAAACTCCGCGAACAATTCCTTGATCGGTCTCTCATGCCTATTCCTCAACGATGTAAAAATCGACTTCGCCGGTCCTTTCAAAAATTGTGATTCCAAAATAGCCACCAACTCTTCATCCGACTCGGTCACACTCTGATACTTCAGCAAGAACGCTCTCCGAAATTCCCGAAAATCACCGACCCCCTCATACACTTTTGGCGTTGGCAACGCCGATGCTCTCGCCGACGACCTCATGACTTCTCCCATACTCTTTACTAACTCCTCTATGGCGCTGAATCTCGAAGTCCTTGACTCTCTTTCCCACATTTCCTCCATACTTCTCCCACTTCTCACACTTCGCTCCTCCTCACCTGAACTCCATCCATCGCTGACCGTCCTCCCACCTTCTTTCCGCAAACTCCTTGTCTTCTCGAGCAGTGGCGCATTTGCCTGCAATTTCCTTTCATTTTCTTTCTTCAGTAACTCCTTTTTCTCACCTTCGAGGTGCGCGATCGAATTCTTCAATCCCTCTGAGACCTTCTTCTCTTTCGCCATCGCACTCTTCAGCTTATCAATCTTCTTCTCCGCTTCTTCCAACTTCAACTGCAGTTGCTCCTTTTCAGCCTCACTTCTCGCCATTTCTTCGGCCATCTCCACATTCTTCTCCTCGAGGAACTTCTGGAAATATTTATTACTTTCTTTCAATTTCTCATTTTCTTTTTCTAATGCTTCTTTTCTTTCTTCATTTTCATCTCCCGCCTTCTCACACTCATCGTACAACTGTTCAACAGTCTCTACTGCTCTTTTTCTCATCAATTCCAGCACTTTCTTCTGCCAACCATCGCAGCGCACTTCTTCGTGCCTCTCCCTCAACTCCGCGCAATACTTCTCCACCGGCGCCAGCATCATGTCCTGTTTTCTCTCCGCCAGCGTGGTGTCTCCCAGCGCCTTCTGCAGATTCTGCACCACTTCTTCACTTTTTCCGACGAATACCTCGAATCCTCTGATTCTCCTCATTTTTTCCTTCACGCTCACCTTCACGCCTTCCAATTCGGTCACGTGCGCCCACAACGATCCGTCGGTGCTGCTCGCGGCTCCCTTTCCTTCTCCGCCGACGACCATCTTCTGCGTCTCCTCGAATTCCATCTCCATTGTTCGATCGCTTTGAGTTTTCTGCTGGAATTCCAAAAGTTTATACTCCTTTTGTATTCTCCTCGTCAATCAATCGCCAGTCACGCCAATCACACAAATTTCGGTAAAATTAATCCAAATTTTACCAAAAAATGCTTATCTTTCCGCAAAACTTCGAAATCGCCTGGGTTTTATACTCGCCCAAACGATAAATTCAAAGTTTCGCTAAGAAAAACACGAAAAAACCGGTTCGGCCCCCAAGTTATCCGGTGGTTACGGATTCAGCGGCCTTTTTGACAAAACCAACGAGATTTTATCACGAAAAATACTAATTTATTCCAATCCAAGAATAAACCAGTAAAAGTACAAAAGAATAAGAGAAACCAGCACAGAAAACAGCAAAAAAACCGGAAAATTACCTTAAGAAGTAAAACCAGAAACGAGAACTAAAAATTATGTGGAGGAAAAGGTGGTCCGCGACGTTTGCCACGTGGCGGGTTAGCAGAGCGTCGTTGCGAATATGTGCGTGTGCCGTCAGAATAGGGTTTTTGAGTTGGCGAGAATGCCCACCGGCAACTATAAAATAATATTTTGCCTTTTTCAGTTGAAACTGCCCAACTTTGAGAAGGTGTCATAGTAAAACTAACTGTCCCACAAAATAACTTTTTATGGAATCCAACAGATCAAGAGTGGTTCTTCATTTTTGTAGTTGACAACTTTTTTGTACGGGCGGTCTCTAGAGAGTTACAACTTGACAAAGTAATTTCTTCCTGAAATCGTATTTTTTGAGATTTTTGAGCTTTCATGACCATAACTCTCTAGGGACCGCCCGTACAAAAAAGTTGTCAACTACAAAAATGATAAATTACTCTTGATCTGTCGAGTTCCATAAAAAGTAATTTTGTGGGTCAATTAGTTTTACTATGACACACTCTCAAAGTTGGGCAATTCCAACGGTACTCTAGATGGACATCTGGACGAACAGACAAACCTTTTTTATTTCTCGTATCGTCTCCACTTCTAGATTATCCAATTGAATGGAAGTAATAGAAAAATGAGAAAAGTGCTGAATATTTTTCGACGATTCCAACTTCACAGTCTCACTAATATTGATGGGTTCATGCGAAAAGATGTGGATCAATTTCAGATATCTTGGGTCTGCATGCTGCATGATTTGACGGGCGTGTTCCAAAGAATTTGCGTGGATTTCCATAGATTCCGTTGCAAATGGTTTCTGTGACTTCATATGTTCTTCGAATTTTTCGAAAAACGAGTCTTCCTCTACAGTTACCCTTTCGAATATTGATTTTTGAGCGTTTATCGCAGTTTTGAAATCATGAAGAGCGGCATCCAGAAAGTTCATGTTTTCCACAGTCTTATTTTTGTATCCGTCACTTGTTCTCCCCGAAATTCTGCATCCGGTTCCATATTTCTCATAAGTTAAGTTGATAAATGTGTTTTCTGGAAGCCCTATGGTACGGGTACTGATCGCCAGTTTGACTGCTGTATCGCCCATTTCAGAAATGTCAATATATTTCATGCAGATTCCCGGTTTCTTGTCATCAATAAAGTTTCGGAGCACCCAACAAGTTTTGCGAACGGATTGACTAAAAATTTGGAGATTATTAATGGGAAAACCCGTGAAAAACTTACATTGCAAGATAGTCCAAGTGATTCATTATTATTTCCATTGGTACATCTGGAATTTCCAGAAAAGACGGTGACATTTTGGGGCTTGATGAGTGGCAAGGTTTGGAAATCGGTGGGTTTTGGTTTGCCTTTCTCATTTTTTGCTTCGGCGTTTTTCTTCCTACACTATTTTTTGTTTGTGTTTGTCACCAGGGAGTCCAGTAGCCTCAGCACAAGATGATAAGTCACAAAATTAATTGTTTGCTCAACACAAATGCTCAACAATCACAGAACCGTTTGGAACCCCTCAACAGAAACTTAAATTAAAGATTTAAGAATCTAAATGAATTTTCAACATTTTTTCAGAAAACGCTTCGATGAAAACTTCTTTTTTCAAATTCCATGCCTGATAAAGTGTTTTTTGTTGTCACTAGATTCCAGGAATAGCTCAAGGGAAATGGGTCGAGAGACATCCGGACAAACAGACACGCATTTTTTTTCAACGCTCCCAACGTAGTAACATCGATGACTGGAAATGTAAGGGAGACCATTGCAAAATAGCCTCTTCTTTGGTTACGATACTATCTTGAATCATAGTGATAAAGATTGATTTCAGATAATTTGAGTAGATATACTTCAAAATTACTTGGGGCCAGAGCTTGATTATGTGCAGTGATTTCTAGATTTTTAAAAGGTATTGCCTTCCATGGATTCAGGGTTTTTTTCGATTTTTTCTAGGATTTGTATCTTGAAGTTCAATGTTGCTCGTTAAAAATTAGATGAAGTTTCATCCGCTTGCAGTTTAAGCTGTTTCACCCTTCGACATTTTTCTGTTATGAACACGATTGCGAAACATAGCAACCCCCTATCTCAACAAACGCGCTCTACAGCACACGGTGCTAAACTCAGCGCGAAACGACGCTCCGTTGTTGGATGTGTTTATTCAAATGAGCAAAGGTGACAACACAAGTTTCGCGCTCATAATTTGTTTATTTTTGCGGTTTTTACAATTTTCTCTAGTGAAAAAAGTCTGCAATTTTCAGAAACATGGGTGAACCGGATGTTGATGCTAATGGTGAAGGAAACATTCAAGATTCGTAAGTTTTTTTTTCAAATGGAGGTTTTTGAAATCGATTTTGGGATTTCCTAATTTCGAAAAAAAATTCGGTTTAGTAACTGCGACGTTTCGCAACTCAACATTTGAAAATTTATGTTTTTTTTTAGTTCGGTCATTAAAATGAAATCGATGTAGGCCTGCTGAGCTTTTTTTCTCTCCCTTTGTGTACTCCTCTCGGAGAACTCAGATTAAGGGAAAGGGGGGGGGGCTATGAGATGCCATAAAATGAGCAAGTCAGAATGAAATATGTTATTGTTTTTTTAATATTGACATTTTTAAATTCGATTTTTTTCAGCCTTGAAAACGACGAGGATCTGAAAAATCTCCGCGATTTGGTCCTTACCAAACCACTTAAAGCCCCTGAGGCGTTTAAGGAAATTGTCAAGAAGTGCTATGGTTGGTGGTAAATTAAATTTTTTGCTAATTAGTGTTTTTCAGGAGATGTCAATTCTGGCCCGGAGAAGGCCGATGAAGCCGCCAGGATTCTTGTGAAATGTGTGCAGAACTGCGGGATTTACAAGAAGAGAATGATGGCGGAGGAGGTATAAATGTAATAGAAAAGTTGACTTTTTTTGCGCAAAAATTCAAAAAATTTCAACTAGATCGAAAAATTGGAAAAATTTGAAATTTGGCGCCAATTATCGTACCTTTAATTTTGCGGACAAGGCCCGGGCCTTGACAATCATGCGATGCCCAAATTGACGTATTCTAGGCCGAAGTCGACTTTTACTCAGATTCCTCCAGTTATTTGTAAGAAAATATTTTTTATACTATTGCAGATCTCAAAACTGGACCGCTTGTCAGTTTACTTATTTGCTCGGCAAGTTGGAGATATTTCTGGTGTTCCGTTGGAAGAGTGCCTAGCTGTAAGACATGGAGATGGAAGTGTTGCAAATGTGTTTGCTAAGCCGGGTGAGTGCGCACTTATATTCAAACTATTTTTCGAAAAATTTCAGAAATCGACTTTGTTCTAGCTCGAGGAAACAACGAGTACGGTCAACTTGGTGTTGGCTCCGACGAGAAATTTGTGGAGAACTTGACAAGAGTCAAAATTTCTGGAGAAATCCGAAATGTCTTCATGGGAACTCGACACTCAATTTTTCTGATGAAGAACGGAGATGCCTACGGATGCGGAGTAATCTCCAATTTCAAAGATAATTCTGAAGAAGACAGTATAACCACAATTCCGATCAAGCTAATTCATTGTTATCGTATTAATCCAGAAGCAGTTGTCATCACTGACAACTCGACAGAATTCGTACGAGGTAACAATCGTGACACATTGCCACAGCCAATAGAGCTGGAACTCATTGATTCGAAAGGGGAAATGCAGAAAGTGAGTTGTGAGAGATGTCATCTGAAACAATTTTTGATCGAATCACAGGTGCAAGTCTTCACAGAGACCGGCAGAAACACTCGAGGGCAGTTCAGAGCTGGAAAGAAGAAGCGGCCAATTACCATACTCGATGGTCGTCGTGTCAATAGGCAGCGTACTCCGACGGAGGTTTCAGTGTGTCAGGATGGTAAGTAACTTATGAAATCCGGCTCCAACACGTTTTGAAACCAAGATCATGACATTTCGAGACTAATCGTGAGAAAATATACTGAAAAATGAGACATTCGAGTGATTTTGAACAGAACATGCCTTATTTTCAGTGATTTTTTAGATGGAATGGTTTCAAAACGTCTGGTATCGAAATGTCTAGTTTCGAAACATTTCGAGCCCAAATTCATTTTTCAAACTTGTCAAATGCCCAAGCCAGGTCGGGCTGGCAAACTGATAAGACCAAAATACGAAGAAAAAATAACGCTTGTCATAAAAAGGACACTTTTCAAGCTTTTCAATGCGAATAATGCGGTTGCGTTGATATACCAAAATGTAATTCTCAACGAGATCTGTATCTGTGATGTACTATGGTCAAGATGTCTATTTTTTAACGTACCGTGGGCCGGGCTACTTTTTTGAACATATTCGCGATTTTAACAATTTATCCCGGGCCACGACACATTCATGACTCACGGACATAGAAGTCGAAGAGATCTACATTTTGGTATATTTTTCAGTTCATAAAACTGAGTTTGAAGCGAGTTACGCGCCGCCCCGTATTGGCCCGGTTGATAAGAATGACACATATCCTCCTGCGTGAAGTGTTTAGTTTCAAAATATTCAGTTCTAAAACGTACCCAAATAACAATTTTCCAGGAACCATCTACGCGAACATCTCTGGAACATTCTGCAAAGGAAACTATGTACTGGCTCCACGAGAACAACAGGAACATTTACCTCCGTTGAAGAACCAACGATTAGAAGAAGATGATGTTATAGTGTTAGAAGGCGTGTCAGGGAATACGGATTGCTTGGTGGCAGTGTTACAGGAATGTATACTGCCAGTGTCGATTGGAGGGTTCGCGACGGATCCGAATGGGAAGTCGTTTGTTTTTTGGGTGAGTTTTGCGGTTTAGCGGAAAGCGGAACTCCGCCTAACCCTGGTCGGAATCTGGGGCGTGCGGATATTTCCGAAATTTCCAAGTCCCCCAAATCCCTGCTTGAAACCCGTGTTCTTGGAAAACCTTTTCTGTATTTTCAGCCATCCCACAGCCGAGAAAAACAAACAGAGAGCATTGATATTCGTCAGTCAGAACAAATCATCTATCAAAATCCTCTCTGCTTCAGGAACGCTTCAGATTATTCCCCCGTTGCGGTTACACCAAAGCGCGAATTTTTTGACTATATAACACCAGAACTGTCCACTGAAACAAGGCCGGAGTCACGTCCGATTACGGTGAGCTGAGCTCCCACAAGCTCAAACATGTTTCTATCAAATCGCTTTACAGGTCGTCGGAATTGGTCATCATTACAAAAAACAACCAGTTGTCTACCGTATGACTACAGTTGACACATACATACGGTGTGTGTATCCAATGCTGTTGGGTGCGATTGATGAGCAAGGAGTGATAGATTTGAATGAGGTGAAAGGGTCGATATGAAGTTCTGTTTTTCTAATTTTCCGTTCATTCCAGGTTTGCAAGCTGGACCCCAACCCAGAACGCTTTCGGAATCTGATGGACTCCTTCTTTCTTATCAAGCATGACATTCAGAGTCTGATTGGATTCGAAAAGTGAGTTTTTTATGGCAGATTATGATAATTCAAAAAATGCTCAGAAACTTTTATTATTGACATTTATCTCTCTGGACGCCACAATTCCCGTTTTCCTTACTCAAAAAGTGTCCAGGTAGATGAGTTTTCCGCGCTCGGACAAGACTTTTATTTTTTTGAAATTTTGTAGATTTTTTCTATTTCTTTCGATGTAAATGTTGGAAAAGTAAGAACACAAAAAAATTCAAAACATCTTGTCCGAGAGAAATACACGACCGCGTGGAAAAAATCATTCACCTAGGCTCCATTTGAGTCAGGAGATCGGAAATTGTGGCGTTTTTCAGCGCCTGCGTCAATAATAAAAGATTTTTAGAACTTCCTGAAATATCTTGTTTCGGCACGGAGAAATGGTCGTGTCTCAAGTCCTCCCACTTTTGCAATTTGCCACACGCCATAGTTGAATTCCTTTTAAAATTAAATTGAGCCGGACTATTGCCATACGCAATACCATTGTATCCCAGAAAAATCGACACGTTCAACATGGCCATCCACCTCCCACGCACCGAAATCTATCATATCCAAACCAATGAGGGCTCCTTTGTCCAAGTGCCCAATGTCCTTTTCGAACTGTTCTCCGAATATGATGGTGCCAAAAGACGATACGAAAGCTCGACAGAAACAAGCACGGACACTTTTGATCTACCGTTTTCGAAGGAGACAATTGAGGCGATGATGAGAGTTGTGATAGATCGACGGGTGTTTTTCAATATGTCAATGGAGAAGGTTTGTCGTGGTGATAAGAAAATTCTGGAAATTGAAAAAAAGTTTCAGAAAATGGATGTGTTTAGGATGTCGAAATATTGTATTTTTTCACACCTCAACAAAGATTTGTTGAGAATGATCGTTCTCACAGGTAAGATTTTTGTCTAAGAGTCCACATCTAGATTCCAAATGTTTCAGCCGAGCAAAAAGACAAAGATTCCGTCCTGGAATTATTGGCGGAGGACTTTGAGGGAGTATGCGAGATGATTGGGAGATTTCGCCCGGATCTTTTTCTTTTTCAAAACCAAACGATTACTCCTGCAGGGAACTATTGGAAATTCATGAGAATGTGAGTAAAAGTTGGAAGTCAGAAGTCGGGAGTAGATTTTTTCGCAAACATTCAATAACTCAAAAAAAAAAGATTGACAAGACTGCTCTGTACCCTCTAGTGATCCCTGACACCAAAGTCTCATTAATTTCCAGCATGACGGAGAAAATTGAAAAGTACCACTACATCGAAATGGCTCGATATCTACAACACGGTGAACAATTTTCCATTTTCACAAGTGAAATTCCTACCAAGAAACTTCCTCCATTCATTAGACCAGACGCAAAAGCGGATCCTGAGAAGATTGATAAGGACTGGTTGAAAAAGTTTTTGTCAAAAGGAGATGAAGACAAGAATGAAGATGTTGAGGCGGAGTTAATGGTGAGTTTTCAGAATTAAAAAAAGAAATTGGAAGTGTTTTTTTTTCAGAAAACCCTGATCGCTTGGGATGTGAAATGTGACGATCTGTTTATTGCTAATCACCCGCCGGGAAGACGGACACATGAGTATTATCTCAATCAGAGAAATTAAAATTGAAAAATTTTTTAAATGTGAATTTGATCGAATATTTATTCAATAAACAATAATTATATGGGATTTCAATTGGTTACAAGTTTTGAGTTCAGATTCCAGATCCGAGATCAGGCCATGCGGAAAAAATTATCTGCAAGAAAGTTATAGAATAAAAGGTTCAATAATTTAAATCTGGGCGAGAACGGGACTTTGCAAGTCAGATAATATGGGACAGTGTGTACATGTGGCTCCGCGACATTTCACAACCGCGACATTTCGCAACAGCAACATTTCGCAACTCACGTATGTTTCGCAACCACGACGTTTCGCAACTACACCGCATTTGCATATTTGAATCAGTTGAAAATGTTGAGTGTACCGAAGGGTCTGGGAACATATTTGAAAACAATTAAGTAGAAGAAAAAGTTGCCTGATCCATTTTCTAACAAAACTAGGTTAAACTACTGCTACTTCTATGGTTGCGAAACGTCATAGTTGCGAATTGTCGCAGTTGCGGAATCTCGCGGTTGAGAAATGTCGCGGAGCCGTATATCTACATGATAATAATATTGTCAAAACAAACTTTCTTGACATTCGGTGTTTGCGGACCTAAGTTCCCGCGCTTAAAATAAGCCACGCCCCCTTTCCATAGTCTCGGCTATGATATTAGTCGAACTCCCCGATGTTTTCTGAATATATAGCCGAGACAATGGAAAGGGGGCGTGGCTTATTTTAAGCGCGGGAACTTAGGTCCGCAAACACCGAATGTCAAGAAAGTTTATTTCGACAATAGCTGAAACTGAGAAAAAATAGTGGGGAGGAATGAAGAGACGCAGAGAAATGTGAAATTCACGTGGATCCGCAGGATTACTTTTTTTTATTTCCATTCATTTCTACTTTAATTTTAACAAGATGTCGACGGTCTCTACTATTAAAGAATCAAGAGAAGACAAGTTGTTGGAGGAGTGTCACAAATGGATCCAGCTGTTTTTGAAGGATTTCGGGTAAATTTGAAAATCACCCTTTTTTTTAAATAGTAAACCGACCGGGGTCTGTAAATATCCAGGATAGAGATGTTTCTAATAAAGGCAGTCAGGACTAAATTGAGAAAAATGTTTCCTAGTCATCACCGAAAACCCAGAATTTTTTTTTGAAAATTTCACACTGAAGTCAATACCAAAGTAAATCTGCCAAAGCAAAAATCAAAAATCGGAATTCGGAATTCTGTGCAACTCTGATCCTCCAAGACTATCCAATTGTCCGATATTTCATTTCATTAGGGTGCACGAAAAGTTTTTCAAAGTTCTAGATTTTCAGACCAAATGAAATATTCTATGATGGAGAGTTTGACATCAGTGATGGAGGTTTGGAATGGGACAAGCATAGAACCATGTTGAGTTATAATGCAATCAAAAACAATGGGGAGTATCCATTAACAATTTATAAAGATTCTTGGCCATTTCATGCCAAACAAGGACACCTTGGAGACTGCTGGTTGATTGCACCACTAATGACAATTGCAAGACGACAGAAGTTGTTGGAATGGATTATACCACCTAATGATTATTCTTTAAAACACGGAATATTTTTAGTAAGGTAAATATGTTCTCATCAAGAAAAACTGAACAAGATGATATATTCCCAGATTATTCTTCAATGGAGAATGGAATATGGTAGTTGTGGATGGCCATTTTCCTTGTGATGAATCAGGCGACGTGGAGTTTGCACAAATGTTGTACACTGAGTTATGGGGATGCATTATCGAGAAAGCAGTGGCAAAAATGTTGGGAGGATACCACAAACTACAAGGAGGATGCCCAATATCAGCATTTCAATGTTTGACAGGTTCTAGTAGTATGGTATTCGAATTGAGTAATAAGACGGACTTGGATTTGTTATGGAAAAAACTGAAAGAGTTTCAGTGAGTTGTATTACGTACATACGAGGTGCTCACGAAAAAATTTTTCAGATGTCACGAATTCCTTATGACTGTCAGTTCTAGGAATAAATTCGAAAATGAGAAACAGACTAAAACGGGTCTCGGAAATAACCATGTCTACTCAATTCTTGATACTAAAGTTCACGAGGGTCATCGGTTGATTCTGATTGGATGTCCGAATGGTCTCAAGTGGCAAGGAAAATGGTCGGAACTTGACGTTTATGAGACTGAAAACACAAAAAACTGGAATGACTGGAGGAAAAATGCGGTAAAACGTCGGTTATCCTGGATGGAAATTGGTGATTTGTGTCAGTGGTTTGACACGTGGACTGTCTGTAAATATAGGGAAAATTGGTATGAAAAGGGAACGGATTGGTTTAAAAAGGAGGATAGAATTCTTCGCTTCAATGTCAAAACTCGTTGCGAGACCACTATACAAATCGTTTGCCAACAAGATAAGGATTCGTTCTACAGTGATTTGGAGGATCTAGTACATTTTTTGAACTATGGAAAAAAATGATATGGTATTTTAGCAGCACTGTGGTCTCATCAATATTCATAAAGCCAGCAGTGATAACCGAGTTGGAGAATTATTGTTTTCGCATGCTGTTAGTTGCACAAGTACAGAAAAGGTACTAACTTTTTTTTTCAAAATTCCAGTACCAGGTTTTTCAGAATACTGACATCGCATTCGCCGAAACCGACGCATTCGTTTTTGAGCCTGGTTCCTACCTCGCCATTTTTACATTGGAGAATTTTCCCTTTATCAAACATAAATGGATTTTCAGAAGGTTATTTTGCAGCGTTTCCCTCCAAAGAAGTTTTATCACAAATTTCAGCGCCCATCAAATGGAAAACATCTCCTATGAATATGTCACAATGTCAGAATCCTCTGAACATTCACTTTTGAGAATGGTGGAAAAACGTGGGACCACTGAAGCAGAGATTCGGAAAGGATTGATTTTTCGAGAGTACAGAACATTCTCATTTTTAGTTCTAATGGCTGAAAATCGGACGGAAAAGTCAATTGGCATTAAGTTAGTCCATTTATTAGTTGTATTATTCCTAACTACTCTAATACCTCAGTGTCATTTTAAATCCCAAAAATAAAAAAATCAAGACTGGCCGTTTATGGACTGAAGACTTAATAGAGTTTTTCAAAGGGTGTGAATTTACATACTTCAAAATCCCATCAAAGTCAAGACGTATCGTTGCTTTTGTTTGGATCAGTCTTGAATCGTTTGAATTGAAAGTGGAATCGCTCATTGATTGCTCGTACAGAGTTCTGGTAATTTGTCTGTGCTTGGATAAAGACTAAAAATAAAATTTTGAGATTTTGGAAGAGGAAATTGCTAAACAGGAAGAAGAGAACAAGAAACGAGGGTTATGCGTGAAAGCGATAAGTTGAGATATACTGAGATTTCCGAAAAATGTATAATCTACTTGAAAATGAATGTTTTTCTTTTGGAAACTTTTTTTTGTTTTTTTCAGCTCAACCCTGCTCATTATTCGCTTAAAACTCACTGTTATGAGCTGAAAAATATATCAAAATGTAGATCTCGACGAAATCTATATCGCTGATATAATACGGGCCGGCTATTCCAGCCCGACCCAGTGCACATGAACGAATAGCCACTCGGTCCATAGTAGGTCACAAATATAGAACTTGTCAAGACCTACATTTTGGTATATTTTTCAGATCATACTATTGCGTTTCAAGAGGTTTGCAGATATGCTATAACTCCAAACTTCAAAACTTGAATTTTGTACATTATGAGTCAAAATTTTCTTCTTTTAGATGACGCCATTTTCTTTCTGAATTGGTTAAAATTATCATCACTGCAAAGAAAGTACATTCATCACTGATAAGAAGTTGGGAAGATCATTTCTCTCCCCCCTCTTTCCAACATGACAGACCGCAAGTTTCAAGTTCTCGCCTTATTAATCGGCGTGGCATTTGTCACAATTACAGTAGGAATCTTCACTCCGGCATGGCTTTGTGAAACAACTTACAAGGTTTGGGATAATTTTGAAGTGTGTGGTGGTATAGTGCCGTATTATTCGGTGAGTGTTTTATTTTTCTTTATTTTTTGAGATTTTTATTTAGAATGAATATGCGTGGGCTGCAATTGCAAGTTGGCTGATGTTCATTTCATTCGCAATTTTCCTTCTGATCCTCTTCTTCTTTTTCAAGACCCAGTAAGATTTATATCATTCTGATAGAATTTCAATAGAATTTAATAATTTGCAGTTTGAGAGTGAGAAATTACGGTTACACAGTTAGGAATCGTAATTGGTTCCGATTTATCGCCTTGGCTTCTTTACTTGTGGCTGTATTCACGGCTACCGCGGTTATACTGTTTGCGGTTTATGCAGCAAAGTACAAACGAGAGGATAATTCTTATTCAGTGAGTTTTTTGAGTTGTTTGTCCTCAATTCTTACAACAAACTTAGAAATAACAAAAAGCACTCAACAATTATTTATACAAATGTTTTAAAATTACGACTAAAACTAGTTTTTTATACCGGAAGGCTGTTTTCTGCAATCTTAGAATCTCAGGTACATGCTTGTCTAGGCCCGGCTCGGCCCGGCTTCAAAAAATGTAATTTTTTTCAAATTTTTGAAATTCGCGAAAAAGATTCGAAAAAGTTTCAATTCTGAATTTTGGCGCCTTGAGAAGTATGTTTTTTTCTTAAAAATTTTACAAGATCTGCAAATATCTTCAGCAAGAAAAATCTGTCGAAAATTTGAATTTTTGATTTAAAAACATTTTTATATTTTCTAATAGTATGAGTGTTATCCTATAGTAATTTTTTCCGTTTTTCAGAATTTCATCTGTAAAAAAGCTAGAATTTTGTTCACATAATTATAAGTACATACTTCACAAAAATGAATACTCGAGCAAATGCTAAAATTAGTACTGGGATCCTACATAACCTCTAATAACTTTTTAAACTGAAAAAAAGTGTTTGGAATCAGCTCAAAATGTTCTATAAAAACTATTGTTAGAATAAAACCAGAAATATCACATTTCAAAAAACAATTACTTTTTTCAGCTCGGCTACTCTGCATGGCTATCTGCTGCCGCTGGTGTGATCTCTCTTCTAATATGTACTCTTTCCCTTTTCATCTCTGTTAATGAGTACCGGTAATTGATGATAAATTATGTTTCATTGAATTCATGATTCATTGAAAAATCAGTGCTCCCCCACTGATAAGAGACTGTCATCAATATATTGCAGCGACACCCTTCTGGACACAATATCACCTCAATCGTACATCTGGCGTGCCTTCGGCGTGTTTTAGTATGTAAAATGTTTATTCAGCACAAAGTCTTGCTGGAACATACAAAGTATGCAAATACCGAAAACTTGAAAAAAAAACAAAAAATAAAGATATTACCGGTGATAAGTTTCAATTTCTTAGGGGGGAGAGGGCATGAAAGTTTATGGTAAGTAAGTGTCAAAAAATGTTTTTAGTCATTTGGTGACGGTGGACACGAGAGACCCGTATGGACAGTGATGGAGGCGTTGGCGTTGACGGAGAAGGCCGGATAGTAGAGACCGCGAGGCATGTTTCTGAAATATGATGATTTTTAAATTAGTGTAACTCAGCCCAATTTAGTCTTACAATAAATTTGAAAACATAATCTGAATCCTCATGTTTTCAGTTTTCTAGCCGTGTAACTTTCTTGCATAACCGTCGACTTTGAGACAGTCAAAACAGTCATAATCCTGTGAACTTATTTCAGTGGCGATTTACGGCGTAAACCTTCACACACTGGTTCAGCGCTAAGACAAATGTGATATGACTAAAAAGCTGATTTTATGAGAATTCTGAAACTGTGATCAGATTTCATAAATTTTCAAAATGAACCGAGTTACAGCGAGTTTTGTCAGAGAAAGTGTGAAAAAAATACAGATTTCAACTTCGCATGTTTTCAACTACTACCCAGCCGGATAATTTTCTATAACTGGAAAATTTTTTCGATCGTCAAAAAGCTGAAGTTGTGAGGATTCAGAATCTGTAAACAGATTTGATCTACCATGAAAATGAAGCAAATTACAACAATTTTTAGTGAAATTTGCAAAATTTTTTATAGATAATTTGGTCCATTTTTATGTTAGCCATGGTCAAAAACGGGCCGAGTCTGGCATATTTAATACTTTTATCCTAGACCCTAAACCGTATATCTTAGACCCCCAAAACTCACGTGAACGCCACCGTATCCCCTTGATACACCCGTTTCCTATCGTTTATCGTAAACTCCATGACGCCTCGATTACAGTCCAGCTTCACACCGATCACCGATCCTACAAAATAAACATTTTTCTTCAAATTTCAACTCCTGATCAAAATTACCTCTAGTAATGCCGCCGCCTATCCTATTGTGATGAGTTTCATTATGAAGATACCAAGATCTCTCGTGATCTACGTACATCGACCATCCATGCAGGTCCTTCCCGAGCATTGCATTCCGATTTATCGCTGGCTGAGCCACGCCCACTACAATATCCGCGTTACCATCGTGACGATCTACCGTAACCTCCCAATAGTGGACTCCTTTCGAGAACCCAATAGATCCAAGTATCGTCCGATACTCCAAAGTGCTTCCATTCAACGTGGCACACTCATTAGATAGTATCATATCCCGTTGGGAAGGCGACTTGGTCAGTTGGAACCAGGCGACTTGAGCGGTCTGGAGACAAATCGATTCGCTGTATTCACTTTCCCCGGCGGAGTTGTAGGACTTCACACGGGCGGCGTAGACAGTGTTGAAGTGGAGACCGTCGATGGTGCAGATGGTGTCAGGGCCAGAGTAGACTTCCTGAAAAATGGGATTTTGTTGGAATTTTTGCACTGTGCTCAAAACTTGTCTAAAGAAAAATATTGGTCAGGCTAGTGACTAGTGTAACTCAGCCCAATTTAGCACTATAACAAATCTAAAAACAGAATCTGAATCGTTATGTTTTCAGCTTTCTAGTCATATAAATTTCTCGCATAACCGTCAATTTTGAGATAAGCATAATCTAGCGAACTTCTTCTAGTGTCGATTTACGGCTTAAATTACACACAACGTTTCAGTGCTTAGACAAATGTAATATGATCAAAAAGCTTATGTTATGAGGATTCTGAATCTGTAATCAAATTTAATATATCTTCAAAATGAATCGAGTTACAACTAGTTTTGTCAGAGAAAGTGTAAAAAAAATACAGATTTCAAATTTTCAGGTTTTCAATTGCACATGGGTTTCAGTACAAAAATTCAACTTTCTGCAAAAAAATCAATGTTTTGGTCATGTTTCCTCTAGCGTACATAGGATTTTTGTCTATTTTTGAATTTTTGGCTCTATTACAGTTTAGATGTCCTTTAAAAACTAAAACGTCCCTTAAAACACTTAAACGTCCCTTAAAACACTTAGACGTCCCAAAAAAAAAGACGTCCCAAAAAACATTTCAAGGGACGTCTAAGTGTTTCAAGGGACGTCTAAGTGTTTTAAGGGACGTCTAAGTGTTTTTTGGGACGTTCAAGTTTTCAAAGGACATCTAAACTGTAATAGAGCCGAATTTTTTTGCGAAAAAAAATTTCAACTTTTTGACCCACCTTAAAATTCCCGTCATCCCTTCCCGTATCGATTTCCAACGCGAATCCATCCACAGCACTTCCATCATTCCTCGGCCGCCAGACTACCGTAACCGAGTTATTTTCAGCAGAGCATTCAGAGGTCTCAAACATCGGAGCCGAAGGAACTGCAAATTTTCTATTAAAATATTGAAAAAAGATTTTAAAAATGCTGGCACAGTGCCAAAACTAAAGGTGTGAAGATTCTTTGGGGTGCAAATATTTATATGTGGTGATGGTGCTTCACGATAACAATAAAATAAGGAACTATCACAAATCACTGATCAATATCAATTTGATCTACCTCTTGAAGGATCGCCTTTGAATCCAGTGCCTCTACGGCCAGCTATAAATGATTAATGGGGTGTTATAATAGGTTAGAACTATTGTTTAGTATGTAGATCAAAATATTTTTTAGAAAAAGAAGGAAATTACCTTTCAACTGTGCAAAGTCGAGTGTCTGAATAGTGTACTGTAGATGTTTGGTGTCAAGGTTCAGAACGAAATCCGAGTCGATTTCAGGTTTCGTTCGCATCTCCTTGTGCCACAGGAATTCGAGAGAGGTCGAGCGGTGGAGAAGGGCGTTGGAGATCTTGAAGAGAAATTTGTCAAGTTTAAAACTTATGTATCTTTGTTCATTTTGAAGGTATATCAAATCTGATTACAGATTCAAAATTGCCACAACGTCAGTTTTCTAGACATATATCATTCGGCTTTATGCTTTCGTTCTTAAACATGGCTAACATCAAAAAGAACCAAATTACAAGAAATTTTGCAAGTTTTACTCTAAATTCTTATAATTTGATTCATTTTGATGGTATATCAGATCTGATTACAGATTCAGAATCCCCACGACTTCAGCTTTCTAGTCATATAAGATTTGCTAAAGCACTGATACGGTGTGTGTAGGTTCACGCCGTAAATCGACACAAGAAGCAGTTGCTTATTCTGAGAGTCTTAAAGTTGACGGTTTTGCAAGAAAGTTATATGGCTAGAAAGCTGAAAACATGAGGATTCAGAATCTGTTTTCAAATTTGTTGTAAGGCTAAATTGGGCTGAGTTACACTAATTTCATTACAAGAATGACTAGGCTGACAGGTATTTTTTTTTCAAAATTTTTGACCGAAAACTTCGAGAATACTGAAAGAATAGAGTTTTTCGGAGGTAACATTTCAAATTTGTATGAAAACTGTAAGTATTTCATGAACAGACCCCCAAACGCCTGTTTTTGAGTGAATAATAAAAATAAACTTTTCGAACAATTTTGGTGATTTCTCCTGAAATTTTCAAAAAACTAAGAAAAAAACTGTGATTCTGGTCCTGTCTGGCGCACCTTTGACGCGTTTTTTCCAAGTTTTGTACTGAAAAACAGGATTCTGGGGGTCTGTCTTACAGTTTTCGGACAAATTCAAAAATTTTTAATTCGAAAAACTTTTTACAAATTTTTTGGTTTTTTGGTCAAAAATTTATATTTCCTTCTAGACGAACCTGCATATAAACGGTCGGATCGGGTTCCTTCAACGCCTCAATACAAAACTGAATCAACGCCGACGTCTTCGTCAACTTTCCAGTACACCTCACAATCTGTGACTTCAGAATCCGTCGCTTATTATCCGCCTGCTCCTCGACATGCTGCATCAACTTCTCTTTTCTCATTTGAAGTTGTTCGATGAGCTGGTCGATTTGTATGCATACAGATGACTTGAAATCATTACAATTATTCTTGATGACGTCATGAAGTCCTTTGAGCCGCCCGATTTCTTCTGTAGCGGTCTTCGCTTTTTCGGATAGTTGTTGTAGGGTTGTAGATAGTTCCGTCTGAAAATTAATTAGATTGTCATTGAAATTAATTGGATAATTGGAAGGCAGGGAGACAAATTGTAATATTATTCCGTTGTCTCTTTTCCATTTTTCACCACCCTAACATAACATCTGTTCATCCCCCCGCACCACTAGATTTAGAATTCATGGATGTGTTTCATGGATGATGAAAGTTGTTTCACCCAAATTAGCCTAATTTAGGGAAGAAGAGATGATGAAGCAGCAGGAAGAGAGAGAACTTCGCGCCTCGCCTCTTGTCTAAATTGAATTAGGATGGGATTGCGGCGGAGACGAGGGTGTCGAAATGTGGAAATGAAATCTTTTGTAATAGAAGGGGGGTAGTACTTCCGGGGAGTTTCATAGATGTTCGGTGGGGCGCGATTGCGAAAATCTTGAGTTAGTTTTGGTCACTGTAAAATTTGGTCAGTGGAACTTTTTTCGAAAAAAAATTTCACTGGGACCCGTTTCTTTTTCTTATGATAGAAGTATGTGTTTGGTGGGGCGCTAAAGCCAAACCGAAACTGAAAATATGGAGATACTGAATCAGATTTTGGATTTTGAAAAATGTTGAAGTCGGCAAGAGTTTGGTCACTGTAAAATTTTGGTCAGTGTAATTTTTTCGGCGGTACCTTGTTGTTTTTTTCTCAGGATAGGGGTATATGCCCGGTGGGGCTCAAAAGCTAGACTGAAGCTGAAAATATGAAGATTCTGAATCTGATTTCAGATTTTGAAAAATATCGAAATTGGCAAAGATACAAAAGTTTTGGTCACTGTAAAATTTTTGTCAGTGAAACTTTTTTTTCGAATTTTTAAAATGTTTTAATTCTAAATGAAAATTTTTGTGTGATTCCGGTTTAGCTGTTTACATAAGTAAAAATTCATTTTAAAACAGTAAAAATTGATAAACTTTTGGACAAAAACTTGTCAGTGCAGTTCTGCTTGGTCACTGTAACATATTTTGGTCACTGTAAAATTTTGTCTGTGTAACATTTTTTAAACAAAAAAATTTCAAACGTCTGCCCTGACATCAACTTTTATCCAAAACTTTTGAATTTTATATCATATTATAGCTCTATTCCTACTCTCTATTTTTGTAGTTTACCACTTTTTTGTATGACCTTTCCCCTGAGAGTAATGGTTGTTTGAAGTTTTCAGTTGGATTTTGCCCAAAATCTCTCCAGGCACGAAGTGCCCAAAAATGTGGTCAACTACAAAAATGTAGCCCTTGAATTTTTCTATAATTTAAATACAAAATCTAAATTTTCGCCAAACTCCACGACTCCATTTCCATCCCTTGAACCGAAAATCCTAAAAACGTTCCTCTCCCTGCCAAAAAACCCCTTAGTACACACATGTCCACTTTTCCCCCCGTCCCCTCCGTGCATAAATTATGTAGTGTCCGGCAGAAAAATGGTGTACATTTTTGTGTCCGTGCGCGACGCAACACCACACTTCTCCTGGATTGTCTCCCTCTCGCAACCGTGTGATTGATGTCATTGTCTTCTTCTTTTGCGGGAGGGACATCTTTTTTTGGACATATTTTTTGATCTACTAGATAAAACAAGAGATCTGAACCTGCGATCATTGGCAAATAAAAAAAACCTTCAAAAATGAGCAAAATGAGCCAAAAATTGCAGAATTTTAGAAATTTTCAGAATTTGAAAATCTGCATTATTTGGAGAAACTGGTGCGCCTTTGTCGCGTCGAAAAAATTTTGACCCCAATTCCAATCTCTTGCCCAACAGTCCTTGTTTTTCAAAATTCCCCTGTCTGGTGCGCCTTTGACGCGCTCAAAACGTTAAAAATTCTGGCTGGCGCGTCTCTGACGCATTCCAAAACCTTTTCAGTATCTCATGTGTTCCGTCCTAAACCCCGAATTGGTCCTGCCTGGCGCGCCTTTGACGCGTTTGAAAAATTGAGAAATCCAGTTCATCACATACTTGTCGAGGCCCGAGAAGGCCCAGCTTCAAAAAATGAACCTTCGATGATTTTTCAAAATTTCTAAAAAGTCGAAAATTTGCTTTTTTCGCTAAAAAATTAGACTTTTGAATTTTGGCGTCAAGGTCTGACACGGACAAGTTTTCCACTGCCTGGCGGTCGTTTGGCGCGTATTTTTCCATATCCCCCTAGCCTACTGTAGACCGTTCCTCCTGAGATACCCATCCTAATCCTTACGATACCAATTTGTCCTCCTCAATCAGTCTTCTTAATCCCCTTCATGTCTCTTGACAGTAGAGTCGTCGGCACCTTTTTTTTCTTATTGTTTACCCAAGACCCCCCATCCCCTCTTCATTTTATTACATAATACAGTTATTATTCCTTCTAACGCCTTCTGTCACCCATCCCTAATCCGTAAACCATTGGACATATTAGAAAATTGCGCAACATGAGAAGGGACCAGCAGGAGGAGGCACAGCTGACAATTTTATAATTTTCCAATTTATCATCTCAAGGTGTCATGAGAAGCGGAAGGGCTCTCAGAGCCCCATGGAGAAACGAAAATTGGTGTCCCCCGATATCTAATCGCTCAAAATCTGCTTTTCCCTGACAATTTGATGGATGAGCTATGGATATAATGGATCGTTTTGAGAAGAAATTCGTATTTTTGAAACTTCAATTGTTCAAACGCGTCTAAGGCGCGCCAGACATGAGAGATTCGGGATTTAAGACTTAACGCATGGGTGATGTGAGATACTGAATGGGTTTTTCGAATGCGTCAAAGATGCGCCAGACAGGGGAATTTCGGGAAACAAGGATTTTAGGGCAAGGGATTGAGATTGTGGTGTCATGAATTTATTCGACGCGTCAAAGGTGCACCAGACAGAAAAAACTGGAATTGTCATTGGAACGGGATTTCACAAGATTGTAGGCGGTTTCCGAAGTTTTTAACCGAAAATTTTCAAAATGTTCAACTTTTTTGAAAAAGTTCGAAATTCTGCATTTTTGGGCATTTTTTTTGGGCTTTCTTGGAAATTTAAATGTTTTCCACTTTCCCCATTAGTCCTGCCAGTCCCCTATACCAATTTTTTCCGTTTCTCTCAAAAATTCCTCTCTTCGTGTTCCCATGTAATTGACAGCCGTGTGTAAGTATCCCATCCGTATCCCTCTTCTCCTGCTGCTGTACTACGTGTTTATTTACAACCTGCCCCCGAGTTCCTCGAATCTTTTTTTTTCATGAGAGAAGTCAAAAGACTCAAGAGTCCCAGTGGTATGTACCACACGAGAAGGGATCAAATGATTGTTTGAAAACAAATGACAAATGTTCGTACACTACTCGTGGTCCCTTCTCTCTTGTATTGGCAACTAGTGAAAGTAATCGGAGAGAGAAGCATACATAACATATTAGGAGGGTAGGGTATCAATGACAATGAGTCCTCAATTTGTTGCTATTCGATAGGGAATAGCCAAATGAGAAGTTGAGTAAATATGTAGGGGCCTTGTTAAACATCGATAGAGCGCAGTTGCAGAAAAGGAGAAAGTGGGATAAAAATTGGTGTCACTGTACCCATTTTGGTCACTGTACCCATTTTGGTCACTGTAACAATTCTGGTCACTGTAATATCTCGGTGGGTATTTCCTTGACACCTGCTTGGTGATGACGTGGCAACATACGGGCTACCTATAGAAAGTGTTGACACGTCATCGACTTAGGCTTAACTAGAACTTTAGGCTTAGGCTAAACGAAGACTTTAGGCTTAGTCTTAACTTTTTTGTCACTGTAACTATTTTTGTCACTGTAACAATTTTGAGCATTGTAACCATTTTTGTCAGTGTAATCATTCTGGTCATTGTTACCATTTTTTGGTCAATGCAACCATTTTTGTCTATTTTTGAAATTTATAGCATATTATAGCGCTATTCCAGCTCTCTACTTTTGTAGGAAACCACTTTTTTGTGTGATCCTTCCCCACCGAGTAATGGTCACTGGATTTTGCGCTATATCTCTACAGGCACAAATCGCACAAAAATGTGATCAACTACAAAAATGTAGCTTTTGAATTTTTCTACAACTTACATGTAAAATTTTTTAATTCTGTAGCCAAAACACCCTCAGAATCATCACCAAACTCCCAAACTTCATTTTCATCCCAACGCCCAACACCACCACTTTTTCATTTTTGATCAATGTCTGTTTCACTTTAAATTCACTCCTCCCCCTCAAAATCATAAATCTGCGGGGAAGGAAAGGTCCCCCCGTCTCGATTTACCACACAAACTCCTCTCATAAATTAGCTTTTCCGGAGAATTGAGGTGCTCCAGAAGGGTGGTTTTGGTGGGGTAATTGCACTCGAGATATGATTTATGGGATTGGAAGAATGAGTGTGGGGGACCGAGAGCCAACCACCACACACAGGTGCTAATCCTTCCCCACTGGGTTGCGGGGGTACAAAAAGTGGTTGACACATGTTCCCCCTTTACTCACAGGTATAAAGACACTCAGGTGATATCGGGGGGACCTCGACAAATTGTACTACAAGTTACACATCGTAAAGTCTCGACTCTTTGAGAAAGCGACGGGCGGTGTCTCTTTTGAGAATGCAACACACTCTTTGAGATGAATAGAAAGAGAGAGAGCGCAACTTTTTTATTGCACATTAAGCAAATGTGTATTGTGTACAGGAAGGGGGGTCACAGGGTAAAAGGTTAACAGGGTTTAATCGGGGTGATACGATCATTTCCGGTATAAAAAGTGGTACACTGACCAAAAAATGGTACAGTGACAAAAAAAAGTTACACTGACCAAAGTTAGTTAAGCCTAAGCCTAAAATTCTAGTTAAGCCTAAGCCTAAGTCGGTGACGTGGCAAAACATGTTATAGGTATCCCATATGTTGCCACGTCATCATCTCGCAGGTTTTTGATATACCGTCCGCTTTTTTGTTTGAAAAAGTTACACTGACCAAAAAAGTTACAGTGACAAAAAAGTTACAGCGAATAAATTTTGAAAAACATTTTTGAAATTTTTCATAAATTTTGAAAAGTCTTGACACCCCCGAGCCCTCTCTGTCCCCCATTTCTGTCCAACCCCGAAATTCGACCACCACCCATTCCAGACGGATTACATAACCCATCATCACCCATTAGCTTCCTGGAACGAACATGTCTTGCTGGTCCCCTCTTATTCATAAGATCTCCAATTTCACCTCATCATTATCGCGTTCTTGTGGAAGAAGAAGGAATATCAAATATCAGAAATCTAGATTCTTTTACACTTTATTCAACATTCTTACTATTTCAAATATTTGTGGTGTCCACTCCACTACTAGAGTAACTGATAACAGGGTACAGGGTAATTAAATCTGTTAATTAGTGACAATATTATCATAACGTCCCTTGCATCCGCCAAAAAGTATACAAACTTTGTACAAAGTTCCTCCCACCCATTAAGTGCTTTTCCATCAATCTTGTGTGGGACAGAGAAGAAGTCCCCATAGAAGGGAAAAAAAGAGACCGCCCATGTTTTCTTACTACTTTTTGTCGTTGTTGCTTTTTCTTAAGGAGAAGAAGAAGAAGATGCACACACATCTTCTTACACAATTATAAAAAGTAAAAACTAAGAAGGGGGAGGAGGATTAGAGGGTGTAAAAGTGAAAATAGTAAAGTTTTAGACCCTCGGGGTGAATGGGTAGGTCAGACTCATGGGACGAGTCTAGAACTTGGTTAAGCCTAAGCCTAAAGTTCTGGTTAAGCCTAAGCCTAAAGTTGAAAAGTTACAGGGACCAAAAAAGTTACACTGACCAAAACTAGTTAAACCTAAGCCTGAAGTTCCAAAGTTACAGTGACAAAAAAAGTTCCAGTGACCAAAAAAGTTACACTGACCAAAGTTAGTTAAGCCTAAGCCTAAAGTTCTAGTTAAGCCTACGTCTAAGTCGATGACGTGGCAACACATGCTATAGGTATCCCATATGTTGCCACGTCATCATCTAGCAGGTGTCAAGGCGTGGAAATACCCACCGAGATACAATTTCGAGTCATTTTCTAAAGCACTGAGGTTTTTGGGCATCGTGACAACCTGACAATGTACACTGGAAATTTACACTGACAATTTACACTGGCAATTTACAGTGACCATGTACACTGACAATTTACACTGACAAAATCTAAATCCCGTTATGTATTTTCCAACTACCCCCCCGAAGGTCATCAAAACTGAATAAACATTTTGTCAAAACTTTGCATAGGAGGCAATTTCCAAGTGAACGCCTTCCTCCCCGATTAATTCGCTTTGTCGATTTCGAAAGCCCCCCCCTCCCCCTCTTCTCCTATTCTACTGGTAGGTCATTAGCCCTTCCCTGAATACCAGTAGATCCTCTCTTCCGACCATTTATGAATAATAAGTACGGTATTTAGAGAGGCAGATTTTTGATGAAGGACGAAAGTCTTCAGATGCGGTAACCTCCCCCCCCGATGATTGACAAATAGCTAGAATCACTCACCTTGTGTCCTTTGCAAGCGATCGGCAGACTCTGCACATCGTGATTGGCGTGTCGAAGGTCCTAAAATTATTTTGTTTTATTACTCGGTTAATACCTATAAAACCCACTTGAAGACATCTGGAGCATACAGGCACCTTGCACGGAAGACAATACATTGTTAATCCCTCCCCAGGGTGTGTGACGCAACGTAACAAATCACGGGCGGTGGCGGACGCGTTGTTCGTGGAGATGGCGGATTTTCTGGAAGGAATGAGGGTTACAGTGACAATTTACACTGACAAAATTTTTTCAGGCGCCCGGCGGTCTAACGGTACCAGGCATACCAGACACCCTGGCGCTTGCCTACTAAAAATAAGAAAACTTACTTCCTTCCCGGATCACTAGCCGGTATCAACGTATGCTTCGCCAACGGACCCCTCGCTGGGTGCAATGCCACCTGGCACGGTGTACAGTAATAGATATCACATTGCTCACAAAACACATTCGCAGCTCCTTTCCCGGTACCCTCGCAAAGTTGGCATTGTGGTGAAGTGCTCGAGGAGGGCGTCTCCTCGACAGGCGGTGCGGATGTTCCCGCTTTGATATTTGGGTGGGATGCCAGGTACCTCCGGATCACATTTTGCATGGCCAGGTTGGTGGGCGCGCTGACGATCGAGTTTTCATCACAGTAGTAGGATGGTTTTTGGCAAGAGTTGCAGATGAGTTGGACACCGCTTGTGGAGGGGGTAAGGATACTGTGAAGACGGGAGAGAGGGGGACCGATGATGCTCGATGGGCGGCTGGCTGTAAATAAGCATCTTTAGTACTGACAAAAAATTTGAAGCGGGTCAATTTTCTGAGCTGGTAATTGAAAACCGTGTATCTCCGCCAGTTTTTGACTTATGAAAATTCTGAAAACAGTTTCAGAATCCTTATAACACAAGCTACAATATGGTGTGAGATTTTGCAAGGATTTTCTGGAAAAAATGAGAGTTACAGCGTCAAAAATTTGTACAGTGACAATGTACACTGACAATGTACACTGACCAAAATACAGTGACAAAAATCCAGTGACAATGTACACTGACCAAATTTTTTCAGGCTCCAGGCTGTCTAACGGTCGTACCAGACACCTTGGCTCCTATGCCTCCTTTTTATTTTACCATTTTTCAAATTTTCAAAAAACTCACTTCTTCCACACCCGACGACTCCCGAATCGGTCTCCGATACCACCGACAACTTGTCACTCTCATGATCACCACCGTCCGAAACACATAGGGACATCGTGTCAGATGCTCCTAAAAAAACAAATTATTACTTTCATTCAATTACTTTTTTCTTTTGGCGGTATACTCGCCGAAATTGGATTACTCAATTCGATTTGACCTCCCCCACTACTCCAGATGACATATGGTGTCATCCCCCCTTTCTTATTAGAACCAAAAAACTGACTACCCACTTACCACTACTACTACCAGCACTTTGCGGCGAAATCGGTGAGCTCGCTGAGCTAAAAACCTGCGACAGAATACCAGGAGTCGATGGTCTCGGTGATGACAGTGAGGAGCATGATGATGTGGATGGCTGGTGCGCCTTTAGCGCGCACATTCTACACAAACTGTGTCCGCACGTGAGGATGATAGGGTCGTCGAAGAAACGCGCACATATTGTGCATTTGAGCTCTTCCTCCATGGCTGGAAATGAAAAAATTTAGAAATAAAAAATTGAATTTCGGGACGAAAAAAACGAAAAAAAATCCACTCGAATCATGGGGAAAAGTTGTATGTTTGAAGTGGGGGAGAGAGACGAAAAAGTTTGTCGTCGAGACCAATATAAACGCATAAACACAAAGAAGAAGCGACATGAAAACGTTATGGGAAACTTTTTGGGGGCTTTTGGAACGGAGATTTTTTTTTTTGGAAAATGGGAAAAGAAGTGGTATAGACCCGAAAATCACAAAATGGACAAGAAATGTTCAAAAAGATTTTGAAAACCGGCAAAAAAAACTAGGCGAGGAGAGAAAAAATTATCCAAAAAATAGAAAATGCTCGAAAAAACTTCGAAAATGACCCGAAATCAACAAAAATTGGGTAAAAACTGTCGAAAATAAGCAAGAAATGAGCAAAAATTTAACAAAAACTAAAAAATGCAAGATTTGGGCAAATTCTGGGTCAGAAACGGGCAAAAAAGACAAAAAACTGAAATTGACAGTTACACTGACCAAAAAAAGTTACAATGACAAAAAAAGTTACAGTGACCAAAATTAGTTAAGCCTAAGCCTACAGTTATAGTTGAGCCTAAGCCTAAAGTTGAAAAGTTACAGTGACCAAAGGTAGTTAAGCCTAAGCCTAAAGTCTTCGTTAAGCCTAAGCCTAAGTCGATAACGTGGCAACACATATTATAGGTATCCCATATGTTGCCACGTCACCAAAAGTTACAGTGACCAAAAAATTACAGTGACAAAAAATTCCGCTAAGAACTAGCCAAATTCACAAAAATGCAACATTCCCAACACATCGAAAGTGTCCCTTCGGTTCCCGGGAACGAAAAAAGTGAACGCAGTGGAAATTTTTTGTTTCATGAGAACCAAAACCTCCCCCCTCCTCAAAGAACAACACGAGAGAGAGAGGCGGAAACGTAAGCGCGCGCGACGCGGAAAAGAAAGAAGAGTGGGCGTGGTCTTTTCTGATGGGAAGGGAATGGGGGGAGAGAAGGGCGGGATTGACATGAGAGGATGGGACGGGATGGGGATGAAGACAACTAGGTGATTGTGCAATGAATGATGGATTGGGTGGTGGTAATGTGTTGAAAAGTGGAAGGGGGGAGGGGGGAAATTCAGAGGAGGTTGCAGAGGATGATTGAAAAGTTGAAAAGTCAAACCGAAAACACAGAGGTCATATGGAAACATGATTGATCTTGAAGAGTTGCAAGAATTGCAAAAAAAGTTCGGAGAAAAAAAATTTCCACCAGATGACCCGGTGGTTCTAGGGTGGGAGTTGTAGATTTGACAATGGCAGAAAAGTTGAAAATCTAAGGATTCTGATGGTGTTATAAAAAGATTTTCAGTTGACCTACACGAGTTTTGAGTACACAGATACAGATTTCTCACATCTTCAAAAAAAAGGTGAAATGACACCTGGTTTACAATGGTACAAAAAAAATTTCAAAACTTTGAAAAAAAAAGTTCAAAATTTTTGAAAATTCAAATTTACCGCCAAGAACTATTCCAAAATGGCCAAAAACCATTTTTTCACAAAACTACCTCTCAAATGACTAAAAATTTCAAATTCAAAAAACCCTAATTTCCCGCCAAAAACTTCTCCCAAAAACCTCAAAACCACCTACACATACATCACTAAACCCTCTCCCGAAATAAAAATCTAAACACTTTCCCATTCATATAAAAATAAACTGAACTCCTCTTTCTCTTCTCGAGAGGAGATTTTCCCTCAAAAATAATAATGAGCTCATCTCGGCGGGGTCCCCGCCGAGTCATCATAGCTGTGCCTGCCGCGACGAAAAATTATTAAACATTTAAACTCAGTGTGCACCCCAAGAATTTTCTCAGGTTGAAAAACTTAGGCCACTCTATCAAATCCTAGGCCATCGGCAGGAATATAGTAGTACTTCTCAGGGAGTTTTCACTATTTGTGGAAGGTCTGTCATATATAGGCTTAAGGGGGAAGGGTATAAATAAATAAACATATGCACAGACAGGGGAAAGGTATCAAGTTGGGGTGTCTTAAGAATTGGATATAGTTGGAATAGAACTTTGGAAGGGGGAAGGGAAAGTTCTATTCTCAAGGTTTTTTGTGGGTTACGTATACAGCGAGACATGGTTATTGTGAAAACATTAGATATGTATGTAAGCATAGAAATTACCTTGAGATTAGTTAGGTCATTTGAAAAAAAAGTAATTGGGATATTAGGAAAGTGGGATTTAAGAGAAAAGAAAAACTTGAATTTTTATAAATTTGAAAAATTTGGTACTACTGAATCTGAGTTTTTATATACAAAAGGCAAGGATTGGGGAAAAAAGAGCTTCTGCACATCTTCAAAATTTCAAAAAAAAAATCAAATCTTTTCAAAACAAAGGTCAGTCTTTAAAGCATTCCACGCCGTCAATTTTCCACCAATTCAAAATATTTTGATTTCTTTAAAAGAACAAATCTAGATCTCTATTTTTGTAGTTGACAACTTTTTTATTAGAGTCAAGCCTGAAGAATTATAGTGCCCAGAAAATGTGGTCCAAAATTTTGGTCACTTACACTGACAATATTTTTTTTCGAATACCTTAATACCTTCAAGAAAATTTCAAAAATTTCAAAAATTATATTTTCTTGTATCAAAAAAAAAGTAGTCCTGACTTCAAGACCATTCCCTTAGATTGTTCATACTAACCTATCGATTTGAGATTCCCAACCCTTGACTCCTCTCTAATCCCCCTTTGCCACGTCATCGGCTCTCGACTCCTCCAAGTACTCAAATCGTCTCTTTTCCTAATACCTATTATTTTGCAACATCTCCTCACACCCCTTTCACCCGACATACTTACCGTATTAGTTGAATGCACACACACTGTGAAGGGACACCTTGTAATTACATTCCCGACACCTCTCACCCATCAGACCGCCCGTCAATTAGTACTGTACGGTTCCTTAAGCAAGTCTTCCCCAAAGATGGGTTGGGAAAGTAAATTAGATGTCAGTTAGTTGTCAACGAAGCAAAAGAGATCTGAAAGATGAAAGGGGGGAGCTATTAATCATGGGAAAATTCCTGGAGGATGGAGAGAGATGTAATGTTTGTTTTTGCAGTTTTTGACCACCTGTCGTGTGTATGTTTTCTATTTCTTGAGAAGAGAGGGGATGTTTCTAGTTTCCACTAGGTTTTTAGTTTTTTAGTAGTAGTAGTTGACACTATGGGTCAATTTTCAGGGCTTATGGAATTTCCAATATTTTTTGAGGGATGTGTAGACCAAATTTTGAGGTGCAGTTTTGAAGTTGACACTCATTTTATGCGAGTTCTTCTTAGAAAGTTATGGGGTGTTGAAGTCAGTGCGCAAAATTGTTAGCAAAAAAATTTTGGTCACTGTAACTTTCGAAAAAAAAATTCTCAGTGTAAAAAAAGTTACAGTGACTAAAATTGGGCTCGACTCTAATAAAGAAGTTGTCTACCATGAAAATATAGATCTAGATTTGTATTTTGAAAGCAATTAAAATTTTTTTAATTGGCGAATTTTTTTAATTGGCGGGAATTTGACCAAGTGGCAAAGTTTTGAAGTCTGACAGTTTTTCGAAAAAAAAAATTTTGTTTTGAATTTAAAACGGTGTGCAGAAGCTGTATGAAGGCAAGCTAAACTGATAAGGTTTTTTTCAAACTGGTGTTCAAAGCTTGTTCAATGATACCTACATAAAAGCAACCCCGCTCTAATCCTCACTCAGATAATATGGTATTTCAGAGAGCCACACCCAATAACTTCCTCATTCCCCTCTCAATGTTTCCATTTCAAAAAAAGTTCACGAATTCCTCAGATGTTCCACCGCTCTTATCTTGTGTATCCCACCAGATCGAATTCCTCGATACCCTCAAAAAAAAGAATACGCAATGAAAACATCACACGGATTCAGGAGATAGAGAAGAGGGGGAAGAAAACGTAAAGAAGAGAGAGAAATTGATGAGGCTTGGGCGTGAGAATGGGGCGACGATAGTGGTGAAGAGAAGGGGGAACGAATGAACACCTTTCCACACACAAATCAACCCAAACAAAGTGGAAATTTAATGGACGAAATAAAAAAGGATGGGGAGGAAAAGGGGCCTCCATGACAGCAGCAGTAGCTGCACGGAGAGGCGATAAATGTGGTCAGGGGGGAACGTTTTATTGCGTTTTTGTATGTTTTTGTATCGAAAGTTTTGACACCTTTTCTTGCAAACGTTTTTGAAATCGGAAAAATTGAGGGCTGGAAGGTATAGCTGACGCAGGGTAGGCACTGACAAAGTACACTGACAAAAATTATATGAAGGAGAAGCTGAAGACGTGAGAATTCTGAATCTGCTTTCAAAATTTTTACACGTCGAAAACTGACCGAGATACAAGGCGTTTTACCTATGGATATGGTTTACAGGGTGCGCCTCAAAAAAACTGTGCGGTAGAGCGCGCCTGCATCAAATTTGATTATATGGAATTTATAAGTCTCGAAAGCTGAAGACGTGAGGATTCAGAATCTGTATTCAGAAATTGTGTAGAGCAAAAACTGACCGAGATATATAACTTCAAACAAAATGGGCCAAAGTTTTGAATCTTCAAAAGTTGTATCTCGCTCAGTTTTTGACCTACACGAAATTTGAAAACGGAATCGGAATCCTCACGATTTCAGCTTTTTAGTCATGTAAAATTGAATTCAGAAATGTCAAAATTATCTAGTTTTTAAGGCAAAAAATGAAAACTTCTGGAATTTTGGCATGATTTTCCAATTTCGGGGATCCGATGAACTTGAAAACGGTTCTCGCCTGTCAAAATTCAAAAAAGGGGGCGGAGCCTAAATTACTTGACATAAATTGAAGGTAGACAGAATGGAGCACTGAAAATATGGGAAAAACTTGAAAAAAATTCAAAAAATGATAAATTTTTGAAAAATGGAAAATTCTTAAAAATTGGTCAAAAAAATGGTTGTTTCGGAAAAAAAATTGAAAAAAATCCCGGAAAAGTTATTCAAAGTTTCTGAAAATTGAACTTCCGAAAAATGAAAATTCTTAAAATTTGGTCCGAAAACATGGAAGAAATTAGATTTTCTATAAAAAATTTTAACCAAAGAAAAATACATGTAAAATTTTAGCAAACATGCTCTACCGGACTCTTCCCATAGATGTAGGCCAAATGAAAGTTGTCACATTGAACACATTGAAACCGAACCCCTACACGCTTCCGCTATTCGGACACCCTCTCCTCCCCCTCCACGAGAAGTTAATGATAGGGTGCGACAAGCATAAAGTGGTGGTCTGGGGGGTCCCTAATAGATTCTCACTTTGCATGTTCTACTCCAAATGTTGTCATTAGGGCGAGATTGCAATGGCAGCGACCAAAAGATAAAAATGTCCAGGTGGTGTCTGGGCTGTAAACGTAATCCTCTAGCTAAGCCTATTTCGAAAAATTTTCATTTTCACACAACACAGCCACTTTTGTGTCATCACAATTACATATATACTATTATTATTAGTGTCACCTCTATATCGGAGGAATACGAAAACGACACGACGTAGATCACAACGACAAAAAGAACAAAACGGATTAGTTTTGTCTATGGTTTGAGAGGGGGGAGGAAGATTGTACATATGAGAATATCTCCAAACTTGTTCTTCTAGGAGACTGATTTATGACGGTGGGCATGAAAAGTGTTCTTCTTAACACATTGTTAACGGGGAAGAAGGTGTAAAAAATTTCTGATAAAGTACGCAAATTGTAGTAAGGTATGAGGTATGAAAAAGTTGAATAGCTACTAGGATCCAGGTCGAAAATTTCGAATCGGTACGCAAGTTTTCGTAAGGCATGATGTATTACAAAGTTGAAGAGCTACTAAGATCCAGGTCAGAAATTTTGAATCTGTACGCAATTTGTTGTAAGATATGATGTATTAAAAAGTTGAATAGCTACTAAGATCCGGGTAAAAACTTTTAATAAGGTACGCATTTTTTCGTAAGGTATGATACATTAAAAGTTCAAGAGCTAGGTCAACAATTTTTGAATTGGTACGTAAATTGTCGTAAGATCTGAGGTATGACAGGAGTACGTACCTTATTAATGGTTTTATCAAAAAAAATTAAATAGGTACGCAAGTTGTCGTGGGATACGACGTATTGCAGGAGTACGTACCATATTAAGGGCTTTATCAAAAATTTAGAATTTGTACGCCAATTGTCGTAAGATATGATGTATTACGGTTCACGGAGGTTTACTAAGGTTCATTAAGGTTCACTAAGCTTAAAAACTGTTTTAATAAGTACGCAATTTGTCGTAAGATCTGAGGTATGACAGGAGTACGTACCTTATTAATGGTTTTATCAAAAAATTTGAATCGGTACGCATTTTGTCGTAAGATCTGATGCACTGAGGTTCACTAAAATCTAAATAAAAGTTTTGAATTGGTACGCAATTTGTCGTAAGATCTGGTCCATGATCAAAAATTACAGTGCATTTCTGTGATACATTACATCTCACGACAATTTGCGTACCAATCCAAAATTTTTGACCTGGATCTTTGCAACCGTTCAATTTATAAGTACATCACACCTCACGACAATTTGCGTACAAATTCAAAAATTCGACATAACTCATTAGAATGCAGTTCCAACTTCCCATATAAATTAAAAATGCAGCATCTCAATCGAATATTTATTATCCCCTCCCCGTAAACTTCGAGACCCCCCTCCTTCAACACCTGAATGAGGGACGAAACGAACACTAATGGAAACAGCTTGAGTCCTCCCTCCTGGATTTATGTGAGGGTTCCGGGACCAGTCACCAGCTAGCTCATGACGGGGAAGAAGGGGAGAGCACATAATTATCTGCTCTCCAAGAGAGAGAGACTTGGTGGTCGGGACCAGGAAAAAGAGAAGAAAATGTTGACAAGATTAAGTGAGTCAAGGAGGTGGATGAGGGGGGACACATGAATACAAAGTGATCGGTTTTTTTGTGAGGAGGAATCTTGGAAGTGGCTGAAGACATGAGAATTTTGAATTTTAAAATTTTGTAACTCGGTCAGTTTTTGGTATTGCAGACAGAGAGAGGGCTAAAGGTGTACAGTGACAAAATTTATATGATAGAAAAGCTGAAGACGTGACAATTCCGAATCTGTATTCAAAATTGGTGTCCGTCAAAATCTGGCCGAGATACGAGACGTTTTACCTAAGGATATGGTTTACAGGCATCACAGAAAAGCCTCGTTGAAAAACAGAGCGCCTGCCTCAAATTCAATTTTTTGAAATTTATACGAATCGAAAGCTGAAGACGTGAGGATTCTGAATCTATATTCAGAATTTGTGTCTAACAAAAACTGACCGAGATACATAACTTAAAACAAAATGGTCAAAAGTTCTAGAGCTTCAAAACGTTGTATCTCAGTCAGTTTTTAACCTACACAAAATCTGAAAACAGATTTGGAATCTTCATGTTCTAAGCTTCTTAGTCATGTAAAACCGGATTCAGAAATGTCAAAAATATATGGTTTTTCAGGCGAATAATGAAAATTTCAGGATAAGCCTAAATTTTAGAAATTTTGTCAATTTAGGCAGTTTCAAACGGGAAAAATCTGAAAAATCAATTCAACACGCGCTCCATCGCACAACGGTTGGCACGGTGCCAAATTCAACAAGAACCGCGACGCGCACGCAACGCGACTCGCGTAAAAATTCAAAAATTTAAAATTTTTGTTGCGGACCTTACGCCTTGCACCCTTGTGGCTTCTAAGACGTCCCGGATTCAAAAAAAAACTTGTACAGTCCGTTTTCCCAAATCCAAAAAACCCAAAACTAATACATATGTCTCCAAAACGGAATCTTTGCTGTCACTACAATTTCCAATTAGATCTTTGCTACTTTTTTTCTTTTTTCCCCCGATCCCCTCCTACTGACCAACCAAGGCCGTCTTAATGGTGTCCTTCCTCATGCATAGATTTTCAGATGATAAGTTATACTAACTTTTTTGGAAAAAAAAACTTTTTGGCGACCGCCACTCTCTTCTAAATAAACAAAACGGCAAATAAGTAGGTGTGGGAAAGAAGAAGAGTGACCACTAAAAAATCGGAAAAAAAAAACGGGAAAGACTGCTCATAGGAGTAAAAAAAGAAGAGGTAAATAACTGAAGAGAAAAAAAAGGTGAAATGGAAAAATAAGCTATTTGGAGAGGAGAAGGAGGAGGAGGGCTCTTCTTCAATTATACTACTACTGGCTCAAATGGAATTTGTTGTTTTTTTTTGTGTTGTGTTTTGTAGTAAAAATTCCGATTTTTGCAGAGAAAAATATCAAAAAATGTTATTGCAACCGAGAGTCTGGCGCGTCTTGCACGCGTTTTTTTTCAAAAAATTACTTGTTTTAAGATTCTCTGGGGCACCTTAAGCGCTTTATAACAAAAAATCTGCAATGTTCAAAATGTTGAGAAACTCTCTGTTAGTTGTCTGGCGCACCTTCGGCGCGTTGTCGACTAGGTGCACTAGAGACAAGGAAACTTAAGTTTTCATGTAAAAAGTTTACAGAATTTTTCATTGAGCAGATTCTGGCGCGCCTAAGGCGCGTTTTCGGGTGTTTTTTAGCTTTTTTTGAAATCCTGGTTTCGAAGTGTCCGGAGTACCACCTGTTAAAACTATTCAGCGAGAATCAGAAATGCTAAATTTTGACGCGGATTCAAAAAAATGAGCACAATTTTTTTTGAAATTTTTTGAAATTTTTCGAAATTTATATCAAAACTAGTCAAAAACAGTATGCACGCTTGAGTTTTATTAAAACTACGAAATTTGACTATTTTGCAAAAAAATCAAAAAAATTTTTTTTCGAATTTTCAAGTTTTCGTAGAGATTCGAGCTAGGTCCGCTTTACGACCACAATTGCGAATCTCATCTAAAAAATGCAAAAACAGTCAGTTTCAATTGAAAAATGTGCTTTTCTAGGGTGAAAATAGTGAAATTTTGCGATTTTTGACATAAAAATTGACAAAATGAGTCATTTTTACCATAAAAATTCCTAAAAATGAGAGAAACGAAATTTGGTTGTAAAACGGGGACCGCTAGTGTAGTCACTCCCAAAAATAACTTCGCGTCGTCTCAAATCAAAAACCACCGAAATCCGGGGTGACAAAACGGAAATAATCAAGCTGTTTCTCTCTTTCTGTCGGCATCGTTTCAATTTCTCTCCGAAATTTTGTTGAGTAAAAAAGATTCCGAGGCAACAACTGACACCCGGACCCCTCGGAGCAAAAATTTTTTCAAAGAAGAAAAAGAAGAAATCATGAAGAAAGTGTTGTATAAGTGAGGTTGTATGTATGTACACAAAATAATGAAGATGATGATGATAATGATGGAGAAATGACAAAAAAGAAAAGTGTTTCTGCTCACTAGAGAGCACACTTTTGCTCCGAAACTCACTAATGACCAAGTGATGGGTAGTGGGGGAAGAGGGTACGAGTAGAGTGTATGTGTGTGGGTCTGTGCAAAAAACGATTGTAATGGGGGTTGATGATTGACGGATAGTGAATGGAATTTGGGAGTTTGATTTGATTTGACACAATATGGGTAGATCTGACGACAGACTACTGGACATCTGGACAGAATTGTAACAGACAGATTAAAAAATCCAGAAATTTTTCACATAGATCTCTGAACAGCTTCACCAAGTTTGAAACTGAGAGAGAGAGAGAGAGAGAGCGCGCAGACAGCGAGAGTGTCTAGCCGTCTGCGCCCTCTCCCTCCCTCCCACTCTCCCTTCTTTGAAAGTGTGCCGAACTTCCATTTTTTGTCCTACTATCATCAAATTTGGAGAGTAAACCAAACAAAACAGGGGCTTCATTTTTGTAGTTGATCACTTCTCGGTAGAAATGCTCCCTGGTGAGATATGGCCGGCCCCAGACCAAGGATCAACGAGGTAACCAAGCTCCCCCTAAGTTCAAAGCTCCATAGGTATCTGGGGACAGGTCGTACAAAAAAGTGATCAACTGCAAAAATAAAGGATTAAATTTGATATACATAAACTTTCAAAAATTATTTCAAAAAAGTTAGTTTTCAGTATTCTTTTTCAGTAGAGTTATGATGAAGTGGAAAAATTTTTCAATGTGATTTTTCCCTTTTTTCTCTCAAATTTTGCCCTTGAAAATCGCTTCAGAAACATAGAAAATGATATAATACCTTTTGAAAACCACAAAAACTGAAACTTTGAACAAAAATGTTAAAAAATTTAGAAAAGAAGTCAAATTTTAAAGAACAATTGGTCTGTCTGTCTGTTTGTCTGTTCGTATGGATGTCCTTAGGAAAAAAGCTAATTATCCGAAATAGAAAAAGAGAAAAGAAAGATTCTGAAAACTTCCTAAATTTTCGAAAAAAAAACTAGTCCATCAGATTTTTTCGACCAAATCGGATCGTTAGCAATTAAAAAACAGTGAAAAATTCTGAGTTACTAACTTTCCAATTTTCGAATTCCTAGACCATTTGTGAACACTATAACTACCATAAGCCGTTTTGTTGGTGGCCTAGAAATCCAAAAATGCAAAAACTAGTTTAAGGTGCAAAAGGACAAAAATACTACCGGAACACCCATTCCACCACCACGACGACAGATAATAAATCAAAAACAAACACGCCACCCCGTCCGACACCATTCACACACACCCACAAAGAACAATTGACCCATCCCCCCCCTTTCGAAAAACATGACACTAGGGGGGGACTATGATGATGATGTGCGGGGTTTACGTAACAGTTGCGCAAAGGACTGCGCACACTGCGGGTGGTCCCTCCGAACCGCCCGTTTGGGAAGAGACCGCCCGTGAGCCGACACCTGATGACGTAACATCAAAGAGGCAAGAAGGTTCGATATGAAACCCGACACCAACAGTTTCCGTCCGGTATCCATATCAAAAAAACCTTTTTTGAGGTTGGTATCCGGTTTAACGCTACCCGCCGAAATAAATAGGATTATGATCAATTTATAGATTAACTAACGGGGGGGGGAATCCAAAAATCCAATTAAAATGTAATGTTTAGGAGGGGTGTTCCCCAGGGGGATTCTGTTGTTTGTTGGGTTGGCCCCACCACCGCCTTGACTCCGGGTAAACAATTAGGATAAGCAGATGCCTTTCATGACACCTTCTTATATAACAATGAGATATTCCGTTGTGAGGAAGGGGGTATTCTAAGAAAAAGGGGGTAGTCCCTGTCGACATACTTGCAACGGGCCGGCCCGGGTCACAGTAAAAAAATTTGAAAATTTGAATTTTTTTGAAAATTTTTTCGATTTTTCCGCAAAAAAGTCGAATTTTTGACAATGTTTTTACATATCGAGAAAACTCAAGCGTACATGGATTTTTGACTATTTTTGATGAAAATTTCAAAAAACTTCGAAAAATTTTGTGAAAAAATTGTGCTCACTTTTTGACTCCGGGCCGACCGGGCCGGGCCGGGCCGACGGGCCGATATTTTGCAAGTATGCCTGTCGAAGATTTATGATGGCCTAGAAATTCGAGATTTGGTAAAACTAGTCCACCACAGTTTTTCGACCAAATCGGATCGTTAGAAATCCAAATTTTGAAAAAGTCCGTCAAAAACTGGCCTGAAATCCCAAAATTAATCCAGAAGACTGAAAAATTCGGATTCAGCGTGAAAACTGCTTTAAAATGAGTATATTATCAAAAATAAGTTGGTGGCCTAGAAATCCAAATTTTGAAAAAGTTAGTCCCCCGTCCAAATTTCGTTGTTTTACTGTTTTTTGCAGTGTTATTTCAAGAGAAAGTATTGGGGGATTGGTTTTCTTAACATTTAGATCCAAAAGTATCGAAAATAGTGAAAAATCGACAAAAAACAGCAAAACAACGAAATTTGGATGGGGGACTAACTTTTTCAAAATTTGGGTTTCTAGGCCATTAACTCATTTTTTGAAATTATACTCATTTTAAAGCTGTTTTCATGCTGAATCCGAATTTTTCAGTCTTTTGGCCTAATTTTGTGATTTTAGGCCAGTTTTTGATGGGGGGACTAGCTTTTTCAAAATGTCGATTTCTAGGCCACCAAACCAAACTAACAAATGGTTTATGGTAGTTATTAAGTTTACAGATAGCCTAGGATTCCGAAAATTTGAAAGTTAGTCCCTCAGAATTTTTCACTGTTTTAAGCCGATTTTTGGTCGGAAAAATCTGGCGGACTAGTTTCCCCAAATCTCGAATTTCTAGGCCATCATAAATCTTCTGTCGGCGCCACCTAACAGAAAACCGAGTAAAGGATAAAATCATAAAATAAGATCAAATTGATGGGAAAAAAAGCGAAGACGAGGCGGAATTTCCGATTTCAAAAAGGGAATCGAATGGGTGTGTGCAGATGGCAGATGTTCAAAGGACATCACCCACTGTGCGGCAGAAAAATTAAGAAAATGAGAAATGTGTTTATGGGGACATGTTGATGAGATGTGATGAGACACCTTTTTTTGAAAAAAAATCTAGTGGGCCCAAATCTAGAAAAAAAATGGCCTAAAATCACATAATTAGGCCAGGAAACTGAAAAATTTGAATTCAGCGTAAAAACAGCTTTGAAATGAGTATAATATCAAGAAATAAGTAGGTGGCCTAGAAATCCAAATTTTGAAAAAGTTAGTCCCCCCGTCAAAAAATCGCCTAAAATCACATAATTAGGCCAGGAGATTCAAAACTTCGGATTCAGCGTAAAACCGCTTTGAAATGAGTATCATATCGAAAAAATAAGTTGGTGGCCTAGAAATCCAAATTTTGAAAAAGTTAGTCCCCTCGTCTAAAATTGGCCTTAAATCCCAAAATTAGGCCAGGAGACTAAAAAACTCAGATTCAGCGTGAAAACAGCTTTGAAATGAGTATAATATCGAAAAATTGATTGCTGGCCTAGAAACCCAAATTTTGAAAAAGTTTGTCCCCCGTCCAAATTCCGTTGTTTTGCGGTTTTTCGGCGATTTTTCATTATTTTCGATAGCTCCACGACCTAAAAACCCAATCTTGGAAAACTAGGCCATCCCTGAGAAGTTGTACTGCTGCTCTGGACATAAAACATAAAATTTGTAGTCTTAGAAGAGAGAAAATTTCGAAGGTACTAAAACTTTATGAGTGGTCGCGAGCAAGCGGCTCGTAAACTTGAGTAGTGCAAAATTTTAATTTGCTAACCGGATCTTGTTAAATAACAGAATTTTGGTGCTGGCACGAGTCGGAACGGACTAAAAAATTGCGAAATAAAAAAAAAATTTCGGTGAAAATTTTCAAATCGGATTCTGAATCCCATGATGACGTCAGCATCTACACAGACTGTGATTAGTCATAAAGAGATTTTCGAGGTCTTCAGAATTCCGCGACACCGTCACGACGCACACCTGCTACAACATGCCCTTGTGAAAATTCTCATTCTCATTCTCGACGACGCAAAAATTTTCCTATTTAGAGGGAACAAGAAGAAGGTTGAAGCTTCTGCTTTGTGAGAAAAGGGGGGGGGAAGGAGTGGGGAATAAAAAAAAGAAGAAGATGCACACGGAATGTGAAGTAGCGGATGTTGTCAACACACACGGAACAGGAGTTGAATAAGAAAAAAATGGGATGGGAAGACACGGGAAAAAAGTTCAAAATTTTGAGGATCAAAAAAAATTGAGGGTAAAATTTCTAGGGTCATAGGGCCATAGGCCATAAGGCCATAGCCCATAGGACCATACGGTCATAGGGCCATACGGTCATAGGGCCATAGGCCATAGGGCCATAGGCCATAGGGCCATAGGCCATAGGGCCATACGGTCATAGGGCCATACGGTCATAGGGCCATACGGTCATAGGGCCATACGGTCATAGGGTCATAGGGCCATAGGGTCTAGGGTCTAGGGTCTAGGGTCTAGGGTCTAGGGTCTAGGGTCTAGGGTCTAGGGTCTAGGGTCTAGGGTCTAGGGTCCTGAGCATCGGCTTCTCAAAAAACAAGACTAAACGAAAAATTGATTAAAAGTCGTGTCCTTTTTTCTCTCTTCCCCCATCTACTAACCGGGAGTGAACCCTCTAGAGAATTGACCACTTTTTTCATTATCCCCCTTGTATTTTCATCCATTTTGAGATTAAGGAGGAGGTCTTCGAGAAAATAGGAAAAAAAGGAGAAAAAAGGGGAAAAGTGAGGAAGGGGAAAGACACTTCAATTTCTATTCATTTTTCATTGATAGAGGTCATCAATAATGGACGTTTCTTGGACACCCAGTGAGCAGAATGTGAAGTTTCTTGAAGAAATTGTTGCCTCCTTAAAGTGGGCTCATATTTCTTCAGGGTGAACTTTCACAAAAAAGTTGTCAACTACAAAAATGTAGCCCTTGTCTTGTTTGGTATACTCACCAAATTTGGTAACCGTGAGACAAAAAGTGGAGGTTTGGCGCCCGATGGAAAAGAGATAAGGGAGAGGGAGAGGGTGCAGACGACTAGACACTCTCGCTGTCTGCGCTCTCTCGCCTTTCTCTCTTATTTCTTGTCTGCTCTGGGAATTCAATTTGTTCAACATTTTGAGCCAGAAAACAAAAAAAAAGCAATTGCGCTCCACCGAACAAGCCCCAAAAAAATAATTTCCCCAAAAAACCGACATGTATCTATATACAAAATGAAATTAGAACGGAGGAGGAGAGCTTTTTTCTATTCTATTTTTGAATACTCCATTTTTTCTATAGTCAGAAGGATTAGTGGGGATGAATACGTAGACACTGATATAATGATATAAATCTGTAATTTTTTCCAGCCAAAGAGTTTCAGCCAAAGTGCTTCCGATTTCTATGCACACATATATCCGGCGGAAGGAGAAAAACAAATTATGAAACACACCTTCGCCCGCTAATCGAGTAAAAAGAGCCCGAGTGGGGCAGCTGATTGTGTTGTTGCGAAATGAGAGAGAGAGAGAGAGAAAAGAGAAAAAGTTGGGGAAAATTTGGATATTGGTCGCTAGATTTGCATGAAAGTTTGGTAAGAATCGGACAATTTCTGTGTCCAAACTTCGTGGTTTAAAAAAGTTTCATATCACTTCAGGGTGAACTCTCACAAAAAAGTTGCCAACTGCAAAAATGTAGCCCTTGTCTTGTTTGGTATAGTCACAAAATTTGGTAAGGACAGAGTGGCGCCCTTCGGCGTTGGGATAGCAATAGAGTGTGGGAGAGGGAGAGGGCGCAGACGACTAGACACTCTCGCTATCTGCGCTCTCTCGGCGGACTGATCGAAGCAGATTTTTTCATATCTGTCTGTCTGTTTGTCAGGATGTCCACATATTTCAAACTCACAATAAAGCAGACTTCCAATCGGCCGGACCCGAAAGTTCAGTACTGAAAAATATCGAACATTTCCCGATTTTTTATTCGAAAAATAAATTTTTTTTTAAAGAAAAGACGGACAAACGAACATTTTCAAAATGATGAAAAACCGCTCAAAAACCGCTAACAACTGGGAAAAACTGAGCAAAAAATGCTCAAACACTGTTCAAAAATTGGACGAAAAATGGGCCCAAAGTGGGCAAAAAAAGTGCAAAAAGTGGGCAAAAACAGGGCGACAAATAGGCAACGAGTGGGCAAAAAATGACAGACAACCGAAAATTTCAAAGCAGTTCCCGTGAAATAACCGGAAAATGATGAAAAACTGACCAAAACCTGTTCAAAAACGGTCAAAAACTGGGCAAAAACTGTCCACCCTTCTTACTTACACCTTCCCTAATAAAACCACTATACTAATCCCAAAAACCCGCTCATAACTAGTAATAACCTATCCCCTCCCCCCTCTCTCATCTCCAAGTGATAAATCAATTGTAGGTTATCACAATGGATACATCAAGCGCACCCCCCCTTCTCCACTCAACAGGACACTAAAAAGGTGACAAAAAGGTCAGATATCTGGTGGAGATAACAAGAAGGAGAGGGCATGTGTCCCGTAATTAAGATGTATCGTTATGTCAAGGGTGGGACAAAAATTTAAAACGGGGGCAAAAACTAGGCGAAAACTGAGCAAAGGCGGGGGGAAAAGCTGGGGAAAAACAGGACAAAACGGGGCAAAAACTGGGCAAAAACGGGGCAAAACGGGGCGAAAACTGTTCAAAAATTGCCAAAAAATGCTCAAAAACTGAGCAGTTTTTGAGGGCAAAAGCTGGACAAATACTGGGCTAAAACATCTCAAAAGTTTCTCAAAAATGGGCTTGAAACCCAAAAATCGGGAACCTAGGCCACTGGGAGTCTCTAAGTCTCTAGGAGCGCAAAAGATGAGAATCTCTGAATTCAAACATAAAAAGTTCCAGCGAAACCAATATATTTTTTTGGCCAGCACTGCACTACACATACACTTCTCATTCCCCCTTTTTTTGTGCTCCGCACTAAAAGCTCATGCTCTTTCCCTCTCGTTCCCTTGAAATGATGCAGAGAGTATACAAAACAAAATGAGGATGGATGGGTCATTAAAACTGAACACTGGAAAAGAATTGGAGGGGAAAAATGAAGAAAAGAGGAATGGGGGAAATTTGGAAATCGACCAACTTTGAGAACTCGTATTGGTCTCAAATGTGATCCAATTTTTGAAAATTTATATTCCTTTTGTAGATCAAACCGAGATTTATATTTTTGTAGTTGACAACTTTTATGTGGGAACCTTCCCTAGAAAGTTATGGGCCGTACTAGAATCCTGATTTTTCGAAATTTTCAGTGGAAACGGATCAACTTTAACAGAGCGTCACGATGTGTCAAATTATGCAAATTGATATATTTTTATATTGATCGTGTAGGTCAAACCAAAATATACATCTTTGTAGTGGACTACTTTATTGTAAGACTAATCCTTAAAGAGTTATGGTCACTGAAAGTGTCGTCCTCGATTTCAGCGGTTCGTATCTCTATGGCGGACTTTTTTCAACGCACTGTATCTCAATGAAACCTTGATGAAAAAAAATGAAATTTATCATAAAAATGTAGAAAATTTCATGCTCTACAAATTTCTAGTTGGTCATTTTCAGCTATCTTTAAATCCTGAAGAGTTACATTGGTTTCAAGGACAAACACGCTTCAGATAGTGAGACAGCAAGAGAGAGCGCAGACGGCTAGAGTGTCTAACTGTCTGCACCCTCTTTTTTATTCAAATTGACTAGCTGGCGCGTCGGAGCCGAAGGTCTTGACTCATAAGAAAAAAAGTCCCCTCATAGTACGAAAAAATCCGCCCCATCAATTTTTTTTTGTTTTCAAAAAAAGATGAGCTCTCTGGAACTACTACACACAAAGCTTAATGATGCTGAAACATGCGATTTTTCGGGAAAGGGGAAAACGAAAAGCGAAAAGAAAATAGAGGAGTGAGAAGAGCATGAGAGCTATAGTTTTACGAGCCACTTTGACGAGATCATTGGTAGGAATAGTGGCGGGAAAGAGAAGGGCACAAAAAACATGTTCATGTCAAGTGACATGTCGGGATTTGCGCCAAAAATTGGTATGGGACAATGGCCTAGAATCCGGCTCTCCGCGTTTTCTAGGCCACCAGAATAAACTTATATTCTAGATTATGAATAACTATGACCATAACAACCTTATTATCAGTTAGTCTCCTTCCCCATCAATTATATTATTATGGTTATTATCAGTATACCCCTTCTGTTTGTTCTAAAATAGTGATAAACAAGACGCGGTGAATGGAGGGGACATGGCATGCTTATTGATAAATAATGTTGGAGAAATGCAATGACTGGAACATAGGGGAGAAAATTGGGGAAACTGGAGGCTAAAACTCTCAAAAAAATGAGCAAAAAACAGTCTGAAACTGGAAAAAACGAACTGCTCAAAATTTAACTGGTACGAATTAGAACCGACTAAACGATGGTTAAACATTATATCAAAGCCATTAGGTATAGTTTTTATGGTTCCGATTTTTTGACAGTTCTGATCCGGGTGGTCCTGAATTGGGTGGTTCGGGACCAGACGGTTCTAAAACGGGCTGCCACGTAACTCACCTAAGACCCAATCCTATGATCTGAAAATTTTACCAAAATGTAGATCTCGGCGAGTTCTAGGTCTGTGACTTTCTATGGGCCAGAGTTGGGAAATTCTGAGCCGGCCCAGTCAGATCTCCTATGTAGATCACGGCTATTTCTATATCTGTGACCTTCTTCGGGCCAAATAACTATTCTTTATTGTGCCGAGGGCCAAAAAAAGTGTCCAGGCCATTCTAGCTCGGCGCGTGAAACATTAACGAATCCAGCCCATAGCGGGTTTAAGAAATCTTGGACCGGCTAACAACAAAAATTCCGGCCGGGCCGGGATTCAAAAAATGAGTACTTTTTTCAAAATTTTCATGGAGAAATAGTAAAAACTCTGGTACGCTTCAGTTTCCATCGATATTCAGAAACATTGTTGAAAATTCGTATAATAAAAAAACCGCGCATTTTTAATGAAATTCTTCAAAATATTACAAATTTCTAAAGGAGATCGGACTGGGCCGGCTCAGAATTTCCCAACTCTGGCCCATAGTAAGTCACGAGCATAGAACTCGCCGAGATCTACATCTTGGTAAAATTTTCAGGTCATAGGATTGGGTTTTAGGTGAGTTACGGGGCAGCCCGTTTTAGAACCGTCTGGTCCCGAACCACCCAATTCAGGACCACCCGGATCAGAACTGTCAAAACATCGGAACCATAAAAACAATACCTAATGACTTTGATATAACGTTTTACCATCTTTCAGTCGGTTCTAATTTGTACCATTTACATTTCGAGCTATTCTAATCAGAGGTAAAACTGGACCCTAACACAGTAATAAGCAACAAACAAATGAAAACATGAAACAGGAATCCGGCACCAAAAGAGAAAGAAATAGAAATAAGGAACCCTTGGGCAAAAAGGAAAAAGAACGCAAGAAATTTCAAATTCCAAAAAAAACTATGCCACCCATAAAGATAACGATCTAAACTGCCAAACACCTCTCATCTAATTTTTTTTTGTTCAATTCTCCTCACCTCACTAATCTGAAATGACAAGGCGACAACTGGTGTGAAGACTAGTGACTAGATTCAACAGAAGGTCACTTCAGAGACTTAACGCCTCTCCCCTCCCTCTCTCTAATTAACCATTTCATTTTCACAAGCACTTCTCCTCCCCACCCTTCTACCAATCCAACCAGAGAATTGACATATGTCTTTCGGGGTGGTAAAAGAAGATGTTCCTCCGTCTCCTCCGGTGCTCAATGAGCATAATGGGATTGTGTTGATGGGTTTGGGTTCGGTTGGAAGAAGACAAAAATGAAGGGGGAATCGAATTATTCTCAATTATTTTGGAGGGTGGAATTGGAGGATGGCAAACAGAAAAGGATTCGAAATTGGAAATGAAAAAAGGAAGTTTCTGAAAAAGATTTGAAATGAGAAATGCCCCTGGAGCACGTAAGATGATCAGAAGAGAGAGTGCAGACAGTTAGACACTCTAGTCGTCTGCGCCCTCTCACTCCCTGAAGCGTCCGACGTCACCTTGAAACCAATGTAACTCCTCAGGAATTAAAGATAGCTGAAAATGACCAACTAGAGAATTGTAGAGCACAAAATGTTCTAAATTATTATTGCAAATTTTATGTTTTTTGTCAAGGTTTCATTAAGATACAGTACGTTGAAAATTTATGTTTTTTTTTTCAAATTTATATGATTAATACTTTGATACACCATAACTGTCTAACTAGGGCCTGCACAAAAAAGTTGTCAACTACAAAAATGGAGATTTTGGTTTGATCTACACAAAAAATGTAAATTTGAAAAAAAAATTGACCATATGATAAAATAATCTCAAAGTTGACCAATTTTTCTATAAAATGGCTCACGAAATAACAAAAACTTTTAATTTTAAAAATTGACAACTACTGGGGTCCTCAGCTGTAATATGAAGTACTAACTCAGCTGGCGCGCCTTTGGCGTTTCTGAAACGAGCGTCGTTGAGACTTGGTGGGAAAGGGTCGCTGATTTGGAAACTGGACATCCGGACAAATAGACACACTGACAGACAACCAAACCGATCATCAGGCCTAACAATGACAAGAGATAAGAGGGAAAGACGAAAGAGAGTGCAGACAGCGAGAGTGTCTAGCCGTCTGCGCTCTCTACCTCTCCCCACTCTCTATCTCTTATCGAGCACCCTTCTTTGAAAGTGTGCTACTCCCTCATTTTTTGCCCTATTATTACCAAATTTGGTGAGTATACCAAACAGAACAAGGGCTACATTTTTGTAGTTGACAACTTTTTTGTGAAAGTTCACCCTGAAGAGATATAAACCTATTTCTTTCTGTTTTCACAATTTTTCATTTGCAACAATTTTTTCCTTTGAAAGTGTGTCACTCCACCATTTTTTGCCCTACTAATACCAAATTTGGTGAGTATATCAAATAAATCAAGGGCTCCATTTTTGCAGTTGACAACGTTTTTGTGAGAGTGCTCTTTGGCAAGATATGGGCCTTTTTTTTTAACTAAATGACTATTTTTAATATGTTCTGGTTTTTGCAAGAACTCACATCCTTCTGCTCTTTTTCGCACCTAGTGTCTATTCATAGCTTCCCTCAAAGATTATGTACACGGATAATCTCGAGCCGTGAGGACATGACGATGATGTCCTTCAAAGCTTATTCTATACATGACTATATATCTTTGATTAGTTCAATTCTCTTCTTTTCTTTTTTCTTCTCCTTTCAGCTGGCATCTCATTCCTCTTCAATATTCCTCTCATAATATATATCTCCTTTTCCTTCTTCCTCTACTCATATTTTCCACCCTGCTCCTTCCTTCATAATAGGCAAAAAAGTACCCGCCTGACATCTTCCCCCTTTAACCCAACCAACCACAAACATTTATCTCATGCTCCATGGCTTTTCACCTCCTCGTTTTATGTGTGTTTTTCATCATTTTGCAATTTTTTCATGGTACACATATTGCGGATGGTGCCATGTGACTGATTAATGACGGGCCTTTGCGCTCGGAGATGGAAACTTTCTCTCACTTTTTGGTGTGGTTTGGAGGATTTCTATGAGTTGGCTCTCTATGAAATATCCATTTTAAAAAGATTAGTTGAAAATTTCGTCAGTGTAAAATTTTCGTCATTGTAAAAGAACTAGTTACACTGACCAAACCTGTGGATAGGTTTGTCTGTCCGGGTGTCTGTTTGTCCAGATGTCCGTCTTTCTGTGTACCGGATTTTGAGAACCTGAAGGATTTGATTTTTCGGGTTTTTTCATATTCCACCTTTTGCGTCAAAGGTGCGCCAGCATAATCTGTACTACACGCCAAATCAGCATTTTATGACTGCTGTAGTTGTCAATTTTCAGGATAATGGTCTTTAGTCATTCCGACACCTCTAGTACACAAAAATCACAATTTATTGATTTTTACGGAAATCGTTCTACTTTGAGATTGTGCCACGGGATAACATACAACCAGATCTATACGAATTTACATTGAGGGTGTAGATCAAACCTAGATCTTCATTTTTGTAGTTGACACATTTTATGTACGAGCTCTCCTTGGCGAGATACGGAGCATTGAAAGCTGGGAGGTCTGATTTCATAGTTGGTGGTTAGGAATCCCCCGACTTCAACAGAGCATATCTTAGTGAGGGATGGCTCGTACAAAAAAGTTGTCAACTACAAAAATGTAGGCCTAGTTTTGGTGTACATGATGAATGTATATTCAAAACATTTCAACAAAAAAGTGACCCTGTTATCAAAATTTGAAAAAAAATTTCGATTTTTTTTTCAAACTTCAACGTTTAGGTGCCTTTCCTAGCAAGTTGGAACAGTCATTTATGTACATAGTTGCCATCTTTTTTGTACGGACCATCCCTAAGGCCTGCAAACTCCCATTTCTGGCGCACCTTTTGTCGCGTTTTTGGGAGCTTGGAAAATCTGAACTTTTTCGTTCAATTTCCGAATTTCCAATTTGAAAAGAGTTCCGAAATCCATCTCTCCAACTAATTAGATCCCTTCTCTTCTCCCAACTAATTCCAGGACTCCCCTCTTCAAAACTCAACTTTCCCCCCGCTCCTCTTTCCCAAAAAGCTTCTCCTCTTCTGTTTCTTCTCCCCAACCAATGGCATCGAACCAAATTGGTACTCTTTTCTCTTTTCATCCCTGCGTTTCCGTTACTTTTTTCCTCCTCCCGCCTTAAAGAAGTATTCTGGCCGGAGCTGTGGAGCTGTGGAGCTGGCTCGGCGGAGGAAAAAGAGCCGGGGGCCCCAGGCAAAAACAAAAACATTTTCATCTCCTTGTCCTTCTCTCTACACGCTTTTTTGTCACTTTTGAATTTTTTTTTTTGAAAAAAAAATCAGAAATTTCTAGAAGATGTCCACGACTTCATATCCCAATAGCCTCTACGACTCGCCTCAACAACATCAGAAGAAGAATAAAAAGAAGAGTGGAAAGAATAATAGTAAGGGAAGTCAGACGATTCAGAGGAGAGCGGTGAGTTACTGTATCCGAGAGAGACGGGAGAGGAGAAGGTGCAGACAGTTAGACACTCTAGCCGTCTGCGCCCTCCTCCTTCTCGTTGACTTGTGGCGCCTCCCCTTTGAGCCTCCGTATCTCATCGGCAGTTGAAGATAACAAAAAATGATCAACTAGTAAATTGTAGAGCGAGAAATTTTCTTTAATATGAGTATGAATTTGGAGAATTTCGTCAAGTTTTCACGAAGTTACAAAATTTTGAAAATTGTTTTAAAAAATTTTATAGTTGACAATTTTTTTTGTACAATTCCTCCCTATATGACACCGTGGTGTTATACAAATAGAGACGCAGACACCTAGACACTCTCGTTGTCTACACTCTCTCATTCACTACAGTAGTCCGTGTCCCGATTCCCATTTTCCAAAAAATCACCACATTTGCCCCTAAAAAAGAGCGAAAAAACGGGAAAAGTCATAAATTTTGTCTAGCGGTCTCGCCCCTGTCAATCAGGTCGTAGAAGTATGTAGTAATGTGGTTCGTAGGGCATGTACACTTTTTGTAGTCAAGAGGGGATTGGGAACGACAAAAAAAGAAAATAAAAAATAGATTTTGGCTCGAAAACAGCCGTTTTCAGACTAAATTAAGTGCCCGGATCAAAGTTCAAAAATGCAAAAACACTTTTGCTCCAAAAAGAATCGAACCCTGGACCCTTTGATCCGTAGCCAGATGTCTACCCGACTGAGCCACATGGGCGCATCGCGGCGGCTACTCTCGCAGGGTTTATCTCCCCAAGCTTTAATGACACGCCGCCGCGCCCAGGTGGCTCAGTCGGGTAGACATCTGGCTAAGGATCTGAGGGTCCACGGTTCGATTCCTTCAACTTTTTTTTTCTATTTTTTCCAGCCACCTCCTCCAATGTGGCTTCTCGAGGCGTGTGTCACCCCAGAAACCGCCAATTCTCCAAAGTGGTTAACCGACTTCATGCCGATGGCCACCCAGCTTCTTCTATCCAACCGTCCCGCCTATCTCATCGTCCGCAACTCTTGGAATCCGGTGCCGTTCGAGCACTATCCATCTCAACCGGCCACGTGTCTTCTGACGACTTCAGAAGACGATAAGTATGTGTCGACCGATGCGAAGGTTTGGACACCTCAAGAGATTCGCGCGACGGTGGAGGATTGTGATTTTGTGTCTGGTAGGTGACGTCTTCTGCCCCAACGTCTTCTGAATCCTTCAGGAAACATGTGGTTCTACATCCCTACTGGAGCTCCTCGCAGTCCTGACGATCTCTTCGAGAACGTCATCGCTCCGCTTCTGGAGTGGAATCGTGCACCAACGGGAGTCGGTGAGATCATCGCCAGTGCTGAGGATGCGTTGGCACTTCTATACTGGAACGCTCCAGGAGATGTGATCCATTTGGGTGCCGAGGAGTTGAAGGTGAGAAGGAATCCCCAAGAATCCTTTCCAATCCATTGCTTTTCCAGAAAATCGCTCGTCGCCTCGGGATCGTTATCGAAAACGAGGACGCGATGGTAATCGACTGCCTCGAGGAGGACTTCTCCGCCACCGCCACCTCACCGGATGATGCGGATGAGGGGCCACGTCGGATTCCACTGTTCGACTGGTTCTGGGTGGGCATCGCGTTGATCGTCTTGCAGCTGGTGTACTTGGCATCGAAATTCGATTTCTTTCGCGACTGGTTCTCGTTCTGATAAAATGGAAATCTGAAATTAATTTGATGTGATCAAGAAATAAAGTTACACAATAGAGAGAAGTGATTCACATTCAAGTTTATAGAAGAGCTCAAAAGAGAGAAGGGGAAGCAAATATATAAAACTCTGTTTGAAAGGAACAGGAAATTGGGGGATATTTTCACAACACAAAATTATCTAATGTTTCGCGGGGTGGGTTACGGTGACGAGAAAAAGCGGGAGGGGGCGATAAAACAAAACGTTGAAGGAAAGGGATGTACATTCACACAGACACACATTTAAAGAAAATAATTTAGGTTACGACGTGAATTTTTGGGGGATTTTCGAAAAGAAATTAAAGGGATTTCAGAAGGACAAGAAAAGAAAGAAGTGAAAAAGTTTAAAAGAACGTTAGAATTTTCATATGGAGAAGAGAGGAGGCGAACGGATAAAATTAGAAAAAAGAAGGAAAAATACAACTAAAAAGTGGGATAAAAGAATATGAAGGGAGGCGCTGAATGGAGACGAATAGAATCAGAATAGACGTTTAGAAATATCACATGTGATTAACTCAATTCGATTAACAGCATCCACTGCTCTTCTTGTCTTGAACCGGTTGACTTCCCGTGATACGAACTCCTGGAGCTCCGCCGGCTCCTTGAACTGGTCCCATACGCGATTTGATCTCAGATGCCATGGTGAGGAAAGCCTATAACAGATTAATTGACAGAAATCTACAGGAAAAACGAAAAATTGCTCATTCCTAAATTTTGCTCATCACTAACCTGTTCAACGTTGGTCGATGACTTGGCTGATGTCTCGAGGAATGGAATTCCGAGTTGTCCAGCGTAATCCTGAGCGGCTTGAGTCTCGACAGCTCTCTTCGCCGTCAAATCGCACTTGTTTCCAACAAGCAACTTGTTGACGTTCTCGCAAGCGTACCTATCGATTTCTTGAAGCCATTGCTTCACGTTATTGAAAGTTTCCTGCAAAAAATCGATTAAAATGGGGGAAAATTGAATGAAAATCCCTACTTGATCAGTGATATCGTAGACGACGATGATTCCGTGGGCTCCACGGTAGTAACTGGAGGTGATTGTACGGAAACGTTCCTGTCCAGCAGTATCCCACTGAAAGTATAAAAATTATATAAGTTTCCTATAAATGAGGAAAATTTTGAATTCGAAACTTACGATTTGCAATTTGATTGTCTTTCCGTCGAGCTCAATGGTGCGGATTTTCTGAAAATTTTCAAATTATGAAAGAAATGCACGTGAAATCCTTACGAAGTCTACTCCAATTGTGGAGATGTATGACTCCGTGTAGGTGTCATCAGCGAAACGGAGCAAAAGACACGATTTTCCGACTCCGGAGTCTCCGATGAGGAGAAGTTTGAAGAGGTAGTCGCTGAAAAGAAAAATATCGATTTTTGGAACAAAATTGACAAAAACTCACTATTCAGGGTTCATGGCGGCCATCTTCTATTAATCGAAGTGATAAAATGGAACCCCTGAAAAATAGGCAAAAATTAGTTTTAAAATTGTGACTGATCACGCGATGAGCAACAACATTTTTTAAGGAGGAGACACGTCGTCAAAATAAAAATCAATTGCGAAATAAACGAAGAGAACGGTGACAAATCATATGACAAATCGGTCAGCAGAAACACACAGCCGCGGCTGAAGGGGAGACAACGTGTATAATTTATCGATCGCGGTTTGTAAACAAAGAGAAAGCGAGGTGAAAACCGGTTCTAATGAAGCAGAACACATTGAAAGGACACTAAATTGACTATATAATAGGGAACTGCCTTCAAGAAGGGGGGAAAATTGCTCAAAAACGGAAAAATTCAATCAGATAATCAGATTTTCGATGAAATTTCGCAAGAGTTTGATCGCCGAAAAACCCTTCATTTCGGCTCATTTTCCGTTAAAAATACATAAAATTGACGGAAAATTGATGGCGAAAACGATTTTTCAGCGTCTGAAGAATGAAAATCCGTTGAAAAATGAGAAAATTGGTGCGGAAAAGCGATGAAAACAGTGAAATGACGTGGCGAGTCGGCCAGAAAGAACACCCCGTGACTGCGGAGCGGTCGGGCCGCCACGCGTTCGGCGGGGCGCGTTTGCATTTCTGAACGAGAAATTAATTTTTTTTGGTGTTTTGAGACGGTTTTGAGCCGCTTTTCAAAGTCAAAATAGGTTTATTTTCTGGAGAAATGTGAGAATAATAATGTTGGAATACAGAAAAAACACATATTCGGAAAAAAATTCGCAATTTCATCATGCAACACTGAAAATAAAGTCGATTTCTATATTTTCCTCATTTTCAGAGTTCTCAGAGTGTTCTAGAGTGGTATGGGAGGCGCGTCGTCGCAAGTGGGGCAGGAGACAGATAGGTGGGTTGATTTACACAATTTACACAAGAAATCGCAGAAAAAACGAGCTGAAAAACATAAAAAATCGAAATTCCAGCATCACCACCATAGACTCCCCGCGCCCAAGCCCTCGACGTCTTCTAAACGCGACTTCTAAGCTGAAATTCTCGTTTAAAGTGAGATTTTCAAGATTTTTCACCCGGAGAACAAATTCTGAACAAAAAATTCCAGAAAAAATCGTCGACTCGCGACCAAACGCGTCCATTCGAGGAGCTCATCAAGACGTGGCCAATTGGAGATTTGAATTTACTTCTAGCAGAATTTGAAGCCGATTCGAAGCTTCTAGAACTCCAAAAATTATGTGATAACGCAAGAAGACCATTGACACGAGATTTTGAGAGGGGAAGACACGTGGCAGCCGATTTAAACGTGCTTTTTAAAGTAAATTTTTGGAAAACTTGAAAGATGAATCGCGTCAAAGGCGCGCCAGACAGTCAAAAAATAGAAAAAAGTCTTCGAAAATCCCGCAAATAGCTCGAAATCGCATTTTTAGTGAAAAATTCTAGAAAAAACAGAGCAATTTTTTTTGAAACGCGTCGAAGGCGCGCCAGACAGGCGGGAATCGAGGAAAAATTCCGAAAATAACGCTGAAAACTGCATGTGATATCTGAAACTGCCATGTTTGGTGAAAAATTCTGAAAGTTTAGGAGAAACAGCGATTTTGGTGAAACGCGTCAAAGGCGCACCAGACAGACAAAAAATGGAAGAGAATTATTTAGGTTTTTTTGATGTTTTTTGTTATGAAAAAGTCATCGAAAATCCCGCAAAAACAGCTCAAAATCGCATTTTGGAGTAAAATTCTAGAAACGCGTCAAAGGCGCGCCAGACAGGAAGGAATCGGTGAAAAATGGCGGTTTTTGAGATTTTTTAACATTGAAATTTCGAAAATAACACTGACAACTGCATATGACATATGAAAATGTCTGTTTTGGTGAAAAATTCTGAAAATTTAGCGATTTTGGTGAAACGCGTCAAAGACGCACCAGCAAGGCGGGAATCGGTGAAAAGTGGCTGAAAATGATACATTTTTCGACAAAAAACGCAAAAAGTGATTGGAAAACTCCCCATTTTTTCGATTTTTCTTCAATTTTTAGTCTAAAACCCACTTTTTTCTGTAAAAAATAACCGAAAATCCTTTTTTTTTTTAATTTTTGAAAAATCAAAATAAACAATTTTCAGTTCACTTCAATCCCGTCAAATCGTGCATTCCTCTCCCAACGCTGTAAAAATTTGAAAATCTGCGCCAACTACGACGAAAATCCCCGAAATTTCGATATTCGAGACGAAAAATTGCTGAAATTCGAGCAAGATGACGTGGAATTCTTCTTAAAATCGTATATTTACACTGAAAACTGGTCGGAAGAGAAAGGAAATGTGATTCTGGAGCAGTTGTGTGCGGAGTTTGGTTGTCAGAAAAAGTTGGATGACGATGTGAAACAAATGTATAAGCAAGATGCGAAAAATGGCGATTTGGTGATAGAAGTGGTGGAAGGGAGTGAAAGTGAGTTTCAGATCAAAAAACAAATCAGAAAATTGAACGAAAATAGCGCCAAATTACAAAAAAAATGCAAAAAACGGGAAAATTTTTTTACTTTCTGTGTAATTTTACGTCACATTTTCGAAAATCCGGGGAAGAATAAAAAAGAAGGAAAAAGAGAATTTTGAGTCAATCCTCACTTTTAGAGGTCATCTATATCAGAATCCCCAACTTTCGTTTCCGAATCTCTTTTCTTTTTCCAGGATTTTCAAAAATTTTCAAAATCCTGGGAAGACCTAAAATTCGAGTAAGACTAGAAATCTAGGGAAGACAAGAATTCAGAAAAGGATAAAATTTGAAAATGGACTGAGATTCGAGAGAAACGGAATTCCAAAATGTTACATTCTAGGCTCGCATGCATAAGTTCTAGGTTTGATCTACCTCAAGTAAGAGCGCGCACATTGGTCTGTCTGCGCGTCTCTCTTTCACATTGTTTATAGTTTGGTCAGACTTCCCTATATAAGGAACTGACATCCCTCGTTCAGGTTCTTCCTGATTCACACCCCCATTATTGACTACTGTTTCTGTATTAGTTTATCTCCGAATAAACTCTCTATATATTCACACCGCTGTTCTTGGACCACCCACCGGCTACAGTATGCCGGATCCTAAAGACACAACAACTGGCGATCAGGCTATGGCAATGGCGGATCTCACAAGACAGATATCTTCACTGGTCGAAGTCTTCACTAAGATGGCTCAAGCTACGGGAACTGCCACAGCGTCTTCATCAGTCACCAACGCAAGTAGCCAACTTGTGGAATCTCTCTCAACCCGGATTCCGATGTTCACGTATGAACCAGAGGAGGACAAGACGTTCGACTCATGGTACAACCGCTATGAGGACTTCATCACTAAGGACGGAGCATCTCTCTCAGATGATGCCAAAGCACGGTTAGTTCTATCAAAACTCAACACAAAAGAGTATTCTCATTTTGCAAATCGTATTCTCCCAACTCTCCCAAATGCACTCGAGTTCACCGATCTCGTTCCGAAACTCAAGGAGACGTTCAAATCAACAAGCTCCATCTTCCGGAAACGACAAGATTTTCTCCGAACAGAGTACAATGGTTCAGCAATAGAGGAATACACAGGACTCGTGCTCCGTCGTTTCACGTCATCAGAATTCAAAACTATGACGGATGACCAGATCTGCTGCATGGTCTGGATAAACGGGCTCCGAGACAACTCCTACTCGGATATCCGCACCAAAGCGCTACAAGTGATGGAAACAAAGCCAAATAGCACACTGCTCGAATTGGAGCAGGACATCAAGCGCCTTCTTGACGTCCGAGCGGACTCGAAATGTGTGTCAAAAGTGGAAGACGTGTCAAACGAGGTCAACGCCATACACAACAAGATAAAAAGGGACAAACCACAGAAAGCTCCACCTTCACCATGCTACAAGTGTGGAGGTAGTCATTGGGCTAAGGAATGCAGTAAAAAGGTCACATGCTCTCACTGTAATAAGAACGGGCATATTGCAAAATTTTGCAGATCCAAACAGCGAGACTCTTCTAAATTCAACAAGAAGGTCAGATCAGTGGTCATCTCCACCGCTTCAACTGCGGGATCCAGTCGAATCTACCGTACCATCACAATCAACGGCAAAAAGGTTCAAATGCAACTGGATACCGGTGCTGACGTCACGTTGCTCAGCATAAAAGACTGGAATCGTTTGGGTCGTCCACAACTTCGGGCACCCTCGATCAAGGTCAAATCGGCTAACCATCAACCGATAGCTGTAAAAGGATCATTCCAGTGCAATTTCATCATTAACGGGAATTCAGCAACTGGAGAGGCTCATGTAGCGGAGACAGGTACACTTTTAGGAACCGATTGGATATCTAAGGATACAAAACTCTGGCAAATACTCAACAACAACAACCAAATCAACGCAGTACGTTCTGAGGTCGGATCAGCATGCAACTACCTGGACGGCAGTCGTGAACAGCTGAAGATTGATTTGGAGAAGGAATTCAACCCCGTTTTCCAGCCAGGACTCGGTTTTTGTACCAAAACCAAAGCGTCTCTTCTACCAAAACCGGAGGCACAACCAGTGTTCCGGAAAGCTCGACCTGTTCCATACGCAGCACTTACTACAGTAGCCGATGAACTGGAACGTCTACAACAAGCAGGTGTCATCTCACCAGTCGATCATTCGGAATGGGCAGCTCCGATCGTGCTGGTCAAAAAGAAGAATGGATCACTTCGCATGTGTGCAGATTTCTCCACAGGATTGAACGATGCCATCCAGCAGCATCAACATCCATTACCAACGGCAGATGATATTTTCTCAACTCTAAACGGTGGGAAGTACTTTTCGCAGATTGATCTCGCCGAAGCGTATTTACAGATAGAAGTTGATGAGCAAGCCAAGCAGATGCTCTGCATCAACACACATCGTGGACTGTATCGCTACAATAGACTCCCATTCGGCGTCAAGTCAGCTCCAGGATCTTTCCAACAGATTATGGATTCCATGACTTCTGGGTTGGATGGAGTGGCAGCCTATCTCGATGACATCATAATCACGGGTTCATCAGTGGCAGAACACAATCAGCGACTCAAAACGGTGATGAGTCGAATTCAAGACTTTGGATTTCGCGTAAGGATAGAGAAATGCACTTTTCTAAGTCCAAAAATAACTTTTCTTGGGTTCATCATTGACAAAGATGGACGCCGACCGGATCCAGAAAAAGTTTCTGCAATTCGACACATGCCAGTTCCACAAAATGAGAGTCAAGTCCGATCTTTCCTCGGACTCATTCAGTTTTATGGCTCATTCGTCAAGGAACTCTTCAAACTGCGTCCTCCACTGGATGCTCTCACCAAAAAGGATGTCGAGTTCAAATGGACGGCTCAGTGTCAAAATGCTTTTGATCACATCAAGCAGATTCTCCAGTCGGATCTGTTGCTCACACACTACGATCCGAAGCTTCCAATCATCGTCGCAGCTGACGCTTCTCAGTACGGAATAGGTGCTGTTATTTCACATCGATTTCCGGATGGCTCCGAGAAGGCCATCTACCACATCAGCAAGGCTCTCACTGCTCCTCAGCGTAACTACAGCCAGATTGAGAAGGAGGCCTTTGGACTCATCACTGCCGTCACCAAGTTCCATCGATTCATTCATGGTCGACACTTCACACTACGAACTGACCACAAACCTCTTCTTTCCATCTTTGGCGAAAAGAAAGGGATTCCTGTGTACAGTGCAAACCGGCTCCAACGCTGGGCAATCATCTTGCTCAACTACGATTTCAATATTGAGTACATCAATACTCACGATTTCGGACAAGCCGACGCTCTCTCAAGGCTAATTGCAGAGCAAGTTCAGCAAAAAGAGTGTGAGGATCGTGTCATTGCTCAAATCGAATCTGAAGTCGTGACCAATTTGGTCAGCTCGTGTGATCAACTACCAGTGACAGCAGATATGGTACGATCCTGCTCCAAAAAGGACAAACTTCTGGTCGACGTGTTCCAATACACGATCTCAGGTTCGTGGCCAAAAGTCATTGACAAAAATTCACAAATTTTTCTTTTTCACAATCGACGTGACCAACTATCAATCGTGTCGGACTGTCTCATGTTCAATGATCGAATTGTCATCCCCACATCACTCCGATCTCGTGTGCTCAAGATGCTTCATCGTGCTCACCCAGGAATAGTGAGGATGAAACAGTTGGCGCGCACCCTCGTATACTGGCCATCCATTGACAAGGATATCGAGAATATTGTCAGAAGTTGTGATCAATGTGCCGCAGTTGCAAAGGACCCTGTCAAGAACACACTCTGCTCCTGGCCAATTTCTACTGCTCCCTGGCAACGCGTACACATCGACTACGCTGGTCCCATTGACGGTACATATTTTCTGGTTATAGTAGATGCCTATTCAAAATGGCCGGAAGTGGTTCCAACTACATCAATCACTACCAAAGCTACTATCAACATCCTGCGTAAACTCTTTGCACAATTTGGAGATCCAGAAACTTTGGTTTCTGACAACGGAACTCAGTTCACATCGACACAGTTTGCCGAATTCTGCATACAACGAGGAATTCGTCATACTCGAGCTCCACCATTCCATCCTCAGTCGAATGGACAAGCGGAACGATTTGTGGATACCCTGAAAAGGGCATTAGGCAAGTTAAAAGGGGAGGGAACTACAGATACCGCCTTGTATTTGTTCCTTCAGAGTTACCGCTCTACACCTTGCACAGCCAGTCTGAATGGCTCAACACCTGCTGAGAACTTCCTTGGTCGAAAGATCCGCACCTACTTGGATCAACTACTCCCCCACGATCAACTCACCGTCTCGTACGATACAGAGATGGAAGAGCAGTTCAACAAGCAGCACGGTGCTCGTCCACACAACTTCCAGAAGGATGAAAAGGTTTATGTTAAGGATTACCGAAACATAAATACTACCACATGGATTCCAGGTACTATCCAACGCCGTATCGGAAAGACACTCTACAAAGTCTCGGTCAACGACACCACCTGGATCCGCCACTCAAATCAACTTCGCAGACGGGATGAACCGATGAAGGATATTCCACTGGACACGTTGGATCTCATGGATTTTATGCCAAGCTCCACTACACGCCCGGACAACTTCACTGGCAACTCTTCACCCAAAGCGAAAACTCCTGTCAAACCGAGAACACCACCTCCGCAGCAACTTCGTAAATCGACTAGGAATGCTAAATCCCCTTCAAAACTTATTATCAACCCATCTTTGAAATCTTACCGTTAGTTAAATTCCCCTTTCTCAGTAGTTAAGTTTTCTCTAGGCTCCCCCGTTTTATTGTTACATTGTCTTCATCTTAAAAGGGAGGTGTTACATTCTAGGCTCGCATGCATAAGTTCTAGGTTTGATCTACCTCAAGTAAGAGCGCGCACATTGGTCTGTCTGCGCGTCTCTCTTTCACATTGTTTATAGTTTGGTCAGACTTCCCTATATAAGGAACTGACATCCCTCGTTCAGGTTCTTCCTGATTCACACCCCCATTATTGACTACTGTTTCTGTATTAGTTTATCTCCGAATAAACTCTCTATATATTCACACCGCTGTTCTTGGACCACCCACCGGCTACAGTATGCCGGATCCTAAAGACACAACACAAAAACTTTTTGGATTTCCGAGAGAAACGGAAATCCAAAAACCTTTTTTTTCTCCAGATTTTCAGATTTCGGGGAAGGAAAATGAAGAACGAAAAAGAAAATTCTAGTCAATCCTCACTTTTAGAGGACATCTATATCAGAATCCATAAGTTTCGATTCCGAATCTCTTTCCTTTTTCCAAGATTTTCAAAATCCGGGGAAGACTTAAAAATCCGAAAAACCTTTTTTCTTCCCCGAATAATTTTGAATTTTTTACAGAATCTGACACTGAAAACTTCGAAATTCGATGCTCAAGTCTCATCGCAGCATCACGGAGCACAATTATTCAGTCTCTCCTTACCAAAAAATCATCGGAAAACACTGGAAATCCGCCTTTTCCTCGCAGACTCCAATTCTCTGATCAAATTTTTCCACGAGCTTTCGCTTCTCTCTTCGTCTCATTTCTGTATACGGACCGTCTGGATTGGAGTCTCGCACCGAAATCCGAGGACTCTATTTCGTCTTTATCACAGGCGAAAGCGATAACAACTAGTGGAAAATCGCCGGATGTTCAACTGGCACGGGCGCTGCAGATTATTGAGATTGCGCGTTTTTTTGAGGTGCAGCAAATGGTTCACGGTAAGAATTAGCTGGAAAAGTTAGAGAGAATAGTGGGAAAATTGAAAATTTGGCATTTTTTGAGAAAGGGCGGCGAAAAAGAAAAAAAAATCTCAAATCTTGTCGAGAAACTGAAGATTTTTGAATTGAAAATATTGATTTCGAAAAAACACCTCAAAATTGCTGAAAATCATCGAAAACCTCTTTATTCTTCTTCTTTTTTCTTCCTCGAATTTCGAAAAGCTGAGGAAGAAACAAGGTTTGAAAAATTTCGAAAATCCTGGAAAAGAAAAGAGATTTGGAATTGAAAATTGTGGATTTTGATATAGATGACGACTAAAAGTGAGAATTGACTCAAAAATCTATTTTTCCTTCTTCTTTTTTCTTCCTCGAATTTTGAAAATTTGGGGAAGAAAAAAGGTTGAAAATTTTTAAAATCCTGGAAATAGAAAAGAGATTCAGAATTGTATGTTGTGGATTCTGATATAGATTACTTCTAAAAGTGAAAGTTGACTCGAAAATCTCTTTTTCCTTCTTCTTTTTTCTTCCCCGAATTTCGTAAATCTGGGGAAGAAATAAACATTTTCGGATTTCTAATTTTTTTTTACCGTGATTCCGTTTTTTCTCGAATCTCGGTCTTTTATTTCAAATTGTAGCCTTCTCAAGATTCTTTTCTACCCTAGATTTTTTGTTAAACTCGGATTTTAGGTCTTACCCGGATTTGAAAATATAATTGAAAATCCTGGAAAAAGAAAAAAGATTCGGAGTTAAAAGTTGTTGATTCTCATATAGATAACTTCTAAAAGTGAGGATTGACTCAAAAATCTTTTTTTCGTTCTTCTTTTTTCTTCCCCAAATTTTGAAAATCTAGGGAAGAAAAAAGAAGAACGAAAAAGGAATTTTTAAGTGAATACCGTCTTACCTAGCTGAATTAAACTGAAATTCACATTTTTCTTTATTCTGAAAAAGATCAAAGTTCCGAAAAACTGCAAAGCCTTTTTTCTCCCCGAATTTTGAAAATCTGGGGAAGAAAAACAGAACAAAAATGTTCAAAAAAATTGGGAAATCGATTGAGACAACGCAGCAAATTGATTTCTATCAGTAGAGCGCGTTTTCATTCAAAAAATCAACAAAAATATTATTTCAGCGTGCGAAGACGTCGTCGTTAAGAATCTCTCTCACGACAACGTCGTCCAAATCCTTCAATGGGGTCGTTCCAACAATTCCAAGTACATTTCCACACACGCCGCCCGTTTCATCGAACGAGAATTCTCTCGAATCTCTCAATCCGCCACACTCTTCGAGCTAACACCCACTGAAATGACCGAACTAACACAGAGTCAATTCCTACAATCCACTGAATTAGAGCTACTCGCCGCGTGTTGTCGATGGGGCGAACATGCATTATTAAAGAAATTAGAGGAAAGAGAACCGAATCTAGTCGCTGACACGTGTCATTCTATCAGTCGGAGGGGACTGAAAAAGTCGGAAAAATCTGGGGAAGAACTCAAAGAGATACTGAAACCACTGGCTGAAAATATCCGGAAAGATTACGCGTTGCCACCGTTTCATCAGGATCTGACGGACGCTTATAACAAGGGAATTCTAGAACAGTCTCCACTGGGACAGGACTTAGTGGTGTGCGCGTCGACGTCGGAAATTAATCCGGATGTCCATTGGCTCAAACCGGACGATGAGAGTTGTGGGCCGAGATATTATAGGTGAGACATCTGGGCGTACAGACAAGCTCCGCCCACTTTTAAAGAAAGTTGGACAAGTTTTTTTTTGATTTTCCGGAAATTTCTGAAAAATGCAGGTTTTTTGCCTATAAAGCAACCAAAAACTAGAGAAATAGGCGGGGCTAATGAAGCTCCGCCCCCAATTCTCTTTTTTTCAGAGGAAGTGTGCGCCAAACTTGCGAAAAATGGGCGGAGTTTTGCGGATTTTCATTTCAAAAGTTTGTGCGCACTCATCATTTGAGAATCTTGCTCAGAAAAGTGTGCGACGCTTGTGCTAATGTGGGCGGAGCTTGTCTAGCCCCGCCCATTTTTTGCAGTTTTTGGCAAAAAATTTGAAAAAAAGCTTTTAAAATGAAAATCCCCGAATTTTTTGGTATTTTTGAGTTTTGAATAGGTTTTTTTGATAATCAGAAAATGTTTGAAAAAATTTCAGGTTTTTATCCCAAAAAAACAAGAAAAAAGTTTGAAAAATGGGCGGGGCTGATGAAGCTCCGCCCATTTTTGCAAGTTTGTGTGACACATTTGCAAAAGTGGGCGGAGCTCCATTAGCCCGCCCATTTTTCAAACTTTTTCTCTCATTTTTTGGCTAAAAATCTGATTTTTTCGAACATTTCGTGAAAATCAAAATTTTTTCGATTTTTGTCACTAGTTCCAATTAGCCCCGCCCATTTTTGCAAATTTGACGCAAAAAACAAAGAAGTCTCCATAGAGCGCATTTACTGAAAATCGATATTCCAGACCGTATCACATGGCTCTTCTCAAACACCGTAACCTCAAAGACCCGTCGTGGATCGGAAAGTCTCCAGAATCCACAACGTCTTCAGAATCTACGCAGATAAAATTCACCAATTTGTATCCGGATATTCTCGATGAAAACGTGTATATTGAGGCGAGAAAACGGATTTCGGACAGGACAAAACAAGCGAATTTCATGAGTTTGACACGGAGTTTTCATCGAAAAATGGCATTGGAAATGGTGAGAGTTCGGTGGAGCGCGAATGCAACTAGTAATCTTTTTTGAATTTTCCAGATTACCCGCCAAACCCTTATCGAGCTGGATATTCCTGAAGAGTGTCTCTCGTGCCGTTTAGCCAGTGAAAATTCAGAAAAATCGATCACACCACCGGACGTCTTGCCGTATTTATAATTTTTATGTATATTCGCTCCACCGAACAAAAAATTTCGGTAGAGCGCATTTGCTTACAACACGGGTTATATTTTTCTTGTCGATTCTTCTGTTTAGAGTACAAATTTGTCATGTATATTTTTCATTATTTGCTCCATTACTTTTGCAAAGAGAAACGCGTCTCAGGCGCGCCAGACTCAAGCGGCGATAGAGAGTGAGAGACGCAGACATTATGTCGATTTCTCGGCGCATTTCTTCTTTTTCTTTTTTTTTTGTTGCCGAATGAAACTCGCCGCTTTTTTCCTTTTATTTTTAAATTTTTTACCATGCGCAACCTACAAAGTTCTTGTATTCAACCCGGCTTTCGGAGCAAGTCACTCGAATTTTTTGGGTAAAATATCGGATATTCTTATTGACGCCGGTCACGAGGTGGTAAGTTTTGAAGTTTGAAACACATTTCGAAACACGAATAATCTGGTTCTAGACAATGCTTATTCCGACATTTATGGAAGCGAAAAAAGAATTGGTTGGCTCGAAAAAAGTAACAAAAATTATAAGAATTGAGCAAGATTCGAAATGTCGAAAAATGCAGGAAGAGTCGAAATTTGAAGATATTATGAGGAAGACGGTGTGGCGGGATGATGGCGATGCGGCGACTCTTTTCTTCAGTGTGAGGAAGTTTTTTTTGAAAATTATTCGAAAAATTGATTTCAGTGGATAAAAAACTTCACAATTATCAGTGGGTGGCAGTGTGCAAGTGAGTTTTTTTTTAATAGACTGAAATTTACAAATTAGATTAGTATGGAAATACTAATACGACATAGCATTGTGAGGCGTAAACGCGCTCCATCGCACACCGGTTGACGTGGTGTCAAAAATGAATTGGCAGAGGTCTAAAATCACATTATTAGGCCAGGAGACTGAAAAATTCGGATTCAGCGTGAAAACAGCCTTGAAATGAGTATAGTATCGAAAAATAGGTCGATGGCCTAGAAATCCAAATTCTGAAAAAGTTAGTCCTCCCCAACAAAAACTGGCCTAAATTCACAAAACTAGGCCAGTAGACTGACAAATTTGGATTCAGTGTGAAAACAGCTTTGAAATGAGTATAATATCGAAAAATAAGTTGGTGGCCTAGAATTCCAAGTTTTGAAAAAGTTAGCCCCCCGTCCAAATTTCGTTGTTTTGCTGCTTTTTCGGAGATTTTTCACTTTTTTTGAAACTTTTGAATCGTTTAAACTCCGTATCATCATTTAAGCTCCATGATCTAAAAATCCAAATTCTGGAAAACTAGTCTAGAAACCGAGATGCTGTGATACGAAAAATGGGGACTAACTTTCTCAACTTTGACCACCTAGCCGACAATGCTTTCTTTTGAGTTCAAAATTATAAACCAAACAACGAAAAAACCTCAAAAGTCGAAGTTCCACGGTTAGCACTGAAAAATTCAGGGTTCCGTCTAGAAACCGAGACATCTGGAAACTTTGAAATTTCGAAACCAGAAGTTCCAAACTAGACGTAACGTCCTGACGTCACTAGCCGAGACAAGCCCAAATTTCAGACATTTTCCAACAAACCACCATACTGGAAAACCTGAAAAACGAGAATTTCGACCTAGGAATCACCGAGGCTCTCTCAATTTGTGGTTTTCGTAAGTGCTTTTTCAGAAAAAAAAACCGGTCAAAAACTATTTTTGTGTTTTCAGCCCTATTCGATCACATCGGTATAAAAAAAGTAATAAATGCAGACTCACTTCTCCACCTAGACATTGTAAAATACGCTCACGGTGAACCAGCGTCTACTAGCTTCTACCCTGGAGTCTTCTCCACTGATTCGGATAAAATGAGTTTTCTCGGAAGACTCAAAAACCTTATTGGCCTATCGTTACCTTGGTACTTCTCGTGGACCAGGTATCAAAGTGAATTGGAAGCGATCAAGCCTTACTATAAGAAGTCTTTGACATGGCAAGAACATCTCGACAGTGCAGCTTTTTATTTCGTGAATTCCAATCAATTCTTGGATTATCCTAGTCCAACACTACCCAAAACAGTTTTCATCGGTGGGATGCAAGTGGGAACCAAAAGCAATGGGAATCTGAAATTAGACAAGGAATGGGATGACCTTCTCAACACCAGAAAGCGAAACATTCTAGTTTCTTTCGGCTCTCTTGCTTATGCTTCTGAAATGCCGGATGAGTTTAAGAACTCGTTGCTGGAAGTGTTTACATCGATGCCCGAAGTCACTTTCATATGGAAGTATGAAGAAGAAAATGCCACATTGGCGGACCATTTGCCAAATGTGAAATTGACGACATGGATGCCACAGAATGCGTTATTGGGTTAGTCCCTATAATGTAGCGAACAAAGATTTAAGAATAATTTTTCAGCCGATGACAGGTTGACCTTGTTCATCACACACGGGGGTCTTGGCAGCACTTTTGAACTTGGTTATCAAGGAAAGCCAGCGGTCGTTGTAAGTTTTGATTTTCTAGCTCGAATATTCAGAAATACTTTTTTCTGAAATTTTGAAACCTTCTGAATCTGGATCGGTAGGCTGAGCAGGACTGGTACAAAATTTCGCGAGAAAAAAATCATCACGTTTTTCAGATCCCCCTCACTGGCGACCAACCACGAAACGCACACATGCTGACTAGACATGGCGGAGCTCTCCAGCTTGATAAATCTCAACTGGCCAAACCTGAAGACATCCGAAATGCTATTCAGACAGTGATCAATGACGAAATCTACAAGAAAAACGCGGAAAAGTTGGCTGAAATTTTGAGATCTATGCCGAATCAGCCAAAAGATGCTGTTTTGAAGCATTGTGACTTTGCCGTGAAGTTTGGAAACTTGGAAACTTTGAAATCAGAGGGAAGGAATCTAAACTTTGTTCAGTATTATTCGATTGATATTTTAGTTTTTGTGGTTTCACTAGTTTTAGCATTGTTGACTGTCATATTTTGGATTTCTCGATTTATTTTTAGAAAATTGTTCAAGTTGTTCTCCGGTGATAAATCTAAGTTAGAATGAAACATAATAGTTTCTATATAAAAAGTACGTTTACATTTCAATCGAACATTTTCTACATCTTCGTTTGTAGAACAAAAAAAAATTTCCATTACGTATGAATTTTTATTTCCAATTACCAAAAATGTGTCCAATTACGAAATCTTGTAAGAACAAATTAATCTAGATCCGTATCTCCAACTTTCTTCTCCTTCTCTGCCATGAACAACTGAAGAACACTTCCGGCCAGATTCACAACTTTCTCATATTTCGGCGGGAGTTTGATCACTCTTCTCATATCTCCCGTGATGTTATAGATATCACGAATCTTTTCCGAATAAGTAAGCTCCTCGGTTTTGTCACTTTCGAATAATAAACCAACGCATTTAACAAAATTAAGAACATCACTCGAACTTATATTGAAGTCCGAAGCTCGCGAATTGAAGAATTCATCGAAGTATTGCAACTTCTCCATAAATTGTTTCAGTTCATTCTTTTCTTGAACGCATACGGCTCGCTCCATCTTTTCGTCAGTTCTCTCTAGAGCCTTGTTGCTCATTATCTTGTAAAAGTGACTAATTCCGTTCATAAAACCATCTAGAATAGTGTTGAAGAACTGAATTGCCATTTGAACATCTTCTGAAGTATCTTCTTTACTATCTTGTTTGAGTTTGGCTCTAACTCGTTCGAAAGTTTCAAAAACTTCAGAAACCCAAGAGAAATACAACAAAGTTTTCTTCTCGTCGTTACGTTCTTCGAATCCCTGCTTGAGTCTTCGAATTGCGAGTGAAGTTTTCGATAAGTAGTTGAGCATTTCGGAAGTGTCCTTCATATTTTTAATAGCTGTGATAAATATCAAGTTGTGTCCATCTCCTTTGTGTTTTCCTCCGTCGAGTGCACAATCAGAGCACAAGGCAATGCTTCTGATTCGAAGAACTTTAGTTTCTAAGAACTCTCCAGACGTTTCCGTTGACAATTTGACGCCTCCGTCTTTCGATTTCTCGAGAAGTCCATGTTGAATTGCACAATCCGCACAAACACGCAATTTGCTCAGGTTTTTGCATTCAGAACATGGCCCTTCTCCAACTGTCTGAAAATTATAGGTTTTGAAAGTAAGAAAAAGTTATGTGTTTTGTTTAATTTTCTACCGTTTCAATGAGTTGCGTAAATTTCAAAAATTTCAAAAAATAAGGATGAGCAACACGTTGTTTTGCATTCAGAGGAGAGAATCCAACGAACTTTTTTCAAGAATCAACCAAAAATATCATCAAAAACTAATACCTTCTCATCAAATTCATGATATATCATATCAGAAATCGAAATCGATTCGATCAGTTGTTTGGTCATATCAAGAGCCACCCAATTGATAACTTTCACATCGAATGCATGCTCTCTCTCACACGTTGGACAAGTTCCTGAGAGTTTCTTGTCGTAACATTCCTCACAAATCGAATGAGTGCATGTTCCGGTGCACACTTTTCGTTTTTTCAGATCTGTAAATGGCGTATTACATAAATTCAATAATACATTGCAGACTTACCATACATATGTTGACATTTCAAGCAAAATGCAGAGCTGAGCATCGTTATTCTTTGAGAGGCAATGAAAGCAATAGTGAGTTGGGTGAAAATGCATTGATAAGAGTGAAATGTTTGTTTGAAGAGTGGAAGAGGCAGCTGGAGTAAATTTAAGGGCTAGCAAGAAAGTCAAAGTTCAATTACATAACTTTTTTTTTGAAGAAAATTTTTTCTATCACCCCTTCCCCATTGGTTGGCTCTCTAGCGTACTTTAATCATAAGCGGCTCTCCCGTACTTTACTCATAAAACGTTTTAAAAGTACTGTAGTCGCAACGAGACCCACACCTATTAAGTGTGTATTGCATAGTTGTATAGTTGTACGGAGTGCATTTTGGCGGGAAGATTTGTTCTGTGAAATGTCCGAGAAAATTTGCGTGGTAGTGACCTAGAAATTTGACTGTGAATTTTTCAAGCTACAATGATATTTCAGCAAAAAAAATACATCTTTATTTCTATCGTATTTACAAAAACATCTCTCTTGCAAACCTAAAACCTAACATTTTCTACTTCATCCCTCGGAAAATCGATTGGGATTTTCAGCACATGCACATCCTCAGTAGGCTCTATTTTCTTTGCTGGAAGACTTGATTTCCGTCTCCGCCCGGCACCACCGAAAAGCAGTCCTTCAATTTTGGCAAATGGTATCTCGAACATTGCCGACCAGAATATAGCAATGACAAAGGAGATGGTAGTGACAGGGATGACGGTGTCCAGGAACTGAAATTTTTTTTTGATTAATTTGCTCTACTTCTGGCGTCAGGTGTCAGTCAACTCACAAAATAAGAAAGTGTGGAGAAGTAGAGTTCCGAGTGATTCTTCCCAAAAAAGTAGCCCATCACCATAATATGTATCAAGTACGCACAGAATGATAGGCGAGCCAAGGGTGTCCAGAATGGGAAACTCATGAAGTCACTGATCAGTCCTTTTCGATAATACGTGGAGATCACAATCCATGACAACGCGATTCCCCAGAGTACTCGGCTGAAGCAGCTGAAAATTTTCAAAAGTTTTCAGAAATTTGTGTTGTCCAGTAGAGCACCATACCTGTAGAGTACGTTCTGAATAGGTGACCAAAGATGGCCTGAGGTATAGTCTTGAATGATAAAAACTACGAATACCATAGAGCTCAACGAGAATATCCACATGATGCGGTCGAGCCACTGGAATTTTGAACTTTTTTGGGATGAGCGGAAGCACTTACCGGATTGATATTCAGTTTGGGAGTTCTTCTCATGAAGTACCCTAAAACCAGTCCCATAATATAGATCTGACAGCGGATCAACGGGTTATAATAGTTCCATTGGTCGTATCTCCTGAAAACGCAATATATGGAAATGCGCTCCACCGTGCAATGTCTCACCTCGCTTGCGCATCGTATCTGGGATCTTTCGGTCCCAAATCGAATTGGGTCGGTGGGAAGTGCCAAAAGAGCATTTGATAAGCGTTGAATGCAGTGGATGCTGAGAAGACGAGCATTGCTACCAGGAGACCGATAAGACTCCCTCCGATAGCAAAACTGAGAAGGATAAGGGGACTCATGATGTAGAGTTGGAGGTCGGTGGCCAGGTACCAGGAGATTACGTAGCACTGAATATGAAATAGAGTTATGCTTGAGGGGAGAGGGTCTTGGGGAGCTGGGATATTGCACTCGATGTCTCGTGGAGTCTCGTCTTATCAAGTTTCGTTAAGAGTCTCGGACTACACCTCAGGTGATATTTGATCATCTATTCAAACCACAGGATTCCGATCAGGGTTAAGCAGAATTCCGCCTTCTGTCATTAAAAAAACGCATTCCGTTTAACTCTGGTATGAAACCTTTACAAGACTTACTACTCCACGAGACTCCACAAAACTCTCCAAATCTTCTGTAGACTTTGTAAACTCACAATTTTCTCCGGATCCACCAAATTATCAATATACAACAAATTCAGCCAATAATTCTCCCGACACGTGTCATCATGCATCGCCGGTGACATAAACAACGGCATATCCCGCATCATTCGTGTATAGACAAAAGTGAAAAATATGATGGTCACATAGTAAACCGGACTGAGCCGAGCGATTCGATGCACATAGAACATGATCCATCCACCAGCGGATAGCACTGCTTTCCGTTGTTTTCCAAGAGTTTTAAACCAAAGGAACGACAAAAGGAAGGCGGAAATGAAGAAGAAAGTGTCGACAGCAAAGTAGGCATTGGCCATCAGGGTACCCATATAGGTCTTGGTAAAGTCGAGAAGGTCCGCTGGGTTGCCTGGAAGAGGAAATGGTGGTGGACGTGGCCTAGAATTCGAGCTTACTGCAAACAAGGATGAAGATCGCGGCACAGTGTCCAAGGATGACCCATACTGTGGAGATAGTGCGGATGCAGTTGAGTGAGGTGACTTGGCCTTCCTTGTTACACTGCTTCATATTGAAAATTTCCTTTATATTTCTATAAAATGAGAAAGCCATGAAGACCTTCCACACGACCGTTGAGTTGAGCTCTTCTTTTCGCGCCAAATCGAGTTTTGATCTCCGATTTTGGTAGTAGTAATCGATTGTTCCAGATGTAATGCATAGTAGAACGATGAGCGATAGGGAGGTCCTGAAATTTTTTTAGTCCAAAATTTAAAAATTTCTGAAAATTCTTTCTTACAGCACAACATAAGTCCCAGTCGTAACTTTTGGAATCCTGCCGTTGACATTCCGAACGCTACACACTGGCGAGAGCTCTTTGCTCACTCCGATGGCTGGAAGAAAAGTGGTGGCCTAGAATCCCTAATAAATCCTACCTGCTCTAAAATAATCGGTCAAATCCTCATTCCGACAAGAGTACGGTAGACAAATGTCTACTCCGATTTGCGGAAGTTGGCAGGAGCTATTGAAGGAGTTCGGTTGCATTTTGATGTCGAAGAGGATTCTGGAAACCAGAAAACCAAAAAAATATCAAAAAGGTATCGGGTTACTGTACCGATAGTAGTCTCCTTGAATGGTTCTGTTGAGGCTTGTGGAGAAAATGTTGACAGTCTTGCATTCGGTGAAAGCGCCGGTGCTGAGCAAGTGGCCACGCGCGATTCCGGAGCCAATTTTTCCAGCAGCGTCCATCACTGCAATTTAATAAATCTTTTCGTGACGAGACCCTTCTAGACTGAGACTGTACTTACTCGGTATCAAATATTCCCTTCTCTCCTGGTCACTCATCGTCGACGGAGCCATTGTTGTGTGACGTTTCACGTGCCGCGCCACATCAATCATACCGTAACCCAGAAACGACAACTCCTCATGACATTCCTCAGAAATCGAGTAGTTGGAGAACGAGTGGATACCAAGAGCAGCAATTAAGTCGCTGGTTTTGTATCTTTCCTGGAAAGAAGTTTCGGAAATTTTGTAGATCATAACTTTGTAATCCTCCCTGATGACTTACCAACTGCTCGATAACCTCTCTTGGATGAGCTATCAGTTCATTGAGTAGCTCCATTGCTTTCATCGAATCGAATTCCAAACCGGAACTTGGATTTACAGTAAGAAATATTAAAACTACAGAGATACTACCGACCATCATTTTTAGACAGAGACGACTGAAAAAAGTGGGGTTTAAAGTTTCAAACGCTCAAAAACACTTCTTGTTTTTCCGCCTTATCATCTTATCATCTTGTGGGTACTCCAAGTGTGATTGATAGTCGATAAGGAGAAGAAAGTGGAGTACAATAATAAAAACAATGAGCGTAGTAAAACGAGAACTCTGGTTAAATAGAGGGCTTGAATTTTGGACCTTGTGACGTTGACTGTACTCGTGTATTCAACATTTCTAAAACTGAAGATCTCGTTTTCTAACTTTTGAACCAGGTTAGTGACTGACTCTTCAATGCTTCCATCCTAATCTCTATTGACATAATTAGATGGATGTTGAGTTGTTGGAGTGATGCTGCTCAACGAATCTGCTTTTCTACCTGAAATTTCTTGTTGACCCACCCACACCCCCGAAAAGTACACTTACATAAAACAGTGTTTCTGTAATCTCTTATCATAAAAATAACAACCAAGGCGTCTAGTGCCGGGTAGAACCCTGCGTATAAGCTGGGAATATTCTCTAATTTTCCCACAGCAATCGAAAACATTGGGAAGACAATCACAATGCCAATCGGGGCAAACATAGTGCACAGGGGGATGAGTGTCTGAAATTAGAGAGGTGACCTAGGAAAAACTAGGTTACTTACCTGCAAAACGAGGGTCCGGAATAGTTGGCTATTCAGTTCTTTCGTCTTCTTACTCATCGATCCCTCAACACTTTCCATTTTTCGATATGTTTTCCATCCGCAGATGACCACTGTGATAATGCAAGATTGCTGCAAGTTTATCACCTCATAAAAATGGTGCCTGTCGGAGTTACCATGACACCACAAGTGTACGCGCAAAATATGAAAGCTGGCCAACCAATAACTGTCTTGCCACTTGATTCTTCCTTGTAAAAGTATAAAATTCCAAGATAACTGAGTCGTGTAGTGTCTTCCCCATAGCTTTCATTGATAGATTCTCTGAAAAATGGAGTTGGATCTCTGTGTTTGTTTGTCCTTCTCACCTCATATACTCATCTTTTTGAGCCGTTGGGGCTACTAGAATGGTCACAACCAGATACCACAGAATAGAAAACACGACGGGAAGGATATAGAGTCTTAGGAGGCGGACGCCTTGGAATTGTGACATGTCTTGTGGTCTGGAATCGATTAAAGATATATGTATCATAAATGAGACGATTCTTACCTGCAAATTGCAAAGTAGCGATAGACAAAATGAGTGGCCAGTAAAGATATACTCAACGCAACTGTCGCACAGTACACCCCCACTAACATCGGTGCTATATGTTTATCGTATTTAAAAAAGCTGTCCACATACATCAAGAGGCAGGTACCATGAATATGAGTAGTCTGGAATTTCAGAGTTAATGAATTCAACTTGGGACAAACCTCACCGGTTGCGTCAGTATCTCCACTACATCATACACAATTGAAAACACTGCATATGACATCATAATATACTTGTAAGCACCTAAACTACTTGAGGATTTTGTGACAATTAGCCATAGCAAGATAAGATTTGACACTTCAGTGCAGATGAATCCAGAATATTGAAGAACTTGGACAAATAGAGGCATTGAAATATAAGAAACAAACAACTAAGAAGTTTTCAAGATGTTATTCGGTTGGTCGGATGAGGTACAATAAACATGACATTGTTCTCATTTATTCCATTTTGTTCGCACTCGTCATTCGTTCTGACCCAGACAGACGACTAAAAGAATAACATTTTCTGTTTTCAGATTTCTTATTCTATTGAATTTATATGTACTGAAATATCAAGCATATTGTTACTAAGGCTAATGAATACAAAATCTTCAAGTTTATTTGGCTCTTACTAGCATTTAGAAATGTGTTTTAACCGGAAGTGTTCCATGTGATGCTCCTAACCGGGACCAGTTTGTCTACCGCTTCTCAAAAACTGGTTTCCATTTGAACCTCCATTGACATTATTAGATGGATTTTGAGTTGCTGGAGTGATGCTGATCGAATACTCCGCTTTCCGACCTAAAACATTTCTTGTTCATCACGCCCATCAAATAGTAAACTTACACAAAACAGTATTCCTAAAATCTCTTATCATAAAAATGACAACCAAGGCGTCGAGTGCCGGGTAGAACCCTGCGTATAAGCTGGGAACATTCTCTAATCCTCCCGCAGTAATCGAAAACATTGGGAAGACAATCACAATGCCAACCGGGGCAAACATAGTGCATAGAGGGATGAGGGTCTGAAATTAGAGATGTGGCCTATGAAATAATAGACCACGTACCTGTAATACAAGAGTACGGAATAACTGGCTATTCAACTCTTTCGTCTTCTTACTCATCGATCCCTCAAGACTTCCCATTTTTCGATAAGTTTTCCACCCGCAGATGAGCATTGTGATGATGCAAGTATGCTGGAATTCCAAAAAACCTAGAAAACACTTTGATACTCAAAATTACCATGACACCACAAGCAAATGCACAGAACGTGAAATCTGGCCAACTGATAACCGTCTTCCCGGTTGATTCATCCTTGTAAAAATATAAAACTCCGAGGTAACTGAGTCGTGAAGTGTCTTCCCCATACGTTTCATTAATAGCTTCTCTGGAAAATTGAGTTTGAAAATTGAAATCGGTCTGTGTGTCTATCACCTCATATACTCATTCTTTCGAGCCGTTGGGGCTAATAGAATGGTCACAACCAGATACCACAGAATAGAAAACACGACGGGAAGGATATAGAGTCGGAGGAGGCGGACGCCTTGGAATTGTGACATGTCTTGAGGTCTGGAATCGATTAAAGATATATGTATCATAAATGAGACGATTCTTACCTGCAAATTGCAAAGTAGCGATAGACAAAATGAGTGGCCAGTAGAGATACACATAACGCAAACGAGGCACAGTACACCCCCACTAACACGAGAGCTATAGACTTTTCATATTTCAAAAAACTGTCCACATACCACAAGATGCATTCACCATAAATATGTGTTGTCTGGAATTTCCAAAAAAAAATGATTTCAACTTGGAAAACCTCACCGGTTGAGCCAGTATCTCCACTACACCATACACAATTGAAAACACTGCGTATGTCATCATAATATACTTGTAAGAGCCTAAACTGCTTGAAGATTTTGTAACAATTAGCCACAGTAATATAAGGTTTGATACATCAGTGCAGGTAAATCCAGAATATTGAAGAACTTGGACAAAAAGAGGCATAGGAATAGGAGAAATAGTAAAGTAATGAATTTTCAAGATGTTATTCGGTTGGTTGGGTCAGGTACAATAAACACAAGATGTAATGTAACCTCATTTATTCTTTTCCGTTTGCACGCGTCATTTGTTCTGACCCAGACAGACACCCGACAGAATAACATTTCCTGTTATCACATTTTTCACTCCAATGAATCTCATTGTCATCTAATATATTGGATCTATATTGCTTCTAACCGGGGCTTGTATGCTTAGGTACCTAGATAGTTTCATGATTCGAAACTCGTTTCAAAACGTCCAAAAATAGTTTTTGACCCTTATCACATTATGCAAATAGCATTTATACCGGTTGACACGATTATATAAATATTTTTATTGACAGAAGTAGACATTAAAGATAAATACGTAAAAAGGGTTAATGGTCCGCAGAAACCGAATACGCTATTCCTGATGATGAGCTGAATGAGACCTTCTTCTGACCACGACGACGATGACAAGTCACTGCTTCCCGGAAATCTCTTATCATAAAAATGGCAATCGTTGCATCGAGAGCCGGGTAGATTGCGGCGTTTAAACTTGGGGCATTAGCCAAAGTTCCGACATTTATAGAAAAAATGGGGAGGATAAGAAAAAGACCAACCGGGGTAAACATGGTAAGTATTGGGATGAAAGTCTGAAATACTGGAGTGGCCTAGAATCCGACTTGGCCGTCATACCTGAAGTATCAATGTTTTGAACAGTTGATTGTTCAACTCCTTCGTCTTGGCACTCATCGACGATCCGACCTGTTGCATTTTTCGATAGGTTTTATAGCCACAGACGAGAATGGTAATAATGGATAGCTGCTGAAAATGTTTTATGTGTTATTGTGTCTGATTTTCATCAAGTACAATCATCCCGCAAATCGCAAAACTAGATACAAAATCTTTCCAACTTATAATGATGGCACCAGATGTGTCGGTATACTGTAACTTCAAATATGGTCGCGCCCACAAAAATCTAAACTCACGTAGTACAAAATTGCAATGTATCCCAGTTCACGGGTGCCTTCGTTATAAAGTTCGAAAATTGGTTTTCTGGAAATATCATGTTTTGAAAAATTTCAGCGTATGTATGGTGCACCTCATATACTCCGCATTCAGGTCAGATGGTCCTAGTGGGAAATAGTCAATTAGGAAAAACATGACAGTGAAAAACATAGGGAAAATATAGATTTTCAGAAGGTTCCAGCCGGAGAGCTTACTCAGATCATTTGGTCTAGAATTTTAAGGTTTTGTTTCGATCTCAAATATTTTGTTTCGGTCTCAGAACCCACCTGCAAATCGCCAAGAACCTGTACACAAAATGTGTGGCCAATAGCGAAATACAAAGTATATAACTAGCACAATACAAACAACAAAACGTCTGAGCCATCCCTTTGTGATACTTCAAAAAGCTGTCGGCGTAAATAATTAGGCATGCTTCATGCAAATGCATTATCTGAAATCTCTGAATTAATGGTGTACTGTTGGAGTGCGTTACCGGTTGCGTCAAAATCTCGATGATTGCGTATACGAAGGAAAATGTGGAGAAGGAAAGCATAAGATATTTATAGGAGCCAACGTTTCGGGAGCATTTAGTAATTATCAGCCAGAGCAATAGGAGAGTAGATATTTCAGTGGAAATGAATCCAAAATATTGGGAGATTCGTAAGATCAAAGGCATCGTCATTTTTCTTTCGGGGAGAGTTATCAAATCAAAACTCAAGTAATAATGAGGAAGCAGCTCTGTTTTTATACCCAAAAAATCTCTCTCTATTTTGGTTCCTGTTTATCGTGTGAATCGTCTACTGAATTTCCGGTAAAAAATACACACATTTTGCAAAGAAACCGGAAGTTGTAAGAACTCAAAAAACAAAGGGCTATAATTTTGAAAAGATAAAATAAAGATCAGAAGAAGAAAACTGCTAAATCCGACCAATGTCCGAGTTACAACCGATATTCTCTGAATTTTTGACCAGAAGGTGACGAAGATCAAGGAAGGTTTTAAGATAAAAAATTTGTTCACAACTCTTAAACTTGGTCCACATGAGAGTAATAAATTAAAACTCAAGTAATAATGAGAAAGGAGCTCTGTTTTTATATTCAAAAAATTTACCCACTGTTTGTTCCTGTTCAATCACACATTGTGTGAATTGTGCACTGACGTTTTTTTGCTTTCTATTTTTTCAATTAGTTTTTTCCATGAGTTTTCGATGAATTTCTTCACATATTAAAATTATAGAAATGAGCTCAAAACGATCCTCTCCAACGACTGCGGCAATGACAATAATAATAGTTTATTATGGCCGTAGGGATTCGTGATTGATAAGAATACGCATGAGTTCAGTCTGTCCGTGTTCCAGTTTCTTGTTATTCAACTTGTTTCGTTTTCGTTTTTGTTTTTCTTGGAACAATGTTTTTTTGTAGAAAATTTGTGTTTTCTTTACCGAGAAAAATGATTCAGTAGACAACACACGAACCGTGATTGAACAAAAACAAGAATAGGCAGATATAAAAACAGAGCTCCTATCTCATTAGAGTCTTGAGTTTAGTTTTCTCAGCAAAACGAAAATGACGATGCCTATGATTTTACAGATCTCCCAATATTTTGGGTTCATTTTCACTGAAATATCTACTCTCCTTCTGCTCTGGCTAATAATTACTAAATGCTCCCGAAACGTTGGCTCCTATAAATATCTTATGCTTTCCTTCTCCACATTTTCCTTCGTATACGCAATCATCGAGATTTTGACGCAACCGGTAACGCACTCAAACAGTACACCAATAATTTATGAGATTCCAGATAATGCATTTGCATGAAGCATGCCTAATTATTTACGCCGACAGCTTTTTGAAGTATCACAAAGGGATGGCTCTGACTTTTTGTTGTTTGTATTGTGCTAGTTATATACTTTGTATTTCGCTATTGGCCACACATTTTGTGTACAGGTTCTTGGCGATTTGCAGGTGAGATTTGAGACCGAAACAAAAGATTTGAGACCGAAACGAAACCTCAAAATTCTAGACCAAATGATCTGAGTAAGCTCTCCGGCTAGAACCTTCTGAAAATTTATATTGTCCCTATGTTTTTCACTGTCATGTTTTTCCTAATTGACTATTTCCCACTAGGACCATCTGACCTGAATGCGGAGTATATGAGGTGCACCATACTTACGCTGAAATTTTTCAAAACATGAAATTTCCAGAAAACCAATTTTCGAACTTTATAACGAAGACACCCGTGAACTGGGATACATTGCATTTTTGTACTACGTGAGTTTAGATTTTTGTGGGCGTGACCATATTTGAAGTTACAGTATACCGACAAATCTGGTGCCACTATTATTAATTGGAAAGATTTTGTATCCAGTCTTGCGATTTGCGGGATGATTGTACTTGATGAAAATCAGACACAAAAACAAATAAAACAATTTCAGCAGCTATCCATTATCACCATTCTAGTCTGTGGTTTCAAAACCTATCAAAAAATGCAACAGGTTGGATCGTCAATGAGTGCCAAGACTAAGGAATTGAACAATCAACTGTTCAAAACATTGGTACTCCAGGTATGACGGTCGAGTCGGATTCTAGGCCACTCCAGTATTTCAGACTTTCATCCCAATGATTACTATGTTTACCCCAGTTGGTCTCCTACTTATCCTCCCCATGTTTTCTATAAATGAACTTTGGCTAATGCCCCAAGTTTAAACGCTGCAATCTACCCGGCTCTTGATGCCACGATTGCCATTTTTATGATAAGAGATTTCCGGGAAGCAGTCACTTGTCGTCGTCGTGGTCATAAAGTTTCAATTATCGCCACAGCGGGAGCGGCGTATTCGGTTCCTCCGTCATATTGAGAATATATTTGGAAAACACTTCCTGTTACATTCTATTTTTTCTGTTTATCGTGTGAATTGTCTACTGAATTATTATTCCGGCAAAAAATAAAAGAAAAATAGTGCAAAGGTACCGGAAGATTTAAGAACTCAAAAAACAATTGAATATAAATTCAAAAAAAATGAAGACCAGAAATTGAAAACTGCAAATAAATCTCCAATCTTCCTCGAAAAATGTTTTTCCGAGAAATAGGAAAAGGAAAAAGCTACGAACACAAGAAACTTGAACACCCATAATTTTTCCACAAAGATCAAAAAATTACTCATAATAATTATTTTGCTTATACTACGTGTGTCGCATATCTTTGTACTCGTCATTCTTCGCCCAACCAACCGAAAAACATCTTCATCTCCCCGTAACTAGAAGACTACCTCAAAATTCACTATTTTTCCTATCCCCTTACATTCACTACTTCAAAATGCCACTGTTCCTCCAAGTCCTTCAATATTCTGGATTTATCAGCACTGAATTGTCAAATCTTGTCTTACTATGGCTAATTGTCACAAAATCCTCAAGTAGATTTGGCTCCTACAAATATATTATGATGTCATACGCAGTGTTTTCCATTGTGTATGGTGTGGTGGAGATACTAACGCAACCAGTGAGGGTTTCCAGGTTGAATTCCTTAACTCTGAAATTCCAGACAACTCATATTCATGGCGCTTGTATGTTGATGTATGTAGATAGTTTTTTGAAATATGAAAAGTCGATAGCTCTCGTGTTGGTTGGGTTGTATTGCGCCACATTTGGCTTCTGTGTTCTTCTACTGGCCACACATCTTGTATATAGATTTTTTGCAATATGCAGGTAAGAAACGATTATGATTTATATACTTTTAATCAATTCCAGACCCCAAGACATGTCCCAATTCCAAGGCGTCCGTCTTCTTCGAGTTTATACTATCCCCATCTCTATTTCTATTTTATGGTATTTCGCAGTGACCATTCTAGTGGCACCGACTCCTGCCAAAGATAAGTATATGAAGTATGTATCAAACACTTATTTTCTAAAACTGGTTTTTTTCTCAGGGAAGCTATCCGTGAGACTTATGAGGAAGACACTTCTCGACTCAGTTATCTTGGAATTTTATATTTTTACAAGGATGAATCAAACGGTCAGACGGTTATCAGTTGGCCGGATTTCACGTTCTGTGCATTTGCTTGTGGTGTCATGGTAACTCCGACGGGCACCACTTTTAGTAGGTGATCAATTTCCAGCAAACTTGCATCATCACAATGGTGATCTGCGGATGGAAAACCTGGCGAAAAATGGAAAATGTTGAGGGATCGATGAGTAAGAAAACGAAAGAGTTAAATACTCAACTATTCCGGACACTTGTATTACAGGTACGTGGACTAATATTTTCTAGGTCACCTTTATTATTCCAGACCCTCATCCCTCTCTGCACTATGTTCACCCCTGTCGGCTCTCTCATAATCCTCCCGATTTTTTCAATTGGTGTTGGAAAATTTGCAAATATACCTTGCTTGTACGCAGGGTTTTACCCGGCATTCGACGCGTTGGTCGTCATTTTTATGATAAGAGACTTTAGGAATACTGTTTTATGTGAGTGTACTTTTTGGGGGGCGTGGTTTGGTTATCAAGACTTTTCAGGCAGAAAAGCAGAGAGCAAGCCGTTGAGCAGCATCACACCAGCAGCTCAGCTATCTTCTAATTTTGTGTGATTGAGAATTTTGAATTAAAATTTTTATTTTCCTTCTTTAAAATTCTATTTATTACAGAAAGAGCCTATTTTTTTACCTAAATTATGCATAAAGTTGTTTTCTTTTTTTATTTTCACATCACCGATTTTACATGAAAATACAAGATTCATATAGTTTAGTCATGTCCATGATTGTCAGTTGAGTCAAAATCTCAAGTACTGGCTGACTCGGTTCACGAACCCTTGCCGGGGGTGTTCAAGGCGCATGGAATAGGTTTGGATGGGCCTCGTAGGTCTCGAGGGTGGGAACCCGTTTTTCACTACGGTTGTTGTAACCGCAGGATCTACTCGAAGTGACTATCAGCCATAGAGATGGCCTAGTAATTCCCAGTAAGAATTCTAGGCTACACATTTTTGATGACTAATCAGATATTTGATCATTGAATAGCATGACTCCACTATCTTCATAACGTGTGTTTTTCATCAAAAATCAAAATATTACTCATAAGAATTGTTGTCTTTACAAACTACATCTCTTGTTTTTTGTATCTGATCCAGCCAACCAAATAACATCTCCATCGTTCCATAACTCATTTGAAAATTTATTATTTTTTCATATCTCCTATTCCAATGCCTTTCTTCCTCCAAGTCCTGCAATATTCTGGATTCATCAGCACTGAAGTGTCTAATCTTGTCTTGCTATGGCTAATTGTCACAAAATCTTCAAGTAGATTTGGCTCCTACAAGTATATTATGATGTCATACGCAGTGTTTTCAACTGTGTATGGTGTAGTCGAAATACTGACACAACCGGTGAGAGTTTCCAGGAAAACTTTTCCAGTTTGAAATAAGTAATTCCGAAATTTCAGACTACACATATACATGGTGCCTGCATGATGTTGTATGTAGACAGTTTTTTGAAATATGAAAAGTATATAGCTCTCGTGTTAGTGGGGGTGTACTGTGCCTCGTTTGCGTTATGTGTATCTCTACTGGCCACTCATTTTGTCTATCGCTACTTTGCAATTTGCAGGTAAGTATGGTTTCACAACGACGCCTTTGTGTACCTTTAATCGATTCCAGACCCCAAGACATGTCCCAATTCCAAGGCGTCCGTCTCCTCCGACTCTATATACTTCCCGTTGTGTTTTCTATTCTGTGGTATCTAGTTGTGACAATTCTAGTAGCCCCAACGGCTCGAAAAGATGAGTATATGAGGTAACAGACACACAGACTTTTTTTCAATTTCAAACTCACTTTTTCAGAGAAGCTATTAATGAAACGTATGGGGAAGACACTTCACGACTCAGTTACCTCGGAGTTTTATATTTTTACAAGGATGAATCAACCGGGAAGACGGTTATCAGTTGGCCAGATTTCACATACTGTGCATACACTTGTGGTGTCATGGTAACATTGAGTATCAAAATATGTTATAAGATTTTTTTGGAATATCAGCAAATCTGCGTTATCACAATGGTGATCTGCGGATGGAAAACCTGGCGAAAAATGGAAAATGTTGAGGGATCGATGAGTAAGAAAACGAAAGAGTTAAATACTCAACTATTCCGGACCCTTGTATTACAGGTACGTGGCCTAATATTTTCTAGGTCACCTTTATTATTTCAGACCCTCATCCCTCTCTGCACTATGTTTGCCCCTGTCGGTGCTTTAATCATCCTCCCAATTTTTTCGATTTATGTTGGAAAATTAGCAAATGCTCCTAGCTTGTACGCAGGGTTCTACCCGGCACTCGACGCGTTGGTTGTTATTTTTATGATCAGAGACTTTAGGAATACTGTTTTATGTAAGTTCACTATTTGGGGCCGTGGTCAACAAGAGATTTTTTTTCAGGCAGAAAAGCGGCAACCAAGTCGTTGAGCAGAATAACTCCAACAGCGCAATATTCGTCTAATTATGTCAGTGGAGATTGAGAATTTGGAATTAACCTTTTTTAATACTATTCATTAATATAAAGATATTGTGTTCTCTAAAAACTTTGAAATTTACGAAGTACAGGATGCGTCAAAATCATTGAAACTTATTTTAAACACGAAATGCCAAAATCGTTATGAAAAAATGATTACAGGCAGAAACGACGAGTAGAGTCCCAAAAAGCAATCAATGAATACAATTAAGAATGATACCAATCGGACAGAAAATAGATTTATTCCATTTAGTGATTTTCAGCACATACCAAATGGATAGGTAATTTGATAAGTATGCTGATCAAAAGTTCAGTCGCTACTGGCATAGGAATGTTGTACACATAGTGCAAAGCGGGATGAGAGTCTGGAATTAAAGGCGTGACCTAGGAAAAACTCGGTCACCTATGTACCTGCAGGATAAGCGTTCGGAATAGTTGACTATTCAATTCTTTTGTCTTCTCACTCATCAATCCCTCGGCTTGCTTCATTTTTCCATAAATTTAAAAGTACCATAGGATTGAGAGAGTCACAGGAATAATGTAGACCAATAGGAGGTTGGCACCTTGGAATCGATGCAGGTCTTGAGGTCTGGAATAGTAAAGATTTTTTGGAATTTGGTTTTGGTTCCAAAACGTCAAAATCGATTACCTGCATATCGCAACGAACCAATAAACAAAATGAGTGGCCAGTAGAATAATACATGTTCCAAATGTGGCGCTGTATAACGCCACTATGACAAGGGATATCGATTTTTCATATTTCAAAAAACTATCCACATAAATGAACAAACAAGCACCAGATGCATGAATTATCTGAATGAAAATTTCTTGGAAAAGTTTTCCTGGAAAACCTCACCGGTTGAGCCAGTATCTCCACTACACCATACACAATTGAAAACACTGCATATGACATCATAATATATTTATAAGAACCAAATTTACTTGAAGATTTTGTGACAATTAGCCATAGTAAAATAAGGCTTAACACTACAGTGCTGATGAATCCGGAGTATTGAAGGACTTGGAGGAAGAGAGGCATTATATTTGCTGGAGGTAATTTATTTGAGTCTTGTGTAGATCTAGAAAATATCTTGAGGCACGTGTCGATTAATTTGATGATGTCTGCACACATTTACATATTTATGTTTTTCTTACAGATGTTATTCAATTGTTGTATATTTTGAATAGATGATTTGATTAGGCTGTGGAGGAAGTAGAAATATCTACCTTACAGACTCACCAATATAAACCACCTGGATGGAATATGGTTCCGTTATCGGCGGACAAAAGAGCGAGAAAGAAAACTTTGCAGGAAATTATGTTCCAACCTAATAATACAAAATGCAGGACACGTCAAAATAATTAAAACATATTTTGAACACGAAACGTCAAAGTCGTGAAAAAAACCATATTTTAAAATGAATTTATTTCATTTAGTGATTATCAGCACTTTCTGCAATAAAAAATGCATAATTAACATTATTATTCAAAAATTATGTTGCCAATGGTATAGGAGTGTCGTGCATCGGGTTGTACACTGATCGCCGTTTTTTCTCCAGTTTCCTGTAGAGCAAACTTATATAATAAAGAATCAGGTAGAGCAAACTTACATAATAAAGAATCGCGGTGTACGCTATTTTCGAAGTGTCTTCGAAATAGTTCACCGCGATGGAGTCTCTACAAGAAAGTCGGTAAAACGTTATATAATTCATTGATACCTCATGTATTCCGATTTCAAATCTGACGGTGCCATTAGAAAAGTTATTGTGAAAAACCATAGGATTGAGAGAGTCACAGGGATAGTGTAGACCAATAGAAGGTTGGCACCTTGGAATCGATGCAGGTCTTGAGGTCTGGAATGGGAATGGGAAAGGTGTTTTGAAACTTGAAACCCAAAAAGATTACCTGCAAAGAATCGATAGACAAAATGAATAGCTAGTAAAAGAATACATGACCCAAATGTGGCGCAGTACAACCCAACCAACACGAGAGCTATCGACTTTTCATATTTCAAAAAACTATCGACATAAATGAACAGACAAGCCCCTGATACATGTGTTATCTGAATGAAAAGTTACTGTTGACATTCGTTGAGTTAGGCGTACCGGTTGAGTCATAATGTCAATCACACCATACACGATTGAAAACACTGCGTATGACATCATAATATAGCTAGCACCATACAAACCAAGACCGGCTTGACCGATCTTTTTGTGATGCTTCAAAAAGCTGTCGGCGTATATCATCAGGCATGCTTCATGCAGGACTATAATCTGAAAACACAGAAATTATTGGTGTACTGTAGCCCTGCATTACCGGTTGCGTCAAAATCTCAACAATCGCGTAAACGAAGGAAAATAGGGAGAAGGTAAGCATAAGATATCTGTAGGAACCAATATTTTTGGAGGATTTGGTAATTATTAGCCAGAGCAACAGGAGCGTAGATATTTCAGTGCAAATGAACCCAATATATTGGGAGATTCGTAAGTATATAGGCATCGCCATATTAATCCGCTCATTAATGCGAGATACTGAAAATGGAGTTATGTTTTTATATGTATCTAAATATTTATCTATCTCTCTCTCTTCATTCCTGTAGTGTGAATTGTGTACTGAAGTATTTCTCCGTATTGGTGATCAAAAATGGTGATAAAAAATGAACTCAAAATATCGGAGATCCGTAAGGTCAAAAGCATCGTCATTTTCTTTTTAAAGGGGGATGGAACTATTTCCAAAATGTTTGATTTTTTAATATGGTTCGACGCAGCATGGATGGGCCAGTCGAAAATCCTCTTGGAGGTAGGTCCGAAAATCGGTCTAAAAGAAGTTATTTGCGAAAAAAGATCAAAAAGGAAGGGTTTCGTGGTGCTCAATTCTACCCAGTTCAAGGGGAAAATTCTCATGGTGCGCGTGAAAAAATATAACAAGCAGAATAAAAACGTCAATCTTTTTCTCAAATGAGAATAATTGAGAATTGAGAAAGAGAAACATTTATGAAAACAAGTAACAACTAAGATAAACATAAGGAGACTAAGGAGAGTTCGATAACGTATACATCTCTGCTTCAACTGCTGCTCTCGCCTCTACCTCCTCATCAATTTCTTCTTCATCGCTAGAAAGACATCCGACCAATACCATTTCTTTAGCGAACCGCCCTATATCTTTTCTCCAATCATTCATAGGTCTTGTTTTTCTATATTTTGTCACCAATTTCTTCTTGGTTTTGCAGTAATATTGATGCTCGACCTCAACTTTTCTCCGCCCCGATAATTCGTCTAACTGTAAGGCGTTCCAATGTAGACAAGCGAGTTTTGATCGGAGGTCGTATCCGTTTTTATCACTGGAAAAACAAAGAAATGTTTTTTTTTGCTGTAAAACATACAAAAAATGCTCTTTTGGCAAATAAGAAGTGGCCACAGAATGAAAAGATTCTAGAGCAGATGTTGCGAAATAAGGAGAAATATTTTGAATATCTCTTTGACGATTGGGCTTCGTCATTATCCCCAGCAATACATCAAACGCCTTCTTGTGATTATTCTTAGTCAAATCCAAATGATTTCTAGTGGAACTTGATTCCACATTTGTGGAATGACAACAAGTCTGGACTTTGTCAAAAACAACGTTTCCAAGATTCTGAATTCTATAATAAGACTCATTTTTGTTTCAATCTGGCTACCTGAAAATTGCTGTGCTGGTTTTGAATGTGGTAGAAAAATGACATTATTAGTTGATAAGCCTTCTCCCCATCACCATTTGCAAAGGCAATTGAAGTATGTATGTGTGTGATGAGGGATCGAATCCAAGGTTTCATAGGAACGAACTGTACTTGATTCGCTTTCTGAAAATATACTGACGTTTTTCGAATCGATATTCTTGAAAACCTCTGCGACATCTCTACGAATAGATCGAATAAAGTGCCAGGAGTCAAAGTGATGTACAATAGTCGGATAATCCTTCATAACCTGAGCCAAATTGACGCATCTGTCAGTGGTCAAAGACTTGATAGGATTGTCCAAATTGGTCAGATCTGTTAGTTCCTGGAGAAGTCTCACAATACAACCCTTATGTCCCATCTTCTCAAGTTGTATAGAGTCCCCTCCTCTTCCTTTTCGACATACTTCAAAATCCAGCAAAAACTTGGTTTTGATATCCATGATGGAAAACCGACACACAACAGCCGAATAACCTCTGCTGTCGAGCTGCCCATCACCAGCTAAATCTACACCATTGTCTCTTTCCGCATTTTTCTTCAATATCGCCAGAACTTCAGATCTCTGAGAAACAAAACATTTTTCAACTGACGCCTCTAGAACCTTTTCGATAAGCTTATTGTATCTTCTGTTAGAAATAAATGGCAATTCCAAAACATCAAACAGTGATGAAGTTTTCTGAACGAAAATAGTCAAAGTGGAAATACTAGAATAGAGTTACTGTAAAAGCATTTCCGGTAGAGAGAACAGCCACAGAAAGATCTAAGTTGACTTCGCATTGTTTTTGTCCTCGTTTTCTTTCTCTGTCTAAAAATGTCGACGATGACCATTTCCAGGTGCTACCACATTCCACGCAGTCATAAGAAACCTAAAACTAGTGGAATATAAACATCTGATAGTTTCTATAATTACAAGGAGAGCTGCCCCTTGGAGTCTCATCGAAGCCCTCGCCGAATTTTCTTTCCCATTTCTCAAACAATTCCAGCATTTTGATAGAATTGGAGACAGAGAATTCCAGTTGCAAATAATATTTTTGAAACTCCTATTGTTTTCCTCGCACTCGTATTCGTCTCTTATATCATAATTCGGCTATAATTAGAAAGTATGTATATATATATCATTCCGATTGAATTCTTACATCCGTAAACAAATCATCTATACCATCTTCTTCATCAGTGCTTGAGTCGTCCTCAGTATCAGATTCTTCCACTTTTCGAGTGTGTGGTCTTCCATTCTGACAAAAATACAAATTTTTTCTGCTTTTTTAGATAATATAAACCTTGTATGGATAAATTTGGGCTCGCGGACTAGAAGCTTTTTTTGCCGGGAAATGACTCAAACAGACATACGGATATCGAGACTTCTCACAATTCAGTTTGAATGTTTCTCCGAGTTTTTGATACCAAACTTCTCTATTCACAGGATTTTTGGTAACTGGAGTCATTTCAGTCCTGCTTCCACTTCTGTTGCAAAACACACAAACTCTCTTCACATCTCGACTTGGTAAAACCATTTTGAAACTAAACTGCCTTGGTGGCAAAACTTGGAGTTCTATTGCCAACTCACTTCCAAATTATTGTGTATTGTCGGTTCACGTGTTTTATGTAAATATGACCTTTTTTTGCTGAATTTGTTCAGTACCACAAAACCCACAACACAGTCAGCCATCAATATTCATAAAGAAAAAAATCAACGAAATTTGTAAAAAAAAAAGTAACAAAAACGAAGTATGAATACCCCAGCATGGGATAATGAATGAAAAAATATTCATACAGCAAGTACGGATTCATCTATGTCATAGAAGCAGCGTTCATAAATGTTTCTCTTTCTCAATTCTCAATTATTCTCATTTGAGAAAAAGATTGACGTTTTTATTCTGCTTGTTATATTTTTTCACGCGCACCATGAGAATTTTCCCCCTTGAACTGGGTAGAATTGAGCACCACGAAACCCTTCCTTTTTGATCTTTTTTCGCAAATAACTTCTTTTAGACCGATTTTCGGACCTACCTCCAAGAGGATTTTCGACTGGCCCATCCATGCTGCGTCGAACCATATTAAAAAATCAAACATTTTGGAAATAGTTCCATCCCCCTTTAAAAACGAGTTGAAAATACAAAGATTAGGGGTTGTAAGCCTTAAGCTTATTAGTGGAACGCTATCACATAAAAAAGGTAACAAAATAAACAAATTTGAATAGGATGGTTCTTAGAGTTGCTTTATATTGAGATTTTATGTTTGTGATTTCATTGTGATAGATCGAATGTTCTAGAAGGTCGTCTGTGTGAAGATGAGATAACGGAGGGAGGTAATGAAAGGGTAGGTACGTTTTATGCAGCTAGAACTACTACTGTTCAAATTATTATTGTTTGTTCGTTATCAAACTTTGTCCCTTGACTTTTGTGACATTGGGAATTGTCACAGTACCCTTTTGTTCAAGTGGTCCACCATTCCGGATCGTATATTGAAAAATCAATCCAGCAGACCAGAAACCCCACTGGGTCGTTATAAAATTTTGAGTAGCTTAAACTGAAACCATCAAAAATTTTGCAAATTTGATAGTATCTACTGTAAACATCAATGGTATACATATATTTTATATGATTTATCTACATGCGTGTAACAGCCCACTAGTCTAGTTTCATCCCATTTATGGTAATTTCTTCCATAATTCATTCCCAATAAATATTTCTACCACTCTCAAAATGAGAGAAAGTTCAAAATGTGAGTGAATTAGATCCCCACAGGTGATAATTGTTTCACTTTCAGACCCAATAAACGGAATTTGTCGTTTCGAAAACTTTCCCGAGCAAAGCGAAAACAACGACTTCTCGAAAGTACTCGTTGGTAGGGTGTGTGGTTTTGATGACTACTTTGTGTTTGATGGCTGGTCAGTGACAAGAAAAAAATTCTATTCATCACCTATAAAATTTTCAGGTACGTGTCACTCAGAAAAGTAGTCGACGGCGGAAATCGTTACATTTATCCATACCTCCACTGTCCGCCGATGCCCATATATAAACAGCTGACTATTTGCTGTTTCTTTTCGTTTTTGAATAAAAAGCCATCGGTGAACTCTCGAAGAGTAACACGTTTTTTGTTGGATCCAAACCAGGATCCTATTGGAAATTATGTGAAACTTGAGGAGTTGCTAGACGAGGAAAATGGATGGCTGAGCGATGGAACATTGTGTATCGAATATGGGTTTTGTGTGGAATCAATGGAAGGATTAGATGGAATATGGAAGTTCAATTTCCACGATAAACTTCTCGATTGTGATCAAAAACAGAACATGATAACATTGTATAATGACAGTTGGGGTTCTGATGAATGCGTTCGTTTCTATATTCATAAACAGGTATTATTCAAAATTCAAAACTAAACTTAAATACTTGTTTTCAGCTTCTAGAATTTCATTTGCCGTACTTCAAAGAAAACAACCAGACGGTTCACGAATTCCGTTACCATTATTTTCCCGGTTTCCTGGAACTACTCCAAGTCACAAATGGAGTGAACATCAGAGGTTTCCTATAATCTTTTTTTTTTTTTCTACAAGTAGTTTACAGTCCGAGATCTGTGTTACATTCTGGACACTGTTAGTATCAGATTCATTTCTATGAATGTGAAAAGATACTGTGAACGCCAGTTGATTGAGAGACAATCCTCGATAGGTTCACTTCACTACTCTTTCAATATGGCATCAACACTCAATTTGAATCACTTCTTAGCAGATCTCTTGAAGGATATAAAAAGTGGAAAACAATTGGCAATCATTTTGAAAAATATGGAAATTGAAAACATGTCGACTGAATTCATGAAACAATGCACAAGATATTTTATTGATAACTCAAATAATTGATTGTGGTGTGATGATTATTCAAGAATAAATATTCGTTTCTGTTTTAATATCATGTTTGTAGGCGGTTTGGAAATAAACAAGGAATCGAGACAGAGAAATTTCTGAATTTTTGGAAAACCACACTTGCTACCAAGGGTGTTTAAAACAGGGCTGCGGGTTGTTCAGAAATCACCAGGGTCCTGGTCCGTTATATAGCTTAGAGCTTGCAAGTATCCTGACTTTTCATAATAACCATAGTTGTCAAGGCCCGGGCCGGGCCGGTAGAAAGTTTTCAAGGCCCGGCTTCAAAAAATCTTTTTTTCCGCATTTTTTCCGACATTTTTTCAATTTTTCATCGAGAATGTGACCATTTTGACTATTTTTCAAAATTTCTTCTAATTCTGAATGATAGTCGAAAATTTGAGATTTTCGCGAAAAAATTCAAAAATTTGAAAAAAATTTTGAAAAAACTGAAATTTTGACTTTCGCGCCGATTTGCCGGGCTGGGCCTTGACAACTACGATATTAACCATAATAACGGAAAATAAAATTTCATACTTAACCTTGACCTCTGACCTTTGTAACCTCCGAATTCGTCAAACCTCCGTTGACAGAGCAACCTCTCAAAATTAATTATTCATTTCTTTTTCAAAATTGCTTTTTTATTTTATTTTCGACGAGAACAGAATGAGTGAGCGTTTAAAGTGTAAGCAAGGCGTTTGGAAACTAAGACATTTCAAAACCAAAGTGAAAATGTTCACAACTTTCTAGTTTTCCAGACTCCACCAACGGAATCCGTCTTATTGAAAATTTCGCTCAGCGCATTGAAAACAACAGGTTCAGTTTCAAAACGTCCTTGCTCACACTTTAAACGCTCACTCCTTTTGTTATTGTAGAAAATGAGAAAATATGATTTTGAATAAGAAATGAAAAGTTAATTTTGAGAGGTTGTTCCGTTGGTAAACGAATTGAGATGGTACAGAGCTCAAAGGTCACGGTTAAAGGGGCTGCGCTATTCGAATTCAATTGTTTTACCCGAATCGATTGACGCAGGATTAGGGATTGACAATAAAATTCTCTTGATGGTAGGTCCGGAAACTTGAATCAAGAAAGTTATGAGCTGTCAAAGTTGTCAAATCGCACCTCTATGGTACACTTGTTGATCTAATTTTCATCAGAAATTTATTATACTTTCACGTGCACCTTGGGGAAATTCAAGGAAAAAGTGTACCATGGAGTCATTGTCAACCACTGAATCTGCGTCGATTCATGTAAAAAAATTGAATTCAAATTGAAAAATGAACCCAGCAGCCCTGAGAACCCCAAGATCGCCGCGCCGTCATATAATTTTGTGTCTGAAAGTACCCTAACTGAAAAGTCGGACGTTGAACATTCTTGCTTGTTGTCATCATCAAAAATAATGAAGATTTGATAGTGTCTACTCAAAACATCAATGTTAAATTTTATATGATTTATTTCTCAGGGAATTTTTGGCGAGGGTTGGGCGCCTTGCCGGCGTTTTGCCTCTATTTTCGGCATTTTGCCTCTATTTTCGGCGAATTGCCCTCACTTTGGGCAGGTTGCCCACTGGGCAAGGGTTGGGCAAGAGTTGGGCGAGGGTGTGGTGAAAGAAGTGGGAGTGTGCGTGAGGATGGAGTAGGGCAAGATGCCCATTTGTAGGGCAAGATGCCCATGTGTAGGGCAATTCGCCCACTTTATAAACATGCGCTCTACTGCACTCCGAAAATCATCAGATTTGCTGCCACGTTATTTCTTATTTTTCTACTCTATTCGTTTTAATTACACTATTCTATCAAATGCATGTTTTAAACTACAGGAAAAGATGCTATTCGAGAGTAAAGGAGATATTCGTAAGTGAAAAAACTAGATTAATTCGAAATAAAATAATTTGGGACTTCAGAAAACTGTTCGATGAAAATTAAAACCTTCTCTCTTCAAAACTTCTAACGACAGCTACTGATTTGACTGTCAGCACTTCGACTTTTTGATGTTAGCCACATGAATTCGGCTCATTCAAGTAAGTTATCTTATGGTGGGCACGACAGCTCATGATTCGACTTCTCCCTTCGCTAAACCGTCTCTTAATACTGGTGTTATAATGAAAAGCGAAATCTCTTTGAAGACGGCGCACTGTTGCTACAAACGAATTCTACTATTATAACCATAATTTCAGGTTCCTCGTCGAAGACTTCTCGTTATGATGAAATGTCGAAGCAAACTACTGCCCACCGTTCTCTCCACTACTCCGATAGAATTGTTTCCGTCCAACCCTTTCTTTTCTCACCAACTCTTCCCACATACATAATTTTATATTTGATTTTGTATTTTTGAACGAATTAAGAAATGCTGATTAAATCCATAAATGTTCTTACGTTTTTTACTTAAATGAATAGATCGCGACGAGGGGACCAAGCGAAGCGCACGCTAGAAACAACATAAAATGGGCAATTCGCCCTCAATTTGGGCGGCCTTGCCGCCATCGTGGCGGCAAGCCTGCCCAATTGTTGGGCAAATCGCCCAAAATGGTGGGCGAGTTGCCCAAAATTCCCTGAGTTACGTGCGTGTATGTACAGATCCTACCCACGGGGGCCCTGGTGATTTCTGGACTGCTGTATTAATTTTTGAATAGACGGCCGGTTTTTGTTATGGTGGCCCACCAAGACCCGCAGCCCTGTTTTGAACACCCTTGGTAGCAAGTGCGGTTTTCCGAAATTTCACAAATTTCTCCCCTCTCGATTCCTTGTTTTTTTTTCCAAACCGCCTACAAACAAGATATTAAAAATAGAAACAAATCTTTATTCTCGAATAATCATCACACCACAATCAATTATTTGAGATATCAATAAAATATCTTGTGCATTGTTTCATGAATTCAGTCGACATTTTCTCAATATCCATATATTTCAGAATAGCTGCTAAACGTTTTCCACTTTTTACATACTTCAAGAGATGTGGCAAGAGGTGATTCAAATTGTGTGCTGATGCCCTATCAAAATAGTAGCCGAGAGGCTGTAGCCAAATTTTTCTCTCAATCAACTGACGTTCACAGTGTCTTTTCACATTCATAGTATTGAATTCACAAACGCTGATCAGGATGTAACTTGGTTCTCGAACTGTAAAACTATTCACTGATATTGAAAAATGAAAAGGATTATTGGAAACCCGTGATGTTCACTCCGTTCATAATTTGGAGTAGTTCAAGTAGAACTTCGTGATGATATAGTAAACTGGAATGGTGAGCAGCCTGGTTTTCTTCTTTGATGTAAGAAGAATGAAACTCTAGAAGCTGGAAACAAATATATAACATTAGTTTTGATTTTTTTAAAATAATACCTGTTTATGAATATACAAATGTGGAGATCGTTCAGAACCCCAACTGTTATCTTCCAATATGATCATGTTCTTTTTTTCATCACAATCGAAAAGTTTATCGTAGAAATTGAACTTCCATATTCCATCTAATCCTTCCATTGATTCCACACAAAACCCATATTCAATACACAATGTTCCATCACTCAGCCATCCATTTTTCTCGTCTAGCAACTCCTCAAGTTTCACATAATTCCCAATAGGATCCTGGCTTGGATACAAAAAAACACGTGTTACTCTATGAAAGTTATCCGATGGCTTCTGATTTAAAAACGAAAAGAAACAGCAAATAGTCAGCTGTTTATATCTGGGCATCGGCGGACAGTGGAGGTATGGATAAATGTAATGGTTACTGCCGTCGACTTTTGTTTTGAGGGACACGTACCTGAAAATTGTCTAATTGACATGAATCAAATCTAAATTTTCTATTGTCACCAGCCATCGAAACCACACATCCTACCTACAAGTACTTTCGAAAAATCGTTGTTTTCATTTTGCTCGGGAATGTTTTCAAAACGGCAGATTCCGTTCATTGGGTCTGAAAGTGAACCAGTTATCAGCAGGTGCAGGGATCTAATTCACTCACACTTTGAACTTTCTCTCATTTTGAGAGTACTAGAAATATTTATTGGGAATGAATTATGGGAGAAATGACTATAAATGGTATGAAATTAGACTAGTGGGGTGTTACACGCACGTGTAACATCACATTGAATTGTAGCTCAACGTAAAGTAAATAATATTGTTGATTTCTTTCGTTTTTGGTGAGAAACACCTAAAAAGGGTTCAGTTTTTGAGCCAGCTGTGTGAAGACTCACCATTCAATTCCACACATTCAATCAATAAATATTTTAGGGAAATTGTTGTTTTCAACAATTCAAGCAACATTTGCGAAACGACAGATTCCTTTTATTAAATCTGGAGATGGAGGAATTGGAAAAACAGAAGAATATTATTACACTCACGTTTTGAACGTTGGCTCATTTTTGAATTGTCGGAAAGTTTGGTTAGGAAATGGAGGTAATGAGAAAAAGTATGAGGATTTTACACGTAAGGTAACAACGTTGGAAATAAACAAGAATGAAGTAAAAGGACATTTTTAATAGAAAAAGTTTATGCGTTCTCAAAGAAATATTTGGTGCACTGTTTCATGAATTCAGATGACATTTTCTCAATCTCCATATCTTTCAAAATGTGTTTTGTCAGACATTTTCCACTTTTTACATACTTCAAGAGATGTACTAAGAAGTGATTCAAATTGTATGCTGATGCGTTCCAAAAATAGATGCCAAGATCCTCTAACCGAACTTCTCTCTCAATAAACTGACGTTCACAGTATCTTCTCACATTCAATGCATTGAATTTACAAATACTATTACTGTTCAGACTATAAGACGAAACTAAGTCTGTAAAACTATTCACTATTATTAAAAAAAAGAAAAGGGATTATTGCAAACCTCTGATGTTCGCTCCGTTTATGATTTGGAGTACGTCCAAAAGTGAGTGCCAATGTGGTGGACGGAGTTCGTGAACCGTCTGGGTTTCTTCTTTGAAGAAAGGAGAATGAAACTCCAGAAGCTGGAAACAAATATATATCATTAGTTTTGATTTTTTAAGTAACACCTGTCTATGAACATACAAAGAACCGCAAACGTTATCTTCAAATGTTATCATGTTTTGTTTTTGATCACAATCAAAAAGTTTATCACGGCAATTAAATTTCCATATTCCATCTAATCCTTTCTTTGATTCCACACAAAACCCATATTCAATACACAATATTCCATCGCTCAGCCATCCATTTTTCTCGTCTAGCAACTCGTCAAGTTCCATTAAATTTCCAATTGGTACCAGACTTGGACCCAACATAACATGTGATACTGTTTGAGAGTTCTCCGATGGCTTTTGATTCAAAAACGAAAAGAAACAGCGAATAGACAGCTGCTTATAGTCGTACAGCGGCGGACAGTGGAGATATGGATAAATGTGATTGATGCCATCTTTTGGTTCTGTTCTTAGTGACACGTACCTGAAATGTGTTTAGTTGATATGAACAGAATAGTCTATTGTCACCAGCCACCGACACCACCCATCCTGCCAACGCGTACTTTCGAAAAGTCGTTATTTTCGTTTTGCTCGGGAAAATTTTCGAAACGACAAATTCCGTTAATTGGGTCTGAAAGAGAACCAATTATCAGCAGATGTGGGGATCTAATTTACTTACACTTTGAACTTTCTCTCATTTTGAGAGTGCTAGAAATATTTGTTGGGAATGAATAATAGAAGAAATGATTATAAATGGTAAAAAATAAGATTAGTGTGGTATTACACTCACGTAAATGAATCGCATAAAATGCAACACTAATGTTTAGAAGAGACACTAGTAAATCTGCAATATTTTTGATGATGACCCTCCTGAACGGGCTTGAACATCCCTGGCAGCAATAAATCGGCTCCGGGACGTTTAGGATATTTAGCAACTTTGACATTTCAACATCAGACGTTTTAAAAGTTTGGAAAGAGAAGCCTTTTATTTATTTTCCAATATCAGTTCTCGAGTTCTCAAAGAAATATTTGGTGCACTGTTTCATGAATTCAGATGACATCTCCTCAAGTCGCATTTTCTTCAGAATAGCTGCTAAACGTTTTCCGCTTTCGACACGTTTCAAAAGAAGTGCCAAATAATGATTGTAATGGAAATGAGACGCAGTACGCAAAGTACACAACTGTGCGACACTATCGCGTTCAATCAACAAACGTTCACAGAATCTTCTGACATTCAGAAAGTTGAGCCTCTTTGCAATCTCGTGGATATGAAGGAGATAAGGAACTATTGAAAACATTGTTAACAAACGGAAGCTATATTTATTGCTTACCTTCGATTCTCACTCCGTGAGACATTTGAAGGAATTCTACAAATTCTTCGGTATTTGTTCCAACCCATAAGTTAAAAATGGTACAAGGTACGTCCTTGAATGACGGAGAATGGAATTCCAGCAGCTGAAATCAGATGTAGCTTGAGATTCGAAAATGTTAAATAATACCTGTTTATGGATGTGTAAACTTATGACTTTACTCTTGTCTGGGCAGTGATTTTCAAATGTTATCATGTTCGGTTTTTGATCAAAATCAAATAGCTTATCATGGAAATTAAATTTCCATATTCCATCTAATCCTTCCATTGATTCCACACAAAACCCATATTCGATACACAATTTCCCGTCGTTCAGCCATCCACTATTCTCGTCTAGCAACTTGTCAAGTTTTATACCATTTCCAAGCGGTACCCGGCTTTTATCGAACCGACCACAAGATATTTTTTGATAGTCTTTCAAAGGGTTCCTATTCAAACACGAAATATACCAACGGCCAGCCAGTTGCTTGTGTTTGGGCACCGGCCGACAGTAGAGATATGGAAAAATGAAAATGTTTCCGCCATGTACTTTTTGTCTGAGTGTCACGTACCTGAAAAATGGTTTAGTTTACAAGAATTCAACATTATGTTGAGTCTCCACGTCAGTTTGAATCGAGACGCTTAGGAACTTTTCGCCATTTGTTGTTTCACAACTTTTCAAGTTAATAGAACCCCATCCAGGAATACTGTACAGATTTAGCATTTAACGTTTCAAACCGACGTGAAGCCTGTTTTGCTCACCATCTATCGAAATCGCAGATTCTGCCGATCGGCACCTTTTGAAAATTGTTGCCCCGGTTCCGCTCGAGAAAATTTTCAAAACGACAGATTCCGTTTATTGGGTCTGAAAGTGGAGTTGTTGTAAAAATGGATGAATAGTTTTACACTCACATTTTGATCTTTCACTCATGTTGAATAAGATTTGATGAGAAATGAATTCTTGGAGAAAATTGTTTTCCTTGAACAGACTCGAAGGTCACTTGGTCATCCTTCTGTAGGAGGTTGCACTAATTTACAATTAACGTGAATCCCTCAAAACTTTTCAAACCCAACACATTTGGCAACCTTGACATTTTGACAACAGACGTTTTGTTTCATAAATTCAGATGACATCTCCTCAAATTTCACTCTTTTGACAAAATGAATTCTTCAGAGTCAGCCGACATTCGTAAAGCCTGATAAAATTTTGAAACTTGAGTTCTTTAGCAATTTTGAGGTGAAGACGTTCAATATTATGATCTAGAAGAATTCATTTTTCAAACTCAGCGGAAGTTTTTTGTTGCTTACTATTGATCCCTCTGTGTGCAATTTGCAAAATGTTTTGGATTATTCGCCAGTAATATTCGGAAAATCTCTCCGGATATGTTCTGGTCATGAAAAGACGAGAATGGAAGTTTACACAATCCTTGTGCTAAGTGTGTAAACCAAACCGGAGGGGTAAATGTGGTAGACATAGTGAGGGGTCTCGGGCGCGAGGGGGCGGGGGCGGGAGCGTGAGAGACCCAACACTGATGGATGGTGTGGGGAAGGAAAGGGGGAGGATGAATTTAAGACTGATCAATGATTTCGCTGAAATTATTCAATTACTTATTTCGTTAATTACTTATACTTGTTTGAAAACAAATATTTTCGAAACTACACTGTATCTGACAGATCGTGTCAAGACCCAAGTTGCAAAGAATTCGGTATCTCTGAAAAATGCATGTGGATGCGTCGCGCGCGCCGTCCGCGTCATTAATACCTTCTTTTTTTTCAAACTTATGCCCTTTTTCAAAATTTCTTCTTACTTTTGAAATTCCTATGACGTCTCTTTGTGTTTACTGAGAAATGACTAACGGAAAATTCTGTGTCTCGCACTCCCTCTACCAAAAGCCATTTCTTGGTTTTTTCGCCATTTCTGCCTCATAGTTGCCCTATCGGAATGGGCAACGTAAAATATTGTATACACTTGATTTTTATTCAATTCTAGTATTTCTTTTAGAGAGAGAGATAGAGGTGGTATCGTTGAAAGAAAGGGAAAGAGCAGTGGAAAGAAAGAGAACAGCCATGGAAAGAAACCTAGCGTTAAGCTAACAACTTTGAATTCTGAAGTAGAAAGTCTGATTTATTAAGACACTAATGGTGCAGAATGCTGGCTTGAGGGACACATTCCGGACACAACAAGAACAACTCCAATGGTTCAGGGCAGATATTGCGGGAAGAGAAGCAAGCCGGAAGTGTATGCTGTGTCTTCAGGCATACAATTCCGACGTTCTGCCCAAAACTCTCCGTAAGAAATATCAAATTTTTAAAACAGCTCAAAACCGTCTGTAATTTTCAGGCTGTGGCCATTCGAGTTGTGCGGAGTGCATCCTCCAAATCACTGTTGAGCATCGAAACAAATCCTACGCGGTTTGTGCCGAATGTAGAAGTTGGAACCTCGTCTCGACCGTGGTGGGATTTCCAACTTCAATCAGCATGATGCCCGGCAACATTCCACCACCACCACCACCACATCTCCAACTCTGATGCTTAATCCCTCTTTTTTTTTTAAATAAATTGGTTGTTGAATAGTACTCCTACTTCTTTCTTCTCTGGACGATACATGGGTGACGTCATCCAAAAACAAAAAGGAAAAAATTTAGGTTGTCTTCACACGCACTACGGTCTAGGTCTTTTTACAAAATGTTGAAAGTCACATGACATATACTTTCTCATGTATTCTCCGTGGGAGGTACTAATCTATTCATAGTCAGGCCATCAGAATTCGGTCACCACTTCCAATTTAGCAATTGAATAAATGCATTAGAATATTTAAATTTTCAAGTAAAATGAACAAAAATGAGCAAAATGGAATAAAATGGAGAATGAATAAAAATTTGTAAAAATGTCTGACATTGTTGTGCGATGGAGCGCGTTTTCCCAATTTCATGTCTCGCGCTGCTATATGAATACTGAAACAGTAATGTCATCCCGGAATCGATCGGAAATGATAAAATTGTCAGAAATTAATCAAAATGAGTTGTTTTTCAACAAATTGATGAAAATCTTCAAAATCAATAAAATATGCAATAATATCCAAAAACAAATAAATCAATCTGAATTTTTTAAATTGATGACGTCATCAAGTCACAAAACTAGACTGCAGGTCACAAAGCTAGACTACAAACTGTGTTCCAGATGTAGGCCATAGGGGGCGTCAAAATAGTACTGGCAGGGGGGTGAGCACAAACTGTGTTCCAGATGTAGACCACAATTCTCTATGGAAGTTTACACAACCCTTGTGCTAACTGTGTAAACCAAACCTGAGGGGTAGATGTGGTAGACATAGTGAGAGGTCTCGGACGCGAGGGGGGACCGGGAGCGTGAGAGACCCAACACTGATGGATGGTGTGAGGAAGTAAAGGTGAGGATGAATTCAAGACTGAGCAGTGATTTCGCTGAAATTGTTTAATTACTTGTTTCGTTAATTACTTATACTTGTTTGAAAACGAATATTTTCGAAACTACACTGTATCTGACAGATCGTGTCAAGACCCAAGTTGCAAAGAATTCGGTATCTCTGAAAAATGCATGTGGATGCGTCGCGCGCGCCGTCCGCGTCATTAATACCTTCTTTTTTTTCAAACTTATGCCCTTTTTCAAAATTTCTCCTTACTTTTAAAATTCCTATGACGTCTCCTTGTGTTTACTGAGAAATGACTAACGGAAAATTCTTTGTCTCGTACTCCCTCTACCAAACGCCATTTCTTAGTTTTTTCGTCATTTCTGCCTCATAGTTGCCCTAACGGAATGGGCAACGTAAAATATTGTATACACTTGAATTTTATTCAATTCTAGTATTTCTTTTTTTTTATTCGACTTCGACTGTCTACTGAATGACAGTCCCTGTTAGAGTGACGTGTTGACACGGTTTCCGGAAATTTTTGTTCCGGAAACCGGAAAAAAAAATATCAATGCGTGTCATGAAAACCGAAAAAGTTGCAAAATATTTCCGAAAAAACCGGCATGACATGGCTTTCATTTCATTTCGAAAACCGAAAAAAATTTTATTTCGAAAACCGAAAAAAATTTTTTCCGAAAACCGAAAAATTTTCGGTTTTCGGTTTTTCGGAAATCGTGTCATTCCGACTTTTCGGTTTCCGACACGTTTCGAAAAAATGTCAACGGTTGTCATGACACGAGGTGGCCGTGGCCGAGAAAACAAATTGGCGCGAAAGGCAAAATTTCAAATTTTTTGAATTTTTTCGCGAAAAAATCAAATTTTCGAGTCTCGTTCAGAATTAAAGAAATTCAGAAAAATAGTCTAAAATTGACACATTTTCGATGAAAAATTCAAAAAAATTCAAAAAAAAATGTTGAAAAAAGGTCTTTTTTGAAGCCGGGCCTCGAAAATTTTCTACCGGCCCGGGCCTTGACAACTATGAGGCAGTCTGTTTTACGAAAAAATCACTTTATTTGTAATCAAATTAATAATAATGAAGGAATTCAAGTAATGTCGATGAAGCTCAGGAAATTCAAAAATTCTAGAAAGTCGAAAGGAAACAGGATCAAAACAATAAAAAAACAATGACATTACAAACGTAAAATTAAAAAAATTAGCATTAAATCGAATTTGGGTTGTACTCATCATCGATATCCTGAATACTCGGTGTCAGATGGACTGTGGGTAGAAGTTGCGAGCTGGAAAAAAGGAAAATGAAATGAGATAGAAAAAAATAACGAAAATTAAGCACAGTGAGAAGTTTCGCAACAGTGACATTTCTTAGCGATTTTAGCGCCGTTTTTGGCTTAATATACCTTAAACTGACCGATGAAATGTAAAAAATGCTACCGACTAGGTTTTAGAAGGTAAATAAACGTTGAAACTTTGCCTAAACCGAAAAAATGGCAAAAAACCTCGTGCGAACAAGAAAAAATACAAGAAAAAAAAAGAATGACCCGATAGCAGAAGATTCCAAAGCAGAACAGTCTGCCAATGACAAGATTTTATCAAAAAATGAGATAACTCAGAAAAAAAAACCAGAAAAATGGTGAAAAAAACGTTTAAAATTCCTCGAAAACAGTGAAATACACGCGCGGAGTTTTCTCGGCCACGGCCACCTCGTGTCATGACAACCGTTGACATTTTTTCGAAACGTGTCGGAAACCGAAAAGTCGGAATGACACGATTTCCGAAAAACCGAAAACCGAAAATTTTTCGGTTTTCGGAAAAAATTTTTTCGGTTTTCGAAATAAAATTTTTTCGGTTTTCGAAATGAAATGAAAGCCATGTCATGCCGGTTTTTTCGGAAATATTTTGCAACTTTTTCGGTTTTCATTATATTTTTCCGAAATTTTCGACATCATATTTTTAGGTTTTCGTCGAAATTTTCGGCGACTACTGTTTTCGACACGTCACTCTACTAGAGTGACGTGTTGACACGGTTTCCGGAAATTTTTGTTCCGGAAACCGGAAAAAAAATATCAATGCGTGTCATGAAAACCGAAAAAGTTGCAAAATATTTCCGAAAAAACCGGCATGACATGGCTTTCATTTCATTTCGAAAACCGAAAAAAATTTTATTTCGAAAACCGAAAAAAATTTTTTCCGAAAACCGAAAAATTTTCGGTTTTCGGTTTTTCGGAAATCGTGTCATTCCGACTTTTCGGTTTCCGACACGTTTCGAAAAAATGTCAACGGTTGTCATGACACGAGGTGGCCGTGGCCGAGAAAACAAATTGGCGCGAAAGGCAAAATTTCAAATTTTTTGAATTTTTTCGCGAAAAAATCAAATTTTCGAGTCTCGTTCAGAATTAAAGAAATTCAGAAAAATAGTCTAAAATTGACACATTTTCGATGAAAAATTCAAAAAAATTCAAAAAAAATGTTGAAAAAAGGTCTTTTTTGAAGCCGGGCCTCGAAAATTTTCTACCGGCCCGGGCCTTGACAACTATGAGGCAGTCTGTTTTACGAAAAAATCACTTTATTTGTAATCAAATTAATAATAATGAAGGAATTCAAGTAATGTCGATGAAGCTCAGGAAATTCAAAAATTCTAGAAAGTCGAAAGGAAACAGGATCAAAACAATAAAAAAACAATGACATTACAAACGTAAAATTAAAAAAATTAGCATTAAATCGAATTTGGGTTGTACTCATCATCGATATCCTGAATACTCGGTGTCAGATGGACTGTGGGTAGAAGTTGCGAGCTGGAAAAAAGGAAAATGAAATGAGATAGAAAAAAATAACGAAAATTAAGCACAGTGAGAAGTTTCGCAACAGTGACATTTCTTAGCGATTTTAGCGCCGTTTTTGGCTTAATATACCTTAAACTGACCGATGAAATGTAAAAAATGCTACCGACTAGGTTTTAGAAGGTAAATAAACGTTGAAACTTTGCCTAAACCGAAAAAATGGCAAAAAACCTCGTGCGAACAAGAAAAAATACAAGAAAAAAAGAATGACCCGATAGCAGAAGATTCCAAAGCAGAACAGTCTGCCAATGACAAGATTTTATCAAAAAATGAGATAACTCAGAAAAAAAACCAGAAAAATGGTGAAAAAAACGTTTAAAATTCCTCGAAAACAGTGAAATACACGCGCGGAGTTTTCTCGGCCACGGCCACCTCGTGTCATGACAACCGTTGACATTTTTTCGAAACGTGTCGGAAACCGAAAAGTCGGAATGACACGATTTCCGAAAAACCGAAAACCGAAAATTTTTCGGTTTTCGGAAAAAAATTTTTTCGGTTTTCGAAATAAAATTTTTTTCGGTTTTCGAAATGAAATGAAAGCCATGTCATGCCGGTTTTTTCGGAAATATTTTGCAACTTTTTCGGTTTTCATTATATTTTTCCGAAATTTTCGACATCATATTTTTAGGTTTTCGTCGAAATTTTCGGCGACTACTGTTTTCGACACGTCACTCTAGTCCCTGTACATATTTGATTTTTATTGAATTAGGTATGTTTCATCAATTTTTAACTTGGAATATCTTTTCTTTTTCAGTTTTCTTTTTTTCAAATTATGTTCTAGTCGTTTCTAATGATATCGAACATTTGAGAGTCAAAGTAGACGGAAAAAATGGAGGTTAGATTTTAATAATCGTGTTTATTTTTTCCCATTTTTTATCTTGGTAAATCTTATGTAATGACTTTTTTCAGGTCGTGCATGTTTTATGCGATTGTGTGCCATCGCAAAAAGCCCAGACCGCACAAAACAAGACGTTGGCCTTTGAGAGAAGCGTAGAAATTCTTCACCAAGAGAAGGATCGTCTTCAAATCGAGATGAATCGACAAAACATCGAAATCGGCTGGTTTCGCGCCGACCGAGATGCACGGGAAGAGAGCAGATGCTGCGTCCTGTGTATAAGATCCTGTGATAATCAAGTATATCAAAGCGAACACTGTTTTCACGAACTTTATCAAATAAAAATAATTACGTTCAATTGAATCATCAGTTATATTTTCCAAAATCAGTTTTCGAGTTCTCAAAGTAGAATCTGGTGCACTGTTTCATGAATTCAGATGACATCTCCTCAATCTTCATATCTCTCGAAATGATTTTTGCCAGACATTTTCCACTTTTTACATACTTCAAGAGACACACTAATAAGTGATTCAAATTGTGTAATGATGCGATAAAAAAGTAGTAGGCAATAGGCTCTAACCAAACTTCTCTCTCAATCAACTGACGTTCACAGTATCTTCTCACATTCATAGCATTGAATTTACAAATACTATTATTGTTTAGGGTGTAACACGGTTCTCGAACTGTAAAAATATTCACTATTATTGGAAAAAAGAAAGGGATTATTGCAAACCTCTGATGTTCACTCCGTGTAGGATTTGGAGTACTTCCAGGGCATATTGGTGAGAAAATAGTACTTTGAATTTGTCAACTGTCTGGGTTTCTTCTTTGAAGTAAGGAGAATGAAACTCTAGAAGCTGGAAACCAATACATAACATTAATTTTCATTTTTGAATATCACCTGTTTATGAATGTACAAAAATGGACATCGTTCATAACTCCAGCCGTTATCTTCCAGTGTGATCATGTTATGTTTTTCATCACAATCGAAAAGTTTATCGTGGAAATTGAACTTCCATATCTTATTTGTTCCTTCCATTGATTCTACACAAAACCCATATTCGATGCACAATGTTCCATCACTCAGCCATCCGTTTTCTTCATCTATCAACTCGTCAAATTCGATACTATTTCCAATCGGTCTCCAGTTTGAGTGCACCAAAACACGCGATACTTTTCGAAAGTTATCCGATGGTTTTTGATTCAAAAACGAAAAGAAACAGCGAATAGACACTTGCTTACATCCGGGCAGTGGCGGGCAGTGGAGGTATGGATAAATGTAACTGATGTCATTGATTTCTTTTTCTCTTAGTGACACGAACCTGTAATTTTTTTAGCTCAATGAGAAATTCAATCTTGTTTTGAGGCTCCACGTCTGTTCGAAACGATACACTTGACGCATTTCCGAATGGTCACGTTTCAAACCGACATGGAGCCTGTTTTGATTACCATCCATCGATATAGCATATTCTACCGACCGGTACTCTAGGGAAAACGTTGTTCCGATACAGCTCGCGAAAATTTTCGAAACGACAGATTCCGTTTATTGGGTCTGAAAGCGGAGTTGTTGTAAAAATGGATGATTAGTTTTACACTCACACTTTGATCTTTCACTCATGTTGAATAAGATTTGATGAGAAATGAATTTTTGGAGAAAATATTTTTCCTTGGAGAGACTGCGGGGTCACTTGGTCATCCTTCTGTGGCGGTTGCTCTAATTAACAATTAACGTGAATCCCTCAAAACGTTTCAAAACTAATACATTTGGCAACAGTGATTTTTCGACAGTAGAAGTTTTGAAAGTTTAGCGAGTGAATCCCGTTTGCACTTTCCAAAATCAGTTATCGAGTTCTCAAAGAAGTATCTAGCGCTTTGCTTCATGAATTCAGATGACATTTACTCAAATTCCACTCTTTTGACAAAACAAATTCTTCAGAATCAGCCGACATTCGTAAAGCCTGATAAAATTTTGAAACTCGAGTTCATTAGCAATTTCGATATAGCAATTTCAATATTATGATCTAGAAGAATTCATTTTTCAAACTCAGCGGAAGTTTTGTTACTTACTTTTGATCCCTCTGTGTGCAACTTGCAAAATGTCTTGGATTATCCGACAGTAATATTCGGAAAATCTCTCCGGAACCGGGTATGTACTGGTCGTGAAAAAACGAGGCCGGAAGTTTACACAACCCTTGTGCTAAGTGTGTAAACCAAACCGGAAGGAATTAAAAAAAAACTATCAGGATTTTATACGTACATATGGTCAAAAGGTTGCAAATGAAGGTTTTTAAAAACTCTAAATTTATAAATTCACTAAGAAGTATTTGGTGCACTGTTTCATAAATTCAGATGACATCTCCTCAACATCCATATCCTTCAGAATAGCTGCCAAACGTTTTCCACTTTCAACACGTTTCAAAAGAAGTGCCAAATAACGATTGTAATGGAAATGAGACGCAGTACCCAAAGTACACAAATGTGCGACACTTTCGCGTTCAATCCAAAAACGTTCACAAGATCTTCTGACATTTAGAACGTTGAATTTTTCTGCCCTCTCGTCATGGATATAATGAGCTTTGAAAAACACTGTTAACAAACAGGAAAGATGTTTATAGGTTACCTTCAATTCTCACTCCTTGAGAAATTTGAAAAAATTCTATAATTTCTTCGGGATTTGTTCCAAACCAAAAATAAGGACTGATATTGGACTCGTTCTTAAAGAAAGAAGAATGGGATTCCAGCAGCTGAAATTAGATGAAGATTGTGGATTGCAAATTATAAATAACACCTGTTTATGAATGTATAGCTGTAAACCATCATTCTCGCAATTTTCATTTGTAATCATATTCTTTTTTTCATCCCAATCGGAAAGTTTATCGTGGAAATTGAACTTCCATATTCCATCTAATCCTTCCATTGATTCCACACAAAACCCATATTCAATAGACAATGTTCCATCACTCAGCCATCCATTTGTCTCGTCTAACAACTCGTCAAGTTTCATTGCATTTCCAAAAGCAACCAAACTCGGATCCAATAAAACACGTGTTACTCTTCGAGAGTTATCCGATGGCTTTGATTCAAAAACGAAAAGAAACAGCAAATAGTCAGCTGCTTACATCCGGGCAGCGGCGGACAGTGAAGATATGGACGAATGCATATGTTACTGTCTTGGACTATTTTTCTGAGTGACACGAACCTGAAAATTGTCTAGGTGACATGAATCGAATCTAAATTTTCTATTGTCACCAGCCATCGAAACTACACATCCTACCCACAAGTATTTTCGAAAAGTTGTTGTTTTCGTATTGCTCGGGAAAGTTTTCAAAACGAGAAATTCCGTTTATTGGGTCTGAAAGAAAAAAAATTATCAGCAGATGAGGGGAATTTATTTCACTCACACTTTGAACTTTCTCTCATTTTGAGAGCGCTAGGAATATTTGTTGGGAATAAGTTATAGAAGAAATTACCATAAACGGTAAGAAATGAGACTAGTATGGTGTTACACGCACGTGAATAAATCACATAAAACATGACTTTAACACTGACACAAGACGTTTTGAAAGTTTATCAAGAGATTCCCATTTTTATTTTCCAAATTCAGTTTTCGAGTTTTCAAAGAAATATTTAGTGCATTGTTTCATGAATTCAGTCGACATCTCCTTAAGTCGCATTGTCTTCAGAACATCTGTCAACCGTTTCACATTTCCAACATTCTTCAACAAATGGGCGAGATAATGATTCAAATTGTAATTGGATGCTGTTTGAAACTCTTGGACAAGATAGACAAGATAAAGATCATTGACATCTAGACTCTCCTGAATGATCTGACGTTCGCAAAACCTAATCACATTTTGAAACTCGAGTTCTTTAGCAATTTCGAGATGATGTCGATCAAAAGAATAATCTAGAAGAATTCATTTTCCAATCTCAGCGAAAGTTTTTGTTATTTACTTTTGTTCACTCCGTGTGCGATTTGCAAAACGTCTGGGATGATTAGCCAGTAATATTCGGAAAATCTTTCCGGAAGCGGATATGTTCTGGTCGTGAAAAGACGAGAATGGAAGTTTACAAGCTGAAGTTGAATTTAAAATGATGTTTTTATCGTTTTAGCATACCTCTCTAGGAGTGTACAAATACAGCGTTTTACCATAAGAACATTTATAAATTTCAAATTCTATCACATCCTCTCTTTGATCAAAGTTGACACATTTATCATTAAAATTAAACTCCCAAATTCCATCCATGTATTGTATTGCTTCAATATGGAATCCATATTCAATACATAATGTTCCGTTATCCAACCATCCATTCTCCTCATCTAACAACTCGTGAACTTTCATTTTGCTTCTGAACGTCATCTGGTCAGGCTTCATACATACACAATACATGTCTTCATTATTTATCATCTTGTCGTGATTCAAATATGAAAGAAAGCAACGAATCACAATTTCCTTGAATTCAGGCTGCGGTTGGCAACTGAGGAACGGATAAATCTGATTAGTTCCGTCTTCCATTTGAATCTCTAATGATACACGCCTGAAAATAATTTTGCTCCTAACAATTCTGAAAAGTTATTCTCACCAGCCGTTGATATCACACATTCTACCAATGGATATTGTAGTAAAGTTGTTGTTTTCAACTTGTTCGCGAAAGTTTTCAAACCGACAGATTCCATTGATTGGGTCTGAACAAGTTGTGAGAAGAAGGTGTTGAGATTCATTTTACTCACATTTTGAACGCACACTCATTTTTGGAAGAGTTGGAGAAACTTATTGGGAAATGAATCGTACAAACTGTTTATCTAGGGAATGAAAAAAAACTATCAGGATTTTACACTTAAGGTCACTGGGTTGCAAATAAATGTTTTGAAGTACTCGGAAGGATCAAAATTCATGCATTCTCAAAGAAATATTTAGTGCATTGTTTCATGAACTCAGTCGACATCTCCTTAAGTCGCATTGTCTTCAGAACATCTGTCAACCGTTTCACATTTCTAACATTCTTCATCAAATGGGCGAGATAATGATTCAAATTGTAATTGGATGCTTTTTGAAACTCTTGGACAAGATAGACATTGGCATCTAGACTCTCCTGAATGATCTGACGTTCGCAAAACATAATCACATTTTGGAACTCGAGTTCTTTAGCAATTTTGAGGTGAAGACTACCAAAATAATAATCTAGAAGAATTTATTTTTCAAACTCAGCGGATGTTTTTGTTACATACTTTTAATGTTCGCTCCGTGGACGATTTGCAAAATTTCTGGGATTGCTTGCCAGTAATATTCAGAAAATCTCTCCGGAACCGTATATGTTTTGGTTGTGAAAAGACGAGAATGGAAGTTTACAAGCTAAAATTTAATATAAAATTTCGTTTTTATCTTTTTAGCATACCTCTCTAGGAGTGTACAAATACAGCCATTCATCATCAAAAGGCATATATACTTGAAATTCTATTACATCCTCTCTTTGATCATAATCGATATGTTTATCATAAAAATTACATTCCCAATTGCCATCCAAGTATTGTACAGCTTCAACACGGAATCCATATTCAATAGATATTGTTCCGTTACTCAACCATCCATTACTCTCATCTAGCAATGTGTCAATAGCTATCTCACTTCCGCACGACCTCTGCCCATATTTTGAGTAGGTAAGAAATTTTGACGGGGAGTTTTTTGATTCGTCTGTATTCAGAAACATGAAAAAGCAATGTATCGCAATTTGTTTGAATCCACAAGGACGAAGATACGGATAAACATAGGTGATTCCGTCTTTAATGTCAGTGTCTAATGATACACGCCTGAAAATAATTTTGTTTCCAATAATAATTCGGAAAGGTTATTCTCACCACCAGTCGATATCACACATTCTATCAATGGGTATTACAGTATAGTCGTTGCTTACAACTTGTTCGCGAAAGTCTTCGAAACGACAGATTCCATTTATGGGATCTGGAGAAGTTGCTAGAAGGTGTAGATATTCATTTTACTCACATTTTGAACTCTCACTCATTTCTGGAAAATATTACGAAATGAATTCTACAAAAAGGTTATCTAGGGAATGGAAAAAAAAACTATCCTAGTTTAACACGCAAGGTCACAGGGTTGCAAATAAATGTTTTGAAAAACTCAGAGGAATCAAAATTTATGCATTCTCAAAGAAGTATTTGGTGCATTGTTTCATGTTTTCTGACGACAACACCCTAATATCCAATGTCAACAAAAGAGCGGCCAAACTTCTTGCACCTCCAATATGTTTCAACAGATGGACCATATAACGGTTCAAATTGAAATATGCAGCCAAATAGTAACCGCTTAGAACATCTTGACACTTTTCTTCCTCAATCAGCCGACGCTCGCAACATTTGATTACATTTCGAAATCCGAGTTCATGCGCAATATGGAGGAGGTCACGGAAGTTTTTAACTGTCAAAAAAACTATTAGAACACGATGAAGATTTCAAAAGCAAACTGACCATATGTATTCACTCCATGTGCTATTTGAAGAAGTTCCGAAACTTGTGCTACACCGGAATGACAATAAGCAAGTGATTGATTTTTGAGATACGAAGAATGAAATTTCACGAGCTGAAAACTGGTTCGTTTCAAGTTTACACCAAGCTCTGATCAACTGACAGTACCTGTTTTGGAGAGTATAAAGTAAAACGTTTAGCTAAATCATAAACGTGTAATGTAATCGAATCCTGCTCTTCTAATGTAACCATATCGTGAAAATTAAACTCCCAAATGCCATTCCAGTAGATCTGTATTGCTTCAACGCGGAATCCATATTCAATAGATATTGTTCCGTTATTCAACCATCCATTTCTCTCATCTAGCAACGTCTCAAGTGCTATCTTCCTTCCGTACGACCTATCCCCGTTTTTTGAGTAAGTACGAAATTTTGACGGGGAGTTTTTTGATATGTCTCTATTAAGAAACATAAAAAAGCAATGTATCGCGATGTTTCCGAATCCGCCAGAGCCAAGAAACGGATAAACATAGGTGATTCCGTCTTTTATGCCAGTGTCTAGTGATACATGCCTGGAAATAATTGTTCCCGATAATTCTGAAAACTTATTCTCACCAGCCATTGATACCACACATTCTACCGATCGATTTTGCCGTATAGTTGTTGTTTTCAACTTGTTGGGTAAAGTTTTTGAAAAGACAGATTCCATTTATGGGATCTGCAGAAGTTGTGAAAAAGTGTAGAGATTCATTTTACTCACATTTTGAACTCTCACTCATTTTTGGAAGTGTTCGAGAAATTTATAAGAAAATGAATTCTACAAAAAGGTTATCTAGGGAATGGAAATAAACTATCATAGTTTAACACGTAAGGTCACAGGGTTGCAAATAAATATTTTTTTATCTCGGAGAGATCAAAATTTATGCATTCTCAAAAAAACATTTGGTACACTGCTTCATGAATTCAGATGACAGATCTTCAACATCCACATCCTTCAAAATAACTGCCAAACGTTTTCCACTTTTAACTCGTCTCAAGAGACGTGCCAAATAACAGTTCAATTTGCGGTCCGCAGCTAATTCGAAGTAGAAACCGACATCATCATCTTGCCATTCTTCCTCAATCAGCAGACGCTCACAATATTTGATTACGTTTCGAAACTTGTATTTTTCCGCCATGAAAATAATCAAACCGACATATGTCCTGTCCAAAAAATCTGTCCAAAAAACATTAAAACTCTTTTAAGACTTGAAAAACCGACCATCTATCTTCACTCCATGTATGATTTGAAGAAGTATTCCAGGTATTCTGAAGTTCGTAACGTGAATGAGTCATGAAAAACGGATTGTGAAATATTATAAGCTGAAAAATGGTTCAACTTCAATTCGAGTCATTCTTGAAAACATATTCTAAACAGGCACTACCTGTTTATGAGCATACAAAGGTGGACATCCAACCAAACGAGGATCATTACTTTCCAATGTAATCATATTCTGTTTCCGATCACAATCTATTAGTTTTTCATGAAAATTAAACATCCAAATTCCATCAGTATTCTGTATCGATTCTACACGAAATCCATATTCAATACACAATGTTCCGTTATCCAACCATCCATTCTCCTCATCTAATAACTCGTCAAATCTCATGCTACCTCCGGACGTTCTGAGGTTAGCCTTCATGCGTACGCAACATTCTCTCTCATCATTTTTCAGCTTGTCGGTATTCAAATATGAAAAATAGCAACGAATCACAACTTCCTTCAATTCAGGCCGCGGTCGGCAACTCAGAAACGGAGAAATGCCATCAACTTCGTATCCCTCCCACATGTATAGGGACACTTGCCTGAAAATAAATATATTTCAGATAATTCTGAAAACTTTTCCTCACCAGCCGTCGATATCACACATTCTACCAATGGGTATTCTAGTAAAGTTGTTGTTTGCAACTTGTTGGAGAAAGTTCTAGAAACGACAGATTCCATTTATTGGGTCTGGAGAAGTTTTAAAGAAGTGCAGAGTTTCATGTTACTCACATTTTGAACGCACACTCATTTTCGGAAGAGTTGGAGAAACTTATTGGGAAATGAATCGTACAAAACGATTATCTAGGGAATGAAAATAAACTATGCGTAGGGTCACAGGGTAAAAAAACACGTAAAGGTTTTGAAAAACTCAGAGGGTTCTAAATTTATGCATTCTCAAAGAAATATTTAGTGCACTGTTTCATGTATTCCGATGAAAACTTCTTAATACCCAAAAACCTCAAAACGGCAGCCAAACTTCTTGCACCTCCGACATGTCTCAATAACTGAGCCAAACAATGATTCAAGTTGTATTCTGCTGCCAGGTAGAAATAATAATAGCCACGAAAATCTTGCCATTTTTTCTCAATTAGCCGACGCTCACAATATCTCACCACGTTTCGAAACTCCAATTTATCAGCTCTATCAATGACGTCACCAAAATTGTCAACTGTCACAAAAGTATTGGAACACGATGAAGATTTCAAAAGCAAACTGACCAGCAATGTTCACTCCATGTGTAATTTGAAAGAGATCGTTGATTGATTTTTTGAATCTTCCGTATCCGATCTTATAACAGTTATAGTTGCATTGGAAATATGGAGAATGAAATTTCAAGAGCTGAAAAGTTGTTTAACAAATAAATAAATAAAATTCATAATACACAGTACCTGTTTAGGAACATATAAAGGTAAGTAATCATCAAATCTCCAGCGGTTATCTTCCAATCTAACCATATTCTGCTTCCGTTCACAATCAAACAGCGGATCATGAAAATTGAACATCCAGATTCCGTTATCATCTTGGATTGATAATATACAAAACCCATACTCAATACATAATGTTCCATTATCCAACCATCCATTCTCCTCATCTAACAACTCATCGACTCGCTTATATTTTCTGAAAGCGCCTTCATATGGGCTAGTGCGGACACAAAGTTCTTCTTCTTCATCATCTTTCAGCTTGCTGTGATTCAGATACGTAAAAATAAAACGCATCTCAATTTCCCCAAATTCAGAATGCGGCGGACTACTGAGAATCGGATTAATATAAGTGATTCTGTCTTGCATAATAGTGTTCAGTGCTACATCCCTGAAAACAATTTTGTTTCCAATTATTTCGAAATCTTATTCTCACCAGCCGTCGATACCACAAATTCTACCAATGGGCATTGGAATATAGCCGTTGTTTTCAACTTGTTCGGAAAAGTTTTCGAAACGACAGATTCCATTTATGGGGTCTGAACAAGTTGTGAGAAGGTGTAGAGATTCTTTTCACTCACATTTTGAACTTTTACTCATTTTTGGAAGAGTTTGAGATATTATAAGGAAATGAATTATACAAAAAGGTTATCTAGGGAATGGAAAGAAACTAAACACGTAAGGTCACATGATGAAAGTTTTGAAAAACTCACAAGGGAACCTTTTTCATACACCGGTTGAGAATTGGCTGAAACTTTGCACATATATACTTTCGACCCTGCTCTATCACATGCCGTTTTCAAAAACTGCGCAATACGGCTCGTAGGCGAAAAAACTGGGTCTGAAAATTTCTGAAAATCGCCGTGTCAAATTTCACGCGTGACGTCCTTTTCTTGAATTCCCTTTTCTCTATTAAAAATATGAACATCGGTGGTCCAGTGGTTGTGAGGGGAGTCGTGGTAGGAAGGGTATGGGTTCGATCCCCGGCCACGCTAAAGTTTTTTGTTTTTTTATTATGATTTTTCAAGGTGCTCTTATTGGGTCTGTATAGCTTTTTCGAGATTTGAGAAGTGTAACACTGCTTTTCATGAGAGCATAAAGAAATTGGGAACACAAAAACGAAACAAATTTTTCGAAGATTTCCTCACTTTTTGATCATCAAGTGATGGTCATTAATTATTCGAGAATAATGGTGTTTTGGAAAAACACAATTTGGAGAAAAAGTTTCATAAGAACTTTCCTTCAAAAAGCAACTTCTTTCATAACTTTTCAAGTCGAAAAGATACTGAACTCTTGTGAGAAAGTAGTTTCTCCAGAATTATCAAATTAATGACCATCATTTGATGATCAAAAAGTGAGGAAATCTTCGAAAAATTTGTTTCGTTTTTGTGTTCCCAATTTCTTTATGCTCTCATAAAAAGCAGTGTTACACTTCTCAAATCTCGAAAAAGCTATACAGACCCAATAAGAGCACCTTGAAAAATCATAATAATAAAACAAAAAAACTTTAGCGTGGCCGGGATCGAACCCATACCCTTCCTACCACGACTCCCTCACAACCACTGGACCACCGATGTTCATATTTTTAATAGAGAAAAGGGAATTCAAGAAAAGGACGTCACGCGTGAAATTTGACACGGCGATTTTCAGAAATTTTCAGACCCAGTTTTTTCGCCAACGAGCCGTATTGCGCAGTTTTTGAAAACGGCATGTGATAGAGCAGGGTCGAAAGTATATATGTGCAAAGTTTCAGCCAATTCTCAACCGGCATATGAAAAAGGTTCCCTTGTCAGAGAGATCAAAATTTATGAATTCTCCAAGAAATGTTTGGTGCATTGTTTCATGAATTCGGATGACATCTCCTCAACATCCATATCCTTCAGAATAGTTGCTAAATGTTTTCCACTTTCAACTCGTCTCAAGAGACGTGCCAAATAATGATTCAAGTTGTATTCTGCTGCCAAACGAAAATATTGAAATACAAACATTTCGTCAAATTCTTCCTGAATCACTTGCCGCTCACAATATCTCACTGCATTTCGAAACTCCAATTTATCAGCTGTGTCAAGGAGATCATAAAAGGCTGGGAAAATTAAACAAGTTATATTAAATGAGCAATTAAGAAAACCTTCGATCTTCACTCCATGTGCAATTTGCAAAAGTTCCATGATACTTCTGTTATTCTGTCTGACAATTTGTTCTCGAATCGAAAGGTTTATATCCTCAAATAACGGAGAATGGAACTGTAAGAGCTGAAACCGGATAATATGTTGAATTTACTCAAATACATACCTGTTTAGAAGCATATAACAGTACGCAATCATAAGCACCTCCACCACAGTCTTCTACCGTAACCATATTCTGTTCCTGATCAAGACCAAATATCTTATGAAAGAAATTGAACCACCAGATCCCGTCAGGAGCTTGCATTGATAATTCACAAAACCCATATTCAATACACAATGCTCCGTTATCCAAAAATCCATACTTCTTATTCATCAAGGTCTCAACAGCCAAAGAGCCTCCGATCAGTGATTCACTAGGAGTCAACAAAACATCACACGTTTCTTGACATTTAATTGACTGATTTTTACTCAAATAAGAAGAGAAAAAACGAATTTTAAAATTCGGAATGTATTGCCGGTAATTAGACTCCCAGTATGGAAGGATATAATTCAAACCGTCTACTGTATGTGTTCGCATCGATGCATACCTTCAAATTTATTTAATTATTTGTGGTAATTGACAATAAGTTACCATTCGAAACCGGTCATCTCACCAATGGGAATTCTAGGAAAATCGTTGTTTGCTATGAGTTGAGCAACGTTTTCAAAACGACACACTCCATTTATGGGATCTGAAAATGGAGGAGTTGGAAAAACAGAAGAATATTATTACACTTACATTTCGAACGTTCGCTCATGTTTGAATAATTTCAGAAATGAATTTTTATAGAATAGTTTTATAGACCGCACACTTGACCTAAGGTCACTATGACAAATTTGTTGGTTATAGAGTTTTTAAATAAGTATTCTTACTAGGAAAGGCCTCCAGGTGACCGTGGAGTTATGGAACGTGGCCTATATCATTGGAAAGCTGAGAAAACGCTAATTCCAAATATATGTTCAGGTTTTGCCCTCGAGGCCTGGTATTCGAGAAAATCAACGTCAACGTTTGGAAAAATGACAAAATATTGCCTTTTTAACACGCAAAACTTGCAAAACATTTTTTCGCGTGTCAGAAAGGCAATAATTCACTGTTTTTCCGAACTTTGAACTTGTTTTTCTCGAATACCAGGCCTCGAGGGCAAAAACTGAATTTATATTTGGAATCAGTGAGTTCTCAGCTTTCCAATGATATAGGTCACGTCCTATAACTCCACGGTCACTCGGAGGCCTTCCCTAGTTAGACTAGATAATAGTTTTGATCTTGCTCGGTGTGTGTGTACGTGTACAAAATATGTTCTTAGATCACCGTTTAAATTTTATTATTGGAAGATCAAAGACCGACACCGCAAAACACAACTCACTAAAACAGAGAATCAAAAGAACACAACTTTTTGATGAGTAATACTTAAGTACATATAATTATGCCCTAATCATGGGGAAGTTTTGTTTGTGTGTCCGTTATCCGGATGTCCCTGGTGTCTGGATAATCGCAGCACATGTCGAAAAGATTGGTGGCCGAAGTTCACAAAACCGTGAAATTCTCACTGACCTATTTTTCAGATTTCTGACCAAAAATAGCAAAAATTTACGCACTGAATAAAACAATTATATGCTGTGTCGACTCTTCTGTCTTAAAAAAACATCTTTATTCCAACAAAACATTTCTAACATTTTTGCTCAAGCTCATAAAATCAAAAAAACCCAGGTTCACGAATATTATTATATACATCTTTAACTCCACACCGAATCACACTCAACAATAAAACAATTTCGCCAAATCGTATTGCTCCGCCCCTTCCCAACGAATGTCGCATTAGCTCATTCATACATTCGTTGTACAAGCAAGCAATGGTACTTTCTTGTCCATGATATATCTTTGGAGAAATGCAGGACGCTGAAAAAGGATGTACTGATGTACAGTGAGAATAAATAAAAATAAGTCTTACATTTCAATATCAGAATGGTCTTCAGGGCCGCGCATTCTTTTTTATCTACTTTGAGCGTGTGGAATGGGTTGGCAATTCAATGCAGAAAGCGATTTCTGAAACAAAATCTGATATATTTTACTATAAAAACAATATAACTGACTTTGTAGATTCCTTCCCCAGATGCACAAAACTTTCATTATGAAGCAACCAAATACTCCCGTCCGTCTGTTTAGCTGTTTTGTAGCCCTGGTCAATTAGCATAAATGCTATGAAATATTCCGCAAGAAAGTGATTTTTAGTTTCTGTCGGCAATTTTTTGAACGGTCTCAACATGTTACACCATTCGGTTGCATGCTTCAGGCTGAGTTGGAGGGAAATGTTGGCATCACGGGTGCGAGCTCGACGGCGGTGTCTCTGGAAATGCAGAGGGATTTTTGGTAGGGAAACTTTTATTATTTTATAAAACGCAGTCTTTTTAAGACTCGAGTAATGTGTGCCCAAGATTTTCATAAAATCAGAAACCGTTGGGTATCAGTAATCCATTGAACTCGAGCTCCGGATTACGGTAGTACTGTAGGTGCTCAAAAAGCAAACAATTTTTTGGTATTAAATAAATACCGATTATATTATGTCATTTCCATATAGTGCGGTAACAAGGTATTACCGACTTTTTCCATTGAATTCACAGTTTTTCCCAAAATTTTAGAAAGAACGGACTAATTTTGTTATATCTTGGCCAAAAATTATTTTCATGCTTTGAAAATATCATAATTCATTTCATTCCGAAAATTACAGGGTGTACGATGAAAAATAATTTCTTGCTCTTTGAGCACCTACAGTATCACCGTAACCCGGAGCCCGAGTTCAAATTTTGGCATATGTGTTACTGATGACCATAGGTACATTTTGAAACAAGTAGAGGCTCTAGGCACACGATCACTGAGGGTACGCTCGAGTCTTACAGAGAATACGTTATATTGTACCCATGCTTACCACACTACCCTCTTGAAAAGCTATATCAACATTGTGATCTTTAAAGTACTGATAATGCTCCGCAAACTGCATCTTCTGTAGTTTCGTCAGTGTGACCAGAAGGTTATCCGTTGACTGAGGCTGAGATATAAGATGTTCCTGTTTCTCTCTAATTTTGAATGCATCCACACTCATCCCAACATGGAGACATTTTTGTAATCGACATGATCTACAGGAAAGTTGGTTCGCTGAAACAAAGTCAAAATAATTAAAAAAAAAGGGAATTCTCACTATAATAAACGACACATTTCCGGTCTCTCGAACACGAAAAACGCTTTTTCTGGAGGCATGCTCGACGAAAAAATGCATTACATCCATCACACGCCAATGCTCCGTATCTTCCACTGTATGCCCAATCACCGCATACTTTGCAACGATTTGATGGAATAGACATAGTTTACTGGAAGAAATGAATAAAGAGCGTCCACTGTGTTTAGTCTGATCTTATGTCCTTTCGGTTTCGAAAATGAGGAGAACAGAAGAGATATGAAATGTGGGAGATGAATATCTCCGCTGTATGTAAGTAGTTTGATTTCAACTCGTCCATGTTTTCGCGATCTATCGACCTCCAACATTCACTATTCCTTAGTTTTCCGGAGATGTTATCCGTAGCTCCGAAATCGTACTCGAAAACGATTCGTTGATGTTATGCTATTAGGCGTCAGGAGAGTTTGGTAAATTACCATTTATTTACGTAAGGGCTCTATTACAGTTTAGATGTCCTTTAAAAACTAAAACGTCCTTTAAAACACTTAGACGTCCCTTAAAACACTTAGACGTCCCTTGAAACACTTAAACGTCCTTTCAAACTCTAATTTTCTTAAAACGTCCTTTCAAAAGTTTAGACGTCCCAAAAAACGTTTAAACGTCCCATAAAATGTTTAGACGTCCCTTGTAATCCCAAAATATAGTTCTGAAGATTTAAACGTCCCAAAAACATTTAAACGTCCCACAAAACATTTAAACGTCCCAAAAAAACATTTAAACGTCCCAAAAAATATTTAGACGTCCCTTGAACACTTTCAGTGGCTTTTAGTGTTGAAGGGACGTCTAAACATTTTGGGACGTTGAAATGTTTTTTGGGACGTCTAAATGTTTTTTTGGGACGTCTAAGTATTTAAAACCAAATTTTCGGACTTCAAGGGACGTCTCAATATTTAATGGGACGTCTAAACATTTTTTGGGACGTCTAAATGTTTTTTTTTTTGTTCAAACATTTTTGAACATATTTGGGATCCGAAAGGACGTTCAAATGTTTCAAAGGACGTCTAAGTGTTTCAAGGGACGTCTTAGTGTTTTAAGGGACGTCTAAGTGTTTTTTGGGACGTTCAAGTTTTCAAAGGACATCTAAACTGTAATAGAGCCTACGTAAGAAATAAAAAAGTGTTACTTTTTGCCACGTGTGAAATCAGGGTTAGACAATTATTAGCTTGGATCATGCTACAACAGTGGAGAATTGGTACAGTACCGGACAAAAAGGTATCAATTTTGGCTGTTTTCATGGAAACCAACTTTGACACTGTTTTTCAATGTCACCTAATTGTTTCATAAACTCAAGTTTATATGGGTTGGACAGAGCAAAAATAGTACATCATTTTTGTAGTTGACCATTTTTTTGTATGGACACTATCATTAAAGTTATAGGTTAAGAAACCCATCTCTTTCTGAAATCGACTAATTTCAATGCAAATCAGCGATACCTGTAACTTTCATGGTAGTTTCTCTTCAAAAAAATGATCAACTACAAAAATGATGTGCTATTTTTGCTCTATCCAACCCATACAAAATAACTATCGCCGGACAATCAGGTGTCACCGAAATACACTGTCAAAGTTGGTCATTTTCCACTGAAAACAGCCAAAGTTGATACCTTTTTCTCCGGTGCTGTGGGTTGGAGTGTTCTCTGACTTTTGAAATAAGAACTGAAAAATATGGGTAATTCGTTTTAACAAGCAAAATAAACTTATACATACAGAAGCAATCTTCTTTAAGATGCTTTGAAAATTGTTTTATTGTCTTGAAAAGTGGTCACCGAATGATATCTGAACAACTAGAATAAGAATTTTGTTCTGAAAAACTTTGTGAAATATTAATAATTTACTTCCTCTTTCTCCCATCGAAACAACTGTCATCTTTTCAAAAGATATTCATCTCTTACACATCCATGAAAACTTCCTTTGTTCCCCTCACTTCCGACAGCGTATGTAGACAGATCAGACTAGACACAGCGGACGCTCCCTTCCTTAAAATAAAGTATTTTTTGTGTTCGAGAGACCGGAAATAAGCCACGTGGCGTTATTTACCCACCTGAAACATTGAACACATCAAAAACGCGCACCGTCGCACAACGGTTGTTACGGTACCAAAAAATCTTGGCTGCCAAATTTGAATTTGACACACTGCCAAGAAAAGACCAAAAGCCACTATAACAAATGTGTTTGTTTGAATAGATTTAAGAATATTTAAATACGCTGGTAATGTGTATGTGTACAAAATATGTTCATAGATCACGGTAAGTTTTATTTTTGAATGAACAAAGACCGACACCGCAAAACACAACTCGCTAAAACAGAGAATCAAAAGAACACTTTTTTTGATGAGTAATACTTAAGTACTGCTAATTATGCTCTAATTATAGAGAAATTTGGTTTGTGTGTCCGTTGTCCGGATGTCCCTGGTGTCTGGATAATTGCAGTACATGTGTAAAAGATTGATGACTAACCAATTTTTCAGACTCCTGAACAAACATCAACAAAAATTTGCGCACTGAATAAAAAATCTCTTTCGTTCATCCCTTTTCACTCAACGTACAACTATGATTCACACTTTTTGGACACCATTCTTTAATCTTTTGAATCTTCTGTGAATTTTTCGTATAAATACCATGTCTCTAAACAGATCAAAATTATTCGTGTGAAATGCGGTTCATATTCCAACTATTCCTCTCTTCACTGGTACCAATTCTTGTAGATTCTACGGTTTATAGTCCCAACTCACCCACTATTTGCCTCGCTGAAACTAACAAGGGATGTCAGGAACAAATGAAAATGAAAAATCAGACATTGGAAACTGTAAACAATAATTTCCCGCCGTTGAAAGCCTTAATGAAGAATTATACTGAACAGTGTCAAGATGTTATGGTAAGTACCATGAAAAATTATTGAAATTCCAGAACTATCCTATTCCAGAAATGCGCATCTGGCTTGGAATGTTTCAAAGGAAAGTCTGAAAATGCAATTTTCCAAACATCCTGTGATGAAGTTGGCATAAAAAGATATGGTTTTGATTACAATTGTATGGCGCCAATTCTGGAGAGAATTTATCAGGAGGAGTATAATTGTACCAAAGATTTTGGTTACAAAATGGTAAGGAAAGTGTTGAAATGTCTCGGGCGGTTTCAGAACACCTCTAAGAAGCCTAAGTGACATTTTCCGAAAACTGGCTGAAAATCGGACAAAACTGACTTTTTCTCTAGAAAAAAGTGCTGAAATACGCAATAAATGACCAAAAACAGACTGAAAATGGATAAAAATCCTATACTTCATGAGGGAAATGCGCTGAAAGTGACTAAAACTGGCCAAAATAGCAAAAATAGTCAAAAAAGGCAGAAAATGGCTGAAAATCTCTGTTTTTGGTCATTTTCAGCATCGGTTTGGCTTTTTTTTGGACAATTTTCAGCACATTTTCCCATTGAAAAGTTGAATTTTTAGCCATTTTCAGCTTATTTTTACAATTTTAAGCTTACTTTTGAATATCCACAAAAAATGTCATTTTTAAGTCATTTTAGGCCTTTTTCGTCCTTTTTAGCATACTTTTGTCCAAGAAATGAGATTTTCAGCAAATTTTGGTTATTTTCAACACATTTTTCCACGAAAAATGTCTTTTTACTGATATTATTCAGCTGAACCTCACCGTCGCCCAATCGCTTTTCAACACCAACAAGGAATGCTTTTTGACAATTGCCAGGAACGCCTGTGACACTACAAACTACAACTTTTTCCAAAAAAACTACGATGAAATCGTGGAAGTTTACACCAGTAAACCCGTTCCGGATAACAGTTTCTGTGCGAGTCCAAGTGACAAATTTTATAGACTTCAATGCGAAAAATTGGATCCTGGATTCATGACGAAGGCAACTTCAATACCTGTACTATCTGTCAATTTGTCGAATCCTATGGTTCAGGATGTTGTAGAAATTAGTGAGGAAATGGAGGTAGAGATCTGAGTTTTTATATCTTAAAATAATGAAATCAAAATATTTCGTGATTTTCAGAAATGCATGCAAGAAACCTGTTGGGTATTCAATGAAGACGAGAAGAACTCTTCTAAAGTGTTCACTGACACTTTCCAAGCACTACCTGCAGATCTGACCAAAGTGTTCAAGCTCCGCCCAAGACTGTTGGAGTACAAGTGTCTCGCAAATATCACTTTCTACGATTTCTATCACGAGCAAATGTCTTGTGTAAGAATTAACGAGGCACCGGATTGCTTCATGTTTACTATTACAAAGTTTTGTCGGGAGGAGATTTTGGCGGATTTTGAGAATTTGGAGGTTTCTATGGGACCGAAGAATCAGTATAATACTCCAGAATTTGCGTTTTCAATGTTCAAGGATAATAAGAAGAAGAGAAGATTTGTCATCACTATGAAAGATGAGAGCGCATATTAATTTTAATTTAATAAAGTTGTTGAGAATCATGGCATTTGATAATTTGATCTCTTTTTACAATGCGATGAACCAACATTTTGACATTATTTTTTACTCTTTTTGAACATAGTTTTTTGAGTATTAGAGAGAGTAACTACTCACATTGAACGTGAATTGAAATGTATCACATCTACAATTTTTTTGACAAGGGAAGTCCTCGAAGTGTCCTCTTTCAAAAAATTAGTAAGAGAAAGACTCAAGAATTTTACCCGTGATACTGTTGAGTTCGTGGATTCTGAGTATGGAATAAAATTCAACTGTTTAGTCAACTGTTTTTCTTACGTGACAGGCGGTCTTCCAAAATGTCTACACTGATCGTGGCACGCAACAAAGCACTACCAGAAGTAAAGTTCACCGGCTCATAACTCAGCCGAAAGATTCAACAGAATTCTACAAAAAACTCAGTTCTACAAAAATTCAGTAAAACCTCCCTTTTTTCTGAGCCACTGGGGCTCTCTTTCTCTTGTGAACTCATCCACGGGTGCTCAAGCATCCGGTCGTGTGTTCATCGTGGACTCCTCCTAGGCATATTCTATTGGCATATCGTAGGACTCCTGATCAAGTTCCTCCTGCAGGACCAGGACTCCTCACGGCTCCTCGTGGACTCCACCAGGCTCCTCGTGTGTTCTGGGCTGATAAGACTCCTCCTCAAGTTCTGCTCTTATCGTAGACTCCTCCTCATGGTTTGGCTGCTGGGACGCCTTCTCAAGTTCTCGGTTCTTTGTGCACTTCTCCTCCGGTATTGGGCTCCATGTAGACTCCTCCTCCTCCAGTTCTGGGCTCCTCCTCCAGTCTCCTCGGGGATACCTCCTCGCCTCCTCCACGCCTCCTCCAATTGTGGGCTCCTCATGGAGCCCTCCTCAAGCTCTGGGCTGTTAGGACTCCTCCTTCAAGTTCTGGTCAGCTGATTATCACTACTGAATATCTGGCGTAAGGATGCTCAGTACTGAACATGCTTCAACCGGATGCTCATCGCTGTCTTGTGTACTCCTACACATTTATATATGAATCGACAGGATATATAAATACCCACCTCTAGAGACGTGTCCGACATTTCACGGGTTCCGCCAATCACTGTAGTTACTATGGGAAATAGGCGGGGCTTATAGGCAAATACTGTAGAATCCAATTTCCTAGTTTTTCGATTGCGCAAAGAGCCCATTTGGGTCCATGGTGGACTTATCGAGTCAGTGATTGACGCCGCAACCTGGTTTTTTTTTGGTAGATCAAATTATTTCCAAAAATTCTCAGACCCACCTTTGTTTCATCGAGTTGAGATTTTGATCTACGGGCGCTCACATATTGTTTTTGTCATCATTGCTTTGAAGCTCACTCATTTTCTTCTTTTTTCACTTTTTCCTTTGATTTTCGGATTTTTTTCATTTTTTTTTCATTTTTTGACGGCAATTTTTGATTTCTAACCCAATTTTCTTTCCAGATATGGCATCTCCCAGCCCATGCAATCTGGAAATAGCAATCCGAAAATTTATTCCAAAAGAGGTGAGTTCTTAAATCTCAATTTTCAAATCAATTCCTTCCATTTTCAGCTAATTCCTGAGACTTGGCAGTGCGATGTACGAAAACAAGACGAGAGTATGAAGGACCTTCTCAACAAAGCGAATGGTCAACTTGGAATGTTCGCGTCGGTCGAAGAACTATACGGTCATGTTGCCACCTACATCGACTTCCCAAAAAGTTATGAATATCTCAAAATGTACTCGTACGATATCGTCGACTCATCTCCCACTATCCGTGATACCATGGCAAAGAAGTGGTGTCTGTATAAATGCGATCTACACAAAATCTTCTATTATTACAAGTTGTCCCCATTGAGACGTGTCGCGACAAACAAGGCTGACGCGATTCTGAAGAATATCTGGACGAAACTGAGAGATGGATGTCATCACGAGATGATTCTGTGCAAGGAGAGACCTAAGCAACCGACTTCCGCTAATCCAAATCTGCGAGCATTTGGAACCACTAGTTCGGAAAGTGAGTACACGGATTTCAAGGTGAAATGGAAGGAGCACACGGAGAAAACCATCTTTGCGTTGAGTGATTTCATTTTGGATTCCATGGATTTATACCTTGAATCCCAGCCATCTCCAGACTATCAAGAAGCCGCAGACATCATCTCATGGGTCGGATATATTATGGAGGAAGTTGCAAAGTTCTGTCAAGACAAACAAATTTATATCCAACAACTCAACCCCACTCAGGAAACCAGAAAGCCCAAACAAGTCATTCGCTTATTCTCAAATGATTCAGGAGCGTTTGTGATGGCTCATGATTTCCTCGAAATTCTACAGGAACATGGTGTGGAATCTGATAAGTTGGAGAAGTTGGTCCCAGGAAGAGAGGAGGGACAAACGTTATCATACCAAGATGTTTTGAGAGCACTGCATACCATTGACAATAGAGAATTGAAGAATCTGGAGTTTGCGAAGATGACGAGCCCTTTCTTGATGTTTGCCAGGTCCCCGATTCCAACATGTAATGGAGGATACTGTATTTTTGCAATGGATGCTCTCTACGAACTTCTTATGAATATGATTCAGGCGAAGAAGGTGTTCTATGAAGAAAAGGATTGGATCAGAATTGCGGAATTCTTCGAGTCTATAAAATCCCATTTCGATATCAATGAAGACGTCCACTTTATCGATTCCAAGGAGTCGGAGGCTATCATGAAGGAGTGGGAGGAGTTTTATAATACGCACTTGAAGCGAAAAGGTCCATCCCAAGCCAATGCAAAGACTATCCAACTGAAAAAAGATAAGTTTGATGTGAACATGCTGATAAGAACACTCAAATCGCTGAAACTGGATAAGTGCTTCGAAGACATTGAGAAGTATGCCCCTCTCATCTTTGCAAAACAGGAAAAGAAATCACTGAGTGACCTGCATGCAGCTGTTACACAATGTCAAATCAACTGTCTCGCCCGGAAAGTTCCCTGGATTCTGGAGTTTATTGAGAAGCAGAAGTTACGCCTCCGAATGGATATTGTGGATATTCCTAGAGAATTCGATGTGGACAAGGTGGCGGCGGAGTTGGAGCAGATGGGAACGAGCGAGAAAAAGGGAGGAGCGAAAGGAAATGTGGCGACGAAGAAGAATACGAAAAAGGATAAGAAGAAGTGAATTCTAACATTTATATTTTGCTACATTTATTTTTTGATTGGTAATTTTCCGAGTCAGTAATTTTTTGTTGAATGAAATCACTCTCCTGATTATCTGTTGAATGAAATCACTCTCCTGATTATCCGCATCAAGGGTGTAGTCTTAAAATTAGCACACAGGGTTCTAAAAAGTCTATATGAAGCATCTGCGCTCCAATTCAGCACGAGGTTTAACCGGAAAAAGGAAGAAAAATGGAAGAAAAGTGAGCTTCGTTCGAAAAATGTAACTGTCTATTGTTCGTCTACGTTATAAGAACGAAATTTGACTGATTGTGAGCGGCAACTCAATTTGTATCAGAACACGTCGTGTGCGTGCAAATGCGCTCTACTAGACATCCGGTTTTGCGGGGGAATAAGTTGAATTCATACGGACTGAAAATGACTCTGTGTAGCAGATTTGCAACGGGTCGGTCTGGGCCGAGAATATGTTTGATTTCGGCCCGGCCCGGAAGTTCAGAACTGAATAAAAGGCAATTTTTATTCGACAATTTTTCGACTTTTTGGAAAACTTTTCTTCTTTAGACTGGTTTTTCGTAGGTTTCAAAAAACTTTGAGGAAATTTTCAGAAACAAATCTTTGCAAAAAATCCGGGTCGACCTGGAGTTTTGCAAGTCTTAAAATAAGTTCTTAACGATAGCAGTGTTCTCAGATATTGATTCAAGAAAATAATTTATTAACAAATAACCAAAATGCACATTAAAGCAAACATAAAATACCCATAAACTGTTTTCAACCCGGTGGTTCTTACAAACTTCTTCTTCCTAAATAAAACTAACAAATCATCATGACATCATCCAACAAAGGCAACTTCACATGCTTCGGTCGGTACAGACAAATATAAACATTCACATCTCGTTGGTCCTTCTGTTGCCTCTCTAATACATCAATCACATTCAGGATCTCTGCGAATCTTCCAGGTCCTTCTGGCCCGTGATTGGCCATGGTGTAGTTGAGAAGAGCTACTGTATACTTGGCACGCTCGGTGGAGAGGATGGTTCGAGCCGAGTTGGAGATGTCAGGAGCAGCTGGAAATTAAAATTTGGTTAAGGTTACTGTAGCTCCTCTTATAGGCACAGTACATCAGTCAAAAGATTTTCTTCTATAAACCATACTTGCGAACCGGGCCGGCGCGTATCTCTCTTAAAACGCAGTATTATGATCTGAAAAATATACCAAAATGTAGTCCGCAGTGAGTTCTATATCCGTAGCCTACAACGGGCCAAATGGCGGATCGGGACTCCGGGATATTTCGCCACCAGACATTTCTAAAACATATCACCTTTATTAGCATAACCAACGCGTGCTAGTGATATGCTTTTTCCCCATAAAGCTTTGGAAAATTTCAGAAAATTGGTGGCGAAATGTCCGGTGGCAAAATGTCCCGGAGCCCGGATCGGTCATGTGCCATAGGCCGGGAAAAAAGGCCAAAAAACGTAAAAATAGCCAAAAAGCCATTCTAGCCTGGCCCGCGAGACACTAACGATTCGCCATCCGGTCCGTAGTAAGTCACGGTTATAGAACACGTCGAGATCTCCATTTTGGTATATTTTTCAGCTCATAATATCACGTTTCAAGCGAGTTATGGGCCGGCCCGTTTCGGCCCGGTTTGCAAGTATTTTATAAACGGTATACTGTAGGTCAAGGTTACTGTAACATACCTGCATTACACAACAATATCGCTCTCAGCAACAAGAATTCAATTTTTGTGCATTTCATCCGGATCAATGTCTGTATTGCTCTCTTCATGATATCAAATATCAGCTTGTCAATGTACTCCTTCGGTATCCTAGAAAGACTACAAAATTAGAATTTTAATAGAGTTTCAAATTCAAGTAACCACTTCGGAGGCGGCGCCAATGTCGTTTGTCCATCTGCTCGGATTAATTGGTCAGTTTTATTTTCCACGGAGAAAAAAGCGCGCGTCAAATTGGATACCATTAGAGTGGTGTCACGACATAGGTAGTACTGAAATAAGAGGATGTTTTGATTAAATATGTTTAAATTAGTTGATTAATTACCCTATCATTTTCGGAGAGCTTCGTGAAAAAGTCGAATGTCTTGGCCATTTCAACAATCGTGAGCAAGTCATACATAACCCATCTTTTCACATTGGGCGGTAAGATTTTCCGGGTTCCAGGAACTGGGTTAGGTTTTCGGGCTTCTTCGATGGTTTCAGGGCTTAGGGGCCAGCCAGGCATAGGCTGAAACAAACAAATTTGGTCGTTTATTTGATAATTGGCTAAACAATGTTATGATCCGAAAAATATACCAAAATGTAGATCTTAATAAGTTCTATGTCCGTGACTTATTACGGGTCGGATGCCTGAGCTAGAAAACCTTTTTTTTAAACTATTTTTGTATTTTTGCCACTTTATCCCGGCCCGTGGCATATACAGGACTAACGATTCGGCCCATAGTAGGCCACGGATATAGAACTCGCCGAGATCTACATTTTGGTATACTTTTCAGCTCATAATATTGAGTTTTAAGTGAGTTACACGCCAGACCGGTTTGCAAGTATGGTAATGGGCAACAGGGTTACGGTAGGTAACTCTATTCGCCAAGAGTACTGTAATAGAACTTTTTGAACGAGATCTTTTGAAAGAAACTTACAGTGACCAAAATATAAGTTTTTGGTCGCTGTAAGTTTTTTGACAGTGCAAGTGTGTTAGACCTTTTTTATATAGAACTTGTCAAGATCTACATTTTGGTATATTCTTCAGCTCGTAATATTGAGTTTTAAGCGAGTTACGCCAGCTTTTACAAGTAGGATTTTTTTTTGATTTTCGGATTAAAAAAAAATTTACTAGTCAGGACTTTCTTGTCAAAAAATTGGTAGAACTGAGACAAACTGGAACTGAACCAGGCTGTTTTGATATGCACCAAAGCTAGCTAGGACAATTTGAGTTCTTCTATTATCGGTTCACGACCCGGGGGTTGTTAAAGGCACATGGAATTTGTTCGGATGGGTCTTGTAGTTGAAAGCATGAAAAACCGTAGTAAAAATTCCATGGGCCTTCAACATCTCCCTGATAAGGGTACGTGAAACGATAATAATTTTGATTTTGGTAAAAAATCGAATGGGTTTGATTAAATTTTTGTACGATCTTCTCGAATTTTTTTTTAGTTTCAACTTGTTTTCAAAATCAAAAACTCACTCCAAACCGATCCCCAAATCCAATAATCGATATATCATCTTTGATTGCCTGTTTCAATGTTGGAAACTCCACTGGATTATAAGAACAATCTCGAAATGCATTCGTCTTCAAATCGAGATGAACCAAGTGTTTGATAAGATCTGCTACCTGAGCTTCGATTGATTTCGGGGGTTCCACAATCTAGAAAAATCGGATACGTATGACTTTTTTCATAGTTTGAATATAGATTTTATTTTTATTAATTTATACAAAATACCCACCTTTGGCAACACCACTATCTCCTTCCCCGTTTCCTCTATCGACGAGCTCTCACTCATTTTCCTCAACTCTGACTGGATACCCAACGGATTCATTCCTGTTTCCACACACCTCTTATACCGACACGCTCGGCATTTTGGGATTTGATCTACAAAAAGTTTTTTTTTTCAAATTATTAAGTAGATCTTACCACCAGGTTTGAAGTCTTCATAACACTTCATTCCCACGCTACATTTGTATTGCAATTTTTCGATTGTCACACGCCGAAAAAACGATTTGCAGCCGTTGCACGAGGCAACCTGGAATCAAAATATTATATTTTTCAGAAAAATAAACTAAATTTACATCATAATGATGTCCTGTAGCTTTTCCATAGCACACTTGACACGCACTCGGGACGAATTGATATGGTTTTCCGGATTTTCGAAGGGATTTCGATTTTCCGCCAGGGGAAGAAGTGAATTCAGTGAGAGCTGGACTTGGTGTGGAGCTAGGGGTGTTGCTACTGCTGGGTAGGTCGATTTGGTCGACTTCTAGCATTGGGGAGGGCTGAAATTCGAAATTGAAGGTGTTAAGAGACAAATTGAAAGTTGAAACTAGGTAATAATCGAAACAAGCCGAGCTTTGAGATCAGACGAGACATAAGACTAGACTCGAGATTCGAGACCAAACGGAACTTGAAAAATACCAAAGAAAAATGATTTAAAGGTTTATTTTAAGGTCAGTTCTAATCTTTTCAAATAAGATTTTTTGGCGAGATAAATTTCGTTTTATAAAACAGTACACACATTATTCTGTTAGTTGTGTTTTGATTGTCCAAGAGATGTCATTTCAAAAGAAAAAAACGGTCAGAGGTAAAGATTTTGTGTCGGGTGAGGTACTGTAGCTAGAGATTAGATCTGAAATGACGTTGACTAACTTAAAGGTGTATTGAGGTCTGTTTTTATGTTTTCATATTGTAATGTATATCCCGTGACTAAGACAAGCCCTCAGGTCAGTTTGGAGTATAGAACGTGACCTATATCATTGGAAAGCTGAGAAAACGCTGATTCCAAATATATTTTCAGTTTTTGTCTTCGAGGTCTGGTATTCGAGAAAAAAGAGGTCAAAGTTTGTCAGTGAAACGGTCAAGGTAATTCGCGCAGTGGCCTAGAAATTCCATTTTGGTGGATGTTTTTAAATTTCAAAGGAAGTACAATAATTTTTGTTGTCCAAAAATGGTAAAGAACTGAAAAACCAACTTTTCCTAACTGAAATTTCTAGAATTTTCTGCGGTTTGGACTGAATTTTCCAAATTTTATCTTTTCAACATTAAAATACGAAAAAGATCACATCAGACCTCAATACACTTTTAAATTAATCAACGACTTTTCAGATCTAATCTCGAACTACAGTACCTCACCCTGACACAAAACACAGCACTCTTCACCTCCAACCTCTTCTTTTTTCAAAATGACCTCTCTCGGACAACCAAAACACAAGTACGAAAATTGTATTTTATAGAACAAAGTTTATCTCGCCGAAAAATCATTTCTCTGGTTGTCCCCTCGGTTCAGAATAGATCGATATCTCGGGAAGAGGGGAAACGTGCGATTTTGGAAAGAAAAGTTTGTTTGTGTTCAGGCGAATTGGAGGTAATTTCAATTTCGGAAGAGGAGAAGGACAGGTGGAGTTTTAGAATTTCGAAGTGGAGAGGGGAGGGCACAAACTACATAGGACTGAAATTTGATGAAGAGAGTTGTTGGTTTGGTAAGTGCGCTCTTCTGATGGAACCAACATTTTGAAATAAGTAATTCAAGTTAACATAGAATTCAGTCCCTGATAATCTGTGTTTTGTCCATATTCGACCAATTTTCAAAAAAAAATTCAATTTTTGGGCCAGACCGAGCCTTGACAACTATGGCCAAAGCGGTAGGAATAAAAGGATTCTGAAACGGTGCTCAAATAACTGAAAAGATTAAAACGAGCCGAGATATAAAGCTACATACATGTAAAATACTCACTATTCCCACATTCCGGATCTAAAATCATGTGGATTTTTTCCTTTTTGAGGCGAGACGGATTCAAAGAACTGGTTCTGAATTTCCACGGTTTCAGCTTTTAAGCTATATAAGTTTTGTTTAGAAAATACAATTTTTTGCATGAAAATTACGCATTTACTGAAAAAATGCAATTTTTTGAGGAATATACCAGAAACTTTTTGCAAAAAAATTGTAGTGAAAAAGCCTCAAATTTTGCGGTTCGCACCGACACGGAATTTCGGAAGTCTGGGGAAAATAAAGACATGGTCTATGAATTCCGAAATTCTATTTTTCCCACATTCATTGCAAAATGATACATGACACCTTATACTTGGCAGAGTCTAGTCATAAGACACAAAATTTTATGACCAAGCAGAGAAAGAAGGCTTCCGGTTTGGTAAAGTAAGGAAACATTATAGGAATATGTTTTTATTTTCAAAAAAGTTTCAATTTTAAATATAAAAATTCCCTTCGAATTCGCCAAAACAGTGATTTTCGTCAAACACTATTATTAGTCAGGGAACTAATTGAATCACACTACGCAAACTACACGCGTCAAAGGCGCGCCAGGTTTTAGATTTTACCAAAGTACAGAGTAGTTTACTTGATTTTGGAAGAAAAAACACGAACGCGTCAAAGGCGCGCCAGACTTTAACAAATCAAATTCTAAAGCCCAAAAATGAAAAAATCGTAACGTTGGGGAATCGACGAGACTAAAGAGCGAAGATACATGTATATTCGACACACACACAGGTTTCCCCTCAAAGACAAACGGATTTATTTTGTGTGATTTGTGTCGGAAGCCTCCCCCCCTAGGCCCCCACCGAAAAAGGTTTTTCGATTTTTTTGTGTTTCGAAATGACATGACTTTCAGTGGCACGGGTAGAGTACATATGTGGTAAAATAGTTTTCAACCATTACGTGTATTAAATAGGTTAAAAATTAATAAATCGATTGGGAAGGCAACAAAAGATAACGGAGAGGGGAATCGAAAAGACGAAGAACGATCTGTGATGACAGAAAAGGGGGGGAGTACAACATGATAGAGAAATAGAAGAAACAGAAAGGTTTACCCCCTGACGGTCGTCGTTTTGGTCGAAAGAAACGTAATGGGGGTGTGGAGATAGTGGACGAATTGGTGGAGACGCAGGAATCCCGATAGACGATAAAATATGGAAGGAAGAGATGGAAGGTTCTAGAAGGGGAAGGTTGAAATGAAGATCTTTTGATTCATGTTCGATTCGTTATAGGGAATTTTCTTCTTGTTCTAATACGGGAGGTTCTGAAACGGTAATAGTTTTGAAATGAGCGGTTTCGACTATTCTTGTGAAATTGATTAAAAAGGAAGATATTATTTGTATGGTACCGTTTTTCAAAAAAAAACATTTTTGAGCTAAAATGAATATTGTAACCCCCAAAATCCTTCTGGAAATATCGGATTTTCCAACTTTCCTGGTAGATTTTCGAAAATGGCAAAAATACGAAAAGTTGAATTTTTTAGTTCCAGTGATGGTTTTTTGGGATAACGATTATTTTCAGATTGATCGAGACCAAATCTTCATTTTTGAGCCATAATCATATAATTACTACAAAATTTGGTCCCATCCTTATAAAAGTAGTCAAGAAGGGGCTCGAAAAAAATTGTAAGTCTTCAACTACCGCGAATTTTCAGTGTAGCACAGTTTTTATAAACTTTCTCTGCTCCTCTCTATGTTCACTCTTTTTCTTAATTTCGGTAGAGCGCGATTGCAAAAACATTGCTGAGCTGATAGGTGTCGGTCATAGTTGTCCGGAATCCGAATTCCGCGTTCCGTAATTCCGGAATTCCGGGTTGTTTTTTTCATTCCGGAAATCGAAAAATGGTATTCCGTACAACTATGGTGTCGGCCCGACCAAAAAACTTAAAATCGAGCGTTTGAACATCAGGAATTTACAAAAAAATGGTACCTGAAAACTTTTTGCCAAATCCCTGACCTAGACACACTTACAGAGCGACACCCAGACAGACTAAATGTCAAAATTTTCCCAAATCCCGGTTCTAAAAAAATCTAGTTTTCGTTCTTCACTTCCTTATCATTTTCCGACCTTTTTTTGTTGGGCGGGACAAAAATCAAGGTCTCCCTACTATACTATTTTCTGACGACTGTAGGTTGTACCGATTGAACTCAGCTAGAAGAGAATTCGGGTCAATGACATAAAATTACAAAATCTAAGGCGGCCTAGAATTCCCCGGCTGTGAAAATTTAGCAAAAACCTAGGCTATCAAGAACCAAACCGAAAATTTAATCCACAAAAAATTGAAAAGTCGATACAAAGTTGCATATAAAAAACCACATGTCCTATTATTTGCATTCCAAAAAGTTGTTCAGCACGGAAAACGAAAAGAAGAGCGCAGTGTGTTTCTTTGCTCACTAGTCACTATTTAGTTCAAATAAAATTGTGGAGAGGCCGCAGTTGGCTGGCAGTAAAGACCAAAGGGGGTGAGAAATTTATAAAGGGGGAATGGAAATTTGGGAGTATGCAGGTGCTTCCCGGTCCGGATATACTGCATATACTAATTTTGTTCAGGGGGAAATGAAATGTGCAAAATGTGATCTCTGATGTATTGGAGAAGTGCAATATTCCATGCTGCATCAAAACACAAAAGGCTCCGCCCACTTTTGCAATAATGCCGCATAACAGGGTCTTCTCCGGACAGGAAATCCGGACAGTTCGACATACAGACAGAAAATGTTGCGGTATATTTATTTACGTCACAAATCAACAGACTCATCCGGTCAAATCGTGTTTTATAGGGGATTACAAGGGTTTTATGGTTTTGCTGACAATGTTTGATTGGAAAATTTATATTCTATGCACGTTTACACATATAGCCGGTTCCAAGATCTGAGCATCTGAAAAAGATAAAATAATGATTTTCAGAATTACTGCGTTAAGCCTACGGGTGTGAGACCAGAGTCAAAGAGTCCAGTGTTTTGATCACCCACGCAAATTTACTGAAAACAAACACTTAATTATATTACCAATTAACAAACTTTTCGGTTTAGGCTCTCTACGGAATCCCTTCTGACTTATAGTCTAACTCCGGTTCTGCCGATCTGCAATTCTAAAAATAATTGTTATATAATTAGTGAATTAATCACACCCACATTATCATCTTGGAGTACAAGGCCAATGTGAAGGAAATCTTGGATAGATTCACGGTTTTTATTCCATTCCATGGTATCATTGACAATTTTCTGAGTCAAGGAAGCCGTTGCAATCATAAAATTATTTCCGTAAGCTTGACAACGTAACTTTGCTATTTCAAAGTCGACAAGTTCATAGACAGTCTGGAAAAAAAGAGAAAACGATTCTGGTCAACTTTTTCTTGTGAAAAATTGATCTTTTAATTTTTTTTTTCAAACAGAACATTTCACACATGTGCCTAGTAACCATGCACTTGACATGGCTCGCAATAAAAGGATCAGTTTTTTTCTTTTTTTGTTACCAGTACATTAGCATGAATTTCCTCCAACGCCCGGCTATACTTTTCTTATTACTACCAATCACCTATGTCTCTGCTACAAAAATGATTACCGTCTGGGGAAAACCGTTTAGTTTCAATGGACAACCTAACCCTACTACCTATTCTTGTGACTGGAAGAGTTGTGTCGACAAGTGTTATGACGATACAAAATGTCTTCTTGTGCATACGGATTCATCTGAAACATGTGTGGTGTATACGATTGGAGATGTTCAATTAGTAAGCAATGAGAAGTTGAACTTTTCAAGTTCAAAGGATAAAACCACTTTTCGGGTATGTGAATTCAAAAAAAATATCCTGAGAGATGAACTTTAAGATCACATCTGCTCCGAATACTTGTGGCTCATTAGAAGAAATGTTTCCGACCATGATTCCAATATTAAACCATCCAACCTACATCCACTTCAATCTCACAACTACCTCAGATGACTACGCTATTGGGTTTAAACAGCCAGATGCAGCAGATTTCACTTTTCTTATGACATCTATGTTTTTCTATGATAAGTCTACACAAAGTGATACAGGTTTAGCAGTCTATGGCGGTTTTTCAGGTTTTGTTATAATCAAGAAATATTAATTTTTCAAATTTCCAGACTTTCTATGAACCTGTCGATTTTGAAATAGCAAAGATACGTTGTCAAGCATACGGAAATGGTCTTATGATCACACCAGCTTCCTTGACTCAAAAAGTTGTCAATGATACCATCGAAAGGAATAAGAACCGTGAATCTATCCCGGAACAAGATTTCCTCCACATTGGCCTTGTACTGCAAGATGATAATGTGGGTTTGATCAATTAACTACATAATTACAGAGAAATCATTTTGAGAATTGCAGACCTGGGTGTGGACATCTCCAGAACTAGACTATAAGTCAGAAGGTATCCCGTGGGGAAGTGGAGAGCCGAAACCGGAGAAGTGAGAATTTAGTTAATTGGTAGCACAATTAAGTGTTTTCTTTCAGTAAATGTGCGTGGGTTATCAAAACACTGGACTCTTTGACTCTGGTCTCACACCCGTAGGCTTAACGAATTAATTCTGGAAATTTTCTTAATTTTTCAGATGCTCAGATCTTGGAACTGGCTATATATGTAAACGTTCATAAAATGAAATTCCCAATGAAATATTGTCAGCAAAACCATAAAAACCCTATAAAACACGATTTGATCAACTAGGTCAGTTAATTTGTAACGTTAATAAATATATCGTAACATTTTCTGTCTGTGTGTTTATTTGTACGGATTTCCTGATGTTGTGCTTAAAAGGTTTGTTATAGTCACAAGAAAGATGCGGCATTTTTGCAAAAGTGGGCGGTGCTTTTCCTAGAAATTTATGCTGACAAAACATGTTGCAAAATAAGATATAATAAACTTCAATACATCAGAGATCTTTGCAAATTTCATCATCCCCTAAACAAAATTACATGCAGTACATGTTGAAAAAACCACAAGATCCAAAGTTTTCAGGCTTTGCTTTTGTAAGACACCTTCACTGGATGTTTCAAAAAAAAAACTAGAAGAATTGCAAAATGATTACAAAATTTCTAAAGACCATTCATTTAAATATACAATTTCATAAAAACCGTTTCTTATCCTGCTCCTCTTGCCTCCTACAAAACAGTGCATACGCCTCTTGATCCTTCTTCGTCTGTGTACCAATAAACTTCTCCATCGTCAACTTCCATTTTGTCACCGCATCAATAGCATTCAGAAAGCTGATTTCTTTTTCACACTCTAGAAATGATAGGTACGCCGTGCAGCTAATGTCAAGGATTCCTTCAATGGCTTGGGAAGAGAGGCCGGACGAAATAAGGGCGGCTCGGAACTCATCGCCTGGAAATGTGAAAATTTTAGAACAGACAATGAGACGGTATCAAGTTACAGTTCCAAATCTTACCTGCCGTCGGCCTTGGCGTAAATAGTGATTCTGTGAACATTTCGATCTTATCGGTCATTGTAAATGCCTTGCGAACATTTGGTCTATTTTATATGTCCCAGAACCCCCCACCCGCTAATGTTTGTTTTGTAACTTCTGCTGCTTGTTTTGTGCCAAGTGAGCAGAAATCATAAAAGTCAGATAATAGTCAGAAAACGAGAATAAATGAGTCAAATTTTTCACTTTGAAAAACAATTTGAGATTTTTCATTGAAGGACGGTGAAGAGGTAGGTCAGAAAGAATACTTTGAAAAGGCTTCATAAATTGCTAGACCTCATCTTTCTCTCTTTTTTTCTGTGGCTCTGTATAAAACAAGCAGAAACCACATGTCACAAATGTTTCGTGATTTGAAGCAGAAATCTTGAAACTTTATTGAAAATTCACAAAAACGTAGTAAACATAGGCTCCCAAGATAGTAAATTACAATTTATTTAATTTCAGACCTATCAAATTGTTCTTTAACATTGCAGTCACATCGTCATGTTTGCAAAGTAACAACAGTATCCCGTGGCCAAATCAGAGCACCTGCAGTTCGTATTCACCTTACCAAATTGCTTGTTTTAATACTTACGAATGGGTTACCAGTTGTGGTACTCCTGGAAATGGTTGACCCTGTATCCATGCGCATTTGCTTAAAATAAATTATTTCTATATCATATTTTTTGAACCGTTACTTCTCAGGATTAGGTTCATTCTTAGCCCAAATGTATCCAGAATCATCTTCTATTAATTCGGGCAGTGTCCAGCTCCAAGTCTAAAAATTGTATTCTTGTTTTTTCAATCCTTGTTTTTTTGCATTACATTGCTATCTGTCAACTCGATACCAAAATGTACAGTGCACTGAGAATCTAACCATTTTCGAAAAACCATTTCCATAGAGGTCCGAATCCAAGACCAATCTTTGGACGATGGAATAATCATGAGAGCACCGTCCATTGAAACACATCTCTTTTTTGCAGTGGTGTAGTCCACAGCTTCCAGATAAATCTGAAATTACAAAAAATAAAGATGGACTACGCATTCAATCTCTGACTGAATAGCATCCTGTCCTTCTATTACCAGTTAGCATGAACATATCATTCTCGCAACGTCGCTCAGAAACTGGATTAGTTGTGGTTTCTATAGTCTTGGTGAATTCAATATTGAAAGCAGAAGGTACTTGTAAAATTTGATAAGAGGAATACTCAGATGATGTTGATATAGGATTTGAAGCACTTATCATTTGTGGTACAGGCTCGCATGTGTCAGGGGCAGATGTAACTCTGAACGAAACCTTATCCAGAGCAACAGTCTCAAGATTGTCCACTTTCGACACATCACCAAATGAGTACATTCCACAATATTCCGAAGAATTTCCGTATGCAAGTAGGCAATTGACATCTTTAAAACAGCTGTCCACACACGTCTTCCAACTGATCCCATTCATATATTTTGGGGCACGTTTACTGGTTGTTGGGTCAGGATGGCCCCATACAGTCACCATTTTTGTAGCGGTGTTAATAGGTTGGAAAAATAAGAAACAGAATATCAAATAGAAACTTTGCATTGGGAACAAAAAGTGAAAATGTTTGAAAACTAGACGAATCTTTCAGGGGAAAGTGTCAAAACTAGAGTGTCAAGCACATTTCAAGTTTTGAAGTGGTACATAGATCAAAAAATGGATGTATATGTCTGCCGTTTGTTTGATTTTTCAGTTTCAGACAGACTCGAAAACCAGTCCGGGGGGGCAAAGAGGTCAGGAACAGAAATCGGAAATTTTCGACTTTTTTGGGAACTTTTTCCGTCGGAAAACTTACGATTTTCGAGAAATTTTTTCGGGAAAACGTTGGTTCCGATTAATTGATTTCGAAAAATTTGAAGCTCCGAGTATTCTGAGTATTTCCGGGTTCCAAAGTTTCCGAAGAAAAAATCGGAAAAGTTCCGAACTCCGAAATTTCAGAAATTGTTTTAGTTCCGCACATCCCTGCATAGAACACATCAAATCTACAACTTGCATACTTATCAGAGCCCGGTCTGGACATTGGAAAATTTTTGTAGGTCCGGCTTCAAAAAATTAACCAATTTTTCCATTTTTCATCAAAAATGTGAGCATTTGATATAATTTGTACAAAAAATATACAAAAAATTGAGAGGCCGGGCTTCAAGTCGGTGCCTTGTGACATTTTGGAATATTTTTCAGCTCATACCATTTAGATCAACTCTAATGGTTTATCAGTTTCAGGTTCAGGAAGTTCTCTGAAATTCTGAAATTCTGAATTCTGAAATGTATGCTTTTCTCCAATCTCCCCTTCTCCCCTTCTACCTTAACATAAACATTTTCCCGTAGCTCTCTGCTAACGATCATATCAAATGACAATCTCCGCCCACACTTCTCGTTTTGTTTATTCCATCAATTTGTTTATTTCTACCTGTTGCTTCCCTCCAAACTCATTGATTAATTCTTTCATAACTTCCGAATGCTCCTATTACGAATATTTCCTATAAGTGAGTTGAATTTTTGATTTTTTTACTTATCTTGAATAGAATTGTCCTTTCAGTCTTCCTACTCTCGTGGCACATTCAAAATATCGAGTCGGCGCCGGAAGATGACAGACAATTGCAGAAGACCATATTAAAATCTTATAATCCAAAAATTCGACCGGTCAAGGTGGAGACCACAGTGACACAGGTTTCAGTATTTCTGAATATTGCTCATGTGGAGAAAGTAGACGAAGAAGAACAGACCGCTCTGGTTCATGGTCATCTCTGGGCTTCATGGGTTGACGAGTACCTGGTATGGGATCGGAAGAAGACGAATATAACAAAGCTAACCGTTCCGTCATCGAGGATCTGGCAACCGGCGCTGGCGCTTTATAATAGGTGAGTTATCCTTAGAGCGCGATTGCATAGTTATCGATGGGCGCGTTTAAACTTGTGACCAAGAATCCAAAATCTTGGTCAGTGTAAAAAATTGTCAGCGTATGAACTTTGTCACTGTAATTTCAACTAAATTTCATTCTATTACAGCGCCCGTGGTAACACCTGGCATCTCTACATGAATGGCCTCCCTGCCACCGTCTACTATACTGGCAAAGTTTGGAGTAGTGGGACATTCTCCTTTTTCGTCACCTGCCAATTCGACTTTACCAACTGGCCGTTTGATCAACAGGTACTTTTCTAAGCATACTTGCAAACCGGGCTGAAACGGTTAAAACATAATGTGATGAAGTGGAAAATATACCAAAATGTAGATTTCGGTGAGTTCTACACATGTGACATACTACTGGCCGGATGACGAATCGTCAATGTGTCACGGACTGCATTTTTTGACAATTTTTGCATTTTTGGCACTATTTCCTGGCCCGTGGCATAAAAAGGACTAACTATCCGGGCCCCCACTACGGGCCGAATAGCGGATCGGTAATGTGCCGTGGGCCGGGAAAAAGGCCCAAAAGCCATTCTAGTGGAGCGTCGGATCGTTAGTTTTTTATATGCCACGAGCCCGGAAAAAATGGCAAAAGATGAACAATCGTAGTATGTCACATATATAGAACTCGTCGAGTTCTACATTTTGGTATATTTTTCAGCTCATAATATTCATTTTCAAGCGAGTTACGGGCCGGTCACCACTATACCCATATATTTCAGAGCTGCCCGATAGTCATCGCTGACTGGGTGTACGGTCTCGCTCAGGTCAACTTGAGCGATCCGAACACCGTTGCGGAGTACGCCAAGCCATCGATTCGTCTGAGCTATGACCCTATTGAGAAGAAAAATAAGAGACATGTTGGCGGATGGGAGGTCAAGGATGCCTGGAAGAAGCATTGCTACTGGGGACCGAAGGGATGTAAAGAGGACCCCCCGGAGGGTGAACCCGACTGGTATTGGTCTCTTTTGGAATTTGGAATCATTTTGAAACGACATCTTCCGTATTTCCAACTGACTGTTATGTTGCCATTGGTTGGTGAAATTGTTTTTTTTTCAATTTTTCAAGAAAAAATCTAAAATTCAGATCCTTACCTCATTGCTTGTCCTCCTTGGATTCTGGATCGAAACCTTCTCAACTAACGTCATCATGATTGTATTCAACGTGGTCCTTCAGGCAACATACGGGTGGAATATGATCCGCCAGTTGCCACCTGGCAGTGGGGGAACACCGAAAGTTGTCCAACTCTACACGATGAACATCTTTATCAGCTCTTTCCAAATCCTGTTGATCTCGATTTCCAAGTTTTTGGAGGAGAGTTTGCCGGAGAAGTTTGCGTTCAATTTTGGAATCGATATCACGGAGATTCCGAAGAAAATGGGAATTGATGCTTTGTTCGCGAAGAAGGGGTTGTCGTTTGATCCGAATACGTAAGTGGTGTGGCGAACAGGACAGTCATAGAGCACTATTAAAATTATGCAGGATACCACACTGACCAACTTTTCTCAAAGTCACAAAATTTTTTACAGTGACAAAATTTTTACACTGACAAAATTTTACACTGACAATTTTTCTAACAGTGACAAAATTTTGACACTGACAACAAAAATCTTACCCAACTCTTCAAACTTATTTTACCATAATATTAAACTAAACACCTGCTACCTATCACCACCGATTCACAAATTGTGCTGTAGCTCGGTCAATTTTTGATAAAAACCAAAAATTCTTAAATTCCTGGAATCAGCTCGCCTAGAAGCTTCGAATGAGTATAATCATGATTAGGCTTGACGGATTTAGGTCTCGACACGAAAATTACAGTAGCCCAATTTAAAGGCGCATAGATGTCGTACTTCTTCCAGTCTCTTCACCGACCAAGACGACCCCGAATCCCTCGAGTCGGTCCTCGAAAAAGGAGGTGGCTCCCCCAGCACCTCTATCGGAATCGGCAACCCACTAAACGACGAGGAATTCGACAATTTCCAAAACTCTACGACCTCATCCACCACATCAGATACCGAGTTGCTTATCAATCTTCCAACGAATTCTGAACCCGCGTTAGCTGAAAGTGTGGAGCACGTCGGAGTAGAAGACGCCAAGAAACCTGTCATCAAACAACCGGAGCCCGAGAGAAAACTCAGCGTACAACTCCACCATATCAAACGTTTCCTTTTCTTCCTGAATGTTCTAGTCTATATTATCGCATTCCTATTGGTTCTTTATTACTAACTTCTGTTTTGAACTTGCCAAAAAAGTTGGATAACATAATCAGAGATTTATTCGCTTAATTCATTGTATTGGCGCGCACAAGTGCCCTCTCACTGAAATCGGTAATGGTTAACATAATTAATAAATGAGTGTATGAAAATATAAATAACAGGAACAGTAGCCATCATCAATGCCCCAAAATTAGCTGGCGTTATTCAATAATGTAGTCGGAGGACAACTCGAACGGTTGACGTTTTTGTTGAAGGGCATGTGGAACGTTTTGCCAGTCGTACCTGGAAAATATCTCTCTAGTCAAAAATCCTTATGTCGAAGGTCTCTTACCATTTCTTGGTGACCTCCAAATCGTTGTTCCACGTGTACCATTTCTTCAACCGCATCGCTGGATGAGAGTTGGCCATGGCGGCTCCAGGTGCACTGGCACAGAAATCGATGAGCAAGAGACCCAACAGAATTGTCAGAATGGCCAAGTTGAGTGGTCGCGACATTCTGGAACATTGGCAATTGGGGGATTCAAATTTTTAAAGTTTGAGGAAAAAGCTACTACTACTACAGTAGGGTAGCAGTGTCATACATTATAAAAAAAGTGAAAAAAGTGAGGAAGGATAACAACAAAGAGGGCGTATTATAAAGGAAGTATGGAGAGGGGGGGGGGAAAGCTGACGTCTTCCAGATACAAAACTAAAGGAATTATTCATATGGTGCGGGTTGTTGGTGACTAAATGTAGGCACTTAGCACTGATTAGAATGGGCTAAGAATAGTTTTTTTAGTATTCTGACGGAAGGAGGTCATGCAGGGTCATATGGATATCAGGGGAAGGGTGTTGGTTTTTGAGTATCGAGGAAGGGGGTATGATCTCTGTGCAAAAAATTATAAACTACAACGGTTTCTCGTATCTTCTGAAAGTCTAACCCACTTTTATGCCCTTCTAAGTCCAAAAGTCTATGTTACAAGTACTAAAAACGTCACCTGTTTTATTTTTTTCAATTTAATACTAATCTTGACAAAGTTGAAAATTTGAGGGATTTTGAGTAACTTTTTGTCAGTGTAACTATTTTGGTCACTGTAACATTTTTTCCAAAAACAATTTTGAGCTCTCAACTTCGCTTATCTGCCCTGGTATCAATTTTGATCCAAAACTTTTGAATTTTACACCATATTACAGCGTTATTCTAGCTCTCTATTTTTGTAGTGGACCACTTTTTTGTGTGACCCTTTCCCCAGCGAGTAATGTTCTCTTGAAGTTGGGACCTAACATTTTTTGATGCGAGTATCTCCTAGTCTTTCCTAGAAAGATACAGTGAGAACTCGGCCAGTTGGCTAAAAATGGAATTCAAAGTTTACGGATTCTAGTATCTGGAAAGATGTTTCAAAAACTAAACATCTAAAATTTTGGTCAGTGTACAAAACTGTCAGTGTAAGAACTTTGTCAGTGTAAAATGTTACAGTGACCAAAATAAAATTAACTAAATTGTTTTCCTATAGGCTCGGGAAAAAAGTTCACTCTGACAAACTCTGTACCAGGCAAAAAAGCATATTCTTACAGTACCCTCTGGCCCATTAAGTACCCCCCTACGAACCCTTAAGCCCCGCCCCTCGACCTCAATCCGTATACAAATTAACCTAACCGGATTGTGATTCATGTCTTATGTCAAAAACGTTGTATGGAAATGAGAAATAGTGAATAATGTGTAAGTAGTGGTGATGGTGGGTGGAATGGAAGAGCATTCGGCATAAACAAGACACGAAATCTTGTTTCTTCTTTGACGCTCCGGGTGCTAATGTATTCGGATGCAAGAAAATGAAGGATAATATGATTCGCCTTCTTTTCTTGTTCTCCGACAGTGTGAGCATTACTAGAATATTACCTTCTAGAATGGGTTGGGGGAACGATGGGTGAATCCGAGGAAGCAGCTGAAAAAACGTCTGGAAGGCGGCGGGATTCTGGAGAATGGAGAGGTCACCGGGGGGATTGGAAGAACAAATAGTGAATTCTGAAAGTGTTTTTGAAAAATTAACTGGGATTTTAAACAAAAAATAAAAACAAGAACAAATAGGAGGAAATTTGATACTGTTCTTCATTAGTCAGCGCAAAGACAAGCTGAAATTCAAAAAAAAAACCAAAATGGATCAATTTTTGGCTGAAATTTCTAGACAAAACTGCATCAAAATTCAAAAAAAAACTGTTATTTTTGAGATTCGTTTTCTTTTGTGTATCAATGGGTGTCTAATTGAGAAAAACACTTTTGAGACAGATAATAATAGAAAAAGAAATAACACACTACTTTTATTTCGAGGCTGGAAAATCATTTTGGAACATTTTAAAATCTGAGCCGTTTAGGTCATTGTAACCATTTTGGTCAGTGTAACCATTTTGGTCACTGTAACCATTTTGGTCAGTGTAACCATTTTTGTCAGTGTACCCATTTTTGTCAGTGTAACCATTTTTGTCATTGTAACCATTTTTTTCAAAAAAAAATTTCGAGTTCTCAACTTCATCCGTCTGCCCTGGCATCAATTTTGATCCAATATTTTTGAATTTTACACCGTATTACGGCTCTTTTCCGGCTCTCTATTTTTGTAGTGGATCACTTTTTTGTGGGACCCTTCTCCCAGTGAGTAACGGTCACTTGAAGTTGACTCACATTATTTGCTTATGGATTTTACGCTACAGGCACGAATTGCACAAAAAAGTGGTAATCTGAAAAATCTGAAACTCTGAAAAATGCCTTGATTCCCAGGCATTTTTCCCACATCATCCTTCCCCCATTTTCCCAAAATAACCACTCTAAAAAACCTTCTCAACACTGTAATCCCATTTGCTGCGTACATCTTTATTAGGTGACGCCATGGTGTGTTGGCACAAGAAAAAAATTAACTGAAACAAAAAAAGACAAGATGGCTGGTGTAGGGGCGGCGGAAGACAAAAAAATACAAAAATTTCAACAAAAAAAGCGGAGCGAACCTTTGGGGACCCGGATTAATCGCACGTTTTGTGGGGTTTTGGGAGAAAAATGGAAAAAAAAAGGAAGAAGAAATATGGCGATGGAATTAGAGCATCTCCCTCGTGGTGCTCGTCGAGCCATTAGAAAGAGTTGCCTGCACATCTGTCCGGATGAGCAGTGGACGTGAGGAGGTCGTGTAGCTGGATCCCTCGCAGTCCAGTACTACCTGTTTTTTTCGAACCCTGGAAATGCAATGATATTTATTTTGAAAGTAACTGAAAAATGGTTGGCTAGAGCTATGATAAGTAGAAGTAGACAAAAGCATGATATTCGTGCAAAATTATGTCGAAAGGGGACAATGCGGAGGACATAAATTTTGTCAGTGTAACTTTTTGTCACTGTAACTGTGGTCATTGTAACAAATTTGGGCACAGTAAAACCACGGTCGACTCGGATTTGAATTTTTGAAATGAGAAATTTCCATATTTTTTCTCAAGTATGTTCCTTAAAAACCTTAAAAGCCTAATTACTCTGAAGAAGTTTTTTTCGAAAAAAAATCGGAACATTTTCGAGAAAAAAAATTTTCATTAACAAATTTCCGGGCCGACCGGGCCTGACCGTTGCAAGCCTGATTTTTATTTCTGTAGTTGAAAACTTTTTGGTGCGGGTCTTTCCTAGAAAGATCAAAAACTAAACCAGAAAAATTCGGAATCCAAATTTTTGGTCAGTGTAAAAACATTGTCAGTGTAAAATGTTACAGTGACCAGAAAAAAATATATATATAAGCCTCAGGAGATTTGCCAACTATATAAAAAGGTAGATGGATACTGTAAGATTCACAGCCATGGAAAAAATTTTGGTCAGTGTATAAAAAATTGTCAGTGTAAGATCTTTGTCACTGCAAAATTTCAGCTGAGTTTTAAAGTTTGTCACGGTATCAACCTAATGTAAATGTTTTGCCAAAAATCATTCTACAACACAGAAAAGACCAAAAAAAGTAGAAAAAGCCGAGCTGTTAGAAGAGAATGAGAATAGTTAGAAGACTTGAATGAATGAATTACCTGTCAATATTGTTTCTCCTAAATGTGGACCGTCGAATCGAGTTGCTCACCCGGCTGGCGAACGAGGAGACAATCTGGAAAATGAGGTGAAAAAACTGAAAAAGGAGAAAAAAGCGGAGGGGATGGGTATGAAAGGGAGACAAAGGAAACACCAGAAGCACACGATTTCTAGGAAGCAGTCGGGGTGGCGGGGAGGAGAAGTCAGCAAGGCTTACCTCCGTTGAATTCAGAATCTTTGACAACCCAGATCGCTTCTGTTTCCTGGTCAGCCAGAAGAAAAGCAGAGGATTCCAGACGACGAGCGACATGGCGATGACGTGTGCCACAATTGCCCAGAAGAACGGTTGACGTTTCAGCCATTCTGGTTCTTGTTCTGGAAAAATGTTTGGGGGTCAATAGCAAAAAGATAATTAAGGCACACTCACTGAAATCCTTCACCAAATTAAGAAGAGTTAATGGTAGCCAGCAACCGATGAAGGTGACAACCATAGCAATTAAGATATAATTAACTTTCTTCTTTCTCGATGTCGCATCACTCCGTTGTTTTTGAGTAAGAGACTGACAGAACTGCGCGTTTTGAATGATCATGTCTTTGGACACTTTTTGGAGGATTTTGAAGTAGCAATAGGTGATGACTGCCATCGGAACGACGAACTGGAATAATGGGAACTGTATATGGTTGGTCGGTGTAAGAAATTTTGTCACTGTAACCATTTTGGTCACTGTACCCATTTTGGTCACTGTACCCATTTTGGTCACTGTACCCATTTTGGTCACTGTACCCATTTTGGTCACTGTAACCATTTTGGTCACTGTACCCATTTTGGTCACTGTAACCATTTTGGTCACTGTAACCTTTTTTTCGAAAAAATAATTCGAGTTTCAAACAAAATGTATGCTTTGCTCACCTGCAACAACATCACCGTCGTCCCGTACAGCTTCCTGCTATTCTCACTTTGCCAATTCGCTTCATCACAGAAATGTCCGCAGTACGGTGTCTCTCCAGGCTGTACATAGAATGATCCTTCCACATGTTCGAATGACATAAGGTACGGTAGATTGATGAGTGTCGATACAATCCAGATGAGTGATGTGATGCCGAGAGCTTGGCGGATCGAGACAGGCTGCTTCGTCGGATCATTGATATGCAAAAATTTGTCTAGAGAAATCGCGGTGAGACTCCAACTTGTGACGAATACCGAACACGAATTGGACAACGGCACCAGATGACACATCACTGACCCGAATGCCCAGTCTTTGGTCATTGCGTACCTAAAAACTACTATTATAAGCTACAGTACCCCAACAAAAACTCACCATGGCGTGACAGGGATCGCCGTGAACACTAGAATCAGATCGGTGAAGATCAAATTGAGCAGGAATACGTTTCGCGCCGATTGCAACCGTTTGTTTCGTGCCACCGCCCATAGCACACCGCCATTTCCGAAAATGCCTAAGACGAATAGAAACCCGTAGAGGAATGTGAAGATTGATCGGATGTAGAAGTCTCTGCAAAAGTAACTTTTTGTCAGTGTAACATTTCCCCCTCCCCATCATGTAACATTTTTTTGATCTACCTTTGAACATAAAAATCTATTGCTCTTTCCTATCCCCAATTCTTAAAAGACAGCTGCGCCAGTGTCACAACAACTGTGTCATCTATCTCTCGTAACTCTTTTCCTCACACTGATAATGATAACATGGGGATGCGAGGCGCACATTGATTTTTAGAGGAGAGAGCTCTTCGTGGATGTCCAATGTCACTCCATCAGCCACATGTCAAAAGTTGAAATGTTTGAGGAGAGAAGAGCGAGTTGAACTATGACAAGGGTACGGGGAGGGGAAGAGGATGGTTTTGTGGTTATGACAGGTTTGGAGGTCAAATTTCAGGAAAAGTGTTAGCCTGGGGAAGACTGAACCTAAGGCTTTGAGACGAGACTTGACAGGACTAGAAAAAATTTTTGGTCACTGTAAAAAATTTGGTCACTGTAACCATTTTGGTCAGTGTACCATTCTGGTCACTGTAACTATATTGGTCACTATAACTTTGTCACTGTAACAAGTCTCTTAAAATTGTTTCCCCATTTTCCCATTATAACTTACACAGTGATATCATCGATGCCTTGTGCCGCTATCGCCTCAGCGATTTGTATGCACGTGCCATTATTCTGATGTTCATTGTTTTTACTGATACTGCTGCTGATGACGTTGGCTGGAGGAGTCGTCGTGCTCGAAATGGTCGAAGAAGTGGAGGCCGCCGAACTATTCATGCATCGAAGGTTCTGGAAATAGATTCTAGTTTTGTCAAAGGTAAAAAAAATGCAGAAGACAAAAAACGAATTTAAAAAAATGAAATAGGAATGTCTGAGTAGAAGTGACAGGGCCTAGAAATCCAAGACTAAGAATCCTAACCTTTGACCAAAAAAGTATGAGAGATCAATCAACAAAAAATTGATAGAAAAGTCACAAGACTTGATATCAAAGCATCAAAATTATATTTTTTCTGAATGGTCTCAAAATTGAGCAAAAATTTTTTTGAGTTATGACTAATTCTAGATTTTCGTTCCACGCAACAAAAGGTGGGTGATTTTGAATAGGAGAGGGAGCGTCGGGGTCAGAAGACGTCACGTCATCTGAAGAAGAAAGACAAAAAAGAAAAAAAATGAACGGAATGGAGTGAAATCAGAAGAAAATGACGATGTGAAATGAAATGAGGAAGTGATAATGAGAGAGAGAGGAAATTTGAAAATGTGCAAATGGGGAAGGAATTTGCATGAAAAAAAAATAAGAAAGAAAAATATTTTCGAAATTTGAAAAAAGTAGTTACAGACAAAAGTTACAGTGACAAAAATTACAGTGACAAAAGTTACAGTGACAAAAGTTACAGTGACAAAATTTTCAATGACCAAAACTACACTGACAAAAAAACTTCCGCTAAAAAAATTCCTGATTTTTTCTTTTTTCTAGGTATTGTTTTTGTTAGGCTCCCTTAAGGCTCCATATTTTTCCATGTAATGTACTTCTTTTTGAAAAGTTCTTGATTCTTGAAAATGTGAACCGGAAACCTAAAATCACATGTCTCTAGAGCTAAAAGCCTTGATAAGATGATAAGATTAAATGATTGATGTCTCATTCCAAATGAATAACTTTTGCAAGAAAAAAGTGTACCCAGTTAAGGTTCAATAAGAACGAAAAAAGTGTGGAAATGATATAGAACAACACATAAAAGACAGAAAGGAGAACCGACAGGAGATGAGATAATCTTTGAGGTTCTTGTCATGAAGAAGATTGTTGGAGAAGGAGGATAGGGGAGGGGGGAGAGCAAAAAAGAGTAAGAAGGAGGGAGAGAGGTAAGGATAGGGGATAAAAAGTGTAAGTGTCTAGTGAAATTTGAGAATAAAAGGGAGGGTTGTGAGGAATTCTGGTAAGTTAGGTAGATATGATATCACCTGGTTTTTTGGGAATTTTGAATATCGGAGCCATTTTGGTAATTTTGGTCACTGTAGCCATTTTGGTCACTGTGACTATTTTGGTCAGTGTAATCATTTTGGTCAGTGTAAGAAAAACTGAAATTTTGGAAGACAGGTATACCATTTTGGCTGAACATTATAAGATTTTGAAAATGGGGAAAGAGAGGTCAAATTTATGAAAAAACGTCATACTTGTCAAGGCCCCGCCCGGCCCGTAAGGGCCATTTCAAAAAAGTTTCAAGTTTTTATAGAAAATATGAAAACTTTTGATGATGTTTCAGATTTTCTTCTAATTCTGAATAGTAAATTTGACTTTTTCGCAAAAAAAATTCAATATTTTTGAGTTTTGGCGCCAAATATTCGGTCCTTTGAACCGTGCTTAAAGCCCGGGCCTTGACAAGTATGCAAAAATTAATTCAATTTTTGGTCAGTGTAAGTTTCTTGTCAGTGTAAAACTTAGTCAGTGTAAGAAAAACTGAAATTCTAGAAGACAGGCACAATTTTTTGGCTTTATATCGCAAGCTGAAGATTATAGCATTTTGAAAGAAATGAATTTCAAATTTATGAAAAAAATACAGTGACAATTCTTACTTTGACCAAAGTTAGGCCATCACCAAGCAATAAGCTACTAAAAATTCAAAATAAAATTCAGAATTTCAAAAACAAGCAGACTGGCATAAACCCACTCCTGTCACACTGCTTATAAACACAATCTTAAGTTTGCCAGGATTCAAAATCCTGTCTGTCAGCTTAGTCCTGACTCACGTTTAAAAAACTGACACAAAAAACTCTAGACAAAAATTTTTATGCTCCCAGGCTTATATATAGCAAAATAACCTTATCGGACTATCAGAGTACACCCATTTATATCCAAAAACATTGCGCACGAAAAAAAATTTTCACGAAAAAATAGTCATAGAAAAGTCTGGAATCCCTAGCAGATTATGAGTTAAGCCCTTATTAACTGGCCAGTTTTCTTTCCTCGTGAATCTAATTTTCGACGCGTTTTGACTACGTTTAATACATTTTTTGAACGTCATAAGTACGAATGATTTTTGAGGGGGATTTGTACATAGGTAGGTCAGAATGCTATTTTTGACTTTAGGGGATTAGATAAAAGTTATTTTGAAACTTGGTAAAAGTTTTTAATAGAGCAGGTTTGCATACCTGAGCCCCTAATTTTAGCGGTTCTAAGCGTTTTGGGACCATTTTGTTTGAAGTTACGTACCTCGGTCAGTTTTTGTTCTACACAAATTCTGAAATCAGATTCAGAACCCTCACGTCTTCAGCTTCTTGGAAACATGAAATTTAAGTTTTTAGCAACAAAAAAACGTTTTCTAGGCTCTCAATGATTAGTGAAATCTGATGACAAAAACCGCTCTCGAATAAAAATAAAAATGATAAAGACAAACAGGAGGAAAAACGACAAAATGCATACACAAAACATCATGAAACACGCTCTCTCCCTCGTTTCTCACCGCGGATTTTCAATTCTTCAGGAGGGACCCGATGGGCCTGAAGGAGAAAAAAGCAGCAACTGTCGAATATAATCCGTGTCTCTCTCGCTGCGTCTTCCCAATTTTCGACTTTTTGATTGGAGAGAAAACAGAAGAAGAAACAGAAAGAGAGGGAATCAAGGTTCACTTCAAGAGCATCTTCTTTAAGAAAAAAAGAAGAAAGGAACTCTTGAGAACACAATTTTGGCAAAGGAAATACTTGAAAAGCATCGGAAATTAGTTTGGGGAGGAAGAAGAAGGAGGGAACGTCATGGTCATTGTAAACACTTTTTTGGTACATATAATTCAAAATGAGTCTGGGAATCAGGGAAAATGGTGATGACCTAACTTTTTTAGTATGTGATTTCTAGGCCACAATTGGAATCTGAGGTAGAAACAGAGTAGAAAAGTTGTAGGTCATAAAAATTGTGATAAAAAATAAGATACACTGTCCAAAATTTTTACAGTGACCAAAACTTTTACAATGACCAAAAATTTTCGTATTTGCTACCTTGAGGTCATGGTTAATTTTTTTGAGAGACAATACAAAAACTCAAAATTCAAGGAAAATGGGTAAAATGTGACTCCGGAACAAGCCCGTGAACATGTTTAATATTCCTAGGCCACCAACCCCCATTGTCACAAAACACGGAACAAAACGTTTACCGTTCCTTCCTCATATTTTCACAAACCGCCCATCAGACAGGTGACAATTTGATTATTATTTAGTGGTGACATGTAAAAAAGTTCTCTATGTCTGTAACAAAGAACTAGCAAAGGGGTGAAAAAATAAGACATTTTCAAAAAGTTAATGCTGAAAAATGAAAGTTCGGGGGCAAAGAACGTCTGAGAGGCGGAAAATAAGAAAATAACAGGGAACCATTCTTCACGAAATGAATAAAATTTATGGTAAGTGAATTGTCCAGAATAAGAAAAAATATTTGCATTTTTTCGAGTTTTTCTTTTTCGGTGCCAGACGTCCCAGACATTTTATTCGTGTTATGAACGGATTTACTAAGTTACTTACTAACGGCGGCCATAAAAACGTACTGACTCATTTTTGTCAGTGTAAATGACAAAAATTTAAACAAAAAGATATAAAAGAGAAATAAGAGATAGAGTATGATGTAGTTTGATCTGATTTCCGGGTGAAGAAAAGTGTAATGACAGCTATCAGTTAAGTTTTATAGGGGTATTACTGGAATGAGGACAAAAAGTTGTTTGGGTTTCTAGGCCAGCTCAAAAACACGCTTTGAAATTCGAAAATTTGAATTCAAAACACCTGACTGAAAAAATATTCAAGTCAAAAAAAAATTTTGTAGAAGAAAAAATGCATCTGTTTTGATGGCTCACGAACTACTAAATAACGGATCAGAAATCTCAGAATAATTCATTTCAGAACTACCTACATGAATTCGGATTTCAGCAAGAAAAAAATTCGTTAGTTACTAAAAAATGTAAAAAAATTTTGAGACCTCAAAGATCATCAACGTCTTTTCTTGACCTACACGTAAGTCTCTAGTACACATTCGTACTAAAATGACAGAAGAAGTACATCATCACGCAACGTAAAAAGAGATAAGATTTTCACCCCCCTCCACATGACCAGTCCCCGCCCCCCTCGCTTTTCAAGTGCTTTTCAAGTTGTGCTCGCCGAGCCACACTGCCACCTACTGCTCTATGTATACCTAAGAAATCGGACAAGTTGTGATAAACACACAATGTTTTCGTTGGGAGAGGAGGAACGCAGCACTTTGAAAAGAAGAAAGGAAGTTTTGGAACTTTTTCGTCAGTGTAGAAAACTAGGTACGGGAAAGCTGGCAACTACAAAAGTGTAGTTCTAGGCGAGATCTATTGAAATGTACAAAAATAATTAATATCGAGTAATTTGGTCAGTGTAAAATTTTGTCACTGTAACTCTAGGTCACTGTAACTTTTGGTCACTATAACTTCTGGTCACTGTAACTTTTTTGACAGCATCTGCACAAAAAATATTCCAACTACAAAAGTGTAGTTCTAGGCGAGATCTATCGAAATATACAAAACATAAATATCACATAATTTGGTCACTGTAACTTTTTTGTCACTGTAACTATTTTGGTCACTGTAACTTTTTTCGGAGCAAAAAAGATTCTTAGCAGGATCTCAAAACACGCTCCTTCTGAACACTTCCCCTGACATCACACCTAGACGTACTCCCCCTCTCAATAGGTGATATCCGGACACAGATCCGTAAACACCGTCCCCCATGAGCAAAGAACTAAAATTGGTGGCCTAGAATTTCAGAATTTCCTAGGCCACACAAAAAAACAACCTTTGACCTCCTCCCATCACAAGGAAACAGAAAAAAACATGAAAATATGCATGATGCCACATTTTCTTTTCTCTTCCAGACCGGAATGAATGATTTGAATGAATAGAAAAAAGAAAAAAATTCGAATATCGGTGGGTGGATGAGATATTTCTCTCTCTAATTTCCGGATAGAACCGGAAAGTATGAAATAGGAAAAGATGAAGGAAAACACATTCATTTTTTCTCTCTTGTTAATTCCTCATTCCCATTTTTTTCGTGAATGAATGTGTCAAAAATTGATGTGCCCTCACTTTTTCCTAAAAAGAGATAGAAGGGTGGTCATGCATAAAATAGGTCCGGAGACAAAAGGGGATGATGAAGGAGGAGATGATGATGATGATGATGAAAAATTGGGTGCAAAAATTATTGATGAACAGCAGTAGTAGTGAGTATGTTTTAGGGAAGGGGTGTGAGCGGTTTGATTAAGTTGTCTGGAAATTTTGGAACATTTTAAAATCGAACCTATTTTGGGCACTGTAACCGTTTTGGTCACTGTAATCATTTTGGTCACTGTAACTTTTTGTTCAGTGTAAAAAAAACTTTTTTGAAAACTGACTTGCAAACCGGATCTACCCCGTAAATCGCTTCAAACTTGATGTTATGAGCTGAAAAATATACGAAAATGTAGATCTCGGCGAGATGTTTCTCTCTAACCTACTTCAGACCGAATAAAATATTTTCTTAGTGTGGCGCGGGATGGATCATAGTGTCAGAAAGGGCAAAATGTTTTGAACTAAATTTAACCAAATTTCGAAATTTTTTGAATTTTTTCCAAAAATGTCGAGTTTTGACTATACTTCAGAATTCAATCAAAATCTAGTTATGCATCAGGAAATTGGATTTTTATAAATGTAAAATTGCTGAAAAATTCAAAAAATCTGTCAAAAAATAGGTATAGGTACATTTTCTTGGAGCCGGGCAGAGCATAAATCTCAGCCGGGCCCGACCGGAATTTGACAAGTTTGAGGCCAAGTGATAGATCTCGTCGAGATCTACATTTTTGTATATTTTTCAGCTCATAAAACTCAGTTTGAAGAGAGTTACGCGGTGAAAATCTGGTCACTGTGAGTTTTGGTCATTGTAAATTTTGTCACTGTAAGTTTTTGCCAGTGTAACTTCTTCACTGAACCAAAAAATTGAGTACGCGACAGTAAGAACCGCTTGCTAACCGGCTTATAAGGACGACCACCAAACACCAATAATTATCTTTCAAAAAAGATTTCTAGTACAGGGTTCAGTACTGACCGATTCCTGGAATTCTGGAATTTGAGAATTCGAGGTCAATATGTTATTTTTGGGGGTAATGACAAAAAAATGGGAGCTGAATCTTAGATTTACAGAAAAAATCTAAACGCCACAGCCCAAAGACCACCAATCCGGGAATTTTTTACAAAAGATATAATGGTTGCTGCAAACCAAAAAACGGAGATGTATACACATCTGGTCTCGAAAAACTTGCAAGTGGTCTTTGAAATAAGGGATGAAAAGACAAAGAATAGGACCTCCTTCCCCTCAAATGACTTGTGCGTAAGCAAAAATATCAAATTTTCTCAGTGTCCCCTTTTGTTTCTTTATTCACAGGAAGACGGAAAACGAGCCCACCCCGAGTAAAGGGGGAAACAAAAAAACACGGAAAGGAAGAGTCTGAAAGTTGAGATAATTTGTTGTCTTTGTGAGTTTCAGCAGCAGAGAGAGAGAGAGAGAGAGAGAGTCAAAATGATGTGAGTCACAAGAGTATGGAGGTAAGAATGTCTAATGGAATAGCTAATTTTTCGCTTTGATTGAAAGTGAAAAGATGGGATGGCTTCTGGAGGTCAGAAAACGTGCAAAATGTTGGTTGGTGATCAGACATCGGATTGTGAGAGAGTTTTGAAGTCCGGAGGCGTGGGGTGGGGATTCGGAAGCTCAATCCGAAAATTGAGCTCAGAATTTCGAAAAGTAAGGTCTAAAAATTTTGGTCACTGTAAGATTTTTTACAATGACCAAAATTTAAAATACACTGACCAAGATTTTACACTGACCAAATTTTAGAAAGTACAAAAAAGTGGTCAACTACAAAAGTAATGATCTGGACTTGCTTTATACAATTAAATAATTTTTGTATTTAAAGCACAACAGGTGACATCATTAGACAAAGATCTTCCACATTTCTAACACTGACCACTTTAATAGCGTGTCATTGTTACGTTTTTGTACAAATTTTTGCATGACGATGTAGTTTCAATTCAGATCTACATTTCTGTAGTTGACAAATTTTTGGTACGAGATCTCCTTGGATAGTTATAGCAACAGAAAGTTATGGGAGCTGAGAAAAAATCTGAAGAAAAAATGGTCAGTGTATATTGTCAGTGTCACTGACAAAAAACCCATTTCGAATTTTTTACCAAAATTTCAGAAATGTTACACTGACCAAATTTTCCATTTTTTGATAGTTGGCATGACCTAAAAAACCAAAACCATCCGCTCACTAGAACCTTATCAATATCAAACATCTGAACAGAATCACAGCTACAAACTCATTTCGAAAATTCTGGTCAAACTGAATTGTATTCTGAACGCTGGAAATCGTAAAGAGTCATATAGATTATCCGGATACTGAAAAATATGTTTACTGGAAAAACGAGAAATGATCTGATTTTCGTATGACTATAAGACTAAGATCTTGTTCGATAAAATTCAACACCTTTTATAAGTCACTTACTATGCAGTTAGTGGGTGGAACAACAGAACACAAAAACAATTTGGTAACGCGCGCGGGCGTCTATTCTATCTGATCTAATATCACACCACTCACTATTCAACCACAAATTAAATATCTCATATTTATTCTATATTTCTCGTGGAAAGCAACACCATCTGTCGGGGGGCCTTAGAGGGACGCTACACCCAAGCATAAGGGCACGCAAGATAGCGATTTGTCAGATGGAAAGATCATGTTTTTCTTGGTGCGGGGAAAGTGGTGCCATAGATAACTGCTATGGATAATTATGTGGTAGGTGGGAAAAGTTCGAACGATCTCGCAGAGAGTGATTTCATTCGGGAAGTGGAACAAATGTTAGTTGAAAGTGATATACACTGACCAAGCATTTAAAAGTAAGAAAAAAAAACATGAAAAGTGACTAATTTACACATCACGGCGTCATTATCTTCCAATAAACGAAAAGAAATCAGGTTTAGGCTCTTCGTAATTGACGCCTTTTTGCATAGGGGTTTCGTAGAGAACTGTGAAAAAAAACTGAAGTTACACTGACCAAAACTTACAACGACCAAAACTTGCACTGACCAAAACCTTAGAGTGACGAAGACTAATTTTACAACAATTTTTATTAAAACTACTGTAGCATATTTCTCAATTTCTCAAACCGCTGATATGTCTATCGCCGCAATGGATTTACGTGTTGGGTCAAGACGCGGAGTGGCAACTTGAGTTTGAGCACTAAAATTTACCCAAATTTCAGAAAAAAAAATAATTTCAGAAAATTTTTGATTTCCTCCTTACTCATGCCTTAACAAAGATCTAGAAACGTCCCCGTTCCCACTGACAAACGAAAAAAAGTGACAACCCAGATCAGCGAGTTCGTGAGAACTTTGCTGCTAAAGTGATAATTGGTGGGAGTTAGAATCTGTGAATCATGTCTCTCATGGGACTTGTAATATTTCAAACCAAACAAAAAGTATGATCAGATAAAAAAGAACAAAGAGCAGCGGACGGAAATTGGAAACAGGAATCAAAGTAGAGAGATGCTATATCTGGATACTAGAGAGGGTGGAGTATGACGTTGAGGCAGGGTGTCTGAAAATAGGGAGGAAATTTTAAAAGTTATAGAGAAGTTTGGTCACTGTAACCTCCCACAAAAAAATTTGAATTTGGTTTCTTGAACTTTTTCGGCACACACGGATCAACGGAGCCTTAAAAGACGCTTCACGATTCTCAGAACACATTCAGTAAAATAAATATTTTGCGGAGCTCAGCGTAGCGGCACAAAACCTCAAAACCTAAGAAAAACTCCAGAAACCAAAAAGATGAATAAGCCTTCGAGTGAAAAAAAGTTCCCACACCGAATCAAAATCCGTCGTCGTCGCTTTCTCCCCAGGCACCACACCTCTTATCTCATTAGGAATTATTTGTGTGTGTTTATGGGGGCGACGCGACTTTTCTACGAAAACGAAAAGTTTTTAGTCAGGGATCAACGTAAAAATGGAAAAATAGTCGAGATGTCATGATGAGCCCATGCGTGAGTAGTCACGTGTGGGTGGAGAAGGTGTTCGGTGTCAAAAATAGAAATAGGTAATGAGCGTGATTCAGAAAAAAAGCATTGAGAAAAGATTTCACAAAACGTGACAAAAAAATTTGGTCACTGTAACTATTTTGGTCACTGTACCCATTTTGGTCACTGTAACCATTTTGGTCACTGTTACCATTTTTGTCACTGTACCCATTTTGGTCACTGTAACTTGGTCACTGTAAGATGACTTGATGACCGAGCCCTCAAAAACGCTCCAACGACACGACAGGCTACAAATTCCCCATCTTCCAAAAATAACCACTCAACAACCCGTAAACAAAAGTGTTTTGATCTCCATAAATATCTAATTATTCATGTGATGACACGTCTAAATGTCAAAATCTGAAAAGGTTCAAAAGCTCAAATATTTGTCACTGTCATTCCCAAAATAACAAAAAATAAACACATATACGAAATAAGGAGAGCTAGCTCATCAAGTGAATTAGTCATAATACGTAAATGGGGAATGGGAGATGATATAGAGGAGAAGAAGGATACCAAAACGAGAGAAGGAAATTCGGATTAGAAATGGAAGAAGGCATCTTTTCTCCCGCGAACGATCAGAAATGGGATAGGAGAGCACACGTTGTGTTGAAATGAGCACGCGGAGTGAATGGAATTGATGAATGATGAGGGAAATTAGAAAATAGGGGGAAGAAGATAGTATATAAGGAGCAAATTTTGAAAGAAAATTCTTGAAACTTTTGGTTTTGAGATGATTTCGAGATGATCAAACCAAGACCTAACGTTTTGTAGTTGACAACTTTTTTGGCTCGTAAATCGCTTCAAACTCAATGTTATGAGATGAAAAACGTATAAAAATGTAGATCTCGGCGAGACCTATATCTGTGTTTTATTACGGACCAGATTGGGATAAAGACCCAAAAACGCGAAAATGTCCAAAAAGCCACTCCAGACCGGCCCGCATTATATCAAAGTCAATGATCTCGCCGAGATCTACATTTTGGTATATTTTTCAGCTCATAATATTGTGGATTTCGGGCCGGTTTACAGGTTTGAAAAAAAAGAAGCAGAAGTTACACTGACCAAAACTTACACTGACAAAAATTTACAGTGACCAAAAGTAATTTCGCAACAATTTTTATTGAAACTACTGTAATATAATTATCAATTTCAAGTTTTTTTCCAGTGAGATATAATTCATGATTTTAAAAAACGGAGCCAAATTTCGTGGGCTTTTTCGTGACGTTTCCAAACTAGTTGCTCATTTTTCTTACATGTCATACCTTTCCTGGGCAGATACATAGCTAAGATCCCTAAAAAATCTTAGTTAGCTTACCTGACTAAGGATGGATCTACACAAAAAAAGTTGTCAACTTCAAAAATGTAGATCTAGGTTTAATCTACACAACTAATATCATTTTATATAAATTGAACTATCCCGATGCACTGCTTCAGAGTACAGACTAAACTAAATTCCAGAAAATACTCCAAAAAAAGTAGTGCAAATACGTTTTCCAAGAAAAACAAATAGAATTGTATTTACGGGTAAGCAAGTACAATGTCTGGACGTCAGTGACCACGAATTGTGAAAAAGCGTCAAAGGTGCGCCAGACTTGATACTAGGAAGCGGAAAAATCGAATCAAGACAAGTCACTAAATAAATCATATTTTTCTTCTGATTTGCAGAAAGACTGCAAGATTTTTTATTTAATTTTTTATTCGATTCGAAGGCAGTGGAGCTTAAAATGACTAATACTAGACTCAAAAATTCAAAAGCCTTTTTAAAAATGTGTTTAAAAATTTTTAATCTAAAACAGAAATAAAACCAATTTCCGCAACATTTTCGAATAACCGGAAATTGGAATGTTACGAAAAAATTGAAACTTTTTGAAATCATGGAATGTACATGCATTTTAAAAGCTGATAATCAGAATATGTACATGGTATAAGAAAATCGGGGTGATTTGAATTTCCGGATGGATAGACAGACAGGTGTCTTAGCTATAAGGGATCACCATATTCGAGATCTATGAAAGAAAAAAGTGAAAGATGCGTCATGAAGTAGATCAAATGTAGATCTTCATTTTTGTAGTTGACAACTTTTTTGTACGGACACTCCCTGGGTAGTTATAGCAAGTAACTTACACTGACAAAAAACTCATTTCGAGTTTTTACGTTTTTCAATAGAGCGCAATTATATGAATCCTATTTCAATAGTTGGGACGACCTAGAAAACCAAAACCAAAAACCTAGTCATCGGCTTTATTAGTATTCATATGTACCCAGAGCCAATTTTTATACCACAGGGTTACAGTAGCTTTGACACGATCGACTAAAAACCGAGACCAACAATTAGTCGGCCGGGAATCCTGGCTATGACAGTTATGTAAATATTTGTAAGGGTTCAAAGTTTGAAATTTTATTATTACACTGGTTTGCAGGAGACAGGCGGGAAAGAAAAAAAGAAGATGGATTAGTAATTGGATTGAAATGAATAAGCTTTTTCCAGCTGATCTAAAAATCGATGTCTAGAAGAGAAACTCCACGGTCAACACACCAAACGTGTGATAATCTTCTTATCATCACGTTCAACTTGTCATTCAAAGTGCCATTTTTCAACAACAACACGTTTAAATTAGTGCAAACCGTATTAGTTGTTGAGCATTGTTCAGTACAGTCCCTTTTTAGAAAAATACACATACATAGGTTGCTGAAATCAAGTATGGATGAGATCGCTTTAATATGCCATCTGACGACTGACTGTTTGGGGTGAGGGGCGTGTCAAGAAATAGTTAACTACAAAACCAGGGATTGAGGTTGATACTTTCAGTTTGGGTGTTGGTCACTGTAACTTTTTGGTCAGTGTAGAAAAGTTACAGTGACCAAAAATTGTAACTTACACTGACAAAATTCAATTTTTGTCTACAAGGATTCAAATTTTGTCTCTCTAGAATCAGTTTGTACCAAAAGTTGATCAACCAACCAAACATTTTGACCTCCTCCTCCTCCTTATCTCACCAGCCACATCCCTTGATTTTCTAAAATAGATAAACTAGAAGCCATTTCCGGTCATCCTTTTGAACAAATCAGTCTGGTCTTTGAACGCAAAAAAGGTGCTCATTTAAACACGACGACGACACATGTTTTTGACACCTCAGAAAACATCAAAAAGGGCGGAGCCTAGATAATAGTGCTGAAGATTAACGGAGTACTGGACAAAAGTTTTATTGACAGGACAGCCGAGAAGAAAAAATGTACCTTGTCAGCTCTTGGGGGAGAAGAAAAGCGGTCTGCCCCTGCTAACCCGAAAATATATAACATAATAATCGGGGGAAGGAAAAGGAAGACGACAACTTTGTGACGCAGAAATTCCCCTTCTTCTCCTCCAGCGGGGTTACTGAAAAAGGGCACCACTGAGGGAATGTTCGGGGCCAATTTGAGGAAGGAAAAAGGACAACGAGATTACGAAGGGTGGGTTTCATATGTGATCAGAAAACTGAGGGTACCTAAGGGGCTTCGGTTTCTCGGCCAGCAGGTACAAATGTGGAAATTTTGAAAACGCGCTCCATTGACAAAATTTTACACTGACAAATTTTTGGTTTTTGTGATTTTCTTGGATTTTTTGTGGGGCAATTCTCAGTGGAGTATTAGGAGGTCATGAAAAGTTGAAGATTTGGTCGATTTGCTAACATGATACACTGACAAGTGTAGCACCTGAACCTCTCATTTACAGTAATCGAAATTTGAAGACCCGTAATCCTGTGAATAGTGGTTGTACCATGTTAAACTTTATATTGTTGTGTAGATCCAGCTTAGATCTTCATTTTTGCAGAAGACCACTTTTTGTACGAGCCCTCACTAAGGAGATATGGGCACTGGAATGTTGGTCACTGTAAGTGACCAAAAGGAGTCAAAGATTCCATGATGGTTATCTCCTTATGGAAGACTAGTACCGAAACTTTGTCAACTACAAAACTGTAGCCCTTGAACTGAGCTTTTCAAAAAGTATAAATTTGCTGGAATCCCACTGTTCAGGAGTTTGTAAGGTTCGCTTGAAGTTGACCAAAAAAAAATCACAGCTGAAAAAAATTTTCACATAAAATAAAGTTGAACAATTTTTTTAGAAAACTACTATGACAAAGCCAGTAAAAATGCTGAAAACGCGCCCCACTGACTGGTAGGACTAGTGAGCGAACCCTTATCCGCCGAACCCGGAAACAAAAGAAGACGAAAAAAGAGGAATGTGAAAAGTGTCAAAACGTTTGTGTGTGTAAGAACCAAGTGTAACAACAGCAACAAAAAAACAAAAGCTGTGAATCGAAGACAAAAAAGTGGGGAGTGTGTGTGAGTACCAGGAGGTCCCTTCCCTCCAAACTTTTATTGAAGGCATCATGTGCTCTACATACACCCCGAAACGGTCCCCCGGGAGGAATTCAGTGAGAAAACGATGATCGCTCAAAATTCTTCTCTCCTTTTCTGTCCGAAAATTTTGGATATTTTGACAAGAGAAAAAAAAAGAAACAAAAAAGGTTTTGGCTCGGGGGCAAAACCGAACCTGGGATGTGTTGAGCGACGCGCAAAACTGCACACCGCCAGACCACACGAAAACCGAAAGTAAAAAGCTGTATAAGTGCGCGGTGATTTCCTGACTTTACTTGGCACCATTCCGTATAAATTTTAGTTTTTTTTTCAGTTTTTCAGTTTTTTCCCAATTCAAGAAACTTTTGTCTAGTGTAGCCAAGAAAGAAAGTTAGGGAAAGGCAATTAGAAAATTGAAAAAAAAAAACGAGAAAAGCAACAAAATGAAAAAAAAAGGAGGAGGGATTAGTCTAGGAAAAAGACAAGGTCTTTTGAATTCCAGATGCATCAGTGATGATGATGACCTCATCAGAAGACGACTTCTGAAGCGGTGACGATGGAAGAAAAATTCGAAAAAAAAATTTCAGAAATTTTTTTTTCGAATTTTTGAAAGGGACTGGAAGAAGAAAAGTTAGTCCACTGGATTTCAGGTTCTGGCCTAGCTTCCCACCATTTGGTTTTCTAGGCCACCACATAAACTGGAACTGGTTCAAACTGAAAAATGTAGAATCCTTCGTCGATCTTTGGCACATTCCATCTCTCTTCCATTCTAGATGAGTTCTCGGAAACACTAAACATAGCCTTGCCAAATAAACGGAAAAGAATCGAAAATGAGCCCATTCGCATTCAGAAGACGTCAAAAAGGGGAGCCATCGGAATGTATGTGTGTCTCTATTTTCATCGTTCCCCCTTCTTCTTTTTTTGCACAATAAATATGGGATTTATGACGAGTTGTCTCGGGAAGCATATCGGAGAAAAGTGCAAAAATGAGAAATGCAAGCAAAAAAAATTTCGGGACCCCAGGGAACTTTTGGTCTCGGAATTTTTATAAGTTTTAATTGTGTGTTTTAAATTGTAAACTTTTCATTTATTATTTTCATTTATATTCTATGCAAAAATCCTATTCTACCTTTCCATTTTCCATGTTTTTCACGAAAAAAAATTTAATTCGCGAATTGTTCGTCATTTATAATGCACGGTACGCAATTGCGCGTGATGGTGTCTCAAGGGTACGCAAACACCACAACAGATATTTGAATTAAATCCATTTTTCTCCGTCGTTTTCATCGGTTTTTCACCAAAATTTCCACTTTTTTCTCAAATTTCAGATGGAAGATCCAGTAGCCGTTGAGGATTCTAACATTTCGGCGCCAGAAACCGCTCCGGAGACCCCTGAAACCACACCAAGCGATGAGCCATCGTCTAGCGAGCCAGCACCGGCTGCAGCTCCGATTTCATCGCGTCGTGACACATATAACAGAAATGTTTATATTATGCTCGATGTAAACCATCGAAAGGTAGCGATTCTGACCGATTTTAAACAAATTTTTGCTCCAAAAAATCAATAATTATGAAATTTCTCGTTCAGGTCGAGCCACAAGACATTATCGAGTACGAGTGGCCCGTAAAATCCGGCGATCGCTGGTTTCTACAAGAACAAATCGGAGAATTACTCGATATTAAGAGTTTTTCGAGAAAATATCCAGATTTCACTCGCCGTAAAGTCAATCATGAGGAGCGGGAGTACTTGGAGTGGAACTATGGTGTTCATAAGCTTTTGAATGAGACTCGTACGGTTTTTGAGGCTTAAAAAGCTTACAATTCAAGAAAATATTGATTTTTAGTGCTCCGTGACATGAACGCGATGCGTGCCAGCGAGATTCACGACATGATGCAGTCAGATTTCGTGGATATTTATATGGAGTACAAGAAGGTCGTGGCCCAGAGAGAACGGGAGGCTCAGCTCGAAAAGGCCAAGGAGATGGAGGCGGTATCGATTTTTACCGAAATTTTCAAAAAAAATCATTTTTAAATTTTCAGATCAAAAACGATGCGGGAAAATTGGCGGAACTCCGCGCGAAAGCGCTTCAAAGTGCCGCTGACTTCAATAAAGATCTTCAGAAAATGCGTAGAAACGAGCGCAAACATTTCTGGGATATTCAGACTAATGTTAGTAATAAAAGGAGTTTTGAGGTCTAAAACGCGTCAGAGGCGCGCCAGACTTATTTGAAGATTCTGTATTTAGCTTGAAAATCGTCAAAGTTTTTGCGTTTTTCGTGAAAAATAACTGAAAACTTCCGTTTTTATCGAAAAATATAGATTTTTACTTAAAAAATTGTTAAAAAGCGCCATTTTTCACTGCTCTGTCGTGAAAAACGCGTCAAAGGCGCACCAGTTGTGTTTTCCTGCAGATCTGGCCCGCATGCGCCGCTTTTTGGCTGAAATGTCGGTTTTCCATTCACAGAATTATGAAAAATCACTGATTTTTGTCTGAAAACGCGTCAAACGCACCCCAGCGGTGTTTTTTCATATCTGGCGCGCCTTTGACGCATTTCAGTCTTCAGATTTTAATTCTACAATTTCTTGCTCTGAAAATGGTTTTTTGGGCCGAAAAAACTGAATTTTTCTGTTATTTTTCACAAAAAAACGCGTCAGAGGCGCCCCAAGCCACTTAAATAATTCTGTGGCTTGTAAATTGTCAAATTTTCCGATTTTCGAACAAAAATGTCATCTGGGGCGCTTTCAACGCGTTTTTCTTGGAAAAAATCAGATAAATAGGCACATTTTTCGATGTTTCAGCTCATAAATCTACCAATCTGGCGCGCCTTTGACGCGTTTTTCACGATCAAAAAGTGAAAAAGTGCCACCTTTTGACAATTTTCGAAGTAAAACCGACTCTCGTCGGAAATTTTTGAATTTTTTCACAATAACGAGAAATGCGTCAAACGCACCCCAGCGGTAGTTTTTCTTTCCATTTCTGGCTGCCTTTAACGCATTTCAGCCCTTAAATGCCTCAAAAATAGGCTCATTTTTCGATGTTTCAGCTAATGCAATGCAAAATTCATTGCAGAATTTTCCGCCAAAAATGGGATTTTTCTGTCAAATTTTTTGGAAACTCCAATTTTACAATAAAAATCTCCCATTTCCAGATCATCCAATCGCGTCGGAACGCATGGAAAGTGATGAAACCCGACGCGACTCGTCCAGGTCCCTACCCAGTGGCTCTAATCCCCGGCCAATTCCAGAATTATTACAAGAAATTCACTCCAGAAGAGTTGAATCGTCTTCCACTCGGCACCGTCATGAACACGGATCATCTGTATCCACCACAACGTGACGCCTCTCCACCGCCTCTTACAATTGCTGAAGTCGATTTGAGTCGTCAGCAGAGAGAGGAGGCGATGCGCGCGAGAGAAGCGGCTGTGTCCACGCATATTATGCAGATTAAACAGGTAATTTCAGCACGAATTTTCAGATTTTTTCAGTTGGAAATGCATGAATTCACCCTAGTTTTGCACCCTCACCTGCTCTGTTTTTCCCCTTTTTATTTGGTTTTTCGCCGATTTTAGGAGTACTATACGACGGACGAGGAGAATTATCCGCCATTCAAACACACTGGATTCTAACCCACGAGACGCTTATTAACCCCAAAAAAGCCTTCAAAAATATATTTATTGTGATGTAAAAACTATGTATTGTGTGCCCTTCTAACCCCTAATAAAGAGACTCCCTTTGTTTGAAAATAAATCAAAATTTTTATTATTCTTTTCAAATTTTTACTTTTCTTCTCACAGGAAATCCAAGAGCCGGCTGGCTATGTGCCGCCACCATTGGACCCGAATCGACAGTGTGATTCGTGTGAGAAGACCGGTGGAGATATGATATGGTAGGTTTTGATGATGAAAATGAGCTAAAAATTTTTTAAAAAAATGTCCAAATGCGTTTTTTTTGCTGAAAATCGCCAGATTTCTGATGAGTTTTTCCATCTGGAATCTCGAAATTTCAGACTTTCCAACGTAATCAACACGAGAATTTGAAAAATTCAGGCTTTGTGGAATTCTAGCTGAAATTTTCATAAAAAATCGATTTTTCGAACGATTTTTTGACATTTTTCTGACCAAAATGCGGTTTTTAACTTTTGAGATCGTAAAATCAACGTTTTGAATTGAAAACATAAGAAAAAATTGCTGAAAATGCAGCAAAATCTTGTTAATGACTCATTTTTGTTGGAATTTCGAAAAAAATCCATCGAAAAACGAGCTTTCACCAATTTTTTGGCATTTTTTTGCTAAAAATGCAATTTTTAACATTTTTGATCAAAAATTCAGCGTTTTGGGTTAAAAACATTGGCAAAAGTCACTGAAAATGCATAAAAAGACTCATTTTTGCTATAATTTAAGAGAATTCGACCAAAAAGACACTTTTCACCCATTTTTTGCATTTTTCTGACCGAAGTGCGATTTTTGAGTTCTACCTTTTTTCGGCAAAATCTTTTCCAGTCCAAAATCCGAGTATTTCGTGTGGATTTACGCCGTAAATCGACCCAACCCCTCAAAAATAAAATTCCGAATAAAATCCATCAATTTTCAGTTGCTCTGTGTGCCAAATCGTCTACCATCCACGTTGCATCGAAATGCCCGATCGAATGGCGGCGCTCGTGAGAACGTATGAATGGAGTTGTGTCGATTGTCGAGTCTGTTCGATTTGTAATAAACCGGAGAAGGAGGTGAGACAGACATCTGGATGGGCAGATTGATTGAAAATTCTAGAAAAATGCTACAAAATCGCAGAAAAATGAAAAAATCGAGTTCCTGGCGCGCCTTTGACGCGTTTTCTGGAGCGTTGAAAAATCCGGTTTTTGGTTAGAAAACTGGTGATTTGTATTGATTCCATGTGAGAAAATATGAAAAATTCGGCTCCGGGACAATTCGCAATGAGACGTTTCGCAGCCGAGACATTCCGCAACGAGACATTTCGCAGCCAGTCATTTCGCAGCGAGACATTTCGCAGCCGGACGTTTCGCAGCCGGACATTTCGCAGCTATGCGTTCTACATCCTCAATTTCCTCGTTTTTTCTGTGACAACTTGACTTTTTCAGATAATTAATAGTTCAAGAAGTCATAAAAGTCATTTTTTTGTAGTTTTCATGAAGGGGACCACAAGAAATTTTGCCCAAAAAACCAAAAAAAAAATTTTTTGAAAAAAGTTGAAAACTGTTGTTTTTGCATAGAAGTAGCGGTTTTTGTCATTCTCTGAATTTTATAATTTTAATTTCACTACTACTTCTATGCAAAAACAACAGTTTTCAACTTTTTTCAAAAAATTTTTTTTTGGTTTTTTGGGCAAAATTTCTTGTGGTCCCCTTCATGAAAACTACAAAAAAATGACTTTTATGACTTCTTGAACTATTAATTATCTGAAAAAGTCAAGTTGTCACAGAAAAACGAGGAAATTGAGGATGTAGAACGCATAGCTGCGAAATGTCCGGCTGCGAAACGTCCGGCTGCGAAATGTCTCGCTGCGAAATGACTGGCTGCGAAATGTCTCGTTGCGGAATGTCTCGGCTGCGAAACGTCTCATTGCGAATTGTCCCGGAGCCAAAAATTCGCCCTTTTCCAGTGTAAAACGCGTCGAAGGCGCGCCAGTTTCCCGAAAACATGGTTGGGGCGCTTTCGACGCGTTCTTTCTTGATGAACAGTTGGGAAAATTCAGATTTTCAGAGGAAAACCGGTCATTTATCACATTTTTGTCATATTAACGGTTTTTCGAATGATATTGCGAAAATTTCAGTTTCCGGGGGCGCCTTTGACGCGTTTTTTCGAAAAATTGGCCTTTTTTGTGATTTTTTCAGAAAAAAACGCGTCGAAAGCGCACCAGAAGACATTTTTGTTCGAAAATCTGAATTTGTGACGCTTTTTGAGCTTCAGAATCTTAAAAGTGGTCTGGGGTACCACTGACGCGTTTTTTGTGAAAAATAGCCGCTGAAATGCGTCAAAGGCGCGCCAGGTGTGAAAAGCCACTGCTGGGGCGCGTTTGACGCGTTTTCGATATTGGGAAAAACGGAAAAACGCGTCGAAAGCGCCCCAGATGACATTTAAATGCAAATTTTCGTGAAAAACCCCCATTTTTCCCTCAAAAATCCCTTCCAATTTCCAGAACGAAATCGTGTTCTGTGACAAATGCGACCGCGGTTTCCACACATTCTGCGTCGGACTCAAGACTCTTCCACGTGGCACATGGATCTGCGACACGTTCTGCTCGGATAGAAATCAGTCGAGACGAGCGTCGACGGCAATCGGAGCGAGACGATAATTGAATAATTTATAATTTATTTTTTGCTTATTATTAGCCATTGATCTGTAAAAATTTCAAAAAAATGCAAAAATTTCAAAAATTTTACCCAAAAAATTCCATTTTTCCCATTTTTCCTCGATTTTATCTCCAATTCTAACCCTAACTTATTGATTTTTTTTGATTTTTGAATCCTCCTACTATGGTCTCTCTCAACTTCATTATCAACTGGTTTATTGAAAAATTCATGAATTTTATGAGATTTTCCCAAAAAATCGATGAAAAACCCACCTGTTCCGATCAGTTTTCATTTATTTTTCTTCATTTTTTTTCCCATTTTTTTCTATTTTTCAGCCGAAAACCCAAATTTCCAGGTTATAACCAGATATATATGTCAGTGTCTTCGGTGTCACTGAGCTCCGATGCCAATGTCCGATATCAGCGACTGGCACAAGAGTACACGAAGCTCCGGGCTCAGGCGAAAGTCCTCCGAGAGGGAGTGCTCGAGGAGAGGGGGCGGGGCGATAAGTTGGCGGTAAGAGTTTTGGAGCGCGCATGAGGTGCGCCAGCTGACAATTTTTCCCCTTCAAAACGCGTCAAAGGCGCACCAGTTTGACAGAAATTTGAGCAGAAACATCGAAAAATGAGTCAATTAATGAGATTTTTCCGAGAAAACGCGTCAAAAGCGCCCCAGATGGCATATTTGATCGAAAATCCGAAAATTTTGGCGATTTTGAGTTGTCTGGGGCGCCTCTGACGCGTTTTTGTGAAAAAAGAACAAAAATGCAGTTTTTAACGAGAAAACGCATTTTCAGAGCCGGAAAATTGAAATCTAAAGGCTGAAATGCGTCAAAGGTGCGCCAGATTTCGAAAAGACGCCGCTGGGGCGCGTTTGACGCGTTTTTCACGATAGAAAAGTGAAAAATGTCACTTTTCACAGTTTTTGGAGTAAAAATCGGTTTAAAAAACTGAATTTTCTGTTATTTCTCACCAAAAAACGCGTCGGTGGCGCCCCAGATCACTTTTAAAATTCTGTAGCTTGAAAATCGTCAGAATTTTCAGATTTTCGAACAAAAAAGTCATCTGGGGCGCTTTCGACGCGTTTTTTCCTGGAAAATAACACAAAAATTGGCTTATTTTTCGATGTTTCAGGTCAAAATTTTACCAATCTGGTGGGCCTTTGACGCGTTTGATCAAAAAGTGAAAAAAATTATTTCTAGAGTGTCTGGCGTGCCATTGACGTGTTTTGTAATGAAGGAAATTGCGAATTCTTCTACTTTTTCAAAAACTTGGCTGGCGCACCTCTGTCGCGTTTTTCTTCCAAACTACCAATCTGGTGCGCCTTTGACGCGTTATTCAATGAAAATTTTCTGAATTTCAGGAAGAACTGAAATCGAAAGAAGCGATCATCCGACGTCTTCAATCCGAAAACGAGTCTCTCATATTTCGAAACGATCAACTCGCTCGTCGCGTCGAGACCTTTCAATTCGAGCCGCCCATCTCCTCGTCTTCTTCTCACCGGAAATCCACAAAACAGGCTCCGCCCCCTCAACAACAAGATTCTGGCGGAAAAATCGAGATTCTGGAGCACGAATTGCGTCAGAAACTGGCTGAAAACGAGCGTCTGGTGAGCAAACTGGATGAATCCGAGAGGCAACACGAGATCGAAATGGCTGAAATGTCGGAGAAACTGGCGAAAGAGATGCGGATTCTGCAGGATGAGGTGAAGAGAATGAGGATGAAAACGACGGTTAGAGGGCAGGAGGCGGAGCCAGAGATTCATGAGATTCAGATTCAGAAGGATAAAAAAGAGCAGGAGGAGATGGTCATCATTGGGAGCCCCGAGCCACCAGAGTCACAAGAAGAGGCTAGGATTATGGTGGCCGAGGCGACGAGGGGAAGCTTTTCAGGTAGGCGAATAGAAGGACATCCGGATGGACAGACAGACATACGGACAGACTGATAAACGGGAAATTGGACATCTGGACAATTGAACAGACAGAAAGACAGCACTTCCGGATATCATGACCGACAGACAGATAGGTGGACATTCGGACAAACAGGTGCACAGACAGACAGACAGAAGGAGAAATTGGACAACTGGACAACTGGACAGACAAACAGACAGACAGATAGATGGACATCCGGACAGACAGACAGACAGAAGAAAAAATGGGCATTTGGAATCCAAATTTTGGATACACAAGACATCCGAACGAACGCTGTGCGAAAAACGCGTCAAAGGCGCACCAGATTGGTAGAGTTTTCTGAAACATCGAAAAATGAGCCAATTTTTGTGATTTTTTTTACAAAAAACACGTCGAAAACGCCCCAGATGAGAGTTTTGTTCGAAAATCTGGAAATTTTGACTATTTTTAAGCTACAGAAATTGAAAAGTGAGCTGGGGCGCCTCCGACGCGTTTTTGTGAGGAACAGCAGAAAATTTCTGTTTTTTCGGCCGAAAGAACCATTTTCAGAGTAAGAAAACTGTAAAACTGAAATATGAGGGCTGAAATGCGTCAAAGGCGCGCCAGATTTCAAAAAAAACACCACTGGGGCGCGTTTGACGCGTTTCGGATCTACAATCGACATTTTTGCCAGAATGCGTCTCATGCGCGCCAGATTTGCAGAAAAACTTAGCTGGTGCGCCTTTGACGCGTTTCTAGTTGAAATTTTTTTTAACAGACAGATAGATATGCGGGATACATGGACATCCAGACAAACGTATAGAAAATAATCCAAATAGACAGATGGACATCCGGATGGACAGACAGACGGACAGAATAGCCAACAACACAAATAGAAGAACAGATATCCGGACATCTGGATACACAGACAGATAGAAACTGATCAAGCTTATTTCCACGTCTATCTGTCTCTCTGTGCATCCGGATGTCCTCATCGCTATATTCGCTCGGCACAGTTCCTACAACTGCGCTCCACCGAAATGCCATTGAAAAATCTCTCTTTTTTCTCTGATTCTCTCAATTTCGCATGCTATTTTTTGGGTTTCGGTAGAGCGCAGTTGTAAGAAGCGTGCCGTGCTAATTTCGAATAATTTTTCCAGCACTGACAAACGTGTTCACCCTGCTACAACAACGATGCGAGATCTATCCATTCGACTCAAAACTCGAACGTCTCCCCAGCCACGTCGAGAAGCTTTCCTCTGAATACGCACAGACCGCCCGTCTCTTCTCGAATCTCGTCGAAATTCTGGATTCAATCATCTCGAATTCCGTCTTCGAACCTGATCGCCAACTCCCTGAAATCACATCGAAATGCCGACTGATATCTCAACATTGCAACCAAATGTTGAGAGATTTGGTACGACAAATGACAGAAGAGGAGAATCGAGTGACGTGGTGCTCGGCTCCGTTGAGCAAGTTGAATAATCAGTGGATGGCTTTGATTCTGGAACTTTTTGACGTCTTCGAAGCGGTGACGTCATCGTTAGGGTCTTCTGAAAAAATAGAATCTGAAGAGCTCCTTTCCTCCCTAGATTCTCTCGATCAGATCACAACGGCTCTTCTCGATTGCTTCCAGAAACGTTGGATATTCGAGGCGCGGCTCCCGACGACGACTCGTCGTATGAGATGTGTGGGGGCGGCGCTTGAAGAGGCGCTTCAGATGGCGTCGCAGGAGACGTCGAAGCTGGCGGCACGGGCTAGAAGGGTGACGATGATGGAGAGGGAGAGGGCGGAACAGAAAGAGAGGGAGCAGGCGGCGGTGGAGCGGCTAGAAGCGGCTCCAGACGTTCCAGAAGTTCCAGAACCCCAGAATCTGAATCCCTTTGAGAATGATGAGGACGACGATTTTAAGGACGCCTCGGAGACACCGGAGCCTCCTCCAGAAACTCCGGAGCTCCAGGAGCCTCCCAAGATTCAGAAGACGTCGGTGACTCCATCAGAAGCCCCGCCCCCTTCCGACCCCCACCTCCTTACCGAGCTCCGCCTCCTTGCCACCCACAACGAGACGCTCCAAAAAGAGCGTGACAAACTGTTTGTCGACAACTCGCTTGTCAAACGAAAGCTTGAAATCGCGAGCGCTGGCGCCGAGAAATCGACGGATATCGATGAGATATGGGCGATTGGAATGGAGAGACGAGATGAGTGGATTCAGAGGGTGCAGCACGCGGAGAAGGCGTTGAGATTCTATCAGATTGAGGTGGGAAATTGGAAAAAAATCATTTAAAATTTAGATTTTTAAAGTTTTCACCAAATTTTTATATTTTTCGCAATCGGTTTGGCTCTGGGACGTTTTGAAATCCGAGTTTTTGGTTGTTGTTGAAATTTTCCAACTAGTAACGCGCCCCAGCGGTGTTTTTCACTCCTGGCGCGCCTTTGACGCGTTTAAGGACATCCGAACTGGTGCTATGCGAAAAACGCGTAAAAGGCGCACCAGATTGGTGGAGTTTTGAGCTGAAACATCGAGAAATAAGCCGATTTTTGTGATTTTTTTTTCGGGAAAACGCGTCGAAAGTGCCCCAGATGACATTTTTGTTTGAAAATCTGACAATTTTGAGGATTTTGAGTCTGGCGCGCATTTGACGCGTTTAAGCCATCAGTTTCCAACTTTACAATTTTCTGGCTCTAAAAATGGTTTCTCGTTGAAAAACTGAATTTTCTGTTATTGTTCACCAAAAAAAACGCGTCAGAGGCGCCCCAGATCACTTTTAAGATTCTGTAGCTTGAAAATCTTCAAATTTTTTCCGAATTTCGAATAAAAATGTCATCTGGGGCGCTTTCGACGCGTTTTTCCTGAAAAAGCCACAAAATTGGCTCATTTTCTGATATATTAGCTCAAAATTCTACCAATCTGGTGCGCCTTTGACGCGTTTTTCATCGAAAAATGGCCCACTCTGGAAAAACGATTCCGAGCGTGTCTGGTGTTCCTTTGACGCGTTTTTGAATGAGAAAAATTGTAAATTCTTCTACTTTTTCAAAAACTTGCTGGCGCACCTCGCGCGCGTTTTTGTTTAATCTCAAAACTCTACCAATCTGGTGCGCCTTTGACGTGTTTTTAACACAAAAGTGACCTTGTAAATACAAGAGGACTGAAAAAAGATATTTTTCGAATTTCTCGCTTTTTCCAGTTCGACCTACTGCTCCGGCACGAGCTCGCCTCCGAAGAGCACCTAAAACGCGTGCTCGCCGAGCTCGACTCGGTCACCAAACACAATAATCGACTGGAAGACGAGCTGGAAAGTGTTCGAAAAGGATACGAATCACAGCTCGGCGACCTGTCGGAACATCTCGCAACACTTGTAAAAGAGAGAGAAAAAGAGAAGGAATCGAACAAGAGTCGCGGAAGTGTGAGTGGATTTACGCCCGTAAATCGATAATTTATGCTTTTTTTTCAGCTGAAATCGTTCTTCAACAAGTCGTGAATATCATCATCATTGCATCATCATAATTTATTTTTTTCTTTGTCTGTGATAATTGTATTTAGTTGTTTAATTGCCCAGTCGAATATTTATACTTTGTACACCCCCAACGGTCAGTAAATGGTGCTTTGACACTTCATCTCATGAATCCTGAATTTTCCAGTCCAGGCGGTCCCATTTACCAGGGCCCGATTGGCTCCTGGACTCATATCCACCATCCCCGGGATCCTGGTCGCGTACCATTGGGCTCCCATGCATTCCATCCCGAATTGCGAGAAATAATCGATTGAATTCGAATTTGAGTGGAAGACTGGATAGAACCGCTGAAAAATTTCACTTTTCTAAATTCCCAAATTCCTCAGCTCCACTTACAAACATCTGCATATTATCCGGATTCGGTGAGAACCCGGGCGGTACAAAAACCGATAAATAGTTGCCTGTCCGGTTCTGATCGCATAGAATCTGGTAGGTGCACGGGGTGGAGAGTTGAGTGGTTTTTAGTTTGTTGAAGAAGGCTGCAAATTTCTTGATGTATCCGCGCTCTACCGAATCCCAAGAAAATTGGGTACTTAAGGGCATTTCGGTGGAGCGCAGTTTGAGAGTAAGCCACTTACATAGTCCGGTATCGATTGATTTGTCGGGGGAGGCGCAGTCGCAGGTGGTGGTTGGGATGGAGGTTGAGGAGAGGAGGGTTGAGAGAGGGATCTGGAAGAGAGGACGTTTTGGAACCGAGACGTTTCAAAACCGGCGATGTTAAAGTACCGTGACGTTTCGAAACCGGTACACTTCGAAACCGAGACGATTCCCGGACACTTTGGAAACGAATCGTCCCGAAGTGGACAGATTTGAAACTGTGCAGTTCTTGGACATTTCGAAACCGAGACGTTTAAAAACTCGGACATTTCGAAACCGGTACACTTTGAAACCAGTACCGTGTAGTTTATTGTGGCGAAAGGGTCTGGCGTTGAGTTTTTCGTGGAAGTCGAAAATGTGCCAGCGGGTTTTGTGGTCGAAGATTCTCCAGATTGGGAGAATGAAGTAATCTGAAACGGGGGAGTTTCTTGTTTTCTGATGTTTTCTGTGAGACGAAATCTTAGTAAATTACAGATTCGGAAAATTGGGTGATGGGACTGGTAGAGACCGAAATTGTGGATCTTTCGGTGGAGAAGGAGACGGTCTGAAATAATCTCGACGCTGAAATACTTTTTAGGATCTTACTGTAGCAACGGAAGGATCTTTGGATACAGTAGTAATTACATTTTCATCGTCATCAGTAGGTGAGCTAACACTTATGGAGGATGATACCGTGGATCCTAGGGTCTCGGAATCTTCGGTAGATGTGATAGGTGCATTGGAAGTCTTCGAGGAAAATTGGACTCCAGATGACACACTGGATTCTGAGGACATTGAGGATGATACCGTGGATCCTGTCGATGCTGGACCGCTTGGAGTTTTAGAATCTTCGGTAGATGTGATAGATGACACAGTGGATAGTGAAGACATCGTGGCTTCGTCTCTAGGAGACAGTGTTGATATTGAGCTGCCTGACGACTTGGAGCTCTGATTCTGTTCAGGTGAACCAGTGTATTCTGAGGTTGTCGGATTTTCTTGTAAGGGCGACGTCGTCGCGGTTGGATGATTGGATACCGTTGTCACAGAAGTTTCGGGAGGATTGATAGACACAGTAGTCGATGATTTTTCTTGGTTTTTTGTGGAGCCAATACCCGACGTGTCAACGGAGGATGCTGTGTTCTCTGAGGTTGGTCTACTTGGAGCTCCTGAAGATGCTCCGTCTGGAACGGTTCTAGTTGAGTCTCCAGAAGATATTGTTGGTAGTGAGTTTGCAGACAATGTAGAGCTCTTTGAGGAAAATAGGAATGTGGATACGGAAGGCATCGTGGTTTTGTCTCTAGGAGACAATGTTGATAGTGAGCTCCCTGAAGATGTGGTGCTCTGATTCTGTCCTCGGGAAGCAGTGTATTCTGAGGTCGTAGTTTCTAGGATAGATACTGTAGTCGATGATGAATTTTCTTGGTTTTTAGTTGAGGTAACACTCGATGAGTCAGAGGATGATGCGGTGGGCTCTGAGGGGCCTTCAGATGCTCCGGTCGATGTGATAGATGCATCGGAAACCGTTGAATCAGACGTCGGTGTTACTTCTGGAACGGTTCTGGTTGTGTCTCCAGGAGATATTGTTGGTAGGGAGTTTGCAGAAGACGTAGAGCTCTGACTGCGATCAGCTGTAACTGGAAATCCAGAAGTTGTCGGATCTCCTTGTGAGAAGGTCGTTGTTGAGTGCTCCGATGAGGTTCCCAGGTTGATCGCTGTCTGAAAACTGCATGTTTCTGGATCAGATGTTTTACAAGGGAAGGTTATGGGGTAGGCCTGGAAATATGGGTCGTGACCTATATCGTTAGAAAGCTTGGAAAACGCTGATTCCAAATATGTATTCAGTTTTTGCCCACGAGACCTGGCACTCAAAAAAAACGAAACCAAAGTTTGGAAGAAGACAAACTTTGCCCTCGTTTTTCTCGTGCGCATAAACTGAATATTCATTTGGAATCAGCGTTTCCTCAGCTTTCTAACGATATAGGTAACCTTCCCTAGTTAGAAAATAGGATTATGACACCTATTCTGCAAACTTGGCAATGATTTGATTAGGTTTTTCTTGTGCATAGAGTCTAGACATAAATTTTCTTACTACATATTTGTATGTGAAAACCTTTTCCTGTAACCAATAGAAGGTCGGTTCTTACCGCCGTTGTAGCCGTTGTTGAGGAGGTCGAAAATCTTGTTCCAGTTGTGCTCCACGGCACAACAGGCTTTGGTGGAGCACACGCACGGCAACTCCAAAAAATATGGAGAGCTAGAAATAGGAACGGGTGGAAGTTCATGTTTTGGTTTCGAAAATGAATAACTTTTGTTTATTGTTGGAATGGATGGAAGTATAATGAGATAGCTGATGATTATGCATGTATTTTCAATGAGATTAGATATTTTTCAAAAAAATTGAAAAATTTGGTCAGTGGATAATTTTGGCACTTTTTTCCGCCATTTCACAAACCGCCTTCCGCTCAACTCTGGAATGTATTGAGCCAAGATCTCGGGTCTCGTGTCTCGTGAAATCTCGTGAAATCTCGTAGAGTCTTGTAGAGTCTCGTGGAGTCTCGTGGAGTCTCGTGGAGTCTCGTGGAGTCTCGTGGCCACTAATGATCACTAAAAGTGTAAGATCGTACGCATGGAGGACAAGTTGCACCCAACACCTTAATTGTTTAATCAATCAAATTCCGGGGCCAGCTGGGAGGAAGTCAGAGTTATTCTTTGTGTCTAGAAATCTATTCTAAGAAACGTTTCCTTTTTGAGTCACCCCTTCTAATTTCCGCATTTTTCCTTTTTTTCGAGTTAATTAGGTGAGCGAAGAAAACAAGGGTCTGCGGAGGTGTTTTTCTGGGCTCAGTGAGCTGGAAAGCGTATGTGATTTTTCGATTTTTAAACAACTCGCTTATTAATTGAATCATCATTCATTATAGCATGCCGACCAACATCTGGAACACCAATCTCGACGTGTATTACTACGTGAAACGATCCATCAACCTATTCCTCACCCCTGTATTCCCACTTATCCTTTATTGTGTTCACAAGAAATCCCCAAAGAATTTCGGGTCGTTGAAGTACTTTTTGTACTTTCATGTCACTTGGTGAGTAAGTACCCCGGCTTACTGTACTTAACCAGGGACGGTCACCGAGTCTTATATAATTGGAAAGCTGAGAAAACGCTGATTTCAAATATATATTCAGTTTTTGCACTCGCGGCCTGGTATTCGAGGAAAACGAGGTCAAAGTTTACCTCCAAGTTTTTCTCGAGTACCAGACCCCGAGGGCAAAAACTGAATATATATTTGAAATCAGCGTTTTCCGAACTTTCTAACGATATAGGTCACGACTCATATCTATAATTTTCAGCATCTCACTTCAATGGTGCTACAACTGTTTGCTTATCGATGGCTTCCAATTTGTACCATCTCCTTTTGTGGTGATTCAGGGATTTCCGTCTTATTTTATAAATCCTACCTACTTATACATTGCAAATTATTGTGTGACATCGAGTAAGCTACTCCACTAAAATTAAAGAACTTTTCAAGTTTATAGGCACCCTCGGATCTTGCCTCACACTTTTCTGTAATCGATTGTTCAAAGTTATGAATTTATACAATTCGAGGAAGCCTTTGTACCGGTGGATATTCGAAATATTGATTTATTTGGGAGTTTTTGGGTTCGCAGTGTCTGTGGTGCCGTCGGTGGCAACAAGTATACCAGTGGATCAAGAGAGAGCCAAGGGGATGTATAAAGGTATTTTTTAAAAGGAAAACCAGTAAAATATTCAGAATCAGACAAAAATTTCCCAAGATTTTAGGCCCAATATCGACCCATTTCGAGGCAATTTTGTGATTTGAGATCGGTGACCTGGCAAACGCATTTTCTAGGCCACCAAATTAAAATGTTTCAAAGTATGCCAATATGGGACTCAAAATTTTGGAAATTGTCTGGTGAATCTGAATATTGAGTTTATATTGAGTTCGGTGGCCTAGGATTCGAGATACTCGGGGTTTCTAGGCATCAGACATTTTAAATAAGGAATCAAAGGCTCTAACTTTGTAGTTGACCACTTTTGGTTGGAATTCGCACTAGAGAGTTATAGGTAATTGAAGGAAGTACTAGAATTCCAAAATTTTTTTTTTAATTTAGAGTTTTTTTTTGTTGAAAAAAACGTTAATGTTGTTCAAAAATGTCTAATTTGTATTAATTTCAAAGTACATATGGATAAAGCCGTGGACTAGCTTTTCAGGTTTTGGCTTTCTAAGTCATCCCAACTGTTGAAATAGGATTGCAACATTTACGCTCTATGGAAAATTTGGTCATTGTAACATGTGCACCTTTGGTCAGTGTAAGTTACACTGACAATTTCCAACAGTGACAAATTTTTCTAGACTCTTCAGCCAGATCTCTAGGTCCTTAGATTCTTTTTCTTTCTGAAATTTTGTGTTGGTTGGGAAGATCGAATCTAGATCTTCATTTTTGTAGTTGACCACTTTTTTGTACCAGCCTTCCTTAGAGAGTTACAGTACAATGAAAGGAGGCATCTTTTTTTGGGACATGCATTAGGCTCCCCATTTTCAGATGGGTGTAACTTTTCACGGAGCAGACTTTCAGAAAAATTATTAACATACAATGAAAGATGTAACTAGGACTTTACAGTAAATATGAATTTGAAACAATTAAAGTGGAGCGTAACATGGAAATGAGGCTGTGAAAAATTTCAATCTAAAATTCTCTATTTTCCAGCCATCACCCCACCCCGCTTCTACCCTGACATCATCATGAATCCCAACGTTGTCATATTCTGCGACCCCGAGATATCCTGCAATTCCAAACATATAGTTATGTTTATGTGTGTTTATAACTAACCATAAACATGTATGTGCTAAATAAGGGTTTATTAACTAAAAGCTAAGGCTTACAGATAAAGTGGCGCTGGGGGATAAGGAGTAACAAAGGATAAGTGAAACAAGGAAAGTAAAACAAGTTAGGGGTACGAAGATCGACCTGGAATGAGCTTGCGCTCGGCCTTATATACTGGTGCGGGGGGTGGGAGACATTGGCGCCCGCGGGCGTGGGGCAAACGGGGGAGGTCAAATGGTGGGAGAATGACAAAGGGTGAGAGATAGAAGTGCGCGTGGAGACGCAGACAACGAAAGTTAGAATTATCAGTCCGTTGAATCCAGTCCATACTTTACATCTCCCTCCTTTTACATAAGATCGTCCTCGATCGTCCAAAGAACGGACTGATGACTTGATCCATCGATCATCCTTCGACTGCTTGGTTGGGACCACGGTGTTGCCTGATTGACACGAAGTGTGTTGCCGAAGTGGCCAGAGCTCACGTGACTAGAACGTCCGATGTAGAACCAATGGTTGCAGTGAACGACTTTCTCTGGAAACCGAACGAAAGTCATGAAAATTTTGGGGTCCAAAAAGGGGTGTGAAAATTGGTTTGGAAACCGCTTTTCCTAGGTCTACACCAAGAAATGCATCCAGGATGACATTTCCCGGCTCCCTTTTTTAAACGAGACCGTCCCTGGTCTACTAAACCAAGTTAAACTTAGACCTAGGAAAACTTATTCTTTCGGCCAAATCTTGTCCACTGGGCCATGGCGCTTGGTGGGCGTGTTTGCTGTGTCTGGTCCCTACTCATGGAGTAGTGGTTGTCTCTAGAATTTGTCGTACGACTCCTTGAACTCGTGGATGTGGATGTCCTGCCACAGAAACATCCAGCGAAAGCGCGATGGTTTTTCTTCCGCATCCACCAGGTTGGCTTGGTGACTGTTCGCTGGGTCTTCTGACTTTTGCTGATTGACCAGTGACCGCTGCTTTGGCTTATGACTTCTTGCAGTGTGTCCTACCTTGCCACCATAGTGGCACTTTCCTGTAAACGTGAGCGAGAAGACTCACCAATTTACCTGGTAGTCGTTCCCAGAACTACGACCTCTATGGTTGTCGTCCAGATCTTTGCTTCTTGGGTGATTGTCCCGACGATCAGCTCGATGTTTGTGATCCGACTCCATGTCTGCCGTCGTAGCTACCGCTTGTGTCGACGATTGAGGGAGCTGTTGCTGTTGCTCGTTGGGGACGAGGCTTTCTTCTCCTTCCAGGACGGCGTTCACGGCCTGATCCGGTGTTGTTCGTGCCTCCCGTATGACCAGGCTTCTGATTGCTTGGTTCAATCCTTCCCGGAACCGTTCCAGTGTGACTTCGTTCTGGTACTCGGGGTCCTTCCGGTACTCGTGGTACGACTGCGTCATCAGCTTGAGAGCCTCGTGGAAGAGGGAATCGGCAGATGGTTCCTCTGGCGGACCGTAAGTTGATCGTAGGTGTCTCGCCTCGCTCGTTGAGCTTCCAGAAGTCGAGTAATAACCACCAGGAATGATCCTGTCGAGTTGCTTCCACAACTTCTCGATCTGCTCATCTCTCGCTTTGACTGCATCGCGAAGAGCTTTCACCTCGTCATCTCGAAAGACTGCGTTGACATCTACTTGGTGATTATGTCGTGGGTTCCAGTCCCTGTCGGATCGTTGGTTGATGATCCCGTTCTCGCGATCTTCCCGCTTCTGCCGACAGTCTCGAAGGTAGTGTCCTGTTTTCTGGCAATAGTAACACTTTCTCTCCGGCGACTCGTTTCCACCTCTGTCGCGGTTTCGTCTTCTGTTGTTCCGAGAGACGTTGCGTTGACTGACCCGATCCCTGTAGTCGATGACTATGTTTGTCGGAGAGGCTATCAGCTCTGCCGGAAGTTGTGCGTTTGTTGCGGGTTGGTTTGTCGGTGTTACACATCCGTCAACTGATACGGCATCACTGTGGGCTTCTTCGGGTGTTGATGGTGTACGAAGCCATGCGATGGACTTGCTATCTGGGTTCAGACCAATCAGGAACTTCTCCAGTGCTACTTCTTTTCGGGACGTCGTGTTGCCACTGTACGACTGCCTGGCTGATTCGCTGATCCTGTGGAAGGATGATTCAGCGGGTTCTCCGGTGACTTGCTCGATTGAACGCAAGAGTGCTTCGCTTCTTTGCCTGCGGCTGGTGTCCTCGAGCTTCCCGCTCACTACTTGGACGATGTCTTTGAATGTTGCATCCGGATTCTTCGTCAGAATGTTCTCTGCTTGGTCCCTTGATTTGTCCTTAGGTACGGCCAGGAATGCCCTCTTGACATCTTCTTGTGTCTTGTCTTCACTCTCCAAGTCTTGTAACAGGTCGTTGCTGCGCGAAGCCGTGAGAAACGATGGGACCTGATGTCTTACGACCACAGGAGTGTAAGGATGTTGCGTGTTTGTACCACCGTTAGGTGACAAACTACGGGTTCTGGTTGTGATGGCGGCAGTTGGAGGGATGACACGGTGTTCATCCCCATTTCCAACCCCGATCACCTCTCGGTTCCGGAAACCACTGTCGCTTACCTTATGATCCAAATCAACTGGCTTTGTAGAAAGCCCTGCTTCCAGATGGTTTAACCTCTCGGCCACGAAAAGAGCTCGATTGACTTGCCTCTGCACCAACTGCAAGTTGATGCGCTGCTCCGCTGCTAGCTTGTCCGCTGCCTTGCAGGCCGTGTCCAGATTCTTGATGGTCTTCTTCTTCATCAGCAGGAAATGATGGATTGTTGACTTCGTGTCGTCTGTGACACTATTGCTTGACTTATGGGCGTTCCAGGAAACCAGGTGGTTGAAGTTTCTCGGGGGATTGTTCATAGAACCAACCTTGTCAGCGTTGTAGTCGCCTCCGTGATCTTCGTTCAGAATGATCTCCCTTCTTTCTCCTGCTTGATCCTTCCGCATTGTAGTGAGTGCTCGCTCCTTGTCTCTATCCGGAGCCTCCGCCACGATCGCTGCCACTCGACCGTTGAGTGCACGAACGAACCCGTTGAAATCTTCTCGGCTTGTTTCGCCATAACTGGCCAGTGTTGGCGCTGCTCTGCCCGATGGCACCACTACTTGAGGAATGAATCCATCCTCGAAGTTCTCTTCGTCGCTTGCTTCGACCTGTTCCTCGGTGTGCTTCCATTGATTGACCGATGTATCTTTGCCACCTGAAAGGTTTTCCAGGTCTCGGATTTCTCCAATCGCTTTCAACCGATTAGCAATGTAAGCTGTATTCAAGCCGAAGCCCGAGATACCAGCTGTTTCTGATGTATTTCGAGGCAGGCTCAGGCTTTCACCCGAGACACTGCTCGGTTGTATGCGTATGACCGGGGAAGTGACCTCCGCGAGATCAGTGACGGCAGTTGGCGGGCTGACACAGTGGTCAGCCCCTTCGCCAACCCCGCGACTGACCTGTGTCGCTTCGGCGTCGTCTTCTCCTCCTCGACAGTTGTTGCTTTGATGCTCCAGCCTGAAAATACGAGCGTAGCCTAGACAATTAGCGACGAAAACGGCCGGAAATAGTCCGCGAATGACAAAAACATACGGAAAAACAGCGAAAATATTTTTAGGCCAAGACGAAATTTTGTCTTCCTCAAAAATTTTGCGAATTTGAGCGGCGTTTTATCACCAAAACTAGCTTTAACGCTTGCTAAAAATATTTTAAAGCGAAGGAAACGCGAAAATTTCAGCAAAAACGGCGAAAACGGAGAGAAAAACTACTCCGGCGACGTTTCGAAACCAAAATGACGACTTGTTGTTGTTGTTGTTTACTTCGGCTTACTGTCGGCGACGCGGTCGCGTCTGCGGTTTTGTCGTGCCGAGACCTGTCGGCCGCGCCTTGCCATGCGCCTTCCTCAAGAAGTTCTTACTGTACTCCATTGATTTACGAAGAATATTATTTCTTCGCGTCGGAAAACCTCGAGAACGAGTGGAATTTCAGATTTTTCAGGCGTTTTTCCACTTCCGATGGATTTTGATCGAAATCCGACGTCAATCCCTGACTTCTGGTGCTTCCGTAACGGAAAATGGTGACGAATTATGCTCCTTCGTCCGTTTTTCAGCGAAAAACTCCTCCTTCTTCGGCTAATCCTTGTTGCGCCACGTTTTGGCTTGTTTTCTTGCTTCCTTGTTACTCGACGACCTGTCGACATGCTTCCTTCTTGATCCTCGACTGTTTTCGGATGTCGAAACTCCATTGTCACGTGCTTGTGACGTCTTTCCCTTGTCTAAAGGTTGTTCTGACAGGTTATCTTCCGTCTACCTGTCTCCTGTCGTCTTCCGCTCACTGATGGAGCCCCGAGGTCTTCTCCACCTCTCGTACCAGCTTTCGAAGCCAAAATATTTCTTATTTTCGCACCGATGCCCTACCGAACAGTTATAGACTGTTCTTTTGTACGAATGCCCTAACCGAACAGTTTGTTTACTGCTCTATGTATGAATGCCCTAACCGAACAGTTTTTTGACTGTTCTTTGTATGAATGCCCTACCAAACAGTGTGCTTACTGTTCCGTACTCTTCGTACCAGCTTCTAAAGCCAAAATTTTCGTACCAGCTTCCGAAGCCATTCCCTAACTTCCGTAGGGGCCCTACCAAACAGTCGCTGACCCTGACTGTTCCTTGTCGGCGCTCGATACTGAGGCCTCTGCCTTCACCGCAAAATCATCCTTTGTAGCCATTCGCCGACCAAACCTGATAAAAATTTATCGAGAATACTCACTCTGCTGTCTCACGACAACAAGAGTAAGGGGTAATTGTTGTGTAGAGAAAACTACGTGTCTTATAGACAGAAGCGATTCCTGAGCGAGAAGGTGGCAGTTAGAGGGTTGACACGGTGGTCAACCCATTTTCTAACCCCACACAACCCACTGTAACCAGGAATGCGCTGACTTACCGACTTTCGACGGGAAACTGTCCTGTAGTCGAGTTGAGTGTGATTTGCCAAGCTTTCCGTGTGTTGCTGTCCGGAAATCGATGACGGTCGTGATGTGTTGTTCCATCCGTTGCGAATTGAAAAGGGATCACTGGGACGCTCTGCCGGGGGGATTTACCGGACAGAAAAACGATAACGAGTTAAAACGGACCGAAAAACTGCTGATCACACAGTTTTGTTAAGAGGGGAAGAAGGGGTGCGACGAACGGTTTCTAAAACGCGTTACGATAAGCTTATCAATGCCTTGGGTGGCACTGCTACCTACTGAGTGACCCAAAAACGACCGGTGAAGACGGTCAAAGTGTCGCGCTTCCCATTAACCTACGTGAAGCCCTAAAAATGCTAAAATTACCTAGAAACTACCTATGTTAACCTACAATTACTAACCTAAAACTACAGGCGGGCCCTCCTGTTAACTAGAAAAAGGAAGTAAAAGCCCGTGCGCACAAAAATCAATAAGAAGCGGGGTGGGTGGGTGGGTCGTTAACGTCTTAAAGTAAAGACGCAACTCGCTGCTACCAGTTATGTTTATGTGTGTTTATAACTAACCATAAACATGTATGTGCTAAATAAGGGTTTATTAACTAAAAGCTAAGGCTTACAGATAAAGTGGCGCTGGGGGATAAGGAGTAACAAAGGATAAGTGAAACAAGGAAAGTAAAACAAGTTAGGGGTACGAAGATCGACCTGGAATGAGCTTGCGCTCGGCCTTATATACTGGTGCGGGGGGTGGGAGACATTGGCGCCCGCGGGCGTGGGGCAAACGGGGGAGGTCAAATGGTGGGAGAATGACAAAGGGTGAGAGATAGAAGTGCGCGTGGAGACGCAGACAACGAAAGTTAGAATTATCAGTCCGTTGAATCCAGTCCATACTTTACAATATCAAGTTTAACTTAATCCACATCTCAATCGTCACACTCGCCATTATCATATCCGCCAAACTTGCCATATGGATGCTCCAGAAGAAAATGAAGTCAAAAAACGAATCGGAGAAGACGAAGAAGATGCATAAGAACTTCAATGACCGCTCGATGTTTCAAGTGTTCATCCAGTTCCTATTCTCTACCATCCCCTTCACAATAGTCAACTGTCTACTGTATTTTAGTATCATAATTCCAGAAGTTTCCTATTTTGCAGACGTGATGGCTGAGCTAATGCCATTAGCATGTGTTTTCACTCTTTTTGTGTTTTACGAATCTTATCAACACTTTCTGTTGGTTAAAATAGGAGTACGTCACGATACGTGTAATATTCTGTCAACAACTGGGGCCTTGGAGAAAGGTGTCAAGTTGCAACCGAAGTTCCATACCGTTCATTAGGGCGAATAAATATTTTGCGGAAATTTTAGAAAGTTCTAGAACTGTCCGATTCTAGAAAATAAAGACAAGACATAGAATTGGCCGGAGAGAAGTATAAAAGTGTTGGAAAACAAACTTTGAGGTTATTTTCATACAAAATTTCATTTAAAAAGCTCGAAATTCAGCAGAAAACTTCCAAATTTAAAAATTTCCTGAACGTTTTACAAGGAAGTCGGAAGTGTTCTCTATTTGAATTTTATGTGTTCATACTGTGATTAGAGAGTGACATCATAAAATTCCAAGCAACTGGAACATAGATATTTTGTTTTTGTCCCACGTGAGTCACTCGAAAGAAAATTGGTTTCTGCAAATTCCTAAAATGAAAGAAATACAAAACAATGTGAGAATCCGTAGAAACCTTGAAGAAGGCAAAAGAAAACATGAGTAACGATTGAAAGAAATTTAATTTGACACAATTTGACTGGTTACTGACAAAGATAACGCAGGTAATGACCAGATAGACAGAGTATGTGATTATATTTATTGAAAAGGAGCAAGGTATTCAACTAACGACAGTTGACATTTTCCTGTTGACAAGAACAGTATTTCCTGTCTGTGATCTACCAATATTGGAAATCTTTGATTTTCTACCGACCATTGACAAAAACTGATTACGAACAGTTCTGAAACAAATACGTTTTATGGGACTTCCTTGAAAAAAGTCTTACCGATTTGTGGCAATCAGAAGAAACGCATTCACATGAGTAACCAGAATCCATAGACCATTCAATACGGCCGATGTGATGTCTGTCATTTTAAACCAATGCTCTTAAAAAACATTTTATTTAAAATGTTTAAAAAAATAATAAATCAACCTGCATTGTGCCATAGAACCAGTGTGGCCGCCATGTAGGTAGTTATAACCGTCGCTTGCGTTAAAATTCCGATTTCCGTTCGGAGAGAAAACGATTTTTGAGTAAACGATTTCCGCTTTTTCTAATAGAACAATCAATTGTTAATACTCTAATGTGACTCAGTGACTAACTTTGTAAATGCTTCCCAGGATTATAATATAAGATGTAAAGCTGAGAACCAAACTTGATGAACAAAAATATAATTCTAATGACGACAGAATATCAGCGTAGACAACTGTCATGTCATATGACCAAGAGATACCGACAAGTTGGAAATTGAGAGTTGTGCATCCGATTACCCATATTACAAAAATATAGAGACTTCCCAGAAACAATATAACCTTCATCCACAGTGCCCATTTGTTGGACTTGGTTCGAAAAAATGTGACACCGAGACGAATCAAGGCCAGCACTGCAATCACGACAAAGCTTGCCAACCATAGTGTATTTAGCGTCCAGCCTAATATCTGGAACAATTCATTTAAAATTCTGGAAAAATTGTGTTTACCGTACTCTAACAATCGGGTTGATTCTCTCTGTAAATATTGGGAAAATAATGAAAATCCCGGTTAAAAAATGAATAACAGATTGTAAGAAATCACAGATGCTTAGAACATTAATCAATTTATAAGATATGTTTTCATTGAGTTCTTTCCTAACATGGAGCGTCTGAATTAATCTGAAATTTTTAGAGATTCGAATTCAGATCTTACATAGATCAAGGGTATGCAAACTGGAAACGCCAAAAATGAGACAATACTATCAATCAAACCAATAATAACGTGTTCATGATTTTCATTAATCTCAAAAATGGTAGGATTAGAGACGTTGGACAAATTCATTGAATAAATTCAAAAGAGTGTTGTTGTCTGGAACGAATGAATGATTTCACTGAGAAACTGGAAAATTCAAAAATTCAGGCGGTCTACAAGGAATTGGTAGTTTTTCCTATGATGCAAGGTTTTTAATTAAATTTTTCCTCCCGCAAAACAAAAAAATTCCAAACTTCTCTTCGTCTTTTTCTCTCGTTCTATTGCCATGGAGATTTGGGAGGCACGCTCTTTTTCTCTGTCCTCTTTTTTTAAAATTAAAAACCACTTATCGTATATTCTTTGTTTGGTTTATCTACTCCAAAATGTCCAACTCACTGGATTTTCCGGACTTGGTCATGAAAAATATTTTTCAGAGGCTTGATATGAATTCGATGTGAGTCTTTTTTGGTGAAAAAGTGCCAACGGTGCGCCAGGAACTTCTTTTTTGCCCCCGTCACTAAAGTAATTATGTTTTCCAGACTAACACTCCGAAAAGTTTCCCATGAACTCAGAACATTTATCGATGAAGAAAATCCAGATTTTCGCATTGAATATTTAAATGTAACCGTGCAAAAAGATGTTGCATACCTCAGAATTCAATCCGATGGCGGAACAAGTTTTATGTCATTAGAATATCAGAAGAAAGAGAAGTTTACAATTGTAATTTGTGATAAACGAGAACGAATCGTGAAATTGGATTATCAGGAAGTGTTAATCAAAGACTTGGAGATATTGTTAAGGAATCAGAAGTCGATTCTGGAAGAGCTGGGTTTAAGTCTAGAGAATTATTTTACCGGCTTCAAGAACATTTTCACATCGCAGCAGATCAGAGCAAAATATTTGAAAATGAGCACTACGACGAGCAAAGTTATGGAAATTCTTCCCCATCTATGTCCAAAGACTTTGCAAGAAGTCCAGTTGATGAATAAGAATACGGCATCCCCTCACATGGAATTAGGTGAATTAATGAAATTAGGGCTTTGGCAAAACATGAAGTCTTTTGTAACATTTGGATTCTGTTTTAATGGATCCATAAGGGAACTTTCACACTTTTCGTTTGCTCGAGTTGAGATACAGTCGGCGACTTCAGAAGATATTCTGTTTTTGAAAGAGGTAAGTTTTCTGGATTCTCTTGGGTGAATCGTCGTTTATTTTTTTCTGTTTCAGAAACTTATCCTGCTGTCGAGTTTCAAAGAAATCCGTTTCAAATTCATGGAATTTAAGGAAGGAGGCCGTCTGAAAGAGTTGTTGGGACTGCCTATTTTTCAAGATGATAGTATTGCAAAATGGGAATTCAGTGTGGCAGGAGAACAACGGAAACTTTGTATTCTTGTTTGTAAATTTGAATCTTTTACCATTTCTAACTATCCAGTATGATTGTGAAATAAAAAATTTCGTGACTTGTCGTTTTCTGTATTTTTCTCTCCGCTCTCTCGACGTAGAGGTCTCTAACTTATTTGTTGACATCGAACATTTTCACGTGCCTCCATGAAACTGCTTCAAAATGTATAATTCACTGGATTTGCCAGATTTGGTCATAAGAAATGTATTGGAGAAACTTGATATGATTTCTATGTGAGTTTTGGGAAGTTTGGAAGATTTTATGAAAGTTTCTGATTTTGTTAATTAAAGAGTTGCGAAATAATGTGAAATTACTGCTGAATTTCGAACTTTCACCGAATTTTCATACTTGTCAAGCCCTGGGCCTCAGGCCCAGGTCATTAGCGCCAAAATTTGAAGTTCAAATTTTTTTTCAAATTTTTTCAAAAGTTTTTTTGCGAAAAAGTTAAATCTGCCTCTCTGCAACCCCCGTAATCTTAAACTCTTCCAAAATTTTCACTTTTCAGACTAACTCTCCGAAAAGTGAACCACAGACTCCGCTCATTCATTGACACAGAAAAACTCGACTATCGCATACACAATGTCATTGTGACCGTGACAGAAGATTGCATTGAACTTGTTGTCGATAAAAAAGAGCCATTGTCAATAGAATATCGTGGGAAAGAACAGAACACACTGGTTATTTGTAATAACAGAGAGCTAACTGTCAATGCGAATTTCGTGGAAACATGCATCAAAGATTTGAAGATCTTGGTAAAAAATCAGAAATCAATGTTCGAGGGATTGACGATTTCTTGCCCGTATGGAGAATGTTCTGGTCAAGGAATAATGAATGACTTCCTGGATGGATTCAAAAATATTCTGACGTCACGAGAAGAAAAATTAAAAAGCAGAACACTGAAAATGTTTGTGGAAAACCAAAATCAAGTTATGGAAGTTCTACAGTATCTTTGTCCAAAATCACTGCAAGAAGTTCATTTAATAGACCCTCAGCTATCAAATCATCGGATGGAAATTGATGAGATCATTAAGTTGACTCATTGGAGACACTTGACCTATTTTGCAATTAGTGGATTCTATGTGAATGAATCTATCCGAGAATTCTCTCACCTTCTGGAGGCATACATTGAAATACAGTCGGCGGCTGCAGAAGATGTTCTATATCTGAAAGAGGTGTGTTAGTTTTTTGTTCAAAAAATAGGTGCTACTTTTTCAGAAGCTGATCACGATGCGGAACTTCAAAGAAATACGTTTCAAATGCCATGAATTTGAAGGGAAACACCGGCTGAAAGAGTTTTTTGGACCTCCAATCTTTGAAAGCAGTGAACTTGTTAGATGGGAATTTTTTATGCAGGAAGAAAATCGGCAGTTTTGTATTACAATTTATGACTATGAAACTTTTAGTTTTAATAAATGATAATTTTTCTTTAGAAATAAGTTTTTTATTTTTGATTTTTTGATCCAAAGAAACTTCACATTTTGTTTTATGATTTGTAATTAATGCAACTCGAAATGAGCGTTTTTGCCTTTTCCCTCCTCCTTTCCCCTTGTTCTCTCCACCCTCTCCATTAGAGACAGGGGGCAAACGCGCTCTGCTGCACTTCCTCATTTTTATTTTGTTTGAGAGAACAACGTTCCTTCCATCGATTATTTCTGATTCCAAATGGCTAACTTACTTGATTTGCCGGATCTCGCCATGAGACATTTGATGAAAAAACTGAATTTCGATTCAATGTGAGTTTTTTTTCGAGTTTTGACTAAACTTTGGTAGTGAAATGGGGCAAAATTACTTTTTGTGGCAAAAGTAGTGTTTTTTGGCAATTTTTTGTCGAAATCAACAAGAAATCAACAAAATTTAGTAGTTAGAACAAAAAAATGTGTTTAATAAGTGGTTTTCGGCCCGAAAAACACTGAAAATAGAATTTTAGTTGGCTCCAAGCCAAGAAAATGATTTATGAACTCACAATACACTTTTTTGTGAAGTAAAACAACAATTATTACATTATTTATATTGTGCTTCGTAGAAATTTGGCGAAAATCGAAAGTTTCGATTGTGAAGCAGTGAAAATGGGATTTTGTGGGGTTTTTATGGATTAATTATCAATTTTTTGTTGGAATAACAGAAAAACAAAAAAATTGCATAATATTGAGCTGTTAAAACATAAAACTTTTCAAAAACTTGCTGGAAAAATGATAGTTAACTAAAAACACAAATTTTTCCTATGAATAAACAAAAAATTCATATTTTTTGGAAAAAAATGATTATTTTCAGTTTGTCGACAAAAACTGGAAAAATGTCGTTGAAATTAAAAATTTCATCAAAGATATTCAAAAATTATATGTACATTCAGCTTTTAATCAAAATTTGAAAACAAAAATTGTCAGAGACTTCACTTTTTTGCAAAAAAGGAGAAACATTTTCAAAAATATTCTGTTTTTGGGCTGTAACCCGGTCCGAACCGGTGAAAAATTTCAATGGCTCGAATCGTCGCAAGTCTGAATTCCACCTATTATTTTACAGAGTAACCCTACGGAAAGTGAATCATGGTCTCCGCACATTCATCGACGAGGAAAAACTGGACTACAAGTTTCATAAACTCCATCTTGTCGTGGAAAATGAAAAGGCTGTCCTCACTCTCAATTCTGGTCGAGAAATTCTTATGATAACATACTTCAGAGGTGATAAGAAAACATGCCTAGTGTCCAAAGAAGGGCGGGACAGACCTGCCAGAACAAGCTATTTGAAAGCATGCTGCATCGATTTGGATTTCCTTCTGAAGAATCAAAAATCGATTTTTAAGAGCATTACAGTACTCTTTAATTGTGATGTGTTTCCTGCTAGAAGTGAAACCAGACGCGGTGAAAAATTATTGGAAAAAATCGCCAAAAGATTTCTTCCGGATATCGCAAATGTTCTTCAATCCCGAGATGTCCCGATCAAAACTGAGGAATTAACAATGAAAGTGATGAATCAGGACCAGCTGATGGCAGTTCTTCCATATCTCTGTCCGAAGACATTAACAGAATTTTACGTGAAGCGATCACAACAGAGGTCTCAAGATCTGGAGTTGGATCAAGTTCTGAATACAAATCAATGGAAAAGACTGACATTCTTCAGAGTATACGGATTCCATACTACTGTATCTGTCGACAACTTTTCCAATTTCGTCTTTTCGGATATCAGTCTGGAAACGGTGAAGGTAGACGATTTGCTGTATTTGAAAGAGGTGAGCGACTATTACTTTTCAGAAAGAAACCATGTCATCATTTATTATTTTCAGGAATTACGAAAATCCAAAAACGTGAAAGATCTTTCGTTCTCGTACAAACAATTCGACGATGAAAACCGCTTCAATGAACTGTTCGGAGCTCCAAATGGCGGAGTCACCTGTGATGAGAGGATGTGGAAGTTTGATGTTCCCGGAGAAAATCAAAATCAAAAACTAAGAATGCGTGTTGGGCGCCGTTTTTACATCAGTTTCGGGATGATAACAGAGATATAAATATGGCTGTAAAGTGGGTTTTAGAATATGCATATTAAAAGAATTTACCCTTTTAATACATAACTCCCTATCCTCCACCTCTTCCATAGTATTTTTCTCTTTCTACAGTCTCTGCACTATTTTCTTACCATCTTCCCACTCATACATTCATCCATACCCCTTCTCACATTAACTATTTCAGTTTACTGATTGCCTCATCGATTTTTTTCCTTTTTTACCAAAAAATTGTTATATGAGTAGTTTCTTGTCAAAGTTTCCACTGATTTTGTCAATAAATTATTCATTTACTTAATTGTTTTCATAACTTTGCGAATGGTTTGATTCCCATTTTGAATGTTTCTTTCAACTTCAACCTTTTTTTTACCTTCTTAACCAGGGTTGGGAAATTCCGGGCCGGGCCGGGCCGACCGAAAAATTTTCCTCGGCCCGGCCCGGCCCGGCCCGGTCAGCCCGTCAGTCCGGCCCGGCCCGGCCCGGCCCGGTCGGCCCGGTCGGCCCGGCTACTGTAGAAATTTGAAATTTTTATAAAAAAATTTTGAAATTTTTTGAAAAATTTTGAATTTTTTTGCAGAAAAGTCGAATTTTCGACTATGTTTTGGAATATCGATAAAAACTGAAGTGTATGAGAATTTTAGAGCATTTTGGTCATTTTTTAATGAAAATTTCGAAAAAATATGTGAAAAAATTATGCACGATTTTTGAATCCGGGCCGACCGGGCCGGGCCCGGGCCGGACCGGGTCGGGCCGGGCGGGGCTGACGGGCCGGGCCGGGCCGGCCCGGGATTTCCCAACCCTGTTTTTAACAGAAAGACTATTTTTATTTCTTATTCCAGATGGCAAACTTACTCGATTTGCCGGATTTGGCCATGAGCAATTTATTGGGATACCTTGATTTCAACGCAATGTGAGTTTTTTGTTCAAATTTGATTGAATGCATTCAAGGAGAAAAGGATATAGAATTTTGCTTAAGTGTGTGTTTGGATGTTACTTCTTGTACCACAAGCTCACTTTTTGTGGGAACTGTATATTGAAAATTGAGGTTGATTAGCTTTTGTACGATTCTCCCCTGAAACTCAAATGTGGCTAGTTAGTTATAGTCACTAGCACATTGATACATACTCAACCTGCTATTGACACCTTGATTTCAACGCAATGTGAGTTTTTCTTGTTGAAATTTTACTGAATGCTTTTGCGTATTTGAAGTTCGTTTTGTAGTTGATTGAAGTTCGTTTTGTAGTTGATTGAAGTTCGTTTTGTAGTTGATCATTTTTTGTACGATTCTTCCCTGAAACTCAAAAAGTGGCTAGTTGTAGTTTTAATCGCTTGCACATTGATACAGACTCTACCTGAAACCACCACTTTCATCCCTTGTTTTTTCTGCCTAACCCTCCAAAAAGTGAATCGAGCACTTCGTGAATTTGTCGACGAGGAAAAACCAGATTTCAAAATCAAGACTCTCTACATATCGTTAAAGCCCGACAATGTCTGCCTCCAAGTCTACATCGACGAAAAAGATCCGATTCGAGTGGAATACTGTAGAGAAGGGGAGACAACTTCGGTGTCTTGTAGACAAACAAAAACTGTTAATCTCGAAGTCATGAAAGCGTGCATCAACGATTTGGAGATAATTTTGAAGAATCAGAAATCGATTTTCAAAGAGATCGGAGTGTTCTTCAAATTCCCAGAATTTGAAACGAGATCAGATAGCGACGAGTATGAAGCACAATTGAAACAACGGACTGAGCCATTCCTGGCGGACTTCGAGAAAATTCTTAAATCCCGGAACCACAAGATTCAAACCAGATTTCTGCAAATGAACGTCATCAATCAATTTCAAGTAATGGCGGTCCTTCCTTATCTTTGCCCGGAGACGTTGCGTGTTATGCATTTGAATTCCTCGAGTCATGTACCAGATCAAACATTGGAGATGAATGAGATTGTGAAGTTGGAACAGTGGAAACGTATTCAGAGATTCATGTCGCCTTGGTTTTTCATCACTGAATCATACAATCACTTTGCCCACCTCTCGAAATTGGATATCTCTATTAAGGCAGTGAAAACAGATGTCCTGTTGTTGATGAAAGAGGTAGGCGTCTAATATTTTCTTGCGAACCCCTTCCAGTATTCGACTAATTTGTTTTGCAGAAGTTCATGGCATCGTCGACCCATAAATTTGTTCAAATCTTCTACAATGAGTTCGTAGATGAAGAGCGTCTTGTGGAAGTATTTGGTCCTCCGATGAATGAAAATGAATGGATGAATGGAAGAAAAGATTGGGAATTCGAAGCGGCTGATAGACAAGGAAAAGTGATGATCAAAGTTTGGGGATTTCATAAAACTATTCACATCATTCATAAACGTCCTGAATCTGCTAATTGATAATTGAGTTATTCCTGGTCTTTTTACTTCCCGATCTAATTTTTCCCATTTAAACGATGTTTTTTTTAATGTGGTGATCCTTAAAATTATTTGTATCTTATGTTGTATGCAAGTTAGTATGGTTACAGTATGTTTCTTGCCAAAATCTTCAATAATTTTTGTCAATAAATTGTTTATTTACTTCAATGTTTTCATAACGTTGCAAATGGTTTAAGTCCTGTACTGAATGCTTGTTTTGTATTCAACCCTCTTGTAAACCGTTTTTCTCCATTGAATAAAAGACGTGTACTCGTTATGGAAAAACTTTTCATTTCTCATTCCAGATGGCTAACTTACTCGATTTGCCTGATGTGGTCATGAGGAATTTATTGGAAAACCTTGATTTCAACTCAATGTGAGTTTTTTTTTGTTGAAATTTGACAGAATGATTTTATGGAGAAAAGCGAATAGAATTTTGCTTGAGAGTGTGTTTGGATGTCATTTCTTGTACCATAACTTCAATTCTTAAAGGAATTGGGTATTAAAAATTGAGGTTTGTTTTTTAGTTGTTAAGTTTTTTGTATAAGACTTCTCTTAAAGATTACCGTAACTTTTCACAGAGGTTTCTTACCAAAAACTTGTCAATTACAAACGTACAGCTTGAAATTTGAACTAAAATTTTTAGAGAATCCACCTGAAACCACCACTTTCATCACTTACTTTTTCAGCCTCACCCTTCGAAAAGTGAATCGAGCACTTCGTACATTCGTCGACGAGGAAACACCAGATTTTAAAATCAAGAAATTCTACGTCTCGTTGGAACCTGACAATGTTTGCATCGGATTCTTCATCGACGAAAAAAATCCGATTCGAGTAGTATACTGGAGACAAGGGGATACAACTTCGGTCTCTTGTCGGCGAAGACGAATTGTCAACCTTGACATAATGACGGCGTGCGCCAATGATTTGGAGATAGTTTTGAAGAATCAGAAATCTATTTCCAAGGAGATCGGAGTGCTCTTCAATTTACCACAATGTCAAAGGAGGGCGGATAACTACGAGTATGAAGCACGATTGAAGCGCCAGTCTGAGCCATTCCTGGAGGACTTCAAAAGAATCCTCGGATCTCGGAACCACATGATCCAAACCAGTTTTTTGCGGATGGACGTCATTGATCAATCCCAAGTGATGGCGGTCCTCCCTTATCTTTGCCCGGAAACGTTGCGTGCTATGAGTTTGAGAGCTTCGAGTCATGACCAGGCTTGGTCGGGAAAAACTTTTCGGGAAAGTCGGGAACAAAAAAAATTCCCGAAATTTAGTTTTCGGGAAATCGGGAACACGACAAATTTCCCGAAAATTTTTTTCGGGAAATCGGGTTCCCGGTTTTTTTCCCGACTTTTTTTTCGGGAAATTTCTCGTCGGGAAAAAGTTCCCGAATTTTATTTCGGGAAATTTCCCGTCGGGAAATTTTCCCGAAAAAAGTCGGGAAAATCGGGAAATCGAGTATCCCGATTTCCCGACCTCGACCAAGCCTGGTCATGACCCAGGTCAGACATTGGAGATGGATGAGATAGTGAAGTTGGAACAGTGGAAACGCGTTCAGAGATTCAGGTCGCAGGGATTTTTCATCACTGAATCACTGAATCACTTTGTACACCTGTCGAGTTTGGGTCTAGGATGAAGACAGTGAAAACTGATGAGCTACTGTTGTTGAAAGAGGTAAGCGTCATATATTTTGTTGCGAAACTCTCCAGTACTCGATTAATTTATTTTGCAGATAGTAATGGCTTTGTCTACTCCTAAATATTTTAACTTCAACTACAGTGAGTTCGTGGATGAAGAGCGTCTTGTGGAAGTGTTTGGTCCTCCGATGAATGGGAAAAAAGAGTGACAGTTTGATGCGGCTGATGGACGAGGGAAAGCAGTGGTGGGCGAGGAGTGAAATAAGCGACTCCCCCCGTGGCGGCAGCGGCCACAGCGCGGAGGGAAGAGAGCGCGAGAGAGCGCGCCCCACCATTGCCGACAGCGAGAGACGCAGACATTTTTCCTCCCCCCGTGGATTTTGGAGTGAAGCTGAGCTTCACTCGCGCCCACCACTGAGGGAAAGTAAAGGTCAATGTTTGGCATAATGGAGGGGTGTGTAAATCTATTAAAATCGAACACGTACGTTCTGGGTCTGATGATTGATAGTTGAGTTATTCCTGGTCTTTTGCTTCCCGATCTAATTTTTCCCATTTAAACGATGTTTTTTTTATGTGGTGACCCTTAACATTATTTGAATCTTCTGTTGTTTGCAAGACGAGAGTTTATTTTATCATCTGGTATTAGCATGGTTACAGTATTTTTCTTCTCACCGTTTCCAATAATTTCTGTCAATAAATCGTTTATTTACTTCATTTTTTTCACAACTTTTGCAAATGGTTTAACTCCCATTTTGAATGTTTTTTTTTCGTCTTCAACCCTTTTTTACCTTTTTTACAGAAAGACTGTCATTATTTCTTATTCCAGATGGCTAACTTACTCGATTTGCCGGATTTGGTCATGAGCAATCTATTGGGATACCTTGATTTCAATGCAATGTGAGTTTTTTGTTCAAATTTGATTGAATGCTTTCAGGGAGAAAAGGAAATAGAAATTAGCTTGAGGGTGTGTTTGGATGTCACTTCTTGTACCACAAGCACAGTTTTCGTAAAAATTGTTTGTTGAATCTTGAAGTTATTTTGTAGTTTATAAATTTTTTGTACGATTCTTCCCTGAAAGGTTACCATAAATTTTCACTGAAGTTACCAAAAATTTCTCAACTGCAAACGTGAAGCTTAAAGTTTGAACTACAAATTTTACAGACTCCACCTGAAACCACTTTTATCACTTGTTTTTTTCAGCCTCACTCTCCGAAAAGTGAATCGAGGACTCCGTGCATTTGTGGACGAGGAAAAGCCAGATTTCAAAATCAAGACTCTCCACATCTTGTTGGAACCCGACAATGTCCACCTCGAACTGTTCATCGACGAAAACGTTCCGATTCGAATAGAATACAATAGGAGAGAAGGAGATACAACTTTGGTGTCTTGTAGACGAAGAAAAACTGTTAATCTCGAAGTCATGAAAGCGTGCACCAGCGATTTGGAGATAATTTTGAAGAACCAGAAGTCCATATCCAAAGAGATCGGAGTGTCCGTGTATCTCGAAGACTATGTGGACAGGTCGGAAAACGACGAGTATGATGCACAATTGAGACAGCGGACGGAGCCATTCCTGGCAGAATTCAAAAAAATACTTGTATCACGGAATCACAAGATTCAAACCAGATTTTTGCGGATGGACGTCATTGATCAACTCCAAGTGATGGCGGTCCTTCCTTATCTCTGCCCGGAGACGTTACATGAAATGACTTTGAGAACCTCGAGTAGTGTTAAAGGTCAAACATTGGAGATGGATGAGATTGTAAAGTTGACACAGTGGAAACGTATTCGGAAATTCCTGTCGGAGGGATGTAGAATCAATGAACCACTCTATCACTTTGTCCACCTCTCGAATGTGTTGAATACCTCTATTAAGACAGTGAAAACTGATGAGTTGTTGATGTTGAAAGAGGTAAGCAACTAATAGTCCTTTGCGAAGCTCTCTTGCACTTAGTTATATCATTTTGCAGGAAGTAATGACATCGCCGACTCCTAAATATTTTCATTTCGACTACTGTGAATTTGTCGATGAAGAGCGTCTTGTGGAAGTGTTTGGTCCTCAGATGAATGAAAATGAATGGATAAATGAGAGAAAAGAATGGGAATTCGATGCGGCAGATGGACAAGGAAAAGTGAAAATCAAAATTTCGGGATTTTGTAAAACTATTGAAATCAAACATGCACTTTCTGTGCCTTATTGATATTTGAGCTATTTTAGGTATTTTCCTTCACCATTTATTCCTCCCATTTGAAAAGGGCTTTTAAAACATGTTATCATGCAGTTTTTATTTTCATCAATCATTTTTTGGCTGTTCATGATAGTTATCCATTTACATCGTCTCTTTGCTTGTGCACTCTGTTTATATTCAGAATGACTTCCGAATCCCCGCTACTCAATTTAAATAAAACCTGAAACCCTTTTTTATACTAGAAATAACTCCAAACTCCTCCACGTCTTCCATAATATTTGTCTCTTCCCACAGCCTCTTCCCACAGCATTGTTGTTATACCATCTTCCCACTCATGCATTCATCCGTGTCCCCTCTCACACTAACAATCTCGGTTTACCAATTGCCTTATTGATTTTTGTCTTCTTCATCAAAAAAGTGTTATTCGAGTTATTACATCATTTTCTTGCTCATGTTATCAATAATTTTTCTCAAAAAAATATTTACTACAATGTTTTCAAAACTTTGCAAATGGTTTGCTTCCCATTTTGAATGTTTTTTCGTCTTCAACCCTCCTGAATTCCGTTTTTCCTCGTTCGAAAAAAAAACCGTGTACTTTTTACGTAAACAATTATTATTTCTCATTCCAGATGGCTAACTTACTCGATTTGCCGGATTTGGCCATGATCAATGTATTGGGATACCTTGATTTCAATTCGATGTGAGTGTTTTTTGTTGAAATTTGACTGACTGCTTTCAGGAAAGAAAAGAAAATGACAAACTTTGAGAGTGCGCTTGGATATCTCTTCTTGTACAATAAAATTTTTTATTTTTTCAGTTTAACCCTCCGAAAAGTAAATCGAGGACTCCGTGCATTTGTCGACGAGGAAAAGCCAGATTTCAAAATCAAGACTCTTTACATCTTGCTAAAACCCGACTATGTCCGCGTCTCATTCTACATTGACGAAAATGATCCGATTCGAGTAGAATACTATGGAAAAGAAGGTGATACGACTTCGGTTTCTTGTCGGCGAAGAAGAACTGTCAACCTCGACGTGATGAAGACGTGCACCAACGATTTGGAGATAATTTTGAAGAATCAGATGTCTATTTCCAAAGAGATCGGAGTGTTCTTCAATTTCCCAGAGTATCAGAGAAAATCGGATAACGACAAGTATGACGCACGATTGAAACAGCGGACTGAGCCATTCCTGCAGGACTTCAAAAGAATTCTCATATCACGGAACCACATGATCCAAACCAATTTGTTGCGGATGGACGTCCTTGATCAATCCCAAGTGATGGCGGTTCTTCCTTGTCTTTGCCCGGATACGTTACGCGACATGATTTTGAGAGTCATGAGAAACGTATCAGATCAAACGTCGGTGATGGATGAGATTGTGAAGTTGGAACAGTGGAAACAGATCCGGAAATTCATGTCGGCGGGATTTTTTGTCACTGAATCACTCAATCACTTTGCCCACCTCTCGAGTTTGGTTACTCTCATGGAGACAGTGAAAACAGATGAGCTGTTGTCTTTGAAAGAGGTAAGTTGGTCATTTTCTTTTGCGGAAAAGCCATCAATACATTTTCTGCAGAGGTTTGTGGCATCATCGACTCGTCTTTATTTTGATTTCAAATATAACAAGTTCGTGGACGGACAACGTCTTGTGGAAGTGTTTGGTCCTCTGATGACTAGAGAAGTGGAGTGGGAATTCGATGCGACTGATGGACAAGGAAAAGTGAAGATCAGTATTTGGGTTCCGGATAAATCTATTAAAATCGAACATGTTCGTTCTGGGTCTGATAGTTGATAGTTGAGTTATCCAATGTCTTTTTACTTTCCGATCTAATTTTTCCCATTTAAACGATGTTTTTTATGTGATACTATGCAGTTTTTACTTTCATCCATAAATTTTTTTGTATGTTTATTATCCTTAACATTATTTGAATCTTCTGTTACTTGCAAGACGAGAGTTCGTCTTATCATCTGACATGTATGATTACAGTGATTTTCTTCTCAACGTTTTTAATTATTATTGTCAATAAATCGTTTATTTACTCCAATGTTTTCATAACGTTGCAAACGGTTTGATTCCTGTTTTGAATGATTTTTCGTCTTCAACCCTTTTTATACCCTTTTTACGAAAACAATTATTATTATTTCGTATTTCAGATGGCTAACTTACTCGATTTGCCGGATTTGGCCATGAGAAATGTATTGGGACACCTTGATTTATACGCGATGTGAGTTTTTCTCGTTGAAATTTGAAAAATTCTAAATGTTTTGAAGAGATAAGAAAAATGACTGACGTGTTTGGATGTCACTTCTTGTACCACAACCTAATTTTTTGTAGGAATCTAATATTTAAAACGGAGGAGTGTTTTGTAGTTCATAAGTGTTTGGTCACCACTTTCATCCGTTTTTTTCAGCCTCACCCTCCGAAAAGTGAATCGAGGACTCCGTGAGTTTGTCGACGAGGAAAAGCCAGATTTCAATATCAAGACTCTCCACATCTTATTGAGACCCGACAAGGTCCGCGTCTCATTCTACATCGACGAGAATGATCCGATTCGAATAGAATACTATGGGAAAGTAGGGGATCCAACTTCGGTGTCTTGTAGACGAAGAAAAATTGTTAACATCGAAGTCATGAAGGCGTGTACCAACGATTTGGAGATAATTTTGAAGAATCAAAAGTCTATTTCCAAGGAAATCGGAGTGTTCTTCTATCTCCAACATTGTAAGAAGAAGTCGTGGAACGACGAGTATGACGCACGATTGAAACAGCGGACTGAGCCATTCCTGGCGGACTTCAAAAGGATTCTTGGATCCCGGACCCACAAGATTCAAACCAAATTGTTGCGGATGGATGTCATTGATCAATGTCAAGTGATGGCGGTCCTTCCTTATCTTTGCCCGGAGACATTACGCGATATGACATTGAGAGTTCTGAGAAATGTACCAGGTCAAACATTGGAGATGGATGAGATTGTAAAGTTAGAACAGTGGAAACGTATCCAGAGATTCTTGTCGGAGGGATTTAGAATCACTCAATCACTCAATCACTTTGCCCACCTCTCGAGTTTGAACACGTACCTGGAGACAGTGAATACAGACGAGCTGTTCATGTTGAAAGAGGTAAGTGACTTTTTTTTGCGGAAAAACCGTCAATGCATTTTTTGCAGAGGTTTGTGGCATCATCGACTCCTCTTTGTTTTAATTTAAAATTCGAATGGTTCCTACACGGACAGCGTCTTGAGGAAGTGTTTGGTCGTCTGATAAATAGAGGAGTGAATTGGGAATTCGATGCGGCTGATGGACAAGGAAAAGTGAAGATCGTTGCTTCGGGATGTGAATCTATTAAAATCGAACATGTACGTTCTGTGATTGATGATTGATACATATTTGATTTATGTCTTTTTTACTTCCCAATCTGATTTTTATTTCATTTAAACGAGTTTTTTTCAATTTGATGTCATGCAGTTTTCACTTTCATCAATAAATGTTTTGGTTGTTTATAATCATTAACATTATTTGAATCTTCTGTTACTTTCAAGAGTCCACGCAGACGTCTTTGCTAAAGGCCGTGTGACGGTGAGATGAGATATTGTAACAATACAAGATATCTTCCCAAAAATGACTATGCAAACGCGCCCTATTGTGACGCGAGAACTAGGTGTGACGGTAGCGTTGCTCTCTGTACTGAAGGCGTACTGTTCTTATTGATTCTCTGTCATTCTCTCCTTCAAAATGCCTAGCGGATCCCCTCTACTCCTTCTACCGGATTTGGTAATGGATGAAGTTTTGAAGAATCTTGATATGAATTCATTGTGAGTTTTTGTTTTTTGTATTTTCAAATCCCAATTTTTTTCAGACTCACACTGAAAAAGGTGTCTCGAGGACTCCGCGTTTATATCAGCCGTAAAAAATTGGATTTTGAAATTTCGACTCTCACTATTTCTGTCAAAAAAGATGTGGCATCCTTGACTCTGCATATCGATGGAAAGCAATATGCATGCATAGAATACGGTAGAACAGATGAAAATGTTACTTTGGTTTCTAGTCTCCAAAAGAAACATTCAGTTGAAATGGACTACTTGGATGCTGTTTGTAAGGATCTGGAAATAATTTTGCAGCATCAAAAGTCGGTGATACTTAAGATGGAAGTACTCATCAGCGGAGGACCAGAAATCAATAACTTTGATGTATTTGAACATCAAACAAAAAAGTTTCTGGCAGATCTTAAGAGCATCCTGAAATATCGTGAGAGTCCGATTAAAGTCGAATTTTTCAAAATGGAAGTATTAAACCAAAACCAAATAATGCAAGTTCTCCCATTTCTCGACGCAAAGACAATGGATACAATCTTGTTGAACAACTCAAGACAATCTGTCAATTCTCTAAATTTGAATCAAATCGCAAATCTCGACCAGTGGAAGAATGCGACCGCGTTTCAAACAGAACGGTTCATAGTGTCACAAGCAATGATCGACTTTGCACATTTTTCGTACACTGGAACTAACTTCGAGACGATTTCAGCTGGAGACTTGCTTTATTTGAAAGAGGTATGACCAAATTTAAGAACAACAATCATTTTTCTCTACATCATTTCAGGCACTCATTGGAAAACCAGGCTTTGAAGAAATGAGATTGAGATGCAGATTCATTCTCAACGATAAATTTCTTGTTGAGCTTCTTGGAGAACCAGTCAATGGATTGGATAGTAGATTGAAAGTGTGGGAGTTCGATGTACCTGAAGAGAAGAGAAAGTTGAGAATCAAAGTTTGTCCATGCATGAGTATCATCATTTCGAATGAGGAAGAAGCTCTGTAATTTGTCTGTAAATTATATGTTGTTCTCATTGAATTCTGAACAGTCTTTCTGTCTGTTTTTTATATTTTTTGTTGTTGTTTGATCTAATGAATGAAATTAATGAAACCGTTACCTAGATTGCTTGAAATTGTTCGTGATATAAACCTGTCACGAGTTAGAACAGTAAAAAATCAAAACAGCTTCGAGGACTTGAAAATAAGGTTCCAGGGTATTTGAGCTGGCAGTTCTGACATGGGCTCAGTTTGTGTTCATAATAAATATTATAGTTGTCAATTGGGCGGCGGATTAGGACAGCAACAAAATTATGACAGGAAAAAAGATAACAAAAATCTTGCAAACTACAAACTCCGCCTTAGGAGCAGATTAAAGAAATTTCAACGGGGTACCAGTGTACTAAAGTACAGTACCGGACAAACATGTATCAACTTTGGTTGTTTTCAGTGGAAAATGACCAACTTTGACAGTGTATTTCGGTGCCACTTGGTTGTCCGGCAAACTTGATTTTGTATGGGTTAAATAGAGCAAACAGAGGACAACATTTTTGTAGTTGACCATTTTTTGGTAAGGACTCTACCATGAAAGTTACAGGCGGTCAAAATAACTTCTCCCTGAATTCGACTAATTTCAGTGCATATTAGCAAAATTTCGGAGCTTTTCGCTTTGACAGCCTGTAACTTTTAAGATAGTGTCCCTACAAAAAAATGGTCAATCACAAAAATGTTGTACTTTTTTTGATCTGTCCAACCTGTACAAAATAAAAATTGTTGGACAATCAGGTGACACCGAAATACACTGTCACAGTTGGTCATTTTCCACTGAAAACATCCAAAGTTGATATCTTTTTGTCCGGAACTGTAAGTATGGTATTTTAATTATAGTTTTATTGTCAAAAAAAGCTTTGGGGCGTTCTGAAACCTGACGTTTCAAAACTGTTCCTACGTCAAACGGAAGAAAAAGAGTAGAGCGCGTTCGCTTCTTCAATTTTGACGTGGCATCAATTCCAACACATTTTATTATTTTATTTTTGCCCCAGTAACCTGACCTTGCTCTATTTTTTATTTTAGTCCCCATTACTAACTTTGCTTGAAAATTTCAATTATTTCTCACCTTTCTCGTCATCACAACAATGTTCAGTGATGTATTGAAACGAATTAACGCTCATGATATATACAAGGTAACCCAGTTTTTCAAAGAAGATTTTTTTTGATCTACAGTACAAATTTAGCGTCACATTGACATATTCCACGCGGTCACCTACGACAATGTCGATGGTCTTGTAGCGTAAGTTAGTCCCCACAAATCCTCGGTGCAATTTTCAAAACATTTTAGCGCGTTTGTAAGAAACCAACCGTTTGATGTGAAAGACAAAAATGGGAATACGGTACTTCACCTGGCCGCCAAGCTTAGTGAGTTCCCCTTCTAGGCCACCAACTTTTTTCTTTTTTCCAGATCGACGTCTTCTTGTTCGCGCTATTTGTGTCTACGCGTCCCATCTGGATTTATTTAAAATTAAAAATAATGAGGGAAAGGAGCCGATTGAGTTGACAGAGGACCCAAAGTAAGAATTGGTTACGTCTTGAAATCTGAAATTTGAATAATTTCAGCATCAAGCGAGATCTCCAAAGTCTCTCCACGGTCCGTAGTACTGTCGATAGTCATCACATGGCGTATAATAAGCAATTAATTGAAAAGAAGATTATGGATAACCGGGATAATAATAACAATCAGAAAGTGATATTGAGTCTGGATGGTGGAGGCTTGAGAGTTGTACTGCAGTGCTCGGTAAGGAGGATTTTTGGGGGCTCTTCTAACTAGGGAAAATCATGTTGTCAGTTTGGAGTTATGGGACGTGGCCAATATCATTGGAAAGCTGAGAAAACGCTGATTGCAAATATGTATTTAGTTTTTGCCCTCAAGGCCTGGTATACGAGTAAAACGAGGTCAAAATTTGCACCGCTGACAAGACATTACCTCAACAAACGTTGACCTCGTTTTTCTCGAATACCAGGTCTCGAGGGCAAAAACTAAATATATATTTGAAATCAGCGTTTTCTCAGCTTTCCAATGATATTGGCCACGTCACATAACTCCAAATTGATTGCATGACAAATCCTTTTAATGACATTTCTCAATGTTTCAGATCCTCATGGCAATCGAACGAGAGATCGGAGAGCCGCTGCGTAACCGTGTCCACTGGATTGCTGGAACAAGTTGTGGTGGTATCATGGCTAGCTCGATGAGTGTTGGCATTGATCTCGCCGACGCGCTCCGCATCTACATTGTGATTCGCCGTCGTATCTTTGGAGGAAACACCCAAATGTTCCCGAAACACTCGTCGATTGGTATCGAGACGGTTCTCCAGGAAGTGATGGGTGCAAAGACTCCGATAGCAAAGTGTACCGCCCATCGATTGGTGGTGACCACGGCGAAAGTCACGTTGGCGCCACCCCAGCTGATTTTGTTCCGATCTTATGCGCCGAGGATTGATCCGAAGGAGTTTGAGCAGCTCGGGTATTTTAATCCGAACAAGATTTTGTTGTGGAAAGCGATTCGGTGCACTTCGTGAGTCACAGTCCAGTCACACGGGGACGTATACGAGTTTTTTTGATTTCAGAGCCGCCCCTGTCTACTTCCAATCATTCAACGGTATGGCGGACGGAGCAATCTTCTGTAACAACCCTTGCATCATGGTGATGACTGAGTTTGCGAAACTGAAAAAGATTGAGAACTACCGAGGAAAAAATAATACGGACGAGATTGGATGTGTAATATCGATTGGAACGGGAATCGAACCGTCGGCTCCGATTAATGGGATCGATATCAATTTGACTCATGGTATAACAGGGATTACGGGGAATTGGAAGGAGGTTTTCGCCAATGCGAAGAATTTGATTACGGTGTTTTTGTATCAGGTAAGGAGCGGGACCACCAGAGTTTAGCGGAGTTCGGAAATACCATACTTGTCAAAGGCCGGCCTGGAATGGCCCGAAAGCCCGGCTTCAAAAAATGAACGAGTTTTTTTTTCCAAATTTTTCCTATTTTTCATCGAAAGTGATAACATTTTGACTTTCCTTGAAAAAAGTTCAAAATAATTCGAAAACTTTTAATTTTGAATTTTTCCAAGTGACCGGACATTAGGCCGTGCTTAAGACCCGGGCCTTGACAAGAATGTGTTTTTTTCGGCTAACGCAAGTGCGGCAGGGTCTCGTGGGCGGAGCTCAAGCATCCGCTCCGCTTGCAGTTTAAGCTCCGCCCACAACACCCTGCCGCACTTGCGTTTCAGTCCACGAAATTTTTTTTGAACATCCTTGTCGAAACTTAACTTTTTTCGCGGTAAAAGAACGTTTTGAAACCAGACATTTCGAAACTACAACATTTCCCATTTTCCAGTGCACCAGCTCCCACAACGTCCACGTCGGCCAATCCCGCGAATGGTCGCACTCAATGCAGGTTCCATTCTTCCGGTTCTCACCTCACCTCGCCGCTCCATTCGAGCTCGACAATTGCAAAATCGAGGATATCACCAACGCGATGTTCGACAATGAAGTCTACATCCGCTCTCAGATCAACCAACAGATCAGTGACCTGTGCCGACTGCTGAAATCGATGCCACGCAACACGGAACCCTGTCAGTACCGAAAAATTACTGGATACACTGGAAACAGTCAGAAAGTTGTGGACTCGCCGAATCAAATAAAATAAGAAAGACTTCTGAGATTTCGAGAAATAAAAATTGGCCATTTTCATTTAGATTTATTATTTTCATCTTGCCTTGATACAAAAGCACCGGACTAGAATCATGACTCCAAAAGCGGAGACAAAAAAGACTGCGAGAAATTTAATCTGGACAGTATCTGAAATTGGAGAAATCCTATGGGGAACATAGATTTTGCAATTTCGAAGAGAGGGACCACTTGGCATCTTTTCAACAATCACATAGTGTATAGGGACGTCTGTAGCCGATTGGTGATGGGGTTGGGATTTGGAAATGACGAAGAGACTCTTGATGGTCCACGAGATGGGAAGCTCGAATTGCATGGGGAAGGTGAAGTAGCATCTGGAAAAAAGGTCTCGTTTGGGGTCATCGCATACGTGTCAACCGGGGGATTTGGGTTTCTAGGTCACCGATTTTTTCGAATTGAAATAAAATATATGTGTAGGTTCTTATTACCCCGGAAAAGATTTGAAAGGTGATTTGCGTTGTAGTTGCATACGCGCTCTACCGCGAAATTTCCGAAAATTTTCTATAATTTCGGTAGAGCGCATTTGCTGATCGTGTGTTTGTATTTTCCAAATCCCTAAATTTTCAGGATGTTATCAAACTGGAATCAAGGAAACTGGAACCTTGTTTTGTTGTACATAATTGTTAATTATAAAAATGTTTGACTTGCGGGACATCCGGACAAACAGACAGACATCTGGACAGACAGACATTCGGACAGACACACTTCATATTCTTTTTCCAATAATTTGATTCAGATCTCCGAATTTTCCAGGTTTTTCCAGATACCCTCCAAAACTTACTGCGGACACTCATCACAAGCAGTAATATAACTCGACGGCTCAATATGCATCTTTTTGAATTTCGGTATCTTCCGACGGCTATTGCATAACTGGAATAGGGAAAAATGCGTTAATTAATTGTTTCTTTACACGAACCTGCTCATCCGACAGCAACCGAAAGTCCAATAACAACTGTGTGGGGCCGTCGATTGGCGGGATTACAGTAACCGGGGCCGAGTAGTTGGAGCACTCGATTTTTTGAATCTGTAAAATATGTGACATTGCAAAACCCAAACAAAAACAGCTCACCCCCGCACACGCTCCAATCAGATTCAAAACCAAAATCAATATAAAAGTGTACAATCTTGACATTTTCTTATTGAATAGAAAGTAGGTCAGAAGGAGAAATAAGCAGACGACACGTCTTCAAATTTCAGGAGGAAAGAATTCGAGAGGACGTTACCCCTTCTTTTGGGGATAATTGTGCTTATTAGGAAAAAGGGGTGACTAAAAGGGGGGGGGGCTTAGAATATAAATATTTATGGGAAAATAAAAATTGTTGCAAAAAAGTGCGAAATTTAGAGTCTTTTTCAGAAATAGAGGGTTTACCATGACGTCTTCAGTGTGGTTTGTGTTTTCCTATCAGAAAATGTAGTATCATTTATTTTTCAGTTTCCAGTCCGATTGCTTCAAACTACAATACCCGTCATAACAGGTGAGCTGTGACTAACTCGGGTACGGATACATTTTTTTGACTTTCTAAAGAGATTTTTTTGATAAAAAATGTGGTTTTGTTAGTCATATTACTCTGTTTTCGTGAAAAATTATGTTTTTGTGAAAAATTGAATCTGATGATTTGTGAAGTCACATTACCATAACACGCCCATTTTCATGGCTTATAAAAGTTATGATGCAAGAGCGCTCTACTGAAATTCTGTTGGACCTGGTGGTCTGAATATTGCGGGCGCACTTGTAATTCAGGGGTAATTCTTAGAACGTTAAATTTTCGATTTGTTATTTTATTCTGAAATGAATTGTAGTCAGTGTTACGAGAATCTTCTTGCACAACGCTAGAGTGAAAGTATTTTCTTCTTTGTCATCTTACATTTATAAGGTGTCTCAACGTCTGGTTTTTTAAAAAGTCTCAGCCGAACGGAATTTTTCAAAACCAGACGCTTCGCAACCGAAGCATTTCAAAACTAAACATAAAAACATTATGTCGGATCTAGTTTCAAACTGTCATGGTTTCAAAACGTCTGGTTTTGGGTTCAAAGTGTCCTAGAGCCGACGCAGTCAACCATACAAATTTCAGCTTGTTTACCAGAAAAACGGATTCCACAACATGTTGAACCACGAGAAACTTGCTGGATTAATAGTTTTCACGGTAAGGCCAGGCCCTTAACAGACTTTTAGCTCGAAATATTTAAGTTCGCATTCATCGGAGTTGTTGCTAACTGGACCGTTGCCATCCTCATCCGCAAACTTCCATCACTCAAAAACTCGTTTGGTAGACTAACCGCTTCCCAATCAATCGGCGATGCTATTCATTGCACAATTTTTGCATTCTTGTTTGCTCCGATGTGTTTTTTGTAAGCACATACTTATGTACAGTTCTTGCAACTGCGCTCTACCGAAACCGCCATTTCGGTGGAGCGCAGTTGTAAGAACCAGACTTGCAAGATTCCGGGTCGGCCCGCCGGCCCGGCCCGGTTTTGGCCCGGCCCGGCCCGGTCGGCCCGGATCTGAATTTTTGAACCTTTTTCACCACAATTTTTTTTGCAAAAATATATTTTCTACAAATTTTCCGTATTTTTTCACAAGTATGTTCCTTAAAAACCTTTGAAATCTTTACACAATCGATTTTAGAACTTTTTTCTTTTAAATCCAAAAATTTTCAAAAAAAATTTCAAAAATTTTTTCAGTACTGAAATTCCGGGCCGACCGGGCCGGGCCGGGTCACGGGCCGGGCCGGGCCGGGCCGGAAAAATTTTGATTTCGGCCCGGCCCGGCCCGGCCCGTCGCAAGTCTGGTAAGAACTGTATAGAGCTAATAACCAGTCACGCATTCCAGCGACATAACTTTCCTGAAAACCCACTCCTACGTTCTTGGTCAGAGTCTCCTGGTTTGTTACGATATCTCAACATACTCTCATTTATGCATCTCCCTTAACCGATTTTGCTCAATAGTGGCTCCGGTTAAATATGATACTATTTTCAGGTACTTTCAGGGGTCTTTTCTCAAAAAATATTGAATTTCAGTATCACCAACACCAAAATCCTTGTTTTCTTGTCTTGGACATGTGCAATCCTTCCGTCATTCTATCTTTATGTATACAGTAAGCAGCAGATTCCAATTTCATTGTTATCCTTATGAATTCCAGATGACTGCAGTCTATTCTATATCGATGACTTCTGGATGTTCACATTTGCCACCACTCCAATTTGTGTGAAGATAGTGTGGTATGCGGATTTTTTGAAATACAACTCGATCGTGGTGTTTATTGTAATCATCGATGTAATCACTGTTTCGAAAGTCAGAAGCTATAAGGCGCATGTCGCCAAAACCTCATCCAAATCTCAATTCTCCCGTCGCCAAAGCGCTGAGATGAATTTCCTCAAACAAGCCTGCCTACAAGCCGTCGTATTCGTCTGTGAACTCATCACCTATTTTATAATTTCCCCAAAAGTCGACCCAAGTCAGAGATGGCTCATTTTCTCGTTGACCACTTTTGCATGGGTCTGTGTGCACATGTTGGATGGGTGAGTCATAAAGGTTTTTTTTAGAAAAAAATGATTTGTTCCAGAATTATCACACTGACATTCAATAAAGAGTTCACTCAAATCATTTTCCGGGGAAGAAGTGAGCTTTGATAGAATGAAAGTTTTGAAAAAAGGTTTTTCAGATACTGTAACGGATTACGGTGTGAGTCGTTCTAATCTTTCTAATCTGGAAGCTACATCGAATGCAGCAAGTGGACTTAAATACTGAGCGATAATTATGTAAATACTTTAATTAAATACATATGATAGTTAATTTCCTGTGTTAGTAGGTATTAGAGTTGTGGGGTAGGTTTGCAGTGAGATATGCAATTTCAGTTGAAAATGACTAACCTTTGAGAGGGTGTTACGGTATCACTGGTTGTCCCACACAGTAAATTATGTATAAACTATCCAGAACAAAGGTTGGCCTTCATTTTTGTAGTTGACAACTTTTTTGTACGGACACTCCCTAGAGAGTTATGATCATTTTAAGGGGACAGCTCAAAAATCACTATATTTTTCATTTAAATGACATGATTTGAGAGAGAAATTTCTTGATCGATATGTAACGATACTGTATATCTTTATTAAGATGAACAAAAACTAAATAATCCGAAAAATAATTGAAAATTCAAAATGTGTTAACTCGACCTCTGCTGGCTTGGGTGGACGATACTTTCTGACTGATGCGTTTTTTGAAGCAACCTGAATTATATAATTTTTTCAACAAATATATATTTCCATCAAAACCTGTCTCATACCTAATATTGCTTGTCGATACGGTTTGATAATAATCAAACTTGGTAATGGATCAATTGCAGGGAACATGGATATTGTAATAGTACAAATTGTTCCTTGGATTGGAGGTGCTGCGTTGAAAAATGTGGAGATATAGATAAGAGTGGTAGGGAAATGAATGAGAATCACTGGGATAGTGGTTTGAATAACAAGGGAGTAGAACAGTTGGGTCTGAAGTGTTTTGGAAGAAGCGGATATTGAATCGGAGCTGTCTTGTAGTTTTCTGATTTCAGTAAACGTTTTCAAGCCAAAATATATCATGGTGAATAGGGAGAGGCTCTGTAAAGAAAAATTGCTTAAAAAAAATTCCTTAAAAAATTGGTGACTCACTATAGTAGAGCACAAAAAAATGAGACCTTGTATCTGCTTCCAGTTCAGCTGACTCACTGGGTCAGATTGCGTTGTCAAGAATAAATACGAAGAAAAATAGCGGAGTTGATCACCGGGGACACCTTCCGATACCATTAGTTGCGTCCTGAATTTTTTTTTCTCAGTTTCTAAAAATAAGACCTGACTAAGTAAGTAGGGAAGATCGTGGAGTCAGTTTGAAGTTATGGGACGTGACGTATGTCATTGGAAAGCTGAGAAAACGCTGATTCCCACTATGTGCTTAGTTTTTGCCCCCGAGGCCTGATATTCGAGAAAAACGAGGTCAAAGTTTTGCCTCCCGGCAGGTCATTATAATCATCCAAACTTTGACCTCATTTTTCTCGAATACCAGACCTCCAGGGCAAAAACTGAATATATATTTGGAATCAGCGTTCTTTCAGCTTTCGAATGATATAGGTCATGGCCCCTAGTTAACTGAAAGTACCTTACTATACCATCCATAACCTGATTGAGCTGTAGGAAGTAGTCAATAGCGAAGACATACATGAAACCAGAGGCAATAGGGATACCTATCCAGAATATGAAGAAAGTGGAGCCGGTTACCCATTTTTTTTTGCTGAAAATAGGTTATAGACTTAAAATCAAAGCAGTATTGAACCCCACCCTGTCACAATGAAATAGCGATAGAGAAAATGGGCACCGAAACTGGCAAGAGCGATGCCGAATGATCCACCCCAAAGTACTGAAAATGAATTAAAATTATTATCTCGTTTGCACACTAATTGACAAATTGCCATTTGAGTCGCCGCTCAGCCAAACGGCGTTTTTATGTATACTCACACAACAATGGATAAGCCACTGATAATGGCACAATAGCCCGTTTCGAGCTGGTCATGGTGACCCATAAGGAGTTCATGGTGACGATTTCCTTCAATCAAGTGAGAATTAATTAATTAAATCAATTAATTAAGATCATACCGGCTGAATAAGCAAGTCAATCAATGCGTACACCAACTCAAATCCCGTCATGAATGCCATCAGATACTTGTAAGATCCCATAGTCACTGGGGACTTTGTGAAAATTAGAAATGTTAGCAAACCATTAGTCAAAAATGATATGACGGCGAGAATATTTTGAATTATCATTTTAATAATGAAGCAATTTTTGGAAAATGGAATGAAAAGAATATAGTTATATAGTGTGGGTGAATAACATTGGTTGTTTTTCATAAATTTATTTTATTTTTCATACCAATATTGTATTTGGAGCTACAAAATGAGAGAATAGTCTGGGTGTGACTGATGACTAGTTAGGATATCATCACAAATCATAAAAATTGTTTATTTGGTCTCGTTACCGTCTCGAATAGGTCTCGTCCCATGTCTCGTCTCGTCTCGTCTCGTCGACTAAATGATGACAAAGAAAGGAACTGATAAGAAATATCTGACCATAACTGATAACACCCATTGACAATTATTCCATTTCCAACATTGTTCTACCGACCTTCGATTTTCCTCATTTTCTTATTTGTAATGAAAATTATTTTTGTTCTATAGAAAAATGCCTTACCCATCCTTCATTGTTGATGCATTTACCACAACAAGGTTCGCAGGAAATCCAGCTGCTGTTTGCTTGATTCCGGAGGTTGGTTTTTTATCAATGGAAGACACCGAGACGTTCTGATAATTGTGACCGGTCGTGTAGTTTTAACTATTTTTGAGTATTATACTCGAATTCAGCTCACTCAGAGCTTTCAGAAAAGTACCCACAACCCTAGGTTGCGACAACTTTGGATCCCACCACGAAAACTACAGTATCCAGGATTTTCACGTTGAGACCCATCGTCGAGGCTGTGGGTACTTTTCTGAAAGCTCTCAGCAAGCTGAACATAATTATTATCACAAAAATTCAAAAATTTTTGTCTTTTTCCAGGCCATAGACGAGAAAGAATACCAAAAAATCGCCGCCGAATTCAACTTGTCCGAGACAGCCTTCCCTGGCCTCCCTACCTACTCTAATACCCCTCCTGATTTCAAACAATCTTCTACATTCTCTCTCCGCTGGTTCACTTCGACAACCGAAGTCCCACTATGCGGTCACGCTACACTTGCGACCGCTCATGTCTTGTTTAACGAAATCGGAAATTTGAATGACGAGATTAAATTTGCAACGAAATCCGGAACACTCACTGTGAAGAAGGGCGCTCAAGGGGTTTTGGAGATGGATTTTCCAAAGTATGAGCTCGAGTCGATCAGGTTCAATGAGTTGATTAATCCACTGGCGGACAAGTTTGATGAGGTGACACCTAGTACCTCATCCAATTTTTCAAAAGTTTTTAAAATTTCAGATCAATGCACCACCATTCTTATTCGAAGTCATAACGTGTTTGATTCCTAACAAGATTGTCATTGAATCTGTGATCTACGCTCCAAAATATGGCGGAGTCGTTGTGATAATCGATCCCGACACTACCAAGTCGGAATTCGAATCCTTTAAAATCGACGCCGCTAGGGCTCTAGAGCTGCATGATGGAAGTTTTGTAAGAGGTCTCGCTATCTCCCTCCGACCGTCTAACCCAGTGGCCCAGGGATTCATTGACTCGAAAAATGAGCCCTATGACTACGCGTGTCGTTATTTCGGTCCATGGGATGGCGTCATTGAGGACCCTGCAACAGGATCCGCTCAATGTGTGATTGCACCGTTTTGGGAGAAAATTACTGGGAAGGAAGAGTTGTATGGGTTCCAGGTAATTTGAAAATCCTGGATGTTAGTTTTGAGAATTTGAGTTTCCAGGCATTCCCAGGACGTGGTGCCCAGTTCCGGTTGCATCTCAAAGAGGACCGAGTGATTTTGAAAGGATCAGCTGTGACGGTGTTGAGAGGAGAGATTGTGTATTGATTCGTTATCAATAGTTGAAATGTCAGTATATTGCCTGAATAAATGAAAGCACCTGCAACTTTTTAGAGAACTTCTGTTTTTAAAACATATGCCTTGTTAAATTGTTTCGAAAAGTGTCCACTGGTAGCCATAGCTACGAAAAAGTAAATAGAATTGGAAAGACTGAAATATAGCGACGGATACACAGACAGAGTGACAGACTACATATATTAATCAACTCATTGAAGGAGGTTGTGAAAACACTCTTTACCCAACTAAGTAAACGTACGATTTTTACTATCACATCAATTATTTGTTTGAATTCCATAAAAGTGGGATTATATAAATTTTAGATGACATACCAATCAGGGCTGCGCGAAAAATCTTTTCCAAAAATGTTTCAAAATAGCGTTTTTTCGACAATTTTGACAGAAAAATCGAAACTTTTTTCGGAAATTTGTGAGATATGGTGCATCTACAGTAGACTAGAGTGAAATTTAAGATTTTCAGTTTAGTTTAATAGACTTAAACAAGTTTAATTCTGAAATTCGTATTTCTGACGTTTTTGGGGAAACATGTTTACTCAGTTTTTCGAAAAATTGTGCATTTTGTCGTGAGATATTTTACACATTTTTTATACCTACAAGTTTGTTTTCTCAGAATTTTGAATAATTGTGAATTTTGAGATATAGGTACTACAGTAGTCTGGAGAAGAATTTTCTGATTTTTTTTTTCCGAAAACTTTTCGAACTTCCCTGATACCGGACTCCTGACACCTGCTGATAACCAACTTTTACATGTTTAGCACAATTCTTTCAAATGTTTCGTGCACAAGCCTGCTATCTCCTGGTCTCCATAGCTACCCTCAGTCAACTTACAATCTTTGACACAATCTTGAAAAAGTAGTGGCTAAGAATAGACGTTGGTCTGTTCTGACTGACGCACGTCCACACTTGGCAACATCTTTGAAAATAATAACAACCGAGATTGGAATTGACGTATTTGAAAATGTGAGGTTTTGGTTGATAATCTTTTTGAAAATAAACTTTTCTCAGAATCAAATTAGTTCCGTTTGAATTGGTTATGGCTTGAAGGTGTATAAACCGAAAAGTTTGCATTTTCCGTGACGAGACTGACAGGAATTGCTTTGAAAGCGTCAAAGACACGCCAGTAACTCTTCATCTTCTGATTCTGATTTCTGATATTCCTAACATTTCCAAAACCTTTTTTAATCAACAGCTTCCGCGCACACACTTTGTTCTCTCAGATTTTGAAACATCACCTTCTGTTTCTCTCTCTCTCTCTCTCTCTCTCTCTCTCTCTCTCTCTCTCTCTCTCTCTCTCTCTCTCTCTCTCTCTCTCTCTCTCTCTCTCTTTTTTTCATTCTACACATTTTCAGATTCCGTGAAACGAGAGAAAAAGAGTGTAGTTCACGAGCTTTGGTGATAAAATAGGTATATAAGGCGGCTCAGGCAAACAACTTTTTTGTCTTTTTCATCGAGAATGGCGGCGAAAAAGTTTACAACAACTTCTCCGGACCCACACATTTCTTCGATTGACGTCACAGATATATTCAACCTTACACTCATCGTTTCCTATGTTATCACTCTGGTACCACTAGGTTTCACGTTCCTTTGTTGCCTCCCGTCCTATCTGAAAGCGTTTAAGAAAAATCTGACGGCTCATGGAGCGGTAAGTGTTAGGCATTAAGAGACTATTGCTTTATTTCGGATTTCAGAGCCCGTTCCTACCCCTTCTCTCCCACTCCTTCGGTACCATCCGGCTCAACTATCCGATGCTATTCATTTTTGGTATCGCCGCGGGAATTTTTACGGCAATGGGTCTCGGACAGTTGTAAGTTTAAACCACATACGTGAAAAGTGGGCGGCTCGCTTTATGCACCATGTTATGAGCTGATAAATATACCAAAATGTAGATCTAGGCGAGCTCTATGACTATGACCTACTACGGGGCCGGGTGGCGAATCGGTAACGTGCCACGTGCCGGGAAAAAGTACCCATATCGAGTCCGTATTAGGCAAGGCTGTAGTATGGCCGGCCGCGGTCCGCGGCTTTCAAGGCCGCCGAGTCCGCGGATTAACCAAATGAGCTGAAATTTTGCACATCGACTAATCCTATGGTCCTCTACAAAGCCGCCACAAGAAGCGAAAACTTTCCATGGCTTGGAACAGAGACATCGAATAGCCCACGAACTTTTTGACAGCCTTTGTATTAGGTCACAAAGATAAAGCTCGTCGAGATCTACATTTTGGTATATTTTTCAGCTCATAACATTGAGTTTTAAGCGATTTACGAGCCGGCCCGGTTTTCAAGTATATGTATTTCCAGCACAGCCGCTCTTACCCTGAACATGGTGACAATTCTCACCCTTGCAATCGTCTGGTACACTTCAATGTATCAGTTAGCCGTGGCTATCATCTCTATCCATCGGTTCATCAATTGTCGCCAACCAGCAGAGTTCCGTGGAAGCTTGTCAAGGAAAAATGTGATAGTTTTGATGGTTGTGGTATTCCTGGTAGTCATCGCTAGGGATCTTGGATGTGGAATTTGGTTTGTGATTACTGTGATGATGGCTAAGCAAGAGTTTATGCTCAACACAATTGTTATGTACTATATGGTCATCTACGCCTCCCACCAAGTCCTTCTTTTCGTCGGAATGCTCTTCCAGTTTTCTATCAAAGAGCCCGCTACAACTCACTCGGAGCAAGTCATTGCCACTCACACTAAATGGATGGGAGCTGTCAAATTGGTGAGCCCCTAACCACATCTTTTTCTTTTTTGTCATACTGTAACATATTCAGATCCTCGGTGTCATCTGCTTCATTTCCTACATTGCAAGTTTTAAAACCACTCTGGTTAGTTATCAGCTTAGCACAGCTCTTACAACTGCGTTCCACCGAAATTCCCTTGAGAAATGTCTCTTCTTCTCCGAGTCTCTCAATTTTGCACGCAATTTTCTTCGGTTTCGGTGGAGCGCGGTTGTAAGAAGCGTGCCGTTCAAATACGCAAATGGGGGCGAAATCCGAAATTTCGGGATTTTCAGACATCCACTCTATTCGTCTCCATCGACTTCTTCCTGGTGCCAGTTATCATTGAAATCACTGAGATACGAGCAAATCCAAATATTGTGGCTCCGGAAATTCAAAAGACTCCGATTCCATTGAAAGTTTGAGTTCTAATTTAATAAACTTTTGATATTGTTTTTTCATTTGTTCTTCATATGAGCTATTTTCATCAGTCCTTCAATAGACTCAAGATAAAAACGCCTAAATGTTTTTTTTAGAAAAGTGTTAAGTATTTCACAAAAGGTATAAAAAGTATGTCAGAGGGAGTCTATCGAATTCAGACTTCCGTTTCAACGATGAAAGTGGATATTTTTGTGAAATAAATTTTTAAAAAATATATATTTTCGTATTTCTCTGTGTTCTTTAACTATTTTCAGCCCAGACTTGTCAAAAATCGGGCCGGACTGTAATTTTGCTCGGCCCGGCCCGGCCTGGTCGGCCCGGATTCAAAAATTGGTACTCATTTTTTTACAAAAATTTCTGAAAATTTTCGAAAATTCAGCGTAAAAGTGCTTAAATTATCATACGTATTCACCTTTTGATTGAATTTTGAGTTTTATTCAAAAACTACTCTTTTTTCAAAAAAATTCCAAGAAAATTTCAAAAATTCGAAATTTTTTCAAAAAATGTTTCAAAACGGCCATTGATAAGTCTGTTTTCAACTAATTTTAATCACAAAACCACACAGCGACGGAAATCTACAAACCAAACTGCTCCTCGGAGGGGCGCACTTTCACACCCCTCTGAAATTTGAAAATTTCAGCACTTTTTCCCCAGTTATTTTTTCGAAGAGTATTTTTGGACTGTTCTCAGAGTTCCAAGAAAATATTGAACATAAAAAGTAAAAAAAAATAATCCGATTTTTTCGAAAAAATGTTCACTAGTGTTCAAAACTTGAGTTACAAAACTTAGTTTTTTTTTCGGGAATTATGAACCCAGTTTGCAATGAAATTTTATAAACTTGAGAAGAAGTGATTGAGCTGGAAAATATAATTTTTTCATGTCGAAAAATCTGAAAGCGTTCTACTTAAAAAAGGTAGGTTTTTTGGCCCTACTAGTCTGCAGGTGAGTTTAACTAGATTTGATTGCAAATAGATTACAAAGGTTTAGATCTGGACATTGGGCAGATGACTGAGGTGTTTGAGGAGTTTTTTCAACAAATATTTTTCCGAAATTCTAAAAATACTTCACAAGACATGTCTGACCAGTAGACCAAAAAAATGACAACTGTTACGTAGAGGCTCACTGCCTCCTGCACGAGAAAAGCGCCTCTCTTTTCGCACGCGGTCTGCGTCTCCTACAGGGAGGCGCGTCTCTCACTCTCTCACTGGGATTTGATTGAAAACAGTAATATAATAGATTGTTTTGGAGTATTCGAAGAAAAAATGGGAATTTTAAGAACAGAAATGAGAAGAACAATAACAATAATGTTAGAAAATCGGAAAAAAGAGGAAATAGATAGTGAAAAAGAGATAAAACGACACCTTTTATGTGGTCGTTTTTGATCGAAAACGCTCAAAAAACAACTCACTTCTACAAAAATCGAAAATGGTCAACTTTTTCAGAATCTCTTCACCGTCATTTTCCACTATCAAACACAAAAATAGGTTGAAAACTGAGCTCTGTATAAACTTTACAAAAATCGGTACAAACTCGCGCAAGAACTGAGACCCTTGAGATGTTTTCGAACTTTTTCAGAAAACTGGATGCATTTTACAAAAATACTGGGATGGACAACTTAAAGTCCCTGTTGTCAGCTACATTTTCAGCTATAAAAGTCATGTTTTGCTTCAGAATGAACTGTGGTATGAGGTTTTCAAGTGTTATTGGAGAAGAGATAATTGGGTTATTCTAAAAGACTTTGTCGTGACGCCTGGAGAAATAATATTTTTTTGTCAAACTTTCTTTGTTTCTATAGTACACAACCTGGTCATCATTTTTCTGGTTGATCACTTTTTTGTACGTTGCGTTCCTGGTAAGTTATGGCTCATGAAAGCATGGGCTCCCTGAATTCCCTAGTCGAAGTTCGAGAAATCGGAAGTTTTCATTGAACGCGCTATATCTTTCTAAGAAGGCTTCGTACAAAAAAGTTCTCAACTACAAAAATGAAGATCGAGATGTGTTCTACTCAAAAACACAAAGATTGGAAAACAAACATTTTGTCAGACGCCGTGACGAAGTGTTTTACAGTAACCCTTCAACTTTTTATGCATTTTTCCAAAATTTCAAAAAGTTATAACTCACTTCGTTCTGGAGGAAAACTTTCGTAACATGGCTCAAAATGTAGCTGATAACCGTTGCAAAAAGTTGACCGTTTCCGATTTTTGAATATGGTCCTCAGTTTTTCACAAAACTTCGAAAACCTCCGAAAATCGCCGTATTTTCACGATTTTCAACTGATTTCTCCAAATTTTATTCTGAGCCCAGTTTTTAACCAAATTTGATGTTTGATAGTGGAAAATGACGATGAAGAGATTCTGAAAAACTTGACCATCTTCATTTTTTGAAAAAAGAAGCGTTTTCCGTTTTCGGTCCATGTCGGTCATACTGTAGATGCAGCGATGTGATGAGAGTGAACACATTGTATTTTTTGTGGATATTATCCATATTACAGCACAAATCAACACAATTTATGATTTTAATTACAAAAAAACAAGAAAAACTTCCGAAAACGTTATAAATTCATAGAAAATCAGATTTCGATGAGGTTTCGTGCTATATTATTCCAGGCCCAGTGTTCATGTATGTTTGTATATCAAATTATAGCTAAAAATCCCTTCTTTCCATTCATATCATTTTCAGTTTCCACATTTTATGTCTTCCCAGTTGCCGACAACCTTTTCAATTTCAGCAAAATTTTTTCAGTGTCTGATGCAAGCGCGCTCTATTTGCACGCGTGAGAGAGTGGAGACGGCAGACGTCGCTTTTCTCGCGCAGGAGGCAGTGGAGGCTCTTACAAAAAACTCACTAACAGAAAAAAAATCAGTATCGCCTATTTGTAATTATGTTTTTATCTCAAACAAATGTACTTCATGATTTTTTTACTGCATTTATCGGTAGTTGTTTACCGAATACCTCACACTGCTGTCAAAACCACTGGAAAATTCCACTGAAACACCTTTAATTCCAATTTCAGACTGCATGACTACGGTAGTTTGCAAAATACGCATTGCGGACAATGCGCACTATTTTACGAGCAGATATTTTTGAATTATTTTCAAACATTTTACCTTCATTTTCGTCCCGGAAACTCGTTTTTTCTTAGTATTTCAAAGCAAAACTTGTCAAAAATTAATTTCAGCTAACAATTCTTCAAATTTTTCTAGTTTTCCGATATTAATTCGTATAAAAATCACGATTTCAGCGAAAAATAAAGTTAAAGCTATTTTTTCGTCTTTTCGCCACTTTTAATGTTGATAATTTGTAAAATTTTTCAGCAACCAATCACCAAAATGACGGAAAGAAACTCATTGGCTATTCGGAGACGAATTCTAGCAGAATTCTGGATAGTGGAGGAGAGAATCGCCACTCACAATTACCTTTGGAGAGCGAAAAGCTTTGAAATTTATCTGAAACTATCGGAAATCTTTGGAGACAATTTTATGGATTATCCGGAGTTTGAGTTTTGGTTCTTGCGATTTTTTCAAGGGAATTTCGATTTGAATCATGATTTTAGGTATAAAATGACTGAAAAATCTCTTTAAAATAATAAAAATTGTGATTGTTTGCAGCTTGGAACCAGAAACACGCGTGTTTACTGACTTGCCGGTGGAAATTTTCGAAAAAGTTGGAGATTCATTGAATCTGAATGATCGGTAATTGTAAAATTATTCTAATTTTTCACTTTTTGAGTTCAGATTTGCTCTCCGGAAAGTTTCAAAAGATATTCAAGAACGTGTTGATAGCTGGACCCCCAGAGTGACGGATATTGATTTTTGCGGCTGTTGGAAAATCATAGAGAGCTTCACACCTTCTCAACAAGTAGAATGTATTCAGTATGTGGTAATTTGTCTGAAAAATCATTGTTTTATTTGAATTTTTCAGAAAAAACAATGAGAATGTGATGAGTTTGCTCAAAAACCCAAAACTTCGACTGGACACTTTGACGCTTTTCTGGGTGACTGACAAGTCAAAGAATCTTTTCCGAATTCTTGAGCGAAACTGTTTCAACCATGAAATTCATGTCAAAAAGTTCAATATTCAAAATCATATCTGTATGAAACCGAATGTTTTGAATATGTTAGACCTTGGAGCATTGGATGAAGTTTCACTTCATATCACTCAACAATCCGTCGGAAAATTGAATGAATTTTTGAGTTCTGAGCATCTGAATGGGATCAAAATGCTCAGTATCAGCACATTTCTGAGTCCAAGTGAATTCCCGTTGAGATGCTTCCAGAATCATCCACGATTGACGGTTAGATTCAATGGAGGCGAACCTGAAAGAGGATTATCTGATTTTATCAAGGTAATAGCTCTAGAACTCTTATTCTTGGCCACAAAAATTCATCATTTCCAGAATCTTATGAACTCCACTCAACTGCAACTTTGTCATTTGTCTGGAATACAATTCCGGCTCAACATGGAACTCATTATAAGAGAATTCCAGTCACCAGAGACTATGGTCTCAGACTTTCCTGATTTAAGACGTTATCCGATTCATGGATCTGACGAATTCTACGAAATCGAATTCAACAGAAGCGACGACGATATCGATGGCTACATTCGAATTGAAAGAATGCAATAAATTTGGTTTTTTTTTCATTAAAATTGTTCGTTTTGCCAATTTTCTCAATTATTATAAGAATTTTGTTCTTGTTTCTCGCTTACTTTTTGTTGTATACGATCACGTTGAACACGTTGATAGCTTATTTTGATAATTTCAGATTAAAAACCTCCAAATGTTCCAGAAACTTCCTCATCAAAATGACTGAATTTATCAAGAACAATCCGAAAGTGTTTCGAACTTGTATTCTATATAAGTTCTCGGATTCAAAACCAATTTTCGAGAGTTATAAGGAGTTACGAAAGAAATTGGGTAACGATGTGGACTATCCAGAATTCGAGTTTTGGTACATGAGATTTGCTCAGGGAAAATTTGATTTGGATTATGATAGGAGGTTCTTTGGAGTTTTTAGAAGGGAATTTACGAAAATAGTTACAGTTTGGATCCAAAAACACGCTCGTTCACTGACTTACCACCAAATGTTATGGAAAGAATCGGCGGGTATTTGGATTTGAGAACTAGGTAATTTAATAATCGATTCTAGCGATTCTTTACAAAAAACTTTCAGATTCAATCTCCGAAAAGTAGCACCTTCAAAAATGAAATGTATGATCGATAGTTGGGATTTAAAACTCACTGAAATTGAGTACACTCACTACTCGAAACCTATACATTCTCGAGTTGTAATGAAAAATAATATATCACCACCGTTTGAAGCGAAATTGTACGAATATTCTAGGTAAAATGGCAATTATCGAAATTTCGAGTCTAAAAAGTAAATTTTTTCAGACTCAACCTCGACAATTTAATGAGTGTCTTGAAGAACCCGAAACTACGATTAGATAAATTGACCATTCGTTGTTACGATGAGACATGGAGAGGAATTATTGAGGAATTGAGTCAATCGAATCATAAATTACTAGTCAAAAAGTATGAAATGGCCAGTAAATCATTAAAAGGATCAATCACTTTGGATTTCCTCGAGCCGTCTGCTCTTGAAGAAGTCAACCTATACGTCAGTGGTCCTGCCAAACAAATGAGTGAAATTTTGAAAACTGATCAGTGTCAAGGATTGAAAATGCTCACAATTAAACATTCCTATTGGATGACTCTGTTTCCATTTGAATTATTCTATAATTGTCCACGATTCACTCTCGTTTATTATAGCAACATTTGCGAGGAAAAGCTGGTGGAATTTATCAAGGTTAATATTTGAATTTCATCAAAATACTTTTTAAAAAGCAATTCAGAATCTCATGAAGACCGCCCATCTAGAGATTTGTTATCTGAAAGTTGATCCTTATAAGAAAAAATTCGAAACTCAACGAATCGGACATTTGCTGGATAATGAGGATGCAATGATTCCAAATCGACCGAATCTTCGTCGTTATCCAATTGCTGATTCCCAGAAATTCTTTGAAATCGAACTTGGAGAGACGAGTATTCGTGTTGAGAAGAAGAAATGAATATAAATTGTTGATTTAATGTGTTTTTGTTATAAAATTTAATGTTTTTCTTTACTTTTCTTCGAGTTTTTAATTGTTTTCATGTTCGAAACGACCGCTGTTATCTTTATTCTCTTTCTGATTTTGTTCTCGGGATACTGTAACTCTAGAAGTACGTAGAGTTGGTGTACATGCAGACAATGCCCACCATCTTACGCGCAAAAATGCGCTGCAACTCTTCAACTTTTCGTGCTAAATATCCCCTCTCTAAATTCGTTTTTTCAGTATTCAACAACCAAAATATGACTGAAATCATTAAAAACGACCCAGAAATGCTCCGCAGTTGTATTCTCTATGAGTTTCTAGAAGGAATTCCAAGTTTTGAAACTTTCAAAAAGTTATGCAGAAAGTTTGGAGAAGATTTCATGGATTATCCGGAATTCGAGTTTTGGTACATGAGATTTGCTCAGGGAAAGTACGATTTGGATTATGACAGAAGGTAGATCATATGTAAATAAGTTATAATCAGAAGAAAAATGTATTTTCAGCTCGGATCCGAAAACACGCTTGTTTACTGATCTCCCGGTGGAAATCTTTGAAAAAATTGGAGATTCATTGAATCTGAAAGAGCGGTAATTGTAAAATTAACATAGTTTTCCAATGTTTGAATTCAGATTTGCTCTCCGAAAAGTATCAAAAGATATTCAAGTACTTGTTGATAGTTGGATTCCTAGAGTGACGGTAATGGAAGAGTTAAACGATTGTTGGTATATTAAGGAGAGCTTCATACTGCAATCAGTCGATCGTTTTGAGTAAGCAGTAATTGGTCTCAAACGTAGGCGTTTTATTTGAATTTTCCAGAAAGTCTAATGAGAACATAATGAGTTTGTTCAAAAATCCGAAACTTCGATTGGACTCTCTCAAAATGTGTCGCCAGGATTACAGAATGAAGAACATCATTCGAGTTCTCGAGCGAAGCAGTTTCTATCACAAAATAAATGTCAAAAATTTCGATATTCGAGACAATTTCTTCATCACACCGACTGTTTTAAAATTGATAGATCTTGGAACATTGGAAAAAGTTTCACTTGTTATCAATAGAGAATCTGTCGAAAAATTGGATGAATTTTTGAGCTCTGAGCATCTGAAAGGAATCAAAATGCTCAGTATCAAAACGATCCTGAGTCCAAGTGAATTCCCGCTGAGAAGCTTCCAGAATTATCCACGATTGGCTATCAAATTTTATGAAAACAATGCTGTTGAAAGTGAACTAGTTGATTTTATCAAGGTAAACGCTCTAAAAATTCTCTTTCTGACCCTAAAAATTCATTATTTCCAGAATCTTGTGAACTCCACTCAACTGCAAATCTGTCATTTGTCCAAAGGACTTTTCCGGCTCAACACGGAACCTATCATGAGAGAATTTCAGTTACCAGAAACCATGGTTCCGGGTTTTCCTAATTTAAGACGTTATCCGATTCATGGATCCAATGAGTTTTACGAAATCGAATTCAGCAGCAACGGCCTTTGCCACATTGGAATTGAAAGAAAGCAATAAATTGTGTATTTTTACATAAAAATCTTAATTTTTGTTATGAATTTCTTTTGTTTCTCGTTTATTTATTTCTCAATGTAACGTTAAAGACGTGCAGTTTATAACTGACAGTTGATATTTCTCTATCCCAGGTATGTGCCGTCGCATTCTCGCCAACTTTGAAATCTTTCACCGCCCAATTATTCCATTTTTCAGTAGCAAACCCACAAAATGATCGAGGTCACCGGGAGAAATCCATTGGCTATTCGTAGACGTATCCTTCAAGAATACAAAAAAGTGTACATTGGAATCCATCCGAAACTTTGGAGATCAATGACACTTCGAGCTCACGAACGAATATGTGAAACTATGGGAGATGACTACGTGAATTATCCGGAGTTCGAATTCTGGTTCTTGAGATTTTTTCAAGGAAATTTCGATTTGGATCATGATAGAGGGTATGCACTTAAAATGCAAACAATACCCACAGTTTTTCAATTTCAGTTCCGATCCGAAAACCCGTTCGTTCACCGATTTACCGGTGGACATTTTCGGAATCGTTGGCGAATACTTGACGTTAGAAGACAGGTGAAGCTTTTATATTAGAAATTTGAATTTTAATTAGCCAATTTTTCAGAATGCGACTTCGAAATGTGTGCAAGGAAGTTCGATTTCGAGTCGATAACTGCAAGCTGAAACTGAGCGAGATTTCTTATAGCACTGTGATTGGCTGGAGAGCTTTCAAGAGATTTTGTTCTGGTTCTACCCGGAATTGTATTTGTTTCTTGATGAGTGTGCTGAAGCTCCCGAACCTCCGATTGGAGAAATTGACGATTCATGAACAAGATGACGATTGGAAAGAATTGATCAGAGAACTGGACAGATCAAATCAGAAACTTCATGTCAAGAACGTCGAATTTCGATATAACCCTGAATCAAAAATTGATCTACACTTTATGATACCCGGAGTACTTGAAGAGATTAAAATGTTCCCGGTGAATCCAACACGCGAAGAATTCTTTGAAATTATTAAATCGGAGCAATGCCAAGCAGCTAAAATGGTGCATATTGAGAGTTGGACTGAAACTTCAAAATTTCCATTGGTAGCTCTGTACGGTTGCCCTCGATTCACTTTGCGACTTAAAGGAAAACATGCAGAAGGTCTGAAAGCAAAGTTTCTCAAGGTTAGCTTCTTTTGCATACTTGCAACCAGGCCGAGTCCAGGCCGTGGGCGGGCCTTAGAATAACTCGGTTCAAAATGAAAATTAGGATTCGATCAACCTGTCAAATTGTAGATCTTGGTGATCTCTACTGAAATCTATTTTCATTTTCACTGTGAGTGGCCGGGCCGTGAACAGCCGGGCCTTGAAACAGCCAGGCGTTGAATCACGGCCCGGCCACTAAATGGATTGTACGGCGGCTCTTACTAAAATCACAGTGAAAATGAAAATAGACTTGAGTAGAGCTCACCGAGATCTACAATTTGACAGGTTGATCGAATCCTAATTTTCATTTTGAAGCGAGTCATTCTAAGGCCCGCCCACGACCCGGACTCAGCCAGGTGGCAAGTATGTTCTTTTGGAATTCAACGAAGACTCTCCACGTTGTTTTCAGACACTCATGAAAAAAGGCGAAGTTCAAAAATGCGTTCTCTACGCTCTGAAACAAATCATGAAGTATTTCAATGAACCGAAGGCTATGGTTCCGAACTTTCCGACGCTTCGTCGTTATCAGATTTTTGGGACAAACGAATTCTACGAACTCGAATATCGAGAGAAGTCAGTTCGCCTCGAAAGAAAACAATAATTCTTCCTTTGTTTCAAATTCAATTTTCCTGTTAACCTATTATCAATTTGTTATTTTTTTGTTCTCCTTGTTGTTTTTGTTATAAATTATGTTGTTATTTACTTTTTTCCACTTAAAAATACGTTAAAACCGTTGAGATTCCTCAATTTTCCCTTTTTTCCGATAACTTCTAAAATCCCCTCGGAAAAATGTCAAAATACGCATTGCGGCCAATGTACGATATCTTACGCGCAAAAATTGTCTGACTTTTGCATTTCGGATACCTGATTTTTCTTGGTTTTTACTGTAAAAATTCAGTATTTTATCTCAAAACACTTGATTTACAGCAAAAACTCATTTAATTTCTCAATTTTTCAGTGAAAAACCCCTCAAAATGTCTGAGGAAGATCCATTTGCCATTCGTAGAAGTGTTCTCGAAGCATTTTATGAAGTAAAATTTCGAATCAATCATTACCCGGAATTATGGAGAAAAGTGGCGTTCGAAAGTCACCAAGAATTGTGTGAAATGATGGGAGACGACTATATAAACTATCCGGAATTCGAGTTTTGGTTTTCGAGATTTTTGAAAAGGGATTTCGATCTGGATTGTGATTTTAGGTACAAAAATAGGGATAGGAACATCCGAAAGTGGTTTATTTTCAGTTCCCGCTCATTCACCGACTTACCGATAGATATTTTCGAAAAAATCGCTGAAAACTTGGAGCTAGATGACAGATATTCACTCCGAAATGTTTGCAAGGATATCCAGATTCTCGTCGATAGTTCAAATCCAAAAATCAATAATTTCTATTATGACACTGTGTATAATTGGAGAGTCAGTGGAAACTCTATGCATTTTTCATATCGCTTCGAAGAAGATTCGGAGAAAATGTAAGAAAAAATTGAAAATTAACAATTAATGCAGTAAATAAGTTGAATTTCCAGAAATCCACTTCCCTTGGTCATGCGGATTCTGAAAACTCAAAATTTTCAATTGGAAAATTTGACAATCGAGCAAACTGATGAATTCTGGAAGAAATTCATCAGGGAGCTAGATTTCAAATTTCATGTCAGAAGATTCAGCACTCCATTCACTCATTACCGTACTCCGAGAGTAGATTTACATTATTTGATTCCTGGAGTCCTTGAATACATCAATCTATTCATCAGAGATCCGTCATTCGATGAAATCCATGAAATCGTGGAATCAGAACAGTGCAAGGCGGCGAGAATGATCACTTTTCATAGCAATGTCTATCCATCGACATTTCCGTTAGAGTGTCTCTTGAATTGCCGTCGATTCACACTTTATTTGGGTGGTCCTCCGTGTAAAACTATTAAAGCAAAGTTTATTGATGTACGTCTTTTTTAAAGGAGGACTGAAGTCATATTTTTTTATTTCAGATTATGATACTTTAAAAAATTCTGAGCAACATCATTAGAGCATATGCTAAAAATCGCTCTAAATGCTCCAAATTCCCGTTTTCCAGGCTCAAAATGAGCTTTCGTGGAAGATTTGCCCCACGCCAGTTTCTTCCTCCGTGTAGTCCTCTCGGACAAAACTTTTTTTTCTCGATTTCCCGTTTTCTTGATTTTTCAACAAAATTTCGTGTTTTTTCTTCTTTTTTACGATATAAATAAAAGAAAACACGAAATTTTGTTGAAAAAAGCAAGAAAACGAGGAATCGAGAAATAAAAAAAATATTTTTGTCCGAGAGGACTACACGGAGGAAGAAATTCGCGTGGAAAACACTTCCACGAAAGCTCAATTTCAGCCGGGAAGCGTGAATTTAGGGCGTTTAGAGCGATTTTTAGCACATGCTCTAATGATGAATGTTGCTGTGAATTTTCTGAAGTATCAGAATCTGAAAACAAAAATTACGCTGGCCGAACTTTTCTGTTGGACACTTCTAGGCCTAACTTGAGACTGCTGGCCTAGAAACCCATTAGAAAAAATGCGACCACCACTACATTCACCAATTTTTCCAAAAAAAATTATTCAGGACCTCTTGGAAGCTGCTCAAGTAGAACTTTGCTATTTTTACCTATTCAACGATTCGCCGTTCGGAAAATTCGCCCATATTGAGGAATATTTCAACGAACGATATGTAATAAATCCCATCAATCCGAATCAAAATCGCCTTCATCGGATTCCCGGATCCGAGGAATTCTATGAGATGAACCTGAACAGAGGAATGATGCGTATTGAAAGAAAACAATAGTTTTTGATTTTTTGAAACGTTAAATTTTTCTCTCTTCATCCAATTGTTTTTTTGTTATAAATTATCCATTTTTTCTTCTCTATCGAATTCGGCCCAAAACATCCAAAAATTCTTTATTCTAGCCAATAGCTATAAGACCCTAAAAGCATTCAAGTGATGTTTCGAATCCATAGAAACCACTCATTGTAGTCGCCAGGACAGCTGAAAAATTTCAATTTGCCGGCGTAATATTTTTGAGCCAACTTCCTTTCTGTCACAATGTGTACCTGGCGAAACAGCTATTTTGAATCTGAGGAGTTTTATGCGCTTGCTTCACATCTTTTTTCCATTATTCAAGTTCCACTTAATATATTTGGAACTTATATTATATGGTACAAGACTCCAACGTCAATGGAAAAAGTGAAGTTCATTATGTTGCTGTTGCATTTGACGTAAGCTATTAATTTGGAATCTTACAACTGCGTTCCACCGAAATTTCCTTGAAAAATGTTTCTTTTTCTTTGCGTCTCTCAATTCCGCACACAATTTTCTTCGGTTTCGGTAGAGCGCGGTTGTAAGAAATGTGTCGTGCTAATAAAACGAACAAAGTTTTTAATCGAATTTTAGATGTTCATGGTTTGATTTATATTTCAACATACTAGCTATACCTTATATTGTTTATCCTGCTTCTTCAGGTTACCCATTAGGTGTTTTATCATATTTTGGAGTATCAACATTAGTCTTAGTATACATTGGATTAACATCTATCTCTTGTGAGTTTGCTATGATAAAAAATGAGCAAACGTTCATTTCAGTTCTCGGTTGTGTGCTCATGACATTTTTTGAAGACCGTTACAACCGAATAGTCCGTCGGGACGCTGGCACAATAATACGGTTTAGAAAACGTGTTGTATACTTTTCAATCAACTACTCTATAGTTTTTGTTTGTATGATTCCTGCGTTTCTAAATACTCCAAACGCAGATGAATCGAAACTAATTTTCCGCCAAAAAATTCCTTGTCTCCCACTCTCATTCGTCGAGAACCCAGGATTTTTCATGTTAACTACCGATACAACTATTCTGGTTGCATGTCTAGCTGGGTATTCTTTATTTTGCGGAAGTCAATTCGTATATTTCATTTATAATACATTTGTCCACTTATTCAAAACCAAAGCCTTATCCACAAGAACTCTACAAATGCAGAAGCAGTTTTTAAAGGCGCTGTGTATCCAATCAGCCATCCCACTAATAGCTGTAATTTCTCCATGTATCTATATACAGGTGTCTGCTGGAGTGAACTATGTTGATATGATGTGGTCGAACTTTGCAATGATTCTACTGAATTCTCATGGAATCTGGTCGACTCTTACCATGTTATGGGTTCATAAAACTTATCGACAGTCAACGTTTGAAATACTTTTTTGCAAGAAATCAGTATCATCAGTAACTTCTACATATCCGAATTCTATTGTTAAACTATGAGATTATATAAATATTTTATTGAAAATCTTGTTTTTTTCACTTTAAAATACGGAAGGCTTGCCGCCTCTCACATGTGTCGCACTGAAGTCTCAACAAAGCTAGACGGGATTCTTGAATGATTCTCTAACCTTGTATGACTCTGCCTAGCACAACATTTTTCGAGAAATTTCGGACGCAGTTGTTTGGTAAAAATTATCATGGCACAAGTGGAAAAGAATCCATGATAAGCAACAAAAAATAAAAGAACTATCCCGAAATCTGAAATCAACTTGTCGATATGTCTTTTTTCTTAAAATCTTAAAACTAACTATTATCATAAATAATAAACATCAATTGATACACTTGTACGCCCGCTGGAAAAGCGATCATCACCACATGAATAGCGCTCTGAAATTCAAACCAATTTTCGATAATTTCAAGGAAAATCAAACTCACCTGACCAAATAAACTGACAATCAAAATTTTTTGTAATCGCTTTGTTTCTTGAGACAAGTTATGTGCTCTATTCAAAAATCGGTTAATAAGATATACTGTGCTCAGTGCAACTATTAAACCAAGGAAGACTAAAATACCATAAATTGCAAGATTCGTAATTAAAATTGGATCTTCAGGGGTGAATATGAATACCGTATAACATCCTATCTCTTTCGGCACATCCACAGATGTCTGAGAGAAAAGTTATCAAGAAAATAAAAACAACTTTCTAATTTCTAAATTATAACTTTAAAGCCAATGCAAAGTAATTGGCTTGCACAAGGATGTAAAGCTCAAGGTCGCTTAAACGCGCTCCGTCGAGCAGCGCTTGGCACGGTGTTAAAAAAGACATGGATGAGTGCCAAATTCAAGTTTAGCGTGTGTTTGTTATACCTTTCAATGGAAAATGCGACTGGGCCAGTAAATTCAAAGCGTGTCGTTGCAGACCTTTTGTCTCGCACTGTCAGCGTGTTATGAGCGAAAATCGAAAATCTTTTCAATATCAGAGACCTTAATGTGTGTAAATCTAAAATGACAAATACTCACTCGAAACAAGGCGTCCTTTCTGTTCTGTTGATAAGCCAATGTACGACCATCAAATGTACTCCATGTAACAGTTATAACATGCGTAACTGCCAAAAATCGAAATACATACAATCCATAAGTGGGCAGTTTCATGAGAAAGCCACCTGAGTGATGAACAACTACAGCTATGAAACGAAAATGGAACATTTCTAGTATTGATACACCAATTACTAAAATTATGAGTTAAAAAATAGAAAAGTAATTCCACTCCACCAACCAATAACAAATTGCAAAAAACTCTACCAACCAATAACAAATTGCGTGAGAATATAAAACTGAAATAAGCCACTGACACCCCAACGAGATAACCAACCAGTCGTCCGGTATACTTCATACGGTAGATATGTTACGGGAAGCCACAAAAAAGTCACATAGAATTCTGAACTTATATTTCTGAAATTCTTTTTTTGTTATTTTCGGGAAAATTGACACCATACGATTACTGACACAAGTATATGTACTATGATATAGTATTTATACTTTTGAAACAGGACTGACTTATTTTTGAAGAGCGTAATTAATATGTATATATAAATTGGGGTGCTGATGAAATGAACATTGTGCATGAACATCCTGAATTGAATTTAAAAAAAAAAAGTTTTCGTACTTTAAAGACGGACTCACTCATAGATATACGGGGCTGGTAGGGAGCAGTTCATGTATATTTTGAATAAGGTTTGTTTCTGGTTTGAAAGATTTAAAAGCGTTTTGAATAGCCTTTTCGAAATTTCTTTCACTTTGGAAACCAGGCGAAAACCAGACAAAAAATATGATGTTATCCATTTCAAACCAGTAATTTAACTTGTTTTCTTCGATTCCTTTTAAAGTATTTTGAAATCTCACAGAATGGAAAGATCGAGATCAGGAAACTTAATCAGAAAACTTGATGTCCAGGAATTTTATGTTATTAAACAACCAAAGATTAAAATTTTCTGCTATAATGTTTTGAGAAAATGATTAAATGATTTTTTGGAAATAATAGAAATCCAGAAAAAGCTGTCTAGCCAAATCGAATTTATGTGGTTCAATGTAATATATTATAATCTCTCAAAAACTTTCAGACAATATTTTTATAAATTCTAAAAGAAACGGGAAAAAATAACTTTATTCCATCCAAAACTTGAAAAAAAAACGCTCGCTTCTCACAATTGTCGTACTGAAGTCTCAACAAGACTTGACGGGATTCTCGACTCATTTCCCAATCCTGTATGAGCCCGCCTAACACAACACTTGTCCATAAATTTTGGACGCAACTGCTTAGTAAAAATTATCATTGCACAAGTAGAGAAGAATCCATGATAAGCGACAAAAAATAACATAACTGTACCAAAATCTGAAAGCAACGTGTCGATATGCCATTTTTTCCTAAAATCTCAAAACTAACTATTATCGTAAATTATAAAAATCAATTGATACACTTGTACAGACGCTGGAATTGCTATCATGATCACATGAATGGCACTCTGAAATTCAAAACCAATACATGATAATTTTGAAAAACATTAAACTCACTTGACCGAACAAGCTGATCAGTAACATTTTTTGTAATTTTTTCGTTTCCTTCGACATGTTATTTGCTCTATTCAAAAATTGATTAATAAGATATACTGTACTTGCTACAACTGCTAAACCAAGTAGAACTAAAACTCCATAAATTGCAACGTTTGTAATTAAGATCGGATCTTCTGACGCCCATATTGATACGCTATGACATCCGATCTCTTTCGGCACATCCTCACCAAAAGGGCGCACTCGAAATAAGGCGTCCTTTCTGTTCTGTTGATAAATCAATGTCCGACTATCGAATGTACTCCATGTAACTGTTATAACATGGATAATAGTCAAAAATCGATAAAGATACATTCCATAAGAGGGGAGTTTCATGAGCAACCCACCGGAGTGATAAACAATTACTGCTGTTAAACGAAAATGGAACATTTCCAAAATTGATAGACCAATTACTGAAAATAATAGTGGATAAAAGTAAGGATAATTCCACAAACCGATAACAAATTGCGTAAGAATATAAAACTGTAATATCCCATTGACACCCCATTGAGATAACCAACCAGTCGTACGGTACACTTCATACGGTAGATATGTTACAGGTAACCATAAAAAAGTCACATAGAATTCTGAACTTACATTTCTGAAAATCTTTTTTTTTTTGGAAGTTGACACAATACGGTTACTGACATAAGTATGTGCACTATGATATAGTATTTATACTTCTGAAACAGGACCGACTTATTTTTGAAGAGGGTTATTAATATGAAGATGTAAATTGGTGTACTGATGAAATGAACATTGTGCATGAACAGTCTGAATTACATTTTAAGTTTTTGTGATTTAAAGAGAAACTCACTCATAGATATACGGGGCAGGTAGGGAGCAGTTCATCAACAATTTTCTTATTCAGAATTCAAATCTTCTGGGCACCAAAGACACTAGACGAGAAAAGTTCTATTTCTGACTTGTAATTTAGAGAGCAGTTCATAAACCAAATCATAATCTTTGTTCCTTGTGGTACGCCTTTATATAGAAAAATATTCTAACAACCTTTCAGATTAAAATTTTTCAATTCGGAAATCAGAAAACATAATGTTATCCACTTCAAACTAGTAATTTTAGAAATTTATTTTGTTTTCTCGCACGATTCCAAACAAATTCAGAAATCTCACGTTTTTCAAATCGATTAAAGGAGGACTGAAGTCCTATTTTAATTTTAGATTATGATACTTTAGAGAAATCTAAAAAACTTTCATAATTGGAGAAAATGCTAAAAATCCCTCTAATGTCTGGTCTCCCGACTCAAAAAGAGCCTAGGTGGAAGAGCTTTTTCATGCCGTCGTGTAGTGCTCTCGGACTGTTCAATTTTTCGTTATCTTGCCTTTTTCAACAAACTTTCGTAGTTTTTTTCAATTCACATCGCAAAAAAAGCTACAAAAAACTGTTAGAAAAAGTGAGAAAACGATAAATTGAGAGATAATCATGTCCGAGAGGACTACACGGCCGCGTGGAAAAAACTCTTCCACCTAGTTTCCTTTTGAGTCAGGAGAACGGGAGTTGTGGCGTTTTGAGCAATTTTTAGAATATACTCCGATAAAAAAAGTTGTTTAGAATTGTGTGAAGTATCATAATCTAAAATAAAAATTCATCAAACTTCAGTCCTCCTTCAAAATGGCCAAGCGATCCACTTCCACCACCACAACCGCCCTTCCGGCTTTCAATTATGACTATGCTGAAATCAGTGAATCATGCGAAATCAATATTGCGTCTCAAGGATTCATAAATGGCGCCGATTTTTATGTGTATCTTGTCGCACTGAGCCCTTTAGCTATATGTTTTCTATGTTGTTTTCCTTCTTATCTGGCTGCTTATAGGAGGAATGCGGAGGCGACTAGTACAGTAAGACAATAACTATACCATACTTTCAAAACGGTCAAACTGAGTTTTACAAACTGAAAAATATATCAAAATGTAGATCTCAGCGAGTTCTATATCTGTGACCGACTACGGGCGGGATGACCGATCAATAATGTGCTGCGGGCCGGAAAACCGGTCTGTGGCATCATTAACGATCGGCCATCCGGCCCGTAGTAGGTCACAGATAGAACTCGCTGAGATCTACATTTCGGTATATTTTTCAGTTTGTAAAACTCAGTTTGAAGAGTTACGCGATGTCATTTGTCGGCCCGTTATGGCCCGGCTTGCAAGTATGAATGATAGTGATATCCTAGGACCCAATATTTCAGAGCCCATTCCTCCCACTCATCAATCATTCCTACCGTACCATAGCTTTCAACTACACAACGTGCATCATACTTGGTGTCTTATCAAAGCTGTACATAGATGCAGGAAGCAGAATTTCGTAAGTTTTTACTGAATATGATATAACATTAGATACTTCCAGAGGGGGTGCTATAGCAATCAACTTGTTCGTCGTTTCCCTTTTGATGGTATACTGGTACACTACTATGTATCAGTTGACTATCTCTATTATATCAATTCATAAATTTATAAATTCTCAAAAACCGGAAAAAAGTTTATCCAAGAAACATATTGTTGCATTAATAGTAGTGACATTTGTATTGGTTATGGTGAAAGATATATCATGGTTTGGATGGATGGTTAACACCCTTGTAGGAACGAAATGTGAAATGGTTGACACACTTTATACGTATTATTTGGTAAGAATGTCTTCTAAAAGTTAAAAAGAAAACTAAAGAAGTTTCAGATAATCTACATGACGCAACAACTATTTCTGTTTATTGCCATGACTCTCCAATTTCTCACCAAAGAACTTCCCGGTTCTTATTCGGAATACGCAATTGCAATCCACACAAAATATATCGGAGCTGTAAAATTGATCCTGGGAATTATTGGTGTGATCTGTTTTTTGAAAGATTTTATAACTGCTTTGGTGGGTTCCACTCGGATGAAACTTCTCACAGTGATACAATTACAGACCTTGACCGTGTTTTTCGGAATCGATATATTTCTAGTGCCAGTGGTGATTCAAGTCACAGAAATTAGAGCTGATCCGAATGTTATTAAGCCTGTTAAATTTCAGAAGACACCGGAGAAAAGTTGATAATTGTACATATTTCTGAAAACCAAACTGTTATTAAATAAAGTTTTCTACCGTAACCTGAAATTCACTTCGATTTCTGATCGATACACCTCTAAGTTTCTGAGATCTTTATCTAACAACTCTAAACATTTTCAATTATACATATGACAAATTTCAGAAAATTTTTCAGAAAAAGAGTGTAGTTTGAGTATGAACCTAGCAATTTGGCAGCTGTTTGCCTATAAAAAGCGCTCGAAACACGAAAATTTTTCATTTCTTCTTTTCAAGAGACTCTCCGGCTCTTTTCCTCAGAGAGCATGTCCTACTACAGTAACGCTGATCTTCGTCAGCTGCAAAAACTGCTTGCTGAGCAGGAAGCGATGGCCAGGAAGATATTAAGCACTTCTGGGGCTTCTATGGGATTCATGGCGATTTGTTTTCTGGCCTGCCTTCCGCATTACTTCGCGGCTTTTATAAAAAACCTTCATGCTTATGGAAAAGTAAGACATAATTTATTTTTAATTAAAATTTTTCAATTTTAAAGTCCAATTAAAAAATTCAGAGCCCATTCCTCCCATTGATCACCTACACCTACCGTACCATTCGTTATAACTACATTGGATTTTTTATCAGTATCGTTTTCAGCGTCGTCATTTTGATGACCTTCGAAGGAGCAGTGTAAGACAGTTTTTTTTCCTGTAAAATCTAACAAACTTAAATTCAGCGAAACTTTCTCCTTCCTCTTTGGTCTCACTCTCGCCATTCTCTGGTTCACTGCCGCGTATCAACTGATTATTTCTATTATTTCTATCCACAGATTCATTAATAGTCGACAGTCTGAAGAATTCCGTGGGAGCCTTTCACGGAAAAATGTTATGATTTTGATGATGGTGATCCTCCTTTACGTAATTATGAAGGATATCGCAATGTTTATGTGGATAATATATGCAATTGCAAGTAAGAAAATGGAGATGGTGGAAACTGTTTCATTGTACTACTCGATGGCTTCCATCACCCACCAAATGGTTCTATTCATCGCGATGGTCTTCCAATTTTCCATTAAAGAACCTCCAGCCTCTCACGCTGAATATGTCATAGCAACCCACACGAAATATATCGGAGCTATCAAGCTTATCGTCGGAACTATCTGTTTTGCATGCGTACTTTTGAAATATGAGGAACTTGTGGTAGGGATCTTTACCAAGGGGTACTGTAACTGTAACCAAATGATTTTCAGGCAACCTCATTTTTCTTTGGAATCGACTTCTTCCTGGTACCCCTCGTCATTGAAATCACTGAAATTAAGGCGAACCCCAACATCATTGTGCCTGTTCCGATTTGTATTCCTACTATTGAGATTCAGAAAGTTCCGATTAAATATTGAAGTTTTTTGAATAAAGTTGTACTGTAGTTATACTCACATCACTTTTTCTCGAGAAGCAGAAATTTGAGCAATTCGCCTTCAAACATGAAATTTTCTTCGATCAGGCAACCTTTTCTAACAGATGTTAGATTCTTGAACAAGCTGTATACACTTTGGAAATTTGGGATTGGCAGGTGTTTTCAGATGTTGTGGTCTGGTTTTTTTTTTTTTTTAAGTTTATATCAATGACAGTAAGACAGATTGGATAAGGATGGCAATGAAAAACTCTTCGATACCGACTCACTACATTTATGAGTAAACACCGTTGCGTAGAATACATATAGGCCGATTTTGAATTCCATATTACAAAGATTAGCAATATGAAAAATTTGAAAGCTTATAACTCTGCTCGCGCAGACATTTTGCAGATTTTTATTGCAGAAATGAGTTCCGCGTAGTCGAAAGTACCTATGACCAAAATATTAATAGTTTGGAATCCGAAGTCTTGGATCTCGTCTGTCTTGAGTCCCATCTTGCTTCAAGTCTCCTCTTCCCAGTCTTATCTGTCCTCGAGCCTCATACGCAATCATTTTCTTCCTGATGTTTCCGGCATTATCAAAACTCAAAAGTTCCCACGAATTCATATGACACATTTATATCAACATTCAAAAAGCGTATGTAGTTTGTAACCTAGCAAATATGAGATGTTGATTGAAAACTTCCATATAAAAGGCGCTCAGATTGTATTATTCTTTTAAATTTGTCGTTTTTTAAATACTGTACGTATACGAAACCATGTCCAATATAACTGATATCGTTAAAATAGAAGAAATGGTCGAAAGCATGAAAGCAGATTTAAAACGACTTTTTCTTTATAATGCTACCTTCTTGGGACCCCCAGTTCTTTACTTCTTGTTCTGCCTTCCGTCTTACTACACTGCTTTCAACAAGAACCGACAGGCTTATTCAGAAGTAAGAAACCTCTTCAAATAGTTTTGAACAAAGAATTACATATTACAGAGTCCATTCCGCCCACTGTTCATGTTTGCCTACCGTACCATCATGTATTTTTATACCGGGCATCATGTGGCTGTAATTATCGCCGTAATCGTCGGACTGGTTACAAGTCTCCTTCAGTAAGTCAATCGTATTTAGAAAATATTGATAATTTTTTATTCAGCTCTTTGATTCTGATCTTCTTACTCGTTTGCCCTTTGGTCATTCTCCTCAACTGGTTCACGGCATCATATCAGCTTACTATTTCTATAATTTCCATCCATAGACTTATAAATAGTCGTCGTTCTTTACAATTCCGCAAGCAACTGTCCCATCATCAAGTTCATATTTTGACGTATGGATTCTTTGGTTTAGAAATCTTGAAAGACCTTGAAACGGGTCGTAGGATGGCAGCTGTTTTTAGAGCTGGAAATCTTGTCACCTTTGAAATTCCTGGAATGTATTACAAGGTTAGTTTTCAGGGCCAAAATTATTTCATTTAGTTTATTCAGATCACCTACATTGTCCATCAAGTATTTTTATTTATTGGGATGGCCTGCCAACATTCTATCAAGGAATCAGGGAGTTCTCAAGCAGAAAATGTCATTGCAACCCACATAAAATATATCGGAGGTGTCAAACTTGCTCTAGGTTTTATATACGCCGTTTGTCCATTTCTGAAATACGATGAGATTTGGGTAAATCCTTCTATTTGTATCTAAACAAGATACTGGAAATTTCAGGCCAGCATACTATTCTTTGGAATCGACTTCTTCCTCGTTCCCGTGGTTATTCAAATGACTGAAATCAAGAACGTAACCCCAAATGTAATTACTATTGTTCCTATTTCTCTTCCGGTTATTGAGGCTCAGAAAATTGGATTTGATTTTAATCTGAATTGAACAATGAATAAAGTTATTTGGGCATACTGCAACTCCCATCACTGTTTTTTGCAAGAATTCAGCAAAAGTAGTAATTTCAGAGCGTTAGAACAAACTATGACGAATTTTCAAACATCAAGTCTGGTTTCGAGTTTCATCTCACTTCAGGTCTTCCCAGTCTTATCTGTCATCGAGTCTCGTCTGGTCTTGCCTAGTCTCGAGCCTCGTACGCGATCATTTTCTTCCTGATGTATCCGACATTCGATGTCTTGCCAAAACTCAGTATCATCACGAATTTATATGACGAATTTTTAACAACATTCAAAACACGAATGTAGTTTGCAAAGTAGCAATTTGCAGATATTGACAGAAAACTTCCCATAAAAGGTGCTCAGATTTTGTTATTTTTCCAAACTTCTTGTTCTTAAGACTTTTCATCGAATACCGTAAGAATGTCCAATATAACTGAGATCATTGAAACAGAAGAATTGATAGAAAACATGAAAGCAGGTATCATAAGATTATTGCTTTCATATGCTACAGTCTTGGGAGGCCCAGCTTGTTACTTCTTATTCTGTCTCCCGTTTTACTACAATGCTTTCAAAAAGAACCGACAGGCTCATTCAGAAGTGAGAAATTTATTTTAATAGTTTTCAACAAAATATTACAGAGTCCATTCCGCCCATTGATCATGTTTGCCTACCGTACAATCATGTATTTGTATACCGCGCTTTTTGTGCTTATCATTATTGCCGTAGTCATCCAAGTGGTTACAAGTTTATATCTGTAAGTCAATCGTATTTAGAAAAAATCGATAATTTCTTATCCAGCTCATTCATTTTGATCCCTTTGCTCGTTTGCCCTTTCGTTATTCTCCTCAACTGGTTTACTGCATCATATCAGCTTATTATCTCTGTGATTTCTATCCATAGACTTATAAATAGTCGTCGTTCTTTACAATTCCGCAAGCAACTGTCCCATCATCAAGTTCACATTTTGACTTATGGAATCTTTGGCTTAGAGGTCTTGAAAGACCTTGAAACGGGTCGAAGGGTGGCAGCTGTTTTTAGGGCTGGAAATCTTGTCACCTTCGAAACTCCTGTAATGTATTATAAGGTTATTTTTCAGGGCCAGAGTTATTAATAATTTTTTTGTATTCAGATCACCTACATTGTCCATCAAGTATTTGTATTCATTGCGATGGCCTGCCAACATTCTATCGAGGAACCAGCGAGCTCTCGTTCTGAAAATATAATTGCAACCCACATAAAATATATCGGAGGCATCAAACTTGGTCTTGGTATTATGTACGCTGTTCGTCCACTTTTCGAATACAATGAGTTTTGGGTAGACACTTTTATCTTTATCGCAACAAAAAAACAATACATTTCAGGCCTCCACACTATTCCTTGGAATTGACTTCTTCCTCGTTCCCGTGGTTATTCAAATGACTGAAATCAAGAACGCAACCCCAAATGTAATTACTACTGTTCCTGTCACTCTTCCGGTTATTGAAGTTCAGAAAATCGAATTTGATTTCAACTTGAATTAATCAGTGAATAAAGTTATTTGGGCATACTGTAACTCACATCACTATTATACCAAGAATTCAGCAAAAGTAGTAATTTCGGAGCGTTAGAACAACTTATGACAAATTTTCAATCATCAAGAAAACTTTGGAGTAGAGTTTGAGGAAGTCAAAAATTGCTATCTAAACAATATGCTTCGAATTGTGACGTCATTTTTGTTGTACGATCCCACGATGGCTGAGTTGACGGATCATAGGCCAGGACTGTTTTCATACCGATTTTTTCTCACATCACTATTTTTCCGAGAATTCAGCAAAGGTAGTAATTTCGGACCGTTAGAACAAACTATGACAATATTTCAAACATCAATTCTGGTTTCGAGTCTCATCTTGCTTCAAGTATCATCTTCCCAGTCTTATCTGCCCTTGAGTCTCGTCAGATGTCGTCTAGTCTTGAGCCGCGTCATTTCCTTCCTGATGTCCTCAACCATATTATATCTTGTCAACACTCGAAAATCATCACGAGTTCATATGATAAATTTGAAATTTCCATTACCTTTCAAAATGGAATGTAGTTTGCAACCTAGCAATTTACCGATGTTGATTTGAAAACTTCCGTATAAAAGGTGCTCAGATGTTGTTATTCTTTCAAAATTGTACTTCTGAGTTTTCAGAATAAGAAGCCATGCTCAACGAAACTGATACCTCTGAGATGGAAGAATTGGTAGAATTGAATGGATATGTCATGATATTTTTGTTTTCATATGGTAGATTTTTGAGCCCTTTAGCTCTTTGCTTCTTGTTCTATCTCCCGTCTTACTACAGAGCTTTCAAAAGGAACCGACATGCTTATTCAGAAGTAAGAAACTTTAAAGGTGGACTAAGGTCAACTCTGATATTTTCATAGAATAATGTATGAGTACCTGTGAGTTCATTTCCATATCAAAAAAATTTTAAAAATCGGTCTGGAACCCGCTGAGAGCGATCGCCGGTCAGTTTGGGCATTTCGGTGGCCGGTGAAAAGGGGCGTTACGGCCCAGAAATCTGACTTCGACCGTATGTTCATTTGTTCATTTCCATGATTTCATCTTCATATCAAAAGAATTTTTTTTAATTCGGTTCATTCCCCGTGGAGAACGAGCGGCAAAACAGTTTGGGCATTTCTGTGGGCGTAGAACATTCTAGAACTTTTTCGAAAATGTTGTTTTTTTCGAGTTTTCTTCGTTTTTTCTACCATTTTTGTAATAATTCTATCAACTTTTGCCGTTTACTTTTGAAATTATTGAAAGAAACCAACAGAAATCACCGAAAATAGCGATAAAATTTGAAAAAATCAACATGGCCGAAGTCGAATTTCTAGGCCACCGAAATGCCCAAACTGACCGGCGATCGCTCTCAGCGGGTTCCAGACCGTTTTTTAAAATTGTTTCGATATGAAAATGAACTCACGGGTACTCATACATTATTCTATGAAAATATCAGAGTTGACCTCAGTCCACCTTTAAATAAAATTGTTTTGAACAAAATATTACAGAGTCCATTCCGCCCATTAATCATGTTTGCCTACCGTACCATCATGTATTTTCATCCGGCGCTTTATGTGGCTGTCATTATCGCCGTAGTCATCCGACTGACTACAAGTGTCTTTCTGTAAGTCAATCTTATTGGAAAAACCTTAATATTATGTTATTCAGCTCATTCATTTTGATCCCCCTGCTCGTTTGCCCATTTGTCATTTTCCTCAACTGGTTCACGGCATCATATCAGCTTATTATCTCTGTGATTTCTATCCATAGACTTATAAATAGTCGTCGTTCCTCACAATTCCGCAAGCAACTGTCCCATCGTCAAGTTCAGATTTTGACGTATGGAATATTTGGCTTAATAGCCTTAAAAGACCTTGAAACGGGTCGAAGGTTGGCAGCTGTTTATACGGTTGAAAAATTATTCGCCATTGAAACTCCTGGAATGTATTATACGGTTAGTTTTCAGCGTCTAAATTATTGATCATTTATTCATTATACTCAGATCACCTGCATTGTCCATCAAGTATTAGTTTTTATTGCGATGGCTTGCCAATTTTGTGTCAAAGAACCAGCTAGCTCTCATGCGGAAAATGTCATTGCAACCCACATCAAATATATCGGAGCCATCAAACTTCCTCTTGATATTTTATACGCCCTTTCTATTTTTATGGAATACATGGAATTTACGGTAGACTATTTTGTTTTTATAGAAACAAAAAAAAATAAGTTTCAGGCCACCGCACTGATCATCGGAATCGACTTCTTCCTCGTTCCCCTTATTATTCAAATGACAGAAATCAAGAAAAGCGCACCAAATGTAATCAGTCCTGTTACTATCTCTATTCCGGTCATTGATGTTCAGAAAATTGAAATTTCTCTCAATTGATGAATAAAGTTATTTGGGCATACTGTAAATCACATCACTATAGTTTCCAAGAATTTAGAAAAGGTAGCAATTTCAGGGAGTTAGAACAAATAATGACAAATTTTTCAACATCAAGAAAACTTTGGAGTAGAGTTTGAGGAAGTCAACTTAATTACGCTATCCAAACAACATGTTTCGAACTGTGACGTCATTTTTGGTGTGCGATCCAACGATGGCCTAGTTGACGAATCCAAGGCCAGGACCGTTTTTAATCCCGATTTAAAAAATATATTCGTGCTTCTGTTCAGTGTCTGTCAGCCTTTGTCTGAAATCTCAAATCTACCATGATTCATCTTCTTCTCCCACCCCTCATTACCGATTCCCCCCACTCAAAAAAGTGATTATATTTTCCTTCTGTTTACCGCTTCTCTCTTCATAATTTCCCCGAAGATTATGATTATATAGTCTACCCACTCAAATATAGCAGATAGCACGTAACATTAAGAGAAGGGAGAGATAATACGGTAGCCAAGTTATAAAAGCCACGCCCCCTTGTCGGAGCTGGAGCCCTGAACTATTCCATTTCCTCATTTTCAGTGTGAGTTGTATGTAATGTCGAACCTCACGGTTGGTCAGTTTTATAAAGAGCTCGTCGTTTTCAAGTCTCGTGAATTGGAGACTGTAGAAAACTCATTTTTTATTGTGAGTTTCATTTATGGACTCCTGCTTTTCATTCATTTCTGTCTCCAAAAATACCTGAAGACCTCCAAAGAAGAGGTAAGTTATCTTCGGGACTTTTAGGTCTGTTTATAAAACTTATAAAATCCAGACTGACTTCGAAAGTGTCCGTTTCCGTACCAACTCCATCTACCGTTTCCATGAATGGGTTGTGAGAGTCATGATTGCCCTTTTATCCGTATTCGCATTGTTCCGACATCTTGGCTTCCAGTGGGCATTTTATATCTTTATCTGCTCTACTCCTATCATTGCTCTCGTCAAAATGCTCAATGAAATCTTCACCATCGTCATCTCATTCTTCTCAATTACCGTATTCTTCTCAGACCTTCCGGATCACGCAAGAAATCTTGTGCAACTCCCGAAATACTTCTATAGCTCTTTAATCCTTGTGGTTGCACAAATTGTACTCTTCAAAGAGTTTTGTATGCTGCTCTGGGTAATGCTAATGTACTTTTGGAATATCGACTATGCAGTGGAATACTTTTCGCACTACATTGTAAGTGTAGTGACTAACTACAAAAATCTTGTACATACTAAAAGGAATTCAGGGACTTCAAATATCCATTCAATCACTCTTCTGGGCCAGTATTCTCATCCGTTATACCTACCGTGAAGCCTGGCATGACATGGATAGTTCTAAGCAGAATATGGCTCAGCAAGCTTATCTACTTGCAGCTTTTAAGTTGCCAATTATGATAATCATGTTCTCCATTTTCTTCCGTGTAGTCGACTGTCAAGTTGTAAGTTCAAGAGAATATATCAAACTACAAACTACAATTTCAGTTCTTCCTCATGCTCATGACCATGGATATGATTACTTTACCAATCGCCGTCCGATTTTTCGAAGTCTACACTTGCTTCAAAATGATGGATGCGATTTCGCAAAAGAACGCTATTACTGATTGCAACAAGTCATAAATCTAATCGTTTTTTGTCTTTTTTTGAAATAATAAAGTACATATTTTGAAGATTTTTATTTGAAAATGGATTTTTTGAGCGTTTTTAACGTAGAAATTGCTTAAGTCCGTCGAAAAACATCTGAAAACTATATAGTTAGTGGCCGTGGTCTAAAAATGTGGTTTCTCACAGAAAAGTTATAGTGGGCATAAAAATGTGCTCAAAATGCTAATTTTTGGATGTAAAATCACTAAAAACTACCAAAAAAAATAAACTCCACCGATGCACCATGTTGTTGGTTTAAAAGTGGGATTTCAAAGATTTTTTTATGTTGAAAATGGATTTTTCAGCGCTTTTAATATTGAAATCTGCTCAAAACCTTTAAAAAAAATTAAAATTGCTTAAATCCATCAAAAAACACCTGAAAACTATATAACTAGTAGGCATGGTCTAAAAACATACTTTCTCTGAAAAAAGCTTTTTTTTTGGCATAGAAATTTGCTCAGAATGTTAGATTTTGGTTGTAAAATTATTAAAAACGACCAAAATCCGACTGAAACCCCCACCGATGCACCACATTGTTGGTCTACCGTCTGCCTAACAGTGACGTCGCAATTCTGTTTACCAGACAGTTGTTAGTCTGAGAACTCAGACAATAATTATAAAACACGTGAGCGAGGAACATCCGTCAGAAGATGTCTGAAAAGGGTTCTAGACTCAAATATAATTATGAAAAACATCTTTCAGCAGACTTGCAAAATATCGGCCTGGTCCGGCCCGGCTCGGCCCGTCCGCTTGGCCCCAAGCCAAAAAATGTGCACATTTTTTTCATAAAACTTTCAAAAAAAAACATTTCCATCAAAAATAGTCAAAAACCTTAAGTGGGCTTGTGTTTTATCGCTTGTTAAAATCCAGAAATTCAAATTCCAGAGTTGCCTGGTAGGGTGTCTAAAATTAGTTACAGTTGATGATGAGTGGCTTGAACTTCTGATCCCGTTACTCACAGAAAACCTAATTATACCTACCGTATACCTTTTTTAACGACTTGTCCCTTTTTAATATTAAATTTCCCAAACCCATTATTTTTATATCCTTTTCGCCCCATAAAAATCTGAAGTCGAAAACCAATTTCATCTTTTTCGTTCTGATTCTCAGAAGAAGGCGATTATCTATTTCGTGCCCACACTCCAAATAGAGACACAACAGGACCTTGAGAGATACCCGACACTCGGTTGCCCCAGGATACACCCCGCCCTCTTGGTCCTCTCCGCCGAGCTGAAATTGAAATGGACTCTATCTTCACTCTATAGTCATCTCGATCTCGATATGGAGAACCTCACGATGGGGACCCTCCCTGAGCTCTCACCGGGTTTGTTCACGGTGAGAGCGCTGGAAGGGTTACTGTCTCTTGGTGCTATCGCTTATGGCTTTGTCGCTATCGCTTGGCTCATTGTGGATGAAATTGCGAGACGGAATGGAGTGGTTAGTTATAGTTTTTTTTTCTGTATTCTTATCTACATGTGGGTATTTCAGACAATCACCGGACCCCATCGCTTCCATTCCAACCGTCTTTACATGGTCTACGAGGCGCTGCTCACCCTGATGGTCACCCTCAACAGTGTCCATTATGTTGTCAGAAGACTCGGCTACCCATCCATCTATATATTTGTCCCACTGGTCGGCACAGTTGTTTTGGCAAAATTTCTCACCGAGATCTTCACCATCACTATGTCGGCTCTCACCACGTTGGTATACTTCAATCATCTCCCGAGAAACACTCGTGCAGTCAGAAATTGGTCGAGAAAATTCATGACGTCAGCGTTGGTGGTGGCGTCTGGTTTCGTGGCGGTTAAGGAGATGGTCATGATGACTTGGGCACTCGTCTTGTACTTTTCCGATGTCAATTATCTCCAGGAGTTCTGCTTTTGCTACTTGGGACTCCACTTGTCAATCCAATTCTTCTTCTGGACCAGTATCATTCTCTACATGGCTAACCATAGACCATTCTTTGCGTTGTCCCGTTCAGAAGGACTCATGGTTCGCCTATCTATCACCTTTGCCTCGATCCGAGTGGTAAGATGAGAAGAGAGAAGCTAAAATTTTCAAAACAATTTCAGGTCCCAACATTCAGCATCTTCATCCTCTGGTACGTCGGAGTTCCCAGTTATGCAGTTGTCATGATCTTCATTCTGTGGGACACAATTTACCTCCCGATTGTTGTCAGATTCCGCCAGATTTCCGATGACATCGACGTGATACAAAGTTTGAAACTCAAAAAGGTCTCCCCCTCCAATGTTTGAAATCTCTTTTTATTTTTGGTATAGCTCTGATTTTTTTCTGCATTTTGTGCTTCTTCATTGTGCAATTTTTTTGTCAGAGCTAACTAATAAAGTGTTATATACATTTTGATTGCTTCAGTGCACTCATTCCAAGAGCCCCCACTTCGTAGTATCGACTGAGCCAGAGACACTGGGAGCCGAAGAGGGTCATGACGCCCCGTTGCCCTGGATACTCTCCGCGCGCAGGCTGACTCTGATATAAAAGTATAAAAAGGTGTTTACCCGGCACAAGACACAAAGCTGACCCGGTGACGATGTCTAACGAAACTCTCGTCGATTTTTATATGATGATCACCGCCAGCAAAGATGTGATATTTGTGGAGACGTACTTTTTGACGTGTATTCTGATCTACATCATGTTTTTTCTACTCCTTGGTTGTATTTCCAGAATTTCTAAGTGCAGGGAATCGGTTAGTTAAGATTTACAGATGTAGAAAGGGCTATCCGTGACTCCGGAACTTACCAAAATTTCCAGTTAAATGGTTTTAAAATGACCAGTAGTCGCAGCCTCGATCACGGTCCGGGGCTGAAAATTGAAATAAAATTTTTGAAGTTTTTTGAATTTTTCCAAAAATGTCTGTTTTTACTATACTTTAGAATGCAATCAAAAGCTAGTTATGGATTAAGACATTGGACTTTTTTGATGTAAAATTTCAAAAAAATACAAAAAAAATTGGTCAAAAAAAAATGCCTTTATTATGTAGAAATGTAAATTTTTTAATTTAAAAAATGGTCGAACTTTCGATGTTTTTGAATATCGGTAAAAACTGCAGGGTACGAAAATTTTTTACTATTTTTATGAAAATTTCCAAAAAAAGTTGTGAAAAAAAATTGTGCCCGGGCGCTAAATCTCAGGCCAAAATTTGACGAGTTTGCTCAAGACCCGACTCTCCACGGACTGCGCCTTGCATAATTTCCCTCCAATACTTTTTTCCTGTTTTCCAGATCCCTCCTGAAACAGCCCGTTCCAGCTTCAACCGACTCTACGGCATCTATGAGTACCTTGTCTTTGGCATCATCTTCCTCATTGGAATCTACGTCCTGGCCTGGTACTTTGACTGTGAATGGGTTATATGCTCATGGCCCTCAATTGTTTTTATGATATTTTTGACAAAATATCTCGCTGAAACTTTCATTGTCTCAATGTCGCTTATTTCAATATCCGTCTATTTTACACATCTCCAGGAGAACTCGAAAACCATTTGGACCTGGTCGGAGAAGTTTTCCAACAGATTTTTGGGAGTGGTCATGTGGGTTGTGGGTCTTAAAGAGGTTTCCATGATACTATGCGGAATTTATTTGCTGAATTTCCAAATCGGTGGAGCCGAGCAACTATTCTACTGCTACTTTGGACTCCACTTATCAACTCAATTCCTGCACTGGACCAGTGTCATTATCAGTTTTGTCTCCTGGAAAAAATGGTGGCGGAAACTCGATCATTCAGAGCAAATGATTACCCGACAGACTGTCACATTGGCTTACTTTAAATTGGTAACTACAAAAAAAAATAGAAAATCGAAAATCAATGCATTTTTCAGTACCCAACTCTCACTATTGTCTACAAAGTGTGTTGTGGATTCGATTTTAAATTGGTGAGCGTTAGAAGAAGGCGAATTCTAATTTTCAATATAAACTTTTGTTTCAGATGGCTATAACCTTCATGATGATGGACATCCTCTTCCTCTCAACGACTGTCAGATTCGTGGAGACAAAAGAGTGTGTGAAAATGATGAATCAGAGGAAATTGAAGGAAGCCGAGTTGAAGAAAGCGGCTGCTTAAATTTTGTTTGTCTAAAATGGGGAAATGTTGTCTAATAAACGTATTTTTTGTATTAATTTTGTTTTTCTCAAGAGTCAAGGAGGGAGTCCGCAGTTGCTCTCTATTGAGAAATTGTGTTTTCCTAGATTGTAAACTGAATATCGTTGATGTATTGAGCAGCTGAAAACCTAGAATCTCGAATCGTGATTTCACCCAGATCTTTGCGAAAGGTTTCTATTCAAGGCAGGTGGTTTCTGTTTTTCATAAGCCATACTTTTTCTGTTTGGCACTTGTCAAATTTATTTTGCAATGTTTCTAGCAAAACCAGATTTTCTCGTCAACTCTCTTCATGTTATCACAGTTATAGCAACACCACTTCACGTCTTTGGAACTTATTGTATCTTTTTTAAAACTCCAAAAACCATGAATTCTGTGAAGTGGCCACTATTCAACTTACATTTCTGGTGCATGTCCCTTGACTGGGGGTTCACTGTTCTTAGTGTCCCTTTATTAATATTCCCAGTTATGGGTGGGTACCCGTTAGGCATATTGACGAATTGGTTTGGTGTGTCCACAATATTTCAAATATACTTAATTGAGACTTTGATTTTCAGTAAGTTTTTTAAAACTATGTGTCTGACTGAATACAATATTTTTAGTGGTATGCACTTCCATAGCGGTAACTTTTGAAAACCGTTATTATCAGCTATACGGCAAAAAGCAAGTTTGGCGTTATTTCCGAATACCATTCATTATAATAAATTATCTGTTGACCGTTACTTTTCTAATTCCTGCATGTTTAAATGTGCCGGACCAAAGAACTGCATTGGAGTATACTTACCAAGTGAGCCTACTTACCAGAAAAACTTTAAAATTAGAAGTTTCTAGCTGATACCAAATCTTCCCGAAGAAATAAAATCTGGTCCAATTTTTGTGCTTGCTCTAGAACATTTATGGGTATTGATACCCTTCCACTTCTTGGCTGCAATGGCTGTCATTGAATCATTATTGTTCATTGGATTAATCAATCGAAACATGAAATCCTCATCAAGACAAATGACTCTATCGGAAAATACAATGATGCTGCAAAAGAAGTTTATGAAGGCTTTATACGCACAGGTTAACAATTTGTAATCAGAAAAATTCATGTATTTTTCTTTTTCAGGTAGCCGTATTTCTTCTCAATACTCAAGTGCTATTCTTTTATATTTTATTCTCTGTATCTTCTGGATTTTACAGTCAAGAAGCGAACAACTTGGTGTTTATTATTGGTTCTCTGCATGGTATCAACTCGACATTAATCATGTTGTTTGCCCATAAACCATATCGAGCAGAATGTGAAAAAATTATCAAGAGTGGACGGGATTTCTTCAAAATACCTTCGCGAACCGTTGAAATCAGAACACAGCAAGCTCAAGTTTCATCAATAATTGTTTCACCTTAAAAATGAAATCTGGAGATTTAGAATACTTTTTTTCATGCTGATCAATAAAATCATGAAATAAGGTACTATTTTCTGTTTTCCCCATGTTGCTCTGAACTTGGTGGTCTAGAATTCGTATATTTGAATTTTCAGGCTATGGATTTCAGCTGACTCTCTCACTAAAATGATCTTTTGAAAATTGCAAAATCTTTGAACCTCGAAAACCCATCCAAAAAGTTTCTACTATAAACTCAATTTTACTGTTTCATGACTCTTATCAGTTAAACGTATCGTACCATCCCATCCATCCATGTTTTTCCTTCTCAGGAACAGATGGAACCACTGTTAGAAATTGATAACATTGCAAACATCTTCCTGTCGCCAATTTCTTTTTTTAATCTTTCCCCCTCGTGGGCACCTCCGCCTATTCTTGGCCCTTCATCGGCTCCTTGGCTTGTCGGATTGTGGGCTACTCGTGGACTCCTCCTCCTCCTCCAGGACTCCTCCTCCAATTCCCGGCATCTCATAGATTCCTCCTCCGATTCTCTGCTCCTCCAGGACTCCTCCTCCTCAAGTTCTTTGTAGACACCTTTTCCGATTCTGGGCTCCTCCAGGACTTCTCCCCTGATTCTCGGATCCTCGCGGACTCCTCCTCAAGTTCTGGGCTACTCCAGGATTCTCCCTCCTCCGATTCTCGGCTCCTGCGGGACTCCTCCTCCTCCAATTCTCGGCTACCCCAGGACTCTTCCTACTCAAGTTCTCGGCTATTCCAGGGCTCCTCCTCCGATTCTGGGCTCCTCCAGCACTCCTCCTCCTCAAGTCCTCGGCTCCTCCAGGACACTTCCTCCTCAAGTTCTGGGCTCCTTGTGGACTTCTCCTCCTCAAGTTCTGGGCTGTTAGGACTCCTCCTCAAGTTCTGTTCTGCTGATTTTCACTACTGAATATCTCCCGTAAGGAGGCTCATTACTGATCATCCGGTAACGGGATGCTCAGTTCTGAAGATGCGTCAACCGGATCCTCATCGCTGAACATCCAGTCACCGAATGCTCATTGCTGAACATCTTGTCTTGTGTACTCCTACACATTATCTATAAATCGACAAGTTATATATATACCCACCTCTAGCAATGTGACCGACATCTGACGGGTTCCGCCAGTCATTGTAGTTTCCATGGGAAATGGGCGGGGCTTATAGGCAAATACTGTAGAATCCAATTTCCTAGTTTTTCGATTGCGCAAAAAGCCCATTTGGGTCCATGGTAGACTTATCGAGTCAGTGATTGACGCCGCAGTCTGGTTTTTTTGGTAGATCAAATTATTTCAAAGAATTCACAGACCCACATCTTTGTTTTATCCCGAGTTCCCATTTTGATCTACGGGCGCTCACACATTGTTTTTGTCATCATCACTTTGAAACTCACTCATTTTCTTTTTTTTTCACTTTTTCCTTTGGTTTTGGATTTTTTTTTCATGGTTTTTTTCCTATTTTTCCCGTCATTTTTCATTTTTCGACTATTTCTAACCAAATTGTATTTTCAGATATGGCATCTCCCAGCCCATGCAATCTGGAAATAGCAATCCGAAAATTTATTCCAAAAGAGGTGAATTCTTGAGTCTCAATCCTTCATCTAATTTTTCCCATTTTCAGCTAATTCCTGAGACTTGGCAGTGCGATGTACGAAAACAAGACGACAGCATGAAGGACCTTCTCAACAAAGCGAATGGTCAGCTTGGAATGTTCGCGTCGGTCGAAGAACTATACGGTCATGTTGCCACCTACATCGACTTCCCAAAAAGCTATGAATATCTCAAAATGTACTCGTACGATATCGTCGACTCATCCCCCACTATCCGTGATACCATGGCGAAGAAGTGGTGTCTGTATAAATGCGATCTACACAAAATCTTCTATTATTACAAGTTGTCCCCATTGAGACGTGTCGCGACAAACAAGGCTGACGCGATTCTGAAGAATATCTGGACGAAACTGAGAGATGGATGTCATCACGAGATGATTCTGTGCAAGGAGAGACCTAAGCAACCGACTTCCGCTAATCCGAATCTGCGAGCATTTGGAACCACTAGTTCGGAAAGTGAGTACACGGATTTCAAGGTGAAATGGAAGGAGCACACGGAGAAAACCATCTTTGCGTTGAGTGATTTCATTTTGGATTCCATGGATTTATACCTTGAATCCCAGCCATCTCCAGACTATCAAGAAGCCGCAGACATCATCTCATGGGTCGGATATATTATGGAGGAAGTTGCAAAGTTCTGTCAAGACAAACAAATTTATATCCAACAACTCAACCCCACTCAGGAAACCAGAAAGCCCAAACAAGTCATTCGCTTATTCTCAAATGATTCAGGAGCGTTTGTGATGGCTCATGATTTCCTCGAAATTCTACAGGAGTACGGTGTGGATTCTGACCAATTAGAGAAGTTGGTCCCAGAAAGACAGGAGGGACAAACGTTATCATACCAAGATGTTTTGAGAGCACTGCATACAATCGGCAATAAAGAATTGACGAGTTTGGAGTTTGCGAAGATGACGAGCCCTTTCTTGATGTTTGCCAGGTCCCCGATTCCAACATGTAATGGAGGATACTGTATTTTTGCAATGGATGTTCTCTACGAACTTCTTATGAATATGATTCAGGCGAAGAAGGTATTCTATGAAGAAAAGGATTGGATCAGAATTGCGGAGTTCTTCGAGTCCATAAAATCCCATTTTGATATCAAAGGAGACATCCACTTCATTGATTCCAAGGAGTCGGAGGCTATCATGAAGGAGTGGGAGGAGTTTTATAATACGCACTTGAAGCGAAAAGGTCCATCCCAAGCCAATGCAAAGACTATCCAACTGAAAAAAGATAAATTTGATCTAAACATTTTGATAAGAACACTCAAATCGCTGAAACTGGATAAGTGCTTCGAAGACATTGAGAAGTATGCCCCTCTCATCTTTGCAAAACAGGAGAAGAAATCACTGAGTGACCTGCATGCAGCTGTTACACAATGTCAGATGAACTGTCTTGCTCGGAAAATTCCCTGGATTCTGGAGTTTATTGAGAAGCAGAAGTTACGCCTCCGAATGGATATTGTGGATATTCCTAGAGAATTCGATGTGGACAAAGTGGCGGCGGAGTTGGAGCAGATGGGAACGAGCAAGAAAAAGGGAGGAGCGAAAGGAAATGTGGCGACGAAGAAGAATACGAAAAAGGATAAGAAGAAGTGAATTCTAACATTTGTATTTTGCCACATTTATTTTTTGATTGGTAATTTTCCGAGTCAGTAATCCGTTGTTGAATGAATTCACTATTCTGAATATCTAGAAGCCGCATCTATGATGTAAAGTTCAGTTTTTTGATTTCGAAAATAAAACAAAAAAGCCCTGTTCAATGCCAAAAGGAAAACTCCGGATTCTAGGTTTACTCCTCTCTATATACTCGACACTTTTGGTTTTGAAATGTGACAGTTGCCAAACATCTAGTTTCGAAACGTCTGGTTGGAACCCAAAGCAATTTCGAACCAGACTCCGATGTTCCGACCAAAAGTTGAAACTCTGAAATCTTCTGAAAATACAATCAATTCATTCGAACTCTTGACAACACAAATTATACAGTTATCAATAGAAAAAATAGGAGACGAAATACAAAAATGATAAAAAATTAACAGATTCGTTGAATATCTTCTTACAAATTCTTATTTTTCTTCTTATCGCTCGTCTCCAACTTGGCCACGCCCTCGACGACTTCATTCAAAACCGCATCTCCTTCTCCAATCTCCAGATTCTCAATATTCATCCGATTACACGCTGTCTGCTTCTTGATGAATCTCAAAATCCAGGGAACTTTCCGAACCAGACAGTTGACTTGGCATCGTGCAACAGCTATATGCAGGTTACTCAGTGATAACGACTTTCCTCTCAGCTTCAGAAAAATGGGATTTGCATATTGCAAAATGTTTTCAAAGCACTTATCGATTTCCAAACGTTTGAGTTCGTTTTCCACTAGACTCACAGTGAACTCATCTCTGTCCCGTAGAATTATGAGTCTCGGAATCGATGAGGTTCGCTTCAAGTGCTTATTGTAACAAGCCTCCCACACCTTCTTGATATCCTCCACCTCCTCTAAATCCATAAAGTAGATGCCTCTTTTGATATCGAAACGGGATTCCATCGTCTTGAAAAACTTGTTGATTTCGATCCAATCCCTCTCTTCAAACGTATGGAATACCTTCTTCGCCACAATTATATCCATCAGAAGCTCGTAAAGGGCATCCACTGCAAGAATACAGTAACCCTTATCCCAAGTTGGAATTGGTGTCTGGTTGAACATCAAGAGATCACTCCTCATCTTAGCGAACTCCATCTTCATCAAGTCTGCATTCCCGACCTCCTTCAACACACCCCACGCGTCTTGATAGGAAAATGTTGACAGTCTTTGATTTCTGAGGTCTTCTGGAATTGCTTTGTCCGATTCAGCGGTCTTCACACCATGCTCCTTGAGAATATCTAGCAAGTCGTGAACCATCACAAAGTGATTTTTGTCAATTGAAAATAATCGAATGACTGGTAACTGCTCTTTGGGTGAAGAAAGGATGTTGAGTGGTGGCAAGTGAATTTTTCCTTCTCGGGCCAACTTTATCACTTTATCGAGAATAAATGTGACCCATGCGATCACTGTTATTGCTTCAAGTTTGCTCACATTCGATAGTTCGGTAAGCTTGTCCATCCATCCGAATATGATGGAACCTATTGTACCGGCGGTTTCCGCTCTCAGCTGCTTAAAGTCATAGACGCTCCTGAGATTGTTAGACCCATCCTCCGAGGTCTGCGATTTGAGATAGTCAAGGTCTGCTCGATTCAAAGTAGGTGGCATCAGTTCATACGGACACGCAATCATTTTGTGGAGACTTCCTACTCTCAGTACTCGCCAGCAGTCATCCAGAATCGCCTCGGAATACTTGGATACAGTCCGATTATATGGACAAATTGTGCTGTGATCGAAGAACTTGTGCATCTCGTTTTGATAGATGCACCACTTTCCCTTGACACTCTTGGAAACATAAGGGAATCTTTCCACTTTTCCATGGCGTCGGTGGATCTTGAAGAGCTGATAACTCCTTGGGAAATCCATAAAGTCGAAAACGGTGTCGTATAGCTCATGGAAGGACTCGAACATTCCAAGTAGCTTCATTCCAACTCCTTGAAGATGCGCGACGCTGTCTTTATTATCGATATGGGTGCAATGCCAATCTTCGGGAATCAGCTGAAATTGAGAGAAATTGTTTCGTTGAATGATTGAGATATGAGCTCAGCACAGCTCTTACAACTGCGCTCTACCGAAATGTCTTCTCTTCTTCTCTGATTCTCTCAGTTTCGAACGCAATTTTCTTTTGATCCGGTAGAGCGCAATTGTAAGACACGTGTAGTGCTAATATGGAATGAGAACTCACCTCTTTCGGAATACATTTCCGGATCGCTACTTCCAGATTGGTTTCGGAAGGAGACGGCTGGAGAGGTGGAGGTCGAGGAGAAGCAGGAGGAGGTGGAGGCGCGTTCGACGCCATATCTGGAAAAAAATTGAGTTGAAAAATAGAGAAATCGAGAGAAAAAGGTTCTGGAAATCCGAAAAAACTGCTAAAAAAGAAGAAAATGAACGATTTCGAACCAGATAATGACAAAAACAACACTAGCGAGAAAATCGCGCCAGTAGATCAAATCAGCCGAACTTTAAGACGTGGGTCTAGAAGTGAAAACTTTGCAGAAGATCAGAAAAACCGTCACCTCTTCTTTCCTCGCTCCATTCGGTGTTTCTCCGGTGCCGGATGGTCAAGGTCGAATCTTTCAAGCAAAAAATGTTGCTTCCAAATCGTGAATTTTCGAAGATTTTCCTTCCAAAACCTCACAAAAATACGATTTCAAGCGGTTTTTAGTCCGGAAACGTTGAAAATGCTGCTTGTTCCAGTTCTAACGCTCACAAAACTTCGGTTTCAAGCCATTTCCAGTCTAGGATCAGAAATTCTGAAAAAATCCCTCATTTTTCCAGGATTCACAAATGCTACTTGTTTTCGTATTGCTTATAACCCATCCAACCCATGAAATGATAGCTCCTTGATACGTGAATTCATTCAACAGAAGATAACTGACAATATAAATACGGCGGAAGGGAAAATAATGAGGAAAATAAGAAAAGTGAATAGAATAAATGGGCAAATTTACTTCCTCTTATTATTCTTGCTCTTCTTCGTCGCCACATTCCTTTTCGCTCCTTGCTTCTTATCACTTGTTCCCATCTGTTCCAACTCCGCCGCCACTCTGTCCACATCGTATCCTCCATCACCGGTAGTAATATTCATAATGTTCATTCGGTTGCACGAATTCTGCTTCTCGATGAACTCCAGAATCCAGGGAACTTTACGAGCGAGACAGTTCATCTGACATTGTGCGATAGCTACATACAGATAATTGGGGGATGTCCACATCTTGCCGTTCAATTTCAGATTTTCCATCTCTGAGAAGATGGGATGAGCATACTCCACAATGTCCTCGAAGCACTTATCCAGTTTCTGTGATTTGAGTGTTCTTATCAAGCCGTTCACATCGAATTTATCTTTTTTCAGTTGGATGGGTTTGGATTCTCGCTTCAAGTGCTCATCGTAACAAGCCTCCCACTCCTTCTTGATATTCCCCACCTCCTCTAAATCCATAAAGTAGATGTCTTTAGTGAGATCGAAATGGGATTTTATGGACTCAAAGAAATTTTGGATTTCCTCCCAATCCTTCTTTTGAAAGGTATGAAATACCTTCTTCGCCACAATCATATCCATCAGAAGTTCGTAGAGAGCATCCGCTGCGAGGATACAGTATCCTTGTAAATAATGTGGAATCGGTGTCTGGTTGAACATCAAGAGATCATTCTTCATCTTAGCATACTCCAGTTTTTCCAAAGCAGGATTACCCGTTTCCTTCACTATTTCCATGGTGTCTTCGTAAGACAATGTGGCGAGATTCGGCATTTTTTTTATTTTTTGAATCGTTTGCATATATTGGAGGGAAAGACCATCATATTCAAATAGATATTCGACAAGATCATGAGCCATCACGAATGATTTGTTGTCAGTGGAGAATAGTCGAATCACTGGTGTCAGTTTCTCGACTGGTTCTGCAAACGGAGTCGCTGGCCACAAGTAGATCCCTTCTATTTTTTGGATAAACGTGACAGCTTCACCCATAATAAATCCAACCCACGAAGCGACTTTTTGGGCTTCTCGATTGTCCACAAAAGAATATGATCCGTATTCGTGATAATTGCTCATCTTTATGAGAATAGCTTCAGTCATACTATCCCTTGCAGCCTGCTCCATTTTATACCAATCAATCTTGCCATTCACAGGCACAGTGCATTTTTGAGCGACCAGCTCAGAAAGGGTTACTCCTTCTTGTGCTTTTTCGAAGGACGGTGGCACAGGTTCATGCGGACATACAATCATTTGGTAATTCTTCTTCACTCGAAGCTCCTCCCAGGTATCTTCAAACACCTGCTCGGCCAACGAAAATGGTTCCGATTTAAGCGCAGTGAGTTTGTGATAGTCGAAGATTTTGTACAGATCGTTTATATACATGCACCACTTTCCCGACACGCTTTTGGGAATGTCGGGGAATCCGTCGACGCGTGTGGTCCGGTTCAGTTTGAAGTGCTCATCGTCCTTCGGGAAGTCCATGTATTGGGCAACATTGTCGGCCAGGTCCTTGGCGGAATCGAACATTCCAAGTTGTGGTTGTGCGTGAGAGAAGAGGGACTCCATGTTATGTGTGAAACCAAAACCAGGTTGGTCGACTCCGAATCGATAGAATTTCCAAGTCTCGGGAATTAGCTGAAATCGAAAGAAATTTGTTGAAGAATAGACTAGGGAAGGTCACCAAGTGACCGTGGAGTTATGGGACGTGAGCTATATTATTGGAAAGCTGAAATCACGCAGATTCCAAATATATATTCAATTTTCACTCTCGTCGCCTGGTATTCAAGAAAAGCAAGGTCAAAGTTTATACCCCTGATGTTTTCAACATGTCCGACTTGTCAGCGGTCCAAACTTTGACCTTGCTTTTTTCGAACACCAGGCTACGAAGGCAAAAACTGAATATATATTTGGAATCACCGTGATTTTTGCATTTCAATGATATAAGTCACATCGTGAGATATTAAACGAGACTCACCTCTTTTGGAATACATTTCCGGATTTGTGTCTCTAGAAAATGTGGATGACGAGGAGGAGGTGGAGGAGGCTGAGAAGATGGTGGTGGAGGAGCCTTCGGTGCCTTCGATGCCATTGCTAGAAAAAATTAGGTTGGAAATTGTAGAATACAAACGAAAACTATACTGGAAGGACGCAAAAAACATGAAAAACCGAAAAAATCCAGACAACCGATTCAAAACGGCAAAAAATGATGCAAAACAACATGAAAACTCAAAAAAAAAACGACAAAAAACGAAGAATTTCGAAAATGAGAATGACAAAAACAATATTGAAGAGAGAAATCCGCGCGCGTAGGTCAACTCGGAAGTTCGGCGAAGAACAAAGTGGGTCTAGAAATTATCAAAAAAATTTTCGAAAATTTTGATCTCCTTCAAAAATGGTAAGTCAAGACAATCTAATTTACTCTTTTCAGTTAAAAAAAAACAGAAAAACAAGTACAGTACACTTTGAGCGTGTGTCACGGAAAAAATAACTTAGTTTTTAAAATAGCAAGAAAGAATCATGAATTCATTTGGTTCTCGGTGAGTTCTGCTTCCACGTTTTCGTCAACAAATTCTCTTTTTGTTTCATTTTCTTCAAAATCTCCTCAAGTTGGCTTGGTTACACGTGGACTCATCCTCCTCCGAGTCTTTGCTCATCGTGGATTCCTCCTCCGATTCTCGGCTCTTCTAGGACTCCTCCTCCTCAAGTTCTCGGCTACTCCAGGACTCCTCCTCCTCAAGTTCTGGGCTGTTAGGACTCCTTCTCAAGTTCTGTTCTGCTGATTTTCATTACTGAATATCTCCCGTAAGAATGCTCATTACTGATCATGTGGTAACCGGATGCACAGTAGTGAACATGCTCCAACCGGATGCTCATTGCTGAACATCCTCTCTTTTGTACTTCTACACATTATATATGAATCGACAGGATATATATATATATATACCCACCCCTAACGATGTGTCCGACATCTTACGGGTTCCGCCAGCCATTGTAGTTTCTATGGGAAATATTATCGAAATAATAAAGTTCCGACATTTTTACCGACGTGTGTTTGCGGATTTAGTGCAAATTTTAATAATTTTACACTAAGTCCGCAAACACACGTCGATAAGAAATGTCGGAACTTTATTATTTCGATAATAGTCGGGGCTTATAGGCGAAACTGTAGTCTAATTTTTCCGTTTTTCGATTGCAAAACACAACGAAAACCCATCCAACCCATGAAGTGATAGCTCCTTGATACGTTAATTCATTCAACAGAAGATAACTGACAATATAAATACGGCGGAAGGGAAAATAATGAGGAAAATAAGAAAAGTGAATAGAATAAATGGGCAAATTTACTTCCTCTTATTATTCTTGCTCTTCTTCGTCGCCACATTCCTTTTCGCTCCTTGCTTCTTATCACTTGTTCCCATCTGTTCCAACTCCGCCGCCACTCTGTCCACATCGTATCCTCCATCACCGGTAGTAATATTCATAATGTTCATTCGGTTGCACGAATTCTGCTTCTCGATGAACTCCAGAATCCAGGGAACTTTACGAGCGAGACAGTTCATCTGACATTGTGCGATAGCTACATACAGATAATTGGGGGATGTCCACATCTTGCCGTTCAATTTCAGATTTTCCATCTCTGAGAAGATGGGATGAGCATACTCCACAATGTCCTCGAAGCACTTATCCAGTTTCTGTGATTTGAGTGTTCTTATCAAGCCGTTCACATCGAATTTATCTTTTTTCAGTTGGATGGGTTTGGATTCTCGCTTCAAGTGCTCATCGTAACAAGCCTCCCACTCCTTCTTGATATTCCCCACCTCCTCTAAATCCATAAAGTAGATGTCTTTAGTGAGATCGAAATGGGATTTTATGGACTCAAAGAAATTTTGGATTTCCTCCCAATCCTTCTTTTGAAAGGTATGAAATACCTTCTTCGCCACAATCATATCCATCAGAAGTTCGTAGAGAGCATCCGCTGCGAGGATACAGTATCCTTGTAAATAATGTGGAATCGGTGTCTGGTTGAACATCAAGAGATCATTCTTCATCTTAGCATACTCCAGTTTTTCCAAAGCAGGATTACCCGTTTCCTTCACTATTTCCATGGTGTCTTCGTAAGACAATGTGGCGAGATTCGGCATTTTTTTTATTTTTTGAATCGTTTGCATATATTGGAGGGAAAGACCATCATATTCAAATAGATATTCGACAAGATCATGAGCCATCACGAATGATTTGTTGTCAGTGGAGAATAGTCGAATCACTGGTGTCAGTTTCTCGACTGGTTCTGCAAACGGAGTCGCTGGCCACAAGTAGATCCCTTCTATTTTTTGGATAAACGTGACAGCTTCACCCATAATAAATCCAACCCACGAAGCGACTTTTTGGGCTTCTCGATTGTCCACAAAAGAATATGATCCGTATTCGTGATAATTGCTCATCTTTATGAGAATAGCTTCAGTCATACTATCCCTTGCAGCCTGCTCCATTTTATACCAATCAATCTTGCCATTCACAGGCACAGTGCATTTTTGAGCGACCAGCTCAGAAAGGGTTACTCCTTCTTGTGCTTTTTCGAAGGACGGTGGCACAGGTTCATGCGGACATACAATCATTTGGTAATTCTTCTTCACTCGAAGCTCCTCCCAGGTATCTTCAAACACCTGCTCGGCCAACGAAAATGGTTCCGATTTAAGCGCAGTGAGTTTGTGATAGTCGAAGATTTTGTACAGATCGTTTATATACATGCACCACTTTCCCGACACGCTTTTGGGAATGTCGGGGAATCCGTCGACGCGTGTGGTCCGGTTCAGTTTGAAGTGCTCATCGTCCTTCGGGAAGTCCATGTATTGGGCAACATTGTCGGCCAGGTCCTTGGCGGAATCGAACATTCCAAGTTGTGGTTGTGCGTGAGAGAAGAGGGACTCCATGTTATGTGTGAAACCAAAACCAGGTTGGTCGACTCCGAATCGATAGAATTTCCAAGTCTCGGGAATTAGCTGAAATCGAAAGAAATTTGTTGAAGAATAGACTAGGGAAGGTCACCAAGTGACCGTGGAGTTATGGGACGTGAGCTATATTATTGGAAAGCTGAAATCACGCAGATTCCAAATATATATTCAATTTTCACTCTCGTCGCCTGGTATTCAAGAAAAGCAAGGTCAAAGTTTATACCCCTGATGTTTTCAACATGTCCGACTTGTCAGCGGTCCAAACTTTGACCTTGCTTTTTTCGAACACCAGGCTACGAAGGCAAAAACTGAATATATATTTGGAATCACCGTGATTTTTGCATTTCAATGATATAAGTCACATCGTGAGATATTAAACGAGACTCACCTCTTTTGGAATACATTTCCGGATTTGTGTCTCTAGAAAATGTGGAAGACGAGGAGGAGGTGGAGGAGCCTTCGGTGCCTTCGATGCCATTGCTAGAAAAAATCAGGTTGGAAATTGTAGAATACAAACGAAAACTATACTGGAAGGACGCAAAAACATGAAAAACCGAAAAAATCCAGAAAACCGATTCAAAACGGCAAAAAATGATGCAAAACAACATGAAAACTCAAAAAAAAACAACAAAAAACGAAGAATTTCGAAAATGAGAATGACAAAAACAATATTGAAGAGAGAAATCCGCGCGCGTAGGTCAACTCGGAAGTTCGGCGAAGCACAAAGTGGGTCTAGAAATTATCAAAAAAATTTTCGAAAATTTTGATCTCCTTCAAAAATGGTAAGTCAAGACAATCTAATTTACTCTTTTCAGTTAAAAAAAAACAGAAAAACAAGTACAGTACACTTTGAGCGTGTGTCACGGAAAAAATAACTTAGTTTTTAAAATAGCAAGAAAGAATCATGAATTCATTTGGTTCTCGGTGAGTTCTGCTTCCACGTTTTCGTCAACAAATTCTCTTTTTGTTTCATTTTCTTCAAAATCTCCTCAAGTTGGCTTGGTTACACGTGGACTCATCCTCCTCCGAGTCTTTGCTCATCGTGGATTCCTCCTCCGATTCTCGGCTCTTCTAGGACTCCTCCTCCTCAAGTTCTCGGCTACTCCAGGAGTCCTCCTCCTCAAGTTCTGGGCTGTTAGGACTCCTTCTCAAGTTCTGTTCTGCTGATTTTCATTACTGAATATCTCCCGTAAGAATGCTCATTACTGATCATGTGGTAACCGGATGCACAGTAGTGAACATGCTCCAACCGGATGCTCATTGCTGAACATCCTCTCTTTTGTACTTCTACACATATGAATCGACAGGATATATATATATATATATACCCACCCCTAGCGATGTGTCCGACATCTTACGGGTTCCGCCAGTCATTGTAGTTTCTATGGGAAATATTATCGAAATAATAAAGTTCCGACATTTTTTACCGACGCGTGTTTGCGGATTTAGTGCAAATTTTAATAATTTTACACTAAGTCCGCAAACACACGTCGATAAGAAATGCCGGAACTTTATTATTTCGATAATAGTCGGGGCTTATAGGCGAAACTGTAAACTAATTTTTCCGTTTTTCGATTGCAAAACACAACGAAAACCCATCCAGCCCATGAAGTGATAGCTCCTTGATACGTGAATTCATTCAACAGAAGATAACTGACAATATAAATACGGCGGAAGGGAAAATATTGAGAAAAATAAGAAAAGTGAATAGAATAAACGGGCAAATTTACTTCCTCTTATTATTCTTGCTCTTCTTCGTCGCCGCATTCCCTTTCGCTCCTTGCTTCTTATCACTTGTTCCCATCTGTTCCAACTCCGCCGCCACTTTGTCCACATCGTATCCTCCATCACCGGTAGTAATATTCATAATGTTCATTCGGTTGCACGAATTCTGCTTCTCGATGAACTCCAGAATCCAGGGAACTTTACGAGCGAGACAGTTCATCTGGCATTGTGCAATAGCTACATACAGATAATTGGGGGATGTCCACATCTTGCCATTCAATTTCAGATTTTCCATCTCTGAGAAGATGGGATGAGCATACTCCACAATGTCCTCGAAGCACTTATCCAGTTTCTGTGATTTGAGTGTTCTTATCAAGCCGTTCACATCGAATTTATCTTTTTTCAGTTGGATGGGTTTGGATTCTCGCTTCAAGTGCTCATCGTAACAAGCCTCCCACTCCTTCTTGATATTCCCCACCTCCTCTAAATCCATAAAGTAGATGTCTTTAGTGAGATCGAAATGGGATTTTATGGACTCAAAGAAATTTTGGATTTCCTCCCAATCCTTCTTTTGAAAGGTATGAAATACCTTCTTCGCCACAATCATATCCATCAGAAGCTCATAGAGAGCATCCGCTGCGAGGATACAGTATCCTTGTAAATAATGTGGAATCGGTGTCTGGTTGAACATCAAGAGATCATTCTTCATCTTAGCATACTCCAGTTTCTCCAAAGCAGGATTACCCATTTTCTTCACTATTTCCATGGTGTCTTCGTAAGACAATGTGGAGAGATTCGGCATTGCGAGTATTCTTTGAACCGTTTGTACATATTGGGGGGAAAGACTAGGATATTCGAATAGATATTCGACAAGATCATGAGCCATCACGAATGATCTGCTGTCAGCGGAGAATAGTCGAATCACTGGTGTCAGTTTCTCGTCTGGTTCTGCAAACGAAGTCGCTGGCGGCAAGTGGATCCCTTCTATTTGTTGGATAAACGTGACAGCTTCACCCATAATAAATCCAACCCATGAAGCGACTTTTTGGGCTTCTGGATTGTTCACACCCGGATGTAATCCTTGTCCGTGAAAATTGTCCATCCTTATGAGAATAGCACCAGTCATATTATTTCTTGTACCCTTCTCCATTTTATACCAATTAATCTTGCCATTCACAGGCACAGTGTTTGCTTGAGCCACCAGTTCAGAAAGGACAACTCCTTCTTGTGCTTTTTCGAGGGACGGTGGCACAGGTTGATGCGGACATACAATCATTTGGTAATACTTCTTCACTCGAAGCTCCTCCCAGATATCTTCAAACACCGCCTCGGCCAACAAAAATGATTCCGATTCAAGCGCAGAGAGTTTGTGATAGTCGAAGACTTTGTACAGATCGTTTATATACATGCACCACTTTCCCGACACGCTTTTGGGAATATCGGGGAATCCGTCGACGCGTGTGGTCCGGTTCAGTTTGAAGTGCTCATCGTCCTTCGGGAAGTCCATGTATTGGGCAACATTGTCGGCCAGGTCCTTGGCGGAATCGAACATTCCAAGTTGTGGTTGTGCGTGGGAGAAGAGGGACTCCATGTTATGTGTGAAACCAAAACCAGGTTGCTCGACTCCGAATCGATAGAATTTCCAAGTCTCGGGAATTAGCTGAAATCGAGAGAAATTTGTTGAAGAATTGACTAGGAAAGGGCACCAAGTGACCGTGGAGTTATGGGACGTGACCTATATTATTGGAAAGCTGAAATCATGCTGATTCTAAATATAAATTCGGTTTTCACTCTCGTCGCCTGGTGTTCGAGAAAAAGCATGTCAAAGTTTATACCCCTGATATTTTCAACATGTCCGACTTGTCAGCGGTCCAAACTTTGACCTTGCTTTTCTCGAACACCAGGCTACGAGGGCAAATACTGAATGCATATTTGGAATCAGCGTTTTCTCAGTTTTCTATTGATAACAGTCACATCGTGCGATATTGAATGAGAACTCACCTCTTTTGGAATACATTTCCGGATTTGTGTCTCTAGAAAATGTGGACGAGGAGGAGGAGGAGGAGGAGGAGGAGGAGGAGGAGGCTGAGAAGATGGAAGAGGATGCCTATTCGATGCCTTCGATGCCTTCGATGCCTTCGGTGCCTTCGATGCCATTGCTGAAAAAAATTGGATTGGAAAATGTAGAAAATGAAAGAAAAGTATACTGGATGGACGGAAAAACGTAAAAAAACCAAAAAATCCGGAAAAAACGGTTAAAAACGGCGAAAAGAGGAGAAAAACAACATGCAAACTCAAGAAAAAGACAAAAATGAAGAATTTCGAAATTGAGGATGACAAAAACAACATTGAAGAGAGAAATCTGCGCGCGTAGGTCAACTCAGTAGATTGGCGAAACAAAAAGTGGGTCTAGAAAATCAAAAAAATTTTGAAAAAATGTTGTCAAGTATAAAGAAAGAATTCTATTATTGATCTGTCCGATCCATAGAAAATTTAATTGGTGGGACAATCAGTTTTACCGTGGCACCCTCCAGGAATCCTCCCCCTCAAGTTCGCTGCTACTCCTGGACTCCTCCTCCTCAAATTCTGGGCTACTTCAGGACTATTCAGAAGTTTTTCCCTCAAAATGTCAAGGATTCAATATCTTTACTTTGAAGATCCCATTCAACCTATGAATTTTTTGTAACACTTCTAAACTCAAGTTGAAATCCATTTTTAATCCCAAATACTTTTCCCAGCATCATTTCATTTATTTAACAACGGGTAACCAACAAAACAAGTATCACATGAGGACAATCGGAAAAATAGGGAAACATTTAACAGATTTAATGAACTTTTCACTTTTTACTTCTTCTTGTTATTCTTGCCTTTCTTCGTCGCCACATTCCCTTTTGCTCCTTGTTTCTTTTCGCTTGTTCCCATCTGTTCCAACTCCGCCGCCACTTTGTCCACATCGAATTCTTCTTGACGAACAGCAACATCCACAATATTCATTCGGTTGCGCGAATTCTGCTTCTCAAAAAACTCCAGAATCCAGGGAACTTTCCGAGCAAGACAGTTGATTTGACAGTGTGCAATAGCTACATACACTTCACTTGGTGATTTCTTTCTTAGTTTTGAAAAGATGATATATGCATACTCCGCAATGTCTCCAAAGCACTTATCCAGTTTCAAAGATTTGAGTGTCGTCATAAAGTCGTTCACATCGAATTTATCTTTTTTCAGTTGGATGAGTTTGGGTTCTCGCTTCAAATGTCGATTGTAGAAATCCTCCCACTCCTTCTTGATATCCTCCACCTCCTTGGAATCGATAAAGTGGATGCCTCTATTGATATTGAAATGGGGTTTTATAGACTCGAAGAATTCGTTGATTCTAATCCAATACTTGTCTTCAATCGTATGGAATACCTTCTTCGCCACAATCATATCCATAAGAAGTTCGTAGAGTGCATCCACTGCAAAGATACAGTATCCACCATAATGAGTTGGAATTGGTGTCTGGGCGAACATCAAGAGATCAGTCTTCATCTTTGCAAACTCCATATTCATCAATTCTTTGTTGCTGATTCCCAGCAATACTTTCAACGCGTCTCCGTAAGATAATGTAGATAACTTCTGATTTCTGAGATCGTCTGGAATCAGTTTATCCAATAACTTGGATTCCACACCATGTTTCTGTAGAATTTCGATCAAATCCTGAGTCATCACAAAGAGATTCTTGTCACTCGAGAATAATCGGATGACTTCCTTTGACGGAGCAACCGAATTGAGTGGTGGAAAATGGATGTTTCCTCTCTTGGCAAACATTTCCGCTTTTTTGATAATTAATCCAACCCATACAATCACTTTTCCGGCTTCTGAATTAGGTAATTCTCCAGAATATTTCTCCATCGAATCGAAAACGTTCGAATACATTACATTTGATTCTTTCGCTATCTCTCTCCAATTAATCTTGTTGGCCATGCGATCACTCGTAAAGGGTTCGAAGAGAGCTGCACGCTGGGTGTCTCCAAAAGTCGGCACCATTGGTTCATTCGGACTTGCAATCACTTCGTGATGCTTCTCAACTCTCAACTTTTCCCAGCAGTCCTCCAGAATCGTCTCCGACAACTTCGAAGCGGGCGGTTGAAGCGGCGAAATTTCGTGGTGATCGAACAACTTGTAGAGATCATTTTTATAAATACACCATTGTCCTTTGATGCTTTTCGGGAGGGAAGGAAATCGTTCCACACGTGTGCCCCGGCTCATTTTGAAATGCTCCTCGTTCTTCGGGAAGTCCATGTACTGGATGACGTTCTCGTATAGCTTTTCGGAGGACTCGAACATTCCAAGTTGCTTTTTTCCTGATTTCAGAAGAGAGGCGATGTTTGATTTGAGATCGATATCGGTGCAATGCCAATTATCAGGAATTAGCTGAAAATTTTCCAAATTATGAGAGAAATTGAATAATAGATGGAGATTTTGAATAAGAACTCACCTCTTTTGGAATACATTTCCGAATTGTTGTTTCTAGATAGCTTGGAGGAGGTGGGGGAGGTGGAGATGCCATATCTGGAAAAAAATGGGTTAGAAGTTTTCAGAAAGCTTGGAAACAGTGGAAAAACTCAAAAAAAGGGTAAAAAAGACGAAAATGAGTGATTTCAAAAGTGAGATGACAAAACAACGACTTGAGTGAAAAGCGCGCCAGTAGATCAAATTGGCAACTTGGTGACATCAAGAAGTGGGTCTAGAAAACTTTCGAAAATTCTGAGGCCATCTGATTAACTTTTCCCATTTAATTCTAATTTTCGTAATCAAAACCGGCTGAATTCCACTGGAAAACAAGTTATGTCCCTGTAAAGTACATCAGAGTCATGATGGTAGTCCCTAACGAGAGTCGCCCGGATTAGAATCTTTCGGATGAGAACTGCCTGAATTAGAACTGGTTCAATTGATGACAAGTTAACTGAGAAATCACAGTTTCACTTTACGAGATACTGAATATGTAGACCGTCATTCTGAAAATCAAAGAATTGGTGTAACTTTTTCCTTTTTTAGAATACATTTAGTTTATTCTAGAGACAAAAAATAAGACAAAATAATCAAGGTGAGAAAACAATACGGATGATAAAACAGAGAGCAAAAATAATTAAAAATGACCTTCTCACTATTCCTCCAACACAATTACTTCATCTTCCAACTCCTCGTCCTCTTGCTCGTCCTCTTGCTCGTCCTCTTGCTCGTCCTCTTGCTCGTCCTCTTGCTCATCTTCTTGCTCTTGCTCTTGTTCAGTCCTCAACTCAACAATATTCATCCGACGAAGCGCTCCCTGCTTCTCGATGAACTTGAAAAGACTGGGCACTTTCTCAACGACATAGTTGATTTGGCAACGAGTAACCGCGACATGCAACTCAGATAGTGTCATTCTCTCCTCCGCCTCGGTCTCACACCGGAGATAAACATGAAACTGGTCATAAACCGGCTGCACATACTTCTCAATGATTCCTTCGCAGCTCTTTTCCAAATTCAAGTATTCGAGTGTTCTTGCCAATTCCTCGAACGGAAATGCTGTCTTTTTCGTTTTTGGAAAGTGTTTCACATTTGGATAATGTTTTCTCAGTTTAGAATTGTAGACGTACTCCCACATCTTCTTGATAGCATCAACGTCTTTGGAATCGAGAAAGTAGATCTCTCTGCTCGGGTCGAAATAGAATTCCATTCCCTCGAGAAACTTTATGATACAAGGCCAGATGTCAGGTTGAGATGTATGAAACACCTTCTTCGCCACAATCATATCCACCAGGAGTTCGTAGAGAACATCCACTGCAAGGGTACAGTATCCTTTGTAATAAGTCGGAATCGGAGTCTGACGGAACATCAATCGGACGACGTGAACTTCAAGAAATTCCAGTTGATTCCATAACTTTTCACTAAGTTTGTCGAAAACTTCTTGCTCAGTGAATGTTGACAATTTGGGCATTCCAAGTATTTCCTGCTCAATTTCTCCCACGATCGCGCCATGTTCCTTGAGAGTTTTGAGCAACTCATGAGCCATCACAAACGTATTTCCATCATATGAGAATATTCGGATTACTGCTTTCTTGTCCCCAGTGAACCATGTAGTTGGTGGCTTGCCACACTTCGAAGCGCAATCCATAACAGTTCCAGCATAACCCTCGACTATTGTAAACTGTTTACGATGCTTTGGGTCGTCTTGTGGAGAGTCACCAAAGAACCGCTCCAAAAATGACGGACGTTTGATCTCACCGAGTCCTTCCAATGTATTATCTGAGTCCATCCTCCAATGCGATAAGAATTCATTGAAAATACTGTAGTCAATATTGAAGGGTCGAACATTTAACAAAGAGGGTGGTTCCGAGTCGCGCGAGAATAGAGCCCACTCTTCACGACTCAAATTTTTCACATGTTTCCAGCAGAGCTCCAGAATCATCCAGGCAATGTGTCGTTGTCCTCCTTCTAACGGGCAGGCGTCGAAGACTTTGTATATATCGCAATTGTCAACGATACCCTCCTCAAACTCCTCGAGGTCCTTCATGCCGAAATACTTGATAAATTCTGGAATATTCGCGTAGAGGTTGATATCTGTCAGCAGTTCTTCGGCAGACTCAAACATTCCGAGTTGAGGATTCTTGAGAAGATTCTGGAGGCTGTCTGGCTGCTTTTCGTTGTGCTTCCAGGTGTCGGGAATCAGCTGAAATCGAGAATAATTAAAAATTAGATGAAGATGTTGAATAAGAACTCACCTCCTTTGGAATATACTTTCGGAGTTCTTTCTCAAAAATGATTGAAGCGGAAGAAGGTGAATTCGATGCCATATCTGAAACACAAAACATTGGAGCTATAATAGAAATCGGAGAAAACGAGGGACTACTTGAACGGAAGGAAAACATGAAAACCGGTCGGAAACTCCAGAAAAATTGAGAAAAATGTCAAAAATAGGCATTCCGAAAGAGATGATGACAAAACAAGTGTGACGATAAATGTACCAGCGCCGGTAGATCAAAAAGTGGAACACAAGAAAGTAAGTCTAAGAATTGGATTATTGTGAAAATCTTAATAACAGGCTACAACTGGAAACAGGTGCTAAAGTAATATTTTGAGGGGAAATTTGAAATTTTCATTATCAATTTTTATCAATTTTTAGTGATTTTTCCTTTTTCCAAAAAATGTTCTCCAAAATATTACGGTAGCACTCGTTTCCAGCTGTGTCGCCATTTTCGTTGCATAATATCTGGATGGCCGAGTTGACGTATTCTAGGCCAGGACCGTCTTTTATTCAGGTTGCTATAACATTTTTCTGTTTTAAAATCTTAAATCTGAAAAGTTCCGTAAAAGCGAAAATTCAATTCGGAAGAGATACCGATGTTTGATAAAACCGACAATTTTCGAGAACACATTCATTTTGAGGAAAAAATAATAAAACTGTAGGCATTGAGCTGAATCATAATATACAAAATAAGTCAGAGGAGGAAATAATGAGAATGATAAAACGGAGATTTTCAAACAGAAAAGGTTCTCACTTCTTCTTATTCTTCTTCTTCTTCCCGCTGATTTCCAAATTCTCCATCTTCTTGACGGCCGCATCATCACTACAATGCTGACAATCAACGATATTCATTCGGTTGCACGAGTTCTGATTGTGAATAAACTCCAAAACCTTGGGTACTTTCCGAGCGAAGCAGTTGATTTGACAATAGATCACTGCCATGTGAAGCTGATAAAAAGATAATCCGTCCGCGGCAGTAGTCAACTTGGGGTAGATGAGATCTGCATACTTCATGATGTTTTCGAGGCACGTCTCCAGTTCCAAGTACTTGAGTGTCTCCTTCAATTCATCCGCGGAGAAACCAGCGGTTTTTGCTTTCTTGATAACCTTTCCATTCGATTTCTTCATCTGATGACTGTAGAAATACTCCCACATCGTCCTGATAAATTCAACGTTTTCCGTAGAGAGAAAGTAGACACTTCTGCTCGCATCGAAGCAGAATTCCATCAACGCGAAGAACTTTTCGAGGTGATTCTCTTCACTTGTCTGGAAAACCTTCTTCACCACAATCATATCCAACAGAAGTTCATAAAGAGCATCTACGGCAAGGATACAAGATCCTCCATCATACGGTATCGGTGTCTGGCCGAACGTCAACAAACGTTCCTTCTCAATCGTCACAATTTCCGCCACGCCTTTTATCTTATCTGCCACTTTATCATACGCCAATGTTGACAGTTCCGGCATTCCACTGACTTCCTTTTTGAACCATCTGATATCGATATTGTGTTGCTCACAAGTTTTTATCAACTCCTCGGCCATCACAAACTTCTTATTTCCAACTTGAAAGACTCGGATCACTGCTTTCCTCTTCTTCTTCTGCACTTCATGGAAGGGTGGCATGTGGATATCATTGTCTCTGGCGAACTTCGCAATTCTCCCCATAACAAATCCAATATATTCAATAACTAGTTCGACATCAGCAGTATGATCCTCATCCGGATAGATCTTCTTATACCTTTCGAGATAATCGTTCGCATGTCGCACAATGAATTTTGTCAAAACATTGACTTTTTTCTCGTTGTTGACTTTCCAAATCGATAAATCCGGGCCACTCGAGTAGACAATCATTTCGTGGTCACTGGTTTCAGTTTTAAGCCTCTCAAAAAACCCATCCAGTATCACTCGGACCGCGCCGAATACCCATGAGTTGAATGGGCAATAGAAATTTGCACTGAACATCTTATACACATCATTTTTGTAAATGCACGGCTTTTCATCAACGGTTTTGTAGTCATACGGGAGTTTCTCGATTGGATCCTCCAATTTTCTTCTCATCAAGGTGAAGTAGCAACAGATGTCGTCCACAAGCCTGTCGACGGACTCGACCATTCCAAGTTGAGATTGTTCGTCGTCTAAGAGCGACTTGATACGTTCAGAGAAGTCGGTGCCGACGCATTTCCAAGTCGGAGGAATCAGCTGAAATTGAGATTTAGAATAATTGAGATGTTCAATTCGAGCTCACCTCCTTAGGAATATACTTCCGGATTACATCCTCAAAGTTGCTTTCAGGAGTAGGAGGTGTAGGTGATGCCATATCTGAAAAAATCGATTGGATATTAAGCAGAAAACTTGAAAAAATTATGAAAAAACGTTTCAAAAACACCAGAAAACAATGAAAATGAAAAAAAATCGAAAATCATGATGACAATAAAAAAACAGTGACTAGAAAGGCGGGCAAGTCTGTAGATCAAATCTAAAATTCATAGTCAGTGACGCCAAGAAGTAGGTCTGAAAATCGAAATTTTGTAGCGTGAATCTTTGTAACTGTTTGATCTACTAGAATAGCAAATCACAATCACAAAAATACTCCATAATAAGAACAGCTCGGATAAGAACTGTCCGAATAAGAACCACTCTGATCAAAACAGCCCGAAGAAAAACTGTACGAGCTGACTATGAGATGAAGAATCGTCATTATGAAAACAATTCAAATCAGAGCGGCTCCTGTTCGGGGTTGCACATTTTGCTGGCGACCAAGCGATGTAAAGTTCACCGGAATAAGTTTTTGGAGACTCAAATCTTCGATGTACTCGGCGTAATCCGTCTGTGTTATTGTGGTACTCAATGTCCGTCGGGAAAGTGTAGCCATGGAATTCACAATCTTTATAGTGTTCGTACTTTTCAATGATTTCTTTGCAGCTCTTTTCCTGGCCTTTCAACTATTTTTTTTATTCATTTCGAGATAAAAATCATGAAAAATTCATGGTTTTCGGCACTTTGAATCGATTTTTTCCGATTTTCAGACTATGGCTAACTTCTTCTTCTCACAATTTCAGTACCGACTTCCGACCTCTGTCTGAATGAATTAGAACTGGTACGATCTAGAACAAACAATAAGATGAGGAATCGCCATTTTCAAACTGACCAACCTCCATTTGTAGTTCTGATTTCAACCAGTTCTAATCAGGGCGATTCTAATACGGGACAGTTTTCGTTTCCGATAACAGCCTGGCTGGCGACCTAGTTTAGAATACATTTAGTTTATTCTAGAGACAAAAAATAAGTCTAAATGATCAACACGAGAGAACAATAAGATTGATAAAATAGAAAGCAAAAATAATTGAATACGACCTTCTCACTGTTCCTCCGACACATTTTCTTCATCTTCCAGCTCCTCGCCCTCTTCCTTTTCCTCGTTCTCCCCCTTTTGCTCCTCCTCTTGATCACTATCAGGCCTCAACCAGTGTGTGCTTTCGAAACTTTTTTTTCGAAATATTTAAATTTCGAAAGATCTTTCGAAATTAATTTCGAAATTTCTTTCGAAATGACTTCGAAAGCACACACTGGCCTCAACTCAACAATATTCATCCTTTGGATGGCTCCCTGCTTCTTGATAAATTCCCGAAGTTTGGGAACTTCACGAACAACATAGTTAATTTGGAAACGAATAACCGCGACATGCAACTGAGATAGTGACAGTCCCTCCTCGGGGTCGTTCTCAAACAGGCCATAAACCTGAAACTGGTCATAAACCGGGTCCGCATACTTAACGATTCCACTCTCCTTCGCAGCCGTTTGCCAGGTTCAAGTATTCGAGTGTCTCTTCCAATTCGTTCAACAGAAATTTTGTCTTCTTTGTTTTTGGAAAGTGCTCACATTTGAATAATGTTTCAAATGTGAGGTGAAAATCGGAATGAAACGGAAGGAAAACAGGAAGACGGGTTGGAAACTACGGAGAAATTGTGAAAAATTGGGGAAAATGAGTATTCCGAAAGAGATGATGAGAATAAAAGTGTGACCATAAATGTGACAGCGAAAATGACGTCACAGCTGTAAAGGATTGCTACCGTAACGATGTTATTGACAGCACTCGTTTCCAGTTGTTTGAATGACATTTTGGCGAAATATCCCGATAGCCGAGTTGAGCCATTCTAGGCCACGGCCGTCTTTCTTTCAGATTTCGTTAATATTGAAATCTGAAAAGTTCGATCACGAAAGTTCAATTTGGAATAAAAACCGTAATTCGATAAGACCTGAATGACAATAATAATTTTCGAGTACACGTTTATTTTGAAAGTAAGAAAAATTGATAAAACTGATGATAAATTATATAACATAATACTGACAGCATATGATATTGAGGTGATTTATATTATACAAAATAAGATTATCAAGTCTTCTCACTTCTTATTCTTATTCTTCTTGTTCTTCTTCCCGCTGACTTCCATTCTGTCCATCTTCTTCCCCATTGCTTCATCACTACAGTGTTGACAATCAACGATATTCATTCGGCCGCACGAGTTCTGATTGTGAATAAACAATAAAATCTTTGGCACTTTCCGAACGAAACAGTTGATTTGACAATAGATCACTGCCATGTGAAGCTGATAAAAAGATAATCCGTCCGCTGCAGTAGTCAACTTGGGATATATGAGATCTGCATACTTCATAATGTTTACGAGGCACGTCTCCAGTTCCAAGTACTTGAGTGTCTCCTTCAATTCATCCACGGAGAAACCAGCGGTTTTTGTTTTTTTGATAACCTTCCCATTCGATTTTTTCATCCGATGATTATAGAAATAATCCCACATCTTCTTGGTAACTTCAACGTTTTCCAAACTGAGAAAGTAGAAACCTCTGGTCGCATCGAAATAGAATTCCATCAACGCGAAGAACTTTTCGAGGTGATTCTCTTGAGTAGTCTGGAAAACCTTCTTCACCACAATCATATCCAACAGAAGTTCATAAAGAGCATCTACGGAAAGGTAAAAGTATCCTCCATCATACGGTATCGGTGTCTGGCCGAACGTCAACAAACGCTCCTTTTCAATCGTCACAATTTCTGCCACGTCCTTTATCTTATTTGCCACTTTATCATAGGCCAATGTTGACAGTTCCAACATTCCACTGATTTCCTTTTTGAATCTTCCAATATCGATATTGTGTTGCTCACAAGTTTTTCTAAACTCCTCGGCCATCACAAACTTCTTATTTCCTACTTTGATGACTCGGATCAATGCTTTCTTCTTTTCCTCAACTTCATGAAGAGGTGGCATGTGAAGATCATTGTCTCTGGCAAACTTCGCAACTCTCCCAATAATGAATCCAACATATTCAATAACTTGTTGGACATCAGCAGTATGCTCCTCAATCGAATCCTTTTCCTTACACTTTTCAAGAAATTCGTACACATAATGCGGAATGAAATTGATCATTCCATTGATATTACTCTGGTTTCGAACTTTCCAATTATGTATCATAGTCGTGAGATCATTTCTAGATGGCGTTTCAGGGATCGTATATTGAGGCATCTGAAAATCCGAAAAATCCAGGCCCTTCGAGCAGACGATCATTTCGTGGTCACTGACTCTTTTTTCAAACAACTGCCAACACCTTTCCAGTATCAATCGGACCGCGCGGAGTACCCATGGATTCGAAAATGGGCATTGCACGCATGATTCGAACATCTTACACATATCCAGTTTGTAAATGCATTGCTTTGGCTTTTCATCAACGGTTTTGTAGTCGTACGGCAGTTTCTTGAATGGATCCTTTTCTGATTCTCTAAATGTCAAGAAGGAGTAGTTACAAATATCCTCCTCCAGCCTGTCGGCGGACTCGACCATTCCAAGTTGAGATTGTTCGTCGTCTAAGAGCAACTTGATACGTTCAGAGAAGTCGTGTCCGACGCATCTCCAAGTCCGAGGAAGCAGCTGAAAGAGAAATTAGTTAGAATAATTAAGCTTTTCAATTTGAGCTCACCTCATTTGGAATATAATTCCGGATTGCGTCCTGCAATTTTTTCTCAGCGGTAGGAAGTGCGGGTGATGTCATATCTGAAAAAATCTATTGGATATTGAACAGAAAACATGAAAAAATATGAGAAAACGGTTTCAAAACACCAGAAAACAATGAAAATGAAAAAAAACACATCGAAAATCATGATGACAATAAAAACAGTGGCTAGAAATCCGTTCATGTCTGTAGGTCAAATCTACGATTCATAGTAGAAGAAGTGGGTCTAAAAATCGAGATTTCGTGGCGTGAATCTTTGTAAGTATTTGATCTATTAGAATAACAATTCACAAAAGTAGTACCTGATAAGAACAGAAAAAGAAGCCTTCATGGAAGAGTTTTTCAGCGTGTGTAGCCTTCTCGGACAAGTTTTCTGTTCAATTTCAAGTTTTCCCACTTTTTTCAAAAAAACTTCTGCAGTTTTTGATGTTTTGGTATATAAATTAAAATAGCACAACATTTTGTTTGAAAAAAAGCAAGGAAACGAGGAATTGAACAGAAATCTTGTCCGAGAGAACTACACGGCCGCGCAGAAAAACTCTTCCATTTAGGCTTATTTTGAGTCAGGAAAACGTGAATTGTAGTGTTTAGAGCGATTTTTATCAGATGATTTAATGATGAAAGTTTCTAGGAATTGTCTGAAGTGTCGGAATCTGAAATGAAATCCAAATACAACCAATTTATTGGATTCTTGACAACAAAATTTAGAGCAATTCACCATATAAAAATGATACCAAATATTCAAGACAAGAAAATAATAAAGGTAACAAAACAGCTTTAAAAATGAGAAAATGACATCAATTTACATTTCTTGACCTTCTAACACCTCCTCTCACAAATTTCCTTCAGCTTCGCACTTCTCTGACAGTTCCTTCCGACACAATTTACACGCAACAATATTCATCCTCTTGCATGACTTCTGGTTGTGAATGAACTCTGAAATCTTGGGAATTTCCCCAACGATCCAGCTGATTTGGCAACGAGTCACCGCGACATGCAATTGGGATAGTGATAATCCGTATATGAATCCAAACTGATTATAGACACGTCCCACATACTTCTCATAGATTCCCTCGCAGCTCTTTTCCAGATTCAAGGATTCGAGTGTTTCTTTCAACCCAGTCGCCGTAAATTCAGTCTGACTCGTTTTCTTGAAATGGACACTTTCCGAGCAACACAGTTGGTTTGACAATAGATCACTGCCCTGCGCAGCTGAGATAGTGATAACCCGTATTTGATAGCCAACTTGGAATAGATGAGTTTTGCATACTTCATAATGTCTTCGAAGCACAGTTCCAAGGACTTGAGTTTCTCTTTCAAGTCTTCCATCAAAAATCTAGTACCTTTCGTCTCGTGCTCCTCATTCAACCGGTACGGGTTCAACTGATGACAGTAGTACTCCCACATTCACTTTTTTCGCCACAATCATGTCCATCAGAAGCTCATAAAGAGCATCCGCTGCAAGAATACAGTGCCCTCCATCATATACATGAAAGTGAGTCTAGAGAATAACATTTTAAAAAAGATTTTTTTCGAGAACTTTTCAAAGTATGTGACTGCGGAGATTTGAACTGAAAATGAAAAATTTATTGAAACATTGTGATAGATGTTTATTATGGTTCGGAAACAATGTAATAACTGAAAGTGATGGAAAAAAACAAATAATCAAAATTATTAACCTAATGGTGGAAATTCCCTATCATCCACAATTCCAGCTCTGCAACTCGGGCAAGTCCTGTTCACTTTCAACCAATCCTTGATACAATTTTTGTGATCTCGACTATTGCAAACCTCACACTTCTTGGTGTCATCTTCGGCTTCCAACGTCTCCAAGCAGATCACACACTCCTCGTCTTCTAGTTCTTCTGCCTTCAATTCTGACGTCTTCTGGAGTTGTGGGCAAATCAATGGTGGTTTTGGACTTCATTGTGTCCTCATAAACCTTCGAAAATTCTGAGGAGAATACTGGAAAATCGGGAAGCTTTGGGATTTCTTCGGAAGTTTCGAATTGATTGCATTGGATCATGGCGATCCGATCTTCCACAGCTTCCGAATAAGCGTTCCTCGCAGAACCTTCTCTGCTCAGTTTTTGCCACTCTTCTGTTTTTCTCTTTGGAAGTGTTGATGATCACTCGGTTTGTGATTTCCGTGCATTTGGATATCGGCTGTTTGCTATGAAGAACTCCGTTGATAGCAAGAAGTTTGGCTAAGGCGTCTTGAATTTTTTCAGCTTTTTCATTGGGAGTTTCCTGCTGGTCGATTTGAAGGTTTCCAATTCTAACTGCCTGCTCTTCCAATTTTTCCTTCTGTTGCTTGATGACGTCATCCTTTTCTTCCAGAAGTTTCTCCAATCCCTTGATTCTCTCCTCCTGCTTTGCCGCCTGCTCCTTGATAACGTTCTCCTTCTCTTCTAGAAGTTTCTCTAACATTCTTATCTTCTCATTTTTATCTAATCCCTTCTGTTTGACCACCTCGATTTCCAGTTGAGCGGTGGCGAGTTCTTTTTTGAGTTGCTTGTTTTCTATATTGGAAAGTTTCAACTTACTGTTGGCTTTTATGGTGAATTCACTGGCCCGAAGGCACTTGGAGCACGACTTTGACTCTTTGGGAGCTGGTTGAAGGTCTTCTGGCTTTTTGGCTTTTTTCGACGTTTTCTTCTTCTTTTCAGTTTTTTCTTCTTTCAGCTCCTCTTTACTGTCACCTGATTCCTTTGCCACCTCATCTCCATTAAACAACTCACAAATTTCTTTGAGAGCTGGTTGAAAGTCATTGGATGACACTGGCTTTTTGGCTTTCTTCGACGTTTTCTTCTTCTTTTCTGTATTTTCTTCTTCCTGGACAACCCGCTCCTCCTCACTCTCATCTGATTCCTCTGGGACCTCATCAAGTACTCCTCCATTACACAACTCACAACCTGTTATACTCATTCGTGTGCATGATCCTTGCGCATGAATAAACTTCAAGAGACTGGGTAGTTTCCGAGCAATTGCGTTGAGCTGGCATCGGGTAATAGCGATATGCATGTTAGTTGATGTTGGATCATCTCGCATTTGCGACTGGAAGCACCTCTCTGCATATTTTGAAATGTCGCGAAAAGATTTATCCAGGTTCAATAATTTGAGAGTTTTCTTCAGATTCTCTATCGAAAGTGTCGGCATTTTAGAAGTATCAGTAAGTTTGAAGGAGAATTTCTTCAAGTGAGTGTTGTTTAATTTCTCCCACTTGTTTTTGATGATCTCCACATCCTTCAAATCGATAAAGTAGACTCCTCTGCTCTCATCAAAATACGATTTGATTGATTTGAAAAACTTTTTGATATGAGTCCAACTATCTTCTCCAATCGTATGAAACACCTTCTTTGCCACAATCATATCCACAAGAAGTTCATAAAGGGCGTCCGACGCAAAGATGCAATAGGCTCCGTCATGAGTGGGGATCGGTGTCTGAGCGAACATTACCATTATTTGTTTCATCTTGACAAACTCCAGATTCTTCAACACGTTTCTATCGACTTTTTGAAGTACTTCTCTGTATGATAATGTCGAAAGTCTGGGCATACGTAGTACCTCTTCCTCGAATCCCGACACATCTTTGTTGTGGTCTTTTAGAGTTTTGAGCAACTCATGTGCCATCACGAAAAGATTGTTTCCCACCGAGAATGCTCGAATCACTGATTTTGTTTCGTTAGTAGGAGTAGTCGAGTAGAGGGGTGGCAGGTGAATAGATTTTTGCTTGGCAAAATTAGCCACATTTTCCATTACCAATCCGAGCCATATGATGATTGCCCCGAGTTCCTTGGAATACTTCTTAGGTGGGTAATGCTCTAGAAATTTCTCGATTGATTCCAAAATAACATCACTCATTGAATTAATTGTTTCGTGAGTTGCATCCCTCCATATAGTTTTGTCTAAATCATAGTTTTTGCAGCAGTGAATATGTTGAACTGCGAAATTCCAATCCTTATTTATCTCATCATGAATCGCGATAACATCTGGACATGCAATCAGTTCGTGGTGGCTCCCAACTCCTAAAACTTCCCAGCAGTCATTCAGAATCGAGTCAACTACGCCGAGCATCCATCCTTCAAAATAGTTATCACAATCCTCGAATAACAAGAACAACTCATTCTTATAAATGTACTTTCTGTCTTTTAAGCTTGAGTTACAAGTAGGGGTTCCGTTAATACCGTGACTTCGATGAAAATTAAAATACTCAAAATGATTTGGGAAGCTTAAGTAGGTGTTAATGTTACATCCTAGATGTTCAGCTGACGGAAACATTCCAAATTGTTGGTCTCCTCCAGTAAAAAGGGATTGAATATTTTCTAGTCGTCCTTGTTTGTTGCATTTCCAATCGGAAGGTATCATCTGAAATTGAGAAAGAAATTTGACTGATTTTCTATACTAGCCGGTATTTACCTCTTTGGGAACAAACTTGCGAATAACTTTTTCAAGGTTCTGTTGACAGAGAGTTAATTGATCAAACGACATTTCTGGAAATAAAGATTAGTATAGAAAAAAATCAAAGAAGGAAATTAAAAGTAGATAATATGCCAAAATAGAAGAGTGCAAGAGAGAATCAATGGGGAAATGCGACATGACCATCTGGCTTCAGTTTTAAACAATAGGTCACGGGTTCTGGGAAAAGAGATGGATGAGATGGAGAGACTGGAGCACGTCTTGGGAAGAATGATCCTGGTCAGCAGTCTATATTCCATCTCTTTTCCCAGAACCCGTGACCCATTGAAGGCCAGATGGTCATATCGCATTTTACCATTGATTTTCTCTCGCACTCGTCTCTTTTTGCCTATTACCTACTTTTGATTTCTTTCTTTTATTTTTTTCTAAACAATCTTTTTTTCAGATATGTATGTCAACAGAACCTGGAAAAAGTTATTCGCAAGTTTGTTCCCGAAGAGGTAAGTAGAAAATTAGGCTTATATAGAAAATCATTCGAATTTTTCCTTCAGATGATACCCTCCGATTGGAAATGCAACAAAAAGGGACGTCTAGACGACATTCGATCTCTTTTTGCTGAAGGGAACCATCAACTTGAAATGTTTCCGGTAGCTGAACATCTAGATTATAACATTCGCAGCTACATAAGCTTCCCAAACAATTCTCAGTATTTTAACCTTGACCCACGTCAAGGTATTAACGGAAACCCAACTTGTTACTCAAGCTTGAAAGACAAAAAGTACATTTATAAGAATGAGTTACATTTGTACTTCAAGGATACTGAGAACTATTTTGGAGGATGGATGCTCGACGTAGTTAACTCGATTATGAATGACTGCTGGAAACTTTTAGGAGCTGGAAGCCACCACGAGCTAATTGCATGTCCGTATGCTATCGCGATTTATAATGAGATAAATGAGGATTGGAAACTCATAGTCCCAAAAATTCACTGTTGCTGCAAAAACTACGATATGTACAAAACAATATGGAAGGAAAAAGCCCAACCAAGAATCAATTTAATGAGTGATGTTATTTTGGAATCGATGGAGAAATTTTTAGAGCATTACCAAACTGAGAAGTATTCTAAGGAACTGTCAGCAATCCTCATATGGCTCGGATTGGTAAACTTCGTATGCCCAGACTCTCGACATTATCCTACAGAGAAGTACTTCAAAAAGTCGATAGAAACGTGCTAAAGAATCTGGAATTTGTCAAGATGAAGAGAATAATGTTAATGTTTGCTCAGACACCGATTCCCACTTATGACGGAGCCTATTGCATCTTTGCGTCGGACGCCCTATATGAACTTCTGGTGGATATGATTGTGGCAAAGAAGGTGTTTCATACGATTGGAGAAGAAAGTTGGGTTCACATCAGGAAGCTTTTTAAATCAATAAAATCTTATTTCGATGAGAGCAGAGGTGTCTACTTTATCGATTTGAAGGAAGTGGAAATCATCAAAAATAAGTGGGAGAAAGTCTACAACACTCACTTAAAGAAATTTTCCTCAAAACTTACTGAGACTTCTAGCCTGCCGACACTTTCGGTGGAGAATGTAAAGAAAACTCTCAAATTATTGAACCTGGATAAGTGTTTTGGCGACATTTCCAAATATGCAGACAGATGCTTCCAGTGGCAAATGCAAGAGGATCCATCATCAACTAACATGCATATTGCTATTACTCGATGCCAGCTCAATGCAATTGTTCGGAAACTACCCAGCATGCTGAAATTCATTCATGCTCAAGGATCATGCACACGAATGAGTATAACAGGTTGTGAGTTGTGTGTTGGAGGGTTACTTGATGAGGTGGCAGAGGAATCAGATGAGAGTGAAAAGGAGTTGGTAGCCAAGGAAGAAGAAAAACTGAAAAGAAGAAAAAAAGTTGAAAAAAACCAAGAAGCCAGTCTCATCCGATGACGCTCCCAAAGAGTCAAACTCCTGTTCCAAGTGCTCTCGGGCTAGTGAATTCACTATAAAAGCCAACGAAAAGTTGAGAATTTCTAATATAGAAAACAAGAATACAACCAATTCGAAACTGTCGATGAGATTCCAGCACTTCCCAACTTTCCAATATTCTCATCAGAATTTTTGAAGGTTTATGAAGACAATATGAAGTCGAAACCACCATTGATTTGTCCACAACTCCAGAAGACGTCAGAATTGAAGGCTGAAGAACTAGAAGGAGAGGAGTGTGTGATCTGCCTGGACGTCATAGAACCAGAAGATGAAACCGAGATGTGTGAAGTTTACAACAGTCGAGATCACAAGAAATGCATTCAGGATTGGATGGAGTTGAACAGGACTTGCCCGAGTTGCAGAACTGGAATTGTGGACAATCGAGAATTTCCACCATTGAGTTAATAATTTTGAGTATTTGTTTGTTCCAAATCAATATAAATTCGTATCCCCAATGTTTCAATAAATATTTCTTCTTTTCTTTCAAATCTCAGCAGTCACATTCCAATTTTCATTATTTCTCCAGACCGTACTAGCTGACCAATTTTTGCCTAGTCATAGGCCCTAGCCAACAAATGATCATATTTTCTCAATTAAGCACCCCTTTATAAATTCGTATATCCACTTGCACTAACAATTGTAATATAATTCATTTTATTTTCTGTTAGCCGAAGAAGTCAGTGATACAAACAAAGGCAGCTAACCATGTAAACGAAACCCAAATTAACCATCACGGTGACCCAAACAAGCCAACGAAAACCATTTTTGGAAATATTCAAGAACTTTTTTACGACGAGGAACAAACACAAAAATAATCTTTGTATTTTAGAAAATAAAATTTCCAAAATATTTTATTTGAGCTGGAATTGGGGACAATGCAGAATTTTCACCATTGGGTTAATAATTTTGAGTATTTGTTTTTTTTCATCATTTTCTGTTATTATATTGTTACCCAATCATTATAAATATGTATCCCCAATGTTTCAATTAATGGTTTATTTCATATTCAAATTTCAGAATCAGCGGTCACATATTAACTTTTATATTTTCTTATACGATAATATCCACGTGCACTGACCATTGTAAAATCATTCATTTCATACTCTGTTAGCCGAAGTAGATGCTATATGATTCATAGTTCCTCTGTCAGGATTCACAGGTACCGAAGGTAAGATTGGGCAAATTAATGTTTTGAGAAAATTCTTTGGTTTTAAAGATAAAATCAAAGTTTTCAAATTCCGCCGATTACATCCCAAATAAGCCATCTGGATTAGTATTGGTGTCAGTAAGCAATCGGAGAGCGTTCCGCGGACAAACACCTGGGACATTGAGATTTAAAATTATTCTTTTTTAATACTAACGTACATCAATAACTGGGTACTGAGAAATGAAGTAATAGTAAATTACGATCGGTAGGTAGTTCTTCAAGAAAATGTCAAAAAACATGGCCAGAAGTTAAAAACTTACAAACTTCACAATGAATAAGGATAAAACCTGCCAGAGAACAAACCGATGAGGTCTATTCTTTTTTGCCGAACTCAAGTGAGAAAGTTTGCGAATGCTGAGAAAAATTGGAATGTACATGAGAGTGGATGCAAATATTAATGCATTGGAACAAAGAAAAGAAATCTGAAAATTCATCGTGAAGAGATACACACAAAGACAACTTACTGGGTAAACAAAATCCGATAAAAAAATCCCAATCGGCTTCGAAACAGATAGTAAATAAAGAATCCAAATAAGCCAACGAAAGCCATTTTTGGAAATATTGAAGTATTTCTCCATGGATGGGAAAAAATACAAAAAGAATCTTTGTGCCGCCAAAAGAGACATTATAACTTGATTGACTTCACAGAGAGTAGGAATAATGAAAACACTTATTGAATAAATTCCCAATGCCAGCCAAATTGATTTTTCTGAGCGATAGAAAAAAACTAATCCTGCGATTACCATAATTACGTAAAAATAACAATACAATGTTTTGAGACACTTATAAAGATAACTGATAATTGGAAACACCGCTGTACTCTCATCTCGCTTTCGATTCATACCGTAGACATGGAAATAAAATGGAAAAATTGCAACTGCGCAGAAGATGTATAGAAATAAAAGTATGATTTTGGCTGGTGGGGTTTCATCGGTGAAAAACGATGTGCTATTGGTAGATGTGGAAAATATACCGAGATGTGATTTCATTCTAGATGAAAAAATGAAATGAAAATTTTGACACTAAAACTTCACCTGCTCAGACTACAACAACCAGACGAAATCGCCTACTTACGCTGCCATTCGTCATGGAAAGCACAAAAATCTAGTGAATTATTTTTGTCAACCCTAAAAAATTTACCCCAAAAAGTTTGGAGCCTGGAAACATAACCATGACAATTATTCTCCTGACATTAACCATCTGGATAGTTATCATTTTCCCATGCTATGCGAAAATCTACAGAATGAAAAAAACTCGGGATCGGGGAGCTTTCAGTTTTGGGATAATTGATCATTTGCATTTCTTATCTGTATTGTTTTATTTATTTTTCGTCATTGAAATAATTTTGATGATATTACTTCGCATTCTCTATCCTGATTTTAAAAATGTACCCAGGGTCGTTCCTATTTTGTTCTTAATTATTATTATCCTATGGCTTTTTCTGGCCAATATTTATGTTTTTCTTTCTTTCATATTTATTATTTTTTATTTCGTGGTATTTCTCATACCACAATTAAAAGAATATTTAAGGATATCTACTAGAAATACATGCTGTATACTTTCCTTAATATATTTTCTGATTATTGTCACACTGCCCATAATAACAGCTACTTGGAATTTAGAGGTTTGCTTGCTGGAGCACTAAACAAAGAAAAAAAGTTTAGAAAATAATTTCAGATATTCTTATTCATATTCGATATCACTACATGTCTATCCGCTATCCTATGTTTTCCTATTCTAATTTTCAAGAAGACGAAAAAAGAACACCGTCTAGAAAAATTTAGAATGTGGCAGTGGATTTTTCTCTCGATTTTTAGAACCGTAAGTTTTTTTTTCCATTTTGTAAAAATAATGTACACATAAATTGCAGATAAATTGTATTTATTCATATGATTTATTATTTTTTTGCGCAATAATTAACTGTTATGCAATATTATTCTGTGAGCATACTGTATATTTATATTGCCAGAAGAAATTGGTTAAGAACTTGATGAAAAAGAAGTTATGTTGTTGTTGTCGCTGTAAATCAAATCGAATTGCTTCAGTTGGTCATCCGACGATTCTTGGATTAACAACTAATAATTCCACTTGATGTTGAGGTTCGAACTCTATAGTTCTGAAATCTTGTCCAATTTTTTTCCTGGAATTAAACTAGCAGGTGAAACTCAAATTTATGTAAGTTCCGGGACATTTCGATACCAGACTTTTCGAAACCGCGGCAACTCGAAACTTCGACATCTCAAAACCAGACATTTCGAAAAAGGAAAAAATCACCCCACAGTGGGGATCGAACTTTGGCTCGGATTGGTGCCAAAAAGCTAGATACAAAAACAAAAGAAACATTTTCCACTAGTGCGTTGTCACCCTGGTTGTTCCTGGTTGTAAGATTTTTACCAAAAATCCAAAAACAGAATGCGCAAAAAGTTTTGCAAGGCCCGGTGTCGAGCCCCGGGTACTACTTTTTTCAAAAATAATTTGTTTCATTTGTCACCGATTTCGAAATGTCCGGTTTCGAAATATCTGGTTTCGAATTGTCCCGGAGCCGAATTTCCACAATTGGTTCAATAATTATAAGTTTTTGCTTTTTTCTCGGTTGTCTATCATTTCTTGTTATTATATTGTATCCCCAATGTCTCAATGAACTTTTCATATAAAATTCAAATCTCAGCAGTCAGATTCTACCGTACTAGCTAGCCAATTTTCACCTAGTCATATATCCTAACTAATAAATAATCATGACTCTGGACAAACCACTTACTAATCCTTCAGTTGAGTTGCAAACAGCTTCGGATTGAAAGCATTGCACACAATTTTCTCCATGCTTTAAAGCTGTTAAGAGTGGCAAGATGACTTTATCCAGGAAAATTTTCTGGAAGTTCCTAACAGAAAGCTTCTCGTACGAGTCATCAGTTTCATCAGGATTTTCCCAACAGTATTCGACCCATCGTGAAATCCACATAACCCATATTCCACATTGTTGGAACCTAAAAAATTATATACATATACTTATGAATATGTCTTAAATTTACTTACAAGTTTTGTGAAGAGCGAAAGCTTCTGTGGTCATCATCCAGATCTCCTTTGTAAGGCAGAAGATCTTGCATGAATTCCTGTTCAAGATGTTTCGGAATGTTGATTTGGAAAACATTGGGTGGGCAGTTTTCTGAGGAGATGCAACCGAGACTCATCCTGAAGACTAGAACTTCTTTATCCCAATACAACATCTTGCCGAAGATTGGATTCAAAGAACAAAATGATTGGGAACACATAGTGTTTCTGCTTCCGAAAAGTCTACAGGGGTGGGCAAGTTGCTTCATGGAATTCGTGAAATCCGATTTTAGATTGCACGGTTTAACAGATCGAGCAATATCTGGATGAAAGCCGAGGGTGGTGCCCCGAAGTGCTCGGAGATGTGTGGGTCCTGAAAATGATTTATTGATTTTTATTGTCCAAATTGATATAACTAATCCAATATCAATATTGGATGATCCAATAACAATATTGGATGAGTTTTTATTGAAAAATACTTACCGACTTGGGGGAAATCAGCGTCGAGAAACTGCTGATACAAGGGATTTCTCTTGTCTTGAACTTTTTCTCTTTTTTGCCCTTCTTTTTGCTCTTCTTGGTCTTCTTCTTCTCAACTGGTTCCTCTTCAAGTTCTTCATCGGACTTTTCCTCTTCTTCTTCAACTGGAGGAGCTGGTTTCTTGGTCTTGTTGACCTTCTTCTTGGTCTTCTTCTCCGAATCCACGTCACCTGACATTTCCTCTTCTTCTTCTACTGGGGGAGCTGGTTTCTTGGTCTTGTTGACCTTCTTCTTGGTCTTCTTCTCAACAGGTTCCCCTTCCTCTTCAACTTCATCAGAATCCCCGTCTCTTTCTGTCTTCTTCTTTTTCTCCTCCTTTTTCTTTTTCCCTTCTTTCTTCTTTGATTTCATCACTCTTTTGGATGCTGGTGGAGTATCGTCCTCTGATGATGATGTAGAAGAAGAGGCGACGGGATTCTTAACGTTCTTCTTAGCAATTTTTTTGGGTGGTGGTGCAGTTTTCTCCTCTGATGGTGATGAAGAGTCTTTTGGCGCTTTACGCTTCACTTTGGAGTGTTCAGGTTTCTGGGGAGCCATTTCTCTTCTTTTGGCCTTGTTAACTGAAAATTTAATAATGAAATCAATGAAATTGAAGAAAGTAAACAATTTTAAATGATTAATACGTGAAAAAGTGACTTTTTCCTCAAAACTAACTGAAATTACAGGCAAAAACTGCTAAAATGAGAAAAAATGCGAGATTTGCAAGAAATTCACTCAAAATCACTCTAAATATTATTAAAACGGATGAAATATCAGATTTTTACGATTAATTAATAAGAAACTGTAATTTTTATATAGAATTTCAATGAAAAATGCTCGAAAACCACTAAAAAATACAAAGTTAACTGAAATTACAGGCAAAAACTGCTAAAATGAGAAAAAACGCGAGATTTGCAAGAAATTCACTCAAAATCACTCTAAATATTATTAAAACGGATGAAATATCAGATTTTTACGATTAATTAATAAGAAACTGTAATTTTTATATAGAATTTCAATGAAAAATGCTCGAAAACCACTAAAAAATACAAAGTTAACTTAAATTACAGGCAAAAACTGCTAAAATGAAAAAAACGCGCAATTTTCACGAATGATAAGTAACAAAATGTATTTGTTTCATATAAATTAAATTAAAAAGCCTCGAAAACCACTAAAATATAATAAAAAATGGCTGAAAATGGCTGAAAAATGCTGAAAACCACAGAGTACGCAATTGCGCGGGGGTTACTGTAGTTGAAAAAGTACGCAGAGTGTTTGGCAACAAAAATGCACAAATGAGCACCTAACTGTTGAGAATGATTAAAAAAAACATTTTTTGGTTATCAGAATTGGATTTCTCTGGAAAAACTGATTAAAAAAAAAAATTGATTATTTTCGAAAAATTATCAAATTTAATCAGTTTTATCGTTTGTGCGGGCAGAGTCGGTGCTAACATCAATGTCTGCAAACAGCTGTAACCCTCTCTGTCAGAGAATAGCTCGAATTATTCCCAGAAGACATGTTCCCAGAAGGCAATTACTGATTACCTGTATTTGGAAGCTCGATTGCGAACGTCTTCACCAGCATTGCTTCATCTCTTGCATTTTCATAATCTTTCCATGCCTCATATGCTATCGCGATTTATAATGAGATAAATGAGGATTGGAAATTCATAGTCCCAAAAATTCCCTGTTGCTGCAAAAACTACGATATGTACAAAACAATATGGAAGGAAAAAGCCCAACCAAGAATCAATTTAATGAGTGATGTTATTTTGGAATCGATGGAGAAATTTTTAGAGCATTACCAAACTGAGAAGTATTCTAAGGAACTGTCAGCAATCCTCATATGGCTCGGATTGGTAAACTTCGTATGCCCAGACTCTCGACATTATCCTACAGAGAAGTACTTCAAAAAATCGATAGAAACGTGCTAAAGAATCTGGAGTTTGTCGAGATGAAGAGAATAATGTTAATGTTTGCTCAGACACCGATTCCCACTTATGACGGAGCCTATTGCATCTTTGCGTCGGACGCCCTATATGAACTTCTGGTGGATATGATTGTGGCAAAGAAGGTGTTTCATACGATTGGAGAAGAAAGTTGGGTTCACATCAGGAAGCTTTTTAAATCAATAAAATCTTATTTCGATGAGAGCAGAGGTGTCTACTTTATCGATTTGAAGGAAGTGGAAATCATCAAAAATAAGTGGGAGAAAGTCTACAACACTCACTTAAAGAAATTTTCCTCAAAACTTACTGAGACTTCTAGCCTGCCGACACTTTCGGTGGAGAATGTAAAGAAAACTCTCAAATTATTGAACCTGGATAAGTGTTTTGGCGACATTTCCAAATATGCAGACAGATGCTTCCAGTGGCAAATGCAAGAGGATCCATCATCAACTAACATGCATATTGCTATTACTCGATGCCAGCTCAATGCAATTGTTCGGAAACTACCCAGCATGCTGAAATTCATTCATGCTCAAGGATCATGCACACGAATGAGTATAACAGGTTGTGAGTTGTGTGTTGGAGGGTTACTTGATGAGGTGGCAGAGGAATCAGATGAGAGTGAAAAGGAGTTGGTAGCCAAGGAAGAAGAAAAAACTGAAAAGAAAAAAAAGTTGAAAAAAACCAAGAAGCCAGTCTCATCCGATGACGCTCCCAAAGAGTCAAACTCCTGTTCCAAGTGCTCTCGGGCTAGTGAATTCACTATAAAAGCCAACGAAAAGTTGAGAATTTCTAATATAGAAAACAAGAATACAACCAATTCGAAACTGTCGATGAGATTCCAGCGCTTCCCAACTTTCCAATATTCTCATCAGAATTTTTGAAGGTTTATGAAGACAATATGAAGTCGAAACCACCATTGATTTGTCCACAACTCCAGAAGACGTCAGAATTGAAGGCTGAAGAACTAGAAGGAGAGGAGTGTGTGATCTGCCTGGACGTCATAGAACCAGAAGATGAAACCGAGATGTGTGGAGTTTGCAACAGTCGAGATCACAAGAAATGCATTCAGGATTGGATGGAGTTGAACAGGACTTGCCCGAGTTGCAGAACTGGAATTGTGGACAATCGAGAATTTCCACCATTGAGTTAATAATTTTGAGTATTTGTTTGTTCCAAATCAATATAAATTCGTATCCCCAATGTTTCAATAAATATTTCTTCTTTTCTTTCAAATCTCAGCAGTCACATTCCAATTTTCATTATTTCTCCAGACCGTACTAGCTGACCAATTTTTGCCTAGTCATAGGCCCTAGCCAACAAATGATCATATTTTCTCAATTAAGCACCCCTTTATAAATTCGTATATCCACTTGCACTAACAATTGTAATATAATTCATTTTATTTTCTGTTAGCCGAAGAAGTCAGTGATACAAACAAAGGCAGCTAACCATGTAAACGAAACCCAAATTAACCATCACGGTGACCCAAACAAGCCAACGAAAACCATTTTGGAAATATTCAAGAACTTTTTTACGACGAGGAACAAACACAAAAATAATCTTTGTATTTTAGAAAATAAAATTTCCAAAATATTTTATTTGAGCTGGAATTGGGGACAATGCAGAATTTTCACCATTGGGTTAATAATTTTGAGTATTTGTTTTTTTCATCATTTTCTGTTATTATATTGTTACCCAATCATTATAAATATGTATCCCCAATGTTTCAATTAATGGTTTATTTCATATTCAAATTTCAGAATCAGCGGTCACATATTAACTTTTATATTTTCTTATACGATAATATCCACGTGCACTGACCATTGTAAAATCATTCATTTCATACTCTGTTAGCCGAAGTAGATGCTATATGATTCATAGTTCCTCTGTCAGGATTCACAGGTACCGAAGGTAAGATTGGGCAAATTAATGTTTTGAGAAAATTCTTTGGTTTTAAAGATAAAATCAAAGTTTTCAAATTCCGCCGATTACATCCCAAATAAGCCATCTGGATTAGTATTGGTGTCAGTAAGCAATCGGAGAGCGTTCCGCGGACAAACACCTGGGACATTGAGATTTAAAATTATTCTTTTTTAATACTAACGTACATCAATAACTGGGTACTGAGAAATGAAGTAATAGTAAATTACGATCGGTAGGTAGTTCTTCAAGAAAATGTCAAAAAACATGGCCAGAAGTTAAAAACTTACAAACTTCACAATGAATAAGGATAAAACCTGCCAGAGAACAAACCGATGAGGTCTATTCTTTTTGCCGAACTCAAGTGAGAAAGTTTGCGAATGCTGAGAAAAATTGGAATGTACATGAGAGTGGATGCAAATATTAATGCATTGGAACAAAGAAAAGAAATCTGAAAATTCATCGTGAAGAGATACACACAAAGACAACTTACTGGGTAAACAAAATCCGATAAAAAAATCCCAATCGGCTTCGAAACAGATAGTAAATAAAGAATCCAAATAAGCCAACGAAAGCCATTTTTGGAAATATTGAAGTATTTCTCCATGGATGGGAAAAAATACAAAAAGAATCTTTGTGCCGCCAAAAGAGACATTATAACTTGATTGACTTCACAGAGAGTAGGAATAATGAAAACACTTATTGAATAAATTCCCAATGCCAGCCAAATTGATTTTTCTGAGCGATAGAAAAAACTAATCCTGCGATTACCATAATTACGTAAAAATAACAATACAATGTTTTGAGACACTTATAAAGATAACTGATAATTGGAAACACCGCTGTACTCTCATCTCGCTTTCGATTCATACCGTAGACATGGAAATAAAATGGAAAAATTGCAACTGCGCAGAAGATGTATAGAAATAAAAGTATGATTTTGGCTGGTGGGGTTTCATCGGTGAAAAACGATGTGCTATTGGTAGATGTGGAAAATATACCGAGATGTGATTTCATTCTAGATGAAAAAATGAAATGAAAATTTTGACACTAAAACTTCACCTGCTCAGACTACAACAACCAGACGAAATCGCCTACTTACGCTGCCATTCGTCATGGAAAGCACAAAAATCTAGTGAATTATTTTTGTCAACCCTAAAAAATTTACCCCAAAAAAGTTTGGAGCCTGGAAACATAACCATGACAATTATTCTCCTGACATTAACCATCTGGATAGTTATCATTTTCCCATGCTATGCGAAAATCTACAGAATGAAAAAAACTCGGGATCGGGGAGCTTTCAGTTTTGGGATAATTGATCATTTGCATTTCTTATCTGTATTGTTTTATTTATTTTTCGTCATTGAAATAATTTTGATGATATTACTTCGCATTCTCTATCCTGATTTTAAAAATGTACCCAGGGTCGTTCCTATTTTGTTCTTAATTATTATTATCCTATGGCTTTTTCTGGCCAATATTTATGTTTTTCTTTCTTTCATATTTATTATTTTTTATTTCGTGGTATTTCTCATACCACAATTAAAAGAATATTTAAGGATATCTACTAGAAATACATGCTGTATACTTTCCTTAATATATTTTCTGATTATTGTCACACTGCCCATAATAACAGCTACTTGGAATTTAGAGGTTTGCTTGCTGGAGCACTAAACAAAGAAAAAAAGTTTAGAAAATAATTTCAGATATTCTTATTCATATTCGATATCACTACATGTCTATCCGCTATCCTATGTTTTCCTATTCTAATTTTCAAGAAGACGAAAAAGAACACCGTCTAGAAAAATTTAGAATGTGGCAGTGGATTTTTCTCTCGATTTTTAGAACCGTAAGTTTTTTTTCCATTTTGTAAAAATAATGTACACATAAATTGCAGATAAATTGTATTTATTCATATGATTTATTATTTTTTTGCGCAATAATTAACTGTTATGCAATATTATTCTGTGAGCATACTGTATATTTATATTGCCAGAAGAAATTGGTTAAGAACTTGATGAAAAAGAAGTTATGTTGTTGTTGTCGCTGTAAATCAAATCGAATTGCTTCAGTTGGTCATCCGACGATTCTTGGATTAACAACTAATAATTCCACTTGATGTTGAGGTTCGAACTCTATAGTTCTGAAATCTTGTCCAATTTTTTTCCTGGAATTAAACTAGCAGGTGAAACTCAAATTTATGTAAGTTCCGGGACATTTCGATACCAGACTTTTCGAAACCGCGGCAACTCGAAACTTCGACATCTCAAAACCAGACATTTCGAAAAAGGAAAAAAATCACCCCACAGTGGGGATCGAACTTTGGCTCGGATTGGTGCCAAAAAGCTAGATACAAAAACAAAAGAAACATTTTCCACTAGTGCGTTGTCACCCTGGTTGTTCCTGGTTGTAAGATTTTTACCAAAAATCCAAAAACAGAATGCGCAAAAGTTTTGCAAGGCCCGGTGTCGAGCCCCGGGTACTACTTTTTTCAAAAATAATTTGTTTCATTTGTCACCGATTTCGAAATGTCCGGTTTCGAAATATCTGGTTTCGAATTGTCCCGGAGCCGAATTTCCACAATTGGTTCAATAATTATAAGTTTTTGCTTTTTTCTCGGTTGTCTATCATTTCTTGTTATTATATTGTATCCCCAATGTCTCAATGAACTTTTCATATAAAATTCAAATCTCAGCAGTCAGATTCTACCGTACTAGCTAGCCAATTTTCACCTAGTCATATATCCTAACTAATAAATAATCATGACTCTGGACAAACCACTTACTAATCCTTCAGTTGAGTTGCAAACAGCTTCGGATTGAAAGCATTGCACACAATTTTCTCCATGCTTTAAAGCTGTTAAGAGTGGCAAGATGACTTTATCCAGGAAAATTTTCTGGAAGTTCCTAACAGAAAGCTTCTCGTACGAGTCATCAGTTTCATCAGGATTTTCCCAACAGTATTCGACCCATCGTGAAATCCACATAACCCATATTCCACATTGTTGGAACCTAAAAAATTATATACATATACTTATGAATATGTCTTAAATTTACTTACAAGTTTTGTGAAGAGCGAAAGCTTCTGTGGTCATCATCCAGATCTCCTTTGTAAGGCAGAAGATCTTGCATGAATTCCTGTTCAAGATGTTTCGGAATGTTGATTTGGAAAACATTGGGTGGGCAGTTTTCTGAGGAGATGCAACCGAGACTCATCCTGAAGACTAGAACTTCTTTATCCCAATACAACATCTTGCCGAAGATTGGATTCAAAGAACAAAATGATTGGGAACACATAGTGTTTCTGCTTCCGAAAAGTCTACAGGGGTGGGCAAGTTGCTTCATGGAATTCGTGAAATCCGATTTTAGATTGCACGGTTTAACAGATCGAGCAATATCTGGATGAAAGCCGAGGGTGGTGCCCCGAAGTGCTCGGAGATGTGTGGGTCCTGAAAATGATTTATTGATTTTTATTGTCCAAATTGATATAACTAATCCAATATCAATATTGGATGATCCAATAACAATATTGGATGAGTTTTTATTGAAAAATACTTACCGACTTGGGGGAAATCAGCGTCGAGAAACTGCTGATACAAGGGATTTCTCTTGTCTTGAACTTTTTTCTCTTTTTTGCCCTTCTTTTTGCTCTTCTTGGTCTTCTTCTTCTCAACTGGTTCCTCTTCAAGTTCTTCATCGGACTTTTCCTCTTCTTCTTCAACTGGAGGAGCTGGTTTCTTGGTCTTGTTGACCTTCTTCTTGGTCTTCTTCTCCGAATCCACGTCACCTGACATTTCCTCTTCTTCTTCTACTGGGGGAGCTGGTTTCTTGGTCTTGTTGACCTTCTTCTTGGTCTTCTTCTCAACAGGTTCCCCTTCCTCTTCAACTTCATCAGAATCCCCGTCTCTTTCTGTCTTCTTCTTTTTCTCCTCCTTTTTCTTTTTCCCTTCTTTCTTCTTTGATTTCATCACTCTTTTGGATGCTGGTGGAGTATCGTCCTCTGATGATGATGTAGAAGAAGAGGCGACGGGATTCTTAACGTTCTTCTTAGCAATTTTTTTGGGTGGTGGTGCAGTTTTCTCCTCTGATGGTGATGAAGAGTCTTTTGGCGCTTTACGCTTCACTTTGGAGTGTTCAGGTTTCTGGGGAGCCATTTCTCTTCTTTTGGCCTTGTTAACTGAAAATTTAATAATGAAATCAATGAAATTGAAGAAAGTAAACAATTTTAAATGATTAATACGTGAAAAAGTGACTTTTTCCTCAAAACTAACTGAAATTACAGGCAAAAACTGCTAAAATGAGAAAAAAATGCGAGATTTGCAAGAAATTCACTCAAAATCACTCTAAATATTATTAAAACGGATGAAATATCAGATTTTTACGATTAATTAATAAGAAACTGTAATTTTTATATAGAATTTCAATGAAAAATGCTCGAAAACCACTAAAAAATACAAAGTTAACTGAAATTACAGGCAAAAACTGCTAAAATGAGAAAAAACGCGAGATTTGCAAGAAATTCACTCAAAATCACTCTAAATATTATTAAAACGGATGAAATATCAGATTTTTACGATTAATTAATAAGAAACTGTAATTTTTATATAGAATTTCAATGAAAAATGCTCGAAAACCACTAAAAAATACAAAGTTAACTTAAATTACAGGCAAAAACTGCTAAAATGAAAAAAACGCGCAATTTTCACGAATGATAAGTAACAAAATGTATTTGTTTCATATAAATTAAATTAAAAAGCCTCGAAAACCACTAAAATATAATAAAAAATGGCTGAAAATGGCTGAAAAATGCTGAAAACCACAGAGTACGCAATTGCGCGGGGGTTACTGTAGTTGAAAAAGTACGCAGAGTGTTTGGCAACAAAAATGCACAAATGAGCACCTAACTGTTGAGAATGATTAAAAAAAACATTTTTTGGTTATCAGAATTGGATTTCTCTGGAAAAACTGATTAAAAAAAAAAATTGATTATTTTCGAAAAATTATCAAATTTAATCAGTTTTATCGTTTGTGCGGGCAGAGTCGGTGCTAACATCAATGTCTGCAAACAGCTGTAACCCTCTCTGTCAGAGAATAGCTCGAATTATTCCCAGAAGACATGTTCCCAGAAGGCAATTACTGATTACCTGTATTTGGAAGCTCGATTGCGAACGTCTTCACCAGCATTGCTTCATCTCTTGCATTTTCATAATCTTTCCATGCCTCATATGCTATCGCGATTTATAATGAGATAAATGAGGATTGGAAATTCATAGTCCCAAAAATTCCCTGTTGCTGCAAAAACTACGATATGTACAAAACAATATGGAAGGAAAAAGCCCAACCAAGAATCAATTTAATGAGTGATGTTATTTTGGAATCGATGGAGAAATTTTTAGAGCATTACCAAACTGAGAAGTATTCTAAGGAACTGTCAGCAATCCTCATATGGCTCGGATTGGTAAACTTCGTATGCCCAGACTCTCGACATTATCCTACAGAGAAGTACTTCAAAAAATCGATAGAAACGTGCTAAAGAATCTGGAGTTTGTCGAGATGAAGAGAATAATGTTAATGTTTGCTCAGACACCGATTCCCACTTATGACGGAGCCTATTGCATCTTTGCGTCGGACGCCCTATATGAACTTCTGGTGGATATGATTGTGGCAAAGAAGGTGTTTCATACGATTGGAGAAGAAAGTTGGGTTCACATCAGGAAGCTTTTTAAATCAATAAAATCTTATTTCGATGAGAGCAGAGGTGTCTACTTTATCGATTTGAAGGAAGTGGAAATCATCAAAAATAAGTGGGAGAAAGTCTACAACACTCACTTAAAGAAATTTTCCTCAAAACTTACTGAGACTTCTAGCCTGCCGACACTTTCGGTGGAGAATGTAAAGAAAACTCTCAAATTATTGAACCTGGATAAGTGTTTTGGCGACATTTCCAAATATGCAGACAGATGCTTCCAGTGGCAAATGCAAGAGGATCCATCATCAACTAACATGCATATTGCTATTACTCGATGCCAGCTCAATGCAATTGTTCGGAAACTACCCAGCATGCTGAAATTCATTCATGCTCAAGGATCATGCACACGAATGAGTATAACAGGTTGTGAGTTGTGTGTTGGAGGGTTACTTGATGAGGTGGCAGAGGAATCAGATGAGAGTGAAAAGGAGTTGGTAGCCAAGGAAGAAGAAAAAACTGAAAAGAAAAAAAAGTTGAAAAAAACCAAGAAGCCAGTCTCATCCGATGACGCTCCCAAAGAGTCAAACTCCTGTTCCAAGTGCTCTCGGGCTAGTGAATTCACTATAAAAGCCAACGAAAAGTTGAGAATTTCTAATATAGAAAACAAGAATACAACCAATTCGAAACTGTCGATGAGATTCCAGCGCTTCCCAACTTTCCAATATTCTCATCAGAATTTTTGAAGGTTTATGAAGACAATATGAAGTCGAAACCACCATTGATTTGTCCACAACTCCAGAAGACGTCAGAATTGAAGGCTGAAGAACTAGAAGGAGAGGAGTGTGTGATCTGCCTGGACGTCATAGAACCAGAAGATGAAACCGAGATGTGTGGAGTTTGCAACAGTCGAGATCACAAGAAATGCATTCAGGATTGGATGGAGTTGAACAGGACTTGCCCGAGTTGCAGAACTGGAATTGTGGACAATCGAGAATTTCCACCATTGAGTTAATAATTTTGAGTATTTGTTTGTTCCAAATCAATATAAATTCGTATCCCCAATGTTTCAATAAATATTTCTTCTTTTCTTTCAAATCTCAGCAGTCACATTCCAATTTTCATTATTTCTCCAGACCGTACTAGCTGACCAATTTTTGCCTAGTCATAGGCCCTAGCCAACAAATGATCATATTTTCTCAATTAAGCACCCCTTTATAAATTCGTATATCCACTTGCACTAACAATTGTAATATAATTCATTTTATTTTCTGTTAGCCGAAGAAGTCAGTGATACAAACAAAGGCAGCTAACCATGTAAACGAAACCCAAATTAACCATCACGGTGACCCAAACAAGCCAACGAAAACCATTTTGGAAATATTCAAGAACTTTTTTACGACGAGGAACAAACACAAAAATAATCTTTGTATTTTAGAAAATAAAATTTCCAAAATATTTTATTTGAGCTGGAATTGGGGACAATGCAGAATTTTCACCATTGGGTTAATAATTTTGAGTATTTGTTTTTTTCATCATTTTCTGTTATTATATTGTTACCCAATCATTATAAATATGTATCCCCAATGTTTCAATTAATGGTTTATTTCATATTCAAATTTCAGAATCAGCGGTCACATATTAACTTTTATATTTTCTTATACGATAATATCCACGTGCACTGACCATTGTAAAATCATTCATTTCATACTCTGTTAGCCGAAGTAGATGCTATATGATTCATAGTTCCTCTGTCAGGATTCACAGGTACCGAAGGTAAGATTGGGCAAATTAATGTTTTGAGAAAATTCTTTGGTTTTAAAGATAAAATCAAAGTTTTCAAATTCCGCCGATTACATCCCAAATAAGCCATCTGGATTAGTATTGGTGTCAGTAAGCAATCGGAGAGCGTTCCGCGGACAAACACCTGGGACATTGAGATTTAAAATTATTCTTTTTTAATACTAACGTACATCAATAACTGGGTACTGAGAAATGAAGTAATAGTAAATTACGATCGGTAGGTAGTTCTTCAAGAAAATGTCAAAAAACATGGCCAGAAGTTAAAAACTTACAAACTTCACAATGAATAAGGATAAAACCTGCCAGAGAACAAGCCGATGAGGTCTATTCTTTTTTGCCGAACTCAAGTGAGAAAGTTTGCGAATGCTGATAAAAATTGGAATGTACATGAGAGTGGATGCAAATATTAATGCATTGGAACAAAGAAATGAAATCTGAAAATTCATCGTGAAGAGATACACACAAAGACAACTTACTGGGTAAACAAAATCCGATAAAAAAATCCCAATCGGTTTCGAAACAGATAGTAAATAAAGAATCCAAATAAGCCAACGAAAGCCATTTTTGGAAATATTGAAGTACTTCTCCATGGATGGGAAAAAATACAAAAAGAATCTTTGTGCCGCCAAAAGAGACATTATAACTTGATTGACTTCGCAGAGAGTAGGAATAATGAAAACACTTATTGAATAAATTCCCAATGCCAGCCAAATTGATTTTTCTGAGCGATAGAAAAAAACTAATCCTGCGATTACCATAATTACGTAAAAATAACAATACAATGTTTTGAGACACTTATAAAGATAACTGATAATTGGAAACACCGCTGTACTCTCATCTCGCTTTCGATTCATACCGTAGACATGGAAATAAAATGGAAAAATTGCAACTGCGCAGAAGATGTATAGAAATAAAAGTATGATTTTGGCTGGTGGGGTTTCATCGGTGAAAAACGATGTGCTATTGGTAGATGTGGAAAATATACCGAGATGTGATTTCATTCTAGATGAAAAAATGAAATGAAAATTTTGACACTAAAACTTCACCTGCTCAGACTACAACAACCAGACGAAATCGCCTACTTACGCTGCCATTCGTCATGGAAAGCACAATAAATTCTAGTGAATTATTTTTGTCAACCCTAAAAAATTTACCCCAAAAAAGTTTGGAGCCTGGAAACATAATCATGACAATTATTCTCCTGACATTAACCATCTGGATAGTTATCATTTTCCCATGCTATGCGAAAATCTACAGAATGAAAAAAACTCGGGATCGGGGAGCTTTCAGTTTTGGGATAATTGATCATTTGCATTTCTTATCTGTATTGTTTTATTTATTTTTCGTCATTGAAATAATTTTGATGATATTACTTCGCATTCTCTATCCTGATTTTAAAAATGTACCCAGGGTCGTTCCTATTTTGTTCTTAATTATTATTATCCTATGGCTTTTTCTGGCCAATATTTATGTTTTTCTTTCTTTCTTATTTGTTATTCTTTATTTCGTGGTATTTCTCATACCACAATTAAAAGAATATTTAAGGATATCTACTAGAAATACATGCTGTATACTTTCCTTAATATATTTTCTGCTTATTGTCACACTGCCCATAATAACAGCTACTTGGAATTTAGAGGTTTGCTTGCTGGAGCACTAAACAAAGAAAAAAGTTTAGAAAATAATTTCAGATATTCTTGTTCATATTCGATATCACTACATGTCTATCCGCTATCCTATGTTTTCCTATTCTAATTTTCAAGAAGACGAAAAAAGAACACCGTCTAGAAAAATTTAGAATGTGGCAGTGGATTTTTCTCTCGATTTTTAGAACCGTAAGTTTTTTTCCCATTTTGTAAAAATAATGTACACATAAATTGCAGATAAATTGTATTTATTCATATGATTTATTATTTTTTTGCGCAATAATTAACTGTTATGCAATATTATTCTGTGAGCATACTGTATATTTATATTGCCAGAAGAAATTGGTTAAGAACTTGATGAAAAAGAAGTTATGTTGTTGTTGTCGCTGTAAATCAAATCGAATTGCTTCAGTTGGTCATCCGACGATTCTTGGATAAACAACTAATAATTCCACTTGATGTTGAGGTTCGAACTCTATAGTTCTGAAATCTTGTCCAATTTTTTCCTGGAATTAAACTAGCAGGTGAAACTCAAATTTATGTAAGTTCCGGGACATTTCGATACCAGACTTTTCGAAACCGCGGCAACTCGAAACTTCGACATCTCAAAACCAGACATTTCGAAAAATGAAAAAAATCACCCCACAGTGGGGATCGAACTTTGGCTCGGATTGGTGCCAAAAAGCTAGATACAAAAACAAAAGAAACATTTTCCACTAGTGCGTTGTCACCCTGGTTGTTCCTGGTTGTAAGATTTTTACCAAAAATCCAAAAACAGAATGCGCAAAAGTTTTGCAAGGCCCGGTGTCGAGCCCCGGGTACTACTTTTTTTTCAAAAATAATTTGTTTCATTTGTCACCGATTTCGAAATGTCCGGTTTCGAAATATCTGGTTTCGAATTGTCCCGGAGCCGAATTTCCACAATTGGTTCAATAATTATAAGTTTTTGCTTTTTTCTCGGTTGTCTATCATTTCTTGTTATTATATTGTATCCCCAATGTCTCAATGAACTTTTCATATAAAATTCAAATCTCAGCAGTCAGATTCTACCGTACTAGCTAGCCAATTTTCACCTAGTCATATATCCTAACTAATAAATAATCATGTTGTATACGATGTCACACGAACTATTGTCATCTATCAGATTTGCTAGGAGCAATGGTCAAGGGGCGGGGCTTGTTTTATGGTCAAGGAGGTGAAGATGCGTCTTTTAGTCATCATATATAGTTGTCATTCCAGTTATTCACTCATTCATTCATTCTTTCCTTCCGTCTTCTGGTTTAGCCTTCCATCCCTACATTAGCTATTTCCAGAAACAATGTCATCGACTAACGATCGCCTCCAGTCTCAAGATAATCTGGAAATAGTGATTCGCAAGTGTATTCCTAAGGAAGTAAGTTATAATTTTTTATCCGAGAATCAATCTCAATGAAAAATTTTAGTTGATCTCTCCAAGCTGGAAATGTGACCGACATGCTGAACATTTGAAGAACGTCGAATCGCTTATGGCTAAAGGGAACCACCAATTGGATATTTTCCAATCCCCTGCAAGATTGCTTCATGACATTATGAGTTACGTGCGTTTCCCAAAGTGTTGGGAATATTTCGATCTGCATTTTCTACAAAGAATCGAACCGGTCCCGGAGACTTTCACAAGCTTGAAGAACCAGATGTACATCTACAAAAACCAATTACCCCACTGGTATGATTACGCCTACACTTCCTGCCCACTAAAAAAATACGACGGCGTTGTGGCCGCATGGATCCTGAGGGATTGCTGGAAAGTTCTGGAGGCTGGAGACAATCACGAGTTGATAGTACTTCCAGATGAGCCTCATGTTTGTAAGGGTCATGTCTTAAATCGCATTCTTCCGAATCTTCAAGCGTTTGAGCAACCCATTCCAAGCGATCATTTTGAGGAATTCAAGAGAGGATGGAAGAACGATATGGATATGAAAATAGGAACGATGAGTGATGTCATTTTGGAGTCTTTGGACAAACATCTAGAACAATTTCCAGTGGATAAAAGTTCTGAAACTATCTCTAAAATCATTTCGTGGGCTGGATTCTGTATGTCTCGAGTTGCACACTGCGTCAAACAACAATCCATTCACTTGCCACCTCTCAACACAATCACTCCGACTGAAGCAATTATCCGACTATTTACCATTGAGAAGAACAATGTCGTGATGGCTCATGAGTTGCTCAAAACTCTCAAGACTCTCAACGGGATGGATGTAGCTGGGTTGGAGAAAGAAGTGCTCAAGATGCCGCAACTGTCTACACTTTCATTCAGAGAAATTGCTCAGAAGATCGATAAGGAAGTCATGAAGAATTTGGAATTCGTCAAAGTTAATATCACGTTGAATATGTTTGCTCAGACTCCAATTCCAACTACTACTGGAGGATTCTGTATTCTCGTGGCGGATGCAATTTTTGATCTTCTTATGGATATGATAGTTGCGAAGAAGGTGTTCCAGACAATTGAAAAGAAGGACTGGATTCACATCAAGGAGTTTTTCAAATCAATGTCGGAATCTTATTTCGGTGAGAGCAGTGGAATCTACTTTATCGATTTGAAAGACTTGGAGATTATCAAGAATAAATGGGAGGAAGTTTACACCACTCACTTCAAGAAATCCTCAAAGTTTGTCAAGAAATCTAAGAAGACCACCGGCTTGAAGGAAACGCTCAAATTCTTGGAACTGGACAATTGCTTCGGAGACATTATGAAGTATGCAGATTATATCTGTTCCAAGAGTCACAAGAATTTATCGCCTCATGCTCTACAGAAGTCAATTTTGTGTTGCCAAGTGAACAGTCTCGTCAGGAAACTGCCTACGATTTTGGAATTCATTCATAATCAAGGATCGTGTGATCGATTGGCTATTATAGGATGTGAGTTATGTAGTGGAGGATCGATTGCTGAAGAGATAACCGAGATTGTTCAACCGGAAAAGAAGACGAAAAAGACCAAGAGACCGAAGAAATTTATTGAATCTAAAAATGATGTGCCTACAGTAACCGAAGCTCCTGAACCAGCTCCCCAAGATTCCGAGGCCAGTGAATTCACGAGTGAAGAAAATGAGACATTGAAATTTTCGGATGCTGTTCAACTTGAAATCGAACAGCTCAAGCAGGACAGATTGGATAAGGATGAGAGGGTCAGAATGTTGGAGAAACTTTTAGAAGAAAAAGGTGACGTCATCAAGGAGCAAGAGAAGAAACTAATAGAGCAAGCAGAAATCCACAAGGAAAGTATCAGAATTTTGGAGAACCTTTTGGATACGAAAGATGACGTCATCAAGGAGCAAGCAGCAAGGATCATAACTCTAGAGAATGAGAAAACGTCTCAAGATACCCTATCGAAACTTCAAGCTATCAACACAACTCTTCAAAGTGAACAACCTGTTTCAAAATGCACAGAAATTGTAAACCAACTTATCAATAATACTGACAAGGAGAAAATCAGAAGTATCGCCAAAAATGAGATGAAAAGATTCTGCGACGAAGCGAACGATTATTCAACTGCTGTCGAAAACCGTATAACCATGATTCAATGCCCTCCAGAGCTCCCAGAGTTTCTAGTTTTCTCGGCAGCATTTTTGAAGGTTTATGAGCAAACAATGAAATCAAAGGCGCCAACTATTTGTCCACAACTCCTGAAGCCAGAGGAACCAGAAGAGTGTGTGATCTGCTTGGAGACGTTGGAACCTGAAGATGAAACCAAGAAGTGTGAGGTTTGCAACAGTCGGAATCACAAGGAATGCATGGGAGACTGGTTGAAAGTGAACAGGACATGTCCGAGTTGCAGAACGGGAATTGTGGACGATGAGGAGTTTCCACCGTTAGGTTGATAACTATTCTTCGCTGTTACTTTTGTTTTTAATAATTTTTAAATTATTCCAATAAACTATTTTTATAAATTAAAAATTGTTTTTTTTGTTTTCATCTCTTACCAAAAATTCGCGAAAACGTCTTGCGATGTTCTGGGTTCCAGAATGGAATCTCAAAAAACATAATACAATTTCCAAAATGTTTCCACAACTTTGAACCTCCATTATGTAATCCTTCCAACATTTGAAAGCAATCATTTTTTTCAATTTATTTCTTCAATTTGCAGTTTTTCAAAAACTAGTAGATTTATACATTTTCATAGGTTTATGAAGACAATATGAAGTCGAAACCACCATTGATTTGTCCACAACTCCAGAAGACGTCAGAATTGAAGGCTGAAGAACTAGAAGGAGAGGAGTGTGTGATCTGCCTGGACGTCATAGAACCAGAAGATGAAACCGAGATGTGTGGAGTTTGCAACAGTCGAGATCACAAGAAATGCATTCAGGATTGGATGGAGTTGAACAGGACTTGCCCGAGTTGCAGAACTGGAATTGTGGACAATCGAGAATTTCCACCATTGAGTTAATAATTTTGAGTATTTGTTTGTTCCAAATCAATATAAATTCGTATCCCCAATGTTTCAATAAATATTTCTTCTTTTCTTTCAAATCTCAGCAGTCACATTCCAATTTTCATTATTTCTCCAGACCGTACTAGCTGACCAATTTTTGCCTAGTCATAGGCCCTAGCCAACAAATGATCATATTTTCTCAATTGAGCACCCCTTTATAAATTCGTATATCCACTTGCACTAACAATTGTAATATAATTCATTTTATTTTCTGTTAGCCGAAGAAGTCAGTGATACAAACAAAGGCAGCTAACCATGTAAACGAAACCCAAATTAACCATCACGGTGACCCAAACAAGCCAACGAAAACCATTTTTGGAAATATTCAAGAACTTTTTTACGACGAGGAACAAACACAAAAATAATCTTTGTATTTTAGAAAATAAAATTTCCAAAATATTTTATTTGAGCTGGAATTGGGGACAATGCAGAATTTTCACCATTGGGTTAATAATTTTGAGTATTTGTTTTTTTTCATCATTTTCTGTTATTATATTGTTACCCAATCATTATAAATATGTATCCCCAATGTTTCAATTAATGGTTTATTTCATATTCAAATTTCAGAATCAGCGGTCACATATTAACTTTTATATTTTCTTATACGATAATATCCACGTGCACTGACCATTGTAAAATCATTCATTTCATACTCTGTTAGCCGAAGTAGATGCTATATGATTCATAGTTCCTCTGTCAGGATTCACAGGTACCGAAGGTAAGATTGGGCAAATTAATGTTTTGAGAAAATTCTTTGGTTTTAAAGATAAAATCAAAGTTTTCAAATTCCGCCGATTACATCCCAAATAAGCCATCTGGATTAGTATTGGTGTCAGTAAGCAATCGGAGAGCGTTCCGCGGACAAACACCTGGGACATTGAGATTTAAAATTATTCTTTTTTAATACTAACGTACATCAATAACTGGGTACTGAGAAATGAAGTAATAGTAAATTACGATCGGTAGGTAGTTCTTCAAGAAAATGTCAAAAAACATGGCCAGAAGTTAAAAACTTACAAACTTCACAATGAATAAGGATAAAACCTGCCAGAGAACAAACCGATGAGGTCTATTCTTTTTTGCCGAACTCAAGTGAGAAAGTTTGCGAATGCTGAGAAAAATTGGAATGTACATGAGAGTGGATGCAAATATTAATGCATTGGAACAAAGAAAAGAAATCTGAAAATTCATCGTGAAGAGATACACACAAAGACAACTTACTGGGTAAACAAAATCCGATAAAAAAATCCCAATCGGTTTCGAAACAGATAGTAAATAAAGAATCCAAATAAGCCAACGAAAGCCATTTTTGGAAATATTGAAGTACTTCTCCATGGATGGGAAAAAATACAAAAAGAATCTTTGTGCCGCCAAAAGAGACATTATAACTTGATTGACTTCGCAGAAAGTAGGAATAATGAAAACACTTATTGAATAAATTCCCAATGCCAGCCAAATTGATTTTTCTGAGCGATAGAAAAAAACTAATCCTGCGATTACCATAATTACGTAAAAATAACAATACAATGTTTTGAGATACTTATAAAGATAACTGATAATTGGAAACACCGCTGTACTCTCATCTCGCTTTCGATTCATACCGTAGACATGGAAATAAAATGGAAAAATTGCAACTGCGCAGAAGATGTATAGAAATAAAAGTATGATTTTGGCTGGTGGGGTTTCATCGGTGAAAAACGATGTGCTATTGGTAGATGTGGAAAATATACCGAGATGTGATTTCATTCTAGATGAAAAAATGAAATGAAAATTTTGACACTAAAACTTCACCTGCTCAGACTACAACAACCAGACGAAATCGCCTACTTACGCTGCCATTCGTCATGGAAAGCACAATAAATTCTAGTGAATTATTTTTGTCAACCCTAAAAAATTTACCCCAAAAAAGTTTGGAGCCTGGAAACATAATCATGACAATTATTCTCCTGACATTAACCATCTGGATAGTTATCATTTTCCCATGCTATGCGAAAATCTACAGAATGAAAAAAACTCGGGATCGGGGAGCTTTCAGTTTTGGGATAATTGATCATTTGCATTTCTTATCTGTATTGTTTTATTTATTTTTCGTCATTGAAATAATTTTGGTGATATTACTTCGCATTCTCTATACCGATTTAAAAAATACACCCCCGGCCTACATTATTTTGTTCTTAATTATTATCCTCCTATGGTTTTTTCTGACTAATATTTATGTTTTGCTTTCTTTCTTATTTGGTATTCTTTATTTCGTGGTATTTCTAGTACCACAATTAAAAGAATATTTGAGAATATCTACTAGAAATACGTGCTGTATACTTTGCTTAATATATTTTCTGCTTATTGTCACCCTTTTCATAGCAAAAGCTAGTGGAAATTTAGAGGTTTGTTGTCTGGAGTATTAGTCCCCTGTATTTTAGAAAAATTTCCAGAAATTATATTTTATATTTGATATCACTACAAGTTTATCCGCTATTCTATGCTTTCCTATTCTAATTTTCAAGAAGAAGAAAAAAGAAAACCATCTAGAAAGATGTAGAATGTGGCAGTGGATTTTTTTCTCAATTTTTAGAATGGTAAGTTTTTTTTCCATTTTGTAAGAGCACATAAATTACAGATAAGTTGTATTTATTTATACGAATTCCTACTTTTTTGCGCAATAATTGACTGTTATGCAGTATTATTCTTTGAGCATACTGTATATTTATATTGCCAGAAGAAATTGATCAAGAAATTCATGAAAAAGAAGTTATGTTGTTGCTGTCGTTGTAAATCGAATCGAGTTGCTCCAATTGTTCATCCGGCGATTGTTGGATAACCTTGTTGAGGTTCAGACCTATAATTCTGAAATCCCGTCAAGTTGTTTTCCTAGAATTAAACTAGCAGGTGAAACTAAAATTAATGGGAGTTTTGGATGGAATTGCTCAAGTTGCAGAGCTGGAGTTCTGGACAACGGGGGAATATTCACAATTGGAATAATAATTTTGATTATTTTTTTTTCTTGGTTGTGTATCGTTTCCTGTCATAAATATGTATGTACCCGAATGTTTCAATCAATTTTCAATTTTTAATCCAGATCTCAGGAGTCACATACAGCACCGTGCAGTAAGACATACAATTCGCCCTTTTTCAGTTGAAGATGATCACTTTTTTGTATGGACAGTTCCTAGCAAGTCACGTACAGACAAAGTAATTTCTCCCTCTAATCGTCCCATTTCAGTGCAAAATGGAGTGATTTTTGAGTTGTCCTATCAAAATGGCTATAACTCTTTTGGTAGTGCACGTACAAAAAAGTTGTCAACTACAAAAATGAAGCTCAACCTTTGTTCTTTATAATTCATTAAAAATCTTCTTGATGCGACAATCAGTATTACCATGACACACTTTCAAAGCTCGGCATTTTCCACTGAAAAAGGCAAAATATGATATGTTTTTGGCCGGTACTGTATGTCCCAATTTTCATTGTTCTTCCTGATCTCACCAATTTTCACCTAATCGTATACCCTAGATAACAAGTCATCATATTTTTCTATCGTATACAATAACATACACTCGCACTAACCATTGTCATCTATCAGATTTCCCAGGAGCAAGGGTCAGAGGGCGGGGCTTGTTTTATGGTCAAGAATGTGAAGATGCGTCCTTTAGTCATCATATGTACATAGTTGTCATTCGAGTCATTTACTCATTCATTCTTTCCTTCCGTTTACTGGTTTTCCCCGGTCCATCCCCGTTCCATCCTTTGTGCCTTTTCCACTTCCAAACCAGTTATTTTCAGAAACAATGTCATCGACTACCGAGTCTCAAGACAACCTGGAAATAGTGATTCGCAAGTGTGTTCCTAAGGAAGTAAGTTATAACTTTTCAGCCGAGAACCAATCTTAATGAAAAATTTCAGTTGATCTCTCCAAACTGGAAATGCGACCGACAGGCTGAACATCTGAAGAACGTCGAATCGCTCATTGCCAAAGGAAACCACCAATTGGATATTTTCGAATCCCCTGAGAGACTGCTCCATGGAATTATGAGTTACGTGCGTTTCCCAAAGTGTTTGGAATATCTCGGCCTGCATTTTCTACAACGAATCGAACCAACCCCGGAGACTTTTACAAGTTTGAAGAACCAGATGTACATCTACAAAAATCAGTTGCACCACTGGTATGATTACGCCTACACTTCCTGCCCACTAAAACAATACGACGGCGTTGTGGCAGCAATGATTCTAAGAGATTGCTGGAAAGTTCTGGAATCTGAGAACAATCACGAATTGGTAGTACTTCCGGATGAGTCACATGTTTGTAAACGCTACGTCATGAATCGCATTCTTCCGTCTCTTCAAGCATTTGACCAACCCATTCCTAGCGATCATTTTGAGGAATTCAAGAAAGGATGGAAGAACGATATGGATATGACTATAGGAACGATGAGTGATGTCATTTTGGAGTCTTTGGACAAACATCTAGAAGAGTTTTCGGTGGATAAAAGTTCTGAAACTATCTCGAAAATTCTTTCATGGGTTGGATTCTGTATGTCTCGAGTTGCACACTGCGTCAAACTGCAATCCATTCACTTGCCTCCTCTCAACACAGTCACCCCGACTAAATCAATCATTCGACTATTTACTATTGAGAATAATCATTTTGTGATGGCCTATGAGTTGCTCAAAACTCTCAAGGATCACAAAAGTGGATTTGAGGAAGAAGTGCTTAAGATGCCGCAACTGTCTACCTTGTCATTCAGAGAAATTGCTCAGAAGGTCGATAAGGAAGTCCTGAAGAATTTGGAATTCGTCAAAGTTAATATCCAGTTGAATATGTTTGCTCAGACTCCAATTCCAACTCCTACTGGAGGATTTTGTACTCTTGCGGCGGATGCAGTTTTTGATCTACTTGTGGATATGATTGTTGCGAAGAAGGTGTTCCAGACAATTGAGAAGAAGGACTGGATTCACATCAATGAGTTTTTCAAGTCAATCATGGAATCTTATTTTGAGAAGAGCCAAGGAATCTACTTTATCGATTTGAAAGACGTGGAGATCATCAGGAACAAATGGGAGGAAGTTTACATCACTCACTTCAAGAAATCCTCAAAATTTGTCAAGAAATCCAAGAAGACCACCGGCTTGAAGGAAACACTCAAATTCTTGGAACTGGAAAATTGCTTCGGAGACATTATGAAGTATGCAGATTATATGTGTTCCAGGAGTCCCAAGAATTTACCGCCTCATGCCCTACAAAAGTCAATTTTGTGTTGCCAAGTAAACAGTCTCATCAGGAGAGTACCAATGATTTTGGAATTCATTCATAATCAAGGATCGTGTGATCGATTGGCTATTATAGAATGTGAGTTATGTAGTGGAGGATCGATTGCAGAGATGCCAGAAGAAGAGCTGACTACTAAAGAGGAAAAGAAGAAGACCAAGAAACCGAAGAAGCTGTCACCCAAAAATGATGTGCCTACTGTAGCAGAAGCACCTGAACCAGCTCCCGAAGAAGCAGAGGCTACTGTATTCACGAGTGATGAAAATGAAAAGAAAATTTCGGTTGCGGAAAATATGGATCTTACCACCACTCAACTGGAAATTGCTACGCTCAAGCAGGACAGATTGGATAAGGAGGAGAGGATCAGAATGTTGGAGAAACTTCTGGAAGAGAAGGATAGCGTCATCAACCAGAAGGAGAAGAAACTAGCAGAGCAAGCAGAACAAATTCAAGATTCTCAGAGGATCCACGAGGAAAGCATTAGGATTTTGGAAAGACTTCTGGATGAGAAGGATGACGTCATCAAGGAGCAAGCAGGAATGATCGAAACTCTAGAAAATGAAAAAACATCTCCAGTCGCCCTCTCCAAACTTCTAGCTATCAACACAACTCTTCAAAATGAGCAACCTGTTTCAAAATGCGAAGAAATAGTAAACCAACTTATCAAGAAGACTGGCAAGGAGGAAATCCGAAAAATCGCCAACAAAGAGATGAAAAAATTCTGCGAGGAAGCGAAGGACTATTCAAAAGCAGTAGAAAACCGGATCACCATGATCCGATGCCCCCCAGAGCTCGAGCTCCCCGAGTTCCCCGTATTCTCGCCTGAATTTCTGAAGGTTTATAAACAAACAATGAAATCAAAGGCGCCAACTATTTGTCCACATCTCCTGAAGCCAGTGGAACCAGAAGAGTGTGTGATCTGCTTGGAGACGTTGGAACCAGAAGACGAAACCAAGAAATGCGAGGTTTGCAACGGTCGAAATCACAAGGAATGTATGGATGATTGGTTAAAGGTGAACAGGACTTGCCCGAGTTGCAGATCTGGAATTGTCGATGATGAGGAGTTCCCACCGTTAGCTTGATAACTTTTTGAACATTATTTTTTGCTATTACTTTTGTTTTAAATAATATTAAAGTTATTCTAATAAAGTATTAATTGAAATTTATTTGAAATTGTTCGCATCAAAAACGCGTCCAAGGCGTTCCAGATTCCGGATTTTTGGCATTTTTTACTCAAAACGAGTCTAAGGCGCTCCACATTTTGGATTTTTGACATTTTTTGCTTAAAATGCGTCCAGGGCGCCCCAGATGTTAAATTTTTGACATTTTTTCGAGTTTTTCGCATCAAAAACGCGTCCAAGGCGCACCAGATTTTGGATTTTTAACATTTTTCGTACAAAATGTGGTCCAAGGCACTCCAATTTTGAATTTTTGACATTTTTTCGAATTTTTCGCATAAAAAACGCATCCAAGGCGCCCCAGATTAGGAATTTTCAATATTTTTAAGATGAAAGCGCGTTCAAGGCGCCCCAGATTTTGGATTTTAACATTTTTTTCAGATCAAAAACGCGCCCAAGGCGCACCAGATTTTGGATTTTCAAAATTTTTATAGCATTTGTAGAAGAACAACTATTAATTGAAATTGATTATTAATTTTTTCAATTTGTAGTTTTTTTAAAAACTTGTCGACATTTTCATATAAAAATTTTGACTTTCAGAAGTTTGATCCCTACATTCCCATACCCTCAAAAAATTTGGCACCGTGGTGGGTGAGTGGGTAAGATACCAGTACCAATCTACCTTCGAATCCACGAACGTTTTTCAATTAAATAGGCTGTGGATAATCAGAAATCTCTTGTTTTGTTTCTGATCTCTTTTTGATCCACACCATCTTATTCCTGAAGATGACTCATATGTTCACTTGAATCTATTTTCTACAACTTCCGTCTTGAATTGCCCGAATCCATTTTCCATATTTGTCACATATAAAAATGTTTACCAATGTCTTCATCATTCTAAAAGTGTCTGTGTGTGTGAATCAAACCTATCAATCTTTTTTCGTGGGGGTGACTGACACTGTGAGACGAGAAGACGATAGAAGGCGTCGCAAAAATAATTCACTATCAAAATCTCTTCTCTCTAATTATTGACCATCGTCTTCTATCAAAATAGAGAAAAACTTTACACTTTATCAATTCCTTTTCTCATTGTGTCTTCTGTTTTTCTTTTGAAAACTGAAAATGCGGATACTATTTCTACTGTCTATAGTGTTATTTGCCACGTGTCAAGCTGGGTTTTTTAGTTCTTTAGTGTCAAGGTTTACTGGCGGTAGGTTCTGAAAATAACTTTTTTGAAAATTAAAAAACAATTTTGTAATTTCAGGCGGCAGTTCATCTCCGTCAAGTTCCAGCTCAAGTTCCTCATCCAATCAGAGAAAATCTTCAGTTTCAGACGAGAAGGCCAGGGTGAGTATTTATTGAAAAATTGAGATTGAGTGTGTCTGTCTGTGTGTCAGGTAAGTCCAGATGTCCATCTGTCCAGAAAATTCAAAAAACTTGAAAAAATTTGACCAAAATCGGTAGATTTTGAGCTTTCCGGCGAGAAGGTCCGGTGGTCAAGGTAGACAGTGGTAGTAGACCGACCAGGGTTCGAGTCCGCTCGGTGGCAAAAACTTTTTGCATTTTTTCGAAAATGATCCCGATCAGTTTTTCCATAAACAAACAAGAAAACATCCCAATCAACGACCGAAACACAGATCGTATCGCATGTCATAGATCATTTCCAAAAGATAACAGATTCTATCATCATCTATCTCTCTTCTTCCTCTTTATCCAATTGACATCATCTCCCTGTTTTTCAGAGTTACCTTCAAAACTTTGGCTATGTTCCACCATCAAACTCCTTACAATCCAGGAACGGAATGGCCGGTGACATTCAGAGTGCCGAGCAGGTCTTCAAGACAGCGATCAGAAAGTTCCAGGAGTTTGCCGGGCTAGCTAAGACCGGGTTGTTAGATGCGGCGACCAAGGCGAAGATGACGTTGGCTAGATGTGGAGTGACAGATGCTCCGTTGGCTCTTACGTCAGGATGTAGGTTGAGTTACAGAAATATTCAGAAATACAGTAAAATCGCATAGAGTTTCTTTATTTAAAAACAGTCCACAGAGTAATTTGTTAGTACCAAACTTTGTAAAGTGGGCAGATCATATGTAGAGCTTAAGTTTTGTAGTTGACAACTTTTTTGTACAGGTACATCCTAGAGAGTTATAGCCAGTCGACGTATGAAATCTAAACATTTTTCTGTTGTCAGTGGGAAATTACCAACTTTGACAGTGTATTTCGGTGACACCTGATTGTCCCACAATATTTGTTTTGAATGAGTTGGAAAGAGCAAAAACAGCGTATCGTTTTTGTAGTTGACAACTTTTTTGTACGAGCACTCACTGAAGAGTTACATTTCGACAAAGTAATATCTCCCTCAAATCGTACCATTTCAGTGAAAAATAGAGTGATTTTTGAGATGTCTCCTTAAAATGACCATAACTTTCTAGGGAGTATCCGTACAAAAAAGTTGTCAACTATAAAAATGAAGCTCTACTTTTCTTCTGTATGGTTTATACATAATTTACTTTGTGTGCCAATTAGTGACACCGTAACACCCTCTCAAAGTTAGTCATTTTTCACTAGAAATGACCGAATTGTATCGTATTGCTGCTCTGTTCTGTAATAGTACCGTAACAAACCTTCAAATTACTTTTTTCTGAAATTTCAGCCAGCCAATTCAAATGGTCTAAAACCCGTCTGACCTACTCTATCGAAAGTTGGTCTTCCGATCTCCCTAAAGACGACGTGCGACGTGCCATCGCGGAAGCCTACGGTGTCTGGGCAAAAGTGACGCCTCTCGAGTTTTCCGAAGTCCCCGCCGGCAGCACATCTGACATTAAAATCCGATTCGGCACTCGCAACCACAACGATCCATGGCCATTCGATGGTGAGGGTGGTGTCCTAGCTCACGCCACTATGCCAGAATCTGGAATGTTCCATTTCGATGATGATGAGAATTGGACTTACAAAGATGCCAGAAAGATTCATAGTAATAGTGCAACCGACCTTTTGGCTGTGGCGATTCACGAGGGAGGGCATACATTGGGTCTGGAACATTCAAGAGATGAGAATGCAATCATGGCTCCGTTCTACCAAAAAACCACCGATTCGAATGGAAATTATGTGTATCCTAACCTGAAATCTGATGATATTTCTGCAATTCAAGCTATTTATGGAGCAGGAAGTGGGCGCTCCTCTGGAGGATCAGATTTCGGAGGTAGCAGCGGTGGCGGATCCAGAACCACTGCAAGACCCACAACTACCACTAGAAGCTGGTTTGGACGATTCTTCGGCGATGACGATGATGACGTCAGGTCCCGGACTACAACCAGGAGAACTACCTTATGGCCGACTACTCAATCCCCCTTCTCTGGTGATGACTGGGGATCCAGCTCTAGTGGTGGACGGGGGGGCTCCTCCGGAGGTGGCCGCTGTCCATCCTCCATCGACGCCTACACTCCCAGCTCCTCCTTCTCCTACGCGTTCTCCGGCTCGCAAGTCTACACGATCAGTGGGACAAAAGTCACAAAAGTGTCCTCGATCCACGACTTGTTCCCATCTGCTCCAACACCTGTCAGCGCTGCTCTCTGGAATCCGATTTCTGGCTCAATGCTGTTGTTTAGTAGTAATAGAGTAGGTCAAATCGGTTTTTTTTCAGATCAAACGAAATTATTATTGTTCAGGTGTACAGCTACTACTTCTCCAACATTCGTCAAATCTTCCAAATGGATAGTGGCTTCCCTAAAACCCTTCCGTCAGATCTTGGATTCTCTGTATCGGGAGCGCTTCGCTGGATTAACGGACATCAGATTCTGATGAGCGTAAGTTATCAAAAAGTTATGATTTCAAAAAAAAAGGTATTTTTTAGAGCGGTGACGAGTTCGCCGTCTACGATGAATTCTGGAATCAGGTCACTTTGAAGAACAGAATTTCTTCATACTTCCCAAATCTGCCACATGGAGTCAAAGGAGTGGAGTCGCGTAAGTCATCTTTCAGTTGTCTCGTATTTTGCAAAAAAAACTTTAAAAACGGTTAAAAATCTAAACTTCAAAATTTTCAGCCGCCGGAAGTCTCATCACTGCGTTCACCTCGAATCAAGTCTTTGAATACAACTCACGGACAAAAACTATTGGTCGACAATCTGGATTTTCAAGTTATATTGCTTGTTAACTTAGTTTTCTTTATTTCTTTTAATGTCTTCTCTTAATGTCAATATGAAAAATAAGCCTACTAATAATAATAAACAATTTTCTGAAATGTTTAGTTAAAAATTTCCGTGTGGCCTACAAAAATAAAGATCAGAGCAGGCACATTGTAATATACATATATTTTTAATACCGATGATGTCTATCACTTTTTGAAAAACTTTTTAATTATGACAAATTGAAAATTTTCAGAAAAAGTTGCAGTAATAGCCCTCAAATTATCCCATTTCAGCTCAAAATAGAGTGATTTTGAGCTGTCCCCTTAAAACGACCATAACTTTCTGGGGAGCGTTCGTACAAAAAAGTTGTCAACTACAAAAATAAAGTTCTACCTTTTTTCTGTATGGTTTATACATAATGTACTCTGTGGGACAATCAGTGATACCGTAATACCCTCTAAAAGTTTGGACATTTTCAACTGAAAATGGCCAGACTGCCAGTGACAGTGGCAAAAATTAAGCTTTTTAAAATCTAGACTCGCCACAAAATTTTACACCGTGACACACGCTCTCAGAAAAGTTCACTTTCCTCTGAAAACAAAAAGTAATAATTTATCAAAAAAAAAAAGATTTTCGAAATCTCTGATAAGCCCGTTCCCCTATCCGATTATACACAGATTTGTCTGGAAAAATATCAATCCCTAAACCCTATATGCAACGCAAAAAAAGAAATTCGAAGACCAAAAATAAATAATTCATCCACTCTCCCGTCCTTCTCCAAGATGCATCTCCAATCTCATGTTTTCCTTAAAAGGCGGTCTCCATGGTTTTTTTTCACTGCCATTTCCTTCCCCTCCTTGTTATTTTCTTATGTGAAATCCGTGTTTATTTGTACATATTTGGAAGATTTATTGTTATTACTTTCAAAAATTTCTGTGATTTTTTAAATGTTTAAAAGCTCAAAATTTCAAATTTTCAGTTTGTAGCTTGTAAAGGTCTCTTGGATAATAAGAGTCACGAGAAACCATATAACTTGTTCATTAAAAGTTCAGCATTATTTTCTGAAGATAACGTCATTAGCTAGCAAATCCATAGTCTGTTGGGAATATTAGTCATCGCAAAGACTATATTCATTTGAAGATAATTTTGGAGCAACGCTTTTCCGCCTTCCGCTTTTTGTTACTTTTTTAAAATTCCGCCTTCCGCCTTCTGCATCAAACCAAAAACATAATAAGAACTAAAATTTAAAATTTTTGGGTTTAAAATTCAGAATTCAATAAAAATCTGAATGTGTATGGTGATTTAAGCACTTTTAATCTGAAATTTCAACAAAAAATTGAAAAATTTTGCACATTCTCAATCCCATTTTCAATTTCCCCTGTTCCCCTTATAATCAGAATGAACCAACCTTCTAATAGTACAATCATCACCATCTCCCCTCTTCTCCCCTATTCTAGAACGACACTGATGATAGTGTCCTTATTTATAAATATATATATTTGCATACCAATTCCATGATCACTCATTGTTTACTATGTTTACTTTGGAGCCTCCTCCCTGTCCTCTCGTGTTCCTGAATAAGAAGACTAATTCGAAGTAATGGGATTATTCTCGTCCAAAAAACAATTTCTCGGAAGATTTATTGTTATTTTTTTTCTGAGCACCTTGAATTTATGTTTTTTTTGCATTGAATGTAACCATAGTTACAGGTCCCGAAGGAAATCTATAAGGGGGTTACATAAAAAAGGCTCCAAAAAGTGTGTTTTCTTTTCAATGTATTTGAAGCTGATACTCAACTAGTTGCAACTTATAAAGTACTTTTATGGGTACTGTATCTGAAACTGTTTTTGTTTCAATTTCCTAGCGCTAGGGACGTTTCTAAACCGTTTGAACCCAAAAAGAAAAAACCGACTGAAAAGGAATATCGGAAAATCTTTTTAAAAAAATTATTTTGACTCAAACAATGTTTCAATGTCCTATAATTAGAGTTCTCATAGTCATAAAAAGTGATTAGTATGTGATTCTAATTATGGAAAAAGTAGGTCAATCGTATCTAACCGGAACCGTTAATTAAAATTCAAAGTGTTGCAAAAAAAAAGTTCAGTTTAGAGGTGACATACCTACAATGTAATTTGAACTCTCACACATTTCACCATCTTCTTCGTATACGGTATTTAGACTTTATCAAAACATGAAATTATGGAAAATAACCGAAACCTATGTACCGACTAATTTTTTTTCAGTAAGAAAAAAGGTGTAACTCTTCTCCATAGTTTCCATCCTTATCCACGTACCCTCCATATTTTCTCTTATCAAAAAGTACAAACAGAGAATCGAGTCTTCTTCTCGTCTCCACACCTCTTTCTCTCTGCAAATATCATCGATTTCACAAGTAACTTGTTATTGGTACTGAATGGGGAAAGAAACCTACTTTGATGTTGGAGAAAATGTCGAAAAGCCGAATATTATAAAAGTAATTTATTGTTTTAAAAATGATATAATAGTTGTAGACCAAATTTAGAAAATATAGAATTCAGTGTTTTGAGATCTCTTTTAAGTTTTGACCAGCCCTTGTTATCTTGATGCTGGCTGACAATTAACTGAAAATTTAATACATATCATAGTTTTCGATCCATGTCTGCCACTTTTTGTCATCATTTAAATATACATTTTCATTTCTCACCCACACTCGAGCATCCTTTTGTCAGCGGTTTCATTTTTTTCAATTTAATATTGTCAGCAGTTTCACTTCAAATATATATCGCTTTTCAAATCCAAATTTTATAAAAATTTCCATTTTCCAGCAATCCATGCTCAGCCGGGGCGCTGCAATATCCTTAGCCATCTTTTGTTTTGTCTCCTTCCTATTCCTCTTCTCAAAGTCTGGATGCAGTTTTCAGGATCAATATCAATATGGGATATGTTAGTTTTCATTTTTTCCATGACTCCAATTTTTTTCAATTTTCAAAAATTCCAGCATTAATTCAACTCCCCTATTTTGCGAATACTACCGAAAAACCATCTCAATCAGCTAACATCTCTGATCCGCCGCCGTTTCAAGACCCTCAAAATAATATTGTACCTCTGACACCTCGGCCGCCACCGTCAAAAGATGAGGTGATAGATTCTGGAGATGATGAAGTGGTGGGCGGAGAAAATGCAATGTCCTACTTCAGAAAGTTGTCAGGGTCCACTCAAAACTTTTTGAGTGGTAGGGTAGGTCACTCACATTTGCAAGAAGAAATAATTTTCAACATTTTTAATTTCCAGTCAAACACCGGCCAAGCTATGCAAGTCCTAGCCGCATATTCCTACAAAGATCACTTCTCCGCCACTATCTCCATCCCGAAGAAGATCGGCTCTATAGCATTTTGTCGGTATATTGGAGCCAACGGAACGGAGGTCGCCGAGCCCGTCGAGTCTCGTGTCTACCCGCTTTTCGTAGTGTATTGTAGCAGGCGTAACAATGTGGCAAAGTTGGGTGTGACGAATGATAAGAGCGAGCCAATCACCGAGGCGAACTCGGCACTTTTGATTCGACGCAAATTTAAGGGTGAGTTTTATTAGGTGATCGCTTATCATTAATCATCACAAAAATAGTGAGACCCAGACACCTAAATTTTTTCAGAATATCAACACCACGTGTCCTTCTGCCTGGCACCTGTCTATGGTAAAGAACCGAAATGGCTCCATTTTGTGGAGCTTGTAGAACACTACAAACTACAAGGTGTCAACAAATTCTTTATTTATATTCGAGAAATTGGGGACTACGACAAAAAGATGATTGATAGTTATGTGAAGTCGGGGGAGGTGGAGATTGTGAATATTCCTGGGACGAATAGTGACGTCATCGCGCAGCAGATGATGGGTGTGGCGGATTGTCTGCTGAGGAGTCGGACATATTCGAAATGGTCGATTTTTGCCGATATTGATGAGAGGTTGATTATGACGGATGATCGAATGACAATTGATGGTTTTATGAGGTGAGTGTTTTTGATGGTGGCCTAGGTTTTCAAGTGGTGGCCTAAATTTTTTCGAAGCCAAATTATCTAGTCCGCAGAGTACCACGTTAACAGTTTCCATATTTGTTGAGCAGTTCCGCTCTACCGAAATGCTCTTAAAAACTTCTCTTTTTTTCTGAGTCTCTCAATTTTGCACACAATTTTCTTCTTCACAAAAGCGAAGTTAGACAAGGTCATGGCTGAAAATTTGATTAAAAATTTAACTTTCGAAAATTCAAAAATTCTTCGAAATTCTTACATGACCGTGTTCGCCGTGTTTTCAGCTTTCTGGCAAACCAAAAATCATGTTGAACAGATCAATTTAATCCAAGTTACAAGCGTTTTAAGCTGCGACGCCGAGAGAGTGAGAGAGCGCAGACGACGAGACTGTCCTGTCGTCTGCGCTCTCTCGTTCTCTCACCACCTCTCGTAACACCTTGTAGAGTCATCCAATAGTTTCCCAAATTCGCTCTAATTTCAAAATTGTAATGTAAGTCAAAATCTCATCTAAAAAATAAATCATGCGTTTCTTAGCGTATCTTCTGAACTCCATAAAAATGACGACCGCGGACTAGAATACTTTTTCTTCCAGATCCATCACAGACGAGTCTATCGGTTCAGTCGCTTTCCCACAACGTTGGATTATGAAACGAGAGCACATCCCGGAGAAATTCGAAAGCGACCAACAAGTTATTGAAAAAATGCCGACACGTGCATGGCATGAAACGACAAGTGCAGCGTTGAAAGGGCACCCGTTGTGTCAGGAGCAAGTGAGCTGTTGGGCAAAGGATCTAGTGCATAATGAAAAGGTTTGGCGCTTGTAAAATAAAAAATATATGAGAAAGGGATTATTCCAGGCCATCCGAATGTTGGTTCACGAGGTCGTTGAATTCTATCCAGGCTTCCGAGAACTCTTCTTGGATCCATCAATCGGGTATATCAGGCACTACCGGGACGTCAAAATGCAGTCGTGGGAGGCGAATAATGTGGCGAATTTGAGAAAATTTGGTCCGTTTTCCAACACGACGTACCCGAATTCCATTGGAACAAAGTTGTTGAAAAACGTGTTGAATCGGTTGCATCGGGTTTATGATTAGTTTTATATATTGCCTTATGGTTTTCTGTGTTCTGGTCAAGGTGATAACTAGAAATACGGGTATTTAATTTATTTTGTTGTTGTGTTATTTCACGATGTTGTTAGTTTTTCGGAGTGGTTAAAAATAATAAATGCTGAAAATATTTTTTCTTGGATTTCCAAATGCCTGCAATTGTTCTGAAATATCTGGTTTGTAATTAACCTAGACCCTAGACCCTAGACCCTAGACCCTAGACCCTAGACCCTAGACCGTAGACCCTAGACCCTAGACCCTAGACCCTAGACCCTAGACCCTAGACCGTAGACCCTAGACCCTAGACCCTAGACCCTAGACCCTAGACCCTAGACCGTAGACCCTAGACCCTAGACCCTAGACCCTAGACCCTAGACCCTAGACCCTAGACCCTAGACCCTAGACCCTAGACCCTAGACCCTAGACCCTAGACCCTAGACCCTAGACCCTAGACCCTAGACCCTAGACCCTAGACCCTAGACCCTAGACCCTAGACCCTAGACCCTAGACCCTAAATAAATGTTTCGAATTTCCCATCATCCAAATTTGCGAATGCTAAACAATAAAAAACGTTCGATCACTGCTTGAACATTTATGTGGATGACGCGATGGTGATATTTAGAGAAAAAAGTGACGAGAAATGTTAAACTAGACTCTTCGAGACTAACAAGATTCCAAAATATCTACCGTAATCCTCAGCTCTTCGTGAATGTAAACGTGTCCTCAAGTTCAACTGGTAAACACAATTATCGTTGTTTTCAGTTATCTCATAACCAGTGAATAAATATTCTTAGGTTTTTAAATGCAAAACAAGATTTTTATTGAAACAAGACCCTGCTGAATATATATTTTCATTTTTATTAAACGAACATGCAAAAATCTTAATAAAAAGTGAGGAAATAGAAAAATTTCCATCACGTTTTTTCATCTCAGACGATTGTTATTCAATAACACACCTCACTTCCGAAGAAAACATGTAATTCCCCTATTTCCTATGTATAATTACACCGGCTGACACATAAAAATCTGACTTGATCGTATTGAATTTTTCTTATTTCAAAAAATTATTCAAGACTGCCGACGTCAAAACTTGTCTGTTAAGTACTAACTATTGATCTCAGGAATAAAAATGAAAGTTCATTTTCTTTCAGTTAATTAAGCCTTAAATCTCAAGTCCCATGAGATGTTTTATTTCTGACAAGGGAACCTTTTTCATACGATCGTTGAGAATTTTCTGAAACTTGGCACACATATACTTTCGAATGTGCTGAATTAGATGGCGTTGTCAGAATTTGCAGAGTTATGCTCATTGCTGTTGAAAATAGGGATTTGAAAGGAAATTAAGAATGGGGGTGCCGCGCGGAAAAAATGAGGCTTGGATTTCCAGAATTTTCAGACCGAGATTTCTCGCCAATGAGCATAACTCTGCAAATTCTGACAACGCCATCTAATTCAGCACATTCGAAAGTATATGTGTGCCAAGTTTCAGAAAATTCTCAACGATCGTATGAAAAAGGTTCCCTTGTGAGTATATATATCTTTAAGTATTCGAAGCAAAGTTTTTTATTCAAAAAAATTTTTGCTCCATATGCCTCACTTCTACCAATACTCCGACGCCTTTACCAAACTCGGGGTGTTCACCGCTTCCTTCTCGAATTTCTTTTTGATCTACCTAACTATTTATCACATAAAACAAATCGGTGGTACTTACAAGTACATGGTCCTTATCTTCGCCGTAACCGGTGTTGCATTTTCGAGTTGGGAACTTATCGCCCGCCCGTTTACTCATAACTACAACCGGGCGTTTATTCTGTTTAGTTTGAATACCTGGATGGGAAATTCCGAGTTCTTTTTACAAGTCTCCGTGTCGATTTACGCGGGATTCTACCTTTTTATTCTCGCATTCTTCGCCGTGCAATTCATATTTCGGTATCTGAGTCTAGTCGACCCTCACAAGACAAATATATTTGGAGGTTGGGGAGTAATCGGGTGGATTGGGTATCCGCTGATTTGTGGTGGTATTTATAGTGTTTTGTTGATGTGGGCTGGAAATCCAGATGAGTATTCCGATGAGTATTTGAGGTAAGTTGTTTATTTTCTTTAAAAAAAACCTATTTTTTAAATTTTTCAGGGAAACATTCGCTGAAATTTATGAACTGGATATTTCAATAACGCCGAGATTTATTTTTGTTCCATACGTAAGCTTTGGAAGGGGCCATCTGAAAAACAGACAGACAGACAGACAAACCGGTTGAAACCTTCAAAAATTGTTTTTTCTAAGAAAATTTTTTCACTTCTAATTTTATTTTTTTGTGGATATCCGGACAAACTGAACAGCTATTTTTTTGTACTTGAGATTTTTTAATAACTATTCTAAATTTTGAAATACGCGCGATTAAAGACCCGGTGAGAGACGCAGACGGCTAGACTCTCTCGCTTCTCTGCGCCCTCCATCTCTCACCTTCAACTTTAAAGACGCCTATCTCAAAATCTAGAATAGCTATCAAAAAGTGGTCAACTACAAAAATGTAGCTCTAAACTTGATCTACAGTTTTGCAGTTGACAACTTTTTAATAGCTATTCTAGATTTGGAGATACAGGCACACTTGAAGTATGATTTGCACTGAAATTGGGTCATTCGGCAATCCGGACAAACCCACAAACAGACCACCTTATATTTCAAATTTCTCTTTCCAGACCGCCGACAACTCTCTCCGATGGCGAAATCTCAGTTTTATGCTTGGCGGTGGCTTCCTCCTCAGCTCTCAATATTTCATCATAATTATCTGTGGAGCGCGAATGCATATCGCAATGCGACGGGAGTTGGGAAACTTCTCCACTCCAAATCGACGCCTTCAGAAGCAATTTTTTCGAGCTCTCATAGTCCAGACACTGGTGCCAACATGTTTATTCGTCCTGCCAGCTCTACCAATCCTTCTCGGACCTTTTTTTGATTTCGAGTGGAATATGCAAACGGGTGGGATTATGGCGCTGCTTAGTGTCTATCCTCCAATCGACACATTTGTTTTTATGGTGATTGTAGCTGAGTATAGAAGAGTTATTTGTAGAGGTAGGTCTCAAAATTTTGAAAAAAGTCCGAAAAAAATGTATTTCCAGCATTCTGCAAGTCAAAAACTGTATCTATGAAGTCAACGGAAGTATTTATTATTTAATTTATTATTCAATTAACCAATATGCAATAAATAATTAAATAATTACTGATACTCAAAAGTGAACACAGCTTTTCCGGTATTCACAAAAAACTCAATGACGCCCATACCGTAGTTGTCGAATTCAAGTGGTAGAGCATTTGTGAAGGTGGTTTGGCTGGAAAATAAATTATTTAAACCATTTAAAAAAAAAACTACTTATAAGTCTTATCCAATGTGAATGGGGAAGGAGATCCATAATAGATAGAGACAGTGGAAGACGGCTGAAATTTTTTAGAAATTTCAGAATGGAAACTTTAAAACTCACATCGTCCATCTTAACAGCTACCAATGTCTGATTCACTTGGTAACCAATAATCAATGCTGACTTTTTCACTCGACTATCAATGGTGACCGTCTCAAAAAATCCTGGCATAGGGACCAGTTCGGTATACGTCACGTCTTTAATGTCTGGAAACAAAAATGCACATAAAAGTTGGATTTTGAGTTTCAGTTTCTCACTTTGAGCTTCTTGAATCAAAAGTAGGTCTCCATTCCCACTAGCTTCGAGATTTACAATAGTAATATCGACATTTGAAATCCATTGCTTATGGGTTTGATGAAGAAGGTAGAGACTAGAAATATTGGAATTAAAGCCGATTTCATAAGATAAAGGTACTAACTTCGAAACATAATTTCCATCCAAATCGTGTCCCAGAAATACCAAAACACTTCGAAGAGAATAATAGTGGGTTCGGTTATCTGGGAACAGAAGTAGGGAAACTCCACCGTTGCCTCCATAAGATTTACAGTAAATAGAGGTAGTGGCATTGATGAGACGGGTAGCTGCGCTGACCTGCACGGATCCTTGGACTTGTGGGACTGAAATTTGGAACGTCATGAAGTTGAGACTCTAGGAAACGAAAAAAGTAGTTTCAAGGCAGGGCACTTACTTGCGAAGGCGTCCAAGTCCCAAATCATTGGAAAACTGAGAAAACGCTGATTTCAAACATATCACTAGTTTTTGGCCTTGAGGACTGGTATTCGAGAAAAACGAGGATGAAGTTTGGACAACTGACAAGTCACCTTCCTTCAAAAAACGTTCAAAAAACTTAAATTTTAGCGAAAATTTGACTCATTGAACCAAGTAGTGTTTTACCACATGCGGACCCTGCTGATCCCCAACACGCTGCCGATATTCTTCAAGGGCAAAAACTGGATATATATTTGAAATCACCGTTTTCTCAGCTCTCAAATAATATAGGTAAAGCCCCATAATTCCACGGTCATCTAGAGGATTTTTTCCTAGACCTTAACTCACGAAAAAACCACTCAATCTTGAATGCAAACGAAGCCACTGCCTTTGTCGAAATCGCCAGAGTGAACTTATACGGTGGGAAATAGTACGGCTCCATTTCCTCATGAGTCGTCTGTATCAAATTTCCTGCAGCATCTATCATTTGAAAACTCGAGTTTTTGTCATTTGTCTTTCCACTAATGCTTAACTTGGCATAATATCCTTTCGGGATTGTCACAGTCCAACTACAAGACTGATCTTCCTCCAGGTGAGGAGCAGTGCGATTTTCAGTCCATGTGGCCGGCCAATAGTACGGGCGGGAATTCACGAGTCGATTGACAATATTTCCAGTTTTGCAGACTGAAGGAACTGTGTTAGGGGTTATACAGCATTGAGGAACTAACCATTTTCAGCAGCAGAGACTGTAATTATAGCTGAAATTGAAACAAGGAGCCGGAGCCTGAACATTGTAGAGAGTGCATATTTTGATGTTTCGATGTTTGTTTTATAGCTTTTTTTCAGAAAAGATGACAATTTGTTTATTTGTCATGAAAAACAGAATTTTGTCTTGTATTGTAGGTACAGGATTATAATCAAAAAAATCATTTCACAATTTCTAGTCTTCTCGCTTTCTTCAACAAATTTTCGTAGTTTTTATTTTCTTGATTTGAAAAAAAGCACGGAAGTTTGTGGAAAAAAAAGGAAACGAGAAATTAGGAAATAATTTTGTCCGAGAGGACTACACGATCGCGTGGAAAAACTCTTCCACCTAGGCTCCTTCTTGAGGCAAGAGAACGGGAATTGTAGCGTTTAGAGCGATTTTTAGCCCATGCTCCAATGATGAAAGTTTTTTTAGAATTGCCTGAAATATCGGAATCTGAAATGAGGCATATTACTTCAGTCCCCTTCACTCTCTTCTAAAAATTTTGAATCTTTTTATATTTTAATTTATCCTTCGATACATTCTCAGCTGACTTTCAAACACTACTCAAAATAGTTTTTTCGTCATCTTCAGCCTTCAAAGTAGTCAAATTTTGAATCACATTGCATCACTTCTCCCCATTATTTACTTGATAAATTGGCAGTTTTCGCTCGTTCTCGTTCCTTCTGCCCTCTCCTCTCAGTACATGTTAAACGGAGGGTATTCCTTATGGCGCCAACGTTTCTTACTGCGGGCGAAAATAGTTGGAGACATAGACGAAACAGTGTGTTTTATCAGTTTCGTCTTGTATTCTGATTGTGAGAGAAACGACAAAGTTTGATATAAATTATTAGTTTTTGCTGTCTGTTCAGCTAAATTCTGTGAACATTTCAGCGGTTTTTTAACAAATTTTAGCATGCCATGTGGCTCGGGTTTTCCCTTTTGCTCCAGAGTAACTTATATCCTTCATTTTTCCACGTTATTTTTTAAAAATATATTTTTTTCAATTACAGGATTCAAAGATGACTAATTCAGCGCCTGAAAATCTAACAGCAAAACTCGAAGAGCTCCATGTAAACGGAGAAGAGGAAGACGACGATGATAAGGTGACACCTTGGGAGGTTACAACGACAAAAGCGTCAGGAATCGATTATGATAAACTGATTGGTAATGAAGAAAAACAATTGCGTTAATTCCACGAATTATTTCTCAATTTTCAGTGAGATTCGGTTGCCGTAAGCTCGATGAAGACATTATTTCCCGTTTCGAGCGTGTCACCGGACACAAAGCATGCGTAATGCTCCGACGTGGAATGTTCTTTGCTCACAGAGATTTCACGGCAATTCTGGATTGTAAAGAAAAAGGAGAGCCGTTCTTCTTGTACACTGGTCGTGGAGCCTCATCTGGGTCTCTTCATTTGGGACATCTGGTCCCATTCATCTTCACAAAATGGCTTCAGGAGGTGTTTGATGTTCCGTTGGTTGTTCAAATGACTGATGATGAGAAGTTTTTGTGGAAAGATATGACGGTGAGTTTGAATAATTATAATCTGAATTTTCTACTCTCCCCTATTTCCTATTCCAGGTTGATGCCGCCAAGAAAATGTCTCGTGAGAATATGAAGGACATCATCTCCGTAGGCTTCGACCCCACTAAAACCTTCATCTTTAACAATTTCGATTATATGTGTCCTCCATTCTACGAGAACATTGTCAAAATCTGGAAAGCGGTTAACGGGAATCAAACGCGCTCAATTTTCGGATTCACTTCAGAAGATTGTATGGGGAAGGCAGCATTCCCTGCCGTCGAAGCCGCTCCATGCTTCGCCTCGTCGTTCCCACATATCTTTGGGGAGAAGGGAAGGAAGAATGACATTCCTTGCCTGATTCCATGTGCCATCGACCAGGACCCATACTTCAGAATGTGTCGTGACGTGGCACCGAAGTTGAAGGCGTCGAAGCCATCGCTAATCTTCTCCACTTTCCTGCCAGCGTTGCAGGGTGCTCAGACAAAGATGAGTTCATCGGAGCCAAATACGTGTATCTTTTTGGATGATACACCGAAGCAGATCAAGAATAAGGTACGGTTTAACAGAAAAAAATGAATATCCTCAACTATCTCTGCTTTCAGATCAACAAATACGCATTTTCCGGTGGCCAACAGACCATCGAAGAGCACCGCGCCAAGGGTGGCAACTGCGACGTGGATATCAGCTTCCAATTCCTTCGATTCTTTTTGGAAGATGACGTGGAACTCGAAAATATCCGTGAGCAATACACGAAAGGAGAGCTTTTGTCGGGAGAGCTGAAGGCTCGTGCCACAGTGGAAGTGCAGAGAATCATCGCGGAAATGGCGGAGAGACGAAAGAATGTCACTGATGAGACTGTGGATGAGTTCACCAAAATTCGCTCATTTCCTTATCAATATTAAATTTAAATAGTAACATTTATTTGTGGCGATTATCATAAATGAAGCGTGTTACAAAACAAAGTCGCAGGTACTACTATACATACATTACGGGTGATACATACAATTAGGCTTTTTTCAGTAGAAAATGACCAACTTTAGGAGGAAATTACGGTATCACTAATTGTCCCACAAAGTAAGTTATGTACAAACCATACAGAAAAATGGTAGAGCTTCATTTTTGTAGTTGACAACTTTTTTGTACGAACACTCCCTAGAGAGTTATGTACATAATTTACTTTGTGGGACAATTGTAATGACCATAAGATACCGTAACACCCTTTTAAAGCTGGTCATTTACAACACCAAATTCAGTCTGATCCCCCATTCATTATCTCAAGCTGATCAGCAGTCGAGATCATTTGCATTCTCTTCTGAACCTCATCACTAGCACCGTCCATTTCCTTCGACAGCTCTTTAGCTTTCTTTTCCAACTCTTTGATTTCCGCCACACTCTTATTCTCGATAGCTGCTGGCAAGTGAAGGCATATATCCAACAGATTCTGATTTCTCATTGATTCTTCAAATTTTTGAAGACAGCTCTGAAAAAATGAGTTTTTGATAGTCCTCAAAGGAATTTCTTACTTTACAAGCATTGAGAATTTCCAGTTTAGCGTTTTGTTCTTCAATAATAAACTGTTGGAACTGGAACATTTCCATCTTAAATTTCTCCTTCAGCTCATCCAATCCTTGCACATTCAGGGCTATTTTAGTTTCGTTGTTTTCAGGAGACTCTGTTGAGCACTGAAAATTTCCAACTATTATCGCTTCAATGATACAATTCAAACTCACATAAGACTGTATGCGTTTCAAAGCATCACTGGTGTCTTGAACGGTTTTTGTGATATTCAGAAATTGTTTCAAAACACGTTTAGAAGCTTCAAGAGTGACATGACGGGTGAGAGCATTGGTGAGTTCGGAGGATTGTTCGGATCGTTGGTTTTGTTCCAGATAATGATGGTTTCTGTCAGTAAAATAATGTTTTGTTTTTAGCATAAACAAGTCTCACTTCTTCTCTTCCTCCAATATATTTCTCATTGCCTCATTTTCCTTCCTGATTGCTTCAGTTTCTTTCTGATGCTCCTCGACCAATTTATTCATTTCTTGTTGGTGAATTGTCAATTCATCGGCTTGTTTCTTTTTCATTATCTCATTCTCCTTTTCAATCTTTGCTTGTTTCACTTCACTTTCTTGCTTCGTTTTCTTCAAAACCTCCTCTAGTTCTTTAATTTTTTGATCCTGCTCCTTTTTCAGTTTTTCCATCTAAAAATTCACCGGCTAAAATTAAATTGGTCAATTCGTATCTCACTTTATTTTCATGTGCTTCTCTTGCCGTTTTCAAACATTCCGCATTCTTATCTTTCAATACTGACATTTTTTCCTCGTGTTCTTCAATTCTCTTTGCAATTTGCTCGTCATGATTTTTCTGGTTTATCTCAATCTTGCTTTTCATCGATCTGAAAAAAATCTCATAAAATTCTTTATTCGGTAAATTTCTTCAAACTTACGCAATAATTCGGTCGTTTGATTCCTTAACCTCCTTCATTTCTTTCAGTTCTCTTTCCAATTTGTTTTCTCTCTCCCAAGCCGAATCTCTACTGCTTTTCACTGTAAGTAAAACCAGTTTTCATTAAACTATTCAAAAACAAAATCTTACCAGAACGCAATTCAGTTTTGACATCTTCAAGTTCTTTCTTGCAGTCTCTCAACTCTCTTCTCAAATCGTCAATGATTTTCTGTTTTCCCTATAAAGACATTGATTGAAAACTCAAAAACAAAAAAAAGGGAAGTTACCGAATCTCCTCCTCCAAAAATTGGTGGTATTGGAAAAGGGATTAGGCTCGGAATGGTGCCAGGTAGGCCACTTGAACATCCACCTCCACCGAGACCAGGAAAACCTCTACGAAACATGTTCTGAACTTTAGAATATTGCAAAATGGTATTCTACTTTTTTGAAAAAACTTCAAAAAAATCCTAATGACAGTTCTAAAACTGTTTTATTTTAAAACTAAGATAAGAAGTAGCAAGTAGAAAAATTAAGAGTGAGCAAGAGAACATGTCAACAAGCAACATTATTTCGGCGAATTGAACTGACAGGTAAAAACTAAGCAATGAAAGTATACATAAATATCACAATCTGAGAACACATCTTGTCCTTTAAATATTTTTGCGTGAATAAAATGTTAATAGTTTTCCGTTAAACATCAGCGCAAATGAATTTGGTAATTAAATTTTTTAAAAAAGTTTTTATATGTTAGACCTGTTAGGAAACATTGCACAATCTGATCCATCAGCCCCGCTTGTTTTTGGACACGCCCACCTTATTCCTCATTCTAATTTTTGGAAGTAAACAAAGTAATAAAAAGTGACATGGCATTAACAATTGCTGAGATTAAAAAAAATATTTTCTCCTTTCCAAAAAATGAAAATTTCAAAAAGCGGACATAAGATTCTTTTTTCAGATATGCCTGTTTCGTGATAATGTTGCAGCTCCAGCCACTGCTTGCTTATAAATGTGGTTCTCTGGAAGAACAAATGTATCCAACCCAGCAGCTAGTTTCGTTATTTTTAGAAGTGAAATCGGTCCCCTCATAAAATAGTTTTACTTGAGCTCCAATTTTCAATTAAGACGGAGGCAACACCTGTAAATCCAGTTTTTCTCTTCTTGCTGACTTCGTCTTTTCATGCCGGATAATATAAACATTTCGTATCTATCTGGCTGGGTTTCATTAAAAACTCAGGTATGTTTTGGCGAGGGTTGAAGTCTTCAAGTTCGAAAGAACTTGAAGAAGTCAAATCTCAGTTGCGTTCTGGTAAGTTTTTGTTTTCAAAGATTATAAGAAAACGGGTTTTACTTTCAGTGAATAGCTGTTGGGATTTTTGTTCTATGAGACGAATCGAATTGGAAAAAGAACTGAAAGAGATGAAGGAAGTTAAGGAATCAAACGACCGAATTATTACGTAAGTTTGAAATTTACCAAATGAGGAAGTTAATGCGATTTATTTCAGATCGATGAAAAACAAGATTGAGATAAACCAGAAAAATCATGATGAGCAAATTGCAAAGAGAATTGAAGAACACGAGGAAAAAATGTCAGTATTGAAAGATAAGAATGCGGAATGTTTGAAAACGGCAAAAGAAGAGCATGAAGCTAAGGTGAGATACTGATAGGACAATTTAATTTTTATTCAGTGAATTTTCAGATGGAAAAACTGAAAAAAGAGCAGGATCGAAAAATTAAAGAACTAGATGAGATTTTGAAGAAAACAAAGCAAGATAGTGAAGCGAAACAGGCAAAGATTGAGAAGGAGAATAAGATACTGAAATCGAACCAAGCCAATGAGTCGCCATCAAAAATAAGGAAACGGTTGAAATCGAAGAATTCGTAAAGAATGCAGAAAAGTTGGCTGAAGAAATGGAAAATACTCGAGATGAGGTGAAAATCAAACTTGAAGCTATTCTACTTGAGATTCAATCTGCAGATATGAATTCAGAGATCTTGCCTGTGAAGTCTGACTGAAATAAAAGAAATAATTTTAATTGTATCTCTCTTTTCTTCTCTCGTTTCAAATTTCATAATATGAAAAGTTGCATAAGTTTGACAGTATTTTTAGCTAGTTATGAAATATTTCACTGTATTTTCCGGTAGCTATGTTTTAATAAAAGTTGCATCCGAAGTTTCTCGCAAATCGTTACTAGTAACATTTTACAGGGTTGTGTGTGATTTTGTACCGTCTCTCGTACTGTACCGTTCTCAGGTATTTTTTCGCTTTTCGCCCACAAAATGAGCCGGGCCGCCTGCCCTACACCGGCACTTGTGCCCATTTTGAGGGTCATATGGCCCATTTCGTGGGCAGAATGCAGAGATTCGGTACAACGCGCGACATTCATCTTCCTTCGCTCCTTCTCGAACACAGGAGAAGGAAATAATTTTTAGTAAATATTACAATTATACAATTTATAACAAAAAATCTACAGTAAATGAAAAGATTAACAGAGACGACAAGTGGAGAAGCCACTTATGCGCGTAGTTGATGATTGGTGATATTATTGAATTTATTTGTTACAAAGAAGAGTAGTGTCTATCTGTTTGAACGACGGATCTGTGGCAGATTCTCTCATCTTCTGTTAGAAATAAGTGGCATAAAATAGCAGGGCGAAAGAGTTGAAAAAAAAATTAATTAATAAGAAAAATCGTGGCGAAAAATGAGCATGTGCGGTATAACGCGCTTTCTCAACTTGTGCCCACCTGGTGCCAATGTGGTGCCCAACCGGGGCCAAACAGGAGCCCAACTCGTGCCCACATACAACCAGCCTCCTGCTTATGCCCAACCCGCGCCAAACTAGTGCCCACTGGGCCATGTGGCCCTTTTTGTGGGCAGTTTGCCTTATTCAGTGGCCACATGGCTCATTTAACAGTTTCACTGCCCAACCCTCGCCAAAACATACCTGAGTTTTTAATGAAACCCAGCCAGATAGATACGAAATGTTTATATTATCCGGCATGAAAAGACGAAGTCAGCAAGAAGAGAAAAACTGGATTTACAGGTGTTGCCTCCGTCTTAATTGAAAATTGGAGCTCAAGTAAAACTATTTTATGAGGGGACCGATTTCACTTCTAAAAATAACGAAACTAGCTGCTGGGTTGGATACATTTGTTCTTCCAGAGAACCACATTTATAAGCAAGCAGTGGCTGGAGCTGCAACATTATCACGAAACAGGCATATCTGAAAAAAGAATCTTATGTCCGCTTTTTGAAATTTTCATTTTTTGGAAAGGAGAAAATATTTTTTTTAATCTCAGCAATTGTTAATGCCATGTCACTTTTTATTACTTTGTTTACTTCCAAAAATTAGAATGAGGAATAAGGTGGGCGTGTCCAAAAACAAGCGGGGCTGATGGATCAGATTGTGCAATGTTTCCTAACAGGTCTAACATATAAAAACTTTTTAAAAAATTTAATTACCAAATTCATTTGCGCTGATGTTTAACGGAAAACTATTAACATTTTATTCACGCAAAAATATTTAAAGGACAAGATGTGTTCTCAGATTGTGATATTTATGTATACTTTCATTGCTTAGTTTTTACCTGTCAGTTCAATTCGCCGAAATAATGTTGCTTGTTGACATGTTCTCTTGCTCACTCTTAATTTTTCTACTTGCTACTTCTTATCTTAGTTTTAAAATAAAACAGTTTTAGAACTGTCATTAGGATTTTTTTGAAGTTTTTTCAAAAAAGTAGAATACCATTTTGCAATATTCTAAAGTTCAGAACATGTTTCGTAGAGGTTTTCCTGGTCTCGGTGGAGGTGGATGTTCAAGTGGCCTACCTGGCACCATTCCGAGCCTAATCCCTTTTCCAATACCACCAATTTTTGGAGGAGGAGATTCGGTAACTTCCCTTTTTTTTGTTTTTGAGTTTTCAATCAATGTCTTTATAGGGAAAACAGAAAATCATTGACGATTTGAGAAGAGAGTTGAGAGACTGCAAGAAAGAACTTGAAGATGTCAAAACTGAATTGCGTTCTGGTAAGATTTTGTTTTTGAATAGTTTAATGAAAACTGGTTTTACTTACAGTGAAAAGCAGTAGAGATTCGGCTTGGGAGAGAGAAAACAAATTGGAAAGAGAACTGAAAGAAATGAAGGAGGTTAAGGAATCAAACGACCGAATTATTGCGTAAGTTTGAAGAAATTTACCGAATAAAGAATTTTATGAGATTTTTTTCAGATCGATGAAAAGCAAGATTGAGATAAACCAGAAAAATCATGACGAGCAAATTGCAAAGAGAATTGAAGAACACGAGGAAAAAATGTCAGTATTGAAAGATAAGAATGCGGAATGTTTGAAAACGGCAAGAGAAGCACATGAAAATAAAGTGAGATACGAATTGACCAATTTAATTTTAGCCGGTGAATTTTTAGATGGAAAAACTGAAAAAGGAGCAGGATCAAAAAATTAAAGAACTAGAGGAGGTTTTGAAGAAAACGAAGCAAGAAAGTGAAGTGAAACAAGCAAAGATTGAAAAGGAGAATGAGATAATGAAAAAGAAACAAGCCGATGAATTGACAATTCACCAACAAGAAATGAATAAATTGGTCGAGGAGCATCAGAAAGAAACTGAAGCAATCAGGAAGGAAAATGAGGCAATGAGAAATATATTGGAGGAAGAGAAGAAGTGAGACTTGTTTATGCTAAAAACAAAACATTATTTTACTGACAGAAACCATCATTATCTGGAACAAAACCAACGATCCGAACAATCCTCCGAACTCACCAATGCTCTCACCCGTCATGTCACTCTTGAAGCTTCTAAACGTGTTTTGAAACAATTTCTGAATATCACAAAAACCGTTCAAGACACCAGTGATGCTTTGAAACGCATACAGTCTTATGTGAGTTTGAATTGTATCATTGAAGCGATAATAGTTGGAAATTTTCAGTGCTCAACAGAGTCTCCTGAAAACAACGAAACTAAAATAGCCCTGAATGTGCAAGGATTGGATGAGCTGAAGGAGAAATTTAAGATGGAAATGTTCCAGTTCCAACAGTTTATTATTGAAGAACAAAACGCTAAACTGGAAATTCTCAATGCTTGTAAAGTAAGAAATTCCTTTGAGGACTATCAAAAACTCATTTTTTCAGAGCTGTCTTCAAAAATTTGAAGAATCAATGAGAAATCAGAATCTGTTGGATATATGCCTTCACTTGCCAGCAGCTATCGAGAATAAGAGTGTGGCGGAAATCAAAGAGTTGGAAAAGAAAGCTAAAGAGCTGTCGAAGGAAATGGACGGTGCTAGTGATGAGGTTCAGAAGAGAATGCAAATGATCTCGACTGCTGATCAGCTTGAGATAATGAATGGGGGATCAGACTGAATTTAGTGTTGTAAATGACCAGCTTTAAAAGGGTGTTACGGTATCTTATGGTCATTACAATTGTCCCACAAAGTAAATTATGTACATAACTCTCTAGGGAGTGTTCGTACAAAAAAGTTGTCAACTACAAAAATGAAGCTCTACCATTTTTCTGTATGGTTTGTACATAACTTACTTTGTGGGACAATTAGTGATACCGTAATTTCCTCCTAAAGTTGGTCATTTTCTACTGAAAAAAGCCTAATTGTATGTATCACCCGTAATGTATGTATAGTAGTACCTGCGACTTTGTTTTGTAACACGCTTCATTTATGATAATCGCCACAAATAAATGTTACTATTTAAATTTAATATTGATAAGGAAATGAGCGAATTTTGGTGAACTCATCCACAGTCTCATCAGTGACATTCTTTCGTCTCTCCGCCATTTCCGCGATGATTCTCTGCACTTCCACTGTGGCACGAGCCTTCAGCTCTCCCGACAAAAGCTCTCCTTTCGTGTATTGCTCACGGATATTTTCGAGTTCCACGTCATCTTCCAAAAAGAATCGAAGGAATTGGAAGCTGATATCCACGTCGCAGTTGCCACCCTTGGCGCGGTGCTCTTCGATGGTCTGTTGGCCACCGGAAAATGCGTATTTGTTGATAGGAGAATCTGATGCACACTGTACAAAAATAATTGAAGAAATTTACAGTACCGGACAAAAAGGTATCAACTTTGGCTGTTTTCAGTGGAAAATGACCAACTTTGAGAGTGTGCCATAGTAATTCTGATTGTCACACCAAGAAAACTTTTAATGGATCATACAGATCAAGGGTAGCACTTTATTTTTGTAGTTGACAACTTTTTTGTACGGACACTCCCTAGCAAGGTACGTATCGACAAAGTTATTTCTCCCTCAAATCGACCAATTTCAGTGCAAAATAGTGCGATTTTTGAGCTGTCCCCTTAAAATGACCATACCTCTCTAGGGAGTGTCCGTACAAAAAAGTTGTCAACTACAAAAATGGAACTCTATGTTCAATCTATATGATCCATTAAAAATTTTTATGGTGTGACATTCAGAATTACTATGGCACACTCTCAAAGTTGGTCATTTTCCACTGAAAACAGCCAAAGTTGATACCTTTTTGTCCGGTACTGTATATTAGTAACTCACATAAACATTTAGTTTCATCAAGGACTCTGTTGTAGTGTGGACGATATTCGTGATTTTGTTGGTTTCTTCCAAGACTCTTTTAGTAGCATCATTTGAAATAAGAGCATTGAAACCACTTGTTAGATCGTTAAGTTGCTGTAGATTTTGTATTTGTTCCAACTCGCAGTTTTTCCTTTAAAAAAATAATTTTTCAGACAATATGTACATACCGTAAACTTACCGCTTCTCTTCCCCCATTTCCTTTCTCATTTTGAACTGATCTTCTAGTATTTTCTTCCTATCTTTTTCATACTTTTTGGTCATTTCCTCCATATCTTTCCGTTCTTCTACCAGCTGCTTTTCCCGTTCTTCTTTAAGTTTTTCAGATTCCTTCTCCACTTTCCTAATCTTTTTCTTTCCATCCTTCTTAACGTTTTTTAGTTCTTCCTGCAAAGCTTCCTGTCGAGTCTCGTGATCTTTCTCCAGGCTTTTCATCTGGAAATTTTCAATTTGAATTTGTTAGCAAAATCACGAACGTCCGGATAAATTACTTACTTTTTCTTCAAACTCTTCTTGAACATTTTTTCTTTCTTCTTGACCTGCCTCTCTCAAATTTTTCAGCTTTTCCGAGAGGCCATCGTTCAATTCCTGCACCAAAATCTTATGGTTTTCATCATCATTTTCAATTTTATGTCTCAGCAATCTGAATAAAGTACACTAGAACATTTTCTGACTTAGACTAAAATATCTCACTCTATAGTCTCATTGTTCTCTCTTCGAATCACTCTACGCTCTTCGCGGGCAGCGTTTTCAGCTTTTTCATAAGCATATGCAGCATCACGCCGCACTGTAAATAACTAAATAACAAACTGCAAAATTTAAAAAAGATAACTTACTCGACTCCAAACGTTCCATTGACTCCTCATGAGCTCTGCGCTGCTGCTCCAAAATTTGTTCATGATCAATCGGTGGGCGCTGAATTTTTTAGTCGTCAATTGAAATTTTTTAAAGTGTCTCACTTCAGGTTTATCAGGACCACCAAATATTGGAATTTTGATTTCTATACCTCTTCCTGATAGTTTGATAGTTGGTATGAAACCTCGAAATACATTCATCTGATTGCTAAAAAATAAATTTTTGAGAAAAAGAACAAGAAAAAGAAAAAGAAGGAAGAAAAAGAGAAGGCTAGATAAAGGGGAAAAATAAGAGTGAGCAATGTTTTGAAGTGAAAACAATAAGGTCGATAGTTAAGACTTAGCAACAAATCGGTGACGTATATAACATTTAATATTTTTTGTCATTTCGATCTTTTCGAAAAATATATTTCACTTGAGGTGATAAACGAATCAGAAAAAAAGTATTATCGCGCAACAAACATCGAATAATAATGGTCTTCATTTAATTCTTATCAATAAATTTCATAGAACATCTGTTTGACTGTCATCAGTTTGTTGGCATAAATGATAAAATGTGAACTTTGTTATTAAATTATTCCTAGTAGTTACCAAAGTCAGACTGATTGTTCTTGTGGTAGCAAACATAACCTGTGGCGTAAAAGTAAAGAAATGCGGGCAACAAAATATGAGAATCACCGGGAAGGGATGGGGGAATAGCATCGTAATATATTCTTATATATAAAACGCGTGTGGAGTCTGTCCATCTGTCCCAATGTCCGCAAATTTTGAGAAATGAGAAAAAAAGGCGGCCGGGCCCAAAATCGAACTTGCGCTTTTTGCGCAGAGACCGCCGCCTTTGACCACTCGGCCATGCGGGCACATCTCTGAGAAGGTGAACAAGTAAATGAGAAGAAGCCAGCCGGATGAAGCGCCGAAGGCGCGGCAGCCAGGCTGGTAAGAATACAAATTAAAAAGACATTTCGTGTAAAGAAAAAAAGAAGTGATACGGGGAAGGACGGTTTGAGGGTAACGGGTTAGTTCTTGATAGCGGTTCTATCATTATTAACTATGTAGTCATTATTAGAGTACAGAATCCTCATTTTGATCTTTTTAACAATATTATCTAACATTTTCTCGAAATTAATATCAACAAAACCGGCATTTGGAAAAGCCAAAGAGCTCACCCTTTACCATACTCGTCTATAATTTTCGTGCGCGTGCCATTCGTCAATATTACTGCTTACTCAAAACGACCGACATTCGGAAAATTTGAAGAATGCCATTCTAATTCCTTCTCAGTTCTTATTCACATTCTTCCGTTCAAGTTTTTTTCATTCTAATCATGATTGACCACTTGTTGAGGAGGTTTATAGGGTTGGTGAACCCAAACCATCTCAGTGAGTGAGGGAGACAGTGACTTAGGAAACAAGACAACATTTAATACAAACGGTTTATTATCGTACTCCCAAAGGTCGAGCACCTTGGTTAGAGAGTTCTTGGATCCGGTGCCATTGTTGCAGTTGTTGGGAGCACGTCCTCTTGATGGTGTAGAACTTCCGGTAGGCGGTAACTTCTGACGGTCGATCGGTGGATGGCTAACTTCCGATACTAATTGATTGCAAATTAATAGCTTACATCGACAGTGACACGTAGCAAAGGTCATCCAGATGTGGGTATGTCGCACGTGTCACTCGGTTAGTGGGTTTAACCTTTGAGGTTAACAATAAGTTCACCGTTGTATATTTTAATAATAACGTAATAAAGTCTACGAGTTAGACGATACCAGTTGTGGAAATAATGATGGATTATTATTTCCACGACACCACTGGTCCAATGTGCCCCGAATAATATGGGCAAGTACACTGGGTCCGCTGGGATTTTTGTTGAATGCATTGATGGGTTACATCATTTTCAAATACACTCCAGACTCTATGAAAACATATTCGTAAGTACTCTATTCCAAATTGGATTGTTTCAAAATCATCATATTTCAGAACAATGATAATGGTGATTACAATATCCGATGCAGTAACTGGATTTTGCAGTGTTATCACTGCTGTGAGGTAGTGTTAATATTTTACTCATGAAGTTGTTTTCAGTTTTTTATTTTCAGATTGATTTCGACAGGCTCTCAAATATTCGTTTTATTCGGAGGAATTTGTGAAAAAGCTTTTGAAGAGAAGTTGACAAAATCCAAGTTTTGCATGTATTGTGAGTGGATAAATGGTTTTGTTGGCTTAACATCATTTTGAAACCGAATATTCTGGAAACTGAACCGTCTAGTAATAAAATAGCACTGAACTCAGAGCGTATCAGTTTTTAAACTTTACAATTTGAGATTCTAGAGTACGCTTTGCTAGTACAATGCCATTTGCTCAACAACATTATAATGATATTCTCCTATGTCTACCGAGCCTATGTAATCACAATGCCATTCGATACGATCAATCGGCAAAAGATTCAGTTGGTCACCTACGGATACAGCCTGTGGCATTTTTCTTATTTTGTGGGTGACCGTATATAAAACTTTTTTGCTATATTAAATTTTCTATCATTCTAGACCTGGGTATACTTTATGTCCTGGTCCTCCTCGGAAGCAATGGATGCAGAAATTTCGAAAATTTATCCGGAGATAATTGGTTCTAATTACACATATTCTGGGGTTCTCGACGTGAATGCTCCATCTCAGATTGGTTAGTTTTGGAGGAAGACAAAGAATTTAATAGTTGAAAAATTTTTAACAACTTCCAGTGTTTAACATGATGTCAATTTTAAATCCGGTATTTGTAGTTACTGTCGCACTATTTTGCAAGTGTATAATTGAATGATATTTGAATAAATTTACATTCACGGAAAAAAAGAAACGGCAGGTCTTTGGTTAACGTGAGTTTTTGGTTTTTATAATTTTCCAACCGAATCGTCCCTTTTTCAGGTTCTTCTCTATCAAACCATTAGTCCACTCCTTTATTTAGTTACCGTAACCCTCTACGTGACAATAGGCCAAACTGGTGGCAGCACCGCACTACTCGAGAATCTGATGCCTTTCTCACTGGTGCTTCTGACTGTTGTTAGCCCAACCGCCAGTTGTATCCTAATTGGTCTTTATCGAACTGCGTTTTTTAAATTATGGAATTCAAGTGTTTCGAAGATATTTGGAGCGGATTCCAGATTGTTGAAGAACCAAGAACAACCACTTCGAAGCACAGTTTCAGTTACCAATCAATTATAAATGTGAAAATCTATTTTATTTGTTCTCGTATATATATTTTTAAGATTTTGATGATGTTGTTTTTTTTTATTGTTATATTTTTCATACATACATCAGTTATGTATCGCTCAGTTGAAATCGAGAACACGAAAAAAAAATATATATATAAATTAGGAGAATTTCAAAAGTATCTCACCTCAGGCTCATCACCACCACCAAACATTGGAATTTTGAGTTCTGATCTTCCAATATTTTTTCATGATCAATCGATGGACGCTGAATTTTTTAGTCTTCAATTGAAAGTTTTATAATTATCTTACCTGTGGCTCATCACCACCACCCAATATGGGAATTCTGAGTTCTAAACCTCTTCCTGATAATTTGATAGTTGGTATAAAACCTCGAATTGCCTTCATTATATTGCTGAGAAATAAAACTATTTCCTTTTAAAAAAAGGACAAGAAAAAGGAGAAAGCTAAATAAAAGGGAAAAATGAGAGTACTTATCTTACCTCCTTCCAAGGAACTTCCCAAAAAACTAACCTTCTACTAGAGGACCACAACTTGAGAAAGAATATGTACTTTTGAGAGTTACACTCATTTTGATCTTTTTAACTCAGCAATCTAACATTTTCTCAAAATTTATATCAACAAAACCGGCATTTGGAAAAACCAAAGAGCTCACCCTTTACCGGATACTACTATAAATTTCCGTGCGCCGCGTGTCATTCATAAATATTTTTCGTTACTCAAAACTAATAAAATTATCAAAGACATTTGGAAAACTTGAAGAGCACACTCTTTCCTAAATACTAACTTAGTACTACCAGTCCTAAGCATTTAAATACATTCTCATTCTTTTTATTCCCACTCAAGTACTTTTATTCTAATCATGATTGACCACTGGTCCAACGTGCCCCGAATAATATGGGCAAGTACACTGGGTCCGCTGGGATTTTTATTAAATTTGTTGTTGGGTTACATTATTTCCAAGTACACTCCGGACTCTATGAAAACCTATTCGTAAGCGCTCAATTCCAAATTGGATTGTTTCAAAATCACCATATTTCAGAACAATGATAATGATGATGACAATATCTGATGCAGTGAATGGATTTTGTAGTATTATGACTTCTGTCAGGTAGTTTTAATTTATCAATCTGGAAGCAGTTTTTTTTCAGATTGATTTCGACAGGCTCTCAATTGTTCGTTATATTTGGAGGTATTTGTGAAAGTGCTTTTGATGAGAAGTTGACGAAATCCAGATTTTGCATGTATTGTGAGTGGATAGAACTGGAACGTCTAGTAATGAAATAGTAGGTTCCGAAACGTACCAAGAAGACACTGGTTTCGAAACGTGTGACAATGAGGTTTAGAGGTTCAAGGGTCTAGGGATTCCGTAGTTGTAAACTGTACTTGTTCGAAAGACCATGATTTCAAAACGGCTAAGTACTTGCTGGTTCAAAACCGTCTTGTTAGTTCTGAAATTGTTTCTTTCTTTGTTTCCAAACATCTCAGTTTTAAGATCTCCCAGCAAAATCAAATTTGTAAGACTGTGAACTCAGAACGTCTCAGTTTTAAACTATGCAATTTCAGGGTACGCTTTGCAAATTCAATGCGCAATGTTGAACAGCATTATAATGATATTCTCCTATGTCTTCCGTGCCTATGTTATCACAATGCCATTCGACACAATTAATCGGCAAAAGATTCAGTTGGTCACGTACGGATATAGTCTATGCCATTTTTTTTATTTTGTGGGTGACCGTACTTACAATTTTTTAGTAAATTTTTTATTATATATTATTTCAGACCTGGGGATATTTTATGTCATGGTCCTCCTTGGAAGCTATGGATGCAGAAATATCGAAAATTTATCCGGAGTTAATTGGTTCCAATTATACGTATTCCGGGGTTCTCGATGTGAATGCTCCATCCCAGATAGGTTAGTTTTGGAGGAACACAAAGATATCAAAAGTTGAAAATTTTTAAACAAGTTTCCAGTGATGAACATGATGTCAATGGTACTTTCGGTGGTTGTGATTTTTTTCGCATTAATTTGCAAGTGCATAATTGAAAGATATTTGAGTAAATTTACATTCACGGATGCAAAGAAACGGCAGCATAGGTCTTTGGTTAACGTAATTTTTTGGTTATGAAGCAAGTTTTAAAATTTTACTTTTTTAGGTTCTTCTCTATCAAACTTTCAGTCCTTTCCTTTCATTAGTTACCATTACCCTCTACGTGACAATAGGCCAAACTGGTGGCAGCACCGCCCTACTCGAGAATCTGATGCCTTTCTCACTGGTGCTTCTGACTGTTGTTAGCCCAACCGCCAGTTGTATCCTAATTGGTCCTTATCGAACTGCGTTTTTTAAATTATGGAATTCAAGTGTTTCGAAGATATTTGGAGCGGATTCCAAATTGTTGAAGAACCAAGAACAACCACTTCGAAGCACAATTTCGGTAACCAATCCAGTATAAATTATGAGTTATTTGGTTCGTGTATATATATTTTTTTAATTGTTGGTATTATACTCTTCATTTATATTGTTCAGTCCTAATTGAGAAAACCATTGTTCTTGTTGCAAGGTATTTAGAAAATATAAAAAATTGAAAATATACTTCAAGAGTTGCACTCTTTTTGATTTCTCTAACTCTACAATCTAACATTTTCTCAAAACTTGTACCAACAAAACCGGCATTTGGGAAAACCAAAATCCCAACCTTTACCAGATACTACTATAATTTTCCGCGCGCGCGTGCCAGGCAGAAATTTTACTCCTTACTCAAAACTAATACTAACCGACCGACATTTGGAAATGTCAGTTGTATCTTAATTGGTCCTTATCGAGCTGCGTTTCTTAAATTATAGAGTTCAAGTGTTTCGCTGATCGTTGGAGTGGAGTCTAGACTTTTGAAGAATACAGTTTGAAGCACGGTTTCGGTCACCAATAGCATACATTTTTTGTGACGAGTTGTTTTACTGGTTGTAAAAAAAAAAAGAAGGTATCTACGATTGGACTGCGCGTAAAAATTAAAGTAGAACAGGGATCGGGTGTGGAGCTTTTTGATTTAGACAACTGTCGGTTTCATTGAAATTAATTTCGAATAAATGCTAGATTGTTTGGTTAAAGTGATCAAAAAGAGAGTAACTTTTAAAACTGCTGATAGAAAAATTAAACTATTTAAAATGGTTTAAATCACGACTATCTCTAAACCGGGAATATCGAAATTCTAGTTTTTAGAATCTGGAAAAAATCTGGGGAAGAAATGTGATCTATAAAGGCAACTGTGTCACGGGCTTCACCATTTTTTTATAAGTTCCCGCCAGCGGTACGAGCACTTCTTTTGTGAAATATGAAAGAAAACAACACGTTTTATGAGATTTTGGTACATACACCACTTCCTCATTTTCCGTCTTTGTCTATCCGCGGACATCCCTTCCCATTATCACATCATTTTATCCAAAATTCTTTGTATCATGACCAACCCGTCGTTTAAATGCATAATCTACAAAATACACTTCCTCAATGAGCGACGACTCATCCGGTTTTTCCAAGCTATTAAAACGTCTATTTAAATTGTCTCCTACGTTTTTCAATTCGCATTTTTGCTCATTCTTTTGAAAATGGTGTTTCAAAAACTTTTAATATGCATTTCAATAATTACTTTCGTCAACTCATGCATCCGGACTATTCCCCCTGAAGAGGTTTACATCAGTTCAACCGATTCTAGCCTCCCAACCGGGGAGCCAGGGGCGCCGGGAACTGACGAACCGGTGACTGGAGGGCCCGTAACCGGAGAGCCCGTAACCGGAGAACCCGTAACCGGAGAGCCTATCACTAACCCTACCTCGTGTGAGTTCCCTTTCAAAATATTTTTAATGCTCTTTTTTTGTTTTTTTTTTCAGTGTGCGACACGTGTAAGATTGATTCAATCAAACCAACTTTAACAGACCCTGCAACCGTTTTCACACAATCGTAACTCCTTAGACCATAAACCTAAAATTTTCTGAATGTTTTTAGAGACGTGCCCGGAGAATGTGTCACGACTGATGTGAAATGTGCAAGAACTGATACACAGGTCTGCACAGACGTTAAGATGACTGTAAGTTGATATAGGGCAAGTTTTTATTTGACAGCTACTGCATTTCAGGCAAATGGAATGGAAATCGGATCTGTTTCCAACAATAACGAGGTGACGGCAACATTGAAATGTGGCGATGATGGAAGCTATTCAAATGGAGGAGTGTAAGTTGAACATGATATTCTTTTCAAGACATACACCGGACAAAATCTATCAACTTTTGATTTTTTCAGTTGAAAATGCCCAACTTTAAGAGTTCGTCTAGGCATAACTAACTGACCCACAAAATAGATATATATGATATCAAACAAACCAAGAGTAGATCTTCATTTTTGTAGTTGACAACTTATTTGTACGGGCACTCCCTAGCACTTTACATATCGACAAAGTCATTTTTCTCTCAAATCGGCTAATTTCAGTGCAAAATAGGGCGATTTTTGAGCACTCTAGTTAAAATGACCATAACTCTCTAGGGAGAGTCTGTACAAAAATGTTGTCAACTACAAAAATGAAGCTCTACTCTTGGTCTGTTTGATACCAGTAAAAGTTATTTTGTGGAACAATTAGTTTTACCATGACGAATTCTTAAAATTGGGCATTTTCAACTTTATGTAAGGGACACACTAAAATAGTCAAACATTTCAGAACGGGAATCACTCAATTGGGCTGTAATTTTGTGGGATGTGCCGAGCCTACACGTAAATTCTTTTTATTTTACAAGCTTAAAAACTAAACTTTCCTTTGATTTCAGCATGCAGTAAATGCAATGTAGACGCACTGGTACCGCAAATGGAGCCAGGAACTAGTTTGACTTATAAGCAAGTTCTATTCGTCAAACGTGAAAGTAAAACGAATTTCTAATTTTCAGAAGTTATGATGTTTCAAACCTTTGTAAATTCTACGAAATTTCGTGTAATAGAGATGACGGGAAACGTTGCAGGTCAATCGAAATACAGGTGATTTTGAATCTAAGAACAGTTTAAACGGACATTATTCAGTCAACGTCTGACGGCGTGACTAGTCTTGGTGTCCTGCGTCTAGAAGTTGCAGATGTCGATAGCGAGTTGCGTTGCAATCTAAATGGGGAACATATTTATCAATCACGGTGAGTTTTGATAAAAAGTGTTGAATCCGAAAATGAAATATTGTTTCAGAAAAATCACACAACTCATTTGCAAATTCGATGACTGCGCCGATCCCACTCGTTAGTTCTGTCTTCATTTGTGTACTCATCTCAACATTTTCAGCATGCACCGCTTGCAATTTTGATGCTCTCATCATACCGCCCGCTGATATTGATGGCAGACTAGTAGCCATGTGAGTGAATGAGCACCGTAATTTCTGCTTAAAACGATAATTAAAATTGTTCAGAGAGAGCATGGATTTTCTCGGGTGGTGCACCGATGGCCGATTGATTTGCCTTAGAGAAGATACCAAAGTGTGCGCATCTGTAAAATTGATAGTAAGAGCGATTATTTCAGACTACGCTAATTGCATATCGTTTATTCCAGGCGAATTTAGCGTCGGGTCCGATGATTCTTCAAGAAGGCACGAACACCGGCACAGTGCAGAATACGGTGATATGCCGGAACAATGTTGTGTACCCCTATGGAAAACGGTGAGTTTCGAGGAAAAAAAGATGTCAGAAAAATGTTTTTTTTGCAGAGAACCAGTAGTGTCATTCACGTGTGAATTCACCTCATGTGCGTAAGAGTTTTTGAACTTCCTATTAATTGGATTATATTTCTATAAACATTCCTCCGTGACCTCTTTTCCCGTATCACTCAAATTATCACATGGCGTTGTTCTTTGTTCTTGAATATGCAACATCGCGATTTTAATAAATCCGCAATGATACACATGAATCAGGATTCTATGATTTATCATCAGGTGAAATATTTTTATAAGGAAGTTGCAACACATATTTGTCGATCACTTCTCTCATACTACCCTTCCGTCTTCTATCCAAGGTGGTCTTTTATCATCATCACTTTCTCTTTATTCGGGATGATTTTCTGATCAAGAGATTAATATGAGCGAAGAAAAGGATGATATGTACGATCAACGCGTCTATGTACATAGAGAGGGATCGCGAGTCGAGGAGGAGTTGAGATATATCACTAGAACGGAAAACTTGGGTTGATTCGAAATATGAATTTCGATTTTGTTGAACGATCTTCTGAAGGAAGAAGTTATACAAGTTTTTATCTTTTCTGAGGACGAATCAAAAATGAGCATTTTCAAGACCCCCATCGTGGAAAGGCAGAATTTTAGACATTCCTAGGTGAGATCCAAATACAACAGTTGATGCTACCCAAAAAAACTCAAAAAAACGATTCAAAAAGACTCAAAAAAACTGCTCAACTCCGGTTTGTATACAAACTTCATGAGTGAACAATGTGTATATTCTGCAACTGTGTCAAAAGAAGACAAAATACTTCCAAACTTTATTATCAAAAACCAAAAATCCAAGAATTCACACCTTTCCACTAACCACCGTAGCCCACTGGTTATTTATAGCTTCATCATAATTCTTCGCTCCCTCACTTCCAATTGACATCATTTGAACATTCGTCGTCACTGCTTGATTGCGTTTTCTATTCAAATGATAAAGCGATATGAATCCAACAATAACAATCACCAAGTTATAAGTGGGAACTGCACAATTGATACCTCGAGCCACATAGAAATTAATAAAACTCCCGAAAAATTGCTGGCCAAGAACGCGAACGAATAGACTGCAAGCTGTGTAGATTCCAAAGAAAAGGAGATGCGTGAACGTGATAGTCATAGTGAATTTCGAAGTCTTGGTGATCTCTTCCATAGCATATTTAGTGGTTAGTGAACTTTTTTGGTATCTGGAAAAAAATCAACAAAAAAATCACACTGGAATCAAGACCAATCAAGTTTTTTGACCGACTCACTGCGGTTTCAAAATGCTGTGAACTATTAATAACACCATATTAGCCATAGTATTTCCGAACTTAATATAGAGAAGTGTCCATAGATAATTGGTGAATTGAGTGGCAGAGGTGGAAGGTAGCATTAGGAACGAGATGAAGATATCTTCAAACTTTTCGTTTTCGAAAATTCGGTAGAACGTGTAGAAGTTGGGTAATGACTGAAAAAAGTGGTTGGGTGTTGTTTGTACAGTACACTGCAGTAAAATATACAAATTGGTCTTTTTCAGTGAAGAGGTGTTACGGTATCACTGATTGTCCCACAAAGTAAATTATGTGTAAACCTTACAGAACAAAAGTAGTTCTTCATTTTTGTAGTGGACAACTTTTTTGTATGGACAATCCCTAGAGAGTTAGGCCATTTTAAGGGGACAACTCAAAAATCACAAAATTTTAACATATCTTACTTTACGGTACTGTATCTTAATCCCATCTTACCAGCACAACTACCAAAATGGGTCCCAGCAAAGTTCTTGTATTCTCATAACTGCTCGACATCGCGGTTGCGACAAATCTTTCAATGGTGAATCCAATTGGGAACATCATTGGAAAAGTTAGACAGAATAATACAATGATATGCCCGATTTGGAACAAAGTCTTATTAATGATTAGGCCACATTCAGATTTGATAAAGAATGGTGCAAATGCGTGGTATCCCTGAAAACAGAATTGTCAAAAATCGAGCCAGCCCTGAAACTTACAAATGCAAAGCACAAAACGATTGCATACAGTAAGACACTGCTGAAATAAGCAACCAGTAGAACCCGCAGATTTCCATGGAAGGAAAGTGATAGAATACGCTTGTAAATGAATGTTAAAAGTGCTGGGACTGCTAAAAAAGACACACCAAATGTATAAAATTGGGAGGCTCTGTAGACTGGTTGGTAGGTGAGTTGGTAGGCAAGTTCACATTTTGTTTCGTTCATTTTCAGCACGAATGACTGATCTCCAGTTTACCAAGGTCTCGTGATAAGGAAATCTTTCTAGACTTTCGTTTTTTATTTCCAGTAAAAAGTTCTGTAAATGTCATGGGAACCTCAAGATCATACAATCAAAATACGAATTCTTTTGTCTGTAACGCTCTCACGCCATTTTCAACTTAAAAAAATCTTTATTTAAAACTTGTGCCTCCTCGAACTGCATTTTTAGTCATACATCCACATTTTAATATCCGTAGCGTTGCCAATCGATATGGTTGATGGACCAGAAGAAGTAGAACAGTTGAGAAGAACCCATGAAGTGAAACGGAGATGAATATGAAGTTGGTTATCACTGAAATATAATTATTTATTTTCTAAAAACCTGAAATCAAAATCTAAAACTCACTTTGATTGTGATATCCCATCGGCACCAAATAAAACAAGCTAAGCAGCGGACAGAATACTACAATCACTGGGAGCCCTGTCTGCGCCATCAGAGCATACAAAAACTTTCGATGCAGTGTTACAGTATACTGTGATGTTGTGTTTCGTTTAGCTTGAATGGTAAGGACACGAACAGTCAGACAGACGAATAAGGTCATAAGGGAGATTTGAACGACACTGAATGATGCGACAGTGGCCAACACAGGGATAGGGTTTAGGGTGAATACGTATAATGGGATGGTTTGGGTGTATAAGTGGTAGCAGGGGACTTTCTGGAAATGGGAACGTTAGGATTGTGTCAAATCTCGAGCCTCGTCGGATAACGGTTCTCGTCGAGTTCATGACAGGGCTGTACAAATAAAACTGTCAGGAAAATGAGCTTTTGAGAGAAAATTATGAACGAAAACTCAAATTTGTATGAAAACAGTATTTTGAGAAAAGACTCCGGGAAACATGTTTTTGAGTACAAAACTGGAAAAAATTTCAGGAAAAATCAAATAATCACTCACGAAAACTATACTTTTTTCGAAAAAATTTCAAAAAATTCAAAATTTCACAATTTTTTGAAGACATGTTTCAAACATTTTTCGTTCGAAAATATTTTTTGCATAACCTTGGTCTAGACCTCCAGGAGACCAGACAAGAACTTTAACAAGACCAAGATCCAGGTGAATTTTAAAAAAACCAATTTTTGGGACCTTGTTCTCCTTTAGACATGTGGAAAAACAACTCCCGACATAATCAAATTCTGTCCAAAAGACCGAGTACACCAAAAAGTGTCGCTCACCTTTAACACCACTGGCACTGCTTCCGTTTGATCTGGCACAAAAAATAGAAATGGAATGAAAAATGTCGCACTGATAATATAATTCAGGACACATGCATAACCACGAAATCGTCTCCATAATTTCCGGTTCCGGCTTAGCAAGTACCACCGGTTTTCGTATACTCGTACCATTGTGGCGACAAGGACTGAAATTTTTTATAAAAATTGTGTTTTTTTTTCAGTTATGTAGATATGCCTACCTGAAACTATCATAACGGAAAAGTAAACTTGAAATCCTGTATTCAAGCCTAACATTGACAAAACTCCTATACCAGCACCTGCCATATATGGAAAAATGACAAATGGTATAGCAAATGTGCTCCAGTAGACATCCAACACCGAGCTCCAGACATGAAGGTTCAACAGAGACCACTTAACGGAAGACATGCCTTGCGGAGTTTTGAAAATTATCATATAGGCGCCAAAAAGATGGGCGGGGTACTGGAATCCACTCATCGAATGAAAAGTTGTGGATAAAAAATCAGTGGTGTCCAGATATGTTACAGTTGAGTTGCAGCTTTGCATTAAATGAATAAGAATATGAAAAACGATTATAAAATTTATTTGGGAAGTGAATAGAATCACGTTGGCGAGTCCATCGACTAACACCTGCGCATGCTTTCAACAAAATTATAGGGTTTTAGAAAGGGGACAGACAGAAACAGAATAACAATGATCAGGTTGGGAATTTCGAAAAAGTAAAATTGCACTGTCTGGGTGAGGACAAGGAAATGATCATTGATTTGGACGTCATGTGAACTATTGGGATTGGGAGAGGGACTAGAAAATGCACTATGGAGAAAGTTAGGTCATGAAAAAAACAAGAATAGATGGAACCTGATCTACAAAATAATTATCGCATTTTTTCACGTGTTTTTGGCATATCTATGTATTTGAATCCCTTTTATTTACAGTGCCGTGCAAAAGTATACAAACTTTGGTCATTTTCAGTTAAAATTGTCCAACTTTGAGAATGTGTTACGGTATCACTTATTGTCCCACAAAGTAAATTATGTATAAACCATACAGGACAAAGATAGAGCTTCATTTTTGTAGTTGACAACTTTTTTGTACGGACACTCCCTAAAGAGTTACTGTCATTTTTAGACGACAGCTCAATAATCCCATTATTTTGCAATGGAATTTCTCTATTTGTGGGTGAAATTACTTTGCCAATATGTAACTTGTAAGGAAGTGTTTGTACCAAAAATTTGACAACTACAAAAATAAAGCTCTACCTTTGGACGGCACTGTAGAAGATAGGCGGGGCCACATATAGAAAGTTTCAAACTAAATTTATATTTTTCAGTCAGAATAAAAAGACATTTAGATTTAATTATATGGCAGAGTGTTGTTGGTGTCTGAGATGTAATTTTGGGTTGGTGAAATATGAAAATTTGTTTTTATTAATCTTTCATTCACCACTGACAGTTTCAGTTGCAGTTTGAATATTTTGACAATACAATTTCAGATATGAAGTGCACCAATGCAAGCAAACAGATTCATTTTTTCATTTTAGATTTTAAAATATTTTCAAGAGTTTATAGCAAAAATACACAAGGTTATTAAATCCTCAAAATATTGAAACCAGCGAGGTCCTGGTGGAAATCGATGGGTTACGAGAAACGGGAGCGATCTGAAAATAATGATTTCACAAAACTTTAAGAAATATAGCTACCTGCAAATTATCCTGCACTTTGTTTCGGTTCAACCAGAAATTTTTGGTTTTGATTTCCTTGAAAGTTGCTCGATATTCTTCAGAAGTGTGATATATCAAAAGCGGACGGAAAACTATAAGTATGGATCTGACAACACCTCCGAGAGAATAAGATAAAAGAAGATCATCTCTGGAATCACAAGCACTTATGGACATCCGGACACACGTACCCACCTTGTCCATTCTACTTCAGCAATTCCTGTTAATATACCATACGAGATCTGCACCAAAAAAGGAGCAGTATCAAACAAAAAACAAAACACCAAAACTCTCATAACCATCACCGAATACTTATACTTTTCGGTCTCAATAGATTTTCCACTCAACGTTCTCAGAACAATGTAGAACACAATTTCGAGTGAAATTGACAATAATTGCATACCAGTTTCACCGTAATTAGTTAATTTTAACACTGTGAAAATCCAGTCAGAATAGTCGGCAGACTCCAGTATTTCCAGTGAGAGACATTCTTGATTCGGCATTTGCAATGAGTAAAAAACCAACGTGACAGCTTCTCCAGTGAAAAAGAACAAATACAAAGTTACAGTAACCAGGGATACTGTAGCAATAGTCTTGCGGATCCAGAACTGTTTTCGGGGGTTTTTAAGTGTCAAGATCTGGATAAGACTCATAAATATAGTGACATAAGTTCCGGATTGTTTTGCTATTCTATTGACATATGTCGCAATGAATATAACAACTCCATCGGTTAAGTTGATATATCCATCACAATATTCCGAGTTCAAATTGTCCAGAATTGCTATTAGTTCTGCTAGGAACTCAGTGAATAAATAAAATAAATCAGAAACTGTGATGAATGTCAGAAGAATGAACATTGGATGATATTTTATAAGTTTTCGGAGGATTGCCAGGTGAATAAGGTTGGAGAAGAGGCCAACAAATGAAAAAATGCAGTAAGGGTACTTCAATATTTCTTGATTTCCCATTTCGACAAAATGTTTGAGAATGAATGAAATTTTTTGTTTTCCGCTTTGGCTTTGCCCAGTTTAATCATAGGGTAGCTATTGGAAAGGTGTCTAACATCACTTTTCTCAACACCAGACTTGTGATTTGATATGATTTGAAACTAAACGAAACTCAAGATTGAAATGGCGGAAATCGGAAAGAGCTCCGTTCCAAAATTTTCAAAAATATGACTATTGTGTTGAACAAATCAAGGGCAACATTTTTGTAGTTGGAAATTTTTCGATAGGAGTGCACGGTTAAGAGATACAAGCGTTTAAAGCTATGCGAAGAGGGGAGGGAGACGCAGAGAAGCGCGAGTGTCTGTCTTCTCTGCGTCTCGCCCTTCCTTCTTTACGCTTATCTTTAAACTGTCGTATCTCATTAACCTGTAGAGCTACCAAAATTTTGTCAACTAATGAAATGTACGAAATTTCACGGTCTTTTTTTTGTAGTTGAACGTTGTTTGATAGCGCTGCAGGGTTAAGGATACGCTGCTTCAAAGTTGGAAAGCCTGGTGATTGGATCAGTGTCTGGTTTCTCTGCGTATCGTTTTTTGAGAGCTGAACGTAAACTGAACATTTCATACAGATTTCTGATCCGTTTCTATTTCTAATTCATATTTTCATTTTCCGCCATACCTGACGCTCAGACATAACATGTATTGTTGTGTACAACGCTGTCTTGATGCATTAGCCCTGCCTATAAAAACTACTGTAAAGAGAAAAAAAATGAGAAATGGAGACTACAGAGTCCCCTAAACTTCAAGAGTATGGAGCGCTGCCGGATTGGTTTGACGAAGCCGAGAAGCTTTTCAATTACGTTTTGGCGATTCTTCAATTTTTCGGTTTCTTTATAAACCTCATCCACTTGTCCATTCTGACGCGTAAGCCGCTCCGTGGGAATTCTGTGTATCGTTTGATGATTGGGATTTGCTCCTGTGATCTTGTATCTCACATTTTGACTTTTCTGGCATTCTCCCCGTTCTGGATAAGGGAAACACGGAAAAAGAGTCAGGAATGTTTCCTAACCATGACCTACTCTGACGCGTTTCTTCTTCTCTACCCAGTCATTGCGCTGGATATCACTCAACGCACTTCTTCCTGGTTGGCACTGGCTATGGCGTTCTATAGAACTCTCTCCGTTATGTTTCCGATGAGTGGGAGGATTCAGAACATGTCAAGACCGAGATGGGCGGTATTGACGATTTTTGTGGTGTTAGTAGTGAATACCGCTTGGAGTTTGGTAGTTTTTGGAAGACATTCGATAGTGGAGAGGAATATTGATACGGAGTGAGTCCCCGTGGCTTCAGGGTTTCAGGGGTTACTTCACAAGTTTTTATTTTTTGTTTCAGCTGCAACGGAAACGAGGTCCACCTCTCCCAAGTCCGCTACCTGATTCTTATCCAGACCACGTTGGAACACCTTCATAGTACTATTACCTATATCTATGGAATTATAAAAGCCCTACCATCTTTAATAGATCCCATTCTTACTATCTTGTTAACTAATGAACTCAGAAAAGCGGCGAAACGAAGTCTGAAATGTGGAAAATCTAGTGAGAAATCTGAAAACACAACAAAACTCATTTTATTTGTCACCATTTCATTTTTCATTCTGGAAGTCCCCAATGGGTTTGCTCATGTAACTGCAGGTTTATTCCATGGCAACCCTCAAATCCTGACAATTTCATATATGATCCAAGTGTTTGCTGAAATCCTTCCAGTCTTCAATTCATCCTCTCATATCTTTATTTGTTTGGTTATGTCAACTCAATATAGGGATACTGCTAAGGAATTATATGGATGCTGTAGATCAAAAAAACCCGAGATCATAATTGTCGAGGAATGTGGGAATCATAGAAGAGGGACTCATAGTACTCTAGGTTCCGTTGTGTTTTGATTCTGGTACCTTGTTTTTTAATAAATAAATAAATAAAACGTGTGTCAATAAACAAAGATTTTTGGTACATTCCACAAAAAAATACCCAAAAATAGAGAATTGTTTACCAATCAAGAAATAACAGACAGTGTAAAAATTATTGAGATATTTGAGATTTGATCACATAAGCTGAGAGGTATAAAAGTTGGGAAACCGGTTGAGAAAAGATATGATTTTTGTCTATCGGGCATTTTGCAACTGAACATTTCAAAACGGGAAATTTCCATACTTGTCAAAAAAAAATAATTTAAGGTAATGTCCGTCCCGGAGCCCGGATAATTGGCGCCAAAATTCAAAATCAAATTTTTGTCGAACTTTTTCGAACGAATTTCAAAAAATTCCCAAAAAAGTCAAAAATTTTGAAACCGGACATTTCGAAAACGAACATTTTGAAAACAGACATTTTGAAACCGAAAGTTTTGAAAACGGACATTTAGAGACCGGACTTATTTGGATTTGAAGTGTCATCCGGCTCTGAAATGTCCGGTTCCGAAATGTCCGGATTCAAAATGTCCTGTTCCGAAATGTCCGGTTGGGTGCTCCTAATTTCGAAAAAAAACCCGGCGAAAACCCGCTGTTTTACTAGTCTTCTCAATTTTCGGTGAAAACCGGTGAAAATTTTCACCGGGATTTTCACGAAATACCGGTTTACCTAGTTTTATCATTTCAGATACCCCAGTGGGTGCACACTGCTCGAGGCCCATTTAGCTTTAGTTTTGATCAATAACCTTCGATCCACTAGCCTAGACAAGTATCTGTTTTCCATTCGATATTTATCTGACTCACGCCAACCGACCAAAAATCCGTTCTCTTTTTTGTCGAAAACTGTAATTTTATAACTTTTCAGACTGATACAAGACAGAAAATCTCACTCTAACTATCAAAATGGACACCACTACCCATAACATCATGGTCAGCTACATTTCCCCTCCAGACTGGTACAAGGATGTGTACTATGTCTTCAACTACACCATCTGTATCATGCAATTCTTCGGATTCGCTATAAACCTCATCCATTTCTCAATTTTGACTCGTCCGCAAATGCGCTCCAACGCAATTTATCGTTTGATGATTGGTATCTGTTCATGTGACCTGTTAACTCAAATCAATACATTCCTTATTTTTTCTCCGTTTTGGATCAGAGACTCGTCGAAGAAAGAAGAAGAATGCTATATGACTCACACGTATTTCGATGCTCTATTATACCTGCATGGGACTACTGTACTTGACATAACTCAACGGGCGGCCTCTTGGATGGCTCTGTTTATGGCTTTATATAGAACACTTTCCGTTATGTTTCCATTGAATCTGAGGGTTCAAAAGTTGTCAAAACCGATATTTGCTATATGGACTATTATCGGAGTTCTTATTTTCACATCATTGACTACGTGGATGGTACAAGCGAGACGGATAATAAGGGAATATGAGTGGGATTATGAGTACGTTTTCATTGTTTTTGAGTAAGGTTGATAAATGAGTTGTCAAGTACAAAAATTGACCACTTTTTGTTCCCAAGATGTTTAGACCATATTTGTCAAGGTCTGACCTCTTAGGGCCGACCCGAAGTCATTGGGGTCAAAACTCAAAATTCAAAATCTTCCGTTTTTTTGTTGAAATTTTTTCGCGAAAAAGTCAAATTTTGAACTGTTTATTTCAGTTGCAACAAAAACGAGATCCCACTCAACACAACTCGATACGGAGTCCTCATCCCAAAAGAAGACGCTGAGATCCAGAGCAGACTGGTATCTACCTACGGTTTCATCAAGGCACTCCCATCTCTCATTGACCCAATTCTGACCGTTTTATTAATTTTAGAGCTTCGAAGAGCATCCAAAAGACGTAAGAACTGTGGAAAATGTGGTGAAGAAGACAAAACTGATAATACCACCAAACTAGTAATGTTTGTAACTATCTCATTTTTCATGCTGGAAATCCCCAATGGATTTTCTCATATTGTAAATGGTTTCTTCCAGAATAATGTGCCAGTTAGAACTGTCTCTGTGATGATTCCAGTGTTCGCTGAGATTCTACCTATCCTGAATTCCTCATCCCACTTTTTTATATGTCTTTTGATGTCTTCCCAGTATAGAGAGACTGCTAGAGCGTTGTTTCGTTTGAAAAACGACAAATGTATTATGGTAAAGGAGTGTAGATTTACAGAATCTCATCATTCAGTAATGCAAGCTAAAAATAATAAATTTTAATAAAAAGTTGAATGAACATTTATTTTTTGCCATCACCAAGTTTTCTAGAGTCACATTTAAAAAACAAGGGAAACGAATCAATGGTATTGAATGAAACAACACTATTTTGATAGCAAAAAATGGAAATTTGAGAAGTCATCTAATGATTGGATGCTGCAGAAGACGAGTATGAGTAGGAGCTCTGGTGGTATCCATTGGTGACACCTCCAGACACATGGTGTCTATCGATATGACCTCCAACAGAGATTCCACCAATGTTACCGCCAACGTGGATTCCTCCTCGATGATGATGGTGGCCGGAGGTGGTACTTTCAGCATATCCTCCTGTGGTTCGAGTAGTCGATGTGGTGACATGAGAGGTTCGATGGCCCGTAGAATTTGAGAGATAAGTTGTGACATTCGCTCCATTCAGTAGAGTACGGTAGCGTTCCAACTCCACTTGCAGAGAAGTTTCATGGTCGCAAAGCTTTTCCATCTGGATACTGATCTCTGTGCAGCGTTCTCTGAGGTTTGCGTTCTGCGCGTCCTTCTCCGCAAGGATCGCCTCGAAGATTCTGGCTTCCTCTGATTGTTGGTGCTTCAGATCCATTATCGTGCTGGATAGAAGACTGTTTCTGGATTCAATCTCTGCGCAACGACTTTGTGTATGACTCAATGTGGATCTGATACTGATTAGCTCATCCTTGTAAGTGTCCACATAGACATGACCGTGACTCTGCTCGCGGATCTTTTCGATCTGTTTGTGGTACCAGATTTCAATTTCTTGACGGGAACGAAGGCTGACCTGAAACTACTGTTTTGAAAAAGAAAAAAAAGAAACATTTTAATTTTGCCTCACCGCTTCATAGTTAGCACGGATGTCTCTCATGGCTGCCTGAAGTTCGGCTCTGAAGTAGTCACGGTTCTCGATTGTGGTGTCACGACGGATGTAGACAAGCTCTTGCTCGATTCTAGTCGAGTTCTCGGTTTGGAGGGTCTTGACACGATGGAGAAGGGTTTGGATTGTAGCGGTATGCTCGTTTTTCAACGAGATCTCGCGATGGACTTGCGCATGAATGTTTCCAATATTTCCCTGAATCTGTGCGTTCTCTCTACGGATTCTCAACACATCCTCGTCGACGATTCGGATTTTTCTATTGAACAACGCAATCTGGGCTTCGATCTCAGCGAGTCTATCCAAGTTGACGTCGTGGTCCTCACGATGAGCCTTCACAGCGGCGACGGCTTGAAGCCACTTGTTTCTCCAAATGTCAATCTCGGCGGTGATGGCGGTCACATCGTTTTGGAACTTGGTGCGGCTGGCAAGGACGGTTTGGACGGTATGGGAGGTTTGTTGGATTTCGGATTCGAAGAATGATGAGATTTGACCACCACCAGAGAATCCACGCTTGAGAAGCTCGATGTCGTGGGCGAGCACGTGGTTTTGTGCCTTGAGGAAGCGGACCTGGAATAAGAAAAATGAATTTGAGTTTTAGAAAGTTTTTGTGATAAAGAGGAGCACGTGAGAGCATAGATCAGCACAGCTTATCAGCAAACATTTTTACGACTTGGTGGTAATTACCAATACGAGAGACTGGCGCACCTTAACCGCGTTTTCAAAAAGTAGCATTCACTAACCTTCTCAATATAATCGGCCAAACGATCATTTAGCATTCCAATCTCCCGCTTCTCACGCTCACGAGCATCACGGATTTGAGTGGTGCAGATGGCTCCGGCAGATGACATTCCGCTGACCAAGTCGTTTCTATGGAATGTGCCAGAAGTAGCTCCGCCATAGGATTGGTGAGCGACATAGGTGGACTGTTGACTGTATAAAGCCATGGCTGAAAATTTATAATAGTGTAAAGATAATTTCAAAAAAAAAGGAAAGAAAAAATGAAAGTTGAGAACTGAAACAATTTCAGAAAAGACGAGCGGGGTTTATAGTCGCTCCGAGAGTTGTTTACTACACCGGAGAAGCTCCGCCCACGAAAGTTGTAAGGTTTATTCTCGGTTTAAGTGTCCTGCCTTATCAATTCGCCATTTTCGAGCGCGGAAATTACTCCGTTGTGGTGGAAAAATGTGTGGTTAGGAATAGAGAGTGAGGAATTTTTGGAAAGGGGTTTTTTCAATGAGGAATGAAGAATAAAGTACGTTTTGGAGCAGAGTTTTTTCGAGTCAGTGTGTATGAGGAGTAGATAGGGACACTTAGATCACATTTGTTGTGGAACTTGGTACGGCAAGCTAGCACGGTTTCGATCGGTCTCGGAATGAAAAAAATAACAAGATCTCCTACCCCAGAATCCGCAGCTACGGAACCCAATGTCGTGGGCAAGCACGTGATTTCGAGCCTAGAAAACTTGGTTTGTATAGCGAGCAAAGTTTGGGTGGTATAGGAGAATAAGGACCTCGAACTTAAGGAGTGATGAGATCTGACGATCATCTGAGAATCCCAGCTGAACTCCCTTCCCCTATTTTCCAGCTTCATTTCCACCCCCCTTTTCCCCCACAAAAACTGATTTTTTGTTTCAAGCATTTTTCCCCATCTTCTTTATCAATGCCATTCATTCGTGCTCTCTCTCCCTTTTCCCCCTTTATTTCTTTTTCCTCATCCTTATCAGCATGCCATTTATTGAGTACGCTGGAAGAAGAATTCTCTTCCTTTCCTTTGTGTGACGTTTTGATCGGAAGTGCGGAGTTTGGAGAATCAGCGGTGAGGAATAAGTGTCAGTGAAGTTTAGTCGAGGAGAGAACAATCGTTGGAGCCAGGGAAAGTGTAGTTGCATTGTCTTGTGAGGGGTTATGAGCTATATTTTTTAATAAGTCAGACTTTCAGGTCGTCTTAAGAAAATGAAAGGTTGAAAGTGGCATGACTAACCTAATCACCAACTAAGCCCCTCTTGAAACAAAAGGTTTGTAGATGACAAAGTTTATGACTTGACGCAGCAAAAAAGGCGCTTAAACAAGCAAACTTAAACATATGTGTGATGGGGAGTTGTGAGAGAAAAATGATTGACCTATTCTGACAAAAATGTGCATTTTTCAGTATAGATTTTCACGTAATGAATTTTTTAGAACCGTGACCGTTGAAAAAGATCAAAATGAGGGAAGAATGTACTTGATCCACAGAGAAAGTTCACGATAATACTTTTGCTTAGATTTTTTCTATTTTTCTCCCAGATTTTTCACGTTCGTCGCGGCAGATGTTTGCAATTCTAATAGTAAGCATGACATTATGCAGAAATGAAAAACAAACAAAACGTGCAGGAATATACTGAAGCTGAACTGTGAACGATAATCCTGAAGGTGATTCTCGCGAGACGACACTCTAGTTAGTCTTTACAATTCATTTTCATTTTACTATTTCTTCCTGATGATCAAGACATTCAATTAGCAGCTGACATCTTCCTCCATCTGTGTAGAATATAATCCAGGTGAAAAGTAGTTCTCTGGGTTTTTCTTACAATCACATTAAATTGTTTTTTTCTCTCGTTGAACTTTATCTTATTGTGAGAACAAACTTTATATTTACTACCTTGGGGACTGTACAGTTAAACAAACAAGTCTAGCTTCCTCCCACTGAAACAAAAATGATGTGCATTTTACTCTACATCATGTCTCAGCTATCCAACTTTCTCGAATATCTCACCGTTATTGGATTTGCTTTCACAGTTCCCATAAACTTATTTTTGATCTACTTGACTATATTCCGTATCAAGCAAATTGTTGGGACTTATAAGTATATGATTATAATATTTGCATCGCTGGGTATCACTTTCTCAATTTGCGAGCAATTTGCTCGGCCATTTGTTCATAATTATAACAAAGGACTCATGTTTTTCAGTCTAAGCTGGTTAGATCTCCCGAATGAAATAAAGTTGATTGGGTTGGTAGTTTATGCTGGATTCTATGTATTGGTAGTGGCATTCGTAGCAGTGCAATTTGTGTTTCGATATGTTGTTCTGATTAATCCAGATTGGGTAAAAAAATTCGAAGGGATTGGGGTATTGGTATGGGGATCATTTCCATTTTGGGTTGGTCTATTCAATGGTGTTGCTATTTTTTGGTTCGCGTATCCAGATGAGTTCGGCGATGAGTATATGAGGTGAGGGCGTTGAACAGAAAAGTAAATTTTTTGGTCAGTGTAACTTTTGTCAGTGTAACTTTATACACTGACACAACTAAAAACATCAATATTTCAGAAACGAAATCTTCGAGGTATACAACCTAGACATCACCAAAGTCCCTCGCATCCTCATCATCCCCTATGACGCCAATGAATCCATCAGATGGTTCAACACCCTCTACCTGCTCACCGGTGCATTCACTCTCCTCTCTCAATATTTTATTATTATCTACTGTGGCCTCAAAATGCATTCCCAAATGAACAAGGAGCTTCTGAAGTTCTCGATTCCAAATCGAAAACTCCAACAACAATTCTTCAAAGCTTTAGTAGTTCAAATCATTGTGCCCACTATTATGTTTGTTTTCCCATCAACTCCACTGCTATTGGGACCCCTGTTAAATCTGAAAATGAGTATTCAATCCGGTGGAGTTTGTTCTTTATTAAGTCTATACCCTCCGATAGATAGTATAGTGTTCATGTGTATTGTTACCGAGTATAGGAAGATTTTTACTAAAAAATGCGCGACCAAAACTCATAGTTTGCCTTCTCACTACATAACAGTTTAGTATTCATTTATTAATTATTCAATTATTAATGTTTTGTAGTACTCGTAATGAATCTTGAATCTTTAATAAATTTTCCTAACATCAAAAAACGGGAGACATCGATTCACAAGGGTCTGGAAACTTCCTGGACTCCCATAGGTATCTTGCAATCGCTGAGCAGTTTACAGGCACCTGATCATACACATTTTGTACCCTTTTCACTATTGCATCGGTCAGGTTTTGAGCGAAAACAGGGGGCAGAGGCCGTTTGGTGATAACGAACAGTTTTCCATCGGCTTGAACTTCCAGGTGCCAATTGGTAACGTCGACACGGTGTTGGGTGCTACGGTAGTGTCTGGAAGTAAGCGGATAGATAATATGCATATTTGTCAAGGCCCAGGTTTAAAAAAATAATCAATTTTTTCAAACATTTTTTTGAAATTTTTTCAAACTTTCATCGAAATTTTTTTTAAATTTTGAATTTCCAACTATCCCGGCCTCAACATTGCTGCCAAGGCCCGGCCCGATCCAGCAAGGCCCGGGAAGACCCGTAGGCCCTGACCGCGCTGGACTTTTTTTTCGATTTTTCATCGAAAATTTGACTTTTTGGAGAAAGAATTCAAAAAAATCCAAAAAGTATATTTTGAATTTTGGGACCAATTATCGGGTCAGGTCTTGACAAATAAAAAAAAGTTCATTTTACCTGACGAGAGCCTGTGTGGGACTGATTTGAACTGTTTTCACACCGGGGAGTTTGGCAGTTGCGAAATGGATAAACATTATTCCGATCTGGAAATTTATTTCTTAAATTTGTGTTCCAACCATCTTTCATACCTTCTCCGGTCTCACAATCGCCTTCGATGCATTCCACGTTGGATCCACTGTATCTGTCCACTGCCGGAACATCATATCTCTTTTCAACGTCTCCACATCAACAAATTTCTCCGCCACATCCCCATATTTAACAATATTTAAAACTGGGAATATGAGTTCTCCTACGTATGGGTCTTGAGATTCTATGAGTTGGAGAAGATTTTGGTTGGGAGTTCCGGAGATTCGCTCGTCAAGATCCAGGAAGGAAACCCACTTGGAGTGGTACTTGGAGCGGAGGTGGCAGTCCTGGAAATAGATGTTTTTTATACTTGCAAACCAAAACGGGCCATTACTTGTTTGAAACGCAATATTATAAGCTGAGAAGTATACCAAAATCTAGATCTCAGCGAGTTCTATGCCCTCACCTACTACAGGCCGGGCGGAAGTTTGTTACTGTGCCACAGGCCGGGCTAGAATGGCTTTTTAGCGACTTTTCTCGGCTCGCTGTACTTTGGGGATCAGCCATGCTGCCCGTAGTAGGTCATGGATATAGAGCTCGTCGAGATCTACATTTTGGTATATTTTTCAGCTCACATTATTGCGCTTTAAGCGAGTTACGGGCTGTTTAATGTCGGCCCAGGTTGATTTTTTTTGAAACCGGACAGGACGTTTAGAAACTTTTTCAATTCTTACCTGAACAGTAATCAAATGCCATGCATAATACGGTCGTTCATACTTGTCATGCAAATCGATCACTTCTACATCTCCAGTTCTCACGTAGTCATTCAAAATCTTTCGATCATAATCAGAAATTGATCCAATGTAAAAATAGATAAACGTGGCGCCCTCGAGCTTCATGTGCTCTACGAATTCCACGATTTGCAGCCATTTCGACTCGTTTCCATACAACGGAGCGACGCATACGGTTAGATCATGAGGTGGTTCTGAATTTTTGTCGTTATAATGTTTTGGGGAAACTAGATTTATGTAGCGATCTCAATTAATCTTGGATGCGCTAGATTGAAATCGTTTGAAGTTTGACTTCTTGGCAAAAAATAAATTTAAAAAACCCACTCTCATAAGCCCGATAAGTCAATTTCACTGGCTCCGGAATCTCCTCACTTCTCTCTAATGTTCTCGAAACTGACATGAATTCTGCTCCAATTCTCCTGGGGCAATGGAGCACTGACTCCGGAAATACAACGCTTTGATAAGCGCTGTCTGGGATTTCGTTGCGTTTGCAGTCGAAGTATCGGCAGTGCAAGTTTTGTTGAACAAGGTATTGAGCAGTCAGGGAAATTGAAATGTGGTTGGGGTAGACGAATGCTCCGAGGATAGAGATGGATGTGTAGTTTTGATTGTTCTGGAAAATTTTTCTTATCAGACTTGTAAAAAAAAGGCGATCCGGAATTGACATAATGGCTAAGGCCCGGACCCGAAAGGCACGAAGACCCAGCTTCAAAAAATGAACACATTTTAAAGATTTTTATCGAAAATGTTCACATTTTTGATGATTTTTCAGAATTTCATCATATTCGATTGTCAAGAATTTTTCGCAAAAAAAATCGAAAAATTGGAAATTTGAACTTTGGGGCCAAGACTTGACAAGTATGCGATTTGAATTTTTGAACTTTTTTCATGAAAAAATGAGTTTTCTGAAAATTTTCCATGTTTTTTTCTTCAAAAAACCTTTTAAACCTACAAAAATTCAGCCTTAGAATAATTTTTAGAAAATTTTTCTAATTTTTCCGGCCCTGCTCGGTTTGGCCCGTTAAAAGTCTAATTCCAATGAACGCAAAAAATTCAAAGATTCCGGTTTTGACAATCATAAAATGAGTGTTACGCAAATATTATGTATGTATAGAACAATGTGTTTTCACACCCGTGAATATCGAAAGTGAGCCTAGTTTCATAGGGGGAATCAGAATCTGTGTCAGAATTCCAACCAACTAGGAACCTACCTCCACCGACAATTTCAACTTCATCCACAACCATTGTGAAAAAGAATTTATCAATGAATCCGTCACAGAACTTGTATGTACTTCGTTCCATGTTGGGACGTGACACGGTGTGAGACTATTTTGTACCTCTGAAGGTTGCAGACTCACTTCTGAAATTTCTGAAAAAAAAAAACCAAACGTCTTAAATTAAAGAACTAAACCTTACCCTGATGAGCTTTCCATCTTGAAAAAATCAAGGCACCCGAGAAAAACAGAGTAAAAAACAGAACAGTTCTAGTGGCATAACGCATGGTTTCTAGCTATGGCAGGAAGCCTATTAGCCCAGAATGCGTTCTGCCTTTCTTCTCGGAGATTGGAATCACACCGGTGGAAAAACCGGGTACATAAGAACCTGGAGAGATGGCAATGCGAACGATTGACCCAAGATACAAAAATTAGAAGAGGCGGCAGTGAAAACAGAGGAACAAAGGGTGGCAGATTGCTTGCTATTATGCGATTTTGTCTTTGAGAGAAACTGGGCATGAGAAAAATCGGGGATGAGAAGGAGGATGTGTGTAGTGTGTTTTATTTAAGGATTGAAAAATCTGAAAAATTATTGTACCGTGCAGTAAAGAAAGCAATTGGGCATTTTTCAATTGAAAATTACAAACTTTGAGAGAGTGTTACAATATCACTGATTGTCTCTCAAAGTAAATTATATATATACCACGCAGAACAATGGTATACTTTCATTTTTGTAGTTGAAAACTTTCTTGTAAGGACACTCCTTAACAAGTTACATACCGACAAAGTAATTTCTAACTTAAATTGTCTCATTTCAGTGCAAAATAGAGTGATTTTCAAGCTGTCCCCTTAAAAGGACCATAACTCTCTAGGGAGTGCTCATACAAAAAAGTTGTCAACTACAAAAATAAAGCCCAACCTTTGTTCTGTATGGTTTATACATAATTTATTGGACATCTAGTAATACCGCAAGACCCTTCCAAAATTGGTCATGTTCAACTGAAAAAGCAAAATTGTATATCTTACTGCATTGTAGGTGTCTGAATGAAACTTGCTGAAAATGTTTTTTAAGTTTTTTGATTTTTATGTTAGCATGTAAAGGTCACGAAATTCAGTAATAAAACATTTCTCATAGTTTCCGGGACCAGAATTCCGGATGGTTTGTAATTGTCGAGTCCACTGTTTCAAAATCTGATCGCATTTTACGATAACATTTTTCATGCTAAGAAAGCTTTATAAAACCCTCCGTGCAGATATATTGCGCGCTATCTTCTTCTTTGATCTTCATTTTCTTCCTGATCTTACAATTAGGAGAAATAGAGATTCATCTTTTAAACTTGAGACCACCAATTCATAGTTTTGAAAATCTACTTCAGTTCAGATTCTCATATTTACAAAGCGGCTGATTTTTTCTCAGAGTTCCATTTTTTATGTTTTTGTAAAGTCAAGAAGAGAAAATATTGGAATGTTATCTAGATTTCCGTTTCGCCGTCCGCGAATATGTTTGTGTGTAGTTTCGATCGGATTCAATTCTCCGTCTTTGAAAGGTGAATTGCTATGCTGGAATGACGAAACAAGTTATTAAGGGAACACGTATTTTTTCAGAGATGTATGGCATCCCGTGTTTCAATCAGAGTATGCCAAACCGAGAAAATTGTGAGGACCCAAAATGCCGATACTGTCGATTCCAACGTTGCGTGAAACTGATGAAGCGAATGCATACTTACTAATAATTATTAGTATTCGCCATTTTTAGTTTAATAAATTTCTTATTTGAACAAAATAAACCTTATTTGTTCATTGGTCAAAACACTTTGAAGATTTCCAGAAAATAAAATACATTTTCAACAGATTGTGTTTCTTCAAACCATGGAGCTCAACTAAAATCAAACTACATATTTTCATAACCCTTGTTGCCAGGCACGGAAAATAAGAGCGTGGGAAACAGAGAGACTCGGATAAGTGTGCAGGGATTAGTGAGAGCACATTTTTTCAACGTGTTTTATCAGTTTTTTAGCGGTTCGAGGGTCGTTTTTTTTCGAATGATCACTGAGGCCAGTGTGAATTTCCCAAACGTTTCGGTAAATTTTACTTAAAATTTACCGAAACGCCCATTTACCGTTGAATTTCGTCTTGCTCATGAGACCAGATATTTCAAAACCGAACATTTCGCAACCGTTTCAAAACGTCCGGGGTGCAAAATGTCCAATCGCGAAATGTCCGGTTTCGTGAGCAAGATTCATTTTTCAGTCGTCCACTATGACCTCCCCATCAAATCATGCTCGTTGTGCTGTGTGTAACGATATCGCACTGTCGTTCCGCTTTGGGGTAAGTCTGAAATGAGTAATTATTCATTCAAAAACAAATAATTCTGTTACTCCAGGTATCCTGTTGCAACTCTTGTGCACTATTCTTCCGAAGATGTCTTTCGACTCGTGCCGAAATCAAAACCTGTGAAAACCAAGGAAATTGTAGGTATATGAAGTGCCAATACTGCCGTTTTCAACGGTGTCTTCAAGCTGGGATGAATGTGGAGTCAGGACTTGTGACTATGGTGGAACGATTGCAAATTTGATCAATATCCCTTTATTTTTGTAACATATTTTTTAATCATCATGTGTTTTTTGTGAATAAAAATCTTTGAGTTGTTGTCAATTGCAAAACAATTTTTATAACCTTTTGTAGCCAGTAGTCAGATAAGAGTACAAATCTAGACAGAAAAATCACGAGACAAAATTATAGCCTCGACTAGAAATTTTCGATTTACATTCGACAATCCCTCCACTATTTTTCCATAATGGAGCCCGAGTACCGTCAATGCAATGCCTGCCTACGAATGGGATACGGATACACCTACAGAGTGAGTTTGATTTTTAAATTTTCTTTACAAAAAATATTGTTTCTTTTGTTCTCCAGCTCCATGTCTGCAACGCCTGCATAGCGCTCTTCCGTCGTTTCCACAGAGCTGGTGTAAGTCTCGAAACATGCGAGACTGGAGGGAACTGCCCGTTGGACACACGTTGCCGTTATTGTCGTTATCAACGATGTCTACGTATTGTGTATCAAATCGCGATGTCGTTGAGACATGTTCGGGATTATAATTTCGCAACTTTTATTGATCGATTTTGACTTGAATAAACATTAATTTATAGTAGTGGGTCTTTGGGGATTCTTGATACAATATATTGTAGTTATCTGGATAATAAGTGGTAGTGTCATATTAGTCGCTTCAACCAACTTTATAAGAAAATAAATATTCCGTCGGTGATCTAACAAGAGAAATATGCCAATCACTGCATAATCTATCTGAAAATTAAAATTCGGGATTGATCTTCAAGTTTTTGACGATCTTACCAAAATAATCATGGATATAATTTTAGCCTGCAAAATCATTAAACGTTGCAGAGGATTTTTGGGAGAACAATTCATCACAATTGATGTTACAAGAGCAGCAGGTACCATAAAATGGATAGTCACAGTAAATAATATTCCATATGCATTCGATATTAGAACACATTCCGATATAGGGTTGTGGGTCATGCGAAGCCAGACATCAAACAAATATAACGCTAGTTTCATGGGGACATCCAGTGAAATGAAAACCGAATAGAGGAGTTTGATCCAGATTTTCTTTTGAACAGCTTGCTCATCCGATAGATTCTCATTGGTAGCCAATGCAATCTCATAAGCCATGAACACCAGGTACACATGAAGAAACAAGACGATGATGTAATAGCCAACTAGAAATACGAGGGATTCAACAGCGGAAAGGTATCTGAAATAAATTTTATGAACTTTTTCAATGACTGGCTAGGGAAGGCCTCTGACCGTGGAGTTATGGGTTATGATCTATATTATTGGAAAGCTGAAATCACGCTGATTCCAACTATATATTCAGTGTTTACCCTCGAGACCTGGTTTTCGAGAAAAATGAGGTCAAAGTTTGAACCGCTGACAAGTGAAAAACGTCGGCAGGGTGGTGTAGATTGTATTGACGTGGTGTGACATGAGGAAGGGTGTCTTTGCTTTTCTTGAATATCAGGCTTTGAGGGCAAAAAATAAAACAAATATTTGGAATCAGCGTGATTTCAGCTTTCCAATGATATAGGTCACTTCCTATAACTCCACGGTCACACGGAGGCCTTCCCTAGTCAGTTTAGTTGAACAACTCACAGCATTGACATGTTGTCCCAGCTGGAGTTCATCACCATGTACACGGCAATTGGAAAAAGGACACACTGTACCAGTAACAATCCAGTAAGCAGTTTTATAAAATGAAACGCGTGGGTAATCAGCGGATACTCTGGTAGTTTTTTCCAAGAATTCGAGTTTTCTATGTGACGTTTCCTTTGAAGGAATGCTGGGATTAGGGCAAGGGACAGAATAATCAAGGTGATGTATGGGATACCAATAATTCGAGAGATAAATCTTAACTGAACAATTAAGGTTTCAATTTCATCAGTAGAGAAGAAGTTGAATGGAAATCTAGGGATTGGGGTGTTGTTAGACATTTCCAAGAATAGCGGAAAACATCAACTCTTGTGCTTTTATATTCAATTTATACTCAAGGAGGGACTGAGAAAACAGATTATAGGTTGCGTTAGTTTGTGTCTTCCTGGAAAAACATTTTCAAATGCACACATACACCAGAGATCAATGAAAATGATGAAAATTAGACATCTCAAACATTCTACTATTCGCTCGACTTCTAGGATGTACTGAGATTATCGATGGGACGTAATTCTCCACATTGTATTTCCTAGAGCAAACAAGTTTCACGACGGATCTTCGGATGGTGCGGTTGAGCGTCAGATACACCATACAAACGGAGCCTGAAAAAAGTGTTAGGACGTTTTAAAACCGAGAAACCGTACCACTACTAGACTGCCATGCCAGATGCCCAACAAGAACTATAAACTCAGAAGATTCAAAGAACTGCATGTAAGCGTAAATTGCGGCACCGATGGCGTGGAATATGCAGAAGAAAAAAGTTTGAAGGAGAATCTGAAAAAAACAATTTCGACCTCTGAGTACTGTAGAGTTGTTTACCGTAACCTGAATTCTAGTCAATTTTTTTGTTGGACTTGATCTTGACTCCTTCAAGAAAACAATAGCCAGATAACCATAAAACACAATAGTGCTGACAGCCATCATAATATTATTGAAGGTATGGATAACGTTTATGTATAGAGTGGGCTGGAATGTTTTTGTTTTTCATGAGACTTGTTTTCTCATAAGTCTCATCGGAGCGCACTTACATCTTTACCAACACCGGGATCGAAAAACCATGACATATAAGCTGGATTGAAAATCAGAGGCTTCGATAGAAACATGGCGTACAAACTGTATACAATGAAGACCAATAGGATCACATAAATTTTCCAACCAGCAAAACATTTTCTCATTTTCAGTTGTGAATTCAAGTCACAAATTCTGATAAACGCCAAGACCATGCTAGAGATACAACACCCCATCCAGGAGCCCATTCCGATAGAGCCAAGGGTGAAAATTAGACGAGGATAGTCACAGAAACCAATGCCATGGTAACCGAGGATACCAGTAGCGATGGAGTGGATCATGGTGGAGGATAGATCAGATATACCGAGGAACAACATGGTTTTGTAAGCGGGAGTTTTCATTTGGTCACTTTTTGCAATTGCTATAAGGCAACTGGAGTAGAGAATCAGAATGAGGATACCGACAGTGATAAAGTAGACTCCCCAGTATTGTCTCCGAGGAAAATGAGATTCTGGAACATCCCCAGAACACCCGTAATAATCCTGGTCCAACTCGAAGCCGTTTTTAATAAGATAAGACAGTGTGAAGTTAAAATCCGGGCCGATATATTGGAGAAAACTGGGTAACATTGTTAGAATAGAGTTAAATGAAATTTTAAGAAAATAATTATAATTTTTTGTTTGCCAGTAGACATATTAGGCTGTTTCACAAAACAATTTTATTCTGGGAACGATTACCTCTGGAGAATATAATAAATATGTTTCCGTATTAAGAATTATTTATGTCTATAGAGTTTTGAAACAGGCATAACAATAATTTCAAAGAAAGCAAAAAACACGTTTAATAATATTTCTATACTCCGCGACAATCAGCATAAAAGCAATACTATCCACCGGCGGATAAAAACCGATCAACGGGTAGACTAAGCCCGTTTGACAATCTACTTCAATATTCAGAAAGGGCACTATCATTGGGAGAATTATAGGAATAGCTGGTACGAAGAGGAAAACTGTGGGACCCAGGCCCTGGACAACGAGAGCTTTGAAAAATTGCTTCTCCAGCTCTTGATTCTTAATCGATAATTGTTTTAGCTTATCTTTCATATTGTAATGCATTTTCAGACCGCAATAGAAAACAACCGCAAAATGGAAAATGATAAATAATACTGTAAATATTATGAATATCGCGTTTTTCCATCTGATAGAGAAGTTGTCATTAAATATAATTATACTGAATCGTGGCGTATCGGTTATGTTTTTGTTGTAATTTTCAAGAAAAGATGTTCTGTAAAAAACTTTATAGATATTATGTAATATGTAATAGGAAAAAAATGTTTACCTTTCATAGTCATCTGAATACTCATCAGGTAAGCATAACAAAATACTGAGACTCGTCACCATGCCACCCATGAAGGGGTATATCATCCAGACCAAACTTTTTATCCCTTTGAATGCATGTATCATCTTTACATTGAACAAATAAAAATATCTATATAAAAACTGTACAGCTATGAACACTAGTACACAGACGTACATTCCAGCCCACATTGCTAGCAAAAATTGTATAAATAAATAAGACTCAAACCACGTGTTAAGACTGAAAAATATCATTGCTTTGTTATAGTGGTGGGCGAATGGTCTTCCAATAATCTCCAATCCGGATACCAAAATTCCCTGCATAGCGAACAAAGCCACTATTTTCTTATAAGTGCCAGTTACGGATTTCACATGAAAGATTGTCAAGTAGATAAAAAATGAGTTGATAGTGAAACAGAGGCAGAATTCGATTTTAGCGAAAACAAAAAATAATTCGTACCACCTCATGAGGAAACGTTTTTGAGGTATGTCTGACAAATAATGAAGAAAATGTCTAATGATGGTTCACTCCTATTGTGTTTGTTTTCTTAGATATTGCTCATCGAATTCGCTCTGCATAGACAGTTCAATACTGAAAAACAAGCCACACGTCAAAAAATATTATTATTTTTTCTTATTTACTTTGAACAACTGTTTTTTTTTCGATAATCGGATAGCAAATTTATATAAACTAGCAAAAAGGATACATTAAAGGTTCTCTTCACATGTTTCAGAAGAATAATTGCCAGATTAATGAGGGAGCAGAGCCCAAATGCTACGTCGTCACTTCTATATATTATGAACATTTTCATTAAAGTCAGTTCAGAGTTCTAATGATTTTTGATACTCTTTTTTTCTCTGAAAACATTAAGATGTACGGAATAACAGGAGGGAATAACAAAATGTTTTCATTGGAAGCAAAAAACACGTTTAACAATATTTCTATACTCTGCGACAATCAGCATAAAAGCAATACTATCCACCGGCGGATAAAAACCGATCAACGGGGAAATTAAGCCCGTTTGCCAATCCATTTCAATATTCAGAAAATGTACCAAAATTGGGAAAATTATAGGAACAGCAGGCACAAAAAGGAAAACTGTGGGTCCTAGACCCTGGACAACGAGAGCCTTGAATAGTTGCTTCTCTAGTTCTTGATTTTTAATTGACAACTGTTGCAGCTGATCTTTCATACGGCAATGCATTTTCAGTCCGCAATATAAAACAACTCCAAAGTGAAAAATTACAATTAATACTGCATATATCATGAATGTCGCGTTTTTCCATCTGATAGAGGAGTCCTCATAAAATATAATTATATTGAATCGTGGGGTGTCCGATATGTTTTTGTTGTAATTTTCAAGGAATGATATTCTTAAAAAAGAAATGTTTCCAGAAAAATAGCAAAAAAAATTACCTCTCATAGTCGTCTGAATACTCATCAGGTAAGCATGACAAAAGAGTGAGACTCGTCACCATGCCACCCAAGAAGGGGTACAACATCCAAATCAAACTTTTTATCCCTTTGAATGCATGTATCATCTTTACATTGAACAAGTAAAAATATCTATATGAAAACTGTACAGCTATAAATGCTAGCACACATACATACATTCCAGCCCACATTGCAACCATAACTTGTATTAATAAATAAGATTCGAACCACGTGTTAAGACTAAAAAATATCACAGCTTTGTTATAGTTATGCACAAATGGTCTTCCAATAATTTCCAGTCCGGATAGAAAAACTCCTTGGATAGCAAATAAAACGACAATTTTCTTATAAGTGCCGGTTACGGATTTCACATGAAAGACTGTCAAGTAGATTAAAAATGAGTTGACAGTGAAACTCAGGCAAAATTCAATTTTAGCAAAAACAAAAACGATTTCATACCACCTCATAAGGAAAATGTTTTTGAGATTTGTCTGACGAAAAATGGAAATAATGAAGTCTGCGTGGTGGTTCAGTCTGTGTTCTTCAGCATTGCTCATTCGAATTTTTCACAGCATAAACAATTTTAATACTGTAAAAAACGCCAAAAAAATAATATCTTTGTCAAACTTTAAATCCATATAGGCATAAATAAATACCTTCCAGTCCATATTTTCCAGTAACGCATTAGACCTGAGAACAATCTGGCTGCTGAGTCCACAGAGATCTCCCCCATTTCGCTATTGGTGTGTGGCGGACACTTGGTTGGTGACTCGACATTTGACCATCACTGCGGACCAGTGGAAGGAAATAGTGTAATAGGCGATGGACCTCCAAGGCCGCAAAGTTCTTGTCCACCACATTACTTGCTGAGAACTGAATAATAAGCTCTCTTTCTCTTTTTTCTCTTTTTTACTTCCATTGTTTCAGATTTTCCAAAATGCCTCCAGACAAGCCACTGACTTATCTGTCTGCCAAAGCAGTCCTGGAGTATATCAATTTTGGGAAGAGGTCAGTTTGTCTCACGCATTAGCTCAATTCCAGTTGTAAATAATTATTTCAGAAAAATTCTCCATGCCACATGCCCAGGAATTAGAAAAATGGAAGAAAATGCGCCTTATCGCCTCGAGCTAGTCAAGGTGGTTAGTATGAGGCAAAACGATTTTATCATGATTATTGACTCTTTTCAATTTTGTTTTGGGGAGTATGACGGAAACAAGATGCTTATGATAGACCTTTCGACTGATGAACGTGTTGACCGGCTTACCTTTTTGAGACCTGAGCAAGAGGCGGAGAAGTTTTTACTGCATACTTTAAGCAGAGTGGGGACACGCATCAAGAATGTTGAGTTGACTGTGAGTTTTGTTTTTTCTTCATTTCAACCTGTAACAAGTTTCAAGCCGCGCCAGAGTTCATTTCAAAATGCATTCCAATTACTATCAAAAATCTGATTGTGAACAGAACCGCTGCATGGTTCCCAACAAATAAACCAGTTGAACATGTGAAAGTAGATAAAACAGTTCAAGAAGACACTGTAAGTTTCAAATTTTTTCAAATTATCCTAATTTCATTCATAATTTTAGCTGAAAATGGCGAAACACGTAACAGTGAAACTTTCGGACAGAGTCGATACAAAAATAGTATCACAATGGAATTGTGAATCCATCCGAATTGAGTCAACGATGTCCAGTGAAGAAGTTGCGTACTACTGTAACAAAGTATCGAAAAGAACCGATAGACCAATTGGAAGTACGTTGGTGGCAAATCACATTTCATCCGTTGAAAACGTGTTTGATTTTCTTCCTTATAAAAAGAACGCCAGGAAAACAGTGTTGAATGACAGGTGAGTAGTTGGGTAATAATTATTGTCAGCCATACTGATTCAGAAAATGTGTAACAATTTCAATCGACGAGTCGACAGAGTTGAACGTATACGAGTCGAGTGTTGATTGTTACTGTGTGGTTGTGGAAGTCTGTGCGAGAGGGACTGCGATCGATCAAGTTTTTTGATATTTTAGTTTTTCATTAACTCTGAATTTCTTTTAATGAAAATCAAATTGATTTACGAATTACATAAAACTATTATTCTACAGAATCCGTGTCTATTATTTTCTTTTCATTTATCACTATTTTCACTATAATTTATACTGCGTTCTATTTTTATAAACAATTATAGCTTAAACAATTTTAATACTGAAAAACATGCAAAAAAAATTACCATTGTCAAACTTTCAATCCATATAAGCCCCTTGCTTAAATACCTTGCGATTCATAGTTTCAAGTAACAAATTAGGCCTGAGAAGTAACGGTTTCTCAGACGGGCTGCTGAGTCCACAGAGATCTCCCCCATTGTGTTTTTGGTGTCTGGCGGACATTTGGTTGGTGACCCGACATTTGACCATCACTGAGGATCATTGGGAGGAAATAGTGTAATAGGCGATGGACCGCCGAGGCCGCGAAGATCTCGTCCATCACATTACTCGCTGAGAACTGAATAAATAGCTCTCTTTCCTCTTACTCCCTTTTTTCTTTACTGATTTCCAACGTTTCAGATTTTCCAAAATGCCTCCAGACAAACCACTGTCTTATCTGTCGGCCAAAGCAGTTCTGGAGTATATCAATTTTGGGAAAAGGTAAGTTTTTCTTACGCCTTGGCTCAATTTCAGTTATAAATATCAATTTCAGAAAACATCTATCTGCCATGTGCCCAGAAATCAGAAAAATAGAAAAAAATGTGCCTTATCACCTCGAACTAGTCAAGCTGTTCGGTATGGCGCAAAAGGGTATTATCATGAGTATCGATTCTTTTTCATTTTATTTCTGGGAGTATGAGGGAAATAAGATCTTAATGACAAACGAATGTACGGAGAAAAGTGTTGATTGGCTAATCGGTTTGGGACCCGAGCAGGCAGCGGAGAAGTTTTTGTTGTATAATTTAAGCAGAAAGGGGACACGCATCAAGAATGTTGAGTTGTCTGTGAGTGTGTCTTGTTTTTTTTTTCATTTCAATTGAAAACCTTTTTCAGACCGGACCAGAGTTCATTTCGAGATGCACTCCAATTGCTATCAAAAACTTGAATGTGAACAGCACCACTGCATGGTTCCCAACAAATATTCCAATTGAGAATGTGAAAGTAGATGATACAATTCGATCAGACACTGTAAGTTTCAAGTTTTTAATATGATTATTATTTCTCATCATAATTTTAGCTAAAAATGGCAAAACACGTAAAAGTGAAAAATTATAGCAGCATCAACACAGACATATTATCGGAATGGAATTGTGAATCCATCCGAATTGAGTCAGGGATGACCAGTGAAGAGCTTGCGGACTACTGTAACAAAGTGTCGAAAAGAACCGATAGGCCGATTGGAAGTAGGTTGATGGCAACTCACTGTCCACCAGTAAAACACCTGATTGATTTTCTTCCTTCACAAGAGTATGCGAGAAAAACAATGTTGGATGACATGTGAGTAGTTGAGCTATGATTCTTATGAACCATAAAGAATTTAGAAAATGTGTAACAATTTCAATAGACGATGCGACAGAGTTGAATGTATACAGTTCGAGCGTTGAATTTTTCATGATGGTGGTGGAAGTTTGTGCGAGAGGAACTGCAATCGATGAAGATTTCTGATATTCATATTTTTCACTATTTTCACTACATACTGCATTTTTATAATAAAAACATTTTTAATTTTAGAAAAAATCGTCGATGATGCGGAATCCTTTTCTGAGTCCAGGGCAAAGTATGACAATCTTTAAACGATTCCCTCGAAATTGCATTTCTTGACGCGGTCATTCAAAGAAAGAAGACGCTGAAAATAAATTCTAACTTTCTTAAGTATAAATATTCTCTACTCACATCTTTTAGCTTCTCCCATTCGTTGACACCACACGCACCAGTAACGTCTTTCTTTAAGCAATTATCCGTTCCAAAAAAGTTACTGCACACTTCCGTGATATCTGATTTTTCAGTCAAGTCAATTTCAGTCTGGAATGGGTTCCAATCCTTATAACATGTAGACTTGGTTTCATCTAGTTTAGCATCACAACTCTTAAACTCGGTGGCTACAAACTCAATGATAGTGCAGATCGTATTCATGGAAGCGAACCCTTTCTTTGTCTCTTCATTTTGCATTGCTTCACAGTGTCCAAGAGTACGAGTGCAGTCTTTAAGAGCATCACACGATCTTTTAAATTCTTTCAGCTGATCATCATTGCCATCATCAAGATGCTTAAGTTTCTCTCCAAACTCGACGGCGCGCTGGAAAAATAATTCTACTTTGTTACATTGCAAAAAAAAACAAAATTTATTCAGGCGTTTTCGGGCAGAAAGATAATAACTCTTGTCTGTTCAGGTAAGTTTCTAACTTACCAATCCACACGAAACTGCATGGTAATTATCCGCCAATGAACAATTCCCAGCCAACACACTTGCTCCATGAGCACTGACTATGAATATAACTCCGATGAAGACAAGTTTGAGTAGACTGAAAAAAAACCAATTTAATGCAGAAAATAAGAACAAAAAAAAAGAAACGTGCTTGTTTGAAAAAATCTATCTGCCGGGACATTGTTTTAAACGCGTGACTCCGGGAAGTCCGAAAAGTGAAAGACAACTGTTCATCTGAACCGGCATGTTTTCGGTTTTCTCGGTCAACAGTTGGCATCATTGCTAGCCAAACTCACAATTCAGTTAGGTGGTTCTTGATTCACCTGACGATGAAACAAATTTTATTGATAAAGAAGCAGGGAGTAGAACAGTATGTTGAAAAAATACATTTTAAAAAACAGAGTGGTTTCAAATATTAAACGCTGAAAAAACGAATTGAAAAGGAATCCATCACGGTAGAAATCCATCGGTAGAAGCACTTTCCTGTCATTGATATCGCTTAGAAAATCTGAAAAAAAAGGTGAAGATTTGCCTAATAGAACAATGCACTAATAAACTAATGCAGAAAATAAGAACTTAAAAGAATGCATTTGTTTAAAGCAATGGCTCTATTACAGTTTAGATGTCCTTTGAAAACTTGAACGTCCCAAAAAACACTTAGACGTCCCTTAAAACACTTAGACGTCCCTTGAAACACTTAGACGTCCTTTGAAACATTTAAACGTCCTTTCGGATCCCAAATATGTTCAAAAATGTTTAAACGTCCCAAAAAACATTTAGACGTCCCAAAAAACGTTTAGACGTCCCATTAAATATTGAGACGTCCCTTGAAGTCCGAAAATTTGGTTTTAAATACTTAGACGTCCCAAAAAACATTTAGACGTCCCAAAAAACATTTAAACGTCCCAAAAAATATTTAGACGTCCCTTCAACACTAAAAGCCACTGAAAGTGTTCAAGGGACGTCTAAATATTTTTTGGGACGTTTAAATGTTTTTTGGGACGTTTAAATGTTTTGTGGGACGTTTAAATCTTCAGAACTATTTTTTGGGATTACAAGGGACGTCTAAACATTTTATGGGACGTTTAAACGTTTTTTGGGACGTCTAAACTTTTGAAAGGACGTTTTAAGAAAATTAGAGTTTGAAAGGACGTTTAAGTGTTTCAAGGGACGTCTAAGTGTTTTAAGGGACGTTTAAGTGTTTTAAGGGACGTTTTAGTTTTTAAAGGACATCTAAACTGTAATAGAGTCAAAGCAATCTATCTGCCGAGACATTATTTCAAATGCGTGACTCCGGGAAGTCCGAGCAGTGAAAGACAGCTGTTCAGTTGGAATCTGAACCGGCATGTTTTGAAAAGACAAGTTGACGTTGTATGTCTATCCGCAATGGTTTTGGGAAGAGAAGAGAAACTGAGCCAGCGGGCAAAACCGAACTGTCTTGCTTTGGACACACTTGGATCGACTGTTTTATTAGGCAAATATTCATATTTTTTCAGAGTTTCTAAGCGACATCAATGACAGGAAAGTGCTTCTACCGATGGATTTCTACCGCGATGGATTCCCTTTCAATTCGTTTTTTCAGCGTTTAATATTTGAAACCACTCTGTTTTTTAAAATGTATTTTTTCAGCATACTGTTCTACTCCCTGCTTCTTTATCAATAAAATTTGTTTCATCGTCAGGTGAATTAAGAACCACCTAACTGAATTGTGAGTTTGGTTATCAATGGTGACAACTGTTGCCCTAGAAAACCGAAAACATGCCGGTTCAAATTCTAACTGAACAGTTGCCTTTCACTTTTCGGACTGAACAGTTGTCTTTTACTACTCGGACTTCCCGGAGTCGCGCGTTTAAAAGGGTGTATCATCAGATAGGTTTTTTCAAACAAGCACGTTTCTTTTTTTCGTTCTTATTTTCTGCATTGAATTGGTTTTTTTCAGATAATGACTAATCTACTCAAACTTGCCTTCATCGGGTTTATTTTCATAGTCAGTGCTTATGGAGCAAGTGTGTTGACTGGGAATTGTTCATCGGCGGATAAACACCGTGCAGTGTCGTGTGCATTGGTGAGTACTTTTTGAATACTTGTTTTTCTTTGTAATAAAGTAGAAATATATTTCCAGCGAGCCACAGAGTTTGGAGATAAAGTTAAGGATCTTGATGATGACAATGATGATCAAATGAAAGAATTTAAAAGATCATGTGATGCTCTTAATGACTGCACTCGTATTCTTGAACACTGTGAAGTAATGCAATACGAAGAGGCGAAGAAAGGGTTTGCTCTCATAAATACGATCTGCACTCTCCTTGAGTTTGGAACCACCGAGTTCAAGAGTTGTGATGAAAAACTGGATAAAATCGAATCGAAGTGTGTTTAGGATTATAACCCCTTCCAGATTCAACAGGACTTGTTTGAAAAATCAGATATCAAGGAAACCTGCAGTAACCTTTTCGGAAAGGATAATTGCTTTAAAAAGGCAGTTACTGATGTCTGTGGTGTCAACGAATGGGAGAAACTTAAAGAAGTGAGTATTATAAATTCACAACACCACGCCGCATGGCTTTAAAGGCGCATCTAGTTTATTAGAAATTTCGCGGAATGGTCTCGTAGTGGAAAAAGATCAAATACCGTATTTTCGAGCTTTGCAGGTCTAAAAATATATATAAAAAATGCTTTTCGCTTCGAGACCATTTTGAACAAAATAGATGCGCCTTTAAAGCCATACGGCGTGGTGTTGTGAATTTATAATAGACAATTTTTATATTTCAACATAGTTAGAATCTATTTTCAGCGTTATCTCTCATTGAATGACCGCGTCAAGAAATGCAACATCGAGTGAATCGTTCAAAGATGGCCGGCCATGTTTTTTTTCCTGGACTCAGAATTATCAGAAACCATTGCAGTTCACAAAACCTTTATTTTTTACAAATATAATAAACTTTTTTACTCAATTGTCAATGATTGTAATAAACTGGAAAAGCAAAAACACTTCTGAAATCGCATCCGTTTACTCTCTCTCTCCTTCTTTCGCTCTATGAAATCATGTGAAAGTGTTCAATGAAAACTTTAAACATTGTATCTCGGTGTGCTGCAACACGATTTCCCATCTTGATGTCACGAGTTGTTGGCATGGAAGATCGTTAAAGCACTTCTGAAAACACCGTAGATTCAAACAATATTCATAGGAATATGCTTGTTACTATAATTTTCTCAGTGGTTGTTTTGAAGTGGATCATGGCGGATTATCAAAATATTGTTCAGGAAACTTTCTGACCAAATTCTTATTGAATTTCTTCTGTTATATGAACATTTTCCTAAAAGTCAGTCCAAATCGATGTTCTCAAGATTTTTGATACTCTCTTTTTATGTGGAAACGTAAACATGTTGTGCTCATCTCTTTTCATCTATCCGTCAGTCGAAACAATTTGACCCTAGGCACTCACTAGAACAGTTGGCGCTCATCATGAAACGGGACGAGATTTATGTGTTGCTCGTGTATGAAATAGTTTGATTTTTGATCAAATTTTACCCCAGGTATCGGGGTCGAATTGGAACAGTTGGTTCTCATATAAAACGGGACGAGATTTTTTGAGTTTGACTCCGATCCACTTTTCAGACTTCAATCAAGATAATGACAAATTTTTCACTCTAACATTGATTATTGGAGTTGCTTTATTAAGAATTGGCTATGGAGCCGATGTTCCAGTTACGACTGAACCAACTGAAATTGTAACCGCTGGAACATCCAAAAACTGCACTCCATTAACAGGATTCAGAATTATTTCCTGTTTCTTTGTGAGTATTTGTCATTCTTTGATGAGCAAAACTGACATTTTGGAAACATTTTCAGCGTGTTGGAGATTTTATGAAAAAACTCCCTTTCCTCGAGATGAACAAGAAATCGAGTGTGGAAAAATTTCACAAATCTTGTAACTCTCTTCAAGAGTGTATCAGCTCCATGACGTGTGGAAAGAAAGAAGGAAAAGATATAGACTTGGCTAATAAAATCAGCTCCCATTGTTCTGGTCTTCAATACGTTTTCAATGATTTTGAGCCATGTGTCAGCAAATTCGATCTTGAAAAATCTGAATCAAAATGCTTTTCCACTTGGAGCCCATTCCTTGCAAAAACAAACAATGGAACCGAAAAATCTGAGAAGGATATTTGTAGTTACTTTTTCGGGGATGATAACTGCATGAAGGACGAGGTAACGAAGGTTTGCAGCGAGAAAGAATGGAAGAGACTGAAAAATGTAAGTGCTCAAAATATGAAAGACTTGAACTGTAACTTTTTTTAGCACTTCATAAAAATAACTCCGGAAGTCAAGGGTTGCGGATTCGAAGACCTCTAATACGTAGTTCTACTTAGAATCTGTTTCCGACACGCATACTCTGAACCAATCTTCTCTTCGTTTTTAAAGATTTTAATATTTGAAACCACTCTGCTTTTTTCAATTTACAACATACTGTTCTATGTACTGCCAGCTTCTTTATCAATAAAATTAGTTTCATAGTTCAAATATATCAAGAACACTCAACTGAATTGTGAGTTTGACTATCAATGGGGCCAACTGTTGACCTCTAAAACCGAAAATATGCCGGTTCAGATTCCAACTGGACAGCTGTCTTTCACTTTTCGGACGTCCCGGAGTTAAAAGAATGTCTCGCAAGGATTATTATTTCAAAAAAACACGTTTATTCTTTTCGTTTCATTTTCTGCATTACACGTATTTTTTCAGATAATGACTAATTTACTCAAACTTGTTTTCATCGGAGCTATTTTTATAGTCAGTGCTCATGGAGCAAGTGTGTTGGCTGGAAACTGCTCATTGGCGGATAATTACCATGGAATTTCGTGTGGATTGGTAAGTAAGAAATTTACCTGGACAGAAAAGGTTTATTACGTTTCTGCCCAAACATGCCTGAATACTTTTTCGATCCCAGTTTTGCATTAAAACAAGATAGAAGTATGTTTCCAGCGCGCCATCGAGTTTCGAGAGAAATTTAAGAATCTTGGTAATGGCAATGATGATCGGATGAAAGAGTTCAAAAGATCGTGTGATGCTCTTGAAGACTGCACTCGTACTCTGGGACACTGTGAAGCAATGCAAGATGAAGAGACGAAGAAAGGGTTTGCTCTCATAAATACGATCTGCACTCTCGTGGAGTTTGGAACCACCGAGTTTAAGAGTTGTGATGAAAAACTGGATAAAATCGAATCGAAATGTGTTAAGGATTGGGACCCCTTCCAGATTCAACAGGATTTGTTTGAAAAATCAGATATCACGGAAACCTGCAGTAACCTTTTTGGAAAGGATAATTGCTATAAAAAGGCAGTTATGGATGTCTGTGGTGTCAACGAATGGCAGAAGCTTAAGGAAGTGAGAAGAGAATATTCACATTTTGAGAAAGTAAGAATTTATTTTCAGCTTTATCTTTCTTTGAATGACCGCGTCAAGGAATGCAATATCGAGTGAATCGTTTAAGGATTGCCATACTTTACCCCGGACTCCGAATGAGCAGAAACCATTATCACAAAACCTCTATTAAAACGGCAAAATTTTAAAAGATAAAACAAACATGTTTTTCGTCAATTGTCAATAAGAAATATGCTTCTTGCTATAATTTTCTCAATGGTTGCTTTTAAGTGGTTCTGTTATTTTCAAACTTCTAAATATAATGAAAATTCTCACAGAATCTAGTCCAGAACGATATTATAATGCTTTTTGATTCTCTCTTTTTCAGTGTTGTAAGATCAAAATTATACACTTCTTGTTTTCTCGTACTGCTAATTTGAAATCATCAACAAAAAAATCAACCTTTTGATAATGCAATATCCGTTCTCTAGAACACATGGTAGTTCCGTCACAACATCCTTTCACTATACACACCTACTCAATTTTGAAAATCTTTTATCTGAAAATGTTAGCCTACGAGCTATCGACTGTCTTCACCACAATCGGATTTTGTTTTAGTTTCTTTGCTAATTTCGTCTTGATCTACCTAACCATTTTTCACATTAAAAAAGTGGTTGGGACCTATAAACACATGGTGATTATATTTTCGATTTGTGGAATATTATTCACTGCTATGGAGATTGTAGCAAAACCATTTGCACATAATTTGACCAGTGCTCTATTCTATTTTAGTTTTAATAATTGGATAAAATCGGAGGAATTTCTGAGATTCATGATATCAGCGTGGGCCGGGTTTTATATTCAAATTATATCCTTTATCACAGTTCTATTTGTTTATCGATATTTGTGTCTGTTTGATACAAAGAAAATGAAAGAGTTGAATGGACTGAAGAGTATACTTATGATTATTTTTCCATGTATTCCGGGTGCATTTTATGTGGTTATGCTGTATGTATTATGTCCGGCGGATAATGAGTCGGATGAAGTTTTCAGGTAATTCTGGTAGAAAGCATTTGTTGCAACTTCTTACAGTACCGAGCGGTGACACATACAATTTGACCATTTTCAGTTGAAAACGACCAACTCTGAGAGGGTTTTACGGTATCATGGATTGTCCCACAAACTAAATTAGGTATAAACCATACAGAACAAAGGTAGAGCTTTATTTTTGTAGTTGACATCTTTTTTGTACAAGCACTCCTTAGCAAGTTACATATGAGCTGACCCCTAAAAATTACCATAACTCTCTAGGGAGTGTCCGTACAAAAAAGTTGTCAACTACAAAAATAAAGCTCTATCTTTGTTCTGTATGGTTCATACATAATTTTACGTTGTGGGGACAATCAAGGATACCAAAACAGCTTCTCAAATAGGTCACTTTCAACTGAAAACGGGCGAACTTCGTATTCTTTTTTCGCAGGGTATAGGATTATAGAAACAATTTATTTTCAGATCCCTAATGCTTCAAAAATACAATCTCGTTGTTTCTATGACCCCTCGCGTTGTCATTATCCCTTATACCCCAACTGGAGGAATCCGCTGGAAACACTTATTTCTTCTTCTAATCGGCTCTTTCCTCGTTTGCTTTCACTACTCCATCATACTGTATTGTGGACTAAAAATGCATTTCAATATGAAAAAAGAGCTGCAAAAGTTTTCCGTAGCAAAACGACAACTTCAGATTCAGTTTTTTCGAGCTCTAGTTGCTCAGAGTCTGGGTCCAACTATATTTCTAGTCATGCCGATTGCTCCAATCCTGTTGATCCCATTAATACCGCCTGTGTTCGGTATAGATATTGATTGGCAAACCGGGTGGTTTTTCACAATGATTGGTGTTTACTCTCCGTTTGATAGTATTGCTTTTATGATGATTGTTACTGAATACAAGACGGTTATCAGAGGTAGTTTTACTATAGAACTTGAATATACAGTCTAGAAAAAACATTCAGGAAAAATCTGGTCTCGAAGCAACCCAACTGTGACATCGGTGATTGCTTTATAATAAACACTTTCCAATACTTTATTAATATTATCATAGTTATAATATCAAAAAATTTCAATTTTTTTGACCAAAAAGCAAGCATGTTACGACCCGTAATGCAGATTGTTGCCCCTAATCAAATGTATTCTCTCTACTTTTCTGTAGCAAAGCATTGTTTCAAAAATTGAGACATCTTCCCGACGACATGCGCGGTCCTGCTCGACAGGGAGTGCGCTTGATTCGGGTAGACCATCAAGTCAAAATCGATTCCCCGATTTTGAAGCTCCTCAATGAGAATGGCACTGTTTTGGAAGTGTACGTTGTCTGAAACAAAGTTTTTAGGGATTTTTAGAATCAGACCATTTACCATCAAGCAACCCATGCATCAACAGAAGTCTCGTTGTTTTGAAGTTATCTAATTTCCGGGTGACATCACTGTACGACGCCAATGGTGCATCCCCCATGTAGCGTTCGGTGTAGGTGGCATCTGCAAAAAATATTTCCGCTTTGACACCCCCGACTTAATTCCTACCATAATACGCAAAATTAGTCACCGGAGCCACTGAAATCGCGCATTTGAAAAAATTCTCTGCTGCCTCGTTAACCATGGAAAGTGTCATAAAACCTCCGTAGGACCATCCAAACACTGCAACTCGATTTGGATCCAGCAGATGTTTGTAGGCTTTAAGGATCACTCTGGAATCAAAAAAGTTGGTTGCAAATGCGCCCCACCGAACATTTAAACTCACTTGATAACCTTCAACTGATCCTCCACCTCTACCGTACCCAGTTGGCCATAGACCGCTGAGCGATACTTCCAACCTCTGCCTCCACTTCCTCTCCCATCGATCCTCAGAATCGCTACTTGCTGACCTGACGCCACGATTTCCTCGATTCCAATCTGGGTGGCGTCTTTGGTATTCTGATCGTTTGGTCCACCATATACATGAACGATTACAGGAATGGCGCGAGTCTTCTCACGAGCGTAGACGTCTTTGGGAATGGAGAGTTTGGTAAGGGCAGTGTAGTCATCCGAGATTTTAATTTTATCAGTAATGATCACTGGTAAGCCGGCATCCTCGAAACGTGTCTGGTAGGTGCGGTCCTCGAGTAGTTCGGAATCTGAAATGTTGCAAGTTGAGAGAATGTCTAGATCATACTTGCGAACCGGGCCGGCCCGTAGCTTGCTTAAAACGCAATGTTATAGGATGAAACATATTCCGAAATGTAGATCTCGGCGAGCTCTATGACGGTAACCTACTACGGGCCTGATTCCAATGTGCCGCGCGCCTAGAAAATGTGCCAAAAAACGCGTAAATTGCCAAAAAAGCCAATCTAGCCCGGCCCGCGGCATCTTCATTTTTATATATTTTTCAGTTCATAAAATTGCGTTTCAAGCGAGCTACGGGCCGGCCTCGGTCAGCAAGTATGGGTTAGATCTTCCAATTTTCAGAATTTCCAACTCACACTCTGTCTCCTCCGTATCCAAATTCCTTGTCAAATTCACAATAGTTGTATGTGGAGCTACTGGTCCTTTACATGAAACAATTGCCTTTTTCATCTCCTCGTCTATCTGTGCCTGCGCCCAAGTGCAATTCGTAATAGTGCACGTCAAACAGTTCACATTCGATTTTGCCATCCGACTGCTATCTCCGGCAAGATTGAACGAGAATAAGCTGCGTTGTTGGGGTCTTGGAGCGGCCGCGTGGTAGTAGAGAGTCTTGGTCTCCTTGTTGATTCCGTCGATTGAAGTGACATCGAACGCTCCCAATTGCAAAAATTGCGGGGTCCGGGGGTTTCCGGTGGACAAGCGGAGTGTCGCAATTTGTTGGTAGGCGTTTCCACGGATATCATGTGGGAGTAAGAAGTATAGCGTGTCCTCATATGAAGTGATAGTGTTGAAATCATCATGAGCCACCCAGCGTCTTGGAGCATATTTGTATTCAAATTCCAGATGACATATCGCGGATTCCCAATCACAAATAGTTAGTGCAACCTCATTTTGGTATCTGTTAGTCCATACCGACACCAGTCGATCCGTTCCATTTATATCCACCCATTTCACGGCGAGCAAGTAGTGATAGGAAAGACTGTCCTTTAGCTGAACATCCATTTGTCTTGCCTGCTCTGTTTTCTTATCCCAAATTGATAAAGTGTACGAGGGGAGTACTTTAGCAAAAGTTTTTGGGTAGTGGAGATTCGTGTCAATGGTGTAAGAATGAAGGCGATGATAACTTCTCAGAGTGACATTCTTTGTTAGATGATTGTCATAAGAGGCGTATGCAAGGCGATCTCCTTTTGGTGACCACCAGAGGGCGTCTTTCTTTCCGAATATTTCTTCCTCGTAGACCCAATCGAATAATCCGTCTACTGTATTCTCACCACCATGGCTAACACGGATAGAGCCCTCGTCTTCAGGAGCGCTTTTGTAGTAGATCTTGTTGCTCTCGACAAAGACCTGGAAATCAAAGAGGGAGGTTACCGTAGGTAGGTAAACTGTAGACTACTGTAACTATCATAGCCAGAATACTAACACATTCACAAACCCTCCACAACATAAATTTTCAAAAAACTCACAAAATCATTTCTCTTCCCATTCCACTTGAACGCCTGTATCACCGACTCTTCCTTCCGCAAACCGATATCGTGCGTGATTCTGGAATCCGACAATTCACGAAACAACTCTTCAATTTCATATGGAATCAAGGAATGTAACCTCTCATTATTATTCACTATTTTCAGATGGAACGTCTCGTTTTGCGGATTCATTCCGGGATTTACGGCGTGATCCATTAAAGCGAAGTACTTCAAATCGGCGGATGGCGAGATTTCAGCCTAAAATTTTTATTTTATTGGATCTTTCAATTTGGGTGATCAACCCCATTCTCTCTTCCAAAAATCAGTCGAGACACTCCATTCTCCACCATTTCTACACCTTCCCAGCTCTGCATGACCACATTGTTTTCGGAGAACGCAAATTCTGCATAGGGATATCGTAAAGATCGTAAATCCGAGATGTTGAGCCGTTTTGAGCCAATGTGGGCAGAGGCGAACACTGAAAAACACGGATCGGTTTTTTAGGTAAATTTTCTTCAAAAAACATATTCAATTTTTTGTTTTCATTAGCTACGGTACGACCATTTTTAGTCGAATCCGGAAGTCTAGTGAAGCGCGTTTGCATACGACGTGGCAAATTGTCAATTGAGTCGCCGCTCAGCCAAATCGCACTCTTATAACGTGTACGAACGATAGGGAGTTTTTTTTTCAAATTTTTATGAAAAAAAACTTACTTTTCTCCCATTTTTCTTGCTTTTTCGGTTAAAAAGTGCTCAAAAATATAGAATTCAACACACACAAATAAAAAAAAAATTCCAGTAACCAAAAAACTCACACGGCGTAAAAAGGACCAGCGCCGCGAATATCATTGCCAAAATGATGACAACCACCAGCACTGCTGTCGTGATTCCCTTGCAGTCCCGTTTTTGAGCCTCGTTTCCGCCGAGTTCCTGAAAATGAGAAACTAATTGAAATGGAAAAATTTCAAAAATTCTGAGAAAACGAAAATTGGACATGAAACCCTATCTATTTGCCGAATAGCTTAATTCATAAAAATTGGAAAACTGGACAATAAGTCCAATAATCGGGAACACCGCCACCACCTATATTGACAAACAAACAAACAATTAGGTGGCATCGGAAAAAAGAGAAGAAAAAAGAAATGGTGGCGAGACGAGGGGGAACCTGTTTTCTGATGTTGTGTCGCCCTTTTGTACCTTTTTTTGAAAAATGACTTCTTTTGGTATTCTTTATTATGATACTTTGGAAATGTTTGGAGTCCTTGAATAGGTGGACAATTTTCTGTTGAATTTTCTTTTGAAATTGAAATTTTTGAAAAAAAAAATGTATTCCAAAGGTTTTATGAGGGAGGAAAGTGGCAACCGACAGAAAAAATATCTGTCCGAATGTCTGTTTGTCCAATATCCACCGATGTTAGAGTTGAGGGATCCTTCTGGTGTAATGTTACATGTGGTTTGAAACTTTTTTTTTCTTTTTTCGAAAAAAAATTTTTTTGCAAACAGACAGAGAATTCGAAAATTCTGAAGGTGTCTTCATGCGATGAATCCAAAAAATGACACGTGTTAGTCACACATATTTGCTTCTTTCAGTTTTCATGAATAATAAATTTAGGCGAAAAATTGTTAGCACGATGAATTTTTTATGGTGCTGGAACACCACCATAATTGAAAATTGAAAATTGGAAGTCTTCGTTTTCTGGAGGGAATTAAAAAGAGAACGATCAAGAAATAATTTTAGAAAACAAGGTTTTCTCCAAAAAAATTCCAGGGGTAAATGAAAAATCCTGAACATTTTTTTTGAGCATGCGTCAAGGTGTCACCGATTTTTTAATTGGTTGCATTTTTATAGGACGTGTGGATCAAACATAACGCTTCATTTTTGTAGTTGACAACTTTTTTGTACAAGCACGCCCTAGCAAGTTACATATCGACAATGTAATTTCTCTCTGTCCCCTTTAAATGACCATAACTCTCTAGGGAGCGTCCGTACAAAAAATGTTTAACTACAGAAATGTAGCCCTTGTTTTGTTTGATATATCTATCAAATTTGGTAATAGTAGGACTAAAAATTATAATTTGGCACGCTTTCAAAGAACAGCAATGGAAACGAGATAGAGAGTGTGAGAGAGGCAGACGGCTAGACACTCTCCCTGTCTGCACTCTCTCCTGTTATGAAAATTAAAGTCATGGCTTTTTTGAAAGTCCTTTATTTTAAAATAAAGTGACTGGGGTCGAAAATGTTGATTTTTTTAAAATCCCATTTCACACTTTCAACTTTCTTCTCTATTCTCCCATCAATTTCTTATCACAACTCAGGGTGCCACCTGGTCGACCCCCTCTCCCCGTCCAAAAATTGTTGTAATATAACTAAATCAGATACAACTGACACTCTCTCTATCTCTCTCTTACCTCATCGTATCCTTCGAGCAAATCTGCTTCGGCCGTCATGCCGTCGGGCCGCCGTTCGCGTAGGTTTTCTGTCAGTTCTGAAATCAGATTCAAATCTGGAAATTTCAAAAAATTTATAGGATACGTATGTAGGTTCAAAGAAAAAAAGGCGGTGAGTTAATATAGATTTATAATCTTCAAAAAACCAAAAATCAAACGGAAAAAAGAGGGAAAGTGAGCTGCCCCGGATTAAATTACTGCAAGATAAATGTGCCAAAAATGTATGTGCACACACATACAATGAAGATTGATGGAGACTATTAGTGACTTGTCTTTTATATAGACTCGACTCAGGGGAGGAAAAAAGTAAAGAAGATGGAAAATGTTTTGATCAATCTGAAGGGAGTAGGAGATGAACATCTGGAATGAGGGAGTGAATGAAAGATGTTTATGTTTTAGATAGAGGGGAGAGAGGAACCTCGATTCAGATTCATTGGTCATTTAAACATGAACATCTGCACAAAAAAGTTTTGAAGGGAAGTTTCTAGGTTTTGGTTGGCAAAAAGGAATTTCGAAAATCTGAAGACATTTTAGATTCAGATTGGGCCCTTAAGTTCACTTTTCTGACTGAAAACTTATTGATCATGAAAATCGTTTTATGCGTATTTTTGACCGATTGTAATATAAAAAAAATTCTGGAAACAGATTCAGAATCCTCACGTCTTCTGCTTTCAATTCATGTAAATTTTTAGAGAAGTCACAATGTTAAACATACTTTGCAAGGCTCGGATAATCGACGCCAAAATTCAAATTTCGATTTTTTTCGCAAAAAAGACACATTTTCGATGAAAAATAGAAAAAAAAATAACAAAAACTTTAGAAAAAATTACTTTTTTGAAGCCGGGCCTTGACAAACTTGAGGTAGAATAGATTTCAGATGACTTTATGCAGAAAAATCAACAGTTTTCGCTCTCAGAGAAATATCGTTCAAAAAAATTCAAAAATTTCCCAGTTTTTGGAAAAATAGGACTCAAACTTTAATAGAAGAGCTTCAAAATCTACTTCAGCATCCCTACGTCTTCTACAATTCAGTCATCTATAGGTATGTCGGAAAATTTGAAAAAAAAACTCCAAATCCAAAATTTTAGTGAATTTTTACTCATTGGAGCAACTAGATTCATAGAACAGAGCTCACGAAATGAACCTTCAATTTGAAAAAACAAAAAATTATTATTCAGAAAGAGCAAAAGGTTCAAAAATAAAAACAGAAAACGAATACATAATTTTTGTTCTTTTACCTACTCCATTTTAATTGGCAAGGCAATAAAAAACGCCCCATTCAAAAATAATTTCTAATGTGATTTTCCTATATCATTCTGATCTACGACTGGTGTACAATTCACGAATTCAATATTTGTTTTCATCTTCTTCAAGAAAAAAAAACAGAAATCTCGTTTCCCGTCGTCGCAAAACTATGTACTTGAATTCGGAATAAGACTCAGAATTGAAAATTGAGACGTCTCTCTCTCCATCTCTTTTCACATTTAAAAAATGGAACGAGTATGTGGAAAAATGACGGGAAAAGTTTGTGATGTTCTTAAATGATCACAGGTAAATAAAACGGGGGGAAATTTATATTGAGAGCTGATAAAAAAGTTTTTGATAAAAGAGTTAGAGGGAACAATAAATAAGTCTGGGTAGAAGGGAAGAGTGTGCAATGGGGGGGGGGATAGCCTAGGCGGAGAGGGGGGGGGGGGTGAAGGTTGTGAGGATGATATAAGAAGATAAAAGATAAAAGTTGAAAAGAAAAGAGGTAGACACAGATAGAGAGAGAGAGAGGAAGGGAAGGAAGGGTGGAAAACTTTTCTGTGGGAAAATCCAATGGGGTCGTTAATGGCGGAGGGGAGGAAGGGGGAAGTGAGGCATTTAAAAAAGTAATAGTCTTGTTCCGAATTTTGGAAGGTGGATCAGCTGGAGTTAATTTTGCAGTTTCAGAAAAATGAGATATAAAACTGGATAGCTTTTCAGGAATCTGAACAAATTTATGTAGAACAGTTTAGATAGGGTTCCAAGCAGAAGAAAAAAGTCATCCTCAATAGGGAGTCAGTCTAGAAATATAACACATGACATATATCATTGAAAAGCTGAGAAAACGTTGATTCCAAATATTTATTCAGATTTTGTCCTTGAAGCCTAGTATTCGAGAAAAAGAGGTCAAAGTATGGACCACTTTTTGACTTTTCAGGAAACTTTGACCTTGTTTTTCTCGAATACTAGACTTTGAGGGAAAAAAACTAAATATCAATTTGAAATCAGCGTTTTCTCAGCTTTCCAATGGTATAGGTCACGTCTCATATCTCCAAACTGATTTCATGACCTTCCCTAGTTAGGCCAGGCGTAGATTGTCATAACGACGTTCCACCTCATTCACTCCAGATTTCCTTTTTTCAATATTGACCAAAAAAAGCTTGCAGAACTTGGAAGAAATTCATGATTTTTGCTACATTAGACTGTTTTCTTGTGAAGTGATTATGATGTCAATAAAAAATAGATAAGGTAGAACCGTATGGTTTTAATCTGAAAAATAAACATTCAGGGAACACAATTTGAACAGATGAGAGTGAGAACTAGGGAAACTTTTTCCAATGAGAGATAGGAAAAAGGTAAAAAAAAAACATCGGTTTTTATATCAAAATTAATTTTTCTGAACAATTTTCAAAAAAGCAAAGATGTCAAAACTTGTCAAAACTTGTCGAAATACTTTGTCAAGGACCTACAATAATTGGAATTTTGGAAAGCCATCTTCAAAATGTCAGTTTAATAAATACGCTGCCCAAATTATTGTTTTGAACTCCAAATTTACATAATTAGGCCATTAGACCCTATTAGTCATCGTTAGTCTTAAATTAACCTTGTTAACATTATTAATTAATTAACTGAAATCGTATAGCTGTCCTTTTTCGCAGTGTTACATCTAGACTGCATTCTGCCAAACTGATGGAAGTCTCATGAGCTCAAGGGTTTTTCTCAGAAATCCTTCTTTACATACAATTGAAAATTTCCAGAAGCTTTCCCAAGATGCCTCTCTAGAATACAAATTCCAAAACTTGAGTCAAAAAACCTTTTCTTATTTCTTCCTCCTCTCTCCCGAAGAGTCACTTGAAGAAAAGAAAATTTTGGTGCCGTTGCACTTCTTTCCTCTTCAGAAGCAGGAGAAAAAATTCCTCCTGCAAAACGATTTATGGGAATTCCTCGGAATACAAGTGACACAAAAAACGGAAGATGGGAAAAACTTCTGGAGAAATGAAAGAAGTGGGAGGGGAACAAAACAAAAGAGCGCGGCACGGAATAGAAAATCGAGGGCCTGGAGTAGAAGTTCCCGAAAAAACAAGTAAATGGCTCCGCTTCTGGACCATAAAATCTTGGAGGCCACGCCCACTTTTTCGGAGGAGAGGGGTTTGAATTCGAAAAGGTCAAAGAGAGGCGCTAACCGAATTGTACTTGGTGAATAGGGAGTGGGAAACTTGCCGGATTGCAAAAAATATCCTTTTTTCTCAAGTACATTCCTTAAAAACCTTTGAAATCTACAAAAAATCAGAATTAAAATTTTTTAAATTTTTCCAGTACTTATCTTCAGGGCCGACCGGGCCGGGCCGGGGAAGTTTTTTCGGCCTGACGCGGCCCGGCCCGGCCCGTTGGAAATCTGGATGAAAGTTCGACCTATCATAGTCATTGTCAAAGGACCGGCCTGGCAAGACCCGAAGGGCTGGCTTAAAAAATACCAATTTTGATATTTTTTTTTATTTTGCATCAAAAATTTGAAAATTTCTGACGAATTTTTAGAATCCTTACTAATTCTGAATCAAAGTCAAAAATGTGACTTTTTCAAGAAAAAATTGAAAATTTTTGAAAATTTGATACTTGAATTTTGGCGCCAACATCCGGGCCTTGAGAACAATGTGCCCGATGACTAGCCAAAGCCAATTACCAACTCCTCCTTATTCCGGAGCAAGTAAAAAACGGAACAAAAACATTTCGAAAACAGCACACGAGCCGTTTGTCTCGACGCTATTTATGTATGAGAGCAGGCCTATATATGCATTTGAAGGGTAACTCCTTTTTTCTCTCTCGAATTGCTAATGCACTTGTGCTAGTAATAGTTGAGAGGGAAAAACGAGAACAAATAAGTTGGAAATAATGCTGTCGACGTAGTAGGTTCTTTTTTTGTTTTGAAACTGAGAAAAGGCACTTGGTAAGTGCGCTCCGTTGAGAATCTGGAAATTCATTTTTAAAAAACAAAACATTATAAAGTCCAAAAAACTTTATTCATTAGTTCCTAAATGTACAGAAACACAAACTTTCGAAATTCTCACTTCTTCAAACAACACTGCCCGGAAACATTTCCGCAAGGCGAATAGTTCTGCTGACATCCACACTGATTGTTTTGCATAGTTTGACAAGCCATTTGCATCGGTTGGTTACATGACTGATTGCAGGATGTCTGGCAGGCAGGAGCGCATTGTTGGTTGGAGGAAGTTCGGGTCTGGCATTGTTGCTGACATTGCTGCTGGCATTGTGGAACACATTGGGAGGTTTGAGGGGACGCTTGGACCGTGATAGTGATCACTTGAGTGTTAGTGTTGGTGTTTTGGCACGAGTTCTGACATTGCTGACAGGAATTCGAGGTCTGTTGGGAGCATTGAGAAGCACATTGTTGTTGGCATGGTTGTTGTTGTTGGTATGGGTTGTACTGTTGTTGGTACATCGGTTGATTCATCATCTGGTTATTGTTATTATTGTATCCCTGATAAGCTCCATATTGCTGTTGGTTATACGGATCCTGGGTGTAGTAGTTGTTGTTGTTGTTCATGTTGTTCATGGTTCCACACTGCTGCTGACACTGTTGCTGACACTGCTGCTGGCATTGCTGGGTGGATTGGGTTTGAGTGCATTGTTGCATACAACTATTGTCACACTCTGTGAAACATTGGCTGGATGGCATCTGCGTTGAAGTCATGGAGTTGCAGGAGGACATTTGACAAGATTGCTGACAGGTTGGCTGGCATTCAGTATTCCCGTTAGACTGGCACTGCTGGCTACAAGATTGTTGACAGGCTGGCATGCATTGGGAAGTTTGGAGTTGGTATTGCTGTTGACCTGCACATGAACAGGAAGATGTGGTCGGTTGGCAAGAGCAACTGTATTGTTGGGAGGATTGCTGGCAGGAGCACGTGGGTTGGGTGGATTGAGCACAGCCGCAAGCTTGACGGGTGGAGCGGATGGAGGAGGCCTGGAAATTGGAAGTTCTTGAAAAAGCTGAAATTGTAAGTGTTATGAATCAGTTTTCAAAATTTTCAGAATGTCAGGTTGAATCGAGGTACTGAGAAAACGCTGATTCCAAATATATACTCAGTTTTTGCCCTCGAAGCCTGGTATTTGAGTAAACCGAGGTCAAAGTATGTTCCGCGCTGCCAATATTTTTCACACTTTAGGAAACTTTGACCCCGTTTTTCTCTAATACCAGGCCTCAAGGACAAAAACTAAACATAAATTTGGAATCAGAGTTTTCTCAGCTTTCCAATGATACAGGTCACGTCCCATAACTCCAGACCGACCCCATGACCTTCCCTAGTTAGGCAAACGTTGATTACAGATTCAGAACCAAATGTCACTGACTAAAACCAATGTAACTCGACTCGCTGAGGCACTACAGACATTTTATATAAAGATTCAGAATCCGTATTCTGTCAGCTTTAATTTCATACTAAAAACTATTTAGGTCTCACACGGAAACTACAGTAAGCACACATTAAAGGCGCAGACTTTGTGCCAAAACTCAGTTTTTTTTTCCAGCCTACGCATGATTATACTCGTTCTAACCGTCTCAACAAGACTAATTCAAAAATCTAGGTTTCAGAGCGAAATCTCACCTCAGCCACCACCAATACCACAGCAAGTGCCAGAAGAATACAACGCATTATCAGTGAATTGTGATTTCCCTGTTTCTCCTCACCACTTTTATACACCCTCCATAATATTTACTAATCACTAATCTCTTCTGGTTCTAGTTATAAGTTAACAGAATGAAAAAGAAAAAAACTAAATTCTCCTCCCTTTCCCACTATCAAAAGTTTACAATGTTTGCATTTTTCATTGACCCGATAAATCAATGTTTGTTGAGCATGAGTAGTAGGGAAATAACAGGTTTTTAGGTATTTGTTTGTGTTAACAAAAGGTTGGTAACGTGGGAAAGTGGTAAGATAAAACTTTCTTTTAAAAAAAGAATATTGAAAATTTGATATGTATTCATCACTTTGTGAAATGAGGGTGAGGAATGTGTGTTGTTTGGTCAGCTGCCGTCTCTCCAGGAGGAGAGCGGCCGTGTCTTTCTTCTACACCCTCTACAACATGTTTATTTTGTGGCCGAATGGTCTAGTGGTATGATTCTCGCTTTGGGTGCGAGAGGTCCCGGGTTCAATCCCCGGTTCGGCCCATTCGTTTTTGTTTTTTGTCAAGAGAGGTGAGAATGCAAGTTATTCAAAGTGCTGAAGTTGATTCTCCCGAAACCACACTCTAGTCCACACTCATTGACATGTGAAAATCAAAGACCACTGATTCTTTACTTTTTACTTATTATGTGCAGTCCAAAAAATTTGAATGAGTAGTTGAAAAGTTCAACTTTTCGTATTATGTAGCACTTCTGTAGTTCCGGGTTGGATCACATTGTCGGAGTCGTATGGCTTTTGCCCACCCTAAGCCTATAGACATTTTCGTGAGATCAAAAATTGTCTCAGCTATTTTCTTGTTATTCTTGAATTTTCTGGTGTGAAAAATTAGCCGGCTGAGCTTTTCTACTATTTCGACTTATGCTCATGGACCCGAATAATTATTCGTGTGTAGTTTGTAAAACGTTTACAACTGCTTTCAATTATGGAGTAAGAAAAAGTTCTCTAGTTAAATTTATCATTCTGTTTTTTGTTAGATTGTTTGCTGTAACTCTTGTAAAGCATTCTTCCGAAGATCACAAACTGCAAAAACTTTTCCGACGAGATGCAAAAGCAACAGGAACTGCTCGAAGTGTCGATATTGTCGATACCAACTTTGTATCACAGCAGGAATGAATTGGAGAACTCTGAGTCAATGTGATAACTAACTGGATACTATTATTCAAAATTTGATTCACTTGAATTCTCAACGACAAGACAGATTCATCAATATCACCACTGATATGAACTTGAGTCTTGACGAGCTAATACTGGCTGATTCAGTAAACTACGACCAAAAATCTATTGATTTCCAGTCTGATTATATTCACTGGGCAACTGTTAACCACATCACTGCAATTGTTTTCATGAAGCGTATGGATTTTGTTAAAAAGCTGCCATCTGACGATTTGACTAGTTTGATAAAATCCAATCACCTGCAACATGTGTTTCTGTGGAACGCTATGCGCTCATACTGTGACAATAAAGGATACGTTTGCTATCCAGGAGGAATCGATGTTTTTACTGATTCGTTAATTTCTCTATTCCCAGAAAATCCTCAGGTTCTGAATAAATTCAGATGCTGTTTGATCGCTAAGTTGATCGAAGTTCGAATCACCAAGGAGGAATTTCTTCTGCTCAGTGCTATTCTTATTTGTAACACAGGTACCACTGGTTTGATATTCCCATTTATATTTTGATTTTCTTTTTCAGTTTCTTCAAAACTAACCGTCCCCAGTCAAAACCTTGTCTCTCAATATCAAAGAATGTATTCATCTACTCTTCTACAGTACTGTCTGAACACTTATCAACATTTTGGACCATCCAGATTCACTGATCTGCTATCAATAAGTCATATCATCAACGGAACTTATGAAAGCCTAAGTCAAATAATCTTAACGTTAAGATACTACCACCCAAAACCTCAGGGCAAACAGTTGTTCATTGATATCTTGGATTTTATAAAATGAATTGTCGTTTTTCTCACCAATTTCATGAAATTTCTCCTATAAGAATTTTTTATTTTCTCTTTTTTCTATATTTATAAAACATGTCTCACCTTTGAAAAGTTCATAAACCATTTCAACTTTGGAGTGGCCTTCTGGTCTTCTGGGATTATTGTTGAGTCACAAAAATTAAAAGCTTAGAAACGAAGAGATCACCAGATAAAGTTTTGCTTTAGCTTTAAGCTCAAGCTACACACATTCGTATTTTCATTGTTAGTGCCTCTCTTTTGTTGAGGCTTGTTGGTGACAACTTTGATTTATTTCGTCTGAGCTATTTTTTTGCAAGAATAAGAAAAGGAAATTGTCAGAGATGAAAATAATGCGTTTTTTATCAGTTGTGAAGCGAGGTCTAGTGAGTAAGTGACTAATTATTGATAGAACACCAAATCAATTCGTCAATATTCCTAACGGGTATCCAGCCATAACTGGGAATATTAAAAAAGGGACACTGAGAACGGTTAAACCCCAGTCTAGGAACATACACCAGAAATGTATATTGAATAAGGACCATTTCACAGAATTCATGGTTTTCGGAGTTTTGAAAAATATGCAAAAAGTTCCAAAGACATGTAGCGGTGTTGCTATAACTGTGATAATATGAAGAGAGTTGATGAGAAAATCTGGTTTCGCTAGAAACAGTAGGAAAGTGTCCAAAATATGTAAGAATAAATGAGAAAATATATTTCATGATAGTCAGAAATCAGCTGCGTAGGATAGAGACCCCTGTCAAAGGTTTTGGTGAAATCATGATTTTTAGTTGAGATTGTTTTCAGCTGCTCAAAACACCAACGACATTCAGTTGGTGACTGTACAAATCAGCTATACTATATATTCTTATAAATAAGGTTTCTCCAAAATAAGGCATGACATTTTTTGTGCATTCATGGAACGCTCTCAAAAAAGGATAGATAAATCCCTGTGGTTGAGGAGCAGGGCTCTTTTCAAGGTATCAGTGTGATACAACAGCCTGAAAATCTATAATTGAGATTTCCAGGCCACCAACTTTACACTATCATGTGGAAACCAAAAAAATACCTTATTTAAGATTTTACTGATAAGTATAAAAAATATTCTAAATCTCCCAGATTTCATTTCTAAAATGAAGCAATTGTTGATGAAACTCGAGTTTCGCATTGAGAAGAAATACGGCCACCTGAAAAAGAGTAAAGTTAGTACTGTATGGATATCAAAGTGTTCACCTGTGCGTATAACGCCTTCATAAACTTTTTTTGAAGCATCATCGTGTTTTCCGATAGAGTCATTTGTCTTGATGAGAATTTCATGTTTCGATAAATTAATCCAATGAAAAATAAGGACTCAACGGCTATAATTAAAGCCATGAAGTTGAAGGGTACCTCTACCCAGAAAAGTTCAACAGCAAGTATGAAAATTGGCCCAGATTTTATATCTTCGGGAAGATTTGGTATCTGCTAAAAACCCTCTTTTGTTTAAAAATTACTCTAAGAAGTACGCTCAGTTGGAAGGTACGGTCCAATGCCATTCTCTGGTCCAGCACATCTAAACATGCAGGGACCATAGTAATGACGGTCAACAGATAATTTATAATAATAAATGCTATTCGGAAATAACGCCAAGCATGATTTTTGCCGTATAGCTGATAATAGCGGTTTTCGACGACAACTACTATGGAAGTGCATACCACTACAAAATTGTATTCAGTCAGACAAACAGTAGAAAAAAACCTACTGAAAACCAAAGTTATGATCAAATAAGTTTTAAAAAGTGCGGACACGGCGAACCAATTTGTCAATATTCCTAATGGATATCCACCCATAACTGGCATTATCAGTAGAGGTACACTGAGAACAGTGAAACCCCAGTCAAGGGACATGCACCAGAAATGTAAATTGAATAGTGGCCACTTCACAGAACTCATAGTTTTTGGAGTTTAAAAAAAGATACAATAAGTTCCAAACACGTGGAGTGGTGTGGCTATTACAGTGATAACGTGAAGAGAGTTGACGAGAAACTCTGGTTTTGCTATAAACATGAGGCAAGTGTGCAAAGTAAATGTGACAAGAGTAATACAAAAAAGTATGTCTTATTAACAACAGGAACCTGCTGCGTTGAATAGAAACCTCTCGGAAAGATCCTGGTGAAATCACGTTTTGAAATTCCTAGTTGAGGTTGCTTTTCAGCTGCTCAAAACACCAACGATATTCAGTTTACATTTATCAGTCCATCAACTACAAAGTGGACTTCGAAAGCCCTTCTGATCGTCAAGTGAACACTCAGAGTGTGTCATTAAACGGAGACGAATGAATATACTTGAAGTTATAGCATATTACTAGTAAATGATCAGTTTTTGAGAATATACCATTCTTTGAGGAAAGGTGCTTTCACTTCCTCATAGGGCCATTCCATTACGCAACAAGTAATCCTTGGGCCCACTATTTTGATGCGGGCACGCATTAAGCAAACAGAGTCAAAGTAGGCCTTCTCCGAAACACTGCGTAAAAATTGATTGTGCATACCAGAGGCAATTTTACGAATAAAATGCCTGCAATTGGTCTCTGATTGCTTCCCCCTCATCTCTATACTAGTGCTCTTTGAATAACTTCATATGCAAATTCTGCTACCAATTAACACCACGCATGATAGATTATATTTCTAGAATGAAACAATAATTGATGAAACTCGAGCTTGCTGTCTTCTGATTTCAACGGTTCGTGGAGGTATTTTGAAAAAGTCTCGTCCACTCATGATCACTTTTACACACTCTGCTCGGTATGGTTTATGGGCAAACAACATGATCAATGTTGAGTTGATACCATGCAGAGAACCAATAATAAACACTAAGTTGTTGGCTTCTTGACTGTAAAAGCCAGAGGTTAGGGAGTAAAAAACATACAAAAATGGTACTTGAAAATTTATAAGAAATACGGATACCTGAAATAGAAAAGTACATGAATTTTTCAGATATCAAAGTGTTCACCTGTGCATATAAAGCCTTCATGAATTTCTTTTGTAGCAATATTGTATTTTCCGATAGTGTCATTTGTCTTGATGAGGTTTTCATGTTTCGATTGATTAATCCAATAAACAATAACGATTCAATGAGTACTAGTACAGCCATGAAATTGAAGGGTACCATCACCCAGAAATATTCAACAGCAAGTATGAAAATTGGACCGGATTTTATATCTTCGGGAAGATTGGGTATCAGCTAGAAAATTCCTTTTTTTTTCAAATTTCTGTGATCAACCATTCACTTGGTAAGTACGCTCCAATGCCATCCTTTGGTTCGGCACATCTATGCATGCAGGAATCAGAAAAGTGACGGTCAACAGATAATTTATTATAATGAATGGTATTCGAAAATAATGCCAAACTTGATTTTTGCCGTATAACTGATAGTAGCGGTTTTCGAAAGCTACCACTATGGAAGTGCATACCACTAAAAATTGTATTCAGTCAGACACACAATAGAGAAATAAATTATTCTTACTGAAAATCAAAGTTATGATCAAATATATTTGAAAAAGCGTTGAAACACCAAACCAATTCGTCAATATGCCTAACGGATATCCGCCCATAACTGGGAATATTAATAAAGGCACACTAAGAACAGTTAAACCCCAGTCAAGGAACATACACCAGAAATGTAAGTTGAATAGTGGCCATTTCACAGAATTCATGGCTTTCGGAGTTTTAAAAAAGATACAATAAGTTCCAAAGATGTGAAGTGGTGTTGCTATTACAGTGATAACATGAAGAGAGTTGACGAGAAAATCTGGATTTGCTAGAAACATGAGATAAATGCGCAAAATAATAATGATAAGTAGTATATAAAATAGTCATAAAATTTAGAAAATGGCATAAATATCAGAAATCAGATGTGTTGAATATAAACCTCTCGCAAACATTCTGGTGAAATCATGTTTAAAAAATATTTTGTTAATTGAAGTGGGTTTCCACCTGTTCAAAGCATTATCGATATGCCATATTAACATATCTGGGCAAATCCACTCCGTAAAAATTTTTTATAAAGAAAAAAGCGTTCTCCTAGACAATGCGTGAAATTAATTGTGCTTTCAAGAGACATTAGCTTTTTTTCAAATTTGTGTTATCAATGAACACCTCGCACCGTATACTTTATTTCTAAGATGAAACAACTATTGATGAAACTCGAGCTGGCTGTGTTCTGATTTCAACGGTTCGTGAAGGTATTTTGAAGAAGTCCCGTCCACTCTTGATAATTTTTTCACACTCTGCACGGTATGGTTTATGGGCAAACAACATGACTAATGTCGAATTGATACCATGCGTAGAACCAACAATAAACACTAAGTTGTTCGCTACTAGACTGTAAATGCCAAAAATAACAAAGTATACCAAATACAAAAAAGCCCCTTGAAAATTGATCAGAAATACGATTACCTGAAAACGAAAATGTCTGTTTTTTCTGTTATCAAAGTGTTAACCTGCGCGTATAAAGCCTTCATAAACTTTTTTTGCAGCATAATTGTATTTTCCGATAGAGTCATTTCTCTTGATGAAATTTTCATGTTTCGATGAATTAATCCGATGAACAATGAGAATTCGATGACTATCAATACAACCATGAAATTGAAGGGTATCACTACCCAGAATAATTCGACAGCAATAATTAAAATTAGCCCAGACACCAACGATATTTGCTGACTGTACAAAGGTGCTGTTTGAGAATTTGATAAAAAACAGAAGGCCTTCTCCAAAAACAGCATAAAGCTATTTGGGCATTCATGGAACTCTTTCACGAAATACAAAACTCTGCAATCGGTCTCTGATTGCTTCCCCCTCACTAGCAATTTTTGCATAATTATCTATGCTAATTTCTGCTATCAATGAACACCACGCACCGTTCTGATCAGTTCAAAATCTTTCATTCCCCTTTCCCCCTTCTTATGATCTTCAAAAAAGACGTTTTAATATATGGTGCTTTCACCTTAACTTGCCTGGTAACCGTATCCCTCTATAAATCTCAACAAGTTATTCAGGAAGACCGTGCCTGGTCGTTTTTCGTCACAATCGTGCTGGAGTCTATGGGCGGGATGTATTTTGTGTCGATCGGGCAGTTTTCCGAGAGCTTTTTGCAGATGATGTTTGGTGGAGTGCTAGGGCAGTTTATTGATTGGATGTCGAGAAAAAATGGTAACGGAAAAATGTAAAAATTATCAAAAAAAAGAAGTTTTAGCCATCATCATGGTAACTCACTTCAACAACTTCTCCATCCTGATAGCTACTTTCATACTTCTTAAGGACTCTCTCCCCTCTGGTTCCCATTTACTATACTTATCAATATTCTTATGCGCCATTAATCGGCTATTTCTGAACGCTGAAAAATCAATAATTTCGAGAGACTGGATAGTGGCACTGAACCATGAAAGTGCGCTGGCTAGACAGAATGCCACGTTGACCGGGTTCGACCAACTATTGAATGTACTATCCCCGGTGGTTGTAGGGGTGAGTGTCACCGTGTATCATTGAGAGTCGCCACGCAGTTTTAGACACTCGTCACCTCCTATGGAATCCATCAAACTCTAACTATCTTTGCAATTGGCTCCATGGTTTCATTGATCTTAAAATCCACTTTTCTCTATTTCACTTATAATTCCAATTCTTGCCTTCAAACCAGGAGGAACCTCAAACATTACAAAATAGTAGCGGGGTCGGATTCTGATCTACCACTTCTCGAGGAATCCCACTTTTCTGAACCGAAACACAAGGGCGTTTTCTCCACTTACTACCGACAAACCACATTCTGCGCTTCCCTCGGCATGGCACTATTCTACAAGACTGTAATGGGATTCGATAACTTGGCGGTTGGCTATGCCACGACCTCATCTAACCTCTCTATCTTCACTATCGGAGCCTTGAAGTCATATGGAGCGGTGGCTGGAATGGCTGGAGTGATTTCTTATGCATTCCTGGAAAAACGATTCGGCTTGGTACGTGCTGGATATGTCGGGTTGGTAGTCCAGCAGGTATTTTCTCTGTTAGCAGTTACTACCATATGGATGCCGGGGTCCCCTTTTTTGGTAGGAAATGACGTCATCAGCGATGGTCCGAGCATGTCAGTTTTCCTAGTTGCAATTGCATCTTCTAGATTCGGTATGTTCGAGACTCTAACCTGCCCAATATATTTGTTTTCAGGACTCTGGTGTCTCGACATGGCTGTCACCCACTCCATGCAACTTCACGTCCCGGAATCTGAGATAAATACGGTCTTTGGATTTCACATGGCTTTGTGCCAAACGTTTTCAGTGCCCAAGGAAATGTTGGTTATAGTTTTCCCAGAGCCGTCACATTTTGCTTTGTATATTTTGTCATCTTATTTTTGTGTGACTCTAGGGCAATATTTTTTCTATTTGTATGCGAGAAAGGTGAAGGAATAAAAAGGCTTAGTTATCCATTCTTTATTAACACCAAAAATATTATAGAAAATCTAACAAACACTCATTTCTTCATCAAATACAAGACACTCCCCGGGAAATAATCCGTCGGAATAATCTCCACATCATCGAACCCACACTTGTTCATCAACGCCACTGCCCTCTTTCTTCCCCACATGGATCCACAACACAACGCATCCGGACTATTGCTTCCAACTGGAAGACAATGAAGCATTGATCCACCGTACTTCATCGCAGCCATCTTTCCGTAAGTCTCCCGGTCAGTGTGCACATTGCTAGACCCATCGACATCGGTGACAGCGACGATACCATCTGGTTTAATTACACGATGAACTTCGAGGAGGCACTGGAAATTATTATAGTTAAACTGGGTTCCTGGCTCAAAAAATATACCAAATCTGGCCGCATTTGATCGTGACAAGACCCAAAAAGGAGCACCAAGTCGAAAGAGTCCGTCCAGTCATTTGGCATGTCTCCAGCATCCCCAACGACAAATTCTAGATTTTTGAAATCAGAGCCATCTGATTTTTTGTGAAGCTTAGCCTGCTCGATCGCCTTCTCAGTGATATCCAGCCCAACAAATGTAGAATTTGGGAAGTGCTCGGCGAGCAGTCTGACATGAAGACCTCCTCCACATCCGACATCCAAAACTCGTATCCCTGACACCAGACGCTCTGGGATTCCATGACCAATAGCAGGAACGAGGCTAGGGATCACATGCTTCTCACTGGTAGTTTTGGCAAACTTCTGCTGCATTTCTTCAAAGTCAGAGTAGACGGAGTAATCGAGGCCATATGGACCGTTCTTTTTGAAGCATTCGATAAGAGTGTCGATTGGTTTAAGGACGGTGGATAGCATAGTGTTGAAGATAAGTGGGAAGTTGTCGGTGGTGAGCGCCTGGAAGATCAAAATTTTAGGGATGGGTGGACGGAGCCTTACTCACCTCCAAGTTTTCCTTGGCAATCCAGAACTCCTCTTTCTCATTCACCTCCAGAATATTCCCGCACGCCAGAGTGTTACACCATTCACGGACGTATCTTAAAGAAAAAAACTTTTTTTTTTAATGTAAAAATCAATAATATTCTCAACATTACCTTTCTTTACAGCCAGCCGTCTCTGCAATTCTTTCTGGGAGTACTGGGTTTTGTTCATCAGAAATTTCCGCGATCGCTTTGAACAAATTCAAGCGGTTCCCAATGTTCACAGCATTGGAAAGCACGTTTCCAACAGCGAAGTCCTAGAAAATTATATTAAAATTTTTAAAATCTCAAAAAATGTAATAACTTACAGTAAGACGATCCTGCATTGTTGTATGTAGTTCAGAGCAAAAAAAAATCAAGAAATAATCTTGAAAATCATGAAAATCCCTCTTCTTTTTATACTTTCGTTTGCCGCTATTTGTGTTTCCCTCTCACCACTCTGCGTCTCCGCTGGCGGCACACTATTTTTGTGTCGAGTTGTGGTTTGTGCCCTGTGGTTAGTGTCTAGGCAAGGAGTTACATCATAACAAGCAATTTGAAATTTTCAGACTTGTCAAAAATCGGGCCGAGCCGAATTCAAAATGGATGCTCACTTTTTAACAAAAAAATTTCATAAAAAATTCAGATTTCGTTCGAGACTGGCCGAACCGAAAATAATTTAGTTTTGGACGGCCCGTGACAAGTCTGGAATTTTTGGATGGGATTTCGAGAATAAATATTGGATTTTTTGAAATGAAGTTTATTGGAATTCAAAGAATATGGTTACATGAAAAAAGCTATAAATAAAATAATTATAATGATTACTGAATCACGTTTAGAGATGCTCTCGTCAAGCTCCACTTGGTCTCCTGGAAAAAAAAAACAATTTAGTGCTGGTAGGGTGAAATTGCGTAGATTTACGCCTTTCATCTACAGTACAGTAACCCGCCACATAATATAACTCACCACAATTATTCATATTCCCAGTTACTCTTAAATCCGTGTTTTCAATAATATAAGTGCCATTACACATCATCTCAGCATTCAACTTTGCATTATTTTCCACTTCAAATTTACAATTTTTCTGTCCATTTGGATTTCCAGTAATCTTAATAGCAGGTAACTCGAAGCCTGCTTTCAAGTTTTCATTGTTCTTTATGTAGACACCGTCTGCAATTTTTTTTTGGAAAATTATCCGTGGGTTTTAACTCACAATTCTGACACCAGATAGTTAACGTATAACTTTTAGGATCTGGTAAAAACGCCAAGTTTGAGAAATTTGAATTCTCAACTTTGATTCCTCCAACAAGCGCACCCATTTTTTTGAGATATTTCTTTATTTGACTGGGGGTTAAGTCGGTTTTCTCATTGATCACTATGATAGCAAAAACTGTTACACACGGTGGAAACAATTTAATAGTGCGAGAGTCCACGACTGACTGATTGAATACACATTCTGGGTCTGAGTTAGAAGAAAAACTATTTTTAAATTAAAAAAAAAATCAATCACCATGTTCAAAATGATCCAGAACGATTTGTAGTTCGGCAAGAATATCTTTGGAACAATGGAAATGTGAGAACAACAAGAAAAATAAAATAATGAAATAATTCATTTTCTTTCAGTGTGACTTTCTTCAGAAGAAATGAAAATTTGAAAAGGTGTATTTGTTTGAATTCAGCTGATAGCTCAGTTGCATGTTATAAAGTCTATTATAAACTTTGCATAAACAACAAAAAATAAAGATGATGTGTATAAATGTTGAACTTTTAATCACAAATTGTCAAACAGAGTCTAGTTTATCAATTCAGTACACATGCATTCACGATCGTTGGTTTAAATTCCTGTATCAGGTCACTGTTGACTTTCCCTACAAAAAAGGGATCAATTTTAATACTGGAGCTATAAACTTCATCAACAAACCCTACAGTCGTTGATATATTCCACCCAAACATTTTTTTTCCGCGCCCACACCAACTGAGCGAAGAACGGATCGACTAAGTAACTAAGTAAGTAAGTAACCATCCCTTCCGGTACAAAGCCTACCTGTTACTCGAGCTTTCTCTAGTGTTAAACTGTTTTCATCAAAACAGGAAGTTCTAGCAATTTCCTCTGTCTTCAAACTCTGATCTGTTCATTTTACTTCATCACAGTTTTATTACTCGACATGGCTCTCTCTTTCCTCACCGACAATATATCTCGTATTTGCTATATACTTACTATATTTTTCAACACTTCTCTTATATTCCTCACTGTTAAATTCACTCGCCACATTGTTGGAACCTATCGAAATATGATTGTAAGTTTTGCAGTTTTTGGAATTATGCTCTCTACGGCTGATATTCTGATAAGACCTGTGAATTTTTCAGAGACTGTAACTTTGCGAACAAAGCTAATAATTTTCAGTTGGTTCATTCTTATAGCGGATGTCTGGTTTATTTTACGCTTGGCAGTGCATTCAGATTTTCTAAGAAACTTTCGAAAATTGCATTATGTAATTAATTAAAGCCGAGTAATCAACTATCAACATTGAATCTTGAAATTTCAGTGGTGCATGCTGGACTTTATGGTTTAATTCTGGTGTTTTTAACAGTGCAGTTTGTCTACAGAGCGTTATTATTGTCAAAAACGAGGAAAAATTGGAGCCGCCATTTTGATGGCTGGAAATTAGTCTTCTGGATTTGTTATGCATTTTTTGTATCAGTAATTTGGGCATTGTCTGTAAATTTTGTTTCCTCGGATGAAATAACGAACAATTATTTGCGAAAAATGGTTTTAGCTGACTATGGAGTCGAAATCAGTACTGTTACCTATAACGCTATCTTGGCATATGTGAGTGATTGATTGCTCGAGTCACCAATGAACTTTTTCAGAACGAAGATGGCGCCAACAAGACCGTCCGCTGGAATAGTGTCCAGACGATAGGTACACTTTCAATAATTATGACTTCTCATTACATTGTTATGGTTATCTGTGGTATTTATATGTACCACAGAACCAAAGTGAAATTTCGAAACTCCTCCAGTGTTTATGACAAACTACAAAAGCAGTTTTTCCATGCTTTAATCTATCAAACCACTGCACCTACTCTATTTTTTCATTTTCCAGTTCTTTTTGTAGTGCTGGCGCCGTTTTTCGATTTGAAAATCAGTTTCGACTCAAGTTTAGTGATATATGGAATTAGTGCGTACCCGTTGGTAGACACTTTGATTTTGCTGAAAGTTGTCAAGGAATATAAGAATGCATACTTGAGTGAGTTTGATTTTGAAATACTGTGGAATCTGTTTAAAAAAGTTGCAGGATTTGTTTTTGTGATTATTAAGAGTTGCGTGGAAGTGTGCGGGGAAGAGACTCCGAGAAATCCGCAAACTCAGACAAATGGAACGAACAATCAAACAAAACAATAAAATTCTGCATTTTTTGAGCACTGCTGAAGATTATTTTTTTGTTTTTTTTTTCAAACTTCACAAAATGAAAATATGCCTTTCTTACCACAATCCCCAAATCTAATTGACTAGACTTATTAAAAAATCAACATTTTCCAGAAATAAAACATTTTGAATATTAAAATTTTTAATGGTTAGCTCGTTGCCAATGCATGAAACGAAATGGGATAATAAACCAACTGATTATTTTTTTATTTCCTAAATGCGCAGATTAAAAACTCGCGGTCATACAAACCAGGTGAAAATTAAAAAATGGCACGTTTGATATCGAGTTCACATCCACATATGTGCCCACTCTTAGTTATATGCATGCCAACTATTTCCAGTTTTCGGTACATTTTTCTTTTTGCTCTTCTGAACATTTCAGAATCAATAAAATGTTATCATGACCCGACTGTTGAGAACAATAGCACGTTTGTTTTGCAACTAGATTTAAAAACTGAAACTTTTTAAAATTTCAGAATCTGCGAAGGAGATTTCTGTGTGATTTCGAGGTTCCCAGGTTTTTTCGTTAATTATCAAAAGGTTGGCCTTCCAATTTTTTTTGAGATATCAGCACGGCACGCTTCTTACAACCGCGCTCTATCGGCAATGAAGAAAAATGTGTTCGTAATTTAGAGACACAGAGAAAAAGAGACATTTTCCAAAGCATTTCGGTGGAGCGTTGTAAGAACTGCGCCGTGCTGATATTCACTTGATAAATTTTAGACATGTCTCACTGGAATCAAAAAACCAAAATCCTCATGTACTCTTGACCATGAGGATAATATGGTGTGTGTTTGCGAGTGAGTGTCAAAAAATGTATAGTCTTTTCTAGACCTCTAGATTTTCAGCACGGATTTCTGCAATACTATACATCTCTATCGCTCTAATGTCACCATTCTTCCAATCGTTGAATGTAAAGCTGTCAATCAGTTAGTTTATGAGACCAGAGGTTGCAATAAATGTATACGGACCATTTCTTATGTAAAAACGTTTAAAGATAATTTTTGAGAGATTCTATTATGTTTATTTCAGCTGAAGCATGACGACTATGAGTTGAATAAATTTCCGAACACAGGTGCAAATGTTAAGGATCTTTTGGAAAATATTCAATGTAATTTGCGGGAAGATTCTGGAGATTTTGTGCTAGATTCATCGGTTTACATGCCTGAACGATTATACAGAAACTTTTTCGGAGAGGCATGCTATAACTTTTCAATGCATCAACATCATTATTTTATTCATTGCAGATGTAATTCGGTAACTAATAAAAATTTCTAGATTGAGTTTGTTTTCTGAAAAAACTAATGCATTACAGACCAATTGCAACTCACCCGAGACTCCAAATCTACCGTATCCAATTGCTCCTCCTCGAATAAAATGTTTTACCAGTGGATATGACGTGGATGTTAACAACAAAAGATACGAGGACCTAACGACCAAAATATGGTATAAGGACAATTATAGAATGTTGATGACTAATGTTTCTTATGTGGACGACGACAGTATGTTCTGGCTTGCTAAATTTGGAAACTAAAGGATTCTAAATTTCAGGTGAATGTCAAGGCCACTATTGCGTCATTGCTGTTCACGAAGGGATTAGGATAACTGATGGGTTTTTTGATATTTATTACAAAGGATGCATATCGGCTAACGAGCAAGGACCACAAAAATTAGCGGTAAATTGCCTGACGTTTAAAAAATGATTTATGTATAAAGAAATACAACTTTCAGCTCGGGTACTCGTATCTCAATGATGTTCGTTATTACATCTGTAACGAGGATTACTGTAATGCGGATATTGAAACGGTGCTGGAATCGGCGAGAAATTCAAGTATAGATGTTCAGGATAATTCGTCAGAGAGACAGAAGATTTGGATGGTTTTCCTCTTTTTATATTTCAGTTTTGAAATTTTTCGATGAATTTTTTAATTTTCGATTGAACAAGTGACTCCATACAAACTATGCACAAATCAATTTTCTTGGACCAGGTGGTTTTTAATATCACGTTTGAATTTTTGACTTTAAAAGAAAAAAATATCCATAAAAATTTTATCTGCTGCACGTTTAAATATTTAATCAGGAAGTCAAAGACACTTGACTCATTTTGGGTTCTTTTGGTTTTATTCTCATTTGATTATTATTCAACATTATTATAACAACATTTTCCAGGTGGTTAAGGATGTCTTTAAAAACATCTTGTTTTGTAAGCTCCGCCCCCTCTGTCATAACTATGCCACGTCATCAATGAAAACTCGAAAATACAGTTTTATATCATATCAATTCAAATGTGTCAAAAATGTTCAAAAAATGAAGCTTATTTCAATACGCTGCGAAGGGCCTCCCGATTCTTCTTCGAGACTTTTGTTCATCGGCCATCCAATGTTTTACATCCTCCAAGATGTGTATCTGTTTGCTGATTTGGATTTCCCAATTTTTTTCTTCCGTGGCCAGACCCAGTTGGGTGTTGGTAGCTTCAAGCATGTCGACGAGGGTTACATCTAACACCCAGTCCACGACCTCCATCATCTCCCATCGAATTTGGTCCAAAAGTGACTATCCGGCGGTTAATCGCGACGATTCTCATCTCACGACGGAGAGACTGCAATTGCTGGTAGGACATTAGGGGTCCGGAAGAGATAGACCATCCGGGAATCCACATCGAATACGGTTATCAGCGCCAAACTCGGTCCATTGGGGAGTTCCGAATACGTCCCTTCCGTGTCTATGTAAAGAGGCCACAAAGGTCCAGCTCTGAGCTCATTTTGCATGATATTCACGATTTCAGCAAAGTTGGAAGTGATGTGGTGATTGATAACTCTTCATAAGAATATTCAATAGGGAATCGTTCGTAGGGGAGGGTTCAATCCGATGAGATCATTGTTATCTCTTATGTGTTCAAACAGTGCAACTCCCACTCTTCTCGAGTATCTAAATCTTCCTCCATGATGAATGATGTCGCGGATCGCTCCAGGGGAGAACGTTTTTCCTTTTGGTGGCTTATCGGACAACAATCCGAATGCAACTCCTTGGCGTGGGTTCATTTTTTGTTGATTTGTTCTGAAAATAAAAATAAAATTATCACAATATTATTAGACGTTGCCCTTCCCAAGGAGACAGAGCGGGGCTGTTGCGTTGAATAGTAATCTTTCTCGACCTTTCCATTTTTCTCACCTCCGAGTATTCTTTCTCAAGCGTGTCTCCTTTTACACTTTGGAAAACAACAGAAAACTCCAAGAAAAGGATACACACCGACACAATAGAAGGGCACACATGTTCTATTCATCTCAACTATTTCATAATTCAGATCTTCTTTGCTCCCTTGTCGGTTCAATTCGAAGAATTTCTTTGAGATCCCAGTTAAATTTTTAAATTACTTGAATTTTCAGCAAACTGGGCTTGTTCTAGCTCAGTGTTTTGTTTTGTTTATTTAGACTGACTATTTCAAAAAAAAATCAAAATTTTTGAATACTCACCTCTTCTTTAATAATATAAATCAAAAAGTAAATACAGCAGTTATAAAAAATTTAGAATTCCAAAAAAATCATAATACAAGAGGGGACAGCCATGTCCGGTAGGCCGTCTAATATAATTAATAATGAGTGATGTTTAGGATTCTCCGACTGTTTATATACTGACCTGGCAAAGTGGGCGCGGCCTCGCGGGCACAGCGGGGGTCCAATGATGTGGTCAACTTTTCTCATGTTCTCCCCATGCGGAATAGAGAAATCTCCACTCATTACATCGATATGCGCCTTTTTGATTTATCGGTTCACGGAGCGATTGACCATTTTTGACAAGCCGTCAACGTACCGCCTGATATATTTAATTGTCACATATTTGGTCTTAATTTGAGGATACAATTAGCACGTTGCTGGTTTTATCTCACTTTCAGAAATATAGTAGAGAGACAATCAAGAAGGTTTTTGACGTGAACGTTGTAAAATTTTTTCCAAACACAATTTTCAGCTTGGGTACTCGGATTACTGTAATGCGGATATATCAAAACTGTGCTGGATTCTGGAATCGGCGAGGAATTCAAATCTAGCTGTTCAGGATAATTCGTCAAACAGAAAGAACATTTTCTTCTTTTTATGTTTCATCTCTGACATTTTTTGATGAATTTTCTATTTTAGATTGAACAAGTGACTCCATACAAACTATGCAAGCAATTCTCTAGTGCCAGATGGTTTTTAATATCACGGTTGAATATCACGAAAAACTACTTAAATAATATATTACCATATGCAAAAAATTTTCATCTGCTACACGTTTTATTCGTATTTTTTCAGGAAGTCACAGACACTTGACTAATATTCGGTTCTTTTGGTTTTATTCTTATTTTATTATATTCAAACATGCGACAACTATTTCTCTTTCTCTTTTTTATCTACAAAGTCACATCAATTATTGAACCATCGACACCAGCAACTCCCTATTTAGAAGTGAGAAAAAATACTAACAACTGCGCTCCGCCAAAATACCTTTGAAAATTGCACACAATTTTTTTCGGCTTCGGCAGAGCGCGGTTGTAAGAAGCATGCTAGCTGTTGAAGTTTCCAGATAACTGATACCATTCCGGATTCCCAAAAAAACTGGGTTTACTACTCTGTTATCATTTTCTATGTTATTTCTACAGTCGCTGCTACAATCTTATCTGCAGCGTTTTTAATCATTTCAATACTTTTACGGAGTCATTTGGCACCGGTAACTATCATGGACATTTTTTCAGTTTGATAAATAATTGCAGATGAAATTTTTCTGGTTTCTAACTCAATTGACAATATCTTCTTTCGTTATTTCTGCATTAAATCTAGTCTTCAATGTTCCTTCTACACTGTTTCCGGTTATTACGGAACAATTTGCTCGGTCTGAGTTATACTTGCCTATAGCATATCTAATTGACTATTTCCTTCATTCTATTCTTTTCTCAAACCTTGCAATTGCAATTCAACGATTTTTTGTATTTTTTCACTCCAAGAAAATTGACAAAATTTTTGATACGTGAGAAAACCTAGACAAAAAGAAAAAAGATAATTTCACAAATTTTAGCCCAATAATATACATTTGGATTTGTTTAATATGGATTCTGCCAGTACCGATATTATATATTTTGTTTCAAAACAACTGTGCTTACAAATATGAATCTGATTATGAGAGATTCAAGTTGTATTGTTATTTAATTGTGAATGGAAACCAGAAACTTATAATTGAGCCACCTTCAGGAGTACAAATGGTTAGGAATATTTTAAATTTTCATTAAAAAATTAACTATTTCAGTTGGAAAATATCATTCAACTAGGGTTGCCACTTTTCATACTCGGTTTGTATATTGCTCTAGTTATCAGGATTGTTAAAATGAAAAGAAGTTCAAGGAACAATAATGAAATTGTTATATTCAGACAAGCTGTTTTTATTTTTGCAATGTTTCAAGTAAAAATCTTTATTTATTTGTTTAAAAAATCTAATTCTATTCAATTTCAGATTTATAACATTGTGACTCTATATGGAATAACTATAGAAGTCAACGTAGCCACTGCGTTTTATTTGAAACGAGCCATTCATACGGTACTCGAAAAACAAGATTTTAATTGGTGGTTAATTGATTAATTGTTCAGGCGGAAATTTTCGCTGGAGCCGTCACACCCTGCTTTGTTTTCTTCAATTCACGTGAGATAAGGAGATTAATTTCGTCCAAAGTCGCAGTGGGGTCACAAGGGAATTCAGTTCCTATGAATAATAGAAGGATCAGTGCTGTTAGACAAACTTGAAGTTTTTGTTTTTGAGTTTCAGCTGTTCAATAAAATTCTGTCTTGGTTTGCTTAAAAATGTCGGGCATGTGAAACATTTAGTTTGTAATTTATTTATTCTTGTTAAAACTATCAATATAAGGGGAAAGGATAAGATTAAATCCCACACGAGACCATTCAAAGGGTGGGTTGAGGTGAGAAATGCGGGACAACAAAAATAAAAAGAATGGCCGGTAAGAGGGAAACAGCGCAGTAAAATAGGTATACTAAAATAAAAAACATTTTGAATCAAAAAAAAATTAAGGCAAAGGGGGGGGAGGTTTTAGGATAAATGGCAAGTTCTAATAACGGGTAATACTAGACATAATTAGGCATAATTAGTTTCTGTTGATTGTTGAAATTCCACAACAATCAATAGAATTATGAATGGTCCTCGCTCTTTGTGATGTATTGAATCAATTTTCCAATCATTGCCGTGAACTCTTTTTTTGGGACTCTCTGAAAAGTAAGTAAGATCAGGTTATATGTTTTGAGAGCTATCTGCTCCCCCCCGTCCCTTTTCAAAGCTTACATAGCCCAAATGATGCTTCTCAATCGATAATTGTCTCAAGTGGTCTGCTATGATATCCAACTTTGGAGAGTTCACTTGTCGAACGATTCGACTCAACAACAAATGCACTTCTTGTAGTGCGACAGTGTCATCCGGATCCTTGGTGATTGAGCCTTCCATGGATATTGCTGCGTAATTCACAACTGCTGCAACTTTGGAAATCTCCACGTTCTGTAAAAAAGCAAAGTGATAGTTTGAGAAACTGAGAAGATAGAGAGAGAGAGAGAGAGAGAGAGAGAGAGAGAGAGAGAGAGAGAGAGAGAGAGAGAGAGAACTTACACCTTCCACCGGACAGAACTCAATGGCATCTCCCAGCATTGTGAGTGATTCTTCGAGAAGGCCCCGACTCATAACCTTCACAGTATCCTCGATATTGAGTAACAGGTTGTAGCCGTTTGTAACTTCTTCGGTCTGATAGGGGATTGGAGTTTTTTCTTGTGTGCTCATTTTTCTTTGGGTGGGGCTTCGGCGATATGCTTCATCATAGTCGAAGTTATCACGAAGGCTTCCGCGCTCACGGATTGGACTCCAGCGACCTGGGTTGAAGTCATCGATGCTAGGGTCGAAATCATCATGAGAATGCCCTCGCGGACGTTGGTTCCTTGGTGACATTCCACGGGAGTTAGCATCAAGAGTGTGGTCTTCCATATCAACATTATTGCCATCACTATCTTCTTCCATGCCGATGTCATTCGCTTCTTCTTCTTCACTTTCAGATTTTTCCTTATCTGACTTAACATACTGTTCTTTTTTAATCCGAAACTTGTTTTTATACTTTTTTGGTACTTTTGTTGACCCATGATGCTTCACGTCCTAAATTTTTTCGATTTATATAAAAAACAAAGAAAAACGGATTCAATATTACCGTATTCTGGAATCTTGTGTTCCATCCTTTTGGATTTTTGGATGTATAATATAGCAAGCTCCTTGTTTCTTTCTCCAGTTCAAAATGTGCAATTTTCTTGAATCTGAATAAGCCAATAGAATCATTTCAAGTCAGAGTCACACATTTGATATCAAAAATTGTAGAAAACCACTCACTCCTTCTCGTATTTTTCACAAACAGGCCAGTCCATCGCATATAAAATCGCAGCAATCTTTTCGCGGTCGACATCAGCGGCTCGTTCGGGATTCCTCAATATCATTGCAATGATTCTGAAAATTCATTAGTTGAGTAGATTTCAGCAAACAATTTTTTTAACTCACTTGTCCACTTTTAATCCCAACGTCTTGTCGTCGAATTGTTCGTCGATACTTTTCAGATAACTTCTGACCGCTTCTTTCAACTTCCACTTCTTGAGACACTTTTTTGCTCTCTCACCCACAAAGTTGATCAAATCTATGTTTGGCTCATCGATACACCTAACTTTCGAATGTCGGCTCTGAAATTGAATATCAGAATGAAAGAAACATTTTAAAAATGGATTTATGTACCGTGTTTCGATGTCCTACTTGAATACTAGCATCCGTTTTTGACGCGTAGAATTTAAGTTTCCTGTCCTTGTCCAATTCAATATCGAAATCACTTTTAAGACTGAAAACATTGGTATGAAATCAATGTATTCAAATCTTGACAACCCACCCGATTTCCAGCTCCTCATGTACCCGCCACCGCGTGGCATACAATATGGCCGCAATGTCTTCTTGTTCAATACCCTCCAAACTGATTTCCAATGTTTTGAAACATTTTTGTAGTCTGAAACTTTTACATTGTTCTACTAGTTATAACTTTGAAGACTTACATTTTTAAGTATGCCGTTTCTGTTCTTGTCAGTTCTACACCAAACTTTTCTTTCATGTAGGGCACACAACTTCTATAAACCTCATTGAAAACCAAACCATCCGGCTGCTTTCTAGCACACTCGGCAACAAAATGAATCAAGTGCTTCAATTCTTCATCAGATATTTTTCTGCGTTTTTTTGTTGATTCTTCTCCAATTTTCCCTCCACACTTCACTTCGCCATTGCTTGAGTTCGATTTGATTTCAGACGACATTGTCTATAAGAAACCCTAAACAATATCAAATAAATCAACAAAAAATTTAAAAATAAATAGTCATGTGGGTTTGAAACCAACTGATTGTGAAAGAAAACCAAACGTTACTGATTCAATAAAGAATTCATTAACAGTTAAGTATGAAAAGGGTTTCAAAAGTTTAACAAAAATGAAAACATAAAATTGAAACAAGTAGTGTGAAATTGTTATCATTGCAGCAAAAACAATTTTAAAAAAACTACTCTAAAAAAAACTACTACAACATAAACGCATGGACCAACTTAACGATTATTACTTCCACTGTTTCCAAGGGAAGTTTCTGAAATAATAAAATGAGTAGAAATATAATACTTGTATTTCCTCACTTTTTCTTTTTCAGCTTCCTGAACCTGGATCTTCTTCCAAACCTTGTCGGACATCGGAATTTTCATCTTTTCGCAAGTGAGACTCAGAAGTGAAAACATTGATAACAACGGAACATCACTATCCTCGCTTTGAGTTTTGCTTGTTTTTGCTCTTTTCGAAATAATTTTGAGCATCGCAATCACTTCGTCTTTGAAGAAATCCGTATTGATAACAGCCTTAAATTTTCAAATTTCAAATACCGCCAAGATAATCAAAACTCTTTTACCTCACGATTTGGCAGATGAATTCGCTTTCGAATCTTCTTTTTGACTTCAATGCAAATTGGATCTGGAAGGTAGTTGAAAATCCAATTTACCATTTCCAATTGAGTCATCGGAATTTCGACTATTCGGTGCCATTTTTCTCGACCAAATTGCGACACGAACTTCTCAATTTTGCCATTTTCATCAATTGAAAATTCGTCGTTCCTGGCGAGTTTATGAATCCTTAAGTATTTTTTGTTAGGCGTTTTTGCTTCGAAGACACGAAAACCAAAAAACTCACCACTCCCTTCCTTTTGCTGAGATTGGTACTTGGAGCATAAAAATGAATCGAAGAATTTCAATTTCGTTCAATCTTCTGCCCAGTGACGCCACTTGAAGGGTATCCTCAATATTATCGAATCTGAAAAATCACTTCATAGAGAAAAAAGAAGGAAAAAAAACTTACTGCTCAATAAAAAACTCCAATGGGAGATTAGATCGGTTTTCCAGGTTGTACTTTTCAGCAATCTCTTCATGTGGCATTGGAGTCGTTTTTGATTTGAATTCCTTTCTCAAAAAGTGAATCAGTTTCTTCTGGTGCTCAAGGAGATCCTGAAAAATAATTTCGATTAAACGGAATTAAAATTTTGCTCACAAAGTGCTGTTCAGAGCCCGGCAATTCTTCCATGGTTACTTCTGGCTCTCCGGTGTCTCTCTTTAAAATTCCATCCTCAGAAGACAATGCGGTTCCGTTTCTGGCTAGATTCGTGTTACTGAAAATAATTTATTTGATTGAAAAGCGTACACGGGAGACCACTCACTCGTCTTGCAATCCAGCGGACAAGGGATTATGTGCTTCGAAGAGAGCACGAAATTTATCGTCAATTCTCAATATTTTATCTGCCCTTGCTTTTTTCTTCATATCTCGTAATCTACAAAAACTACAATAACAGATGCCTAGAACAACAAAAAACTTACACACGTTTGAAAAAGTCCAATGGGAGCATGGGTAAGTTCCTTTGATTGTACTCATCAATTAATTGTTTTCGGGTAAACGTTCCAGCATTCGAATACTTCAGCAGAAAATCAGTAAACTTTCTTTCGTGCATTCGGACAAGCTGAAATAAAAACTGTGGTACTGAAAAAAGTTATTTTCAGAGAAATTACATATTGCACATCTTCATCCTCCACTTTGACTTTAAAGCCACCCATGCCTTCCGACGTTTTCACTGCAATTTCAGCCAACTCTGATTTCCGAACATCTACATCTTCAGCAAGTTCGGAACAAGGTCGTCTGGGAGATGTCGCTACAGAAGTTTTCATTTTGGAGCCAGCTACAGGAGATTCTTCGGAAGCTGAACGCCACGTATCGGGTGACGAGGTTGGAAGTGAGGCTCTATAACTCTCATTTTCAAGTTTTTAAGTTGCTATAGAGAAAATGAACTCACTCTTTATAAATTTTCCTGGCGTTTTCAGGTGTATTGCGTGCTCTTCTCGGAGCTTGTTGATTCAGTTCAAAGCTGGAATTCGATACAGATTCTTTTTAATTTATAAAAGTTCCCAACTCACATTTCTGTCTTCTTATCTGGACTTGGTGTTCTATTTTTTTTCCGACTGGATTCATTTTTGATGAAGGCGAAAGAATGAGGCTTTAGCGAAGAGCTGGAGCACGGGGTATCAGAAGGAGGGTCTGGCTTCATTGCTTCTTCACTGCAAGTGTCTGGTTGATCCACTCTGAAATAACAAAAAATTGAAGTTACCGGACTATTTGTGGTACGTTTTTAATCGCGTTCAATGCGTTCAAACTGTATCACTCTGCTGTACATTTTCTATATTTTTCACTCACTTGAGCGAAACATCGATGTTGAATATTTTTTACTGAAAAATTTCATGAAAACTCACTGTATTTATTTTTTTTCAAATTTTTGCACTTGATCTAGTTGAATTTCCGCCAGACATGACTGTCTGAAAACAAAAATAAAATTAAAAGAAAAATGTGTTTCTCGGTTTTTAGGCTACCACGAACTGCGCAGGAACTGCACAAAAGTTTGAAAGTTCATCGTGAAGCAAAAGTGTACCATGATTCACAGTCTCCCACACCGCGAAAAAGAACTGCAGGAAACGTGAAGCCGCTTTTTTCCCGTTTTAATTTATATCTTTTAATTTTAGCACTGAAAATGCCATATTTTCCAGATTTTCAGACGTCGCAATAGATCAAATAAGTGTCCCATCCATAAGAATTGTGTAAAATCAAATTCTCTATCGAATGAGCCAAAAAACGTGAATTTTGGTAAAAAATTGGTTTTTTTTATACAGACAAACCAATTTTCGGAGAAATATGATTTTCACATAATTGAGCCAATATTTTTCTTTGCAAAAATTATAACAGTTTCAGAACGTCCTCGAGTACATTTTCTGCAATTTTTGTTCGGGTATCTTTTTGCCAAAAAAGTTATACTCATTTTTCCGAAAATCGGTTTTTCTTTATCAAAAAAGTCAATTTTTGACCAAAATTTATGTTTTTTGGCTCATTCGATAGAGAATTTGATTTTACACAATTCTTATGGATGAGACACTTTTTTGATCCATTGCGACGTCTGAAAATCTGGAAAATATGACATTTTCAGTTCTAAAATTAAAAGAATTGAATAAAAACGTGAAAAAAGCGGCTTCACGTTTCTTGCAGTTCTTTTTCGCGGTGTGGGAGACTGTGTGATTGTCAAAAAAGCGCGTCTGCATAGGTAATCCGGGACTCCACGTGGGCCACGACTATAGTTTTCTTTTTGCCGGAAAACTAAACGCGGTTTGAACACTGAAGGCTCGAAAAAAGGTAAAACAGTTATTCGTGAAAAATCGTAAAATTTTTCAACGAAAACCAAGAAAGTTGAGCACGGATATTATAGAAACATCGATTTTCTGTATGAAAAGTGAACGAGAGGAAAAGAAAGATAGGGACGGTGTCCCGTTGGACAACGAGAGAGGGAGAGAGACCATAAATTGACGCAGGCACAATGTGTATGTGCTGTTGCATCTATATATTGGGAAGCGATGCAACGAAAAGATATCTGGAGTAGTGAGAAGAGAGGTCAGCAGATGGCGAGTTTATGGAAAGGTGATGAGAGAATGATTTGTTGTTGAGTGTGCGAGTAAGAAGAAACCTGAGAAGAATAAAGTGAGCAAACTGAATCAGACTAGTTAACAAGTATAAGTTGAAACTACACAATAACAAAATTAAAGGTATCGAAAATTGAACCCCTATCGAGCGGTTGCGAAACGTAGTTGAAAGACTCAGGTTTCATATCAGCTCATTCAACCGGAAATCTTGCAACTGGACGTTTTGCAACCGAATGACACTTCGAAACAAAAAAAAATCGGTTCTGAAACGTCCTGTTTCAAAATTTCCGATTGCAAAATCCCGGTTGCTATCATGTTCGTTCTAGTTGAAATGTTTGCAACATCAAAAAAAACCCGATGAAAACAGGTGAGAAATGAAAATCGGGGAAACCCGGTTTTTTTGATATTGAACACCGTGGAATTTCGGTGAACACCGGTTTTTGCCAAACTAACTTCGGTTTCTATTTCTATAGAACCGAGAAAAACTTCATAGGTAAAAAAAAGTTGCAAGTATTCACTTTATTCATATTTTTTTCCGCTCACTCACTCAATAACAAATTATGGGTCAGGGCAACTTTGCATATACTCGTCATCTGCTGACCTTTCTTCTCATTACTCCAGACATCTTTTCCTTGCATCGCTTCCCAATATATCGATGCAACAGCACATACACAATGTGCCTGCGTCAATTTATGGTCTCTCTCTCTCTCTCGTTGTCCAACGGGACACCGTCCCTACCTTTCTTTTCCTCTCGTTCACTGTCCATACAGAAAACCAATGTTTCTATAATATCCGTGCTCAACTTTCTTGGTTTTCGTTCCAAATTTTCTTTTTCCGATGAATTACTGTTCTAACTCTATTCCAATCAGTCCAGCTTTAACAACGCGTTTAGTTTCCGGGTAAAAAAGCAATGTCCTCCGTGGCCTAAAAACCGAGAACACACATTTTTCTTTTAACTTCATATCTTTTTTCAGACAGTCATGTCAAGCGGACAATCAACTAGATCAAGAGGAAAAGTTGGAAAAAAGGAAGTAAAGTAAGTTTCAATTCAATTTTTTGGTAAGAAATAATGAAAATTGATTTTTCGCTTGAGTAAGCCCAATAAATACCTATTTTTTGTTATTTCAGAGTCCAACAACCAGACACTTGTATTAGAGAAGCAATGAATTCAGACCCTCCTTCTGATAACCCCTGCTCCAGTTCTTCGGTCAAGCCTCATTTCTTGGCCTCCATCAAAAGTGAATCCAGTCGGAAAAGAAAAAGAATTCCAAGTCCAGATAAAGAGCTAGAAATGTGAGTTGGGAACTTTTATAAATTATAAAGAATCTGTATCGAATTCCAGCTTTGAACTGAATCAACAAGCTCCGAGAAGAGCACGCAATACACCTGAAAACGCCAGGAAAATTTATAAAGAGTGAGTTCATTTTCTCTATAGCAACTTAAAAACTTGAAAATGAGAATTATAGAGCCTCACTTCCAACCTCATCTCCCGATACGCGGCGTTCAGTTTCCGAAGAATCTTTTGTAGCTGGCTCCAAAATGATAAATTCAGTAGCGACATCTCCCGGACGACTTTGTTCCGAACTTGCTGAAGATGTAGATGTTCGGAAAACTGGAACGTTTAGCAGAGAACAACTAATTAATGAGTACAATCAAAGGAATAATACCAAGCTCCTCCCGGTGGACTTTTTCGACCATGTGTAAACTTTTTTGCAGTTCCATGCATCAGTAATTGTAGTTTTTGTAGAGTTCAAGATTTGGAGAAGAAACAAATGACAAAACAATATGAAAGTGACAAAATAGTTTCTGTCTTGTTCAGAGAAGAGTAAGTGGTCTCCCGTGAACTCCTTTCGATCGATTAAGTTATTTTCAGAATAACGGAGCAAGCCAGAGACGGAACCGCGTTGTGTTCAGCAGATGGAAGAGCTGAGAAGATTATCTATGATAATAATACCTCACACGACAAAGATTTCATTAAGTTTTTGATCGGCATTGCAAGAAAACAAGATAAACCGATGGCTCATGAAGAACTAGCAAAACTTTACAGAGCGGAAGAGCGTAAAAACGTATCGGACCAATTTTTCGTTTATCAGTGAGTTTTGAGTGCCAAGTTTAAGTTTTTTTTCTTTCAATTTTCAGTTTTGTACATTTGGAAAAATTCATAAATGATGACAGGTCCACTGCTAAAATTCGTACCCTCTTCTTGACCCAAACTGTTATTTCAAAAGAGTTTCAGAAAAAGTGAGTACTCCAAACTTTCACGAGCTTATACTCAAATTCTAAAACTTTGATTTTTCAGAATAACAAGTTTGGGTCGAAAAAATGAAGTGGAATTCGACAAGGAAGGAAAAATAGTTCGCTTTATTTCCAAAAATGGGGTAACCCGTTTGAAGAGAAATACCGGAGAGCCAGAAGTCCCCATGGAAGAGTTGGCGGACTCTGATCCGCACTTTGTGAGCAAAATTTTGGCAATTCCGTTTAATCAAAATTATTTTCAGGATCTCCTTGAGCACCAGAAGAAACTGATTCACTTTTTGAGAAAGGAATTCAAATCAAAAACGACTCCAATGCCACATGAAGAGATTGCTGAAAAGTACAACCTGGAAAACCGATCTAATCTCCCATTGGAGTTTTTTATTGAGCAGTAAGTTTTTTTTCCTTCTTTTTTCTCTATGAAGTGATTTTTCAGATTCGATAGTATTGAGGATACCCTTCAAGCGGCGTCACTGGGCAGAAGATTGAACGAAATTGAAATTCTTCGATTCATTTTTATGCTCCAAGTACCAATCTCAGCAAAAGGAAGGGAGTGGTGAGTTTTTTGGTTTTCGTGTCTTCGAAGCAAAAACGCCTAACAAAAAATACTTAAGGATTCATAAACTCGCCAGGAACGACGAATTTTCAATTGATGAAAATGGCAAAATTGAGAAATTCGTGTCGCAGTTTGGCCGAGAGAAATGGCACCGCGCAGTCGAAGTTCCGATGACTCAATTGGAAATGGTAAATTGGATTTTCAACTACCTTCCAGATCCAATTTGCATTGAAGTCAAAAAGAAGATTCGAAAGCAAATTCATCTGCCGAGTCGTGAGGTAAAAGAGTTTTGATTATCTTGGCTGTATTTGAAATTTGAAAATTTAAGGCTGTTATCAATACGGATTTCTTCAAAGACGAAGTGATTGCAACGCTCAAAATTATTTCGAAAAGAGCAAAAACAAGCAAAACTCCAAGCGAGGACATCGATATTCCAGTGTCTTCAATTTTCTCACTTCTGAGGCTCACTTGTGAAAAGATGAAAATTCCAATGTCCGATGAGGTTTGGAAGCTCCATGAAGCTGAAAAAGAAAAAGTGAGAATACAAATATTGCATTTCTATTCATTTTACTATTTCAGAAACTTCCCTTGGAAACAGTGGAATTGATTGTCGTCAAGTTAGTCCATGCGTTTATTTTATAGAAGTTATTTTTAAAAATTGTTTTTTAAACTGTTTTTGCTGCAATGATAACAATTTCACACTACTTGTTTCAATTTTATGTTTTCATTTTTGTTAAACTTTTGATGACGTTTATTTTTTAAAGTTGTTCTCATATAAAATGTTTGATGATCATAAACTTCTCACTCTATAATTACATCTATGTAGCGTACCAAACTTCAAGAATGCTTCTCGCGACTTGTCACCACCATATTTTATTAACGTTATAATAATGAAGACCATCCCCACAACCACATCATATTATGATTATGAGCCTCCATTCTATGAGTTTTCTCAGGAAAAGTTCAATGAAAAAGTCAAAGAATCAAGTGTCGCAGCGACCTATATCTCTTATTTTGGATTACTGTTATGTTATTTTCATTGCTTCATTTTGACTCGAAATGAGATTAAATTCAATTTTGTATTCCGTTGTGTCCTGGTAATTTGCATTAGTGACATTGTGATTTTCTCAAAAAGTATACCGTGGAATTTCGTTGAATGGAACATCATCGAATTAGAAAATAATGATTGTCCGTTGACTATTGATTACTTTCAAGAAGTGGTTTTTATATTTATGGCAGCATCGAAGTCAATAGCGAAACAACTCTCTTCGATTTTTGTTTTGATGTTATCTGGTAGTCACATATTTTCGATTTTGAATAGAGTCAAACAGTATCAGAATTTGTTACTGTTTGTCATTTTGATAACTTGCTTTGCTTTGCAATTCAGCCCTTGGCGTTATTCAAATCAAAGGGAGAAGTGAGTAGTTTACTTCCTTTTTCTGAATTTTCAATCTGAAATTTTTCAGTTGCGAACTCTACATTCCCAGTGAGAAGTTCACCGACATTGTAATCAAACAAGAATTTTATCTTGAGTATCTTTCTCGTCGAAAATTTGTTAATTGTTGTATTACAATGGCTCTATCATCCCTTTTGACAGTTTCTTTTATTATACAGATTGTGAAACATCGATTATTGACTCGTAGGAAAAAGGAAATGGATGAGTGAGTTAACACAAAGATTTCTTAGTTTTAATTTTTTTAATTTCCAGATCAATAATTCTGATTCTTGTTCTAACACTGAGTTGTCTCATATCCAGCTATACAGATGGCTGTTTGGCACTATTTGAATATTTCTTATTGGAGCCCTATGAGCTGATTCAGTAAGTTGTTTTTAAACATTATCGTGACTGATATCCTAATATTACTTAGAAACTACTTCATCCGCGTTCAAGTGATTTCCGACACAATAATTGTCATAAACTCTACTTCTCACTTTTTCATATGTCTCATAATGTCTCCAATTTATTGGGACACGGTCAAGAAATATACAACAACACGGAAAATTGAAAAAGTGAATTTCAAAACGGAAACTTTGAGGTTTTTTCAATTAATTCTCAGATTCCTGCTCCGGATCCTCAAACTGTATCAAATGTACATATATCAAGTTTTTCTGATGTTTCATGAACCGCTAATGAAACATTTGAACATGATTTTGAGTTTGAAAATAACATTAATGAAAAATAGGTGGTATGTTTGCCTGAAACCTTCAATTATAATTTTGAAAATAAAATCATTTTGTTTTTAAGAGACATAATACTCTCACTTAGGTATTTCCAACCACGAGGAGTCCAGTTCTGCCAACAAAACCTGCTAAATGTCTCTGCGAGCCGAGTTATGAGCTCTCAAGCTTTTCATGTCGATAAGCTTTTTAGCATGATATTCCAAATCGGCGGTATTTACGCCACCGCGCGGTTCCCTTTGTATTCCCCAGCGGTTTACCTGTGCTTGTACGTTGCAAAAATAAGAATATCTTGCGTATACTAGTTGTCGAATTGGAATTCCACGTGAAAAGGCCTATCCACATGAAAACTTTGAGAGCTCATAACTCGGCTCGCATCACAAGTCACAAACCGCCATGATTAATTGACAAACATCATTTATATATAGTTTGACGGAACCGACAATGACAAACTCTTATCACTACCGGCCGAAAAAACTACCAAATTTTGATCAATCGGTAAACCAACAACCGGAGTTTCCACTCTATACAAATAGTCTTCTCAACTAAATGTGATAAGATTTTTCCATTTTCCCCTAAACATGCAACTTTTTCTTCTATTTCTCTTCATCATCCCGCCAGTTTGTGGCCTTTCATGCCCTCCTGAATACTTTTTAGTCAGTGGGATAAAATGTCTGAAAATGTTCTCGACACCTGCAAACCACTGGGAAGCTGAGAAGAACTGTACATCTGTTGGAGGGACCCTGGTTAATATTAAGAATGCTATTGTGCGTTTTCTTCAACTTTTTGACTGAAAGTGGTCTAATGAAAACATTTTTTGAGGATAACCGAGTTGTGACAGAGTTTGTCAGAAATTCCTCAGTCCATGCAGTCTGGATAGGTCTCACTTGCTATGGAAACAATAAATACTCATGTTATTGGGATGACGCTTCCGGGATGCCCAGTTTGTATGACAACTTTAATTATAACGAGCCATCGGATCACCAGAACGGAAATTGTTTAATAATATCAGCTGAAATAAACTGGAAATGGGAGAGTAAGAAGTGCATGGGTCAAGATTGGCCATATGTTTGTGAGGCGCCGACTACTGTAGAAAGTGAGTCAATTGGTTTTTTGTTCATTTTCAGAAACAAACTTTTGTACTTTAAGCATCATCTTGCAGTCAAGAATACAACTACAATAACAATTGCTACACAAAATCTCTTCAAGTAGCAAACGGTAGTTTGGCTGCCTATAATTGTCAGAATGAGTCCGACACCTTGGTTTCAATTCATTCAAAGATGGAAGTTGATTATATAAGGAGTTTGTACAAAGGGACGAATACAACGAGTATTTATATTGGAGCAACGGTAGATGCAAGTGATAAGTTAGTTGAATTTAAGGATTTCCAAGATTCATAAAGTTCAGAATTACTTGGCTCGACGGAACTCCATTCGATTTCGACTACAGAAACCCTCTTGACACCCAGAAAGGTGACTGTGTGATGATGGATGTTCAGGGATATGGGTTATGGTCTCGAGTGGATTGCAGCCTAGAATTCGTGTACCTCTGCAAGAATCCACTTCACGGAGCAAGTGGTTCAGAAGATCTTGAAGACAAACCTGAAATTTTTCCAACCCAATCAGGATGCAACTCATCGATTGTCCTCGCCCCTGGCTTCATTTCGACCTTTGAGTACCCTCTGAACGGTCTCAATATCTGGGCTTGTTACTATGATATCGTTGCTCTAGGTCCCTATAGTGTTGGCATATATTTTGATTTCATTGACACATACGGGGAGCTGACTGTGTTTGATTACCGTGGTGTGAAGATTGGAGATTTCGGAGGAATAGACAACAGGGGTCAGGTAGCGGTGTATGCTCCATATAACACTGCTACAGTATACTATGAACCAAGGCATAAAAATGGGACGGAGAAGGATAAAGGATTTCATGCTGTTATTTTGCCATTGTGATGTTTGATAAAGTTGATAAATAGTTGTTTCTATTTTGTTTGGTTTTTAGAACAACTTATGCGCCCTAAAGTAGAACCCGGCTTGCAAAATATCCTCCGTTTACTATTGCTACCGTAACCGTTCATCCAGAATCAGGAGATGGTCCGGATGTGTACAAAGGATTTCGTTCCCTCCTTTTAACAGTAGCGTAAAATTTTTCATCTGATATTTTACAGTGTACATTTAATTAGCCTGCTCCGTACTAGATTTGGATGTCTTGAATATTGACCCGCTATCCCGACAAAATCGGAACACCCTGTTTCGAAAAATTGGTAGACACATGATAATTGCCACTGGGTCCACAAACGCGAACGCACCAAGTGCCATTGCCTCTATGTAGTTTATGCCTCTGAAATTTCAATATTTGCCAATCCACAAATTCTTCTAAAATGATGTACCTCCCAAGCTGAATCCCAAGCATTGGACTGTACCAGGATAGTAGACATGGAGAAAAGCTGATGAAAATTGGGATGACAGTTTGAACAACGAGGGCTCGGAGGAGTTCTACTTGGAATTTAGATGTTTTGCGACTAGCGTTCGGCGCCATTTTGTTGAGTTTTTTGATAATCTGCAATGCAATGGTTGTAACCTTCCCTTTTCATCTCATTACCATCACTGCCAAAACCAAAAACAAAAATATATAAATAGTTGATAATGATGAACACAAAATAACTGCCACCCACGATTGAAATGTTGTTTCTTCGGACCCTTCATTAAAAAGCGCTCCCAGCATATTGAAATCCATTGAGTCGCTGCCATAAATCTCACGGAAATCTTCACGAATATATTTTTTGATTTCAACATTTGCGCGTCCCGGGTAGTAACATATCTGGAATTTCAGTTAGCAATTCTATCAAAAGTAAGCAATTCTTTCATAACTCACGGCATGCCAAATTCCAAAGTACATTGCAAAAACTAGCACAGAAAATGTCATGTACAGGTGAAACTTGTCTCTGGTAAATTTGGAATTATGGATTGCTAGGTATCGATAGATAAAGTGGATCAGAAGAATGGCATAGCTTGCTGCAACTAGTGAGCAACGAGCAACGAGGAGGTTGAAGTGAAATTCGGATGGTTTGACAAACCAGCAATGTTTAAGAAATAGGAAAAAGCAGTAGCGGTAGCTGTGGATGTCCTGAAAATGCAAAGGATCGCAAACATCCGTCTCCCAGCCCTTACCAACGGCACAACAACATTCACCACCGAGTAGATCAAATTAAATAGCGCGAAGAACAAAAGAAGGAACCGATAGTTTCCGAATTTTTTAGATTTCTCTGTGAATATCATATAGATGAAGATGGGATTGACAAAGAATGCCAATCCGCAGAAAATCTTCGGGAGGTATTGGAAGACCCAGTCGTCAAACATGATGACAGTAGTTTGTGTGAAGATTTGGGCACGTCTTTGAAGTAATATACTGCGAAAATGAGGGGCGGTCTAGGTAGCCCGGAAAAAATATACAGTGGGCAGGAAATTAGAAAAAAGCTCATTTTATATTCACAGTAAACAATAGTTCTACACCGTGGGTTGACATTTTTTACAGAACACGTCATAACTTTTAATGACATGGATCAATCTGAAAACGAACGACACGTTTAGAATCCTCTATTTTGTCTAAATCCGATGATATCAAAAAATGTTTCACGTCGTCACTTTTTAGAAAACACGTCATAATTTTTTATGGCGTGGTTCAATCTAGAAACGGATGACACGTCTGGAATCAGGGTTGAGAAATCCCGAGCCGAGGAAATGTCCGGCCCGGGCCCGGCCCGGTCGGCCCGTATTCAAAAATCGTGCATAATTTTTTCACATATTTTTTCAAAATTTTCATTAAAAAATGATCAAAATGTTCTAAAATTCTCATACACTTCAGTTTTTATCGATATTCCAAAACATAGTCGAAAATTCGACTTTTCTGCAAAAAAATTCAAAATTTTTTCAAAAAATTTCAAAATTTTTTAAATAAAAATTTCAAATTTCTACAGTAGCCGGGCCGGGCCAAGGAAAATTTTTCGGTCGGCCCGGCCCGGAATTTCCCAACCCTGTCTGGAATCCTCTATTTTTTCTAAATCCGATAATAACAAAAAATCTTTCACGTCGTCACTTTTCAGAAAACGGCTCATATCTTTTTATGACGTGGATCAAATTTGAAACGGACAGATAAAACCAAAATGTAGTTTATTTATAGCTCATTTAACAGAAACCAGTAAAACCTGCATTAAATTTGTGAGATTCTACGACAACAACATTTTTCTCAAACACAAATCTAATTGAGTCAAGTGAAAAACACCGGGAACCCTCGTCTGATTGTAAAACGATTTAACCGCACATCGAATTGCACCGATAAGTAAAATTATCTCTCCAAATCGTTGAATGCCATCATTTGGATGATTTTGATTCGTGTGAGCCATAAATTCTTCGAGTAGTTGTTTCTTATTACTATTTTTCAGGACAACTCGGTCTGCGAAACTGGCTGAAAGTTTTAGATTGTTGCAATAAAAATAAACAAATGAATCAAAAACTCAACCGGTTAATAGAAGCGTTGTTTTCAGAACTGCACACTCAAATTCATCGATTCCCAGATTTCTGAATGGATTGCCCAGGCATTCAATCAATTCCTTGATGAAATCAGAATTAGATCTATAAAAAAACTGTGATTCACATTTAAATGACCGTTCTCAACCTAATTGTATAATACCTTTTTCCAAAACTCACTCCGCTTTGCTACTCTGCTCTTCATCTTCTTGATATTTGTCGGAATTCAAAACTTTTCCATTTAGCAATAACCAAACATTATATTTTTTGAATCTTGAAGTTTGAAATGCCTGATCAATCAAAAGGAACGCTATTCCATATTCCGACAACACCGAGTTCTTCTCCTCTCGACTTAATTTTCGATATGTCTCAAAGTGATTCCCCCACTCGTCAGCATTTTTGAAAGCTATCTTCAAGGAAAAATTGATGTCAGCACGACTAGCCGGTTTCCTGTGGGCGTTTGGCAGGTTGTGATTTCTGATTGGGTGATTACTGTAGTTCACGTGAAGTGCACGTTGAACCCGTTGGAGATGGACGAGTGAGGTGAGAAGTGAAGACGAAGTTAGAATATCTGAAAGGACAAGTTAATTAGGATAATTGTGCGAAACAAACTTTTTGTGACAAATCTTTGAAAATAACGTTTATTTTCGAATCAAAAAGTGTTAATATATTGCCTTGACACATACAGTACCGCTCAATAGTATATTAAGTTTTGGTTTTTTCAGTTAAAAACGTCCAATTTTTACCATGACACACTCTCAAAGTTGGGCTATTCCAACTAAAGGAGGCAAAACTTAACACACTTTCGAGCGGTACTGTATGTACTCCGAGGGCATTATCTACCAAAAAATTAAAAAATTAAAAATCCTGGAATAAAAAAAAACCCTATACGATATAACATACCTTCACCCTGAATCATTTGTTCTTCAAATATAACTTTGGGGTTTCTGGGTCCAAGTCGGTCACGCTGTTGAATAGCTGCAAAATTCTTTTGTTGGAAAAATCAATTTTCCCGAAAACATCGTACATACATGGTCTAAACGATTCTACACGAAAAATTCGGAGATTTTGAGATAAAGTACTTTGAATAGACAATAGTTGAAAGGGAGATAAGGAACATACCTGCGGGTTTCATTCCAACGTGAAAACATTTTCTCAATCGGCAAGCTCTGCAGGAGCATCTTGATGCTGGAATTTCTCCATTTTTTTCCAAAATTCAAACAAAAAATCCCTAGCCTCATTATCAAACTCACCAAAAGTAATCAAGCACTTTCCCTGTTTCCAACATTTGTACTGAACTTTATTAATGATAGTCCTTCGAAAAAATACGATGCATCCAAGGCAAGCAGGTACACCATACTGATGTGAATGTACCGTGTCACTGCAAACCGCGCAGGCTTCAGAAGGTGTAGAGGAGGGAGTGGATACGGTAGTCGACGGTGATAACGACATTTCTATAATATTGTGTGGTCAATATAGAAGAAATGAAACGAAAGATGTCAGAGAATTCATGTTTTCCATGAAGAATAGATCTAATCTACATACATACAGGGAATATAAATGTATTTAGTTTCATCTCCGCGGAACATCATGAGAAGGACATCGTCTTTTATTTGTTCTAATTCTCCGACAGTGTTCTGGTCTTTTGATCTCTCAACGCAGGTGTACAGTATGACGCGGCCTGTATCTAATTGATAAAGTTCATGCAGATCATCATGACAAGGGAATAAGACAGAGATCAGGTACGAAATCATTGAAAATATAATAAGTAGGGCGTATTATTTAAAAACAAACAGTGGTTTTTAAAATAGATATTAGAAATACATACATACTTGAAAGTTATTATCTGAAAATTAAAGAAATTCCGGACCGAGCTTACTTACGTTAGTTCAATCCTTGACAAAACCGATAACTGACTTTACTCCTGCCCTCTTTCCTTCTGAGATCATCATTTGCAGATACAAGATGGGCGGAGACACCCAATAGAAAAATATTGTGTGCGTGTGTTTTAAACGATATTTCGGTGACCGATAACAGAGGTATTTAGGTTGCCTTTCATCATCAAACCCCTTTTTTTCTAATAATTCTGTTTTGATGTTCAAAATGTTGTTAAGAAAAAACTGGAAAGTGGTTGGCGAACATGTGTGGTCTAGACGTTGTGTTTTGATGCGGATATATCATTGATATCCGGCGCAATCAAGCAAGGGAAGATCTCGATCAGTGGACAGGATTTGCATTCATTATTGAGGTTGGACTACGCATGTAGTTTCAATTTGTTTTGATATAGAATGTCTATTTTCTTCGGGTTAATTTCAGTGCTGATAATTTAAAAGAATCATGTTCTTGTTGTTTTTTGGAAAAAAAATCTTTGTGAGAGCGTCACGGGGATCGCTTTTCTTCTAGCCAATCTATCACTCCCTAGCTAATATTTTCTAGTCTCTCCTCTTTCTTTCTTGAAATGTTTTTCTAATTTTTGTTCATTTCAAATGTTTCGCACCTCTGATGTTTATTGATCAAGTCGTACATTTTTCTTTTATTAATCAGGCAATGAGTTAAGACAGGACAGGTGGAGCGTGGCTTTCGTTCTCACATAATCGGTCAGAAAAACAACCAATGATAAACAAACCTGCGCCTTCTAAGATTTTATTAAAATAAGTTTGAAACTGTTTCTTTTGGGAGAGTGTTAGCCAGACCACGGTCCAATGTGATTCCATAGAATAAACCAGATATTAATTAAAATACCGTTGACGACTTCTCACTTGCGTTGTTCGTTTTTCATTTCGGATACTGAAAGTTTTACAAATAAAATATTAACTTAATAACTGTGCTTTAACTCACAAAGGAATGTATTTTGAAGCATACTCTCTGAATGGAGGAAAAACAGAAATAGGGAGATAATATTGATTGATGAATGAGCAGTACTACACAAATCGAACCAAAAAATTGTGCATTTCGAAATTCCAACACAACTGAGCCAATAATTAATGATGTTGGAGATACGCAAAAAATGGTAGTAGTGATTTGTACACTTAAACTTCTTATCGCATCTTCGTGTTTTTAGTATGTTCCAGGAGATATTTGCAGTTTCAGTGCACGCATTAGTCGGAAAATATCCATAATAGTGAGAGCTAGAACTAAGCAAAGAAGAAATAAAACCATAATGAAAAGTACTGCCGCGAATACGTATGTAGAGTTTTTAATATACAAATCGAAATGTGGTAACTGTTGAAAATTGGGAAGATATTCAGGGTAGAACTGAAAATTTATAAGTAATCAATCCACTATCACTTGTCAAACCTCCGCAATATATCTCCATTGCTCTTCTTTCTCTGCGTGAAGAACATTGATACCAAAACTAATGACAAAAGGAGAAATCAGACAAAAAATATAAATTAAGAAAAATGAAAACTTTGGCAGAATATGAGTTTTTAATATGATTGCAATAGCTTGATGTTTCTGAATAAAGCTCATCATCAGGGCTTCTAACTGGAATGCAACAAAACTGAATGCGATTATCTGTGAATCAAAAATAACTTGGATTATATATTTTCAACGAAAACTTACAACATTGTAGTGTAATGAAATCCCAAACCACTCAGGTAGGATACCAACAACGTATCCTGCTAATAATGGGAAAAGTGGAACTCCTTGCATTAGAAATGTAAAATGCAGGTCAGTTAGAAAACATATAATTAGATATGTCAACATGTAAAATCGAAAAGTTCCCAGTTTTTTACATTGAAAAATAAGCAAGTAAATTCCAAGACAATTGAGGAAAAAGGGGATGATACCGATAACATGATAACATGGAACAATCCAATAAGGTTTGGCAAAGTCTATGTTACATGTCATTGTGTGGTGCAATAATGACTGGTCTGCTGATAATCATAACCAGAAAATTTGTTGAAAGGTGGAGAGTGACAGGTGAAATATTCTTGAAAAGACATATTTCTGTTTTGCTATCTTTGGGATTCTCCAAAAATCCTTTTAAATACTGAAGAGAAAAAGTGACTGGTCGGCTTGAAACATAGTCAGAAATTTAGTTGGTCTCATAAAAATAGCAGCAGGTGGTTAATTGTTTTTTAGCTTTCATCTCGTTGCTCAGAAAACAGCGGGAAAACTAAAAAATGTGTTCAAACATCGAAGACTGGTGGAACTTTCGTGGTTTTCGTTTATAAATTTGACCATTGGCAATTTCGACCCTGAGGATTCCAAATATGCAATAAAATTCTGCTAAATGATCACGTGAACCGAGTTATGACCCGTGAAACTTTTCCTATGGTTATGATATTTTTGCGTGACACGCGGTATGCCGGAATGTCTACCACAACTTCTGATATTCATTGATTAAGCAGTATATTTTTCTAATATTAATCAGGCAATGAGCTGTGACTGGACAGGTGGAACTTTAGTGGCTTTCGCTTTCTGCAAATCTATCAGAAAATTAACCAGTGATAGATACACCTGCGCCTTCCGAAATTCCAAAAACATCTGAAAGTTTTGACATAGGGAGAGTGTTAGTCAGGCTACGGTCGAATTTGAATTTTGAAAAAAACTATAAAAATTTTCTTAACAAATAAAAATCTTTATTCTGCCTAAAATGAATTGTCAAAAAACAGATCTATAACAAAGTGTATTATTGATATGAAATACTAAATAGACAATTTGAATAAATAAATTAAACATTCATAGAATAAACCAGATATTAATTAAAATACTGTTGACCCACCTCTCACATCCGTTGTTCGTTTTTCATTTCGGATACTGAAAACATGACATAAATTCAATAACAGTTCTTTCACTTACAAAGGAATGTATTGTGAAGCATACTCTCTGAATGGAGGAAAAAATAAAAAGAGGGAGAAAATATTGACTGATGAATGAGCAGTAAACAGTACTAGACAGATTGAACTAAAAAATTGGGCATTTCGAAAATCCAACACGACAAAGACCACAATCAGAGATAGTGGAGATATACAAAGAATAGTAGTTGTGATTTGAACAATCAAACTTCTCATCGCATCTTTGTGCTTTTTGAATGTTCCACGAGATATTTGCAGTTTCAATGCACTCATTAGTCGGAAAATATCCATAATAGTGAGAGCTAGCCCTGAGCAAACAAAAGTTAAAAACATAATAACACCAAGTGCCATATAAACGTATATAGAGTTTTTAATGTACAAATCGAAGTATGGTAACTGTTGGAAATCGGGCAGGTATTCAGGGTAGAACTGAAAATTTATACGTAATACATCTTCTATTAATTGTCAAACCTCCGCAATATAACTAAATTGTTCTTCTTTCTGTACGTGAAGAACGTTGAAGGCAAGAGTCATGACAAAAGGAGTAATCAGACAAAAAAGATAAATTAAGAAAAATGAAAACTTTGGCAGAATATGAGTTTTTAATATGATTGCAATAGCTTGATGTTTCTGAATAAAGCTCAACACCAGGAATACGAACTGTAGTGCAATTATGCTATATGCAATTATTAGGTTGATTCATAATTTTCTGCAATTTTTGGATAAAACTTTGCTTCTTTTTTTCCGAATCCAGAACAATTTCTAGAATTCAAAATTTTGTTTATCAGCATTGATGTTCTTCTGGCAACATTTTGGCAGTTTACTGATTTTGTCTGCGTAGAGCACCCATTTGATATCATTTGAAAAGGAAACTTGCTTCTTTTTGATATCCCTTTTCTATTCGGATTTTTCCCCGTTTAAATGACGTAGGAGTTCAACAAAAAGTTTGTAATCAGAGAGAAAAAGGTTGAATAAGTACGTTGAATAAGAAAGAATCATCCAGCCTGATGACAGCAGTTTGCTGTGGGTTACTTTCGCAACACTTGAAAAAGTGCTGTCATGCCAAAAAAGTCTTTGTGTTATATCTCCCCTTCCTGGAGTCACATGATTTTAAATTTATTCAAATCAGAAGCGTGAACATCTGATGTTACTTCCCTATCCTTTTTCAAGAGTTCTCACCACTCCACCAAAAGTGCTGAGTCCCCGATTCAAAAAACCACTTTTTCAGGTTTGAGAACATCCAGAGCTCGCAAATCTCTGTCTACACATTGTAGTTTTGTCACATCGTTAGAGTAACAACTCCCCTACTTACTTCAAATAAATAAATAGCTCGACCATACATGTGTTGGGTGGAAAGGTACTAAGAACCAACTTAGGTCCATGTGATGTGCCATCTCATATTGCTCCAAAACGTGTGGTACGTAACGACGAATTTTCTCATTCCGATAAAAAATTACCATCCATGAACTACAGGTACATGAGTCGCCCGTAATATAATTATCAACCTACGGGTAGTTTGATACTGATCCGATTCTACGATTCCCTGCTATAACTCCAAATCTAGCTCTGACTGCTGAATGAGAAGAACTTTTTCAATCAGATCCAAGTTTGTTGTTTCGAATTTTTTGAATCAAAATGTTTTTGCGTTTAAACAAAGAGACCTTGGTTAATAAGCATCAGCAACTTCCTTTTGAATGACATGATTTTTAGACCAGAAACTAATGAAAACAAAATAACGTTTCAAAAACGCAAAAAGTTGCGTGTAAATCAAAGCTCCGTTCTCTGCGGAAAAAAGAACGAGAAGAAAATCTTTGAAAGTGCAACAAGAACTTAAGTATGTCTGCCAAACAATAAAACAACCACATCGAAAAACAACTTCTGTGCCGAGAAATAAAAATGACAACCGACAAGCCCGAAAATTGCAGAAAATTATGAATCAACCTAATATCTGTAAATCAAAAGTGATTTCAGTTACATCAGTTTGACGTAAACTTACGGTGTTACAGTGTAATGAGACCCCAAAAAACTCAGGCAGGATACCAACCACGTATCCTGCTAAAAATGGGAAAAGTGGAACAACTTGCATTAGAAAAGTGAAATGCATGTCAGTTAAAAAACACACACTTAGATAGGTCAGCAAATAAAATCGAAAAGTTCCCAGTTTTTTACATTGGAAAATAAGAATGTAAATGCCAAGGGAGTTCAGGAAAAAGGAGATGATTCCAATAACATGATAAAATGGGATAATCCAATAGGGTTCAGAAAAATCTATGTTATATAGCATGTTGTGAAGAAAAAGTGACTGGTCGGCTAAAAATCATAATCAAAAATTGTATTCGTTATGAGAGAGCGACAGGTGGAACATTGTTGATTCGACTGATTTCTGTTTTTCGCTTTCAGCTGCTCCCAGAAATCCATTTCGGCGAGAAAGAGAGAGAGTTACCTCGGATATCAAGGCCAAAACTTCTTATTAGTCATTTCATCTAACAAATTCAATATATAACTTCCTCGTTTCAATCGACTTATGAATAGACTAAGTCGACGCTATTCTGTCGGTAGAGCGTTAGTCAACCCACTATCGGACTTTGGTCAATTGTATATTCATGTATAGATGTGAAAAATTTCTATAGAAAAACCGTTACATATTTCATGTATATATGGCACATTGAGTTGCTCTAAATACTTATTGATAGATTATTCAATTTTTTTCATTTTATTCAAAAATTTAATTTTTGAAATTTTCATTGCGTGAAAATTGAAGAGACCCAGAGAAGAGAATATAAATATCACCAGTTTTTTAACCCAACTTTTTCGTTATTCAAAGAGTGAATACTTTCAAAAAGCAGTTTTTGAACCTCTCCCTTCAGTTGTTATCTTTCGCTTTCGAATACTGAAAATTTCCACAAACAATCACTTAATTCAATAGCAGTGCATTCGCTCACCACGGAATGTATTCAGAAGCATAATCTCTGAATGGAGGAAAAAATAAAAAGAGAGAGATGATACTGATTGATGAATGAGCCGAAAACAGTACTAGACAAATTGAACCGAGAAATTGTGCATTTTGAAATTCGATAACTACATAGACCACGACTAGGGAAACTGGAGATATGCAAAGAATAGTAGTTGTGATTTGTACAACTAAACTTCTCATCGCATCTTCGTGCTTTTTAAAAGTTCCAGGAGATATTTTTAGTTTCAGTGCACTCATTAGACATAAAATGTCCGCAATAGTGAGAGCTAGAACCAAGCAAAGAAGAAATGAAACCAAAATGAAAAGTGCTGCCGAAAAGACATATGTAGAGTCTTTAATATACAAATCGAAGTGTGATAACTGTTGAAAATTGGGAAGATATTCAGGGTAGAACTGAAAATTTATAGGTAGTCTATCTTCAATCACTTGTCAAACCTCCGCAATATATCTCCATTGCTCTTCTTTCTCTGCGTGAAGAACACTGACACCAAAACTAATGATTAACGGAGAAATCACGCAAACAAAATAAAATAAGATAAACACAAACTTTGGTAGAATATGTGTCTTCGAAATGATTGCAATGGCTTGATGTTTCTGAATAAAGCTCATCATTAGGGCTTCAAACTGGAATGCAACAAAACTGAATGCGATTATCTGTGAATTCAAAATGAATTCAATCATGTAGGTTCAACGGAAACTTACGACATTATAGTGCAGTGAGACCCCAAAACACTCAGGTAGGATACCGATAACGTAACCTGCTACAAGTGGAAAAAGCGGAACACCTTGCATTAGAAATGTCAAATGTATGTCAGTTAGAAAACACATACTTAGATATGTCAAAATGTAAAACCGAAAAGTACCCAGTTTTTTACATTGAAAAATAAGTAAGTAAATGCCAAGGGAGTTCAGAAAAAGTGAGAGGACTCCAATAACATGATAACATGAAACGATCCAATGAGGTTCGGAAAAGTCTATATTATATTGCATTTATGAAGAAAAAGTGATTGGTTTGCTGATAATCATAGCCTGAAATTTAGTTGGTCTCAATAACAAAAGCAGGTGGTTCATTGAAGTTTGTTCAAAGATAAGAGTTGAAGTCTCACCGATACGAGCCCACTGTGAAATTATGAAAGTTAGTTTTTTCTCATAGAATTTTTCTCATAGAGTTTTTGAAATTTTTGACTTTGTGAACATGAAATTTGAAGTCAAAAAGTAATTAAATTTTTGAATTTGTATTCTGAAAGTTTTGCTGAATTTCAAAGTTTGAAACGCATCCAGGTACCCCTTTGACGCGATAAAAAAGCTTTATTATAAACGTTTTTTGACAATACTTCTATCCTGAGTTGCCTTAACACTTCACGTTCAACACGAGTACAACCACAGCTAAAAACAAGAAAAATCATGGAAACTTTTAAAAATTAGGAGAGATATGCTCTTCGTCAGAAGAACTGCACATCAAAGAAGCCACAAGCTTTGATGATAGATGGGTTGTGTAGGAAAGAATCGCCGCACCTTTTTTCCCCAATAGACAGACTGTTACATTCCTAAATAATTATTGCAAATGTTTTATTCTCAAACCAAATCCTGCATGGGCAATATAATTTCTGATGCCATTGGACGAAGCTCCAATGTCTTGAAAATCAAGTTTGGCAACTGTGGGTAAACTTTTCCGTGGGATTACTGATGCCGATGTGATTTCCGACAAATACTGCCTACTATAAATGATGGAAGAGCTGATGATCGAATCTAATGGATTAATTCCAAATTATTCTGTAGGTATGGCGTTAATTCACTATGATCAAATGCATATTCTTGTAGACACGGAGTGCATACATTCAAAAAAGAGCCAGTGAACTTCTCACTTCAGCTGTTCTTTTTCGCTTTTGCATACTGAAAATTTTACAACAAAACATTACTTCAATAGCAGTTTTTTCACTTACAATGCCATGTGTTTTGAAGCATACTCTCTGAATGGAGGAAAAAAAAAGAAGAGGGAGATGATATTGATTGATGAATGAGAAGTAAACAGCACTATACAAATTGAACCGAAAAATTGTGCATTTCAAAATTCGAATATGACAAAGACCACGTTCAATATGTTTGGAATTACGCAAAGCATAGTAGTTGTGATTTGTACAATTAAACTTCTTATCGCATCTTCGTGCTTTTTGAATGTTCCAGAAGAGATTTGCAGCTTCAGTTCACGCATTAGTCGTAAAATGTCCATAATAAAGAAAGTTAACACAAAGCAACTAAAAGATAATAACATAATAAGACCTCCTGCCATAAAAAGATAAATAGAGCTTTTAATATAAAAATCGAAGTTTGCCAATTGTTGAAAATTGGGCAGATATTCAGGGTAGAACTAAAAATTTATATATAATCAATCTTTTTTCATTTCTCAAACCTCCGCAATATATTTCGCTCTTCTTTTTGTACGTAAAGAGTATTAAAACCAAGAGTAATGAGTGAAGGAATAAACAGATAACCAGAATTCTGTAAGTTTTGTTGAGGAGGTTTATAGGGTTGGTGAACCCAAACCAACTCAAGAAGTGAGAGAGACAGTGACTTAGGAAACAAGACAACATTTAATACAAACGGTTTATTACTGTACTCCCAAAGGTGGAGCACCTTGGTTAGAGAGTTCTTGGATCCGGTGCCATTGTTGTAGTTGTTGGGAGCACTTCGTCTCGATGTTGTAGAACGTCCGGTAGGCGAGTAACTTCTGATGGTCGATCGGTGGATGTCTAACTTCCGATACTAATTGATTGCAAATCAATAGCTTACATCGACAGTGACACGTAGCAAAGGTCGTCCAGATGTGGGAATGTCGCACGTGTCACTCGGTTAGTGGGTTCAACCTTTGAGGGTAACAATAAGTTCACCGTTGTATCTTTCAATAATACGTGAGAAAGTCTACGAGTTAGACGATACCAGTTGTGGAAATAATGATGGATTATTATTTCCACGACAGAAATTTTGGTATAATAGGCTTTTTTAATATGGTTGCAATGGTTTGATGTTTCTGAGCGAAGCACATTGTCAAAGATTGAAACTGGAGTGCAACAACGCTAAATGCCATTATCTGTAGATCAGAAATAAATTCAATTATGTCAGTTTGACGGACTTACAACATTATAGAATAATGAAACCCCAAACCACTCATATAGGATACCAACAACGTATCCTGCTACAAATGGAAAAAGTGGAACACCTTGCATTAGAAATGTAAAATGCAGGTCAGTTAGGAAACACATACATAGATGAGTCAACATGTAAAATCGAAAAGTTCCCAGTTTTTTACATTGGAAAATAAGCAAGTAAATGCCAAGGGAGTTCAGAAAAATCGAAATGATTCCAGTAACATGATAACATGAAAAGGGCTGTTAAAACAGGCGTTTTACGGCGGCAATCGCCGGTTTCATTTCCGTCGATTGTCGCCCACGCCGGAAATGAAACCGGCGATTGCGGCAAGTACAATTTTTAAAACCGGCGTTTAACGCCGGTTTTTATCATTTTTATTCATTTTCAGTATATTTTCTAATCAATAAAAGCGGCGTTTGACGCCGGTTTGGAAATGAAAACCGGCGTATGACGCCGGTTCGGAAATGAAAACCGGCGATAGAAGCAAGTTTTGGAAATGAACTTGCTTTTCATGCAATTAACGTGAAAAAAGCGGCGCCGGCTTGCCGGCGATTGCCGCAAGTAACAGCCCTAAACTTCGATGGGAAGCAGACTCGACTACTGGCACCAAAGGATCTCTCAATTCTTCATGTTAATAAAATTGTTTTTGCTTTTCTTCTCTTCAGTTCCTCTCGAACTCTACATTATTGCGAAATGAGATCACCGTCCATCTAACGTGATTCAGACAGTTTCAGAGAAGTGTGCACATCTCACAGTGGTTGAATTAATGACACATATTTTTCTCAGTCAGGAAATTAATTGAACTTATTGAAATAAGCAGGTGGTTTATTGGGTTCCAGGACAATTTCGACACTGCGACATTTTGCCACCACGTGGCAAGAAGGAATAAAACAAAGCAAGAAGGAATAAAACAAATCATCAAAACGTGGTTTTCGTTCTAAAATTTTTATAAACGTGGCAGAATTTGAAATAACAAGCCATGTTGAAAAACGTCCTTTGTTTTTTGAGTGACACGTCATTTGTTTTCATGATTTGTTTTATTCCTTCTTGATGGTAAATTTGCTGCTTGATGTGATATGAGATATAGCTCTATGCATGGAAATATGCTTATTCCAAAGAAAATTATTGAATCCAGGTAAGGAACAATCACAAATTTGCAGATTTTTCATCTAATTTCCAATTTCCAATTCTATTACTTGGCTTTTTATAATGCTAATTGGACTACTCAATACAGTTAAGAAGGTAACTTAATGATTACGGTTTCAAGAATAACCCTTTCAGATTTTCAGATATATTATGTTGTGTTTGGAGCAAAATGTTATTTATATCAATCTATCGTTATTATTGGTTTATGTTGATATCTTACAAAATGCTCTTCTAAGTCAGAATGAGGTTTGTCGTTTTCTTTTTTTGTGTCAATACGTTCAATTCGTTTAATTTCAGGTAGCTCTCTGAAACTCATTCACAACGATACGTGGATAGTTCCCAGAGTTGTAACAGTTTCGATTTTGGGGAGGCCCGAGTTCATCACGTGAAATCAAAATTTATTCTAATTTTCACGTACTTTTATTTTTCTGTTTTTCACAAAAGTGTAACTGTTACGTTTCTGTGTTTGTCTTTTTCAATAAAAACTGGTTCATTTTTTTGGTAACTCTTTTTGAAACTGTTTCAAAAAACCAAGTTGACAGCAGACCTAAATTAGCTTCTACAAACCAGTTGAGGAATAACAATAATTTCGTAGAAATCCTGTTGAATTTCCCAGAAATTCCAAACATTTTCCGTTTTCTAACAATTTTGGAAGATTCATTCAAGTTCCACATCAATTCTTGGAATTTCGCAACACTCGATTTTTTCTGTGAAAACTCACAGGAAAGTTGAAAATTTGTGAAAAAACAGAAGACGAAAAAAAATTTTCAAAAACCGGCCGTCTTATATGTTACATTGAGACGTTCTTAATACTTATTGAGTCAGTTGTACTTGATTAGGCTGAGACATGAGCTGTTACTGTGGTTGAAGAGATCGAGTTTTCAACTTTTAACATTTTTATTGCATGAAAAATAAGACATCCAGAGAAGAGAACGGAGATATATATCACCAGATACTTGACCTACTTTTTTCGTTATTCAAGGAGTAAATATTTTCAAGAAAAGAGCTGCTGAACCTCTCACTTCAGTTGTTACTCTTCGCTTTCGCATGCTGAAAACTTTAGAATCAAAACATTAGTTCAATTGCACACCTTTCACTAACCATCGCATGTATTTAGAAGCAAACTCTCTGAATGGAGGAAAAAATAAGAAGAGGGAGATAATATTGATTGATGAATGAGCAGTAAACAGAACTAGACATATCGAACTAAGAAATTGAGCATTTCGAAATTCCCAAATAATAGAGACCATGAGTAGAGATAATGGCAATACGCAAATAATAATTGTTGTGATTTGTACAATTAAACTTATTATCGCATCTTCGTGCTTTTTGAGTGTTCCAGCAGATATTTGCAGTTTCAGTGCACGCATAAGTCGGAAAATGTCCATAATAATGTACCCTAACAGAAAGCAACCACCTGACAAAAACATAATAAGAACTGCTGCCATAACAACATAAATAGAGTTTTTAATATACAGCTCGAAGTTTGATAACTGTTGAAAATTGGACAGATATTCAGGGTAGAACTGAAAATTGTGATTTAGTCAATCATCTATCACTTGTGAAACCTCCGCAATATATCTCAATTGCTCTTCTTTCTGTATGTGAACAATATTGATACCAAGAGTAATGAGTAAAGGAGTAATTAGACAAAGAAGATAATGTGCATAAAATAGAACTTTAGGTAAAACATGTGTTTTTAAAATGATTGCGATGGCTTGATGTTTCTGAATGAAACTCATCAACAGGAATTGTAATTGGAGTGAAACGAAGGTGAATCCTATTATCTGTAAATTAAAACTGAATACCGTCATTTCAGTTTGACGGAAACTTACAACAGTATAATATAATGTGACCCCGAACCACTCATATAGGATACCAACAGAGTATCCTGCCACAAATGGGAACAGTGGAACAGCTTGCATCAGGAATGTGAAATGAATGTCAGTTAGAAAACACATGCTCAGATACGCCAGCAAGTAAAATCGAAAAGTTCCTAGTTTTTCACACTGGAAAATAAGCATATATATGCCGAGAGAGTTGAGCAGAAGTGAGATGATTCCAACAACATGATAACATGGAACAATCCAATAGGGTTTGGAAAAGTCTATGTCATATATCATGTTGGGAAAAAAGTGACTGCTCGGTTACTAAACATAGCCAGAAATGTAGTTCTGTAGGGAGACAGTGACAGGTGAAAAATCATTGACAAACAATACTTCCGTGAATTCAAAAACGTAGATGTTTGTACTTTAGAACTGCAGCTGATGTTGATCGGATCATTCCTGTGGAAATTCCAAATAAAGACAAAAACCCAATGTTTCATGAGTTGAATTCCATTGTCATGATGCATTGTCCATGTGGACTTCATACCTCAAAGTCTCCATGCGTGAACGAAAACTAAGCCAGCGACAAAAAGTTTTCGAAGGAATCCGTGAAACCTCGTCGAAACAACGACTTGTTCTCATTATAAAATAGGTGTGACAACGGGCGTTGTGCCGAATGCCAGATTGATTGAGTTGCTGTTCCACTCACAACCCTTTTTTTTGTTGGTAATTTGTTAATAAATCCATGACAAGTCTCTTGATCAAATTTTCTTGATATTAAATAAGTGCGTACTTTCAAAAAGCAGTTTTTGACCCTTTCACTTCAGCGGTTCTTTTTTGCTTTTGCACACTGAAAATTTTACAAATAAAAAAATAATTCAACAGCTGTTCTTTCACTCACAAAGGAAGGTATTTTGAAGCATACTCTCTGAATGGAGGAAAAAATAAAAAGAGAGAGATGATATTGATTGATGAATGTGCAGAAAACAGTACTACGCAAATCGAACCAAGAAATTGAGCATTTCGAAATTCCAAAACAATAAAAACCACGGTTAGAACATTGGAGATATACAAAGAATAGTAGTTGTGATTTGAACAATCAAACTTCTCATCGCATTTTCGTGCTTTTGAAATGTCCGAGGAGATATTTTCAGTTTCAGTGCACTCATGAGTCGGAAAATGTCCATAATCAAGAGGGCTAGCATTACGCAAAGAAGAAATGAAACCATGATAAAAACTTCTACCTAGGGTTGTTAAAAATACGTTTTACGGTAACCTTCGCCTTTTTCATTTTCGCCGACGGCGATATTTGCCGCTTCATTTTCAGGCGAAGGCCGCCGTCGCCTTTTTCATTTCCGGCGAAGGCCGCCTTCGCCTGTTTTTAAAATGTCAATTTTTTCCGCGTTTCATTTCCCAGTGGTAAAAAATGCTGTTTTTTCTTAATTTTGTGTAGAAATGAATATCAAAAAGCGTCAAAAATTGCTTGCCGAGAAATGAAAAGCGGCAATGAAAACCGCGAGAAAAAAACAAAACAGGCGAAAATCGCCTGTCTTGGAAATGAATACGGCATTTTTCGCCTTATTGGGAAATGAAGAAGGCGAAACGTGTAGGCGAAGGCGGCCCGCAACATCCCTAACAACATTATAGTGTACTGTACAACATTATAGTGTACTGAGACTCCAAACCATTCCGGTAGGATTCCAACAGCGTATCCTGCTACAAATGGGAAAAGTGGAACAAATTCCATCAGAAAAGTGAAATTTATGTCAGTGAGAAAACACATACAGAGATAGGTCAACAAATAAAATCGAAAAGTTCCCAGTTTTTTAAATTGAAAAATAAGCATGTAAATGCCAAGGGAGTTCAGAAAAATTGAAATGGTTCCAATAACATGATAACATGAAATAATCCAATGAGGTTCGGAAAAGTCTATGTTATATTGCATGTTCGGGTAGAAAAAGTGGCTGGTTGACTGATAATCATAACAGGAAATTCAATTCATTGTGAAAGGGCGACAGGTGGATTATAATTGATTAGCAAGATTTCAGTTGGTCGCTTTCAATAGTAGTCAGAAATCATTTTCAGCGGGAAAGACCGTTCCTTCGAAATATATCAGAAATTGGTCAAATGTGTTGTAAAGATCTGTTTGAAAAATTCCATTTAATATTTCATGTAATTTGGATGAATGTGTTGCTGAAATAAATTATTAGGGTGTTTCATAAGTCTTTGTACTTTTTCTATCAATTTTTCGAAGTTCTTATGAGTTATGAGTACTGATAATATCTTGCCACCATTCTAAATACTTATTGAGTCAGTTTTACTTGTTTAGGCTCAACCATCAGCTATGACTGTGGTTGAGCAGATCGATTTTTCAACTTTTAACATTTTTATTGCGTGAAAAGTAGGACATCCAGAGAAGAGGATAGAGATAAATATCACCAGTATCTAACCTACTTTTTTCGTTATTCAAGGAGTAAATATTTTCAAAAATAGAGCTGCTGGACTTCTCACTTCAGTTGTTACTTTTCGCTTTCGCATACTGAAAATTTTACAAACAAAACATAATTTCAATCGCAGGGCTTTCACTCACAAACGCATGTATTTTGAAGAAGATTCTCTGAATGGAGGAAAAAATAAAAAAAGGGAGATAATATTGACTGATGAATGAGCAGAGAACAGTACTAGACAAATCGAACCAAGAAATTGTGCATTTCGAAATTCCCAAACAATAAAGACCATGAATAGAGATAATGGAGAAACGCAAAAAATAATAGTTGCGATTTGAACAGTTAAGCTTCTTATTGCATCTTCGTGCTTTTTGAATGTTCCAGCAGATATTTTCAATTTTAGTACACGCATTAGTCGGAAAATGTCCAAAATAATGAGAGCTAGTACTAAGCAACCACGAAAGAATCCGTGAAACCACGCCGAAAAAAACGATTTGTTCTCATTATACAATAGACGTGATAATGGGTGCAGTGGCAACTTCCAAATTGATTGAATGGTTGTTCCACTCGCAACCCTTTTTTGTTGGTAAAGCGTTAATCGGTTCACTATCAGACCTCGGTCAAATGTTTGTTATTGTATATGTGTGAATCATTTCTGGAGAAAAACCGTTTCAGATTTCATGCAATCTGAGTGTAAGTGTTGCAGAAAAAAATAACACATTGCGATGTTCTTAATATTGTATTTATTGAGTTAGTTGTACTTAATGAGGCTGAGACATTAGCTGTGACTGGAGTTGAGCAGATGGATTTTTCAACTTTACAATTTTACTGCATGAAAAAAGGAGATCCAGAGAAAAGAACAAAGACAAATATCACCAGTTCCTTGATCAAATTTTCTTGATATTAAATGAGTTCATACTTTCAAAAAACAGTTTTAGAACCTTTCACTTCAGCTGTTCTTTTTCGTTTTCGCATACTGAAATTTTTACAAACAAAATATTAATTCAATTACAGGGCTTTCACTCACAAAGGAATGTATTTTGAAGCAAACTCTCTGAAAGGAGGAAAAAATAGAAAAAGGGAGATAATATTGATTGATGAATGAGCAGTAAACAGTACTACACAAACCGAACCAAGAAATTGTGCATTTCGAAATTCCAAAACGATAAAGACCATGGTTAGAGCGATTGGAGATAAGCAAAGAATAGTAGTTGCGATTTGTACAATTAAACTTTTTATTGCATCTTCGTGCTTTTTGAGTGTTCCAGGAGATATTTGCAGTTTCAGTACACGCATTAGTCGGAAAATGTCCATAATCAAGAGAGCTAGCAATAAGCAAAGAAGAAATGAAACCATGATAAAACCTTCTAACATATAAACATATGTAGAGTTTTTAATGTACAAATCAAAGTGTGGTAACTGTTGAAAATTGGGCAGATATTCAGGGTAAAACTGAAATTTATAGGTAATCAATCTACATCACTTGTCAAACCTCTGCAATATATTTGAATTGCTCTTCTTTCTCTGTGTGAAGGACAATGATAACAAGAATAACGAGTAAAGGAGTAATCAGAAAAAGAAAATATATTACGAAAAATACAAATTTTGGTAGAATATGCGTTTTTGATATGATTGCAATGGCTTGATGTTTCTGAATAAAGCTCATCATCAAGGATTCTATTTGGAGTGAAACAAGGATGAATGCAATTATCTGTAAATCAGACATGACTTCACTTACTGTTCATCTGAAACTCACCACATTATAGTGTAATGAGACCCCGAACCACTCTGGTAGAATACCAATAACGTATCCAGCTATGAACGGGAAAAGTGGAACACATTGCATTAGAAATGTAAAATGTATGTCAGTTAGAAAACACATGCTAAGATATGTCAGCAAATGAAATCGAAAAGTTCCCAGTTTTTTACATTGAAAAATAAGCAAGTAAATGCCAAGGGAGTTCAGAAAAAATGAGATGATTCCAATAACATGATAACATGAAATTATCCAATATGGTTCGGAAAAGTCTATGTTATATTGCATGTTCGGGTAGAAAAGTGACTGGTTGACTGATAATCATGGCTTGAAATTTAGTTGGTCTCAATATAATAAGCAGGTGGTGATCGCGTCGCTTTGTTAGAGAAAAACGGGAGAACTAAACTTATTGTTCAAACATCAAATGTCAAAGACAAGAGCAGACAAATCGAACCGAGAAATTGTGCATTTCGAAATTCGAAAACGATAAAGACCACGGTTAGAGCGATTGGAGATAAGCAAAGAATAATAGTTGCGATTTGTACAATTAAACTTCTTGTTGCATCTTCGTGCTTTTTGAATGTTCCAGCAGATATTTGCAGTTTTTTTGTGAAAATAAAATTTTAAATCAAAAACTCAAATTCAACATTTCAGAAATCGAAACTATTTTGTAACAAATCTGATGAACACTTTTCGATGAGAAATTTGAATAAACAAATGCAATTGGAGAGGTCGTGAGTTTTGTTTTTTAGATAGTATGAAACTGGTGGTAGTGAGCAGAGTGCGGTCTCGGGCACCAAAACCCAGGTCACTAGTTTCACAAATATTGGGGGGCTCGGCTGATTTCATTTTCCTTCTCTAGAATGTGGCTCATTAGAGAATGGTCTGTACTGACCGTTGAGTTCAGAAACGAGACCGATAGTAGATCAGTTTTCAAAAATTGCTGAATGGTCTCCAGAATCCAGATATACAGGTCTGAAAATCAAAACAAAAACTGGAACGAAAGAGAAAATCACGATTTACAAAAGTTACCAAAAAACTGCATTTTTATTTTCATGCTGACGGAGTGAGAGCTGAGAAACATCAAGCTTTAGAATTGAAAAAAAAAACGTTGGGAAGGGAGCAAAACAATTCATTTTGGATATCTAGAGACCCGGGTTCGTGTAAAACTATCCGGGTAGACGTGAATCTCGGAGACCCGGGACCAAATTCTGATCCAAATACTTATTGTGTCAGTTGTATTATACTTGATTGGGCCCACAATAGGGCATTGTTGTGATTGAGGTTGAGCAGATGGATTTTTCAAATTTTCAAAATATTTATTGTATGAAAATAAGGACATCCATAGGAGACAACGAGATAAACATCACCAGTTCCTTGATCAAATTCTGTCGTGTTTCATGGAGTAAATACTTTCAAAAAAAGAGCTCTCACTTCAGCTGTTACTTTTCGCTTCCGCATACTGAAAGTTTTACAGACAAAACATTGATTCGAAACCTATGATTTTACTTACAATCTCATGTATTTTGAAGCATACTATCTGAATGGAGGAAAAAATAAAAAGAGGGAGATAATATTGACTGATGAATGAGCAGAGAACAGTACTATACAAATCGAACCAAGAAATTGTGCATTTCGAAATTCCCAAACAATAAAGACCATAATTAGAGATAATGGAGATACACAAAGAATAATAGTTGAGATTTGAACAATTAAGCTTCTCATCGCATCTTCGTGCTTTTTTAATGTTCCAGCAGATATTTGGAGTTTCAGTAAACGCATCAGTCGGAAAATATCCATGATAAAGATAGCGAGCACCAAACAAAAAAAAGATAATAACAAAAAAATAGCTGCTGCCATAAAAACATATATATAGTTTTTTATATATAAATCGAAATTCGATAACTGTTGAAAATTGGGCAGATATTCAGGGTAAAACTGAAAAAAAAATTCATAGGAAATCAATCTTCTATCATTTCTCAAACCTCCGCAATATATCTTAACTGCTCGTCTTTCTCTACGTGGAAAACATTGGCACCGAGAGTAATGAATAAAGGACTAATCATACAGCAAAGATAAAACAAGTAAAAAAACATTTGGTAGAATATGCGTTTTTGATATGATTGCAATGGCTTGATGTTTCTGAATGAAGCTCATCATCAGCGATTCTATCTGGAATGCAACGAAACTGAAAGCGATTATCTGTAAATCAGAAATACATTCAATTATATCACTTTCTTGGAAACCTACAACATTATTGAGTAATGAGACCCCAAACCACTCATAAAGAATGCCAACAACATGTCCTGCTATGAATGGCAAAAGTGGAACACCTTGCATTAGAAATGTGAAATGCAGGTTTGTTAGAAAACACATACTTAGATAGGCCAGCAAATAAAATCGAAATCTTCCCAGTTTTTTACATTGAAAAATAAGTAAGTAAATACCGAGTGAGTTTAGAAAAAGTGAGATAACTCCAATAACATGATACCAGGAAATAATCCAATAATGATCGGAAAAGTCTATGTTATATTGCATGCTGGGGACAAAAAGTGAAAGCTCAGTTTGTATATATAGCCGGAAAATTTATTCGTTGTGAGAGGGTGACAGGTGGAATATTTTTGATAAGGCAGACTTCTGCTAATTGCGGAACTAATAAGTGAACTTACAACTTGAGTCAGAACTCCAGTCTCACAGCAGATTCACTGTAATCTGCATAAAAATTATTAATATGTACCTCATGGGTACCAGAAGCCCAAAATTTAAATACGACACTTTTCCAGGCACTTCTAATTTTTATCTCTTTTTGACTTTTTTTCTAGCAAAACTTTTCTTAAAAACTTTAGCTACATGTGCACGTACCTGTGCCCAATACACCTGCTTTGTTTGCACAGTGATAAAAGTTTTCTTATCAATCTCACGTCACTATGTATTTACAGTTTCTCGCGACTTTTCTCATTTTTCTAGTTTCGTTTTCTTCAGAGAGAATATGTCTTCCGAGTATTCATTGGTTAATATTCCCAATGTCACGCTAGAAAAAATATTGGGATATTGTCCTTTTTGAGCTATGTGAGTCTCTTTTTTCAAGCCAAACCTCATTTTTGTGATTTTTTTTTAGAATTCTCCTCCGCAAAGTTTGTCGCAGTCTCCGGAACTACATAGATCAAACAGTTCCTGATATCCATTTGACAAGTCTTGAAACCAGTGTTTACAATAAAGAAGCTGTCATAAAATACGGAAATTCTGCAAGAGTTCGCTACCAAGATCATGAAAAAGGATGTGAGGTTGAGGTGGAGTATGAAGGAGAGCCAATGCTGGTGGAAAATGTAAATTTTCTGGATCTGTTTTTAAGCGACTTGAAGTTCGCGGTGACTCATCAAAAGTCTACATTAAATCTTTTCAATTTTGTCCAAGCAATAGAAATAGAGTTTGATATGATTCAATTTCTGGGCCGACTATCGAAAATCTTGAAGGAAAAGCCAAATGGCCTACCAACCCAAGAATTTCACATGAAGGCTCAAAGCCAAAAAGAGATAATGACAATTCTACCGTACTTGAAACCAAAACTATTGGACACAATTTGGATATTCTATGCATTACACTTGGATCCAGAAAAAACCCTAAAAATCGATAATCTGACGGAGCTAGAGCAATGGAAAGAAGCTAAAATAGTGGGAATACCCACGTTCTTCATTTCCCCGATGGAACTTGAACATTTTGTGCATTTTCAAATGTTTCTCCTTTCCACAGAAACTATTTCTCAGGAAAATTTGGAATTTTTGAGAAAAGTGAGTTAAATATTTATATTTTTCAACCTTTCTTTATTACTTTTTGTTTCAGTCATTGATCAAATCGCCATCGTTTGAAAATGTGCACGTCAACTACAAAAACTTGAAACCAGAAAATTGTTCGCTTGGACAACCATTCGTTGATGATTCACAAGATGTCTGGTTTTTCAAGACTTCAGATTCCGATAGGATTCTATTGATTGTTCATTAGAAAGTGGATGAGCCTCATTTTTTGTTCACCCCAGTTGATGAGTCAGAGGTACCCGAGGGTGCGGTGGTTCAAATTTATGATCCTTAATTTTTTTATTAACTTATTTCGATATTACCTATTCGCATGTGATTGAATACTCGCGGAAAACTCGGTCAGGGGTCGCGAAGAGGGTCTCGTTGCGAAATTTCGATTTACGGCGGCCCTCTGGCGTACGTTACCCATAAAAGTTTTTAAGTACGCTAGTCGCAACGAAACCCACATCCCTTTGCCAAACTTTAAGCGAGTTGTCAGCCACCGGCGAATGATATGAATGACACTGTGTGAATAAAAATTACATGTTCCACATTGTGAAAAAAAGATAGCGCCTTTCAGAGTACACAATTTCATTCCAGAAAAATTTCAGACATGCTTAGGCGCTCCATAAACGACGCAAGTTTCCTCCCTTATGAAATTTTAGATGTCACACTTCCTATAAGCGGGCGTCAACAGACATAATACTGCCTTATCGGTCCAAATATGAAACTTCGGTTATAAAAGTTGTCATTTCAACTTCTAAAACTATTCACTATTCCTCTACCAACTCCTATTTATATTCTCTATTTAAACTTTACAGAATAAAAAAATTGATAAACTAGGAATAGCTATAGTATCTAGACTAATGATTTCAGGATCTTTTTTTCAGAATTTTATTTGAACTATAACTCAAAAAATTTTCAGCACCCGATGCATGTACTCGAAGAACAAATAGTACTATTCTTTATGCTTATTCAAATGACTTGGATGCTTATGACGTGAATGCATTACGTAGTATGATTGTATTTTTTAATGAAAACACATTTTACGGATACACAACCTTTGCAAATGTCCGATTTGATGTCCAACACGAAGAGGAGATTCAGTATCATTCTGATGTTTAGTTAGTGGTTTCTTAGGAAGTTTTCATTAACGCCTAATTTTATTTTAGTGGTTTCAACGCATCTGTCACTGCTCACATGCCAAATTCCTCCTTGTCATATGGCGGCAGTGCAACTGGCAGCGATGTGTTCAATGTTCTGAAGGCATGTTGGTTTATTTTGAGTTTTCAAGTAATGATAACTTCCAGAGATACCTGGAAAATGATCAAGCAACTCTGTGTGGCTCGATTGTGTACATTGTGGCCAAACGTTACCCTAATCAAGTGGATCTTACCTCACTGATTTCTCAACTTCGAGCAAATCACGTTTTTGTATACGTAGTAGCTCACGCCGTTCCTTCTGGAGGTAACAACCCGCATGCATTGTTTGAAGTCGCATCGAAAACTAACGGATTCTGCGTATTCAACAGTGGTGCCAACTTTTGGGTTGTAAGTTAATTGGAAGGAATAGCGAAACCGAATTTTAAAAAATTTCAGAGCGTGAGCGACCTCGATTCTGTAAATTATCGTCCGTATCAATTCTTTTCTCAAAATTATGCAGTGACTGGATCTGGACGAATCGAGCTACCGTTATTCACGCCCAATCCCACTAAGTATTCAGAACAGATGTTGGTTGTTATCACAGTTGCGGATCATAGTAATACCTTTGAAAATAGATAAACCAAGAAGTCAACCCGAATTTTTAGAAATCGATAACACCTTTGTCTCATTGAACTACACTATCGAGAGCGTGGATGGAAGTTTTGTTTGGACTGGACCTGATATTGGATCGGGGTACCCACGTTTTGGGACTGGTATCCTTGCACAACCATCTTTGAATGGATCTGTCTACTACAAGTTGACTATTGACTATCACTATGCAACAGCCCAGCAGCAGGTTATTGAAACAAGATTGCACAGTAACTAGTGAGTTTTCATTTAGGTTGAGTTAAACCTAAATGGTTTTGTTTCAGCTATCACGACTTCGTGCCATTTGCCAATTGATTTAAAGTTCGAAAATTGTGATTCTTTTTTGTGAAATAAATTATACAATGAGCAGTTGGGATTGTCAACACTTCAATACGATACTATTCTCATATGAAAGATTTCACGCACACAATTATCTATCATGCGTCTAGGTGCTTATAAGATTGCTGACAGAAACTCAAAAAACATAAGCAAACCTATGATTAGGTGTTAGAAACTACTATGCTATTACTAGATTCCGCCTTCTTAGAATATGAAAGAATTCATTTCTATCCAGCACCTTCAAATATTTCCAATCGAGCTATGTCGTACCTTCTCTTGGAAATCGAGCATGCCTACACAGTCGACTATTACGCCCGTTTAGTCAACATAGTTATCTCAATCCTTGGCTTAATTTCTAATCTGTTCCATTTCTCCATTCTTATTCAAAAACCTCTTCGATCCAATTCCGTCTTCATCATGATGCTCGTCATTTGCTTGAGTGATTTGTTACTAATGGTTGTTCTGATTGTAACAGATATAGAGTACACTTGGAGCTTTTACTCACCTGATTTCTGCTATGGATTTTATACATATGGCATTGCAGTTTTTCATATGATTACTAATTCTCTGTCCATGTTTTCGTATTTTATAACAGAGTGGATGACAGTGATGATGGCAGTTATAAGAATTTTAGCATTGAAGGTAGGGTCATTTGGACTAATCGATTCATATATAACTTTCAGTATGCTATGAGCTCATGGTCTGAAACTCTATCAAAGCCAATCACAAACGCGAAATTGTATACAATGGGTGGTGATAAGGCAAATCATGATGTGTTGGGAATACTCAATACTTTTAATGGAGTTTGTCGATTTGTGCAGACAATCTCATTCGCGTTTTGCACGATTTATCTGGTAGTTTTTATCTGGAAAAATTCTAAGAAGAAGATTTTGAAAAATCGAGATGATCGGAAAGCCGAAAGGACGGAAGGATTGATTTTGTTCACTTTACTATCATTTTTCTTGTCTGCAGTACCGATGACTGTTGCTAATGTTTTGATTCCACTAATTGCTAACGACTCAACATACAACCACATAGCAGTGTAAGTGGGTTCACTTTGTTTCTACTGATGATTCTTCGCTAGGTTTAACGGAGTTATGATGTCTATGACAACGACGGTGATTTTCCAAACATTGAACGCAAGCATCCAGATTTTCATCTGTCTTCTAATGTCTACGCAGTATCGTGACGTATGCGCAACGAATTTCAAAGATGATGGGGATAATCATTGCGATGAAGAAAATTCATTATGAGGATCGAGGCGGTGGTTTTATAACGAATACTAAGAATTCAAAGTTGGGGATAACTAATCAACCAACTGGTTGTATTTATTGACCCGTGTACCTATAATTATCTCAATTTATGTATTTGTATCTCAATATCAATACTGTAATAATAAAAGTGTAATACTATTTTACATACTTTACAACCGTTTTAATATAATAATAAATTAATTAAAATAATTTATTATCAATAAAACTTCCACTGAGATCATCGTAATGTATCCGTAACATAGCAACCACAATTTTCATAATTTTTAAGATCCTCTCAGCATAGCACAGTACCCCTTTCTGTTGGTAGTATTCATGAAGATCATTTGATATATCATCCAGAAAATCGTCGTTCTGAGAACAAGATTCTGTAAACGAACACTCTTATCAAGTGCTCTAATAAAAAATAAATGGATTTACCTATCTGCATCACGAAATTCAGTATCACGAACGTCATTTCTTCGGTACTCACTTCCAACTTGCACAATGGCTTTGCGACATCTTTTATACATCGTTCAGCATGTGTTTTGTAGCTTCTGAAAATTATTTTATAAATAAAACTGACTAGAAAAGGATTCCGGGTCTATTTACAGTTACAGGTCAAGACATATATCACTAGAACGAAAATTTTGCGCTGATTTCAAATCTCTATTCTGTTTTGACAGAACTGGTACTTACCGTAGTGCTAACTCCACTGTATCCTCTGTGTTCCCATCGAAAACTAGAGACAAGCAGTTTACTTGGATAGCTCGATCGTTGCTCACAACCAGTAACTTCTTCCTGACACACTCTTCTCCAAAAATCATCACCGACATCTGAATCCTTTCCAACCTGTACACACTTTTCCAATACATCCTAAACCTCCGCTGCTTCTCTTCTAGCTCCAGATTCCGAAACGCGACGGAATGCATCATCAAGACTGCTATATTCCTAGCTTGTCTCTTCCAATTATGAGTTGCAATTCCTTTGTGAAATCGGTTTTTGAACTGGATATCAGTTGTTTTTTGAGTGGTTCGGATTAGACGGAGACCTTCTGTGAACTTCTGGAGTGTGCTCAGTGAAGCTAGAAATCCGTTTTCGAGGGAAGGTAAATTTGACAGAAAAATTCTAATCACTTCATCTTGAATACTGTCAAAGTTTACTTCACATAAAACTGATTGTCGGTATAATTGATTCTAGAAAAATTAAATGTTGTTAATTAAACTCAATATGTTGCCCTTACTTCTTTGTTCATCGACTTTTTATCTGAAAGAGTCTCATAATAAAGATCATATTTTTCTTGGCGATCTGCAGGGTGGATATCTCGATAACACTGGACATCTTCAAAAATTGATTTTTTTTTTCTGAAAATAAACTACGTGAACTTACTATCCACCGTCATCCCAACTTTCAAACATTTTTCAAATCTGCACTGACGGCAAGCGGTTCTGAAGAGTTCAAAGATATCAAAAATCAGCTCAGCGTAGTTATACCTTCGAACTTTATCCAAGACACATTTGCTCTTATTTTTCAAACAGTTGTATTCTAGACCTAGCACCACAAATCTTCTGAAATAAATTTATATAAAAGAAAATCCGTACCTGATAAATGTGGTACCTAAAAAACGCTGCACATGGTCTGCATGTGACAGCTCCAAAGTGTGGACCATGGCCAGGGAACCCACATACTTGACAGATCAGCTCGGGTGAAGACACTTCCAGATTCTGAGAGCATATTGCCATACGATCTGGAAAAAGAAAAAAATCAGAAGATCAGAATGAAAGTATCGGGAAGAAATGAGAAAAGGAATGAATCACCGATTCCCCGTACCGATTTTCAGAGATTGCTATCTTTTCGAGCGAGAACGAGGTTGAATACGAAAACGGTGTGTCCAGTGTCATGTTCAAAAGATCAGTATGAGAAACGATATTGATTGAATCTAAACAGAATACAAAAACAGGAAGCGCTTGAATTTATAAAAATGATGGATGATTCCAGACAAATATCATGAAGGGGTGAATGTTTGACAAGGATCAAAACTATTTCTAGCGTCTAGTTGAATTGAAGTTTTAACTGATTAAAGATCAGAGACCTTACATGGACCGGTGACTGACCGCTTGGGTTCGACCCACTTTTAGAGAAGAAAATAGAATTCTGAATGAAAATTTTAGTTGCTGGGCCCTTATTCAATTGAACTTCTGTGCAAAAACGGATAACATATAATCGCCGATTTTTGATCGAAGGAAATGAATGCAGTTTGGTTAGCGGGCACCTTATTTGATCGCATCTTATTCTTTTGGGATAATTTTCCGCTTTCATATTTTTAGCGAATAAACGAACATTATATAAATTAAAAATTCCTAACATCATAAATTGAAAGTCCTAGAATAACCCAAGCCAGGGGCGGGGAATTTCGGGCCACCTGGAAAAATTATTTGCCGGCTCGGCCCCGTCCGGATTCAAAAAACTGTGCACAATTTAAAAAAATTCTTTTTAAAAATTTTCATTAAAAAGTCAAAATTCTCTCGTACGCTTCAGTTTTTATCGATATTCGAAAACATTTCTACAAGAGCCAGACTGATTGGCCCGATGGGCCGGGTTGAATAAAACTTTTCTGTCGGCCCATCCCGGCCCGGCCCGGAATTTCACAACCCTGATTCGAGCACACACATCACATTTCATACGTGTAACTAACAAAACGGCGTAGTTATTTGCACTTATCTTTAACGATCTCCGAAATGGTAGGAAGTCAAATGATCTTGATCTGTTGGATTATTCAATTTTAATTATTCTAATGTTGCGCCTGTCGTATTCAGAGAAAACTCTCATTAAAAAGGGAAATCAAATTTTCAGACATTTCGTGAAAAACAAAACTTCCAACTTCTTGAATCAGATTTTCAGTTATGTTTTTGAAGTTTAGTATGGCTTGGTAGTTATCTAACATTCCTCATTTGATAACTCCAACTCAAAAATCTTGGAGAGCATCCATGATGTCTATTTCAATTATTGGAATTACGGTGGCGTATTTATCGTATTTTGGATTTTTTTCTAGCTTGCTGAAAAGTTTCGTGATCAATGTTTCCAGTAGGAAACATGTTGCACCAAACTTCTGCTCTGTTCATCTTTATATGCAAGATTAGAAAAAAATTGTGTTCTAGTTGTTGCCAAGATACCAGAAACATTTGTAGCCTGCTTGGAATAAACATTTTCCCTGAGCACACAAGCTCCGCCTCTCTGACGCGTGACCGTGGCAGGTGCGATTCATCTATAAAACTTTGTTTCTACGGCAAGCTGTTGCCACTCTAGCTTCCTCAATGGAAGGGAGCAACGGTAGGGACTTCCTAATGGAAGGAAATACCAAAGTTAGCAGTGGTATATTGTCTCCTAACATCACCAATGGTTCTGGAGATGCCCTTGCTGCCGAATATATGGAACTAATAAACGAAATTATTATTCCTTTGTTAGCAATTCTGATGGGTGTTGGTCTTGCCTTCATGATCATTTTTCTGCTATCGTTATGCTTGATCCCATCGTTCCTCCGCCGTCATCGAGGTAACCGTGAGTATTGGATGAAGGTGAGGGACAATGATCTTAATAGTTATTGATTGAAAACTGAAACTATTTCAGTTCGCCGAGTTCCCAATTATCAACCACTCCTACCATGTTATCAAAACCTATTATGTGGGATTTGTTGGTTCGATTTTCATCATTGGAACGCTTCTTGGTGTCGCATCTGTCAATTTCAGCGTAAAAATGTGGCTGCTGTTGTAGGTTGGAATTCGGGAGAAAGAATGAAAGACTTTATTTTTCAGGCTTGTCGCATTCGTCTTTGCTATAATTTTGTTTGTTTGTGCCTACATCGTCCAGCTGTTCATTCAAGTCTATCTTGTGACAATCGCTTATGAAATTTTTGGACTATGCGAGCAAACCGATGAGAAACAGATTGAAAATCAGCAATGTGTCAAGAGAAGTTGGATCAAAAAGTTGTATCTGATTTTCATAGCAAGAGACTTTTTACTCATGCCGGCTCTTCTTATATACGACGTCGTCTATCTATACCAGGGAGGGATAGCTATTGGAACAATAATGGAAAGTGGTGTTTTTGTGTCACAGAGAGTCGGAATGGCGAGTGAATTTTCCAATATCAAAAATAACATTTTCAAAATACAGATTATCTCCGCAATCATCTATCTCATGGTACCCCTGGCAACTCTCTATTCAATTATTATGAAGATCAGCTCCAATGGGAAACCAATCTCTGAAAATCCGCTTCGACGTTTGTTGTTCATTCAAGGAGTGGTTATCTCTTCATTGATTATGGTCAGGTTTACAAGTCAAAAGTATTTTAATTTCAAACTTCAGACGATTGCTGTTACGTTTGGAATTCTTCTCATAATTGATCACAGACGATCATTCAATGTAAGTAGTTCTCGGAGCAAGGAAGACTCTCAAATTATTATTTCAGATACTCATTTATGGATTTCAAGCTTCTGGATTGGTGTTGCCACTTCAAATCCAAATGACTACACTGATCGTTTGTAAGAGAGCGGACTTGGAAGCATCTGCTAACCAAATTGCTCCGATTGCCCCTCCAGCTTATTCTGAGAAATCTCATAACGATATGATTTGATTTATGTGGAATGAACATTTCTGTTAACATCCTGGTTTGATTACTGTAGAGGGTTTTAGTTTTGATGAAAATGAAGTTTTAGAACAGGTGATATCAAAGAAACACCTGCAACAAAAAGTAGAGGCAGATCTACATTTTTCAGCTTGACATAAGTTGGTTGATATAGTAACGGGGTGATACGAGGATAACAGAATAACCGGAAAACGAAAATTTCAAGTTTATTTGATTATTTCTCTTATAAGGAACATAACAATCTAGTAGAATGAATAACTTAATCATAATAAAAATAATTATTCAATACTTCATTTTTTGTAGATTCTGGTTCATCTTCCATTTCAGATGTCATCGTGATTTCAGAACAAGTGAATTGTGTGAAATCTAAAAGTTTTTTTTTCAAAATCTATTCCACCTGGCTAAATTAAACTCACCTGGCAACTCCATTTCAATATCCCAACTCTCTTTCCTCATCAATTTTCGCTCATCTTGTTGAATATCGTCCAACTTTGAAGAAATGGTTTCATAGCAGAAAACAATTAACTTGACTACAAACACAGTTACAATAGGAATACTAAGAAACAGGAATAAATCATAAAGAAAATCAGTGAAAGACAGCATTTGAATAAATAATGAAATAAAACAGAATACATTTGAAGATCTAGAAAAGGCGAAAAAAAATCTGATTCAAATCCGTTAAGATGAGCTTAGAGGGCACGCAATAATATATTCTTATGAAACGTCTATTTGGTGGTTTTGATGTTTTGATGTCTTACAGATATTTTTCTGGAAAAATATTGTCTGAAAATATAAATTTAAGGGTAATCATGTGGAAATCAGTTTCTGTTTCTTGAACCACCAGCACAAACCCCATACGCATTACTGCGGGGCCCGGTGGATCAATGAGGCTTTTATAATTTCCAGCTGGATAATTGACTTACCAATCGACCCGGTTGTGAAAACCAATGGGTACTACTGTGTGCCGGGCGGGTACATACTCCGAGCAGTCCATCTTTCCCCTGCCAGTGGCTTATCCGTTGTGACGTCAGCTGTTGTAGACAGAAACTGATAAGACTGACGTCTTTAGAAATCTGGTAGCATCGTTTGGATAGTTTCAGGATTTATTTTGTTTTTAGAGAATTTTGCGGAAACACTTTTTTCAGCAAAACATTTTCCAGTAATGCCCAGTATGCTCTATGCGTTTGTGACAGATAAAGTTTTATGACTGGATTATGATCAGTACGAAAATATAAAGCAGTTAGTATTTTTTGAACTCATTAATTAAACAAAATATTTATTCCTATAAAAAACAAAATACACACAATTTTATTATATTGTTAGTACTTCAACGAATTAGACGACGATTGATCCAAGTTAGATCTGGAAATAAACAACCAAATTAAAAATAAAAGGCACAATAACTCACTTTATCTACACAAAAAGTATTTGGCCTTCACGAAATGCTCAAAATGATGACGTGGCACCGGAAGCAGAAAATGGTCAATGTCAACTTCTTTCGCATTTTTCCACTGATCCAAGCCTACGATTTCAGTGATATCCAACTCATCCTCTTTCCATCCATCCCATGTCTCTTTGTCACTTGTTATCCAGATTGTTTCAATAAATTTCGAATCGATAAATGGAAGAATTGACAGAATTTCAGCAGGAGCACTTATCTCGAAGTCTATCTTTTTCACTTTCAATTGTTGTGACCGAAATTTGAGCAATGAGTTGAACCAAACAAGAAACGGATCAGCGATTATATTCATGTCACTATCCCATTCATTGCTGTAGTCATGATGATGGGCCAAACGTACTTTGAATGTGTCAATTATTGATTTTTGAAAATACAGAATTGTTCCTAAATCATAACAAAAGACGCTCATAAAATGCTCATTCTCAAACAATTTTTCGTTAAGATTTCCATTATAGTCACATAAAACTGAACACCCATTTTCCTCGTTATTGTATTTTATGTGGATCCAAAAATTGCCAGGTTTTGATAACATTTTCAGTTTGACATTTTGAGAGCAGATTTCTAGTTTAATAACAGTAAATCGCATATCTGGTTTGATTACATCGATTAAATTACGGAGTGTATGGGATGATTTTCGAAGGGACATTCTGAAATTGAAAAAACAAATATTTAAAAATTATATAAATAAAAGTGAAGTTCTGACTTACATTGACCGAAAATCCAATTTCGATAAAACAGTTTCAATAAATATTACTGGCAAATCGTAGAAATTTATGCCATCTGAGATAGTTAGCTGAGAGAATTGTTCCGTTCTGTAAAAAAAAGAGATTATTTTGCTTTTGACAGGAAAAATTAACTCACAATTCAGAAACCATGACTGAAACCAGAAGAAATGTAGAGGAACAAAACTTTTATATTCTTAACAGTGAGCGAAAAAAAAACTGATAAAATAATCGATCGATGTTTGCCTGAGAGTATTTATCAATTTTTCGCAGTGAGCAATGTCAGCAGTATTTCGTAATGATGGGAGATACTGATAATTTTTGCTATTTTTCGAAAATTATCGAAAAATACTTGCTTTTGTTTTAAAATTGTTGGCGGAAGTTGGTTGGCGCACACATTAATGAAATGACGTCATAATAAAAACACCGGAAACTGGAGATGCAGGTTTACGGTAGTTATAACAAACGACGTCACTCGAAACTTATTTTTACCTCTTTTAAGACGGTTCATATTTGAGAAATGGTCACTTGGCGGGTGTACAATAATTTCAAATAGGCCACGCCCATTTTCTGCAATAATCAAAAAATCAAAAAAAAGCTTCCGTAAAAACTCCATGTCTTCATGGAATTTTCTTTTGAAAAATCTAATTTAGTCGAACAGGAAATATATAATTTTCAATTTAAAAGGTTATTGGCTGTGTCGGAGAATGTGTCTCAAGAATTCAGTCTCAAACGTGCAGTTGAAAAAATAAAATAATATGATTTCTTGGTATCAAGTTCAAAACTTATAATCAAAAATCTAAAGGTTCTGACTTGAAATCGAGTAATCGGAGATCGCACAAAATTTTTTTTGAAGACTTCATTTTTTGAACTTTTTTTGATGGAGACTCCCTATCCAGTCGATTCTTATGATTACACTTCTCCTGACGATTATTATGACTACGTTGCTGCTCCAGAAGCATCTGAAATTATTTTATCTTATTCTGAAACAATCAATATTTTCCTTCAATGTTTTGCTATTCTAGTAAGCATTGTTCATCTGGTAGTTTTGCTTCAAAAATCTGTCAGAGCAGCTTCAATTTTTATAATAATGACTGGAATTTGTGTATCTGATATTCTGAACTTCACCGTTGATTTATATTTAGAATCTAATTGGCTCCCAAAATTATACACAATATCGACCATAGATTGTCTCCGGGAGGACTACACCGTTGTCAATCTAACCTATGAATTCCTGAAAGGTATCTCGAAGTCTACCAGGCCGATATCAGTGTTCCTTGCAATACTCATGGAGGAAATTCGGTTATTGACTCTAATGTTTCCATTGAGGCTTTGGTCACAAAAACTCACAAGCCGGAAAGTGGCGGTTTTTCAAATAATGTTTATCGTATTGTTCTGGATTTCTTACTATTTTTGGAATTGGTGTTTTATATCTAGTCTATGGTACCCGAACAACTTATGTGATGATGCAGAGCTTCGTATTTACTCTGAAAATGTTACTGAATACGTTATAGCCTTACCAACAACAATATCCGATCTGGTGGAGACTAGAGAGTCAATGGAGCACTGGGTCCGTATTATTCCAACTATATTTTATCCAATATTAACGGTTCAGTTGATTCATGAGTTGAAAGTATTAAATAAGCAACGGAAGTCAAAACATTTCCACGAAGACCATGAGCATGATAATCTTCCCAAATTGATTCTCTTGATGACTATTTGTTTTATGTTATCTGAAGGAGTGGATGGTGTCAGAACTATGACAATGGTTGGGATGTATGACTGGAAGGATGAGTTCCCTGGTGTCAGGTGAGTCAAGAAATTTTTTTTAATCATGGAGTTTGTTTCTTGTTGCAGAAAAGTTCTTCTATCATCTCAAAACTTTGTTAAAACATTACGATGTCTTAATGTTATATCCCATCCCTTTATCTGTTATGCAATGTCTACGCAATATAGAAATAGGGTTAAAAGAATGTGTGGGTGGAAAGTTGCAACGGTTAAGGTAACACCAAAAGCCGAACAGCGCAATTACACCTCCCGTAGCTCATTGGGAAGCACATCACATACAATTCGTCCTTAAACGCATTCACTTTTCATTGCAATTATCAAAGTAGCCAATCAAATAAAGATTCGATAAAACTCCTATTTGACGCTTATGAAATTTCCTAGTTAACACGGTTCCTAGAAATTCTTCGAAAAACTTTCGAAAAAAATTTCGAAAGGAAACACTGATTCTGACAAGAAAAAGATAACAATTCGGATCTAGAATTCGGCAAAATCTGTAAAATGTTGGTAGACTAAAACACAACAAAATCTTGTTTTCAAAAAAACTATGGGCTGATTCATGTCTTTGTTCAACCTAAACTAATTATTCTAAATGTAATTCGTTCCCAGTAGATTATCCATACGACTCAGATTGTGTTCAATCCTGAACAATTTTGCCATGGTCGCAGTATCCTACTACTGCGAATCAGAGTTTCAAGATTTTAGTGCTTCCTCTAAAAAGTTACTTACAACCATTGGCAACTTGATTTATAGGTTTTCTAAAACATTTGAATATTTTGAATTAATTTTTGCTGCGATGGGTGTTTTTGTGAATCTTTTTCACCTCATAGTATTGACTAGACCAGAAATGAGAACGAGCTCAACATTTGTTATAATGGCTGGAATCGCAGCATGCGATTTCTTCAGCATGGGAGATATATGATAGAGTTATTGAGGTGCTTCAAGAAAATGAATGGTTTGTGTTAATATCAAAGTGAAATGAAAGTCAAAATATTATATTCCAGCTGGAACTCACATAACTACAACTTCCAACTTTTCAGCACATGGAAAATGGCAATTTTTGATGTTCTTCGCCGGGAGAATTCTTATCTTGGAGTTTTGATGGCTCTTGTTCGTTATTCAGTCATCAAATATTCCATGGAAGCGAAATTCGAGTACATTTCCAAACCAATATTCGGAATCTTTGTTTTCTTAATGACATTCTTCTGCAGCTCACTGGTGTCCGGCCGGAGCAGTAAGAAGTCAACAGGGTTTTATTCAAAAATTGTGCGTTCAGGTGTCGAGGGTATCCTGCCAACTACACAGAAATGTATTACATGCCTGTGATTACTGAGGATTTTTCGTAGCCCGTGGCTTGGTCTTCAATCTTTTATGTTCGTGGACGGGCTCATAAAAATACTTCCGACTATTCTACTCCCTATTTTGACGCTTCTGCTCTTAGCAGAGATCAGAGCAGCTAAAAGAATACGAATGAGGTTTTCTTCCAATGTGGAGAAGTGGTTATTTTTCAGTTAGGCATTACTCTATAATAAAATTTTACAGATCACAGTCTGACCACACCACAAAGTTAGTGGCCGTAATGACAGTTGCATCTATGATTACTGAAGGACCCATTGGACTAGCTTACATTTTACTAGGGTTTGCGGGAAAATCAATGGGAATATTGTGAGTTTTTTTTTTCATGTTTTCATACTATTTATTTCTTCAAAAGTTTTAGAAAACTATCAGCCGATCTCATATCTTGCCTGACTGTGTTTTTCGCAATCAATTCTTTAACGCATTGCTTTATCAGTCTTATTATATCCACTCAATATAGAAGAACTGCAAGAGACTTGAAGTGTTGTGGGTTGAAGAATAATAGGAACAAGGTGGACAAAATAATTTTTGAAAGCAAATTCCGATTTTCAGATGGTTCAGTCTTCGTTCATAACTGTGTTCTAAAATCAATTGCTCGACAATTTTTATTTCTTTTGAACTATTGGAATAAACAAAAGAAGACCAGAAAACGATTATTTCCGGACAACTTTATTACGGTTTTATGTATCTTACAATGAATCATTTGATGAGAAAGAGACCAAAATAGAAATATTAGAACGAATGTGAATTAAACTATAGTCCAACCTTATCAATGAAAAAGGAACCGTCTTAATCGGTGACAAATACTCTTTCGCCATAATTTATGACTATGCAAGTGGAGAGGGAATCAAAAGATTAGAACAATTGTTTCAAGTTATGCAATTAAACGGCCGAAACGATTTTCAAAGTGTTTACTTACTCATAAATTATGGCGTAAGAGTTTTTGTCACTGATAAAAACGGTTCCTGTTTCTTGATGAATAAAACTGAAACAATCCATTCATTTTCTCATTCCTCGTACTCGTCGCACCAAGGATGTCGAAAATTTACATTCTGGGTCTTCTAGTTCTTGTTGCCGCTATTCTCAATTTAGTTGGAGTATTCACACCGTGCTGGTTTTATGGTAGAACTAGAACTGGAATGGCGACTACATGTAATGGAATTGTTCCATACTATACGGTAAGTTGGATTTTTTTCAAAGTATTAAGTAAAAATGGTTTTTTTTCAGTTCGAAGAGGGGTGGCTTGCGGCAACCAGTTGGTTAATGTTTATAAGTGTCTCTTTCACACTTATTATTCTTCTCACTTATTTTATAGTACTGTAAGTTAAACCTTGACTAACACATTTTTACTCGAGGTGTTTCCAGTGCTGATGTAGTCCGTCATGGTTTTTCCTCCGGCTCCCGTAACTACCTCAGAGTTATTGCAGGTTGCGCATTGTTGAATGTCCTGTTGACTGTTGCTGCAGTCACTGTAATCGGGGTGAACCTTTCTAGCTTGAATACATGGATCTATGGTGTTACACTTTATGTGAGTATAATTTTTTTTAAAGCAATTTTTAAATTAAAAATGATTCAGTTGGGCTACTCCGCGTGGATTTCTGTCGGAGCCGGTGTCATCTTCTTGATTGTGTTTGGCTTCTCTGCACATATCTCACATCGTGATTGCTGTTAATTTGTTGCATTTATTCTTTCCAATAAACATCCGAACATTATAAGTGATTGTGTTACTCCAAATTAAAGACACCATAACTAAACCAAAAAAACGCAAACAAAATGTTTCTAGATTGCTTCCCTAGTGGTGTCTTATCAATGATTCACAGAAACAAGCCGTTAAGTTTATTAAAAACGCGCTGAACTAATAGATTAAAAGACTAAAACATGGTCGTCATGTGCTCGCTAATGATAGTTTTTGAGAGATACCTTGTAATTTATATTTTTCGAATTTTTCACACAAACCAAGCCGGTCTTCACAAAAATACAAAATGTAAAAATTTATTGTTTTCATTGCTCAATAATTAGGGTTTTTTCAGAACCGTTCGAATAAGAACTACCAAATAGAGGTATCCATTAGTATCAACTAGAAAGTCGTATCGCGAGACGATTCCAGCAGATTCCAGAATGTTTTCGCAATCGTCTCGTTTTATTCTGTCTTGTTTGGTCCAGTATAAAGTTCAGCATATTTCAGTTACAGTATATTCCAGCACGTTTCATACATTTTTCATTTCAGCATGATTTTTTGCTGGACATTGAGAGAATTTCGCCAGATCAACGTGGTCTTCTTTTGTATAAAGAAAAGTCATTTTGAAGTTTCTATTCATTTTTTCATACAGATATTCACGAAATTAAAATAAAACGGAATTGTCAGAACCGTGAGGACGGGTGTTTATCATTCTTTTTCAGCAGCTCTGCTAATTTCTTTTTCAGTTCTCAAAACCTTATAACCAATTCTCAAAAATTCAAACGTGATCAACAACTTTCCAGGTAGACCCCACTAAAAATTAAAAACAAAAACAAAAATCTAATTTTCCAAAAACCACACACTTATTCATGCCTCTGTTCCACCTAAACTGATTTTTCTAAATTCAATTCGCTTCCAGTAGAATATCCAGAATGTCTTGTAGAATTTTTCCATGGCCGCAGATGGCTACTCCGAATCGGACTTTCAAGATTTTAGTAATTTCACTGCAATGGTACTCACAACCATTGGCAACTTCCTATTTAGGTTTTCTATAACATGCCAATTTATTGAATTAATCTTTGCTGCAATTGGTATTTTTGTGAATCTTTTTCACCTCATAGTATTGACTAGACCAGAAATGAGAACAAGCTCAACTTTTGTTATACTGGCTGGAATAGCAGCATGCGATTTTTTCAACATGGGATCAATAGTGTACGATAGAGTTTTTGAAGTGCTTCAAACAAATAAGTGGTTTGTAATAATAGTGAAATCAAAACAAAAATATACAATTCCAGCTGGAACTCATATAACTACTACCTACAACTACTTAGCACGTGGAAAATGGCAATATCTGATGTTCTTCGCCGGGAAAATTCATATCTAGGAGTATTGATGGCTCTCGTCCGTTATTTAGCTATCAAATATATTGCAAAGTTTGAATACATTTCCAAACCAATATTTGGAATCGTTGTTTTCCTGATAACATTCTTCTGCAGCTCACTGGTGTCAGGTTTTTATTTCTACCACTTTTATTTTGAAGAGCATAAGTGGGACCCACCCGAGCAGTAAGATCATAGTTTTACCAATAGTCAAAAAATGTGCGTTCAGGTGTTCAGGCTATCCTGCGAACTACACAGAAATGTATTATACGCCTGCAATTACTGTGGAATTTCTTATTAGACCGAGTTTCGGTCTTCAATCTTTTATGTTCGTGGACGGGCTCATAAAAATACTTCCGACTATTCTACTCCCTATTCTGACGCTTCTGCTCTTAGCAGAGATCAGAGCAGCTAAAAGAACACGAATAAGGATTTCCTCAAAAGTGGAGAAGTAGGTGTTTTTTTTAGTTAAGTCATGACCTGATTTCGGTTTCTAGGTCATGGCCTGATTTCGGTTTCTAGGTCATGACCTGATTTCGGTTTCTAGGTCATGACCTGATTTCGGTTTCTAGGTCATGGCCTGATTTCGGTTTCTAGGTCATGACCTGATTTCGGTTTCTAGGTCATGACCTGATTTCGGTTTCTAGGTCATGGCCTGATTTCGGTTTCTAGGTCATGACCTGATTTCGGTTTCTAGGTCATGACCTAATTTCGGTTTTTAGGTCATGACCTGATTTCGGTTTCTAGGTCATGGCCTGATTTCGGTTTCTAGGTCATGACCTGATTTCGGTTTCTAGGTCATGACCTAATTTCGGTTTTTAGGTCATGACCTAATTTGGATTTCTAGGTCATGACCTGATTTCGGTTTCTTGGTCATGGCTTGATTTCGATTTCTAGGTCATCACCTGATTTCGGTTTCTAGGTCATGACCTGATTTCGGTTTCTTGGTCATGGCTTGATTTCGATTTCTAGGTCATCACCTGATTTCGGTTTCTAGGTCATGACCTGATTTCGGTTTCTAGGTCATGACCTGATTTCGGTTTCTAGGTCATGACCTAATTTCGGTTTCTAGGTCATGGCCTGATTTCGGTTTCTAGGTCATGACCTGATTTCGGTTTCTAGGTCATGGCTTGATTTCGGTTTCTAGGTCATCACCTGATTTCGGTTTCTAGGTCATGGCTTGATTTCGGTTTCTAGGTCATGGCTTGATTTCGGTTTCTAGGTCATCACCTAATTTCGGTTTCTAGGTCATGGCTTGATTTCGGTTTCTATGTCATGACCTGATTTCGATTTCTAGGTCATGACCTGATTTCGGTTTCTAGGTCATGGCCTGATTTCGGTTTCTAGGTCATGACCTGATTTCGGTTTCTAGGTCATGACCTGATTTCGGTTTCTAGGTCATGGCCTGATTTCGGTTTCTAGGTCATGACCTGATTTCGGTTTCTAGGTCATGACCTGATTTCGGTTTCTAGGTCATGACCTGATTTCGATTTCTAGGTCATGGCTTGATTTCGGTTTCTAGGTCATGGCCTGATTTCGGTTTCTAGGTCATGACCTGATTTCGATTTCTAGGTCATGACCTGATTTCGGTTTCTAGGTCATGGCCTGATTTTGGTTTCTAGGTCATGGCTTGATTTCGGTTTCTAGGTCATCACCTTATTTCGGTTTCTAGGTCATGGCTTGATTTCGGTTTCTAGGTCATGACCTAATTTCGGTTTCTAGGTCATGGCTTGATTTCGGTTTCTAGGTCATCACCTAATTTCGGTTTCTAGGTCATGGCTTGATTTCGGTTTCTAGGTCATGACCTAATTTCGGTTTCTAGGTCATGACCTAATTTCGGTTTCTAGGTCATGACCTGATTTCGGTTTCTAGGTCATGGCTTGATTTCGGTTTCTAGGTCATCACCTGATTTCGGTTTTTAGGTCATGGCTTGATTTCGGTTTCTAGGTCATCACCTAATTTCGGTTTCTAGGTCATGGCTTGATTTCGGTTTCTAGGTCATCACCTAATTTCGGTTTCTAGGTCATGACCTAATTTCGGTTTCTAGGTCATGACCTGATTTCGGTTTCTAGGTCATGACCTAATTTCGGTTTCTAGGTCATCACCTGATTTCGGTTTCTAGGTCATCACCTAATTTCGGTTTCTAGGTCATGGCTTGATTTCGGTTTCTAGGTCATGACCTAATTTCGGTTTCTAGGTCATGACCTGATTTCGGTTTCTAGGTCATGACCTAAATTTAGTTTCTATGTCATGACCTAAATTCGGTTTTTATGTTTAAAAAATTTCCAGATTGCAGTCTGACCACACCACAAAATTAGTGACTGTAATGACAATTGCATCTATAGTCGCTGAAGGACCTATGGCACTAGCTTTCATTTTACAAGGTTTGGCGGGAAAATCAATGGGGATTGTGTGAGTTTTTTCATACTTTCTTCTCGATTCACTTTTCATTTATTTTCAGAAAACTATCAGCCGACCTCATACCTTGCCTGACTACGTTGAATGCAATCAATTCTTTAACACATTGCTTTATCAGTCTTATTATATCTACTCAATATAGAAAAACTGCAAAAAATTTGATGTATTGTTGTGGGTTGAAGAAAAAAAGGAATAAGGTGTACAGAATAACAAAAAATAAGAAAATAAATCGATTTTCAGATGTTTCACACTACGTTCATAACTGTGTCCTAACTATTGGAATAAACAAAACAGAGACCAGAAAACGATCATTTCCGGACAACTTTATTACGGTTTTATGTATGTCATTTGTGTTGAAAGAGACCAAAAATAGAAATTCAAAAAAACGAGTATTAGAAATAAACTGTAGCCCAATCATTTGCATTCCCGATGTGAAGTATGAATGGAATGTCCAAAAACTGCCAGGAAAAACCCAGCGGATCCAAGAGAAATCCACGCGGAGTAGCCAAGCTGCAACGTAATTTTTTTCCAATTGAAATACAATTATTTTCAGAAAAAAACTCACACTGAATGTAACATAGAAATCTGAATATTTTGAGAGGTACACTCCGATTACACTGACTGCAGCAATAGTTAGCACAACATTCATAAATGCTAAACCCGAAATAATTCTGAAATAATTTCGGGCACCGCATGAATAGCCATTTCGTAGAATGTAAGTTCTGGAAAATTATTTAAGTAATTAACTAATATTAAGTTTCAGCTCACAATGTAACAAAATAAATGAAAATTATGATGAATGAAAGCGCAACGGTTATAAACATTAGCCAACTAGATGCTGCCAGCCAGCTCACTTCTGTCTGAAATTGAATATATTTTTTCAAATGAAAAAATTAAAACTTACCGTATAAAAAGGCACAATTCCAGCACACTCCTGCTCAATGAGATCGTTGTCATAAAGCCAGCACTGCGTGAAAACTCCCACCCAATTCAGAATAGAAGCGACGGCAATTAGTAAACCCAAGCCAACTAACTTATCGTGAGACATTTTTCTGGTGCGAATGAATATTGTCTAATCTTGTTTCTACTATTTGTAGCAAAAATGAGTTTATCGGTTAAACTATTTTTAGAACAAAAATAACATGAAGTTGCGACGTAGGGTCAGGAAATGCGGCGGGAAGTTCAAAAGAAAGTTTTCTTTCTCGCATCATTCACACCTCTGAACCATTTTTTATTTTTTGTGCTCTTTGGTTTTGAAGTGAAATTTTACTTTCAAATTTTCCCAGGAAATTTGGGAATAGTTGGTTTTCATAAGGCTGATGTCTTTAATCTGGAGACTTGTCGCTTTGAATTTTTTCGGGATTTTTGTTTTTTTTCTTCCGAAAAAGTAGAGATTTCAGTTTAGAATTTAATCAGAAGAAACGTACGATGAAACTTTAAAAAATTTTGAACAATTCTGTCAAAAATAGGTAATCATGTTTGATTCCGAACCGGGCATGTCCGATTTTTGACAAGTTTGCTAACCAGAACCCTCTGTATCAAAACGTGTACGAATTCGAACCATCTGTTCTGGTATCAACCGCTTCAATAAATGATTAATTGCATTATATTAATTACTGGACTGTACTCTTATTTTTTGGATAATCCACGCTTGTATCATGCTCGCAGATGCTTGCAAGTTCTGTTTTTCAATAATTTTTAGAGAATTCTCGTGAATTTTTTTTCTTTGTAACAATCCAGTTTTCTTTTTTGAAAAATTAAGAATTCGAGAAATATGAATTACATAGCGCCCCTTGAAAAAGGATCATCGGTGAGCACATGACGATACTCTATTCAACTTTTGATCTACTAGTTCACCGCGTTCTTGGCCAACTTAAGGGCGTTTTCTGTGCATCTTCCTATGAATCATTGATAAGAAACCGCCAGGGATGCAATCTAGAAACACGTTGTTTGCATTTGTTTGGTTTAGTTATGGTTTCTTTATTTTGGAAAGACAAAATTACTTATAATACTTGGATGTTTATTGGAAACAGTACATAAAACAAATTAACAGCAATCCCGATGTGAAATATGTGCAGAGAATCCAAATACTATCAAGAAGATGACACCGGCTCCGACAGAAATCCACGCGGAGTAGCCCAACTGAATCATTTTTTAATTTTAGAATTTTAAAAAAAGTGAAACTCACATTATATGTGATATAATAGTACCATGCGTCAGAATACTTAGAATACTTAGAAAGATACACTCCGATTACAGTGACTGCAGAAACAGTCAATAGAACATTCATCAATGCGCAGCCGGAAATTATTCTAAGATATTTCCGGGAGTCGCAGGAAAAACCATGACGGACTACATCAGCACTGGAAACACTATGAGTAAACATTTGTTAGTTAAGGTTTGACTTACTGTACTGTAAAATAAGTGAGAATAATGATAAGTGTGAAGGCAACAGTTATAAACATTAGCCAACTCGATGCAGCAAACCACGCCACTTCCGTCTGGAAAAAAACAATTTTGTATATAATACTTTAATTCAAAATAATGATGCCAGCTAACCGAATAGAATGGAACAATTCCAGCACAGTCACTTTCAAATCCATCGCTAGCATACAACCAGCATGGTGTGAATACTCCAACTAAATTGAGAATAGCGGCAACAAGAACTAGAAGACCCAGAATGTATATTTTCGACATTTTGGTGCAAGGAGTACGTGAAATGTGAAAATAAATGGATTGTTTCAGTTTCACTTATCAATAAAAAAAGGAAACGTTTTTATCAGTGACAAATACTCTTACGCCATAATTTTATGAGTATGCAAACATTGCGAAGTTGCGAAAGAATCAGAAAGTTTGATGGGAAGTTCAAAAGAATAAAAAACATTTTCAAGTTTAAAATTAATTTCAAATCAATATTTCCTCGAATCGGCATTTGTTACACTTCCAATCACACTCGTCGCCGGGAACACTTTATCAGGGATCTTGATTTCCAATAGCTTTTGGATAGCCGATCGATAATCAGAACTGAAAAAAAAAAGTCTAGAAAAAAAACGCAGACCTCACTTATGGGGCTATTCAGGTCATGCAAAAATGCATTTTAATACATTTTTTCCTTATTCACGACCGTCGAGAAACTATTTTTCACAAATCTCAGTTTAGCGTTGGTCTAACAGCGTTTTTCCACTTTTTTGTATTTTTCGACATGCGCATGTAGAAAAACTGTCAAAAAATGGGGGAGAAATGTAGAAAAATGGAAAAAAATGTGTAAAAAAACACATTTTTCAACGCTCGTGAATAAGGTAAAATATGTATTAAAATACATTTTTACACGACCTGAATAACCCCATTACTTTATCCTGTAAAACACAAAAACATTGCTCGCACACGCCATATTCAAGCCTATCCCTGCGTAGATCATCATGATATGCTGCGAATCGATATCCGCCACCAAATGGATACACAAAATGTTCACCAGTGTTACAGTACACCAACCGAGAATCACGAAAATTACTGTGTAGAGAATAGACTTGAACACGACTTTTAGTTGAGATTCTGAGGTACATATGTCATTAACAATTTTTTTGAATGGCCTAATTTGTGTTGGGTCCTACCATGCACCGAAAGACTCTTTAGTTTGAGAAAAGTGACAAAATAGACTATGACCACTCCAACATTGATAATGAATCCTCCCGTATTGAACTCCTCAAACGAGCTGCCAGACAAAGCCAATGGAACTTGACAAATAACAAGAGTCTTAGAATCCCGTTGGGTATATGATGAGATAGTGAGATATACGGTATAGCCAATAGGGACTGCTAGCTGCAGGAGCAAATAGATGACAGATCTCGAGCACAACTGACGGTAGATCACAGGGAACTGGCAAGCAAGGAATCGATCAATACCCAATGATAATAGGAGAGGTCCACTCATGCAGAGTCCGATGCAGGATGGTAGTAGGAGCCAGAAGCAGAGCTCTTGGGAGCCAGGGCCTGGAAGCGTGTGTCGGAGTTAGTTTTTGTTCAAAATTTTTGAAATTTGCTTGGTTTTGTAGATCAAAATTAGCGCTACATTTTTGTAGTTGAAAACATTTTGATAGCTAATCTGGCTTTTGAGATACCGGGTTAGAGGTGCCACGAGGGAGGAGGGGAGAGACGCAGATAAGTCCGCCGCTCGCGTTTCTCTGCGTCTCGTTACTTCCTTTTTCAGGTGTTTGACTTTGAAGGCGCATATCTCAAAAGTGTAAAGTGCTACCCGAAAATTTTCTACTGCAACAATGTAGCGGTAGAGTTGATCTATACAATAATAGTAAATTCAAAAATTTTGGACTACTGGTGACAAAGTCACATTAAGTCAAAGTTGATCCTCTCACCTCCATAAAACAACTGAAAATTGAATACAAAATGACCGCAGAGATGAAACATATCTGCAGCGCAAGTTAGTGTAATCAGATAATGACAGGGGGATTTGAATTTTCTGGAATTACAAAAATAGAACTTTTGAATAACCAGCAACCTACGGTTCCCGGAAAAAGCAAATAATCATTATCATATTTCCAGCGAGTGAAACAGTTGCACACAAGCAATAAAATAGAGCGATAGGGATAAGTGGCAGTGGAATTTCAGATATCATCATTTAAGAAAACGATAAGAATCAAAGATTTTACTCGCTTTTATATTGCCTTATTACCAGTCCAGACACCTCATCGTCACAAGTCTCTCTGGGATTTTTGGGTAGACAAAACATTTTCCGTTTTTCCCCGGTAAAATAACAATACAGCTCATTATGGGGTTACGCTGAGGGAGGTGTTAACACGGAAATCACAAATATGGCACATGATGTTTAGTAATGAGGGATATGCTGAAACTTGATGATATATACATATAAAACGTCAATGCAGAAATTTGTGAAAAATCTGAAATCTTCAGAAAATTCTTGTCAACTAGACCGGCCTGTAGCTTGCTTCAAACTTAATATTAGGACCTGAAAAGTATACCAAAATGTAGATCTCAGCGAGTTCTACAGAACCTTGCACATACGATTTAGCCGTTTTCAGTTGAAAATGCGCAACTTTGAGAGGGTATTACGGTATCACTGATTGCCCCACAAACTAAATTATGTATAAACCATATAGAACAAAGGTAGAGCTTTATTTTTGTAGTTGACAACTTTTTTGTAAGAGCACTACCTAGCAAGTTACATATTGACAAAGGAATTCCTCTCAATGATCCCATTGCAGTTCAAAATAGAGTGATTTTTGAGCTCCCATTAAAATGACCATAACTCTCTTGTTAGTGTTCGTAGAAAAAAGTTATCAACTACAAAAATGAAGCTCTATCTTTGTTTTTTATGGTTTATACATAATTTACTTTATCAGACCGTAAGATCCTCTCAAAGTTGGTCATTTTCAACTGAAAATAAGCCGAATTGTATTTCCTACGTATATCTATGGTTTACTACAGGCCGGGGAGGCTAGGAAACGGACGTTACTATTCACGTAAAATTGAACAGAAATTTTGATTGATTTTTTTTCACTTTCGGTTTCTAATTGTCTTGGTTCCAAAATCTCAATTGTCAGAAACTTCCTGGAGCTGCAGATCACACCTGAATCCCTTTTTTGTAATAGTTCCCATTAAAAAGTCACAGATCATCTTTTGCTACTGGTTGTTTTTAATGACTCATCTAAGACGTAAACATGCGACCTCACACATTTAATTTCTTCAACTATCTCCCATATCACTTCTAATTTGATAAGGTACAGGCGGAAACCACTAATTCCAACGGTTGCTCAGTGTTAACATATCTTCTTTTCCACCCAGTCGTTTTCTGTGTGTTTGCATTTGTTTTCTCTCTCAAGTTACTCGTCTCTTCTGATTGTTTGACCAATTTTTTGAAAGAGACAGTGAGATAAATAGACATTTTCAATGGATTCCCTACTTTTCATTCTTCTGTTGTGTGTGGAATTGAGGTAACAAATGATTTATTTTATATTTAAATTTCCATATTTTAATCATTCAGTGAGTGCGCAAGCCAGGGTCAGTTTGATTTCGAGAAGCAATGGAAGTGGATAGCTGTTATTCTCAGCATCGGAATTTTAATCATGCTAGTAGTGGTTGTGTTCCTAATCTGCTTGATTCTAATGATGAATTCCCCACAAACATCTTCTGACAGGAGTTCTAGAAGCAATCAAGAAACAAAAAAAGATGTGGAGTCCGCAACTCCAATGCTACCAGTCGAAGATATTTCAGATGGTACTGGTGTGGATCCAATTTTCAAAACGAAATCATCAAATCTGGAAATATCAAGAACTATTCAAACCACTTCTTGTCATACTATTCAAGAAGGGAAGATGAACATGTGGCGACCGAAAAACGAGGAAGATAGAGCTAGACGTTTGAGGGTTTTTGTGAAAAGTGAGTTTTCAAATTTTTAAATTTTAAAAGTTTATAGAAAACATTTTTCAGAAATGACTGATCCCAATGACCCGGTTCAGCAAACTATGATCAAACAGGAGTTAATAACCATGACCAGACTAGCAAAAAATCCAAATCTTCTAGCATTTATTGGATATGTGATGGAAGGGTAAGAGGCACTTTTAGATGAATCAAAAACGTTTTTTTTTCAAGAGATCAAATCTCCATTATTTCCGAATATTGTGAAGGCGGCTCCCTACTACAGTTTGTAAAGCAATTCCGGGGATCCCGAGATTTTACCAATCAGCTAATTCACGCAAGAGTTGAGAATAATGAGCAGAACTCGGATGGCTACAACTGGAATAACCAAGTCTTGGATAGAAACTTGAAATTGTTTTGCACATTTGATCTACTATCAATCGCTTATCAAATCTCTTCTGGTATGAAATGTTGGTACTTTATGGTTTAACGGGTGTTTATTTAATTAACGGGTGTTTATATAATAGACGGGTGTTTTGAGAATTAACGGGTGCAATACCAAAGTCTGAGAATTAACGGGTGTTTATAAATCATTTTTTCAGCAGTTTTTATTTTTTCTATTCATTCACTGTTTTATCATTTTTTGTTGTTTTTTATCGTTTTACATGTATACTTTCAATTATTTCGGCCGCAATCACTGATAAGAGTCTCCTAGCATTGAACGCGTGGAACTGATAAGCACTATTCTAGAAACGGTTTTTCACTCGCTTTATTTTCTGTTATAGCATGCCCTACAATTTTTTGAAGACAGAACCCGTCACACTTGAAAGTAAAATAGACCGATGCCTTCATTTCTTTTTATATCAATCAACATATATTGTTTCCAAAAAATTAGATACTACGCCTTGACATATCAGTTAATAAAAATGTAAATGATTGTGGATCACAAAAATCATTTTTATTTTTTAAACTGAAAATTCACTCAGATTGATAAGAAATTGGTTTCAAATAAAGTCAATCTTTGTAGTTCTTGTAAACCAACACCTGTATATTGTTATTTTATTTGTTTGAAATATGACTAAAAAATCGTGAAGAAAAGAATCAAATCAAATTTAACCGAGTATAGTTCAGAATAATTGAGGTAGATGTGGTTTCATGGCAATGAGTTTACAATAGATGAATGCTAGTGTTGTAGTATTGGACCTTATAATAATGAGATTTTTGATGCTTTTTTGGCGCCAAACCAAAAACTTCAGTATTTTCTCCCTCTTCCAAAAGGTCTTCTAGCTCCTCTTCTGCCATTTGTTCTTCCTCCTCTTCTGCCACCTCCTCGTTGATTTATGGTAGGAGCCTCAGTCGGTGGTCTTGCACGCAAGTTGATTGGGCTCCTGCGTCCATCGACCACCTGTCTGCCACATGGTCCTCTTCTCTGCGAGGGGCCACATAGTCCTCTTTGATGTTTCCGATTCCTATCTCCTCGAAGCCCACGCGAAAGCTGTTGATTTTTTCATTTTGTTGCTCATCTGACATTCCTGATGGCGAGTGACTTCTTTCCTCCGGGAACTCTGACTCCTCCAGTTCTTCTTCTTTTTGTTTCCTTTCCTTTTTAAGTACCATTCGTTGATCAATAAGTCTATCTCTAATTCTGCCGCCTCTGCTTCCTCTTCCTCTCACGGTTTCTTTCTGATGTTGTCTTTTGTTCTTATCAAGAAACTGCTGGCGCATCTCATCACTGAATTGCATGCCTTCTTTTCGTCCTCGTCCCCTCATTGTTCCAACAAAACATATTCTTTCATATCATCCTTCCAACAAAACATATTCTTTCATATCATCCTTGTCTTGAATGTCTTCGATGTAATAGTCATAAAAATCATACTCAGATTGACTTTCGTTGGCTGGAGGATCATTGGTATGAGCATACACTCCTTGTGTAGATAATGGACAGAAAACAAAGAAATGAAGAAGTAGTAGAACAGCAGACAATATTTGACGCATTCCAACACAGTAACACACCATCAAAATAGAGTGGTATAAAGCTGAAAGCTATCAACAAATGCTTTTATACCAGGATACTTACAGCTTTTCGTGATAGTACCAAGCACATTGTTCGGAAGCTCCTCCCTCTGCTTTTTGCAGTTTTCTGTGTAAACAATTGATAACATATGCTCTGCTATCCTAGTGTCTCTCCCGAATGTGATTAGTTTATCAATTAAAAACATATGGACTACTTGACCATTGGAATTGTGCCAGGCACAACGGACAAGAGCCGCTCCAGGTTCCGTGCCATGCTTATATCAATTGCGTGTGGGCAATTGATAACATGTGCTCTGTTATCTCAGTTTTTCTCTCGAATGTGATCACTTTATCAATTAGAAACATATGGACTACTTGACCACTGGAATTGTGCCAGGCATAATGGACAAGAGCCGCTCCAGGTTCCGTGCCATGCTTATATCAATTGCGTGTAGGCAATTGATAACATGTGCTCTGTTATCTCAGTTTTTCTCTCGAATGTGATCACTTTATCAATTAGAAACATATGGGCTACTTGACCACTGGAATCGTGCCAGGCACAACGGACAAGAGCCGCTCCAGGTTCCGTGCCATGCTTATATCAATTATAATCACCACTATAAAACAAGATTCTATCAACGTTAAATCAACTAACAGATTGACCAAATGAAACTGCTGCTCGTTTTGATTTTTGTTTTGTTTTCGGCTTCGACTGTTGTTGCAGTTTCTATTAATGCACTGGCGGTGAGAACTCAAAATTTTATTCTATAAATAACAGTACTCAGACTGGTTTCACTGGTCTTGCCTCTTTGTTAGAGTCGGCTGTCAGAACATCTAAAAGCGGCTTTGTCCCATCTTCAAAGGTTGAATCCATTCATGGAAAAGTTGTCCACTCAGTAGTCATAAAACCATTAGCGGTCGGAGATGTTTTAGAAGTGATTCTCTATGCAAAACAATCGTAAGTAAAAATTGAGATACATTTATGCACTTTAACGATAAATTCAGCTTCAAAATTTTCATTCATTCGGATAATCAAGAGTTTTTCGTTCCAATAGCATTGATGGTTAATCACTGGAAAAAGGTATTTTTTCCATTCTTGATAAACGTTTAGTAAGCAGTTTACAGGAACTGAGCATCACGTCTCGAAAATTTGAAGATTTTGATTTTGACGTAAAGAGAAGAATTCCGTTCGTTCTTCCTGGTCAACTTGTGATTAACTTTGAAGTATTGAAAATTGGCTGGAAGGTTTCTAAATTATACAAGGCATTAACAAATTTTTATATTTCAGGTTACAATCAATAACGACTGGGTAACGATCTATGAGAAAAGAATGAGTTTAGCGTTTGCACATAGTTTAACTATTTTTGGAGATGTAATGGTACAAACTGTGCAACTTTATCAATATTCGGGACTTGAGGAAGACGAACCGGAAAATGGAAGTTATGAAGAATAATAAATATTTGTATTAAATTCTTTTGAGTTCTTTAATTTTATCTATGAATAAACATGTGTATATTCAACTTCTTAAAGAATATCAGTCGTTTATCCGTGTTAAAAATGTTTCCATACTTACAGTACTACGTATTGAGTGACAACCCATAATTAGTTCCACGCGTTCAATGCTAGGAGACTCTTATCAGTGATTGCGGCCGAAATAATTGAAAGTATACATGTAAAACGATAAAAAACAACAAAAAATGATAAAACAGTGAATGAATAGAAAAAATAAAAACTGCTGAAAAAATGATTTATAAACACCCGTTTATTCTTAGATTTTGGTATTGCACCCGTTAATTCTCAAAACACCCGTTTATTATATAAACACCCGTTAATTAAATAAACACCCGTTAAACCATAAAGTACCGAAATGTTTATCTGGAAATAGCCTCGTACACCGACAGTTGTCTCTTCGCAACATTTTCATCACGGCCAACAAAACGATTCGAATCGGAAACTTCAGTTTAGCAAGACTACATGGAAACAATGCATATTACAAGTAACTCGGATTTCACAAAAATTTTTCTCATCTAACCTAATTTTATCCAGAATCAACAATGTCAACTTGAAAATTCCAATTTCTCACCGGGACCCTGAAACTTTAGGAGACTCGAGATTTATTGAGCAATCAGATGTTTGGTCATTTGCTGTATGCCTTTACGAGTTGTTCTCTTTGGGAGACTCCCCATTTGATGGGTTGATAAATAAGAGAGAGTTCTTGGAGAGAGTTGATGAATTGCAGAAACCAGAGTACTGTCATCAAGAAATGTAAGTAGTTTTTATTTAATTGCCATTAAAATGTTTGTGTTGCAGATATGATTTCATGCTAACATGTTGGAATGATGTTCAATTCAGAAGACCAGTGTTCTCAAAATGTGTGGAGTTTTTTGAGGAGCATATGAAAAGTTTTAACGTGCACATTCTCGAACAAATTCGTGCTAAACTCGAGGAAGCATCCAGAGAACAGGCTGAACTAGCTAACTGGACAAGAAGACAATGACATGAATAATTCAAGACGTTCACATGTTATCACTTGAGTAATTGATTGTATTTGTTGTCCGAATTCTTGTTTTTCGGGGTCCCAAATATGAGGTCGGCCCGGGTCTCAATACAAAAAATGAAACATTTTGATTTTTTGAAAAAGAAAAGAAGAAGTTTTGACTATGATTTCAAACATTGATGAAAACTCAAGGGGGTTTTTGACATTTTTTTATAAAAATTTTGAACATTTTTCAGAAAATAGTTTACAGGGGTTTAAAAGGCACACTCAAGTATGGAATGTTCATTTACAGTGGTTTCAATGCGGCTCTTTAATTCGAGAAAAAGACAACCGATTTCGAAAAAAAAAATTTTTAACAATAAATTGGTTTTCTTTTCTCTGAGAACCTGTTTACTCCAAAAATGAGAAAAGATCAAGAAACGGATAGATGACTGATTTGAAATGACACCACGCTGATAAGAGGGTCAGCCGAAAACGGCAATATCGTTTGTAAACCTACCAAAATGCCTTTCGCTGCCGCTGCCTCTGCCTCTGAACCTCTCACGTCTAATCGCCAAAACCGAATGCATCAGTGAGTTTTTCCAAATATCTTTTGTGAAATTTCTGTTTTTAAAGTTCAGATCGGGCCAACGACGACCTCGAAGTGGTTCTTTTGAAATCGAAAAATATTTTAAAAGATTTGGATATGGTTTTTTGGTTTTGTTAATTTGTGGATTTCTAGCTTTGGGATTGGCCACAATATTATGGCCATTTCTAGAGAACTATCTGTTTCAGTCAGGTGGGTGAAAAATGTATAAAATCTATTGTGTTCCCAAAACTTGCAGGTTTTCTCTCAACTCCCACCACTTCCTCATCGCAACCTGTTTTGATATTAACCTCCTCTACATCAATACCCTCACCAACTTCTACTGAACGACCATCCGCTACGCCATCTATTACAAGACGCCCGTTTACTGCGTCTTCTCCCAGAAGCACCGATTCTCCGACTATTTTCCCTTGCAACACTCGGATCGTTGGTTTCTACGATGGGTCCAGTGACCGCGATGTCACCGATAGTCAGCTTCGAAAGCTGACTCATATTGTTTTTGGATATATCAAAATGAACTCGATGGGAAGCTTATATTTTGCATCGTATCAAGAAAAAGAGAAATTGGACAACATGGTGAAACGAGCACGACTTTTAAAACCTGCGCTGAAAGTTATGGTCTCCATTGGCGGAGCTATAGATTATCAGCACTTACCTGTAGTAGCAGCTGATGAGGAGAAACGAAAGTAAGTTGAATTTCCAAGGGTAAAAATTTTTAACTGATTGTGGATAATTACAGATATCTTGCAAGGTCAATCAAAGAATTTATTAAACTTCACAAAGTCGACGGAGTGGACATTTTTTGGAAATGGCCCACCAAGAATGAAAATCGAGAAGCTTTTGTATTAATGCTCCAGGAGATCCGGAACGTCTTGGATGAAATCAGCCATCCGGAGAATCCTTACCTACTAACCGCTGTTACTCCTAATTACGATTGGCCCTGGTACAGAGACACTCTTGATTTGAATGGAGTGCTTGGACTAGTTGACTTTGTCAATGTGTGGTCTGTAAGGTACTACGGATTCTTCGACTCGAAATGGGGCGCCTACACTGGTCCGCCATCCCCGTTGTACTCTGGGCTTGGCGAGTATGAGAATTCCAATGTCGACTGGACCATGAAACTTTACACATGCACGTCAAAGCAGCCTGGGAAGGTGAATATGGGTGTACCATTTTACGGCGCTTACTGGAAAAATGTGGAGGGTCCGATTGATGCTAAAGGAGAGATGTGGTTTACTGCAAAGCCGAGAACAGAGGGAAAATTTGATTTCGATGGAGACTATATCTCATGGAGAGATATGGAGCCATTTGGGTGGAATCTGTCGTCAACAAAATGGCATCAAGAAACAGGAACTCCTTATATTTGGGACCCCGAAAAACGAGAATTCTTGGGATTCGAAAACCCGAGAAGTTTGAAAGAGAAGGTGCAATATAATATAGACAAGAATTTGGGAGGAATCACAATTTGGTCACTGGAAATGGACGATGATGGTGATACTTTACTGGATTCAATTTATACGGAGGATTTCTGTTCGAGTCGGAAAACGAATACAATCAATTATTCATGTGATAACTAATGAAAGTCTTGAATTATTTTGTCATTGTTTTCTTGTTGAGATCTGCTTTAAATATATTTATTGATCATTTAATGTTTTCGCCTTGAATATGACACAATATCTAATCACGATGAGTAATCAGAGATTCAGTCTATTACACACACCAACTATGATATTTTTCTCTCTATCATATTCCTAAGATTTACTAATTTTGTTTTTAATCTGTCGAAATGAATCCATCAACAATTATCCAACTCTATGCAATTGCTCATTTTAAATTAACACGCTCTCATCTTCTTTCTGTCAGGTTTTATAACAAATATAAAAGACGAAATGTATCAGTTTTGTAATATAAAATGCCGGACATATTTACAACTCTACGCCGTTGGCGAATCATAACCTTTATTTTAGGTTTTGTTGCATGTATCACTATTTTTGTGATTTGTGTTCTTATTTGGAAATGTATGAAGATGAGACAGAGGTGAGCGGTGTCTAATTTTTATAATATTTTGAAAAGTTTACAGAAACCGTCAGCAGCCAAGACTAGAATTGGAACCTCTACTAGATAAAAAACAACAGTATACTATCGATGAAAAGAATTTGAAAATGTCAGATGTAATCGAGCAAGGTAGCTTTGGGATCGTTCGTAAAGGAGTCATCACAATGAAAAATTCCGGATTAGAATTGTTGGTTTTAGTGAAAAGTGAGTGAATTGAGTATCACCAATCACAGAATTTTTTTTCAGGCGCCCCCACAATTCGAGATCATCTTCAGCAAAAACTATTCAGTAATGAAAAAGAAATTCTGTGCTCTCTTGAACAACATCCGAATATTTTGAGTCTAATCGGTTTAGTTCCCACTTCGTAAGTTCTCTATGGAAAACTTTTTTTAATTTTTGAATATTCAGAGACTTAATTGTGTTGGAGTTCCCCGACACTGAAGATCTTGGAAGACACTTGAGAAATTATAGACCCGATTTTCTAGATCAAATTGTATATTCCGAAAATAAAATGAAAACTGACGAATACCGGAAAATCGAAAGTATTGAAGAGAATTCGCTTTACACCATTGACCTTATATCGTTCGCCTATCAAATAGCAAATGGGATGAGTCATTTGGCCAGTTTACAGGTGGGGGAATTCCAGATTCCATTTCAGATTTCAATCGATCTTTTAGTACGTCCATCGGGATCTGGCCCTTCACAATATTTTTGTCACCAAGAATAAGACAATTAGAATTGGAGGATTTGGTCTAGCCAGGATAATTGATAAGAATGGATACCATAGGTTAGTATTTGAATAAAAATCTGTTATCTTATTGATTGAGTCTCCAGAATAACTTCCCTGGAAGCACCCCTCCATGTGCTATGGATGGCACCAGAGACGTTTCGAAACAATACGACGGATGAGAAATCCGACGTCTGGTCGTTTGGAGTTTGTCTCTATGAACTATTCACACTGGGAAAGACACCAAATTTAGATGTAAGGATTGAGGATGTTGAGATGTTTCTGAAAAGTGGCGGACGATTACCCGAGCCCACTTTTTGTACTCCGAAAGTGTAGGTTTTTATTTTGTTAAAAATTTATTTTTTTTATGTTTCAGATACAACTTCATGAAATGGTGTTGGGAATTTGAGCCAAAAAAACGGCCATGTTTTTCGAGATGCGTAGAGTTTTTTAGCTCTGAGTTGGGCGATCCGGTATGTTTTTGGTGTTCAAGTTTTTTTTTTGATTGAGCATTTTTTTCAGCTGGTGAAGAAAGTTCATGAAAAACTTGATGAGGAATTTTCAAGTCAGCAGAAACTGAACAATTGGGCACGTGGGAAATTGTAATCATGTAAACGTGTTGTGATTTTTACGTTTAAATTGAATTTTATCAAATAAACAATTTGCGGAAGAATTTTTAAAATTATACAACATTTGCAAATTACTGTGGCGCCGGGGTCCTGTAGTTGTACAACTTGTACTGACTACTGTAATTGTCAAAAGAATTATTGTTTTCTGTATCAGAAACTTGAACTGCTAAATAGCACACCAAAATATAAAAAGATGATATTTTGATGAGTCATCAGCATTGCTAATACTAAAGTTTTCCGGCGATATGATAAGAAAAGTTCCCCCTCCCCCTTCCTACTTAGGATTGCGATGAGGAATAATCAGTTGTCAATAGATAACACCAGAAATTTCGCCATTCTTCAAAGTTCCCATTTTTTTAATTGTTTTGTTCTACATATTTATTGAAAATGCCAGGTAAGTGTTTTCTCAAGTTGATACAACTGTACATAGCTATCAAACTGTAGGTGCCCAACAAGTCCGTTACATGAACATTGCCAGCGCTCAAGATCCTCCACCTGCATATAATCATTGTCCACCGGAAGAAACTTTGGTTATGGTATCAGTGGAGTGAGTTTTTTTTTTGTTTTAAACACTTGTGAATTAACTTTTAAAATTTCCAGGAAAGAAATTCGAGCAATATCCACTAGACAAACTCGGAACCTGCTCATCAAAAAGTACACAAGAGGATTTCTGATTGGTTTCTTGTTTTGTGTGATTGTTTTCTTGATATCCGGTGCACTATGGAAGAAATTCAACCCTCCGAACGGTGAGCTAAGGAATTCTGATTTTTTAATTTATGCATCTTACATCTTTTATAATTCAGGCAGCCCAAATTCATCATGCAATAAAAGAGTCATTGGTTATTATCAGGGAACGAACAACCGAAAAATCACTGAAAAACAAATCGAAAAGTTGACGCATATTATTGTAAAACTCGACAATATGGTGGGATTCGAGAGTGATGAGCAGAGATTTTCGTTTTTGGATTTGAAGAACAAAGTGAGAACGATGAAGTCGGATGTTAAAATAATGGTCTCCATTGATTATTGGCCTGATCTCATTACAGATTCTGAAAAAAGAAGGTTTGTCTTTATTTATCTCTAGTTGTCAAAGGATCTTTTTGAATTTTAGCGAATTGATCAGATCTATCACTAATTTCATCCTTGAGCAACAACTTGATGGTGTGCATTTGACTAAAGGGACTCCAAATTCTCCTCAGGAAAATGAAAACTATATATTCTTCATTCGAGAATTGAGGTATAAATTGGAAAAGCTGGAAAAGGACTCTCTGCGAAAAATTCCATACATTGTCAGTGTGAAGGCTCCACCGTTTTCCCAATCTCGATTGATAATCCACGATTTTTTGAAGTACGTCGATTTTTTGGAGCTGGAAATTGAAGATCCGCTTCAACTTCATAAAATCACACCACCAATACCTCCTCTATATTCGACGAGCAGTAATAGATCAATCGACTGGACAATGAATACATTTTCCTGTGAAACTGGAGAACCTAGTAAGCTGAACATCGTTATCCCGTTTCGTGGGATTCATTGGATTCTCACCAGTAAAGCCGTTATTACTGACAACGAAGAAATATATAGGACCATTGCAAAAAACCGTGCCAATTATGAAGTTCCATGGAAAAACATCGAGATATTTGGATTGAATAAAACCAGCGCGAAATGGCATTTCGAGTCGATGACACCATATATTTCGGAACCGGAGAACCCCGAACTGTTTCTGTTCGAGAATGAGAGAAGTGTGATTGAGAAGATGAAGTATGTAAGGGATAAGAATATTGGTGGAGTGATTATTGATAAACTCGATTACGATGATGATCGGAACACACTTCTCAATGCAGTGTCGTCTGTGGATTTGTGTGGTGGGGAGCAGAAGGATAAAGTTATGTATATTTGTGTTTGATTTGTGATCTTTTTGTTTTTTATATCTTTCTTCTTAAAAATGTTTTCTACTCAATTGTTTGATTCACACTTTGTTATCCCTTTGAACTTGACAGATAGAAGCACGGGTCATTAATCTTGAACGCCTCGCCTCATCCTGTTGAAACTAGAGAATGAGCAAAAAAAATGGGATAGGAGAAGGGGACGCAAAACATTCTCTGATTGTTTGGTGGAAAAATTTACGAGGTGGAAGGAGTCGTACATCATCAGTATTGTTACACCTCCGGAATTTTTACTTCATAGACTTTTGGATGTCGTTGACTTCTTTACAACCCCTGATCACGATTCGTTGAGATCCCTACCCCCATGGCATTTAATTCACAACACAATGGAAACGTTTTTTTGTTCGTCTCGGAAACTAAGCCAGATGAATATTGTAATTCTATTCTCAAGAACTCAATGGAAATCAAAATCAGTAAACGATCTTGCAAATGTGACGGATGCCACCTACCAAAAAATTCTTCCGTGGAGAAAAAGTCACAAAATCAGGAACTGTTAACTTTTGAGAACGAGAGAAGTGTGATTGAGAAGATGAAATACGTAAAGGAAAACAATATCGGAGAAATGATTATCGATGCCATTGAGTACGATGATGATTTGAACACTTCTTCTGAATGCAGTGACGTCATCAGTGGATCTGTGTGGCGGGGAGCAGAGAAGTGACAAGGATAAAGTAAAATACACTTGTGTTGATAGCCTTCTATGATCACTTTCATTATCTCGATGGTATGATAAGATGAATGAGCTTTCTCTTTTTTTTCGCTCTCCATTTGATTTTCGCCTCCTTCTTTTTTCTATCTTTTTTTTTAAAAGTGTTTTCTACTCAATTGTTTGATTCACACTTTGTTATCCCTTTGAACTTGACAGATAGAAACAGGGTCATTAATCTTGAACGCCTCGCCTCATCCAGTTGAAACTAGAGAATGAGCAAAAAAAATGAGATAGGAGAAGGGGACGCAAAACATTCTCTGATTGTTTGGTGGAAAAATTTACGAGGTGGAAGGAGTCGTACATCATCAGTATTGTTACACCTCCGGAATTTTTACTTCATAGACTTTTGGATGTCGTTGACTTCTTTACAACCCCTGATCACGATTCGTTGAGATCCCTACCCCCATGGCATTTAATTCACAACACAATGGAAACGTTTTTTTGTTCGTCTCGGAAACTAAGCCAGATGAATATTGTAATTCTATTCTCAAGAACTCAATGGAAATCAAAATCAGTAAACGATCTTGCAAATGTGACGGATGCCACCTACCAAAAAATTCTTCCGTGGAGAAAAAGTCACAAAATCAGGAACTGTTAACTTTTGAGAACGAGAGAAGTGTGATTGAGAAGATGAAATACGTAAAGGAAAACAATATCGGAGAAATGATTATCGATGCCATTGAGTACGATGATGATTTGAACACTTCTTCTGAATGCAGTGACGTCATCAGTGGATCTGTGTGGCGGGGAGCAGAGAAGTGACAAGGATAAAGTAAAATACACTTGTGTTGATAGCCTTCTATGATCACTTTCATTATCTCGATGGTATGATAAGATGAATGAGCTTTCTCTTTTTTTCGCTCTCCATTTGATTTTCGCCTCCTTCTTTTTTCTATCTTTTTTTTTAAAAGTGTTTTCTACTCAATTGTTTGATTCACACTTTGTTATCCCTTTGAACTTGACAGATAGAAACAGGGTCATTAATCTTGAACGCCTCGCCTCATCCAGTTGAAACTAGAGAATGAGCAAAAAAAATGAGATAGGAGAAGAGGAAGCAAAACATTTTGTTCTCATTCTTATCAGCACTTATTCTCACTATCAGTCTGCTATTGGCAGGGCTCAATTGAAAAATGTCGTGTAAGTTATTTTTTTCTCTGAATTTTGAGACATTACTTTTTCTTTTAGTTTTCCTGCTCTGCATGCCCTCCAACGACACGACTGACTATAAGATTGACCTCAGTCATCTCTCTAAAGAAAAGAGAGCTGTGGCTGAAGAAGTCATGAAGAATTTGTAAGTTACATGTAGTCTCTTTGAAAATGGTTTCATGTTTCAGCGTCATGGAAGAAATCGACAAATTGTGCTCCCGCTGTTTAAAAGCAACGTTATGCTTTTTCATCTTTTTTGCTGTTCTATTTGTGATCTTCTGGTTAGGCTCTCGAATGATTTTAGGCCGCTAGCACTAATCGTGAATTACTGAAAGTTTATTTAGATTAGTTTTCTATAAACTATTTTCTAGTATTTTATAGAAGCGATACGTTTTACTATGGTATAAATTTGTTTAATTTCTTTCTTCTTCACAGAACAAGTAAAATTACAGAACCACTTTATGGGCGGAAGAAATGTATCGAAACATACAATTTTGGTTCCAATAACTAATTCTGAACACCAACTGGTTGCTGCTCCACTTTTCCGGATCGCCTCGAAAATGGCCGTTCTGATGTTGTATCTGAAAGAGAAAAACAACTCATTTTCAGAGTCCACATTTCTAAAACTCACTTGTTGTAGCGACTACGCCTGTACCATTACCAGACCCACAAATGTCTTCTAACATCCTCCGAACAGCCATACGGATTCTCTCAGCAGTTTTTCTATACTCTGATACCACACACATCACAATGATTGAATCCATAGCCGGGTAAAGTGTAAAGCAACACAAAAGAGCCCCGGATGGAAGGCTGATGTCAAGATTGAAGATTGGCACAAAGTTGATAAATGAGATGGGAATGAAGAGGATGAGAGTGGGAGCAGTGATCTAGAAATGAGTATTGAAAACTGAGTGATTGGAGATTTTTACCTGCAAAACCAATGTTTTGAAAAATTGTTTGTGGTGTTTTTTAAGAACATCCGAAAAGTTGGCAATCTTATCCTCCATCTGAGTATGCATACTCCATCCACAGTATATCATAATACCATATTGCAGATTCACAATCACAAATATATTTGCAATACCCATAAGATTCCACCACCTCACTGAGTCATCCAACGGATTGTAGGCTACAAGTGATATAGACGGAATTTCAGACACATTTGTATCATATCGAATGAGTAATTCTTCTCGAAAATACTCTGTTGAAATATCATCCATTTTCAAAAAACAATAGGCTCCCAGGGCGTATTGAAGACCGAAAAATGAGCAAAAAATTGGCCAGATCAGCCAGTAAACTCCTTTGAAGAACCGCAACTTGTCGACACTGAAATTTTTTTCAAAGTTTTTTATACAGGCTGGAACCCTGCGTACTCAAAAACTGCCCAATATCGATAAATAAACTGAACTGACAATAAAGCAACAGTAGCAGAATAGAAGAATGTGTAGCTTCCTGAAATTTTGACATTTTTTGAAATACAAAAAATAATGCGCCCCACCCAAGAAAAAACTTCTCCACGAAAGGTCCTCAATCCCAAATGGCTTGTAAAAAGTGAAAAATATAAAACCTGCTTTGTAATTGTGCACATTCTGAAAGTTTTCAAATTTTTTTAAAGATTCTGTTTGTTGCGAGACCCAACTTACCGGGTAGACTATAATCTCCATAGTAGCGAACATCATACCCAATAGAGTAAACGCACTGATTATATATTTGTAAGACCCAAAAATTTTTTGTGCTCCACAAAAATTCAAAACGAGCAAGATGACTCCGAGAGAGATCGAAGCAAAGAATCCAGCTTGAGGAACCAAGTGGGCTATGGTAATCCAGATAAGATAGTTTCCAGGAGACCCCATAATTGCAATAATTGATAGTTGCTTGTTGTTAGGTGAAAATAAGAAAAAAATTACTCAAAACTAATATAACGGAAATCGGTATATATCTATTATTTTTGTAGTGGTTGTTTTTGCACAGGGCTTCTCTGAAAAGAGTCCGCCCACAGACATTTCGTCACACTTGTTTTTAGGGGTGTTAATGTACTTGACTTTTATATGTAAGTTCACAGGGACAGAATTCAAAATATTACGGTATCACTGGTCTCCAAAACTTGCTTGAAGGGTTTCATCGAGATACGAGTAATATGAAAATGTTCTTCACATTTTTCTCTGTAGCTTTACAAACTTCGATACTGTTGTCTACAAAAATAAAAGTTTTACAAATGTTTGATGTTCAAGACTCCAAATATTAATACTACCAAACTTTGACGACCCGGAAGACATGGGTAACAAATCAGGAGTGGTGGTCCAGTGGTAAAAAAAAATCATGACTGTTTTTAGTAACCACTAATTACACACTCTATTCTTAATACACCGGTCCTGGAATAAAAACATGCGATTTCTCGAATAATTTTTTTTTTTCGAAAAATTTTCAAAAAACTTGTAAGACATGAGTTTTCACTCAAAATGTTGATCAAATATAACAAAAACTCAACATTAAGAAATTTCCCAAAGTTTCAGGTCAATCCGACAAATTTGAAATAAGTTATGGTCGAAAAATCAAAGAAAAAGAAAAAGAAAAAGTTGATGCCTTTTTGTCCGATACTGTATCTTACTGCACGATATTTTATTCCAAACTCTCTACTTTTTTGTGAAAAATAAAGTAATTTTTACTTTTTTTCGATCATTTCCATCATTTATTTCATTGTTTTTTCACACAATGTATCCCTTCACCAGTCTCAGTTTACGTGATGAGTGATATCTATCCTATCTCTCTTGAACTTCAGATATTGATGTCATTAATCTTAAACGTTCAGCTACGTTGAAACTAAAAAACGAAAAAAAAAGTGGGATAGGAGAGAACACATGCTTTTCTTCTCATTCACATCACAGTTGTCCGATTGGAAGGTGCAGTTGTGAGATGCCAAGTCTGTTTTTTGTTTTCATTTTTTATAAATAACAACTTTAAAACCTAGGAAATAAAAACTTTCGTCAAAAAAGTCGCCACGAAGAGCACCGTTACATTCTTGAAGATGCAAACTTTGGATTCTTGGTTCCGGAGCCTCCTCAAGTTCCGTATGTTACCCTATTTCTCCATTCTAACGTAACAATTCTTAGCTTTTAGACAACAAAATAAAAATGCGAAGATGCCCCACTGCAACTATTTCCTGAAAAGTTTTATGTTCTTATTCATAACAACTTTGATAAACATCACTATTGTTCATATGCATTTCAATAATACATCTGAGTTTTCATGTGAGAGAAGAGCGATTGGATATCATACTGGATTGAAAAATGATTTGCTAACAAATGATCAAGTTGTACTGTTATCTCACATTGTTTTTAATGGAATCCATATTGAAAACGATGGGAGAGTCGAAATTGAAAATGGTCAAACGCGATCTCTGTTGCTAGATCTGAAATCCAAAATCAGGGATTTCAAATCAAATCTGAAAGTTATTATTTCTACTAAATACGAGTCGGATTACCTAACCGCAGTGTTGAAAAATTCGGCCAGACGAAAGTGGGTAGACTAACTAAACTAAGTAGTATAAATATAAAATTTTTTCAGAATATGGATCGATTTTATTTTCTGGTTTATCAAGGAATATGAAATTGATGGTCTAGAGTTCAGTAATCTAGTCCGAGGTACCAAGGAAGAACGAGAAAACTTGGATTTCATCAGTCGAGAGTTGAATTTGGAGTTCGAAAACTTTCAAAAACAAACAAAAAGGGAGGAGCCGTATCTCATCAGTTTGGTTGACAGGAATTCTAATTCTTTTAGGGAAAACAGTATGTAGGAACAGATTATTGCTCAGAATATACAATTTTATAGAATCCGATGCACCTATGTTCTTCACACGCAACGATGGAACAATGGATGGGACAATGGCAACTTTTATTTGTTCGGATACCGCTTTACGTCAGATACGGTTCACGAATCCTGTTGTGGGATATACAGAGATTGGTCATAAATCATCGGTTTTCATTTTATTATTTATGAAAAATAATTCCTCTGACTTGACACTCTTCAATAAATTTGTGTGATTTTAGAACTCCTTGAAATCCTTGAGATAGAAGCACTCCGACCCAGCTAAATGATAAATTGCATCTCAAGGACGGGCGTTAGAAATATAGAAAATAAAGAAGATATTTTTTGAATTGGAACAGCTGCGTTGTGTTTCAATGGCGTAGGAACAGAAAAAAGAAAGAATGAGTCATGTACATTGAAAAAAGTTAGAAGAGATCTTTATACACTTTTTTGTTTCATAAGTAATAATCAAACAACCTCACAATCTGACAAGTGATAAATAAAAGCGACAACATTAATATATTTTTGTATGATGATGCCCGACTAAGCCAACACAACTGCAGTGGCCGGAACATTGGATCTCTCTATAAATAACACAGTAATCTTCTTAGCCCAATCAATTTTGGAAATTTTCAATATTTTGCTGTAGTGTTCGGTCTGGTAGTACCAATTTTGGTCCCCACATTCATATGTGATGCAGTCTCCTAATATTTGACCATCAACGAAGACGTCGTAAAAGATAACGAACTCCTCGGATTGGTTATTGAGGGACAGGAATTTCTGAAATATAAATTGAGAAGAATTGATAATTCCAGCAATGTCTTACCTCTTTGACAGAAAGCAACTCGTTCCCAGACACTGATTTCTTCCATATCCAAACTTTCGTGAATCCGAAAAATGCTTGGACTGGCTCCGTGACATACAAATGCATTATTTCCAGATTCGTGGCATTTTTCCATTGAGGTAACTCCATAATTTCATTGAGCTCCATAACTGTTTCATTTTTTTCAAATGCTCCGTAGCCTGTATGCTCCATTGAAATACTTTTCAGGAGATTCGCATCTAGGAATGGTAGAATAGACATGACATGTTCCTGTCGAAAAGCACTCATTGTGAATTCCTTAACTTTCAGTGGGCGTGGCCGGGATTTGAGAATCTTCATGGTTTTCGAAAATATTGGAGAAATGAACTGATGAAACTCTTCTTCGTTTGTCAAACATCCAGAATTGAAATGAAATTGGTCAAGTGTTGACTTTTGATGCTTGATAATAAGTTCGAAATCTCTAAAGAATAACGATATAAAATCTTCGTTTCGCAGAAAAATTTCATGAGATTTATGCTCGAACACACATCCATCCGGGTGGTTGTTGTAAAGTATGCATTCATTATTCCCAGAAGTTTTGTAACAGAAGTAAATTCTTTCTGGATGAACATAGATTTTGATATCGGTTAGGTTGATGTTTGGAATCTTGTCATCGATAAAGTTACGGTAGTCGTGACAGGTTTTTCGAAGCGTAAAACTGAAAAAAAATCTTTTCTTAAAACGAATGAAAATTACATTCATTAAGAGTGATATTTAGTGCTAGCCGATTTTGACATTCCTGTTTTAGAGGCGGAGCCCAAAATTTGGAAAAAAATTTAAAATCAACAAACACCGAATAACATTTTTTAGTATTGCGAAATACAGATTTTATCTCAAAACTTACATCGAGGGGAATCCAACGGCTACTGTGATTTTCAGCAACACATTTTCTGGCATTTCGAGTAGAGACGGTTGAGACATAGTTATTGTTATGTCGTGACAGAGAATAAAAATAGGGTACAGAATAGAAGAATTATAGTTTATTGAGCACAGGTTTCTAGTGTAGTCGAAACCAAGAATAATTAGTAAATAGAGTTCAATACTACGTAGCAAGTTCACGTTACGTTAATGCCAACGAGGGCGGCCACGTTCCTTGCCAACAGTTATTTATTTGTATGGAATCGGAACAAAAAGGCGAACAGACGGGAAAATGAAAACATTGGGTGCGTTGTTATTGACAGACACGCGGTTGTAGAGATAGAGGCATTAGAGAAAGAGAGACATGTTGAATTTTGCTTGGTTGATTTTTGGTTGATGGTAAAAAACAAGAAAAAAAGAAAAGATGTGTGAAACTGTGTTTCCATGGCTAAGGGACAGAAGAAGAAAAAAATTAGTCATGTTTGTCATTGCTTATCATAAAAATACACTATTAACAAAAATTCATTCCTAATAATTTATGAGTCATCACGAATTGAAACTGTCTCTTAAAAGAGATACAACAATAGTGAGGAACACAGAATTTGATAATGAACTTCTATTCAGACCACCATGAAGAGAGAAGTAAGTTGTTTTTTTTCATTTGAGATTTTCCACTGAAATTTTTTAATTAAAATTTTCAGATGAATTGCATAGAGAGCCCTTCGATATATTTTGGGAGACAAATTCTCATGGTTTACTGTCTATTAAAGATTGTAACAGACCAATGAGACCGTTGTATAGGTGAGCTTTCTGAAAATAAGAAACTGGAAAATCAGAATTTTTCAGACGCGGTGCCTCTCCTCTACCTATGAATAGAATGCGACGTAAAACTAGTTTTCTCAAGAGCTGTATGGTCGGCACTGGCATTGGATTTTTATTGTTTGTGATATTCATGAGTGGCTGGTATTTCTATAAAAATTTTGGGTTTGTGGAAAAACCTCACGGTTCGAATTTGAAGTTGCCGCCAATTCTTATGCCGGTAGATGCTCCATTTAAGGTTTCAGGTACGAGCCATCTACTTTTTGACCCACACAAATAATTTCAGACAATAAAACCCCGGAGCCAGCCCACAATCGTATAGTAGGCTACTACAAAGCATGGGACAGCCAAGTTATCACGGAATTCCAGATGTCTAAACTAACATATGTCATTTTCAAATACTTGGTTATCAATAACAACCAAACAGTTGGTTTTAAGAACAATCTGGAAGAAATGAAGTTTTTCGATTTGATGAAAAAGAGGAGCCTGTCTCCGGCGCTGAAAATTATGATATCGATAGAAATACCAGGTGGAAGGAAGAATGAAGAAGATTTCAAGTAAGCTTAAATTTTTCAGTTTTTTTTCTTTTGAAAAAAAAACCGCCCTGTTATTTTCAGCACTGTTATAAAATCCATCGTCTCATTCATATTCAATCATCAACTAGATGGAGTGGATATTGACTGGCGCTACCCAACTCCTGGGGACATTCCAAGACAAGTGGATTTTGTGAAATCTCTCAGAAACGCATTTCCAAGTTCTCAAAACTATATAATATCTATGACTGCCTCGGGCTTGGAGTGGAAATACAAATATAGGATGAAACTAAAGGAGCTCTTGGTCCACGTGGATTTCTTCAATGTTTTATCCTTCGACTACTACACTAGCTCAATCACCGGACCCCCAGCACCCTTATTCTCTGGAGTTGGAGAATATAGAGGGTACAATGTGGACAGGACAATGAAATACTTTGCCTGTCAGACAGGAGCGCCTGGCAAGCTGAATATGGGCGTACCATTCTACGGAACTTTGTGGAAAAACGTGGGAGCCCCCATCGAGTTAGATGAAATGTGGAGAGTTGCAAATGGCACAACTCATATACCATGGAGGTTGCTGAAAAAAGGAATTTTGAAAGCGTCCTGGAACAAAAATGCAATGACACCATATGTTTGGAATGCTAAGCACAAGACATTGTTGGGATTCGAGAACCAGAAGAGTTTGGAGAAGAAAATGGTTTATGCAAAGAAGAAAAATCTAGGAGGAGTTGTTATAGAGTCTATTGGAGGTGACGATAGTGAAAATTCATTGTTGGATGTGATAGCTGAGCAGAATTTTATTGTGGAAAGAAACGATGTTAATTTTAAATGTTAGATTTTTAAATGAAGATTTATGTATTTGTTATTTCAATTCTTTAAAATTACATAAAATGTATTCTCTTTCCCTTTAACGTCATGAATCCTTGAGATCTCCCCACACTCTCTAATTATCCCAACAGACTTCTGTATCGCTTGGAGGACACTCATCACATTGGCAATACGAATCATCTTGTCTTGGATTTCTCATATTCTTTTAATTCTCGGATCACAACTCTTCTCATCTTCTCACATTCCAATTGACAGACTTCTGACTGGTTGTTGATTTCTAAATCCCAGTAAATCAAAGCAGATAGCAACAAAAACTCGGGTTGGTCAAGCCTCACTTGCTGTAGTTGGCGTCGCAAATTGTTTTCGGATAACCGCCAGTAGCGTTGAATAATTCTAAATTTTTATGTTTTTGATGAATTGAGATTAAGGGGTTACCTTTGCAAAGTTTTTCCATCCTTCGTACAGTCCTGGTCCTCAACTAGTGGGTCAAAATTTGAAACATCGAAGATATCGCTGTTGGACAGAACGCAGAATGGTCTATCTGAAATAGTAGACCAATGAGATCAGAGCGTCGTTGCATTTTTAACTTACCAATTGATCTTTGACATGTCTCAAAAATATAAAACGGCACAATGAATTTTTTTTTCCACATTGGAAGTTAGTAAAACAAAAAAGGAAAACAAAAGTGCGACAAAATTTAATTGATAAGATTATAGAGGCGCAGATAGGGGAAGGCAGGTTGTTCTTATCACCAAAGAATAATACAAAGAATACAAACTACATACAGTACCGTGCAGTAAGATATAGAGTTTCGCCGTTTTCAGGAGAAAATGATCAGCTTTGAGAAGGTGTTACGGTATCACTGATTGTCCCACAAAGTAAATTATGTATAAACCGCACAAAACAAAGGTAGAGCTTCATTTTTGTAGTTGACAACTTTTTTGTACGGACACTCTCTGGAGAGTTATGGTCATTTTAAGGGGACAGCTCAAATATCACTCTATTTTGCTCTGAAACGGAACGACTTGAGGGAGAAATTACTTTGTCGATAGAAAATTATGTTTAAAAAAACTGCAGGGAGTGTCCGTACAAAAACGTTGTCAAGTACAAAAATGAAGATCTACCTTTGTTCTGTATGGTTTATACATAATTTACTTGATGGGACAATCAGTGATACCGTTTTGAGAACAAGTGAAATCAACATCCTTCGCTACGTCGAAAAACCCCCCATCACCTCCAAAAGACACATTCGCTACATGACACAAACGACACAAACTACTCATTTGGAGACATAAACACTCCATTTTTCTCTTTCTTATCTATTCTTCCCATCTTATCATCATCAGTATAAAAAGACAGGCAAAAACGTTTTTCTGTCACCAATGGATCCCTTCACTATTGCTGGGGCTCTTGCTATTGGAGCATTTGTTCTGTACCTCAGAAATTTCTTCAGTCAACCTAGTATTAAACCAAAGCCACCGGTAAGTTAATTATTTTGAAAGCACTTCAAAAATATTTCGAGTCATCTCAGATTCTGAAGAAGGACTTCAAAAAGGACACTGTCTATCTCTTCCAATATGCGCGGCTCAAAAAATGCCCTCACCTCTCCCCATTCTGTATGAAGATTGACATGCTATGCAGGGTATACAACATACCGTTTGAAGTCGTGGTATGCACATCAGAACGATCTCGAAATGGACTCCTGCCATTCATTGAGCTCAACGGGGAGCACATTGCTGACTCGAGTTTGATAGAGATGAGACTGAAATCTCATTTTAAAATCCAACCGCTCCCGGATGAGCTTGAAGCTCAATCGGTTGCTCTCAGCAAGTTGGTGGACACTCACTTGTTCTTGTTAGTTTTTTTTTTGAAAAACCATCCCCTAATTTTCTTTTTCAGCATCCTCATGAGATTCAAGGTAGCTGTCCAGGAATATTACAAGGTCTTGTACAATTGCATCGGATTGCCACCTTTCTTGTCGTTCATAATGATTCCTATTCTAAAGTCAACTATCGGGAAGAGTGTGTACACCAAGAGTGCCGGCGCAATCGGAGAATTCGAATGGGATGAGCTCGACCAGTTCCTTCATAAGGATTTGGAAGCAATTCAGACATTGATGAAAGGCAAATTTTTGCTAGGAGATATTATTTCATCGGTTAGTTCTCTTCTAAACCCTCCATATCTCAATTAACAATTTCCAGGCCGACATCACCCTATTCAGTCATCTAGCTACTGTCTACTACCCACTCCGCTGTCATGTATCGGATGTTCTCGAAAAAGATTTCCCGAAGATTCTGGAGTACTGCGAGAGAGTTCGCAAAGAAGTGTATCCTAATGATTTTACTCTTTAATAAATAATTGGTTAAACTACAGACTCAAAGTTGAACTCAGTTTGATCAACACCCACACTTTTTCTCCTTTTTTTCCAGCTGAACTAATAAAGGAAGTGTATCAAAAATATTGAACTTGTGGGGGATCAACAGGAAAAAGTGTAGTTTAAAATTGAGCCGGCTGTTTAAATAAAATTATGCGATTATAAAAGGAAACCCGAAAACTTTTTGAATATCACATCCCTTCCTTCCAACCTTCTAACAATGATTGGTTTCCTCACTATCCTTGCCTTCACAACTTCCGGAGCATTCGCAGTTATTGCTGATGACTTCTCTTGCTCCTCTGGTGTAAGTTTCTCTATTCCCAAATCTTATTACCTACAATTGTTCAGGGCGTCTATACATCTGGTGCCACTTCATGCTCCAACAACATCGCCGACGCATCTTGTGCAGTTTTCTACAAAGAATCCGCTCCTGGAGTTGGATATCCAGCAGCAGGAAATTCCGTGCAACGCCCATTTGCTTGCTACACAACTGGAAATGCTCCAGGGCCTATCAATGAAGACTTGAGAAAGACGGCTATCACTAACTGCCCAAAAACTTGTGGATTTTGTTGCGCTACCTCTGCTTACAACTGCACTAATGTGCAATGTGAGTGTGTTAGTGAATCTTCATTAAATATCTTCTTTATTTCCAGTCCCCCGTATCAACTGTGCCACAATCCAGCCATCTCAATGCCTGAGTTCCATCTGGCGTGAAACAATTGCTCAGGACTGTCCATCTGCCTGTGGATTCTGTAATGAGGGAGGATGCGTCGACGCTGTCACCGACTGCGCTACCTCGATGTGCAACCAAATTGGACTCCAAGAATTTGTCAACCAGAACTGCAAGAGAACTTGTGCCAGATGTGGTGCCTCGCCATCTAACCCATCGAACCCTCCTGCTCCATGTAACAGCTACCCTGTTGACACCTCCTCCAGTTGTGCTGCTTGGGCTAATAATGGATTCTGTAAGAACGACTTCTACAAGGATGTTGTTAGACAGTATTGTGCTACCACATGCAAAGTTTGCTAGATGTTATAGCAATGAATTAGTGCTAGCCTAATTATTTGTTCCGTATTAATTGTTTTAAGATTGACCACCTTGAAATAAATATTCTTTAAATATCACTTTTTATTTTTGGCACAAAAAACATGTGGTCAAAAACTCAATCAGCGTCTCCTGAATAACAGGATATAAAAATAAAGATAGCAACGATATACTGATCAGTTGTGTTTTTAATTTGTGCACCGTCCCCGTGAAATAGAAGGCACAACACGGACACTAAATACAATACATGCCGTAGTTGTAGAATTTGAAAATTACATATTATATTTTTTTAAAAATTAACCGAATAGTGTTCGGGACACAAAAAAAGTAAAGCTGACAAGTGGGATTTTGATTCCAGATAAATAAATATGATTATGTTGTCTTCACATAAGAATTATAACTGTAATTTAAAAAAACCATAATAAATTATTGAATGCCAAAGAGTATTCGGAATATATACCATTATCCAAATGAAAAAAATTAATTAGAAAAATGTAAACAATGAGAAAATGCATATGTGTCATATGTGTCACATGTCACGTATGTGTCACAGCGATGGGAAGTAGATAAATGCACATGGACAAAATTAAACAATTATCAGATGAAAGAGGAAATTGATTATTAAAGAACACAAAAAATATTACAATGCTCTTTATTGTCGACTTAACAATATATTATGAATAGCTTCGTAGTTGATCAAACTACATATATGTAACCGGAACTGATCTCGGATCGCCACCCACACAATTTGTTTCTTTATTCAGCTAGTTCAATAGAAACTATGTCAAGAAACATGAACTTGACTTTATTTTTCACTTCGATAAAGATCAAACAGTAAATGTGTAGTTTTAAAAGCGACCAGGTTTTTACACTTTGAAACAAACTATAACAAAAAATATATACATTTGCTATGTCCGAGAAGTTGAAACTGTGGAGTGTTAGTTTTTAGGGGTATTTTTTTACATAAGACCTTAAAAGGCAATGTAATTGGCTGAAAAATATACTAAAATTTAGATCTCGGTGAGTTCGGGCCGGGAAAAAGTGCCAAAAAGCACAAAAATGGCTTAAAAAGGCATTCGAGTCGTGTAAAGGGCATTCTATCCGTCGGCCCGGTTCACAAGTATGCCACCACCAACGTTCTGCCAACATGTGCAGGATTAATGTACATGTTCTTATCTATGCGTTCAATTTCTTACAACGATGTATCCATGACATAATCTTCATTCAATCTTTCCTCTTTTCACAAAGAAAATCAACAAATTTTACAAGTATTGGAACAATATTCCTTCTTCTGAGCATATGTGAACAACTCGCTTGTACAGAATCCAAGAGCAGCCCATGTAGCACAAGCATCAGTTTTATCCGGGTTTAAGCAAGGGACATCCGGATCAACCGTGACTTTTGGTGGGGAGTAGTAGTCGCAGAATCCGCATGAAGAAGGACAATCTTGAGCGATGACTTCTCGCCAGACCGGGGATACGCATTGACGCGGTTGAATAGTCTCACAGTTAAGGCGAGGAGCTGAAAAAATGAAATTAACAAACAAATTTGATTATAATCATGTTTGAAGACTTACATGGCGAATTGGTGCAATTAAATGCAGAAGTCAGACAACACATTCCACAAGTTTTTGGACAACTCGCGATAGCCTGTTTTTTCAATTCCAGACTTTCAGTACCGCCTATTTCAGTGCCACTATAACATTTGAATGGCCGGGGTGCGGAGTTTCCAGCTTGTGGATATCCTGCTCCAGTGGTAGTTTCAGGGAAGAAAGAATCACAGATATTGTCTGGCCAGACATTCGAACAAGCGGTAGCTGAGAAAGTGTAGACTCCCTGGGAAGAGCAGGAAAAGTCGTCGACAATTGTGGCGAGAGCCGATGGAGGATAAAAAATGAAAAGGGAAAGGAAGACGAGCATGGTTTGGTTTGTCAAAAAATGTTCGTTGGCGAGTAGCGGGGATATATTTATATTTAATATGAGAAGTTTACACAGCTTTTTCGCCAGGCGTGACTTTTGATACTGTAGGATGATTTGTGTGAACAGCTTTTTGAGAGTGACTAAACCCGTTCAGACTTTTTTGAATACAATTTTTAAAAATCAAAGTTCAATTTTTTCCTTCCTTTCTTCCTACCGTACTTTAACCAAAAAAATGTTTCAAAGTACTGTAGTCGCCACAAGACCCACACCTCGTCCCCGGGCCGAACTTTGAGCGAGCGGTCAGCCACCGGCGAATGAGTAATATTTGTTTACATTATTTAGAGACGGGCACTTTCTTATCAGTTACACAATTTTCCGTCACCAACTATTTCTATTTCATTTTTCGCCTTTTAATGTCTTCCTTACTGACACTTCCAATCCCTTTTATTGATCAACTTCTTAAAAAATTGGATCTGGAATCTCTGTAAGTGCTTTTGTTTCCTCAATCTTATCAATCCCAAACCGCTTTTTAAGATTTGTCCTTCGAAAGGTTTGTAGTGGACTCCGCAATTATATCGAACAATTTCAACATGATTACAACATTAATGCAATACGAATCGTGGTACCTTTGAGAAAAGTTCAAGTGTGGTTCAACGGGGATGTTGATAATAGTATATTTTATGAGCAAGGCGAGAAGGGTTGTTTAGTCAGGAAAACAAACAAAGAGACACTTTTGAAAAACGAAGATTTCATCAAGATTTGTGTGGATGACACGAAAGTGATATTGAGTCAACGAACTCATGCTTTGAGGTTTTTCTCTCTTTACCTGAAATTCGATTGCCCTGAAATGACTGGGTATTCTGAACAACTTCAAGAAGGACTTCACCAGATTCTGAAGTCAAGGAAGACTCCGATAAAAGTGAGAAATGTGGAGTTATCTGCATTAGGACAAGAAGAAATGCTATTATTCCTTCCATTTTTTGAGTTAAGCGGCATTTCTTTGTACTCTTCCATTGGACGAACCGGAGAAGAACCATTGAATCTTAACGAAATTAAGAAGCTGGATCAGTGGAAGTTAGCCAGAAGGGTACATATTTCAAATGTAAACTCTGATTCTATCCCAAGTTTTTCGCATTTTCAAAACGTTTCCGTCAGGTTTCCATCGGTTTCTTTCAACGACTTGGCTGTGTTAGAAGAGGTTGGTTGGCACTACATCACATAATCTAACTCCTACAATTTTCAGATATTTATTCATAATACAAACATGCAAGTATTCAAGTTCTACTATCAACAATTTGATAAAGACCAACTATTAGAGCATCTTGGGGAACCACAGAGGGGCCGGCCACATCATCATTTATTCGGCAACTGGCACATCCGAATCCCTAATAGCCAACAAGTTATTAATATTTCATCTTCATTTTGTCACAGGAGATTCACATTTTCCCGTAAAAATTTGTCAGAAGTACCCATCGGTTTTGACGTTCTGAATTGATCTTGCTTGGCCATTTCACACGTTTTCTCATGTACCCATGCCAACCAAACAATATTCAGCATGTCTCTCTTTCTCTACTGTCTCTATTTCCCCAACCGCGTGCTGTGTCTGCCAATAAAAATATACACAACTTTTTATTCTTGCGTTGATTCCATTCAAATAGAAAACTATGCCATCTTTACTCGAAATGCCGGAGAATGTGATGCTGAAAATCACGGAAGCCGTCGGGTTCCCTTCAATGTGAGTTTTGAGATAAAATCGGTATTTCGCAATATTTGAAAAATTGTAGTTAAATTTTTCACAAATTTTGGGATTAATATAGGAGCCGGAATCTCTAATATAGGAGCCGGAATCTATTATTTGTGTTGTACTATGCCTGTTTTGGTTAAATTTTGTGGGTGGGGGTCTGAAATAGGATTAAAAATTCAAACCCGCAAAAATCGAGTATCACTATCAACGAAATTTATTTCAAACCTTTATCGATTTTTCAAAACATTTTTTTCAGTCTCACGCTTCGAAAAACCTGTCACGACTGCCGTAACTTCATCGATGACAAGGCTCCAAATATCAATTTAACCGGAATATTCATCCATGTCCATCCCAAAAGAATGTACTTGTATTACGAAGTTTCTGAAAAAGAAAAAACATTGATACTTTACAACAAACACCCGGATGGATGTGTCATCAATCATAAATCTCATGAAATGTTCCTGCGAAACGAAGATTTCATATCGTTATTCTTTAGAGAATTTGAACTTATTATCAAGCATCAAAAGTCAACACTTGAAAAATTTCATTTCTATTCTGGATGTCTGTCAAACGAAGAAGAGTTTCATCAGTTAATTTCTCCAATATTTGCAAAAACCCAGAAGATTTTGAAGTCCCGGCCACGCCCATTGAAAGTCAAGGAATTCAAAATGAGCGCTTTCCGACAGGAGCATGTTATTTCAATTCTACCACTCCTTGACGCCAATCTCCTGACGGATATCTCAATGGACCATACAGACTATGGAGCATTTGAAAAAAATGATACAGTTATAAAGCTCAATGAAATCATGGAGTTACCGCAATGGAAAAATTCCAAAAATCTCAACATATCTCATTTGTTTGTTACGGAGCCAGTCCAAGCATTTTACGGGTTCACAAAAGTCTGTATATGGAAGCAATCCGTGTCTGGGAATGACTTGCTTTTGGTGAAAGACGTAAGACATTGCTGCAAATGCGCTATATCATCAAATTCATCTAAGTTATTATTTCAGAAATTCCTGGCCCCCAATAACCAAACCGAGGAGTTCATTATCTGCTACCAAATCTTCGTCAATAGTCAAATATTAGGAGACTGCATCACAGCTGAATGTGGCAATCAAGCTTGGTACTACCAGACCGATAACAATGAAAAAATATTGACAATTTCCAATACTATTTGGTGTTTTACACTTACTGTATCATTTATTGGGAGATCGGATGTTCCGGAGAATGCTGTTTTGTTGGCTTAGTCGGACATCATCATACATAAATATATTGATGATGTTGCTTCTATTAATCAATTTTCAGACTATGGGGTTGCTTGATTATTACTCATGCACGGCTGGAATTTTTCTACTCGTAACCCAGAAAATTGTTCGACGAGATACGCGATAAGTAGCCAAAGAATTGCGTCATTTGCGTTTTTCGAGACAACTATTCTGAGCCTGAAACTGAACAAATTCTGCACAATATGTATTTTGGCTACCTACGACGCAATCCGTAAGTATTTTCAAAAATTTTCGGTTATCTGTGATGTTTCATTGATTTTCAACAAACCAGCATCGAAAAAATTTTGTAAAAATGACCAAAAACAGCTTTTTTATTTCTTCCGAGATTTGCCATGCTTAAAGTCTCGGTGGCCGAAGTCACAGATTTTTCTAGGCCACCAGCCGCAATTGCGCGTGCGATGTCTCTCTTTCTCTACTGCCTCTATTTTTACAACCACGTGTCTGGCAATAACAATATTTACTAGTTTTTCGTTTTCCCGTCTGTTCGCCGTTCAGTTCCAATTCCATACAAATAAAAAACTATGTCTCAACCGTCTCTACTCGAAATGCCGGAGAATGTGATGCTGAAAATCACAGAAGCAGTTGGATTCCCTTCGATGTGAGTTTTAAGATAAAATCTGTGTTTCGCAATATCAAAAAAGTGATACTCGGAGTTTGTGGACATTTTTTTTAAATTAAATTTTTCACAAGTTTTGGGATCTGCCTCTAAAAGGGGCAAATTTTTGTGTAGAATTTGTTACGTATCGTGAGCGGGATCTGACATAAGAATACAATTTTAAAACCCGCAAACAAGGTGTAACAAATTTTGTTTCAAACCAGCTTTCACGCGGCTACGAGTTCATGTGCGGACATCTTGAAAAGCATACAGACAAATCCACAGACAGAGCCCACGCGTGTCATATATAAAAATAGTGATCTTCATCGATTTTGAGAAAACTTTCAGTTTCACGCTTCGAAAAACCTGTCACGACTACCGTAACTTCATTGATGACAAGACTCCTAATTGCAATTTGAGCCGTCTCCACGTCCGTGTCTATTCCGAAGGGATGTACTTGTTTTACAAAATATCTGGGGTCAGACAGACCCAACAGATAGTTTACAACAAATACCCGGATGGATGTGTGGTAAATCATAATGCTCATGAAATGTTTCTGCGAAACGAAGATTTCATGTCAGTGTTCTTTAGAGACTTTGAACTTATAATCAAGCATCAAAAGTCAGCACTTGAAGAATTTCATTTTATTTCCTTATTTCTGACAAACGAAGAAGAGTCTCATCAGTTCATGTCTCCAATATTTGACAAAATAATGAAGATTCTGAAATCTCGGCTACGCCCATTGAAAGTCAAAGAATTCAGAATATATGCTTCCCGACAGGAGCATGTTATGTCTATTCTACCCTTCCTAGATGCTAATCCCCTGATGAATATCTCAATGAACCATACATACTATGAAGCAAAGAATGAGACAGTAATGCAGCTCAATGAAATAATGGAGTTACCTCAATGGAAAAAAGCCACAAATGTCAACATAAATCATTTGTATGTCACGGAGCCAGTCGAAGCATTTTTCGGGTTTACAAAAGTTGCGATATGGAAAAAATCAGTTTCTGGAAACGACGTGCTTTCTGTCAAAGAGGTAAGACATTGCTGGAAATGCTCTATCATCAAATTCTTCTAAACTATTATTTCAGAAGTTCCTGTCGCCCTATAACCGAACCGAGGAGTTCGAGATTAGCTGCCAAGACTTCGTCGATGGCCAAATATTGGGAGATAGCATCACAGATGACCGTGGGTACCAACATTGGTACTACCAAACCGAAAACAATGAAAAAATACTGAAGATTTTCAATTTTATCTGGACTAACTATAAGGTGCTTACTGTATCATTTATTGGGAGATCGGATGTTCCGGAGAATGCAATTGTGTTGGCATAGTCGAACATCATAATACAAAAATATTTTCATGTTGTTGCTTCAATTTATCACTTGTCAGATTGTGAGGTTGCTTGATTATTACTCATGAAACATACAAGTACATACAACACCTCTTCTAATTACTGATAATTCTTTAATTTGGAAGTCAACCGAGCCAAATAATCAAAGATAAGAAATTGTACATGAGCACACCGTTTCTCTTTCTCTGATGCCTCAATTTTGCAGTCAACAGTGACAGTAATCAGAAATATTCACACAAAGAGTTTCATCAATTCATTTCTCCAATATTTGCAAGAACCCAGAAGATTTTGAAGTCGCGGCCACTCCCATTGAAAGTCAAAGAATTCAATATGAACAGTTTCCGTCAGGAACATGTTATGTCAATTCTACCACTCCTTGACACGCCACTTACGACGCAATCCGTAATTATTTTCAAAAATTTTCGTTGTCTGTGATGTTTTATCGATTTTCAACAAACCAGCATCGAAAATTTTTATAAAATGACCAAAAACACCTTTTTTATTGCTTCGGAGCTTTGCAATGCTGAAGGTCTCGGTGGCCGAAGTCATAGATTTTTCTAGGCCACCAGGCCACGTTCGCTGTCTCTCTTTCTCTACTGCCTCTATCTCTACATGCGTGTGTCTGTCAATAGCCTTTTTATTCCATTCAAATAGAAAACTATGCCATCTCTACTCGAAATGCCGGATAACGTGATGCTGAAAATCACAGAAGAAGTTGGATTCCCTTCGATGTGAGTTTTGAGATTTTAAATTTAAAAAAAACATTTATACTCGGAGTTTGTGACATTTTTTAAAATTAAGTTTTTCACAAGTTTTGGGATCAGCCACTAAAAGAAGCAAATTTTTGTACAATTCGTTACGTATCGTGAGCGACACAAAAATACAATTTCAAAAGCCGCTAACAAGGTGTAACAAATTTTGTTTCAAACCAGCTTAAGCTGATTCAGAGCCAACATATAGAAAATAATAACCTTCATCGATTATTGAAAACAAATTTCAGTTTCACGCTTCGAAAAACCTGTCACAACTACCGTAACTTCATTGATGACAAGACTCCTAACTGCAATTTAACCGGTGTCTTCATCCATGTCCAACCCAAAAGAATGTACTTGTATTACAAAATATCTGGTGAGAAACTGAGACAACAGATAGTTTACATCAAGCACCCGGATGGATGTGTGGTCAAACATAATGCACATGAAATGTTTCTGCGAAACGAAGATTTTATATCGTTATTCTTTGGAGACTTTGAACTTATTATCAAGCATCAAAAGTCAACACTTGAAAAATTTCATTTCCATTCTGGATGTCACGAAGAAGAGTTTCAGCAATACATTTCTTTAATTTTCGCAAAAACCATGAAGATTCTGAAGTCCCGGCCACGCCCATTGAAAGTTAAAGAATTTAAAATTAACGATTGCGAACAAGAGCATGTTATGTCAATTCTACCGTTTCTTGATGCGAATCTCTTGACGAATATCTCGATGGAGTTCGATTATGTACTTTTTGTAGTGGATGAGACAGTTATGAAGTTCAATGAAATTATGGAGTTACCTCAATGGAAAAATGCCACAAATCTGGATATGTCTTATTTGTATGTCACGGAGCCAGTCCAAGCATTTTTCGGGTTCACCAGAATTGTGATATGCAAACAATCAGTGACTGGGAACGACTTGCTTTCTGTAAAAGAGGTAAGAAATTGCTGGAAATGCACTCTTTCATCAATTCTTTCCAACTTAATATTTCAGAAGTTCCTGTCGCCTAATAACCAAACCGAGGAGTTTAGTATCTCCTACCTTGACTTCGTCGGTGATCAAATATTAGGAGATCGTATCCCAGCTGACAGTGGGGACCAACATTGGTACTACCGAACCGAAAACAATGAAAAAATACTAAAGATTTCCAACATTATCTGGACTAAGACGCTTACTGTATCATTTATGGACAAGGCGCATGTTCCGGAAAATGCATTGGTGTTGGCTTAGTTGGACATCACCAAACAGAGAATGATAATGTTGTAGCTTTTAATTATCACTCGTCAAATTGTAATGTTGCTTGATTATTACTCATGAAACGAAAAAGTATACACACCTCTTCCAACTTTTTCAATGAATGATATCTTTTTAACTCGCATGCCACCCAAGCAAAATAAACAAAGATAAGAAATTGTACATGCGTACGTACTGTCTCTCTTTCTATAATTTTACGTTTGATAGCTATTTTGATTCCTTTTTGCTTAAAAATTATGTCTCAACCGTCTCTACTCGAAATGCCGGAGAATGTGTTGCTGAAAATCACAGAAGCAGTTGGATTCCCTTCGATGTAAGTTGGAAGATTTTGCAATACATTTTTATAAACACTTATAGCATCGATTTTTTATATTCGGAATTAAGAAAGTTTTCAGATTTACCCTTCGGAAAGTTTGTCATGACTATCGTAATTTCATCGATGGCAAGACTCCAAACATTAATTTAACCCGTCTATTTATCAATGTCGATCACAATAGAATTGAATTGTATTGCGGAGCTTCTAATAGTAAGAAAGACAAGCAGATATATTACAACAAACACCCGGGTGGATGTGTGATCAGTTATAATTTTCATAAACGTGAGCACTTTTCAATGAACGTGAAGAATTATAATGGCCGTGATTATATTATGGAAAATGAGGAAATTTTATCAGTTTTCCTTAGAGACTTCGGGCTGGTCATAAAGCATCAAAAGACAGCACTTGAAAGATTTTATTTCAATTTTGGATTTCTGAAAAACGAAGAAGCGTTACATCAGTTCATCTCTCTAATATTTGCAAAAACCCAGAAGATTTTGAAGTCCCGGCCACGCCCATTGAAAGTCAAAGAATTCAAAATGAGCGCTTTCCGACAAGAGCATGTTATGTCAATTCTACCACTCCTTGATGCGAATGTATTGACGGATATCTCAATGAAGCATACAAGAGCTTACGGAGCTTTTGAGAAAAATGAAACAATTATGAAGCTCAATGAAATTATGGAGTTACCTCAATGGAAAAATGCCAAAAATCTGGAAATATTGCATTTGTTTGTCACGGAGCCAGTCCAAGCATTTTTCGGATTTACGGAAGTTTATATATGGAAGAAATCAGTGTCTGGGAATGACTTACTTTCTGTGAAAGAGGTAAGACATTACTGCAAATACACTCTGTCATTAATTTTAGAAATTTATATTTTAGAAATTCCTGGCGCCCAATAACCAAACCGAAGAGTTTAGTATCTCCTACCTTGACTTCGTCGATGGCGAAATGTTAGGAGATTGCATCACGGATTGCTTCGAGAACCAACATTGGTACTACCAAACCGAAAACAAAGGAAAGATACTGACTATTCACAAAATTAACTGGTGTAAGGTGCTTACTGTATCATTTATTGGGAGAACGGATGTCCCGGAAAATGCAGTTGTGTTGGATTAGTCAGACATCATGAAAAAGAAATATATCAATGTTGTTGCTTCTATTTATCATTTGTCAGATTGTGAGATTGCTTGATTGTTACTCATGAAACAAAAAAGTATACACATCACCTCTTCTACCTTTTTCAATGAATGATAATTCCTCAATTTGAAAGTCAACCGAGCCAAACAAACGACGATAAGAAATTGTATATGTGCACTGTCTCTCTTTCTTTATTGCCTCAATTTTGCGTGACAGTCAACAGAAATATTCACAATTTTTCATTTTCTATCTTTATTCCATTCCACTTCTGAAAAGTTATGTCTCAACCGTCTCTACTCGAAATGCCGGAAAATGTGATGCTGAAAATCACAGAAGCAGTTGGATTCCCTTCGATGTGAGTTTTGAGATTTCGCAATACATTTTTATAAACATTTGTAGCATAGATTTTTTTATTTTCGAAATAAAGAGAGTTTTCAGATTTGCCCTTCGAAAAGTTTGTCGTAACTATCGTAATTTCATTGATGACCTAATCCCAAACATCAACCTGACCGGTATCATAAATCATGTTTATCCTCACAGAATTTACTTATATTACGAAATTTCTGGAAAAGAAAAAACACTGTTATTTTACAAAAAACACTCGGATGGATGTGTGGTCCGCCATAATGGCCGTGAACATATTATGGAAAACGAAGAATATTTATCAGTATTCCTTAGAGACTTCGAGCTGATCATCAAGCATCAAAAGTCACCACTCGAACAATTTCATTTCCTTTCTGGAGGTCTGGAAAGCGATCGAGACTTTCAGCAATATATTTCTTCAATTTTCGCGAAAACCAAGAATATTCTGAAGTCCCGACCACGCCCATTGAAAGTCAAGGAATTCGCAATGAGCGCTTTCCGACAGGAGCATGTTATGTCTATTCTACCATTCCTAGATGCTAATTTCTTGACGAATATCTCAATGGAGCATTCAGACTATGCAACACATGGAAAGAATGAGTTCATGGTAGAGCTCAATGAAGTTATGGCGTTGGCTCAATGGAAAAATGCGACAAATTTGAAAATATTTCTTTTTCATGTCACGGAACCAGTGGAAAACTTTTTCGGTTTCACGAAAGTTTCGATATGGAAGAAATCAGTGTCTGGGAACGACTTGTTTTTGATCAAAGAGGTAAAACATTATCGTCAATTCTTCCAAAATTTAATATTTCAGAAATTCCTTTCGTCCAATAACCAGACCGAGGAGTTCACTATATATTACCAAGACTTCGTTGATGGTCAAACATTAGGATATTGTTTCTCAGAAGGCTGTGGGGACGGAAATTGGTACTACCAGACCGATCATTATAACAAAATATTGTCAATTTCCGCAACTGAATGGGTTAAGATGGTTTTTGTATCATTTATTGAGAGAACAGAAGTCCCGGAGAATGCAGTGATGTTGATTCAATAAAAATATTAAAACATATTTATTGTCTCAAAAATAAAATCTTTGGTTTTTCACAATTGACTACAAGGATTATACGGAGTTGAGTGTCTGGAAACTTCCAAGTTTTGCATAGCTCGCTGGTTTGAGGCTCGCTAATCGGTGGTCCCATTGCATCAAAGAATTGTTGAATATCAGGGAACGTAGTGTAGTAAAGACGGAACTTTTGGAATATGGGAGATTGAAGGAGGGCCTGGAAAAGAATTATGGGAAAAAATGGTCATGTGGGCGGAGTCTCACCTTCTTCAAAAGGAGAACATCATTTAAATGAACCAATTCCACGTCAATTGAACATTTTGAAAAACGCGTGAATACTTGCAAACTGGCACTTGGGACATAGCAGTCCCAAATCGAGAGCTCTTGGATTTTTGGTCCTCGTTCTGCTAACTCATTGATTTCCAGGACTCCCAGAGTTCTTATGGGTTGATCTGTTGAGCCGAATATATTGAGCTCCAGAAGAGAATCAGGATTCAAAAACGGAAGAATCTTCATAACTTGATCCGTGACTAGCGTCTCAACTTTGAGGCGTTGGCTCCTGGATTTCAGTACGGTTTTTAATAGGTCCACCACATTATCGAAGTGATTCAAATTTAATTTTAACAATTTCAGAGTCGAATTTTGATTCCTAAAAATTGTCTCAAAATCTTTGAATGCTCTATTCAACAGATTTTCTTCTGTCTCCAGAATCCTTTCCTTCCCTTCATAAACCAATGCACATTTACCTCCATCACGGACTTCGTAGCACAGGGAAACCTCCGCTTGTGGATTTTTATAGCAGAATTTCAAATCTCCAGATTCTAGAGCCGATACCGTAATCTCTTCTATCCTTGGATCAGGTTTTTGGTCATCGATGAACTCTCGAAGGTCTCGAGACACTTTTCGGAGGGTTTGACTAGAAAAGAGTGATTGAAAATCGGTAAGAATAGTTTTTTCAATACTTACACCGACTTGAAGTCCAGCTTGTCAAGAATAATATTCATTACCAGTTCAGGAATATTAAGTAGATAGGATTCTGAAGACATTTTTGGTGATTCAGAATGCTAACAGACAAGTAGTAGACTAGTGTGTAATTCCGAGACTTTTAAAAGAGCAGGAGGATTATATTTGCTCAACGAATGACTAGTTTTTGTGGCAATTGTTTGACCGCGAGGGCTTTCCCGTGTCGCGATGACACCGCAGTTCAAAAAATATGTGACTCCCGTGTGCTTTGTGGTCTCGTGAATTTTTGAAAGAGGCTGAGGAAGTATCCTTATTTTCTTTTGCGAGAGAAAGTCAAAACTTCAGATTTCCAAAAAATCTTTATTCCAATAAAATATTGCTTACAATTTTAGTTATGCATTAAATATTAATCATAAATCACAACCCTAATCACACCCCAATCGACCAAACACTCAATCGCACACCACAACAGTCCGACCCAGCACATCGAGAACTCCCAACGCTTTTTCCCATCCGATCCTGGTTTTGGAGCTCCGAGTTGAGTAATCTTCCATCCAGTTGGGCTACCAGGGCTCTGAACATTTTCAGTTAAATAAATATTTGAATCGATTACATACCTTGCTCATAACCACCTTGCCGGGAACCTTCTCAGCAATCCAAACATTGGATTCTATTCCTCCGTTTTTGTTAAACATCGCAGATTGGACAGTAATCGGAAGTCCTTTAAAGTTTTCCATGAATTGGTCCACATTCTTCTGGTCATCACCAGTGGTATTGAATAGTTGAAGGATGACGTCCTTCTTCTTCGAGCTCACAGCATCCAAAAATTTCGTTACCTGATCATTGACGATTTCCATCGCAGATTTTTCTGACTCCACCAAAACCACCATTCCAAGGAAAAGAAAAAGAAGAAGATGCATCACGAGAAACATGAAGTTAGTGAGGGGAGGGACCCATATATTTATAGTCTAGATTTTATTTGGAATGGCGTTGATACGTCTTGCAGTCTTTTTTTCTACAGTACCCCCTTCCACGGTGTCCATTTCCAGCAGCACCACATGCAAATTTTAATGGACAATAAAATCTAGACTATAAATATCTGAGTCCCTCTCCCCACACACCTCACATTTCTCGTGATGCATCTTCCTATTCTTCTCTTTCTTTTCCTTGGAATCGTGGTTTCGGGGGAAGCAAGGGAATCTGCGATGGGTATCGTTGGTTATCAAGTAGCGAAGTTCGTGGATGCTATGCATTTGAAGAAGAAAGACGTCATCCTTCAACTATTCAATACCACTGCTGACGACCTAAAGAATGTGGACGAATTCATGGAGAAATTCCAAAGAATTGGGTTTACTGTCCTATCTGCGAAGTTCATCAACAACGGAAAAATTGAATCCGATGTTTTGGTTTCTGGGAACATTCCAGGCAAGATTGTTATGAGCAAGGTATGTAACTGATCCAAGAGTTTATTTAAAAACGGAAAGTTTTCAGAGCCCTGGCAGCCTAACTGGATGGAAGATTACTCAACTCGGAATTGAAAAACCAAAATCGGTTGGGAAAAATAAGTTTTCGATGTGCGTTGTTGGCTTGTTCTGGTGTGCGCTTGAGGCGGTGATCGAATGGGGTGAACACATGCATGAACAATAATATGAACGTGGATAATTATAATTGTGATTGTGATATGAGCAATGTTTCATGTGAATAAAAATTTGTTGGAAACTTGAAAGTTTGATTTATACAAATGAGATGAACTGGAGGACCCGAAAAAAGTTCAGTGTTCAACTTTTCGGAAAAATGCTCTGTAATGGATGTTGGCGGAGCCGAGACGCAAAAATCAGTTTGGCTATGGTTTTGGGGAAGAAGGGTGCAACCTATTAGGCTGATGCATAAGTTTCTTTCTTTTTTGAAGGTGTGACTTTGGTCTTCTGTTTCTCAGCAGTGAGATTGTTTTTCAACCCAAACTTTTTTGCATTTTTATCTCTCTTTAGTGACTAACACATAGTGTTTCAAGTTAGTGCATGGACAGTCCGCTCGTGAAAACGAACGTTTTTTCGGTGGCCAACCAAATGCCTATTTTGGAAAGTTTTTTGGTTCTAGCCGCATTGATATCAAAATTTGAAGATCTTTACGGGAAGTTGTATAAAATTCATAGAAAAATACTTTATCTTGTTTTCGCATTTTAGTTTTCGGTCGGAATGTTAAAAACAAAAAAGTTACAATCAGACTCTCGACAACAACGAGAAATCATTGTTGATCTAGGTTCAAACAGATTACAGAAATATTTGAGAGCGCACTTATACCAAACTATTTGTAAAAGATAGAGGGTACCATGAGTAAGTTATACCACAAAAAAATTTACGACAAAGCCATCAAATTAATTGATAAAACTTGGGTGATATGTTTGCAATGGTTTTTGCGCTTTTGAAAAATTTTGTGTACTAGACCTGAGTGAAGTCAAGGTCTCTTCTCAACCCTCACAAACAAGTCTGAATTATTTTGTTATTAATATTTAACAGTAGATACATTGCTCTGTAATTGTGCAAAAGATCTAGTGAATTGCTTCAGAGGTACGAGCTGTAGGCTTCACCAAACTCAAAAATCATGTGAATTTGATGAAGTTGCCTTCACTCTTCTTGCGAATCAAGACAAATTGCGTGAATATCTAAAACAAAGTGAATTTAAAAACATCAATGTCTACTCTACTAAAAACTAAACATTTCCATCATATTTCCCTATCTAGCGTTAATGAAAAATCGAAAATACTCGCACATCCCAAAATAGGTGATCCTCACCTTTCTTCAGAGGCGGGCACTGAACTATCGTTTCTCAGTTGGAATGTTTTTATTTGTTTTTCATACATACCTTTTCTTGCTTGTTTCAATTTAAAAAATTCACCCTTTCTTGTCAACATTTTCTAGGAAAAAAATGGAGACGAAGAATGGTACCAAAAAAGGGTTCCTTATGTGTTTTGACGTGTTTACGGCTGAGGTTAAGCAGATGGCGGACGTCAAGTCACAGGTATAATCACAATGAGTTATAGGTACTAACCAACTATTATTCTCATTATGGGAATTATAAGTCTTCTAGAAAATTCAGTTCAAAAGTTACCCAAAAAAAGAAAGAAACTTATGCATCAGCCTGATATTTTGAACTGGGTTTTGAGAATCTGAGTGATGCGTCTTTGATCCATGGGCATTGAGGAGGAGATTACTAGGCGACGCTCAAAAAAGGAGAGGTGGGAATTGAAAGAATTGGATTTGAAGTATTTATTACATCTGTTGAAAACTTTACGAGAGAAAACGCGTAGGGGTGATTCTAGTTGATTTATACTGTGAGAGTTTGTTAGGTGGAATGATGCGCAAGCATACTGTAGTGTTGGACATGAAGTAGAACATTTGATTGTTTGATCGAAAGCTATTCAATATTCTTTTACCCTTTGCGTTCGCACAGTCTCAAAATACCTTGGTTTTAAAACGTACAGTTTTGAAACGGGCCAAAATCATAACCCCATAATTTCCTTATTCGAATGCGGTAATACGTCTTGCAGTCTTTTTTCTACAGTACCCCCTTCCACGGTGTCCATTTCCAGCAGCACCACATGCAAATTTTAATGGTCAATAAAATCTAGACTATAAATATCTGAGTCCTTCTTTACACTCACCTCACATTTCTCGTGATGCATCTTCCTATTCTTCTCTTTCTTTTCCTCGGAATGGTGGTTTCGGGGGAAGCAGAGAAATCTGCGATAGAAATAGTCAATGATCAGGTAACGAAATTCTTGGATGCTATAAATTTGAAGAAGAAAGATGTCATCCTTAAACTATTTAATACCACTGCTGATGACCAGAAGAATGTGGACCAATTCATGGAAAGGTTCCAAGGACTTCCGATTACTGTCCAATCTGCGATGTTTAACAACAACGGAGGAATTGAATCCAATGTTTTGATTGCTGAGAAGATTCCAGGGAAGGTGGTTATGACCAAGGTATGTAATTGATCCAACCGGAGAATAATAGTTTTTTAAAAACTGAAAACTTTCAGAGCCCTGCCAGCCCAACTGGATGGATGATAACCCAACTCGGAGTTGAAAAACCAGGATCGGATGAGAAAAGGAATTGGAGCAAGTTTTCAATGTGCTGGATTGGACTGTTCTGGTGTGCAATTGAGTTGATGGTTGATTGGGGTGACGCAATGAATGGACGTTATTATCCACGTGGATAATTAAAATTATGATTAAAATTTGAGCACTGTTTAATTGGAATAAAGACTTGTTGGGAATCTGAAGTTTTGAACATACATTGCAAAAGAAAACAAGGGCAGACATTGAACAGCTTGAGATCAAACATTCCTGCATAAACACTTTTCGACCTGGGATAAACTTTTACCCTCTTTCACCCCAAAACTATAGCCAAACAGGGTTTGCGTCTCGGTTCCGCCAACATCCATTACAGAGTATTTTACCGAAATTTTGAACACATGACTCTTTGCGGGTCCTCCAGTTCATCTGGGAGGAAGTGTCCTTATTTTGTTTTGCAATAATAATTCAAAACTCCAAATTTTCAACAAATCTTTATTCCCTTGAAACATTGCTTAAACCATAATCACAATCATTATTATCCAAGTTCATATCCTTGTCCATTATTGGCGGTCACCCCACTCGGCCAACACCTCAACCGCACACCAGAACAGTCCAACATAACACATCGAAAACTTATTTTTCCCAACCGATTTTGGTTTTTCAACTCCGAGTTGAGTAATCTTCCATCCAGTTAAGCTGCCAGGGCTCTGAAAATCTTTAGTTTTTAACAACAAAAAACTATCAGCATCGGTTACATACCTTGGTCATAAAAATCTTGCCTGGAATATTCCCAGTAACCAAAACATTGGATTCAATTTTTCCGTTGTTGATGAACTTCGCAGATAGGATAGTAAACCCAATTCCTTGGAATTTTTCCATGAATTCGTCCACATTCTTCTGGTCATCAGCAGTGGTGTTGAATAGTTGAAGGATGACGTCTTTCTTCTTCAAATGCATAGCATCCACGAACTTTGCTACTTGATAACCAACGATGCCCATCGCAGATTCCCTTGCTTCTCCCGAAACCACGATTCCAAGGAAAAGAAAGAGAAGAATAGGAAGATGCATCACGAGAAATGTGAGGTGAATGAGGAGAGGGACTCAGATATTTATAGTCTAGATTTTATTGACCATTAAAATTTGCATGTGGTGCTGCTGGAATTGGACACCGTGGAAGGGGTACTGTAGGAAAGAAAAGACTGCAAGACGTATCAACGCCATTCCAAATAAAATCTAGACTATAAATATCTGGGTCCCTCCCCTCACTAACTTCATATTTCTCGGGGGGAAAATAGGGGAATTCTGAGATTGTGATTTTGGGACATTTCAAAACTCTGCGTTTCAAAACGGAGTCATCTAGAGACTACGGAAACGCAATGAAAAATTTCTAGCCCAAAACTCCAGCCTCACTCATTCAACCTCGCCAGTGTGGACCCCCTCAAAAAAGTTGTCAACTACAAAAATGCCGCATTAATTTTAATCTGCACAACCAAATAGTTTTCGAAAAACTTCAAATGTATACGAAAGAGATACAAACGTGTGAAGTTGACATACAAATAGTCGACAAGCTAGGTGTTGGCTCATCTTCGTTCTATATTTCCAGTATCTTCCCCTGACATCTTCAATTGAATTGTATTTCAATGTGTAGATAAAAACTAGACCTCCATTTTAGTAGTTGACAACTTTTTGCTACGACCTTTTCCTAAAGAGTTACAGTCCAAAATTCCAGTCTCTCCAACATCAACCTACCGTTGCTCTCCAGGGTGGACCCGCACAGAAAAGTGGTCCACTACAAAAATGAAGCCCCAGATTTGATCTACGCGAATTGTAAACATTCGAAACATTTCGAATTTATACGAAAGAGATACGACCGTTTACGCCTCTCTGACTCATTGATGCGTTTATAGTGTGGTTTGTGGCAAGTGTTTGTCGAGGGCAAACATGTTATAAAAACAAAAAAACACAGAATTTTTTATAAATACAATTTTATTGCAACAAGAGATAAATACAGTATCAGATCAGGGCGAAATATAAAATGGAATGCAAAAAGTCAATTAGAATGGTCCACATCTTCCGAATCCGCCAAATCCACGATGATGTCCTCCGAATCCTTCAGGGCGTCCGAATCCATGATGACGTCCGTCAAAGCCGTGGTGTCCTGGGAATCCGTGATGACCTCCGAAGCCTCCACGGTGGTGGTGGTGTCCTCCAAATCCATGGAATCCGTGGTGCCCACCAAATCCTGGGTGTCCTCCTTCTCCAAATCCACGTGGTGGACCCTCGAATCCTTCAGGGCGTCCTCCTCCGAATCCTCCACGACGGCAGCCTCCGAATCCGTGATGCGCTCCGAAGCCTCCACGATGGTGGTGGTGTCCTCCGAATCCTGGGAATCCTGGGAATCCACGTCTTCTGCATCCCTCCTCTTCTTCTTCCAATCGTTGTCTCTTCTGGCACGGTGGCGCCGATGCGGAGCGTCGTTTGCCTCCAAAACAGTGGCGACGTTTTCCAAAAAGCTTCCCGAAGGCGTGACGTCTTCTCAATGGACCTCCGAAACCTCTGAATCTGCATGCGCCTCCGAGCGCCTTACGGCCTTCGCGACTGTGCCCACGGCTTCTGGGTCCACGACTCCCGGTACGATGACGTGGTGCCTCCACGACAACCACCTCCTCTTCATCATCGTCCTCATCAGAATCCTCCGAATCCTCCGAATCCTCAGAATCCGAATCCGCAATCGCATAAATCGAGATCGTCTCCTTTTCCTCCGCCATTCGCATCATTCCACGTGTCTTCTGTCCCAGCGAGATCAGATTTCCACGTGGATTTCTCCAATAAATCACGTCGAGTGTGAGGCCGAGCTCACCAAGTTTCATCTCCAAATTCTCCATGAGATTCTGGAGACTTGACGTCGTCTCGATGGTGAACTTCTCAGCGGCTCCAGGAGCCAAATAAAGCTTGAAATTAACAGTAGTGGTAGTCATTTTCAGAATGATTCTCTCTAGTGGAAAATCTCATTTTTATACTCGCCCAATAGGCCCCGCCCCCTTTAGAGGCCTCTAGTGACACTGAACTCTTTCAATGGCCTCTCTAACCGTCTGCGTCTCCGAGTGGCGCTGATCTTTTGATATTTCCCTCTAGTCTGAACCCAATGACGTCATGTTTTGAGACCGGGATCTATTTCATAAGAATATTCAAATGTGAAATACATCAGGAGCAATAGATGGAATATTCTAGACCAAATAGTTATAGAAAATCCCTTCTGAAAACAAGAGGAAAAAATGCTGTTTTTCGTGTTTTTCTCTGACGTCTTTTGCCCTCTCTCCGCAAAATTCCACCACTTTTATGTTGACCCTCGGTCTCCTTGTAGAATCGTGCTTCCGTGGCGCAATAGGCAGCGCGTTCGGCTGTTAACCGAAAGGTTGGTGGTTCGAGCCCACCCGGGAGCGAAACTTTTTTTGCAAATTACAAATTTTGGATAAAATGAAAAAATAACAGAAAATGGAAGAACTAGAGGAGAGGAGTCTAGAAAATCAACAACATTTTCAATATTCTAACTGGCATTGCATTCATTCAACATTTAACAAAAAAGTCACCAGGAAACGATCTTCAAAACGGGGATTCAACAAAAAAATAACAATTTGACAACAAAAATAGCTCAAAAAAGTGAATAAATGGTATTAAAATGGTTAAAATGTGGATTTAACAAGAAAAATTAGAGAAATAGATATCTTCACTCCTCGTCCTCGTCATCGGAGATCACGATTTTTCGCCGTTTCGCGTTGAGCTTTTGGCGCTCGATTTGCCGTTTTCGAGATGGTCCGTTTTCCTGAAAAATTGGTTTTTCGTTAGGAAAATTGGACGAAAAGAGGGGGCCTAGATTTTGAACGGGATGATTTCTAGGCCATGGAGAGGTGCGTTATTTTAGGCTGTTCAGGCCCCACCATGGATGGTGGCCTAGAAATCTTCAGGAGCAAAAGCTAGGCCAGCTATTTGAGTCGAGAAATTTTAGGCGTTTTTAGGCAGTTTTTGAGACATTCTCAGGCGTTCTTAGGCAATTTTAGGCTGTTTTCAGGCTATTCCAGGCAATTTTTAGGCTGTTTCTTGAGAAATTTTAGGCGTTTTAGGCTATTTTCAGGCTGTTTTCGAGGTATTTTTAGGCGTTGTAGGCTGTTTTTCGGTCATGTTCAGGCGATTTCAGGCATTTTCAGGCTGTATTTAGGCGTTTTCAGGCTATTTTTAGGCTTTATTTGCCGAATATTAAGAGTTTTCAGGCTCATTCTATGCTTTTCAGGCTATTCAGGCTCATTCTAGACTTTCCAGACTCATTTAAGGCGTTTTCAGTCCATTTTGATTGAGCGTTTCTAGGATGTTTTTAAGGAGTTTTAAGGCGATTTCACACAGTTTTTAGAGATTATTCAGACGTGTTTAGGCGATTTTCAGGCTCGTCTTTTCAGGCTGTTCATAGGCTGTGTTTAGGCATTTTGCGGTTATTTTTATGTGTTTGAGGGCGTCTTTAGGCTGTTTTTAGAGATATTTTTAGGCGCTTTCAGGCTGTTTTTGAGGCCTTTTCAGATCTTTTTGGGCCCCTAACTTACAAAAAGTCTCTCATCATCGGAATCGTCCAAACTCTCCAACTCATCCGCCTCCTCCTCCTCCTCCTCATCTTCAATCGATTCCTCTCCATCCGACTCGATCGCCTCATCATCAATCATTCCATTCCGATTCCCTTCGTCCTCTTCTTCATCTTCCGAAAGCTTATCCCAATCGACGACGTCTTCATGATCCTCTTCTTCCTCATTCTGATTCTCCTTATCCTCATCGTCATCACCATCTGATTCATCTGAAAACGCGGCGACCTGATTCCGTTTTTTCTGCCATTTCGAATGTCGACGATCGCTCTCTTTCTCGAGTTTTCGTTCCAGATCATCGAGCTCGTCCTCTTCCGATTCGTAGACGATTGTCGTGTTCTCCAGACCGGTGTCATCATGTTCGTCTTCTTCATCATCACATTCCTCGTAATCGTTTACTATCCAGTCGTTGTCCTGAAAAAACGAGAGTTATGCAAGTCTGTACCGATATCCGAGTGTCCGGATGTCTTCATTTTCATACTTGTCAAGACCCGAAGACCCGGGTAATTGGAGCCGTGGCCTAGAAACCTAAACTTTGCGAAAACTAGTCCTCTCGGCTCAAAAAAGTTCTGCGACCGTCAGTTTTTGACATTTTCAGCGTTTCTACAACAATAATCACTAAAAAGCGAAATTGTCACATTTTAGATAAAATTTGAAAAAATTTGAATTTTTAATTTGGCGCAAATTACATTCAAGTCTGTACGGATATCCGAGTGTCCGGATGTCTTCATTTCCAAGTTTTCTGATCTTTTCCGTCAAAAATCATCAAAAAAAGACGAAAACGAAAACATTTTCTGATTTGTTGTGTGATTTTTATGTGGTTTGTGTCTTGTGATTTCTGTTATTTTTTGTTTTTCTCTGGGAATACTATGTCTTATTTTGCACTATTTTGTCATATTTTGAAGATTTCGGTTCTAAATTTTTGGGACATTTCTGAACTGAGACGTTTCGAAACTAGAAATATTGCGAAATTGAGAAAAAGGTAATTTTTCCAGAACGTTCTAGAAGTGTGAATGCCGATTTTCAGCTCCAAATCTGAAAATCTGAATTTTCGATAGATTTTCAGCCAAAAAACGAGATTTTTAAGAGCTTTTCACTTTTTGAACGCTTTTAGTGCGTTTCTGAGCAAATTTGATTGAAAAATGAGCGTTTCCGGACTATTTTTCAGCCGAAACCGCAGTTTCTTGACTTCAAAATGTGCAAGTTGCGATTTTCAGCAGACTTTACCTTCCAGATATGAAAATCAGAGTTTTTGGACTGGTTTTCAGTCGGAAAACGAGATTTTTCAGCGATTTTCTTCTAAAAAGCCAAAATTTCCAAATCCTTCTCATTTCGAAACCGCGCCATTTCAAAAACCAACAAAATCGGTCTAAAACTCAAAAAGATACAGATTTTCGAAAATTTTCAATTTTTACTACAGTAACCCGAGACCGGTTTCGTGGTGAGACCCATCATAATAATAGTTTTCATAAAGATCCAGATTTCTGGCCAACTTTAAATTTTCAGCACTCATTTTCAGGACTTTTTGAAAAGTTCAAAGATGCACCATGTTCAAGGTGAATAGCTAACAAATTGGAGTTGTGTTAAAAAAGCGTCGCAGGCACGCCAGCAACGTTTTCCAATTAAAAATTTTGTCAAAAGCGCGTCGAAGGTGAGCTAGAGACTGTTACGGTTGGAAATTGAGATTTCAACAAAAGCGCGTCAAAGGTGCGCCAGATGTCGTTTCGAAACTCAGTAACTTTGTTATTTTCCAATAGTTTTCCATGATTTTTGGCTCAAAATGTGCAGAATTTTCTCACCTCCAACATTTCGACGCCTCCATCCATCACCGTCTCCTCCAACTCCTCTATAACCCTCTCCTCCTCTTCCTCTGTCAAATCTCTCGGTTCCTCTCCTTTACACACAAAATTCCTTGAATTTCGTGGCAATCTTCCCGTAGAAATTCTACATTTTTCCATATTAAACTCGTATTTTCTCGCTAGTTTCGCAATTTTTTGCGGCCATTGTGGTGAGAAACGCGACTTTTCGGGGAGAAGAATTTTGAAGAGATCCGTGGAGAGTGAGATTTCAGTGGCTCGGGGGAAGAGCTCTGCGATTCGAGTCATCAGACGTTTCGCCAACTCTTTTTCAGTGAATTTCAGTGGAGCGTAGATGCTGACACGACGGAGATGTGGGCCGAGATGGTCGCCGATTTGGTGGACAAGTTTCTGGAAAATTGGATTTTTTTCAAAAAATTTTTTTTTGGAACAGTCTCCCACACAGCGAAATTCACGTTTTGATTCAAATCTTTTACATTTTTTCACTGAAAATGCAGTTTCAAACGTCGCAATGGATGAAAAAAAGGTCCCATCTATCAGAATTGTGTAAAATTGAATTCTCTATCGAATAAGCCAAAAAGCGTGATTTTCGGTCGAAAATTGACTTTTTTGATACAAAAATACCGATTTTCAGAAAAGTGAGTATAATGTTCTGTTTTGAAATTGCTTAAAATCTCATTTTTTTCTGAAAAAAATGAAAAATCGGTTTTTCTGTATCAAAAAAGTCAATTTTCGACCAAAATTCACGTTTTTGGCTCATTAGATAGAGAATTCAATGTTACACAATTCTGATGGATGGGACCTTTTTTCATCCATTACGGCGTCTGAAAACCCAAAAAATACTGCATTTTTTAGATTTTCAGAAGTCGCAATGAAAAAAGGGTCTTATCCACCAGAATTGTGTAAAATTGAATGATCTATCGAATGAGCCAAAAACGTGAGTTTTGGTAGAAAACTGACTTTTTTGGTACAGAAAAACCGATTTTCAGAAAAATGAGATTTTCAGCAATTTTCAGCCTATATATTTTTCTGAAAATTAAAAGTTTTAGAGGATCCTCGAGTACATTATGAGCAATTTTCGTTTAAAAAAGTTTTCTGCCAAAACAGTTTTACATATTTGTCTGAAAATCTGTTTTTCTGTATTGGTACGGCGAGCTTATTGCAACCGCGCTCTACCGAAACCGAAGAAAATAGAGTGCGAAACTGAGACTCAGAGAAAAAGAGACGTTTCTCAAGGGGATTTCGGTGGAGCGCAGTTGTAAAAACTGCGATCAGCTAGTATCAAAAAAGTCAATTTCTGACCAAAATTCACGTTTTTTGGCTCATTCGATACAAATTCATTTTACACAATACTGATGGGACCTTTCATCCATTGCGACGCCTGAAAACCTAAAAATTCTGCATTTTCAGTGCAAAAAGTAGAAGAGTGTGGGAGACCGTCTTTTCCTTAAATACCTCAAAACACTTGACACCTAAAATCTGAATATGAAATTCGACGAGCTCAGGAAAATCGTTGAACGACCCCAGTTTCTCGATAAAATCCATAACCGATGGCATCACTTTCATTCCATTTTCAGCGGGAAGATTCAGCGAAATCGAGCAAGATTCGAGGCTCGGAGGCAATTGACGATCCAAATCAATCAACCCGCACAATCCTTCGCTATGCAATTCGAATCGAGTGTATTGAGCGTCGATGACCGGACGTCTTCTGGACGATTTCTCTTTTTTTGTCTCCATACTCCAGGATGACGTCATCTGAGCGTGGAAAATGCATTTGAAGAGGAGGGAAACCGTGCGGAGATCTGGCAGTTGATTGACACGATTCATGAGATTTGGTAAGTAGTAATCGAGTCCCACGGCTGGCATTGTGTGAAGATTCATCTGGAAAACGGGAATTTTTCAGATTTTCGAGCGATTTTTAGGCGAAAATTTTGAAAATACACAACTTTATGCGAATTTTGAATTAGAATCGAGATATATATGTCTATCTGTGTGTCTGTCCATCCGGATGTCAAAAATTGATTTTCAAGCTATTTCGAGAGAAATAGTACTTCCGGAAGTACGTTTTTCGCCGAACAATTCAAAAATATGTCTATCTGTGTGTCTGTACGTCCAGATGTCCAAAGTGGGAGTTTTTGCGATGAACATGGTCAAAAAAGCTCATTTTTCGAGATTTACAAGTGAAAATGTGTCTGTCGGGGTGTCCAGATGTCCAAAATTTGACTTTTTCGGAGGATTTTCCAGCTTTTGACTACTTTTTGAAGAAAACCTCGAAAAATTCACTTTTCGGGAAATTATGGGGAGATTCATCTGGAACATCGGAAATTTTCAATTTTTTGAGCGATTTTAGGTAAAAACAAATTCAAAAATACGCCAATTTTTAGCGAATTTTCGTAATTTTCCCGACCCGAAAGTCCTAAAATTAACCAATTTTTCAAAAATTCAAAAAATTCGAAAAATTTTGAATTTTTGGCGCCAAATATCCAATTTTCAGTCTAAAAAGTGTAAAAAATAGACAATTTTCAAAGGATTTTCGCAATTTAAATGAAATTTTCTCAAAAATCATGAAAAATCAGGTTTTTTCCCTATTTTTTCCCAGTTTTTTGAATTTCTCTCACTAACATTCAAATTCTTAATGACTGGCGGTTCGAGAGCTTGTTCGAGCTCTTCAAACTTGAAAAACGCCTGCAAAACCGAGTCAAATGAGCACAATTTGGTGAGTGATTGATTAATAGCGCCGAAATTCAGCGTCTCCACGGGAAGACCGCGTTTTGAGAGTTGTTGGAAGATCTGGAATGGAAAATTGATTGATTTTTCGAGGAGAAACGCGAAAAACCTTCTCCGGCACATTCCAGAAGCCGATTTCAGTGAGTTTTGGGTAATTTTCGAGCAAATTTCCCTTTTTCCGACTCCAAATCGCCTGGTAGAGGTTGAGAAGCACGTCCATTTCCATACGGGACGGCTTATGGGGAACAGTGAATCCCAGATAAATCTTCTCCAAATTAATAAATTCTTTCAAAAAATCAAATTCTGGAAATCTCGGCCGTCCGATGATATGGAAAGTTAAATCCAACGATTTCAGGTTCTCTTTATTCGGAATTTTGTGTAGAATCGAATGATTCGCATGGCTCCACGAGAAATTTTGGAGATTCACAAGAGACGGAAAGACTTGGGATCGAAGTTGACAGGCGGCGAGCGATTTCATGTTTCCCAAATCTAAAGTGGTAATCTGATCGAAACGGTCGCGAAATGTTCGAATCATTCGAGAAGGACGCATGAATACTGGAGAGATTGAGATCGAAGGACTAAAAAATTTATTTTTTTTGAACTGAAATTTTTTTTCAATTTCACCTCTGAAAATTGGATAAAATATGCATAAGCTTCTTCTGGAGCATGAATGGAGCTCTTGGAAGGTATTGCTCATCGGATTCTGCTTGAAATCCCAGCGCCGCTGCGTTCAGATTTTCTGAAAATGTTCAATTTTTTTTTCAATTTTTCTAATTTTTCGAGGTTCTACCAATCTGAAACTTGTTTCCAGTCTTCAGAAGCTTCTCCAGAAGACGTGCGAGAACTCGAATCTTATCATGAAGTCTCTTCTTGTGTTCTTTATTCTCGAAATCGAAAAATTCCCAATGAAACGGGTTGGATTCGCTGAAAAATTGGCGAATATCCAGAGGAATTGCAGATTTTTTCGATAGATTTCGGATTTCTTTCTTTATTGTCACTTGTGCTGCTTCATTTAATTCCCAAAGATTCAGAATAGTCCGAGAATTCGTGGAGAACGAGACGATTCGCCGGAAAATGTCGACGGGGAGTTCCTCCTCCATCTGTAAGCGGTTTTGTTTGGTGTTTCAGTGAAATATACAGTTTTTAAGATTTACAAATGATTTTTCAACAAAAAATGTGAAAAAATCTAGGAAAATATGCGAAAACTCGAAGAAAATCAACGAAATATGAGGTTTGGCGCCGAAAAATGAAATTTGGAAAAATCTATTCTGTGCATTCTGACGTGACGGTGTTTGCGGACAAGGAAAAAATTAATTTTTCCGGGAGTTTTGAAAAAGAGTTTTTGTTCAGGAATATGCTTTATTTTAAAGAAAAAACTGGTTCTTGGGCGATAAAATTACTGAAATGTGCTATTTTCTAATCTGAAAATTCGTTTTTAACTTCAATTGTTATGCTTTTGACCGCCTTTGAGTTTTAGCGCTGCTTAACAGCGCTAAAATAATGTTTTTGTAGGTTTTCGCGTTATTCAGAATGATTCAAGCAGAAATTTCAGGAGCAGTACTAGCTCTGAAGCTTTTTTACTTTAAACTTTGAAAAAATTGTCCGAAAAACAGGAAAACCTTTCGAAAAAAGCTAAAATAACCTCAATTTCACTTTTAGCGCTGCTTAACAGCGCTAAACGGGATTTTTGTGTTTTTTCTAACGAGACAGACCTAATTCTGAAATTAGCAGATGCAGAACTAGTTAAAAATCGTTTCTAATTGGAATTTTATTAGAAAGTCTTTCAAAAAACGCGAAAGCTTCTCGAAAAACGCAAAAATAACCTCATTTCCTATTTTAGCGCTGCTTAACAGCGCTAAACGTTATTTTTGGGTTTTTTCAAGCGAATGAAGTAGAATTCTGGATGTTACAAAAGCAGAACTTATATTTTGTCGTTTTACTCAAACATATCGATGAAAATTTTACGAAAAACGCTGAAACCTCCTCGAGAACCGCTAAAATTACCCGTTTTGGGTTTCAGCCTTGCTTAAAGGGGGACTGCGCTATTCGAAATAAAAATATATTTTTACATGAATCGACGCAGAATTTAGGCTGGACAAAAAATTCTCTTGGAGGTACGTCAGAAAATTTGATTCAAGAGAGCTATGAGCTGTCAAAGTTGTCAAATCGCTCCTTTATGGTACACTTTTCCGTTGAATTTTTCATTTTTCTATAAAAAACAATTTTATTCAAAAATTTCCACTTTATTTAAAATATATACAAAAACTTCATTCATCATCATCATCCTCGCCCCAGAAAAATTTGCCGAGAATAGCTAATAAAACAACAGCGACAGCTTGAATCGTGAACTTAGAGCTTAAAAATCTGGAAAGTTCGGATTTTTCGTTCTGCTCGAAGTGCTTTTGTGTGTTTTCGAAGGTTTCCGTGGATTTGTCTGAAAATAATTAGCTTGAATTAGAAAAAAACTTCAATTCCTACCTGGTTCCGGTCCGAATGCGTCGTAGAGATACCGTCCAAGTGATGCGATGAGGAAGATCAAAATCAGAACGATGGCGCCACCAAGAAGTATCTTGGCAAAAGTGCCTAACCGCTTCTTTTTCTGGGTTTCAGGTTTGCTGGAATTTCAGAAAAATTATAGTTTTAACCAGGTAGACTCACTCTCTGGGCATAATATACAGCGTTTTTCCGTTATCCTTTCCATCAGCCTCCACTACTACACTGTGATAGACCGGCATGTTTGATTTGAAGAAGGAATGAATGAGAAGAAGATAGAGGAAGTAGAAATGAAAGAGGGGAGGGAACTAACTAACTACTCAACTGATGTTTTTTGTCAATTGGAAACAAAAACATCTGGCGATCTTTGTTCATGAAATTTAATGTATCCGGTGCGACAATTTGTTGCTAAAAATAGAAAGCAGTGTCATTCACGCGCCCCTCGCAACCCAAGTCTCTTGAATGCCCTTCGCTTCTTTTAGCGGCCGTGTTTCCGTGGCGCAATAGGCAGCGCGTTCGGCTGTTAACCGAAAGGTTGGTGGTTCGAGCCCACCCGGGAGCGAAACTTTTTTTGTTTCGTGAATTTCTGTAATTTTCTAAACATTGTTGAAAAAAGTTCATTTATTCAGTCATCCTCTTCCATGAATACGTTCACAAATCTTATAAATTTCCTCACTTTCTTATGGTTATAAATGAGGAATATTGAAAGGCCAATTGTAAAAATAAGGAAGATCCAGAGGCATCTGTAGACGATTACTGTAAACAATACAAATTTTCCAAAAAAATTGTTTTAGAAAACTTACAACAACGACAGCACCGATAGGAGTATTTGACTGTTTTCAGACAGCAGTTGGTGGATTTTTTCTTCGATTTTTTCACCATCAGAAGTCGGTTTTCCTCGATATCATTTTTTGAGGTTGCAGAGACATCCATTGCAATGTTGTAAATCAAAAATCTGCTAAAAACATTCTATATAAAGGGTAGATTTTCTAAGGAATTGTGTGAATCATATCACACATAGAAACGGAAATATCCAAGTGATTATTGCTAATTGTCATGACCTTAATTAGTGATAAGCAATACAATATGTTCAACATATTCATTATCAAAATGAATATCACCCATGGTGGCTGACCACTCGTTCGAAGTTCGGCCCGGGGACGCGGAGTGGGTCTCGACGCGCTTACCGTAGTATAAAACTTTTTTATGGCTAAAGTACGGTCAGGAGCCGCCGTAAATCGAAGTTCCGCAGCCAGACTCACTCGGCGTCCCCGGGCCGAACTTGGAGCGAGTGGTCAGGCACCGGCGATTAGGTAATAACAGCAGAACAACACTTGACTTTATTTAGCTCGCCATTTGGATCTTACCCAAAGTATGTAGACGACTTGAGGACGGAGCAGACCGAGCTCGAGTTATAGATCCCACTGTTGAACACTTCTATGTATAGCAGCATTGGGAATTTTCGTTTTGAAGATTTAAAATTTGATCGGTACTATAAGATCTTATTTAAAAATCGTTTTTATTTTATTCCTCATTATAATTGTTTCAAACTGAAGACAATGTTCCTCAGAATCCAATTTGACAAACTATTCCTCAAATGGAACAGAAACGTTGATATAAAAACCCTCCCTCTTCATCATGATGACGCATTCTCTGCGTCTATGATTCCCGCTGACAATCATTCTTGCCAGTTAAAAATGGAAAGTTAGTCTATCTCTTTTCTTTTTCTAATGTCATGTTTGCATTTGCAGATTTTGCCTGTCTCCAATCCGCTCTCCAGTTCACCGTTACCTATGACACCTTCACATTTGAAACTCTCGAGGATCAAGTGGAAACTTTAATAAAACTTGGAGTGGTTGTAAGCAATCATACTGCTTTGATAGCTCCAAGTAACCGTCAAAAGTTTCTAGAGAACCTATCGGAACTGTGCAGTAATCTAGCAAAGATCTCCAATATTTGTCAAGAGAAATTTAAGTTTCTGAAAAGTTTCAATATTGAATATCCAGCGTATGCGGTAAGCAATTCATAGCCAGTAACCAGTGTAGAAATGAAATGATTTTAGGAGCAACTGAGACACATTGTGACACTGAACAGGTTCATGCAGGACACCTTGACTCACACAAGTCCCGACAGTGTGGAGGTTTTCCAAGAGGCTTGTCGGAGAACTTCCCCGTTGAGCTGCTCTTATGTAAAAAAAAATTGTTTAAGATTTGAACTAAATCTATCTTTGTATTTGTAGGCCCTCCTTAGTTTCCTCGATCAAGATTTTTCTTCGGAAATAATCAAGGAAATGGATTTGAACACTTTTGAAGAATGGAGAGGTCTGATCAATACTGTTTTCTCAAAATTGGTAAATCGTTTTTTTTTACAAAAATTTTACTTCATTAAGACTGTTTTCAGTTTTTCCTCGAAGCTTACTCAAATGGTCTATTCTTGAGAAATAATAGTTATAGCCCTAAAATATTGGCGGAAAAGATCAAAGTGTTTCTGTCAAGGATAGACGGATCTAGAGAGAACAATGAGAGTGGTTATTGGCCAAAGGGTGTGGAGGAGTTGATTCACTCTATTCGATATAACAATGCTCATTTGGACAATTCTGAAAAAGCGGATCTTTTGAGAGATGCCTTGGCAAAAATGTTCAAATAGTGAGTTATATTTTCGGTACTTCTGAAACTATATCGACAAGTTTCAGCGATTCCTTCTACTGTGTCGTCTTCAATAGGTGCAATTATGGGTCAGATTTCGCTTACGATGGTGACAACTCTCAAATCATATGTTCCCTTCAACCTGAGTGGTGCAGCATCCTGGTGTACCGAAGTAGGGACTGGAAACGGTCAACTCAACAGGAGAGAGACTTGATAAAACGGGAAACAGAGGCGTGCCGAACCGATGTTATTCCTTGGTGGAAGTCTTATACAGGATTCCCTTCATTAATGCAGAAGAATCATATTCAGAATACGGGATTTGTTGGGATCATCCGTCATAGTTTGGCTCCGTCGGTTCGATCAATCAATAGTGACTCGGGACCGGGTAATTGGATTCATGCGATTAACAAGACACAAGGGGAAAAGATGATACTAATTGCTGGGTTTAAATAATTGTTTTATTCACATTGTTTAACGACTAAAAGGATTGTCAACGATAAGAATGCTAGACGTTTCCAAATTTCTTGTTTTCAAAGTGTCTCGCTCGGTTTTGAAACGTCTGGTTTTAAAATGTGCATGTTCATTATTACGACACATACGAGATTTCCCTTTTCTTCAGTTTTTCTATATTTGAATTTCCATCGAGGGAGTACTGTAAAACTGCAAGAAGACTGCAATGTTCAACATATTTATTCTCAACTTCAAGTTATCCAATGGCTACTGTCAAAATCCCAGCAACCATATTAACCATACACATGAATAAATTGGCCCAGCAGATAACAACATCGCTTACATCATCCCCAGCCATCTTCCGTTTTCCACTACTCGATTTCTCTCTACGAGCTCCTTGAATCAACCAACCAGTCGGGCTAGCGGGCGTCTGAAAACCAAAATTTCAGATATTTTCTCACTGATTGAGGCTTACCTTGATCAAAGAGAAGATAACTGGAATCTGAGCTCTGGTGGATTTACTTATGAAGAATAGATCCAATTCCATGACATTTTCCTCAGTGAATTTTGCAGACATGAAACGATAATCGATTTGTTGGTAGGTCGAAATAAAGGTGTCAATGTTTTGGTGGTCACTTGGATCCGTTTTAACCAATCGGATGATTCCAGCCTTGTCATTGGCGTTGGTTGCTCGGAAGAATGCGTCCATGTGACGGGCGGCTTCCATGGAAGCAGGGTAGGCGTCAGGTAAGAATCCGTGAGGATTTGAAGCCAGAGACGTTCCAAGAATCAGGGAGAAAAGAAGGAATGGGAGAAGCATTTTTGTGAAAAAATGATAGAAACCGAGCGGAGATGGCGAGCTTTTATAGTATAGCGGGGGGGGTCATAAAACCATAAAACGAATTATAGATGGGAGGACGTGGATGGGAAACCGGCGGGCGGGGGTACTGTAGGAACTGCAAAAATTATTGAGTCTGGGAAACCTGGAAGAAAATGATTTATTCTGGTTAGTTTGATCCTGAAAACATAGGATCTGGGATACTGTAGCCGGATCCTAAAAACAGGATCTGGGGTACTTTAGCTGAATACTGGAAACATTGGATCTGGGGTACTGTGACTGAATTCTAAAAACATAGGATCTGAGGTACTGTAGCTATATTCTAAAAACATAGGATCTGGGGTACTGTGGCGGGATCTTAAAAACATAGGATCTGGATTACTGTAGCTGGATCCAAAAACACAATTTCTTGCTGTAGCTGGACCACCAAAAACATAAGATCTGAGGTACTGTACCTGGATCCTAAAACATAGGATCTGAAGTACTGTGGCGGGATCTTAAAAACATAGGATCTGGGGTACTGTAGCTGGATCCTAGAGACATAGGATCTGGGGAATTGTAGCTGGATCCAAAATACTTAGGATTTGGGATACTGTAGCTCGATCCAAAAAACAAGATATGGATTGCTGTAGCTGGATCCAAAAATCATATTGACATTTCCAAGTTCCCGAATTTCTCGAACCTTCTAAACCTTGCGTTTTCTTACTTCCCGGTATGAAAGCCGTATTTTTCTGACCAGTCCGGAAATTCAACACCCGCTGTTATTGTCTACAGAAAACGTATAGTAAAAGCAATTTCCTATGCTTCCGATCTTTTATCAGTATAAATATTCAGACTCTCAAAACCAAATCTTATAATCATGGGTGTCCACCCTCCAAAACTTGGCTGCTTAAAAATCCGACCATTGCTCATTGCTATATCCGTTCTTGGAATTCTCGCGTCTCCATGCTTTATCATTTTGAACCCCGATGGTTTCTTCACTTATGTTCACTCTGGGATATTCGTTCTATTCAATGGATGTGTTCTGTATGGTGCCATGAAGAATAACCGATCTGTTCTCGATTTCATTCAGTTCTTAATTTGGCTCTTTTTGATAATGATCTTTGTTTTACTCTCCTTTATTCCGATCTGCTTATCAAGTATGGTAGCGTCAGGGGTTTACAAGCACACGGCGGTTTTTCAACCAGAGATAAAAAATGACAGAATCGATGCAATTAAAGCTTATGAACTGAGTGCTCTAGCTGGTTTCATTGCACAACTTCTTCTGTATCAGTCAGCGTTAAGTATGATTTGAGGAGAACAATTTCAGATGAGGTACTTTTTATATTTTCAGCCCTCATCTTGGAACTGATAATGATCCGGCGCTATTTGAAATATCTGGATACCACTAAGCATGAAATCTACATTCCTTTGGTGGAAAGTTCTAAATTTCGAAAATTTGGCAGCGTAGCTACACAATGAATACTTTATTGCACATTGAAATAATAAATTACTTATTAATTACACAAATTAAATTAATTAATTAATTACGGTCGTTTCGTCCTTGCGATAATTTGAAAAGAAATTGCAAACAACAAGAATGCTACTGATAATCCAGTAGATGTAGTAGCCAGTTGGGTGTTCACACAGATTCTTACTTCTTCTGAAAACAAAATTATCTGGAAATTTTCGAATCTTTCTACCCAAGTACCTGAAAAATCTGGCCGACATGTCTTCGATAAACAAATCGACGTCCTCACAGACTGTGTGGACGTGGAGACTTCAGAAGACGTCACTGAAGCACGACGGTGTTTGATGAAGGAAGAAGCGTCGGATAAGATGGAGTTGGGTGGTGAGGTCACGACATCCGCGCAGAATGGGGGCTGAAAATTTGAGGATTGTTGGAAAAAACCTTACTTGTAACTGGACTGGCTCGTAATCACTTAAAACGCAATGACATGGGCTGAAAAATATACCAAAATGTAGATCTCGGTGAGTTCTATGTCTGTACCCTACTACGGGCCGGATGGCGATCGTTCATGTGTCGCAGACCATACTTGAAAATTACAGACGCTCTTTGGCTCTTTTACGGGCCCGCGGTCCAGAAACTACTGACCATCCGGCCCGTAGTATGGTACAGACATAGAACTCGTCGAGATCTACATTTTGGTATATTTTTAGTTCAAAATATTGAGTTTGAAGCGAGTTAGCCCGTGTCGGCCCGTTTTGGCCCGGCTGGCAAGTATGGAAGAGCCCCGAGACTTACCGATGGAATATCCTCACAACTCGTTGTGTTAGTGACTGACGATTTAATATTTGAGCATATCAAAATGTCACATTTAATCTGTAGCGATGACATATCTGGAACCTTGAAAGCCCACATGTGAGCCGACGCGGTGTCGTGATACGTGTCATAGTGAGGGTGGTCTATGATCTGAAGATCAGCGGAGCAACCTTGCTCATCTATCAGCGTGTGATCAATCTTTCCAACCGCATCCACCACTTTGCAGTTTCGAATGTGCATTCCATACGCGTCAGACTCCGGAACCATACTCCATTTGAGGGCTAAAGGCATACCGATGTCGGCTGCACTGACCTCGGCACCTAGCTTATGGTGTCCCTCGTCCACTACGATTTGCATTTGGACACTTGGCATGGAGGCCTTCTGTTCTAGCTTGGATGGGACTAGACGCAACTCCTCCAATGCCTCCTCAATCCTCTTCGGCAGCACTTGCTTATTATAATTCACTTTCTGGTGTACACACTGAGCCATGAACGATTGAAGAGTGTTAGTTCCGTTTCCTTGGTCGATGATGAGCACCACCTGCATGTGGTATTGAGCACGGCTGTCCACTTGTTCACCAACATTTTTGACGCCACACGTGGAGAATGGAAGGAAAACTTTTGGTTTGGCATCCTCGGTGAAAGTTTTTTGGCACTCTGGAATCCTCTTCCGATCATTTGCAAAGACCTCTCCAGACAATGGCAGGATAGTTTTGACCTCGAAGCTGATACCATCTTCCAGACACAAAATTCTCGGTTTTCCTGAAAGAAACCTGTGATAGACAAACCGATATACAGACAGACTTACCAATAAGACGATTGGGAACTCTTGGTGCACCTTCCGGAGGGGCATACGGGTTCCCACGTGGCGGATTCGTGTTCGGAAGGATTCCTGGGGAGGAGCCTTCACTTGGCGGGAAGCTAGCGGTGACGATTTGTGGAGTGGAGAGTGGCGTTGGCGACGTGGCAAATTCAGATGGTCTGAAGCGATCCGTGGAGGTGACGGTTTCGAATTGGTCTGGGGTGGTAGAAGACGACGGAGGTGGTGTGGTTGAATCCGACGAAGAAGGAGTGAAGCGATCAGTAGAGACTTTTGGAGGTTCAGGAGACGTTGCTCCAGAAGACGGCGGTGGAGATGAATCCGATGGCGTGAAGCTCTCCGTAGACAAGATTGGGAACTCAGAAGCCGTTGAGTATTCAGAATCGGGAATCGTTGAAGAAGTGGTATAAATCCATCCGCCAGTAGTTCCGCCAGTAGTTGAAGCTGACGTTGAAGAGCTGGCTCCAGAAGACGGCCGTTCAGATTCCGCATCCGTGAACGACGGTGACGATGTACTTGTCAAGTAAGACTCCCCGGAATCCGTTCTCTCCCGATCCGTGTAGACTTCTGTTATGAATCCATTCGTAGTTGGATTAGACACTGTAGTAGTCGATGCATGTGGGATGTTCCCACCGACCGGTGGTGTCGCTCTAGACGGGAACTCTGGCTGTCTGGTGATTGAAGCGGGTGTCTGCGTCTCTCCGGTCTCTCTCTGTCTCGTTGGATATGGTGTTGGTTGAGATGCCGACGTCTCCGGATGAAGTGGCACGTAGGTTGGCGGATTCTTGCCACGTGGCGTGGAAGCTGTCATGTGGACTATCGCAGGCGGCACATATTCTGGAGTGTCTTCCTCCGTCGTCGTGGATTCGACTGGGCGCGGGGTGGTAGTGGTTGTGGGAGCGACGAAGCGAGTGGCGATGGTTTGAGCGGTTGGGTGAATTGTGTCAGCCGTAGTCTCATGATAGTCCTCATCTGGTGGAAACGTACTTGGCGGCGGGAAGTTGTGCGCTGGAATCAAGGCTCTTGGCGGGGTGACAGGTCCTCCAAATGGTGGGAACGGTTGCTTGCCAGGTGGTACTGTATACGGAGTGGCGTATTCTTCTTCAGGGTGTGGAGGTGGTGGAGGTGGAATGTAAGGGTTGACAGGAGGTGGAGCAGGTTTGTAGCCGGCTCGGGAAGCGTCATCCTTGGCGGCGTTGCTGATGACTAGCGTCGGTCCAGAACCCTCATTGTCACGGTCTGGTTTGTAGAGCGAGATCTGAAAAAGGAGGTTGAATTATTATGTTTATGCTCCTGAAAACCAACCTTATCCGTGTCCACACCTCTACACGGCGGCGTCACACAACCTCCTTTTCCTTTTGGCTTCTTGAAGTTCACATTGATGTGACTTGTGAAATCTTCTGGCTGGTGTCCTGGCGGCTGGTAGGCTTGAGAACTGACTGGTCGTGGAAAGAAGTTCTTCATCATCTCATCCTCCTCTTCTTGCGGTGTTGGCGTTGCGGTTTCTGAAGAAGACGTTTCACGCTCACGGTCGTCGTCCTCGGATTCAGATGACTCCGGGGATTCAGTGTTCTTAGTACCTGGCGTACTCTGCGATCCCGGTGAGCCAGGAATCTGAGTGTGCTCCGCGGATTCTGGAGTCTCGGTGACCTTACTGATATCCTCTGGCGGCTCCTCGTCCTCTTCATCAGATCCGAGATAGATTGGTGGGACGGTCTTACCGCCAATGGTTTCGCCGAATGGGTTGGTGGTCATCTCGAATAGAGTGGTTTCTTTGTCCTGCGGTTTAGACGACGTGGCAGGTACGGAAGATGGCGTGTTGCCAGAATTGGGTCTTGTTGGGATCGAAGAATCTCCAGGTGTCGCTTTTGTGGGTTTCGTTTTTTCAGAATCTCTACCGTTGCTTCCAGGTTCCTTATCCCTAGTCTCATCTGCATCAAACGGAAGTCTTGTCTTCGTCGTAGTCCCTCCTCCACCGCTCGGCTCTTGTGGTCCCGGGCGGATTGTTGGGTTGACAGTCTTCCCTAATGGACTTGAAGCAGTCGGGTTATTGGTAGAAGAATAATCTTGCCCAGTGGAGCGTGATTGCTCATAAGGGTTCGTGGTGTCTTCTGTGGATGGATAGGATGTTGGAGCAGAGTGATAGGCGCCAGAATCAGAAGGTGTGGACGATGAGGGTACTTCTACTTCAGTCTGTCGTCCACCGTATGGATTTGGAGGCTCGTAAGGGATAGTGGAGGTGACTGGGTTGACAGCAGGACTATGAGCCAGGGTGCCTGAAAAAACTCAATTTTGAAGTCACCTAGAGAAAAATATACCTGTATAGGTCTCCGGATAGGCTGATGGTTTCATTGGTTCTTCTGTTGTCACTGTTGGCCCGTACAATCCATAACTTCCTGTGGATACTGAGACTGGTGGTCCAACTGGCCCCGGCTCCGGATAATACGGATAAGGCCCAGTAGTCTGTCCAGGCGTATCAGGAATCCAAATCATCTGCACTGGATACTGCTGCCAATTCGGTGGTAATGGAGGTAATCCATTCGGGAATTGCCCCTTGTTTGGCGCCTTCTCATAGTAACTTGTTTGCGGGCTGCCGGCTTTTGGTTGAGGGCCGACCCAAGCGAATGGTCGGAAACTTCCACCAGACGTGATTTGATGTGGTGGAACTTGTTGGTATTTTTGGGGATGGATCGGTGGAGATGGGAGACGTTGGCGAGGAGAGCGGTAGTCTGGAATGGAGACTTGCTCCGGGCGGGTGTAGTAGTTGGGTTGGGCGCGCTGGAAATGAGAGTTTCAGGAGGTACAATAGAGTACTGTGCAGTGAGAACTACAATTTGGGTGCCAATGTCAGGTACGAAGGCGATTTCTTGACATTCGCCTTTAATCATAATTTAGATGCATTTTTCAGTTGAAAATGACCACCTTTGAGATGGTGTTACGGTATCACTGATTGCCTTACAAAATAAATTTTGTATAAACCATACAGAACACAGATAGATCTTTATTTCTGTAGTTGACAACTCTTTTGTACGAGCACTCCCTAGCAAGTTACATATCGACAAAGTATTTCTCTCCAAAAGTAAGTGATTTTTGAGCTGTCGCCTTAAAACTCTCTAGAGAGTGTCCGTACAAAAAAGTTGTCAACTACAAAAATGAAGCTCTGACCTTGTTCTGTTTGATCCATTTATAATTTACAATGTGGTACAATCAGTGGTACCGTAACACCCTCTCAAAGTTGGTCATTTTCAACTAAAAAAGTCAAATTGTATATCTTACTGTATGCCATTAGGAAGCTGGGAAAATACCAATTTTTCCTATGTGAACTGTTTTAGCATTTAATATTTTGCTATAAAAAATTATGCTTAAAAAAGAGTTATTGAAATATCCCTATTTAAAAAAATAATTTATCAGAATTTAAACAAAATAAAAACTCACTTTTGCCACGTTCGAATGTCCCTTCAACTCCTCCACATTGGCATTTGGATTAGGTTCAGACACTGGTGTCTTCCACACGGGTTTTACAGCAAGACATGGTCCAAAAAGGACTAAAAATAATGGAAAAACGGGCCTCATAAAGCCCAATCCGAGAAAAAAGCCCTCAGATTCCCAAAAGAGGGAGAAAAGGAAAACAAAAGGAGTGAGAACTTAAGGAGAGGGGGGAAAGGGAGGAAGAACAATGAATAAGGAGGGAAAAACGGAGAAATGAATGGACATTCCAACATTATTAGATCGATTTAAGCGATATCGTCTGGTTATGATCGGCGGAAATTGAGAAATCCGTTGGGAGACGCTTTTTCGGGAAAATCGGGAATAATGAGGAGAAAGTGGTGGTCATCGATGTGTTGAAATTAGAAGGACGTAATGTTTCCGGTTTTTAAAAAGAGAAAAATTTTGAGGAAAAATTCAGAAAAGATGAAAGACAAAAAAGAAAAAAAAAAGTGGAAATGTTTGTTTACTTACTCTCTCCCTGCGTCTACATGTTGAAAGTTCCCCCTTTTCATCTAGCCCCTCTCCTTCCCCGACGACCGGGGCCTCCTTAGCTCAGTTGGTAGAGCGTGAGACTTTTAATCTTAAGGTCAGGGGTTCGAGTCCCCTAGGTGGCTTGACTTTTTTGTATTTTTATAAAATCCTTAAAAAGAATTCCATAAAGAGACACGTTTTATTTCCATTCCAATCTATACAATTTGTTGTCATAATTGTTACTAATTATCAATTAAAAATTTAGAAAAAAAGTCTCAAATCAATATCCGGAATCGACGAGCACGCCACTTGACTGCTGTTCAGGTCGAACATATCGGTATTGATTGTCGTTATAATATCCGTATTTTCACAGAAAATTTTGGCAAGCTTCACTCGTCGAATAGCATCGATTTGGTCTGGTGTGAATGCGGCTGTGTTCGTCACCTGATTCTCATAATAGAATCTATCTCCGGTTTTGAGAGCTCTGAATTGCTCGGCAATGATCCATGAGGCAGTTGGACCCAACTGTCCTCCGGCAAGTGGGGTCTCCATGACAAGTCCTGAGTACAAATCAACATCAGCAGGGTCTGCGTAGACCGTCTTCAAAGCTGCCAGGTTAGCTGCAGAGAAAGTGGAAGACATGTCATTCCACGTGTTCACTGCTGGAAGTCCAACCAGACTACGGTATTTGACGTATGGCATGAGTCCAACATCTCTTCCTCTCATGATGTTCACAGCGATCAAGTCAACTCCAGACGCATTCTTTCCGCGGATTTCGAAAAGTTGGTTACGGATTGGGAAGGAGAAGTAGCGGTCGACAGTCATGGCGGCGGTCTTGATGAGTCCCATCAACATGGTCTCCCATCCTCCGAGACTCTTTTGGTAGACTTGATCGGAATAGAAGATGTTGTATCCGAGGTCGTAGGCTCCGATGGTCTTGTTCGCAGCGTCCTGTCTAGCAAAGTCTTGTCTGGATTGACTGTGTCCAAATCTGAAGGCGGCTGCTGCAAACTCTCCACTCAAGGCAGCATCCATACCGGCATCGTATCCTCTAAACGCTCCGGATCCTGGCTTCATAGTCTTCAGGTTGAAATCGGTGAGATACTTGTCGGTGAGAAGTTTTGGAAGGTACTCGTTATAGACAATGTGTTGCCATTGTCCGATCATAATCTTCCTGACAAATTGATAGATTTGCTCGTCGTTCCATGATGGTTGCGCGGTTTTCACCTTGGCGGCGATGCGGTTGTGCTCCTTGATGAAGATGACGTGGACTGAAAAAATTGTTTTTAAGTTGGATCAATTCCGAAGAAGTCTTACGTGGCAAGAGTCCAGGGTGAAGGCAATTTCTGAAGTCACCGGCGGTGAAGCAGTAGTAAGGATTTTTGGATTGACAGTTGGTGTCATTTGGTGCTTGTGGTGGGAGAACATATCCACTTGCGGTGTTTGTCTTCAAAAGTCCATTGCTAAAACTTCTGACAGTACGGGCTTCACAATCAGACGAGCCGTATACTGCAGACATATCGAGATAGTGAGAGTTCTGATCGATTTGTGTTCGGACACCGAATCCGGATTGTCCGTTGAGAGCACGTGTGAGACGGATACATCTGGCTTCTGAGCTAGACACTGGCTTGAAGTACTTGTCATCGGCTGGTGCTGGGATTGGAGCGCAGTTGGTGGAGACAGTGGTTGGGGAGGAGCAGGAGGTGCAGTTCAAACTGGAACCGTCCTTGGCTGGAACATTTTCTTGTAAAATTTGTTTATTCAGGAAAGGAGCTGAGATCAAATGAAAAGTCAAGAGCCTATTTCAAATAGCATAACCTAGAATTGTCCAGAATGTCTCACCGGTAGAAGAAGGCATGAAAATGATATCGTGAGCAATGAACTGCCCGATTTGCATATGAAGATGATTCACCGACGGCGAGAAGTTTGGTGTCGATCCCTCGTCATGAAGTTTGTTGGAGATCAAACGAGTGGATGGGAGAGCCGCGCCAGTGACAGATTTGCTTCGGATGGCGCCAAGACCTAAAGCTCAGAGAATACATAAATTTCGTAACAACTCAAATTGCGTGACAACTCACCATCAGTGTAGCTAGTAGTACCCAACAATCTTCTAATTGACGTCACTGAGTTGGCTTGCGTTGGCTTTCCTCTGTTGTTACAGTAACCCGTGATGGATCGGATACGATCGTGGACTGGATCCGAGCAACTTTTCGGTGGTCCTTGGCAGGTTTGATTGCTGGTGGGGTTGGAGTACTCAGTGCTTCCGGGGCCTCCAGGTGTGATCTCTCCGGAGTTTCTCTTTTTTCTTCCGTCTTGATCTCTGTCTCCACCACGTCCACCACCCCCACGTCCTCCTCCACCTCCACCTTGTCTCTTTCCTCTTGACTGTCTCTTCTGACGGAGTCCGGCTACAAAGTTTTCGGCGGTAGAATCATCTTCAGAATCTTCATCAGAATTGGAATCCACACTTCTCTTCTTCCTTGAAGCGGTCTCCCCAGCGTTGAGCTCCTCTAACACCTGATTAGCGGCTGGTAAAATTCCCACTCCATACTTTTGAACCAACAACTGCGTGGCAACTTCCAACACATCTCCGGTGAACTGAAGTTTCTTGGATTCTTCATTAGCAATTTGGGAAGAAACAATTTCTCCGTCGGCCACGGATGGTTCAGAGGAAAACGCAGAGTCCACACTGTTCAATGCCTCGAAAAGAGCTTCTTGCACAATTTGTCTGGTGGTGTCATTGATTTGTCCGAGGACTGTAGAAGAAATACAAGCTAGAAATAATAAAGAAAGGATCCGCATTGAGGAATTTACCGATACAATGGAAAAGTATGACGATCAGCGTAACTCGACACGCATTTATACAGACTGACACCGAAAAGGGGAGGTCTTGACATCAGTGTCCATGTTGTTGGCTCAGCTGTAACTTGTGCTATTGAGCAACCCCCACGCCATGTTTGGAATGGAGGGGGGATTAGATTAAATGGTTTGAGTCATTTTGGTAGGAGGTAAAAAAAGTTTGGAATTTTTGAAAAATGGGTGGGTGGGGTAGATTGTAACCCGATTTCAGATGACATGAGGGAGTGGGCGAGTCATGTGGAAGTCGGAAAAGAATTCGTGTGTGTGGTTTAGTATGTGTGATAAAACACTTTGTAAATATTGGAAATTGATAAGAAATGGGAATAACAGTTTTGAATGATAAAAAACTAGAAAAAATTTTTTAATGGTAATTTTTTGGCTCTATAGGCAAAGAATGGTCCCAACCGCAAAGAACGGTCCCAACCGCAAAGAATGGTCCGAACCGCAAAGAATGGTCCCAAAATTTTTGGGTACACAGTTTTGAGAATTGAATGGTCCCTATCGCAAAGAATGGTCCCAACCGCAAAGAATGGTCCTAAAATTTTTGGGTACACAGTTTTGAGAATTGAATGGTCCCAACCGCAACGAACGGTCCCAACCGCAAAGAATGGTCCTAACCGCAAAGAATGGTCCCAAAATTTTGGGTGGCACGAATTTCAGAATTGAATGGTCCCTACCGCAAAGAATGGTCCCTCAAAATTGATACGAACAAGTTTTCACCATTCTCTTAGGCTTAGGTTTCTTAGAAATTGGGAAAAAATTGACATTAATTGTATTTATCAATTGTTTTCCAATCTTCTAAGAAACCTAAGCCTTTATTCTTTGCGGTAGGGACCATTCAATTCTGAAATTCGTGTCACCCAAATTTGTGGGACCATTCTTTGCGGTTGGGACCATTCAATTCTCAAAACTGTGTACCCAAAAATTTTGGGACCATTCTTTGCGGTTGGGACCATTCTTTGCGATAGGGACCATTCAATTCTCAAAACTGTGTACCCAAACATTTTGGGACCATTCTTTGCGGTTCGGACCATTCTTTGCGATAGGGACCATTCAATTCCTCGAGACCATTCTTTTATTTTTTGGGACCGTTCTTTGCGGTTGGGACCATTCTTTGCCTATAGAGCCAATTTTTTAATGGTTGTTTGAAGAAAAACTCAAGACACATCTGCTGGTACATGTTTCAACTGATTTGGAGCATTTTTTGAGGGGCTATGATGATTTTCCCAAAGACACTATTTTGAAAAAATCAGAAACGGAACTATTCCTAAAATTGATATTCTTGTATCTGGATGTTACAGCTACCTCCCAAAAAAAGTTTACGCAGAACGGACACGATTCAGCAAAATTACTCAAAAAAGTACAAAGGGGTGCTCACTTATGCTCGCTACTGTATGAACTTTCAAAGAATTTGTTCATTGAAATCAAAATGTTTGATCACAATCGTGACACAAATGATCGTACGTGCTCAAATTGTGTTTTTTGGATTGCTCAAATTCTGAGCTCCATTATTGCAGTTGATAATTTTTTTGTAGCAGCAATACAAAAATAGTTGTGGTAAAAGTGAGACTCGTTCGCTGGAAATTTTCAGTCTACTTTTTCAGTAATTTACAGACACCGCAGCATAGTCTCGAAGTTGAGAATGCTATCTCGATAATTATCAGTTTGTCCCAAGTTTTACAAATGCGCTCTATTGAGAAGCGATTAAACTCGCGTAACTCGCTTGATACGCAATATTATGAGTTGAAAAATATACCAAAATGTAGATCTCAGCGAGTTCTATGTCCGTGACCTACTACGGGCCGGACGGCGCATCGTTAATGTGCCTCGGGCCGCTTTTTGGTCATTTTAGCGTTTTTGGACACTTTTTGCCGCCCCGCGGTGCATTTACAAGTACCCATCCGGCCCGTAGTTAGTCACGAACTTAAAACTCGGCGAGATCTATATTTTGGTATATTTTTCAGCTCATTATATTGCATTTTAAGCAAGTTACCCCTGAAAGTTTAGGCTAGTCTTTCAAATATCAAAATCTCAAAACCTCGCTCATTTTAATTACACCCTTTCCCCATGCACTTTTCTCTTCTCAAAGCCCAAAATCCTTCTCTCACATGTCTCACATGTCTCAAAACGTGTCGTCACCAGTATATAATCCCCATATTTCCAAAAGCGTCTTCCAGCATAATCCCCCCTTGTCTCACTTTGAGTTCTCACAGAAAAGTGCATTGTCCTTTTTTGTCCTCATCTCTGCAATTATTCGCTTCTGCTTTTGCACTTCTCCTCTCTTTCTTAGCCATAAAATAGAATCACATCTTCATTCCGTCCCCGTCGTCGTTTGCTCCGTTGCTCTTGCCAGCACTCTCATGTATACACGCAATGTGTCTGCTCTGTGTCATCATCATCTTCATCTTCTTCTTCTTCTTTTTGAGGACGGGGAAGGGGGCGGCGTCTTCGTCTTCACGTCTTCTAACTTCTAGTACTCGCCATTTACTATCCTTTTGCTCTCCTCCTCACTTCTTCATTAGCACACAGAAATCACATCTCTTTTACTTCGCCCGCCTGCTCCTCATGCAGAAACGAAATCCGAGGAATAAGTTTTCGACTCGTTTTTCAATGTTTTGCTTTTTCTCAAAAATATGGGTGGTCTTGTTTTCTTATGTGACCAAAATATATTTTTCTCACGGAATTAATTCTAAGCTCAAGGTGTGAATTGTTGATTATTTTTGACCTATTTCTGAGAAGAGTCTAATTGATGGACTACATAATGGATAGGCTTATTGGATTAGGCGCCTAAAAATAAAGAATCTCGCGAAGCTCGAAAATTTCGGGTAGGGTCCGGTCAAGGTGTTTAGTCTCCGAGTCTATAAAATCATTCCGACAAAACCGACACGTGCCGGCACGTAACTCGCTTAAAACCCATTGTTGTGAGCTGAAAAATATACCAAAATGTAGATCTCGGCGAGTTCTATGTCACTGACCTATATGGCGGATCATCAATGCTCCGCAAACCGAGTTAGAATGGCTTTTCAAAACCCATTTTAACGTTTTTTGTACCTTTTCCCGGCCCGGTGCACATTAACGACCCGCCATCCGGCTCGTAGTAGGTCAAGGACATAGAACTCGCTGAGCTCTACATTTTGGTATATTTTTCAGCCCATAATATTGCGTTTTAAACGCCGGTCCGTGCCCGTGTTGGCCCGGTTTGCAAGTATGTATCATTTTCGAAAAAAGTCTCAAATACACGTTTCTTTTTAAAAGTCACCGAACCGGTAGGTTCGACACGTACTGAGTTGTGAAATGCTTCGAAGCCAGGACATTTCGAAACCTGGAAATTTTAAGACCAGTTTATTTATTCCTGGGCAACATCAAGTATATGAAGAAAGTTTCAAAACGCCTTGAAGAAAAAGTGCTCTCATAAATAAAAATAGTGGCTTCACTGATCCGCTACACCCTATTCCAAAGACCAATTCTTATTTTAATCCGCTTATCTCCAAAAATCTTCGTTTCTTTTTTTCTCATTGCTTATGTATTCTCATGAAAATATTCAAGCACAAAACTGTTCAAACTTTTGCACCTGATGTATTCCGTTCTAGCTAGTTTGCTCCTGATATCCCTTCCTTGTATTTGCACCGAGCCTATCTTTTGTTTGCACAGACTGAAATTTTGAAACTAATTTTTAGTTTTTTGCAAATCAAACATGCCTCGTTTTTTGTTGGATCTCTCTATCCCCTATTTTCTACATTTTAACCCTATAACCCCACGCTTTAAACAAACGGACGGGACTGAATGAGAACAATCTAGTCTGGGAGGAAGAATTTTGGAAAGTCACGTGTTCTGGGGATTATGATGAGTAATCAGAAGGTAATCCGATCGGATTTCTCAGAATTCTGAATTCAGAGGCTACAAAATCGGGGGTACAAAACATTGGTTTTCGATGGAGAACCAAAAAGTTAGGCTATTTTAAGACTGCATAAGAAGGACACACAACTCTTGGAATATTCAATAGGGAAGTTGGAAAAACTGCGTTTTTTTGTTGAAGAGTTGTGAGAAAGTACATATTTTTCAGAAATTTCGAGAAATTTTTTTCTCGGAGACAACAAGAATTATAGATGCGTTTCCGCTTTTCTGAAACTTCTTAAAAGTAAGCCACGCCTCTTTTTGCTACAGTTAATTGGAATGCTCAAATAATTAGTACTAATATTTAATTTTATGGGTATTTCGTTCCAGTCTTAGCTCAATTTTTTTCAATTTACGTATTTTGAAGACAGACATATTCAGATTTTATTTTTTTTCATATTTGTATATTATTTGTGTAGATCACAACAAGATCTTCATTTTTGTAGTTGACAACTTTTTGATAGCTATTCACGCTTTTGAGATATGAAGGCTCAAAGTTGAAGGGCGAGAGAGCGTGTGAAACGAGGAGGGCGTCTAGCTTCTCTGCGACTCCCCCCTCTCTCCCTCAAGACGTCCCGCAGGTACCCATCTTTAACGGAGCATATCTCAAAAGCGTGAACAGCTATCAAAAAGTTGTCAACTACAAAAAAGAAGCTCTAGTTTTGATCTACGCAGCCAATATAATTTTAAAGCAGTGTTATAAAATATGAGGTCAGGACATCGCTTGAAACTTCGTCTTAAAAATGTATGGGTAAGTTGTGAAACCGGCAAGAAAAAACCAAAACTCTTCTACCAGTCAACATGTCATTTTGTTCAGTTTCAGACAAAATGATGACACATTTTAGTTATCCGGTTACCTATTATCATTCCCTCCAAAACCACGTCATTTGTCTTCAAAAAGTCAGAAAAACAACTCCAACAGAAAAAGTACCTATTTATATATTTGTTCTCTGCTCCCTAAACGCCCCTCAACAAAAAAAGAGGAAATGTTTGAATAGAAAAAGCGGTGCCCTAAAAAGTTGGTGGACTAGAAGAAATTGCTCACTTTTTTTTGGTTGGTCTGAACGTTTCATTTTTGTTACTCTTTTCTCTCAGGAGGATTGAATTGGTGGGTTTTTGAGAGGAGTGTGAAAAATGAAAAGGGAAAAACAACGATTTTTTCGGAGGAGAGAGAAATATGGACAGCAGTTTTTAAGACAAATGAGTTGACTTTTTCTGGTGTTTTTTTCTGAGAAGAAGTTTTGAAATCGGGCTTTTTCATACTTGTCAAGGCCCGGGTACTTGGCAGAGTTGTTGGGAAGTTAACTCGGAAGTTAGACGGAAGTGAGTTTTATTTCGACAATATGAAACGAACTTCAAAAATATGAAGTTGATATGTTGTATTGGTGGTATTACTACCCGTCGAGCATAAAAAATTCCGAAATTTTTCTTAACCCCTACCAGTAAAGTCTTCACTTCCGACTTCCGACTTCCGGGTTTCAAATTTGGCTGCTTTTTCGGGTTTACTGGTAGGGGTTAAGAAAAATTTATTGTCGAAATAAAACTCACTTCCGTCTAACTTCCGAGTTTACTTCCCAACAACTCTGGTACTTGGCGCCAAAATTCAAATTTTTTGAGAAAAAATACAAATTTTTTTCCTTCGGCTTAGCCTGAACTTTAAAAAATTCTTTAAAAAAACATGTACCTGAACACTTGGTCTCTCAAGCATCAAGCAGATTACTCAAAAATTGGTTTTGCAAAAAATCAGAACAAGAATTTGACATTTCCCTAATTAAATTTCAATCTCTTCCCGCCACTATACAAATAACCTTTTCCGTGACTTTTTCAATTTATACTTTTCATATTTTCGAAATTAAATCAAAAGTCATTCCACTACGGTTTCTTAATCTCTTTTTCAATTACTATAGCCACATTTTAATCCTCCGCGTGTTCCTATAAAACGGGCTCTGATTGAGCAGAAAAATCTCAGTGTTGAAGGCACGGAATAGCTATTGTCTTGCCTTATCAGTGTTTTGATCTACCGTTTGTTATCTTGTAGTCTACCTGTCAATCACAAAGACTACAATAACATATTTCTGTGTTCAATGATTCATATCAATCAGAAATCACAGTCGGGAGGTTTCCTATATAAGTATGCAAATTGTTCAGATGTGGAATGTGATGTTGTTATCTGTTGCCACTAGGACGTTCTGAAACTGAACCGTTTTGAAACCGGAAAACAAGGTCACCGGGATTTTCATGTATATTATGTCTCGGTTTTGAACAGTCTGGTTTTGAAAAATCCGTTCTATTCTAGAACCGTCCAGAGTCCAAACCACAGGCACAAACTATATTTTCAAAATCGCAATTTCATCACTGATAACCACTGTCTCTCCAATTCATTCCCCCCTTGTTTACATATATTTCCGCTGCGTCTCTCACTATTTCTCTTCTCGTTCTTCTTTCTAACCGTCTATGTCTCTAGGGAGGAAATTACCCCCTTCTCACCCAATTTCACCTTTTTTTCACAAAGATTTTTCTTCTTTCTTGATCGTAACATTTTCTTTTTTTAAATTCACGTTTTTAAATGTTTTTTTTCTTCAGAATGAGCTTCGAGCACCGTGACCGGATGCTCGAAGGCATCGGATGGAAGGCAAGAGGGGATCGGGTGCCCGAGTTTCCAAACCCACGTCCTTTTTTTCCAAGACTCAAGCATTCTATCAAGTTGATACCTCTTTTTGTTAGGTGAGTTTTTAACCTTAAAGTACGTCAAAACCAAAACTATAAAAATTATTGCAGGGTGGCACTCCATACATTCGTCGAGTGGTGGAATGGGCGGGAGGCGTTCATAGATATTTTCAATGTATTCCGGCATTTTACTTATACAGGTAAGGGAGGGAGGGTGCAAGTGCGCTGTAGTGATAAAAATGTGGATTTTGAAAATTTTGAAGTCATACTTTGACCGGACGCCGTGGTCTCAGTTGTAGATCAAACGTTTTCAAAACAAATGCGTTGTGTAGATCAAAACTAGGGGTACATTTTTGTTGTTGGAAGTTTTCCGATAGCTATTCCCGCATTCGAGTTACAGGCGGTCAAAGTTGGGTACCTGAATAGTTTGGGTGGAGAAGAGACGCGAGAGCGCTCTTGTTTCTCTGCGTCTCTTTCTCGCTCGGCGCCACAAGTGCCCAACTTTGACCGCTTGTATCTCGAAAGCGTGAATAGCTATCAAAAAGTTGTCAACTACAAAAATGAAGATCTAGTTTTGATCTTCATGCTCATATAAAAATTTAACAGTTTTGTAAACAGCAGGGTTCGTGGCAGCGCTTTAGAACCGTGTATCCCAAAACCGTGAATAGCTATCGAAAAGTGCTCAACTAAAAATATGTAGCCCTGGTTGTTATCTACAATTCTAAATTAAATTTTTGTGAAAAACCAACTTTGAAAACTTCAGGAGACTTGAAAATGGGTCCGTGCAAAAAATGTTCAACTATAAACCACCTGCCAAAACTAGAAAATCAAAAGAACAAAAAAATTGCAGGTGTCCCCCTAGGAGGAATTGGAAGTGGTTCGATTGGAACTGATTTCCGTGGCGGGTTCAATCGTTTCTCGATCATACCTGGAATCAAAGAGCAAACGGAAACTCAAAAATGCAATCAATTCATTGCATCGGTACACTCAAAGAAGACTTTCGAGCTCATCTACCAGTCGATTTTGTCATGCGCCGAGTTTCCGGCTACAGTACTCCCAAAATGGGATACGACTATCCCGGCGGAAGATGTAAGGTATCGAGGATTGTTTCCACGCAGTTGGCAAGAGTTTCGATTGGGCTCTTCTGGGATTACTGTAGTCATTGAGAGTTTATCGCCAGTGGTTCCTGGAGACTACTCGGATTCTTCATTGCCATTGGCTAATTTCGATTTCCACGTGTTCAATGATTCACCAGAAGAGGTCGAGGTCTCGATCACACTGGCATTCAGAAATGGGACAGGGAATAGGAAATGGAATGATGAGCATCTGTGCCAGTGAGTTGTCTCAATGGTTTTACAGACAAAAAAAAAAGCGATTTTCAGAAGCCAAAAAGTGCAAAGAGACACCATGGTAGTCCGTACTCTCTCACATACCGTAAAAGGGATGCCAGTAACTTATGCAATTGGTACAGAGGAGAAAAATGGGGCGAAGGTAACCACTTGTCTTTTCGACCCGAATGGTACTGGTGGTAGACTATGGAGTGATCTAGAGGCCTATGGACATTTGTCGTGTAAGTTGTATCTAGTAGCTAAGCTACAGTAATCCAACATTTTTCAGCATACGACCATTTGCCACCCAAGCCCAAGGAACTAGGTATCGCAGTGTGCTCCTCGTTCTTTGTCCCACCAGATGGCAGTCATACAACTCAATTCTCACTTTCCTGGTACATGCCACAAGTGCACTTTGGAACTGCCGAGCGGTTTTATAACCGGCGATACTGTCGATTCTTCAACGGGCCTGACGCTGATGAAGTGGCAGCGTCGATCTGTCGTCACGGCCTTCAGAATATGTCGAAGTGGCAAGAAGCGATTGAGAAATGGCAGACACCTGTGATCAACGATGAGAAATTACCGGACTGGTATAGAAGTGCGATTTTCAACGAGTTGTATTATATAGTGGATGGAAGTACTGTGTGGTTTGAATATGATCCGGAATGGAAGACTGATGAGAGTTTGATTAGTGAGCAAACCGAGAAACATTTCAAAGAATACGGAAGGTTTGGGTACATGGAGTCCTGGGAGTACTTCATGTTGAATACCTATGACGTTCATTTTTACTCGAGCTGGGCGATTTTGAAAAATTGGCCGCAGATTGAGATGTCTATGCAACTAGATTTCGCCGACCAAGTAGACCGAATTGATAATGGAACCGCTACTTCCCTGGCCGATGGTGAACAAATGTCTATCAAAAGCTATGACAGAATCCCGCACGATATGGGACATCCGAGTAAGACTAACACTCCCCACCGCCGGTCTTTCGATGGCTACAAAGATATCTTTTTTATAATTTAATTTTACCCTAGCCACCGCTTGACCGGCGCGTCCCGCTTTGTCCGTCTTGCTTTTTGCTGCTTTTCAGCCAAATATTGTATTCAAGAGCATCGACTTTCAGTGGCCGACCCGTGGCTCCACACGAACGCCTATATTCTACATGATACTGGGTGTTGGAAGGATCTGAATTTGAAGTTTGTGATTAGTTGCTATCGGGACTGGAAGATGATTTCGAATGGGGATCAAGAAATTTTAGAATTTTTTATTGGAAAGTGCACGAAAATAGTGGATGGCGCGCTGGAGAGTTGGGATAAAGATCAAGACGGAATGATCGAAAACGATGGGTTCGCTGATCAAACTTATGATATCTGGAAGATGACTGGCACCAGCGCATATTGTGGATCTTTATGGCTCGCAGCTCTTACTTGCTTTATTCAAATGCTCAAAAAGGCGGGCTCCCCCACTAAATATTACGATGAAAAACTCCTCATGGCTTACGAAGCGTACACCACAAAGTTATGGAATGGAAAGTTCTTCAAATTCGATGAGCTCCCGGACAACTCGAAAATAGTGATGGCAGATCAACTATGTGGATTCTGGGCGTTGACTGCAATGGATGAGCCGGTGCAGGTGTCTGAGGAGAAGATGAAGTCGGCGCTGGAGACTATTTTTAAGTATAACGTGCAGATGTATGATGGCGGGAAGTGTGGAGCAGTCAATGGTTACTTGTGAGTTTTTTCAAGACAAAGTTTCAAGCGATGTCCTGACCTCATATTCTATCAAACTGTTTTAAAATTATATTGGCTGTGCAGATCAAAACTGGATCTTTATTTTTGTAGTTGACAACTTTTTGATAGCTCTTCACGCCTTTGAGATATGCTCCTTTAAAGATGGGGTACCTCTCGAAGGAGAGAGGGGGAGAGACGCAGAGAAGCTAGACGCCCTCTAACTTAGACTCTTCATATCTCAAAAGCGTGAATAGCTATCAAAAAATTGCCAACTACAAAAATGAAGATCTTGTTTTGATCTACACAAATAATATAAATTGGTGCTACTTTTAATACGAATTTTTATGATTTTTACAGAACTAGCGAGCGAGTGGATGGGTCTAGCATTCAAAGTGAGGAAGTGTGGGCTGGAATTACCTATGCGTTGTCTGCAATGATGATTGAGAAGGTGATCGGAATGCCCAAAACAAATATAAAAACGTTTTTTGCAGGGAATGGACGAAATGGCGTTCAAAACTTCGGAAGGGCTATTCGACTCGATCTGGAATCGGTTCCCTCTACAATTTCAGACTCCAGAAGCGATCACTTCCGATGGAATGTACAGAGCACTCGGCTACATGAGACCCCTTTCTATTTGGGCTATTCAGCACGCGTTGGAGAAGAGGAACCAAAAATGATATGTGTAAAAAATGTTGTAATAAATAAATTTTTATTGATTTTTTGCATCCACAACTTGAATATGAAGATCTCCTTTAAATTGATCTTCCCGGGGAATCCAATAGACAATCAGGGATTGTAACTTGTTTATTTTCAAGAATTGGCACTCGACATTTTGGTGATCAGGGCTGAAAAAAATTGACATCCAGACATTTTTAACTAAGTTTTAACCACTCACCAATCCACTTCATGTACCTCTAAACTTCTAGAAATTGCTCCCAACTCGTTTTCAAGTACTTCCCGAACTGTTTCGTGATTGGCTCGACAAATTGTTGTCTTAAAAAAGCTTCCATTTTTTCTGTCGCTCTTCATCCACCTATTGACTATCCCTATGACGTCCTCGGCGTTTGATACATTCCATGGAGCTCGAAGATCGATTCCGAAATTGCTCAACGGTGGCAACCCCTCGTGGTGAGGTCTCATTAGTGGACCAAATATTAGGACTTTTGCCTTTTTAGTAAGGTTATGTCGAAGCCATGGTGAGTCGGTGAATACATTCCCAAGATTGAGCGATTCCAGTGGGAAATCTGGGTCCATAATTGGTGAGAATGCTTCCAAGAAACCAGCGTAATTAGTTGACAAGTTTTGAATTTGTAGCTTCAAGTTTTCGGGAAGATATATGACACCATCATGAACTCCATTCACAAGGTTCTTCACTTGGATTGCTGAACTTCTTCCTCCCAACATATTTACAGCAATACTTTTTAGACATGTCCGAACCCGGGTGTTCTTTAGATACTTTGTGTTTGTATATCCTGTTTTGAGATCTTCAAAAACATACTTTATGTAGTGAGAAGAAAATTCTGGAATTCTTCTAGCAAAATTTGGACGGTGGGTGGTTATCAGCACGTCTCCAGGAGTCATAGAATCCACAAAATTCTCCATTTCTCCATTCTCATCGATATCATCGTAATCAAAATCTTGGCGGTTTTTCGAAGTGGCGGGATTCTCATACATTGGACAAATCGACTTGTAAAATCGATATTTCTTGTTATCAATCACTATTTCTCCATTATGAAATTCAAGTCGCTCGATTTTTAAAGGAGCGTTAGCCTCGGCGGTTCGGATTTCAGAACAACTATTGTGTAACTTGTTTCTGGAAAACAAATTTTTTGGAAGTTGGAACTTGACTGAGCCCGCTAGAAAAAAACTATTAAAAAACTCACCGAGTACCAATTGGCATATGTTTGAGAACACTTTTGACACTTTCATAGGCTAATGGGTGGCTCGATTCCATGATTATATAAGAAAATTTGGACTTATTTGGTCAACTTTTCGAATGAAAATTTGAAGGGAGTGACTGGCAATATATGTATTTGACTATGTTAGGAATGAGACGCAGACAAGTGAAGTCGGATGGAAAAGTAAATATTGGGAATGAAAACTGTTTCTTATCATTTTATGGAGGAGAAAAGTGAAATCGTGATCATAATCTACAGTAATCACCAGACTTGCAAAATAATTTTTTGACAAAATGTTTCGAAATTTTCATCAAGAATAGTCAAAACTCTTTTGAGTCTTTGCAAAAAAAATTTTTAACATTCCAAATTTTCAATATTTTTGTACTGTAAAACTTTGGAAATCACCAAAAAGATTGAGATACTTTTTGCATTCCAGTTGTAATGGTCCCACAAATTTCCACATAATGATTAATTTTACAGGATAAACTCATCAAACCTAGATCTTCATTTTTGAAGTAGACCACTTTTTCGTACGGATTCATCCAGTCAACATTTTTATAAAATTCCTCAAAAATAATATAATTTCGGCAAGCTGTAACTTTCAGGTACACCGTGACCACAATCTTAAAATATGTATTTTTCAAACTGTACAGTAGATACCTGATTACATAATACCCCAAAAAATTATTATTCAAATCACCCTCCTGTTTATTGTGTAACAGAGCGCGGTTGCATCATTCTCCTATTCTCCTAAAAATTATTAGGCTTTTACCGACCGGCAGTTTTTTACATAAATTTTTCTTTTTTTGAAATTTCAGACGTTGAAAACGAATATTAATTATAACTTCACGCTATAAAATTTAAATTTTAAATGATTTCTTAAAACTGTTCTCATAACCTTTCCACGTGCCCTTTGCCCCATTGCCCTCCAAAAAAGTTTCAAATTTAAAATTCCCTCCAAAAAACCAAACACGTGTATTCCTCTCATTCCTCTCATCTTCTCTCCACAAATTGCACTTTTGACCCTCCCGTCCCCGCCGACATAAAAAGTGAGAAAAAGTAAGATGTGTTTGTTTGATTTCGTTTCGCTAGAGAGAAATCAGAGTGAGAAAAGTCACGTACGCAGAGAGACAGTACTGTAGATATAGGAGACGCAGGGGAGAGAAATTCGGGAAGAAGAAAAGTGTAGGCGCGCATAATTTCAAGGAATGATGATGATGGATTGGCGGGAGTATTTATATCAGGCAAAAAGTTTTGATCTACGGAAAAAGTTCTGGGCGCGAAATTCACTGAAATCATCATTTCCGGTTTTTCAAACTCTTTTTTCCAATGTTTTCCTCTCAAAATTACACAATTTTATTCCAGTGATGTCCCGCCAAACGATGGTCGCCGATGGCGGTGAGACCATTGGAAACACTCCACTCGTGCTTCTCCGTAATATTCCGAAAGGAACCGATGCTAGAATTGGTGAGAGCCTTAACTTTTCGACCTAATAATTATTTATTTTCAGCCGTCAAAATCGAGTACCTCAACCCGTCATGCTCTGTGAAGGATCGAATCGCCAAGTCGATGGTGGAAGAGGCTGAAAAGGCGGGGAGAATTGTGCCGGGAAGGACGGTTCTCGTTGAGGGAACTAGTGGAAATTTGGGAATCGCGTTGGCTCATATTGGCAAGATTCGAGGGTGAGTTCCCCCTGAAAACGATTAAAACCGCTTCGAAAAACCTTCGAGAAGCAGGCCGAGTTTTTCAGCGCAGGGCCTAGAAATCCAAATTTCGGGAAAACTAGTCCCCCGAGGTCAAACAACTCAATGAGGGGTGGTTTTGATAATTTAGAGTCCAGCAAAACTCCAGGAAACCTCAAAAAACGTCGAATTAGCCGAGTTTTTGAAAATTTTTGAAAAATTAAGAACTTTTTTTTTTACAAAAAAGTCAAATTTTTGATGATTCAGAATTCTAGAAAACCACCAAAACTGTTCATATTTTCCAGATACAAAGTGATTCTCGTGATGCCCGAAACGATGAGTGTCGAGCGTCGTGCAATGCTGCGCGCCTACGGTGCCGAAGTGATTCTCTCGGATCCCATCGAAGGTCATCCAGGAGTCATCAAGAAGGTCGAGATGCTCTGCGAGAAGCTTCCCAATGCGATTTGCCTCGATCAATTCTCCAACCCAGCCAATCCAGCCGCACACTACCGTACTACCGGACCGGAAATCTGGCGTCAAACCGACGGAAAAGTGGATATGGTCTGTTTTGGCGTCGGGTCGAGTGGAACGCTTACGGGTGTTGGAAGATATCTGAGACAACAGAATCCAGATATCAAAATTTATCCGGTAGAGCCTTATGAGAGTTCGGTTTTGAGTGGGTTCCCGAAAGGAAGGCATAGGATTCAAGGTAGATCACACGTTCGCGTCGATAGAACTCCATACTTCAATTTTCAGGAATCGGCGCTGGCATCATTCCAGGGAATGTGGATCGCTCCCTGTTCACCGAAGTTCTCCGCGTCAAATCCGACGACGCAATGACGATGGCTCGCCGACTCGCCGACGAGGAAGCGATTCTCGGCGGAATCTCATCTGGAGCCAACGTCGTCGCCGCCATGCAGCTGGCGTCTCGCCCCGAGAACAAGGGAAAATTGATTGTGACGACGGTGAACTCGTTCGCTGAAAGATACTTCACAACGGAGCTCTACTCGAACGTGTTGAATGATGTGTCGAAGCTGAAGTGGTCGAATGATGATGAGGCGGTGGCCATTGCGAAAAAGTACTTGGGTATTTGAGAAAGTGGAAATGATTGCACGCTTTTACTTGATTGTCTGTGAATTAATTGATCTGTCCGTGAGAATTTTATGGAATGAATTGAACTGATTGAGACATGTTTAGTAGGATCAATAACAGAGAGTATCAAAAATTATTCTAAGTTTTGCAAACCGAGCCGAAACGGATCGGCATGTAACTCGCTTAAAACGCAATCTCATGAGCTAAAAAGTATACCAAAATGTAGATCTCAGTGAGATCTATGTTCATGACCTTTTATGGGCCGGATGACTGTTCATTAACGTGCCGCGGACCGGGCTAGAACGGTTTTTTTGGCCATTTCGCGTTTTTTGGCATTTTTTCCCGGCCCGCTGCACATTAACGAATACCCATTCAGCCCAAAGTAGATCACGGACATAGAAATAGCCGTGATCTACATTTTGGTATATTTTTCGGCTCATAATATTGCGTTTCAAGTGAGCTACACGCCGGCCCGGTTCGCAAGTACGAAATTATCTAATTCTTCTGCACACAATACATGACATTAATCGGGAAATAGGGAGTGTCCACAATCCGAACCTCTGGGAAACCACACTTATTCAGCAGCTCAATCGCTCGCTTTCTTCCCCACATTGCACCGAAACACAGGGCATCCTGACAGTTACTTCCAACTGGTAGACAATGGAACATGGAGCATCCGTACATCATCGCAGCCAGTGGTCCCATTGTTGCCTTATCAGTGAATACGTTGCTGGAGCCCAGCACCTCGACCATGGCAAATGTTCCGTTAGGCTTGAGCACTCGGTGGATTTCTTGGATGCACTGAAGAAAAACTATTTTTTTTCGGTTATTGAAATTAGAAGAGACTCACCAAATCCGGTCTACATTGGTCGTGACACGCATCAAAAATCAAGACCAAGTCGAAAGAGTCCGTCCAGATTTCCGGCATCTTCCCGGCATCGCACTCGATGAATTCTAGATTGTTGAAAATTCCTCCGGACTTTGTTTTCCGCTCCTTCGCCTGGTTTATAGCATCAGCTCCGATGTCCAACCCGACAAAATGAGCTTTTGGATATTGCTCCGCGAGCAGTGAGGAATGGAATCCACCGCCACACCCCACATCTAGCACTCGAATCCCTCCAGACTCCAACTTCTCAACGATTCCATTTCCGATTGCCGGAAGCATATCAGCGATGACATGCTTCTCATGGAGCGCTTGACTCATCACTCCCATGAATTCTTGGAATTTTGAGAATTGAGAATACTCGAGGCCGTAGGGTCCTTCTTTTTTGAAGCATTCGATGAGTTGGTCCAGTGGCTCCAAAAGTGTCGCCATCATTCCGTTGACCACGCTTTCGAAACTTCCGTTGGTCAGGTCCTGGAAATTCAAACATTGAGACAGAACGAGGGTGAGATCGGCTTCAGCCCACTATTTGAATTATTTTAGCAGAGACGACGGACTGAGTTGAACTTTTTTCTATAAATTCGACTATAGGTACTTTTGACCCCGATGATTTCAAATTTGCAAGACGAATCTGCCATTGGAAACGTTTGATGACTTATGACTCGGTCCGCGTGATCATTTTGCAGATTTTTCTTGCAGATTTGGAATTCTCAGGGTCAAAACTAGATATGGTCAAACTTATAGAAAAAGTTCAATCTTGTAAGACTCACCTCCACATTTTCCTCTGCAATCCAAAACTTTTCCTCTTCATTCACTTCAATTATCTCTCCACAAGCCATACAGTTACACCACTCTCTCACATATCTCTCCTTGCAACCGGCTGCCTCTGCAAGTTGCTCCGGGAGCACCGGATTTTTCTGACTGGAAATCTGGGAGAGTGTCTTGAATAGGTTGAGACGGAGTCCCACGGTGATTGAGTTAGAGATTATATTGCTGACAGCGAGGTTCTGAGAAAATTTTAATATAAAAATCAATATTATTTTATCTTTAAAAAAAGAAAAATGATACTCACATATAACTTCTCTTTCATCAATGGACGAGACGACATTGTTGTTGAATACTTGGGAAAATAGATTTTTGGAGGTTATTTATACACACAGTCGGCAGGCTGGACACGCGTGCTTTGTGACCGTAGATGAGACTTAGAGATAAAAGAAAATGATCTTTAGAGAAGATAGATAACAATCCGAGCGTTTCTTTGATATGTACGGTTTTTTGTAGATTAGAGGGTAATTACGTGAGTTTGACTAGAATAATAATGACCTAGTTTGGTTAGGGACTAGAAAAAAGAAATTTCGAATTTTGGATATCTAGTCCGTGCCTCTTCAACCTGGGTAAAAACTGACTAGAGTCACGTAAACACATTGACTTCGATAGATAAGAAGATCCGTGGAGACGCAGACAGTGAGAGAAACAATAGATCAGACATCCATTAACCTGCACCACGTGTAACAAACGTTTTATAGCAAAAAGACAAACATAAATCGGGTGAATTGTGGTTTCGTCAATCCTAAGATGGACAAGATTGAAATTTACTTAGAGAGCTTATCATTGTATTAAATAGAGTGAAGTAGCGCAAGAAGGACTAACGAGAGCGCAAAGGAGAGATTACCCTAAACTGTGTGAAGTGTGTAGAACAATCTGAAAGGGAAAGAAAGAAAACAAGTACAAGTAATATTTTATTACCGTAAAAGGGATAAAGGGGAGAAGCATAAAACTCCCAAACCGGAGAGAAAGTTGGCCTAAAATGAGTAAGGTGTCGCTGCCGACGACGAGGCACTGCTCGACAATGTAAATGGGGGAATTTAGAAGACGTTCAGCTGAAGGGGTCATTCTAATCTGTTATACTAATAAGGGACTAATTTATATCAAGTTTTAACCAGGAAAATTACATAAGTTCATTAGGAAAAAGGTGAATATACAAAAAGTGAGCAATCTCCTCGCTCGTTGCCGACGCAGTGGGTCTCGCAGCGACCGATGAAGAGAGGCGGCCCGCCACTGGAGAGACGCAGGCAGTAGAGTGTAGATTTACGGCGTGCGAGACCAAGACGAGACGGCGAAGCAAAAGGATGGCGAAATGAGAGAATCTGGAAGGGAATTAATCTGAAAGAGGGAATTAAATTATTATGACTGTTTGTCTTCACTGATTATGCATATTTCATTGTATTTACGTGTTTTGGGTTTGGTCGAATATTCCAGAGTGTATTATAGTCTTTACTCTCATCAAGAGTGTTAGTTCAACTTGTGGAAACATCAATTTCCACAACACTCCCCCTCTGGGGGGCTTCGACGACGAAATAATCGAGTTATTCCTAGACGGAGTCCGGAGCATCATAAGTGATTTCTTCTTTGGCTCTTCTTTGAGGCATGATTCTTGTAGGATTTGGTTTAGCTTCTGATTTTTTGGGCGAGAATTCTGGTCTTCTGTATTTTGGGTTCTCCTTGATACGATAGCTTCGTATGTATGGTCTGGCTAATTCTTTTTTTTTTATTAACTAACGGAGCCTCCTCTCTTCTGAGAGCTTATCTTTAGTTAGATTCTCCGAAGGACTAACAAGGAGAATAATTGGTGATTGTGTTATCTGGGGACTGCTCACTGGCTTAGTTTCATTTGATCAATTATCTACCTTTTCTGGTGTTTCTATTCTTAAGGTTTCAGTATTATTACTGAGTTTATAATAATTGTATCTCATTTGGTTTAGTGTTGCTGATCATGAACAACTCGTGTCTGGTTTGTGGATTTTCCTGTGATTTCTGCATCTTCGATTTGATTATCAAGATGTTCTTCTGCTTTCTCATAGATCTTTTCTGTCGATAATGTTTCGTTTCTCAACATTCTGTTGCACATTCTGCGAACTGTCTCTGGCATTCTGCCTAGTAGATCTTTTGCTGAGTGATATCCAAAACTGTGCGGTTCTTCTTCCAGGACCTTGTCATGTAGACTTCTGGATAAGGCTAATGACTTGATGAATATATCAATATTCTCATCTGTTACAATCAATTTCTCGAATTGGTTTCTGACTGAAGTTGATCCTTTTCTTTTGTAAATTCTGTCTAGATTTTTCATTGTTGTTGCGATTGCTTTTCCTGGATCGTTCAGAATAGATTTTTGTACTGCGGCTTCTCCGCTGATTTTCTGCATCAAGGTATCTTTTCGGACTGTTAGAGGAACTGTCTCTGATTCCAGGTAGTCAGTCATGATATTACGGAATGATCCGTATTCTGAGATGATTCCAGTAAATGGTTTCATGTTAGCTACATGTTTTGCCAAGTCTCTCTCGGAAATCTCCTTCTGTCTTTCTGTGTATTTTGGTATGTTGTTTGCCCTTTGCTGATGAGAGGAGTGTTGGTCATCCTCATTAGATCCTCGATAGTTGAACTGACTTTGACTCCTCGAGTCTGAGTGAGTTTTTTCTTTATTCGCTCTCGCCTGCTCCTTTTCTAGATACAGTAGCGGACATTCATAGACCTGATGATTTCCTACTCTGCATTTTGGACATTTTCCATTCTCGATGCATACTCTCGCGACCATCTCTTCGTCTTCAGTACATACGGTGATTCTGTGATCTCCATTGCATACTTCGCATCTGTTATATGGAACTTGATGACTTCGCCAGGTTCCTTGCGAGTTGTACGTTTGATTCTGTTGTTTCGGGTACTGATTATGATAATTCTGATAATTTGGACGAGCTGAATGTTCGAGTACACTCTGTCTTTGTTGCTGATAGTACTCCGAGTAGGCGATTCCGTTGACATGTCTGTCGAGATACTGTCTCTGATGATTCTCTTCATTGTATTCGAAACTTGCATGTCCGCCGTTGTTTCGTGGGTGAAGCCTTTCCGACGATACGTTTCTTCTACTATATTCTTTCAGAAACTGATTTCCTCCTCTTACGGGTCCTGCTGGACTATAGAATATTAACTGATTAATTCCAGTCGCAGCTGGGTTATTATGTATCTCGTTAATGTTTAGTGGACTTTTTTGTCGTTCTTCAACTTGCAGGTTGGTAAAGCTCCACGCTGGGGCACCTCCGAGCTCGGGGTTATTTATACTATTATTAGCAGTAAGAATGGGCGTGTTCACAATTCCAGTCTGAGTTCCCAATGCCTCATTGAGACTCTGTTGATTCTCATTAGATGGTTGGGATTGCTCAGCCAAGATTTCTAAATTCCCATTTTGAAAGTTCTTTTCGACTCTATCAGCCGGCAAGAGATCATTGTACAGGGGGTATTTTATTGGAGAGACCACTATCGGCTCCAAATTTGGGTCCTCGTATGATCCCGCCAAATTACCCAAAACTTGATCAGGAGATAGAAGTGGTGGATCAATAGTTAGATCGCTAGCCCGGTGGAGTTCTTGGAAGACGAGAATTTTTTCGCTTACTGTTACTATAAGCCGTTGGCGCTGGTCTTCTCGCGCACTTATGGCTTCCTTGCACTGCTCGTCCATTTCTTCCCAATCTTCTCCGACTTTCTTTGCTTCCGCAACGAGCTTTGCTGCTCTCTCTTGGAGGATTCTAGGCAAACCATCCAATTGTACTTCGACTGAGAGAAGGGTGTTGAGAGCGTCTTTTGTTATTTCCGGGGATGGATTCGCAGGTGATACGCCTTCTTTTCCAGCTTTCCGACACTCCTCCACCCTATCGCTCTCCCATTGTTCGACGTAGTTCACGACGTTTCCGGCGTACGTGAGGGTGTTCGTAATGAGTGACTTCAAGCGCCCAACACGTTGGGCTCTCGTCTGGATATGAGCCATCAATACCCGATACTAGTTAAGAAGAGAGTGATCTGAAATAAAGTGATTAGATAAGAGTACGGTCTAAAGGACCGCGAGATGAGAAAGGGATGAGAGAAATAATGGATACGAGTGTAAGGAGAGGAAGGAAATAAGAAAGGAAACAAATGAAGGAGTAAGAAGAGAGAGAAAGAGAGAGAGAGAGAGAGAGAGAGAGAGAGAGAGAGAGAGAGAGAGGGTGTAACGGCAGAGTTCATAACCATATCTAGTTTAATATAATCTTGTTTAATGTCATCTAGTTTAATACCATCTTGTTTAATACCATATCTATAACAAAGAAGTCAACAGTTTCGTAACGACCGTACTCGCGAAGTACGTTTGGACTCGGGAAAGGTTTGTCCTATCGATCGCTAGGCTAATAGCAAGGAAGTTTGCCAGAGATCCCACTGGTGTCGACCCCAATGGAATCCCCTTCCTACTACAGTGAACCTTTATGGTCTTGTCCGTGTCATCATTCCGCAGTGACTTTGGAAAGAAGAATTCTTATTCATGTTACATGATTATGAGCGGTGTTCTCTAATCAGCTTGTTTTGTCTTTTATATTTTCTATGAACAGCTTTTTAAAGGGATCTCATCTGTATGCATCACTGCTTGTTCATGATCCCTGTGGGCTAGAATTGGTGCACTAGTTTCTAGATGTTTGGAGATTGGTAATGTTTTTTTTTTCCGAAATTCCGTCTTCTGACTGGAAAGGCTTTAGAGTTTCTTTGAATTTCCAGCTTTGACTCTCTGATTCTTGTAGTGTTCTATTAATAATATAAGACTGGTGAATTTCAGGACTATAATTGAATGACGATAATGAATTGGCATACTCGAATGATACAAACGAGGTGCATCTTTCTGTTGGATTTTCTTATTTATTGATTCACTTACTGTAGTATTTACACTGGTTTCTAACTTTATTAGGTTAGTCCTTGCTGTGAGTTTTGTTGTTTTGCTTTTTGTTTTACGAGTATTTTTGGTTTCTTGCAGGATATCCATATCCATTCCTTCGTCTGGCGGACGCTAAAATCCGCCTTCAATTTTGTTTCACAAGCTTCTTTTGGTTCTAGTAGGAAGTTTGATCCGTTCAACTTTTCTTTAATAAATTCGCTTACATTATGAACTTTAGTCACTCTTTTGTGCTCCCATTTTTCTTTTGTTCTTCTGTTGGAATCCAATATTTATTATAGCCTTTCAATAATTTTTGCCTTTTCAGTGATTTTTTCGATTGTGCGGGATAGTCTTTCATACGCTAATTTTTCCTTAGTTCTCCTGCCGATTTTATTTGTTCTAGGGAAGCGTCACTGTAATCTGTCCGTCTTCTGTGATTTTTAGACTATCTTCAAATCATTGTAGCAAACTGTATATGTCGAAATATTCTACCTTTCTCTAAGTGAGTGATTCTACTCCACAGCTGTAGGCTAAAAATTCTTTCATTTTTGGATTCAATGTTATTTGCTTTTGTTATCATTATTAAAACTTTGAGTTTATTTAAGTTTGAGAGATTTATGAACTGAAGAATGAGGTTTATTAGACTTGAAATGCTGATTTTTTACGATTCTAATTGTTATCATTTGTAGCGCACTGAATTTAAGTATAGCGGTAGCGATTCTCTCTTATCACTATATATATATATTCTTTTTTCTTTTATTCTGACCTGCTAGTCTATTATTTATTGATTTTGACTACATTCTCTTCAGATTTCGACGATACTCTCTGTAACCCGCGCATTTGAGTCTATGCGAGAGCGATTCTTACTTATCACTATATACTTTTTCTCGTTTTGACCTGCTGGTCAATTATTTATCGATTTTACTCAGAGTTTCCTTATAATTAGTTTGATTTATATTGAAGCGAACTCGCTTTTTACTGCTTTTTTGCATTCTTATTCTTCATTGACCTGCTGGTCATTATGAATTATCGATTTTTTACGCTAATTCTCCGTGTAAAACGAGAGTTCTGCTGAATCTCGTCTACCTCGGATACATCGATATGGGTTCAGTGGTATTACATTTGGTCGATGCACCATTTCGTCAATCCTAAGATGGACAAGATTGAAATTTACTTAGAGAGCTTATCATTGTATTAAATAGAGTGAAGTAGCGCAAGAAGGACTAACGAGAGCGCAAAGGAGAGATTACCCTAAACTGTGTGAAGTGTGTAGAACAATCTGAAAGGGAAAGAAAGAAAACAAGTACAAGTAATATTTTATTACCGTAAAAGGGATAAAGGGGAGAAGCATAAAACTCCCAAACCGGAGAGAAAGTTGGCCTAAAATGAGTAAGGTGTCGCTGCCGACGACGAGGCACTGCTCGACAATGTAAATGGGGGAATTTAGAAGACGTTCAGCTGAAGGGGTCATTCTAATCTGTTATACTAATAAGGGACTAATTTATATCAAGTTTTAACCAGGAAAATTACATAAGTTCATTAGGAAAAAGGTGAATATACAAAAAGTGAGCAATCTCCTCGCTCGTTGCCGACGCAGTGGGTCTCGCAGCGACCGATGAAGAGAGGCGGCCCGCCACTGGAGAGACGCAGGCAGTAGAGTGTAGATTTACGGCGTGCGAGACCAAGACGAGACGGCGAAGCAAAAGGATGGCGAAATGAGAGAATCTGGAAGGGAATTAATCTGAAAGAGGGAATTAAATTATTATGACTGTTTGTCTTCACTGATTATGCATATTTCATTGTATTTACGTGTTTTGGGTTTGGTCGAATATTCCAGAGTGTATTATAGTCTTTACTCTCATCAAGAGTGTTAGTTCAACTTGTGGAAACATCAATTTCCACAACATGTGGTTTGCGGTAGGTCAACAGTTTTTCATGTGTGAAATGTCCTCGACTGTCCCGATGAAAGAAAAGTTATTTGTAAGTTAAAATTATTTTCAAAGTTCATATCTAAATCGTTTTTCTACTTTTTCCTAGAACCTAGCTGTCAGCAATGTGATCTCCAACGCTGTCAGTGTGGGTCTCCGTCTCAACCTATTCAAGACACTCTCCCAGATTTCAAGTCAGAAAAATCCGGTGCTCCCGGAGCAACTCGCAGAGGCAGCCGGTTGCAAAGAGAGATATGTGAGAGAGTGGTGTAACTGTATGGCTTGTGGAGAGATAATTGAAGTGAATGAAGACGAAAAGTTTTGGATTGCAGAGGAGAATGTGGAGGTAAGTAGGAATAGATATTTTTCCTCTGACTAAAAAAAAAAAAAACTTTGGCGATAAGGAACCGTTATGAGACAGTTTTCATTCTATAAGTGTGTTAAGGCTCTCATCAACTCCAGCTTCGAAAATGTCATGATTGGTAGCACCCCCACGATGCTAAAACCATTCGACCACCTTCTGGAATGCTTCAAATCAAATGGTCCTTATGGTCTTGCCTACTCAGAATTCACCAAATTTCAATATTTTATGGGAAAAATGAGTAAAAAAAAAGTCAAAAAAAAAAAAAAAAAAAAAAAAAAAAAAAAAAAGGAAAAAAGTCGTTAACCCAGATAGTGTTAATAGAGATACCCCTTTTTATAGTCCATCCCCCAGAGAGGTGGGGCGTGGCCTGCATAACAAAGAACGGTCGGGAAGATTCTGGTGCAGACGATTGTGCACGTGACAGGCCCCCATCTATTACACTATCTAAGTGGCAGGCGGCCAAAAGATCAGGTGATGCGGCAAGAAGAAAAGAGGGGATGGGGGTCAAAGTAGAATCTGGTGAGACATCTGGAAAGAATAAAGAATCTGGAAGCATCTGGAGATCTATGATTTATGAGATGTACGGTAGTGTGAGAACATGAGATGATAGAGAAAGAGCAATTAAAAATTCATGTGACAACAACAGATGGAGTGGAGGACCACATTGCGATATCCTTTCCACATCTTGACGTTGGTTTTTGTTTCTTGCGGCAGAAGAGTTTATGGATGCCTGGGACGATGTGCATTAGGTTGTTGATGGCACCCTGGCAGCAGATCATGAGCAAGAAGGCGATACCATTGTCTGGAAAAGAAATTTTTAGAAGTTTGGTTTTACAGTTCTAACAGAAAACTATCAATATGCCGGTATTTCAAAAAAAAAAGATATACGTGACACTAACTAATGGCTAGATTCAGACTTGTCAAAAATCGGCCCGGCCCCGGTTCAAAAGTGGGTTCTCATTTTTAAACAAAATTTTTTGAGATATTTCGAAAATTTAGATTGAAAGTGCCTTTTGACTGAAATCGCCTTTTGACTGAATTTTAAAATTCTAGTCGAAAACTATACTTTTTCCAAAATAATTTCTGAAAATTCGAAACATGTTTCGAAGTTTGAAAAACATTCATTATTGGAGTGCGTGCCAAAAACCGATCTAAACGCTACAATTCCAGTTCTACTAACTCAAAAGGAGGCTTCGTTGAAGAGTTTTCTCACTCGACCGTGTAGTCCTCTCGGACAAGTTAAAAACTTTTTTTTTCTCCACTTTTTTCAACAAACTTTTGTGTTTTTTTTTCAATTTATACAAGGAAAATTACTAAACTTTATGGAAAAAAAAACGAGGAATCGAGAAACAATGTTGTCCAAGAGGGCTACACGGCGCCTTGAAAAACTCTTTCAGCTAGGTTCCTGGAGAATGGGAATCGTAATGTTTAGAGCAATTTTTAGCATAATCATGAAATTTTTTTTAAAATTGTCTGAACTATCATAATCAGAAATAAATTTTCTGTTTCCCCCGAGACCATACCCTGTATATGAATGTCTGCATAAAAAAGTGTTGAGATAACTCCGACTGGCACAATGATAAAAGTGATGTAAACCAGAGCCTGAAACTCAGAATTTTGTTCCCTAACTTATATTTTTTAGTTTCTCACCTGATAAACCAAAACCCCGGTAAAGTTCCTCTGCATAATCAACGTCTCCCTCGACACCATCTTTCTCGACTCATAAATCATGAGCAGACAAGTAATGACACTCGTGATGCCAGTGATTGAGCAAACAACACCAAACGTTATCGAACAGAAATATGGAGTATATATCTTCCAGTTACGATGGTCCGCGATAAACATGTCTTCACACATGACGAATGGATTTTTGTAGTAAAGAAATGCCTGCTCTCGGAACTCGTTTAGCTCAAAATGAATTGTGAGTGCAGGGAGTATAGAGATAGCCACGATGACCATGAGAAGGTAGCAACACTCATACATTTTTCTGATAATTTTGACAGGTAAATCGAACTTTTTGGTGAAGCGCAGGTCGGAGAGGGTGATAAGTTGATGTTTGACAAGTTGGAGGATGGAGAGTGCCACCACTGTAAGAAATGTTGGGGAAACCATTTGGAAATTTTTGTAAGGATTTCACTACTCTCACTAGCAAAGGTCATGGAGTCAGTTTGGAATTATGGGACGTGACCCATATCATTTAAAAGCCGAGAAAACGCTGATTCCAGATGTATATTGAGTTTTTGACCTCAAGGCCTGGTATGCTAGAAAAACAAGGACAAAGTTCTAAAAATGTCAAATTATCAGTTCTGACACACAAAAAATGTTCTCTAGAAATTCTCTATTTTAGCGAACTTGGGCCCTATTTTTCTCGAATACCTGGCCTCAAGGGCAAAAAGTAAATATATAGTTGGAACCAGCGTTTTCTCAGCTTTTCAATGGTATAAGTCAGGTCCCATAACTCCAACATGACTCCATGATCTTTACTAGTCAGCGTAGATCAAAATCTGAACTCACACAGAACAACATGCGTCATCAAAACCAACGGCAACGCGGCATTCATCTCAAAAGTCGCCAACAAGCCCGTCATATAATAACCGGGTATCGGTGGCTCTAATATCGGGCATACGATAACAGCGAGAAGGATCACAAAGATGAAATTTCTAGAAAAAGAAGAAGTTTTTGAGATTAAAAGATCATAAAATTTTGTCATGAAAAAAAAACTCACATCACTATCTGCTTCAAGTATTGTTTTTTTACAGCCTGTACTATTTTCGACTTGTTTCTTAAAATTAGAAATGTGGCCAATAAATAAAAAGGGAACGTGATGATAGGGGATAATCGAAATAGTAGGAACATTATAGAATGTTCCAGATACTTTAGAGAACAAATCGATGCCAAGTCACCTTCCATCAGCGGAGCCATGTATGAGAATAACGATAAATGAGATGGTGAAAATCCCAGAAGACTTCGGAGCAAAGAAGTAAAAAGATTTCAGACAAAAATTACGAGACAAAACGAAAAAAGATTAAAAGTGATGATTATGTTCGAAAGATTTTTGGTTTAAAGTGTCGCGAAATTATTACGTAGCAGTTTTTGCTCTGTGATGAGGGTTCTTTTTTGCTTTGAGAAGTGTATTTGTGTTTTTGATTCTGCTTTTTTAAAATATATAAATTTGTTAATTTATTTATACAACATTCATTTTTTCAATCATTATGATCTACTCCCAGGGTTCTATCAACACATATGCTCTAATGACGAAAGATGCTCAGAATTTTATGAAGTATCGGAATCTGAAATAAAAAAATATGACTTCAGTAAATTCAAAAGTCTCAAGAGTCTTTTCAGTCGCATTGCTGAGCAATATGATTTGCAAAATTTTTGGAATATCCAGCTACAGCTGTACGTATTTCAAAAAACACAACTTAACACAACCATTTCCGATTTCAGTACATACTATACCTTCTTACACTTGATACAACATCGACACCTGTATTGATCCAAGTCTGCACACCTCTTCTTCTAACCCCACTAGGTATGCAGGGGGGGAAATCTTTAAAGGCGCATTGTCCAAAAAATTTTGCGCAAACGGCCCAAATTTGTCCCCTTTTTTCAGCGTTAATAACTTTGTCCGCTTTTGAGCTTTTCACCTAATTCTTTTTTTGGCAATTAGGAAATCGCTGTCCCGCCATTTCTGGAAAATTTGGTAGTGATATCATTTCTGATAGCCGAGCTATGAGCCGTAGAGTAAAAGTCTTTTTTTTGGCTTGAAAAGTTTTGGTTTTTTAGCGTTTTTTTGACTTTGGGTTTTTGCTGTGGGACCAGTTTTGAGTTTAAAAATATTATTTTTTTATGACTTTGTAGAGGGAAAACAGAGCTAAGTGGACAAAAAAGAACTATATTGATACCTCTTTTCAAAACTTTTTTATAAACCAGAAAGTAAAAAATATGAATTTTTCAAAATTTTCCGATTTTTTTCATTTCTCTCTTCATATCTCAAGTTCTATCCGACAGATTTTCATAAAATTTGGTAACAAGATGTGAAATGAGTCGGGGAATCATTTGATTACGTCAGAATTGTGATTTAAGACACTCCCTGCCAGCTACGGCCGATGGTTTGCTGAAAATATCGAAAAAACTACAGTACCCCGAAATTCCCACGCATTTCTTCCACCGGCTGTAACTAGCTCAGTTTTGGGAAATTTCAAGATCCGAGAAAAAAGAAATATGTAGAAAAAAAATCTCTATCGAACCATGTAAAATTCAATGTACTTTTAGCTGGTAAAACTTTCAGAAAACCGGATTTTGTAGTTTTCGTGGTTTTTCGGTCATGGAGGATTTCTTCCATGTGATCTCCTGGGAACTGGATTCACTGAATCGCTCTGGATTTTTGACACCGATCTAAACTTTTCGAGATCTAATGGAACCAAAAAGTCCGATCAAAAAACATTGACACCGGACGATTCTGTGGAGAAACCTGAATCTCCACTGACATTTTTTTCGAATACACTGACCATTTTGTCACTGTATGTGTCACTGTGAAAGACCACGCGCGCCCCCTCTTCTCTATACCCTCCATATGAACGTTCTTCCGTGCATCGGTGGCGCAGTGGTAGATGGCGGGTGTGAGAATCCGAGGGGTTATGGTTCGTGTCCTCGCTATTGTTTTCTCTTTTTGTATGAACTGTTTAAGACCCGAGAAGCATTTGGCAACAGCACCGTTCTACTCTGTCCCAGAGCAGCAGTCCCTGCAACTTTTTCCTCTAAAAAACTATTCGGGAATGATCAACTTAAAATGTGGTGTAATTAACCGAAAAAAAGCTGTAACTCGGTCAGTCGGTCGAACTTAGGTACATCTGTAAGAGGGTGTTCGGAAAGACCATCTTGTCTTCAAAACGAAACGAAAGTTAGGATGGGCTGGAGATGTGATGAGAAGAAACGATAATCGGTAGAAGAAACGATAATGTGTCAAATTTAACAAAACTAACAGAACTAAACAAAACTGCAAGAAAAACTTCCCACCAATTAAGTGAAATGTGTGATCTCTACGAATACGATCCGAAGATGGATAACTTGAAAAGCAACAGGGCCGAAGGCCCTGTTCTACTCTGGTTCAGGGCCGCAGGCCCTGTAACTCTTGATGACCCGGGAAGCATAGCGGAGCCCGCCGGCAGGCGGGGGACGCTAGTCTCGTACATATTATGCAACAGGAAGAGCCTAGAAGTTTTGAGGAAAAGTCCAATTATTGAAAAGATTTATACATGGAAACGGATGACAACATTCAGAAATGTTAGAGTGGAACCCGTGAGCTGAGGAATGAAGACGTACACTGTTTGATAAATATATTTTATTCTGCACTGAAAACCAATAAAATTCTGCCAAATATTAGCACGGCACACGTCTTACAACCGCGCTTTACCTGAAAAAAAATTGCGTGCGAAATACGGTGGAGCGCAGTTGTAAGAAATGTGCCGAGCTAATAGAACCAACGAGTTTATAAGTTTGTCCACCAAGGCGTCAAATTGACTGATTTAAGTGTCTCCTTCCTTTTGAAATAGGGATGGCTCATATAAAAATAACATGAAACAATATTTACTCGGCAATCCAGAAGAATCGGGCGAATGAGTATGGTATAGGACGCATACTTTGTGGCAGAGAAACCAGTTATCTGCAAGAAGTTTTTAATGGTATTTGGTTGCAGTATAATATAACACAAACCGCGAAAATTATCATAGACGGTATCAAAATTACGCACATTGTGATCTTCAAAGTGGTTTCTGCTTTCGTTTTCAGTTTGGAATTTTGGTCACTGAAAAAATTTTGAAAAAATTTTGAAGATAAAATGTTATCCTGAGTAATCGAAACTCACCTCATTCTAAGATTTCTCATTTTCAGTAGCATCATTGACGTCATGACAACAATACAAATGGTGACGATTGCATTGAAAATGAAGTCAGCAATGACTTGGAAATACTGAAAAAAAAACGTGATTGAAGACATATGAATTTTGTAAAATTCTGCAACCTTCTCTTTCTAACCCCACTAGGTATGGGGGGTGAATATTTTTAAAGGCGCAAGCGTTACCATTTTTCATTTCCCACTAGCAAAAATGTCACGCTTTGTTGACCGTTAATAACTTTGTCCGTATTACACCTCTTCATCCAAATTTTTTTTGACAATTAGGATTAGGCTGTCCCATCATTCCTGGAAAATTTGGGTGTGATATCACTTATGACAGCTGAGCTATAAGCCGTAGAGTAAGAGTCATTATTTTCGGCTTGAAAAGTTTTGATTTGTCAAATGTTTTTCAGTGAAAAACATTCGTGACCTTTCAATGACCAAGGCCAAGACAAGTAACCAAGACAAATTCATTTTCATTTTTTCAAGCTAGGGGTAAGTAGGCGGTAATATCGTTCCCGTTTTTTGGAAAACCTGTGGAATAGGATCAGGGAAGCATTACAGACGAAGGGCAACAGGGCCGAAGGCCCGGTTTTACTCCGGCCCAGGGCCGCAGGCCCTGAAACTCTTGAAAACCCGGGAAGCATAGCGAATCCCGCCGGCAGGCGGGGGGCGCTAGTCTTCTCACTCTTCCATATGAAAATGTAGTTGTTAGAGCTATTGCTCCATACTGAAATGGAAAATCTAACTGGATTCCTATAAAATCATGTATTGTATGAGGGAAAGATGCTGCCAGACTGAAGATAATTGAGACGAATGACCAGATTTTAAAGACGACAATGCATATCTGAAAACTTTTTTTCTTTGTTTCCTACGCTTGATGTGAAAATGTGAAAACTCGCCTTTGAATGTGTTATGGGATAAAAAAGAATCAATACTCTGATAAAACAAAATAAAACTGTGTACAACTGAGAAATATAATTGAATAAATAAAGAGCTGCTACAAAATATTTGAAAATGTTATCGGGATTTTCCGAAGAAAAATATGAAGTGAGCAACGATGTGTTCGGAATTCGGCAGACGATGTAATCAAAAATTACATCAATGTGATTACTGAGTTGCATACAAAGGAATGATTTAAACACGTATGGATGGATATCTTTCGAATCACCTTGGGTACGTGTTTTCAGAAAAAACGTCGTCATTTTTATAGTACAAAAGATGGATGGGACATAAAAAATAAATAATAAAGCCATAATGACAGTAACATAATCGAAATGATAAGAAAATGTCTGATACTCAGGAAGGGAATCGATTCGGATGTATGCGTTGAGAGTGCGCTCTGGTAGATTCGCCATGTGGAAGACTGAGTTATTCGAGATCTCATTAAATTTTTTCGGCTGGTTCACACTTTTTGTTATGGGTTTCTTGTCAGAAACGTAGGGGTCTGGGAAACGACGTCTGGTCTGAAATGAGCGAAAAGACCAAATACTTTCTCGCGTGTAAAAGTTCCGGGTAAGTTTACAATCAAGCTTAGACATTGGTTTCTGCGAACGCAAAGGGCTGTAGTTTTTTCTTCTATTAGTCAGTTCAACAGAACGGAATAAAACAAAAACACTCGAAAGTTTCCAAATCACAATACAATGATCGTTGGTATACACGAATACAGTGCGCTTCCACTGTATGCGGGTGGACCAGGTTTCTAATCTGTTAGTAAGTATCGCCAAGACAAAATAATATTTATGTCAAATTTTTTATCAGAATTTCTGCAGTTAACGAGGTAAATGGTGCAAAGCTCGAATGGAACAATGTGGTAAAATGAGCTACAAAAATACACCGTACTCTCAATATTCCAATTTAAGGGGTACAAGAACGGTCAAATCAGAAGCCCTCCGTTCCAGATTCGAACCTATTTTCGTGAACCTAATTATCCCAACTTTATATGATTTTTATGTGTTAATTCATGTACTTGTATTCTTTTGTTTCAAAATAAATATTAAAAAAATCCTTTATATGGTTGAACAATAAAAACGCCGGTTTTGTAAAAAAGTGAGTACAAAAGTAGAAAGGAGGAAGCGCTCGCCGTTACATTAAATCCGTTCGCGAGCTAATCTCTTTTCTAATCTCACATATCCCGTGCTACGTTTATTGGTGGATTGCGGCAGCTTGGGAATATATTGTATTTTTAGTTTTGATGCCATCAGGAGCATTAAGCACATGAGATAACAGATGAAATGCATAGTTTGCTTGATATAACTTGCAAATCGTGAAAATTAAATCAATATCAGACTATTTACTGTGTTTCTGGTGTGTGTCTGTTGTCAATGCAATACAATTTCACAAAGTAGAAACGACGAGTTTATGAAGCATTTGATTTTTTTTAGTTTGTGTACCAAGGCGCCGGATTGACTGATTTTAGTGTCTCCTTCCTTTTGAAATAGGGATGGCTCATATAAAAGTAACAGGAAACAATATTCACTCGGCAATCCAGAAGAATCGGGCGAATAACTATGATATAGGACACATACAGTGTGCCATAGAAAGAAGTTATCTGCAAGAAGTTTTTGGTGGTGTCATTTGGTTGAAGTATGAGACGAACCGCAAAAATCATTATACACGGTATTAAAATTAGGCACATTGTGATTTTCAAAGTGGATTCTGCTTTCGTTTTCAGTTTGGAGTTTTGGTCACTGAGAAACTTTTTGAAAATACATATTTTGAACTGAATGATCGAAACTCACATCATTTTCAGACTTCTCATTTTCATTAGCATCATTGACGTCATGACAACAATACAAATGCAGACAATTGCATTGAAAATGAAGTCAATATTTTTTTGTATACGCTGAAACAACTTTGGTTGAGTAAAATTTAAATTGAGCTGAACTCGATGACTCATACTTCATGAGGTCTATAATATTAAAGTTTCAAAATTAATCTCACTTTTCCGTAAGAAAATGTAGTTGTTATAGCTATCGCTCCGTATTGAAATGGAAAATCCAACTGTAATCCTACGGCATCAAATGTTATATAAGGGAAAGATACAGCCAGACTGAAGATAAATGAGACAAATGACCAGATCTTGAAAACGACAGAGCATATCTGAAAATGTGATTTTTTTTTCTACGTCTGACGTGAAAACTCACCTCTGAATGTGTTGTGGGATAAAACAGAATCAACACTCTGATAAAACAAAATAAAACTGTGTACAACTGAGAAATATAATTGAATAAATAAAGAGCTGCTACAAAATATTTGAAAATGTTATCGGGATTTTCCGAAGAAAAATATGAAGTGAGCAACGATGTGTTCGGAATTCGGCAGACGATGTAATCAAAAATTACAGCAATGTGATTACTGAGTTGCATACAAAGGAATGATTTAAACACGTATGGATGGATTTCTTTCGATGCATCTTGTGTACGTGTTTTCAGAAAAAACGTCATCATTTTTATAGTACAAAAGATGGATGGGATATAACAAATGAATAATAAAGCTATAATCACAGTAATATAATCAAAATGATAAGAAAATTGCTGATACTCGGGAAGGGAGTCGACTCGGAGGTAGGCATTGAAAACGTGGCCTGGTTGAGCCGTCATTTGGAAGACTGAGTTTTTCGAGATCTCATTAAAATTTTTTCAGTTGGTACGCCTTTATAGGTTCCTTGTCAGAAAAGTAAGGGTCTGGGATGTCTGGTAATGAGAAAGATGACGCAAGGTAAAAAACACATAAAATTTTCTCGTGTGTGAAAGTTCTAGACATTGGTTCATGTGAACTCCAAACGCTGTAGTTTTGTTTTTCTATTAGTCCGTTCAACAGAACTGAATAGAACAAAAAATACCCTGAAGTTTACAAATCACAGTACAAAGACTGCAGGCACACCAGTTTTGATTCAAACATCGTTTTTACTATGAAAGAAAGAGAATTTTGATATCTTACAAAAGAAACTCAAAATTGAAAGGCTCTTTTTTTCAGCTAGAATTTCACGGATAGAGGTTTGGAATCGAACAGTATGAAATACAATTTTTAAAAGTTTTCAGGTATTTTTTCGCACTTTGCCCACGAAATGGGCAGCATGGCTGAGAGAAAAGGGCCGCGGCGTCTGCCCTACGCCGGCACTCGTGCCAAACTTTGTGGCCCATTATGTGGCAAAGTGCCGAGATTTGGTACAACGAGCGGCATTCCTCTCCTTTCGCTCCTTACCATTTAGCACTATAACTAACCAAATAACACATTTTTGTACTTTTCTACTATTTATTCATCAAAATTAAATACAAAATAGTAATTTCAGTAATAATGGGGAGTAATAAGATAAAATAAACTAGAATTTGTCAAACTTTAAAATGGGGAATAGGAATACAGGAGAAGAATATAATTTTTAGTAAAAGTTACAATTATACAAATTAAAACGAAAAATCTAAAGTAAATGCGAAAATTAACAGAGACGAGCAGTGGAGTAGCCGAAGCGCGTAGTTGATGAAGATGCTCGTATTGTTGAACTTGTTTCTCGTTAAGCTGAAATTTGTCAAAAATTGAAAGAAAAAAAGAAAATAGTAGCGTCTCCCCTGTTTTATCGGCGGATCTGTGTAGATTGTCTCATCTTCTAATTGAAAAAAGTAGCATAAAATAGAAGGACGAAAGAATTGAAAAAGAAACGAAATAAATTAGAAAAATCGTGGTGAAAAATCAGCGTGTGCTGTAGAGCTCGATTTCTCAACTTGTGTCCACTTCGTGCCAATGTGGTGCCCAACCGGGGCCAAACAGGTGCCCAACTCGTGCCCACATCCAACCAGCCTCTTCTCCTTTCGGCAACCAACTCTCCAGCTTGTGCCCAACCCGCGCCAAACTAGTGCCCTCTGGGCCATGTGGCCCTTTTTGTGGGCAATTTGCCCTATTCAATGGCCACATGGCCCTTTTAACATTTTCACTGCCCGGTTTTCTTATTCAGAACTGTTTATGATCTGTGAACATTTGTTATATGCGATCGTCAAAGTTGGCTCCATCTGCATTTCCACCTGTACCATATAATTCATAATTTGATCAACGCCGAAGGTATATTCCACCTGCATTGAGATGAAAATCTATGAGAATGTCAACTTTTGAAACATTTTAAATAAAACAAATCCGCTAGCCTTTCTTCTCAACTAGTTCATGAACTATTCCATATTTCAATCCGATGGTTTCACTGTAGGAGGAGTTGGCGCATTATTCATTATCCTTTCAACCGTTTCTATGGTTACTCTTCTTATTCTGGTATTCCCATGTTATGTTTTAGTGAATCGAGCGAATAGAGAAAGAGATAAACAGCTATCGGTCTATCCTATTTTAAAACATTTTTATCAATCAATATGTATATTTTACTGTATTATTGGAACCGGAGTAATATACATAATCTATTTTGCGATCTTGAATAGAAAGTCAGAAGAAGTTAGGTTAGAGTTGATAATAAAAAGAAATTCAAATCAAGAAATGAATTCAGATTCTATCATGGTCTCAAAACAATTCAAATTGTGCTGATAGGAATAATTATGGCTGTTTCCGTAGAAACCCATAACTTTATTATAGCTCTGTTATCTCTTCAAAGGTTTCTGCTTGTTTTTTCTCGAAACATTGAGAAATACATCAAGCCGACCGAGCAGGAGAGTAACAGATATCTTATTGGAATATATGTCGCATTTTATATGGGACATTTTGTATATTTCGGTTGGTGCGCATATCAGGATACGTATGGTGGAGTTACTGACTTTACAGCTCGAATTTATTTGGTAAGTTGAGTGGAAAAAAAAAGAAAAATGACCTCGATCATCAGATTTTTTACTTCATATTGAATTCAATACTGGTTCTATCCGGACTTTTATACATTCCTATCATGCTGAAAATCCGAAAACTAGCAAGTTTATCCAGCACGATTCAAAATCGACATCAGCAGTTCATACTCTATCAGACATGGTCGATAGTTGCCTTCAAATTGGTAATTTTTGTTTAGCAAAAAATTTTCTCAAAAAATTTTAGTCCCATTCATATATTGTTTGGTACGTGGAGTTTGGTGCATTGCCGGTTTACAGTTATATATTCATGCTACTATTCTTCGATTTAATATCTACACCAGTCTTGATTCAAACATCGTATTTACTATGCAACAAAGAGAACTTTGATGTTTTACAGAAGAAACTCAAAATTGAAAAGTTTAAAAGTTTTAGTTTTTCCGCTAGAATTTCACGGGTAGAGCCGATAGAGCTTCAGAATCGAACAGTATGAAAAATAATATTTTTAGTGTTTTCGCCTTCAATGTTTTCAATCAACAAAAATATATATAGAATATGTTTTAACACGTAGTAGATGCCACATTCGATACAGACGTCGACCACATGGAGCTGTTTTTCCAACTTTGTCTTGACTGATCGGCAGTTCCTTTCTTCCGTAACTTCCTCCACAATCCCGGAACGATGTGCATCATGTTGTTGACTGCTCCTTGGGAGGATATGAGCAGGAGGTAGTAGAGACCGTGCTCTGTAATACGGAAAGATTTTCACAATTTGAGACTGATATCATTTTTCATAGGTTTCTAATGGGTAAGGTTCCGAAGAAGACTTTGAAATGAGCCTACGTTTATTTGGGCCTATGGCAAGTCGGGCTCACGGAACAGGCTCAATTCGCTCATTCCCAAACACAGCCTTAGAAAAGTCAACTAATCTTTAAATGATAACATTTATTAGGTATTAAACGAAAATCGTTTAATGTAGTCCATATGAAATTTGCATCATTAAAAGAATCGAGAGATGCAAACTCTTTTTTCACCTGTTCTGTAATTCTCAATCTTGCTCATTACTTAGAGAAAAATGCCAGTTGCATTATAATTATTTTTTTTTTATAATTTTAATGGACGAATCGACAGACTCTAGTTCCAACACAATAGGCTTTTCGGCATTCGCAGCATTTTTCATAACTTTATCTTGGTGTTCTATTGGCGTTATTCTTGTTTTAGTATTTCCATGCTATGTACTCGTTAGTCGAGCAAATCGAGAACGAGACAAAAAGGTGAGTATTCCTCAAGTGTTCCTTTTAATCACCTCTGTTTTTCGATTGCAAACAGACAGTCTGAAGATGTTAGGTTGGACCTACAAGACATTTTTTGTTGAAACTGTTTTGAAGTTTCAGGTTCTATCATGGTTTTTATAATTTTTTTATAATGATACTCATCGCATTCATAGCAATTGTTGTACAAACTCACACTTTCATAATTACTCTTTTATCATTGCAAAGGTTTCTGCTCGTCTTTTATCGAAATGCTCAACGATATACACAACCAATTGAGCAAACGAGCAAACTATACTTGACTGTTATATATTTGATGTTTTTCACGGGACATTTGGCATTTTTCAGTTGGTGCTTGTATGAAGACAAACACGGCGGGCTGACTGAGTTGCCATTTCAGGTTTACTTGGTAAGCGTTCAGACCCGATGTTTCTAATTTGTTTTCACCATATTTGGGCACTGGACGTTATAAAACTAGATATTCGAAAATCGAGACGTTTTGAAATTGTGAAAAAATTACTAAATTTTGAATTTTTCAGTATATTTCAAGTTTATTGCCAAAATGGCTATTGTCAAAGTATTTAAGTTTTATATTAAACAGATTTTATAAATTCTTGTTTTTATACGTCTCGGAGCCATTATTTCTATTTTTCATTCTTGCAAACTGGTCCGAAACGGACCGACACGGGCCGACGCGTAACTCGTTTCCCAAAAACGCGCAAATGACCAAAATAGCCATCCCAGCTCGGCCCGTGGCACATTACCAAATAGCCATCCGGTCCGTAGTAGGTCACTTACATAGAATTCACCGAGATCTACCTTTTGGTATACCTTTCATTTTCTCTTTCCAATCAACCTTTAAAAAAAACTTATTTCAGAAGTTCTACGTTATCCTAAACATTTTACTCTTTCTCTCTGGACTTTTATACGTTCCTATCATGCTCACAATCAAGAAAATAGCAAGCATGTCGACCTCTCAACAGAATCAACACCAGAAATATATTCTCTATCAGACAATGTCTATAATCATGTTCAAAGTGGTAGGTTAGTTTTCCCACAGAAGTTTCTAAACAAAATAATTTTCAGTCTCACTCTTGGGTAGTATGTTTCATGGAATTCGGCTCATTCCCGTTACACGATTACATTGTTTTACTTCTATTATTTGATATGGTCTCGACGCCAGTTTTGATACAAGTGTCTTACTTACTATGCAACAAAGAGAATGTGGACATTTTACGAGAACAATTGAAACTCAGTAGAATATTAAATACGAATTTCTACTTTCCGTATAGAAACCGTTCAAGAGTGGGGCCCATGGAAGGGAGACCAGGGAGATTTTGAGTGGGACCAATTAGGACTCACCTTCTATATGAATGTCCGTATAGAACAAAGTGGACACGGAAGCAAGTGGCATCACTATGAATACGATGCATACCAGTGCCTGAAATTTTGTTTTTAAAAAAGTTGAATTTTTTTTCAAATGTGATGGTCAATTTACCTGATAAAGCAAACTGAATGTAAAGTTCCTCTGCATAATCAATGTCTCCCTTGAGACCATCTTCCGAGAATCATAAATTATGACAAGACAAGTGATGACACTGCTGAGACCAGTAATCGAGCACAATGCTCCGAATGTTATCGACCAACAGTATGGAACTAAGATTTTCCAGTGCCGTGGGTCCGCAATAAACATGTCTGGGCAAAGACATACCGGGTTTTGGAAGTACTGAAGAAGAGATTATTTGGATTTATTGACATCAAAAAATTATATTTTACCTCATAGGCTCCTTTCCTAAACCCCTCCAACTCAAATTCAATGCTCAGAGCTGGTAAGATAGTTATTGCCACGAAGATCATGACAAGATAGCAAAGTTTGTAAAGCCATCGGATGATTTTGACAGGAAGCTCGAATTTTCTAGTATGCCGTAAATCGGATATAGTGACAAGTTGATGCTTGAATAATTGCATGATTGCAAGAGCGACCACTGAAAAGATTTTTGAATTTTTTTGAAAAGTTCTTTCAAAATATCAAAGTGCTAGTCACTAAGGAAGGTCATGGAGTCAGTTTGGAGTTATGAGACGTGACTTATATCATTGAAAAATTGAGAAAACGCTGATTCAAAATATAAATTAAGTCTTTACCCTCAAGGTCTGGTATTCGAGAAAAAGAAGGTCAAAGTTCAGTAAAGTAGAGAATTTTTACCTTTTTAACAAAAATTGCAAAAAATGCAAAAAATTGTCGGCTCTATAGGCAAAGAATGGTCCCAACCGCAAAGAACGGTCCCAACCGCAAAGAATGGTCCCAAAAATTTGGGTGACACAAATTTCAGAATTGAATGGTCCCAACCGCAAAGAATGGTCCCTCAGAATTGATACGAAAAACTTTTCATCATTCTCTTAGGCTTAGGTTTCTTAGAAATTGGGAAAAATTGTCAAAACCGGTAATTCATTGTATTTGTCAATTTTTTACCATCTTCTAAGAAACCTAAGCCTAAGAGAATGGTGAAAAGTGAGTATTGCTTTAAAGCAGTAAATGAGTGGAAAGTAGCCAAAATTTTGGGGCCATTCTTTGCGGTTGGGACCATTCTTTGCGATAGGGACCATTCAATTCCTCGGGACCATTCTTTTATTTTTTGGGACCGTTCTTTGCGGTTGGGACCATTCTTTGCCTATAGAGCCAAATTTTCTCATGTCAGAAAGGGAATACTTTGAAAATTTTCAAAACTTTGACTTCATTTTTTTTCGAATACCAGACCTCGATAACAAAAACTAAGTTTATTTTTGGAATCAGCGTTCCATCAGCTTTCCAACAATATTGGTCACGGCCCATAATACCAAACTGACTCCGTGATCTTCCCTAGTTAAAACAACTCACTCAGTACAATATGTGTCATGAGAACCAATGGAATTGCTACATTAGTATCATAGCTGGCATCAAATGAGGCCAACAAGCCGGTCATGTAGTATCCAGGTATTGGTGGGATTAGAATTGGACATACCACAACGCAGAGAAGAACCACGGAAATGAAGTTTCTAAAATTTGGTAAGTTCGCTCTAATGATAAACTGAATACCCACATCAACATCTGCCTTAAGAAATGCTTCCTGACGGCTTGAACCACCTTCGATTTATTTCTGGTTACTAGTAGCCAAGCGAGTAGATATAATGGAATACTTAGAATCGGGACCAGACGGAACACCAAAAATAGTGTTGAGCGATTGAGATGCTCCATGGAGCAAACTTTGTGCAGGTTTATACTCATTTTCAAAATCCGAAATGAAAATTCTTCTAACTGACCATTCTTGAAGTGTGATTTGTGTTACCAGAGGAATTCAGACATTCGAAAAATGAGAGACATTGAAATTTGAGGCAAACAAATTTTTGGTGCGGATGTGTGCAAGTAGTAATTAGACATAATTATTGTGTGCAGATTTGATATTTGCGAGTTTTTGAAAAGTGATCAAAAATTTGCGAGTGGTTTTCTGATCCACATGATCCATTTCTTACGCAGCAATAAGATTCGCCACCCGCGGCTACAAATAACCGGTTTTCCCGAGAATGGAAGCGGCGGTGGGTTATAGTAGTAAACATCACATAAGGTCAGGGTCATCTGCTGTTTTCTTTCTAACATTCTATTCATTTTTCTGATTCTATTCATTATCGGACGACATGACGGAAAACTTGAGTCCTTTTGCTACGGATAGTCTTCTGGAAAATGAACGGAGGTAAGATTTTGTATTACTTATAAAAACCCGAAAATTCCGGCAGAATTTTATGTGTGTTTGAGCCTTGAAAATCGAAATAGCGTCAAAGGCACGCCTGTTCCCTGGACATTAAAACATCCAGTGGAAAATGGTGTGTTTCGAGCTATTTTGACACCAAAAGGTAGAAGGCTTTGAAAAGTTAAAAATCCAATAGAAAGCAATGTGTTTTGAGTGATTTTATCAATAAAAAACGCAAAAATGTTGTCGGGCGCACCTTTGACGCCTTTTGGAAATCTTTAAAAAGTGCCAATATGTAGAGCACAAGATAAAAAAAATCAAGTTGCACATACAAATTTGTAAAATCTGACGCGTTCTGATACTCTAAAAGGCGTCAAAGGTGCGCCAGATTGAGAGAATTAAAAGCATTTGACTGAAATTGGTTAATTTTTTTCAGGAATGTATCAAGAAAACGTTCCAATTTGGTTACCTTCCTTGCTGTCGTCTTGGTCCTTTTCGTGCTGTTGACCATTGCCTTTTACTTCGTTCATACCCATTTAAAGTACACCCGGAGTATGTTATTTTTCTCTTTCCTAGCGATAATCCAGATTTCCAGATAACCGCTACTGTAAAAAACGAGTGGTTGGATTTTACGAGGATACCGGGTCGTCAGAAATGAGGCATACTCATTTTAATAAACTCACCCATGTTGTTTTCTCTCACAAGTTTTTGATTGAAAACGGAACCATTGGATTCGAAAATAAAGACGCGTGGATTCGCTTCTATAATTTGAAAGATATTGCAAAACTCTATTGGAATGGTATGAAAGTGATGATTTCAATTGGAGGAGATACGCAGTTTTCAGCAGTGATGGCTAGTCAATCGAAGAGAAGGTTAACTTTAAAAAATAACTTATTTTATCAATTGTATTTCAGCAAACTAGCAGACTCCATTGTTTCATTCCTAGAAGAAAATCAAGCTGATGGTGTTGATTTGTTCTGGAAATGGCCAACTGCTTCCGACAAGTCAAGTTACTCACTTTTTGTGAAGGAGTTCCGTCAAAAAATGTTGAAAAAGGACAAGGAATACATTCTCTCAGTGACAAGTGCTCCCGCCGGAATTCCAGATTACTGGCCGGTTGGCTTCGATTTGGAGGAAATGATCAAGCATGTGGATTTTATGAATATTTTCTCAATGGACTATTATGGACCATGGGGATCGCTAACCGGACCCGCGGCACCATTGTACCATGGAATTGCGCCGAGAGAGAACTTCACTGTGGATTACACCATGCAATACTATTCATGCAAGCTGAAAGAAACAAGTAAACTGAATATTGTGATCCCAATGGACGCGAGGATGTGGAGAAATGCGAAAACAACGCTACCAGGAAGTGAGGTATTCAGAAGAGCTTATGTAGTCAGTGACAAAGTTGAAGGAACGATTTACACCTCTAGACAATTTGCTGAGGAAGCTGGAATAAACTTTGCTCCATCTAATTGGGATGAGCAAACCAAGAGCTCATATATCTTTGACGAAAAATCAGGGATTTTCCTAACCTTCGAAGACAAGAAGAGTATTGAGGAAAAGCTGAATTATGTGAACGAGAAAAATTTGGGAGGAGTATGGATTCGATCTGTCAATATGGATGATGGCTCAGTTCACCTTCTAGATGATATAAATTACAAGGAATATTGTTCTACAAAATCAACCGATACCGTCAATTATCAATGTGCATAATATTATTCATAAGAGCTCACGATTCACGTTTATGTGTCATTTCAATAAAACTTTGAACAAATAAAAACAAACAGGAAGACATAAAGTTGTAACGGATTGGTAATTGATGCATTTAGACATGAAATCAAACGAGTGTGCGGATTTGGTACATGGAAAGTTTTTCGTGAGGAATGATCTTAATTTCTCAAAAGAATCAGCAATAAACAAATGACACAGCCCACTAATTTAAAAACAACCTGTTCTCTCAAGATTGAAGACTGAGCAACGATAAGATTATAAAAGTGTCAGTATCGACAATCAGGGTAATTTGTTGCCGCAGCATTAGAAATGGCGGTCTCAAGAGCAACTGCTACGGATCGTCTGCTGGAAAAGAATAGTAGGTGAGATTATAATTTTCAGAAGTTTAGAGATTAAGTTTTCAGGTGAAAGTAACACCCAGACAATTTGTCTTTATAGAGACCGAACCAGCAAACGATCAACTCTTGCAACATTACTAGCTGTACTCCTGGTTATTCTTGCTCTGCTGGTCATTGGACTCCTCACGTTTCTCTTGCATTTCAACAACCACCCAGCACGTAAGTTCTTTCAAAAATTTCATGCTCATTTAATCTGACTCCTAATTCTAGACAACCGAGATTGCAATAAACGAGTGATTGGATATTATGAAGACACTGGATCGGCAGAAATAAGGGACAGTCATCTTGAAAAACTGACTCACGTCGTTTTCTCCCACCAATTCTTGTCTGCAAAAGGAACCATTGAATTCAGAAGCGATAGAGCAAAGTTAAAGTTTGAGAAATTGAGAAACAAGGCAAAACTCTTTGGTTTGAAAGTGATGATATCAATTGGAGGAGGACAACATTTTGGGTCGGTCATGGCTACTGAATGGGGGAGAAGGTTGGAACTAAAATGTTGTCTACTTATATATTTTTAATTTTATTAATTGCAGCAAATTAACCGACTCAATTATTTCATTCCTAGAAAAGAATGAAGCCGACGGTGTTGATTTGTTCTGGAAATGGCCAACCGCTTCTGACAAATCAAGTTACTCAATTTTTGTGAAGGAGCTTCGCGTGAAGTTGCTGGAAATGAACAAAGAATACAATCTCTCAGTGACATCTGCGCCCGCGGGGATCCCAGGTTACTGGCCGGATGGCTTCGATTTGGAGGAAATGATAAAGCATGTCGATTTCATGAATATTTTCTCAATGGACTTTTATGGACCATGGGGATGGCTAACCGGACCCGCGGCACCACTGTACCATGGAATTGCGCCGAGAGAGAACTTTACCGTGGATTACACCATGCAATACTATTCATGCAAGTTGAAAGAAACAAGTAAACTGAATATTGTGATCCCAATGGACGCCAGGATTTGGGAAAATGTGAAAACGGCGCTACCAGGAAGTGAAGTATTCAGAAAAGCCGAATTTATTGATGGCGTTGTTCAAGCAACATTATTCAAATCGAGAAGACTGGCCACGGAAACTGGGATAAACTTCGACGCAGCTGCTTGGGATGAGAGAACCAAGAGTTCATATATTTTTGATGAAAAATTTAAAACATTTTCATCATTCGAGAACAAGAAGAGTATCGAGGCTAAACTGAATTATGTGAACGAGAAAAATTTGGGAGGAGTATGGATTCGATCTGTCAATATGGATGATGATACGGTTAGCCTGCTGAGTGACGTGAATTTCGGAGATTATTGCTCTTCTAAATCAGTCGATACTGTCAAATATCAATGTGCATAACATTATTTATGAGAGTGTATGATTCATGTTGTTGTGTTACATAAACAAGTTATAAAACTTTGAAACAATTGCATGTAAAAATCTACGGCCAGGCACATGCAGGAAGACATTGTGGATTTATCATAGAGATATGAGGTACTTTTTTGATAGTGAGGAATGACCTTACATTCTTTGAAAAATCAGCAATGAACAAACGACAAGGCCCACTAATTTAAAAAGAACCGGTTCTCCCGAAATTGAAGACTGAGGAACGACAGGGTTATAAGAGTAGACCGCACAGACGGTCTGGTGATTTGTTGTTTTTTTTTATACTGCGTTGGAAATGGCGGAGAATTTAAGGGCAGCTGCTGCTGATCAATTGCTGGAAAATGGTAAGAGGTGAGATTTTATTTTAAGAAGTTTTGAAACTTACATGTATTTTTCAGTGGAAATTGACAGAGGTGAAAACTTGAAAGTAACACTCAGATAATTTATCTTGTAAAGTATCTATATTTTATTTTTCAGAAACCGAATCAGCGAACGATCAACTCTCGCAGTATCACTTGCTTTACTTCTGATCATTCTTGCTGTGCTGGCCATTGGATTCCTCACGTTTGTCTGGCATTTTAACCATCCTAAACGTGAGTTCTTTCAAACTGCTCATTTAATGAACATCTGATTCTTATTCCAGAAAACCCAGATTGCAAAAAGCGAGTGATTGGAATTTATGACAACACCGACTCTGAAGAAATAAGGGAGAGCCATCTTGAAAAACTGACTCACGTCGTTTTCTTTCACACTAACCAATTTTTGACTACAAATGGAATTAATTTCGGAAGCGATAGGGATAAGTTTAGGTTTGAGAAATTGAGAAACAAGGCAAAATCCTTTGGTTTGAAAGTGATGATATCAATTGGACGTGAACTTCATTTTTTCACAGACAATTTAACTAATTTTGACCTAAGGTGCGAATTTTAAAAACTTTATCTACATATGTATTTTATATTGTGTTAATTGCAGCAAACTAGCCGATTCCATCGTTTCCTTCCTTGATGAAAACAAAACCGATGGTGTTGACTTGCTCTGGAAATGGCCAGCCGCTTCCGACAAGTCAAGTTACTTACGTTTTGTGAAAGAGCTTCGCCAAAAAATGTTGAAAAAGAACAAAGAATCAATTCTCTCAGTGACAGCTGCGCTCAAAAAGATTCCAGGTGACTGGGCGGGTAGCTTCGATTTGGAGGACATTATCCAACATGTTGATTTCATAAATATTTTCTCAATGAACTTTTTTTCACAATGGGGATGGCAAACCGGACCCGCGGCACCACTATACCATGGAATTGCGCCGAGAGAGAACATCAACGTGGATTATACCATGAACTATTATGCATGCAAGTTGAAGGAAACAAGGAAACTGAATATCGTGATCCCAATGGACGCGAGGATTTGGAGAAATGTGAAAACGGAGCAAACGGGAAGTGAGGTATTCAGAAATGTCGAACCAATTAATGGCAAGGTTCAAGCAACAATATACACATCGAGGAGACTGGCCACGGAAACTGGGATAAACTTTGACGCAGCTGCTTGGGATGAGAAAACAAAGACCTCATATTTCTTCGATGAAAATTCTAAAACATTTTCATCATTTGAGAACAAGAAGAGTATTGAGGAAAAGTTGAATTATGTGAACGAGAAAAATTTGGGAGGAGTATGGATTCGAGCTGTCAACATGGATGATGAGACGATTAGCATGTTGAATGACGTGAATTTCAGTGATTATTGCTCTGCCAAATCAATCGATAAAACTAATTATCAATGTGCATAACACTATTTATGAGAACGCGGAATTCACGCTTATGTGTAACATGAATAAGTTATTTCAATAAAACTTTTAAAAAAATTGCAAGTAAAAATCTGTGGATCGGCGTGTGACGAGTCTGTCAGAAATGGAAACATAGAAGAAGACATAACGTTATTGCGGATTGATAAAATGTAGATGCAATTAGACATGAGGCAATTTCTAAATAGTGAGGAATGATCTAACTTTTTCAAAAGAATCAACAATAAACAATTTAATCATCAGACAGCCCACTAATTTAACAAAGAACCGGTTTTCTCGAGATTGAAGACTGAGGAACGACAGGGTTATAAGAGTAGACAGTACAGACAATTGGGGTGTGTTGCTTTTTAACATTTTTTATACTGCATTGAAATGACGGAGAATTTAAGAGAAACTGCTACGGATCAATTGCTGGAAAATGGTAAGAGGTGAGATTTAAATTTTAAGAAGTTTTGAGATTAAGTTTTCAGTTAAAAGTAATATTCAATTTGTCTTTTCAGAAACCAAACAAGCAAACGATCAACTCTTGCAACATTACTAGCTGTACTTCTGGTCATTTTTGCTGTGCTGGTCATTGGATTCCTCACGTTTCTCTTACATTTCAACCATCTTACACGTGAGTTTTTTCAAACAGCTCATTTAAAGGTTTTTTGTGCTCAATTATGATATTTTAAAATAATAATGTATGCGTTTCAACAAGATAATTTTCATACTGCAAGAATTTTTTCAAAATTGACGCAGTGGCCTTGGAATTCGACTTGGGAAAACATCACGTGTGACAGAAAAAGAAAACATTATATGTGACCACAATACATCTTCAATCCAACTCCTAATTCCAGAGAACCGAGATTGCAAAAAACGAGTGATTGGATATTATGACGACATTGAGACGGCAGAAATTAGGGAGAGCCATCTTGAAAAACTGACTCACGTCGTTTTCTCTCACCAATTCCTGACTGGAAATGGAATCATTGAATTCGAAAGTGATACGGAAAAGATGAGGTTTGAGAAATTGAGAAACAAGGCAAAATCCTTTGGTTTGAAAGTAATGATATCAATTGGACGGGAACTGCATTATTTTTTAGACAATTCTACTGAAATTGAGAGAAGGTGCATATTTTTGAATTTTATCTACAGATAGATTTTAAATTTCATTACTTGCAGCAAACTAACCGACTCAATTGTATCATTTCTCGATGAACATCAAATCGATGGTGTTGATTTATTCTGGAACTGGGCAACTGCTTCCGAAAAGTCAAATTACTTACTTTTTGTAAAAGAGCTCCGCCTGAAGTTGCTGGAAAAAAACAAAGAATACATTCTCTCAGTGACAGCTGCGCCCAAGGGGATCCCAGGTAACTGGGCGGCTAGCTTCGATTTGGAAGACATTATCAAACATGTGGATTTCATGAATATTCTCTCAATGGACTTTCTTACACCATGGGGATGGCAAACCGGACCTGCGGCACCCCTTTACCATGGTATTGCGCCGAGAAAAAGCTTTACCGTGGATTATACCATGCAATACTATTCATGCAAGTTGAAAGAAACAAGTAAACTGAATATTGTGATCCCAATGGACGCGAGGATTTGGGAAAATGTGAAAACGGCGCTACCAGGAAGTGAAGTATTCAGAAAAGCCGAATTGATTGATGGCGTGGTTCAAGCTACATTATTCAAATCGAGGAGACTGGCCACAGAATCTGGGATTAACTTCGACGCAGCTGCTTGGGATGAGAAAACCAAGAGCTCTTATATTTTTGATGAAAATTCTGAAACATTTTCATCGTTCGAGAACAAGAAGAGTATCGAGGCTAAACTGAATTATGTGAACGAGAAAAATTTAGGAGGAGTATGGCTCCGATCTCTTAAGATGGATGATGATACGATTAGCATGTTGAATGACGTGAATTTCAAGGATTATTGCTCTGCCAAATCAATCGATTCTGTCAATTATCAGTGTACATAACATTATTTATGTGTTACATATTTTATCAATTAGGTAATTCAATAAAACTTCAAAAGAATTGCAAGTAAAAATTTACAGCCTGGCACGTGACGAGTATGTAAGAAATGGAGACATAGAAGATACAAATTTGTTGCGGATGGATAATAGATGCAATTAATCATGAGATAACAAGAGTGAACAGATTTTCTCAAAAAACCAGCAGTAAACAAATGACACGACCCAATAATTTAAAAACCGGTTCTCTTGACATTTCAAACTGAAAGATAGGGTTATAAAAGTAGACGGTACAGACCATCAGGCTAATTTGTTATTTATTCTTTCATACTGCACGGGAAATGGCGGAGAACTTAAGGGCAACAGCTGCTGCTGGAAAATAGTAGGAGGTGAGACTTTAATTTTAAGAAGTTTGGAGTTTTAATATTTATATTTCAGAAACCGAACCACCAAACGATCAACTTTTGCAACATTACTAGCTTTACTTATGGTCATTCTTGCTGTGTTGGCCATTGGATTCCTCGCGTTTCTATTACATTCCAACCATCCTACACGTGAGTTCTCTCAAATAGCTCATTTAATGGACATCTATCTCATAATTCCAGAAAACCGAAATTGCAAAAAGCGAGTGATTGGAATTTATGACCCAAATTTTTACCACCCCCACCTTGAAATAAGGGAGAGCCATCTTGAAAAACTGACTCACATCGTTTTCTCTTACCCATTTTTGACTGTTCCAACTGGAACCGTTGAATTCAAACGCGATTATGAGAAGTTAAGTTTTAAGAAGTTGAGAAACGAGGCAAAACGTTTCGGTTTGAAAGTGATGATATCAATTAAACTTGAACAAAAGTTGTTCTCGTACATCAATACTGAAGTTAGTAGAAGGTACGAGTTTCAAAATTTTATTTACATATTAATTCAAAATTTTGTTTATTGCAGGAATCTAACCGATTCCATTGTTTCCTTCCTTGATGAATATCGAATCGACGGCGTCGATTTATTCTGGAATTATCCAATGAAAGCCGACAAGTCAAGTTACTCACTTTTCGTGAAGGAGCTCCGCCAAAAAATGTTGAAAAAGGACAAGGAATACATTCTCTCCGTGACAGCTGCGCCCAAAGGAATTCCAGGTAACTGGCCGGATGGCTTCGATTTGGAGGAAATGATCAAGCATGTCGATTTTATGAATATTTTCTCAATGAACTATCATGGACCAGGAGATTCGCTGACAGGACCCTCGGCACCACTGTACCACGGAAATGCACTGAGAGAGAACTTCACCGTGGATTACACCATGCAATACTATTCATGCAAGCTGAAGGAAACAAGTAAACTAAATATCGTGATCCCAATGCACGTCTTGATTTGGGAAAATGTGAAAACGGAGCCGACGGGAAGTGAGGTATTCAGAAATGTCGAATTGGTTGATGGCAAGATTTTCAAATCTAGAAGAGGTGCCGCGGTAAATGAGATAAACTTCGACGCAGCTGATTGGGATGAAAAAACGAAGAGTTCATATATTTTTGATACCTTCAATCAATTGCTGTTATTCGAGAACAAGAAAAGTATCGAGGCAAAACTGAATTACGCGATCGAGAAAAATTTGGGAGGGATCTGGATTCGATCTCTTAACATGGATGATGACACGGTTACCCTGCTGAGTAACGTGAACTTCAAGGATTATTGCAATGCTGAATCAATCGATACAATCAATTATCAATGTTGACTCTAACCTCTAAATGTTTTCATTAGAGCGCACTTTCTACTCTGATGTAGCTTCATAAATGAATTACGAATTTAATAAAAATTTATTTAAATAGAAATCTCAGACAGAAGTGTTCTCAACGATGACCGTAAACACTTGAACTTGCGGTGTTGAATGTATATCCAGACGATCCGCGTCCACAATTATTCCAATCCGTCGGGATTTTGGGACACAATTATTGTAAGTTCTTAGAATACGCGATCTCACGAATCGATGTGCCACAATGAAAATTATAGTTGAAATAGTGCCGTGATGAGCGATAAATAGTAAAATTGTGAGGGATGCTGAAAAATGTTAAAATTGTTTTTTTGTTTGACCAAAAAAAACTCACTCGACTCAAAACCTGGTGTCTTCAAAGCCAGGAAGCATATCGGTAGGAACAGTAAGAAACAGAATAGCAGGACAACTTGGATCCCCAACAACGACAAAAATCCAGTTTGGATCTTCCAGAACTTTTTTGAGATCTTTGCTTTGGACTTTTTCAGGATACTGTAGACTCCTGATAGATATCCGATAGAGAAGATGAGAAAAATAATCAGCAAGAAAACAATCGATATTATGGAGATCACAAGACGCCATGATTCAGTGTCCAGGAAAAAGAACGATGAGCAATTGATTTTTATTTTTGTCTGGAAAATAAAATTGAGGGAAGAAAAGAAGAAATTTAAAAAAAATCAAGCCACCTAGGGGACTCGAACCCCTGACCTTAAGATTAAAAGTCTCACGCTCTACCAACTGAGCTAAGGAGGCTCCGGGCGTCGCAGGTAACAAAGGCGTAGAAGAAACTCACCTTTTCCACTGCATCTCTCAACCTTCGTTGCATATCTCCTTCCCCAAATCCAAGTGTTAAAAGAAGACACCAAAATGAGAATAGAATGAAGAAATAGAGCACTTTCAGAAGACATCTGATCAAGAAAAACATCTTCTTCTCCTCCTCGAAAGCCACAACTGCTAGCTTTTCAATAGCTTCGCACCGGGTGTTAATGACTTGGACCAGAAAGAATAGCATGACTGGAAAGGAACATTTTGGGTGGGAGGGATAAAATTTTAACAGATTTTATAGAACTTACCTAAATGCGCATACATAGTGATAATAATCGACCACATTGGGTTCAACAAATCGAATAATCGAAGGAATCCAGTAGCATGGAATCCCCATGAAGGGGTATGTATAATAGGTGCAATTCCAGAGGAAAGGAATAATAAACTGAGAAATTTGCTGGAATAAGAATTTTAGGTATGACATATACCTAAAACTTTCCCGTAAAAAAATACTTACCATATCAAATAATACCCATAGGCCCGTTTAGATGGTTGCAGGTGTTTACTCGATTTGTAGGCCAATACATACCCGGCAAATATGAAAAATGGTAGAGAAAAAAGTGGGGAAAACCTGAGAACCACTAAGATTCCAGAGATCGAAACATCAGGTTCACAATCCGCTGGCATTGTTCTTTGAGATCAAATCAAATATAATGAAAATCCGGAGAAAGCCTGAAACCACCGGAAATGAATTCAATTTCCTGCAAAAGAGGCGGAGTTTCGAAATGAATCCGGAAATTGAAGGAAAGGGGAATCTTGAAAGAAGCAAAAATTGTACATTGGAACACAAGACGTGGGAAAAAAGGGGGAAGTACAACATGAGTACGAAAATGAGATCAGAGGGAGAACGAAAATGAAAAATGGAAAATAGAATGGCTTGGCTTTTTTGAGACAAAATGAAAAATTGAGATTTGGAAAAGTCATGTTGCCACTTTTCTCACGTCAGCTGTGCGTCAGTTCATCAAGTTTTGTTATAAAGGAATTCTGAAAATTCTGAGAAAAAACTTTTTTTTCGAAAATTTTGTACCGAAAAAATCGGAAAAAGAATTCGAAAATTTTTGACCGAAAAAACCGGAGAATTCGAAAAAAAAGTGTTTTTCAGAGGCAAACATTTTTGAATTTGTATGAAAACTGCAAGTATTCCAAAGAAAAACCCCAGAAACACGTTTCTCACAAAATTAGAAAAAAAATCCAGGAAAATCGTCAAATCACTGTTTATTACTTAATTTTCGAAAATTTCAGTAGAAAGTTCAAAATTTTTTGAACGGTTCTTTCGAAAACTATACGAAAACGTTTCGCCGTAAAAAACCGAAAAAAGTTTTTGCAGTGAAATCTCAAACTATTCAAAAAATGAGCTCTATATTCTATTTTGAGAAACCGATAACATTCAAAAAAAAAATAAAATTCCAAGTTTACATTTCACATAAAGGGAAAAAGTGTCTTGCAAACACACGAATTGCCAAAAAAGAACCTAGACAACATATTGACCACCAAGATTTGTTATAATATTACTGGAATTTATTAACTTTTGACAACAAAATAAACACATTTATGTATTAGATTGATCATGATCAGCTTGTAATATTTTTTTCTTACAAAAATAAATACACTGACCGAAAAATATGAGAACAATGTTATGGACACAAGCGTGGGAAAATTTTTTGGTCACAAGGTTTTTTTGTTAAAGATCAGGATCAAAAATTCAAAGCTTAGAGTCCTCTGGCTCCATCTCGACCTCAATATCCCAAGCAGTTTGTAGTTGTCCTTTCGAAATCTCTTCTGGATGTATGTCAGAGGAAATTGGTTTTTTGGAGTGGGCGCCGGAGCCCGCACCCATGCCAAGAATAGCTTCAATCAACATTTTCTCGAGTCTGAAAAGAGTGTGAAAAATTCATTTTTCCATGGAGAACTCTACTCACTTCAAGGTGGACACTTCGAATAGACAACTCCAGAAGAAGGCGGCGATGTAAGAGAGTACTGTCGCAGGGATCGCGTAGTAGCAGTACTGAAATGCATATGGTTAGCCTTAATTCTCAAATAATGTTTGACACAAACTCACAACTTGCCAAGCATTATAAAAACGAATTGGCCGATCTCCAACGTTCAGGAAGTAATAGAGAACTAGCCAGTGAACAATGTAGGCGCAGTAGGATAGTCTTCCGAATGGTTGCCAGATGGGGTGCGACATAAATGCGTTAATTGGTCCTGTAATTTAAAATTTTTGTAGCTAAGAAAGTGCGCTCAAATGAAAAGGCTTATAGCTTGCAAACCGGGCCGAAACGGACCGGCGCGTAACTCCCTTAAAACTCAATACTATGAAGTGAAATATATACCAAAATGTAGATCTCGGCGAGTTCTATGTCCGTGAGTCACAACTGGTCGAGTGGCTTTTTAAAAAAAAGTGCAAAAACGCGAAAAGGACCAAAAAATCCATTCTAGCCCGGCCCGCGGCACATTAACAAGTAGCCATCCTACCCGAAGTTGGTCACGGACAGAGAACTCGCCGAGATCTACATTTCGGTATGCTTTTCAATTCATAATATGGAGTTTTAAGCAAGTTATGTGAAGGCTCGTGTCGGCCCATGTCGGGTATTTTTGGCCCCTTTTGATAACAACCTACCTCCCCAACCAAAATGATTGGCAATGATAACCCAAGCCACTGCGATTGCCCACCCTAGTCTCGAGAAATTATAAAACGTTCCCTTGGCAAATGGACTCCAATACGACCCATTATCATAGTCATAATTCGAAAACAAACAGGCAAACCCAATTCCAATCGCCACTATCCAACAAACAACAGAGATCGCCCAGTTCAATCGGATCGTTCTATTTCCATATGTGGCTATGATGTATCCCGTTAGAAGACCGATCAAGTAAGGGGTGCAACGAATCCATGGACGTTGGTACATTACATTGGTGAACTCTCCGCTTGGGCTGAAATTGAAATGAATGGTTTTCGGACTTCTACACTGTAAAACTTACTCATCATGATACGAGTCAGCTGCCATATTATCATAAACTCCATATAAAATATATGTAGTAATAATACTTCCAACACACCCCGCTACAATTGTGATCGCTCCTGTAAGGTAAATCAGAAAATATATGAATTAGTTCATTCCCAATATGTACCTGCTGCAAAACTAAAATAGAGCGCGATCAGAACGACTGGAGCCAAGATATACAATTGTGTGTCAACAGCCAAGTACCAGGAGACTCCATAGCAAGTTGTCTTCTGATCCGTGTCGTAGTTGTTGATGTAGATCAAATTTCTCCACCAGTTGTGCTTGCACCCATCCGTTTGACGGATTAGGACATCTAAAAATTGAAAATAGTTCAGAGCAGTTTCCAGGCATACTTGTCAATCGGACAGGAACGTGACTCCCTTAAAACTCATAATTATGATCTGAAAAATATACCAAAATGTAGGTCTCTACGCCCTTATTTCAGTGGCCTAGTACGGGCCGGATGGCCAGTTGCTAATGTGCCGCGTGCCGGGAAAAAAATGTCAAAAAAAAATGGAAAATGACTGAAAATCCATTCTAGGCCGGTCCGCCGTACATTAGCGATTAGCCATCCGACCCGTAGTAGGTCAAAGATATATCCATTTTGGTATATTTTCAAGTTCATAATATTGAGGTTTAAGCGTGTCACGCCCAGGCCAACTTCGGCCCGGCTTGCTAATATGGTTCCAGAGATTTCAACTTACTCCACATCCACGCTGCGTACGGTCCCTGGATATACGGGCCATATACAACAAAAAATCCGATGAAAATCATATAAGGTGGAGTCAATCTGAGATATCGATGGAGGTAGAATAGAATCCAAGTCAATGGGCTCTTGATTTGATGTGGTTTTGGTCTTTGCTTAAAGAATAAGTATGCCACAACGCATCCAGAGAGCAGGAAGAAAGTATCCACAGAGAAAACTGCGTTCAAAAACAAGTGATTCCAAATGTGTTTGCTCACGGAGGCCAAGGGAAGAAGGGTGTCTAGAAAAACGGTATCGAGCCAGAATTTTTTAGAATGTCGGTACTTACCCTCAAAAGTGAAATACATCAACGCGTGTCCTGCCACCACCCAAGACATTGAGAAGGCTCTGATACAGTCTAGGGACTTGATGAATCCTGGTTTCTGCTCTTTCACTGACAAGATTTGACCGGCGTTCGTCCAGAAGGAGAAGGCAAGAAGGAATTTCAGAGCGATGTTGTTCTCCTTATCACTGCTTTTTTCATAGACAGTTTCCCGGAGAAAATCTACAGATGTGGCGAGGACAGCAATAGAGATCATGATAATCATGAAGACTCTGGAATCCTTGAAATGATTTAACCAAAAGGGGACCAACTTACGTAAAACCCCAAAAAGCTGAATCCTTCTCTACCTCCCGATGCACACAAAGAGCAAGTCGTGCCGTGAAAAGTTTCGAGCCCAATTGATTATACAAAATCGGAAGATCTCTATGCTTACAAGTCCTCGGCATGCAGACTGCCGATCGGAATGGGAGGGAGGAGAACGGGTTTTTGAATTTTGGGAGAAGAGCCATGTAGCAGTAATTTGTTTCGTATTTTATACCACTGATCCGCTCGCATTCCTGGTAAGATCCCTCGAAGGTGTTCTCGAGCTCAAGGAGCCCAGGTTCCAGCAGGCGACCGAATGAGTCGAGTTCTAAAATTTGAGTTTTGAAAAAAAAAGTCAGCTGAATTTGAAATAACAAAAACTTACGCTGAACGGCAAAAAGATTCTCCTTCAAAACTTTTGTGTCACATTTTCCAGTCGCCATACATTTTCCAGATTCCAGCTCGAACTTTTGCAAAGCGCTCAACCATAGTTTTGTGTCTTTAGTACAAGCGGCAGACACTCCAGTGTAGTTTAGATGAGGAATAAAAGGGAGAATTAGTTCCTGAGAAAAAAAATGAAAGCATAATTTAAAAATTTAAAAATAAAAACTTACCTTCCAATCCGTGGAACGTGTGGAAGACACTGTCGAAAATAAAAATAGTAAAGAAAATAAAGTTTGAGACTGAAACATTTTTTGCCTTCCATTTGATAGTGTGCTCCTTCTTAAATAGGTGTGAGACGCAATGATAAATCAACTTTTGAACTGATAACGAGTCTCAAGTTCAGGAGATCGAAAAAAATTTTGAAGTTTTTTTGATAGGGTCGTAACTAAAACAATACACACATACTCAAATTATTTTTTGAACAAAAAAATCTGTATATTCTCAAAATACAGTCCGTTAAGGCTATTGGACTCCATATCCCTTTTTTCAGAAATGAACAATAAATCATGTTCTGCTCAAAATTCTGACAGTGTGCACTCATTTTCTTATCACTGACGAAACAGATGATTAGGGGAGGGGAAAAAGAAAAAATGATGAATCGGGTTTTACTAGAGAATGAATCATGAGAAAGTTTTATAGGGGTTGCGAGAATTTAGGGAGGGGGAGAAACTTTGAAACTAGACGTTCAGAAACAGAATGAATCCAATAAAACTACAGTTGTTAGGAATTTCGGTCAGTGTAATTTGTCACTGTAACAGAATGGTCAGTGTAATGAGTTGACCAACTTTGAGATCCCGTCACGACCTTCTCTTTCACCAAACATTCAAAAAATTGTGATCTTTCTTGTAAACTAAAAATAGGGCTACATTTTTGTAGTTGACAACTTCTTGATATCGGAACCCATTTTTGAGATATGACTACCCTTTTTCAACCGAATTCAAAAGATTGTAGGAGTTTTAGTCAGTGTAGGATGGTCAGTGTAGTTGGTCACTGTCAGTGTATTTTTTTGTTTAGTGTCAAAATGTAAGGATTGAAATCGTCTAGTTTCGAGATGTAAAGATGAGCTTCCGGATCAGAACTGATAAAAATGAAAGCAGTCAAAAACATATATTATATAACGTTTGACTATATTTCAGACGATTTGGAGTAATACCAATTATCTTGGCCCTCCTAAAGCCCTCATATGTAGATAGTTCCCTTCTACTCATTTTCAGGTAACCATCAATTATCTCCCTTGGAAACAAATTCGTATAACAACAAGCTTCCTTTTTTCTTTTTTCCAACATTTTGTTTTTTCTTCTTCTCTTTTTCACCTTCTGAATATTTGTAAAGTTTAGCAATAATTATCACTTTCGTCGCGAGAAATAGAGAGTAGTCATGCGGAAAAATGAAAAGCTCATAGTCAGGATGAGAGGTATTTTGACATTTGTCTAGCGGAAGAGGTTGTGAGATTTTTCTTTTTCAAATTTAACAATGTATTAGGGCTGCTAATATACAATTAATTAGATAGCATTGTAATTAATTTAAAAAAAAGTTATATACTCTAATCACTCTGCTCCTCCTCCCTGTTGTCCATACTTGCTGCGTGATAGTAATACTTGCATCCGAATCCTCCCTTATCCGCTGATCCCAATTCTGGAGAACTTCCCGAACCAAATTCGCGATTCCTTTCAGTGGTTTTGGTAGCTTTTTCATTCGGAATTTCACAATCGAGACATCCGGATTCAGCTCCAAGAGATGGTTGGCTCATCTGAGAAAGAAAAGAAAAAGATGCGTGTAGTTGCTATAGAAACGGAAGACTGGGTGAGAAAAAGAAAGAAAAAGAGAGAATGCAAGCCCTTACCTCTAGATGATAGAGTCTAGAGAATGAATTGGGGGAGAGGTGTTCATTAGTAGTAGAGAATACATATAGATATTAAACAAGAAAGAATTTTTGAGAAAAAAACATGAAGGGAAAACAGAATGAAGAGATATAAAAGTAAAGTATTTCAAATTGATAGCAGACTCTCCAGTGAGGTCTCTGACTACATTTTTTTTTCGTAGTTTTGCAGCACACCGTTCATAGAAGGTTGTTATTTATATTGTTGATAACATTTCTACGAAAGTCTTCACCAAAACTACAGTAGCGAAGCTTTACCGTGGGAAACGTTTTTGTCATATATTCTTTCCTTTGATTTCAATTTTTAATTAAAAACTGGTGGTTTTACGTCCCAATGTAGATCTGAGTGTCCGTTCAATTTTCAATTTTCCCGGTTTTAAAAATCAAAAAAAAAGAATCTATTTTCTTGTCGAGAAGTGTGTCTCGATGTCTCAAGAACAGGTTTTTGAGCAAAAAATCCAAGATTTCCCATCGAAAACCGATATTTCCATGTCCAAATGTGAATCCGAGTGTCCGGATGTTCAATTTTCGTTTATTTGTCAGAAGTCAAGCGTTTTCATTCTAGAAACCGAAGTTTCTTCTACTGAAATATTGAGCATTCTTAGCCCGAAACTCAAAATCTTCAACCAAAAATCGTTGTTTTCATGTCCAAATGTTGACCTGAGTGCCCCGATATCTGCAAAATCTGTTTTTGAGCGGAAAATCCAAGTTTTTGAACCGAAAACTCTAAATTTTCAATCAAAATTTTTGATTCAAAAACTTTTATTTTTATGTCCAGATATGTATCCTGGTGTCCGGGTGTCCAAAACTTGAATACTATGAAACAACCGGTTTTTAAGTCCTAAAATCAAGATACTGAACCCCAAAATTGACATTCTTACTTCCATCTGTGTGTCCTAATATCCGGATGTACAGCTTGGTCACAATTTTGAGCAAAATACTAGAATTTCTATCTGAAAGTCACAAAAATCACAAGGTCTTTTTTTACTTTAGTGATTCACTCTTCTGAAACCAAAACTCCTGAAAAAGTTCATCTAGATAACACACCAAAACATTCAGAACCTCAATTCTACCCGATCTTATCTTTATAATTTTCCCAAAAATTTACTTAATTTGACTGATACCATCGCCTTCAACAATTTCCTTTATAAGTCATCATAAGTTACCAATTTACAGTTCTTTTCCTCATAGTCATGTGTCTCCTTTGCCCCTTTGACTTTCAAAACTTCCCGAGAAACCAAGTAAACGTCTCTGAATTCTATCACCGCTCCTGGAAATGTATTGTCTACCGACACGCCGCTTGCGGACATTTTTGGTAGGGCGCTGTCAATCTTCAGCGCTATCAAGTAGATTTCAGGATTCAGAAAGATTACTCGATGAGAATGCATATACCATGTCCACGCTGTTACCAAACATCCACTGAACCATTGGCAGCATTTATCAACTTGCAAGAGGCACAGGAGTATCATTTTTTCGTGATTAGTGTGAGTTAAAAAGTTATTCTAAATGTTAGATCCCAATCAAACACACATTTCCAGCACCAGCAACACGAAATGAATCAACTAAAGGCTGCACAAAACATGAATGAGAAAATCAAATTTATTGAGATGACCAAACCGAAGGACGAGGTGTACTACATGGGTACAAAGGTGACACGCCCATTCATGGACGGCAGCTTTTATGAGAAATGGGTGAACTTATCTAAAAAAAATCTTTATTTGTGAATTAATTTCAGCTCAACTGGGAGGTAATCAACTGGCCAATTCCTGAATCAGGCGGCACTAATCAATGGATAAATAGTCTACAGTCCCTAAATTTCGGACCAAAAATCGACAAAGAGAAAAGCTACAAATGGGATGTCCCAACTAGTGACATGTTCAGAAATATCTCTGTTTGGTGTCAAAAATAGTTTATTTCATAAATTTGGATTTCCTTAATCAATAAATAAAATATCTTCTTTGTGTGTAGTCTGTCCGATGTCTTATAAAATTCGCAGAGTTGATAATCGGCTTTTAAATCATCAAAAGTGCTAAAGATAGCTTGAGGAATAAATAAGAGATCTGTGAATCTGGAAGGTCCAGATGTCTGATAGTTGATGAGACAATGTTGGAGGAGAGCTGAAGCATAGTACCTTTGCTGGGTAGTGATCAGAATTTTCCCATGGTCGGAGAGGTTTGGAGCACCTGGAAATTGAAAAATGATGATGGCTTTAATCAGAACTGACTAGGGAAGATCATGGAGTCTGTTTGGAGTAATGTAACGCGACCTATATTATTGGAAGGAGGAGAAAACGCTGATTCCAAGCAGAAAAACAAGGTCAAACTCAGGAAAAATGACAAATGATTTGGCAATTTTGTGTCGGTAAAAAAGGTGATAAGTTGACATTTTTCAGAACTTGTTTTTCTCAAATACCAGGACGAAAACTAAATGTATATTTGGAATCGGCGTTTTCTTAGCTTTCCAATGATATAAAACACGTCCCATAACTTCAAATTGGCTCCATGGCATTCCCTAGTAAGTACAAACCGGATTAACCAAAAATCAGAAAACTTAAAAATCAGAACTGACTAGCACGTAGAACTCTCTAAACCAAAGTTTTGGCGGTTCTGATTTCGAAAAAAGCATCAAAAACAGAACTTACATGGATCACATAACATCAGGACGCTGACCAATAGAAACTCTTGCTTGCTCACTTTCAGTTCAATAAGCCGAGCCAATAGTCTTCCTTGAATTCTGGTTCTAAGATTATCACTGACTCCGTATAAGTTTGGTTCTGGTATTTCACTGCCATTCGGAAATGATAGCCGACTTTGTTTGGTGGTGTAGCAGGAGTGAGCCAGCGAGAAGATAGAGAACTGTTTGAATATCTTTTTGAGTACAGCAATTTGATCAAGTAGTGTCAACTTCTTCATGAAACTTATTTTCTTGAAAAAATCAATTCCGGTTATGCTCTGGATGAACCCCCAATCCTTGTAGGTATATTTTAAGTTGGGCGGCTTTTCTTTGAAGTCCAAATCTCCCAAAACTTCTATGAACGATGGATTCCCATTGAATAAATAATTATTAAATAGTTTCTCGCGATGGTTATCAATATGTTGCAAGTTATTTATAATTGCAAACAATATCACTTCATTGTTATGTAGATCGGAACCAGGAGAATATGGATTGAACGTCATTCCAGCTTGAAGACATTTTTGAAACCGACAAGGTCTACACATACTGATACACACTCCTTCATTTTCACAATCCTTTATACTTTTCCGTAGAATAACTCTTCGGAAAAACATTTTACAGGAGTTGCAGACATAGGCCTGAAACATTGAAGGTTATTTGTTGAAACAAAAAAAATAACGCACCCCGTAGTTGAATCCGCTCGCCGGATTTTTCGAGCACACTAGACAATTCTGCTTAGTGAGCTTCATTTCGGAGAAAAAATGAATAATGAAAAAGTTGGAAACGGAAGTGTAGAGATAAGAAAGTCACTCGCCCAAGAAGAGGTCAAAAATTAGTTTTTCGTGCCCAAATCACAATTAGCTTTCTCTTTTTCTCTTCTTTTACTCATTGCGAAAACTTGTGGTTAGAGAAGATGTGTCGGTTTTGTCTAGAGGGGAGAGCAAAGTACATATACATTTTAGTGAGACTGGAATGTGCCTAGAAACGAGTGGACATTTTGCAACTATGACGTTTCGCAACTATAAGGTATTTCTCAATTTGAACAGTTTATTTGTTGTGGAACTCAAAAATTGTTTGAGACACAATGAATTTGGTATCTGTGTTGGTGACAATAATAGGCATTCTGCGGTTGCGAAATGACTAGTTGTAAAGTGTCATGGAGCCGAAACTACTAGTATTCGATGAGAAGATCAAATATATTTGTTAAAATAGTGACATTTTTCTGTTCACGATCTTTGAAGTTTGGTATGGTGAAAAAGTTTAACAATAACAACAATAGTCTTTTGTATCTTAAAATTTGCATAACAAGCACTATGTTACTTTTTACCAAACCAAAGTATCATAACATAAACTTATGACAGTTTCTTATTTTATATTTGTATTATTTTTCAGTTATGCTGAACCCCAAGGCTTTCTTCCTCCTGGATTCTCGGTGAGCCACCCACAAATTGAAACACCTAGATATCAAACGTTGTTCTAGAATAGCCTATATAATTTCCTAAACATCCCGCCTACCATTTTCACCGAAATCTCTCCAAAATGCTCTCAAGACTTTGGATTATTTTTGAAATCGCTGATAGCGTCTGCGAACATTTTAGAGACATGCAACAACGGTTGTCAGGAACGTCTCGAAGATCACAAATTTGCTTTGGAACGTAAGGGATCTGGTACTCGAAACATCCTATAACACAAATTGAATTTTAAGAGCTCGACGCATTTGGAAAAATACCTTCTGGAGTTACACAATGGACTACAATATCCGATGGGAGTTATCAGGCTTGTGATGAGGCAGACGGAGAGAAATATTCAACAAACTATTGCTATCTGGTATTGATACCGCGGGTGTGTTCTGTGAGTCTTCCTGTAAGCTGCCTCATAAAAAATATTCAGAACTCAACCTGTCCTAATATGTCCAACTTGTCGCAGAAAATGACAGACACCTCCAACACTCTTTATAGACTGGCAGTGTGTATTCCAGAAGCGTGCAGTTCAAATGATGTGGCTACAGTTTTCAACGGAATCTCCTCTCTACCTTTCACAGCTTGCCAAACGTTTTGTGTAAAGAAACATCATGATACAAGCGTTTGGTACTGGCTTTTCCTTATATTCACGACTCTCATGGTTACTGTAGCAATTCGTGGAACCGTCCTAGACTACTATTTTGTGGACACCGACGACAAAGATATCCGATTCAGAATCTTTTGCTGTTTTTCCTTGTACTCGAATTTTAAAACTATCCTATCTACTGAAACTGAAAAAATTGACCGTCGTCTCAAATCCATACATTTTCTGAAATTTTGGTCAGTGGTATGGGTTATCGTTGGGCATTCGCCGGTGAACTTTTTGATGGGAGACACTGCTAAGCATCTTGTCGAATCTAGAAAGGAGCTCTTGACACACTTCATGCTAGACGCAAATTATTCTGTAGACACCTTTTTTGTAATTTCTGGAACATTGTTGGGATATGGAATGTGGAAGGTATGTAGATGACACACTTATATGATATAAACCGATTCCTTTCAGAACTCCAACTGCTTTCAGTTTGCGCGTTCCAGAACGTTTTGGATCAAGCTCCTCGCTAGACGCTACATACGTTTGATGCCACCGGTGACGGTCTTCATTGGTGTATTTGTGTTTAGCGCTCGGTTTATTGGAGGGCCAACTATTATTTCTCTTTTTGGTATGCGCTTATTATTGGTAGATCAAAAATAAATAACTGTAGATAACATGGATAAGCAAGCCGAGAAGTGTGCGGATACCTGGTGGCTCAACTTGTTTATGATTCAAAACTTTTGGAGACCGTCCGAAAATGTTAGTGAAAATTTTTGAACGGATAGTAAAGATAAAGGCTATTGTTTCAGTGTTACGGAATATCCTGGTATGTGGCTGCAGACTTTCAGTGTTTTGCCATAGCCCCTCTCATTGTCATACCATGGATGAAGTCACAAAAACAAGGGATGCGATATTCAATCACCATTATTGTTGTCAGTATACTGGCAACGTTCTATACATTCATTCATCATGATCTACCTCCATTCAACTATGTCTTAAAAGGAATGGAGGAGTACCTGACCTACGCGCACCAGAGTAGTTTTCTGAGGATTCCTAATTTTATATTTGGTATCATACTTGGAAAAGTTTTGGCAACTTATAGCGCTCCTACGCCGTTTGCTTACAACAACAGTGGAAAATTTTGGATGCTCTGTTTCGCTTCGATCTTTTTTTGCTTCTATGGAAAACTTCAAGCTGTAGCAAATATTGGGGAGCCGGAAATGGTGCCGATGGTCTCCGCGGCTCATCATATTTTTCATAGGACACTGTGGACATTTGCTATTCTCTGGGTTATCTACGCATGTCAATTTGACCTTTCACGATGTTTTTCTTCGTTTATAAATCACCGATTCTGGCAACCATTTGGAAGACTGACCTACTGTATATACATCATTCATTGGTGGATGCTATACGTGGTGTTGAACCAATCGGACCGCAGTTTGCATTTTGTATCGCAAGGTCAAATGGTAGGTTTGGGACTCATGCTTTTTGAATACTAATGTCTCGATTCCAGTTGCTGACTGTAACTATTCCTACCGTCGTTCTATGCATTCCAGCTGCGTTGTTGTGGAGTTCTGTTTTTGAAGTGCCGATTGGAAGACTTGAGAAACTGTACTTTCTATGAGCAAGAGACTTTGATTTAGAGTGAAAATTGATAAAATAACAAATTTATTATATGAATTGTTTCAGAATGTACAAGTTTTTACACTAGAAACTTTGCGAATTGCTGAATCGGAAGATTGGAATGATGATTTCCGCGATAACGCTCGATAAAATAAACATGATTCAATGGCAAGTCCAACACTCTGCAACACTGCTCCGTGTGGTCCAGCGTTCTGGAATTGAGGAAGAAGGGAATATTAAATGTTTCTTAGTTTTTTTGCAGCCACACAAATCTCACTTGAAAAAAGAAAACAACATATTTGCTAGCGACAATCGGTAGAAAATCCGAACAAAAGATAATTGCAGAGTCGATCATTGCGAGACGATTTGCCTAAAAAATAATTGACATAAAGATTATAACCGAACTGATAAGTACCCTAGACATCTGCCGGTTTTCACGAGTTTTACCTCGGTTCATAATGAATAGTTTCAGACAAATAAAAATAGAGAATGGGAAAATAAATGCGAATATGATCTGGAAGAGACAACAAATTGTGGTATCATGTGGTTTAACAAGGGAAGTACACGACGGACCGAGTTGAACTTTTTCTATAAATTTGACCATAGATACTTTCGACCCTGCTGATTCCAAATCTGCAATAAAAATCTGCTAAATGCTCACGTGAACTGAGTTATGACCCGTCAAACTTGCGCTTCTACAGTACAAGTGTCGATGAAAACGTGAAAAGGTTAAGAACGTGAACAAATTGAAAAGTTTGACGGGTCATAACTTGGTTTACGTGAGCATTTAGCAGATTTTTATTGCAGATTTGAAATCAGCAGGGTCGAAAGTATCTATAGTCAAATTTATAGAAAAAGTTCAACTCGGTCCGTCGTGTACTTCCCTTGTAAGGAATCTTACCAGCTTATAAGTGCTCCAATACGAGAGAAAACATTGATTAATGGCACACCCGAATGCGGCACACGTTTTCGGAAAATTGAAATCATAACGGCAAAACCCGAATAGAACTATAGGCTCGGTGAGACCAAACGAGACGGCTATAGCAAGAATTGGAAACGGGGAGAAAATATGTTTGTGTTTGTGGAAAAATATTGGAGCGTAGACGGCCTGATCGAAAACGTTTAATTGTTACTTCTCTGGAATAAAAAAAACTAACCATCATTCTTTCCACAGAATTTGATAAAGTCATAATTGACCTTATCGCTTTAAGATTAGAACATGGAAGCCCAATATACCTTATAAAACTGTGATATTCAAACAAACTTTCAGTGAATAATGAATAGAAAATGGCAAATGAAAAGTAAAAAATGTGAAGAAAGCTCATAAGAAAATCTACAACAAATCGACAATAGAATATCAGAATTTCATCTTTTTCTCTGCAATTAGCGTATTGTTGTACTGGTTTTCTATAGTTCACCCTACTTTTTACAATTTCTGAACAATAAAATGTTCATCCCAGAAGTAAATACAGCAGACACAACTCCTATTGATGATATGATTACAGCAGAGATATTCATGATACTCATTTTGAATACTAATGTCTCAGAGTTCTAGACTTGCAATAAGGAACAATCTCGACAGTGGTAGAGAGAGAGGGAGAATGAGTAACAAAGGTGTTTTTCGACTAGCTCTTTAATATGCTCGTAAAACAATAATTGCATTTTTCCGGAAAGTCTGATTCTTAGTTTTCTGTTCTGACGATAAAGGGGAGGTGACTCACGTCAAAGTTAGAATGCGAGAATAACAAGAAGGAATAGGTTTCCGGTTAAGGTTTATTCAATAGTGAGAAACGATCAGGCGGATACTTTGAACATTTTGTGGAGCCAAAGCGTTGTTAGAGAAAGTCGGTGAAGCGGATGGTCAAGAAGTCCCCGAGAGCATTCAAAAAGTAGTCGTGACAGAGGAATTGGGAGAGAAATGTTGTTGTTTTTTTCAGAACGATCTCGTGAAAAAAGTTTTTTGCGTTTTGTGGCTTCTCGATGTAGGAACAAACATTTTCACGATTCACAAATTAATATGTTTCTTGTTTTTTCAAATTTTTTTGCGTTGTTCCTAAATTTCCAACCATGTAGATTGTATTGTTTATGTTGGAACATTGGAAAGTTTTCAGACGACAATTGTTTGTAGATATCTTTTTTGGAAATTTAGGAAACCTTACAAAATTTTTTCCTTTTCCGAAAACTATTACTAGATGAGTGTTCCCACTGACAACGCAAAAAGTTTAAAACGAATTTTTTTAACTAAAAGAAATACAGAATAGTTCAACGTAAACAAAAAAGACATTTTCTATGGGGAAGGGGACTCAGGTCTCATACGAAAAAATATAAAAATATGAAAAACATTAATTTTCGTGAGTCTTGAAAATTCTAGGGAAGGCCTCCGAGTGGCCGTAGAGATATGAGACGTTAAATCAATACAGATTTGAAATCAGCGCAATATTTTTGTTCTGGATTGTATCGGAAATTTGATTCAAAAAGGTTATGAGCTGTCAAAGTTGTCAAATCGCACCTTCATGGACATCATATCTTGTTTATTTTTTATTAAAGGAGGTGAGAACTCAAAAAAAATTGTGATCGAAATTGTGATTGGCATGCATTTTTGCGTCAAATGTGATGCATGAACACAATGCATCATATTTGACGACATTTACGGTTTTCCTGTTCAAATTCATAATTACACGTACTGAATAAGGAAATTTATATTCCATAAAATTCATACTACAATCCTACGATGACTACAACAAGACTGGTTCAGAAAAACTGAATTATATACGGTAGAATGAGCATTTACCCCAGATATTTGATGAGTTGAGTTAGAAACGAATTTAGGCAACAAAAAAGGAATCAGCTGATTGCAAGATGGTCGTAAGGGTGTAAACCAGCGCGTGGTTTGAACTTGTGGCCGAGGATGTTACCGCCTGCGCCATAAGAGCGGTCGGCGCGCCGACACTCTTTGCCTATACGAATCTTCTGTTTTCCTAATTCGGCAACACTGTATTTTCACTGTGCCCGTTTTGCCATGACCGCTGTTTGACAAATATTTTATCTCCTTGATTTAAGCGTAGCGTCCACTTTTATTCATTTAGGTGAAGTTTCAGACAGATTTATTTTTTGAGTTCTCACCTCCTTTAATTTTGACTAATTCTATATTATTAAAACACAAAATCTTTACAATGTAGTCAATAAGTACACCGCAGTTGTAGAGGGTCGCGTACACCGCAGTTTGTAGAGGGTAAAATGATTCAACAGCCAGTCCGAAATTCTGCAACACTGCTCCAAATGGACCAAAACTCTGGAATTGAAAAAAAAGTAAAGGAGAATATAATATACCAGCCTGTCTGCCCTGCCTTCGGCGGTTCAGTCGGCTGGCCTCTTCTTATTTACGTGGCAACTCTTTTTCAAATGTGCCCGCATGGCCGAGTGGACTAAAGCGGTGGTCGTACCCAAAGCACGCTAGTTCGGTTTTGCCCGCTGGCTTAGTTTCTCTTCTCTTTCCAAAACCGTTGCGGACAGTGCCTCTGACAGACAGACAACGCCCAATTGTCTTTTATATATAAGAATGATTTCTTAGTTGTGCAGCCAATCGATTTTTGTTCTGAACTCACATGAAAAGATAAAGAAACCAGATTGCTAGTCACAACACTCGGGAAAAAATCTGTGGAGCTCACGGCTGCGAAACGTCTCAGCTGCGAAACGTCTCAGCTGCGAAACGTCTGGGTGCGAAACGTCTGGCTGCGAAATGTCTCGGCTGCGAAACGTCTAGCTGCGAAATGTCCCGGAGCCCTAATTCTCAGTTATTCGGTTGGACCCACGTCAGAAGTAGAATGCGAGAATAACAAAAAAGGAAAGGTTTGACAGATTTATTCAATACTGAGAAAAGACTAAAAGAACACTTTGAGTCTATTGTAGAGCCGAGGTGATTTCATTTTGTAATCAACCTTTACGAACACCATTTCTTCATGCGTGTTCACTCGTACAACACAAAAAAATAGAAAAAAATATGAAAAACATCAATACTGTGTGTTATTTATTTTTGTACACTAGGGAAAGCCTCCGAGTGGCCGAAGAGATATGGGACGTCGACAGAATACAGATTTTTTTTTTTCAACATTTTCGTTCTAGTGATATATATATATATATATATATATATATATATATATATATATATATATATATATATATATATATATATATATATATATATATATATATATATATATATATATATATATATATATATATATATATATATATATATATATCTCGACCTGTTCCATCTCGACCCGGGATCCTTCCCTAGTGCGTATCATAACTGTCAGCCAAATTGAATGTTTTATTCTTTCGAAAACAATCATTTCCTTCTGCTTTTATTTATTGATATAAGTTGAGAGGTATGTTTGTTTTATAGCCAGAAAATATAGAAAATAAAGAAAAATTAGAAAAATAATTGTTTCTAAAGTTTTGATTTTTTGATGATAGTTTGTAGAAAAACTCAAGATACGTCTTTTGATACATGTTTCAAATAATTTGAAACATTTTTTAATGAGTTATAATAATTTTCCCAAAGGCACTACTTTCGAATTCTGGAGCTCTAGCACGATGCTCAGGATTCAAAAAACCGATTCAGCATAATTTTCTGCTTATCTTAGCATTTTCCATCATTTGGACATCAAAAACTCAATAACTCCAAGAGAAAATTAAAAAGTTTTTTTTTGAATTTTCCAGTCAAGATCAGGAAAAATCGATTATCAAAAAATTCAATGATGGAAACTTGTTAAAAAAACATATTTTCTTATTGCTGAATAATTTGGCTACCTTTCAAAAAAAGTTTATGCAAAACGGACACGATTCAGCTGAGATACATATAAAAGTATGAAGGGGTGCTCACGTATGCTCGCTACTGTATTTGTTATTAATAATTGAAAAATTAAATTAAATTGCAAACGAAGCCGTTGTAAGACTGGTTGTTCGTGATTTAACTTATCAATTCCACGGCATTTTTTCAAACGGAAAGAAATACACAATAGTTCAAAGTGAACAACAAAGCAATTTTCTAATTGGTTCCAAGATATGTCGGTAAAAACAATAATTAAACATAAATGTTAAAAAAATTAATTAATAGACGATAGACACTTCTCCTATCAAGATTTTTCCAAGACATAATACTTTGTTTGTTCTCTTGCTATTTTGAGACTAATTCAGCAACACAATTTATATTTAAACACATCAACATCAGAATGTAGTTAATTTGTACACAGCAGTTGTAGAGTGTCCGATTTCAACAGTGTTATTGCAGATTTTTATTATAGATATGAATTGTTTCAGAATGTACAAGTTTTTACTCTAGCTGCATGAATCGCTGAATCGGAAGGTTGAAATGAGGATGATTTCCGCAATAACATTCGGTAAAATAAAAATGATTCAATAGCGAGTCCGAAATTCTGCATCACTGCTCCAAATGGTCCGAAATCCTGGAATTGAGAAAAAAGTAAAGGGGAATGTAGCATATTTCTTAGTTTTGCAGCCAAAAAAGGAATGTTGATCTTTTCTATCTGGATTCTTATTTTGAACTCACATGAAAAGAGAAAGAAATAAAATTGCTAGCCACAACACTCGGGAATAAATCAGAACAAAATATGATTGTAGCGTCGATTATTGAGAGACGATTTGCCTAAAAATCAAGTTGAATAAAGTTCATAGACCCAATGTACCCTAGACAGATGCCGGCTTTCGCGAGTTTTACCAAAGTTCATCACGATTAGTTTCAGACAAACCAGAATAGAGAACGAGAAAATGAGTGCGAATATGATCTGGAACAGAAAATAAGTTGCTTGCTGTGGTATCATATGGCTTTAGGAATCTTACCAACTTATGAGTGCTCCGATAAGTGCGAAAACACGTGTTAATAGCACATCCAAATGCAGCACACCATTTTGGAATATCGAAATCATAACGGCAGAAACCGAATAAAACTATTGGGTTAGTGAAACCAAACGAGACAGCTATAGCAAAAATTGAATAAAGGGAGAAAATATGTTTGTGTTTGTGGAAAAATATTGGAGCGTAGACGGCCTGATATTGTCGGAGCAATTATATTGTTTTTTCCTCGGAAAAAAAAACTAACCATCATTCTTTCAATATAAACTAATAAAGTCACAATTGACCTTGTCGCTCCTAGACTAGAAATCGGGATCGTGATGTACATCATAAAATTGTGATATTTAGACAAATTTTCAGTGAATAATGAATAGAAAATGACAAACAAAAAGTAAAAAGTGTTTAGAAAGCTCATAAGAAAATCTACAACAAATCGACAATAGAATATCAGAATGTCATCTTTTTTTCTGAAATAGTTGTATTGTTGTATAGTAATCCCTTTCTATCAGCTATAGTTTACCCTACTTTTTATAATTTCTGAGCAAGTGAATGTTCATCGCAGAAGTAAATACAGATGACACAACTCCTATTGTAGATATGACAAGAGCAGAGATATTCATGATAGTCATTTTGAAAACGAAGTGCTCAAAGTTCTAGACTTGAAATTGACAACAATGGAGTAGTTAGCTTGTTAGTATAGTAAGAAATATTTACTACAAACGAATACTTGAATGCGGTTTAGCCAAAAAAATTGGATTTTTTTCCTGGTTGTCTATTCTTTTTTGTTTTTCTGTTCTAACGATAAAGGGTATGTGTCCCACGTTAGAATGCGAGAATAACAAGAAGGAAGAAGTTGATTCAATAGACCAACAGGGCCAGAAGGATACTTGTGAAGCCGAGGGATTGTTAGAAAAAGCCGGTGAAACCAAATGCAGAGAGATCCCGATTGAGAGAGCTCGAGTGTAAGAGCAAGAGTAGTTTGAATTTAATTTATATTTATGCATAGACAAGGAATGAAGTTCATAAGAATTACACAAGAGACCGGATCACGCCCCAGACAGACCTGGTATGAGGAAAAAAAGTGAAGGAAAACACGATCATGAGAACTGAAGAATTTAATTAAAAGAAGGAGAAAAATAAATAAATCGGGAAAACAAGCTGCGGCGCAGATAAATTTGTAAAGTAAGACTGATTAAGGTTTAAGTCTGCGATGGCGGGATAAGTAAATATCGAGAATATCAAGACGATCGACGTGAAAGAACTTTTCTAGTGCATGATCTGAGAGGTTTTTCTAGTTCATGAGACATGAGAGTTCATGAAACATGTGAAAGATAGCAGTATTCTACAAGAGGGAACAAGTAGGTGTTGAATAGGCGCGATTTCGTTTCCGCCATAGTTGTAACTGGCCGGGCTTAAGGCCCGGACCGAAGGCCCGGGCAAATTGGCGCGAAAGTCAAAATTTCAAATTTTTTGAAATTTTTTTGAATTTTTTCGCGAAAAAGTCACATTTTCGACTATCAGTCAGAATTAGAAGAAATTCTGAAAAATAGTCAAAAATGGTCACATTTTCGATGAAAAATTGAAAAAATATCGAAAAAAAGGATCATTTTTCGAAGCCGGGCTTTGAAAATTTTATACCGGCCCGGCCCGGCCCGGCCCTGGCCTTGAAAACTATGGTTTCCGCAGCAAATCGAGGCAATCGTTATTTTGGGTTTGGCACAATCAGAGGTCAAGGTAAAAAAGTCGTCGACGAAATTTGTTGAGCATTCGTTACGGAAGGAATAAGGAAGGCATGTCACGTATTAAATGTATTGCCAAACTATTTTTCTTATATAGCCATTTTGGTTAAATATTTGTGAAGGTCAGTTATTCAAATTCGAGACTTGATTGATTATTTATTTTTCTAATGAAATACACAAATGTTCAACCAGAGAAATATTCTAATTGGTTTCAAGAAATGTCGGTAAAAACAATAATTAAACACAAGTATTAAAAAAAACAAATTAGCGAAAGATTAACTATTCAGAGAATTTTCGGCGATATCGCCGACCAAATCGGCGCGAGCGCTGCCAAAATCGGGCGCTCCGGCCGATTTACCCGGCGAAAGCGCCGATTCACGCGGAAGTGGTGTTAACGCCGATTCTAGGCCGCTGTCCCTTCCTTCCCTTCGGTTCCTGATCAGGTTATCGATTTTTGAAAAATAAATTTTATTGAAAAGCCAACATAACAGCAAAAATGATGAATAACAAATCGGGGTAACAAATTATAATTAGTTTCGAGTCCTCCTCCATTGCTTAGTCATTCCCCTCATTGAACAGGTCGTCTTCCTCGTGTACTGTTTCGTTTAAGTCCACCGGAGGAGTTGACTTCTTTTTCTGAGCAGGTCCGGACATGACAAGTTTTGAACCACCTCGCTGAAAAAAGTATGATTTATAAAAAATTTTGATTTGGGAGATGATTACCTTTCTGAACTGAAAGTTCCCGCTGCCTGGTGTTGGTCCTGCCGTGTAAACTAAGTCTTTTAGCTCTCTTCTGAAAATGTTTTTAAATTTCACTATCAGAAAAGAAGCGGAAAACTTACAGTGCTGCTTTGATTTGTTTGTGAAATGTTCCGAAAACATAGCTATAACGAGCTGAAGATCTCTGAACTCTCTGCACTACAACTGTCCGAAATGTCGTCCAATTCTAAAATTTCCGACAGATTCTCAATTTTCTTACTGTAAATATCCATTACCTAGTACTTGACCTCTTTTTAGTCGTTTATTCATCTCGAATCAGTGAATAATCATTACTCAGAGTAAAAATATGAAAAAAATCATTAAAAAATAGTCAACAAGTAATGAGCCAATAGGGATCTGCGCAAGCAAACATTCCAAGGTCCGGCCAATGAACGGAACGGCATAAACGTCGTTTCCTGGCCGCAGCTGCGCCCTTCCCTGGCCGCCTCCTCTCCGCCCGGCGCGATTGCTGCGCTTTCGCCGATCTGAAACTTCTTGCTTCCTAATCCTGCGCCGTTCGTTAATCATTCGGCGAAAGCGCCACAACAGTTGATTCCGCGATAAAGTTACATCGGTAAAAGAGAGACTAAATCTGCAATGCATTAATTTTTATTTAAACACATCAACATCAAAATGTAGTTAATGGGTACACCACAGTTGTAGAGGGTCCGATTTCAACAATATTACCTATCCTTAATTTCTCCTTTATCCTCCGAGTAACTTCTTTTTTCGGGGTGCCAATACAAAAATTGAAGTAAGGAGGCATGAACATGATATAGCTCAGTGGAAAGATGCTTAGAGTGGAAGATAGAAAGATTGATGGAAAGTTTTGAATTCGTATCGAGTCGATTACAGAGTAATGCATGAATATCAATGTAGTAACTCCGGATATTGTGAAGATGGGGATCAGACTCTGGAAGTGAATTGTCTTCACGAGTTGTGTATTCAAAATCATTGCAGTTTTCGACAGTCTAGAAGTTTTCTCTCTCAAAAACTCCACCAGCATCCATCGAATCCAGATATAAACAAACAGTGTTATAATTGATATCATGAAAAGTATAAAACAAGTCACCGCACTCGACTGTCGAACTACAGAACCGGCAATCACAAGATCCTCCGGTTTAGAGAATACCCTTGGAGCATGCTGCTCGGATATCTTGGACCATTGATAATAGACATAAATCCAGTATAAAGAATGAAAGAAGGACGGCAGATAGACAATAATAGCAGTGAATAAAAATGTTTTCAGCGTTGGATCCCGCGAATTTAAAATGTAGAATCGAAATAGATAACAGCAGATTAGCCAGACCAAGTTTTGTTGGAGAAGACTCATGAAAAATATGTGTCCTGTAAAGCAATATAAACCAGTGTATTGATTGCAGGCGCCTTCGAAAACCAGGAAGATTGTGTTACCAGAGCTGACTAATCTTAAAATAGGAAAGATTACATTTTTGATTTGGTTTTTTTCTCCTTTACCTGTCTGTCACAAAATGATTCAAACCTGCCGCCAATAAATCGGTCGTACACTTTATCACTATCATAATAACACATGGTCTCATCAGGGATGGGCTCTTTGTTAATGCGACATAGATCAGCAAGCCGCTCAAAAAGATACCGGAAGCTGATAAGACGTTTTGAATCATTACGTATCGCATATATGAGAATGTAAATCGATACCTAAGTTTTTGTTATGGGAAATCGGTGGGACTAATACAGACTAATACAAGAGGAAATGAGATGAACCGCCCATCTTTGTCAAATTTCCGGTGTCTTGAGTGAATAATAAATAACACAATGTGTCTGTAGATTTCAGTTCTACGAACATGGTCTACCAAGTTGTTCGCACAGCTTCGTCGGCTCTTGGAGCCCTTATAAATGTTTTCATACTAATTTTGGCACTTATCAAATTCCCAACCAACATGCGTCTCTGCTCGGTTATTATCACTATCAAATCTGGCTCGGATATCATGATCTGTGTTCTGAATTATTTTGTGATGCAGAGGTAAGTCATGTGGTCAGATAGACACACAGACCCACTGACAGACTTTCAGAATCGTTACTGATGGGGACCACATATTTCTGATTTCAACGGGATCTTGCACTCATTTGGGTCCTACAGCATGCTACTCGGGATTCATGTTTCTCGCATGCTTCATAGAATTCAATTTGATCTGGATAGGATGTTCCTATTGGTTCCGATATTACACCCTGCACTGCCATAAAGATCCAAAAGCTCGAACTATACGACTCATTGCATTTTGTCAGATTGTTGTTTTGTTTTTTCTGGTCACTGGATGGATCAGTTTCTTTGATCCAAAAACGTCAACTATCCCTGCAGAGTTGTTGAGCATGGAACCATCGGAAATGGTTATTATGGGTGGACCACTCGTCTACAATTCTACTGTAACGGTTTTCGCTGTTTTGCTGATTTCAGTGTGTCTGGTTTTGATACTGTATTTTTGGATCCGCGATGTTTTAATGAATTTTCAAGCAGCTACATCTGAAGTGGAAAATATGAATATGTTACTGGTAAAGGTGAGTCCTATTCCTGCAAAGTTCAAATCATGGCACATTATCTGATTTCAGGTCTACAAGATCCATGTAATCCTTTCTATGTTCACATTACTCGGCATCGCTATTTTCTTCCTCCAATTTACAAAAACCATTGAGCATCACTACTTGATCTACACTACCCCATTTCTTTTTATGATTTCACCGATTCTCTCGCCCTTTTCTTATTTGTTGTTCTTACCTAGTCTTCAAAAGTATTTCAACACTGGAAGACTGGAATTCGAAGAGCCAGAGTTTCGTGAAAGACGTACAAGTAGTAGGTATCAGAGTGTCACATTCATGACATCCAGTACCACACTGGTTCCTTGATTTCTTGTGAATTGTCTCTGATTAATCCAATAAACATATATTTGTGGAAAACTTATTTTTTTTCAAAATTATTCCTTCTTGTTATTCTTGCATTCTAACTTTGACGTGGGTGGTCACCTTCCCTTTAACATCTGATCAGAATAACTACGAATCAGACTACCTGGAAAAGAAACTCAATTCTTTCCGCAAATCCGCTTTCAAATATTCGTTTTTTATAAATATTTTTACAAGAATATTAAAGATCTAAGCAAAAATTTCTTTGTTATTCACTCTCCTTCGATCTATCTTCTGATTCAACTATTTAAATGTTTCACAAAACTAGAGTAAAAATTTGTACATGTCACAGTCTCCCACACCAGAAAAACCGATTTTCAGAAAAATGAGTATAACTTTTTTGGAAGAAAACGTTTTCTGATTAAAATTGCACATATTGTACTTGAGTATGTTCTGAAACTGTCAGAATTTTTTGAACAAGAAATGTTGGTTGAAATGGCTGAAAATCTCATTATTCTGAAAATCGGTTTTTCTGTATCAAAAAAGTCAGTTTCTCACCAATATTCACGTTTTTTGGCTCATAAGATAGAGAATTGTATTTTCTACAATTCTGATGGACGGGACCCGTTTTTCATCCATTGCGACGTCTGAAAACCTAAAAAATACTGCATTTTCAGTGCAAAAAATAAAAGAATTGAATTAAAACGTGAAAAAATCGCCTTCACGTTTCTTGCAGTTCTTTTTCGCGGTGTGGGAGACTGTGCATGTTAAAATCATTCACATAAAAAAGCTGCAATTCAAAGTGTCATATATAGCACAGTTTCTCTAATCTTCCAATCAGCACTTCAAAAATGGAAATCCATAAAAAAGCAGCCAGGCAAAGAACGACCGTAAAAAAGATACGGTGAAATAGTTACGTTATCAGAGTGTCACATTCATGACATCAAGTACTACACTGGTTCATTGATTTATGGTTTCTTTAAATTTGTCTCTCTGAGTGATCCAGTAAACATCTCTTTGTGGAAAACTTATTTTTTTTCAAAATTATTCCTTATTGTTATTCTTGCATTCTAACTTTGACGTGGGTGGTCACCTTCCCTTTAACATCTGATCAGAATAACTACGAATCAGACTACCTGGAAAAGAAATTCAATTCTTTCCGCAAATCCGCTTTCAAATTTTCTTTTGTGATCAATGTGTTTACTAGCATATTAACGAGCTATTCAAAAAATTCCTTTGTCAGTCACTCTCCCTTTTTCCACGACCCCATTTACCTAGGTTGTTCTTTGCGTCAGTTGAGAAACTTTTTTTCAAAATAAATATCATGAATATTTCTGCTGAAGTCGTATCTTCAATAGGAGTTGTATCAGCTGTATTTACATCTGGGATGAACATTTATCTGTTCAGAAATTATAAAAAGTAGGGTGAATTATAGGAAACCAGTACAACAATACACTAATTTCAGACAAAAATATGACATTCTGATATTCTATTGTCGATTTGTTGTAGATTTTCTTGTCAGCTTTTTGTATACTTTTTACTTTTTATTTGCCGTCTTCTATTCTATATTTACGGAAGATTTGTTTAAATATCACAGTTTTATAATTTACATTGGCCTCTCATGTTCTCTTCTTAAAGCGACAAGGTCAATTATGAATTTATCAAATTCCATGGAAAGAATGATGGTCAGTTTTTTTTGTTCAAAAAAGATATAATTTAATTTTTTGACGATTTCAGGCCGTCTACGCTCCAATATTTTTCCACAAACACAAACGTATTTTCTCCCCGTTTCCAATTCTTGCTATAGCAGTTTCGTTCGGTCTCACCGAGCCAATAGTTCTATTCGGTTTTTGTCGTTATGATTTCAATTTTTCGAAAATGTGTGCTGGATTTGGATGTGCTGTAAACCAGTGTTTTCTCTCGTATTGGAACACTCATAAGCTGGTCAGCATCTTTAATGCAATTTTACATAATGCAATTTATTTTCACTTCCAGATTATATTAGGATTCATTTTCCCGTTCACGATTCTTGTTTGTCTGAAATTATTTCTGTTGAATCGAGGTAAAACTCGTGAATGCCGGCAGCTGTCTAGGGTACATATCAATTCGGTCTATAAACATATTTAACCAATTGTTTTTTCAGGCAAATCGTCTCGTAATAATCGACTCTGCAATTATCGTTGTCTCTGATTTTTTACCGATTGTGGCTAGAAAATATATTGTTTTCTCTTCTCAAGTGAGTCTTTTTCTGACTTTTCTGCAATACGGGATATTCCCCTTAAGTTTTTTCCTTTATTCCAGATTGTTGGACCAAATGGAGCAGTGTTGCAGAGTGTCGGACTCACTGTTGAAGCACTTTTATTTTATAGAACGATATCGCGGAAATCATCAATTCAATCTTCTGATTCAACTATTCAAATGTTTCACAAAACTAGAGTAAAAATTTGTACATTCTGAAACACTTCACATAATAAAGCTGGAATTCGAAGTGTTTCTCCTGTTTTCCAATCGGCACTTCAAAAACGGAACTCCACAAAAAAGCAGCTGGGATGCAAAGAACGACGGTAAAAAAGATACGGTGGAATAGTTACGGTGTCAGAGTGTCACATTCTTGACATCAAGTACTACACTGGTCCTTGATTCTTTGGGATTTGTCTCCCTGAGTAAACCAATTAACATTTATTTGCCAAAGGTTTATTTCTTTTGGTTCTACAGGTCCCAGACATTCAAAAAACCTATTTCTTCTTGTTATTCCTGCATTCTAACTTTGCCGTGAGTCACCTCCCCTTTAACATCAGAAGTCAAAACTAAGAATCAGACTACCTGGAAGAAATTGAATTTTTTCGCAAATCCGATTTCAAATATTCGTTTGTTATCAATATTTTCACTAGAATATTAACGAGCCAATAAAAAATTCCTTTGTTATTTGCTCTCCCTTTCTCTCTACCACTCCATTTGTCTGGATTGTTCACTGTGCCAGAACTGCGAGAAATTCGTTTTCAAAATGAGTATCATGAATATCTCTGCAATAGTCATATCTACAATAGGAGTCGTGTCTGCTGTATTTACTTCTGGGATGAACATTTTTTTGTTCAGAAATTATAAAAAGTAGGGTGAACTATAGCTGTCAGGAAGCAACAATATACTCATTTCAGAGAAAAAGATGACATTCTGATATTCTATTGTCGATTTGTTGTAGATTTTCTTATGAGCTTTCTAAACACTTTTTACTTATTGTTTGTCATTTTCTATTCATTATTCACTGAACATTTGTTTGAATATCACCATTTTTTAATTTACATCGCACTCCCATCTACTAGTCTTAAAGCGGCAAGGTCAATTGTGACTTTGTCAATTTCAATTGAAAGAATGATGGTTTGTTTTTTTCCAAGAAATGATCAATTTAAATGCTCCGACAATATCAGGCCGTCTACGCTCCAATATTTTTCCACAAACACAAACATATTTTCTCTCCTTATCCAATTATTGCTATGGCCGCCTCGCTTGGTCTCACCAACCCAATAGTTTTATTCGGTTTCTGCCGCTATGATTTCGATATTCCGAAATCGTGTGCTGCATTTGGTTAGCCAGTGTTTTCACACTTATTGGAACACTCGTAAACTGGTAAGATTCTTAAAACTGATACCACATCATACAATTTATTTTCTCACCCAGATCATATTAGCATTCATTATCCCGTTCTCTATTCTTGTTTGTCTAAAACTATTCCTGATAAACCGAGGTAAAACTCGTGAAAGCCGGCATCTGTCAAAGGTACATTCGGTCTATGAACTTTACTCAAATTGTTTTTTTTAGGTGAATCGTCTCGCAATAATCGACGCTGCAATTATCTTTTGTTGTGATTTTTTACCGATTGTGGCTGAGAACTTCGTTGTTTTCTCATTTCAAGTGAGTTAAAAAAAACTGACTTGGAAAAAGGTTACCATTCCTTTTTCGAATGCAAAACTAAGAAATAAGTCAAATTCCCGTCTACTTTTTCTCAATTCCAGAATGTCGGGCCACATGGAGCAGTGTTGCAGAATGTCGGACTCGCTATTGAATCGTTCTTATTTTATCGAACGTTTTCGCGGAAATCATCATTTCAATCCTCTGATTCAGCAATTCATAAAACTAAAGTAAAAACTTGTACACTCTAAAACTATTCATATAATAAAACTGCAATTCGATCAATTGACACACAAAATCAAAGTGTACTCTCATAGAAAACGGTCATGATTGTTTTAAAAGCCGTGACCAACCTGCCTGAATTTTTAACTAAAACTAAAAATGTAAAATTTCGAAATCTATTTTTACACACCCACGTGAACTTTCTATCCTGATTCGGTTTTCGTTTTTTGTTTCTATTTTAATAAAATGTAAATCCAGTCCTTATTTATTCTATCTAGCAGGTTGGTTAGTCTCCACAAACTTCTCTACATGAAATCAAACAACGTTTTCAGAAAAATGCCTGTTACAGACAAACTAACCCTTTTGCACAACTTGTTAAAAATTCTCACAGTTCTATCAATATGGATGTTCGCTCTATATGCTGCAGTTACTATGATGGGAAGCTCCGAGATTTCGAAACCACCAGTAGACACTCTCGAGATTCCAAATACTACCGGGCCTCCAGAACTTCCGAAACCAGAATTTCTTGTCGCCGAGCCCAGAAAAGTTTGCAAATCACCGGAATGTATTCATTTAGCTCATCAGTTGGTTTGTTACCTCCATCGAATTTAAGCTACTTTTGATTTTCAGCACAACTGGCGAGACATCTCTGTGGATCCATGTGAAGACTTTTATAAGGCGGCGTGCGGGAAGTACAACGAGGACACGCTGGTTCAGGGGCCGAGGCTTGTCAAAAAAACTAGAATTGTGCAGCAACTTGTGAATGGTGAGATATCATCTGCTAAAATCTTTTAAAAGTTTTCAAAAATAATTTCAGCATTTCTCAAAGAAAAGCAATCCATCAATTCTACTTCCAAGTCAGAACAAGCGCTGAAAAAGTACTCCGACTTGTGTAAACAATGGGTTGTTCTGAAACAGCCGGATCGTGTCAAGCAGCAAACAACAACCAGAAATGAGCTCCTCAAAAAAATTGGTTCTGTACCTGCATTTGATAAAAATTGGAAAGAGACGGATTTCGATTTGAATGGTCTCCAATTTTTTAAATGAAATCCTAAAAACAAATAATCATTTTCAGAGACGCTATATAAAACTGCTATGCTAGAAAAGCAGAGTCTTGTATTTTTCTCTATGAAAATTGAAAATAGTAAACGAGCAATCATTAAAAAAGATAGCACGATACTGGAATTCTTCCTTGGTTATCAAAAGGAGGTAATTTAAATTTCAATTTAAAAAGATTCAATTAAAAATCAATTGAAAAGAATTCAGGACGCATTGAAAAATTCTGAATTGAAACCGGAAGACCAAGTGATTGAAGAAGATTTCAAAAATGTGATAAAGTTGAACAATGAATTGAAGACAGTGAGTTTTCTTTGCTATAATGATAATTTTTTTAAAAATCATTTTTCAGTTCAATAACCTTGCTGATCTAGAAGAAGTCCCTCTTTCACAACTTCAAACCTCCGTACCCAGCTTGAATTTCGAGAAAATCTTGAAGGGACTATTCAATCAAAATCTGAAGAATGAAGTTTGGGATAATATAAAAAACAAGATCACCGTTCCAAAATCTTCTTATTTTTTCAATGTGACTTATAATGTAAGTTTTTCAATCACTGAAATTATCTAACATCACTAAAATTTTTCAGCTGGAAACAATTCTGAAATCCACACCGAAACGAGTTCTAGCCAATTACATAGGAATGAATTACCGTGTGTGGGTGGATGAAGTTTCTGCGATCAACCCGAAGGAAAAATATATCTGTGCAGAGAAAATAATTGAGAAACTCCCACTTGCTGCTCTCCGGGTATTCACCCGCTATCATTTTGACAAGGAGAATATTCAATTGGCTACTGAAATGGTTGAAGATATTGAACAAAGTTTCATAGAAACCATTCAGGAATCCACGTGGCTCCAGGAGTCCACCAAAACTACTGCAATTCAAAAAATGAAACTAATGAAGAAGATAATTGGTTATACTAAAGAATTAGAGGTTCCGGGAGCGTTGGATAGCTTTTTTGAATCGGTATGTACATAAAGCGCTGGAGCGATAAACAAATAAAAATTCCAGCTTGACCTATCGAGCGTCACTTCTTACCTTGCTGCCAATATAGAAATCGATAGATTTCAAAACGAACAAAATTATAATCACATGGCTTCTCTCCTCCCATTTGCACCAAATAAAATGTTGGTCGGCGCCAATGCATTCTATGATCAACTCTCCAATGTACTAACTCTAAATGTACCATTTATGGATGACCCATTCTTTGATTCAACATTTCCAAACTATGCGAAAATCGCCAGTATCGGAGAGGTAATCGGTCATGAAATCGGACATGGTTTTGATCCGAATGGAAGGAAACGTGATGAGAATGGAGAAAAGAAGGATTGGTGGACACCTGAAGATTCTGCAGAGTATGATAGAAGAGCCGAGTGTCTGATCAATCAATACAATGAGTATGATGATCCAACTTATGGAAGAAATGTAAGAAAAAAGAAGAAAACAACTTCATTCATTTATGACTGATATTACAGTTAGACGGGACCAGAACTGTCAGTGAAATGGCAGCTGACCTCATTGGTATCCATGTATCATGGAGGACGTATAACAAAGTGAATTTCTCAAATGAAAGCAGTATTATTGGATTTGAGGACGAGAAAGCCGATAAATTATTCTTCCATCTTTCCGCCCTGGTATCACAAGATTTTCTGAATTACTCAATTACTAGTTCCATTGTTCAGAACTCGTGTAGTGCCAAAGATGTCAAACCGTTGAAGGAACAGCTGACTAGAAATCATCCAACAAATAACTTTCGTGTGAATGGAGTGTTTGCGAATATGAAACAGTTTTCAGAAGCATTCAATTGCCCGGTTGGATCTACCATGAATCCAGTAAAGAAATGTGAACTTTTTTAATGAATTTTCAAATTTGTAGATTGACACAAATTATGAGAAAATAGTTTTGTTTTGGTAATTTTCTGAAAAGCCGACAAAGCGAATGAAAAAAGTTATAATCATAAAATAGTTCCGATTGTGGACAACTCAATTTGTCCGGTAGTTTGCTTTTTTGTCATCACAACATTTAATATTTCTAAAACAAATTATACACGTCAGTTTTAACAACCACTGTCTCTAGAATGTCGAATCACATCATTCAACATTTCTGAAACAAATAATAAATGTAAATTGTTAACAACCCTATATCTATCTCACTTCTCGCCGCAACTCTATACTCCGTTACAATAATTAATATAATAATTGAGTCCATTGCTGGAAACATATTGAACAAACTCATTGCCGCTCCGCCCGGGAGACTCAAATTGATTTGAAAATATGGGAGGTAAATAATGAGAACTAGAGGGGAAAATAGGAATATTGTGGGAGTGCTGATCTGGAAAAAAAAGAGGTTGGAAACGTATTCTAGATATTAGAAATTTGATACCTGGAACACTAAAGTTTTGAATAATTGTCTATGATGACGCTTCAGTACAACAGCAAAATGAGCAATTTTCTGTTCCATTTTCGAGTGCATATTCCATCCACAATAAATCATTACTCCGTATTGAAAGGCCATTATTGAGCTTATGTAAACTGAATACGAAACATTTTTCCATCTAATCAAACCACCTTCTGGCTCGTAAAATAGAAAGGTAAGCGCTGGAATTTCTTCGAGTGAAACACTATATCGAATACGCATTTCATTTTTAAAATATTTTTCTGCAACGTCATCCATTTCCAGCAAATGATATGCTCCTATCCACAACATCCCTCCGAAGAAAAGGCAATAAACGAGCCAAATAAGCGATTTACAGCCGCGGAAGTATTTCAGTTGCTTAAGACTGTAATATATTTTATTAAGGTAAGGTTGAATTCAATGAGTACCTGAACAACGCCCAATACCGATAAATAAACTGTACAGCTAACATTGATATAGTTAAAGAGTAGACTCCAGTATACATTGCTAGAATTATTGTAAAATTGTTATTATTTTTGATTGGCAACTCACATATAATCACTTTCAAAGTGTCTTTGCTCAGGCCGAATGGAGAAGATAAAGAGAAATAAACAAATCCATCATTATAAAAATGAAGATTCGGATGGAAAACTGCTTCAAAGCATGCGAAACCAATACCGACAGTAGTAAAAGTCACTATAAGGTATTTGTACGTTCCGAATATTTTTCGAACACCAAAAAGTGTCAAAAATATCACAATAATTCCGAAAAAAGAACTGATTAAAAAGGCAAACGTTCCAACTGTTTGAGCTATAGAATTTAGGTTAAGAAAGCTCGTGGGCATTTTGTAGACTGAACAACGTAGATTTCTTTTATTGTATCTTTGACACAGGTTTCTCAATTCTCGGAGATCGAATGATAACAAAATACGATTTTCGTGTGGACCAAAATAATGAAATGGGCTAGACAATATCTGAAGAAACGGAAGTGTATATTATTTCCTGTCATGACTTGAATTGTGTACCGCAGTCGATGCGTGTATAATTTCCTCACCAACATCATCACCATATCAGCAGTGAGGGTTGTTTTGGGAGCCTTGTTCTGAAACAAAGCTCACTTTATAGTTGAGCATGATGAGGCCTCCAGGCTTATACACTTCAGAAACATATAGTTTCCAGCTGGAAACATTTCTGAAATCCAGATTTGTCACGAGCCGGACCGAATAAAACCGTTAGAAAGTTTACGAGTTCGATACCTGATTGTAATTGCTTTTCGATGTTGTCAACGACAATTTTTATTTTGCCGCGAATCTGAGATGATCTGTTATGAACATTGTGATATAAAAAACAAACGTAGAAAGAGTTATTATGTTTAACCGAGAAAATATGATTCAGAAGTTTGAAAAAAAAACACACTGTATTTAAAGATAAAAACAAAACATATTCTTAGTCTATTCTCCCTCTTATTGTTTGACAATTTTAGCTTATTTTATCATCTTATTTCCCAAAACTTCTGAACTTATTATTATAATTATTATTTTGTGTTTAAATTTGACAAAAAAATAGTAGAAAGTACAAAAATACGTGACCTGGTTAATTATATTGCTGAATGGGAAGGAGCAAAGGGAGCGTAATACCGCGCGTAGTACCGAATATGGGTACTTTACCCATCGAGTGGGCCATAGGGTGGGGTCATCATGACGATTTTGAGGGTCTCATGGCCCAACTTGATGGCAACTTGGCTCAAAGTTACCTGAGTATAATTCTCATTTCCTTTCTGTACAAAAACTATTATCTCTAAGATCTCTGGTTGATCAATGTCAATGAGTCTCCAAAAGCAATGTTTTCATACAAACATTACGGTTTTCACTTCTGTTTTTGAAAATATTTTGCCATGATTGACTTGTTGATTGGACATGTTAGTAACTATATGGGGAATGAAAATACGGACTTTCCAGAAAGTCCGTAATTAAAATGACTTTAAAGCATTTAATTGCCTGGTTGGATCACACATCAATCCAGAGAACTTTTTTGATGGATTTTCATAAACGAAGATTGACACAATTTATGAGAAAATAATTTTATTTTGGTAATTTCCGGAAAAGTCGACAAAGCGAATGAAAAAAGTTATAATCACAAAATAGTTCTGATTGTGGGCAACTGAATTTGTCCAGTTGTTTGAGAAGTGCTACTATTCTTTGCTTTGAACACTGCTCTGGAATGTCGTATCACATCATTCAACATTTCTGAAACAAATTATAAATGTAAATTATTATATACAACTATGTATCCCACTTCTTGCAGCAACTCTATACTCCGTGACAATAGTTAATATAATAATTGAATCCATTGCTGGATACATATTGAACAAACTCATTATAGCACCGCCAGGAAAACTCCATTCGATTCGAAAATATGGGAAATAGGTAATGAAAATCAGAGGGGAAAATAGGAATATTGTTGGAGTGCTGATCTGGGAAAAAAATTGGAAAGGTATTCTAGATATTAGGAATTTTAAACCTGAAACACTAAAGTTTTGAATAATTGTCTATTATGCCGCTTCAGTGCAACAGAAAAGTGAGCAATTTTCTGTTCCATTTTCAAATGCATATTCCATCCACAATAAATCATTACTCCGTATTGAAAGGACATAATTGAGTCACTCAAAACTGAGTACGAAACATTCTTCCACCTAATCGAACCATCTTCTGGGTCGTAAGTTAAAAAAGTTTTCAATGGAATTTCTTTGACAGAAACACTATATCGAATGAGCATTTCTTTTTCAAAATATTTTTCTGTAACGTCATCCATTTCCAGCAAATGATATGCTCCCATCCACCAAATCCCTCCGAAGAATATGCAATAAATAGCCCAAATAAGAGATTTGAAGCCACGGAAGAGTTTCAGTTGCTTAAGACTGTAACGTATTTTAGTACGGTAAGGTTGAATTCAATGAGTACCTGAACAACGCCCAATACCGATAAATAAACTGTACTGCTAACAGAGATATGGTCACAGAGTAGACTCCAGTATACATTGCTAGAATTATCGTCAAATGGTTTTTTTAAGTGGCTACTCACATATAATAACTTTCAAAGTCTCTTTGCTCAGACCAAATGGGGAAAATAGAGAGAAATAAACCATTCCATTATTATAGAAATGAAGAATCGGATGGAAAACTGCTTCCAAGCATGCGAAACCAATACCGACTGTTGTAAAGGTCACTATAAGATATTTGTACGTTCCGAATATTTTTCGAACACCAAAAAGGGTCAAAAATATCACAACATATCCGAAAAATGAGCTGATTGTAAAGGCAAATGTTCCAACTGTTTGAGCTATAGATTTTAGGTTAAGAAAGCTCGTGGGCATTTTGTATACTGGACAACGTTGATTTAAATTATGGTATCTTTATCACAGGTATTTCAATTCTCGGAGAACGAATGATAACGAAATACGATTTTCGCGTGGGCCAAAATAATGAAATGGGCTAGACAATATCTGAAGAAACGGAAGTGTATAGCATTTCCTGTCATGACTTGAACTGTGTACCGCAGTCGATGCGTGTCCAATTTCCTCACCAACATCATCACCATATGTGACGGTTGTTTTGGAAGCCTTGTTCTGAAACAACGCTTACTACATAGTTGAGCATGATGAGACCTCTAACATTTATTTTCCAGCTGGAAGCAATTTTGAAATCCACGACGAAACGAGCTCTATATAATCACACAGGAATGCCTAGTGGATGGAAAAAGTTACCGCGATCAATCCCAAAGAGAAATATAATTGTGCAAAGAGAATAATTTAAAAACCTATCAGTTTGCTGCTCTCTTGGTGATTACCCGCTATCCTTTCGACAAAGAGAATAGGTGGCCACCTTTTCCGTCTTCAGAAAACCGCTGGTAATGTGTCAAGTGAGGTGGGAACATACGCCCAATTAATATTACTGTTTTACATGATTCAGAGGTAAAAGGAAGCGTCCCGATGTACAGTTGATTCATGTCATAAAACACCAATTTCTTAAGGGTAAAAAAGCATGTCCCGCGAACATAAAAAGTGGAGAAAGGAGTTGGTAATATGTACTCGTGGAATCAATCTGCGAATTCCAAGATGAGGAAGCATCAAGGAATCATTCAGAGGGATGATCGCGAGGCGCTCAACAACAACGTCATATACAAGAAAAAATAAGAGACCGTGCTAAAAACAACAAGACTGAATTATAAATAACTTTTGGCATGGGAGTCGGTCGAGTACGGTCATAGTCGTTCGACAGGCGGTGAAGAAGTGTGAACATTTTTTAACACATTTTTATAAATAAAGATTGACACAATTCATGAGAAAATAATTGTATTTTGGTAATTTCCGGAAAAGCCGGCAAAGCGTGTGAAATAATTGAAATTACACAATAGTTCTCAGCTTAATTTGTCCTGTAGTTTGAGCGGTGCTCTTATTCTTTGCTCTGAACACTGCTCTAAAATGTCTCACCACAGCATTTAACATTTCTGAAACAAATTATAAATGTCAGTTATTATAAACAACGACGTATCCCACTTCTTGCAGCAACTCTATACTCCGTGACAATAGTTAATATGATAATTGAGTCCATTACTGGATATATATTGAATAAACAATGTGCAGCACCAGCAGGTAGACTCAATTCTATTTGAAAATATGGGAGATAGATGAAAATAATCAGAGGGGAAAATAGGAATACTGTGGGAGTGCTGATCTGGAAAAAGTGATTGGAAAAGTATCCTAGATATCAGGAATTTCATATCTGGAACACTAAAGCTTTGAATAATTGTCTATGATGACGCTTCAGTGCAACAGAAAAATGAGCAATTTTCTGTTCCATTTTCGAGTGCATATTCCATCCACAATATATCATGACTCCGTATTAAAAAGTCATTAGTGAGTTCATTAAAACTGAACACGAAACATTCTTCCACCTAATCGAACCATCTTCTGGGTCGTAGGCTAGAATTGTTTTCACTGGAATTTCTTTGATTGATACACTATATCGAAGGAGCATTTCTTCTCCAAAATATTCTTTTGCGACGTCATCCATTTCCATCGAATAATAAACTCCAATACACCAAATCCCTCCAAAGAGTATGCAATAAATAGCCCAAATAAGTGATTTGCAGCCACTGAAGTATGTCAGGTGATTAATACTGTAATATATTTTATTAAGGGGTTTTAAAATTTAGTATAGATACTTAAACAACGCCCAATACCGATAAATAAACTGTACGGCTAACAGAGATATAGTCACAGAGTAGACTCCAGCATACATTGCTAGAATTATTGTAAAGTTGTTCTTTTTTTTAATTGGAAACTTACATAAGATAATATTCAAAGTCTCTTTACTCAACCCAAATGGAGAATAAAAAGAGAAAAAAACAAATCCATTATTATAATAATGAAGATTCGGATGAAAAACTGCTTCGAAACATGCAAAACCAATACCGATTGTAGTAAAAGTCACTATAAGGTATTTGTATGTTCCGAATATTTTTCGAACACCAAAAAGGGTCAAAAATACGACAATAATTCCGAAGAATGAACTGATTAAAAAGGCAAACGATCCAACTGTTTGAGCTATAGAAACTAGGTGAAGAAAGCTGGTGGACATTTTGACGAGTGGGCAACGTTGATCTTATTATTGTATCTTCAATACAGATTTTTCAATTTCCGGTAAAAGAAAGATAGAGAAAAACTATATTTGTGTGGGCAAAAATAATAAAATGGGCTAGACAATGTTTGAAGGAGTGGAAACGTATAGTATTTCCTGTCATGACTTTAATTGTGTACTACAGTTGATTTTTCGATAAATACTCAAAAACAAGTTCTAAAGATTTCTGAAATGCTTTCAAAGACATACACAGCTGTCATCCCAATAAACATTGAGAAGGCCAGCAAGTTTCAAAAAGATCTTTACGATTCCCTGGTTCTGGTTAGTAGATGTGTTCAAAGAATGTTGGTTGTCCTTTTTATTTTACTTATTGTTCTTGCTAAAATTATACTGAACAGGGTTCCGCTCCATTTAAGCAAATGGTGCATCGATTGTAGTACACAGTCCAGCGGTGGCAAGAGCAGTTCTATTAGGAGGAGTCCCACTATGGGAGCAAAGGCGCACCACCCGCGTGGACAGTATTTATGCAATCAGATAGAATATTTCAACACAGAGGATTGCAGTGTTTTGGTCCAGATCAGAGACTGAGCAAGCAGAAAAGTGGTGGTGCATGCTCACAATTTGTCTGGTAACCAGACCAGTTCTAGATCTAGAAGTCGTTTATGACAACTTGATATCTAACTGATCAACTCCAGTCATACTTTCATTTGTTTTCTTGCCTCGAAAAATATCGATGTCAAAAAATTATTCCATTCGCTTCCTGGATATATAGCACAGTAGAGAATATTGAAAATCAATATGAGACGACGCCGGGATGCGGTAATCTAGGTATGAAAGTGTATTCTTTTGACTTAAATTGTGTAACACGGCCAACGCACCATGTTATCTTTATCTCATATAGACAGATCTTCTGGCCAAGTGTGATCTCGGGTTTGGACGTTCATTACAGTTCGGTACGATGTTTGCATCGTTGCTGATGAGTCGAACGAATGGCTTGATTTCGTGCCTGCTGACTCATTGGTGACCAACTAGCAATTTCTATTTTAACCATGTTTACCTGTAGAGTTTCAGTTTTGACAAGTCATATTAGTCGGAAACAAAACTTACGGCATAGTTGAGCATGAGGAGCTCTCCAGGTTTGTGGGCTCCCCAGACTTTGATGATTCTGGAGAGTCGAGAAGATGTAATGACCTATGATTAGTCTGAAACGTTTGAAATGCAGTTTATACGTTTCTCACACTCTTGTATTCCTTTTATTATAATTTTATTGTATTCTACTAATCGAGGAATTTAGAAAAGTTCACACTTCTTCTCCGGATTCATTGGTGATCCAACTGGGCAGTTAAATGCTTTCGCAAACTGTTTGAAATTGGAGAAGATTCCATTTACACGGAAAATGTGAGATGGATGGGGTTCTGTCAGCCTTTCAGCCAATGGCATCGTTTCTTTGCCACTGCACCAGTTCTGAAAACGTAATTTTTATAATTTGTTTTGATCCAGATAGGTACCAAAGCAGTAAGATGGAAAAATAATTTGTCTGGGTTTTCATCTTCGAAGCCAAAAATGCTGGGCTCTTTCGACAAGTCCACTTTCTTAAAGTTTCTCCATGACAGATCGATTCCAATGACATCTGCAGCAATTTCACCAATTGTTACGTTTCCATTCAACTGGAAATGTCTGTTTTACACAAATCCTTTTCTTATAACAAACATTTCTTCTATACACTGGGTCATCATACTTGTTAAACCTATCTATCAAACACTGTGCTCTTCTATCATATTCTGCAGAATCTTTTGGTGTCCACCAATCTTTCATAAACCCATTCTCATCAAAACCCCTGCCCGTCGGATCAAAACCATGTCCGATTTCATGACCAATAACCTGACCAATACTTGCTATTTTTGCATATTTTGGAAAAGTGGAATCTATGAATGGATCATCTAGAATCCCTGGTGAAAGCACTGAAAAGAAACCTATTGTTACATTGATTTGAAAAATTAAAGTTTACACAGCGAATTTTCCGTTCTCATATAATAGGCCCGAGCTCCAACAGTATTGACATCTCTCCATCGGGAGTAAGGAAGCCACGTAATCGAGTTGGTGCTGATAAGAGAACTGTGCAACTTTGGCTCGGATTGTGAAGTAGGAATCGTTTTCAGATAGATCTAGCTGGAAAACCCATAACAGAGCGTGAGAAACTTAATCCCAATTCACTAACCGAGTCAAAAAACTTATCCAAGGCCCCCGGTGCCTCCAAAACTTTCGGGTATCCAACTACTTTCCTCATCATCTCCACCTTCTTCTTAGCTCGCTGTCTTGTTGTCTCGTGGAGCCAAGTGGATTCCTCTAATACTTCATGAAAACTCTTCTTAATATCCTCAACCATATCTGATGCAATTTCGAGATTCCCCTTCTCGAAATAGTTTCTTACGAAAACTCGAATAGAAGGTAGAGGGAACCAGTAGACGACTTTCTGAAATTGAAAAATCTACAACGAAAATTTAAAAAAAAAGTTTTACCATTGCGCATTCATTGAACTTCAAGTTGCTGGTTTGTGGAAATGGTACGTCAGTCAGGGATAAGATAAAACGAAGAATCAGATAATTGGCGATAGTTCTTTTTGGAGTTTTCTCTATAATTGTATCAATCTGAAAATTAGTTAATTGGCTAATTAAAATAGTTAATACTTACATTTCTGGTCTTGTTGAAGAAATAGGAAGATCCTTTGACAAAAGTCTTATTTCTAATCGATTCCCAATTTTCATTTGATCTTTTTGGATTCATATAACTTTTAATAATTTTCTCGAAATCCACTTTTGAAATGTTTTGTTGGAGTTTGAACAGAGGGAGATAGCTCGATGGGGAACTTTTCATCTGAAAGTATGAATTATGTTCAAAAAGTAATACAGAGGGGAGAGGGGCTCACTCCAGCTAACTCCTTATCAAATTTCAGTATCTCCTTGATATCAGTTTGAATCGATTGTGGGTCTGGCTTAATTCCATTGTCTTTGAGAATAATTGCAAACAGCTGAAAGAAGAAACTTGAATTAAAAAAAAACAAATCTGAAACAAATGTACCTTTTCAATGTCTACTGGAGAAATAGTTAATCGAGAACTATCCTGGTCAATAATTAAAAAATTTGACATTGGTTTCACACTGAAAATTCCGAAATGATGGAATCCAAGCGCAGCCATATTTGACAGAAACTCTGAAATAGAAGGTTGTTCAAAATATGCAGAATAATTAAAAGAGAATTTTACCATTCAAGTCAAATTCAGGTTCCTTCCAGTCACTATCCACTACAGGCCAGCTTCCGATTCTTTTGATCATTTGAAGCATCTCTTTGCTATTGCTTATACGAACTTTGGTAGCCTGAAATAAATTCATTTTGTAATTATGTGCCTATTTTTTTTTCGAAATTATACATTCAGAATCTTCTGCTCCTCGCATTTTTCATAAAACAACGCTATAGCATTTTCAGATTTAGAACTGGATGAGAGATTCTTTTGGAGAAAATCTTGCACGAGTTGAACCACTATGTAGAATTTTTTATTCAGTCTTCCTCCCTCTACCAAAGATTCTTCTGTATACTTCCCGCACGCGGCCTTATAAAAATCTTGACACGGATCCACAGATATGTCCCTCCAGTTGTGCTGAAAATTTTATTTTTGAGTTAAAAAGTCAAAAAAATGATACCAAGTGATGAGCCAACGTGATACATTCCGGTGACTTGCAGACATCATTGTAAAGTTTCACAGGTGGAAATGATGGTCTAGAAACTTCGGAAACCTCGTCAGAACCCTTCAAAACTAAGAGCACTGTGTAGAGAGCGAATAGCCAGAGAAGAATGATAGCTAGGATCTTCATAGGGTTGCCTTTTTCATACATTTTCTGGGAGCCAGATGAATGAAAATCGATAATTAATCGAAAATGATTTAACGACCCCTAGAGATTAGAGATAACCAGAGCACAGTTACCGGGGCAGCGTGTCATTATTACAATTTATATTATTTTAAACTTAAAAGAGTTCACACTTCCTCTCCGGATTCATCGGTGATCCTACTGGACAGTTGAATGTTTCCGCGAAGGATTTCATATTTGAGAAGATTCCATTTACACGAAAAGGTTTTGTTGGATGAACAAATTTCAGTTGGTCCTCCAAATCATGCTCAGCACCAGTGCCGCACCAATTCTGCAAGCAGATCTTGTTTCTAAAATCCAAATTTGGTTTTTACCAATGCTTTCAATTGATAGAACAGTTTATCCAGACTGTAATTTTCGAATCCAATTATACTTGGCTCTGCGGACATATCTAAGCTCTTGTAGGTTTTCCAGGCAACATCGACACCAATTAAGTCTGCTACTATTTCGCCGATGGTGATTGATCCGTTTAACTAAAACAACTTAGTTAATTGATAAGAGTTATGTATCTCTCACGTTTCTCCCAAAATCTGGATCATCAAATTCATCATACTGGTCGATCAAGCACTGTGCTCTTCTATCATACTCTGCAGAATCTTCTGGTGTCCACCAATCGTTTTCCTTCCCATTTTCATCATGCTTCCTTCCTTCCGGATCAAAACCATGTCCAATTTCATGACCAATTATTGCACCGACACCAGCGATTTGTGCATATTTTGGATACGTTGAATCGAAGAACGGGTCATCCAGCAGAGCAATATTGACACCTATGAAATTTACATGTGTGACTTTAAGATTGAAAAAAAAGTATTACCTAACCAATTTCTAGTCCGAAGATGGAATGCGTTGGCTTCCAAAATATCAGATTTTGTCTTTTTGAAAAATGAAGACATTGGATTCAAAGTCAGGGTTTGTTGCGTATTGAACTTGAAGTTCTTGAGATCCAATTGAAAATATGAGTCGCTGGTAGAAAAGTTTAACGATTCATACATCTTATCTAGAGCTCCAGGAGCATCATACTCCTCCGGATAGCCAATTATTTTCTTCATCATCTCCACTTTTCGAATTGCATTCTTCTTGGTTTCGAGGTGTAACCACGTGGAATTTTCAAATGTGCTGATGAGATGTCCTTTAATCTTGTCAACTAATTCAGAAGCGATTTGAAGGTTTTCTCTATCGAAATAGTGTTGAACGAGCACACGGAGGGCGGGGAACGAAAAACTGTTGAGAACTTCCTAAAACAGAAAATATATATTAGTGAAAATCAAAGAGGACAGGAACCTCCAGACAATTCGTTTTCTTTTCCATGTTTAATATTTTGACGAAATTGAACAGAATAAAATTGGCGATCGTTCTCTTCGGAGTAGATTTTAGAATTGTTTCCAGCTGTAACAATCAAAATACTTTTTTGGATTTGTTGGAAATAAACTAACATTTCTGGTTTGATTGAAAAACAACGGAATCTTAAAGACCTTCACATTTTCCCTGACTTTACTCCACGTCTCATCATCTTTACTGGAATTTATGAAGTGTCTGATGATTCTTTCGAAGTCAATACTCGGAACGGCTGCTTGGAGATCGGATAGACTAGCCTCACCATCAGCTTCGGAAGATAACTGAATAGAGATTTTAAATGTTAAAATGTTTTTTGAAAATTCAAGTTGCTCACGTTAGAAATATCCTTCTCGAGTTCCTCAACAAGTTTCAGGTCGTCTTCTAGCAGTTGCTCATCTGGAACAATACCGCTGAGTGTCAGAACGGCTTTAAAGTCCTGAAAAGTATTTGATATCACGAATGACTCATTTCAGACAATACCGTTACAGTTAGCTTTTCAACCTTCTCCATTAAAATTGTCGCCACGCTTACGGTATAATTTTCCGCACTATTCAAGTAGAAAAAAGTTAAAAATGGAAATCCGTAATTAGCCAATCCCGTGAACGCATTATTCAAGTCTAGCTCAGAATCATCCCAGTTTTCATCGAGATATGGCCATGATCCAATCTCTCGGAACATTGAGATCACTTCTCTCCATTTCTCAATCACGAGTTTTCGATAGGTCTGTAATTCATAGAATTCATTCATAAAATTTAGAAGTAACTTTCGGTCAAAATTACCTTGGGATTATAATAATCTTCGCATTTCCGATAAAACAACCTCATTGAATTTTCAGATATCGAATTGGAAGTCTCGTTTTTCGCAAGAAATTTTTTGAGCATTCCGATCATCAGTTTGTCTTTTCTATCAAGCCGTGAGGAAGACGGCAAGCAGTGCTCGTTGAACTTCCCACATGAGTATTCATAGAAATTTTGACAAGGGTCAATTGAGGGGTTTTTCCAGTTATGCTGAAATGGAGTCATTGTTGAAAGGATGTGAGTATAAGGCATACTTACAATTTGGGCCGGAGCCTAACTAGTGCCAAAAAACGCGAAAATGGGCAAAAAAACCATTTTAGCCAGCCCGGCGGCACATTAACAAATAGTCATCCGACCCGTAGTAGGTCAGTAATACAGAACTCTCCAAGATCTACATTTTAGTATATTTTCAGCTTATAATATTCAGTTTTAACCTAGTTAAGCGCCGGCCCGTTTCGACCCGATTTGCAAGTTTGGTATGAAGAGTAACTTACCATTTGATGAGCCAAAGCAATGCATTCCGGTGACTCACAGACATTTCTAAGTTTCCGGCTAGATTCTTCGACCTTCATGGTTGTCTTGGTGGCAATCTTCCGAGACGAACTTGCTTGTACGGGCGGCCGCGAAGTGACCGATTTCCAAGGTTTCGCTGGGACGAGTACCATTGGATTATCACGACCAGTCATCATAAGAATGAACGCAGTGATCAGTGCCATCGCAACGATAATAAGACAAGAAAGACCCGCCGTGAGAGAACTTGGTGGTTTCTTGCCGGGCATTCTTCTCGATTCTTCCGTTGGAGTGTCGAAAAGACAAACTAATTATCCAACAATTTTTCTTCGTAGGTAACCGGGTGACCCCTTACGAAGGTCTGTGGAGTATTGACCACAATATTCCCTTTTTTTTATCTGACGTTTTTTTTTTCATAAAAGAAGTTATCAAAACCAGACACTTTCTTATCTCCCTTCACAGGTAAAGCGCGATAGGCGAGCGGTAAGTTAACTGTCGACCGCTGGCAGGCGAAGGGGGAACAACGCACACCTCTGTGGGCGGCCTACCAGTAAGCTACCAGCGCTCCATTTTTCAATTTTTGGGCAGGGGTTCCCCTCCACTATTGGTCTTATTATGAAATATTCTCTACAAGTATTACATAATTCTAGAAGATCTCCTGCTAATTTCCGTTCCTCGGGTCCTTTTGTAATATCTGAAATAACACAAAACTTCCATTCCTTCGTTCTCTCTTCCATTTTCCAGCCATTCAGGCACTTTCTCATTTCTCGAATATTTCTTATGCTTTTCATCATGTTGTTTTTTCAATACTCCAGAAACTCAAAATAGCTCAGAATTTAGTACTGATAGAAACAAATACACCGAAAAAAAGGTGAAGAGGTCACTGTTTTTCCGGCAAATCGTTCTATTAGTACACACAAAATGAGGTATTTCAGTAACCAAAGTGTTTCTATAATGATTTTGGATTTTCCTCAACGTGAACTACGGCAGAATCAACAAGGTTTAAGTGGAAAATATCCATCTTCAACTATTTTTTTACTTGAAAATGATAATCGTTGCTGAATTGCCAGTTTTCGACACAAATTGAGAATTTTGAGACAAACGTTCGGAAATTGTTTGCGAAAAATGATAAATATAAACGCTTTTCAAGTTTTTTTCAGTTGAAAATGAGAAAATTTTTGAGTTTTAGCTGAATTTTATCGAAACAAAAGATTTAACGCATTTTTAGACTAGTTTTAGCAATTTTTCCAAAAAAAAAGGCGGATTTTGAGCGATAAGTCAGAGTTTCCGACGAAATCAAATGGAGTTTTCACCTCAATATGTCATTCTCCTGTTGCTTTCAGGAATGATTGCTATAGCTGAAATTCGCAAAAGGTTATCGTTAGTAGTCATAAATTAACATAAAAAATTATGCAATATGCGGTTTTGACAATCGCTCGTCTCTGGTTGTTTTCAATTCTTCGAAAACTAACTTACCTTACTTACCGATCCACCTGAAAAATGATTAAGCTTCCGATTAGAACTAAAAATAACCAGATTAGTAGCAGTGCACAGTTTCCAGTTCTAAATTTTCACACTTCCTGCTTCGCGAAGCTATTTTTCTTCAAAATAGTTTTTAACGGATCATTTCGCGAAGAATTCTAGATAAATAGTTCTGCCGTAGTTTATTATTTCGGAAAAGCACAAAATATCGAAAGATTTCGGTGAAAAACATTAGAAACAAGCGAGAAAACGGGGAAAAATTAATTTCAAAACTCCAGCGAGGCCGCAGTGTCTGCGTCTCTTCTCTCTAATCCGTGTCAATGGAGCGAGGTTGCATTATTTCTCTATAATTGAGTTTTGGCGAGTTAAAAACGCAAAAAAGATAACAATGGATGAATACTTTAACGAAAATGACAATTTGAGATGAGATTTGCAAAAATTAGAATGAGTTTATGCATATGGGCAAAGTTTCATTCTTACACGAATTCTCTCATTACTTAATCTTCACAACGTCTGCTGCAGAGTAGCATGGAAGTGAAATTTTCTTATCCGGAAGTCGGAAGTCGGAAGTCGGAAGTGAAAAAAAGCCCGGAAGTCGGAAGTCGGAAGTCGGAATTCCATGCAACTCTGGTCTGCTGCCCGTTCATTTCCATACCGTATAAAGAAGAATGACAATGACAAAGTTCTAGAGTATGAACGAGTTCAGTTAGCCTGCTATCAATCGAAAAACTCTTTCATTGATTTTGGTATGAAATAAACTATCCCCGAAACGTTGTAAGTATTCTCAAAATAAGTTTGGGTTACGGTATCTTCCCACGATAAGGAAACTGGAATCATCTGATTCTCATGAAAGAACTGGAAGACCAAGCTTGTTTCATAATGAGCAACAACAATTATCTGAAAATGTCAATCTCTTTGGAGTTTCGGTGAATATGGAGAATGTGAGAGAGGATTCAAGTTAAGAAGGACATGGTCAGGATATAGTGACAATTTTAATTTTAAACTACGTGAAAACTTACAGCAGTTAAGTCAAAGACTGTTTTCGGGCTTGATTATCTCATTCCAGTTACAAGCAGTCAAATTAAATACGATGAACCAAGAATCGTTCTTCTATGTTAGAGAAAATATCATTCAGCAATCATTCACTTATCGCGGTATTCGAATATCATTCACCAATCATTCACCAATCCGCGGTATTCGAATATCACTTAGCTGCCGTTCGTCTATCGCCGCTCTTCGACTATCGCTCGCCTACCTTTCAGCTACCACCGTTTCCACCCAAAAACACCAAGCTGTCGCTCGCGTACTATTCACCTACTTGCGGTGTTCGCCTACCATTCGCATACCATTCGCCTGCCAGCGGGCCTTCACCTACCGCTCGCCTACCACTCGCCTACAGCGCTTTACCTGTGTTATCACCATGTGAGACACATAGCTGCGTAAATGAGGTTATCGTAAACTGGTAACGCTTACCCCTGAACTTTCTGATCGGAGAGAAAGTTTCCACTTATTCTGTTTTATTTCTATGATATGATTATTCTTTACTACTCATTCTTTTTTTCTATACTTTTTCAACTTTTTCAATACTCCCACTCTATCCCTAAATTAAATATTGATGTTACTAAACATGCACTATCAACAGATGAAGTTCTCAAATCCCCTCACTATAAGAACAAAGCATTGCACGTGGAATTGTCCACAGAGTCAGGAGAAGAGCTCTTGGAGCATTGGAGCACACAGGGCTTCAGTGGATTAATTGCCGCAATTGCTACAAGGAGGTAAGTTGTCGGTGGAGCGCGTTTACACCATTAAGCTTTCAGACTACCTCTGGTAGAGAAATATCATCAAATGACTCATCAAAAATGTGCATCTGAAGCTGAAACTATTTCGGAGCACGCCAGGTGTCTGCTGGAATTGGAAAAAGATGCGCAAGATGCGATCGTCTTATAATCTAAAGTCTGGAAATGAAATGTCCCCTCTTGGAGTGCTCGCCAAACATTTATCTCACACACTACGGCTGATAAAAAACAAACGCACCACTTCTAAGTGAGTTTTGTTCGTATTCTGAAGCGAAACTGAATTAATTTCCAGATGGGAAGACACCATAACTCGAATATCTGAAAAAGCGCAAAAGATAAAAGATCGGAAAGAAATGCAACGTCTTTTGCAGAAACGGATGAATGTTTTTACGGAGAACGGAGAAAACATTGAGCAACTGAAATCTCCAGAAGACAACGACGCCAAAGAACTTATAGATCTTGAAAAATATATTGGTGATGATGACCTCAAGTCGATGGTTCGCAAAAAAGCAGGAAATTTAAACGGGCAGGATCGAATGATGTTGATTCCGATGAGACTGATCAGAGGGGCCGCCAAGTTGGGATTATCGATGACTGGCTATAACACAACGGATTTTGACAGGAAAGTGGTGAGGATTTTCAGTCCGAAGATGATGAGCGTGATTCCGACAAGTGATGAGACGAAGAAAGATGAGGTGAGCTAAAAGGAAGGCATGACTAATCATACTTGCAAACCGGGTCGAAACTGGCCGACACGGGCCTGCGCGTACTCGCTTAAAACTTAATATTATGAGCTGAAAAACATACCGAAATGTAGATCTCGGTGAGTTCTATATCCGTGACCTACTACGGGCAGGATGACGGATAGTTACAGTACGGGTCGGGAAAAAGGGACAAAAAAAACTATTCTAGCCCGACCCGTGGCAGAAACAGCCATCCGACCCGTAGTAGGTCACGGATTTAGAACTCACCGAGATCTTCATTTTGGTATATTTTTCAGCTCATAATATTAAGCTTTAGTACGCGCCGGTCCGTGTCGGCCCGTGTCGGTCCGGTTTGCAAGTATGATATTTATAGTTTATGTATGTTTAGATCGACATTCTTTCCCCATCCCTCTTCTCCCTCCACCAGGATGGATCTGAAATCGAGAAGGAGGTGTCATTACAAAACTTGCTAGGATCTTTAACAGCTCATAAGGACACCTCTGATCTACTTGACTTTATAATTGAAGCTACTGGAGTGGATGAAGCCATGGAAAGAGTTGAGACCAAGATTGAGGAATCATTTCAGTCAGACAGGGGTCCGGAAGGCCAACCGTTGTACTTCACAAAGGAAAATGTTACCGCTCAGGAAGCAAGAAGGATAGAGATTTTTGAAGCATTAGACACAACTTATTCGGAAAACCAGCTGAAGGAGATGAACAGGACGGGATATACGATAATGACTCACGAGCAGATGGATTTGGTTTATGGGAACAACTCGATAATGGAAAACCAGAAACTATTGAGAGAGGCTAAGCGAATGAGTAGACCGGAAATTGACAGGAGTATTATGCAGACGATTGACGACTTGGCAAAAGAAAAAATGAAGTTTGAGGCAAGAAGAAATTATATTGTTTTGTCTCCGGTGACATTCACTAATTTCGTTTTTGATCCCAAGGTCAGTTGACACTTTTCTCTCATCGTTCTCTTATTTACGCTCCACAAGTTTTCTCTACGAAATGTTAAACATGTCCGTCCCGTGTCCTCGGTAGTATAGTGGTGAGTATCCGCGTCTGTCACATGCGAGACCCGGGTTCAATTCCCGGCCGGGGAGAAACATTTTACTTTTTATTTCTTTTCAATTCAGGCTATATAATTAATAAATTTCAGTCTGTATCCCAACCAACTATCCTCTCACCAATCCTCGTCGTTTCCTTGATCGGATCCCCTGCAATTTATGGAGTTATGATTCTGTCCCCCTGGCTTATGGTACCAGTGATTCTCTCCCCTCGCATATTTTCTCCTGTAGTACTGAACCCTTTCGTCATGGTCCCTATCATCCTATCGCCTCTTGCCTTCAATCCATTTATATTATGTCCAGGAGTTCTGAACCCATTTGTCCTGTCGCCTCTTGTCTTCTCACCATTCATTTTGTCGCCACAAGTGATGACCCCATTGATATTAAGCCCGTTCTGTATGGGACCCCTTGTGCTTAACCCGCTTGCACTGAATCCTTTGATACTGTCACCTTTTGTGTTATCCCCTATTATTTTGTCGCCGCAATTCGTGTCAGCTGTTATACTGTCACCTTATGCTTTATCACCGTCATGGAAATCTGATGGAGCGATGGTAACGGTTTTCCAGTTGGTTGAGTTAGTTTTTAAAACTTTTGTAGATAATAATAATAAAATTGCATTCAATAACTTTAGAATATACTCAAAAAACAACAACAGATGCCACAAAGATCCAAGCAATCCGACCAGCCACTTCTCTCGCCTGGTTTTCGTGTCGTATCGAATCGATAGTATCTTAAATATTTTTTTGAAATTAAATTTAGCCCAAAGTTTGAAAGAAACTTACCCAGCGGGAGGGTCCGGAGCTGGTTCAGACACGATTGGGGAATCACTGTTGAGCAGAACAGCCGGGTAGCCAGGATACGTTTTTGTGGGTTCAGACATTTTCGAATACCAGAAAATGAAAATTGGGAGAGATGGGAGAAGGAGAGAAAATTGAAACTTGTTAGGTGAACAGGGAAATAAGAAAAAAAAGAAAACTGTTTTTTTTTTGAGAGGAAAGGTCAGCGATCAGAAAAAGAGATGGTATCAAGTGAAAATCGAGGTTTAATTAAAAGCAGACATGAGTATCAATTTGAGTGTTTATCTGATAACAAAATCTAGTAAATTGGTGAAAGTTCTGAATTAAAACGCAATTTTATGAAGATAACAACAAAAAGTTCTCTGTCGGCTATAATTTCTCAGGAATAATTTTGACGCGCATTTTTTTTCCGAAAAATATCGGAGCTACTGAAAACTTGTCAGCAATAATATCATTCCATACTTAGATACACGAGACGACGTAGAGGTTGGGAAATTTTAACATGACAATAAAAATTTTTGTAAAGTAGGAGGGACCACTGATGAAGCTATAGGGAAGGATCTCCAATAATCCTAATCCAAATATCTCCACAGCTCACACAGAGCTCACAACAAGAACACCACAGACAAATTTTTTTTTGTTTCATTATTTTCTGTATTTTCTACATTTCCAGGACTTCTGAAAAAAAAAGGTTTCAATACACCCAATTCCAAATATCTGCCATTTCCTGATGAAATTTGTTATAACGCTTTTACGACACTGAAAATATAAAATATTATTTTCGACTATTCTATATTTCTTCTTTTCGTACTAACTTACTCTGGTCAGCAACAGAAAACCAGTTTCCCTTTTTCCACTCCTATCCCCACGTCTCATGTTCTTTTTTTGTCTGATTTTGGGTTCTCGGTCAACTTGAATCATCTTCTTCTACTTCATTTTCGTTTTCATTTACCCAATATGACCACCGACTCTAGTGGAAATTTTGACGGCAATCCTGACAACATAATAACTATCCAACCACCGTTCCAACCCCAAATCTCACCAGAAACCGTGGATCATCAGTAGGTTCTTAGTTAAAGACTTGAGGTTTAATTTTGGACGTTTCAGAAGCCCGGGAAATGTGAAAAATGAAGAAAATAAAGCGGCAAGTTGTCTGAGATGTTGTTGTGAATCCGTGGATAATAAGTTGGTTTTTAGTTACGACTCGGAATTAAATTTTGAAAATTTCAGAAGCATATATGTAGAAGAAAATGAAGAAACTAAAGAATCGTCGCGTCGCAAAGAAGCGGAAACGTCTCGGTGGTGTTTTTGTTGTCAGCTCTGTCTGAGCTGTGCAGATGTTTGGAATAGTTGTTTTGGAGTCTGTTTTTCGTAATTGAAGTCATCGCTGTCTCAAGTCCCAACTGCTTATTCTCTGTAACTTCATCAGTGGTGCCTCCTACTCTTTAAATCTAAATAAGCATGTTAGAATTTCCTTTTTCTTGTTATTTTACACTTATCCCAATTTTCTCTCAATTTCCTCTATCTCGTGAGGGATTGCATTTAGTCTCCTTATTTCATGTATTCATTTTTTAGTTCTACATTTGTCAATAAATATTGTTATGTTTTCGAATACAGAAAGTAGAAATATACGTTTTTGAAATTGACAACTTCTATGTAGTAGCTCACATATTTTTCAAGATGTGCGCCGTTGGAGTCGGGTGACTTTTTTTTTTTGAAACAGTGCGTTTCAAAATCATTTCAGAAAAACACGTGAACTTGTCAAGTCAACAAGGAAAAAAAAAGAAGATAACTGGTTTAAGAGAAATGGTATCAAGTGAAAATCGAGGTTTAATTAAAAACAGACATCAGAATCGATTCAAGTGTTCATCTGATATCAGAATCTAGTAAATTGGTGAAAGTTTTGGATTAAAACACATTTTTTGTGAAGACAAAGTTTTCAATCGACTAGAATTTCTCAGGAATGGTTGTGATGCCTTCTTTCAAAAAAATCATCCGACTCCAACTCCGCATATCTCAAAAAACATGGGAGCTACTGAAAAATTGTCAGCTACAAAAACGATGATCAACATGTTCATTATTTAAAAAATTGAAAAATAAAAACCCAATTTATGAAAACAAAAGTAGAATTTAAAAAGGAATACATGAAAAGGGGAAGACTAGACACAATCCCTCGCGAGATAGACGACGTAGGGACTACGATTACAAAATTTTTGCATGATCTTTACTAATAATATTCAGCAGATCTGTCTGTCTGTCCGTCTGTCGCCGACTCTAGCGCCCTCTGTACTGAACCGTTTTTAATGAAATTTACACAGATCGATTGGAAATTTTCCCCGGATGATGCCCGTCTATTTTTTAAATTAGAATAGTTCTAAACTAGGTCACAACGTGAAAAAATGTGGTTTTCAAGCCTTTCATTGCCTTTCATTTCTAAAATAGGGAATTAGCAGTTCACGGGAAAAATAGTTATAGAAACGTTTCATTCTTCAAATGAATTCATTTCTTCAAATCGTCTAGAAAAATGCGTGGGTTTTTATAAACTTTTTTTGGCTCTATTTCGGCCCCTCTTCTTAAATCACGTAAGGACAAGCTTGCCGATTTGGAGTGGGCGGAGCTTCAAAAAATGTCGACAAAAATGTCCACAATTTTGTCCGCACTCATTTTTCTTAATAACTTTCTTTGTTATCAACTTTTTCAAAAATTTCTTTTTTGTGGTGATACAAAAACTTGGGGCGCCAGTGGCGACTGCCTGGGGTTTGGTTTGGGGCATTTGGAAAACAGTTATGAGCTAAATAGTAGGAGCAACTTTTTTCGTTCAAATGAATGGCTTGAGAAATTCACGATTTCCGCCGTTTTCTTTTTCGTACGGCGCCAGCTTCGCACATTTCCGCGGGATATTCTGGATTTAAGATCTCTGTATATCTGGCTATCGAGACATGTAAAAATTATTTGGATACCTCGGAAAATAAGATTTACAGTCATAAAAGTGTGAGCTCAACTTTTTTCCTTGATTTTTTCACTTTCCTCTCGATATCTCGAGTTGTATTGAACCGAGAGCTTTGAAATTTGGTACAGTTATGTAACTTGGCATGGAGAAGATGGCTAAAAAATGAGATTTCAAATAAGATCTGTTTGCTTCCAGTTACACCCAAATAACCTCAAAAAATGAGCTAATGTAAAAATTACGTAAAAACTACGTGACGGAATTTTTTAGAATTTTTTATTCTGAATTTTCATTTCTTAATTTATTTATGCAGAATGGTCTGTTAATCTTCAGCGCGAGCAGATAATCGAAAGGAAAGTAAAAAAGAATCAAGAAAAAAAGTTGAGCTCACACGGCAAAGCTCCACCCATCAAAATAACCTTTTGGATTTACAGAGATTTTTTTCTGCCCAAATCTTTAGCCGACTGAAACTCACTCAGTTTTGAGAAAATTTCGAATCCGAAAAAAAGTATATGCGTAGAAAAATATCTCTATCGAACCATGTGAAATTAAAAGCACCTTTAGTTGGAATTACAGCCAGTGTCTTTTGTCCGACATTCTTATATTTTTCTTCAAATCGAGCAAACTAATTTCTGAATTTATTACTTGCTAAGCACCGCGCACGAGGAGCAGCCGAGTACTGCGGAGCCCGCCGAGAGGCGGGGGACGCTAGTCTGGGCATAATTATACTCATTAGAAGCGTCATGGCACGCAGAATCTGAAAATGCAATTTTTATGAAAATTGCATCAAAACTGACAAAGTTATACGTCTTATCTCAGCCGTCCCCGCTGTCACCACCACCGTCGTCCCAACCACAGTCGACGCCGACGGCTCCACCGTAACCGTGACCTCCACGTCGACCGCCGCCTCAGCTACCGTAACCTCCACGACCACCTGCGTCGACCGTCTTAACCCGTTGACGGGCGTCTCCGATTGCCCCGCCCGTGCGGCCCTGTGCAATGACGCCACCTACTACGCCGTCATGACCCAGCAGTGTCCAAGAACTTGCGGACGTTGTAGTACAACCTCCACCAGCACTTCATGCGTCGACCGTGTCAACCCATCCACAGGAGTGTCCGACTGTCCAGCTCGTGCCGCTTTGTGCAATGATTCCACCTATTACGCTGTCATGACCGCTCAGTGCCCAAGAACTTGCGGTAGATGCAACACCACATCGTCTACTACCACTTCTACTAGTCAGTTAAGATGCTCTTTGAAAACTCGAACGTCCCTTCAAACACTAAAACGTTCAAGCTTCAAGGACATTTTTGTTTTTAGGTAATCACTACTTCCAGGTGTCACAACTCTTGGGTTTTCAATGTTCAAGGGACGCCCAGATATTTTTGGGAAGACTAATTATTTGAAGCCAATTCCGGGATTTCAAGGGACGTCTAAACATTTCTGAGCATTTTTGAGACCATGAAGCAAAAAATGTTTTGAAAGGGCAAAGTTGTTAGAGTTATGGTCATTACTGTATTCCATTTTTACCAATGTGAACGAGACGAGTCAGATGTTGAAGTGTGGATTAGATAATATTGAACAAATCTGTTCGTCTGCTAATAGTAAGGAATCTGAGTACTTTCAGATAAAAATTTTCATCAAACGGAAATTCCGAGAAACCTCCAGAAATTTCTTGAAACAGATGAATTCTGTCAGGATCAAAAATAAATGATCTTTGGTGGTTTAGTAATAGTAGAAGATGATAGTGGGAGATGATTCGTTTGTGCATTGTCTAGAAAAATTTTCTAATTCATTTGTCAATGTTTCCTGAAGTTTTTTTTGCCAGTTTTTGTGAAACACTTTCAGGTACAAATGAGAAAAATTGAAATGGGTTTTTTCCGCGAAGAGAGGCGGCATTGCCCCGAACAGTCAAAAATTCAGGAGGCAGAACTTTCGTATCAAACCAGACTAAAAGAACATTTCAGTGTATAAAATGTTCAAATAGAGAAAAAAACAATAGACTAAATTTTAGCAAGTTGGTTTCGGTAAAGGTTTCTCACTATCAATCTCACGCCAAAAAGTTGCTTACTTTCTTTCATGACAAAAAAGTCATAATTACTAAGATGAGATTTTGTTAAAATTCGTTGAAATCTTTTCTGAAAATCAGAAATGTTTTAACTGTTCTCTCCCGGAACAAATTCGGAGACCTCGATATTCTGAACCATTTGAGAAGCGCCGCAGGCGCTGTAATACCCAAAAGGGTGGTGTAGAGAAGGAGGTTTAGCAGCCGTTAGGCTGCGTGGACCGACTGGTAATTCATATGGGGAAAGTAGGAGGCTCCACGCCATAGGGAAAGAGCAGTTGGAAAGGCGATGTCCTTAATTACCAGAAAGACAGGCTCCAAGAAAACCACCACAAATTTCTACACAGCACATACAGAGATATCGACAAGGACACCACAGACAATTCTCCTCGTCTTCATGTTTTACATTTCCCGGGCTTCTGAAGCTTTAAGAATTAAATCTCGAATAATAATTAAGAACCTACTGATTCTCCACGGATTATGGTGAGATTTGGGGTTGTAACGGAGGCTGGATAGTTATTAGGTTGGCAGGATTGCCGAAGGAATTTCCAGGTAAACGTGGCGGCGATTGCCAAGGTGGTCATATTGGGTAAATGAAAATGAAAATTAAGAAGAAAAAGATCGAGAACCCAAAATGAGACAAAAAGTTACCTGAGGTGGGGATAGAGTGGAGAAAGGGAAACCGGTTTTCGGTTGCTGACCAGAGTTAGTTTATTACGGTAAGAAGAAATAAAGGATAGCCGAAAAATGTATATTATATTTTCAGTGTCGTAAAAACATTATAACAAAGTTATCAATCAGAGATAAGCGGAAGAGTTAGCGAAAGATCCTTAAATTGGCGGAATAGCTTGTCTTTAGGACGGTGTTCAATGGATAAAATATGCAGCATACTTAATAATAACTAAAAGATTTATACTCATTTAAGCTTTGTATTCCGTCTTCTGTCAAATGACCTCAGGAAATGGCAGATATTTGGAATTGGTTGTATTGGAACCTATTTTTCTAGTAATTGAGGAAATCACCGTCTCAAGTACCAACTACTCCTTCTCTATAGCATCATCAGTAGTAATACGTACTTTACTACATGTTTTATTGTCATGCTAAAATTTCCCAATCCCTACGTCTTCTCGTGTACCCAAGTATGGAATGCTACTACTGCCGACAACTTTCTAGTAGCTCCCATATTTGCTGAGATATGCGGAGTTGTATTCGGGTGACTTTATTGAAAGTCCACGTCAAAATTATTTCTGAGAAGTTATAGCGGATAGAAAACTTTATAGTTTTGTCTTCACAAGAAATGCGTCTCATTCCAAAACTTTCACCAATTTACTTGACTCTGATATCAGATAAACACTCAAATTGATACGTGATGTCTGTTTTTTAATTAAACCTCATTTTTTACTTGATATCTCTCATCTCTTTTCCTAATCGCTGACCTTTTCTCTAAAAAAAAACCATGCCTCTTCTTTTTTTTATTTCCCTGTTGACTTGACAAGTTCACGTGTTCAATTTTCTCTCATTCTCCCAATTTTCCTTTTCTGGTATTCGAAAATGTCTGAACCAACAAAAACGTCTCCTGGCTACCCGGCTGTTCTGCTCAACAGTGATTCCCCAATCGTGTCTCAACCAGCTCCGGACCCTCCTGCAGGGTAAGTTTCTTTCAAATTTTGGGTTGAATTTCATTTCGAAAAAATTATTTCAGATACTATCGATTCAATACGACACGGAAACCAGGCGAGAGAAGTGGCTGGTGGGATTGCTTCGAGTTTTGTCAAATCTGTGGTACATTTTTGAGTTGTTTCAGAACTTATTGAATAAACTTTTATTTGAAGTAATGAGATAGAGAATCGGGATAGAAGTAAAATAACCGGAAAAAGAAGAGTAATGGATTCAGAAAAACACGAAATTCTAGCATGCTCATTAATTTTTGGAGAGTAGGAGGCACCACTGATGATACTATAGAGAAGGAGCAGTTGGGACTTGAGACTGCGATGCACTCAATTCCTAGAAAAACAATCTCCAATAATCCTAATCCAAATATCTCCACAGCTCACACAGAGCTCACAACAAGAACACCACAGACAAATTTTCTCGTCATCGGTTAGAATCGGCGGATCCTTAGTTTCTTCATTTGTTTTGTTTTCTACATTTCCAGGACTTCTGAAATTTCAAGAATTCAATCTCGTGTCGTAATTAAAGAACCTACTGATTCTCCACAGATTCTGGTGAGATTTGGGGCTGGAACGGCGGCTGGATAGTTATTAGATTGGCAGGATAGCCGTAGAAATTTCCACTGGGGTCGGTGATGGTCATATTGAGGAAATGAAAATGAAAATGAAAAAGAAGAAGAAGATCGGGAACCCAAAATGAGACAAAAAAAACATATGAAGGGGGATGGCAAAAAGAAACCATAGGGAACCGGTTTTCGGTTGCTGACCAGAGTTAGTTTAGTACGAAAAGAAGAAATTTAGGATAGGCGAAAATTTTATTCCTTCACAGTGGTATAAAAGTTATAACAAAATTATCAAAACAAAGACCTCTCTCCTAACACTAACTTACTCCGTCCGGTCCCCCACAGCGCACACTTCTCTACGCCTCTTGTCCCTTTCTGTTTCGCCGCTTCCGTAGCGCAGTAGGCAGCGCGTCAGTCTCATAATCTGAAGGTCGTGAGTTCGAGCCTCACCGGGAGCAAGCTTTTTTTTAATTGATGCTACTAAATTAAAGTCAGAATGCAGCTTCATTGAAAAAATCAAAGCATATGGGTTGTCGTATGAGTCTGCGTAGTCGGATGAGGTGACCATTTGGCAATCGCCGCCACGTTTACTTGAACCAAACTCGGCATTTCCTCATTTTTCTTCAATATCCCACAACACAAAAACCATCGGATCACGGATAGCAAGAAATGCACAAATCGAATTACTGAAACTGAAAGTAACAGTCACTTAAATTCATAGAATTTCTCTAACATTGACCATTACATGATTTAGCGGCTTTGGTGCTGATCGGGGTGCAGATAGCGAAGACTATAATTGTAATGACTCCTTGGTGGACCAGACAGAAGATTGCAGTATAGATAGCAACATTGGATAGTCTACTAAAAAGCGCCAGGGTAGCACATGTGACAGCTGGCAGTAATAAGAATACGGTATGGGTGAAGACCTGGAAATGAAATATCTGTCCAAACTCTGATCCCCTACATTTTTTCTGACCAAACTGACTCATGTTAATGTCTCAATAATAACCTTACTATTTTGATCTACTTAATCCAATAATTATTGGTCTGCTAATGCAAAAATGTTTTCTCCACTTTCGAAGATCATTGAGTTTCCGTTTCCCAGGTCAAAAGTTCCCACGGTCGGACTAACAAAACATTCGGGTTCGGTCATTTGACCACAATACTACAATTTCTCTGATTGAGGAGGAAGGAGGTCAGGAACTTATTAACATGAAATTTGATTTGATTTTTTTACATGTTTCATTTTGAGGGTGGGCTCCAAAGAGCAAATCTCACGTAGGCATTAACAAACCTGAATAACAAAACTTTGCATCAACATTTTCTGTGTCCTCAAGGTTTTTATCGAAGCACCGGAACTTTTTGTACTGAGAACTATTAAGCTGGCAATTCCCATGAATACCATAATAAAGAAAAGAAGCGCCAAGCCGAAGGCTGCTAGAGCGTTTGGTAAAATAGTTTGCCACATGGATAAGTCCACGATAGCGAAATCCGGACAGAATATTATTCGGCTGTTGTATTTCTGAAAAGTACGGTTTTTTATCCAAAACCTGGAAAATGAACCCACCAAAAACGCATTTGTCTTAATCTGGACCACAAATGGAGTTGACAAAAACACCAGAAGAATACTCGACCCACACCCTAACGAAATAAAAATAGATAGTAAAAAAACTACAGTACTCGAATGTATCAAAGAACGGTATCGGTTCAATACCATCATTCGAGAGATAGTGTAGAGTCTGGCGTAGAAAAGATGAACCATTGAGAGGAGGAGGACTGAAAATTTCAGAAATACTAAATCGTGCGATCTTCCCCTCTAACATCATACTTCATGTTACCTTGTTATTATTTTAAAAAAAAACTTTTGGCGTTCATTTTTTCCCCCAACTCAATTTGCAAACATATGATTAAATTCACAATTTCGTCGTTTATTAACTTCCTAGTTACCCAATCTATTGTCTGATTATAAAGGAAATATGTCTGAAAATATTTTTGCAGTTTGGAAATATTTATTGCTTTCCGAGAACCGTGTGGACTTCTGAACCCCCCGGAAAAAACAACTAAACTACAATCTGATGTTACGAGAGTAATCTAATTTGCAACATGCACGTATTTTTGGGAATTTGATTAAAAAAATAAAAAAATTGGGAGAGGGAAAAATGTAGTAAGTGTGTCAATCAAGAAGAGAGAGTTCAAATGAGACCAAATGGCAATGAAGGTGGAACGGAGGTCACGAATTGTTTTAGGTGATTAGAAAAAAGTTAATTTTAAAAACTCACATCATAGATACAGTACCGTGCAGTATATATATATATATTTAGTCTTTTTTCAGTTGAAAATGGCCAACTTTGAGAGGGTATTACGGGGTTCCTGATTGTCCCACAAAGTAAATAATGTATAAGCCATATAGAACAAAGGTAGAGCTTTATTTTTGTAGTTGACAACTTTTTTGTACGGACACTCCCTAGCAAGTCACATATCGACATTTATTTCTCCTTCAAATCGTCCCATTTCAGTGCAACATAGAGTGATTTTTGAGCTGTCCTCTCAAAACGATCATAACTTTCTAGGGAGTGTCTGTACAAAAAATTTGTCAACTACAAAAATGTCGCTCATGAAATTTTGCACATTTTATCCGTTCTAAACTTTTCGATAGGTCTTCTCGCTTTTGAGATATGACAGCTTGTATTTTTGGTAGGCAAAGAGAGAAACAGAGAAGCCAGACTCACTAGCTTTTCTGGCGCTCTCTCTCTCAGGTACAAGAAAATGTGAGGCTCTGGCCAATCCGGGTCGGGCCTTGATAATTGGCGCCAAACTTCAAAATTCGAAAATTTCTATTTCTGTCTGTAGGTTTATAATAACTGTTCAAAAATGATGTGTTTTACCCTGACCCAATTTCTGGCGTCTGAAAATAACACATTCATTCTAAGAACTGGAACAACATGTCTGACCCTCATTATAGTCATATCATTCTCATGTGTTCCGTTCTTTGTTTTCACCAATCCCTTTGTCTTTGATCTACGATTTATTCCACCTTTCAATTCCCAATTTCCTTATTACACTACATATGGTGACTAGCGTCCCCCGCCTGCCGGCGGGCTCCGCTATGCTTCCCGGGTCATCAAGAGTTACAGGGCCTGCGGCCCTGAACCAGAGTAGAACAGGGCCTTCGGCCCTGTTGCTTTTCAAGTTATCCATCTTCGGATCGTATTCGTAGAGATCACACATTTCACTTAATTGGTGGGAAGTTTTTCTTGCAGTTTTGTTTAGTTCTGTTAGTTTTGTTAAATTTGACACATTATCGTTTCTTCTACCGATTATCGTTTCTTCTCATCACATCTCCAGCCCATCCTAACTTTCGTTTCGTTTTGAAGACAAGATGGTCTTTCCGAACACCCTCTTACAGATGTACCTAAGTTCGACCGACTGACCGAGTTACAGCTTTTTTTTCGGTTAATTACACCACATTTTAAGTTGATCATTCCCGAATAGTTTTTTAGAGGAAAAAGTTGCAGGGACTGCTGCTCTGGGACAGAGTAGAACGGTGCTGTTGCCAAATGCTTCTCGGGTCTTAAACAGTTCATACAAAAAAGAGAAAACAATAGCGAGGACACGAACCATAACCCCTCGGATTCTCACACCCGCCATCTACCACTGCGCCACCGATGCACGGAAGAACGTTCATATGGAGGGTATAGAGAAGAGGGGGCGCGCGTGGTCTTTCACAGTGACACATACAGTGACAAAATGGTCAGTGTATTCGAAAAAAATGTCAGTGGAGATTCAGGTTTCTCCACAGAATCGTCCGGTGTCAATGTTTTTTGATCGGACTTTTTGGTTCCATTAGATCTCGAAAAGTTTAGATCGGTGTCAAAAATCCAGAGCGATTCAGTGAATCCAGTTCCCAGGAGATCACATGGAAGAAATCCTCCATGACCGAAAAACCACGAAAACTACAAAATCCGGTTTTCTGAAAGTTTTACCAGCTAAAAGTACATTGAATTTTACATGGTTCGATAGAGATTTTTTTTCTACATATTTCTTTTTTCTCGGATCTTGAAATTTCCCAAAACTGAGCTAGTTACAGCCGGTGGAAGAAATGCGTGGGAATTTCGGGGTACTGTAGTTTTTTCGATATTTTCAGCAAACCATTGGCCGTAGCTGGCAGGGAGTGTCTTAAATCACAATTCTGAGGTAATCAAATGATTCCCCGACTCATTTCACATCTTGTTACCAAATTTTATGAAAATCTGTCGGATAGAACTTGAGATATGAAGAGAGAAATGAAAAAATCGGAAAATTTTGAAAAATTCATATTTTTTACTTTCTGGTTTATAAAAAAGTTTTGAAAAGAGGTATCAATATAGTTCTTTTTTGTCCACTTAGCTCTGTTTTCCCTCTACAAAGTCATAAAAAAATAATATTTTTAAACTCAAAACTGGTCCCACAGCAAAAACCCAAAGTCAAAAAAACGCTAAAAAACCAAAACTTTTCAAGCCAAAAAAAAAGACTTTTACTCTACGGCTCATAGCTCGGCTATCAGAAATGATATCACTACCAAATTTTCCAGAAATGGCGGGACAGCGATTTCCTAATTGCCAAAAAAAGAATTAGGTGAAAAGCTCAAAAGCGGACAAAGTTATTAACGCTGAAAAAAGGGGACAAATTTGGGCCGTTTGCGCAAAATTTTTTGGACAATGCGCCTTTAAAGATTTCCCCCCCTGCATACCTAGTGGGGTTAGAAGAAGAGGTGTGCAGACAAAAAACAAAATCACACTCACCAAAAACAACCCATACCCATACGATCCATAACTCGATTGCATTCAGGTCCCAACTCCGAACTACACCACCGATTTGAAAACCAAACATAGGAAGATGGGCGACTGGTCGGTAGAAGATGCACACATAGATTTGATGAATGAAATTCCAGAAGTGATGGTTAAGAATTGCTGCATGTTGATGGGAGAGTTTCAGAGACCCATTTTGCTCGACCACGAAGAAAATGATATAAATGTAGAACCAAACGGACACAAATGGGGAGTACTCCATAATCCAATGATATGGAATACTGTAGTCGATAGAGCAGTTGCCGGGCGTCATGTCTATTGGAGTTGACGACATCTTATCAGAAATGTGTTCAGAAATCGAAATACACAAAGTGACAAACAAAGTTCTTTGGGAATTCAGGGAAATAGAGGGTGGGGCGGGTCGAAAAAGTCGTTGGTGTCCCCCGTGTGCGAGTTGATTATGTATAGAGAGGGCCTGAAAAGAATGGAAGGTGAAAAATGATTTATTTTATTAGTCGAAGAAAGGAACATGAGAATAGAAAAGTTGAGATTCAAGAAAGTTTTAAAAATGGAAAAGTTCTTTGAAAAAACCAGGGGGGGGGTCTAGGGTCTACGGTCTAGGGTCTAGGGTCTAGGGTCTAGGGTCTAGGGTCTTGGGATGAAAAACTGAATTTCAAAAAATAGTTGCTCAAAATTCGTTCTTTTTTAAAGCCGGGTTTTTTCGTACATAAAACATAAAGTTTCTGACAAGACATCAGAAATAACACCCCTCATCTGTGATTTCATTTTCGGACCGTGTGAAAACAAGAGGACAACATTCCGAGCCACTCGGAGCAAGATAATGTATGATGTTGCTCGAACACGTGATGAAAAAACAAACTTTATTCAGAGAGCGAAGAAGAAGAAGATTTTTAAACATTTTTTCGAAAGTTGAATTGATAAAAGATAAATGCATGGTTATAAGAGATCAATTATCGCCATAAGATCAAAAAGTGAGCAGTGTGCATGATAAGGAATGTGAAAAATGAGGAATGTAAGGGAGTATCTTCTAGACTACAGAATTATGATTGGCTTCTTTTCTAGGAAGTGTAGACGTTCCATCTAGATAATGCCCGGGTAAAACCATCCAGCCGGATTCTCTTCCATGATCATTCCCTTCATCATATTGAGGTAAGAATTGAATCCAATGACTTCTGGGATCGGGAGATCCTTCGACCAGAAAAGCTGAAACACCAAAAATTAGGTTATTGAGGTTTTCGCCATCTTAAAACTCACCCATTCTTTATAAAACGTTCCGTTTCTGCCTGGCCGATCGAAATAGTTGACATCCAGAATGCTGGTGTAGTAGGGGAGTTTCACCTGAATCTGGAAAATTTCAGTGAGAGCTAGATCGGGATTTTTTTATTTTTCACCTCGATTTGCTTCTTCCACTCCATTGTATCATAAATGTATCGAAACTGACAGCACTGAATTTTTTGCCAAAAATCCATCTGAAACAATAAAAAAGGGGTGTTTTATTTGAATCGTGAAAATCTGCTCACCTGAATCAGATAATGGAGGAAAGCGCGGGCCTCGCTGAAATCCGGGAAAATCTTCAGGGCTGGAACGTTGGGTGTTTTACAGTTACAGCATATGCGACGCTCAAAGCAGCTCATGCCGATCTCGATCCAGTAATAACCACATGAAGTGTGACGGAAGACTAGAAACTTCTGGGTCGGCGGGTAAAACTCATCGATGTTGATTTCAAGGTGAGCCTGTTTTCCCTTCACAGCGTCTGGATTCGGTAGGGCGATTGGTGAAATGGTGAGCACAACATCGTTATTCAGATCGTTTACAGGTACAGGTGAATCAGGACAATGCTCCGAGGTTGACGATGATTTGACGCCGGATTTTTCCTTTTGAATGAGCCAGGAGGTGCCCATGGTCCTGGAAACATTAATTAAAAAGTGCTAAGAGATTTTATGTAGATGCTAACTCGGAGAAAAAAAGCAATTATGAGCGGAGCAGAACAACACTGTATCCGAGATCCGCCCATCTGTAATCGGATAGCTATAGGCTCCGCCCACAGTTAGGGGACATGTGTACAACCGTGACAGTGCCATGTGGAGCACGGCACTGTCAATTGAAAGGTGACTGATTCGATAACAAATCATACAGAGGGAAGTTTGAGAAACTAGGAGAAGAGAAGAAACAATAAACAGTAAAGAAAGGAGGCAAACGACACGAAAATTTCACATTCAATTTTATGCACACCTTTCTGGGAAACTTTTTTTTGGGAAATGCAAATAAACGGAAAAGTGTTGTTTTGTCTCAAACAAAACTCATGAAATGGGGAGGAAGAATAATTGTGACAGCTGGGTGTCCTGTATTCTTCAGGGTTGGGAAATCTCGGACTTGGAGGGGCTGAACAAAAATTTTGGAGGCCCGGCTCGGCCTGCTCGACCCGGATTCAAAAAATGTGCCCAATTTTTCACAAATTTTTTCGAATTTTTCATTAACAAATAGTCGAAATTCTCGAAAATTTCACACTTTTGACTCCGGGCCAAGAAAGCCGACATTTTGCAAATCTGTCTGGGGTGGTAGTACCGCCTCCCATTAGTAAAAAGAGTTTTTGGCAAACCGACCATGAGAATGGTAATTGCGCAATAATGTTTTTAAATCGGCTTCTTTGAGAGCCTTCCCCCAAAAAGTCTTATGGGAAAGTATACCCATGTTTCATCTACCAGTTCATACCTACACACGCAACATTCCAAAACTTTCCAGCTCTTTCCATGAAATAATAATCAAAAAAGTGTAATAACCTGACAGGATAATGTGTGAGTTCTATTATAACTCAACATTTAATCGAGGGGTCGTAAAACCAGCCGGCTCGACACATTTTTTGTACATCGCCGCCACGGATTGCATACATCTGTTGGAGGGGGGAGGAGGGGGGGAGAACTATTCTATGTTTATGACCTCGTGATGAGGTGTTGAGTAGAGGTCACTGTCGGGAGAGGAAGAAGAAGGAGAAGCCGACAAATTTGTTTATGTTCTAGATAGGGGGTACTGTCCGGTGGCAAAAAGGATTTCTGTGTAAGAAGAAAAAGCCGACACGATGTTTATGATATGGGCAGAGAGAGAGAAAAAGAGGGTGTCGTTGGAAAAACGGTACAGAATTGGGGAAGTGGTTAGCATAGTAGATGGAAACATTTGAAACTATCAATTTTTCGGTAATAAAGCTAAAGTATCTGCGCTAATCAATAGTCCTATAAGTTGTAGTGCAAACATCTGTGCAGCTGTTACCACTTCAACAAATTCAAAATATATGTGTGGGCGAAGTTTCAATACAGATCAAAAGTTGGATGAATTCATTATTAAAAATACCGGAGACAATGGAATTTGTACAGATAATGAAAGGGGTCGGAAAAATAATCAGCTAAAGAGAACAGTAAGAAATTTTTGATCGGAAAAGCCTTTCTGAATCAGCAGTTCTGAATTCCATCAGACTTCTCGAACAGTTTTAAGCGACTTTATCAAAATTGCAGTTGTGACGTCATCCGACACTTTCCTCAATTCCGGTGGTGCTGAAAATTAAGACATTAAAAATGTTCGTGTGTTTTTTACCGTGTTTTTTACTGAAACACTATGATTTCCAGGCACGGCCAATCACTGTTCGAATTTCCAAGTTGGAAAAAATTCCTTGCAAAACCGCAAGATAGCTCATTTTGCGAACACACAATACTACTTAATTTAATTTTAATGACTAATTAATGTTCAAGACTCTTTATTCCAATGATTTAACATAAAGTTAATTCCCATGAAAATAGTTTCGCCTTAAGATCACTCTTCTGCCATTCCTCTGTGAATTGGTGAATGTTAAGCGTCACATTTGGTTTCCACCAATTGATTTTGTTAAGCTCCCACATGAAATCTTTTTTTGAAAACAGGTTTTTGTTCTTTCGGTCTAGTTTCCAGAATATTTTACGCATCTGAAAAATGTTTCATCTTGAAATTAAAGGGTGTTTGTTTTACCTGCACAGCTTCCCCATTAGTAAGCAATTGTTCCTGCTGTGTGGTTCGGAAAAGATAACGAATATACGATTTGAGAGAATCTCGATGATCCAAAAAACTGAGGACTTTAGTTCTGGTATATTCCTTGTCAGAGCGGCATCTCCTAGTCTTCAAAGTAGGTGCGGAAGTCTTAAATGAAAAAATTTGATATTCTTTTTAATCTAGAAATGTCTTACTATATTCTTAAGAGTTTGCTCCCTGACGGTAGCTGGTATTTTTATCCTTGGTCTCTGCACGTGTCTAAATGCTATTTCATTGGCAATCTGTTTGTCATAAGGTGTTTCTGGGGTGGGACAATTATCATCAATCCATTTGTTTAGAACACTCTTAGCATTTCTTGTAGTATTCTGGCGATTAACTTGGAATGTCAACTAAAGTCAGAGAGTTTTAGATTTGTTTTTTGAAAAGTTCACTTACTTTCCAAACTTCTTTGAACGGGAGCTCAGGAAATATCATAGAAAAAGTGGAGGTCGAAATCTGATCCCAACCCAAGCAGGTAGTGACTAGGAAAAGAAATGAATAAGACTGGATAACAAATCAGTCGCATTTTTCACAAACACACCACACAGTGTTGGCTTTTATAGTAGTTACAGGAAGCGTAGACTTAAAATTAGTCATATAAACAGTATTGAATGAATCAAACTACAGCGACAATCTTTTGCGACCAGTCATCGAAAAACGAATTCAAAAGATCACTACACTTTTGTTTCATTTTTAAAAGTTTTTCGGATGTTTCACGATCACATAGTTTATAAAATAGTGATTCATATCGAACAAAGATTAATTTTAACTATTACGACCGGCCAATTTGTAGTCGATATATTTTATTTTTTCGATGACTAATTTTAAGTCTACGCTTCCTGTAACTACTATAAAAGCCAACACTGTGTGGTGTGTTTGAGAAAAATGCGACTGATTTGTTATCTAGTCTTATTCATTTCTTTCCTAGCCACTACCTGCTTGGGTTGGGATCAGATTTTTACCTCTACTTTTTCTATGATATTTCCTGAGCTCCCGTTCAAAGAAGTTTGGAAAGTAAGTGAACTTTTCAAAAAACAAATCTAAAACTCTCTGACTTTAGTTGACATTCCAAGTTAATCGCCAGAATACTACAAGAAATGCAAAGAGTATTCTAAACAAATGGATTGATGATAATTGGCCGACTCCAGAAACACCTTCTGACAAACAGATTGCCAATGAAATAGCATTTAGACACGTGCAGAGACCAAGGATAAAAATACCAGCTACCGTCAGGGAGCAAACTCTTAAGAATATAGTAAGACATTGCTAGATTAAAAAGAATATCACATTTTTTCATTTAAGACTTCCGCACCTACTTTGAGGACTAGGAGATGCCGCTCTGACAAGGAATATGCCAGAACTAAAGCCCTCAGTTTTTTGGATCATCGAGATTCTCTCAAATCGTATGTTCGTTATCTTTTCCGAACCACACAGCAGGAACAATTGCTTACTGATGAGGAAGCTGTGCAGGTAAAATAAACACCCTTTAATTTCAATATGAAACATTTTTCAGTTGCGTAAAATATTCTGGAAACTTGACCGAAAGCATAAGAACTATTTCTCAAGCGACGATTTCATGTGGGAGCTCAACAAAAACAATTGGGGGAAACCAAATGTGACGCTTAGCATTCACCAATTCACAGAGGATTGGCAGAAGAATGATCCTAAGGCAAAACTCATTTTATGGTACTTAACTGACTGTTGATTTACTGAAATAAAGAGATTCAATCATTAATTATTTATTCAAATTAAATAAAGTAGTATCTGATTGAATTTTCAAAAAGTTTTTAAATTAAATTCATGTTCCTCAGATGTGTTATCTTGCCGTCCATCAATTTTTTTTGTCAGTCATTCTATGGAATCACTAGAAGTAGACGTGCAAAATATTATTATTATACTCTATAATCTTACAAAAATAATCTTAAATCTATGGGGGAGGACTTTAAAATAACATTTTGCTACTTATAAAATCTAAATTTAAAACCATCAAACCCTCTTATAATCTCCATATAAGTACCAAAAGTTTTCATTCTGATAATAAAATTCAGTTTTTCTTTCTAGTTTTCTCCACAAAATGCCGTTTACAACTCGAAAATGTATCATCTGCAACTACCAATCAGATGGAAAACTGTTCCATCCTGGTGTCTGTTACAAGTGTAAAATGTTTTTTCATCGGTGTATTCAAAAACGAAAAATGAAGAAGTGCGCGAAGCAATGCGACAGGTTCCACGGTTTCTCTGGTAACTCAAAATTTTTGTTTTATGTATTCAACGGAAGTTTTGTTTCAGACCCGATCAGATTCTGTCGAAGCTGCAGATTTCAAAAGTGTGTTAAAGCAGGAATGATACATTATGGTACATTGTTTTTTTCTTCTTTATAAATCAATCCAAATTTCAGAATCGAATAATCCTGCTCCCAAGCAACCAGAGGTACAAAAAAATAGTCCACGTTTGATCAGAATGGATACCCAACACGATTCCTTCGAACAACTCCAAACCGCTCAATGGAAAACACATGAAGAGTATGAGTATTCAAATTTTAAGGTAATTTTCTATTATAATTCATTTTTCAAGTTTCAACCACTTTAACCAATTTCAGCCAGCAACTTCATTTGATATGAATCTATCCCTCCATATAGGATTCCGAAATGCTATAGACTGGGCGAATCGAGTAGATGGTTTCCGGAGCTTGAAGGTTAGAGAGAGGAAATGTGTCGTTGGAGAGTTTGGAGTGGGATTCATATTGATTGATCAAGCATTCAAATCTGCGAACTCAATGTCTGAAAACATCTGGATTCTGCAAAATTCGACAGGCTTACATTCTTTTTCAGAGAGGTACAGTAAGTGGCTAACAATATAAATAAACTATTTATTGTTCAGAAACCAATCGGAATTTGTCAATGGCTTACTCAATACGCTCAAGAAATCGTTTCAAATTCTTGAAATTGATGCGATGGAATGTGTTTTTCTGAAAATTCTCCTGCTTTTGACTCGTAAGTTGGTTTGAAATACAGTACCGTGCAGTGAGATATACAGTTTGCAAATTTTCAGTTGAAAATGACTAACTTTGAGAGGCCGTTACGGTATCACTGATCGTCCACAAAGTAAATTATGTATGAATTATACAGAAGAAAAGTGGAGCTTCATTTTTGTAGTTGACAACTTTTTCGTACGGACACTTCCTAGCAAGTTAAGGGTCGACAAAGCGATTTCTCCCTCAAATCGTCACATTTCGTGCAAAATGGAGTGATTTTGAGCTGTTCACTTAAAATGACCGTAACTCTCTAGGGAGTGCTCGTACAAAAAGTGGTCAACTAAAAAATATAGCTCTGCCTATTTTTTGTACGGTTTATACAAAATTTACCTTTTGGGATAATCATTCATACCGCAACACCCTCTCAAAGTCGGTCGTCTTCAACTGGCACGGTACTGTAATAATAATAATGTTCCACGATGCAAGTAACTCATTGTTTTGCAGGACAAATAAAAAGGCTCAGTATGGTATAACTGTTTGTGTCATTGAACAAATGTGGCCATGAGCCCATGATCCCATGAGCCCATAGAAAATACGCTGAAATTTCAGCATCTTACCCACGAAGAGTGACTGTTGAAGATAAAAATGGAATGGTTCAAAGATGTATGTCTAATCTGATGAACTACTCCATCGATAGGTCTCCAGAGGACGGTCACGTCCGATATGGAGAAATCATTTTACTGCTTGGTTCGATTCGATCTGCAGTGAAAGTGTTCTACAATAACACTAAAATATTGAACATTTTAGATATATCTCAATTTGACACTTTTGTTAGAAACTGCCTTTTATCATAGAGTCTTTTTAGGAGGAAAACCTTATTTATGATTAATTTCACTTATTCTTGAAAAATAGCAAGAGCAGGAATTCAATATCAAAAACTTACTTCTCTGTTCAGTAAAATCAATTTTGCGTTATGTGGTTCTTTGAAAATGAAAAATATGATAATTTAATCGTGTAAAGTTCTTTCTTCGCATAACAACTTCCGAGAAAGATGTCGTCAGACAGCCGTTAACTCTTACTGATTGTTTTTAGCAAAATAAATTAAATTTTCCTTTGTTATGGGCGTTTGACTTCCAACTAGACAAGTTCCTTTCTTTCAAAAGTCACAAAACTCATGAGCTCCGTATCTCTTTTTGCTCTAAATGAAGATTTGTTAATGATTTATGTTGGAATAACCTACTTCCTACTATCCATACTTTCTCTACCGCTGTTTCTAGTGTTGATGAAGGTATGAAGAATCTCAAGGGATGTCTATGGAGACGTGAGATTCAAACGATTTATAATTTTGGTTATAGGCATTTTCGACTACGGGGAGTCCATTTCTGCCATCAAAATCTATTAAATGTCTCTGCGAACTGAGTTATGAGCTCTTGAACTTTTCACATATCGAATTCCAAAAGTTTGAGAGCTTATAACTCGGCTGGCAGAGACATTTAGCAGGATTTAACTGCAGAAATGGACTCCCCGTAGTCGAAAGTACATATGACCAAGTTTATAAATTGTTTGAAAGCCGCGTTTCCAAAGACTCTCCTTGTCAGACAAATCGTGAAAAGTTGTTTTACAGGCGATTCACCTGAAAGACTGTCAATCGTCGAATTTAATTCTCAAATTGTTAAACATTGTTCTGTTATTTCAACTTTTTCAAAATATCGGCCATTGCGTCACCTCACAAGTTCTCATTTTTCCGATGATGCTCAGAGAGTTTTCAGTTCTTGTGAAGGTAGGATTATAAATCATAGGAACTAACTAGGGAAGGTCCTGGAGCCAGTTCGGAGATACGGGTGGATAATTACATCATTAGAAAGCGGAGAAAACGCTGATTCCAAATATATCAATATATATTCAGTTTTTGCGAAAAGTTTTGTAAATTTTTTCTTTTTCGCGTGTAAAGAAGGTAGTAGTTCACTATTTTTTCGAATTTCGACCTCATTTTTCTCGAATACCAGACCTCGATGGCAAAAACTGAATATATATTTGGAATCAGCGTTTTCTCAGCTTTCCAATGATATAGATCACGACCCACGTCTCCAAACTTACTCCACGCGCTTTCCTAGAAAGATTTTTTGAATAATCACGGAAAAACAGGTATTCGGAAGCATGACAAACACCAGTTGGATAGCAGATATACCAATGATGACTATACTTTCTGTTTGCCGTGTTTTGATATTCTCGAATCACATTAAATCCAAAAAAACTCCAAAACTTGTGAAGATTCTTGTAATTTGTCTTTTGTCTTGGATTTCATTTGTTTTCATTTTCGGGTGCATTACCCAGAATATCATTTTTCTGGATCCCGGATGGGGATATGATCCAATCGCTCCGTATTCCGAGTTATTCAACGTACTTGAAATATCACTGACAATTCCTTCTTTAGTCATTTCATATCTTTCTTATCTAATAATCACTTTTCTGATTTGCACTGTAAGTCTGTTAATGAAAAAACTGGAATTCAAGTAAACATTCAGAAAAGAACTCTTAAAAGTCATGGACACTCAAGAAAGGACGAAATACGGATACTACTCCAAGGAACGTTCATTACCACTTATCTGGCAATTATGATAATTGCATGGAATCCAGATTTGTTTCCATTCGTCAAATTGCTGGAAGTTAACAAGAAGATAAACCGAGCTATTATAAATGGCTTGTGGATTTTGCATTGCTATATCAATCCAGTTATGATAATTGTTTTTAATAAGTTTGTTCTATAACTTTTGATTTTTTTTCATTACATTTTCTATTTTCAGACCGATTCGAGAAAGTTGCAAAAAAGTTTTGAACCAAAAGTGTTGCGGAAGTACCTCTACTTCTGTTTTACAATCCTCTAATTCTCTATTCTCCTGATAATGTAATTTTTCCAATAATTCGTTATGCAGACTTCACCTTTTGTTGTGCAGACTTCACCTTTTGTTATGCAGACTTCACCTTTTGCAGACTTCACCTTTTATGCAGACTTCACCTTTTGTTTTTCAAGAGATACCCACCCATAAATATGATTTGCGTTCCGGTAACAAAGAAGCATAAACAATTATAAAATGTTCAAAGCTATTAACACCACAACCAGCAAATCGAATATTTTCCCAGCTGACTTTGTTGTTGTCTCCACGTTGTCCTAAAATCATAAAAATGTATGTGCATTCTTCAGCCAAGTCAAAAATGGGCGGCCTGGCTCGGCTGAGCCCGTTTTTCAAAAGTGGGTACTTATTTTTCGAAATTAAAAAAATTAAAAGCTTAGAGTAAGAATACTTAAATTATTGCACATATTTAACTTTTGATTGAAAAACTTTTAAAAAAGTTTTTTACACTCAAAAGTTCAAAATGTTTTCAAAATGGACAGATCTATGACAAGTCTGACATTCTCAAGTCTCCTTCATACTACTTACCTCAACACGGAAATACAAAACAAACGATGAAGAATTGCTTGTTCCAGTGAAGCTCGTTGTCATCGTAGTTCCATGTGCAGCCTTTTCTCTGATGTCATTCACAGTTTGATTAAACGTTAAAGCGAATGAGTCCAATGAATTGACTCCAACTTTAAGAACATCACCAGGTGTTCCGATGGTTACATCGAAAACGTCAAATGTGAACTTGACCATGGCAGAGGAATCTGAAAATAGGAAATTTTGAAAAATGAAATTTTCGAATTACTCACTGAAGGTATTCAAATATGGCGCTACTACTTGTGAATTAGGATTCCAGATCGATGGAGAATAAATCCATCCAGTTCTACCAGCAATTACATTATTCCATTTCGGCCATGGACGAGACCAAATCCCAAGGTAAATGTCGCTTTGATACACTTTCACGGTGAAAACTCTTGTCGGAATTTGTTGTGGTAGTTGATTAAGAAAAAAGTCTTGAACACTGGAAAACAATGATTAGAAAAAACATTTCTTTTCAAAAATACACTTACTTATAAGTCAAAAGCTGCTCTGATTTCTCGCTTGGGGTCACCGGATTCACTCGAATTTCTTGACCGGTTATGTTTGGATTTAAGAAGCTTATCTTTACTAATAATATTCAGCAGATCCGTTTGTCTGTCCGTTTGTCGCCGACTCTAGCGCCCTCTGTATTGAACCGTTTTCAATGAAACTTACACAGATCGTTTGGAAATTTTCCCCGGATGATGCCCGTCTATTTTTTAAGTTAGAATAGTTCTAAACTAGGTCACAACGTGAAAAAAAGTGGTTTTCAAGCCTTTCATTTCCTTTCATTTTAGAAATAGGGAAATAGGAGTTCACGGGAAAAATAGTTATATAACTTTTTCATTTTTCAAACGAATTCATTTCTTCAATTTTTGGTAAAGTTTGGAAACGTTTGCATTACAAGTCACAGGTCAGATCTATACCGCAAACTTTGATCAGTTTTTTTGCTATAAACAGATGGATGTGGACAAGACGAGTCAGATGTTGAAGTGTAGGGTAGATAAAATTCAACTGATCCGTTTGTCTCCGAATAGGAAAAAATCTGAGTACTTTCCGATGGTAATTTTCATCCTGCCAAAACTCTGAGAAAATTTCAGAAACTTATTGACACAGATAAAGTCTCTCAGAAAGTAAATAATTTTCGGATGGGTTCGTAATATTAGAAGATGGCCGTTTTGTTTGGGCCAGTAGTTGTGAAAAAAGAAGAGAGGTGGCTTCAGTGCCGATCAGTCGAAAATTCAGGATACAAAACTTTTTGGATAAAACCAGGCTAAAAAGAAGATTACAGTTTATATGAAAAAAAAATCTGAACGGTTCGGGAGAGAGGCGGCATCGCCGCCGAACAGTCAAGCATTCAGAATTAATATTATCGGTTCACGAACACTCGCCGTTGTCGTAACTTTGACGGTGTTCAAAAATTACAATCCCACAAACACCGAGTCAGAAACTGATAGTTTACAATAAGACTTTTGTCCCCATCTTCATAGGGGAGGGAGGCGGCATTGCCGCCGATCAGTCAAAAAATTTAAGTGCATTTTTTGAAGATGTGAATAGAAAAATCTTCCGAATTCCTAAGCTTTAGTAAAAACATGTTCAATTGATAAAATTTGTCGAAATCTTATCTGGAAATCATTGACAAAAACTACCAACAAATTAAGAAGTTATACGATTCAGGAGTAGAAGAGAATTTTGAGACCTCGATGGTATGAACCATTAGAAAAGCGCCGCAGGCGCTGTAACACCCAGAAAGGTGGTGTAGAAAAGGAGGTTGAGCAGCCGTTAGGCTGCGTTAACCGACTGGTGTAATCAATATACGACTCTTCCCAGTCAATTGCATACACTGTGATTGCAGATTCCTTACCAACTTTCGATGTTAAGTGATGAAATAATTCAATATCATTTCTCAAAACAAAAAATGAATAACCATCGTATCCAGATATAGCTGCATAATCATTCGCAATTCCATACGATGGAACTGGACTTCCATAAAAGTTGACCAATGTCAGAGATCTCCCAGTTGAGACGTATTCGTTATCGGTAAAAACCAAAAGGTTTCCAAGGAACTTCGCTTCCAAATCTTCACCATCATAAACGTAGATTCTCTTCAGATTTTGATCCCTGTACCCATTGACCGATCCAGTGTGAAACGCAACTTGACCACGTGTAGACGTGAATTGATAACGAGTGTTGGCAGTCAGGTTGAGAGACATTATGGAGTTTATTCCAGTGGGTTTTTGGATTTTGGTGAAGCCTGTCACATCAATATATTGCCAGTTGAAGTAGAATCGAGAGGTATTGCTGTATGTTGTTAGTTGAATGGAACCAGTGGTGGCAGGGAGATAGAAGAGGCTGTCAGTGACGTAGATTCTGGAATTAAAATTTCAATTCAGGTTTGTAAACTTGATAAAAAATAAACATAAAACTCACGAATAAAATGTCGATGCTGAATCTTGAATCTTAAAAGAATCAGAAGTATCAAAGAATAAATTATTTGAAATGTTGAGTCTTACAACTGAACCGACAGGAATTTGAAACTGAAATTTTCTATTCAGGACTTTCATAAAATTACAGTAAATCAAACCTTAATGTTGCAATTATAATTAGCTGGGAAGGTAGCGGACCCTCCAACTGGAAACTCTCCAGTAGGAGTATTTTGAGTGATAAAATTCGTTGGACATATCAAATCAACTGCAATTCCAGATGCTATACAAATGAAGAAACAAAAAAGGCGAAGCATTTCGTTCAATTTTTGGTGCAACTTTTAGATTTAAAAGTTTTCGACACAATGTTCAAGATAAGAACATTGTTTGCACAGTCTGATGTCAGAAAAGGAATTACTACACTTTAGTGCGGGTACATTCATCATTTTCACGTATTGAAAGCATGTTCTGTAGTTGCAATTGTTGTGATGACTAACTATGAAAATCTGTGACTTATTGTTAGGTGAATCATATTTTTGATAGTCTTTCAAAAAGGTTACAATAGTCATTTCTGACTTTTCATGACTCCGTACCAGAGTTGCATGAAAGTGAATAATTCTTATCTGGAAGTCGGAAATCGAAAGGGAAAAGACCTTGACAGGGAGTCGGAAGTAATAATTCCTTATCTGGAAGTCGGAAGTGAAAATTCCTTGCCCTGAAGTTGGAAGTCGGAAGTGAGGATTCCTTGTCCGGAAGTCGGAAGTGAAAATTCCTTATCCGGAAGTCGGAAGTTGGAAATCGGAATGGAAAAAAGCCCGGAATTCGGAATTCCATGCATCTCAGCTGTGTACCAAACTACAGTAGTAAATTTTTAAATCAGAAAGAACGGATATTTTTGTATTTTATTAGTATTTACAACCGAAAAACCCGTATAAAATTAAAAATCTGGCGCGCCTCAGTCGCATTTTCACTTCCACTGTTTCTTCAACATCTCAAAATATTTAGTGGTTTCTTCACGAGCCCCGTGTGACGTCATATCGTGTCCGAATGTATCCTTGAGTGGACCGACTTTTGGCTTGAAACAGCCCCTCTGAAAATAATATTATTAGGAAAATAATATTTTTTGTTTTGTGTTTTTCCTACCATCATTACTCCGACCCGTTTTTTCCAAGAGTCCGTATTATTATAGTACACAACAGGTACTATTAATCCGTATCTGGAAAAAAATTATGAAAAAACATACAAATTTTTGTAATTAGGTAATTAAGCTTACGTCAGAATGGAATAATCACAAGCAATTGATGCAATATTCTTGTAAAACAACGGAATTTCGTAGTTATCGATAATTAGGCAAGTATTGACAATGATATTAAAGAAACCAATCGATAACACAATTTTTTCGAACATCTGGAATAAAAATTTCAAATTAAAAAAAAATTTAAATATAAAAATACCTTAGCCACTTTAATATTCTCTGTAATCTGAAATCTTTCCGACAGGGAATACGAGACTCGATCGAGCTGATAATAGTATTTGTAATTGACTCGCTCATTAATTTTATTCAAACAAACTGCCAGAAAATTTGCGATTATTGCCGCTACAGTATGCTCCACTGTACTTTTTGCTGAAAAGGAAAAAGATTGTTGAACTTTTGAATCCGATCTCCTGATCTTCTGAGCTTACCCCGATTGAAATGATAACCCACTGTTCCTGCTGTCAACAATTGGATTATCACCGTGAAACAGCCAATACTCAGATTGGATTTTTTCTCGTAATCCTCTAGAAGAAATGTGGCAAAACTTCGTTCGATGACGAGTGCGGGGAGAGCGCAGAATGCTGGAAGTGCTAATTTTGAAAGATTAGTGGGAAAGGATTATTTGAATCAAAATTTATAATATCAAATATTGAAATTTTTCGAAAGTGAGTTATATGAATAGAACACGGAAAGCATGACAATTACGAATATGCTCTAGAATTTTGTGTAAGTCGAAATTTGACTAAGATACATAGATTTCAGATTGAACCAACTAAGAACTGAAAGCGATGTATCTCAGTTTGCTTTCAACCTAAATACATTTTGAAAACTGATTCAGAATCCTCACAACGTCAGCTTTCCGAAAATAAAATATTCACCAGAATAAAAAAGTCGAACTTCGAATTAATTTGTCAGAATGTCTACAATACGTCTGTCTGTTTGTTTGGGTATATCTATGTCCAGAAGTCCAGATGTCCACCAGATGTCTGTCTGTCTGTCTATGTATCCGGATGACCACATTTCTTCTATTTGTATGTATTCCTATCTGTCTCTGCTTATTAGCTCGGCACGGTTCTTACAACTGCGCTCCACTGCAATGCCCTTGAAAAATGTTTATTTTTCTCTGAGTCTCTCAATTTCGCACACAATTTTCTTCGGTTTCGGTAGAGCGAGGTAGTAAGAGCCGTGCTAATATCTGTCTGTCTGTTTGTGTGGGTATGCATGTGTCCGAAAGTCCAGATGCCCACCACATGTCTGTCCATAAGTCTAGATGTCCGTATGACAATTATCCAAAGTTGTCAAGGCTCAGGCCATGTCGTGAAAATCAAAGTGCCGATGTTGGTGCCAAAATTCAAAATTCAAAAGTTTTGAATTTTTTTCGAAAAAGTAAAAATTTCGACAAATTCTGAATAATCATCAAGAATGATCCCATTTTTGATGAAATGTCTGTTTGTGTGTCCTGCCACTATTTGAGTTTCTGTCTGTCTGTCTATCCATCCGGATGTCCACCCCTCCCTTCCTCATCCCTTCCCAACCATGCTCACTCACCATAATAAATGCCAATAATTCTGACATAGCTACATAGTGTGAAGAGCTCGTTAGAGAACTTGTTCGAGTCTGAAAAGGAATATTTGGAATCAAGATAACAACAGAATTGATGTCAGAAATCAGGTACATTTTTCTTGACAAAATTTTTTTTTGGTTAGTCAGCGAAATCCAAAAAACTATATACAATTTTCTGCGATAAAAAGCCATAGATCTCCAAAAACACTTCTTTGGCCTAGCTTTTTCTAGTCCCCCGGAAAACCTCGGCCACCCACTCTTCCCTGTGGCCTAGCTTTTTCTCTTCCACCCGCTCTTACCAACCATTCAACGCCTCCGAGATGATGAAAATCGGCTGAATCACCCAAAAACTGAGTTGAATCAAGTATTGTCCGTAATAAAATGAGTTAATCAGCCGAACATTGGGATGCATATTACGGGCGGTCAGTATGACCGAAAACCAGAAACATATGGTGATCATGCTGGAAAATTTAGGGAAAAAACTACTTCACTAGTAGATCAGATGGCCTAGAAAACCAGGAGGACTAGTTTTGGTTTTCTAGGCCACCCATTGTATTATAACAAACTTCAAAAGAATGAGCACAATCTCAAAATAAAGCAACAATCGTAAAGTGCCCCACGATCCGTCGCTTATCGCTTGGGTTCTATTGACATATCCCATCATTTTTCCAGCAAAAAATGAGTTTTTTTTTCCTGAAAAAAAAACCGAAAAAATAGTAATAAAATCTATAAAACTATACAAAAGTGGTGGGTTGTGAAAGTGAAAGTGAGAATAATAATAATAAGAAGAAGAATACCCGAAAACACCGAATCCTCTCGAGATGAATGTCTAGAGGAAGCGGAAATTATTGTTTTTTGAGTCTCTTGGTGACGAAAGGAATAAAAAACACGATGCTATACCCTAGATATATGTCTGAAAATGAGAAGGAAATCAGAAGAAGTGGGGAATAACGCGAATTGTATCGGACTTGTTATCAATTGGAAAATTCGAAGAAAGCAGAAGATACAATGAGAGTTAGAGAAAAGAGGGTGGAGTGGAGATAATCCGACAAATAAAATACATTTTTCGAAAGAAAAAAATTAATCCTCAATGTGGCCCCGCCCCCTTACAAGAAATTGCTTTAAAAAATTACAGAATAAAACAAAAATATGACATGAATTAATACATAAATTAGTGAGTATTCGACGTGGATTGAGTGAGATCGCTGAGTGGACTTGGCGCCAGGAACGCGTCGTCTTCGTATCGATAGTTTTTGATTTCGTCCTCCTCGTCATTATCGTAGAAATTGGACGGAGCTGGAAATAAGAATTTCTTGGATTTTGTGTTTTGAGATTTTTGGAACGACGCGCTGGAAAGAAACGCAGAGAAAAGTTAAATTTCTGGGTGTGTGAACTGTTCTGCTCTAATAATTTTTCGTTTTTTTTGCCTAATTTTCAGGCAAATTTTTTTTTAGAAATGTGTCATATAATCGGTTATTATTGTTTTCTGGTTTGTTTTTCGCAAATTTGTTAAATTTCGGCCCGGTTTCAAGAAAAGGTATCAATTTGTGATCAAATTTTTTGAAATTAAAAAAATTTCACCTTCAACAATTCAATTTCTTGATGCATAACTAGCTTTTGATTGAATTCTGAAATTTATCAAAAATTCAAAAATTTCGGAAAAAAATAGAAAAATTTCCATTTCATTTCGGCCCGACCCAGCCCGTGACAACTTTGGTTTCTCGAAAAGATGATTTTTTTAAATTACAAATAATTCAATATTTTGAAGATTTTCAGAGAAAACAACAAAAAAATCCGATTTCCATACGCGTGAAATAACTTTTTCAATGAAAAAAAAACTTTTTTGGCATTTCACAGCGTGTTTTTGTGAGAAATTCCATGAAAATTTCTGATTTTTGACAGAAAAATTAAAAATGATAAAAGTCTGAAAATTTTCGATTAAAAATGTTAGTTGTTTCGAAATTCGGATTATATTCTTTGTTTTTAAACAGAAAATTGGAATTTTTAAATTTTTTTAAACAAAAATTCAATTTTTCGGAAGAAAAAAGTGAAAAACTTTCTTGCGCCAACATTGATTTTAACCATTGTTGATATATTCTTGCTATTTTTCACGATAATTTACGAGAAACCATGGAAATTAGCGAAAATAGATCGAACATGGTGAAAATCAATGCCGGCGCGGGAAGAAACTCTGCGTCTCTCGCCAATACTCTCTCTTTCGCGGTGGGGCGCAGTTGTAATAAAAATGCTCGCTTCGTGCAAAATTTTCACAAATTATTAACCTTTTCCACCACCACCACCAGAACCACTGGCTCTCAAGAAACTGATATCCGTCGGATTGACGAGCGACTCGCCGGCACCTTCCGAACCGATCGTCGTCGGCGTGTTACTCATCGCAAAACTCATCGAACCGCCGTGTCGATTCGATGGTAAAAGTCCGCCGAAATTCGGTGGAAGTTGTGGTGGCGGCATCATTTTATTCATAAAATCCTGAGAACGATGAAGAGAAGAGATCGGGGGACCGGTAGGGATAGTCGGAAGAGGATTCGGATAGTTGAAGCTGAGCGGTGCGGGGTATTGAGGCGTCTGGTATGGAGATGGTTGCATTGGATTCGGGAATGTCTGGAAATATTTGTGTTAGGAATGCGATTTATGAGAAAATAATTGGAAATACTTGTAAAATCGACAAAATATGCAAAAAATCCAGTTTCGTAGGTAAAATTTGAGTAAAATAGAGGAAATTCGTTCACTTTAGCAGTTTTTTTGACAGAAAAATACAAAATGGCAATAATATTTTCAAAAAAGTTATTTTGCAGTTTTCAGGCAGAAAACAAAAGATAAATGTAATTTTTATTGAAAAAATACTTTAAAAACTCGGATAATCCTCAAAAGAACGGTTTTTAAAGTTCGAAAATGCGAAAAATGACAAAAAATTCAGTTTTTGTGGTTTTTCAGTGAAAAATTCCAATTTCGTATTGTTTTTGCGAAGATTTTGAGACTTTTAGGCGATTTTTCTGTGAAAACATCACGAAAACTGCTGCTCGAGAATTAATTGCGGTAAATATGTTGAAAAATACTCAAAAATGCTTTATTTCAGAAAATACGTTTATTTTTTGCATTTTTTCGTCGCTGGTGAGTGATTTTTCCTGTGTAATCACCTGAAATCCCTCATAATTTGGCGATTTTTCAATTAAAAAACACTTATCTCCTCTTTTCCTCCTGAAAACTGCAAAAAAAAATTCTTTGAGAATATTATTTCCATTTCGTATTTTTCTGTCAACAAATTGCTAAAATGAACAAATTTCCTCTATTTTACCCGAATTTCAGCTCCGAAACTGGGTTTTTACTCATTTTTTGCCGATTTTACGACTTTTGAGCGAAATTCTTCGACGTTTTTGCAATTTTTCGTCGCTGGTGATATGATTCAATGGTTTTTACCACTTTTTCCAAGATTTTCAGACTTTTAAACAATTTTACTGTGAAAACATTACGAAAACTGTTATTTCAGCTGTAAATATGTTGAAAAACACTCAAAAATGCTTTATTTCAGAAAATACTTCGGTTTTTCTGCAATTTTCCCCTGCTTAATCACCTGAAACCCGCCATAATTCGGCGACATCGTCTCCAACTGCTCAAATTTATTCTCCAACTTCTCACACTTTGTCCTATACCGACTCATTTCTTTTTTATACTGATCCCGCTCGTTTTTCAACTTTTCAATCTGCTGAACCGACGCCATACAATATGCCATATTGGACATTGCATTCTGAATACTATTCCTCTCGTGCTCGAGTCGTTCCTGCTTCCGACGCTCCTCCCTTCGTTGTCTTTCAGATTCCTCGTATTTCTGCATATAATACTGACTTTTTCGCTCAAACATCTCAACCCGCTCATCATTTTTCACGTCATCCTCATCTGAATACACTGAATTTTGGCTTCTCGAGTGCCGAACCGACGAAGTTTGACTATCATGACCGGAATCGATGTCGAAAGTCTGGCGGCTCGAAGTTCTACGCGAAATACCGCCGCGACTCCCGCCCGGACAACTTTGTGGCCCTTTTCTCAGTTTTGGCGCGCTTTTTGTGTGATACGCGGCGGTTGCTGGCAGCATACAGTCGTCGGCGAAACGGGCGGTACGTTGGCGACTCAGAGTGGATTGTGGGCATGGTTGGAACTGAAAAATAGAATTTTGGGAAATTATGAATGATCGGGAACCAACTACAATGTAATCGTCTTCGTTAGTGCTCTCTTTGTTCTCTTTTCGCGACTTTTTGCTTTTGAACAACGATCGGAAGAGGCCGGCCATTTTGAGTGAAAATCTGTGAAAATGTTTGATTTTTATAAGAATTAATTCATGAAAACGGTATTTTTTATAAATTTAAGCAAGAAAATCGAACAAAAACGCTGAAAATTGAGAGGTAATCAACAAGAACCGTCATGACGAATTTTCTAACATTTGTCCGAGAGGAGTACACACTCGGAGTTTTCTCTTCCACGGCCACCATACCATTGCGAGGGAAATTCAAATTTAGTTATTTTCAATTACTTTTTTGCAAAACTTTTGTTAAAAAATAACACATTCATTCGTCAGGACCATAAACAAAAATTTTTGGTATCAATTTTCTATTGATTTTCCATTTTTTACTCTTCACTGGCTTCTTTGTCATTTCTAGAGGCTTGAATGGAACGTAATCTTTTCTAGCTTCCATCATTCGTCTCCCAGAATCTTCTCTCCGAATCCGATATCTTACAGGGACAGTCAAAAATCGTGTATCTTGATTCACAGGGTCCAAATTTTCATGTCCAAAGTCTTCTTGAAATTTTATGTATTGGCGTCTGAAATTCAAATTTTCAGATTTCAGTTTTGAAAATTAGTCACCTTTTTTGCTGTTTGTACAGTAATACTGTCAAGACAACAAATGCAGCAATCACTCCATAAACCCACGAATTGCTCCTCGCAACGTCTATTCTCGAAATTTCGGGGTCACACGCGATTCGCATTTCTACAGTATGCCAAGTCTTCTCCAGAACATACAAGAAGTGTAAATCTCTTCCGGGTGAATCTCCACACCAGTTACGGAATGAATCAGGCACACAATCAAAGTCTACCAGAGTTATCGATCGATTCTCTTCGTTAATTGTGAAATTTTTTCGAGGCAGGCGATGGAGAAACGCGTCCCAAGAACTGCAATTCATCCAGTTCACTGTGAGATTCAACTTGAGATTCGGGGGGAGGTGTTGACTTTGTTGTTGCCAATGGAGGATGAGTAGAGCTCTGAAAAAAAGAAAAACAAAGAAAAAATAGGGAGGGGAGTCGAACCAAAAGGCGCGTGGTCGTCAGCGAGGAACGCTACCACTGCGCCACGCGGGACACTTTTGAATAGAGAGGGGAGGGCGGATATGAAATTGAGCGGAAGCCGACTCACCTCGTATGAACAATCTGCCTGAACTGTAAATCATGACCTTCCAACAAATCATTCCCGGTTTTCAAATCAATAAGCTCGAAATTTACATAACTTTTTCCTCCAAATGGTTCATTCTTCACCCCGAATTGAAAGGAAATACGTATTAGAATAGAAAGAATAACCAGAAAATTCATATTTATATGCATAATTAATACATACATAGAGGGTAGGGAAGTGCTGACCTGTCTCTGATAACAGTAACTGATAAGATGCATTTTATTTACATTAACTTTATCAAACATCGAGCCCGTTTTATCAGAATCAACAAGATCAAACCATGTTTTCGAAGCAAAAGTTTGCAGATTGACGTCTTCTGCTTCCTGTCTGAAATTAAATTATATGTACGCCGCACTAGTTCTGACTGTCTGATAGTCAGAAGTGACAAACCAACTATCTGAGATCACGGCGGAACATGATGTTCCTGTTTAATAGAAAGTTCTGGAAATAACACAATGAACCAAAAACCGTTCAGTCAACAAAAATATCTCGGAATTATGGAATGTCACGTGGTGCTTAGCCCCTTTAGAGACCAATCACTCTTGATGTGTCTTATTCTATTTACATTCGGCTGGAATTTTTTTTACTTTTATTTGATGTATTTCAGCTTAGTATGTTGTCTTGAATTCTCTGAAAATATCTCTCGTTTTTTGAAAAAAATTTAGTTCAGAATTCAGTCTCGTCTAGCCTGAAATCAGCCCCGGAGTCTCTAGTCTTGTTTTTTGGACATCCAAAAAACGGAAAAACATTTTTAAACTGAACAATAGGTACCGGATGTTTTGGAAGCTTGGGAAAATCAATTTCCGTTCAAATCTACCGGGTTCTAATATGTCTACCCTGTCATCTGAATACACTCATCCTTCTTGACGTCTTCCAATAATATTTTCTCATATTTCCTCAAAACCGTGCTCGAACTCTAATCGCATCTCTTCTGACTTCTTCCTCTGACTAATTCCTGCGTAATCCTTCCACACAACGTGCTAAAAGAAAAAAGTCAAGCATGTTTGATATTTCCATTAAGTGGCTCAGCGAGCGAAGAAACATTCGTTGTACTAGATCTATACGTGTCCATATTCATATGTACGAGAGTGATTGATATGTGATGTTACAATTTTTCTTTTTTTCTCTTCCAACAAGAAAAATAACAGTGAGCCGAGGCCGAGCCAAGGGAGTGGCGATGTGTTAGGAACATTTGAGATCACACCCCCCTCCTCGATGAACTTCTTTAGGCTCCGCCCATTTGTTCTGACTTGCTAATGTCATAATAATCTCTATTTAGTGAGGTGTACACCAACATTTTGTTCGCTCTCTCTCAGAGCAGGTGTGCACCAACCACATCAAGCACATATCTCATTTTGGAGTCATTGAAATGGGGTGTCTGGAGCGAGAGAAGAATAGAGAATATTATCCAGTTTCCCAGGCTTTTCGCTCTCTCTGCGTTTTCCATTGATAAAGATTTTGTTTTGAATTTCTGATTTTTTTTTCCAGGTTTTTCTTCCAGATGACAATCAAAATAAGCCTGGACCGACCGAATGTCTGTGCGGTGTGTCATCAAAAAGCCTATGGTTATAATTATGAGGTTTGTGTGCTTACTCCAAGAAATCAAAACCCCAGTTTTTCATTTTGAAGGTTGTTAGCTGCAACGCGTGCAAAATGTTCTTTCGGCGGGCGATCAACGAGAAGGTGGACGATGTTTGCAAAAGGAAGCGGGATTGTTTTGCAGATGAGAAGGATTTATATAGTGAGTTTAGGCTGGGAGAGTGAAAAGTGATTTCAAAATTTTTATGGCTTCAAGATTTCGAGCATACAGTACAGTACCGTGCAAAAAGATATTCAATTTGGCTTTTCAGTTGAAAATGGTCAATTTTGAGAGGGTTTTACGATATCACCGATTGTCCCACAAAGTAGATTATTTATAACTCATACAGAACAAAGGTAGAGCTGCATTTTTGTAGTTGACAACTTTTTTGTACGGACACTCTCTAGAGAGTTATGGTCATTTTAAGGGGACACCTCAAATCTCTGAAACTTCAATTTTGAGCTACAGTACTCTCTGGACTACTGAACCTTACCATTCTCTACACAAGTTCCCGATATAGGTTCTCATGAATCCCCTTTACCAGAATTCCCTTCCCCTTCTTGTTTTTAGTCCATTCAGGTGTTTTTCTGTTTTTCCCACACACAAAACCTTGATAGACAGAAAAATGCAATTCGTGAGAGTGTGATCCCTTCTGACTGCCATTCTTCTTGTTTTTCGCTTTCCGTTCTTGTTCTATGAGCCCCCCCCGGTGTGCTCAGAACATGGGGGTCTTAGAGCTTAGCGGATTTCGGATACCTCTCTCCCGCTCTCCCCCATTAAGCCTCCTTGATGCAAATAGTGATCTCACGCTTTTGAATAGAAACATATGACGGAGATGGAGGATGAGAAGTCTTAAAATATCATCGTGCACTTTTTGGTCATCGAATTGAGTGCATTTGTCAAAAATAGTGGAGTCTGAAAGTGCGTCAGATAATGAAGAATGAGCAACTACAGAAATGGAGCTCTAGGTTGGTTCTAGATCAGAGTTGAGCGGAATGCGGTTTTTGAAATGGCCGCAAGTGGAATGCGTAATAGAAAATTTTAGAAAAAAACATTTTTGGCTTAGGCTTCTCAAACCTACGGCTTTTAGGCTTAAGCTTACGGTCTTGGTCTTAGGCTTACAAACTTACGCCGCCCATTTTTTCAAATTGTTGTTGTTGTTTTTTTTGTAAAAACTGATGGCTTTGTTGCAAAACCTCAGGAAACATTAGTAAATTTGACTAGACGAACAAATTTTTCGAGCTGATATTCTCAAGGACGAAAAAACCTTAAAATGACGGAAGGCGGAATTTCGCTCCAGCCAACATTTTTATTTCAATTTCCAAAAATTTTAATCCTCACCAAAACCTTTCATTCATAAAAACTGGCATTTCAAACTAATCTCTTATTATCCTCCGGATCTCTGCATTTCCTAAAAATGGGCTCGATGTGTCTCCAGTCTCCTTGTCTCATCCAGTGGAGTTTGTGCTCCTCTTGCCAGACACAAAAAAATCCGTTTGATCATACTGAATAGACATTATGATGTAAAGAGCAATTCAGAATATCGTAATAACAAAAATACATAGTCAGAAAGCACTGAAGAAAAACGATGCTGATCTTTGTATGAGAGCACGAAATATTTCAAGAGGAAAATAGGCTAGTCTATCCAACAGATATTTTGCTTTTGAGATCAAAATCGAGATCAAACTATCAGGAGCAAAAGAACTTTTCCGTCCGGAGATCACTTCCTCGAATCAAAATGTCTTTCTCCTAGACTAGTTTGTTTTTCGAATACAAGATCTAATCCGCTTGATTATTTTGCACCTGGAGAATAGTGGTTTGTAGGGAGGAAGTCAATTGGAGACAGCTGGTTTAGGGATCAGGGGTTGACTTGAATAGTAGAATTTTGAGTTTCAGATTCAGAGACCTGCTACGTGATTATTGTAAGGTTTTCGGGAACAACAAGTTTTCAGGTCTGAATTTTTCCAGAAAACAAAGAATAATAGGGTTCACTGATTGTGAACTTTTTTTTGGGCTCGAGGAGTCTGGAAAAGAAATAAGGGAGAGGGAAATGGGGATTACTGTAAGTCGTTAGGGAGTACTGTACCAGGTTACTGTAAGTAGGCAAGGAGTACTGTACTGGGTTACTGTAAGTTGGCAGAGAGTACTGTACCGGATTACTGTGCGTAATACGTGGAATTCGGATCAAAGAGTTTTTAGGTGGATGTTGAAATCTAGTTGATGCCCTGGTTACGGTAAGAGCAACCGAGACTTTCAGTTTTCGAATTCTCAAGCATAATTCACAGAGTTTTCTAGTTACCACACTAGCAAAATCTTGGCCCGGATTCAAAAAACATGTACACTTTTTCACACATTTTTTCGACATTTTTTGAAGTTTTCTTCAAAAATAGTCAGAAATTCTATGTACATTCGACTTTTAATCGGAATTAGGTTGAAAAATCAAATTGTTTTCGAAAAAAAAACACATTTCGAATTTTGAACCGTCGTAGGTACAGTACAGAAACACATACAAATTGACCTTTTTCAATGGAAAATGGCCAATTTTGAGAGGGTGTTGCGGTATCACTGATTGTTCCACAAAGCAAATTATTTATAAACCATTAAGAACAAAAGTAGAGCTTCATTTTTGTATGATAGTTGACAAAATTTTTTACGAGCATTTCCTAGCAAGTTACATATCGACAAAGTAATTTCTTTCTCAAATCGTCTCAAACATCATCATTCTCTTTTCGAATTGAGCCCTCGGAGAATCCCGAAATGTACTCTTGCGTGATGTTTCCCTTTGCGCACCAATGATGACACATCTACGCAATGAGCCAAAGTTTTTTGGTGCATTATTTTTCCGAATTTTCGTATTTTCAGCAACCCGTCCGAAATGTCGAGCGTGTCGCTTCAACAAATGTCTGGCCCTCGGAATGCGTCAACACAGCAAATCCACGGAATCTTCCGACGAATTCAGTAGCAGTCCGTCGCCCCAAGTCTCCGTGTTGGTAGTTGTCCAGAAACCAATCGTTACCCAAGCTCATATTGATTCGCGGGTGTTTCTAAGTCTGAGGTATATGAATCAGGTGCGGAGAGACGTCTACAGAATCATCAGTGTTTGTGAGGACCCGAGTTTTTTGGATCTAGTGGCGCAGGATTCTAACTTGGAGAGATATCGAAAACCGGTATGTTCGAGACAATGAGAAAATGATTGCAAAAATTTGGGATGGTATTTTCAGAATGTAATCAAGTGGGAGTCCACAGAGAGAAAGCTAAAACCGTGGGGCTCTCTTGGAGTGTTGCTGATAGTGGAGGTGGTAAAGACTATGGAATTCTACCAGCAGCTGTTACTTTCGGATAGGGTGGGTACCTAGTAGTTGACCAAGTATATCTAGTAAACAAATATGTTGTTCACCATGATAAGATACCGTGCAGTGAGATATAAAATATGTCTTTTTTCCGTTGAAAATTACCAGATGGTGTTACGGTATCACAAATTGTCCGATGAAGTAAATAATGTATAATCCATACAGAACAAAGGTAGAGCTTCATCTTTGTAGCTGACAACTTTTTTGTACGAGGACTACCTACCAAGTTACATATCGACAAAGTAATTTCTCCCTTAATTTCTATGCAAAAATAGAATAATGACCATAAAATGACCATAACTTGCTAGGGAGTGCTAGGGCTGTTAAAAAAGGCGTTTTACGGCGGCAATCGCCGGTTTCATTTCCGTCGATTGTCGCCCACGCCGCAAATGAAACCGGCGATTGCGGCAAATACAATTTTTAAAAAATTTTTTTTAAAGCGTTTAACGCAACTTTGTCAATATGTAACTCTCTAGGGAGTGCCCGTACAAAAAAGTTGTCAACTACAAAAATGAAGATCCACCTTTGTTCTGTATGGTTTATACATTATTTGCTTTGTGGGACAATCAGTGACACCGTAACCCTTTTGCCATTTTGAATTTAAAAATATCAAATTGGGGTCATCTCCCCAGAATTTGCTTGTGATTTTGAATTTGGAAACGGGACATACTGTGAAAAATTCTTCCCCATTTTCCAGGTAATCCTTCTCAAGAACGTTGCCTTCAAAAGCCACCATCTCTCCATCGCCTTCGATTCATATGTGGAGAAAAAGGGTCGTGTAATTGCACCGACCGGAGATGAAATGTTCCCGAAAGTCTTGTTTGAAATTCCAAACTGTCGAAAAATAATCATGGATCTTCTCACGACACCAGTGCAACCGTTGATGGAGTTGAACATGACGGAGAATGAGTTTTTACTGCTCAACATGATAGTGATTTGTAATCCAGGTTAGGAAGGTTTTGATTTTTAAAGTAAAACTGATTCAGAATCTTTTATTGTCCTCTAACTAATATTTCCTGTGTTCCAAACCAAGCTTTGTGATAGTCCTGAGTCCCTCCTCAGTGAACAGTCCATTTCAGCACTCGGAGGCTTGTCTCTACATGGCCAAGATATTATTGGAAACCTGCAAAAACACTATACAAGAATCCTCCTGGATATCTGTATGATCGCGGATCCGAGACATGGTCCAACACGATTTACTGAGATCCTGGCAATCAATCAGAGACTTCAACGTCAAAGAGACTTAACGAGTGACGTGGTGCAAGCGTTACGGAGCGATTGGGAACCTCGATTTCACTTTTCAAGGATTTTAATTGAGGCCTGTAAGCAAGAAGAATCTTTTAAGAAGGAAGAACCTTATTTTTGATTTTTGTTCTATATTTCTTTGTCACTCATTGTTTTTTGTTTTACATATCAAATTTTCGATCCCCGTGAAAACCTCCCTGATAAATTGGACTATCATAAAAATAAAAAGAATTTATGTATATATACTTTTGCATGGAAAATAATGAGCATGAGGAATGGATATAGTGATTTTGCATGGGATGAGCATAACTATTTGCATGGCATGAGCATAAATGGACTGAAAATTTTCTAGAAACTTTTCTTTCGGTTGCTTTATTTCAGCGCTGAATAAAAATATGAAATGGAGGTGGCATACAGTACCGCTCTGCCTGTTTTCAGTGGAAAATGGCCAACTTTGACAGTGTATTTCGGTGTCACTTGATTGTCCAATAAACCCAATTTTGCATAGATTGGAGGTAGTAAAAATGGCACATCATTTTTGTAGTTGACCATTTTTCGGTAGGGACACTACCTTGAAAGTTACAGTTTGTCAAAAGAACTGGCTTTGACAACCTGTAACTCTCGTAATAGTGTGGCTACAAAAAAATGGTCAACTACAAAAATGATGTGCTATTTTTACTCTCTCCAATCCATACAAAATGAAATTCGTCGGACAATCAGGGCACACCGAAATACACTTTTCAAAATGAATAGACTTTTAGCCATCTATAAACAATTGTTAACATACATATGCAAAACAAAACAGTCTTTTGACCGAAAATGCTGAAAAAAAAAACGAATAAAGGTCAACCAAACTGTCTCAAAAATTAGTTTATCGGAGGCAAAAATCCTGAAGTTGTACGAAAAAAAATCCGAAATTATCCGAAAATTTTAACAAAAAACCCAAAAAATAATGGGACAGTCCTGATTGTGATAACAAAAAAACTAGTTTCGAAACGTCTAGTTGCAAATGGTGCCGGCCTACATCGATATCACAATTTCTCAAAAAAAGTTTTAATAGCCAAACTTCATCCTTACAACCTAAATACTTTATTTCCAATTGTTTCCAATTTTCCCAATTCTCCATCCCTTCTCTCCACTCTTCCAGATATCGAAGAAATATCCGCCCAAGCCAAAGAAACCCTCTACCATTACCAAGCCCATTACACCCAGCTCCTTCTCCAGCAGTGTCTTCAAACGGACCCCCGAAATGGACCCGCGCGGCTACTGGACCTCCTTCGAGTCGTTGCTCATCTCAACAAGCAGATATGGAAAACAAAGCAGCTGTTCTTTGTCATGAGGGAATGCTGGAACCGGGAATATTTGATACCTAAAGTTTTCTTCGATTCTATAGCGTTGAATGAGTTTTTGTAGATTTTACGAGTTGTTTTAAAAATGTCACGCCTTCAGTTCTTTCATGTTTTTTTCTTATGTTGTCATCAAAAATTTTTCGAATAAAATTTGTTTGCAAGGACGCTCTAATCCACACTAGAATGTTTTTATGAATATAAACGTAGATCTTTCCTGAAATCGTGATTTGTGTCTAGTCTGCTGCTCGGCTCCCCCTGAGAACATGTTATCCGGGTGCAAAATGTGAGAAAAATAGACACCAAAAATCTTGTTGGTGTTTTGGAATTAAAAGGGACTGACCTACTATACAAATATTATTTCAGGAATCGCTGGCTTGTCACCTGGTGCTCAATCTGTGCTTGCTCATCACCAACAACTCAATGCCAGGATATTGTTCAATTGCTGCATACAGGACAATCCAGTATCAGGACACGATAGATTTGCAACACTTGTCGCAGTCAGTCAACGAATAAACAAACAAATATTTACAATGAAAAAGTTGGATAAAAAGTTGAGGGAGCAACTCCTCAACTATTATATTCCTAAGGTTCTTGCAGAGTCTTGTAATATTGATTCTGAGCTGAAAAGCACTACCATTTAGCAAAATTGTCACAGGCCGGGGGCTTGAAATTCAAAAAGAATTTCAACTAAATTTTTGAATTTTTTCCGAAAAAGTCGAATTTTTTACTATACTTCAGAATTCGATCAAAAGCGGTTTATGCGTTGAAAAATTGAATTTTTTAATTGTAAAATTTTTGAAAAATTCGGAAAAATTGGTACCTTTTCTTGCAGCCGAAACGAGCCGACGGGTGTAATTTGACAAGTTTGCTATTTGGTTGTATGTACCATGTTGTTTTTAATGTTTTAATAAACGGTTTGATCATACGAAACTCAAAACTAGAAGTCTAAAACTTGGTAACTGATTATAAATCATGTTTTCAAATCTCTAATGAAACAAACTTAACAAATATAACTAAAGCACGAAAACTACATAATCAGAAATTATATTTGTGTGTCTGGAGTGCATAACGGGTGTAAAATTTTTTTAGTGTAATCACTAAAATTATTCTATTTCGGAGGAAGTGATTAATCGGGGTTTATAGAAAACTTTTCAAGGAAGTGTTTGATCATCCCGCTTTGTTGTCCACCACTTCTTGGATTTGAATAAAAATATGTACATGTCATAATTTCTTTGCACAACTTTGCTCAACTATAAATACCGTAGTCCAGATTAAGAGGAGTGATATACGGGGAAGACTTATAAAATGAACGGCGATATTGTTTATTATGAATTTTTTTCAGCTTGAATTGTTGACATACAAATACGAAAATAGCAACGGACGTCTTGAAGAATATCTACATTTATTTATGGTTCAAAACCCATCAGCCGGAAGTTCAGTATTGTAAAAATTGGAATTTTTTTTTGGAAAAAACTTGTTAAGACTGATTTTTTGTACATTTCAAGGGTTTTTGAGAAATATACTTGAAAAAATGAAACTTGCCAAATTTCGGCCCGGCCCGCCTTGGTTGAACTGGTTTCCAGAAAAGGAATTTATTTTTGACCAAATTTTTTGAATTAAAAATAGTTACATTTGAAAAATCCAAATTCTTGATGTATAACTAGCTTTTGATCGAATTCTGAAGTATAATTTTTTTTAAATTCAAACATTTTTTTCAAAAATTTATAAAATTTCAGATTTCGGCTTGGCCCGTGAGAAGTTTGGAAAAGAATATGGAAATTTTTTAGAAAATAAATCATAGAGAAAAAAGTTCAAAAATTCAAACCGACTCGGAATTTCGCAAGTCTGATAATCACTGAGCTATTCAACATAGCGTAATCCGATCAAGTGCCAAAAACCTTATTGAGGTTTATTGAAATCTCAAGCACTTTTGTGATTCAGTTGTACCTTAACTTTAAATATTCTTTGATTCCGAAACGTCTCGGTTTTGAAACGCCCGGTTTTAAAATACCCCGGGTCCCCCGAAAGGATGAATTTCATATCTTCAAAATTTCGTGAGCCAATATCAATTTTTATACCAATTTCCAGCTCACTGAGCCTACGTAAATTCCAAGACTCGTTATATGTTTCACAGATGAAGCTACATAATGTGATGTAATGTTTTCATTTCACCGACTGTGATGATTATTTCAAAAACTGAATTTCAGCCTTTCCCCACGTCTCCAAATAATGTCTAATGAGTAACATGCTCATGCACAGCGCCCCGAGACACAACAGACGAAACCGGAAACGCCTCACATTTATACGCATATCAGAAATATCGCGCGGACCGCCCCTCTCCGCTTCATTTCACCCCGCGCGGGCACATTTTTCGAGCTCTCAGATATAGACAAGCATGTCGGATTCTCTATCGTCGTCTCCGGAATTCCCGTCATCCGAATCTCGGAATCTTTGCGTATTTTTCTATCCGAGAAAATGTCTGGTATGCTACAGACCGGCATACTGCAACAATTATGGGGTGAGTGAATTTTCGGAGTTTTGATTTTCTTACATTTTTAGCATTTATGGGTGAAGAGAGAGTGTCGTGGTTACAAAACGTTAGAACGACGTAGAGCAATTTTTCTGGACCTTTCAAAACTTCGATTTCGAAACCGCACACACAATGAGTACCGGGCTACTGATGCAACCGCGCTCTATTGACAAGAATGGTGCATTTTTCGCGTCACGGTGAATAATCGAATTTATATGCATACCGAACCGGTATCCCTTTCGAAACAAGCAATTTCGAAACAGAGCAATTTCGACACCGACATTTTATGATAAGCATAAATGACCTTATGTCCTTAATTTGCCCAAAACTCAGATATCATAAGGCCACCCTTGAAAATTCAGTTCCTTATTCCAAGAAACTGATTCGATTATCTAAAAGGTGGTCCAAGTCAATTTCATTAGTCCTAAACGTTTTTGAGATTCTGTCTCTCTATACCTGCCCTCAAATCCTGATTTTATGCATTAGAGTCTCTTAGACACCCGAAAATAAGATCCGTTCTGACTTGTTTTTTTGACTTTCCGTCCCTTTCTTGGGGGCACAAAGAGCGTATCCCCCTAATCTAATCTCTCTCTTCTATAACATTTTTCCTGAAATAGTACACGCTTCATTGTTCAATTTCCGTGGAATCCAGTTTCTAAAACAATCCGTCTTTCATATAATCCCTTTTGTGCTCAATAGGGCACGAAGCCAGACATTTCGAGCACATAAAGTGTGTTCTTTTATTTTTCAGGCCCTCACTTGCGATGCTTGCAAAATGTTCTTCCGTCGTGTCGTCACCGAACACCTTAACTATAATTGCAAGCATAAGAATTGCTGTTTTCTGGGTATTCGCCACAGTCTAGTACCTGAAAATTTAAAAAAGAAATTACAGGTTACTCCGAAGTGTCTGACTCGATACCAAAGTGTAAGTCGTGTCGATATCAGAGGTGTCTGGACCTTGGGATGAATTACGCGATTCGAGAGAAGAAGCGATTGATGCAGTTACAGAATCGCAGAGATTCAGAGGTGGCGGCTATCATCAGTGGATTACTGTACCAGGATTCACATCGCACCCAAATTTTAACATCTTGCTTCACGATAATGAACCCGTCGCTGGAGGAGATGGTTGAGAAGGTCAATGTGAAGATTCATGTGAAGGTCCCAAAAGAATCCCTGCGCCCTCAGGACTGGTCGTTCTTCGCACTCTACACCACCGTCGATTTCTTATTGAATTTAGAATTCATGAAGGAGTTGCAGACTTCGGAGAAGGTGAGATTGATCACTCGGAAATTCAAATAATTCAATTTTCGTTGTTTTTCTATTCTCAGCTGATTCTTCTCCGCCACTCCGCCTCAAAGTGCTCTTTGTTCGGTGGTGCCATGCGAACGTACCGGGAGAAAAAGGATCGTATGACTACGGTAGATGGGCAGGATATCTACCCAGATGAGATGAGGAAACTGTTGGGATATGAGAAGGGGACCGACGAGTTTTTGAATAGAATCAGAAGTTTTGTTGTCAGCAAAATAGTGGAGATGAACGTGACCGCAGAGGAGTGTGTGCTGATTAGTGCTATATTGTTTTGTAATCCGGGTAAATTCGCTGCGTAGCGACTAAAGTGACATTCTTATTACAGCACTATTCTACGAGCCTGACAATTCACGTGCCCGTAGCATTGTCGCCGCCCAGCAACAAAAGTATTCAGACACCCTGTTCCAATACTGTATTCATACCTACCAACAAAATGGCCCAACCCGCTTCACGGATCTCTTATCGCTCTTGCCAATAATCCAAAGAAATTTCGAAGATCTACAGTACCTCACGATGGTTTTCCGACTTGCAATGAAGGGAACGTCGATGCGATTCAGGAAAATTGTGGAGGAGCTTATCTAGTTTTTTGTTCATTTTCTGTTTTTCACTACATATCTCTCTGTCTGTAAGTAAATAAAAAGTGATCGACTAGGCACATATGCCGGCTACAAAACATTACAAAACGTGCAAATCGGAAATGTTATGACCGGCTAATTTTCTGCTCCTTATTGCTGCTACTGCTGCGTGTGAATTGGCGTGATTAGTCATGTTAGACACAAAACATGAAAATCGGGGTCTTTGAAACTTTTGCGGCTGTAAAATAAAAATTGAGTTAGGAGGAAAAGGGTACCCGGAAATAATAAGATATTAGATTAAAGCTTTTTGAAGTATAGACGATGTACCGGATGATGTCATTTTCAGATTTTCAGATTTTCAGATTTCTTTCAGAAAAACTTCACAATATTTGGTTTGGTGGTCCGAGGGAAGCGTCAGATGATCTATAATCCAACATGGATTATAAATTTTAAGAGGATTTGATTTGTGTTTTCCAGAAGATCTTCGAGATTTCATTTTGTTCTAGAATGTTCCTTTTCTGCTTCTTTGACCATGACCAGTACCTTCTCTGTGAAATACAAAAACAGCTTCCGCTTATCAAAAATCATCAAAAATCAGATTCTCACAGTGGGAACCTCCCACATTTTTTATTTATGTAATGTTCCATCAGTTTTTTCGACGTCGTGTACCTGCTCACATTTTTCATTTTTTATTTCATTTTTTTCTTTTTTTCATAACTAAGCTCGGCACAGTTCTTACAACAGCGCTCCACCGAAATGTCTCTTTTTCTCTGGGCCTCTCAATTTCGCCCACAGTTTTTTTCGATTTTGGTAGAGCGCGGTTGTGAGACGGGTGCCGTGATAATACACTATATTTTCGTCATTTCTCGTGGATAGTGGTTGTCTGTTAATGACGTTCTCTATTTTTCTTATTTCCTCCCAACCATCAATTTAACTTATTGAGCAAAAACGCTTATGCGAAAAAATATGTATTTTCATGTGACATCAATAGACCCATAACACCTGTTCACTATCAAAATTAATCAGATATGATATTAATTCTCAAATCTTCCATGTATTATCCGTTCACCATTTATTACCAGAATTGACGTGAAAATCCCAAAAAATAAATCCAACGCAAGAAGCAACTAGTCTGGATTCCTCACCAGACCTAGTTCCAGCGTTCTGAAATTTTGCAGAAAAAAGATTTCTGATAGTCTATCTCGATCAATTTTTGCCAGCTCAACAGACAATTGTTCTGAATTTTTGGTCGAGATTAATCTATTTAGTCTCATATCTCCCACTCATAGCTGAAATATTTCTTTGTAGCCTCTAGAGTGTCGTCTTGCGAGAATTCCAGCTGAATCGCGTATATTCAGTTCAGCTTCAGCATATTTCAGCACATTTTTATTACTTTGTAATCCCGCAAATTCAGCTGGAATCGTCTCGCGGCACGACACTCTACTCACACTGACTACAATCAGATTGCAGTTCCTTTTTCTATTTTATTGATTCCGGTCTTCTAACTTTAAAAACTTGCAGAGATTCCCTGACACTCCACCGAGCAAAGAATAATATTCACATATTCTAGACTACTTTCTACCCGAGTTGTTCAATGATTCAAAGCGACACGCCAAGAAGCCCTTACTCCCACTATAGCTGATATATTTATATATTCAATGCAGCTTTCTCTCTTCACTTCAAACATGAGCACGTCTACTTCCACCTCCACGTCTCCTTCCTCCCTTTCACCTCCTTTTTCTCCCCCTGATTCATTGCCGGACACCATACAACTTCCTGGTTCTCCCCCTGACTTATCACTGGACATTACACAACGCAAATGTGTTATTTGCCTCCGTCCGGCCTATAGTAATAATTACGGAGTGCTCACTTGCGATGCCTGCAAAATGTTTTTTCGGAGGATAGTCGTCCTCAACAGAGACTACAAATGCAAAAACAGGGGACAGTGTCTGGCAAGGTCAAAAGTGACCAAATGCAAAGGGTGTCGGTTTCAACAGTGTATCGCTGCTGGTATGACCTATCAACCAACGGTTTTGGAGCTGGCAAACGAGAAGGATGTGGACTTATCGACTACTATCGGAGCACTTTTGTTTTTGGACGCGAGGAGGAGTAAGGCGATGAAGACTCAGTTCACCGATGAGAATTTTTCGTTGGTGCAGGTGGTGGAGTTGAGGAGGATGAGGTTGAAGACTAGGGTGAGTCCTTATTAGGGAAGGTCATGGAGTCAGTTCGGAGTTTTGGGACGAGACCTAAATAATTGAAAAGCTGAGAAAACGCTGATTTCAAATATATGTTCAGTTTTTACTCTCGACGTCTGGTATCCGAGGTCAAAGTTCGTTAAATTAAAGGATTGTTACCTTTCTAACATAACCTTGACCCTGTTTTTCTCGTTTACCAGAACACGAGGGTCAATTTTAAATATATATTTGGAATCAGCGTTTTCTCAGCTTTCCAGTGATATAGGTCACGTCCCATAACTCCAGATTGACTTCATGCGCTTTCATAGTTAGAAGAAAGGTGTTACAGTATACATTGGCCAGGTTCGATGGTAATTATCTGAAAATTTTCGTTTGTATCTTTAAAAAAAACTTTTGTTATTAACATTCCCATAATGGAGAAGCCATATTTACACATTCTAAATGTCATGGATCTTTGACTATGTATTTGTTGACCTATCTGATATTTTCTGCTGCAAAAAAATAAACAGATTTTTGATCTCTGAAAAAACTCCATTTTCATTTCCAGAAATCCGACAACATATCCACGCATGACTGGTCGTTTTTCGGAATCTACACTTCAATTGAATTCCTAATGTCGTTAGATTTCATGTCATTTCTCAGTAATTCTGATAAAGTGAGTCAGAATCAACTAAAACTGATCATTCGAATGCGTTTTCAGACAATTCTTCTAAAACACTTTTGTGTGAAAGCTTCCTTGTTTGCCAGCGCGATGAGAGCGATGAGAGAAAGGAGGGATCGACTTATGACTGTCGATGGGCGCGACGTTTATCCGGATGATATTTTGAAGTATGGTGAGATGGGGGGCTATGGTGTAGTGAGCAGGATTTGACGCTTTTTGATCAACAAATGTTTTTGCACATCAGGAAGTGATCGGTCGCATTACACGCTTGTCGGCGTGAAGTGTGCCAGATAGATCACAACATCTCGCACGTAGAAGAGCTGAGAATAACGTCTCTGTTTTAAAATATCTAACTAGGGAAGGTCATGGAGTCAGTTTGGAGTTATGAGCCGTGACTAATATCATTGAAAAGCTGAGAACACGCTGATTCTGAATATATATTCAATTTTTGCTCGGGAGACCTGGTATTTGGGAAAAACAAAGTCAAAGTTTGGCAAAAATAACAGGTCATTACCTTTTTAGGCCAAAGTCGTTAAGCCTTAGGCCCCGAGTACTTCATAATGTAGTTTATATGCAAAATCAAGTCAAAATCTTCAAAATAATGTGCATAATTTTGACTTTAGTTAAGTTTTCAGACAGTTAGAAGGGTTTGAAAAAACGCAGTAATTTTTTTTTGCACAAAAATTTTCGTTGAAAACAATTTACTTTTGAGCTTAAAGCTGCACCCAAAAACACAACATTTGAGTTTATCTCTCTGCCGGTGTGTCCGAATGTCTGGATGTCCAAAATCTCAAAATTGGTAATAATCTACCATTTTTGTTGAACTTTAACTCTGTTTTTCTCAAATACCATGCCTCGACTACAAAAACTGAATATATATTTGGAATCAACGTTTTCTCATCTTTTCAATGATATAAGTCACATCCTTTATCTCCAAACTGACTCCATGCTCTTCCCTAGTAAGCGTCCCGTTCCAGACTCGACAAGTTCTCGCAGACATTCCTGAACCGGATAAGAAGTCTTTTGGTAGCCAGACTTATCGATTTGAAACTAACAAACGAAGAGTTCGCACTGATCAACGTTGTATTCTTCTGTAATCCAGGTAAATAGCTCTAGTCACTGAGAATTCTCTAGCCACTGGAAAAAACTTCAGCTCTTCCACTATCCCTTCCCGGCCAAGAAGTCATCGCCAGCCAACAGAAAGTCTACACGTCAGCCCTGCTCCAGTACTGTAATGTGGCTTATGAACGTCATGGCCCATCGAGATTCACTGATCTACTGTCGCTGTTCCACGTGATAAACAAAAATTTTGAAGATGTGCAGGCGATGACAATGATCTTCAAGTTATGCGCACCAGGTGGTAGTACATTGATCTCAATTTTTCACTCTTGATGACATACTATTATTTTTCTTTCTTTAAAAATGAATTACACCCGATTTTAAGTTCTTCTCGTCTAGTAAAATGTATAAAAGTAGACACGAAACTCAATATATCCATAGTCCCGGAAGTTGAAAATCAGAAAAGCAAAGCTGTGTCCACACTCATAGAGATTATACTCTATCAAGACCCACAACGAGAGAGACTTATTTTTCTGAGAATCATAGACATGTGAGAATTAAAGACCACTGATTCTTTATTCCTACTCATTACTAGCAGTGAAAAACTTTCAATGAGCAGTCGAAAAGCTCTACTTTTCGTAGTTTGTAGCACTTTTTTAGTTCCGCATGGCTTGTGACCACCCTAAGCTCATAGAGATTTTCACCATTTGTTCATAGAGATCAGGAATTGTCTCAGCCCTTTTCTCATTCATATTCTTGTTATTCTTTCTCATTCTGAAGTGAAAAATCAGTCGCTTGATATTTTCTACTATTTCTACTTATCCAAATGGAACCGAATAGTTTTTCGTGTGTTATTTGTAAAAAGTATACAATCGTTTTCAATTATGGAGTAAGAAAAAGTCGTCAAAAGTTTAGATTCTCATTCTTTATTTTTGTCAGATTGTTTGCTGTAACTCTTGTAAAGCATTCTTCCGAAGATCACAAACTGCAAAAACTTTTCTAACGAGATGCACCAAAAAGAACTGCTCAAAATGTCGATATTGTCGATACCAACTCTGTATCACTGCAGGAATGAATTGGAGAACTCTGAGTCAATGCGATAACCACCTGGATACAATCATTCAAAATTTGATTTACTTGGATTCTCAACGACAAGAAAGATTCTTCAATTTTACCACTGATTGGAACTTGAGTCTTGACGAGCTAACACTCGCTGATTCAGTGAACTACGAGCAGAAATCTATTGATTTCCAGCATGATCATACTCACTGGTCAACCGTTAGCCACATCACTGCAATTGATTTCATGAAGCGTTTGGATTTTGTCAAGAAGATGCCATCCGCCGATTTGAATAACTTGATAAAATCAAATCACATGCAAATTTTCTTTCTGTGCAACGCTATGCGCTCATATTGTGCGAATAAGGGATATGTTTGCTATCCAGGAGGAATAGATTATCTTCCTGCGGCGTTAGCCTCTCTATTTACGGAAAATCCTAAGATTTTGAAACGGTACAATTGCTCCTTGATCAGTAAGTAGATCGAAGTTCGAATTACAACCGAGGAATTTCTTCTGCTCAGTGCTATTCTTTTTCGTAACACAGGTACATACCCAGGTCTGATGTTTCAATTTGCATTTTTATTATCTTTTTCAGTTTCTTCAAAACTAACCGTTCCGAGTCAAAACCTTGTCTCTCAGTATCAAAGAATGTATTCATCTACTCTCCTACAATACTGTCTGAATACTTATCAACATTATGGACCATCCAGATTTACTGATCTGCTATCAATCAGTCATATCATTAACGGAACTTTAGAAAGCTCAAGTCAAATAGTCTTAACGTTAAAATACTATCAACCGAAACCTCAGATCAAACAGTTGTTCATTGATATCTTGAATTCTATGGAATGAATCGCCGTTTTAAAATATTTTCTTCTTCTTTCTATAATTGCACATTTTGCTTTTTGCTGTTTGCTGTAATTTTTGTAAAATTCTTTCTCGAAGAGCCCAAAACTGAATAAAGGAATCAAGGTCTTCAATTTTGTACAACAAAAATTATTAATAGTATTATAGTTGGTCTTTTAGACTTCTGGGATTATTGTAGAATCACCAAAAATCAAGAGCTTAAAACGAAGAGCTTAGCTGATAAATGTTTGCATTTGTTCAAAGTTCAAGCTACACACATTCGTTAATCTTAGGGTACATAGTTCCAAAAACTGATTCTAGCGATATGAATTACATATTCTATGAATTTAATTGTTCACAAAACTACTTAATTAATGAAAATATACGCAGAAAATAAAGCAGTTTGATAGGAAACTCAGATTATTTCAACCTCAATTATCCAAAAAATGAGTCTGTTTTCAACTCCAGGAAGGTAGCACTACAACATGGTGAATCAAAAAGCATACTGCAAACAAATAATGTACCCAATTCTAAAACCGACTCAAGTATTTTTGTCGATCACTTAAAATTTATTAACTTTTGAGAAACACATGTCTTTCTATTTTACGCACTGCTTTGAACTTTAGCTATTTTTATGTCAACTTAATGTCTCACGTAGTGACTACGATTATTTCTATCCGCAGGTGGAACTAGTTGAAAGGAAACACTTCATCCTGCACAGTCTCCCAGCCTTCGAAAAAGAACTGCAAGGAAATTTTTGATCTACCCTCATGAAACGAAAAATTTGAGAAATTAGCAGGTCTAAACCGTTATTACTTTAATTTTTAGCGTAAAGCTCAAGGTTGGAAATAAGAAAATTTCAGTTTTAGAATTATTTTGAGTACATTATCCACCCATTCAATGCAATAAATCCTGGTTTCAGATATTATTTCAGGTCGAAACGGCAATTTTTCGTTTTCGTTTTATTTAAAATCTATCAGCGCTTTCATTTCTGAACATTATCGAACGAATGATAGCTTAAAACATGCGCCAGAAGTTTTAACGCATTTTTTATGGATGCAAATTTGGCTCAGTAGTTTTCGAGAAATCGATCAAATTTCGAAAATTTTGAGGTTTTTTGTTATTTTCTTGGAAACTACTGAGCCAAATTTGGACCCATCCATAAAAAATGCGTAAAAACTTCTGGCGCATGTTTTAAGCTATCATTCGTTCGATAATGTTCAGAAATGAAAGCGCTGATAGATTTTAAAGAAAACGAAAATGAAAAATTGCCGTTTCGACCTGAAATAATATCTGAAACCAGGATTTTTTGCATTGAATGGGTGGATAATGTACTCAGAATAATTCTAAAACTGAAATTTTCTTATTTCCAACCTTGAGCTTTACGCTAAAAATTAAAGTAATAACGTTTTAGACCTGCTAATTTCTCAAATTTTTCTTTTCATGAGGGTAGATCAAAAATTTCCTTGCAGTTCTTTTTCGAAGGCTGGGAGACTGTGTCCTGTTCAAAAAATATATTGCTTATCAGTTCAGTTGCGTATGTGTATTTGGAGAAATTCTTCTTACGAATCAGAGGAGTTTGCACCGTCAATTCTTCACAAATTAGCTATCATTGAGCTGCCCGTCCACACTATTGCTGCTTATATAGTTCTGTTCAAAACGCCTTCAAGAATGAGTTCGGTGAAAGGAATGATGCTGTTGATGCATTTTTGGTTGGTGTCATACATTCATTTTCTATCGATGAGATCTAACTGTCCTAATTACAATTTCAGCGGAGCTTACCTGGATTTGTTCATCAGCGCTCTATCAACCCAATACTTTCTTCTTCCCGCAGCAGCTGGTCATTCACAAGGACTATACACTTATTTCGGAATACCTGTGAAATGGCAAGCATACCTGTACATCAGTGGCCTTTGCCTTGCTGGAACTTCAGTTCTCAGCTTTTTTGAAAATCGTTTCACCGCGGTGGTTAGAGGGAAACGATCGAGTTTATTACATGAAAAGAGACGACTATGGTATATTGTTGGCAATTATATTTTCTCATTTATATGTATTCTACCAATCACTTTCACACCACCGGAACAAAGTGTCGGGAAGGCTTATGTCAGAGAGGTAATAAATTTCAAGCTTGCAAACCGGGCCGGTGCGTAGCTCGCTTAAAACACCATGTTATGGGCACAGTCCTTCAAAGTGATAATCCGCGAGAGAGCGCGATTGCGACGATCGCTGGCGCGATTCTCGTTTTTCAGCTTAAAACCGATTATACACCGATTTCTCGAAATTTCAGCGTTTTCGCTGGTTCAAAAGTAGTAACAAATGTTCTGCGGACAAAAATACATCGTTTAAGTGTAACCTTCTCTCACATTGTCGAAAAATAAGAAAGTTGAAAGACTTTAAAGAAAATCAACTGAAAAAACCATTTTTTGCCACTTTCAGAAGAAATACGAAAAAATTGAGTGATTTCATTTGTTCTCGTTTAGTAACATTTATGAAGATGACTGTTGCGAACATTTTAAGCCTAAATACGTGTTATAATATTCAGAACTGGAATTATTGAATCAATTTTTAAGTTCAACTTTTTTCCAAAAATTCTGTTTTTTGTTAATTTTTCGGTCTAGAAGTACTTGAAAGGATTCAAAATAGCATAACAGCAACTGAAAATACTTAATTAGCAGGAGAAATGCACTTTTTATTGAAAATTCGAGAGTTTTTTGTTTCTCAAAAAAAAAAACTGACTTTTTGGCGTTGAAAAGCGGTATATCATGGTTTGATGGGCACCTATTCACTTCTACGCCTTTTTTTTTCGACGAATTCACTCGTTTTATCATAGAACTCGGTAATTTTGCTCGCAAGCTCAATTAATTGAATTTTGGGTTACTGTAGAATTTAAAGGGAGGCGACACAAAACTTTAAAAAACGGGAAGCGCGCCAGCTATGTCTGTTGTGCGCATTATCACTTTGAAGGACTGTGTGGGCTGAAAAATATACCAAAATGTAGATCTTGCTGAGTTCTACGTATGTGACCCCCTACGGGCCGGATGGCGAATCGTTAATCTGGCGCGGGCCGAGAAAAAGTGCCAAAAAAGCTAAAACAGCCATTCTAGCCCGGCCCGCGACACATTAACGATCCGACATCCTGTCCGTAGTAGGTCACAGACATAGAACTCGCCGAGATCTGCATTTTGGTATATTTTTCAGCTCATAATATTTTGTTCAAAGCGAGTTCTACGCAGGGCCGTGTCGGCCCGTGTCGGCCCAATCTGCAAGTATGATAATTTTCAGAATGCGTTAACTACGCATAAATATGTAAGTGTTTTCAGATTCTACCATGTGTTCCACAATATATACTCGACCATCCAGACTTTTTCGTTTACGCCACGGATGTCACTTTACTCTCATCCATTATTTCTTTTGCTGCAGTCACAATTTGTGGCCAGTGTATCTATTTTTTTGTTAGAATAATTCTATATCTGTCAAGTAAAAAAGCGAAATCACAGAAAACGTATAATCTTCAACTGCATTTTTTTATTGCGTTATCTATTCAAATTTTTACTCCAGTGGCTTTAATTATAGGACCGATCTGTTATATTGTATTTGCTTTCGTAGCATCTCATTTTGATCAAGGTATGTAATATAAAAAATCTTCAGACATTCATTATATTTTTCCAGCACTCAATAACATATTTCTGAATATTATTGCTATTCACGGATTGATGTCAGGTATCGTTATGCTATCTGTTCACACGCCGTACCGAGAAGCAATTCTTAAAATGATTTGCTGTGGACACACTCCAAAAGAATCGAATAAGAATTCAGTGCACACCGACGGAACAATTGTTGTTCTGAGTGGACATAGAAGATCAATCCTTATTAGTTAACAGGAATTTTTATTGTCGTTGGAAAATTTATTTTTCTGGAACGATTCGTTCTCAAAGTGGAACTAATAAATTTTACTTTCAGTACTCACTCCCAGACACCCTGTGAAAAAACATGAAAAACATGAAAATACTAAAGAAAAATGTATTAAAACATTCGAAAAAACTAGGTATCTGATATTTTCGCTTTGTAAATGTCAGTGACCTACTACGGGCCAGATGTCAGATCGTTAATGTGCCGCAGGCCGGGCCCTATTCCTTCTTCCATCTAAATTCGAAACTCTCCTTAACTCCTTTATTATTTTAGTTGATTGCCATGTTTTCCCCGGGTTTTCTTCTCTTCATTGAAACTTGCTAACTCCATTAATTTTTCTCCCGGTGATTTTACCCCTTATTCCAATTCTCTCACATTTTTCGGCTCTGTTCGATAATAGCGGGACAATGACGAACAAGCGGGACAATCCCAGAATGAATGGGACAATCCCAGAATAAACGGGACAATCCCTGAATGAACGGGACAATCACCGAATGAACAGGACAATCCCCGAATGAGCGGGACAATCGCGGAATGAGTGGGACAATCCCCGAATGAGCGGGACAATCACCCAGCTGATACACTCATCACATTTTTTAATACTTGTGCCTATTTCTGAAGTTGTTACAGTCATTTATTTATTGAATTGTTTGATTAATAATGCAAAAATAACATAATTTAAGAAGCAGAATTTCTTCCACGCGCCGCTCGTCTTGCCGATCCTTGGTTTCTTCCACGTGCTCCTCTTGTTGCAGATCCTCGAATTCCTCGACGTGCTGCTCCTGTTGCCGATCCTCGATTTCCTCCACGGTTGGGCGGCCTACGGTGGTATTCGAAATCTTCAGGCTGGATATGATCATCGTTGGGTTAATCACAAAACCAATTTCGTAGATCCGCTCGACAGAAGAGTCTACACCCAAGGGATTGAAAGCACTTGAGGTGCTTTTAAGAGGCTCCGGAAGCAACGATTTGGAGATCCTCAAGAATCCCTCAAGGGACATCTCTTCACGTATATGTGGCGCCGTTATCACAACCACAAAAAAATTACTGAATCACCTTTTGACGGAATTGCTGACATATCGGAGAGATGTAGATGGTTCTTCACCGCCAACCAACCCGGTATTGCCGCTTCTGCAACCAAGGCAGGGAGTGCATTTGAACCCATCGTTGTCTCATGTGAACATCAACAACGTCCAACGAAGAAGAAACGACGTCAGAGGACGACCAAGGACAGTACAAACCCGTGGAACAGGAGCGGCACGTGGAGGGAATCAAGGATCGGCAACAAGAGGAACATGTGGAAGAAACCAAGGATCGGCAAGAGGAGCAGCACGTGGAGGAAATTCTGCTTCTTAAATTATGTTATTTTTGCATTATTAATCAAACAATTCAATAAATAAATGACTGTAACAACTTCTTTCGAAAACAAAATAGAAAAAGAAATAGGCAAAAGTATTAAAAAATGTGATGAGTGTATCAGCTGGGTGATTGTCCCGCTCATTCGGGGATTGTCCCGGTCATTGGGGGTTTTCCCGTTCATTCCGCGTTTGTCCCGCTCATTCTGGGATTGTCCCGTTCATTCTGGGATTGTCCCGTTCATTCTGGGATTGTCCCGCTTGTTCGTCATTGTCCCGCTATTGTCGAACAGAGCCCATTTTTCTTCATATTTTTTACTAGTCCATCTCGTGAGGGATGTATCTAGTCTCCTCCTTTTTTAATGTATTCGTTTTTGTTATTCCACTTCTGTCAATAAATATATATATATAGACATATCCACCAAGTCTTCTCCTTCGAACTTCCGAAAAAAAATGTCTTCTGACTTGTGATCCCTGATCACAGAATCGGTGACACAGACCACCAGTTCATTCCATCCAAAGCACACCTTACACATTCAGCAGTGGAAGTAATCTGTCAAGCTCCGCCCACTGTGCTAACTAACCGCCGTGGCAAATGACAGAAGAATAGATTCGCGGAATAAAATGACAATTGACAAAACGGGTGAAAGACGAGAGAGTATGGGGAAGGGTGGAGACGCAGGTGGAGAGATGAAATCGGTCGATTAGTACGACCTGAATAAAATGGAGACTAGAAACATCAGGTTCATTAGATTTTAGTAGTTTCTACAGAAAGATTTTCTCGGTTCATTATCTTGTATGCTATCTAAAGTGTATAATTTTTTCATTTTATTAAAATTGAATCTGTCAAAAAATAAAATTTGACCACTAATCTTTTTTTTTCATTTTTTGTGGGTCATCTCGATTTAATTAGAAATTCAAAAAAAAATATTTTTGGAGTCAGTGAGAAGAGACGACTCAAATGACTATGATCATCATCAGGTTTAGTCAGATTTGAGTTTTTGATCATTTTTATGGTGGGACCCGCACTACCGTAACTACGTCAAATTTGACCCGAAACTTTTGAAAATTGATAATTAAGAATTAGGGAGTCAAGAGCTTCCATTTGAGAAAAAGAAACGTGGATTGTAAACCAGGTTGCGTATTTTAGAATGCATCAAAAATTCAAAAAATTTCATGAATTCTCATTACAAACAGACAAAATCTCACAGAATTTCAAAAAGTTTCGAGAGTCTGGGGTTCACTAAAACTATCGTAACTCTATGATTTTTAAGTCAAACCTTTTGAAACATATATTTTTAGAATCAGGTTCCATTGACTCTTATCAATGTTGATAGATCTTTGAGATCTTTGATGCCACGCGCGGTTAACTTTTAGAACCAGGTGATCTAGACGACGATACATTTTAGTATATTGTTTCAAGAAAATAATTCTTTCTAAAGATTTCTAGATTTTCCACTAGGTAGCATATCCCTGAGTACATATGTTCTAGTCTTGCGTTTAGAAAAGTTTAAAATGAGAACAAAAACTTTTTTTTTGAAAAAGGGTCAGTAAGCTGTCCTAAGGATGTGTTATTGGTGTCATGTTACCTAAGGAGAGGGGCGACAGCAATCTGTGTACTTTGCCTGTCTGCTATATTTTCTTGTTCTACTAATTTTAATTCCCTTACTTTGTGTTTTTCGTGGAATTCGGTTCAACTGTGACATACTTAAAGTATGTCATCGGGTTCAGATTTTTTACTACACTTTTCTATTGTATAGATCATTACTGTAGATTGTTGGACCACTAACCTTAATATCCTTCATTTTATGGAAAAGTTAGGAATTCTAGCTATGATTTCAGCCGATTTCCCCCCTTTTTTAGAACTTTACATTCCAAATGTATCGATTTCTTTCCAGATCTCACCGCCATACTAATTTCTGCCCAATGAACCCGGAAAGACAGTGTCAAATATGTGCCAAGACGTCCAACGGAAGACATTTCGGCGCGATGACCTGTCGCGCCTGTGCCGCGTTTTTTAGAAGAGCTGTCGTTCTGAAATTAGAGTATAGCTGTAAGGAGAGAAAGATGTGTCCGTTGGAGGGGAATGGGAGGTGGGTCCTTCATTGGAAATTGATGAAGTTATGAATTTTCGGAACATTTCGAAAATTGAAACTTATCAAAATTACTGTATATCAGTCAGATTTTTGTGATATGAGATGAATCATAGATTCTTAGAATCAGTGAGTTAAGACGGTTCGAAAAAGTACAACAATCAGTATATTTCAGTTTAATAAAATTTCAACTTTTTTGGTTATGTCATAATCTGACTAAACCTAATCATGACTGTACTCTCTCAACCCGTCTTGTCTCGCTGATTCCAAAATTATAAATTTCATGGATCTTAACACGAAACTGACGGAGTTACAGTAGTTTTAGTGAACTTTACACTTTCGACAACCCTACGAAATGTCATAATTCCCTTAATTTCCAACCATTTCCTAAAAATTTTAGCACTAAAAACGCGGATTTTTTTCTTCTAATTGTAAAAAATACATACAGATCAATATGTCGTTGGTGTCGCTTTGAAAAATGCAGAGAAATCGGTATGGATCCGGAAAAGGTGATACTTGACTATGACCCTACAACTTCTCAAAAAGTGCCGACGATGTCAAAAATGGATCCCGAACTTCTAGAAGAGCACAGCTCTGAGCCGGAAAAGAGCAAAAAGAAAATGAGGATGAAAATTGATTTTTCGGAATTGGTCGAAAAGATTGAGGAGATTTTTGAGGTAAAAATTAAAAAAAAACAATTTTCGAAATTAATCCTTTCTGAAATGGAATCAACTTCCAGACCAAAAAAGAGACAACGGAAGAGGAAGAAGATGGCCAGGGCCCTTCTGCTTGTGTCTGTCTGAATGATCTACAAAATTTGACCAAAGGATTGCAAGAGTTTCGAGCACCGATATGGTCGAAAGAAGAGATTCAGGTATCGCATTTATTTTTCGCTGAAAACTTTTTCCAGATTTTATTTTTTTCTGAAAATCTGAAACTATTTTCTTCAAAATGTCCAAGCAATTCCCTAGGGTTTGAGACTGAGATCAGCTCGCTAGACAACAAAAAAAAATTGAAATCAGCGAGACAATACGGATCGAATGAGCATAATCAAGAGCAGAGTTAGTCAGATTTGAGTTTTTGATTATTTTTGTGGTGGGACCCTCAATACCGTAACAGTGTCAACTTTGACCAGTGCCTCTTGAAATTTAGTCATCCAGAATCAGGGAATCAAGAGTTTTTCATTGAGTCTAAGCTTGCATATATTCCGACAAAATCAAATTTTTGACCTATCCCATACGCCTTGAAATTCCACTCAAGACCCAAAAAATCAAATTTAGGCATGATTATCCTCATTTGAACCGTTTTGACCCGTTGATGCTGAAAAAATAGTTTTTTCAAATTTGGTAGAAAAAACTTGACAGAGATACGGTAGTTTTCATAAATTTCAGTTTTTCAAAACTTTTCGAAAATCTGTAACTCGGTGAGTTTTTGTCTGTTCGCAATGATTTTTGGCTTAAAAGTTGGAAAATTTTTTGAATTTTTAATGAAAAATAGAAAAGTGTAAAAATTCCAGCAGCTCGGCATGGCGGATATGAAGAAAGTGTTCGACTGGTTGAATGCCCGCATTCGAAAATTCGCAAAATGGTTCTCACATGCCACATATCTAATGGAGAACCTCCCGATGGATCAGAAATTTCAATTATATCGAACGTCATGGAATGTGATGAGAATATTCGACCGGATAGCGATGACTTGGAAACACTACGGACACGAAATGTTCGAGGGAAATGTGAGTAGACATCCGGACATCCGGACATCTCATAAGACACACAGACAGCCTATTTCAGTTCATATTAATTAGTGATGACACTGTGATGATGGTGAATAAGAGTTTGGTTCATATCGAGGAAATCTCCGAGATGACTGATGATTACTTTTGGAGGTGAGTATTTTTAAAAGTTTCAGAAATTCGATTTATTCTGGGCGTAACACCAACTGAATCCGACACGAAACTCCCAGATCTAAAATACGAGAGTTAGTTTTCCCTCACCGCGTCCTCAGTAAAATAGGTTGTCCTTCAAGAATCACCGTGTCAAGACGGTTCGAACGAGTATAGTCATGCCTATATTCAACTCAGATCCAAATTTTGATCTATCCTTGGGTCTCACCACGAAAGCCTGAAAATTTTTATTTTCAGCTAAATTTGGGCATGCTTATACTCATTCGAACTGTCTTGACACGCTGATTCCAAAAATTCAAAATTCATGGGTCTCAAGACGAAAACCAGCGGACTACGATAGTTTCATTTTTTCTATTTCAAAAACTTAATTTTTCGTGGGTTTTTGCTGATTTTTAGCTCAAAAAACTATGAATTTTTTGGACTTTCTACTCAATTCCTTTTTGTTTTTGAAGTAATTAAAAATTATTTTATTTCCAGACTCTTCCATCTGCACACCTCTTCCTCTAACCGCACTAGGTATGCAGGGGGGGAAATCTTTAAAGGCGCATTGTCCAAAAAATTTTGCGCACACGGCCCAAATTTGTCCCCTTTTTGCATCGTTAATAACTTTGTGCGCTTTAAAGGTTTTTACCTAATTCTTTTTCTGGCAATTAGGAAATCGCTGTCCCGCCATTTCTGGAGAATTTGGTAGTGATATCACACCTGATAGCTGAGCTATGAGCCGTAGAGTGAAAGTCATTTTTTTTGGCTTGAAAAGTTTTGGTTTTTTAGCGTTTTCTTCACTTTGGACGTTTGCAGTGGGACCAGTTTTGGGTTTAAAAATATTATTTTTATATGACTTTGTAGAGGGAAAACAGAGCTAAGTGGACAAAAAAGAATTATATTGATACCTCTTTTCAAAACTTTTTTATAAACCAGAAAGTAAAAAAGTTAAAATTTTCAAAATTTTCCGTTTTTTTTCATTTTTCTCTTCATATCTCAAGTTCTATCAGCCAGATTTTTATGAAATTTGGTAGCAAGATGTGAAATGAGTCGGGGAATCATTCTATCTTGTCAGAATTGTAATTTGAGAGACCCCCTGCTTGCTACGGCCGATGGTTTGCTGAAAAAATCGAAAAAACTACAGTACCCCGAAATTCCCACGCATTTCTTCCACCGGCTGTAACTAGCTCAGTTTGGGGAAATTTCAAGATCCGAGAAAAAAGAAATATGTAGAAAAAAAATCTCTATCGAACCATGTAAAATTCAATGTACTTTTAGCTGGTAAAACTTTCAGAAAACCGGATTTTGTAGTTTTCGTGGTTTTTCGGTCATGGAGGATTTCTTCCATGTGATCTCCTGGGAACTGGATTCACTGAATCGCTCTGGATTTTTGACACCGATCTAAACTTTTCGAGATCTAATGGAACCAAAAAGTCCGATCAAAAAACATTGACACCGGACGATTCTGTGGAGAAACCTGAATCTCCACTGACATTTTTTCGAATACACTGACCATTTTGTCACTGTATGTGTCACTGTGAAAGACCACGCGCGCCCCCTCTTCTCTATACCCTCCATATGAACGTTTTTCCGTGCATCGGTGGCGCAGTGGTAGATGGCGGGTGTGAGAATCCGAGGGGTTATGGTTCGTGTCCTCGCTATTGTTTTCTCTTTTTTGTATGAACTGTTTAAGACCCGAGAAGCATTTGGCAACAGCACCGTTCTACTCTGTCCCAGAGCAGCAGTCCCTGCAACTTTTTCCTCTAAAAAACTATTCGGGAATGATCAACTTGAAATGTGGTGTAATTAACCGAAAAAAAAAGCTGTAACTCGGTCAGTCGGTCGAACTCAGGTACATCTGCAAGAGGGTGTTCGGAAAGACCATCTTGTCTTCAAAACGAAACGAAAGTTAGGATGGGCTGGAGATGTGATGAGAAGAAACGATAATCGGTAGAAGAAACGATAATGTGTCAAATTTAACAAAACTAACAGAACTAAACAAAACTGCAAGAAAAACTTCCCACCAATTAAGTGAAATGTGTGATCTCTACGAATACGATCCGAAGATGGATAACTTGTAAAGCAACAGGGCCGAAGGCCCTGTTCTACTCTGGTTCAGGGCCGCAGGCCCTGTAACTCTTGATGACCCGGGAAGCATAGCGGAGCCCGCCGGCAGGCGGGGGACGCTAGTCCATTTCTCAACAAGTACATCGAAGAAGTCGCCCGCCCGCTTTCCGAACTTGATTTGACCGAAGAGGAAGTAGTTTTTTGCATGGTTCACATTCTAGGGTTTGACGGTAAGATAATTTTGGGTTACTGTATTCACGGAGATTACTGTAGCCTCAACAAATTATTGTTTTAGTGACCGATTTGTCTCCGGAGACGCTGGAAGTCCTGCACAAATTCAAGGAGATAATTTCTAATCAAATGCATAATTATTACATGAATTCGACGGATTTCAAAGTGTACTCACATCGGATAATAAAATTGATGAAGCTCGTTAATACTATGACGGTAGGTATTTTAAAAAATTTCAAAAAATGTTTTAGTTTGTTTTTAGGCCCAATTTGATATTTCTAGACTTTTTTGCTTTTTCCAACTTGTCAAATTCACCTGAAAACACTCCTTGATCCCAAAAATTGCATTTTTCCAGACGATCGCTCGAGAAAAGGCAAAAATCAAGGAGGTCATTTGGATATTTGACATTTACAAAGCGGAAATATCAGATCCCTACTTTTTTCAAATGTTTTAATGAATGTTTCTTTAGTATTTTTATGCTTTTTATGTTTTTCACAAAAAAGCAAAAAAATTGGATATTTTCAAAAAAATATTATTTCTGAAGATTCCAGCTATCTGTCAAAAAGTTGATGCAATGAATTCTTGTTTTTGCAATGAATTCTATTGCGGATAGTTTGGATTTTGGCAGTTCTGATTAGGTTAATTTCTTCGGTTGGTATTCCGCATCGAACCATGGTTCGGAAGCTTAAAAGAATTAATTGTGCGTAAATACATGAATTTCGTTATTGCTTAAATTTTAACACCGATTTTGTGATTCAAAATTGACAGTTATGAAAGGTCTGAGTATATTCGAAGACTCAATTTTGCTAAAAATACCGTAACCCACTGAATTTTGTGTCAAAACTCATGAAACCTAGATCGTCAAAATCACGCGTCGAGTGAGTATCATCCTGCCTAACCCTCAAATTGTGTCCCATTTCAATCAGTGATACCGTAACACCTTGTCAAAGTTAGAAACCGGAGGGAACTTAGTAAATTGAAAAACTTGAATATTGAAGAACCTGAAGACAATAGTAAGAATTGCAAGCGGCGGGGTACTATCAAAGATATTTATTGCTACTCGACTGCAGAAAATTGTCTTCCGAGCACATTACAACAAACTTAAATTTGGTCAACAACTACTCCAGGTAATCTTAAGTACGTACATAAATATCTTTTTCTGGATAAAGAACCAACTTGATTCATCAAACATCGCATCCCTCAAATCAGGCTGATCTTTTAAATTTCCGAATTTCCAAATTCATTACAGCATTAAAAAAAAATCACATCAATGACTAACATGAGGAAACTTCCAGCACATTTTTTGCTTCCTTCTCTCTATTCATAGTTGAAATTTGACTCCAATGAACTTCCATGCGCAATGACTAATGTGTTGCAGACAACACCACTCTGTGCTCTGCTCTCCCCCGTTTGGAACCTCAATTCCTCGAATATGACCTATCTCTTTTTGGAATTACCTGCTGAGTAACACAATCTATGAAAAGTACTAGACTATTTACGTGCGAGAGCCTGAGAACTGTGACTTTTGGAGACTAGACTTTAGGTATAAATAGCAATTGAAATTCGAAGATTTTGGATGTTGATGTCTGTGGTTTTTTCAAAAAATGTTTTCTAGTTACCGTAGTTCAAGCTTCCGATGGCTTTAATGTTTGTCCACCTGTTACAACATAGCACATTTCACACATTTGTCTGCGACGGGAAGATCAAACCTCTAACAAGATTTTGATCTGGATCTAGATAAAAAACGAATGGATATGTAGAGAAAACCAGTTGGTCGGAATGTACTTTTTTCGAATTTTACTTTTATAATTAAATCCCAATTTTTGGTTTTTTTTCACTCAAAAAATAGATACAAATTGAATGCTGCTAATTTTGGGTAATTGGAGTCAAAACTCAAAATTCAAATTGTTTCGAATTTTTTGAAAATTTGTGAATAAAATCGACGATCATATAGAATTGGAAGAAATTATCAAAAATTATCGAAAATGTTCAGATTTTCGATGAAAAATTGAAAAAATGACAAAATTTTAACATTTTTCTTTAAAATTTTTTAAAATTTTTCTTAAAATTTTTCTCGTTTTTACCAAGGAACGAAAGCCGGTAGTACAAATCAGAAGCATGCTCCCTTTCGAGTTCAAGAAATCAGCTTAACTAGATTTTAGTATTATTATTCATTCTCTTCCTTCTTTCCAACACCAACAAAATGATCTCTGAACATTTGAGCACAACCGGGCTCAGACCTGCACGTAAATAGTCTCTCTCTATTCATTGCGCAGCCCCTCCGCCATTTTCGATCTTTTACTCTTTCCCCTCCTTCCCTCTCATATTACCCCCTTTTCAAAACTACACTGAATCTTGTTTCTTTGGAGGAAGAGAGAGAGTTCAACTGCTCTTTTTCTGCTCCTTCTCACATATTTTTTTATTCAGAAATCAGAAAAGCGGCTGTCTATATTTATATCACACCTCTGACCAAATTTGCTTGTTTGATCTCTCTGCTTACCCCTCCCCTTTTTTGTCTAGCTTTTTCTATCTACTTATTCATCACCACGTTTTCTGAAATTCATTTGGATTTTCATTTGGAAAAAAAATGTCGGGAGACTCTTCTCCGGACTCCTATAATTCTGACTATTTACCAGTGGATTTGGTGGTAGCCGAGGAATCCAGCAGTGTGATCAGTTTGATGGAAAGATGCGCGGTTTGTGGAAGACCGGCGTTCTGTTACAATTATGGGGTGAGTTGGGGTTACAATTGCAAGAATTTTATAGCTAGGAGTACGGTATCTAGAATTTTGCAAGTTACATATAGACAAAGTCTCATTTCAGGGGAAAATAGAGTGATTTTTGAGTTGTCCTCATATAAAGACCAGGAGTGTCCGTACAAAAAAGTTGTCAACTACAAAAATTGAGCTCTACTTTTTTTCTGTATAGTTTATACAAAATTTACTTTGTATGATAATCAGTGATACCGTAACACCTTCTTAAAGTAGATAATTTTCATCTGAAAAGGCCAAATTGTATATCTTACTCCACGATACAGTAGGTACTGTATGTTTTTCCCCAATACTGTAGAACTTTAGCAATACCACATGCTTTGGAATTTCTTCTAAAATCCCTAATTCCGCAATCCCAAGTTCATCTGACATCATTTTAATATGACTCAATCGCCCTTTCCTTCTAAATGCCTCAAATCCGTTCTATTCCCATTCAAAGCGAAATAACTGACACGTAGATTAAATGTAATTGTAGGTTTAGCTTGAGTCAGAATACGTGGGTAAACTTCAAGCACAAAACTTGGAGAAGCTGTGGTCAAAGGGATTTCTGAGTTATTGAATTTTGAAAAAGTTTAACAATCGAGTTTCGGTCCCTTCATTCGTAGGATGTGCTTGATGTGCGATGTTATTTGCTTTCCAAAATCCTTCTCAATGGGATAAAAATTCACTCTCTTGAAATTAAGTTTTCCCAATATTATTCCTCTTTAAAACCATCCTAAGTACCTAGTAAGCCGGCGGGCATCAACCACAGACGTCCCGAAATATAGTCTAGTTGATCCGTGACTCAAAAGAGAGGAGACTTATATGAAAATCCGGGTGTCATCTTACTTTCCGCATAAATAAAATTGAGAATTAAAACGTGTAGTTTGTGTTTTCTATTTTGCAGGTGCTCTCCTGCAATGCGTGCAAAATGTTTTTCCGACGGGTTGAAGTGGATCGAATCACATACACGTGTAAATATTGGAACAAATGTTACGACGGACACGAGTTTGTTGATGGTAAACACATTTCTTCCTTTTTCACACATTTGGGTGCGAAAAATCAACCTTCAGTACTCCCATATTCCAGTGAGAAAGAATGCTCCACGCTGCAGGTCATGTAGGTATCAACGTTGCCTTGACGTCGGGATGAAGTATATCCAACCGGGGAAGCGTGAACTAGAGCTGGAACTTTCGTCCAGGATTGATGATGAGATCACATCGGTTATCGGGAATCTTTTGTTCCTTGACTCCAGAAGACGTCACAAAATATTCAACTATTACACGTCGGAAGATACAACGCTGAAGGAAATGGTGACGAGGAGTAAGGGATCGAGGATGGCTTTGAAGAAGGAAGGACAAGTGATTGAGCTTCATGAATGGAGTTTTCTGGCGATTTATGCTTCGGTAGAGATGTTTATGAGTCTGGATTTTATGGAGAATATGGGCAGTGAGGATAAGGTAAGACGAGAGGAATAGAGAACAGTCATCAGCATACTATCTTGAGTTTGAGCTTAATTTTAGGTCAGAGCCTACTGTAGTAAAGCCAGACCTACAGTAACACATACTTGCAAATCGGGCCGAAATGGACCGGGGTTTATCTCACTTAAAACTGAATATTATCAGCTGAAAAATATAACAACATGTAGATCTCGGCGAGTTCTATGTCTCTGACTTACTACGGGCCGGATGGCGGATTGTTGATATGCCGCGGGCCTGGAAAAAGTACCGAAAAACTCGGAAATTGTCAAAAAAACCGTTCTAGCTCGGGCCGAGGCACATCAACGATCCGCCATCCGGCCCGTAGTAATGAGAGACATAGAACTCTCCGAGACCTACATTTAGGTTTATTTTTGGTCTATGTACATTGAGTTTCATGCGAATTTTGCGCCGGCTCGTGTCGGCGCCGTACGGTTTTAAGCACTCATTTATATAATTTCCAGATAATTCTGCTCCGCAACTTTTCTCTAAAATCAATGCTTCTCTCCAGTGCCATGAGATCCCTTGCCGCTAACGTCGACCGAGTTATGACTCCTGATGGCAAGGATGTCTATCCGGATTTCATGTACAAGTAGGCGGCAACCCACTTTCTTGATTTTCTAGTAACCCCCATTTCAGAATGTCAATGTTCTCGCACGCGTTTCTCGATGGTATCCGTAGCCGGTTGGTGGTCCGTTGTATGAATCTGAAAGTCACCAATGAGGAGCACGTCTTGTTGAATATGCTCTTCTTTTGCTATCCAGGTGAGTTTGTGGTTTGTGATTTGAATTTTATGTTTAGAAAAGCGGATTTAGAAATTGCACGTATCAAAGAAAATGAGCTTGATCATTGTGTTTGCCAACTAGAGTATCGCTGTGAGTCAGAAGATCAAAAGTTGAAAGTTTTCATTTTCAGCACATTCCTTATCTTCTAACGCCAAGAAAATGATCTCCGCTCGTCAGCGAGTCTACAGTTCCGCTCTTCTCAAGTACTGTCTCCTCACATATCAACACTCCGGACCATCTCGATTCACCGATGTCCTATCGATCATTCACGTCATCAATAAGCAAGCAGAAGACGTGAACTATCTAACAACTCTGTTCCAATTATATATGCCAGGAACAGAATATAGAAAACTGTTTGTTGAAGTTTGTCACAGTTGAAATAAAATTAATAAAGATATTTCAATCGTTGTTTTTGTCAAATTCATATAGCCAGAGATCTGACACTCGGATTTTTTTGAACGAAGGTCATAGTTGAGTCCGAAAATTCAATTTTTTGGTAAAAACTTCTTAATACTGATTTTTTATAGGTTTCAAACGTTTTTGAAGAATATGCTTGAGAAAAAGAAGGAAAATTGTCAGAAAAAATTTTTCAAAAAAATTCTAGTGAAAAAAGTTCCAAAGTCCCTCCAAATCTACACTGCTACTCTCCGCAGCACATTTTCCAAACCCATCAGGATTATCTGTAAAAGTGAGAAATTAAGCACAAACCACAATATTTTAGGAGTTTTCAGAGAACGTTTTCCTATCTAAAAGTTAGTGTGTACTCCCAATCTTATGCTCCCAGACTGTGATAAATCGTCGGAGACACATAATGAGTCCTTGACATTTATTCCTGTTCATTCACGTATAATCTGTATATCTGTTTGAATCTGCACCCATTCAATTCACAGAACGTTGATGTGTAATCTTTGAAAATCCGCCAACATTTATAGAAATCGGTCAGGTTTTTCTCGAAAAGACGCCATTTTATCGAAATCACAATCTTAAAATTTATTTTAGTCTGATTTGGAAAAGACTCGAAATCCGTTGAAAAAATGCAGCTAGGCTCGACTAGAATTATCAGATTACCAGATATTGTTGGTGTGTACTCCCACCGTAACCAAATTATTTTATTTTCATTGATGCCTTCAGAATATCTGGTAATCTGATAATTCTAGTCGCGCCAAGCTGCATTTTTTCAACGGATTCCGAGTCCTTTCCAAGTCAGACTAAACAACGAATTTTAAGATTGTGATTTGGAAAGAGAAAACAATTTCTATAAATGCAGGCGCACTTTCAAAGATTACAAATCAACATTCTGTGAATTGAATTGGTGCAGGTTCTCAGACTTTCAGACAGATATATGTACAGATTATACGTGAATGAACAGGAAGAAATGTCAAGGACTCATTAGGTGTCTCGGACGATTCATCACAGTCTGGGAGCGTAAAGTGTGGTTAGGTTAGGATCGGGGCTCACCACCGTCTCGTATAGTCTCGTCTAGCCGAGACTTGCCAAGTAGTCTCGAGTCTCAGTCCCTTGCAACTTTTAACTTTCCGTCATCACCGAGAACAAAAACTTCAAAAAAAAACAGAAGCACAAAGATTTTAAGATGTATCTTTTTTACGTAGTGATGATGCGGTATGGAGATAATCTCGGCTGAAAACGAGCGGATATGAGTCGATTCGAAAAAAAAATGAAACGGGAAAAAATCCGCAAAAAACCAGATCAGCTCAAAAGTTGTTTTTTGAGATTCTAAAAATAGGTGTAACGTAGAAAAGTGTGTCGAATTAAAGGCGTATTGTGGTCTGTTGTGATGTTTTCATATCATAATGTATGAGTTTCGGCGAGTTCATTTTCATACTCAAGAAGTTTTTAATTCGATCCACAACCCGCTGAGAGCGAGCGCCGGAAAGTTTGGTCATTGAAAGGGTCGCAGAAAATTGGAGGCCGTGGCCTAGAAAATCTACTTGAAATTCGCTGATTTTTTCAATTTTGACGGTACTTTCTATTATTTTTGTTGCATTTCTTCAATAATTTCGATAGACAAAAGCAAATATTAATAGAAAAACACTAAAAACTATCGAAAATAACGGCAGAAATAGCAGAATAATGAAAAAACGACTTTACCGAAATGAAATTTCTAGAACATTCTTGCTGACCAAACTTGCCTTTGGTTTTTTCAGTATTTTGCTATTTCTGGCGTTATTTTTGATATTTTTTATTGTTTTTCTATCAATATTTGTCGTATTCTATCGAATTTATTGAAGAAATGCAACAAAAATAATCGAAAATACCGTCAAAATTGAAAAAATCAACGAATTTCTAGTAGAATTTCTAGGCCACGGCCCCCAATTTTCTGCGACCCTTTCAATGACCAAACTTTCCGGCGCTCGCGCGGGTTGTGGACCGAATTAAAAAATTCTTGAACTATGAAAATGAACTCGCAGAAACTCATACATTATGATATGAAAACATCACAACAGACCACAATACGCCTTTAAATTTTAAAGTTCTGTTCCTGGTTTCAGATTTTTCGGTTTCAAAACGTCCCAGCAATAAAATGAGATCTCATAATAGAGGATGAGAATGCAATCAAAGAAGAATAATAATGTATAACAAAAATCACAACGATTAAGCCATTATTTTACTATCCGTTCATGTTTACAGGGCTTATTTTCTTATATTTTCTTTATTCACCCTGTCGATCAATCATCAACAATCATGACTACAGTAGCCGGCTTACAATGTGATGGAACGTGACGTTGCAATCAGGCTCCATAGCGTACCAGACGATTCTAGAACATTCCGTGATCTTGTTTACAAACTCAAATATTTGGTTTATAGTTCTTGGCCCCGGTTTTTTTTGCCCGATCCCAATCTCATCTAATAGTATTATCTTCAATGTAAGCTGGGTCATCCACCACATACTACGTAGCTACGTCAAAACTACAGTACCCTTCAAAAATTCCGACCAAAAAGAAAGAAAATATTATCTGAAAGATGCCACCCTCACCAAACAATTTTGCAGATATCCATTTTGTCATTGAGCTGATGTGAGCTGAGCCCATATATTTGAATCGGGCTCTGTGTGCCGCACGGAGAAGAAAAGCGGATTGCTCTGGAAATGTGATCAAATGAAGAAGCAGGCGTGTTTTCTGATGATGGTTCCTCCTCTTCTCACTCATTTCGACCCTGCGAGTATGCTCCCAAGTAATCCGAACTCTCCAATGGAGTATAGACCTTGCGCACAGATGTCACAACACCCTCACCTGCCGATTCGTTGTAGTGTATGCAATCAGCAAGCGTATGGAATGAATTATGGAGTAAGTCTGGTTACTGTATTTCATGTATTCGGAAATTAAAAAAAACTATTCTAGGTTCCATCTTGCAACGCTTGCAAGATGTTCTTCCGGAGAGTTGTGATCCTGCAACCCGAGTACAAATGCCGTGGGAATGACATGTGCTACATTGGGATAGGTGAGTGGAGCTAATTGTTCTTTTTCACATTTTGGTGGAACCTATGGCTAATTTTGAGTCAGGCACTCACCTATTGATACGGTCCAGTAGTGTCTTGCAATTATGCGTCCTAATTCCCAACTTATTATGTTGTACTACTTTAACACATGCTAATTTTGCTCCCAGGAATATAATTGAGCTATCAATTATTATTCAACCCGTTCAAACTTTGTTACTGTAACTACATTGAGCAGTTCTAAGATTAGACTATTTTTGGTAACTGTACTCCGACATTCGGAAACTAGTCATGTCATGACTAGCATTGATGATTAGTTGTAGTTGTACTATATTGTGTACTTCACTGCTATCATCCTCACAATCACAAATCTCAAAAATTCTGAAAACGAACAAAGCATTTTGATTAATCAATTTTTCTTCCCATGTCTGCAAAATAAGAGTAAATAAAATATCACAGTTTATTTGTGACTTGAATTTTTGGACTAAATAATCTTTGTTATTTTTTAATGATGCACGAACATTCAAGCCTTGATATAACGGTTAGTGTGACCAATAATGTCAGCACATTTCTTGATAAAAACATGTAGATTTGATAATTTGCAAAAACTAAAATTATCTTCAGGTGCCCAATTCATTCAAGTTTACACGACATGTATTTTATACTGCCGTATTCCTTCTCCGGAATTTCCGGGTTCTCGACTTCTTCTGTTTTAGTAAAACATTAGTTATAGTGAATGAATAACGTATGTAATTTGAGTATTCGTAGGCAAATTCGACACAGTAAATAATGTTTTTATATTTAACAATTTTGGATTTCACTAGGAAAGGTCATGGAGTCAGTGTGGAGTTACGGGACGTGACCTATATCATTGGAAAGTTGAGAAAACGCTGACTCCAAATATACATTTAATTTTTGCCATCAAGACATTATATACGAGAAAAACAAGGTCAAAGTTCTGAGAAATGTCAATTTGTTATCTTTTTGACACCTTATTTTACCGAACTTTGACCTTATTTTTATTATATCCCAGTCCTCGAGAGCAAAAACTGAATATATATTTGGAATCAGCAATTTCTTAGCTTTCCAATGATATGAGTCAAGTCCTGTAACTCCAAACTAACTCCATTACCTCCCTTAGTCAGTTCAGAATGGCTAATTTTGATTATATTTGACTTATTGTAAAAACACTGTTTTAGTACATATTGGTTACTTTTTTTGTAGAAAAAACTGCGTGACCAGTTTTTTTTTGAGATTCCAGGAGGTTAAAGCTCGCAGGTATTTACCGTATAAGAATGTGTGACCCAGATAATGTAGGGCATTTACAGCAAACCCGAAATTCAATTCTCGATTCCCTAAAGCTTAAAGCTGCAGATGCTCTTCTCGTTTGATCTAATCTCGACCTACCGTATCCCACCAAGTTCACAACACGTTCCCGGACTTTGATTCATGCATGCTTTCCATTTCAACGTCACAAAGAGATTAGACGATGGGAGACCTATCTTGAAGTCTTTTACGTCGATTATCTGTTAAAAAGAGTCTCAATAGGAAAGCACAAAAATGTGCAGCAAAAAAACTTGACCGTATTAATTTGTGTAGTCAGAGAATCATCCAATGCGATATTTGAGAGTCTAGACTCTAGTTCTAGCAGTCTCATTAACGGATAAGATTTTGGAATTACACATAGTATGCTAGTAGGGGTTATCACATGTAAATCCTCTTAAAGCGTATAAAACTCGATTCGGTAGTACACAAGAGTGTCTGGAATGATATCAGTCTACATAAATAAATTTAAGATGGCTCAACGGGCCGTCCTAAGTGTCGAGCCTGTCGGTTCAGACGGTGCTTAGATGTTGGAATGAGATATCGGTGTGGTGATGACGATGATGACGAAACAACGGTCGCGAGCACTGATCAAGCACATCATCCGAATATTTTGGTGACTTCCGTGGACATACTGTGTAGTATGATTCGGTCACTGCTCCATTTAGACACCCGGCGGTATAGAAGTTTTGAGCGGATGGAGAGCGATGAGGATCCGACGATTGGCGAGGTGTTGAATAGAAGTGTTAGGGGGTTTGCAATTGATAGAATGAATGAGGTGAGTGGGCACCCGGTGATACAGATACAGATAAATTAATATTCTAGGCCCCTCGTTCCCCTCGACGCTCCAACCAACAAATCCTCTCGCAATGGAGCTTCTTCGGTGTCTGGACCTCCATCGAATTCCTCAACAGTCTCGATTTCATGTCCCTTTTGAATCCAGACGACAAACAAATCATCCTCCAAAGCTTCGCCATGAACTCCTACCTCCTCTCGTCAGCATTCCAATCGGCCTCCCAGCACAGCGACCGTCTGTTGAACCCAGATGGCACCGAGTTGTACCCATCGGGACTGAGCAATATGAAAGAGTTTTCGGATGGTTATGTAAATCGAATTCAAAAGTTATTGGTTTCCAAATTAGGAGAATTGCATATCACCTCGGAAGAGTACATTTTGACGACACTGATTTTGTTCTGCACGCCAAGTAAGTATTTTTGGGATAAAAACACTGGGTCAATTTAATAATTAAGTTTTGTTGTAGGACTCTCCGGAATGTCTCCATACGCTCAAGGGATAGTGGTAGAGCAGCAAAGAAAGTACTGTAATGCTCTTATGGAGTATCTCAAGCTCACTTGGAAGGAGCGTGCACCACAGCGGTTCCAGGAAATCATTTCAATTGGAAACGTGATGGCGAAGAGTTTTGAAGACGTTCACTATCTTGTCGAGATGCTGAAAATCTTCTATCCAACTTCGTATAATTCAAAAAAGCTGTTTGTAGAGAGCTTGAATAAATAATTTATGAATTTCTGGAACCCTAGTCTAATGAGTTCATAGAAATTAGATAGAGCCATCAAGTATGCGTATGTCCAGATGTCCATTTGACCTTCTTCGTCTTCGCCTCCTTTTTTTCTCCATAACACAAAATATATGAGAGGGAGTCACGTCTCAGAAGCCTCGTCGGAAATGCATACGAATGTGAGAATGAGATGAGAAGCGAATGGGACAAGAAGTGAAAAAAAGGGGAAATAGAGCAGATAAATAATCGGGAGTCGAGAAGTGGAAAATGTTACTTTTTCACTTTTCGATTTTTGTAGGATGTAGTTTTTTTTGGTTATTAGCTGGTATAGTCTTGATTTTTGAGTAGTCTCGATCGTGTGTATTTTTGAGTCTCACCTTGTCTCGAATCTGGGACGGTCAGAAAAATAGAAAAGAATGGTGTGAAAATACGTAAGAAGGGAGAGAGCGCAGACGACGAGAGTGTCTCGTTTCTCTGCGTCTCTCAAAGCGGAAAAACGAGTGCAACTCGGCTGGAATTAATGGTAGATTGAAAATTCCTAAAGTAGAAGATAGAGAATTTCACCGTGATTATTTTTGTAGTAAAAATTTTCTCAGTGAGACATCTGGATTTTGAGATATAGTGGGTGGAAGGTCCAATGGGAGCAGACGCATAGTCAAATAGCTATATCTCTGCTCTCGGTAAGGTTAAACTAGAAATTTGAAATTCGAATAATAAAGAATTTCATCATGACTATTTTGACAATAGACACATCCTGATGGGTTAAAGATTTTCAGAAAATTTCAGCCGAAAAAGTTAGATCGATAAAACCTCGAACTTTGACCTCATTTTTCTTGAATACCAGACCTCGAGGACAAAAACTAATTATATATTTGAAATCAGCGTTTGTTCAGCTTTCCAATGGTATAGGTCACGTCCCATAACTCCACACTGACTCTATGACCTTCCCTAGTCAATCACGCTCAATCTAGTTCCAGTTTCCTGTAATTTGTTTTGTCATACTTTCCCAATATCAATATCTCCCTAGCTGACAAAATATTTTCTTATCGCTAGTTTTTCCCAGACCCCAGACACCATCTTATTTCCTTATTCCCCTCATTTTTTATCCGAATTTCCTGTCATTTCTCCTCTTCGTTATGTAATAAATGATTCAATGTGCAAGTCAGCAGTTCAAAAAAGACATCTTTTTCAAGTTGATTTTAGATCTTTTTTGGGCTCTCAGAAGTTCATTATTTATTCATTGATAGGGTACTAGAGATATATGTAAACATGAGTTCTCGTGGTTTCTCAGTGATTAGAGATTGAAAAGAAAACACTATTTTTTTTCGGTTGGGAATGTTCTGGGGTCTCAGATCTGGTGGTTTTCATATAAATTCAAGATTATCGACATATTTTCAGACAGTTTTCTTGACATTTTTAATCAAATTTTTCAGTTTTTCGGAATAAAATTTTCGAACAAAGTCTTTTTGCACAGCCCTGGTCCCAGCCCTCAAGATCTCTGACTTCTTCCATAAATCGAATTACTTATTGGCTCCGTTCGGAAAGTAGTCCCCCCCCCCGCTCATTTATTCACAGATTTTCGAATAACATATCCCACTTTCCCCCCTTCACTTCAATTTTTGATCTACTCCTTCTCCCTTTCGGAACATAAAAACTACATTTTAATGCACTTCTTCCCTACTCAAAACTCGTCAAAAAAAGTTTGCGACTTTTGGTCTCTTCTCCTCTACCCATATAAACCAGACACATTTCGAACGACTTCCTCCTCCGTTTTTGGACCTTTTAGACCACTTTTTGGCTACTTTTTGGGTTTTTTTTGGAAACCGAAATGGAGATGTAAACGCGCTCTATTGAAAATTGACAATTTGGAATCGTGAAGATCACCTATCGTTTCATAAACTGAAGGAGAGCACAAAAAAGTAAAAGAAAGTGGGCGGAGCTTCCGAAAACTAATAACCGAGAGGCACACACACAACCTAACGACATTATACTTTTACTAGTTTCTTTTGTTCTTCTTCATTTTTTTACTTTCTTTTTTCTTCTGTTCCAAGAATTGACCTCTTCTCGTGACTTCCTGATCCGAGACGATAGGCTTAGTTGACTGAAAATCAAAAATTAAACATTTTCTAATTCGGATTAGTGCCCGGATCTGTGAAGGTAATCGGTTCTGTGAAGGTAATCGGATCTGACAATTTGGTTGGTTTTCAGTCAGATTTTTTGTTGAAATTAAGGCTTCCGGGTTTGGTCCGACCGCCGACCGCCGACCGACCGAGCTGAGCGATGTCCGCAATTTTGCGTGAAGTATATGCGTATTTATTGGCGGAAGTTTAAATTTTTTCACAAATTTCCATTCAATTAGTGAGAAGTGCGCTGTTGTCGAAACTTAATTCACATTGAAAATTTGACGAAATTCGAGTAATTTTTATAAATCGAAATAATACATTTTTTTTTTGTCATTCTCGTCCAAAAAAGTGTCAGTTTTCAGTCGATTTTCTTTTTACAAAACTTGCCGTCGAATAGAGCGAATGCGAACAGAAAAAATTGAGTGGGTCGGCGGTCGGTCGGCGGTCGGCGGTCGGTTGGCGGTCGATCGGCGATCGGTCGGCGGTCGGTCGGCGGTCGGTCGGAGTGGGTAGGTGGTCAGTCAGCGGTCGATCGGCGGTCGATCGAGGTCGATAGCCGGTTGATCGGCGGTCGGCCAGGTCTATCAAAAATTGGCCCGAACGGAAGCCTTACTTAAAATAGGGTGCGTCAACTCTAATCTCTGCCCTGGCCAAACTAATTAAGAATGTTTTAATGCTCTCTGAAACCTAATCGTTCAGATTTTGTTCCATCATCATCATCCTCCCCACTCTTTCCCTTTTTCCCATCGTCACACACGTGCCCTTTCCCCCTTCCCGAACCTCTTGAAAACAAAAAACGCGTCGGTCGGGGTTTCTTTTTCTGATTAGATCAGCAGTCCACCCTCTTCTTTATTTTCTATCCCATCCCTCCAGGGTCGGAAGTCTAAAGTTAGCCACGGGGGTGTCTGATTTCAGTTGCTTTTGTCTTTAACAACTGTTTGAATTATTCAAGAACTCTTTTTTCTTTTTAAGCGGCTATAGTGTATATTGTCATGCGATGTTTTTTGTTTGGTTTTGTTTTCAAGAATTTTGGTATAGCAACCCGGAATGAAATTTATAGTTTTGTTGCTTCGTTGGAGTTGAATTCTCACAGACAATCAGGGTCCCAACTTCCCAAAAACTCTTCGATTTCTGACCACTTCATCGTACTTTACACTCCTTTCCAGCGCCCATTAGCCTCAAGGTGGCAACCAGGAAATGTACACTTCTTACTCACCCCTTGAGTACATCCTGTTCCCTAGCGGAAACCTATTTGTGGGGCGGTACTAGATTTTTTGTGGTCATGGTGACCCCAAGACAACAAAAACTTTGGACAAAAAATGTTCAGTTTTCTATTGAAGGTCATGGAGTCTCAGTCTCAGTTTGGAGATATGGGACGGGACCTATATAATCTGAAAGCTGAAAAAACGCTGATTCCAAATATATATATTTAGTTTTTGAACTTAAGGGGTGGTATTTGAGAAGAAAGGCCAAAGTTTGTTAAAATAGAGAATTTTAAACATGTATGCCAAAAAAATCGGTTCTCGTTTTTTAACAAAATTTTTCGAAATTTTTCGACAATTCAGGGTAAAAGTGCGCAAATTATCATACACGTCCTTTTGATTGAACCGGGAATATTTTTGACTTTGGCCCAGTGCCGCCCGTTACAAGTCTGTTTTTTTTACAAAATTGGAAAAAATGTTCAAAATATTTCCGTGTATCAGAATGGTGATAATTTGACATTTTTCAGAACTTTGACCTTTTTTCTGGAAATTTGAGTTCTAGGGCAAAAACTAAATATAAATCAGCGTTTTCTCAGCTCTTCAATGATATAAGTTACGTCCCAAAACTCCAGACTGACTCCATGATCTTCCCTAGTTAGATCACAGGGTCGTTTTGGCCCATCGGAATTCGAGTTATGTTCCCGAAATACCGAAAGTCTAGTAAAGCGCGTTTGCACACAACTTGAAAATCTGCCAATTGAGTCGCCGCTCAGCCAAATCGCGTGTTTATAACGTAGACGAACAATAGGGAGTAAAATGTTTCAAATGAAGCTCACTTTTCTCCCATTTTCTTTTTTTTCTGTTAAACCACAAAAATATCGCATTCATAAAAAAGGTAAAATACAAATTTTCAACACAAAAAAAAAATTTTGGATAATTTTTTTGAATTCCACATATATTTTTTAAATTATATTTATTTTACTTTCTATGACCTTATGTAGCTTTTCCTTGAAATCTTGACGGCTAACATATTGAACAACAACGAATGGTCATAAACATGAGATTTAGAGTGAAAAAGCAACAAAAAATAGGGGAAAACACATCAAAGCTCATGATGGGAAAACTTTTTTGTTGCAAAGTCTTCTCGTTCCGACCCTATTCAATAGATCACTCACCTCTAAACCACTTCGTTCCCATTTTTCTCATCCCTTTCATTTGATGCCAAGCCTTTCTCCTTTCTTTCCCCGTTTCCTTTCTAATTTTCTTTCTTCCCGTCGTCTTTCTCTCCTCTTGACTCATCTCTCTCTCTCCCTGCCGTGACCCCTTCATTTTTTCTGCTCCGCCGTTATATTATTCTGTCTAGAAGACGTGAAGACCTGGCTCGAGGAGGAAGACCTATGTGTAATTACTATCATAAGAAACGTTTCTTTTTTTTCTTCTTGTCATGTAAAAGTTAGGAGCTGCCCTGCCTTGGTCAGAATATTAGAGCACACATGTATCTCGAAAATATTCCATTTTTACACGGTTCAGTGAACAGAAAAGAGTCGAGAACGCTATTGGAAAGATATGTTTTCCTTTAATTCAGTGGAAAAAATAGTTGGAGTGAAAGAATTTTTTACATAGAAATTTTCAATTTTTGATGTTTTCAGATTCCGTATTCCTCACTCAAAAGGAGCCTTCGTGGAAGAGTTTTTCACGCGGCCGTGTAGTCCTCTCAGACAAGATTTCAAATTTGTGAGGAGTCAAGAAATAGTTTTGTCCGAGAGGACTACACGGTCGCATGGAAAAACTCTTCCACCTAACCTCTCTTTGAGTGAGGAGAACGGGAGGTCCTCCTCTAAAATCCGAATACTTTTTTATCAAAAAGTAACCTCTTTTTTTCAAAAAACATGAAAATTCGAACTCGAATAAAAAATGGAACAAGAGCCCCTGTCATCGTTGCTCTCGTAATTGAATGCGATTTTATTCTCGCTTTTTTCTCTCTCGTTTTTATTCCACCCATAAATAAGAATTGTTTTGTTCTTCCCTCCCTCTCTCCCTCATTCCACGTATATTTCATCTCGTTTTTTTCTTGTTAATTTTCTCCCTCCCTCGTATGTATTCCCAACTTCCTCCCCCTCCACCCTCATAATATTTTTTCTTTCATTTCCATTCTGAAGGTTGAATTCTGAAAAATTTCAGGTACCTCACAACGAAAAGAACCATGGATCTGTTCCCAACGAGCCGATTGCGACTCACACATTTGCCACAACAGGTTAGTCATTATTTGAAAAAAAAATAGCGGACAATGGAAAAAAAAACATTGATGGCCGTGAGAGAGGTTTTATGCCACCAAAAACCAAATTTGTGGATTACCAGAGTTTTCTAGGCCATCAGAATGTTGAAAAAAATTTTCTAGGCTAGGCTTACGGTCTCAAAATTTTCTAGGCTTGGCTTACGGTCTCAAAATTTTCTAGGCTTGGCTTTCGACCACCAGAATTTTCTAGGCTAGGCTTACGGCTATCAGAATTTTCTATGCTACGATCAATCTACATATTCTACCAAATCAAAAACTCCTTCAAAAACCATATCCCAAGATTTGTCCCATCTACTTGACCCCCATAACATTGGTCAGTCGTTGTCGACCCCTTGCAAGTATCCCCTAGTGGAAAAGAAGTGTGTTTTGAACAGGAAGTTTCGAAAATTCGAAAATCTTTGAGACAAAAAGACACAGAAAAAAATTGGGTGCTAGCTCTAATCATTTTGGCAACAAAATGGTAAATGAGTGAGTGTTCTTCGTGTTTTTTTTGAGAGTGTGGTTTAATTGGATTGAGCTTGTAAAAATACTCGAATTGGGAATTCTAGGCCACCAAGAAATGTATTTCATTCAATTTTCCCTCCAGTTTGTGTGTGATTGACAAGTTTTATTCTTCCCCCCTTCTCCTCCTTACCCGAAATCCATAAATCACTAAAAATGTTATTGGTTTATTGGCCCTTCCACGATGCTCATCATGAGGAACATGTGTTGGTTTTTTTTCTCACGGCCTAGAAATCCACACGTGGAGAGTTCGGCTATCCAGTGTTTATAAGACTCAAAAATAAACATTCGATGCCTATTTTTTTCCATTTGTCCCCCAAAAAATTTGTTCCCAAGAATCTCAGTTTTCGAAACGCATGACTCGGATTCTTTTAGAAATAGAAATAAGGAGAGAGCAAACTGCTTATTTAGTGTCAATTGTTTTGTTTACGTGGGATTGTTTCGTGTTTCGTGACATGGGAGTTCAAATTACGTCACGTTTCACTGTGAAAATTTTTTGACAAATTTTGAAAAAAAAAATTTCAAAAAAGTAGCTTTTTTATATTCAAACCAAGCGTTCTGAAAGGTACGCCTATTAAATACGGGTCTGAAATTTCTGGTTAAGACATTTTAGGGTACAATGGGTACTGTATACTGGTACTGTACAATACTGTATCTGTATCACCTTTTTCCATACTTGTCAAAGCCCCGCCTGACAGGAAAGACACAATTTTTTTCAAAACTTTTTTTGCAACTTTTTTCAATTTTTCATCAAAAACGTGTACATTTTTTATGGTTTTTCAGAATTTCCTTTAATTCTGAATGATAGGCGAAAATTTGACTTTTTTGGGAGGAAATTCAATAAATTTTCGAAAAAGGTTTGAAATTTGAACTTTGGCGCCAATTACCCGGGTTTTAACAAGTATGGTTTATATCATAGTTGTCCGGAATCCGGATTCCGGAAATTCCGGATTCCGGAATTCCGGGTTTTTTTGACGTTCCGGTTCCGGGTTCCGGATTCCGGAAAATGAAAATTTTCATTCCGGTTCCGGGTTCCGGATTCCGGAAAATGAAATGTTTCATTCCGGTTCCGGATTCCGGATTCCGGTTTTTTTGAATTTTTTTTCCGGAATCCTGAAGTTGAAATTTAAATTTTTTTTTTGAGTTTTGAAGACAACTGCATTACTTCTTTTCCGGTTTTGAACCTCAAAAGTAGTTTTAAACTTTATATATCATTGAAAACACTCGAAAAAATGACTTGGCCATGAAAATTTATCGAATCATTCCGGATTCCGGATTCCGAAATTCCGGAATTCCGGGTTTTTTCGTCATTCCGGTTCCGGATTCCGGATTCCGGAAAATCTAAAATCTCATTCCGGTTCCGGATTCCGGGTTCCGGAAATCAAAAGTTCTCATTCCGGTTCCGGATTCCGAATTCCGGAAAATAAAAAATATGATTCCGGTTCCGGATTCCGGATTCCGGTTTTTCGGAAAATGGCATTCCGTACAACTATGGTTTATATCAGGTCTCAAAACTTTACGGTCTTAGAATTTCTCGGTTTTAGAATGTCTCAGTTTTGAAGTGTCTCGGTTTCGAAACGGCCACATTAAAATATTTTTGACAGACTTGCAAAATGACTGGTTCAGAAATTTCCTAATTTCCCACCTCATTAAAATTGGAATGTAACAATTTCACATTCAAATAAAATATACAAAAAATATCACGATTTCATGTATCTCCACTTATTACCCCTACCTTTGACCCCAAAGTTTCCCCTAAAAGTACAAAATTTTGCTCAAAATTGCTCCGTTGTTCTCGGTCTCGCTCCCTCCCTCCCCTAACTCATTCCTCCCTCTCTTTTGCGTTTTTATCTTATTCTTTTTCCCATAACGAACCAAAAAGAACAAGAAAACGAAACAACGAGGGAGAAAAAGTTTAGTGATGGTCGGGGTGGGGCTCATCTTCGTCGTTTCTTTTTTGTCTGTCTTCCGTCATTTCAACTTCCAAACCCCACCACCCAATCACCCGGGTTTCTGGGAACTCAGAAATGGCGAGAATTGTGGAAGCAAGCCCAACGACAAATTTTTTTTTTGAAAATTTTGTATTTTTGAGATCATGCAACTTTTGTTCAAACCGTAGTCATTCAACGATTGGAATAAAATTACATATGTAAAAGAATCAAAATTTTCTCCAAGTTCCAGCTCCCAAACTTCGTCTTAAAACCAGACAAAAAATAGTTGTAGTTTTTCGCCCTCATCCCTTGGGAGTCAAGAAACAGACAATAGCTCCGCATTATTTTCTCTCCACTTTTTCCCCCATCCCCATGTTTTCTCTATCACTGCGTCTCCCAAATCCGAAATCTCTCGCTTCTTTTCAAGATAGCCGCTTTCTGGAAATTTGAGACAATTGTTAGGAGAAGTTCTTTTCGATTTTTGATTCACTGATAACTGAAATTTGAACTCTTTTGTTGGATTTGTCACGCTTTATTTGTTGGAGAGCTTTTGTCATGAGAGTCTAGTTTTCAGTCTGAAATTTTTTAGGTGTCAAAGTTTTTTTTTCATTAGTTGTAAAAAGTAACGTTTTTGAACAATCAGAAATTTTATATTCGAGATTTTTTGAAACCCACACTTGTCAACGCCCGGGTAATTGGCGCCAAGAAACAAAATTCAAATTTTTTCGAACTGGAAAATTTTGAAATTTAAAGTCAAATTTTCGGCTAACATTCAGAATTTTGAAGAATACTGAAAAATCATCAAAATGTTATAATTTTCTATGAAAAATTGAATGTGTCAGAAAAAAACTTGGTCGTGATCAAAAAGTCTCGGTTCCAAAATATCAGCTTCATGTACCGGTCGTTTTGCATTTCCAGAAAATGAATCCCGTTTATGTCATGTCTCTTAACTTCACGGTTTCAGAATCTTTCAGTTTCGAAGTGGCTCGGTTTCAAAACGACCCTGACTTTATTTTCACTTTTTGATAATTTATAAAATTTGTTCTATATCTTAATGATTGTCAATCGAAAATTTGACTTTTTCGAGAAAAAAAATTGAACTTTGAAACGCCAATTACCCGGGGCTTGACAGGTCTCGATTTCAAAACATCACTGACTTTTTTAGTCAAAAATTCTATGTGACGTTTCAAAAAATCTCGAAACTAAATATCCGGTTTTAAAACATCCCGGTGGCGTAAGGTATATAGTCGTTTATTCATTTTAACCCTTAAAAACCGCAAATCACTTCCCCCCCTCTTCCTACTCTGCAAAAAAAAGCAATGCCAGCTGCTCTTTTTTCTTTTTATTCCGTAGTTCTTGCTCTCCCACCCCCTCCCCCCAACCCAATAACTCATTTCACATCTCCAACCAATTTCCAATCTTTGCGCCCTCTTCAAGAAAACCAAAACCTCTTGGAAGAAAAAGAAAACTGGAAACCGAAATTCATTGTCTTCCTCTTTATTTCCTTTTTTCTTCTTTTTTTTTTGCTCGCTACGTTATTCCACTCTTTCTATTCCAATTCCTCCAGAACATTCTCGTATAAAAAATGGACGTTCTTCGCCGGATGATGCCGAGAAAAATGAAACGAGATCAGTACTCGTTTGAGCTTCTCAAAAGTAGTTCCAATATTGAATTGTCGACGGGAGTGGGTCCGGGTACACCGCTTCCCAGGAACTTTTCACATTATGACAGCATAAGAATCGCTCCGTCGACACAGTCAGCGGTCAAGAGGCCGCAAGTTGTGAAGGTTGGTTTTTAAGAGGATATCTGAAAAATCGAAAAAAATAATCACCATCAAAAGGATCACCCTTCTGAAACTGACAGAAAATCTACTTTGGTTGCTTAAAACTTGCCCGGGTCATTGGAGCCAAAATTCAAAATTCTTTTTTTTAGAATTTTAGAATTTTTCTCGCGAAGGGGACCTTTGGGACGGGTCGAGTTCAAAAATTTTCCAAGGGCCGGGTCCATAGGCCGGGTTCAAAAATTTTCCAAGGTCTGGGTGCAAAAATTTTCCAAGGGCCGGGTTCAAAAATTTTCATAGGCCGTGTCTAAAAATTTTCCAAGGGCCGGGTCCAAAAATATTCCAAAGGCCGGGCTTTGACAAGTATGGAAATATGGCAAAATATCGAAATTTGGTAAGCATCCGTACACTGTCAGTATCATTTGACAATCCAAGATGGTGCCCTAGGAAGTCAAAAAAATGACCTAAAACATCAAAAAATTATCTGAAATTGTCTGAAAATTCAATTATTTTTCACAGTATTTCTCTGACTTCCTTTGTTGCATTCTCACTCTTTTAAAAATCCCTAGATTCAAAAACCATCGAAACAAATTGAATTCCAAGAATCTCTTTTTTGAAATTTAAATATTCACGAATTGCGTTTTCTCTTTTTTTCTTCATAATTTAATATCTGTCCCCCCACCCCCACTCCCTAAGTTTAACTCCAATTAAATTGATGAGCTGCCCTCTTTTCAGCTCATTTTCAATTAATTTCTCTCCCCCCGTACCCTTTTTCCCCCTTCGGACACTGACATATTTATGCTGTTGGTTTGTCGAGTCGGACCGCACCACAAAAAAGCAAAAAAAGCGAAAAAAATTTTCGCTGTGTGCTTTGTTTTGGTGTTCCGAAAGGAATTTTTTGCAGAAAAAGAAAAAGAGAGGAAAATTTGCATCAAGGTGTATTGACTGCAAAGAGAATAGGTTTTGAAGTTTAGTCTTAGAAATTAGTTTTATTTTTTCTTTTATTTTCTCACCACGTCGTATAACTCTCATGATTCCATTTCCATGTGATTCGGTTTTCACCTGGATACGTATACTTTTTTTCCCAGTTTGTTTGCTCCAGTTTTTCCTATATTTTTTGTGGTTTTCACTGGAAATGCTACCGATTTAATTGGTGCCAAAATTAAATATTCGAATTTCGCGGATTTTTATATTCTTGTCGCTAAAACGTTAAATTTCCGACAATCATTCAGAATTCGAAAAAATTTTGAATAATCGTGGAAAATGTTCGCATTTTCGATGAAAAATTGAAATTTGAGGGCCGAGTCTTCATTTTTTTTCTAAGGTCCGGCCCGGTCCTTAGGGTCTTCCAGGGCGGGGCCTTTCCAAGTATGGTTAAAAAATCCTATCAGTAACTGACCCACAAGTTATCAGGTTTTTTGTTACCGGGTATCTAGAGTACCTAATACCGGTCGGCCTGTTGGTACCTATCTGATTTTTTTTCGAGTGCTTCCGGGTATTCTTGCTACAAGTTGTTATCATATTTGTAAAAATTTGCTTCAAACTGATTTTCATGAGATCAAAAATATACAAAAATGTAGATCTCGGCGAGTTCTATGTCGGTGACCTACTACGGGCCGAATGGCAAGTGGTTCATATGCAGCGGACCGCGAAAAGAGCCAAAAAACGCGAACGAGGGCGGCACATTAACAAATAGCGATCCAGCCCGTAGTAGGGCAGAGACATAGCACTTGCCGAGATCTACATTTTGGTATTTTTTCAGATCATAATATTGAACTTGAAGGAGTAACGCCCCTGTTGCCCGTGTTTTGCTGACTGATCCATTATTACCCGTTGATATGAATTTTCAGCCCTATAACTAAATGTGATCCCGATTCATCCCCATCCCATATAAGTTTCCAACTCTTCTGATATCCATCCTTGATTTGTGACCAGTCCGCATGTGACTTCCTCAATTTCGTCGTCCGTTTAGAAATTCAATGCCGCCTCCCACCCTCAATCTGTCCTCTTTTTTTGGGAGAGAGCCGACTAAAAGTCTAAAAATAAAATGGTTTTCTAATTGTTTCCAGAAAATAGAAAACATAGAAGTTCTCGTAAAACAGAGATGTTAATAACTCTGAATCTGAGTTTTATGGCTACAGTATCCGCTCGTAAATTCCAGTCGTAAAGGTAAAAGGGGGTCTCCATTCTCTATTCAAAACTACTAAACTAGGCGGAGTTTTTTAGTTCTCTCTCCCTGGTTTTCCGGCTTTTCGAGAATCTGTTTCAGAATGCATGCATTCATGTTCGGATTGTCTGTCAACACACCACCTCGTTTCGCTTTTTGTGTCTCCCTGACGACTTTTCTCTCGTCTCGTTTCACTTTTTGCGCTCCGCTCTCCTTTTTCGGGGAAGATGAGGCGGATAGCAGGAAGTTTTTGAAAGCTACGGAAACAGGAAATGCATGTTCTGGTGTTGGATTGGGGAAGTGGGAATGTCTGTGAGAATGAGATCAAAGTTGAGTGCGGGCTCGAGCAATCTATCATAAGGGAACGGTGTCTCTCAGGGCGGCTGAGTTTTTTGTCGTCATGGTGTCAGCAGTTTGTCTAGATTTTTCCATTCTTTCATGAGATCCGGGAAAGGCATCTGTCTCAAAGTTTGTTATTGTAACTTGGTCATTAAAACTTGGTCACTGTATTTTTTAGACGACACGGCCATCGCGTAACTTTCTAAAAACTGAGTTTTATTAGGTGAAAAATATTCCAAATTGTAGATTTCAGCGAGTTTTATGTTACTGACCTATTACGGGTCGAGTGGCGGATCGTGAATATTCCGGGGGCCGGGCTAGTTTTTTGGTTTTTTGGCAACCTTTGCGGTTTTGGCCTTTTTCCCGGCCCCAGCCCATGAACAATTCGCCATCCGGCCCGTAATAGGCCAGTAACATAGAACTCGCTGAGATCTACATTTTGGTATATTTTTCAGTCCATAGAACTCAATTTGAAGCGAGTTACGTAGTTTGCAAGTATGATATTTTTGCCGACTAGATTTTTCCATTCGTCTATGAGATTCCGGCAAGGTACCGGTTTAAAAGTTGATCATCTTAAAGTCTCGGGTTACCTATTTCAGAAGGTCACTCATTTTTTTCAAACCAGATCTAAATATAGTTCAGACAACCATCAGTCAAACCGTGGCACCTTTCCAAAACCAATTCTTCAAAGTGTCCTCCATCTCTTACACTTTTCCAATCCATCTTGTATATAGTGCAATGACTAATTGACTAATTCTCACCCAAAAAGCGTCAAACCCGCAAACCAAGCTGTCGTCAGTTTCCATATTCCAATTTTTCAAAAACCCATTCCTTCCTCTCCTCTCGTTCTTCCTGTGAAACGAACTAACCGCTGTGCTGCTCCACTCATCTTCCTGCTCCATTCTTCTGTTCCTTCCCCACACCCCTCCCACTTTGTTTTTATATTATTCTTCGCATGTTTGAATGAATTAGAGACTCAAAAACTGAGAAGAGGACACTTCTCCTTTTCGTATCTGTCCGTAGAGAGGAGCTACAAAAAAACAACAGAACCACAAAAAAATTTATTCGAAGAATTCCTGCCCTCTTGAGTATTATGGCTTAGGAGAATGAGTACTTCCAGTTATTGGAAAGTGTACTCGCACCGACAGGTAAGGAAATTATTATTTTATTTTTTTGGGTTTTAGGCTGAGCAGAGCCCCATCTGACCTCCCACGCGATTCCACTACTAAACCCCCTAAACCCATTGCCTCCTTGTTTATTCTCTTTTTTTTTGACAAATGACAAGAAATGTCTCATTTCGCATTTGACCTACCCTACTCCTGACGTCACAACGATACCGGATGGTGTTCTGGAAGATTTTTAGAGGAATGACGTGTCATTTGGAATTGTGGCGCTAAAATTCTAATTTCATCGAGAAAGGTGACGTTTCGAATCGGGTTGTCAGTCAGAATGAAGTGACAGGAGTTGGAGTTGGTGGGAGAAAAATTGGTATAAATCGGCGCGGGTCGGAATGAATTTTTGATTTTGTTTCGGGTTTTCTTGAGTTTGAGCTTGATTTTAGGTCGAGGCGGCCCGAGTCTACTCTAGTAAAGTTAGGCCTACAGTAACCTGAAGTTGAATTAGGTCTACAGTATACAGACTACCGGGAAGGCCATGGAGTCCATTCGGAAATATGGGACGTGACCTATATGATTGGAAAGCTGGGAAAACGAAGATTCCAAATATATATTCAGTTTTTGCTCTCGAGGTCTAGTAATCGAGAAAAACAAAGTCAAAGTTTGGTAAAATAAAGAAATTCCAAAAAAATTTCGTGTGTCAGAAAGTAATAATTTTACATATTTCAAACCTTTGACCCTGTTCTTTTCGTATGCCAGGACTCGATGACAAAAACTGAATATATAATAAGAATCAGCGTTTACTCAGCTTTTGAATGATTTAGGTCACGTTCCATAACTCCAAACTGACCTCATCCTTAGTGAGATGTACAATACCCTGAGATAGTTTAGCTAGGTCTACAGTACACTGAGATGCATCTGAGATCATAGAACAATTTTATAGACCCCCCCTCAGTTCATGATTCATTTGATTCTTTGAACCATGATTTTTGCAATTCGACCTCCAAGGAAGAACTATTCAATCATTGAAACATTTCCACAAATAAATTCTCTCCCGGCCCTCCACTCCCCCGTTTCTCCTCTCAACTCGTGGTCCTAGTGGTCTCTACCTCTCAAGAAAAACTTCTCGAATTTCATTCATCTTTCGCTTATTTTTTTATTTTTCACTCCTTCATTGGAATATATTTTTGGAATGAATCCTCCTGTCGTCATGTTATTTTTCACCACTTCATTCATGACTTTCATCTTAACCGATGTCAGAAAATAGATAAGCTACTTGTTTTTTCGTGATGTTCAAGGTGTTCTCGGTTGACAGCTGTGTGTTTTTTTCGTATAGCATCGAGATTTATAGTTGAGCACAAGAGAGCACAAGCTATACTAAAGGACCCCTAAAAATAAAAGTAATATCACCGAAAATAGGTTCTGGGGAGAGCAAATAAATCGAGCAGCAAAAAGTATACAAACTAAAAAAGTAGACCGGAAATGGATGGACGGACGTGAATGAGAATATAATGAAAAATAAAGTTGGTCACTTAGATGTTGGATGTCCCCATACATATGGTTCTGAGCAGAAAGCTTGATTGAGATTTATCGAAATTTGGAAAAATGCAAAGTATAATTGGAAAGAACTGTGATATTGAGTCCAGATGGCACTTTGAACTTTGACCCGGAGTCAAACCACTAATTGGCTGAGTAGCGACTCAGCTCCGCGAAACAAACCGTCCGTAAGCCACGAGATTAGAAGATTAGATGAATTCTGCAGAATCCGAATTCCCGGTATAGTAATTCTAGAAGATTCCGTCCGACTTCATCCGATTAGCTACCACCCCGGGACATTCGATGCCTACTCCAGTGTCAAGGACCCCCTTTGCAACATTTCGTCACAAAAAAAATTTCAAAATTTGTGGTGCCAATTATTTATTTCAACACACATCCCTTCTGAACTCCAGTACCAAAACATTTTTGTGGACACCTTGTTGCCGAGATTCCGACCAATGTGTTTTGCTCACAGTCAGCGAAAATCTTAACATCGTTTCCTCCAAAATAAATTGAAGTAAAAAAAAACAAAAAAACTTCCTAATCCCATCTCAATTCCAATTCCCTCCCATTCCCTTTCCCTCCCATTTCTCAGAACTCTCTGCGCCTCTCCTCTCTCCGCCAAGCTCCGCCCACATTCTTGGGAGATGTGGACCCATGAGGGCAGTCATTTCTTAACACTCTTTTCCATCTGTTGAAATATTTCTCTCCCTGTGATGAATATGGTTCGGAACCACGTCGCCTACCATCGTACCTCTCTCACGTCACCGACAATGATAAATTCATATTCTTTGGTTCGTGTCTTGTTGCAAAAAATTGTTTTAAAAATTTGATCCCCCGGAACCAGAAATTCGAGCGGGTAACCATAGGCAACTTTGTACAAATTTTTTATGTTTCGAATTTGATCTTTTGGCCACGCCTCCACAGGGCATACATAAACATACAAGAACCCCATAGCATTCATTTTCAAACAACTAATGCCACGTCGCCAATTTCAGAAGTCAGAAGAGGTGATCGATGTGTCTGAAGGCGAGATGAGCGAGTTCTCCTCATTGATCGGCTTCGTCGGTGGGCCACGCGAGCCGGGATGCAGTTATGGGTGAGTAGTCGCGTATCCTGTTTACCATAGGCATCAAACCAGAATCCTATTAGAAGACGTGAGAATCTGCAGGCAGCTTGCAAATGAATAAGGAAGCGGCCCCCTAATTCTTAATTGCTGGTTGTTCTCTAGAACTTTAGCGAGCTCAAACCTCAGGGTACAGAAAAATGTTTTCTGTAACACTAGCCAAGGCCTTCTGTTTCAAATCACATGGAATCTAAAAACAGATTTTTTCCCTTTCAGCTCACGCTCACTATCAAATTTCTTCAACCAGAAGAAAAATTTGTGTGTCACTTAACGTTTCCTCCCCCACCCACCCTTTGACCTCCCTGCCTTTAAGTGATATCACTTGACATGTCTGAGCCTTCTGAATCCTTCTGAAGTCTTTATTGAGCTTAAAAAAGAAAACTCTCAAAGTATGATTTTGTGACCTCAGACTACTAGAGCTATCAGGTTACCGCGAATAGTGGTCCCGTGAAAAACACACTCCAACTTTTTCAGATTCGCGCAAGAGGATCCGGCATACGAAAAAGCGGTCAGCGAGTGCCACGTCATTCAGGAGAAGAAAGATTTTGCGGAAGCCGTGCTTCTGAAATGCATCGATAACAAGCGTGAGTTGACTATCTGGGGTGCCTTTGGCGCGTTTCAAGTTGTCAAGGGGGGGGGGAAGGAAATTTCGAAATGAATGAACTTCCAGTCTAATGCACTCTTTTCGAGAAATCGCTTCGAAAATTTTTGCCTGGGGCAAAGATTGACCTAAATTTTTTTGCAGCTCTCTTCCCGTACATGCACTTCGCCCAATTCCGAAACGTGGACTACACGCACCGAGTTAAGCAGATTTCCGATTTGGCGAGAGAATGCTCGCCCACTCATGGAAGTCTTTATGGTTCGTTGGGCATTCAGGGGGGATATGTATACATGTGTATACAACAATTTGATCTTTGCACTTTTTGTTGGCAAAGTAAAGTGGGTACTTTATTGGAAATTGATCCATTAAAATTACTTTACTCTAGTTGTCATTTCTGACCGCTCCTCTTGAACACGTCACCTCCACCAACTACTTTTTCTTATGTACCTATTGTTTGACCTCCAAAAACCACTCTCTTTGTTTTAACAACACAAAAAGGAAATCTTGACTTTTTCTCATATTTCAAGGCAAATCTTTCGAAAAAAATGACGCTAGATATTTAGAAGACGAACAAATGTAGCTCGTAAATCATGAAGACGTCAGAATCGAGGTGAAGTATGTAGTCGCGGGTAAACATTCTGAAAATAGAAGCCAGCCTCAAAAATAAGCGGTATTTGCTCAAGTGAGGGTGTAGATTTGGATAGAGGGAGCCGTGGGGGCCCCATCGAAAATTTAAGGAGATGTAAGCAGGATGAGAATTTGATTTTTGAGGTGAGGTGTCTCAAGAGGATTTGCCCCTTGACAAAAGTGTTTTGAAGGGTTCAAAGCTCGAAATTATAATTTGTTTATTCGGAAAAAGTTTGTTCTTTCTAGGCTGCTATGACGAGGTGTACTCCATCCAAAAAACCGCTAGCGTCGGGGAGAACCGCCTGCCAGCGCACCGTCACTCTGGCTACATTGTCATCGGATTCAAGCTGCTCGAGGACGCCGGCAAACAGGGAACTCTGGAGAAGACGTGGCTCCAATGGAGTGGCGCACGCGAGATCTACAAGCACTCACCACGCTCATGGAACCTGAGACGAATCTCACTGATGAGGTGTCCGACACAGTAAGTTTAATTTTTCTTTCATTTATTTCTAGAGAAAATCTTCACAATAAACATGTTACAGTCACAAGAACGGTGTCGCCCAACGCCCGTTCGCATACATTCTGATGTGCGAGTACGGTAGCATTCTCCACCCATCGAACACGATTCAGGCGTTGGACATTTGCGAGAGATTGCGAGTTCGGAATTGTGGACATATTGCGTTGTACCAGGTGAGAGAAAGAGACCAGCTACGGGAAGGGGAAATTAATTAGAGATAATTGGCACATGAATAATTATGTATGGGTAGATCAATGAGATCACTTGCGCTTATGGTGCTTTGCCTTCCGCTTTTTGGGGTTTTTTGATTCCTTCGGCTGACTTTGTGGCTCTTCTGGCTCTTTTGGCTCTTCTCTCTCTTCATCCACCGTTTGGGTTTGCTCTTCCTCCGCCTCCACCTCCTCTGGAATCCCTAACACCTGCTTTCCCATCATCGCCCAATCTGGATTATCTCTCGATGGGTGGTAGCCGTCACGGAAGCCGCTTCTGAAATAGAAAACGTTGAACTTTTGTTTCATCCACCTAGACTTACGTCGTAGAAGCGGTGACTGGGTTATCAAGCCCTTCCATGTACATCACATTGACTTTATCGTGGAATACCGTCTCCTTGCTTTCGATCTCCTCCCCAAGATCTATCGCAGCTGTGGACTCAACCATGTAGTGAATTTTCATATAAGTTTTTGGATCCTGGCCATGAGTGAACACGTCTCGTTCGAAATCCCAGATTTGAGATGTGGAAAGGGTGCCCAAGAAGTCGGTGAGCTCTTTGTTGGTTGGTAGGTCAAAAATGTTCCAGCCTTCGTACTGAAATAGTTTTCAATAATATTAGAGAAAATATAGGAACTTACAAGATCGATCTGAAGCGATCGCTTTCCAATTATCCTCTTGTACTTCTTGATTTTTTCCATGATATCCGGATACTCTTTTTTGGAGCTGGAGCTCATGTGCCTTTACGACGAGTGTCTAAAAGAAAAGAAGGAAAAAAAAAATTAAAATGAAATCTAGAAAAGGCAGGGTGAGAGACGCAGAGCAAGAGGCAAGAGAGCCAGACGGAAAAGAGCACGAGGCGGGTCAGAGACGCAGGAACATTGAGAAATGGGGCGAACATACGTTAACGAAAAAATACGGGAAATGAGCTTAGTTTGTTTAAGAAAGGGGATCTCATTAGTCAACGACATAAAAAAGGTCGGGGAGAATATTCATAAGAGAAATGTCAGCTAGTCTAGCAGGCAGCTCACATGGGAGCTCAGAATCCATTCCAGTATTTCTTGAAGAAAGGACATGGAAAACAGAAAGAGCATGCATATGCACACTGCCCCTTTTCATTAGTTTGCTGCCTCCGAGCATATAAGAGAACGTGCAGATTTCGATTCTCGCGGGGTGACTATTAGCAACAGGAGAGACATTTTTTAGACGAAAAATGGAGGAAGAAATTTTCGTGGTGTAGTGAGATTAAGAATACAAGTCTGGTGCCAGGTACCAGAAAAAATCTAACCATATATTTTCGTATCTTCCAGGTTCACTCAGCGTACACCTCGCCAGGCCCTCGCTCGTCCGCCCACAACTCTCCATCCCGTCAATCCACCGCTTTCGCCCAGTCAGCCGCCGCAAAACGTTCCCAAATGCTCCGGGGATTCTCACAAGACGTCGAGCCCCAACCAGTTCCGGAGAGCTCCACGATGCGACGCAATCGAATGTTGCGGACGCGAGAACGCTCATTCCAGTACCCCGACGAGTACTATCACGCCTATCAACCTCATCAATTCGACCCACAGGAGCAGTACTAATTGGGCTCCACTAATATTTGTCTTTTACATTTCTTCGTCACAACTTGTGTTTCATATTTTGACCCCCTCCCCCCGAAAAAAACTTTAATATTTTTCTTCCCGTTGGTTCCGGGTGATTCTAGTCACCAATTCTCTTTTAGTCACCTCCCCGATACTCCACCCACACACTGTATGAACATGATTTTGCCCCCCCCACTGTGTATTTATTTTTGGATAAAAAATGAATGGTAGAAATGAACAAAAAGAAAGGCGAAGACAAAAAATGTGAATGAATGAATAAAACCCGACGATGCCAAGCCGCCTTTATAATTGCTGTTTTGAGGAAGAAGAGCTCTCTTGAGACAAAGTTGTCATGGATACTCGTCTTCAGACAGAAGACGAAATACATCACATCACAACTACTTTACGAATTACTTTACAATTTGTATAACACAAGTTAATTCTACAGGGACCGCGTGGGCGGTACATCAATCGTTCCCGCTTGAATGATATCAACTTTTTATTCAAAACTTTACAGACAGAAAAAAGAAAACTAAAGAATTGCTTAGGCACACAATCCGGAAGCGGTCTCACACGTGAATCCAGATGAGCAGAAGGAGCAAGTGTCTCCTGGTTGATAGATGTCGCCGTCAATCATGTTTCCCCTGGAAATTTCAGAGTTACATTTGAATTTGCAGAGAATAACTCACGCAGATTTGTATTGACAGACCACTGCAACCTTGTACATGTTAGAGCTCGATGCATCTCTTCCACAGTTCTTAACTCCACAACCAATCAGATTAGTTTCAGCCCAAGCCATCTGTGTAGCATGTCCAATTCCAGAGTTGAAGGTGTCCTCGTCCAATGTAGTGGAATACCATCCATAGTCTTGGAATTCTTGCTCCCAGGATTGGGAAGCGGCGACTCCCTGAACTCAACAGAATGGAATACCAGTCAATATTTTAAGAGACTTACAAATTTATCAAGACTTGTTGGAGCAGATGAGGACCACGACCAATAGAGATTCTCTCCAAGATCTGGGTATCCAGAGTGGTCATCCGGGCAGAGATTGGCATACTTTTGAGCAGATGCAGCAACGGTGGTGTCCCATTTCTAAAGTTTCTCATTGTATTGTTTTTTAAAGGAGGGCGGACAGCTAAAAAATGTTTTTTTCCTTATTTGTTTAAAATAATGTTACTGATCATATAATGATAGTCTGATACTTGAAAGATCATGAAACGTCATATTTTACTGGAAAACTGCCATCCTAATTAGGCGATTACAATTAGCAACGAAGCAACTTTCTATAGGACAACGTGGAGGCGGTGCCGACCGCCTCATTTGGCGCAACTGGTAGAGAGTTAGACTTTTGATTGAACAACTTGACACTTAATGGTTCGACCCCCACAGACGACAAAGTTTTTTGTTTCCATAATAAATGAAATATTCGTCTTGTTTCTTATATATTTAGTGAAGATACTTTTGAAATACCAATATTGATTTACTCTTCGATATTCTATTGTCCTTCTCATTTTCTGAACTTTCCCCGGTTTCTACAGTAAGATTGCAACACTTGGACTTTTCGTATAAAATCGGAAAACTTGGAGAAAGCGCCCAGTGACAACTGATTGTCTCAAAATGTCAATTTTGTATGGAATGTGTATATCAAAAAAAGCGCTTCATTTTTATAGTTGACAACTTTTTTGTACAAAGCCTCCCTGAAAAGATACAGACCGTCAAAGTAAACACCTCTAAAATCGCTATCTTTTGAATTGAAAACTTTTACGATCTGTAACTCTCTAGGAAATTCTCGAACAAAAAAGTGGTCAACTGCAAAAATGAAGTTCTAGCTTATATCTACAAAATCCACTAAAAATTACATTGTCGGACAATCTGTGACGCAAGGGACACTCTCTACAAGTTGCCTATTTTGACTGAAGTGTAGCAGTGTCACAATCTTTATTTTTAGTGTTGTATCCAATGAGCAGAGGAGTAAAAATGGAAAAATAAGCATAGTTTTTGGTTTTATTGTTTTATTTTCAGAAAAAAACGGTTCAAAACCGTCTTTAAACCAAAATAACGTTTTTGTCGTCATTTATGGTGCATTGTGTGCAACCACCGTCACGTCAAAATACACTGCCCCCGTCGAAACCCCCATCGTTTGAGCTGTCCGCCCCCCTTCAAATAGGAAAAAACTTACCATCTTGCGCATGTTAGCTGCTGGTGGTTCAATAGTTCCAGCGGCGTCATAAGTTCCTTTCGCAATTGCAGATCTCAAGTCATTGTGAGCTTTAACGATTGCAGTTTGTGCGGTAGCACTGAATTGGGCATTGACACATCCGATGATGGCGAGACAGCAGAGGACAAACTGCATGATTGGTGTTTGAAGGGTGGTTGAGATGACTGCTTTTGCTGCTCTTTTTATATGGGTTAGGAAGAGCTCTTATCAGTTGAAGAACAAGACAATGTCTATGTAAAAACAAATTTGAGTCTCCGTTAGTCTTTGGTATTGAAATGATAACAGAGAAAGACCTGAGACTAAATTTCGGTTTTTGTTTTTCCATGGATTGTCAATGACAATTGTAACGAGCACGTAAGACATCAAAACATAGTTACCGACGGGCTAGACAGTCTTATCAGCAAGACTAAAGTTTGAGACTTTTGTGCTCAAAACCCGCTTAATTACCTTGTTTTTTAACTGATAAGACTCACACTCAAACCATATAAAAAGAACAGCAAGAAGAATTAATTCAACCACCATTCAAACTCGAATCATGAAGTTTGCTCTCTGCTGTCTCGCCATCATCGGATGTGTCAATGCCCAGTTCAGTGCCACCGCACAAGCTGCAATCGTCAAAGCTCACAATGACTTGAGATCTGCAATTGCGAAAGGAACTTATGATGCCGCGGGAACCATTGAGCCACCAGCAGCTAACATGCGCAAGATGGTAAGAATCTCTCTTTTGATGAACGATAAATAATGAAAACCTTCAGAAATGGGACACCACCGTCGCTGCCTCTGCTCAACAGTATGCCAATACCTGCCCGGATGACCACTCTGGATACCCAGATCTTGGAGAGAATCTCTATTGGTCATGGTCCTCATCTGCTCCAACCAGTCTTGATAAATTTGTAAGTCTTTTAGGATTTTTACTGGTGTACTAATTTGTTGAGTTTAGGGAGTCGCCGCTTCCCAATCCTGGGAGCAAGAATTCCAAGACTATGGATGGTATTCCACTACTTTGGACGAGGACACCTTCAATTCTGGAATCGGACATGCTACACAGATGGCTTGGGCTGAAACTAATCTGATTGGTTGTGGAGTTAAAAACTGTGGAAGAGATGCATCGAGCTCTAACATGTACAAAGTTGCAGTGGTCTGTCAATACAAATCTGCGTGAGTTGTTCTCTACAAATTCAAATGTAATTTTGAAATTTTCAGTGGAAACATGCTTGACAGTGACATCTACCAACCAGGAGACACTTGCTCCTTCTGCTCATCTGGATTCACGTGTGAGACCGCTTCCGGGTTGTGTGCCTAATCAATTGTCTTGTTTTCTGTTTGTATAAACATTTTGAGTTTTTTATTTTATTTGCAATTTCCAACTCAAAAACCCTAAAAATCAAACGATGAGAAGTTCCAGTTTCTCTATTCTTTTCAAAGCATCAAAACCCAAGTAATCATTATCATAATGAGAACGAAATCCAAAAATAGAGATATATGACGATATTATATAATTCACCTTTGAAAAAAGGGTCAGAAGCTACGCAGGCGACAGGATTACCCTCTACTTAACGCTTTTTGTTGATTGCCAGAGAGCCATCAATGTCGTCACAGCAGTGAACTGAGCATGGATTGAAGGGGTCTCTAACAGCAAACATTACTTTGCGAGAGAAAAGTATATAATCTCACTTTTCCTCCAATCTGAAATCATTCATTGATGGAGTTATCCCAGTCAATGGAACTACTGACTAAATTCATCTTCTTTAGAGTTTCTTTTCTCTCTTTCATTGCAATAATTCTTTACTGTACTTATCACTATGACAAAATGAGAATGGAACAATTCAACAAAAATTTGAATTCTACAATTCACTTCGACTATACCAGACGTCCAAGTTGGTGGTCCTCTCACAGTAAGTCAAAATATATCAATTATAACAATTTTTGAAACTAAATTCATTTTTCTCAGGAAATTCCATTCCAAAAATCGTGATTTCTCCGGGATTCACTACTCCAGAATTCGAGAACTTGGAACGTGGCTCCCCGATAGGCCATGTCATTCAATGCAATGTACAAAACAGTCGAATTAATAAAAGTCATTCAAATTTACATTTGGCACTACCTACACGAAGGTGAAGATCTCTTGATATTTTGTTGAAAATCCTTTGTATTCCGTTTTTTTGTTTTATAAATAGTTGATTTTGGTGCTAAAATCTACGGAATTTTTGCGTTGTCTATTGGTCTGTCTCTTGTAAATATGTGTATGAAATGAACAATTTTTCATGAATATTCGAATTTTTATACAGACAAAAACAAGAGAATTGCTTAGGCACACAATCCTGATGCGGTCTCACACTTAAATCCAGATGAGCAGAAGGAGCAAGTGTCTCCTGGTTGATAGATGTCGCCGTCAATCATGTTTCCCCTGGAAATTTCAGAGTTACATTTGAATTTGCAGAGAATAACTCACGCAGATTTGTATTGACAGACCACTGCAACCTTGTACATGTTAGAGCTCGATGCATCCCTTCCACAATTCTTAACTCCACAACCAATCAGATTAGTTTCAGCCCAAGCCATCTGGGTAGCATGACCGATTCCAGAGTTGAAGGTGTCCTCGTCCAATGTAGTGGAATACCATCCATAGTCTTGGAATTCTTGTTCCCAAGATTGGGAAGCGGCGACTCCCTGAACTCAACAAATTAGAATACCACTAAAAATTATAAGAGACTTACGAATTTATCAAGACTTGTTGGAGCAGATGAGGACCATGACCAATAGAGATTCTCTCCAAGATCTGGGTACCCAGAATGGTCATCTGGGCAGAGATTGGCATACTTTTGAGCAGAGGCAGCGACGGTGGTGTCCCATTTCTAAAATTTCTCATTGTATTGTTTTTTAAATAGGAAAAAACTTACCATCTTGCGCATGTTAGCTGCTGGTGGTTCAATAGTTCCAGCGGCGTCATAAGTTCCTTTCGCAATTGCAGATCTCAAGTCATTGTGAGCTTTGACGATTGCAGCTTGTGCGGTGGCACTGAACTGGGCATTGACGCATCCGATGATAGCGAGACAGCAGAGAAAAAACTTCATGGTTGAAGGGTGGTTGAAATAATTGTTCTTGGCGCTCTTTTTATATGGTTTGGGAAAAGGTTTTATCAGTAGAAAAACAAGGTAATTAAGCAGAGTTTAAGCACAAAAGTCGAAAACTTTGGTCTTGCTGATAAGATTATTTGTCTCGTCGGCACCTATGTTTTGATGTCTTACGTGCTCGTAACAATTGTAATTGGCAATCGTTATGAAACTCATTAATTTTTAGGGTGCGCTGAACTCAAAATATTTTTGTGGTGACGCATTTCATTCAAAACATGTACTTTATGCTATAAATTATTCCAGTTTCAAAAAATCACATAAACCGGGATAAGCTCAAGATGATCATCACTGTCCAAACACTCAAATAGCCTCCTCCTCCACCCGGGGATAAGTTTAGATTTGTTTCTTCTCCTGAAAAAAGTCAAAATGAAAAATTGTCTACAGGATTTTTGGGCTCACCACAATCCCCTCCTGTATAATTAAGGCTCCTTCGATATATTAATGCGTTATCTGTTGTGTTACCAAATAAGTTGCAAGTTTGATTAGTTGCGAGAAAGATGTCCGGATGGTTGTCTTGAATTATAGCTTGACGATGCTCAAAATTTTTTGTAAAAATATTAATAAGTCTTGTGCCTATTTTTGGATTAGTCAAGTTTTTGTTAGAAAGAATTTGGATTACAGGTTGAGTATCTGAAATTGAATTTTTGGTTTTTAGGTTTTCAAAAAGTTTTCAAAGATAACTCACCATCCAAATAAGCTATGAATGAAAGCTTCGACAAAAAACTGAAATTCTCCAGCACGGTATTTCTGATAGTCAACGTTCCATACAGGTATTTTAGACTTGTCAACTTAGAGGTGTACTCCTCATCCCCCGATTCAATTATCATATTTCCAGAGACTATTTCACAATAGTCATGCAACTTCTCCATTGATTCAAATGCACATGGAGCATCATCTTTTGGCATTGGACACAATTTAGCATGGAGATTGATAAAGTTTACATAGAGCGATAGCAGTTTGAATTCGTCGTGACTCAAACAAAAATCTGGGTGAAGATTTTCAAAATTGGCGGTGGTCAATGCCAACGTCTGGATGTTCAAATTCTCTATTTCTTCCAAGAGAGGAATCTCGAGTCTAGTCATTTGCGGGTTATCTTGCAGATTAAAAACTACTTTCTTCTCGGCGTACACTTTGAAAAATTGGAGGTTTGAAATAAACGATAGGTTTTGAATATTAGAATTTTGAATGTCAATGTATCCTCGGATGGTTTGGATGTTAGAAAGAGAGAATATATCAGATAGGTCACTGATATTATATAATTGTAGTCCTTTATAGATACTAGTGCAGTTTTGGTATTTTTTAAGGGATAATAAGTCTCCTTGGCAGCCTGAAAGTAGGAAAAAGCAAATAGATTCACAAATGGACCAGGGGCTTACCGCAATCCTTCAAGTTTCCTTCGGTATCTAAATTCATCAAATTATTGAACATATATCCGTCACAAAACTTTTCTAAATTTAATTTAGAATTGTTTGAAAATTTAAAGTTGCAGTTGTTGAAGCTCTCATCCGAAAATTCTACGAAACTATTGAGCACACTGATATCAGTGAGATAAGGGTTGTTTTCTATTTTGAAGCCGTCTGAAAACCGGAAATCAACGAAATATTGAATAATATTCTCACAATATCTACACATAAAACTGAACATGTCGTACTCAGCATCTGGTGTCAAAAACGAGAGGCTTGTCAGGTTGGAGCCCTCCACGTGGATTCCGCCAACTAGTGATGTCATATTTTTGAAAGACTTTTTTAACTGAGCCATCGATAAATCGGTGTTGGAATTTATCACAATGATACCGTATACTGTAGCACATTTTGGAAAACTTTTTATAGTTTGGGAGGTGACTTCCGTTTGATTGAAGATGCATTTGGGGTCTGGAATACTATTTTTGATTGACTTCAAAAAAAGTAACTAACCTGGCTGAAAAGAATCCACTAAAAGTTTCAAATCACCTTCGACATCTCCAAAAGTGCCCGAAAATAAACATAGAAAGGTGATGAAACCCAAGGAGAATTGCATTTCGAATAGAATGACGGGAAAGTTTTGTCCCCGTAGAATCAGATTAAGAAGAAGGGGAAAGGTGGCGATTAGAAATGATTGTGGGTGTAGTAGAGACAAGTTTATTGGTCTTTTTGTGAGTGTGCTTCTGACTAGACTGAAAACAAAAAGATATTGGATAAGAGAGGTTGGAAATGCACTCAAGTATTCCAGAAAAAAAACCATTTCGACACCGGACATTACAAATGAAGATCAAGAGAATTGGGAAGACCATGAAGTCAGTATGGTGGTGTGCCGAATGTCTTGCGTTGAGAACCGCAGATCTTTTGTTGTAAATAAAGTATTCCCAACAAATTTTATTCCCATTAAACATTGTTCAAATCATAATATCAATTATAATCATCCAGGTTCATATCATTGTTCATGAGTGTGTTTACCCCATTCAACCACCGATTCAATCGCACACCGCAACAATCCAACATAGCACATCGAAAACGGCTTTCTCCAATCCGATCCTGGTTCCTGACCTCCGAGTTGAGTAATTATCCATCCAGTTGGGCTGGCAGAATTCTGGAAATTGTTTAGTTTTTTAAAACTATATCCATCGGTTACATGCCTTGCTCAAAACCACTTTCGCTGGAATCTCCTTAGCAATTCGAAAATTGGATTCTATTTCTCCGTTTTTGTTGAGTTTCGCAGATGAGAAAGCAATATTTAGTCCTTGAAACTTTTCTATGAATTCGTCCACATTCTTCTGGTCATCAGCAGTGGTATTGAATAGTTGAAGGATGACATCTTTCTTCTTCGAGCTCACTGCATCCACGAATGTCATTACATGATGAGCAACGATTTTCCTCGCAGATTTCTCCGTTTCCCCCGAAACCACGATTCCAAGGAAAAGAAAGAGAATAACAGGAAGATGCATCACGAGAAATGTGAGGTGAGTGGGGGAAAGGGACTCAGATATTTATAGTCTGGATATTATTGGCCATTAAAATTTACATGTGGTGTTGCTGGAAACGCACACCGTGGAAGGGAAGAGAAGGGTACTGTAGTAAAAAGACTGCAAGTCTTATCAACGCAGTTGAATATATTGGAATTTGGCGGTTATGATTTTGGGACGTTTCAAAACTGTGCGTTTCGAAACCGAGACCAAGGAAAACTCAAAAAAATTGTTTGTAACCGTTTTTTCAAGTTTAAATACCGCAGATTCGAAACGTCGAGTTTTGAGATGTTCCGATTTTTAACTGTCCAGATCTTCTATTTTTTCGCTCTTTGCTATTATTTTTCTGTAAATTTGCTGACTAGAGTGTTGTCTCTTTGAAAAACGATTCTCGCAAATATCCTGATTTTGGTTTGACTCGGTTCGCCCCGGTTGGCCATGTCTCGGCTCGTCTCGGATTGCTTTGGCTCACGTTAAGTCCGTCTCGATTTACAAGTTGTTCGAAATGTTTATTTCACGCAAAATACTGCAGTCGAGGCCAGAGATTATTACCTTCTGGGGCGCAAAGTAAAAGATATATTTGCAATTTTCAATTTTTGTAACTTTCCCGAAACCCAATAAACCATTCAAAAAACATGAGTTATGACATGAATGTGAGAAGAAAACAAGTTCTCAAAGGATACAGTTTATTATAAAAATAATTTTAATCAGTTTACAATAATCGATTATGCACATAAACAAAAATAAAGTATTGCACGTTTCGTCACAACTCTAAGCAACATCCCCGTGACTCGATTCAATAGTGAGGGTAACTGATGGCACATTTTTCTGTGCGGGTTTCTGAATTTTTATTGTATTAAAATTCCACTCATGTCTCTCTCCGCTCACCTTTTCTTTCTTCTCTCGTCTTAAACATTTTCTTACTGTATCCACGTAATCCGATGACATCAGCATGCAAATAAAGCAATGAGTCACGGAATTCATTGTGGTCAAAGTGTTAGCAACAATTCGGAGTCGAATAAAATACCATCTGAAAATAGTATTAGAAAATATTCATTTTTATATGCTCACTGTATCAAGTAATAAGGCTTCAGAAGAGCGTGATCGAATAATATCACAGAAGCATCTATATATTCTGACAAGAGGAAACTGAAGGTGAGCATAAGTATGAATATTATTTGACTGAAACTTTCAAAAATAATGTTTTTTTTTTCAATTCTGAGATCCCACTCACTCATCCTTCCCACTCTTCTTCCGGATCACTCTTCTCAGTTGCACAAATTGAATAACAAAAGATATATTGTACATGAGAAAAGGAACACTTTTCATACAATCATGAATCAAGTTTTGATCTGCCAAGAAATCAAAATCGATACTTATCTCATAGCTCTCAAATTTCATTTTTGGATCTACTCCGCAGCTGAAAAACAAAAAAACAAGTACATTCTCCGTGTTTCTATTAATACTTACTCTTTTGCTGTTACAATTGTATAGTGATTAAAATACCAAACTTGCCAGGCTGTGCACAATCCGGCTATCCCAAAAACGATGAGATCTTTAATTGGAAATTTGATTTCAAGTGAAAACACTTGAAGTCCCGAAAGTAATAAAACCAATAATGACGACAAATTTTTGAAAGTGTATTGCGATGACATGATAATTAGTCTCCAGATCTGATGAGAGTACGGTCGCGGTTTGTTGCATATACTTCCGACTATATAGTCCAAATAGTTCCAGATAAGTGTGCCAGAGAATAAAATCAAGTCAGAGAGGCAAATAATAATGAGCACTTGGAATATAAACTGTGTTCTCAAAGATTTTCGGGTGAGAATGAGGAAATGAAAAATATTCCAAAAAAGTCCAAAAACCGAGAACCCAATATCCACAACACTCGCCTGCCTTACAAAATACTCCGCGTCTTCTCTATCGAACTCAAAAACTTCCAGCTCGTAATCCTCGTAGGCTTGTGTGGTCGTGAAGATTTTCGTCTTGAATCGAGACATGGTTTTTTTGGAAAATAAGCATAGAAGTGATCGCTTATATAGATCACAGAAAATAGGTGATCACACAGAAAAGTGACAAATATTTAACAAACTTTAAATTTCAAGCAGAAAATGATAAATTTTATCCATGAAACATATAATTAAAATGATATCAACGGAATTTTTTTCAGGCTCGAGGTGATGTATGGGGCTGAAAATACCTGAATCCGGGAGGTACCGTTCCATCTACCAAAACACTGATATAAGAGATTCGTCGCAGTCGATTTGTGAAGTTTTAAGAAGAAGGTTAGTCACACAACCTTCAAAAGTGTAGTTAGTTTGAATATAATTACATGCATGTACATTTAGAAAATATCATATGATATTCAGCACTCGAGTTTTGATGTTTAGATTTGGTGTTTCGCTTGAATTTTATTTTGAATATCAAAAGTAAAACTATGGTACCCTGGCTGTACTCCTGGTTTATATCAGCTCTTCTCATTACGATATGCTCAGGGAAACTAGATCCGGATATACAAATTGTTCTAGACACCTACAAACAACGTGAGTTTTTCCACACAATTTTGTTAATCTAGCTTATCTACAGTACCCGAATGCGTGTTCAACTTCACCCAAATCAATTCGAAAACCATCAAACACCTGCCGCAGAACTGTTATAAAATCTATGGTGTACTCAAGTTCAATGAGAAAACTGACTTATCATTTGTCCAGCTAAAAGAGGCATTCCAAAATTTCACAAGAATTGTTGGCGGGATTCATTTTAATAACACTAACCTGACTAGCCTATCGATTTTCACACCGTCACCTAAAAAGGGGTATCTCGAGTTGTATTGTGGCGCATGTGAGTTTTGTTGAAATTTTTTTTATTTCCAAGATTATTTTTTCACTTTCAGATGGCTTTTACGTCGAGAACAATAAATACTTGAGAGATGGAAATTTGATTGCCAACACCCGCATGTTTCCGTTTCCTGGTATAAATGACGACGTTGACAGTTGCAATGTGACAGTACGGAATAATCCAAAGTTGGATATGGAGAATTTGTGTGATCAGGAAGAGTTGGCGCCGTGGACCGATACACGGACAGTTGGCAATAAAAAGGATTGTGGTGAGTTGACAACAAGTCAAAATGGTTCAGAATCTTTTTTCGAATTTTGGTTCAATTCAAACGGGTTATGTTACAAATATGTATATAAAAAGTATTGCTTGACTTTGAGCCAGCGCGTAACTCGCTCCAAACTCAATATTATGAGTTGAAAAATATACGAAAATGTAGATCTCGGTGAGGTCTAACTATCTGATATAATACGGGCGGGATGGTTATTCGTTAATGAGCCGCAGGCCGGCAAAAGTGCCAAAAACACGACAGTGGCCAACGAGACATTCTAGCCTGGCCCGCAGCCCACAAATCGCAACCGGCTCGTATTATACAAAAATATAGATCTCGTTGTGATCTACATTTTGGTATATTTTTCGGCTCATAATGTTGAGCTTGAAGCGAATTACGCGCCGACCAGCCTCCGCCCGTTTAGGCCCGGTTTATGATTTTTTAGTTTGCTTTTTTTTTCCTTTCGCCTTCCGCCTGCCGCCGAAAATTGTCTTTCCCGCCTTCCGTCTTTCGCTGTTTCAGAAACCGCAACTCAGTTCAACATACCATAACCATATTCTGACAAAGTCCAAACTTTTTCAGGCTGCGAAGGAAACAAACCCAGCAAGTCATCCCTCCAATCTTACCAAAACTGTACTAGCACCTTTAACGGCTTAAAACTTATTGGCCGAAATGTCGATCCACCTAACTTCCAGAATATTCAATTCATCCGAGGCAATGTCGACATTCAAAACTCGAATATTTATAACCTATCGTTTTTGGGAAACTGGGATCGCTGGAAAGTTCGAGCAAACAAAACTAGAGTCCTGAATATTCAGGATTGTCTACAGATGACACGGTTCATGATGCCAGTTTCGAAAATTGTAGACTCTTTTCCATTCCACTACAAAAATAGAATTATGATTTCAGAAAATCGAGAACATGATTGAAAATGGGACACTACTTGCTAACATCGAACACGTGCATCCCAATTTTTGTGTGACTGTTGAGGAGATAATACATCTGTTTGAGTTAGATGTGGTATTTGAGAATATTCATGCAAAATTCTGTGAAGAAATGGGAGATGTCGGGGAACTAGCTGTCTGTCTGTTCACGTCGATGAAAGATCTACCGGATAATTGTCAAGGGATCCTGGGGAATTTGAAAATAGAGTCAGGAGACGAGGAGCATTTTCCAAAACTCAGAAATCTGCAGTACTTGTTTGGTTCTTTGATTGTTAATAATACTCAATTAAAAGACTTGAACCAACTGAATAATCTTGAGTATATTGCTGCATTATTCGGTGAGTTTGGTCGGATTTCGGATTCGTCGAATTATTTTGGTGAGTTTGGTTGGAAGATTGAATCAATTTATTAATTTCAAAAACTTTTCAGAATCAACCCCGGTGGTTCAGATTATAGGGAATAAGGAATTAAAACATGTCACTATTCCATCTTTGAGAGTACGACCAATATCGAAGAATCCTGTTTTAATGATATCCATTTTTACAGAACGTAGTTGCAAGAGACTTCAATGCAAAGATCGAAAACAATCACCCTGATTCTCGAAAATTTGAGCAAGATGGGACCTGTAAACTAGTCGGGAAATTTGGACTCGATGAGCGGTGGTATGAAAATAGTGTCTGGATTAACGATTATGAATGTGGTATTGATTGAAATATAGGTTCATTGTTCATGAAAGTATTTTTTTTCAGATGAATGGATTGAGTACGTTGATTCTGGGACTAGAGGAACTATTGTAATTTTTGTGATTTTGATGGTCTTGGGGAATGTTTTATTGTAAATATTGCTGTATTCTTAGTGTTTTATGACTATCGTCTATGAGTTTACATAAAATAAATATCATTCCGTTGAAAGTTGCTGGAATCTTATTACTTTAAAGTATAGTCTCGATAACACTAACACAAAAAATTAGAAGATTTTGAGAAGGTTACTGTAGAAAGTGGATAATTGTTTATGGCTTCTAAATCAACAGACAAGTGGGAAAAGTGGTCTTACGCTAATGTTTGCTTATTTTAATTAATTAGGACAGGCACCGTGAGAAAGATAAATAACTTTGTCATTTTTGTTCAGAGTTTGATATAAATGAAACTTTAGAACATGCAGCAAGTCATGATAAGTTTGATGGAACTTATGGAAGTTTAAATACATTTTTAGTATTAGCGCTGTGCTGAAATGACCCTAGTTACATCCAGTTCTAACATGTCGCATTTAACCACTTTCCAAAATTCGACGTCAGCTTTGTCAAATAACACAATGACAAATTCCAATACATTTTTCTGTATGCATCCTCCCACGTCATCTGGCCTTCTAAAATCTTCGAATATCAGCATCATGTAATCTTTTATAGATTCTGAGTCCGTATGATCAATGTAAATATATTGTTTATATCTTTGTAGCCAACATATATTTAATTATACACTAATGTTGATGCAACAAAGTTCAAGAAGACTTTTTAGTTTTGTCTTTGCACACTGGTCACTTTCATTTTTGCTTGTTCTCTTTTTCATTTGAAGTTTTTTTCATGTCTCGATTCAACACAAAGATCACGACTACCACTGAAGCTACGACTACAACTGAAGCTTACCAAGAATATGAGTTGCAATATTTCAAGTATGATATAGAAGATGCGGATTACTTTACGAGAAAGTCTAGTGTTGTGGATCTTTTTCTGGCGGTATTCGGTTTGATTCAGAACATTTTTCACTATCATATTCTTACTCGGAAGCATTTAAAGACACAATTCATTTTTCAAATGATCAGAATTGTTTGTGCTTGTGATATAGTGTTATTCAGTGGTACACTTATCTGGAATTATATGGAATATCAAGTACAAAGTCCGTGCAATGGACCACGCCCCTATACCTATCAAGCAATGAGACTAATTATCATGACGCTGCAACCAACTGCAAAAAATCTATCCGGTTGTTTAGTTCTGTTGCTCTCCGTTATGCACTTGTTTCCAAACTTTATTCCATCTGCTGTGAATTTCTGGGTAGTTTCTGGGTTAGCTGGGTTCAATGCAGTCTGGCAGATATGGTTCTATTCTCATTGGGATATTGTGAAAGCGGCAAACTGTCCCGCGGCATTTGTGTTCGAGAGTTATGAGCTGAGAACTGACTGCGAGTGGTTGTTCGCTCAGAAACTTACGCATGACTATCTGAAGAGTGTGCCTGTGGTGATGCACACTATTTCAGTGTTAGTTCAGTATTGGAATTTTGGGATTCGAAAGAAAAATTTGAATGAGGAGTGAGTTTTGTAGAATAGACTTTCAAAGGAATTTGTTCTTTTTAGAAAAACAATATTGGTGTATCTTCTCTCATTAAGTTTTCTAACATCGGAATATATTGAAGGATCTATTGTACTTTTCGATCATGTTCTCCTGGAACCTTATTATTTGATACAGTAACCTCCTAGACCCAGAATCTGTCTTTTATTTCACTATTCAGACAATACTTCATTCGCTATCGCATCATAGCTAAAACTGTCCTAACCATGGTCTATACCACTCATTGTTTTATATGTTTCGTGACGTCATCTGATTACGTGGCAGCTGTTAGAAAGTTTTCAAGGAGATGGAGGAAGAAGAAAGATACGGTAAGAATGAATTATTGATTTTTATTGCTTTTTTATTACAGAAGACAATTCAAGTTGATGTTCCAACAGCGTCTCTCACTAGAGTTTCAACAAATACTGAAGCGACTTGAATCGTTTTGAATTGAGAATATTATTTTTCATTTTGAAAATTGAACACTATTTTTTATATCTGATTTTCATGTCATTGGGTTGTGATTGATCGTGTTTTGGATGTCCTTTTAAAACATTTATTGAGGAAACATTTGATACAAAAAAAACTGAAATTGAAACATTTTTCAGAAAAAAATTCAGATAGCAAATCACCAGAAATTATTCTGGCACATTTGTGACAATCATTTTAAAAGCAATAAAATTATTATTCTCTCCCAAATAGATTGTGCCAGTTGCACCATCATTCCGTTTGATTTCGAATCCTCCTACCGCTCCAACGATTGCATTGTATTCTCTGAAACTCGCGAAATAAACATTCATGAATTAAAATGTGAAAACTCACGTTACAACATCCAAGACTCTTCTAACACAAACTCTTTTGTGAGGCACTTCTACGAAAATTCCGGCAAAGTTTACAAAATCATCAACGCCCGTGGTAAGATTACGAAGATGTTGGTGGGATTCCGAATTCATCCAACTTTTTAGAAAATTAGTCAGTTCTCTATTGGTTAGAGGCGCCCCATTAATACAGAGCTGGACCGCATTCAATCTGATAAATTTCTCGTAGTTCAACCAGCTTGCGTGATGAATATCAAGTTTTTGTAAACCATCGGAAGTTGAGAGTTGGAATCGATCACTAAGTTTCACATTCAATCTTAGAACATCAGTCACATTGACATTGTTCAAAAAATACTTCACATTTTCATCTGGTTTGGTCTCTCCATACATCAAACAGTGGTCGGTAGAGTCTTTTTGAGACTTGATGAAATCAGTAACTGATTTGTTATGTTCTGGAGTGGAATCCATCTGAACATGAATCTCGTTGTACACAAATGGAAAAAGTTCCAGGGCAGTTGTGAACAGTTGCTTCCACTCTTGTAGGACATCTACCGTAAGAATCCGCATCTTCTCTGCGCTTTCATCGGGGAAGTTTCTATAGTCAACCCGCTCCTGATTTCGAGATCCAACTGGCATTATCATGTATACAAAGGAAATATCAGCGGTTCGGATGGCAACTTCGGCTACTGTCATAAGAGTGTTCGCTCCAAAATAGTAAACCGGATTTTGAGTCCGATGAAGGAAGGACTTGACGAAACTCTTGGTTTTTGATGAGGCCATTGATAAGTCCACCCTGAAAAATTTCAAGTATTCACTATTGAAAAACTGAAATAGATAAAACTCACATTTCAAACGGGTTTAGCATACCAAAAACCATTAGAATTACTAGGCGTGGAAGCCGGAACAGGGGGAACGCCGTTGGAATGTCCATGTTGAAAACGATCGATTGCACAGACTAGCGAAGGAAAGGACGACAAGGACTGAGTAAATGAGAGAATGGGATGGAAGAAATGAGACGATTGAGATGGCCAAGAATGTTCCAGAACACAGGAAAAACGGCCTGTGGGAAAACAAACATGACTCATCTCCATCATCTGTCTCGTTACATCGTCTTTCGTAGATTTCGATGATGGTCATTGTCTTTTCGGTGAGATAGTTACTAATGAAGAGGGTAATTAACACTACATTGTGGTAGAAATACACAGAGTTGTAACGGGCGGGGACGAAATCAGAATTCCACCATTTTTCGAAACATTTTAAAAGTAAAATACTTTTTAAGACTAATTTTTATATGTTTTCACAAATTGTTTGAAAATTATACTTGAGAAAAAAAGGAAAATTTTCAGAAAAAATTATTGCAAAAAAATTATAGTGAAAAAAATTAGAAAATTCAAATCCGGGCCGGCAGCTTCTCGGCTCGGCTTGTAATTTTGCAAGTCATATAATACACACGTTTATGTATTTATTTATTTTATTTATTTATTTTATTTGGTGACTCACAAGTAAAGAATTGAACATGAGGTAGACATCGAAGTTTTGAAACTTCAGTTTGAGAAAAATAATGTTGCCCAGCCTGTTACTACGTAGTCAAATCTTGACATAACAAAAACATATGTTTCGTTTACAAATTGTTAGCCTAAGGAACTGAAATGTCAGATGTGAACAGGTGATTTAGTTTATTGCTCAAAATTAGTCGAAGACAATTTCTAGCCGGTTCACAACTTACTCTTGACCAGTTTTATAATATCAAATTTAAAGAAATGGATTTACCTCCGCCTATCCCCATTTTGATATTTCTTATTACATATATTTTGGTCTATCTTTTGTTTTATTTTTTCACCGTAATAGTGATTTTATCTTTTCCATTTTATGTTATTGTTTTCAACAAGAATCGTGAGAATGAGAAAACGGTAAGTACATTGCGGGGGACACAACATCAAAATTGGTTTCAGCTCCCGTTCTACCCAATTATTCGACAGTTTTATTTTCTTTCTTGGTACTCCTTGATTATAATGATTCTTTGTTGGTTTACTGTTTTTATGAAAATGTAGGTTTAAGTTCAGTGAATGTTTCTTCGCTAGATAATTTTAGTTTTTCAGAGAAAACGATTTTGTTTCTTTCATAGGAAGGCAGGTTTGTATAATCGGTTACTTGACAACGACATTCGCGTCGCCCATATTCAATTTTCTGTTGATGTTGTTAGCAGTTCAAAGATTTCTCCTTTATTTTTTGGATAGCTCGGAGAGATATTTAAAATTTGGTTCGAAACGTTGGACAATATTGTTTGCATTCATTTATTTTTTCCTAGTCACTGCAAATTGGGTCAACCGATTGCCAAAAATCGTCATAATTTATTCGCTTGAGTTTAAGTTGAATCCTGAAAACTTGTTTCAAGCGGAGAATTCTACTAACAATACCTACTTTCCCGATTTATCATTTTCGAATGCTCTTGATAACACGCTGATGTACTTGAATTTCATTCTGGACGTGCTAGCAGGTTTATCAGTATTTTTATATTTTCCAATGTATAAAAGTATCCGAAGACTGGCTCATCTTCCTTCTATAATCAGCTCTCAGCCAGAAAAATACATCTCTCATCAAGCAGTTTTCATTTCAACTTTTAAATTGGTAAGCTTTTTAAAAAAGTGTGTAAACAAAAGTGAGTCTGAATTGAAATGAGCATAGTCATAACTTCATTGGGATAACCTTTCATATTTTTCCATTTCATATCACTTGGCTTCTGGCGTTATTATTTTACATCTGGACAAGTTTTATTTTAAGTTATTATTCTAATTTAAAAGCAGACATTGTAGGCACTGTTTATAACTTTTCCACACCAAACGTTCCCATTCAGTTCTTTATTTGGATCAACGTTTTCACATTTCTCACAACACCTGTCATCATTCAAACAACGTATATTTTTTGCAACAAACGGAATGTAAAAGTTGTTTTGTCATATATCAATGTGAACTATGCCTTGGGAAAATTGTTTTCTCTCTGTGCAAAAAACAACACAATCGAACCAATTGAGCTTAATGAAAACACACGTATCTAATTGGTATCTGCTTTTTTAACGCAATAAAATTGTTTTTTAAGTGAAAGCAGATAAAAAATTTCAAAAAATACACAGATACTTGTGTTTATTCACTTTTATCAAGCTCCAATCAAACTAAGAAAAGTTTCAATATCATTATTGGGATACGAGTCAAACTTTGTGTTGTGTCGATTGACACAAACCGTGCAGATGGTACTGGACTTCCATTTTGTGATTGTAGTCGGAAGGCATCGGTTCAGACGAAGGTAGTAGTTGGTTGAGGAAAGTCTTGATCCGACGTCCAATGAAGTTTTCGGCTGGCGTTTTGGCTGGCGAACGATGTTGCCCACCGGTTCTCTTTTCCTAATCCTTCTCCGCGCGCACCAGTCAACGGTCCCGTCCGGCATGTCGGTTCGTTGATCTCATCCTTATCGCCACTGTTATGTCCTTCGGTGGAGCCAAAACTGTTTCAACCTTAATTGTCCATCAATAATCAAGAATATTTATCTGAAAACATTTCTGAAAAAAACACAAAAAATGAGAAAAACAAGTAGACCAGACATCAGAAGAAAACTTGATTCGCAATTACGCAGGTGCAACTGAAACTTGTGTTCTCTGAGTAACACTGCTATTACTTGGTTGAGTCGGACCACTTGCTGTCACTTGGATCTAAAACACAAACTAATTGTTGTAATATTTTTTTAGATCAACGAACTGTATTGGCGTGTTTTTTCGAGTAACTCAAAAAGGGAAACGTCGCCTTCACAGCATTTTGATATTGAGTTGATACAGCTAAACTGATGAAGCAATGGCTCACTGTATTCAGTGTTACAATTATATCCAGGAGTCCTTGGAGAAAATAAAAAAAAGATCTGAAAATGTTGAAAATAGAATCTTCCCTGCGGCATATAAATAAAACAAACAATATTTCTGCATATTCATCATAATTTTGCATGAGGCAAAACGAAACAAAGTTCAAAATTCCATAGGACCCTTCAGATAACATGGATGACACTGTCATTAACATGATGACAGTAGTGGTCTTGTCTGATTTGGCACTGAAAAAGAAAACTACACAGAGCCCCTTTATTAGAGGCGCCCCTCTAATACATAGAGGGGGTGGGGGTCTTATACATTTTTTCGTACAAAGTGCTACACATTTTTGACTCCGCGACACTTCGCAACTGCGACGTTCAGGACCCACACCGGATTTGCAAATAAAATAAAAATTATCTAAAAAATTAATTATTTTTCGACAAAACCAGGTTAACCTATTGCTAGTTCTATGTTTGCGAAACGTCGTATTTTCAAAATTTTGCAGTTGCGAAATGACGCAGTTGCGAAACGTGGCAGTTGCAAAAACAACAGTTGCGAAGTGTCGCAGTTGCAAAATGTCGCGGAGCCGAATTTCTGATTCATCGCGTGATATTATCAGAGGAAATTCTGGTTTGGTTGAAATATATAACCTAACGGTATGTGAAAACTAAACTCACTTTTCCGTTTGCCTTCCATTATTCATCAGCCTTTTTCTAGCTTTTTGAGCATTTCGGATTTCTATAACCAATAAAAACGTAAGAATTGGAAGACACACTGTTGGTAATAACTGAGTTAGTGCTCCAGTACCATTATAAATGAACGCAGGAGTTTCAGGATTCTCATTATCATCGCGGAGAATCAACTGATAAATAGGAACACTGAAGTTCGATGGGTATCCGCATCTTCAACAATGTATAAGTAGCATTCAAGTAACAATACCGAGTCATCGGCCATCGGCCAAACTGACACAATCCGTTTGCCATTTCACATGGTGAATACCATAGTTGTCCGGAATCCGGATTCCGGAAAATCCGGGTTCCGGAATTCCGGGGTTTCTTGACATTCCGGTTCTGGTTCCGGATTCCGGAAAATGAAAATTTTCATTCCGGTTCCGGATTCTTGTTTTTTGAATTTTTTCCGGAATCCTGAGGTTGAAATTTTCAAAAAATTTTTGAGTCTTAAAGACAGCTGCATTACTTCTTTTTTGGTTTTGATCCTCAAAAGTAGTTTTAAACTTTGTATATCATTAAAAACATTAGAAAAAATGACTTGGACTTGCAAATGCATCGAATCATTCCGGATTCCGGATTCCGAAATTCCGGAATTCCGGGTTTTTCCGTCATTCCGCTTCCGGATTTTGAAAATTTGATTCCGGTTCCGGATTCCGTATTCCAGAAATCGAAAAGAAATTATCTGGATTGGGTTCAATAAATGTGAAATCACATATTTTGGTACATATTTTGAGTAATTCAAAGCATTTTTGATGAGTTATGAAGAAGGTTATACATGAAAATTTAAATCTGGACACACTACAAAACTACAAAAATGCTTCAAAACCCCTAAAAACTCATTTCTGAAGAAAAATAGTATTGACTCAAAAACTGAAGACATTATTTGAACTTTAATCGATAATTTCAGTAGATCAAAAGTGGCGGAACCTATTTGCAGATGATGTTTTTTACTGAGACACCCCAGGGGTATTCACCATGTAAAAGAAAAAACGGATTGGTTCAGTTTGGCTAATGACCCGTGCTCCAATGATCGAACCACTCACTTTTTAGGAAAAACAAATATTTCTGTAACTTCCAAACTGAATCGGATCCAATAAAGAAACTCGATGAGGAAGTTAGGGATGAATAGGATTGCTAAAGTTACGAAAGCACCACGAGGAGCCGATAAAAAGTCAAATTTGGAGTTCATCGCGTTTTTAACAATTAGAAATCGGAATAAAGCCATTGCAGCAGCTATCCAAACGGATAATGGTCGTACAAAATTTCTTGTACAGTCGAACAGAACACTGCACAGTTGAAACAAGTAGCTATCCGGAATTCTGCTGGAAATAGACCGCAAATAAGAACTGTGAAAAAGCTTAAAAACTTACCACTTAGGATTATCGGCTTCAGGAATCCACGTTGTCACTTTTATCCAGATAATATCATGCATAACAGAAACGTCACACATCGCTATTCCAATCATTAAAATATTTATAGAACTTGAACGCATTGATTTTCTGGTTAGTATAATTAAATGAAACAAGTTAACTAGCAAACTGAAAAACGCAAAAATATGTCGATGAGCGATGAGGAAGTTCAATATTTGCTCAGGAATAGTGAACTCGTAATCGAGAGGAGAATAGTCATAGTCATCCATAAAAGCTCACAAATGAAGTGGTGTGACTCGCTCGCATGTTTGTTATGGGGAGAACAGGTGAAGAATTTGATTAGAAAAAGTGGAAAACTCTGATTTGGTTTTCAGACAAAAGAAACAATTTTCGGTTTCCTAAAAAGGCAGCTCAACGCTAGCGTATCTGGGCCTTTACACGATCGCAGATGATAAAAGCACGCAGCGGAAATAAATTGAACACGTTTGATTAAATCGTTTTCAGTAGAACACAATGGAAAGAAGAAGTAGAAAAGGAAATATAAATGACCTGATCCCAGAAAATCAATACAATTTTATTTGAAGTTTAGATATTGATAGTATAATTGCTTTTTTGTTGAAGGTAATGTATAGGTAAAACAAGAGTAGATATATGAAAATGATTGTGATTTACTTGACAATTTTACATCATGGTTTTGATATGCAGAATGGATTGTAGCCTCGTGTAACGATTTTCGGAATATTCCTCGACTTTATAATTTTGGCTCGTTCCTTGCCCTAAGAATTTTCAGGTCACACATGATGGTCACGTCGTAAATGATGTATGCAGAATTACAAATCTCGTATTATTCGAATGCCGGAATAGTATTTTCACCTGTTTTTGTTTAATCAATTTTTCTCCCCACTTTTTCTTTAAAATCGCATTGTCATTTAAATAAAAGCGACACAATGCCTGTGATAGACTTTACTGAACCAACATGGCTACTTAACTGTTATCATGTAATAGGATCTATCTCTATTTTTTTAAACTCATTTGGCATTTATTTATTATTGTTCCAATGCAAAAAGTTGGAGTCTTTTCGATACTATCTTTTGATATACCAGATCGCTGGTTTTGTGACAGATATTCATGCAACCCTTTTGATGCAGATAGTTACCCTTTTCCCATTGTTTGCAGGGTATTCATACGGAATTTTGTGGAATTGGTTCGGGATTTCCACTCATTTTTCGGTGGTGAGCTAGAAATTCAAAAATATTCACTTTTTCTTTTGATTCAAGCAAGCATACTTTTGTTTCGTGACGTTTCAATTTGAAATGCTGACAGTGTGCTTTGTGAAAAAACATCAAGCAATGGCTATGATTGTGAAAACTCACGTGTTCCCTAATTATGTTGGATATCTCGGATGGGCATTCTGCATCCTGAAATTCCCGATTCCTGGTTTTCTGTTGGAAAGTATTTATGTTTCGAAAGAAAAACAGCTCAAATTTATAGAAGAAGTAAGTTAGGCAAAACGGATAACTGAAACAAATCACGTTTCTCAGGTTGTAAGAAAAATACATTAAAAATACATTTCATTTCAGAATTTCTCTCAGTATTTAGCCAATTTCCAATCCTTGTCAAGTTTTGTCATTTACGCAAAAGAAGGAAACATGTATATAATAGCGTTATCGCTTTGTATAATTTCGTTGTCGATTAACATATCTTTTCTACATTTTATCATATTTGATATTTTCCAAATCATGCAAAACCTGAAATTGAAAATATCTGCTCAACACTACCAACGACACAAGGAAGCATTCAGAAATCTAATGATACAAAATGCGACATCTGCACTTTGCTTTCTTCCAGTTATTCTTAATATCATTGGTTTCGCGTTAAATTTTGAATATGCACAACTTTTAACTAACGTGGGCCTTCTATGGTATACGGGTCATTCATCACTCAATATGGTTTCTTTGATGATCTTTTTTGCACCTTTCCGAGAATACATCACGAGGAATTTACCGGAGTAAGTAATTAACAGTAACTTTTATTTTTAAAGAAATCGGTGTAATTTCTAACTTTGCTAATGTAGTTTTTTAAATACATTTCAGAACACGCCAGCAACGTAGTGTTTTGGGACCGAGATCAACTTCTAATTTCCTAGTAAACATTGATTGATATTATTCATTCAAATCTTACTGGGAAACTAATTCCTTTAATTTGAAGTCAGTATTTACGTTTCTTTTATTCGATCACATAACTGCTCTTTTGAGTTTCGGATGTCTAGATTTATAGAAAATGAACGAACTCGTTGTGAATAAAGTATATCAAATAAGGACTCTTTCTTTTTACATGTCATCTAGGTGTTTGTCATGTGATTTTCTGCAGATGGTACTGTTGTACTGTTGATGTCAGAAGAAAATGATCACTGATTTTTTTTCGTAATGTTTTAGACTTCAAGCTTTCATTTTGCAGAATTCTAATATCACAACTCGTATCTTTTGATTCCAATGAGATATAACCAAACCCTGTTATTTGAAATAATTGTTCTTGTTGATATCGAACACCCACTTGATAAGATGTCTAGAATTCAAAAACAAAGTATCAAATACCAAATTTCTTTTCGTTTTCCACTTAATCTTCATATTTTTCTATGACTTTCCTGCTGAAATCAGGAATAAATAATATGAAATCAGAGCAAATAAAGATGATTGCTGCAAAAATTTTATTCAAGAATATGAATTGAATTTTTTATACAAACGGATAAGGAGGAAAATTGAACAAAATCAAGAAAAAACATCATGAAGTTTGGTATATGCTTGAGAAATGTATTGACAGGATTACGGTAGTTACGTTATCACGTTTGAATGTAACCAATAGATCAGCAAGTAGTTTTTTTTTCAATTGGAGGTTTTCGAGGTGTTTTCCTGAGCACTAGACCTCACAATCGACACGATATCTGTATCCTTCTTCCCCTTCCAAACCAATCGTTTGACGACGCTTCGATACTGTGCGGACATACAAAAACACATGAGACAATGAGTCACAGAGTTGATACAAAGGATTATCAACACAATTGCGTCCAAGTCTTTGAAAAATGATCTGTAAATTTAACTATGCACTTTGATACTTTAATTACAAGAAATCCTTACTGCTCATCGAATCCTTGGAAAATGTGATAATTGAAGTAATACAATCCGCCATAAGTGGCTTCTGCGATGAAAACTGAGACGGCCATAACAATTACCAGCTTGTAAGTGTTCGTAGATCTGAAAAGACAAAATATTTTCAGTTGTACTCACAAAATTTCTTACTTATCCCCGCTAACATTTCTCCTTATTCTCTCCGCTTTCAGAATTGCTACAACCAATGCAGCGGCCACCAGGGTATACAAAACACTAACTGCAATTGCCATGTACCCATCGAACATAATATACTGCATTTCCCATTTTTCGCCGGAAATATAATGGTATGGAACGTAGCTCGGCGTTTTTTGTAATACGTCGCAGCTGAACCTTTGTTGTGTAAACGGTCGTTTTTGTAAAAACTTACTAGATAATTTTTTCGATCTTAGTTTTGAAAAAGAAGACTGAACTCCACGCAGCACACGCAATACCTAGTACAGTCTGAATCAAAAATCCGTATTTGGGAGTCATCAGCCCTGCAATCGTATTGCTCATAGGGAACATGACAGATAGTGCTCGAATTGCAGCAATATACAATGCAAGGAAGCTGGAGCATCGACGACCAAAAATCTGAGTTGTTTTGGCTAAGACATCAACAACCGCGTGATAGTATTTGGTTCCATCGTAGCACGGCTCAATACTGTATACTATACCCTACGTCATGGTGCACAAGACGATAGTACCAAGGGATTGTACGAGATCACACAGACAAACTCCGACCATCACCATGTAAACCAAGTTGGATCGGAGCTCCTTACGAGCCAATACGAACAGATGGAATAAGTTGATGAAGAAGCTAATGCATGAAACAATGTCATAGGTTACGCGAATATGATACAGTACTTTCGCGTAGAAAATCATGTTTTCGAAGAAGTCATCGGTGACCAAATCTGTGTCATACATACCACTTTCATCGATATGGAAAAACGAAGTCTCATCATAGTAGAATGGGTCGACGGTTGTGGTTTTGGGTTTTTTGGTTTTCATAACGTTGAAAAGAATAAGTTGAAATGTAAGTTAGGCGTTGGGCAAAGGCAAAATAATTTCTGGTATTTGGTATTTTGTCTTCGAACTCTAGACATGTAATCAAGTGGGTGTTAGATATCAACTAGAACAATTATTTCAGATAACAGGGTTTGGTTATGAGTTATTCGAATCAAAAGACTGGAATTCGATATCAGAATTCTGCAAATTGAAAGTTTGAACTCTCAAAGTTTACGAAGAAAATCAGACATCACCCTATTCTGACATTACTGTAGTTTTATGAATTACTAAATAGGTCGATCACAGAAAATCATCCAAATTTTATTTGAGAAATCTCAAGAAGACATGGATAGCATAATTGTTTCTTTCGATCGACGAATGTCTACTGTGAAAAAAAAAGTTTCGACAAGTATTTTCAAAAAACAAATTTGCGGGCTGAAAAGCAAGTGCGGCTGGGAGTTATGAAAATGTCATAACTGACCACAATAAAATAGTCAATACTTTATTCGAGGCCGTTCTGATAGTTTATGTATGTAACCCTGAAACGGTAACACTGAATTTAATAAACACTTTATTAAACATTTTACACCACAAATTTGATTTCAAATTCAATGTAGAGTCGACCTCACAATAAAAACCAGGCCTGCATTTATGATTTATGATTAATATTGTTCAAATTTGTTGATACGAGCAAATCTTCATCTGAAACACATTTAGTTAAACAAACATAATTTCGATTAAGTTCTCAATCGAGGCATTTCGCAAGGGTGAAAGACCAACTCGAACCAATCGGAACTACGGAGGGACAGTCCAGTCTGTGTACAGAAATCAAGACATACATAAAAACGTTAAACTGCGGCCAAGGCTGTCAAAAAGGCCATGAGCCGATTCTATATCTCAGTTCCCAGCCATGAAAAATTTTCGCTTCTTCAGGCGGCCTAGTAGAGGACCAAAAGATTAGTCGATGTACAAAAATTCAGCCCATTTGGTTAATCCGCGGCCTCGGCGGCCGGTCGTGCGACAGCCTTGGCTGCGGCACAATTACTTGTTCTTGTATTTTCAGTTCTTGCTATTCAAACAGCATGAAATGTGTTCTCAGCCAACGACCAACTCGGACCAATCGGAACCACAAAACGACAGTCCAGTCTGCATGTAGAAATCAAGACATGCAAAAAAAATGTTCAGGTTCGTCACAATTAAAATCTCGGTCAACTAATTGTTTTCTACTCTTGGTATTTCAAACCAGTTCGAATTTGGCACAGCGATCAAAAAAGAAGGGAAAGTAGGTATGATAGCGGTGACCTCGACAGAATGATAACTTTGTATATGATAAGAACACTTCTCTTTTTAGAAAAAAGATTCGCAGACTTAGGATGATGTCTTGTTCGCTATTTCTTTCCTCACTTTTATTCATCAGTTCAGTCAACACATGCATACGTATGATTCCCCCGGAAGATGTTTATATCAGTACCACCGCTCATATACTACCTGTTTCTACTCCAATAGCAACCACTTCAACAACGTCTTCATCCCCAGGACAAGCACCTGGAATTGCAACCATTTCAACACCATCTGCCGGGAACCCCACTACGCCAACGCCTTCCACTGCAGCTTCTGTTACCACCCCATCTACAACGATGATGACTACCCCCACAACAGCTGAAGGTTACTTAATTTGTTGTATCAGTTGTATGCAAACGTTTAGTCTCAAAATTGAATTATAGTTTGCGACAAATGCGACGTCAATAAAATCGCACCGGACTTGGAGGATCCTGCAAACACTTACTTCACATTTGAGTAGGTTTCAATTATTGTTTGCAAAACTGCTATTTTCTCCAGTGTCGATAAACCAGCGACGGGATGTCAAATGGTTTTCCGAGTACATTGCATGAGATCAGATACGATGATTTGTGAAAATAACAATATTTTTGTGAGAGGTACCTGTCAGAAGATTAATTAAAAATATGGAGTTCCAGGGAGCGAATCCCACAGGAAACAGAGGAATAGCTACTGATGTCACATTGAACTCAGCGTCATCAACATTGACCTGCGAAGCAGATGGTTCCTGGTCTGCCGGAAATATGTAAGTCGATCAGAAGGTTTACGAAATCTGTGTAATTTTTAGAAAGATGATTTCAAAAATTGTCTGTACATCCCAGGGATGTGTGCAACCTTAAAAATAGTCAATATTTTATTCAAGATAAAGTTTAGTTTATATGACATGAATTCAATAAACACATTGTTAAACATTTTACAACGCAAAAGTTATCTATGATTTCAAATTCAATGTATAGTCGACCTCACAACAAAAACCAGGCCTTCATTTATTCGTTTTCTTTTCCTCCGCACCAGTCGTTTGGCCACACCTCTATACTGTGATGACATGAGGAAACATATCAAGCAATGGGTAACCGAATTGACAATAAGAAGTGTATACGAGAATGCATCCAGTTCTTGATAAACTTCTCTGGAAAAAAGAGTGTTCCGAGTTTTATAGATTACTGTAGCTTACTGTTCTTTATAATATTGAACATAGAAATAGTCAGTAACATAATAAGCTCCGTAAGTGATTTCCGAGAGGAACACACTGATAGTCATTACTAGAACCAGCCAGAATGTGTTTGATGATCTGCAACAAGGAGATATTTGAATTGAAATAATAACAAAAATCTTACGCGTCACTTCTCAACTTCTTCCTCCTTTCCTTTGCTTTACTAACTGCTACCAATAATATAATAGCTATGGCAAAGTAGGTACAGCTGATAAACATTGCCATAAAACCATCAATTGCTAGATATTTTCTCTCCCATTTTTCCACTGCAACCATTCGATATGGAACGTAAGGAGGTGTCTTAGAATCGTACTCGCAGCTGGAATATCTTATCGAATATTGAACATTTTGCTGTATGAAACCTACTACTTGACTTTCTCAAATTTTTTATTATAAAAGTAGTAAGAGCTCCAGGTAGCACAACAAACACTTATTAGCAGCATAACCATTGTCCCAAATGTTGGTTTTAACATTTTTGCAATCAAATTATTCAACGGAAACAAAACGGAAATCGCTCTAATTACTGCTATAAATAATGCAAAAAATGCAGAGCATCTTCGACTCATTATTTGCATTGATTTGGACAGCAAGTTTATAATAAGATGGGAATACATTACTCCACCCCAGCACCCTTCTATTTTATAGATTATGTTCCACATCATAACAACTTGAGTGATATTTCCAAATGATTGAAATATATCACATAGACTAATTCCAATCATAATGATGTAAACTAATTGGGTCCTTAGTTCTTTGCGAGTCAGAACCATCAAGTGAAAGATATTAATGAAAAAAGAAATAAACGATGAAATGTCATAGATGAATTTAATGGTCTCAACAACTCCATTCAAAAATTGTTTGTCTTCTTGAAACTCATCAGTGATATAATCGTAACCCGGGTAGAAATAATAATCATTCCAGTATGGTTCAGTAGTGGTCTCCACGCTTCCATATTCATAATGATCTTGATAAATGTAGTAGTCTCTGGGCATTAGGGGAGTAGTGGTTTTAGGCTTTTTAGTATTTGGGTCGGGGTAGTCAATTGGATTCGGAAACTTTTTACGGCCTAGTTTCAACATGTTGAAAAACGGAAGCTGAGAGTGAATGAAATAGAAAACTGATCGAAAAACTAAAAAAGATCACAAGGTTTGACAATAATTATAGATTTCAAACAGGAGTAAGGTACACTTAACATGATGTTTATCTTTATAGGAAATTTTTAGTTTTTCAAAGCAGCATCAAAGATTATTCAGAATGGCACTTACTTGCCTACTTTCATTTTTTCATGATTTCTGATCATTCTACACTTCCCTTTCAATGCATTGTGTGTTGCGGAATGAATATTAACTCGCAACTTGAGTCATAACTCCTGCGCCACCAGTTTCCCAGCAGATTCACTATAATCAGAATAAGAAATGAATAAGATGGGTCTGCAAGACACGTGTTCCGTGGCTTTCAACTGTGATACGATAACTATTCTGAACGTGATCAACACCCAGCCTGGTGAACTTAAGAAAAGGATCTACCCTACATATGATGTACATATAAGGAATAGGAAATTGTCGTGGAAATACTACCGAAAGTTATGCACCACCAAGGCGACGTGCTCCCAACAACTACAACAATGGCACCGGATCCTAGAACTCTCCAACCAAGGTGCTCGACGTTTAGGAGTACAATAATAAAGAGTTTGTATTGTCTTGTTTCTCAAGTTACTCTCTCTCTCTCACTCTGTGAGGTGGTTTGGACTCACCAGCTTCAATGGGAAGAAGGCACTTCCGCCAATGGACCTCTCGATTCATCTTATTAATAAAGTTGTTGTTGCTCTCGCACTAAAAAATGAAACATGGGCTCACTGTCGCTCTAACGTGTCACGGCAATTATAGATTAGCTGTGACTGAGGATGAGCAGATAGATTCTGCCACTTTTAAAATTTTTATTGCAGATTATATAGAGGTATACAGAGCAGATAACAGAGATGAATATCATCGATGTCATGACCAAACTGTCTCGTTATTCAATCAGTGCATACTTTTAAGAAATAGCTGATGAAACTCTCACATCAGTTCTCATTTTTCGCTTTCGCATACTGAAAATTTACAAACAAACATTATTTCAATTGAACGGCTTTCACTCACAATGTCATCTTTTTTGAAGCATACTCTCTGAATGGAGGAAAAAATATAAAGAGTGAGATAATATTGATTGATGAATGGGTAGTAAACAGTACTATACAAATCGAGCCGGTAAATTGTGCATATCGAAATTCCAAAACGATAAAGACCACGACTAGAGACACTGGAGATACGCAAAGAATAGTCGTTGTGGTCTGTACAAGTAAACTTCTAATCGCATCTTCATGTTTTTTGAATGTTCCAGGAGATAGTTGCAGTTTCAGTACACGCATTAGTCGGAAAATGTCTATAATAATAAGAGCTAGCACAGAGCAAACAATAGATAAAAACATAATAACAATTGCTACAATAAAAAAATATGTAGTATTTTTAATATACAAATCGAAGTGTGGTAACTGTTGAAAATTGGGCAGATATTCAGGGTAGAACTGAAAATTTATAGGTAATCAATCTACTGTAACTTATCAAACCTCTGCAATATATTTCAATTGCTCTTCTTTCTGCTCGTAAACAACATTGACACAGAAAGTAACGAGTAAAGGAGTAATCAAACAACTAAAATAAAAAAAGAATAACAAAAAATTTTGTATGATATGTGTTTTTAATGTGATAGCAATGGCTTGATGTTTCTGAATAAAGCACAAAGTCAGGGATTCGAACTGTAGTGACACAATGCTAGATGCGATTATCTGTAAATCAGAATTAAATTTAAATATATCAGTTTGACGGAAACTTACAACATTATAATGTAATGAGACCCCAAACCACTCAGTAAGGATACCAACAGCGTGTCCTGCTAAAAATGGAAATAGTGGAACACACTGCATTAGAAATGTGAAATCAATGTCAGTAAGAAAACACATACACAGATACGCCAGCAAAAAAAATCGAAAATTTCCCAGTTTTTCACATTGAAAAATAAGCAAATAAATGCCAAGGGAGTTCAGAAAAATAGAGATGATTCCAGTAACATGATAACACGAAACAATCCAATAAGGTTCGGTAAAGTCTATGTTAAATTGCATGTTGGGAAGGAAACGTGACTGGTCGGCTGATAAGCGTATCCAGAAATTTAGTACGTTGTGAGGGAGAGTGACAGGTGGAATATCATTGAAAAACGCTATTTCTGTTCATTGCGGAAGTAATAAATTATGAACTCATACCTTAAGTCATAACTCCTGCGCCATCCGTCTCACAGCAGATCCACTACATTCTTCATAAGAAATGAACAGAATAAGTCTCGACAACAGCAAGACACGTGACTCGTGACCTTCCATTCTGATACCATCACTATTCTGGATGTGCTCTAAACAAAACCTAATGATCTTACGGTAACTATCTACCCTACATTTTCCGTGCATCGCCTCTCGATTAGTCATGTTGATAACGTTTTTCTTGCTTTCCTCCCTTTAGTTCCTCTTGCGCTCTAAGTGTGACACGGGCTCACTGTCCCTCTAACATGATCCAAACTGTTTAGATAAGTTTACACATTTTATATTGCTTGAATTAATGTCACATATTTTTACTCATAGTCTAAAACTCAGTTGGTCTTATAAACTGAACAGGTGATTTTCCTCACCAGGCATTGAAACATATTTAAAATTAGACTCAAAAAGGGCTCCGGGACATTTTGACGCATTTGTTACTTTGATGACATCACGTTTACTTTTGTTCTCACTGATATTTTGTGGAGAAAAGGGGTGCAGTGTTTTCACTAGTTACTTTGTCTTAAAAAAAGTTCAACTAGAACATTTAAAAAAAAAGTTCATTACATGAAAATTTCAATATCCAGAGAAGAGAACAGAAAGAGGAAGACAAATATCACTAGTTTTTTGACCAAATTTTCTCGTTATTCGAGGAGGAAATACATTCAAAAACCAGTTTATGAATGAGTCTCAACAACTGCAAGACACGTGTCCGTGACCTTACACTCTGATACCATCACCATTCTGGACGTAACCTGAACCCAACCTGGTGACCTCACGATAAAGATCTTCATTACATTTTCTGTGCATATTACATTTTCTGTGCGGACAATTTGAATAAATATTTGGAACAGTCAAAGAATAAACCAGATATTAATTAAAACACTGTTGACGATCCTCTCACATTAGTTGTTCGTTTTTCATTTCGGATACTGAAAACTTCACAAACAAAACATTAATTCAATAGCAGTGTTTTCACTCACAATGTCATCTTTTTTGAAGCATACTCTCTGAATGGAGGGAAAAATATGAAGAGCGAGATAATATTGATAGATGAATGTGCAATGAACAGTACTGCACAAATCGAACCAACAAATTGTGCATATCGAAGTTCCAAAACGATAGAGACCATCATTAGAGATATTGGAGATACACAAAAAATAGTAGTTGCGATTTGTACAAGTAAACTTCTTATCGCAACTTTGTGCTTTTGGAATGTTCCAGCAGATATTTGCAGTTTCAGTGCAATAAAGAGAGCTAGCATAGAGCAAGCAACGGATAAAAACATAAATATAATTGATGCAATGAAGACATATGTATTGTTTTTAAAATACAAATCGAATTGTGGTAACTGTTGAAAACTGGGCAGATATTCAGGGTAGAACTGAAAATTTATAGGTAATAAATCTACGATCACTTGTCAAACCTCCGCAATATATCTCAATTGCTCATCTTTCTGCTCGTGAAGAGCATTGAGAAAACAAACAACGAGTAAAGGAGTAAACAGAAAACAAAGATAATATAAGGGAAACAGAAAATTTGGAAGAATATTTGTTTTTAATATGGTAGCAATGGTTTGATGTTTCTGAACGAAGCTCATAATCAAGAGTTCAAACTGGAGTGAAACAAAAATGAATGTCATTATCTGGGAATCAGAATCAAATTCAAATATATCAGTTCAGCGGAAACTTACAACATTATAGTGTAATGAGACCCCAAACCACTCAGGTAGGATACCAGCAGCGTATCCCGCTAAAAATGGGAAAAAAGGAACAACTTGCATTAGAAGAGTCAAATGAATGTCAGTTAAAAAACACATACTTTGATACGCCAGCAAATAAAATCGAAATGTTCCTAGTTTCTCACATTGGAATATAAGTAAGTAAATGCCAAGGGAGTTAAGAAAAATAGAGATGATTCCAATAACATGATACCAGGAAATAATCCAATAAGGTCCAGAAAAGTCTATGTATATAGCATGTTGGGGATTCAAATGACTGGTCGGCTGCTAAACACAACCAGAAATGTACTTCGTTGTGAGAGAGAGGCAGGTGGAATATCATTGAAAAGCGTGATTTCTGTTAATCGCGGAAGTAAAAATTTATGAATTCGTACCTAAAGTCATAACTCCTGAGCCACCCGTCTCACATCAGATTCACTATAATCTGCAAAAGGAATGAATAGAATGCGTTTCAAAAACTGCAAGACATGTGCCCGGTGACCTTCTACTTTGATTCCATCACTATTCTGGACGTCTTCTAAACCGAACCTGGTGATCTTACGGTGAATATCTACTCTACAGTTTCCGTGCATATAATGAAGAAGAATTCTTCACTGCTTGCGAATGTTTTACCAAAGACAGCAAGCGCCCATAACCAGCAGCTTCGATGGGAAGAAGACTTAACTACTGGTGCCTATGGATCTCTCGATCAGTCATGTTGATAACGTTTTTCTTTCTTTCCTCCCTTTTGTTCCTCTCGCACGGGACTCACCGTCCCTCTAATGTGATCCAAACGGTTGCAGAGAAGTTTACACATCTCAAATGGATGACACATTTCACTACTCATAGTCAGGAGCAGGGTTGCCGCCGAAAAAAAAAATTTATTTTCGGTTTTTCGGGTTTTTCGGGTGTATGGAGCCGAAAATATTTTCTTTTTTTCGGTTTTTTCTTCGTCTCCCGAAAAAAAAGTTTTCGGTTTTTCGGTTTTGGAAAAAAAGTCGATTTTTTAGCTGTTTTTATTAATTTCCTAACTTTTTTCTGTACATTTTTTTGATTTTTTGGGTTTTTTGAGGGTTTTTAGGCGAACGAAAAAAAGTTTTCGGGTATTTTTTAGGCGACCGAAAAAAATTTATTTTTTTCAGGTATTTTTTCGGAGGCCGAAAAAATTTATTTTTTTTCGGGTCAAATTATTTTCGGCTGCAACCCTGGTCAGGAGTTTAGTTGGTCTCATTGGAACAAGCAGGTGCTTTTTTGGGCCATAGATCATTTCGATATCAGGCATTGAAATATGGGTATAATTAGACTCAAAAAGGGCTCCGAGACATTTCGACGAATTTTTTACTTTGATGACATCACGTTTACTTTTATTTTCACTGATATTTTGTGGAGAAACGGGGTGCAGTATTTTCAATAGTCACTTCGTTTTATAAAAATTCCAGTTCGCACATTTAAAAATGTTCATTGCATGAAAATTTAGACATCCGGAGAAGAGAACTGAGATAGATATCAGTAGTGTCTTGACCAAATTTTCTCGTATTCCGAGGAGTGTATACTTTCAAAAACCAGTTCATAAACTTCTCACAACAGGTGTTATCTTTCGCTTTCGCATACTGAAAATTTATGAAGAAATCATAATTTCAATAGTAGTGTTTTCACTCACAATTTCATCTTTTTTGAAGCATACTCTCGAAATGGAGGAAAAAATATGAAGAGGGAGACAATATTGATTGACGAATGAGCAGTAAACAGTACTAGGCAGATTGAACTAAGAAATTGGGCATTTCGAAATTCGATTACGACAAAGACCACGGCTAGAGACACTGGAGATACGCAGAGAAAAGTAGTTGTGATTTGTACAATTAAACTTCTTATCGCGTCTTTGTGCTTTTGGAATGTTCCAGGAGATATTTGCAGTTTCAGTACACTCATTAGTCGGAAAATGTCCATGATAAAGAGAGCTAGCACATAGCAAGCAATAGATAAAAACAATAAAACAATTGCTAAAACAAAAATATATGTAGTGTTCTTAAAATACAATTCGAAGTGTGGTAACTGTTGAAAACTGGGCAGATATTCAGGGTAGAACTGAAAATTAATAGGTAATCAATCCACTATCACTTGTCAAACCTCCGCAATATATCTCAATTGCTTATCTTTCTGCTCGTAAATAGCATTGAGACAACAAATAACGAGTAAAGGAGTAAACAGAAAACAAAGACAATATAGAGGAAAAAGAAAATTTGGTAGAGTATTTGTATTTAATATGGTTGCAATGGTTTGATGTTTCTGAATGAAGCTCATAAGACAGAATTCAAACTGTAGTGTAACGAATATGGCTGTCATTATCTGTGAATCAGAAATAAATTCAAATAAATCAGTATGACGCAAACCCACAATATTATAGTGTTCTGAGACCCCGAACCACTCCGGTAGGATGCCAACAGCGTATCCTGCTAAAAATGGGAATAGTGGAACACATTGCATTAGAAATGTCAAATGTATGTCAGTTAGAAAACACATACAGAGATAGGTCAGCAAATAAAATCGAAAAGTTCCCAGTTTTTTACATTGAAAAATGAGTAAGTAAATGCCAAGGGAGTTTAGAAAAACTGAGATGATTCCAATAACATGATACCATGAAATAATCCAATAATGTTCGGAAAAAACTATGTTATATAGCATGTTGGGGAGATAAAGTGACTGGTCGGCTGATAATCATAGCCAGAAATTCAGTGCTTTGTGACATAGTTACAGGTGGAATATCATTGAAAAGCACTATTTCTGTTAATTGTGGAAGTAAAATCTTTTGAACTCGTAGCGTCAGTCATAACTCCTGAGCCACCCGTTTTTCAGTAGATTCCCTATAATCCACATGAAAAATGAATAGAATGAGTTTCAGCCAATGCAAGACACGTGTCCCATGACCTTCCACTCTGATACCATCACTATTCTGGACGTATTCTAAACCCAACCTGGTGATCTTACGGTAACAATCCACCCTACATTTTCCTTGCATATAAGGAAGAGGAATTCTTCACTGCTTGCGAATGTTCTACCAAAGACAGGAACCACCCATGACCAGCGGCTTCAATGGAAGGGAGACTGAACTACTGGCGCCTGTTGACAGTCCCCTGGTCCCCGAATCAGGTCCCTGTCCCACTCCAAACTAAAATGTAATTTGTACCACTAAATTATTCTAATTTAGTTACTACTTATTACGTATTTTACTTTCTGTTAATTATCTCCCTTCTTCCCCGTCCCTTTAACCCCCATTTCAGGCGGAAGATATATTCCATATTCAAATCGCCGCCAACGAGTCTTGTCTGCGTCTCTCCAGTCAAAGGCGCTCGCTGTTTCGATGTCCACTGGTCTCGCCACGCGCACACCTACTCAACGACTGTGACCGTACTCGACCGACTCCCCTCGACTGGCCTAAAGCCTTTTATAATTTAGTGTTCCTTTTTGTGTTCTTTTAGTTGTGTTTTTTGTGTCCTTCTGACACTATTGTTATTGTGTTTTGTAAGAGAAGTAGTCAGACGGCGTTCTGGACCACTCGAGATCCCCCCTTACTTGTATCGGGGCATCGCAGAGTCTCCGCTTCGTTCCCCTTATGACTCTTTTCCCCTATTTTCTCTCTGTGTTGTAAAAGGCGGAACCGAATAGGTTTTTAACGCTATCCCTCGCGGGACAAGCTTTTTCCCTATAATAAACGGTTCTTGTAAACACTTGAGTTGTCAGCACATCGGGCGCTTCCAGTATTACCACTGAACCACCCTATTGGAAGTATAAATCGGGCGCATGTTCCCACCCTACTCGGCACATTACCGGCGGCCTTCTGGAGACAGAAGGGGTGGCCACATTTGGTGCATCTTGACCAGGTTTTTTCCACTAGAGCGGAAAATTTCGAGTTATCGATTTTTCCCCTCGACACGGACGAATCAGTCGGTTTGCCCAATTTAGTCCGAGAAAATCGATTTTTCGATTTTTAGTGCTGACATTTCTCGTGTTTTTCCTTGAAAATACAGTTAGAACGGCGAAAAACTTCTTCGCAATTCACAATTTCGGTCTTTTTTGCCTTTTTCTCGCTGAAATTCTGCCTCCCTTTTTTGAATTTGGCGCCATTATGGGCCCCACCTTTAAATTAGCAGGCAAGTGCGCTCTAGCGCGAAGCGCCACGCCGCGATGCGGTTTTGGGCATTCGCACTTCTGCGCGAATTTCAGTGTGATTTTTGCATCATTTTCGCGTTTTTCGGCAGCGTTCTCGCGATTTTTTCGCAAGAACCCGCTAGAAAAACGTGAAAAAAGGCCTGAAAACACTCGGACACGCGAGAAATTCGGATTTTTTCCCGCGAAAGTCGCCGATTGTTCGGAAAACCGAATTTTCTTCGGAAAATTCGCTATTTTTCGACATTCCGCACCACTTCCCGGCGAAATCTCCCTATTCCCCTCGAATTCTCCGCACTTCGACCTCGGATTCGCTCAATTTCAAGGATTTCGCAACGGATTTCGCTGAAATTTGGCTGGATATCGTTCGGAACGCCCTCGCTTCGACTTCAACGGATGGCTCGTGCTTCTATGGCGTCAGTCGTCATCGCTCGGTCCCACTTCCCTCGATTTTCTCCCCAATTCCCCGTTTTTTTCGGATTTCGAAATTTTTCGAAAACCCCGATTAAATCGGAAGCGGGCTAGAAATCGATCAGAAGTTCTACGGATCGAGTACTCTGACCGCCTCGTGCTTCGTTCGCTTCGCAGCTGCTGTTTTGGTCCACTTCCCTCGTTTTTTCTCGGGATTACGAATGTTTTTCGCGGATCCGACACCCCTCGGAGCAATCCCAGGCGTTCGCATGCCACGAATCATTCGGAAACTGGGAAAAATCGATCAGAAGTTTCGCGCTGGGTCATTGGATGACTTCTTCGTGCTTCGATTGGCTCGGATTTCGTCGTTTGTGTCAGCTTCCCTCGATTTTCTCGGGATTACGTAAGGTTTTCGCGGTTCCGTCCCCCTCGGAGCAATCCCAGGCGTTTCGCATGCCCCGAACCTTTCGGAAACTGAGAAAAATCGATCAGAAGCCTCGCTGGTGGCTGGTTCGTGCTTCGTGGCTCTTGGATGTCGTTTTCAGTTCCACTTCCCTCGTTCTAGTACGGATTCCGTGTTGTTTCGTGACACCGACACCCCTCGGAGAAATCCCAGGCGTCTCGCTTGTCTCGAATCAATGGGAAACTGGAAAAATCGATCAGAAGTCTCGTGGTGGTCCCTGATGTCGTCGTTGTGCAGTTTTTGAGCGGAATTTTCTCGCTTTGGGTGCCTCTCCTTCGGGATGAGGCCACTTGGCTCTAGTTTCTCGTTCGGATCTTTTGTGCTAAGTTGGTGAAAGGTACCGCCCCGTCTTGCTGTGTTTTAACACATATTCGTATGTTTGCGGAAGGGCGTGGTACTGCTAGCTGACCGATCATATTAGAGACGATCGATTAATAAGTCAAGGCCCCTTCATGCCAGCTCGCTGGATAGGAGCCACCTGGCTAGAGTTTCTCGGGTTGCTTTAGTGCTACGTTGGCGAAAGGTGCTCTCGTTTCTTGCTGTGTTTTAACACGGATTCGTCCGTTTGCAGAAGCGTGTGCATTTCTAGCTGACCGATCACTTTAGATTTGCTCGATTAATAAGCCAAGGCTTCTTCGTGTAAGCTCGCTGGATCGGAGGGAGTCTCTTTGCGGATTCGAGTGTCAGTTGTAGGCGCATCCCGAAAGGTTTGCTGCTCGCCCTCTCTCTTCACCGGATATGCGCAGAATTCTTAGGAATTCTGCACTTCCGGAGGGGATCGGCGGTCAATAAACGCGCTCGGATCGTTACCCTTCGATTGATTCCTCGGGTCTAAGACGTCGTCTGAAGTTTGAGAGTCCGGTACCCCCGCTAAGCAGCCGTAAGGCAGCGAAGCGGTTGGGAAGCCTCGCTCTTGGACCGAAAGATGATATGAAAAACTGGGGGTCCTTGACCTCGTGTACGGTTGATGTTTCGGATGCTCCTTTTGAGGGTCACCGCCAGTCGTCCCCAGCTCTTCGGAGCTCGGGCAGGCCCGGTAACCCATTCCCTGCCGAGCGGCCAGCAGTTTTTACTGCATACGGCCCTTCTCGTGGGACGAAGGATACCTCGGAATGATGATGTCGTATATGAGTTCTTGGGTCGGTTCGGCCCACGTCAGCTAACTCCGATATATCGGAATAGGTTGACCTGGCATCCGAGAAGGCTGGCCCCCTCGTGTGAAGCCTGACTGGTTAACCAATCACGGTATTGAAACTTATCGGCTCGTCTTGTTGACTAGCGAAAGAGATGCCAGGCAAGAGACGATCAGACTCCTCCCTCTGGAGGGCAGTCCCTGTCCCGCCTCAAGTGCTCCATTTTCTGCGTTAGTTAGGGACTGCAAGCTCTGTGTCCACCCGTTTCCCCCTAGCGGCTCCCATCCACTCACGTGGTCGTCCTGCCGGCAAGGGATTCCGGTCGGCATATGAATGCAGAAACCTCGAGTAAGGTACGACACGGATCAGTGCGTATGCCATTTCCGTACACCGGCCCCTCGAGTCAACACGAACCATCATGTTTTCATTAAACGTACTCGGACCTTCTCTCGCCTTATCAATTTTTGATTCGGTAGTCGTTTGAGAGAAGGTAGCGGAGAACGTGCTGTGATTGGCCCAACTCAGGGCTCAGAGCTTTCATAAGCCGCAAGTAGATAGCCTGTGAGCCATCGGATAGTCCTTTGCTAAGGTTTCGAGCTCGGTGGGAAAGTAGCGATATTTTCTCATTGCCTCACGACCAAGCAATTCTGGAAGCTCGACCGATGGTGTTAATGCGAGCCTCGGCGATTTGATCTCCCTCGATGAATTTCGAGTCTTTCGAATCCCCGTCACCTCGCTAATACACCTCGTCAACCCTTCCAGTGATTCCTCCGATTCGCTCCCTCGCTTTCAGACTTCTAGACGGAGAGTTGAGACGGTCTCATCGATTGTTCAAACACCCCCTGGCTTCGTATCAGGATTCTGAAGGGTTAAGGCTGATGCCTAATTTCGAAAACATCAGCGCAAGCGCTGGATTGTTAGTAGATCCGAAGCGATCGAGCAGTCGGTACCCTCTGTTTTCTGTCCACGGGAATAGTGGACTATTAGAATATCGATTCACTAGTCTCTCCTCTTTATCATAAGAAGACGCTACTTTCGCTGAAAACTGAGTAATTTCGCACTTGTCTTCTGTGTTAGAATCTCTAATGGAGACGAGCCTCGCCTTAGCTCGCAGGGTTCGACAGCTGCTTTTTCAAGCATCTGAACTCGCCGATCACTAAGACGACCACTCACTCCGGCGGAGCATTTGGTGCTAGCTAGTCATCCGTTCACTTTGATTCGGAGAGCTATGCATTGAATGGGTTCCAGTTCGTTTCGACTCACCGAGTCACGTTGAATTTCGTGTCGGGACCGGTTCCTCGTAAGAGCCCGTCATCCCAGACACATGCGTTTTGAAATTCGGCCGACTCCGTAACATCGACGCGAAAACTGACCTAACTCTACCAGAAGACTTAGTTGAAGAGTCCACTCTTCGGCGACCGACATATTCAGTAGCGTGTGAACGTGAGCTGAAATAGTCAACCCGGTCATTCTGGCTTACTGGGTCCCTTTCCCTTCGTGGCTAGCTGGAAGGCGGCCACTCGGTGAGGATCCCCAATGAGCTATAGGATGGTCGGCCGTGTTAGTATGAAAGAGTGTCTTTCGTATGCCCTTCTGGTTACAGGATCTGAGGAGGATACTCCCTATGGAGCATCCTCTGGCCCCCCGGAGCGTTGATTACGCTCTAGGGAGAGTTTCTAGTACTGGATCAAACCTCGGGATGATCATAGTTCAGGTTCGGTGTGTCATTCGCCGAAGCATGCCCCTCGATTTCGAGCGGATCCTTCAGTGCGGAGATGTACTCGTATCCTCTGGCCCCCCGGAGCATGGGTTCTTGAACCCACTGCTCCAGGGCGCCATTGACTATGAGACCCCCTCGGCGAGATTTGGCGCTATCAGATTCGCTTATCGGGAGATGTATATGAAGTATGGAGACAGAGTTTCGATTCTAATTCCTAGATATTCGATCACACTTAACACGGAACTCTGAGTACCTTATGAAGGATGTCACTTATCGAGTGTAGCTTGACGGAAATAGATCTGCATTTCCCCAAGTGGACGGATGTGGACACGTTTCCCCTCGAGCTACTTCGGAATTCTTGTAGCCCGGTTCCTTAGGGAACCTCGCTGGCCCGCAAGGGTTTTGGAGTACTCTAGACCGGATTTTTTGAGCAGTGTTTGCGTCAGGTCGCGTGGCTTTTGTACCTTTTTGTACATTACTGACTGTGAAGGCTCCCTCGAAATCTGACGGTTGTCTAACAACCGTTGTCGAAAGTACTACCGAGCTGGAAATCCACTCGATAACCACATCTGGATGAGAGAAAGAGAATAAACTATGTGGTGCTTTAGTATGCGGTGTAGGTAGATGAGAGCGAGAACCGGCGTCGTATGACCCCGCCTTCTCCCTCGATTCTCTTAGTAGCCGTAGGTAGTCGTTTTTGGCTACGGATCCTCTCTGTCATTCGAGTCTTCGTTTCATTCTAGTAGGACTCGAGGCTAACCTTTCCGTTTAGGCGTAAGACAGCGATTTTAAGCGGATCGGTAGATTAACGGGCCGGCCGCCTGGCAAGCGGAGGGCCTTATTAGGCTACCAATACCTCGTCTGTTCTCACGAACGACACCGAAAGTAGATCCTCGAGACTTGCTAGAACCGATGAGAATGACAGTCGTTTAAGAGAGACCGTAACCAGCTTACGAATACACTGCATTGTCATACTAATTACATCACGGAATCCATCATGATTCCGAAGCCTCTTTTTCGCTTTCCGAGTGGTGGTTTCGATCGCTACAAAGTAAGCCCTCGCTTAGCTTTGAGATGGTTTAGTTCGTGTTGCGGCGAACTACTCGCGTAGAGCTCTAGTTGGTGATGTCTGAGAAGGTGACTCCTTCAACTGATGTCGCTAACTATCTCTCGTCATCCCGAACCTTTGTGCCTTTTTTGCATTTCGCAAGTAGTTTCTTTTTTCGAGTTCTGAGTTATTTTGCCCGCGTATTTCCGTCACAGTTCCCGTCATTGACCCTCTCGGCAGGCTGATACATTTATGTTTCAGTGACCCTCGAGATCGGCGATGTCGGCAAACGGATCTGATCCGCCTCAGGGCGCTAATCAGCCATCGGAACCCTCGCAGCGTGAGATTCCATAGAATTCGAGCTAGAAATTACAGATGATGGTGTTTTAGGTGTGACCATGAGCCGTACTGACCACGAGATGCTCATGACTGGCCTCCGATTGGTGATGGTGTCAATGAGACACTTCGAGATGCAGCTACAAGCTAGCATTCGCACTCACAACTCCCTCCTCGAAATATTGAGCGGGAAGTTTAAAACCGATCTCGGTATGGAAATCAGCAACCTCGTGGCGAAACGACTCAAAGATTCCGATCTTGCTACCGCTAAGAAAGAGAAGAACCCTCGCATTGCGCGAAAACGCTACTCTAACTATGCGGTACACTGTCACACCTAAATATCCCAGCATCACATAGTGTTTCAGAAGATATCGAAGATCATGGATCGTATCCGTAGTGATGTGGCCACCGGAGAACTGAGTGCTCGCGGCATTCGAAAGCGTATCAAGGTTTTTCAGCAAGTCACTTATGGTGACTCCTCGGAGTCGTCTGACTCGTCGGAGGACTCGGAGGGCGAAGCTTCCGATCCGGTTTCTGAGCCTTCCGACTCCAACGGCGGAGAAGATGATTCAGATGACGAAGCAGGCACGGGCTTGAGACTCGTCCCAGCACCGGCTGGCGCAGTTGACCCCTACGCCTGCGGAGTTTACTGAGGTCGCTCCGGCGACCAAAATCTTGTTACAACCTCGCGCCACGATCTCACCTTCTCCATGCCACCCCTCACTATAACTTTCTTCCCCGTCTCACTGGACATTACTTCATCTTCACGCGTTCGACCACGTCTGGAACAGCCTAATACCTCGTCCACTTATCACATCTCTTAACGTGTCTTTTAAAATCCTTAATAAACTTGTTCTTTGAACTAGTTTTCTTTCGTCTATCACGTTGGGCAATTTCTGGTTTTATCCAGTTTTATTTGTGTTAACCGATGAGCCTGTGGGCTCATTTCAGATGTATCGAATTTACGAATGAGTCAATCGAACTGTCGCCACCGGATTCCAGATTCTGTGCATCTCGAAGAAACCGTCGAACCCGCGTTTCACTTCGTCCCTCGTATCCCTTGCCGAGCCCTCGTAAGAGAAGACGGTTATGATACGAATTTTGAGGAAGTGTCACCCGGCCGCCGTCGGAATCTTGTCAAGTCACCTCGCTTGTGAATCATCAGGCATAAGCTAAAAATCTTCGGATCCTAGCCGACCCCTCATGTTCCGAGTCCGGTAACACGTCATGCTCTTTTAGGACCACGGACGTTCTGATGTATCCCTCGGTAGACAGACTTCGGATGATAATGAAATCGGAGTGAAGGACGCACCGCCCTCGTAACAGTTCGGAAGCGTCAGCCTCTAGAGTCCTTTGGACTATAAAATTCTACGCAATTCAGTTATGGATTAGCAAAATTTATGGTCTTTTCACTATTTTTTCAAAGTGAACTTTCGTTGCTCAGATCGTATTTTCCGTTGATTTATCACCGAAATGTGTAGAAACCCTCGTATTAAGTTACCTACAGAATGCCTTCGTCGATCAGTGCTCCCTTCGATTTTCCAGCAATCGGGTTCACCCTGCATTCGATCAATGCCCACGGTACTCCGTATCTGTCGGTTCGAGTCGACTATGACCCACTCAATTTCGAAACCTTCTCGGAGGAATCGATAAAGTGGTATCAATGGGTGGATGATAAGTTCGTGTTATATCACGGACATCCACCTCGCCCACCTCCTGGATGCCCCGAAGGCCCGCATTCTCATGTGAGAAATCTCTGATCGACCAAGCCACGTTTTGTATTTCAGGACGGAGGATTTTTCGTGAAAGTTGAATTCGCGACTTGGCTGCGGAACTCAGTCCCCGTAGATCGTTCGCGTTGCCAATGCAACCCGTGGTATGACACTCCACTCCTTCCTCTCTACGATCATTCTGATCCCCCGGAGTGTCAAGCCCTCGCGTTCGCAGCGGCAATCGCCGATGGTCTCCGTGAAGGAAAGGTGATGGAGGATATTAAAATCCAGGCACATCTCTTTGAGCTGCCCTCGACGAGTCGTACCCCCCATTACTGGCCCTCGGGACCCACCCGCGCCGAAACTCTGTCTGGATTATCATCTCTGAGAAGAGCGTTCTCCACTTGGAATCTCTAGGACGCCCTCGTTTGGCATCTCCTTTGATCGTCTACTCACTATTGTACGTTTGTAGCACTATCGCCTTGTAGGTTTCAGTCAGAATATTGCTTTTCGTTCAAAGAAAATGGCAATGTGGTTCAGAATTGCGAAATATGAGAGTTTTGAAAAAGTACGCATAATTTTTTCTTAGCTAGTATCGAGCCAGCAGGCAGCTGACGCACTTCGCGTGTTACTTGTGCGCACTTCCGGTGTAGTCGTTTAAGATGAGCAAGCTCATTAACACCGGTTGTGTTTCAGGTTCCTCGTCTCAAGTTTCGCATATTCTCACCTCGTTGATTGTTTTTTGTTGAATTTTACTAGCCGAATCATCCGTTGGACCGGAATATCTCCGCGAAGTAATGATGAGATGATGGTAACGCCCCCGTGATTTCTTTCCGTTATTTTGAAAGATTCGTTTTTCAGAGTACCTGCCGATGCTAAATAGCGTTTCGTCACCGCCGGAACGAGACCCCTCGGGATTTCGTTTAAAGAAGTCACAAATCATTAGTTATTATTGTCGTTAATGAGATAAAAGTTCCCACGAAAGGGCCCCTTTATGTGTTCATTGATTCCCAGCGTGTTTTTGCATGTTTGTATCTTTGTTCTGCTCGCTTTTGCATAGAGCGGTGTTTCGCGGCTAAACTTTTATTTCAGGTAACAGCACTTCTGAGCCCATCGTCAGTAGGTTATGGAGAAATTCGGTAGACGTCCCTCGTGTTTGAGAAGTTTGGATACTCGAGAGAGTACCCGGATTGATCGGATTCCAGAGATCATATTGATTTTTTCCAGATCCTCGCCACCTCGATGAGATTTCCAACCCTGAGCGATCAGATCGGAAGTCTGTCAGTTTCGTTTGTGCACCGGATTGCAGTGTCAATCGCCCTCGGGCATCGGATATTGTGATTTCTAGCAGAAATGAGTACAGACCCCTCGAGGAAACGATGGTTAGCCAGAAAAAGCAGACAATTTTAGCTAATGATGCCTCTAGTTTTCAGATTCGGCCAGATCGAGTGGGAATTGATGTGATGGTTCGAGCATATGTATTCGAATCACGCAGCCGCGTGTGGTCAATCTGGATCCTCGTAGAAGTTGAGAGTGATCGAGAGCACAGCGTCCGGGCTTTCGAGTTGAACGGTGGATACTTCCTCCAGAAGACTCCCGAAGCTCTGGGGTTCCGTATCCTCAGGGATATGCCCCCATTGGACCAGTGGGTAGCTTATCACATTGCCATTTGTGACAATGTTGATGTAAATGCTCCTCGCCCTCAATACTCTACTTCGCGACGGTCCTCGTTGTGTTTAATTCGTGAAAACGAAATGAACTGCGGATGCCTACCCTCGTTATCATCGCAACATGACTCATTTGGTCTCTCTGATTTCTGTCAAATTCGCCAAATCGCCCAAAAAGCGATGCTCTTGGTTCATCACAAGCTTCAGTCGAGAACGCTCGACCAGATGTTTTCACTCAAATGGAAGCCCTCGTAAAATCGTGGATATCGTTTTTTGCTTTCTAACCTCGTAATAAAGAAGTGTCCCATACTTATCCTTTGCTTGTAATTCAGTAACTCGGTTTTTGCCCCGTTCAATATCTGTTTCGTAAACGACTCAGTGAATTAATCATTATTTTTTGTATTGATTTAGCAAAGATCATGAGTACGGCTAACACTACTGACGACAAGGAGCAGATCTTAGAAGACGACCTCCTCGATTTGCTTCCCACGCACGCTTTGGCCAATGGCCCTCCGATTTCGGAAGCTCAAGAAATCGAGCTGCTCTCGGACAGCAAAGGTAAAGGTGTGCGGTATTGAGTGGAGAGTGACTAGGTTTCTTTCCAGAATCCTCGCCCGCCCCCTGTGTCCTCGGACTCGGATCGGATAACGTGGTGAATGGAGGAGATTCCGACCAAGAACCCCTCGATTATGGTTAGTGCTATTCAGTAGTCTGGATTGCGGCTAAATCGACTCCTTTTTCAGAGGGTATTACTGAGGATGAGCTAGACTCTTCGGATATCGTCAGAGATCCGAACGTGGAGGACATTCCGCTCCCGCCAAACCAGCAGATTCTATTCGGCCCACCGGAGTTCTATGTTAATGCTAACTCGAACGCTGGAGACGCCATTCCCTCGCAGGATTCAGCGAATACAGACGAGGACTTGCGTCCAAAATCTGCCCTCGCTGATGAGACCGACGGAGTAGCGTCTGGAGCCGTCGCTCAAATCCTCGTCAATCCCCAAGAATCGGAGCAGATTCCCACGATTTTGGCTATGCTGAAGAAGATCTCGGATCAGCTCGACACCATGAACTCGGTTTCTGTCACCCATGATGACCTCGAGAAATACGCGACAAAGGAAGATCTTGAGATTCTCGCGACCAAAACCGATTTGAAGGACCTCGCCAAAACAGCTGATATTCAGGATCGTGTTCCCTCCCTCGATCAGTGGACGGAGATGATTGATCGTTTGGCCCCGATCGCAGCTCTCCAGGGAATGTCCACTAAAATGGGCCTCCTGTTGGAAGAGTTGTCTCGGATCGCGCTCGATCAGCGTCGCCTCTCCCGAAGTCAAGGCAAAGGGCAAGAGAAAGTTGACCAGCTGTTGAAGCAAAGGTCCATCGATTGGCAGAAGTTTGAGGACACCTCGCTGAAAATCACTCGAGTCTATGATTCGTTGCGCAGCTATATTGCACGGAAGGTGTCCTCGTTGGAAACGGATAAGGCCGTCAAGGACTTGTCGACCCAATTGGTTGGGATCAAACGTGATCAGGATTCTTTTAAGAAAATCCTCGAACCAGGAGTTTCCAACGACGATTCCGTCCTGATAGCCCTCGATGAGATTGACGCGATCAGTACCACGGCGGAGGGTGCCCAGAGTCGAAAGACTGCTGAAAAGAAGGAACAAGAGTTCCAAGAAGCCCGTAAAAACGTACGTGATGTGATTTTCATAAGATCATTTCCTAATTCAGTAATGTTCAGATTTCCGTGAAATGCTTTTACTGCCATGGAGCTCATGATGCCGCCTGGTGCAATGTCTACTTCGATCTGCACTCGAGACGTCAGGCGCTCATTTCTGAGCACCGTTGTCTCCTGTGCGGAAAAGAGGACTGCGACAGTTCGCCAGCAAACTGCAAAGCGAGAAACCGCTTATGTGTCCGATGTGGTCCCTCGATGTCTACCGAAGAACGCGAGCATCACCCACTCTTGTGCCCGAACCGCCAACAGAAAAAAGTCTCTTCCTTGGTAGGAGAGGACTCGAAAGCGGGACATCGCTCTGATACCGCCCGAAAAGACGAGTATAAGTCCGACGTCGATATGGATAAGTATCTCGATCCGTCGCGCCCTCGTCAAGACGGTCGGTATGTCGTTCTTCCGAAGTACGTCACGGGACACTCTTCAGACTGCAGTTCTTGTGATGAGCAGCCCTCGAAGGAGGACCGAGCACTAGCTCCCTCGTCTAGCAATAGACCAGGCAGTGAACCCTCGAAGAAGCCTCAGAGAGGTGGCGGATACCAGTGGCAGCGTCGCGGAGCCAAGCACAGAAGCAGTGGAAAGCGGGAAGATGCGAAAAGACCGAGACTCGCCCATGCGGCCAAATCGGAAAAGTCGATCAAGAAGGAGCCAGGAGCTAACCACTAATGTTATATCCCTCGAGATACATAACTGTTAAAATTTTTGTTATTCTTTATCAATTTGTTACGGGTTTCCAATAAATCCCAGTTGTTGTTGATCCAGGGCAATTTCATTTTTGGTATATGATATGAGTTTAAACTCATTATTATCTTTGTTTCAGCGCTCTTTTTCCCGTTACCTGATGTCCAAACACGAACTGAAGCCACGTATAAGGGAGGTGCCAGCCAATTCGCCGGGCTCCCCTTCTTCTATAGTTACGAATAGAAGTAAAACCTCATACTCGTTTTTTCGAGGCTAAAAGGAATCTCATCCGTCTCTATGACCTCGAGTCTGAGTAAAATGATACCTCGTATGCCAGTCACAGAGTTTGATGATCCAGGTTCTCTGGACTCAGATTTAGTGCAAATAGGGTCGATAATTAGCAGGCAGCTAACGCCGTATCTCGATTCGGACTAGTTCCGGCGCCCACGGGCATATGATGTCTCGCCAGATGGTATACATTTGGTGTACGGACTCATAATCGAGTACAATCTTCCCCTCCGATTGTAAAATAACTCAATTGGTAAAACCTAAACCTGTAATCGAAGCGATGATACTAGGTGGCTCCTCGTTTAAGCCTAGATTCAGGGTTATCCGGGTCGGTGATCATCGAGATCTTAAAAACCGGTCCATTCCCTCGGGATAAATACTTAATTTCCGATTCTATGATGCTAACGCTAAGAAAAGGAATGAGGATATAGATGAGAATTTGTGTTCAGTATCTTTACAGATAGCTAAAATCGCCTTTATCAGCGATCAAGTTGTTTTCCTGCTTTGGTTTCATTGTATCACCATTGGTACAGTGAACCACTTAGCGCACCATGAGGTGCACCGCTGAGGCGGTATTCGGTGCATTAAATACCTTCGTGGTCTATACCACAGGTATTTGGTGCATCACTCAACTTGGTATAGCTCGACGGATTTGGTGCGTCAGATACGTTGTTACTATACATAGCTACCTAAGGTCATACGTTAGTCTTACGAGTGAAAGCATCCCTCGCCAGCCGCCGTATTGCAGTATCTAGGCCATTTGAGTTCCTCGGTATTGATTTCGCTCCCTTATCGCTTAGTTCGACCAGTTGTCGCTCCCTCGGGAACCGAGACTTGTTCGAAAATCAGCATTCAGTGATCTGAAAGCAAGCCAGAGAACTCGGTCCTAAGAGTTTCCTCGGTAAACATCCTCTGGGATTATACCTCCAGAAATTTGCGATACTTCAGTTAGAGCCGCTCCGCATCAGTCTAGTATATCAAGTTCTTTGGTTAAACTAGAGCGTATTGGTACGGATCCCGCAAGAGCGGATACCGATGATTGCCAGTACGTGGATCGTTTACCTCGCAGACTTACCGGCTCACAAGTGTTCCGCCGAACGATGTCAGTGCCCTCGGGACGTGCGTCTTCGCCAACAACACCTCGGTTTTCTCTATACGTCTTCGGACGGCTTCAGGAATGTCAAGCGACTGAACTGAAAAGTGCCTCTTGTACCGAGATTTCATCTCAAATTCGTTCATCAATGTATTTTCTTCCCCCCATTTTGGGCAATGGAGTTAATCGTTCATGTGCGGCGGTCTGATTGGCTTATAGAATGTCCGCCAGCGGAATATCTCGATTGTTCCAAGGTGCTCGTTTTTGAGTCAAGACGATGGCAAAGGTGCTCGTCACCTCCTTGACAAGTGACATCATCTTGTAGCTAGCTACAGATGAAACCTCAGTTCTGTCTAATGCTGCTTGATCGAGCTGCAGCGTGTCACGAAAAGCAAGGAACCGTCTCTACTTGAAAGGATCCTTTCCCTTCAATTTCATGCATCGATGAAAATTCTGCTGAATTTATCGTCCATGCGTGGTCACATCCCCTCGAAGATGCATCCACCGACTGAGACGTCACCGGAAGCTAGTTACTTTGAGACTCATGTGACACAACGAGATTATACGTAAATTATTAGTGCGTGTAACCCTCGTATTCCACGTTTCATTATGAACGTGACACCCTCATACGTGTGCTAATAAACTTGTCCACGTGACATACGTGGCTAAAGTAAGATGGGCGGCATCGAGCCGCAGTGTTCAGTTCGTGTTTTCACATCTTCACTCTTACGCTCTTAAACGCCCCCCACCCTTATTTTGGTTCGACGATTTGTTTATCGGTGCTAATATCTGCAATTCCAGAATGAACGGCAACAATCGCCCGCTACCTCTATGCCCCTCGGAGGATTTCGCTGAGCGTCTGAGAGTCTCGGCAAACATCTTGAACAGCCAGTCGGAGCTGACCTCGTATTCTAAGCGCCTCCCCCTCACCTATGATAATGATCTCGAAACTTTGACTAATCCGACCTCGCATGGTTGCCACTTGTGGTACATGAGAACGGAGTGGTTGCCACACCCCGCCATCTTCCTCAAAGAAGTGGTGAAGCGTGAGCCATATATGGCTAACAACCACCGCCTACGAAGCTGGATTCGCTCCATGCTCCGAGGCACATATTCGAGAAATCATGGTCAGGCGGACCGCTACGTCACGAGTGCCTGCTCCGCTTGCGGCTCCTCTTGTCTCGGTGCGGCCCTTCAGGACCACAGCGAAAGAGACTGTGGATTTGTTAGATACCTCTCCAACGAAGAGAAGCTCCAGTTCTCGGTTGCGAATACGTTCGCATTCTGTGGCTATTGCAACAGCCGATCGGTGTCCCACACTCGTTGTGATATGCCGAGAGACTGTCTCAATTGCCACAGAGAGGGCCACCAACACTATCATGGTGTCTGTGACCTCGAGTTAACCCCGCTTCAATTCAAGGAGATGGTCCATAACTTGAGAATCCAAAGAGGACGCCGCATTAAATGGCTGATTGAGAACGGTTCCCTCGGCTTTCCACTGCCAAACGATTATATCCCCCTCGGTGTTCTCCAGGAAATCCGTTATGTCCGCAATCGAGGACTCACCATTCGTGGTGTCGGAGCTCTCCCTCGTCCAGCAGCGGATGAGTTTGATAAAATCCCGGCTCACGTCTACAGATGGAAACCCTATCACGGCCTACTCAATCGGGAACTTGACCATCGTGAGCTACTTGACGATGTCACCCTTACCAGGGACGAGCTTGACTGGTTCAATCTTTTGGAACGTCAAGCTCGTAGAATCTACCACGAAATCCGTAGATCTGGCAGCGTTCCGTATATCATGAGATTCACGTATCTGCTAGAGGAACCCGTCTTTCCCCCTGAGATCTACGCCCTCGGATTGAATCAAGTGAGATCAGAGGAAGCTCATGTTCTTGGAAAATCAGTCTTATTGATTTCAGAATCAACCAGCCCAAGCTGTCGAGCTTCAGAACAACGGCGACCGAAACGTCCCCCTCGCTCCTGAAGTAAGACAGCCGTACCGGCGGTTTTTAAGCTTTACAGTAGTATTCTAATGCTTGTAGGAGCATGCGCCACAGGCCCCAGAAGATATCGGCGCCCTCGTCGATTCCTTCCTCGCCTACATTGATGCTCATCCACCACAAGTGGAGGATCAACGCCTCGAAAACCGAGTCGTGATGCAACGGCCAGTTGGAGACTTGAGACAGGAGATGCTCCGAATCTCAACCGAAATCTTGGCCGCCCCTCGCGGGACGGTGTTCACCATGGAAGATGGCGTCGACACGGAGAATGCTGAACTATTCAGGGAAGAACGTTGGTGCCATGCGGTTCTCCAATACATCCGGAATTACATTAATTGTATGCCGGGTGATCGATATACTTTCAAGATTAGTCCCCTCGCAGTTGCTGAATTCAATTCAGCGGATACTCCCACGTTTTTCCCCGCTATGCTATGGCGGGTCAAGACCTGGCAGTTGATACTGACAGGGCAATACGATCTTGAAAGAGTCGGCGATGACGTAGCTGAGGCTACCGTCGCCCGCTATATTCGATATTTGGCGGACCTCGGCCAGGCACTAGCTGGATCCCCTCGTTGCTACGTTCGTCTCGCATTCGACAGAGTCGACTTTAATTACCGAGAGGTCTTTATGGTTATTCCCACGTTGAGTCTCTTTGAGGACCCAGTCATGAATGACATTGTAAACCGTTGGAGAGAGGCACCGATCGATGGATTCTCCATTTTCAATGCCCCTCGTCATCGATTCCCCTATTCGGAGGATCTCAGAGGGCTCATTGATGTGGACCTATCCGAGGAACAGGAAAGAGCTAGAGAATCGGACCTCCAGGCAGTTATACGCTCCCTCGACTCCGACCGTCCATTCCATACCTACCGCGACCGTTTTCCCTCGTTGGATGTGATGGACATCCTTCTTGTCTATCCATTTCCCGAGCAGAAGTCGCAGATCATCGCCCGAGTCCAAACGATGCAAGCCGTTCTGATGGGTAACTCAGAGACGACAGAGCACCTCGACAGATGTGACGCAGGCCATCTGGAGAGATATTACGAATTCTGTAAAGCCTCGCTTTACGCTATGCGTTGTATCGCCAGAACCGGCGCTTCGGCACCGGTCCGCATGTCGGAATGTCCCGTTGAGCTGCTGCACGGTGGAAAGACCTCGTTCGACATCGCCCTCCCGAGCATGCGTACTTACGCCAGGGAAAGCCGTTCTTGGTGGCTCATCTGGATAGATAAGACCCTCGTTCCGCAGCTATGCAGAATCTCGGGCGATAACTGCAGATGTGGCGGCCACCCGGATCCCCCTCCACCTCGGGCTCGCCATGGAGAACCAGGTCGTTAACCATCCACCTCCTCGTTTTATCCCTACTCGCTAATGATTACTACTGCCAGTTTATTGTGCCCCCAGTTTACGGCACGGCATTATTTTTATCCACCCATGACCCCTCGGTCATTTATTAATAAATGATATTAAAGGAGACGGTGTTGATCACATTTCTGAATCAATTTTAGACAAATAAGACTAGCCATACGCCTCGTAACTCATTTATAGGCCGATCGTCCGAGGCATACTGCTCTAGTAGCTAACAGTGTCGGATTCTCCGCCTCTAGTGGGTGCTCTCTAGATGCGGTCATGGCTTCCAGTAAGATTGAACGGTCTTCCGGAACACCATCACCACTATCTAGGAGTGAAAATTCTAATATGTCCTCGGATATATTTTGTATGTGCACATTCGGCGCATCTGATTTCCTCCGAATTCCTCGTCAACTGACGATATTTGGTGCAGATGTGCTAAGTACAGATAAGCAACTGCCTCGAAACCGAGACAGCCCGATTAAAACAGTTACCTCGTCTATTTCAGATCACAAGTCGGCACGTATTGAGAAAAAGCCCTTCTCGAATTCGAGAATCTTGAAGGGGGTAAAATGTGATGAAATCAACTCTGTGCGAGGAGTAAGAAGTAGACTCGATACGATCGTTCGAGCCATCTGGGGCGAGATCGTACTACTTTCTAGCGTGTTAAAATCGGAAAATGTTCACCATGTGCATAGAATACGAGAATCGAAGCATCGGATGCTTCCGAATTCAACCGGTTCACTGGGAAAAGTGGGAGCTTATGGAAGAAAGCGGCACCTTAGCCAGGTGGAGAGCTCCATTTGTTTTAAAAAGTCCACATCGGATTCAAATTTCGTGATTGCTTTCCGCCAGTTGATGTGTGGGTCGAGTCCCTCCATCGTTTCACATATCCGAGTCTATACTATGGTACAAGTATTAGAAACACGTACAATTTCATCCCATGTCTCTAGTACAATCTTCGTGGTGATACCGTGTAACCTCGTAAGATTGTTAAAAGGGCGACTTCGGTCGTCTGATCAAGGAGGACATATTCTCGACATCTTCAGGGATCACGACACGTTATCCCAGCCATAAATCCTGTCTTCCGCGTGTCTTTGATACAGCAGTGATTGATTGAGCCGATAATTGTGTACCGCTGGAGAGGGTCTTGTTTAAACCGATAAGCCTCGGACAAGACCTAGTTTCCCTGTCTAGAATCTACTATGACCTTGATCGGGTGTTGGAATACTTGAGAGGTATCCGATTCCCCCACCTAGTAGTAGTGCCCTACCGAAGGGTTCCGAAGTTCCTATTAGCAGATCCAGTTTTATCTGACGGATTACTTCAGGTAAATTCGTAGTGTTATGTTTGAAGACCTCCGTGTTGTGGTGAGAAGCCACCAGACACTGGAGAAACACGCCCTCATGGTACAGTAAGTGCGATACTGCTGAGTACACTGTCGTCATGCAATACACATGTGCCGGAGCCAACGCGGGCCCTCGCCCACCTCTGTGTAGCGCATAGTCCATAGTAGTCTATCATGATTTGAATGGGTATTCGTGTGGTAAACGATATCCCAGAGCCAATTCAGAACTCTCATCTGAAAAAGGTCCCCCTCGTATCTCAGAGTTGCGAGGCTCTGAACGTGTCTAGCTGACGGTACAGCGAAAACACACCCCAGCCACTTCATTTCTCGAATTCTAGTACTCAGTCTGTGTCGACTCTCTGGAGGTTTTTCACTTTCGGAGTGATGGTCGATGAGTCGGTGAGCGGTGATGAGATTTACGTTGTATAACATCCGTATAGGATGAACTAAGTTAGAGTTAGACGTAATGATAACTTGGTACTCGTCCTACCAAGGCAACGTCTCGGAGCTCACCTGACTCGTCCTCCTACTGAGCACAGCTGACGCTACAATTTTAGTTTTGTTGTGTAGCCTGGTTTTCAGCTTCGAATGTGATCAGTTCGTGGATGGACGTCAGGACTCGCCCGAACAGGAGCGGACTTCATAGCGTTTTGTTTCTCTGTCTTTTAATCCTTTTATAGTCCCGCTGTACGGTCTCAATTCTCTTAAAGAATAATATATTTTCAGTTTCCTCATCTTTCAACACCTCGTGTGAACATCCAACCATGTCTGGTACCGGACAACAACTACCCCCGCGGATCGACCCCTCGTCATCATCTGGAGGAGCCGCCGCAAACAACGTCGCTGTCCATCGTCAACCCTCGGCCAACTTCAAGAAGGCGCAGAGGAGCGTCAAGACTGCGATCACTCGTGCAAGCACTGCTGGTATCAAAGCCGTAGGCGAAGCACAACCATTCTTGGATGACCCCTCGGTCATCCATGATGCTCTCGGGCTCAAGGCCATCAACGACTTGCGGAAGAAGATGATCGTCATCAAAGCAATGATCGAGACGGATACTCATTTCCATGATTTCGTCACCAAAGCCGAGGAAGTTCTGTCCGACAAGGAACGTCATCGTCTCCACGAAGCGGCTAAGGCTCATCTGAACCTCAAGCCAAGGACCGACACCCTGCCGATTCTCAGGACTACCATCTTGGCACTGCAAGAAGCCCTCGAGAAGCATGAGTACCGCTACGTCGAAGAGGTATCCTCCACTGAAGCAGCGGATATCTCGGAGCTAGTGGAGACTTCTCCCCAAGGGGACGAGAATCTATCGGAGGAAGACGATTTATCTGACACCTCGCTCTTGAACTCTAGCCAAGAAGATCTCTCCCCTCGGAACGTCAACGTCGAGGCCCCCATCGTGTTCAACACACCTCGTCTGTCGACGTCCACATCTCCGGTGGAACGCCAGTTCCTCCAGTGGCCACTTCGGTTATTCGTTCAAATACCGAAACCCACGAAGCCTCTAGTTCGGCTCCTCAAGGACCGGCCTGTCCGGTCTGTAGAGGTAGTCATGATCTCCTCGACTGCACTAGCCCAAAGGTTCCGGCCTTCTGCGCTAAGAACGATTTATGCGTTCTGTGTACGTCGTCGAGACATAAGACACATCAGTGTCCGCTACGGGAATCCGGGTCATCACCTGTCTTCACTGGCGCGAAGCGTCCAGAATCTGGTGGTCGTTTCATGACCTCGGCTACGCCCATTGTAGCATCTACTCCTCGTCAGGTTCAATCGAACTTCCCAACGCTGTCTGACAGCGACGGGAAGGAGCCCGCCGTGTCGGCTCGCTCGCCCGCCCCTCGTACTCGAAACGACGCCTCCTCTGATGAGGACGCCTACGACGAGTGCCGTGAGGCAGAGAGGGGCAGGAAGATGAAGTCGAGTAGCAAAGGGTTGTCTTATTACGACCTCGAGTCTATTCTTCCGAAATTTTCTGGCGACGCCCTCCGATACAAAAAGTTCATTTCGATGTTCGAAAAACTTGGAATGCAGAATCCGCGACTTTCCGATGAAATGCGACTCGCTATCCTGGAGAAGAAGCTAGTCGGAGACGCGAAGCGCTTTTACGTCGACTTAAGTGATCCTCGCAAGGCCATCGAAGCTTCTTTGGAAGGTCTTCGAAGCACCTTCGAGGGCGATACTTCTGGCGTCACGGAAGCACTAACGCGTTTCCGGGAGCTTACCTTCCACGAGACCGACCTCAAACGCTCCTCCCGCCAATTACAGGACGCGAAAACTCTAGTCCTTCGGCTCCGAGATCTAGGGGAGGATGTAGACTCCCCTGCGTTTGTTCGCAATTTGATGGAAAAGTTGCCGGAAAAGATGATTCACGTCATCAAGCCGTTGTTTGACAATGGCGGGCAGCCCTCGACAAATCAGATCTTCACGCGGTACGCAAGTTATCTTAACGACCGCGCCTTCGTTGATCGGTTTCGAACTGCCAAAGTCTCTGAGAGACTGAAAGAGATCCCGGACGCGTCAGTAATGACTGCAACCGCGAACTTGAGTACGTCTAAGAATCCTCGCGGTAGCTCTAATCCTGGCGCCGGTACTCGTACCAACGCCACTTCTGCTTCCTCCCCGAAAACGGCGAACATTAGCAATAACGCGTCCCCGACTTCGGGCAAAGGAGGTAAAGGAAAGAACGCCCCGAGGAATTCCAATCAGCCGAATAAAACCGGCAATCAAGGCTCCTCTGGTCAGGCCGGTCTTGGGTACTTCGGTTCCCAACAAACCGCCCAACACCAGGGAAATCAGGCTCCCTCGAGCCAAGGTATTGCACCCTTTGGTAGACCCTCGTTTCCGGGTTCGCAAGGACCCCCAACACCAGGGAACCGCCAAGGAGGAAGCCCCACGTCTAACCCAAGCTCAGGAACGCCAAAGCCTCGGGTACCTAACATGAAAGGGCAACCCGGAGAGAAACTTGAACCCTGCTATAAGCACGGTAGAGGTTACGACGAGCGATTTATCGCTCATACGTTCCCTCGAGACTCCGAAGTTGCCTCGAAATGTTGTTTCATCTGTGGTCCCGGTCACTCGATTTTACAGTGTGCCCTCTCCTCGTATGATGTTCGTCAATACTTCCGTACCAGTGGGTCCTGTCACAATTGTGCTCAGAGAACCCACCCTACCGAAGATTGCAAGAGCTTCAGTACTTGCGCTTACTGTCAAGGTAAGCACAACTCGGGAGCTTGCACATTGAAGGAGTACTACCGCGATCCTCGAAACTACCCTTCCGACGCCCCGGCACCAATTCTGTCTGAATTTTTTCGTGGCCCCCTCGGGGGCTCGCAGTAAATCTCCAGGGTTAGACCCTGGGCCTTCCTCGGTTAGCAGTCCAACTGTTGCCTCGCCAGCAACAGCGCCTCTAGTTCGACCCTCGGGTCAGAAAACCGATGAGTGTCCTCTTCTCTGTAGAAGTTTACCGCTATTCCTCGATCGTCTAACACAAGAATGCCTGTATAACGCATCCCTCGTGGAAGATGGTGACGAGATCTCGAAATTGCCATTCGTGGTTCTACGGACCACCGATGGCCATCAAGTCTTAGCGCTAGTCGATTCCGGAGCATCGCTGTCGGTCCTCTCTCATGAGAGCGCCAAACGCTTTGGTCTGACTACACTAGCCACAAAGACTTTGACTATTTCGGGATTTAGCAAAACTACGACAGAGAAGTCAAACATTTATCAACTGTCTTTTCATACGGATGGTAAGCCATTCTCGATGCTAATCGCTGGTGCCCCTCGACTTCCGAAAACGAAATTTGTATGCCCTCGTCTGAGCGCTACAGATATTCGCTATCTTCGCGACAAACAAATTGACCCACGAAGACTATCGAAGGATAGTTCGTTTAACGGACAATTCATCGACATGATCCTGGGCAACGATTTGTTACCGCGACTATTAGGAACGTCCAGGAGACTGTTGCTTCCTTCGGAAAGATTTGTGGAGTTGACAAAGTTCGCTCCGATTATCTTTCCCCCGCCTCGCTCTTCTCTCCCCCCGCCCGCATCCATCAGAGACGAGATTGAAGCTTTCACTTGTGACAGCTTCATCGGATCCCTCATGACGCCGGCGGATTCTCCAGATTCTTGCGAACGTCTCCATTCGGAGATTTCTCAATTATGGCACCTCGAGAACGTGGGAATTGAAGAACCCGGTCCCATTGAAGGAAAGAAATTAGAAGTCAAAGACCTCGTTGCTGAGTTCGAAAAGAACATTCGGTTCGCCGAAGATGGTAATCTGATGGTTGCTCTTCCGTGGAACGGGAAGCAATCTCGCCTCGCTTCAAATCGTGGCGTCGCCAGTAAACGGCTGGAGCAACTTATTCTCTCTCTGAAAAGAAAAAAGAATTTGATGCAAGATTACAACGAGATTCTAATAAAGCAACTCGAAAGCGGTATCATTGAGACGGTAACCCCGGAGATGGACAACGCCACAGATCCAGTTTATTACATCCCTCATCGTGTCGTAGTGAAGGAATCTTCGCTCACGACCAAGTTGAGGATCGTTTTAGACGCCAGTAGTAAGAAAGGGGGCGAGCTCAGTCTTAATGACTGCCTCGAACCTGGACCCTCGATGCTCGTCGATCTTTACGACATTCTCATTCGTTCTCGACTACCGGACTACCTGGTGGTGGCCGACATTGAGAAGGCCTTCCACCAGGTCCGCCTAGTCCCAGAAGATCGAAACTGTACTCGTTTCTTGTGGTTGAAAGATATCACGAAGCCCCCCACTCGGGATAACATTATTGAGTACCGATTTACTCGGATTCCTTTTGGAATGACCTGTTCACCGTTCCTCCTCGCAGCCACAATCGATCATTTCCTGAACGGAATGACCGACGGCATTGCAGAGCGGATCCGGAAAAACATCTACGTCGACAATGTAATGATTACCTCGAATGATAGGGCTGAGATACAGAAGATTCGGATTGACTCAAAAGATGCGTTTTCCGCTATGAACATGCGTCTTCGAGAATATATCACAAATTGTGCGGAAGAGATGTCAAAATTCCCTCGGGAAGAGATCGCAACAGAATCGACGGTCAAGTTACTCGGCTATCACTGGAATTCTGTGGAAGATACATACACAGTGAAGTTAGCTACGTTGCTAGAGACACACCCGACGAAACGTCAGGTGGCCTCACGTATGGCTGAAACCTTCGATCCCCTCGGAGTTCTGGCGCCACTTTTAGTCCAATTCAAACTTTTGATGAGAGACTTGTGGGTGGACGGTATCGACTGGAAATCTAAGATCCCTCGTTCCTTACTTCATCAGTGGGAGGCCATCAGGAAACAATTTTCCGAGTCATCGATTTCGATCCCTCGGATGTTGAGACCTAGTGGTCAATACAAGAAGTGTCACCTTCTTGTGTTTGCGGATGCTTCCAAAGATACCTATGCCTGTGCAGTCTATATACTCTATGAGTATGATGACCGGGCTCCCCAGGTGGGTCTTCTGACCGCAAAATCGAAGATTAAGCCATCGGCTTGCAAGACCTTGACCATCCCTCGTCTCGAATTACTCGCGATCGAGGTCGGTACGAGAATTGCTATGTCGGTAGTAACCGCTATGTCTTCAGAGCAACCGAGCTCCGTTAGATTCTTCTCTGATGCGATGGTCGCTTTGTACTGGATCCTTCGTAATGAGCAAAAGAAATGCTGGGTCAGCAATCGGGTCAAGGCAATCAATGAAAACTGTGACAATCTGAAATCCTTCGGGATTCCATCTACATTTCATCACTGCCCCACCGACCAAAACCCGGCAGATATTGCCACCAGAGGAATGGGAAGCGAAGACTTAAAGAATTGTTCTTTATGGTTTCGTGGCCCGGACTTCTTAACGAAACCTCCACATACTTGGCCCTGTCGCCTCGAAGGCAATATTACTTGCCCTTCGGACTTCCGCGAACTTATTTCCTCGGAGATAATAGCGGCACGGAAGAAATCTGACAACAATGCTACTGAGAAATCAGTCGTGTCTACTGAGAAATCGGTGGACACTGTCGAGGAATCGACAAACCAGTCAGAGTTTAATGCTCTGACTGAAGCCCTTCGGGGCATGTGTCTTACTACTCAGCGTAAGGAACAGTACGTTTCTTTCGTTCCGTTTGAGCGAAGCAATTCCCTTTCACGAGTCGTGTCTTATACGCATTCGACCCTTAACTGCTTACTTAAGCTATTTAAGCGTCATGTGTGGACTAGTCCGACTATGACGGAGTTCATTGAGTCCAAGTCTTCCTCCTGCGCCCTCGATTCGGGCGTTCAGGGCAGAGCAATTGCTCGAAGACTTGTTTTCATAGAACATTATAAGGAATCCGCTAGCTCTGGGCAGGAATTTCCGTCCAATGTGGAACCAGTTCTCGACCTCGACGGCCTCTGGCGAGCCCATCGTAGGGTCCCTTCGCCAGTTCTTGAGAGTGAAACTCACAAGTTAATTCTGGTGCACAAGAAGCATCGGCTTGCTAGGTTGCTCGTGATGGAGACTCACCTTAAAAACGTACATCTCCCCTCGACTTATCTGGTAGCCGCGCTTCGGACGAGATACTGGATCCAAGCGGACAAGCAACTTGCAGATTCCGTAATCCGCAGTTGCATTCCTTGTCAAATGGTCAATAATAAGCCGTTTCAGTATCCTTTTTCAAGGAAACTACCGCGGTTTCGTACAACTCCGTCAACCCCGTTCCAGCACGTGGGCCTCGATTACGGCGGCCCACTGAATTATCGCCTCGATGATGGCAGGAGTATCGGGAAAGCTTATTTCCTCGTTTACACTTGCCTCGTCACACGCGCAACTCACCTCGAGTTAATTCCTGACGGCACTGCGGAGATGTACGTTCTAGCTTTGAAAAACGTATTCTCCCGACGGGGAGTACCGCTTTCGATCTATTCGGATAATGCCCGAACCTTCACCCTCGGGGCAAAGATTCTTTCAGACGACGTGAGAAGCTATGTACCTAGTACATCCTTCACCTCGTTCCTCGCTCTTCATAATATTAACTTCCGGTACATCACTCCTCTCTCACCCTGGCAGGGTGGAATTTATGAGAGGGTGGTGGGGATCGTGAAGCATCAATTACGAAAAGAGATTGGGAAAAGTCGGTTAGAATTCTTCGTGCTGAGTAACGTGTTGGTACGAGTAGAGTCCATGCTGAACAGTAGACCACTGACGCCCAACCCTCGTGATCTTCACGACTTGCCTGCTCTACGACCCGCGGATTTTCTTCTCCCGACTGTTCTGATCGATCTTCCTTCGGAGCATGACGGACTGAAGCCGGGGGAAGTATTTGACCCGACCCGAAATCCGTCGCTAACTGAGCGTCGAACCCTCGATCACCTCGCGGGCCTCGATGAAGTTTTGGAGCGACTATGGGACGTATGGTCTGGAGCGTATCTGGCATATTTGAAAGAAAATGCGTATCCGGAGAAACGTGCTACCACCTTACAGCCTCGTGTTGGACAGGTGGTGTTCATTTATACTGAGAAGTTAGCCCGACACAATTGGCCTCTAGGAGTAATTGAAACGTTAAAAAGCAGTAGCACCGGAGAAATCCGCGCTGCGACTGTCAGATGCAAGGGCAAGATCTTTGAGCGCCCGGTTAATCAACTGATCCCCCTCGAAGTGTCATCCTCGGATGATACTCCGGCTCCTGAGCCGGTTCAGGGCGGTCCTGATTCTCAAGGCCCTCCGGATCCCCCTCGCATCGCCACGTTCCCAGTTTATTCTGAAGGTCTCAAAGCTAATACGTTGAAGAACGGCGTCGAAGGAAAGAGATTAGCGAAAGTTAAAGTACCTAGCTTTGGCGACAGTTTGGTTTCAGCAGATTCAGACGTTCCGGACTTGGGTGTTGGTCGTTCTGGCACACCCATCGGAGGGATAAAGATCCCGTTCGCCCCGGATTCAGATGTTTGTCGTTCAGGCACATCTGGAGATGGAGCAAAGCGGGCAATCCCGAATTTGGATGCTAGTCGATCAGGCGCACCCAATTCAAAGTATGGACTGAAGTCATCTGGTCCCGGAAAAGTATCCGATAGGGGTCCCCCTCGAAATGCTTTGGCCTTCGACGGTACACCTCGACCGGATACCCCTCGACCAGTGGATTCTACTCCGGATTTGGATGTTGGTCGTTCTGGCACACCCATCGGAGGGATAAAGATCCCGTTCGATCCGGATTCAGATGTTTGTCGATCAGGCACATCTGGAGATGGAGCAAAGCGGGAAGTCCCGAATTTGGATGCTAGCCGATCAGGCGCACCCGATACAAAATATGGACTAAAGTCATCTGGTCCCGGAAAAGTATCCGAGAAGGGTCCCCCTCGAAATGCTCAGGCCTTCGACGGTACACCTCGACCGGATACCCCTCGGCCAGTTACCGACTTGGTTGCTTGTCGCTCAGGCGCACCCAGAAAAAGAAGAAGACTGCAGTCTCCTGGTTACGAGCCCACGCCCGATAGCGAATCCCATCGAAATGCTAATTCTTTAGTCTTTGATGGCATAGCTCGCTATGGATCGGCCGTTTCTCCAGACTCAGAGTCAGTTATGGATGTTGGTCGTTCTGGCACATCCAAAGGACGGAGTGTACCTCTAGTTCCGGATTCAGATGTTTGTCGTTCAGGCACATCTGGAGAAGGTTTCTGGCGGGAAGGTCCGAACTTGGAAGCTAGTCGTTCAGGCGCATCCAAAGCTGGGAAGTCTCCTCGTGCTCCGGATTCAGATGCTAGTCGTTCAGGCACATCTGGAGAAGGATTCATGCGGGTAGTCCCTAATCTGTATGCTAATCGCCACGCATCTGTTAACGATTCTGCACAGTTGGATTCTGATTCTAATGCCCCTCGACAGCGTAATACCGAGATAATGGATGACTTGACGCAATCATCAGGTTCCGCGATCTCTCATGGCGATGATATACCCCAAGGGGTCAGTTATCCTATGATGTCTTCTCGCCCTGACAGTGTTGATCATGCGAGAAATCGCTTACCCATCCACCGTGTCCGACCATACCAACCTCGCAAAGCGAAAGCTAAGCTTGCATGTTATGCTTGCATAACGCAAGCAGCCGGGCCTCAGACCCCCCGGAGTGTTGACAGTCCCCTGGTCCCCGAATCAGGTCCCTGTCCCACTCCAAACTAAAATGTAATTTGTACCACTAAATTATTCTAATTTAGTTACTACTTATTACGTATTTTACTTTCTGTTAATTATCTCCCTTCTTCCCCGTCCCTTTAACCCCCATTTCAGGCGGAAGATATATTCCATATTCAAATCGCCGCCAACGAGTCTTGTCTGCGTCTCTCCAGTCAAAGGCGCTCGCTGTTTCGATGTCCACTGGTCTCGCCACGCGCACACCTACTCAACGACTGTGACCGTACTCGACCGACTCCCCTCGACTGGCCTAAAGCCTTTTATAATTTAGTGTTCCTTTTTGTGTTCTTTTAGTTGTGTTTTTTGTGTCCTTCTGACACTATTGTTATTGTGTTTTGTAAGAGAAGTAGTCAGACGGCGTTCTGGACCACTCGAGATCCCCCCTTACTTGTATCGGGGCATCGCAGAGTCTCCGCTTCGTTCCCCTTATGACTCTTTTCCCCTATTTTCTCTCTGTGTTGTAAAAGGCGGAACCGAATAGGTTTTTAACGCTATCCCTCGCGGGACAAGCTTTTTCCCTATAATAAACGGTTCTTGTAAACACTTGAGTTGTCAGCACATCGGGCGCTTCCAGTATTACCACTGAACCACCCTATTGGAAGTATAAATCGGGCGCATGTTCCCACCCTACTCGGCACATTACCGGCGGCCTTCTGGAGACAGAAGGGGTGGCCACAGCGCCTATGGATATCTCGATTAGTCGATAAAGTTTTTTTTGCTTTCCTCCTTTTTGTTCCACAATGACAAATATTTTTACTCATAATCTCTAGTTTAGTTGTTATCAATAAAATAAACAGGTGGATCTGCGTCATTTCTACGCTGTTGAAACATGTGTTAAATTAGATTCAAAACAGGCTACGGGACATTTCTTTGTTACTTTGGTGACATCACGTTTCCTTTTATTTTCACTGATATTGCGTGGAGAAACGGGGCGATGTTTTTTTCAACAGTCGCACAGCTCTGATGTTCACGTATACAACGTAGATGTAAAAATATTCTGAAAAAATACCATATCATGTTTCATGTAATCTGGATGAAAGCGTTGCTGAAAAACATTATATGGCACATTGAAATGTTTTAAATACTTATTGAGTCAGTTGTACTTGATTAGGCTCAGACATCAGATGTGACCGCCGTTGAGCAGGTGGATTTTTCAACTTTCAAAATTTTCATTGAATGACAATTGCGACATCTAGAAAAGAGAACAGAAAAAATATCACTAGTTTCTTGACCAAATCTTCTCGTTATTCGTATGTACTTTCAAAAGAGAATTGATGAATTTCTCACTGCAGTTGTTCTTTCTCGCATTCGCAAACTGAAAAGTTTACAAACAAAACATTAATTGAATAGCAATGTTTTCACTCACAATACCATGTGTTTTGAAGCATAATCTCTGAATGGAGGAAAAAATAAAAAGAGGGAGATAATATTGATTGATGAATGGGTAGTAAACAGTACTATACAAATCGAGCCGGTAAATTGTGCATATCGAAATTCCAAAACGATAAAGACCACGACTAGAGACACTGGAGATACGCAAAGAATAGTAGTTGCGATTTGTACAAGTAAACTTCTTATCGCATCTTCGTGCTTTTTGAATGTTCGAGAAGAGATTTGAAGTTTCAGTACACGCATTAGTCGGAAAATGTCCATAATAAAGAGGGTTAGCACAAAAGAAACAAAAACTAAAAACATGAAAATGATTGCTACAACAAAAACATATGCAGTGTTTTTGAAATACAACTCGAAGTGTGGTAACTGTTGAAAACTGGGCAGATATTCAGGGTAGAACTGAAAATTTAGAGGTAATCAATCTACTATCACTTGTCAAACCTCTGCAATATATCTCAATTGCTCTTCTTTTTCCTCGTGAATAGTATTGAGACAGAGAGTAACGAGTAAAGGAGTAATCAAACCAAGAATATAAAATAAGTAAAATACAATCTTTGGTAGAATGTTTGTTCTTAATATAATTGCAATTGCTTGATGTTTCTGAATGAAGCTCATCATCAATAACTGAAATTGGATTGCAACGATACTATATGCAATTATCTGTAAATCAGATGAAAATTCAGTTACATCAGTTCAGCGGAAACTTACAACATTATAGTGTAATGAGACCCCAAACCACTCAGGTAGGATACCAGCAGCGTATCCCGCTAAAAATGGGAAAAAAGGAACAACTTGCATTAGAAGAGTTAAATGTATGTCAGTTAGAAAACACATACTTAGATGCGCCAACAAATAAAATCGAAAAACTCCTAGTTTTTTACATTGGAATATAAGTAAGTAAATACCAAGGGAGTTCAGAAAAAAAGAGATGATTCCAATAACATGATAACATGAAACAATCCAATAAGGTTCGAAAAAGTCAATGTTATAGAGCATGTTGGAGAGGAAAGGCTGATCGGCTGATTATTCGGCTGTTTAAGCCAGAAGTTGTGTTCGTTGTGAGAGAGTGACAGGTGAAATTGTATTAATAAGTTTTTTCTGTTAATCTCAAAACTAGTGATTTATTAACTCGCAGCTTGAGCCATAACGAGCCACCAGTCTCACAGCGAATTCACTATACTCTGAATGAGAAATGAATAACATGAGTGTACCGTGACCTGCTTCTTTGATTCCATCACTATTCTGGGCGTGCCTTGAACCCAACGTGGCGACCTTACAATAACTATCGCCCCTTCATTTTTGGGGCAGTTAAGGAATTTTCAGAATGTAATTGTTTCTCAATCATTCTGATCTACTTCACTACTTGTAAAAGCTGACAGCAACCGCCCATCACCAGCGGTCTCAATGGGAAGCAGACTCAATTATTGGGGCCTGTGGATCTATCGATTAGTCATCGCATTCTATATGAGACACGGGCTCACCGTCCCTCAAACGTGTCGCCACACATTTACTTTCAAAAAGAAGTTAAGATTTTTCCCTATCTCGAAAGCAATTATAGTTGGTCACATTTTTTGAAAGGTATGATTGTGGAAAATTGCATGCTTGAGGAAAAAATAATATATATCATATTTATCAGAGAGACATGTCTTTTATACTAGTGGTTTTTGGTATTGATTTTTAAAATCATAAAACGTTTACCTCATTCTTGAAAATATGTGCATATGCTTAAGTTGTTTCGCTTACATTTCTCTAATTCCACTCGTCCTTGGAAACTATCACAAGGATTTGAAGCACGTTTTGGATTCCTATGAAGAGAGTTAGTACCTCTTTTTTATACTCTTCTATTACTTCTTAATTTTTCAGACCCAGATTGTGTCTTCAATTACACACAAGTCAACTCCACCACTATAAAATTTTTCCCACAATGTGAAATGGTGTATGCTATAATTGTTATCAACTCTGATACTGATTTATCGGGGGCTGAGATCAAAGCTGCATTGAAAAATATGAACACATTGGTTGGCGGGATAAGGGTGGAGAACTCTAATCTCACTAGTTTTTCATTTCTGACACCTCATAAAACCAGAGATTATGTTGACTTTTATTGTGCGACATGTGAGTTTATAGAGTGGGGGGGAGGGGTATATAAAATTTTGTTGGTTCTATTCAGATGGGTTATTCATTGAAAACAATTCATATCTGACCGATGCCAGTATGTTATCGAATATCCGTTTGTACCCTGGAAACAGTCCGGTGGATTGTGTGATCCGAGTGGAGGATAATCAGTTGCTTGATATGGAAAAGTTGTGTGATGAAGGCTGGCTGGCAGAGTCTACAGATCTAACAACAACCGGGAATTTGAAAAATTGTGGTTAGTTTTTTTTTTTCTATTTAAAAGTCTATCCGTTATTTACTCGTATTAAGATAGTTACTGTAAAACTTGTAGCAAAAGTACATGCATTTTGTTCAAATACCATCGGAGAGCATTTCTACTCTGTCACTTACAACGGAATTCAGGTACTCAACGGATCTCATTTATCAAACATCAAGCTTATCAAAGGAAGAATCAATATCCAAGATACCAACCTTCAGAACTTATCTTTTCTGGAAAGTTTCCAATTCTGGACGGTCAGAAGCGCCAATTCAATCATTCTCAATCTTCAGAATAATCCAGAGATGACCAGATTTTTATTACCGACAGTTCGGGTACCTGAATAACTTTTTTACAAAACTTTCTAATTTAAAAACATTTAAGTATATTGAAAATAATGCTCCAAGTGGAATAACTCTTGCCAACTTTGAGAATCTGCACCCTGATTTTTGTCTATCTGTGTCGGAGATGATATACCTGGTCGACCTGAGATTGCCTTTTGTGAATCTCCATTCAAAGTTCTGTGAGGACCCGGGGGATATTGGAGAGCTGGTTTTATGTCGGTTCACTTCGATGTACGATTTGCCGAATAACTGCGATATAGTTCTGGGGGACTTGAGAATAGAGAAAGAAGATGAAGATGACTGCACCAAGCTGAATAAAATGCGATATTTATTTGGCTCGTTGATTATCGAAAACACTGAATTAACAGATTTGGAAAATTTGTATGCTTGCCAACATATTGTGTCTTTAAATGGTAAATGCTAAGGGTTCAAGACACATCTAAGATTATTTCGAAATTTCAGACTCATATCCAGTGATACAATACATCTCAAACAAGAAACTGAAAAACTTGGAACTTCCATATATTTATGTTTGTTAGAAATGGATTCTAAAAACTTTCAAAAATCATTTCAGAGTATAATAACTCGAGGCAAACGAGAAGCTGTTGTTCAGGACAACGATCTTTTCAAAGCAGAGCTTGGCAATCAGTCCTGTCAGCTATTCCCCTCTAATAACGAAGAATACAACGAGTACAAGACAGGATTGAAGTATACTGGAGGGGATTGTGGTAAATATACTTTTTTGACAAACATGAAAATCTTTTTCTCATTTAGGTGCTCGTGTGGATATCAAACTGATTTCTACTATCAGTTTTCACTTTTCATCAATTTTAGTAACCGTGTTTATATTATTCATTTTTGAATAAAGTTGACGGAACAATCCTATTCCGATCATATCATGTTTGACCATATGAGAGAATACACATTAAAAGATTGAGTCCCTCCGTTCTCTCTGATCGGAAAATTTCCAAAGTTCAGACTACATACAGGGAAAACTGCCTAGTCGATTTATTGTTTGTTACGCCGCTTCACTGCGGGAGACAAACATCGTTCGAGTAAAGAGGAAAGGATCAAATTGTATTTATAAATTCATGCTAACAAAACGACAGTGACTTTTTAGAACTGTTTGTTTAAAAATTGTGATGATGTTTCAACAGGCTTTTGATGTTTCAACAGGCTTTTGATGTTTCAACAGGCTTTTGATGTTTCAACAGGCTAAAACCCATATGGTGTGTTAAAGACGCATCAAATTAATTAGGAATTTTTTTCTCAAAGGATCAGCAAATAATGTTTTCCGCTACGAGACCATTTTTTTCAAGTTAGTTGCGCCGCCTTTAACACCCCCCCCCTCCCCCGATAACTGTTCAAAAACAGATAATAATAATAATAAATCCAACTCTTTTTCCCAAGTTTTCTAAACTTCCTGTGCGGTCAAGATTCTACGATTGAATGTAGTGTGATCCTAATTTCACTTTCTTTTAATGATCAGCCCGTATAATGAAATGCCATTTTTTTCTACACAGAACGATATCTTTTCGGGAATGTTCAAGAAGACTTTTCGGTCCAAAGACGGGAAAAGAAGTTATGTATGTAGCTTGAACGGAATACAAAAAATGAAAAACAAAGTACTGACACGTCTCATTTGAAATAAAGTTAGATGAAATGTATCATTTAGAATTGAGGGCTTTTCTAAAGTTGGAATCCAGTCGCTGACAAAGCCACTTAATTCATAACAATTGGAGAATTCATATTCTTCAATCCTGTCTGATTTGTGCTTGGCTCTGTTTCCACGGTACCCAATAACTTTCTACATTTATCCAAGAACTGAATGGTGAGTTCTGGAAGATGTACACTGAAGAAACGATATTCATAAGTCAACTCACTTTTTGCAGCTTTTTTATAGTCTGCGACAATGTACATAACAATGATAGCATCCATAGCTGGGTACAGAGTGAAAGCGCAGAGGAATATTCCAGTTGGTAGATCACACTCTAAATCTAGAAGTGGAAGATAGATTATAAGCATCACTGGAGAAAACAGAGTTATAGTGGGGGTGACAATCTGGAGAATGAGAGTTTTGAAAAATTGCTTGTGTAGGTTTCTCAAAGATAATGAGAGCAATTGAAGCTTTTCTTCCATACCACTATACATAAAAATAGCACAATAGATGATTACAGTATACTGGATAGCCATGATACATGACATAGTAGTTGTCGAAGAGATGTTAAACCATCGGATAGAACCGGTAGCGTCGTAGGCAACGACGGCTACACCCGAAACCTCGGAAATGTCCAGATTGAGTTTTTGAAGCATATCAGAGCTGAAGTAATAAGAGTTTTACACAGATAATATTTCACTTGACTGTGTAGTAATGAAATCTGGTCAGCAGTCAGTTTCATTACACTAAACTTACTTCAAATATCCTTTTGAGTAGTCGTCTATTTGATCAAAATACAAAATTCCTAGAGCCCAAGCAACACCGAAGAATAACGAATAGACAACAGAGATCATAAACTTCCATCCTTTGAAGAAACGGAGTTTCGTTTCACTGAAGACCAAAACTTCATCCCAATTCATTTCCCAGAGAACTTACTCAAAAATCGCCCAATATCGGTATAAAAATTGGACCGATAGCATGGAGATGGTGGATGCGTAGACTCCCGTGTAAAAGCACAAACACAAAGTTACAGTGTCTTGACTCATTCCAAATGGACGACTGGTACTGTAGAAGATATAACCAGCATTATGAGAATACACATTCTAAAATTCAAACAAATGTAACGTTTCTTATTTTTCGAATACCGGATAAAGAACGAGCTCTATCGTTGCGAAGAATATTCCAACTGTTGGGAAGAGAATTAGTAGATATTTATAACTTCCGAAACTTCTTGTTATTCCAAAAACAGTAAGAAATATCAAAATGTAACAGAAGAAAGTGGTAGTGAAGAATCCAACCTGAGCAAAAAGCTGGGCGATTTTCACGTAGATCGTGAAGGATTTTGATTCAAGAGGACCGGCCATTTTGAAAATAATGACAACGTTTTTCTGGTTAACTAGGCGGGAGTATGATTGTTTTTGATTAAAAATGTATAGCAGACAGGAAATGGTATTATACATATACAATTGTTTTCAGACTGTTGTTAATTGGATCTTGTAGATTATGTCTGGGTTCGATGAAGATATTTCTTTGAATTATCAAGAACCGGAGCCTCACATAACAGGAAATTGGATCGTATAATATTGTTTTCAGAATGCTTCGAATGTGAAAACATTGTGAGTACTCGTATTAAGATAGTTACTGTAAAACTTGTAGCAAAAGTACATGCATTTTGTTCAAATACCATCGGAGAGCATTTCTACTCTGTCACTTACAACGGAATTCAGGTACTCAACGGATCTCATTTATCAAACATCAAGCTTATCAAAGGAAGAATCAATATCCAAGATACCAACCTTCAGAACACAAATTTTCTGGAAAGTTCTCAATACTGGAGAGTCAAAAGCGCCAAATCAATCATTCTCTATCTTCAGAATAGTCCACAGACTTTTTCAATTCAAAAAGGTCTTTTGTATCTGTTTGTTATAAAAGTTTTATAAATTTTCTGTGCGATCAACATTTTACGATTGTGGTGTGATCCTATGTAGTGTGATCCTAATTTAACTTTCTTTTAATGATCCCGTATAATGAAATGCCTTTTTTTCTCCAACACAGAGAGATATCTTTTCGGGAATGTTCAAGAAGACTTTTCGGTCCAAAGTCGGGAAAAGTTATGTAGCTTGAACTTAGGAACAAAAACGGAAAAATGTTTTAAATGACTGTAAAATACCGTTAAAGGGTTGGAGGTGGTGACATGAGAATGACAGTGAAGTTGTCAGATATCAAAGGAATATGATTTGATTCTTACAGAATGTTTTTTTTCCTGCGCAGATAGACATCTTTTCGGGAATGACTCGGGATTTTTCCCTAGTTAGGACTACAAAAAATTTTAAAAAAAATTGTTTTGGGCTCGAGTTGGTGGAATGTCCCAGTGAAGTTGTGTCAGATATTCAAGTAATCTGATTTGTTGATTTGATTCTTACAGAACTGGTTTACCGCATGAAATCGATGAAATGAAACAGTTGAAATCACAGCGAGTTTTGGCGGACAGACTATCAAAAATTGAATAACATTATAACTTGGTGTTCATTTTTTTAAACAATGGATTCTTTTTTTTAAAGTAAATCAACCCAATATAATTTTTTTCAATTTTTATTAATTAACTAACTATTTAAATGGTTAGCTATTTAAATTCTTAGCTCCCTAATAGAATATCGTTCCGCCGCAAATCAGTCATTCTAACGATGTCACTTCACTCCTTTCCCATACTGTCACTCATTTTCCGAGTTCATTTCTCTAATTAGAAAAGTGATTTGATTTCGAATGTTCGATAAGCCTCAACGACTCTTGTCTTTATCTTGAACGTTCCCTTCCGTTCTCTTTATGATCTCCGCCCTCTTCTAATTTAGTATAAAAGAATGAGTTCATAGAAAATAATAATCTATTGAAAACGTCATGTTTTGTAAGAAATTGTTTCTATCTTCCGTGGTTATGTTTTACTCTCTGACTACTGTAAATCCATGCTTAAGAACTGAATCTGTAAGCGTACCTATAGTCACAGAAGAACCCGAACTTAGTGAGTTTTGAAAGATGAAAATCAAAAGTTTTTTATTCTACAGGAAATTGTTCACAAACTGATATAGCTCTTGGAAATCCAAACGCTGCACAAGAGATTGAGGTTATTTATGACATGTGAGGAATGAAAATATAATTACAAATCTATAAATGTGTCTACAGGTATGAAATCACTCAAATCCCTGGAACCCTGGATACGATCGCTACAATGAATCTCCAATGTACGGCTGATGAGGGCAACTTTGCCAGTATGACTTTCAACACAGCCGGTGAACCTGTGGAAAATAATCCTCCAAATCGAACAGTGACTATAATGGTAACATGCAGCAGTGTAGACATGTTGTGGAAGTACTCTGCGACATCAATGGGTGTGACGTGTACAACTACTATTACGAGCGCTTTCTGTCAGCAAGCTTAGCTTTGGAAACATTTCGGATTATTAATAATTAATATTCTTTTTCTTGTTTCTAATGTGCTCCATAATAATAATAAAAATTCATGTACGTGATTTCCAATTTTTTATCCCACTCACAATGAGTCATGTGTTTTCTCTCGACTCAACAACCCATTATTACTCAAGATTACATATACTGGCACAAATCGCCCACTTTCATTTCGAATTCTCCAGTCTGATGCGAAAAATTCACGAGAAAAACCCGACAACTACATCACGTCCTCTAAGGACCACCACCGAATACGATTACGAGCCCCTTGTATTCTATCCATGGACTGGTGACTGTACTGATTGCATTGACACAGATGACATCTTTACGTTTGATGTGGAAATCGAGGTGGGATTTTTGAAATATTCCAAACTATTGAATGAAGTTGCCACCTATGTTGGATTATTTCTGAATTTACTTCATTTATTGGTTCTAACGAGAAAAGAGCTCAGGAACAATGCGGTGTTTTTCATTATGCTCGGAATTTGTGTCTCCGATATTTTGGTTTTTGGCTCAAGTATTTCTGAAGCATTTGTGTATGACTATGCGTATATAGCAGAAGAAATCGGTGCCTGTGCTAGTTTCAAGCAATGGCTTTATACGGGAATTGAATGGTATTCCGGAGGAGTTCAAAAATTTGGGAGAATGTGTTCCATTGTACTTGCCTTGTCAATGACTTTTATCCGCACGGTATCTGTTATGTTCTCTATGAGCGCGGTGGCAAACCGATTGACGAAACTTTCCACAGCAATTTTTATAGTGTTCGTTTTTTATCTTGTTTTGGGAATTTGGTACGCAGAATTTTATCTGCGGGCGAAATTTCATAAGGATGTTGTGTCATTGTGAGTTTTACGCTGACTCGCCAGACCACCAAGATATTGATTTTCAGCTGCTACTTTACTGGCCTCAGAGATGAAATGGTTACACAACACGAACTCACAGAAGGTTTTAGTATATTAGTGCTCACCGTGATCTACACTTTTCTTACTGTAATTCTTCTCGTAGCGCTTAAAATTGTGAAGAAACGACGGAGGAGATTGGGCACTGAAAAGTAATAAATAGGTTTTTCTATTTTCTTGCTTTATGACAGATTTCAGACAAGATAACACTTCAAATTTGATTATCGGAATGACTGTCTCCTTTTTGATAGCTACGCTTGGGTACAGTATACTTTTTATTTTTAGCAAATGGCCCTATCCTAACGACAACATCCCATTTTTTCGAGTGTAAGAGTCAATTTACTTTTATCAAAATATCAAATTCCACTCTATCTTCCAGACAACTAACTATGATGCTAGCGCATGTACCCAAAACATTGCTCACCTTAAATTCAGTGACTCACTGTTTTCTATGTTTGTTTATTTCTTCACATTATCGGGAAGTTGCTCTGAAACTTTTCTGGAGACGCGCTAAGGCGAAGGTGAGAATTAAAAAGACGACAGCAATGGAATGAAATGAATTTCAGGTTAACGAGCCTACAAGGACTGAGTCAATAGTTGAGAAAACTGGAAATACATCACAGGATTCGAAAAAAGGTTATTGAAAAATGTTACTTTTTTGTTCCCCTCGACAATCTTCTCTGTTGGTCTCTATTCCGATCCTCTAATAAATCTGTTAAACCTGAACACTGGTCTTATGTTTATTATTAAGAATTTCGCGCACCACTCAGGGTCATTCCCTTGTGAGGCTACGGTTGTTATGAATTACATGAAGAAGCTTCAATACATACAGACGTAATCCACAAGGTCCAATTAAAAACAGTCTGAAAACAATAGTGTATAATACGATTTCTGACTACTATACATGCGTATACAAAAACAGTTATACCAGCGTCAAGTTAGCCAACAGAACGTTACCATCATACGGATAATGTCCGGTCCTTCTGAATCGAAAACCTTCACTGTCTATGTGAAAATCGCCCAGCTTATTGCTCAGTTGGGCTTTTTACTACCACTTTCTTTTGTTACATTTTGATATTTCTTACTGTTTTTGGAATAAAGAGAAAATTGGGAAGTTATAAATATCTAGTAGTCTTATTTCCAACAGTTGGTATATTCTTTGCAACGATGGAGCTACTTCTTTATCCGGTATTCGAAAATTAAAAAGCATTACATTTGTTTCAATTTTAGAATGTGTATTCTCACAATGCTGGTTATATCTTCTACAGTACCAGTCGCCCATTTGGTATGAGTCAAGACGCTGTAACCTTCTGTTTGTGCTGCTACTCGGGAGTCTACGCATCCACCATCTCCATGCTATCGGTCCAATTTGTATATCGATACTGGGCAATTTTTGAGTAAGTTCTCTGGGAAATGAATTGTGATGAAGTTTTGGTCTTCAGAGCAACAAAACTCCGCTTTTTCAAAGGATGGAAGTTTATGATCTCTGTTGGATGTTCGGCGTTCTTCGGCGTTGTTTGGGTTCTGGGGATTTTGTACTTTAATCAAATAAACAATTACTCAAAAGGATATTTCAAGTAAGCGTAGCATAATAAAACTGACTGATGAACAGAATGCATTGCTACAATGTCATAAGTACCCAGTAATCTCGGGTCTATAAAAATTTTATTACTTCAGCTCTGATATGCTTCAAAAATTCAACCTCGACATTTCTGAGGTTTCGGGCACAGCAGTTGTTGCCTATGACGCTAACGGTTCTATCCGATGGTTTAATATCTCATCGACAACTACCATGACATGTATCATGGCTATCCAGTATACTGTAATCATCTATTGTGCTATTTTTATGTATATTGGAATGGAGGAAAAGCTTCAAATACTCTCGCAATCTATCAGAAACCTTCACAAGCAATTTTTCAAGACTCTTATTCTCCAAATTGTGACGCCCACTATAACTTTGTTTTCTCCGGTGATGTTTATAATCTACCTTCCACTTCTTGATCTAGAGTGTGATCTACCAACTGGAATTTCGGTATGCTCCATCTCACTGTACCCAGCTATGGATGCTATCATTGTTATGTATATCGTCTCAGACTATAAAAAAGCTGCTAAAAGTCAGTTGCTGTATGAATATCGTTTCTTCAGTGGACATCTTCCAGAACTCACCATTCAACTTTTCGATAAATGTAGAAAATTATTGGGTACCGTGGAAACAGGGCCAAGCACCAGATTGAATAATGTGAATCACCCAAATGTTATGAACTAATGTAAGGGGTTTTGTCAGGGACTTGAAATACAATTCAGTCCTTTCCTCTTAATTCGAACCATGTCTGTCTCCCGCAGTGAAGCGGCGTGACAAGCGATAAATCAACTATCCGTATGTAGCCTGAATTTTCCAATCAGACAAATCGGAGGGAATCAGTTGTTTAATGTGTTCCCTTTCTCTTCGTAAGGTCAAAAAATGATATGATCGGGATAGGATAGATGGGGAGGGTCAATGACTCCTTCCTTTTCAAACGATACAAAATGAAAGTTTTTTAGTCTATAAAAAAATTATATAAACACGGGAACTAAAACTGATGAGAAGTTAAAACTGATAGTAGAAATTTTCAAAATAAATGATTATCGTAAAAAACTTTGTTTTGACATGTATCTGTATTTTCGCGTTTTCAATAGAAAACTCGAACGTCTAGGAATGTTTGCCATCGCTTGAAACGTGTTTGTTGCACCTGAACATATAGTGCTGTTCTAGTCTCGGTAAGGCTCATCTTACGAGAATACATTATTGTGAATCTCGCGTATCACTTAGGGTCCGTCCCTTGTGAGGCTGAGGTTGTTATGAATTACAAGAAGTAGCTTCACCACATACAGACGTAATCCACAAGGTCCAATTAAAAACAGTCTGAAAACAATAGTGTATAATACGATTTCTCTCTGCTATCCATTTTCATACAAAAACATTTATATCAGCGTCAAGATGTCCGGTCCTTCTGAATCGAAATCCTTCACGATCTACGTGAAAATTGCCCAGTTTGTTGCTCAGTTGGGCTTTTTCACTACCACTTTCTTTTGTTACATTTTGATATTTCTTACTGTTTTTGGAATAAACAGAAAATTCGGAAGTTATAAATATCTACTGATTTTCTTTCCAACAGTTGGTATATTCTTTGCAACGATGAAGCTACTTCTTTATCCGGTATTCAAAAATTAAAAAACATTACATTTGTTTCAATTTTAGAATGTGTATTCTCACAATGCTGGTTATGTCTTCTACAGTACCAGTCGTCCATTTGGTATGAGTCAAGACGCTGTAACCTTTTGTTTGTGCTTTTACACGGGAGTATACGCATCCACTATCTCGATGCTATCGGTTCAATTTTTAAATCGATACTGGGCAATTTTTGAGTAAGTTCTCTGGGAAATGAATTGTAATGAAGTTTTGGTTTTCAGTGCAACAAAACTCCGTTTCTTCAAAGGATGGAAGTTTATGATCTCTGTCGGATATTCGGCGTTCTTCGGCGTGGTTTGGGCTCTGGGGATTTTGTACTTTAATCAAATAGACGATTATTCGAAAGGATATTTAAAGTAAGTCTAGTGTAATAAAACTGTCTGCTGAACAGATTTTCACTGCCACAATGTCATAAGTACCCAGTAATCTCGGGTCTATAAAAATTTTATTACTTCAGCTCTGATATGCTTCAAAAATACAATGTCGACATTTCTGAGATTTCGGGTGTAGCCGTTGTTGCCTATGACGCTACCGGTTCTATCCAATGGTTCAACATCTCGTCGACAACTACCATGACATGTATCATGGCTATCCAGTATCTCTCTCACTGTACCCAGCTATGGATGCTATCATTGTTATGTATATCGTCTCAGACTATAAAAAAGCTGCAATAAGTGAGTTGCGGTATGAATATCGTTTGTTCAGTGTACATCTTCCAGAACTCACCATTCAGTTCTTGGATAAATGTAGAAAGTTATTGGGTACCGTGGAAACAGAGCCAAGTACCAGATTGAATAATGTGAATCTTCCAAATGTTATGAACTAATGTAAGTGGTTTTTTCAAAGTTTTTTTAAATTGTATTGAGTTTTGTGCTTTGAAATTTTTATTCTAAAGCTCATTCTCGTCATACTAAACCTATAAACACATGTAATTGCCACCTTTCATATTTTCCAATCTCAAGTTTTAAGAAAGTTTTTTTCATTCAATCTTTCATAATGCTCTCCTTAATCTTTTCTATTTTTTCAATTTTCTTGATTCCAAGATTTTCTTCTGATGCTTCTCAGCCAGGTGTGTTTGTTTCCTAAATACCTTTTCACTTCAATTGTTCAGACCCAAAATGCATCTTCAATAAAACCGAAATCACTTCAAAAACAATAAAATCATTTCCCAAATGCAGTACTGTGTATGGTCATATTGTGATAAACTCGAAGACGGATTTATCAATGGATCAGTTGAAAAATGCTTTCCAAAACATGTCGACTCTGGTCGGTGGTATACGAATGGAAAACTCCAATTTGTCGAGTCTCTCGTTTTTAACACCCGATAAAAATAATTAGTTCAGACTTGGGTGTAAGCCGAGTGAGTTAAACAAAAAATTTTGGAACACATTTTTTGAAACAGATGGGTTCATCATTGAGAACAACTCTCAACTCACTGATATAGGAGCTCTCCAAATTATATGGCCTTTGATGTTCGAAAATTTGAACACGTGCAAGTTTCGAATAGTTAACAATCCAAAGTTGGACCCAGAAAGTTTGTGTTGGACCTACCAACTGAGAGATTTGGTTAACTTAACAACAGAAGGGAACTTGAAGAATTGTGGTAGGTTTTTTGAATGATCCAGATCCAAAATTTTTCCAGGATGCCAAGGAGACCAAATAAATATCTCATCTCTATCTAATTACCAAAGCTGCACACGGTTTTACAACGGATTAGTGTTGCATAATATCACGAACACCACCGATTTATCATCTCTATCGAATGTGCAAACCGTATTGGGAAAGTTAGAAATTCGAAACTCCGATATTCAAAATTTGTCATTTTTAACAAATCTGAAGTATTTCAAAGTGTATGCAGAGTCGGAAATCATTTTCAATTTGCAAGACAATCCGGAGATGACAAGACTTGGATTTTCAGCTTTAGAAGAATTCGAAAATTTTAACTATGAAACATATCCGCTTCAAACCGGCAATATTGAAAACTTGCACCCCGATTTTTGTCTCTCTGAAGATGAGTTCAATTTTTTTGACAGTTTTCATTTCATCAATCTTCATGCCAAAGCTTGCGAGTTTGATGAATACGGTCTTTGTTATTTTGAATCAATGGACAAGTTGCCAAACAATTGTCTCACTATAATTGGTAACCTAGTGATTGAATCTGGCGATGAGGAACATATTAACAAGCTGATCAGAGTTTACACTTTATTTGGTACATTGATAATTCGGAATACTCAGTTGACGGATTTCAGTTTTTTGCCCAAACTGACTCTTATTATTTCTTTGAACGGTTTGTTAGTTATATGGCTAGAAATAACTAAAACTTCAGATACGCTCCCAGTCGTACAAATTCTATCCAATAAGAACTTGACAAACCCAAAAATCGGTTCAAGCGTCAGGGTAACTGTAACAATTTTGTAAAATTTCTACTGTTCTAATCAAAATTTCAGAACATATTCACAAGAAGCTTCTATAACCGTGTTGCAATTATTCAGGACAACCATCCGAACATATTTAATTATACTAATGGAACTTGCAACCTTTTTGGAGTGATACCAAATATAATGATCATGTATCGAAGAAGTCTGAATTATACCGGAGGGAATTGTGGGGCTCCAGTTGTTTTAGACTCGCATTCGGGGGAAGGATTTCGACTTTTAATGGTTTTGGTTTTGACTTTAACGGAACATTTTATTGAATTTTGATATTTTTATAAAAATTTAAACAAGCAATTTTGAAAGTTTTAAGTTGTTCTTTTAGAAGAGTTCGAAGTTTTCGTTGTACCAACAGTTGTTGGATGTATAGACGATTCTGGAGCGGCAATCTTGACCTCCACTTCTTTCTTCTCCTTCCACACAAATCTCTTCACAACATCCCTATACTGAGAAGACATACAGAAACAAATGAAACAATGGGCAATGGAACTTGCAATAGAGAGAGTGAGAGCAAAAACTTCGAGTTCCCCGAAAAATGCTCTGAAATTTATTCATGTCTGAAAATTGTCTTGCTGTTCACTCACTGTTCTTTGAAATCTTGGACGTAAATATAACTGAAAATAAATAATGCTCCGTAGGCAAACTCTGAGATGAACACGGTTGCAGCCATCGTCCCAACCAGTGCAGATGTGTTGGTAGATCAAAAACACAATCAATATTTTTGAACTCTGAATCGGATAATCGACTCACTTATCACTCTTCAAATTCTTCCTCCGTTTCTTCGCCGCTGCTAGAGCAATCATTAACGCTAAAGCCATCACGATATACAGAAAGCTCACGGCAATAACAATACACCCATCAATCAAATGAAATAAGTTTTCAGCTTTTCCAGTGGTCACATGTACATACATTACGTAGCTAGGTGTGAGGCCACCAGGACACCTAAAAAATAGAATATTCTGGAAATAGCCTACGTCAATCCACATCAAAAGTTTTTCAATCGTTGTGCATTGAAAGTAAACCACACTCCATCCACCACAAATCAATCCGATAATCAACACAATCAGCCATCCAGATCTAGCTTTCATTAGAAAATTGACAGCGGAACTCATCGGGAAACTGACTGAAAATGAGCGGAACGCAGCGATGAACAACGCGAGAAACGCGGAGCATCGTCGGCTCATAATTTGAGTGGAATTTGAGAAGACATCGATAAAAATATGATAATACGGGTAGACACCAGGGCACTCTTCCATCTGGTATATTATATGCCATGTCATGAAAATTTTCGCCATTTTACCGATGGAATGTATAAAATCACAGAGACAAATTCCAATCATGATGATGTAAACTAAGTTGGACCTCAATTCTTTTTGGCATAAAATAAATAAATGAGGGATATTTACAATAAAATTGACAACCACCGCGATGTCATAAATCTGATGAAGTACTCCTAGAATGCTGGCGTAATAACCTGCCATTTGTTGGAAATTTTCGGTAAGATAGTCATTGTTATTGATGTATCCTCTGCCAAACGGATCACTATAGATGAAGTCATCGGTGAAATAATCATAAGGGTCTATGGTAGAAGTACGGGAAGGTTTATTGGTTTTCATGTATTGGGAATAAGAAAATTGAGGAAAAATGAGATTAAAACTTTGGCGAATGAGGAAAACAAGAGAGCTCGTATACCCTATGATTGTAGTTTGAGGTGTTTCTATGAAAAGGTTTTTCTTAAATCATTTCGCTATTATGACGTTAGGCAATCATAATTAATCGTATCATTTTTGTTTAGAAAAACTGTTAAGAAGCACCCCCTCCAATTGAGCTAATTGTGACTGATTTCTGAAAACACATCTTAAAAATCGCCCTGCCTCTTTGCTTGCCTTCTCCTTTTTTTCTCTTCGCAAACATTTTTTTACTGTGTCCATATAATCAGACGAAATTAGCATACAAATGAAGCAATGGGTTACACAATTCATAGTGGTTAGTGTTTTAACATTGGTTCGGAAGTTGACAAAGTAATATCTGAGTAAAAAAACAATATATTATACTTTAACATTCTTGACTCACTGTATCAACATATAAGGCTTGAGGTAAACACGATCGAAAAATAAAACACAAACGTCGATAGATTCTGATATGAAGAAACTCAAAGTGATTATGAGTACAAGAATTATTTGACTGAAACATTTGTAAAAACAGAAACACCGACAAGATATACTCACTCATCTTTCCAACTCTTCTTCTGAATTACTTTTTTGAGTTTCAAAAATTGGATGACTATCGAGATAATGTAAAAAGAAACGCGCACACACTTCATGCAGTCACTAATAAATTTTTGAGAATAAAAAAATTCATAATCGATTTCAAGTTTATAACTCTCAAAAGTCGTTTTTGGCGGAGTGCGGCACCTGGAAAACTAAAAATCTAGTAATCACGGCGTATCATGTAAACGCACGGTTTTGCTGTGACAATCGGAAAACGAGTGTGATACCAAACTTGCCAAGCAGTACACAGTCCTGCTAATCCAAAAACAAAGAAAACTTTGATTGGAAACTTGAAGGATAGTGAAAAAATTCCAAGCGCCGGTAACAGTAAAACTAAAAGAGAAGATACATTTTTCACTGTGTATATGCAATGACATGATAATGATTCTCCAGATGTGATGAGAGTATGGGCGGGATTGAGTGCACAAACTTCCAACAAGATGGTCTAAAAACCCCCAAAGAATACTACCAGAGAATAAAATAATGTCAGAGAGACAAATGATAATAAGAATTTGAAACACAAACTGAGTTCTTAATGGCTTTCGGGTAAGAATCGTGAAATGAAATAGGTTCAGAAAGATACCGAAAATCGAGAATACCATATCTCCAAGAGTCGCTACCCTCACATTATACTCCGCAATGAAAGGTTCCATTTCGTAGAATTCGGGCTCATAAACTTTGTATGCTTCTGTGGTGGTAGTGGTGGTACTGGTTTTCGTGTTGAATCGAGACATGGATTCTGAAAAAGTTCAGCTTTTGGGCTTCTGGAACTTTAGGTGATCTCTTATATTGAGCACCGGTGATCACTCAGAAAAATGACAAATATTTATGAATTTTTAAAAGCAAATGTCGAAAAACCTATCATTAAAGTGATATCAATGTTTGGTTTTCATATTTAGTATAATGTGTATTGGTCTCTTTTTTAAATCTGAGAAAACATTGAAAAACGACAAGTGACATGATGCATGTGTTACTTGAAAAGAAAAACATTTTGAGAAAACAAAAAATTGAATGTAGTGATGTTTGTCAAGAAAAACTGCCAGCTTGTGGTTAGTCCCAGAAATTCTGGTTAGTCTCAAAAAATCCTGTAGCGAAATGTCCTGTTTCATTCTCGAGGCAGCACACTCACATGCAATGTACTCCAACTGTTCCTCCACAACTTGCGAGTTTATAAGCTTATTTGATAGAGTCTATGAAAAAATGGCAAATCCAAAAGTTTTTCCGGTGACCGGACCTAATTTTCGAAAAATTTAGATTTTTAGAAAAAATCTGTTGATCAGTTTCCAATTCGTAGCATAAGATCATAAAATAATAGTTTTCAGGTAGTGGAAAGTTCAAAAGTTTGCCACGTGCTTCAAACTTCAAATAAACTTTTTTGAAACCACAAAAATCATTTATTTGAAGATTGTTTGAAATTTCCACTACCTGAAAACAATGTAAAAGTAGGGACATGACCAAAAAAATTTTCATACCCTATCGAAAAGCCTATAAAATTCTATACTTTTCACACTTTTTTGCCAAAGGGAAACATTCAGAAAAATTGATGAAAAAAATTTCGAAAAAAATAAGTTTTTTTTCTAAAAATCTATATTTCGAAAAAAAATTATGTCCAGTCACCGGAAAAACTTTTGGAATTGCCATTTTTTCATTTCTATCAACTAAGCCAATAAACTCGCAAGTTGTGGGGGAACAGTCGGAGTACATTTCATATGAGTGAGTGTCCCACCAAATATCGCTACACCCTTCGTCATGAATTTCCATTTGTGTTTTCTTAAAGTATTTTCTTTTCAGGTAACACAAGCATCATGTCATTCGTTACGGAACACGTAATAATTTCTGATTATCATTTTACCAATTCTACACGCTGCGTCGAAGAAAATTGGTTCGAAGTCGAGAACAATTTGATTCGTCAATTCTTCTGCGTTTTCACAGTAAACTTCAATCGTATTTCTATACGTCGATTGTACGAAAATGGTGTGTATCTCGCTGCGTTCTGTATCCTTGTCAATTTTTTCATATCATTGTTCTATCCAGAAAATCATTGAGAACCTCCCCCGTTTTTGTAATTCTACTGGCACTTGCAGTAACGGATATAATCTCTCTATCATATGATGTTCTCGTTGAAATGATTTATTTATACAGAGTTATTAATGTATGCTACTCCAAAGAAACTGATTACAAAATATTGTTTATCACAAATGCAATGGAATCAATTCGATTTTATTGTAGAAGATGTTCCACGTGGCTCAGTTTCAGCATTGCTCTTATTAGAACCCTTGTTATCAAATATCCATTGAATCCAAGAATTGATGTTCTCTCAAAACAAAAGTCTGCATTCTTCGTGATTATTGGAATCTTGCTGTTCTCTGCGCCTATCAATATCTTTGATATTTATAAATATCAAATTATTTCATTCAATGATAACTATAAGTGCGAGGAATATCCAGAATACCGTGTCTATTTCTATGGTACCGCGCTTTCGGAATTATTCCAAACCGAAGAGAGAACAGCCATGCGAATTTATAAGACTCTTGACGCAATCGTTTCAAAAGTGAGTTTTCTCCTGACTCAAAACTCCAAAACGTTTCATTTATGTGTTTTTTTTTCTTGCGCCGTCATTTCTCCAATTTTAGATAGCTCCATGCATACTTTTCCCAATCATTACATTTGTCTTGATTCGAGAAATTAGGAAAACAGGAGAACGCCAACAGAAATTGGGATCTTCTTCCGCTGCAGCAGATTCTAAGAACACATCGAGATTAGTACTGTTTTTAACAGTGCCATTTTTTATAGCCGAACTTCCCTTGGGAATAATTTTTATGATATCTCCAATTGACTTTTTTCAACTAACGTTCGGATTCCGTTTCTTATTGGAAGGTATCGAGAAGTTCTTCACATGTGTTCTCTCTGGTACCACTGCGATTCATATGATTGTTTGTGTTTTTATGTCAGCTCAATATCGGCATAATGCTTTGGCAATCATCAGATGTGGTTTTCCAGTTATTGTAAGTAATTATTAACTGCAATTACAAAATCTTTTTGTTTAAATTTGTAGGAAAAGAGAGAAGAGAAGGTGACTCAAATGCAATTGACAGCGAACAATGTGTGAAATGCAGCTTGCCATCTCTCGGAAAATCGAACACTAATTCTGAGCAACTAGTTTATCAGTATACTCCTGTATTAACAAAATAATAATATTGTTTTTCATAAAACCTGCTTCTAATGAAACATATAAAACACATATTTGTTTTTTTCCGTTGTGTTCTACAATTCTTGCAACAAATTTTTTTTATTCAGAAACAATTGAAAATCGGCCATGAGAAGACTCAAATTTTTTATTTTAAATTCAATAATTCTTATTTAGCCACAATTATAAAAAATCGAATCATTTCTGTTACTATAACACAAATCAGCAGAATAGACCGAATTCAACAGAGTATCATTATCATCATCCATCTCAATTGACCAGATCGTTATCCCTCCCAAACTATGGGCTTTTGTATATTCAACTTTTTCTCTCAAACTCCTAGCATTCTCGAATCCTAAGAATTCTTGTTTCTCGGGTAGCCAAATAAATGGTGTTCTTGAATCTTGATGCCACGTAGCAGACGACACATTGAATCCCTTTGACTTCATATCTCTCCATGGGATATACCCACCTTCATACTGATCCGATCCCTTAGTTTTTGGTTTAGCGGTGAACCTCCACATTTTTCCAATATGCTCCAAAAAATGGGACACCCATATTGACTTTTCTGGGTTGTTTTTTAAGCATGTGTAATGTTTCATTGACCAGTCGACATTCTCATTTTCCTTCGTGCCAATTCCAAAATACAACGGAGAGGAAGAGGGCTCTGTAATATCTCACACAGCTAATTTTGGAATGAAATTTAAAATTAATATTATATTCACAAAAAAAAGTATCAAATTATCAATATATTTTGTTCGAAGTTCCGGGAGATTTGCTAGTTCCAATAGTTGTTGGATGAACAGATGACAACGTAAGCTCAAGTGTTTAACATTTCAGATCAATTAACTTTAAAAACCACTTAAATTCATCGATTGTGGTGGTGGAGTCATCAGTGCATCCGGTGGATATTGGTACCAATCAAGCTTTGGATAGATTAAAGAAAATATTTTGATAATTTTTGTTGCTTTAATACAAATTCTGAGAAAATTTCGTCCGCCATTGAAACAAAATCTTCTTGAAGTATCAAACTTCTGATCTTTGAAAATCAAAAATTTTAAACATGGAATTAACTCCCCACATCATATGAATTTCTTTCTCTCTTTTTCTAATTGGGCATAATATATAAAGCCTGATCAAAAAAATTTTCCAAACAACACTTTAAACTAAAAATGAAGACTAAAAAACCGCGTATTTCCACTACCACTGAATATTCATTGATTAACGATTACTATTATAATGAAAACAGTGACTACATATACGTAGAACCCAAAACGGAGAAATATTTCTTCTCTAATTTCAACGACTACGCTTTGGAGTTAATAGTGATAGAAAGGAAAGTTGAACTTATTTATCATATTGTGACTATCATTGGATTTTTTCTAAATATTGTTCATTTATTGATTTTGACTCGGAAGGAACTCAGAAGCAATCTCGTTTACATTGTGATGATTGGAGTTTGTATTTCTGATATGTTGCAATGTTTGGGAACAGTTCCCGAAATGACTCAAATCTGGGAGAATACAAACATCTGGGATAGTTGTGTAGGCTCATTTCCTTATTTTCGCGTCGTGATAATGGTCATCAGTAAAACAATGAAAGTAATGGGTCGAAGATGTTCGAGTCTTCTGTCACTGTACATTGCAGCTGTACGGGCATTTTCCGTCATTTTTCCGATGAGTGCCCTGGTGAACAAACTAACAAAACCTGGAGTGGGAATTATTGTTATGGTGATCATAGCTCTCATTAGCACATCCTGGAGTCTGATATACTATTTTCAGACTACAATTGTGGAAGACATCCGGTAGGTCTTCGGAGCAGAATGTTTCACAAAACTGATTGAATTTTCAGATGTCATTCTGTGTTTGTTGAGCCAAAACCTCCTGAATACATTTCCTATCAAACCGTGAAGAGTGAAAGTTGGGAGCTGAAATTTTTCTCAATCGATGGTTATATTGCAATAGCCATCAGTGTCTTGTACATAATTCTAGTCGCTGCACTAGTTTTTGAGTTGAGGAGAACTCAGCAACGAAGGAAGAATTTGAAAAATGATAAGTGAGTTATTCTTAAAGAGTTTCTTTGAAATATTCATGTACTTAGACCAAACAACACGTCTTCACTTGTCATTGCAATGGCGGTGTCCACTTTCCTAACCGAATTTTTGTATGGTATGAAACATATGATAAATGTATTCCTATTCGATGGATGTGAAGAGCGGTGAGCGCTGAATTCTCTTGATTTTTTAATGCTGTCAGAGATTTTCAGATTATACTTGAATGGCTTAGACAATTTGGTTCTAGCTTTCATCATAGCCAGTTCTGCACTCCATTTGTTTATTTGTATTATAATGTCTTCTCAGTATAGAGATACAGCAAAACGATTATTTTGGAGAGGGAAGAAAAAAGAGGAAAATGTGAAGGTAGTTTGGTTTAAAATGAGCTTTAAAAATATAACCTACTGTGCAGGTCATTTTGGTGGAGTCATCTGTTCATCCGACAACTATTGGAACTAACAAATCCTCGGGAACTTCGAACAAAACATATTGACAATTTGATATCATTTGTTTTGTAAATGTTTATTTTAAATTCATATTAATGAAAGTCAATAAAAGCCGCAGAATGAAACTTGGTCCCAGTAGCCCCAGAATTCTGAAACAATCGAAAGTTTTGAATCAAAGAAATGGCGGAAATGTCAAATTTGTGGGGTTCGGATCACAATTCATAAAATCTGGATACTTAAAAGTTAGAACTTTGAAACCACTGAAGCCCCATCAATAAAACAGATGAAAGGGATTGTTTCAATGGTATAGATGATAATTTAATTATGTCACTATTATATTTTTTTAGCAATCCAAAATTAGTTTTATATTCAGTAATTCTTATTTAGCCACAATTATAATTTAGCGTATCATTTCTGTTACTATAACACAAATCAGCAGAATAGACCGAATTCAACAGAGTATCATTATCATCATCCATCTCGATCGACCAGATCGTTATCCCTCCCAAACTATGGGTTTTCGTATATTCAACTTTTTCTCTCAAACTCCTAGCATTCTCGAATCCCAAGAATTCTTGTTTCTCGGGTAGCCAAATAAATGGTGTTCTTGAATCTTGATGCCACGTAGCAGACGACACATTGAATCCCTTTGACTTCATATCTCTCCATGGGATATAACCACCTTCATACTGATCCGATCCCTCAGTTTTTGGTTTAGCGGTGAACCACATCTCTCCTTTAGCATCAATCGGACCCTCCACATTTTTCCAATGTGCTCCGAAAAATGGGACACCCATATTGACTCTTCTGGGTTGTTTTGTTAAGCATGTGTAGTGTTTCATCGACCAGTCGACATTCGCATTTTCCTTCGTGCCAATTCCAGAATACAACGGAGAGGAAGGACCGGTGAGAGGGCTCCCCTTCCCTTCTTCAAAGTATCCGTAATATCTCACAGAGCTCACATGGACAAAATCGACAATTTCTAATACGCTATGCAAATCGAATGTATCTCTATACCAAGGCCAATCATAGCTAGGTGAGACAATTGTCAGCAAAAGAGGTTTGCTAATAGTTGTCAGCGCGGCTCGAATCTCCCGTAGCATCAAAACGTAAGCTTCCCGATTCTCCCATTTCGTAGGCCATTTCCAACAAAGATCCAGACCATCGACCATATGATGTTGAATGAATACTTTGATTGAGTTTGCTAGATTTCTGAAATGATTTTTGAGAGTTGCACACGTGAGCGTGAACAAAACTCACTTCCTATACACAGGGCTTGCAGAGGCAGATGGGAAGTTCACGTAGTCAATGTATCCACCAATCGAGAACATAACTTTCAACTCGGGATTTATTAGTCTTGCTTTCTTTACAAGCTCCACAAACTTTTTCATTGCTCCATTTGAAGTAAAAAATAGATTTCCTGTTGTGGTCAATTGAAGGTAGCCAAAAATGACATGAGTCAACGTTTGTAATTGACTTTCAGTAACATCTCGGTCACCGGATCCATCATAGAAACCAACAATTCGAGTGGTACAAGATTTGAAGAAAGAAACTGTTGTAGAATTTTCAAATGTTCCTGTAACTTTAAAACGTGAGACATGATTTTTAAAGAAAAAAAGGCATACCGACTTTGGAAAAATAATTTTCGATAAGAGGCATCACAATTGTGGTAAGCAGATGGGCAAGCAACCCGCAAAAGAGGAAAATTAGAACGCCATATTTCAACTTTTTTCAATAAAAGCTTTGTTCGTGGGGTGGAATTTCTGTTTCGTGATTTGATACTGGAAAATTTTATAAAATTCTCTAATTTAATCAATACTAACTCACCGGTTTACATTTCCCTGTCCAGGTGTTAACGGTTCTAATGTTGTTGCTGATGATGGCATTGTCTTCAGTTCACTATTTTTTCTCGTTATGTTTGGTCAAACCATTATCAATAAGGTGTCACTTCGAATCAATCAACTATTACGTTTTGATCTCTCATAACTTTTGAGATGTTTACGTTTCTTGGTTTTGGGAAACACGTGATTCTCTTATCTGGACAAGCACTATGGCTAACTATTAGTTTTATTCTGCAGTCAGTTAAAATACATCCACGTGATTGACAGATAATTGTAGAATAGAATTCAAAATCAGCATTTTATTTACAAAAAAACTTTATATCAAATGATCAATATGTTTTGTTTGAAGTTCCCGAGGATTTGTTAGTTCCAATAGTTGTCGGATGAACAGATGACTCCACCAAAATGGCCTGCACATTAAAAAAGATCTCTTAAAAGTTTTAAAATACAAATGAACAAATGCAGAGCAGAACTGGCTATGATGAAAGCTAGCACCAAATTGTCCAAGTAATTGAAGTATTATCTGAAAATCTCTGACAGTACGAAATAAGAGAGTTCAACGCTCACCGCTCTTCACATCCATCAAATAGGAATACATTTATCATATGTTTCATACCATACAACAATTCGGTTATGAAAGTGGACACCGCCATTGCAATTACCAGTGAAGACGTGTTATTTGGTCTGAATACACACATATTTCAAAAAAACTCTTTAAGAAAAACTCACTTGTCATTTTTCAAATTCTTCCTCCGTTGCTGAGTTCTTCTCAACTCAAAAACTAGAGCAGCGACTAGAATTATATATAAGACACTGATGGCTATTGCAATGTACCCATCGATTGAAAAAAATTGCAGCTCCCAACTTTGACTTTTCACGGTTTGATAGGAAATGTATTCAGGAGGTTTTGGCTCAACAAACACAGGAAAACATCTGTAAACTCAATCAGTTTGGTGAAACCCTCTTGTTCCGAAAACTCACCGTTTGTCTTCCACAATTTTAGTTTTGAAAAAGTATATCAGACTCCACAATGTGCTAATAAGAGCTATGATTATCATAACAATAATTCCCACTCCAGGTTTTGTTAGTTTGTTCACCAGGGCACTCATCGGAAAAATGACGGAAAATGCCCGTACAGCTGCAATGTACAGTGAAAGAAGACTCGAACATCTTCGACCCATTATTTTTATTGTTTTACTGATGACCATTATCACGACGCGAAAATAGGGAAATGAGCCCGCACAACTATCCCAGATGTTTGTATTCTCCCAGATTTGAGTCATTTCGGGAACTGTTCCCAGACATTGCAACATATCAGAAATACAAATACCAATCATCACAATGTAAACGAGATTGCTTCTGAGTTCCTTCCGAGTCAAAATCAATAAATGAATCAAATTTAAAAAAAATCCAATAATAGTCACAATGTGATAGATTAGCTCGACTTTAATACTGATCTCTAATAACATCGGAACGTAGTCGTTGAAATTAGAGAAGAAATATTTTCTTGAACTGGGGTCTACGGACAGGTAGCAGTCATCGTAATCAGTAAAAGTGTGATCGTATATCCATGAATATTCAGTGGTAGTAGAAAGACTCGGTTTTTTAGTCTTCATTTTTAGTTTGATGTGTTGTTTGGGAAACTGCTCGATCAAGCTTTATATATTATTCTCGAAGCGAGAGAGTGTGACAGAAAACATTCATATGATGTGGGGAGTTAATTCCATGTTAGAAATCTTTGATTTTAAAATATCATAAGTTTGATACTTCAAGAAGATTTTGTTTACAGGATAGTCAAAAATGAATACATACATTAAAATGTTTTCATTAAACAGCCCAACGTCTTACGGGTAATTGGGTATGTTGAAGACTCCACGAGAACACCAGCAGTTGCCTTCCGTGCTTTCGTAGACAACATTTAAATCTAAAGTTTAAATCCACTACCAAGTCAATGACAAAACCGTTTAATTCACAACATTTGGAAAGTTCACATTTGCTGCCTGGTTTGTACTTGGCTCTGTTTTTACGGAACCCAATAACTTTTGACATTTATCCAAAAACTGACTGGTGAGTTCTGGAAGATATACACTGACTATACGATATTTATAAGCCTACCCACTTATTGCTGCTTTTTTATAGTCTGAGACGATATACATGACAATGATAGCATCCATAGCTGGGTACAGTGTAAATGCGCAGAGCAGAATTCCAGTTGGTAGATCACACTCTAGATCTAGCAGTGGAAGGTACATTGTAAAAAAAACTGGACAAAACAGAGTTATAGTGGGGGTAACAATCTGGAGAATAAGAGTTTTGAAAAATTGCTTGTAAAGGTTTCTCAAGGATACTGAGAGCATATTAAGCTTTTTCTCCATACCAATATACATAAAAATAGCACAATAGATGATTACAATATACTGTATAGCCATGATAAATGTGTTGTTAGTTGTCGACGAGATATTAAACCATCGGATAGAACCGGTAGCGTCGTAGGCGACAAGAACTCTACCCGAAATCTCAGAAATGTCGACATTGTATTTTTGAAGCATATTAGAGCTGAAGTAATAAGATTTTTAGAGACCCGGAGTTACAGAGCTCTTATGTGTTCTATTGTCTTTCAATTCGTCAGTTTCATTACACTAGACTTACTTAAAATATTCTCTTGAGTAATCGTCTATTTGATCAAAGTACAACATTCCCAGAGCCCAGGCAACACCGAAGAACACCGAATAGACAACCGAGATCATAAACTTCCATCCTTTGAAAAAATGGAGTTTCGTTTCACTGGAAACCGAAAATGCATCACAATTCATTTCCCAGAGAACTTACTCAAAAATCGCCCAGTATCGATATACAAATTGGACCGTTAGCATGGAGATGGTGGATGCGTAGACTCCCGTGTATAAGCACAAACAAAAGGTTACAGCGTCTTGACTCATACCAAATGGGCGACTGGTACTGTAGAAGACATAACCAGCATTGTGAGAATACACATTCTAAAATTCAAACAAATGTAACGTTTCTCAATTTTTCGAATACCGGATACAGAAGCAGCTCTATTGTTGCAAAGAATATACCAACTGTTGGGAAGATAATTAATAGATATTTATAACTTCCAAAACTTCTGGTTATTCCAAAAACTGTAAGAAATATCAAAATAATACAGAAAAAAGTGGTAGAGAAGAATCCAAACTGAGCAATAAGCTGGGCGATTTTTACGTAGATTGTGAAGGATTTTGATTCAGAAGGGCCGGGCATTTTCAGAATGATGATAACGCTCTGAAGGCTAACTAGATGGGGGAATCAATGTTTTTGATTAAAATGTATAGCAGACAGGAAATTGTATTATACACTTTTGTTTTCAGACTGTTTTTAATAGGAGGTTTTAGATAACGTCAGTATGCGGTGAAGCTACTTTTTTGAATTCATAACAACCTCAGCCTCAAATGACAGGAAATTGGATCGTTTGATATTGTTCTCAGAATTCTTAAAAGATGTGGGCAAACGCTACAATAATAAATGTGTAAAACAAAATTTGGGGGAAATCACAAATTCATAAAGGAAAGACATGTAATTAAAATGTCTTCTTTGAACTTCCCGACGTCTTGCTGGTATCCCCAGTAGTTGGATGAGCGGAGGACTCAACTACGGCGACCTGAAACAATCACAACTTTTTACAAAACCTAGCACCTGGAAAAATCACCTTCACTTTCACTTCCTTTTCCTTAACTCCTATATGAAGTAGTCGTTTCACTGTGTCCCTATATTGGGAAGACATAAGAAAGCATATGAGGCAATGGGTAGCAGAATTGACCATGGAAAAGGTTAATGCAAGAACTTCCATGTCTTCCAGATAACTTCTGAAATATATTTTTGAAGATTGGAGGTTCTGATAAACTTACTGTTCTTCATAGTCATTGAAAATAAGAAGGCTCGCAATAAAAATAGCCCCATAGGCACATTCAGAGATAAAAAGTGAGATAGCCATCACAATGACCATCAAGGAAGTGTTGGAGGGTCTGGAATCCAGAGAACTGTTTAAATTTTTCACAAAACTTTATGACTCACTTATCGTTTTTCAAGTTCTTTCTCCGTTTGTTAGCAGCAGTCAGTGCAACCACGAGAGCTACAGTCACAAAAATGTATAAAAAACTTATAACCACCGAAATCAATCCGTTCGCAAATCGATACTTAACCTCCCATTTTTCTCCGGTCCGGAATCTATACGTGGCGTATACTGGTCTCACACCTCCTTTGCATCTAGAAAGGGAATTACGACGAATATTTTGTAATGAAACTCACTCTCTTTCATGATCGATATTGGAGAGATAAAAGTAAACATAACCCCATCCACTGCTTATAAGGCCAAAAAACAGGACAATGAGATACGCTGTTTTTGCTTTCATCAAAAAGTTCACTGCATTGCTCATAGGGAAAATTACGGAAAATGAACGGAACGCAGCGATGAACAGAGCAAGAAACGCGGAACAGCGTCTAGTAGTCACTTGCAAAGTTTTCGATAAAATATTCGTCACAACATGAAAGTATGGAAGTCCAGGGGGGCAGTTTTCATAAGTGTAGAAAATATCCCAAGTCATTGAAATTGCAGCAATTTTTCCAATTGAATGCATCAAATCGCATATACATACGCCAAACATGATGATATAAACTAAGTTGGTTCTTAACTCCTTTTGTAGTAGAATAATAAGATGCGGGAAGTTGATAAAAAGGTTCACATAAGCTGCCACATCATAAATTTGTTCAAATAACATGAGAATGCCTGCAACATTACTTCTGAACTCGGAATCCTTGAACCCTTCGAAGAAAAAATCTTGGTCGTAGTCATTTCTGTGTCCATAAATGAAATAGTCCTCGTCGAAAAATTCGGTGGTTGTCTTGAGAGCTTTGGTGGTTTTCATTGGGGCAAAGCAACAGAATGTAAGAAGTGTAAAATGAAAATTTTTGATTAGAATGTGCGAGCTATAATTTTTTTTTGAGAAGGCGTCAACAAGAATTTGGAGAATGACAAATTTTAAACATCATAGAGAAGGTTTCGAGAATCTGATTTTTTGATCGCTGGGTGGAATGTATGGAGGATGAAATGAGCTGACAAGAGGTGTGCGATGTACTTGTTTTTTTTTCGGGACCTTTTTAGACCAGACATTTGGCAACCTCACGGGTATGGGAGAGGAATACTAAAATCAACAGCGCTTAACTGAGATATGCGAATATTTTTGCGCAAAATTAAAAAAAATGTATAGAAAAATTGATCTCAAAAAGACGCACGACAGTCAATAAACTGACAAAAAATGAGGGAAAACTGACATAAATTGGATAAAAAAGTAGTCGATTAAGCTGCGTATCAAAATGCCACAATGACCTGCAAATTGAAAAAAAATTAAATATAGAATTCCCTCCCGGTCTAGTGGAGCGCGTTTGTTTTCAGTAATCATCCCCGGACCCTTGCAACCATAGAACAGAAAACTTGGAGACATTTTTCAACTCGTTTATGTTTTGATCTTCGTTCCAAAGTTTTTCACTTCTAGTCTAAACCTTATCAACCCTGTCCGACTAAACACTTATAAACGACAAACAACACCAATCCTTGCTCCTTTTTCTGTGTTTTGAGTGTTTTTATCAGTTTCAAAACAAGTGTCTGTAAAATAGTTATAAAAGGGAGCCAGGTGCCCCAGTGACTTTATCGCATTCAACATGCAATACACGCTGATCCTCTGCTTTTTCCTTCTTGTTGTTGGTAAGGGTTAACTTTTATTTGACAAATCCTAATTTCTGCTTTCAGGCTCCTACGCCCAAATAACACAAGCTGGAAAGGATGCCATTCTCAATGCACACAACGCTCTTCGCTCAAAAATCGCCAAAGGGACGTACAACGCTCGTGGAGACATCCGACGTGCTGCAATCAACATGAAGAGTGTGGGATGGAATGATGACTACGCTATTGATGCATACCGATCCATTGCTCAGTGTCCTGCGAATATTGCAAGACCAACAAACGGACGTGGAGCTAATATTAAGGTGGTCGATGTATCCGGAACTCAAGTTGCTGATGACTATGTGAGTCTTGGAGTCTGGGCAGAATTTATTATGGATTTCAGGCTAAACAAGCCGTAGCTGCATGGGAAAATCAATTCCAAGAAAAAGGATGGCCGGTGAATAATACCGTAACCGCCAGTCTAGCTACCCAAGGACTCGCAGAAGCAACTCAAATGGCCTACTGGCACGCTGGGTCAATTGGTTGTGCCTCTCAGAAATGTGGATCAAAAGTTGCCACTGTTTGTTATTACAGTGCTAAGTGAGTGGTGGACCGATCTATCCAAATGACTGAAATTTTGTTGCAGACCGTTTGAGGGAGATCAAATCTACACCATGGGACCCACTTGCTCAAGATGCCCAGACTTCTATGTGTGTAATCAAGCCACCGGACTTTGCAATTATCAAAACACTGGATAATTGATGGTGGAAACTGATTTTTTGTTTGTTTATAAAGATGGAATATTCAATTATCTATTTGAAAAGAAACATGATAGACAGTCAAAAATAATTGGCGGATCTCTTAACTTTCGTGTTCGAAATACAAAAATTATCTGCACCATTGAACAATTTTTGGGCACCTACGCTTTTTTTACGCGGAAGAAACTGTTATCAGTTATGACGCCACTGATAATTTGCCATAAAGTTCAAAAAATCTTGGTCGTGCGTGTACAGCAACCGGAAGAAAATATGAGAAATACAACTTTTCAGACTTGCAAACCTAGAGCTTCTATGCATTTTTATAGGATTGGTTATGGAGATTGATGATTGCTCTGACGGCACCGAACTGCAAGGAACGAAACTGCAACCGGTATCGGAATCACAACTTTGATCAGAATTTCTTGAATGATATCATTATTCTTTTGATACCGACGCCCGATTAAACAAACCAAAAGATCGTGATAAAGTCCGTTTCTTTGACAAAGTATGATAAGAAACTTGCTATAAAGTGTGCTCTGTGAAACTGAAAAACTCATTCTCCAAAAAATGATACAACTTCTTTGGATAATAGCTTTTTCAGCTGCAATTGGAGCGTCGACTGCTCTCGGTTAGTTCTCGCCTATTTTCCGTTTTGTATAATACTATAATTGTTTTAGATTGCGTTCAAATCCCACCCGATCAAATACGTCCACTTCACGGTGTAAAAATTCCTGCTGGAGCCAATGAGACTGTCGAAATTCCTCCGAACTGGAGCTGCACTTATTTGATAAAAGCACCACCAATGATGATGGCTCGTGTCTACTTGGAGAATGGCTTGAAAGGAAACAACGATAGGATTACGGTCCTCGATCAACAAGGCACCCGAACTATTGTGACTGGGCAAGATTTTGAAATCAAATGATTCATTTTTTCATAGTTTATGTTTCAGCCGCTCCACTTGGTGGATTCCCTTCTACGTTTTTCCAAATACAACCACAAAATTCGAAGTTGTAACAAAAAGTGTGAATATGCATTCCAGATTTAGACTGGACATCTTTTACCAACAACGTAAGTGCCCAAAATTCTACAGAATTTTGTCATTGTCCTTCTTTTAGTGCCTGATCCAGAAGTCACCTATTTGGGTAACTCTAGTTTGAAATATTTCATGTTGAACAGTTTGAAAAGCCCATACAGACCTCCCCAGATGATGATCGGGACTGAGCCGGTATATGATTTTTTTAAAATATTTTTTTGTTTAATTTATCGTTTTTAGATTTCTCTAGCTATCGCTCGTTCTGGATGGGAAAACGACGTGTTTGATAACTATTTTGTGGTCGATGGAGACTTTCAAAACCCGAAATATGTGTACAGAATGTCTCGATTCAAATATACAGACTACATCAGCGTAACGAACAAGCTGACAGTGATTGGATTGGACAATAGGGTTTCTGAGAGTTCAGTTGTTTTCACGCCACTCTCTCAAACTCAACAATTTGATTCTTTGACTGCAATTGGAACATACTTTGAGGCGAATCAATTGGATATCGACGGAAAAAACGGAAGCAAAAAGAGTAGAGCGGTGACTGTGATTGGAATGCAAAATTATACAAGAATCCTTTCATTTGATAGAGTGAGTTGATTTTGTTCAAGCTCAACACATTTTGGAATTTCAGAGCTATGAACCAGGATGTGTATTGAAAGCGGTCGAAGCTCCTCCAAGAAGTTCATCAGAGGTGTTTTATGATTTCACAACTATCACCAGTTTACCAGGAAACATCACTCACAAATCGTTCTGTATTATTGCCGAGAATTGCTCAGCTTCATTCAGAATGGTATCACTCGATTGATATCGTTTTTAAGTGCAATAAATGTTTGAAATGCATCAACCAAAATACTAAAATCCAATTTCAGATAATGTTTGAAATCTACTGCATATATCAATTAGCTTTTGGTTTTCTACAAAGAATACTAGTGAATGTAATTTACGAGAATTTTCTCTAAGCTGTCGATCTAGAAAATAAATTAGTTGGAAGTTAATTAATTTTTTTCTCAAAACTTTCTACGACGCGGGTTCTGGAAAGAATGTTCAAAACTTTCAACTTTTTTTCGTGAAAAAGAATGGAGCACTGTTTAAAATATGGATTCAGGCAATTCAAAAGACCTACTGTATTAGTATTGTGCACATTTCAAGAAAACTTGAGGTGAGTTAATTTTAACTTATTTCCTGGTTAGAATATATTAATTTTAGAAATTTCACATTTCAAGTTTCAAATTATAAATGCTATCTGTCAGTTGTATGTGGAGTGGTGAACATGTTACATTTTTTCATTCTCAGTAGGAAAAGCATGAGAACATCTTCTGTGAATATTATAATGGCGGCTGTCGCTTTTTCTCTGTTTCTTCATTGCATTGATTCGTGCTCTTGTTTTACGAAATCCAGCGAGCCCGTTCTATCAGAAGCTAACCAATCCAACATCTGCATATTTGTTAATTCTGGGAGTTTTCCTTGCAAGTCTACCACTTTTAATTCTGAAACAATTCGAAGTTGAAATTGAATATTTTGAGACACCCTCTTACTGTAATACAAACATCACAACAGAGTACTATTTTAGTCACATATCGGATTTTTTCGCTGCGAATAATCGTTTTATTCTCAACTCGTTCTACGCAGTTGATGCCACTGTTTCAAACGTAAGCTGATAGATACATATAAGCAAGGGCTATAGACTCGTTACAGTTAATACCTTGCCTTTTGTTTCCTATTGTCACATTCCTGTTAATCAATGAACTTCAAAAAGCGGATCGTAACAGAAGAACAATGTTCTCAGTTTGCAAATCAGCTGACTCAAGAAGAACCGCGCAATTGGTATTTTACTTCACACTTACATATTCCGTCGTTCAACTACCACATGGATTGACGACATCGGTGGTATACTTGTTTGCTAAGACACCCGGAGTGACGTAAGTTAAAGACTAGAATAATCTCAATTATATAAATATACAGGGAAATACTCACTTCTTTTTGGAATTTATTCTCAATGTTGTTCTCAGTAAGTACCGAAACTCATTTTATAGTGTGTTTATTAATGTCATCGCATTATCGTGCCACTGCAATCTCGGTATTTTGTTTTGGATACAAATTTAAACAGGTTGTTTAAAAATATTGAGTACCCTTTCAACACAGTTTTAAGTTCAGATACGGAATGGAAATGATGTCTCACCGACTGTCACCTAGAAACTCTCACATACCATAAATCTTTCACTTTTTGTGGTTGTGTTTTTTGTTGAATAATTAATTTTTTCACCATTTTGTTAATGAAAAAAAATCTTAAAATTTACTGCATATACTGGAAATTAATTAACTTATTTCTCAAAATTTTCTATGACGCGTGTTTTTTATTTATATATGGATATATTCGGAGAGTTCAAGCTGGCGGATTACCTTGAATTATAACTTTTGTTACAGACTCAAAATGTCAATGCAACAAATGGAGTCCCACCTACGTCTATTTACAAAGAAAAAAACGTTTTCGCTCCTAAAAACTTTCAAAAACTTGCAATCCATTCTTATTTTCAAAAAAGTCATACATAGGCACCCTAGCAATTAGATGTTGAGCAAACAACGTTTCGGTCTATCATTCTTCTTTTTTTTCATTTCTCAAGTTTTCCAATGACAGATTTTATCTGCTGGCCTGAATATTTTTCGGGCTTTAGCGACTCAACAAGATTATTTCTATGTTCATTTCTCGGCGGATTTTCAAATTTCAGTGACAGGTTTTCAAGCTTTCATATATATTTCTGTTGTTTGTGTATTATTTTCAACCTATTTCACTGCTTAATACTCACTAGAAAAATGATGAGGTCTTCTTCTATAAATGTGATTATGGCTGCAGTGGCTGTTTTTGATATACTGTCACAGATTTACGGAATTCAACAGTTTTTCGAAAAGTATTTTGAAGCTCTTGAAATTTGCTTCTCATCTGGTTTCTGGTACAACATGATCCATCTTCAAACTATTTTATTCTGGCTTCAAACAACTGTAAGAAGATATTCCACGTGGCTCAGTTTCGGCATTGTTTTGACTCGTTGCCTATTTGTGCGGAATCCAATGAACTCAAAGTTTGATAAACTATCCCAACCGAAATTCGCTATATTTTGCATTTTGGGCGTTGTCCTAACAACAAGTCCCCTGACAGTGCTAGGCTTTCTTGAGTACTCAATTCTGGACAATGAGGGTATAGGTTGTGATAAAGAAGGTATCCCATATATGGTTGTATACTCCAATGTTTTCCTAGAAAATGAGCAGTTCTGGTACATACTCTACACCACGGTAGATGGTATTGTTTCGAAGGTCGAGAAGATACCCGATCCACAAAACATGAAGCTAGAATTTCAGGTAATCCCATGCTTACTTTACCCAGTCGCCACTATATTTCTAGTGCAGGACATTCGAAAAGCAGCAGCAACCCAAAGAAAGTTATCCTCAAATAATCAGTCTTCACGAACGACAAACCTCGTTCTCTGTCTCACTATCACATTTTTTGTTGCTGAATTTCCACTTGGATTAGTTTTCATATTTGACTCAATTATCTCTTATGAATCCGATGGTGTTTTTGAGACTTCAATTTTATTTCTTTATAATTTTTACACACTGCTCACCGGGCTCCTACCTATTATTTCTTGTTCCCATGTGGTTATATGTGTGCTGATGTCGTCTCAATATAGGAAGACTGTGAAGGATTGTTTTTGTTGTTGGAGTAGTTCTGAGTCTGTGGTATGTTCTCCGATTTGCTTAATGAATTTTGATATATAGTTTTAGAGACAAAGATCCAGCGGCATGGCAATCCTCTCCAATATAAAATCGTCCTCCCTGGCACCAATTGGTTGAATTTTAATGTTCAGAAGTCCAAGTTTTCATTTTTAGTTTGCTCCTCACACTCAAAAATCTGAGATTCTTCAACTCTATGATTAAACTTTTGTACATGACTACATAATAACACCTTTCATTTCAAATTTTATGATAAACTTTTTCCTTCATTCATCATAGTCCTATGAATTCCCAACTTTACTTCTTGTTTTATCTTGCATTAAACTTTCTTGCGATCTCAGCGGATTTCATGAAAGATGAACTGAAACATTGCGAGAATCATGGTACGTGTAGTTTTTGTAATATGTAATCCTTATCAATTCAGAGCTGAAATGCATCTTCAAACATCCTGAAATCAATTCCAAAACAATCAAAGAATTCCCTAAGAACTGCAGAACTGTATGTGGATTTTTGAAAATAACAGAAAACAGTGACGTCACTTATTCTCAATTGAAGAAGGCATTCAAATCAATGTTAGAGATTCATGGAAGTCTGACTATTGTGAATACTAACTTCCCTGATATCCAATTTTTATCGATTGATCCAATTTTCGATATTCTGAATTTTGCGTGTTATGGAGGTACGGTGTCCTCAAACGCAATAAGGAACGTTTGATTTTCAGACGGCATTGTAATATCTAACAACTCCTTCCTAACCGCTGATAACGTCATACGAGATTTTTTTATTTGGCCCGGTATCAACGAAAATGATTGTCAATTCCATATAGAAAATAATGCGCTTTTTGACGGAAGATTTATTTGTGATTTCTATCCAGATCCGCTGGTTAATATGACAGTCAGAAATAATTTAAAGGATTGTAGTAAGTGTTCATGATGAAATTTTTTGTAACAAGATAAAAATATTTTCAGCTGATAAATATCCTCCGACTACAACAGCAGCGACCACTACAGTTGACTCAAAAGTTATCTTAAATGGCTTGAATATTTCAGACTCCACTTTTTACACATTTGGTCTTGAAATGTATGAAGTGATAGATGGAACTATTGAAATTCAGAATACCAAATACGAAGATTTGTCCTTCCTAAGAATGCTGACAACAATTACAGTTCAAAATATGACGTCACTGGAAACATGTAATATTAATATTCATGACAATAAGGACATGAGGAAACTGAACTTTCCGGTTTTGAAAGAGATTGTGAATACCGAAATGGGACCTATTATTATAAATTTGGAGAACTTGCACCCTGATTTCTGTTTGACTCTCGACGAAATTATAATGTTTATGGAGCAGAAAGTGTCATTTAGAAAAATTGATGCAAAGCTATGCGAGCCTATTACTACGGTGGATACGAGGAAACGATGTACTTTTTATAATTTGACTTCTTTGGAATCAGGTTGTCAAATCATTTTTGGAGATATTCTGGTAACTTATGGAGATGAAAGTTTTGTTAACAAGTTGTCAGATGCTGAGTTTTTGTTCGGAACGCTGAAAATAGAAAATGCGACATTGGAAACCACGAACTATTTGTATTATTTAAAATATATTGTGGTTTTGAAAGGTGAGTTAGTATTACTAACTTAGTAAACAATGCTCAGCAGGAATAAACTTTTTTAAACATGTTTTCAGAATCCGAATATATAATCCAGTATGTGTCGAATAACAACTTAGTCGGTGCGCGTTTACCTAGTCTGGATGTAAGCTGTCATTTACCCAATTTTCAGCACAATTTTATCTATTTTTCAGAACATTGTAACCAGAAACCACCAGAGCAGGACAGTTCTCATTCAAGGAAATCCGAATTACGCGGACTCGGTTCTCCCACGAGCAGTAAACAAACCAGCGAACTGCTCATTGATGATAGAGACTACATTTAGAACAGCTGTGAATTATGTTGGGGAGAATTGTGTGGAGGAGAACTCAGGAATAGTGGCGGGATACATGTTATCTGTGATATTGGTGTTGGTTGCTTAGAAATTGGAGCTATTCTGAAATACGAAATAAACTTTATTGTTTTTATTCCGCTTTCCGTCTTTCCTCCGTCATTTCAAAAACTGCATTCCACTCAACTTGGTTTGGAATAAATGCCCTTGGAGCAAACTCTTCTAGTAACCCTCTTTTCTCGGATGTGTCGAAGCTCACTGACGTCAACCTAGGCCGATTATCTTCAGCTTATCGTCAACTTTTAAGAATTCTTTATAATTTCTTATACTTGTTTTCCGTTTTCCCATATATTTCCACCTACACGGATAAGCTTGCCTTATCCTTATCCCATGTAGTCTATAATCTTGAATCTGAAAATCGTGCTTTCCATTTTCTTTTCAAATTTCTCAACTTCTCAACACATCATGGATTTCCTTGCTCTCTCTATCATTATCGTATTCTCCTTCACTCTTGCGCTGATTCTATTATCGATTATTTTTATTCTTAAATACTACTGTGAGATTATCCAACTACCCCACGAAAGTACTCACATGGAACCTGATGAAGTTGTCAAAAGGACTGGAAATATCAAATATAATTATTTCAAGAAAAGTGAGACGCCTTATGAGTTCCTTTCAAATGTTTAGTAAGTTTAAAGCCACAGTAAAGCTAGAATTTTTTTAAATTTTGAAATTTCAGATAGTGACGCGGTCCCCAAATCATAGTTAATTTACCCTCGTTGTCAGGACATACATCAACAATTGCTATTGAATCGACAGAGGAACATTTTTTGTATAATAACTTTTGTAATAAACATTTTTGCAATTCAATGATTTTGAATGAAGTAATTTTAAATTTAACTAAAACTAGAACAAGTAAAATGTACTCAATCGGATTATAACATTGATTTTTGTCAAAATGAATGTTAAAGAAAAGTGTGTCTTTATCATTTCCGCTATCTACAGTATATTTTACTCGCCTATTCTCTAATCGTAAACACTTACATCCTTTCTGTTATCATCGCCTTACTCTTTTGCACTCTTAAAATCAAAATAGTGGATAATCACAAGGTTTTATAGAACAATAATGATAGTAGAAACGTACCATTTGCAAAAAAGTAATAAAAACACTGAAGAATGCCAAAGACGTCACATCTGAAAGCGACCACACCGCTTAATTGTATGAGGATATAAGTCATCCATCTCTTTGACATATCGGGTGAAAGCTCTGATTCAATAAAAATTATCTTTGAGCTAAATTGTATTCCCAACTCACTTATTCCTTCCGTACTTTCTGGAATGCTCCGAAACAACCTTTGAGTACATCGTGTCCTCTATTTTCACACCTTCATGAACACTAAAAACATGAGAAAGAAGATTGAATGTATAGTTTGCACGGCATAGTTTGTAAATCTGGAAAAAAAAACAACTGGAACTATGGAATTATCTGAAAGCAAACACGTACTAGTGATTGCACATCTCGAATCCTCGCAGGAAAGTAATCCGCATTATACACATCGTTTCGATGGATAATGACGGGAGTTTCCCATTGAGCGCCACTGTAAATTTGTATTTTTGGGACTACCATACACTGAATATATAGTATACCTACAGATAGGGGATTTCCCAAGACGAAACTTTATTACTTTTTCCTGAAACATTAAACCATTTCTGAATATCGGGGATACGGTGGCCAACGAAAAAGAATTTGTGATGAAACTCGAAAATTCTGAAATAGGGAAAACATTTTTTTATCGATTAAGAAAAACGATTACGTTTTGTTATCAAATCCTGCTTTTAATTTGACGTTGTCTCGTGGTATAAATTTTTCATTCGTTTCAAAACGGCTGGAAAAATTTCCCATGATAAAAAATGGTGATGGTGAAGTTACCGTATGACTAATGCATTCTTATTCCTGCCATTTATCATCTTATTTGAAATCTTTTTGACTTTTGTAGCAAAGCCATCACTCGTTATCATATCTGCGTCCATGACTAAATGTATTTCTGATTGTGCTCCTTTTCTTGCTAGATTTCTCATAATATTGAAAGGATACAGCTGGAATGGTGCATCTATTTCTCTTTGATATTTCTTCTCTGCAAAATTGTTAGATAAAATAGTTACAATAATTTTATTACGATTCCGAATAAAATCTTCACATGATCTGAGTGGTTTAGGATATTGAATCGGCTGGCAAAACATTTGATAAGGGGAAATTCGAAAAGCAATATGAACGCTGACCTGGAAAAAGTACATATGGCCCCCAACTTCCAATAACAAATGACTCACTTTTTCCTGAAATTTCGTGTTACATCTATGAACATCCGCAATATACTCCAGTGCAAGTTTTGAGTGATAGTCAATAAACAAAGCAAATGAAATTGGACCATCCCAACTCGAAGATTTTTTCTCAATCTCCTCAATAATTCCGGATGTGCCATGTGTTGTGAGTGTCACCGGTTCTAGTCCGTCTTCTCGAAATCTGAAATTTTGATCAGTTTTGGTTTTTTATAATAAATAACATACGATTTTTGAGATCTTAAAAAGTTGTAGCCAAGACAATACTGTTCATCAAACATAACCGTTTGCATAGTAGGAGTAAACATTTTGACCTGAAACTTTTCGCATTATATCTTCTTCTTTTTTTCAAGAAAGTATCTCACTTCGTTTGTAGCAATATAGAACAAAACTAAGGACCATGCGAATAAAACAGTGACGAATAGTAAGCCATGAGTTAACTTCATTTATCTTCAAAATTAAGTACTGATACAAAGATTGATCGAACGTGAGATTTGCAAGTTTAAAAAAATTCAGACTAGGTTTACTTTATGGAGCCTTCTTATAATTACGAATGGAGAAACTATTCCCAAAGTTTCATAAAATTCATTCTGATTTCTCCTTTGCAAACATTTTTATCTTTGTTACGCTTTACGTTTTCTGTTTGTACTATTAACAAACGCCATACCTGTGTTTATGTTTGAATGTTGCCGATTCTTCCGCCGTCTCTACTAAACCGATTTTCTTAAAATTCATACATTTTTCATCGAAGCCTCATCCGATCTGGCAGGTTAGCCAAAGTTGACCGTAGTTAATTGGTTCGAACTAGCGTGTTGTATCGCGAGATGGGTCCAGCAAGTTTCATTTATTTTTCATTCACGTATAATTTTTTGCTGTACTTTCCAAGAATCTCGCGAGACAAGAATGACCTTTCATGCTCATAAAGAAGTGTAATAAATATTGACGGTTTTATCATTTTTTAATACAGATTTTTACAAAGTGAATGTTGATATTGAAACAAAATCGATATTGTTAGAACCGTGGCTAAAAAAAAACAAAAAAGTTACAAAGTTTTTTTCTGTCAGTAAAAAATCCAAGTTCATCTTGCGAGATTCTAGTAAAGTTTAGGCAAGAAACTATGTAGACATGAAAATGAATGATGCGTGCTGCAATATGCTGAAGCACGATGAGGTCATGGCTGCCAATACAGCCGCGCTCTGGTAACACATTTTTTGCGTCACGGTGAACATTAGAATTCATTTAGTTGGTATAGCATGCGCATAAGTTCGAGTATTCATTCTTTCTGCCTTGGCTGCTTTGGTAGAAATGGTTTCATCGTGCTGAAGCTGAACTATACTGAAGGATAATGTACGGATTTTTATACTGGATACAACAAAGCAGAACGAAACGAGAATTCATTGAATTCAGCTGGAATCTTGGCAAAGTGCAAAAACTGATTTTCGCAAGACTAGACTCTAGTTCGAATTAATGTGGGGACGTGAAAGATATGCTCTTTTCGTCAGATTTAGGAAAAGAAGATGGTTTGAAGCGCGTCGTCCTGAAAAGACCCTTACAAGCGAAGTCTTTGGAGGCGCCACTTTCAAACGACCTATGTATAAATTTTTATCATAGGTATTTTTGATCACGGGAAGTCCATTTCTGCAGTCAAAACCTGCTAAATGTTTCTGCGAGCCGAATTATAAGCTCTCAAACTTTTCAAATGGTTAAGGTTTCTCACATGGAATTCCAAATCGGCCGCATATATGCCACCGCGCGGTTCCATTTGGGTTCCCCAGTGGTTTAATCTGTGCTCGTACGTTGCAAAAATGAATAATCTTGCGTTTATTACTTGTCGTTTTTGAATTCCATGTGAAATGACTTAACCATAATATGGATTATGAAAAGTTTGAGAGCTCATAACTCGGCTCGCAAAGACATTTAGCAGGTTTTGACTGCAGAAATGACCTTCCCGTGGTCGAAGTACCTATAACCAAGTTTATTGATCGTTTGAAAGTGGCATCTCCAATGACTTCCCTTGTTAGATCAAGTTTGCACAGGACTTAAAACCACGAATAGAGAAACTATATGTAAAGGGAACGACATCTTTTTTGAACTTCTCGTAGTAGACAGTATTAAATGGAAGGAACTTCTTGGTTGACCTAATTTTCATGTATTTAGTACAAACAGTACATGAGAAACTATACCCAAAGTTTTATAAGAATCGGTGACTTAGCGGCTGATTCCTTTCGATTCTCCTCTCAAGAAACCGTAAACATTGTTATCTATTTATGATCGTCAATGCTTTATTGCCGGTTGATGAGAAGCACAGTGTAGTTCACTAATAAAATGATAAGGTTGTGGTTGAGTTGACATAAAAGAAACAAGTGGTGGGGGGAAGAATAAATTATTAGAGAAAGACTTACCGTAGATTACACAGGATTAGAAATCACGAATAAAGAAACTATTCCCAAAATTTCATAAAATTTGCATAATCGAATATATAAATAATTGCAGCGCTCTTTATGCGTTTCACGATCCAGAAAAGCTACACTGATTGTTCAATCCAATGATTGGCTTCAAAAAAATCCGCCCGAACGTCGTCTATTTCGCACCTATTCTTTCAATTCCCGGTTAGTTCACAAACTTTTGAACAAAATGTATTTGGAACTTTCCAGTGATTTTTCTGATATTCTGCAATTTCGATTACACGAATGATTTTCGACTTGGGTTATTCTTCAAAATTTTTTTAAAAATGTAAATCAAATATTTTAGGTTGCCATCATTTTTAAGCAGTTTTGATGGAAACAAGACAGAAGTGATTAACAGATCACTATCAGATGAAGTGAACGTAACAAAATATTTGTCGTTTCGTCTTTCTCCTTACTCACGGTTAGGTAACAAAAACTTAGATGTTTCATGATTAGTAAAATATATTCCAGGAAACCACATATTCGAGTTGTCCGCTCTTCTTGGAATATCTCGATTGCTGAAGCGTACACCCTTATTTTATATGAATAGCAAGTGGTCTCCTAAAATGTTGAAAGCTACCAAAGATGCAATGCCGGGATTTTTCAAACACATAGTGGTGGTCAATGATACGGTTATATAAATATTTCTTTTTTCTCCGTAACCTAATTTTCACTCAGGTCCCACACAATGCTCGAAGCACTTTCTTCAACGAGAGATGTTGTTTGTACGAAGATCCAAGAATCTTACTTAGCGTCGACGATCAATATTTGCACCTCACTGGTATTTATTTTCAAGTAACTTCTAAAACTTTGAATAATACCCTCAACTTTGAAAACAAACATTTAGAGCTTCAAATATTTTCAAGGAATGAGGAAAGAGTTGACTAGTTATTTGAAGGAGGCAAACATCTCAAACTTGCCTGGATCGGATAAAAATACATTCGTGTAAGATTTCCACAAACTTTCGAAAATCATGACTTCGTGTTACAGAACTTGTCTGCATATTCGAAGAGGTGATTTTCTAAAGTATGGACTCGCTGCGTCGGACGCAGTCTTCATTAAAACTGCACTGGAATTTATCAAGAAGAGAGAAAAAAAGAATAAGAAGCCACGGAAAGTCACTGTTATTTTTGGAGATGATTTGAAGTTTATGAAGAGTTTGTACAATGGTTCGGTGACTTCGAATGAGCCACAAGGGCAGGTATGATTTCAAACTAACTTCTTCAGAATTTTAAAAAAAATTTAATTAAGAACGCTACTCATTTCATTTCTCAAAACTCGCCGTCGGACGATTTGGTTTATTCGAAAAATAATTGTGACGTGGTTTTTATAAGTGGTGAAAAAGTAAACTTATTTAAAAATAGTACTATTTGAATTTCAGCACCTCATTCAACGTTCGGTTGGTGGTTAGGATACTTTTCGAAGGGAGACAAGGTGTACTACATGGATATTCGTGTCACGAACGATAAATCATATGTAAGTTACTTTTTGTTTCAAGAAAATAAGTTGGCATGTTTTCAGATAAATGGAGATCTGCATGAAATGGATTATTATTTACCTCACTGGATACCCCTGCGACTTTCAGCAGATAATCAAACTATCATTCAGAGCAATCGAATAATATAATTAGAAACTGGTTTCGTATTAGCTTATTTTATTTTTAAAGTTTTTTTTGTAATATACTTTTTACTAACCATTTGAAAAGACGGCCTCATTAGTTTATTTTTGTTGTCTTACTGACTTTTTTGAGGATTTTTCCAGGGTTTGAAGCGACATGTTAGCCTGTTCCTGATACATATGTTTTTTTGTAATTTGAAAGAAAATACTTTTTCATACAAGAACTTTTATTTTACATTACAATCTACCCAGAAGCATGTTGATATTATCAGAGGACAAGTCAAATTATTACAAAAACAAATAATTCAAATTTTAGAGCTTTCTTAGAACAATAGTGTTCTGACTGAACTTGAAATCACCTTTTGATTGCAGACGTTCTGACGTTAGGTTTTTGGGCATCTCAGAATTTCCAGTAAAATAGCCAAGGAGCTCAAATCCATAAAACATCATTGCTAGACGAACAGAGCCGTATATTCTGTGAGCATTGTAATAAATTGCGTCAGTTCCCAATGGAAAACCAATGAACAGAAGACCTGGGTTTCAAAAGATTGTTTAAACAAAACCGAAACGATAACAATACCTCCTTGTTTGAGCATACATTTAATTTTGAGCACCTCTCTGATATCACCAATAGGATCGATTGGATCTCCATATCTTCCCAAGCCAGAGTGCTCGATGGATGAAAATGACGCGGCAAAGTCAAATTTACTTTCGTATCTGGAAATTTATACTACATTTTTTTGAGATGACTTTTTGTACATACGCCTGCCAATTTTTCACCAATTCAATTGGAAGAATTGAAGACATACGGTATTGGAACTCCTCCTGTATATCTAGTTTATTGTACTCGACAGTTAGTATTTTTGCAGCACCTGAGAAAAGTAACTGTCTTGGTCGATCAGCTTTGAAAAAGTAAAGTCACGAACCGTTAACAAGAGCTGAAATTTCCACCCATGGCTGCATACTTCCGATGACGACTCCATTTTTTTCATCCAAACGGTGAAAATTCATAGCGTTATACATAGACACTGAAAATGGGTGTCCATATTTGAACATTCACTTTGACTTAGTAGATTACCTCCGTCAGTTCCATAAGCCAATCCACCCAATTTATTTTTAGGCCAATTGATCATCTCAGACAGTTTGTCCCAATTTCTTGGCTTCTCTCCTTTTTTCGAATTTTTGTCATTGACATACCACTAAAACAGGTTTTATTAAACAGAAAATATGCAGTACCAACCGGATATAATGCTGAATAATTGTTAAGAAGAAACTCGTTCTGTTGCTCCACAGGAATTGTTTTCGGCGGGTATTTCGGTTGAGGTTGTTCTGAAATTGTCTGCCAATCGGAGAACACCTGAAAATAATACAAATAGCTGTCTTTAATAACAATCCATTTAAGAAAACATCCTCACTTCTTCACAAGTTGGTTCTTCAATCATTCTGAGAGTTGGAACAGGCAAAGTCGGTTCAACAATTTCATATCCGAATTTTTTATAAACCTGAAAAAAAAACATTTTAAACAGTCTGAATAGATATCAACCCACATTATTATTCAGCTCATCCATGGAAACCAGTCCTTTGTATGTCTTCACATAAACATCTTTGAGATTCTGCCCTGATAATTTATTAATTCTGATTCTAGAACTAATATAACTTGGACGGATTTCATTTTGAATGTACCTGCAAACAAATAATATCAAAATTTTAGATTCGGATTCAACATACAGTGTGGCGGTCATAATAAAAACCATGACGATAAGAATAACTGGGTAGAGTCGGAAGGAACATATCTGCCTATACATAGATAAGCAAATTTGCAAATCTGTAGAATCGAATATATAAATAATTTCTTTCGACGGATCATAACATTGAATTTATAAAAATATGTGTAAAAGCAAATCGTGTCACTATCATGTTCTCTGCCTATATTATACTTTTCTCGCCAATACCCACCATCGTAAACATGTACATACCTTCTTTAATCCGCGCCTCGCTCTTCCTTTCTTTACACTATGCACTTATTTTTCTTATCAAAAAAAAGTTAGTGATTGGATTTTCTTTTCTATTGAAAAGTTTTTAAAACTCTTAAATTTAAAGTAGTGGATTAAAGGTGGACTAAACTCAACTCTGATATTTTCATAGAACAATGTATGAGTACCTGTGAGTTCATTGTCATATCGAAAAAATTTTAAAAATCGGTCTTGAACCCGCTGAGAGCGATCGCCGGTGAGTTTGGGTATTTCGGTGGCCTAGAAATTCGACTTTGCCTATGTTGATTTTTTCAAACTTCGTCGGTATTTTCGCTCATTTTTGCTGTTTTCTTTCAATAATTTTGAAAATAAACGGCTAATTATTACAAAAATGGTAGAAAAAACGAGAAAACTTGAAAAAAACAACGTTTTCTAAAACGTTCTAGAATGTTCCAGAACCACTGAAATGCCCAAACTGTTTCGCCGCTCGTTCTCTGCGGGGAATGAACCGAATTAAAAAAATCTTTCGATATGAGAATGAACTCACGGAAATGAAGAAATTAACATACGGTCGAAATCAAATTTCTGGGCCGTAACGCCACTTTTCACCGGCCATCGAAATGCTCACTGGTACTCATACATTATTCTATGAAAACCAGCCTGGCTGCCGCGCCTTCGGCGCTTCATCCGGCTGGCATGTTCTTATTTTCCTAATCACCCTCTCACGTAAGTGTTCACGTGGCCGAGTGGTTAACGCTCACGCTTGTCGCTTAAAGGGCGAGGGTTCGACTTTTGCCCATGGCGCGCTCTCCCCTTTATTTCTCAAAAATCTTGCGGACATCCTGAAAAACAGACAGACAAATCCACAAACAGAGTCCACACGCGTTTTATATATAAGAATGATATCAGAGTTGAGTTTAGTCCACCTTTAATAAGATACCGAAAAAAAAACCTACACGACGGAGAAACAACCTTAGACTTTTAAAATATGATATACCTAAAATTATGATAAAAGTAAGTAGCTTCCAAGAAAAAATTGCGAAACTGTACGGAATAGTAAAAAAAATTAAACAAAGGTTGTAAAAGAAAAGTGAATTATATTTATTTCTCCATTATATTTATGGTTTTTGAATCCATGATTGGATAGTTTACTTCCCTTTTTTGTTCTATGCTGACTTTGAAACTCCTTCTTCATCATCCAGTTTTCAGAATGACAGTGTCAAATGTCTCAAAACGGAGAAATCCCAAGCGCGACGATTTACAAGGAATTCGTGCTCTCGCTATTCTCTCCGTGCTTGGTTTCCATTTTTACCCTAACTATTTCCCGAATGGTTATCTTGGAGTCGATCAGTGAGTTCCTCAACCAGATTGTGTTAGCACGGCACGATTCTTACAATTGCGCTCTACCGAAACCGAAAAAAATTTAGTGTGACATTAAGTAGCGAAAAACATTTTTCAAGGGCATTTCGGGGCATTTCGGCATTTTTTTTTTTTTTTTTTATATGCATACGTCAAACTCACGTATCCAAACAATTTCTGGATTCTTACAGCATCTCTCTTTGTATCGATCGTTGCAGCCATTATTGTTTTTGAAACCTTTGAAAAGTGAGTTTGTTAACATATTTTCTTTTTTTAGTTAATTTTCAGATGGTACTTGAAACAATCAAATAAAGTGATCGCAGTTATCATTATGGGGTTATTTATTTCAAATATTTTATATATAAACAAAGATGAAATTCAGAAGAGAATGGAAAAGAAAGAAGAAGTCCAATTGTGAGTTTTAGAGTTTCAATATTTGTAAAAAAGTTATTTAGGACTTCTGGTAAAAAATATCCTCGATTGGACGGGATAACCGTTAATATGACGACGCTAGGTAAAATAGTTAGGATTCGTTTTTTTCAGAATTATATTGACTAAAATTTCCAGACGATGCTGAACGAATGAACGCCTACTGGAACAAAGTTGACCACCGAGGTCCAGAAATGATAGAGCCGAATTGTGTTCGACGGAATTCCAAACATAAGTGGTATGATTTCAAGGTGAACTTTTTTGCCGGAACTTTTTTCATATCTTGCTTATAGGAAAATGGAACAGAGTTCAAGTTCCTCCTATCCGGAAGCAGCTACGTTAAAAACCATCACAAAATGTTCATCCAAGAATGTAAGAATCGCGCCACCATGATTTCGATGGACGATGTGATTGGTACTGCCGAAATTTTGAGTGAAAAACACATTTTCTTTCATTCTTAGGTTGCGAACCACTTGCATCTCCCCACAAGCCTGTGGAAAATGATGGAAATGTAGGGTGGACAAAAGTATGTGCTGGCAAACTGAAAGAATTTGTGGACTTTGTGAAAGAGACGCAACCGGATTATGTTTTCTTTTTTACAAGGCAAGATTGTTAGCTAGGACTCCTAATTTTATATTTTTTGTAGATGGTTCGCTGTCGGTGAACCCTATGACACAAATGAAAACGATTTGGACAACGACACGATATATAAGGAAATGAAGAGCCAACTGAAACAGTTCCTGCCAAATATCAAAAAGAAACTATTCATTTTGGATTCGTTTCCCAGGGTCTATACAAAAAAATCAAGGATGTTGCCAAGGAATTGAAAGAAGGGAAGAAGACCATGGAGGAAATTAATGTGAACTTGTTCCACTAATCGAAGATATAAATTTAAACTTTTTCAGAAATCTCTGGCCAATCCGAGTTCATTTGAGCGTGGACGTCGTCGCCACGCAGAATTAATCAAAAAAGAATGTGGATCAAAATGTGAATTGATTGATTATGTGGACGCGTTCTGGAACAAAACGATGAATGCTTTTCAATACTTTGACTCAAAAGGCTTTTCATACTTTACAACCGGTCATCATCTTTCTCCACATGGAATCGAACATGTCCGTCATATTTACACTAAAATCTGCAATAATTTATAGGGACTAGAGGTTTAAGCATATTGTTGAAAAATAGTATTAACTATTGAATGATAATCTGATTTCAACTATTTTTTGGTGTTTTTTCAATAGTGATTTAATTACAAAACCGGGTTAATAAATTATAGTTATTATATATATAAGACAGGACAAATTTCAAAATTTCAAAATTTCAAAAATAATTAACGCGTTCAGTGGTGAAAATGTGTTTTTTTCACAGAAATCTTCAAATCACGTGTTTTCTAAATTATCATAAGAAAATTCTCTTAATTTTTGCACCGCTATTTCATTTATTGAAATAGTGAGAGAAATGGTTTTTTGTTCGATTAAATTAAATTGATTTCGTTTTTGTTTCGATTGAAATTATAATTACGTGACCTTCAACATTTCATTTATTCAAAACACATCCACAGAACAGACTCCAGAGGAGAAAATGTGAACAGAAATGAGGAAATAAATAAAATCACAGAAAAGACTCAAGGGGTCAATTCTGTGGAAAATTACAAAAAAAGAAAAGACGTTCGGGAAAACGTGAACCAGAAAGAAGTTTTCACAGATTTTCCTCATGAGGGAAATCTGTGAAAACACAAAATCCATTGATAAGAAGATTTATAACGTGAACTTCGATATGCGATATTGATAACATCCACGTAGAGCTCATCGGAATTTTCGTATCGGAATCTTCTTCAAAGAATAGATAGTTCGAAATCTTTGATAAATCTCAGACAGCTGCACCCGAGTGGTATAATCTGGAAATTGATAATTGAAATCTGTCGATTTCGTAAATGACTCACCTTTTGAAACTTGGGATTTTCAGATTCTCCCAAATAAAAACATAAAGAATCCACTCGTTAATATAGTTCAAGATAAAGTGACTTCTGAAATCATCTGATATTTATGCTCCTTACCGTCTTATCATCTGTCAGACAGAACCATTAAGAAACAAACTCACACCCTCAGAAAAAGTTGGAATGGATTGAAGAAATCTTATTTGGGGCATTTTTCCGAATTTACGTGACTTTTTGTCAGTCGTTAAAAATCCATTCCAACTTTTTCTGGTGGTGTGAGTTTGTTTCTTAATGGTTCTGTCTGACAGATGATAAGACGGTAAGGAGCATAAATATCAGATGATTTCAGAAGTCACTTTATCTTGAACTATATTAACGAGTGGATTCTTTATGTTTTTATTTGGGAGAATCTGAAAATCCCAAGTTTCAAAAGGTGAGTCATTTACGAAATCGACAGATTTCAATTATCAATTTCCAGATTATACCACTCGGGTGCAGCTGTCTGAGATTTATCAAAGATTTCGAACTATCTATTCTTTGAAGAAGATTCCGATACGAAAATTCCGATGAGCTCTACGTGGATGTTATCAATATCGCATATCGAAGTTCACGTTATAAATCTTCTTATCAATGAATTTTGTGTTTTCACAGATTTCCCTCATGAGGAAAGTCTGTGAAAACTTCCTTCTGGTTCACGTTTTCCCGAACGTCTTTTCTTTTTTTGTAATTTTCCACAGAATTGACCCCTTGAGTCTTTTCTGTGATTTTCTTTTTCCTTTCATCTTAATAAATAAGGTCACGTAAATATAACTTCAATTTAAAAACAAAACAAGAAGAAATGGAAGAAATAACCATAAAAATAATTTGACTTTTTTCAGGGGCCGCTCGGTTAATTTCACATTTAAAAATTAATGTTTTCTGACAGTAGAAAATCTGTAAAAGCTCATTTCTCAAGCGAAAAACAACTTATCACGTTGAAAAAATAAAATTTTCAAATTTGGCCTGTCTTATATATATATATATTTATTGGGACAAAAGGAAAACATAAAGATACAAAAGACTGGAAACGGTCCCTCACTAGACAGTTTCGAGTTAAAAATAGAGGGGGACATGCAATGTAGAATCGAGGGAATGATGAAAAAAAACGGAGAGGTAGTCAATACAGACATAATGGCAAAGGGGGGGGGAAAGAAAACCGTAACAAAGGCTAAATAAAGGGAAAAAGTTAAGAAATATATAATACAAAATGACGAGATCAATTAAATAATTGCAACCGGGTGATGGGTCTTCGAGGAGAACTTGACAGTCTGGTAAAATAATTGAGGTTTGGGAAACGCGATTCGCCAGCAATAAATTTGTAAATAAGAAGTAATTGAGATTTGAGTCTACGGTGTCTTATAAAGCGGATTGAGAGGATTTCAAAACAATGCGAAAAAGCCCTCAAATTCGATAGTTCGTCTAACCTTGACTCTTCCATTTCTGATATTAATAGCCTGTGGTCAGCTTTTGGATTATTAATTATTTGTTTTTTTCAAAGCCTCTTCAATAGATTTTGCAATTGAACAACCTGATACACTAGTTATATCAGGCAACGCACTCAACATTTCAGCTTGTTTCTCTGTCAATTCGGATTGATTTTTCAAAATTTGTTCAAGAGCTCGAGTGTGTGAATCAGCTTCCAAATCTCAAATAATTGGGTCAAATGCTTATCGAATGAATCTTTCATAGCCTGTCCTATAGCACTTTTTAGTCTTCCAACCTTATCGGGTATTAAATCTTGTTCCGATGTAACATCCTTTTCGGGTATTTCACTTTGTGGCACTTTGTGTCTTCTTGGTGATCCACTCCCTTTCCCTCTATTGGCTTTGAATTGTCTTCCTTTTCGATTACTTCTTCTACTACAGTAACTTTCTCTGATTTTTCTTTTGATGATTCATCTTTATTAGACTCTTCTTGTTCGGCATTTACTACTCCTTGGATGACCATGAGTCACACTCCTCTGAGTTTCTGGGTTACGCTCATTGATCCTAAATGTGTTTTTCTTAGTTGTTTATCTCCACTTTTTCTCCAGCTTCCTATGATTTTAAACCCAAACAAACTCCAAATTGACAGATGAAGTTGATCCAACTCAACAAAATACTGCTTCTGATAGTTTGTTCATCTTCTTTTTTTATTACTATTTACTGGAGTGCAACAAATGGAATCAATAGTAGCGGAAGTATAAGAAGCAGTTTTGATAGAATTAATCCAGTGGCTGATGTGAAAAGCGGGAATAAATGGATTGTGGTCACGAGTGTGAATTATCCAACAGAAGATGTGAAGGTATGAAATTTTAGACGATTGATGGGAAATTCTTGAATATTCCAGAGACTTTCATCATTTGAAGAATGGAATCTGGTGGTTGTAGCAGATACAAAGACTCCTGTCGACTGGAATCTAGAAACTGTTCATTTTCTATCAGTTGATTATCAGAAACAATTACGTAAGTAGAAACAGAGGGAATCATAATATCATATGAATAGTTGCAGCATTTTCCATTGTTTCTTCGCTTCCTTACAAGTCGTACACGAGGAAAAATGTAGGATATTTGTATGCAATTTCACAAGGAGCTGAGTGGATTTACGACACCGACGATGACAATAAACCATATGATAAGCCAATTAATTTATTGAAACTCTAAGAAAATCGTCCATTTAGGACTAGGATTGAATCAGTTCGATTATGAAGATACTGTATCTGGAGTACGGTATCAAGTGAAAAATTCCAGTAAAACTATGTAAGTTCGAAACGGAAAAGAGCAATTAGGTAGCCTTTCAGACAACGTCTATTCAATCCATATCGATTCTATGGGGTAGATCAAATGTGGCCGAGGGGATTTCCTTTGGAACATATCGAGGTAATCATCAATCAGTGAATGAGAATATCATGCAAATACAGAATTACAGAAACATACAAACGGAAAAGAGAATCAAGTACTGTGTTATAAGATGAAACGATCATCTGTGCAGCAGGGATTAGTTCATCATGATCCAGATGTTGACGCCGTTTATAGGTGATTTCTCATTAGCGATCAAAACTACAGACTAATAATTGTTACATTTTCAGACTCTTGCATGCTGATTCCAATAGCGGATTAGACGTGAAGTTCAATAAGTTCGCACCGCCCATTGCATTATCAGTTGGAACCTATTCTCCATGGAATTCTCAAAACACCTTGTTTCACAAATCAGCATTCCATACGTTATTCCTTCCAACAACTGTCTCATTCAGGTTTTTCTCCAGGTTTCCAGCCGGAATTTTGAAAACTTATTTGTAGAACAACGGACATCTGGAGATCTTTTATCTCACAGAAAATCCTTCATTTATCTGGATTAACTGTTTCATTCGTACCCACAAATGCGATTCAGTTTAGGAATGCACATGACTATTTGAAAGATTTCAAAGATGAAAAACAGGTTTATGAAGATTCTGGAAAGATTATTGAGTTCTTGAATGGTTGGAATTGTTCGAAAGAAATTAATTTGGAAGATTGTATCAATAAGTTATCTGAAGATCTGGTTGAGAATAATCTGTGGGGAGAAGACGATTCAAAATTGATGAAATTGTTTTTGAGTGATTTGAAATCAATGGGGTCAGTTTTTCATAAAAGAAATATTCTTAACGCCAGAATTCCAGATTCAAGTATCCCGACTTGATAGGAGAGAAATATGAAGATCCATACATTGCATCTGATAATGAAACGGATCGAAATGTGAATTGTAGACGAATGAATTTGGAATTCGAACTGGTTGATCCGAAGAAATATGATCAGGAAAACATTCGGAAAGCTGAACAAAAAATTGATTATTTCGGAGATTTAGTTGATTGGTGTAATGAATCTGGGTATTCTAGTAAGTTTCCAGGATAATTCAAATAATAAATCGAAATCTCAGATTTATCGAAATCGTTTCCATCAGCCAAACAGCTTTCAGAAAAACATGAAGAATCGTATGTGTTGCAGCAAGATAAAAACAGTGTTTGTTCTCTGAATTGCAGTATTTTTCAACCAGAGTTCTAATGTTTTTAGGTATTAATTGCTGTAAATAATTTTCCCTGGAAATATGGTGTCGGACTGATTCAACGACTCTATCAGCCATATTTTGCCGCCGTAATATTTTGTGGTTCCTGGTATTCCGATGAAGTACTTGATGTGGATAATTACACTTCCACGCTCAATCCAATCAATTATATTCATATGAATCCAGCTGAAATTCACAGAGGATATTTCGCCTATCACTGTGTTACTCTTGTCAAAGAAATGCGGTTGAATAATGTGAATGGATACTTTTTGATGGCTGATGACACTATTTTCAATATTTGGCAGAGGATTGATTACTCAAGAGTTCATCATTTAATGGGTCCCGTAGCAGACTATGGTTATAACTGGTGGAATCTTGAGTACGGTATGTTAATTTGTAAATCTGAATATTGGAAAATGGAAAACTGAATATTCAGGTCTTCAAGCAGCAAAAAATATAGTGCTCACAATAAAAAACAACACAGACTCAAAAATAGAAAAAGCGTGGAAACAATTTGACGAAGGACTGAAGACATATGGTTATGTGAAAGAGAATCATACAGCTTTCGATGAAATTGCATCTGGAAATGGGAAGAGTGTCTCTGATTTGTATGTTGCTTTTCTCTGCGTTGTTTCGAGTTCTTGTTTCCAGCTACTACATTCCAACGTCTCAAAGTGAATATTATGCAGTTCTCATGAGATTTTTCTATGAGAATCTGTTCTTTTTGGAGTTGGCTGTGAACAAATTCGTCAAATCTGTCGACCATCAAGTGTTAGTTTTGACAAAATGAAAGCTTCAGTTGGGAAACTTTTTGATAAAAACGTGAATGTGATAATATTGTTTACAGAGCAAGATACGGTAAAAACGGTTCTTATCTTTGGGAAAATCGGGACCAATGGAACGTATTTTACAATAAGGAATTGGTCGCAATGCATCCAATTAAGATGAGCCAATTTCGAGAAACAAGTGAAAATAGGACACAGTTTGTCGTTTCCATTCTTGACCTACTTTCACAGCTCTCATTTCAGATACTGTGAATCTGTACTTCAAACTTGGTCGGATATTATTTTCGGTGGATCTCAAAACTTTACGGTGAAAGCAGATGACGATCCGGATAGAACAGTTGAATGAATGTTTTTCTGCAAAATTAGAATAATAAAATTTCCTAGATATTACGATTTTTCATTTATGAAAAAACTGTTTGTCAACAAATAAATGAACATTCATACAAATTAAGCACAGTTTTGAGATGAAATTGAAATTAAAATCTTATCTATTTCAATGAATTTTTATACTTGGCAATAGGAATAGTTCCGGATGATTCGATTCGGATTCAATTATGACTATTCACAATTTTCAATGTTAATTACAATCCGTGTCTGAAAAAAAGCAATTCAAAAAATGTTTCGATTGTCCCGTTTTTTTCGCTCGTTAGCTATGGACGCGATTTCCAAATTTTCAAGTACATATGTTCATCTTTTACTGGTTTAGGACTATCTGGTTCTTGCGGGACGGGGACGAGTCCCGTGTCATTTTGAGCGCTACACAGGACATATCGATTTTTCAAAGGACCTGTTAAAACATCCAACTCGGTATGTTTCTTTCTTTGCTGATAAATCAAAAGTGTATGTTTGCCTCGTATTTGAATGCCACATGTAATATGCTAATGAGCTGTGGCCACTCGATCATCACTCCTATTGTTTGAATATTGTCATTCGTGGATATATATTTTCAGTTAGTTTCCTCTTTTCTCCACTGCTTTCCCCTGTCTTCACCATTGAGTTTTCAGAATTTAAAAATATATTTCAGAAATGAAACCCAGTCGTCGCTTTCCTGCATCCTTCTCCTGGCTGTTGGGAGCTTGTGTTGTAATTTTTCTATTCATATTAACCAGTCGTGATCAGAAAACACTTCATCCCCCAAATTTTGCGGAACCGGAACAAGTTGAATGTGAACCAAAACCGGATACTCTAGATGGAATCGGATTCCAATTTGGAGAAGTGAGAGGGGCTTTATGAGTTTTTTAAAGCTTTTCGTTTCAGACCAAAGAAGTAGTTTTAGACCCAAGATTTGAGGAACTCAATAAACTACCAGAGTGTGATCTGACAGTGGATAAGAGTCCTATGAAAATCGATACTTCAAAGTTGATGGAAGACTTTCAAAATTGCATAAGACCTATTGTCGACCAGTGGAAGGATGATGTAAGAGCGGTTAGTCATTTTTTGAAAGTTATTTCAGAAGAAAAAAATAATTCAGATAAACACAAAATGGTCCAAAACCAAGTCTTGTGATTATGTATTCGATGTCGTTGATATTGTACCAATGGCAAACTTGCATGAAACCAAATGGACTATTCTACCGACTTGTGTAAGTTTCAAGAGTATTATTAAGTGCTCTATCAAGGTATTTCAGAAAGAAGAAAACATAATGGTGACATTGGGAATTGGGCATGACACAATGGCTGAGGAGAAATTGAATGTGGTAGGTAATCATTACCTGTGATCATCACCAATAATTGGTTTCTCAGACTCTCCCTAACACAAAGTTCTTTGGAGCCGACCCAATTATTGATCCAAACCGTCAACTGTATACTGCATTCGGAAAATATTTTCCATTTGCTATTGGAAGAAAGCCGGGATTCACAAAGTTTAGAGTTCTGCCTAACCAGAATCAGAAGACAAGTGAGTTACACCTTCTGGAGTAAATCGAATAGTCACTGATTTTCCAGGGAAATACGAATTCCAAGATGTCACCACCATCCCATTTACTTACTTTTTATCGGATATTCTTGGATTGAAGGTATTTTTTTTATAACTGAAACTTGATTGACAAGATCCACAGTTTTTAGAAAATTGACATTGCTTGGATAGACATTGAAGGCGGGGAGTTTGAGTTTTTGGATCAAATTCATCGAGGTGGACCACTCGATGACAAAGGAATTGCAATCTGCCAATTCAATCTGGAAGTTCACTCGAAATTTAATCCTCCCGGTGCTCAAATCTATCACGATTTCATTTTCAAAGTCCTCGAAGACAAAAGATACGTCTTTTTGAAACCTGCTGCTACTGATGTCGGTGTTCATCGGATGTTTTTCATTAATGTGGAAGATGAAAAGTGTGTCAGAAAGTTCTTACAATGACTTTCTATCATTTCACAAGTTCAAACTTTCTTCGCTTTACTGTATAACTTCAATTCGGTTTTTAATTTTTTACTGCGGTTGGGAGTCTCTTTAAATATGACAGATGCATAAAAGTTTTCTGATAAGTAGGTGATTTCCTAAGAAACAACCATGTCCCAATATCAGTGTGGGTTTCCGTCTGATGGTCCCGACAGCTTGGATAATTCAAATCAATTTTACTGTTTCCAGATATTCTCAGTGTTTTTATCATTTGGAGCTGATTGAATGCCGATCCATCGCGCAGTTTTTTATCCAGATTCCTCGTATTGTTGATTCTTCGATCGAGCCGTATACATTACATTACTGTCCCCAAAGAATGTCAATATTTTGTGTAGCAATGCGAAATAGATCAATCAAATGTTGAAAGAGAATGAATAATTAAACTAAAAACACAATGAGGTTATTAGCATATAAGCCAACGATTCATTGATAATATTGCCATAAATCACTAGTATACATAAATCTGTTCTGATTCTTAATCCAGAAGCTATGTAGTTCAGAAGATCAATAAAAATAGAAGACCAGAAGGAACAATTCATGCAATTCATCAAAAATAGGACAGTTTTTGAAATAGCTTTTTATCTAGTCAATATGTTTAAACTTAATAATAAAAAGTCGCTTCACTGTTCATTGAGCTTCAAAAACATCTGCAAGGAATAAAAACTAAGTTCATGTATAGCATAAACCACAGAACAGAAAATGTTCTAATAGAAATCGATTGAATAACATGAGCAGTTATTCTCACTTTTTCTGAACACAATACAAAACATTAATCGAAAAATAAGGTGTATCAATAACTCTTACATTCGAAAAACCACACTTATTAAATAAATCCACTGCTCTCTTCCTTCCCCACATTGACCCAAGACACAAAGCATCTTGACAGTTACTGCCAACTGGCAAACAGTGTAACATGGATCTTCCGTATAATAATGCAGCGAGTGATCCCATTTCTGCTTTGTCCCGAAATACATTACTAGAACTGTTGATTTCTAGAATCGCAAAAGTTCCGTCGGGCTTTAGTACACGTTGCACTTCCCGGATGCACTGAACAAAATATATTTCCCGTTTTTTGAAATTAGGAGAGACTCACCAAAGCCGGTCTACATTGGTCGTGACACGCATCGAAAATCAAGACCAAGTCGAAAGAGTCCGTCCAAATTTCCGGCATCTTCCCGGCATCACACACGATAAATTCTAGATTGTTGAAAATCCCTCCGGACTTTGTTTTCCGCTCCTTCGCCTGGTTTATAGCATCAGCTCCGATGTCCAACCCGACAAAATGAGCTTTCGGGTATTGCTCCGCGAGAAGTGAGGAATGAAATCCACCGCCACACCCCACATCTAGCACTCGAATCCCTCTAGACTCCAGCTTCTCAACAATTCCATTTCCGATAGCTGGAAGCATATCAGCGATGACATGCTTCTCATGGAGCGCTTGACTCATTTTTCCCATAAAATATTGAAATTTGGTGAATTCTGAGTAGGCAAGACCATAAGGACCATTTGATTTGAAGCATTCCAGAAGGTGGTCGAATGGTTTTAGCATCGTGGGGGTGCTACCAATCATGACATTTTCGAAGCTGGAGTTGATGAGAGCCTTAACACACTTATAGAATGAAAACTGTCTCATAACGGTTCCTTATCGCCAAAGTTTTTTTTTTTTAGTCAGAGGAAAAATATCTATTCCTACTTACCTCCACATTCTCCTCTGCAATCCAAAACTTTTCGTCTTCATTCACTTCAATTATCTCTCCACAAGCCATACAGTTACACCACTCTCTCACATATCTCTCTTTGCAACCGGCTGCCTCTGCGAGTTGCTCCGGGAGCACCGGATTTTTCTGACTTGAAATCTGGGAGAGTGTCTTGAATAGGTTGAGACGGAGACCCACACTGACAGCGTTGGAGATCACATTGCTGACAGCTAGGTTCTAGGAAAAAGTAGAAAAACGATTTAGATATGAACTTTGAAAATAATTTTAACTTACAAATAACTTTTCTTTCATCGGGACAGTCGAGGACATTTCACACATGAAAAACTGTTGACCTACCGCAAACCACATGTTGTGGAAATTGATGTTTCCACAAGTTGAACTAACACTCTTGATGAGAGTAAAGACTATAATACACTCTGGAATATTCGACCAAACCCAAAACACGTAAATACAATGAAATATGCATAATCAGTGAAGACAAACAGTCATAATAATTTAATTCCCTCTTTCAGATTAATTCCCTTCCAGATTCTCTCATTTCGCCATCCTTTTGCTTCGCCGTCTCGTCTTGGTCTCGCACGCCGTAAATCTACACTCTACTGCCTGCGTCTCTCCAGTGGCGGGCCGCCTCTCTTCATCGGTCGCTGCGAGACCCACTGCGTCGGCAACGAGCGAGGAGATTGCTCACTTTTTGTATATTCACCTTTTTCCTAATGAACTTATGTAATTTTCCTGGTTAAAACTTGATATAAATTAGTCCCTTATTAGTATAACAGATTAGAATGACCCCTTCAGCTGAACGTCTTCTAAATTCCCCATTTACATTGTCGAGCAGTGCCTCGTCGTCGGCAGCGACACCTTACTCATTTTAGGCCAACTTTCTCTCCGGTTTGGGAGTTTTATGCTTCTCCCTTTATCCCTTTTACGGTAATAAAATATTACTTGTACTTGTTTTCTTTCTTTCCCTTTCAGATTGTTCTACACACTTCACACAGTTTAGGGTAATCTCTCCTTTGCGCTCTCGTTAGTCCTTCTTGCGCTACTTCACTCTATTTAATACAATGATAAGCTCTCTAAGTAAATTTCAATCTTGTCCATCTTAGGATTGACGAAATGGTGCATCGACCAAATGTAATACCACTGAACCCATATCGATGTATCCGAGGTAGACGAGATTCAGCAGAACTCTCGTTTTACACGGAGAATTAGCGTAAAAAATCGATAATTCATAATGACCAGCAGGTCAATGAAGAATAAGAATGCAAAAAAGCAGTAAAAAGCGAGTTCGCTTCAATATAAATCAAACTAATTATAAGGAAACTCTGAGTAAAATCGATAAATAATTGACCAGCAGGTCAAAACGAGAAAAAGTATATAGTGATAAGTAAGAATCGCTCTCGCATAGACTCAAATGCGCGGGTTACAGAGAGTATCGTCGAAATCTGAAGAGAATGTAGTCAAAATCAATAAATAATAGACTAGCAGGTCAGAATAAAAGAAAAAGAATATATATATATAGTGATAAGAGAGAATCGCTACCGCTATACTTAAATTCAGTGCGCTACAAATGATAACAATTAGAATCGTAAAAAATCAGCATTTCAAGTCTAATAAACCTCATTCTTCAGTTCATAAATCTCTCAAACTTAAATAAACTCAAAGTTTTAATAATGATAACAAAAGCAAATAACATTGAATCCAAAAATGAAAGAATTTTTAGCCTACAGCTGTGGAGTAGAATCACTCACTTAGAGAAAGGTAGAATATTTCGACATATACAGTTTGCTACAATGATTTGAAGATAGTCTAAAAATCACAGAAGACGGACAGATTACAGTGACGCTTCCCTAGAACAAATAAAATCGGCAGGAGAACTAAGGAAAAATTAGCGTATGAAAGACTATCCCGCACAATCGAAAAAATCACTGAAAAGGCAAAAATTATTGAAAGGCTATAATAAATATTGGATTCCAACAGAAGAACAAAAGAAAAATGGGAGCACAAAAGAGTGACTAAAGTTCATAATGTAAGCGAATTTATTAAAGAAAAGTTGAACGGATCAAACTTCCTACTAGAACCAAAAGAAGCTTGTGAAACAAAATTGAAGGCGGATTTTAGCGTCCGCCAGACGAAGGAATGGATATGGATATCCTGCAAGAAACCAAAAATACTCGTAAAACAAAAAGCAAAACAACAAAACTCACAGCAAGGACTAACCTAATAAAGTTAGAAACTAGCGTCCCCCGCCTGCCGGCGGGCTCCGCTATGCTTCCCGGGTCATCAAGAGTTACAGGGCCTGCGGCCCTGAACCAGAGTAGAACAGGGCCTTCGGCCCTGTTGCTTTACAAGTTATCCATCTTCGGATCGTATTCGTAGAGATCACACATTTCACTTAATTGGTGGGAAGTTTTTCTTGCAGTTTTGTTTAGTTCTGTTAGTTTTGTTAAATTTGACACATTATCGTTTCTTCTACCGATTATCGTTTCTTCTCATCACATCTCCAGCCCATCCTAACTTTCGTTTCGTTTTGAAGACAAGATGGTCTTTCCGAACACCCTCTTGCAGATGTACCTGAGTTCGACCGACTGACCGAGTTACAGCTTTTTTTCGGTTAATTACACCACATTTCAAGTTGATCATTCCCGAATAGTTTTTTAGAGGAAAAAGTTGCAGGGACTGCTGCTCTGGGACAGAGTAGAACGGTGCTGTTGCCAAATGCTTCTCGGGTCTTAAACAGTTCATACAAAAAGAGAAAACAATAGCGAGGACACGAACCATAACCCCTCGGATTCTCACACCCGCCATCTACCACTGCGCCACCGATGCACGGAAAAACGTTCATATGGAGGGTATAGAGAAGAGGGGGCGCGCGTGGTCTTTCACAGTGACACATACAGTGACAAAATGGTCAGTGTATTCGAAAAAAATGTCAGTGGAGATTCAGGTTTCTCCACAGAATCGTCCGGTGTCAATGTTTTTTGATCGGACTTTTTGGTTCCATTAGATCTCGAAAAGTTTAGATCGGTGTCAAAAATCCAGAGCGATTCAGTGAATCCAGTTCCCAGGAGATCACATGGAAGAAATCCTCCATGACCGAAAAACCACGAAAACTACAAAATCCGGTTTTCTGAAAGTTTTACCAGCTAAAAGTACATTGAATTTTACATGGTTCGATAGAGATTTTTTTTCTACATATTTCTTTTTTCTCGGATCTTGAAATTTCCCCAAACTGAGCTAGTTACAGCCGGTGGAAGAAATGCGTGGGAATTTCGGGGTACTGTAGTTTTTTCGATTTTTTCAGCAAACCATCGGCCGTAGCAAGCAGGGGGTCTCTCAAATTACAATTCTGACAAGATAGAATGATTCCCCGACTCATTTCACATCTTGCTACCAAATTTCATAAAAATCTGGCTGATAGAACTTGAGATATGAAGAGAAAAATGAAAAAAACGGAAAATTTTGAAAATTTTAACTTTTTTACTTTCTGGTTTATAAAAAAGTTTTGAAAAGAGGTATCAATATAATTCTTTTTTGTCCACTTAGCTCTGTTTTCCCTCTACAAAGTCATATAAAAATAATATTTTTAAACCCAAAACTGGTCCCACTGCAAACGTCCAAAGTGAAGAAAACGCTAAAAAACCAAAACTTTTCAAGCCAAAAAAAATGACTTTCACTCTACGGCTCATAGCTCAGCTATCAGGTGTGATATCACTACCAAATTCTCCAGAAATGGCGGGACAGCGATTTCCTAATTGCCAGAAAAAGAATTAGGTAAAAACCTTTAAAGCGCACAAAGTTATTAACGATGCAAAAAGGGGACAAATTTGGGCCGTGTGCGCAAAATTTTTTGGACAATGCGCCTTTAAAGATTTCCCCCCCTGCATACCTAGTGCGGTTAGAGGAAGAGGTGTGCAGAATTTTACAAAATTCATATGTCTTCAATCACGTTTTTTTTTCAGTATTTCCAAGTCATTGCTGACTTCATTTTCAATGCAATCGTCACCATTTGTATTGTTGTCATGACGTCAATGATGCTACTGAAAATGAGAAATCTTAGAATGAGGTGAGTTTCGATTACTCAGGATAACATTTTATCTTCAAAATTTTTTCAAAATTTTTTTCAGTGACCAAAATTCCAAACTGAAAACGAAAGCAGAAACCACTTTGAAGATCACAATGTGCGTAATTTTGATACCGTCTATGATAATTTTCGCGGTTTGTGTTATATTATACTGCAACCAAATACCATTAAAAACTTCTTGCAGATAACTGGTTTCTCTGCCACAAAGTATGCGTCCTATACCATACTCATTCGCCCGATTCTTCTGGATTGCCGAGTAAATATTGTTTCATGTTATTTTTATATGAGCCATCCCTATTTCAAAAGGAAGGAGACACTTAAATCAGTCAATTTGACGCCTTGGTGGACAAACTTATAAACTCGTTGGTTCTATTAGCTCGGCACATTTCTTACAACTGCGCTCCACCGTATTTCGCACGCAATTTTTTTTCAGGTAAAGCGCGGTTGTAAGACGTGTGCCGTGCTAATATTTGGCAGAATTTTATTGGTTTTCAGTGCAGAATAAAATATATTTATCAAACAGTGTACGTCTTCATTCCTCAGCTCACGGGTTCCACTCTAACATTTCTGAATGTTGTCATCCGTTTCCATGTATAAATCTTTTCAATAATTGGACTTTTCCTCAAAACTTCTAGGCTCTTCCTGTTGCATAATATGTACGAGACTAGCGTCCCCCGCCTGCCGGCGGGCTCCGCTATGCTTCCCGGGTCATCAAGAGTTACAGGGCCTGCGGCCCTGAACCAGAGTAGAACAGGGCCTTCGGCCCTGTTGCTTTTCAAGTTATCCATCTTCGGATCGTATTCGTAGAGATCACACATTTCACTTAATTGGTGGGAAGTTTTTCTTGCAGTTTTGTTTAGTTCTGTTAGTTTTGTTAAATTTGACACATTATCGTTTCTTCTACCGATTATCGTTTCTTCTCATCACATCTCCAGCCCATCCTAACTTTCGTTTCGTTTTGAAGACAAGATGGTCTTTCCGAACACCCTCTTACAGATGTACCTAAGTTCGACCGACTGACCGAGTTACAGCTTTTTTTTCGGTTAATTACACCACATTTTAAGTTGATCATTCCCGAATAGTTTTTTAGAGGAAAAAGTTGCAGGGACTGCTGCTCTGGGACAGAGTAGAACGGTGCTGTTGCCAAATGCTTCTCGGGTCTTAAACAGTTCATACAAAAAAGAGAAAACAATAGCGAGGACACGAACCATAACCCCTCGGATTCTCACACCCGCCATCTACCACTGCGCCACCGATGCACGGAAGAACGTTCATATGGAGGGTATAGAGAAGAGGGGCGCGCGTGGTCTTTCACAGTGACACATACAGTGACAAAATGGTCAGTGTATTCGAAAAAAATGTCAGTGGAGATTCAGGTTTCTCCACAGAATCGTCCGGTGTCAATGTTTTTTGATCGGACTTTTTGGTTCCATTAGATCTCGAAAAGTTTAGATCGGTGTCAAAAATCCAGAGCGATTCAGTGAATCCAGTTCCCAGGAGATCACATGGAAGAAATCCTCCATGACCGAAAAACCACGAAAACTACAAAATCCGGTTTTCTGAAAGTTTTACCAGCTAAAAGTACATTGAATTTTACATGGTTCGATAGAGATTTTTTTTCTACATATTTCTTTTTCTCGGATCTTGAAATTTCCCAAAACTGAGCTAGTTACAGCCGGTGGAAGAAATGCGTGGGAATTTCGGGGTACTGTAGTTTTTTCGATATTTTCAGCAAACCATCGGCCGTAGCTGGCAGGGAGTGTCTTAAATCACAATTCTGACGTAATCAAATGATTCCCCGACTCATTTCACATCTTGTTACCAAATTTTATGAAAATCTGTCGGATAGAACTTGAGATATGAAGAGAGAAATGAAAAAAATCGGAAAATTTTGAAAAATTCATATTTTTTACTTTCTGGTTTATAAAAAAGTTTTGAAAAGAGGTATCAATATAGTTCTTTTTTGTCCACTTAGCTCTGTTTTCCTCTACAAAGTCATAAAAAAATAATATTTTTAAACTCAAAACTGGTCCCACAGCAAAAACCCAAAGTCAAAAAAACGCTAAAAAACCAAAACTTTTCAAGCCAAAAAAAAGACTTTTACTCTACGGCTCATAGCTCGGCTATCAGAAATGATATCACTACCAAATTTTCCAGAAATGGCGGGACAGCGATTTCCTAATTGCCAAAAAAGAATTAGGTGAAAAGCTCAAAAGCGGACAAAGTTATTAACGCTGAAAAAAGGGGACAAATTTGGGCCGTTTGCGCAAAATTTTTTGGACAATGCGCCTTTAAAGATTTCCCCCCCTGCATACCTAGTGGGGTTAGAAGAAGAGGTGTGCAGACTAGCGTCCCGAGCCTACGGCTCGCTCCGCTAGGTGGGGCTTCGCCCCACGCGCAGTGCCAAGCAAGCTTTGAATTTTTGTTCTACGACCATTTTGAAGCAAGTTATGAGCGATTTTTTATTTTATGTGACCCAGGCAAAAAGGAGTTCAGTAGCTTTCGAATGGTAGTAAAACCAAGTCTGTACGACAATTTTGAGCCGAGTTAAGAGGTTTTGAAGTTTGGAGGCTGGGGCGCCGTGAAGCGCAAAGCTTCTGAAGTTTATCAGTGGGCTATCACCCTGTGGGGACACATCTGAGTGCAATCATGGCGCAACTGTAAATCTACCACCCTGTGGGGACACATGTGACGTCATGGTGATAATCTGATTTTGTTCAAATGAATTCAGAGGGCCGCGGTTGCATGAAAACCCATCAAAATTCAAAAAATTAGGCCATTACACAAAAGTAGGTCAAAAGTTCATTACCGGTCATGGTCCCCTTCTCAAAAGACCCAAAATTCAAATATTCTCCCAAAACCCAGATGGGAATCCGATAAGAGTGCCAAAGGGCAGTGGGTCAGGTCACCTTCCCACAGAAAAAATCGTAAATAAGGCCTATTCGCACTTTGAAGCGAGTTATGGCGTTTTGAAAGTTTGAGCACTTGTAACTCGGCTCAAAATCAATATTTTTCAAAACTCTTTTTTTTATCCATTAGATAATTTCACTAACTCTTACATATCTAAAATTGAAAACAATCCCCCCACAACCACCCGAGAAAAAAGCGGCAGAATCGCCGCAGTTCGAAAACTCACTGCAAAAGCTGTTTTCTCCACAGCTCAGCTCCCACTGGACCGATTTCGCTGAAACTTATATATTCCATTAGATAATCCCGAGTTGACCAACATATCAAAAAAGCAAAACTTTTTTAGTGGAAAAATTTTTCAGTGCTGGTCCAGAAGCCCTCCCCCCAGTACTAAATTTTTCAAAAAAACGCCTCCTGAAAAATTTTTTCACTAAAAGTATCACAAATTTTATATCAGTCGATAGAGATTTTTTTTTTACATCATATATTTTTGTCAGAACTGAAAAATTGCCAAAACTACGCACGCTACAGGCGCCGGAAGAAAAGGGGGGGAGGTGTCGGCAAGTCGCCTTTTTTGTGTATTTTGCGTGTTTGACGGGGTGTCCTGAGAAGACGGTCACTCCGATTGTAAATCTTTTTATTTTAACGGATTCCCCGTCTAATTTTACATATAATAGCAAAGTTTCAAATAAAAATATAAAATACAACCCGAGATCTAAAGAGAAAAGTGAAAAATCAATAATTTTTGAAAATTTCCGGATTTTTTCACTTCCCTCTCGATAAAATTTTTTTCAAAACAGCTATCAATATAATTTTTTTTTCTCCTTTTAGCCACGTTTCTCCTCTACAAACCTATATAGTTTTCATAGTCATAACTCAAAAACTGATGCCACCAGAAGCCGTGAAAGTTGAAAAAATTTATTTTTTTTTGATGTCAAAAAACTTTGACATCACTTATCAGCTTATCACTCAGCTCGTATCAGTGCTATCATTACCAAATTTGCCAGGCATGACGGGACATACTTTAGCTATCGATTAAAAAAAAAATCAAGTCAAAAGGTTAAAAACGAACCAAGTTATTAACGGCCAATCAAGCGTGACACAAATTCGGACAAAAAAAGTCAACACCCCATACCAACGGGTTTTTATGGAAGAGGGCGGCAGACTAGCGTCCCGAGCCTACGGCTCGCTCCGCTAGGTGGGGCTTCGCCCCACGCGCAGTGCCAAGCAAGCTTTGAATTTTTGTTCTACGACCATTTTGAAGCAAGTTATGAGCGATTTTTTATTTTATGTGACCCAGGCAAAAAGGAGTTCAGTAGCTTTCGAATGGTAGTAAAACCAAGTCTGTACGACAATTTTGAGCCGAGTTAGAAGGTTTTGAAGTTTGGAGGCTGGGGCGCCGTGAAGCGCAAAGCTTCTGAAGTTTATCAGTGGGCTATCACCCTGTGGGGACACATCTGAGTGCAATCATGGCGCAACTGTAAATCTACCACCCTGTGGGGACACATGTGACGTCATGGTGATAATCTGATTTTGTTCAAATGAATTCAGAGGACCGCGGTTGCATGAAAACCCATCAAAATTCAAAAAATTAGGCCATTACACAAAAGTAGGTCAAAAGTTCATCACCGGTCATGGTCCCCACCGTTTCCCCTTCTCAAAAGACCCAAAATTCAAATATTCTTCCCAAAACCCAGATGGGAATCCGATAAGAGTGCCAAAGGGCAGTGGGTCAGGTCACCTTCCCACAGAAAAAATCGTAAATAAGGCCTATTCGCACTTTGAAGCGAGTTATGGCGTTTTGAAAGTTTGAGCACTTGTAACTCGGCTCAAAATCAATATTTTTCAAAACTCTTTTTTATCCATTAGATAATTTCACTGACTCTTACATATCTAAAATTGAAAACAATCCCCCCACAACCACCCGAGAAAAAAGCGGCAGAATCGCCGCAGCTCGAAAACTCACTGCAAAAGCTGTTTTCTCCACAGCTCAGCTCCCACTGGACCGATTTCGCTGAAACTTATATATTCCATTAGATAATCCCGAGTTGACCAACATATCAAAAAAACAAAACTTTTTTAGTGGAAAAATTTTTCAGTGCTGGTCCAGAAGCCCTCCCCCCAGTACTAAATTTTTCAAAAAAACAGCCTCCTGTAAAATTTTTGCACTAAAAGTATTACAAATTTTATATCAGTTTGTTCAGATTTTTTTTTTACATCATATATTTTTGTCAGAACTAAAAAATTCCCAAAACTACGCGCGCTACAGGCGCCGAAAGAAAAGAGGGGAGGTGTCGGCAGGTCGTCTTTTTTGTGTGTTTTGTGTGTTTGAGGGGGTGTCCTGGGAAGACGGTCACTCCGATCACAAATCTTTTCATTTTATCGGATTCCCCGTCCAATTTTACATATAGTTACCAAGTTTCAAGAAAAAATATAAAATACACCCCGAGATCTAAAGAGAAAAGTGAAAAATCAATAATTTTCGAAGATTTCCGGATTTTTTTCACTTCCCTCTCCATAAAATTTTTTTCAAAACACTTATCAATATAATTTTTTTTCTCCTTTTAGCCACGTTTCTCCTCTACAAACCTATATAGTTTTCATAGTCATAACTCAAAAACTGATCCCACCAGAAGCAGTGAAAGTTGAAAAAATTTATTTTTTTTTGGCCAAATTTCCGAGTTGGCTCCATTCTACGGCTCACAGCTCAGCTCCAAGTGGCTCAATCAAAAAACCACTGTAAAGCCGTCATATAGAAGACATTTGCAAGCTATCAAAAAAAAAAGCAAGCAAATCGGCCCAGTCATCTCTGAGATCCGAGGCGGGACACGAATTTGGACACAAAAGTTTCGACCCCCCATACCAACGGGGTTTTATGGAAGAGGGTGGCAGACTAGCGTCCCGAGCCTACGGCTCGCTCCGCTAGGTGGGGCTTCGCCCCACGCGCAGTGCCAAGCAAGCTTTGAATTTTTGTTCTACGACCATTTTGAAGCAAGTTATGAGCGATTTTTTATTTTATGTGACCCAGGCAAAAAGGAGTTCAGTAGCTTTCGAATGGTAGTAAAACCAAGTCTGTACGACAATTTTGAGCCGAGTTAGAAGGTTTTGAAGTTTGGAGGCTGGGGCGCCGTGAAGCGCAAAGCTTCTGAAGTTTATCAGTGGGCTATCACCCTGTGGGGACACATCTGAGTGCAATCATGGCGCAACTGTAAATCTACCACCCTGTGGGGACACATGTGACGTCATGGTGATAATCTGATTTTGTTCAAATGAATTCAGAGGACCGCGGTTGCATGAAAACCCATCAAAATTCAAAAAATTAGGCCATTACACAAAAGTAGGTCAAAAGTTCATCACCGGTCATGGTCCCCACCGTTTCCCCTTCTCAAAAGACCCAAAATTCAAATATTCTTCCCAAAACCCAGATGGGAATCCGATAAGAGTGCCAAAGGGCAGTGGGTCAGGTCACCTTCCCACAGAAAAAATCGTAAATAAGGCCTATTCGCACTTTGAAGCGAGTTATGGCGTTTTGAAAGTTTGAGCACTTGTAACTCGGCTCAAAATCAATATTTTTCAAAACTCTTTTTTTTATCCATTAGATAATTTCACTGACTCTTACATATCTAAAATTGAAAACAATCCCCCCACAACCACCCGAGAAAAAAGCGGCAGAATCGCCGCAGCTCGAAAACTCACTGCAAAAGCTGTTTTCTCCACAGCTCAGCTCCCACTGGACCGATTTCGCTGAAACTTATATATTCCATTAGATAATCCCGAGTTGACCAACATATCAAAAAAACAAAACTTTTTTAGTGGAAAAATTTTTCAGTGCTGGTCCAGAAGCCCTCCCCCCCAGTACTAAATTTTTCAAAAAAACAGCCTCCTGTAAAATTTTTGCACTAAAAGTATTACAAATTTTATATCAGTTTGTTCAGATTTTTTTTTTACATCATATATTTTTGTCAGAACTAAAAAATTCCCAAAACTACGCGCGCTACAGGCGCCGAAAGAAAAGAGGGGAGGTGTCGGCAGGTCGTCTTTTTTGTGTGTTTTGTGTGTTTGAGGGGGTGTCCTGGGAAGACGGTCACTCCGATCACAAATCTTTTCATTTTATCGGATTCCCCGTCCAATTTTACATATAGTTACCAAGTTTCAAGAAAAAATATAAAATACACCCCGAGATCTAAAGAGAAAAGTGAAAAATCAATAATTTTCGAAGATTTCCGGATTTTTTTCACTTCCCTCTCCATAAAATTTTTTTCAAAACACTTATCAATATAATTTTTTTTTCTCCTTTTAGCCACGTTTCTCCTCTACAAACCTATATAGTTTTCATAGTCATAACTCAAAAACTGATCCCACCAGAAGCAGTGAAAGTTGAAAAAATTTATTTTTTTTTGGCCAAATTTCCGAGTTGGCTCCATTCTACGGCTCACAGCTCAGCTCCAAGTGGCTCAATCAAAAAACCACTGTAAAGCCGTCATATAGAAGACATTTGCAAGCTATCAAAAAAAGCAAGCAAATCGGCCCAGTCATCTCTGAGATCCGAGGCGGGACACGAATTTGGACACAAAAGTTTCGACCCCCCATACCAACGGGGTTTTATGGAAGAGGGTGGCAGACTAGCGTCCCGAGCCTACGGCTCGCTCCGCTAGGTGGGGCTTCGCCCCACGCGCAGTGCCAAGCAAGCTTTGAATTTTTGTTCTACGACCATTTTGAAGCAAGTTAATTGACTTTTTCGATTTTATGTGACCCAAGCAAAAAGGAGTTCAGTAGCTTTCGAATGGTAGTAAAACCATGTCTGTACGACAATTTTGAGCCGAGTTAGGGGGCTTTGAAGTTTAGAGGCTGGGGCGCCGCGAGGCGCGAAGCTTCTGAAGTTTATCAGTGGGCTATCACCCTGTGGGGACACATCTGAAACCCAATATGACGCAACTGTGAGTCTACTACGCTGTGGGGACACATGTGACGTCATGGTGATAATCAGATTTTGTTCAACTGAATTCAGAGGACCGCGGGTGCATGAGAACCCATCAAAATTCAAAAAAATTAGGCCATTACACAAAAGTAGGTCAAAAGTTTATTACCGGTCATGGTCCCCTTCTCAAAAGACCCAAAATTCAAATATTCTTCCCAAAACCCAGATGAGAATCCGATAAGAGTGCCAAAGGGCACTGGGTCAGGTCACCTTCCCACAGAAAAAATCGAAAATGAGGCCTACTCTGAAGAGAGTTGAAAATTTGAAAAGTTTGAGAGCCCGTATCTCGGCTCAAAATCAATATTTTTTGAAATTCTTTTTTTTATCCATTAGATAATCTCTCTGACTCTGACATATCCGAAATTCAAAACATTCCCACGACAACCGCCCGAGAAAAAAGCGGCAAACGCGCCCCAACCCGAAAACCCAGTGCAAAAGCTGTTTTCTCCACAGCTCAGCTCCCCCTGGGTCGATTTGTATGAAACTTATATATTCCATTAGATAATTCTAAGGTGACCAACATATCAAAAAAGCAAAACGTTTTTAGTGAAAAAATTTTTCAGTGCGGGCCAAAAACCCTTAAAAAACCGCCTCCTGAAAAATTTTTTCACTAAAAGTATTACAAATTTTATATCAGTTTGTTCAGATTTTTTTTTTTCATCATATATTTTTGTCAGAACTGAAAAATTCCCAAAACTACGCGCGCTACAGGCGCCGGAACAAAAGGGGGGAGGTGTCGGCAAGTCGCCTTTTTTGTGTGTTTTGGGTGTTTGACGGAGTGTCCTGGGAAGACGGTCACTCCGATCACAAATCTTTTTATTTCAACGGATTCTCCGTCCGATTTTACATATAATAGTGAAGTTTCAAGTAAAAATATCAAATACAACCCGATATCTAAAAAGAAAAGTGAAAAATCAATAATTTTTGAAAATTTCCGGAGTTTTTTCACTTTCCCGCTCATAAAAATTTTTTCAAAACAGCTATCGATATAATTTTTTTTCTCTTTTTAGCCACGTTTCTCCTCTACAAACCTATATAATTTTTAACTTCATAACTTTAAAAAGAATCCCACCAGAAACCATGAAAGTTTGAAAAATTTATTTTTTTTCAAAAATTTCCGGATTTTTTTCACTTCCCTCTCGATAAAATTTTTTTCAAAACAGCTATCAATATAATTTTTTTTTCTCCTTTTAGCCACGTTTCTCCTCTACAAACCTATATAGTTTTCATAGTCATAACTCAAAAACTGATCCCACCAGAAGCAGTGAAAGTTGAAAAAATTTATTTTTTTTGGCCTTAAAAAAGAGTGATTTTCACTTATCAGCTTATCACTCAGCCCGTATCAGTGGTATCAACACCAAATTTCACTGGCATGATGGGACATACTTTGGCTATCGATTAAAAAAAAAATCAAGTCAAAAGCTTAATTCCCAACCAAGTTATTAACGGCCAACCAAGCGTGACATTTTTGTGACAAAAAAAGTCAACCCCCCATACCAACGGGGTTTTATGGAAGAAGGCGGCAGACTAGCGTCCCCCGCCTGCCGGCGGGCTCCGCTATGCTTCCCGGGTCATCAAGAGTTACAGGGCCTGCGGCCCTGAACCAGAGTAGAACAGGGCCTTCGGCCCTGTTGCTTTACAAGTTATCCATCTTCGGATCGTATTCGTAGAGATCACACATTTCACTTAATTGGTGGGAAGTTTTTCTTGCAGTTTTGTTTAGTTCTGTTAGTTTTGTTAAATTTGACACATTATCGTTTCTTCTACCGATTATCGTTTCTTCTCATCACATCTCCAGCCCATCCTAACTTTCGTTTCGTTTTGAAGACAAGATGGTCTTTCCGAACACCCTCTTGCAGATGTACCTGAGTTCGACCGACTGACCGAGTTACAGCTTTTTTTTTCGGTTAATTACACCACATTTCAAGTTGATCATTCCCGAATAGTTTTTTAGAGGAAAAAGTTGCAGGGACTGCTGCTCTGGGACAGAGTAGAACGGTGCTGTTGCCAAATGCTTCTCGGGTCTTAAACAGTTCATACAAAAAGAGAAAACAATAGCGAGGACACGAACCATAACCCCTCGGATTCTCACACCCGCCATCTACCACTGCGCCACCGATGCACGGAAAAACGTTCATATGGAGGGTATAGAGAAGAGGGGGCGCGCGTGGTCTTTCACAGTGACACATACAGTGACAAAATGGTCAGTGTATTCGAAAAAATGTCAGTGGAGATTCAGGTTTCTCCACAGAATCGTCCGGTGTCAATGTTTTTTGATCGGACTTTTTGGTTCCATTAGATCTCGAAAAGTTTAGATCGGTGTCAAAAATCCAGAGCGATTCAGTGAATCCAGTTCCCAGGAGATCACATGGAAGAAATCCTCCATGACCGAAAAACCACGAAAACTACAAAATCCGGTTTTCTGAAAGTTTTACCAGCTAAAAGTACATTGAATTTTACATGGTTCGATAGAGATTTTTTTTCTACATATTTCTTTTTTCTCGGATCTTGAAATTTCCCCAAACTGAGCTAGTTACAGCCGGTGGAAGAAATGCGTGGGAATTTCGGGGTACTGTAGTTTTTTCGATTTTTTCAGCAAACCATCGGCCGTAGCAAGCAGGGGGTCTCTCAAATTACAATTCTGACAAGATAGAATGATTCCCCGACTCATTTCACATCTTGCTACCAAATTTCATAAAAATCTGGCTGATAGAACTTGAGATATGAAGAGAAAAATGAAAAAAAACGGAAAATTTTGAAAATTTTAACTTTTTTACTTTCTGGTTTATAAAAAAGTTTTGAAAAGAGGTATCAATATAATTCTTTTTTGTCCACTTAGCTCTGTTTTCCCTCTACAAAGTCATATAAAAATAATATTTTTAAACCCAAAAGTGGTCCCACTGCAAACGTCCAAAGTGAAGAAAACGCTAAAAAACCAAAACTTTTCAAGCCAAAAAAATGACTTTCACTCTACGGCTCATAGCTCAGCTATCAGGTGTGATATCACTACCAAATTCTCCAGAAATGGCGGGACAGCGATTTCCTAATTGCCAGAAAAAGAATTAGGTAAAAACCTTTAAAGCGCACAAAGTTATTAACGATGCAAAAAGGGGACAAATTTGGGCCGTGTGCGCAAAATTTTTTGGACAATGCGCCTTTAAAGATTTCCCCCCCTGCATACCTAGTGCGGTTAGAGGAAGAGGTGTGCAGACTTGGATCAATACAGGTGTCGATGTTGTATCAAGTGTAAGAAGGTATAGTATGTACTGAAATCGGAAATGGTTGTGTTAAGTTGTGTTTTTTGAAATACGTACAGCTGTAGCTGGATATTCCAAAAATTTTGCAAATCATATTGCTCAGCAATGCGACTGAAAAGACTCTTGAGACTTTTGAATTTACTGAAGTCATATTTTTTTATTTCAGATTCCGATACTTCATAAAATTCTGAGCATCTTTCGTCATTAGAGCATATGTGTTGATAGAACCCTGGGAGTAGATCATAATGATTGAAAAAATGAATGTTGTATAAATAAATTAACAAATTTATATATTTTAAAAAAGCAGAATCAAAAACACAAATACACTTCTCAAAGCAAAAAGAACCCTCATCACAGAGCAAAAACTGCTACGTAATAATTTCGCGACACTTTAAACCAAAAATCTTTCGAACATAATCATCACTTTTAATCTTTTTTCGTTTTGTCTCGTAATTTTTGTCTGAAATCTTTTACTTCTTTGCTCCGAAGTCTTCTGGGATTTTCACCATCTCATTTATCGTTATTCTCATACATGGCTCCGCTGATGGAAGGTGACTTGGCATCGATTTGTTCTCTAAAGTATCTGGAACATTCTATAATGTTCCTACTATTTCGATTATCCCCTATCATCACGTTCCCTTTTTATTTATTGGCCACATTTCTAATTTTAAGAAACAAGTCGAAAATAGTACAGGCTGTAAAAAAACAATACTTGAAGCAGATAGTGATGTGAGTTTTTTTTTCATGACAAAATTTTATGATCTTTTAATCTCAAAAACTTCTTCTTTTTCTAGAAATTTCATCTTTGTGATCCTTCTCGCTGTTATCGTATGCCCGATATTAGAGCCACCGATACCCGGTTATTATATGACGGGCTTGTTGGCGACTTTTGAGATGAATGCCGCGTTGCCGTTGGTTTTGATGACGCATGTTGTTCTGTGTGAGTTCAGATTTTGATCTACGCTGACTAGTAAAGATCATGGAGTCATGTTGGAGTTATGGGACCTGACTTATACCATTGAAAAGCTGAGAAAACGCTGGTTCCAACTATATATTTACTTTTTGCCCTTGAGGCCAGGTATTCGAGAAAAATAGGGCCCAAGTTCGCTAAAATAGAGAATTTCTAGAGAACATTTTTTGTGTGTCAGAACTGATAATTTGACATTTTTAGAACTTTGTCCTTGTTTTTCTAGCATACCAGGCCTTGAGGTCAAAAACTCAATATACATCTGGAATCAGCGTTTTCTCGGCTTTTAAATGATATGGGTCACGTCCCATAATTCCAAACTGACTCCATGACCTTTGCTAGTGAGAGTAGTGAAATCCTTACAAAAATTTCCAAATGGTTTCCCCAACATTTCTTACAGTGGTGGCACTCTCCATCCTCCAACTTGTCAAACATCAACTTATCACCCTCTCCGACCTGCGCTTCACCAAAAAGTTCGATTTACCTGTCAAAATTATCAGAAAAATGTATGAGTGTTGCTACCTTCTCATGGTCATCGTGGCTATCTCTATACTCCCTGCACTCACAATTCATTTTGAGCTAAACGAGTTCCGAGAGCAGGCATTTCTTTACTACAAAAATCCATTCGTCATGTGTGAAGACATGTTTATCGCGGACCATCGTAACTGGAAGATATATACTCCATATTTCTGTTCGATAACGTTTGGTGTTGTTTGCTCAATCACTGGCATCACGAGTGTCATTACTTGTCTGCTCATGATTTATGAGTCGAGAAAGATGGTGTCGAGGGAGACGTTGATTATGCAGAGGAACTTTACCGGGGTTTTGGTTTATCAGGTGAGAAACTAAAAAATATAAGTTAGGGAACAAAATTCTGAGTTTCAGGCTCTGGTTTACATCACTTTTATCATTGTGCCAGTCGGAGTTATCTCAACACTTTTTTATGCAGACATTCATATACAGGGTATGGTCTCGGGGGAAACAGAAAATTTATTTCTGATTATGATAGTTCAGACAATTTTAAAAAAAATTTCATGATTATGCTAAAAATTGCTCTAAACATTACGATTCCCATTCTCCAGGAACCTAGCTGAAAGAGTTTTTCAAGGCGCCGTGTAGCCCTCTTGGACAACATTGTTTCTCGATTCCTCGTTTTTTTCCATAAAGTTTAGTAATTTTCCTTGTATAAATTGAAAAAAAAACACAAAAGTTTGTTGAAAAAAGTGGAGAAAAAAAGTTTTTAACTTGTCCGAGAGGACTACACGGTCGAGTGAGAAAACTCTTCAACGAAGCCTCCTTTTGAGTTAGTAGAACTGGAATTGTAGCGTTTAGATCGGTTTTTGGCACGCACTCCAATAATGAATGTTTTTCAAACTTCGAAACATGTTTCGAATTTTCAGAAATTATTTTGGAAAAAGTATAGTTTTCGACTAGAATTTTAAAATTCAGTCAAAAGGCGATTTCAGTCAAAAGGCACTTTCAATCTAAATTTTCGAAATATCTCAAAAAATTTTGTTTAAAAATGAGAACCCACTTTTGAACCGGGGCCGGGCCGATTTTTGACAAGTCTGAATCTAGCCATTAGTTAGTGTCACGTATATCTTTTTTTTTTGAAATACCGGCATATTGATAGTTTTCTGTTAGAACTGTAAAACCAAACTTCTAAAAATTTCTTTTCCAGACAATGGTATCGCCTTCTTGCTCATGATCTGCTGCCAGGGTGCCATCAACAACCTAATGCACATCGTCCCAGGCATCCATAAACTCTTCTGCCGCAAGAAACAAAAACCAACGTCAAGATGTGGAAAGGATATCGCAATGTGGTCCTCCACTCCATCTGTTGTTGTCACATGAATTTTTAATTGCTCTTTCTCTATCATCTCATGTTCTCACACTACCGTACATCTCATAAATCATAGATCTCCAGATGCTTCCAGATTCTTTATTCTTTCCAGATGTCTCACCAGATTCTACTTTGACCCCCATCCCCTCTTTTCTTCTTGCCGCATCACCTGATCTTTTGGCCGCCTGCCACTTAGATAGTGTAATAGATGGGGGCCTGTCACGTGCACAATCGTCTGCACCAGAATCTTCCCGACCGTTCTTTGTTATGCAGGCCACGCCCCACCTCTCTGGGGGATGGACTATAAAAAGGGGTATCTCTATTAACACTATCTGGGTTAACGACTTCCTAGTTTTATTACTCTACCCCTCTACCACATGTCTTTTAGAAAAATGTTATACAATTTTTCTTATGCGATTATATAACATGATGCCATTCTCTTCCGAGATTTTCTTATTTTTTGTTTGAAAAACCGGTCTCAGGTTCCCGTGTAATACACCTTATGATAAGGAAGAGACAAGATTATGTAATTCGTCTTGCGAAACTTTTTTTAGAAGACTTTTTTCATTTATGTAGAATCGATAGAAATTTTTTGGTGGCTTAGGTAACTTTGCTCTGAAAAAATTCTCCACATAGCGCGCTTCCACCATTTGTTGTTATTGACAGGTACACGTCGTGAAAAGTTTGACACTTTTATCAGTTTCCACATATAAAAGTGTCAGTGTGCCCTGAAAAAAACTTCCATCATCACAGAAATGACACTTTTCATTTTTCACTTCAATAAAAATCTATAATTTCGAAATTCACTAACTATAAACTTTCTGATGCTTCCAACCTTATTATTTTGGTCATTCAAACAGTTTGTCTAATCGCATTAATTATCATGTTTTACACACACTGACCCTGTACTATTCTGAGCCCCCGGCACCGAGCACCCCTGTCTTCTGATAGCACTTGACTGATAACCTGATGGTTTGATCGCCATCTCTCTTTCTCTCGCCTCTCTTCCTCCATCCGAGACTCCGCCCCTTTTTGGGATCCTTCATAAACCTCGCCATGTTCCTGCCTCATAACACATTTCATCGAGTCTTGAGTTTTAAATTTCTATTTTTTTTTTGCTAAGAAACATTTTGAACATTTTTTGATTATTATAGAATGAACCGATTCATTCTCGTGGCATTGCTAGCGGTGGTCGTCGCCGTCAACTCGGCCAAACTCTCGAAACAAATCGAGGCGGCTATCGAGAAGTGGGACGACTACAAGGAGGATTACGAGAAGGACTACACGGGAGACGATGAGCAGGTCTATATGGAAGCCTTCGTCAAGAACGTCATCCACATCGACAATCACAATCGTGACCACAGACTTGGCAGAAAAACCTTCGAGATGGGATTGAACCATATCGCTGACTTGGTAGGTCAAATCTGGCTTATCGTCGCAAGACCGCTAAGTGATAAGCGGATTCGATTTGCTTTCAAATCCCCTTGGAAAACTTGGAAAACTTGATTGGCGCGTTCTCGTTCCCCCTTTTTTCCCGTCAAAACGAAATGCGTTTTGCGAAAAAGATAAAAGATAAAACTCGAAAGAGAAAAATCTTGTGACTGACCAAAACCAACAGCTGTCTCTCTGGATGTTGGGGACCATGGTCACCTGCTTTGAGATTGCATCATAATATTTTTATCTTTCAGCCATTCTCCCAATACCGCAAGCTCAACGGATACAGAAGACTCTACGGAGACTCGAGAATCAAAAACTCTTCCAGCTTCTTGGCTCCATTCAATGTTCAGGTAAGAAGACATCAAACTTTTGTGTTTTCAACGAATTGTCATCTCTGGTGCATTAGTGATAAGAGCACTTATTTCGAAACTATTCTATCTATTGACCAGTCATCACATGACCCTAACCACTGATTCTTATTCCAGGTCCCAGATGAGGTCGACTGGCGTGACACCCACCTCGTCACCGATGTCAAGAACCAAGGAATGTGCGGATCGTGCTGGGCGTTCTCCGCCACCGGAGCGCTCGAAGGACAACACGCTCGCAAGCTTGGAAAGCTCGTCTCGCTCTCCGAGCAGAATCTCGTCGACTGCTCCACCAAGTACGGAAACCACGGATGCAACGGAGGACTTATGGACCAAGCCTTCGAGTACATTCGTGACAACCACGGTGTTGATACCGAGGACTCGTACCCATACAAGGGACGTGACATGAAGTGTCACTTCAACAAGAAGGACGTCGGAGCTGATGACAAGGGATACACTGATCTTCCAGAAGGAGATGAGGAGCAACTCAAGATCGCTGTCGCCACTCAGGGACCAATTTCTATTGCTATTGATGCAGGACACCGTAGCTTCCAATTGTACAAGAAGGGTTAGTAGTGGGGAGTGTTTGTTAGTTGGATAGTCACTTGATAGGTCACTTCTATTTGCGTGGATGTCAGAAAGTGATAACTGATAAGCTAGTGTCACCACTGATAACACATGTTTTGAATGATAGGTTAGCGGAGGGGAAAGTAGAGAGGAGGAGAGAGGAAGTATAACATTTTGGAAAATTCAAATCAATTCTCTTTCCAGGAGTCTACTATGACGAGGAATGCTCGTCCGAGGAGCTCGACCACGGAGTCCTTCTTGTCGGATACGGTACCGACCCAGAGCACGGAGACTACTGGCTCGTCAAGAACTCGTGGGGAACCGGATGGGGAGAGAAGGGATACATCCGTATCGCCCGTAACCGCAACAACCACTGTGGAGTCGCCACCAAGGCTAGCTATCCACTTGTTTAACTTCATCATTTTCTAATAATGTTTAGTAACATCTTTTCTCTGAAATTTTGACATGCTTGTCAAGCTTTACCATTCTTTTCTGTATTTTTTTGGACCCCAAAATCGACATTTTATGTATTTCAAAGGATGTTGTATATAAAGTTTTTGTAATATATACTTTGAGCAAAATAGCAAAATCGCGATCATATCCGGTCTATTGAACCGAAATATGATGTTTTTGGTAGCTAAATCGAGACGAGGAGACCTTGAAATTTGTAGCCTGGGAGCATAACGTCACGGTGTAAAACAAACTAGATACAGAATCTTATTTGAATAATTAACTTGGAATCTAGAATTCTTAGAAGAAACGTAAATAGACCTTGTCTATAACTCAATTCATGCTCATAACAAAAGAACAAAAAACAAAAAACGATAGGTTCCACCGAGATTTGAACTCGGGTCGCAGGATTCAAAGTCCTGAGTGCTAACCGCTACACCATGGAACCGGGTGATCACCTGACCCTCTCCGTGCGCCTATGTACACAATGAAACATGTTGACCGTGAAGTGAAGGGCGACCTAGTTTCTCTACGGCAAACTGACCGATGTGTTCCGTCGGTTCCATGGTGTAGCGGTTAGCACTCAGGACTCTGAATCCTGCGACCCGAGTTCAAATCTCGGTGGGACCTATCGTTTTTTGCTTCCTTATATGCGGAAAGTTCAAAGCAAATAGAGTGGCCATGTGGAAATAAGAATTGAATAACAGCTGCCTTATGCTCAACTTATTTTATTTTTCAAGATATAGCCACTTATTATGAGCGTCGACAAGAGCTATAATTTTTTCATATATTATACTCATATCACCTTTACACATGAATGCCTATAGGGTACGTCAGTTACTCATGAAGCGAAATGGAATTTATATTTTCTTCTGTTTTTGTCCATTCTAATCCAGTTTCTGATCTGTCGACTGGTTATTTTCAGTATTTCACCATGCACCTTCCTTATCTGAATTCTCCGGAATTTCTATCCTTCGCATTGCATATTATGACGTGTCTAGAAGTACCGGTCCACCTATTTGGAGCATACTGTATCATTTTCAAGACTCCTGCAACAATGAAATCTGTCAAATTTTCAATGCTCAACTTGCATTTTTGGAGTGTATTCCTCGACCTAACTATCAGTTTATTAACAGGTCCCTATGTCTTATTCCCGGCTCTGGTTGGTCGATCTCTGGGTATTCTCAAATTTTTCGGAGTTTCAACACCCATACAACTCTACCTGATTGTCACTTTATTCCCAAGTAATTTCAGATCTCTGATTTTAATAAAATCTATATCTTCAAGATTTTCAGCTGTCGGTGTCTCCATCACAGCGATTCTCGAGAATCGCTACTATTTACTGTTCGCGCGAGATACATTATGGAAATTCTTTAGGATCCCGTTTCTGGGAAGTTTGTACTTGGCGTCATTCTCGTGTTTTTTGCCATGTTATTTCAGTATTCCGGATCAGAAGGAAGCGATGAAGGAGGTTTTGGAGGTGAGAGGAGAGCACGTCTCATCTTTTGATCTACGCGACTATGATCTTCAATTTCATCACTGGAGTGTACTCTAATTTAATCATTTTAGCGAATTTCAGGGGAAAATGAAGAATATCTTTATGATATCACGGTCAGGGATGTGCGAACATTCCCGGGAAGTTTTCGAAAAACTTTTTTTCAAAAAAAAAATTTTGAATTTGTATGAAAACTGCATTTATTTCAAGAACAGACCCCCCTGCAACTTTTTGAGTAGAAAATTAGAAGTTCTCTATTTTTGACAAATGCAGTAGAAATTTCCAAAATTTTTCGAACGGTTTTTTGAAAACTATCCGAAAATTCGTTAAAACCCCGAAACAAAATTTCGTTCAAAACATTTTTCAGTCCGGATCACGGTGTCAATTATCGTCCTATAACATCAATTTTTATATGTAGATTAAACTTTATGACATTTTCTGTAGTTAAGAAGTTTTCTGTCTAGATGCTATATGGAGATTCACAGCCCTGTAAATTTTCGAGAAGTGGTCGTACAAAAAAGTTGTCCACCACAAAAAAAACTACAAAATTCGAGATTTTATTGGAATCAGAGGTGCCCCAACGCGCTTTCAAAAAATCCATTTTCAGAAAACCCCAGCTCTCCTCGAATACGCATCAAACGCCGATTTATTTGTGTTATCTGTAGATTTTCATTTGTTCTTCTTCACTCTGGTTATTATGATTGCTTTGGTGACAGGAACATCTGTCACATTTGCCCGGTTACTTCATAGGAATATGAAGGAAAGATCCCAACAGATGAATGTCTCAAACCAGACAATTCAATTGCAGAAGATATTTTTCAGAGCGATTTTTATTCAGGTATGTAAATAGGTCAATTGTTTTCAATTTGTAATAAAAAGTGCTTTCAGACCTCCATGCCAATCTGTATCCTGATCTTTCCCCTAAACTATCTTGTTTTCTCAATGTACTCTGGATATTTCAACCAAGCAGTCAATAATCTCTGTTTTATTGTGACTGCATTTCATGGATTGTTGTCTACAACTATCATGATTATAGTCCATAAGCCGTATCGAGACGTTTTCTATGATACATTCTGTGAAAGGATTCATAGAATTCTACGTCCGGGGTCTCGGATGACGTATTCATTGTCGACTGTTAGTAAGACAACAGGCTGATTTTTTGTGAATAATAATTGTTTTATGTGTGTAATAAAATGTCACAGCTTTATTGACAACATACACAGGGAAATCACCTGGACGACATACAAAACTATAACGTTTTTTAATTAACCAGGAAGTTGCGAAACGGCTGGTTGCGAAGCGTCCAAATAACCAATTGAGTGTGACACCTGCCGTTTTTCCTTTTCTATTATTTTACAACAAATAATAGTAGCCAATTGAATTAGCAAGGGTATCTCTAATTTGGTTAATTGACTTGTGAGAGTAAATACCTCAAAACAGATAATTAGAAGTTTTTCAAAGTAGTTCCCTACCACATCAGGCACCAATCCAGTGTAAACTAAGACACCCAAAACCGAATTAACAACAATTATAACTGGAGAGTAAGCTGACACAAAAATGGCTTGCCAGAAAAATATACGTTGCATAGGCGACTCGGTTACAATATATCGTTGTCCGCCAGTGTTTGCTTTCATCCGAAACAAAAGAGCTACGGGAACCAAGAAGTGCAAGACAAATGGAGTCACCTGAATTCAAAAAAAAATGTCTCGTTTTCATCTGCTGCACCTACTTTATCTACAAGACGTGCTAGTAAAATCAAAGTTTCGTATTTTGTTCCGTCTATTTTCGACTTGAAATCGTCATCCCAATTGTAAAAAAACACTGGAGATACGAGTAAGTCTCTCGCCAAAAATATCAGATACAAATTTTGAATGTGGCGCTTTTTATTCGATTGTTGCACTCCAATCAAATCTCCTGTCGTAGATGTCGAGTCTTTATTTCCAAATGATTGTCTAATCATTTCACAAGCAATCATAACCTGGTAAACTTGTCCAAACAAACCAATAATATAGCTGACAATGATCATTTTAACGTATAAAATGAATGATAAAACCCTGAAAAAAATTATATAGAAGATATTTATCTAAAGATTTCAATTTACGTCGAGACTCCAAACAGCAACATGTTTTTGGCAAAAAACTGACAAGCTACCACAGGAATGAAAATTGCACTTAAAATCAGAAGTTTTCTATGGAAAGCTCTCAGGACGTAAAACAAGTGACTCATCAGTGAGAACTCCGCATTCTGAAAAACCAAAAAGTGCTTCACCGCCGTAATCTCTTTTCTTACATTTATCCAATTTTCGAGCTGGCTATCGTATAGGTGAAGAAACAAGGGGTAAACTATTAATGATGTGATGACTGTAATGGTGAACACAACAAACACAGTACCGTAGATAGATAACAAGATAGTTGAGTCGGAATTTAGACTTAACATTGATGAAATTTCAATGTTTTCGTAGAAAGAAGTCTCATTTTCGGAAGGTGGTGTAGAGGTTAGCATTTCATGCAACAATATTTTATTTCTGAGATTCTTTCGTTTTAAACAAAATTATCACCTGTCAAGGAGGCGTGGCTTAGAATTCGATGTTTCTTGTTGCCAGAATACCAAACGACTCAACTATTCATAGTCCCCACTACATAAGAGGGTGTTACTGTATCTCTGTTTGTCCCACAAAGTGAATTATCTATGAACCATACAGAACATAGGTAGAGCTTCATTTTTGTAGTGAACAATTTTTTTGTACAAGCACTCCCTAGCAATATCGACAGAATAATTTCTCACTGTTCCCTTAGAATGACCATAACTCTCTATGGATGGCTCGTACAAGAAAGTTGTCAACTTCAAAAATGAAGCTCTACCTTTGTTCTCTATGATTTATACCTCATTCACTTTGTGGGACAATCAGTGATACCGTAACACCCTCTCAAAGTTGGTCATTTTCAGTTCAAAAAGGCGAAATTGTATATATTACTTATTGGTACTGTATACACAAATGGTAATATAGTTAAAATCCGAATATGCTGCAGAGATTATACAACAACGGAAGCCAACGAAAAGGAAGAAATTAACAGAAGAAAAAGAGGACGTCCGCCGGTTCCATGGTGTAGCGGTTAGCACTCAAGACTCTGAATCTTGCGACCCGAGTTCAAATCTCGGTGGAACCTTTCTTTTTTGTCTTTCTTTTCAAGCTAGCAAACCTTTTCTAAAACAACTCCAACTATATAAAGGAAAACGCGTAGTCATGATATAGGACCCAAAAATAATAAACTTTTTATTTATTACATAAATAATATGGTACCGAAACATAGAATTGAGTCTTTATCTTCATGGAAAAATATTTTGTTTGCCACAGTTCAAAATTTAAAGTATATCAAATCATATCTTGAATATCATAGGCTTGCATTCCGGTCACTAGGCTAGTTCCTCCATCGGCCACTATCGATTGTCCGACAATATAAGATGATCGCTTACGGTCCGCCAAGAACAAAATCACTTCGGCGATATCGTTTGGTTTCCCAAAGACTCCTGCCGGGATACAGTTTTTGTTAGAAGCCATGAAGGATTCGACCTGAAAAAAATCCTCTTTAACTAAAAAATTTTATTTACTACCACCGAATTTACCTTCCCCTTTGCGTCATCTGGTAGCCCCATTGCTCCGAGAAAACCAGTCGACACTACGCCAGGACTGACAGAATTGACACGAACCCCGTATTGAATAAGATCCAAGGCGACGCATCTGGTATACTGGTTCAAGGCCGCCTTGGCAGAAGAGTAGTATGGAGTTGCGGCGAGCTGGAAGATAAGTTTTTGGGATGCACCAGATTTACAGATTTAAAAACTTTGAGGTAAGTCTCACCGCTTGAGAGTCTCCGGCTACACTCGATACATTCACAATTTCTCCTTTTGTCTTGATCAAATGATTTTTTTTTTTAATCATCTCTACCACAGCTTGGAAGTTGATCTGGAATGTTCTATGGTACAACTCGATGGACTGATCTGTGTTTGCGGTTCCGTCGGCAATATTGGCACCAGCATTGTTCACCTGGAAATTTATATTCTATAGAATTAAAGGGTCTTTCAATAAAACTAAACTAAAACTCACCAATATATCAATCTTGCCAAATTTGTCCAGCGTCGACTTCACTATCTCATCCAAACCACTTGGGTCCGTTAGATTTGCCACTACTACATTCAAATCGTGCGCCTTGCATGTTGTCTTCAGAATAGCCTTTTTCGTATCTTGGAGTTTTTCAGCGTCCCGACCAGTAATGGTCACTTGGGCACCTTGTTTAGCAAATAGAATAGCAGTGGCTCGACCGATACCGCTTGAAGAGCCAGTAATGATCACAGTTTTTCCAGAAAAGCGTTTCATTGTTTTTGAGAAAAAAAAATCGAATGAGAAGAAGAAGAAGGAGAAAAAGGTGAGATTTAGTGAAGCCCTTTATACGGCAAAATGTGTGTCCAAAATTGTGCTAGACACAGAATTATATATTCGTTGGTGTGCTTCTCGACATCTCTGCGTCTCCTGTTTTGTGGTTCCCTAGGAGAGAGCCGAGATTGAAAAGTGGGAAAAGCACAAATCAGAATCAACTGGACCAACTGGAATTTCCTTGGTTTTCTTCTGGCCGGGAGCTTGAAAATTTCCGCGACGCGGACTCGAAATGTTTGGAAAACTTATTACGGGGATAATAGGTCTAATACGGGAAAAAATAAAACAACTACAGATGACATGCAGTAGATCCAATTGTCGATGTTAATATCGGAAAAAAGACAATCATGAGTAAGGAGACCTGGAGGGTCATAATTTTTATTAGGTGCTCCTAGAGGTTTTTTTTCTTTCAACAGGAATGTTCCATCTTGAATGTAGCTCCACAACTATCGATACTCCAAATACAAAATATACCAGAACAGAATCGATATAAATTATGCAATCAAAATGCCCCTCCCAAAGTCCTGAATGATATGAATGATCATATAAATCTTCCGTTCCTCATCAGACAATCTGTACTCTAAAAAAAATTCATTTTGAAGACAACTTTACCGGACATGATAAACTACGGACGGGGAAAGATCTAAAGTAAAACGCAAGGACATTTTGACTGTAAAGAAAAAACTTGCGTCAAAAGGAATACTTTCTAAATAAAACCTTTAAAAAAACCATAATGTACCGGTATAAAAAATGCAAATACAAGATTCTATAGGCTGCAAAGATGAAGCCGCAGCGGATGGAAATAAAGCCGGGAAAGGGTTTTTTTTAATCTTTAAAATTTTGGTGAAAGTCTCATATTTTCTCAAAATTTGCTGTTTTCAACTTACCTTAGGTACCAACACAGCGACTACTGTACTTGTCGGATTATGCAAAAAACAGTAACAAAAATCTATAGCTACCCAACTGGACTTTCTTAGGGTCCTGAGCAAATATGTATTTCCTTGAGAAAATTTACTAAAAAATATTGAGATTGCGAGCAAATTTTCAATATAACTCACCGAAACAAAATCTGTAATATTTTGATTCCTTGATCGTTTATCATTTCTCTTTTCATAACCAAAATGATGACAATTCTGTTTTGTGACGAGACACAAAACTGTTACCCATCCTGCGTATCACTTGTAGCAATGATGAAGATAGCAATATCTGCGGAGATCAAAATTTTACCCTCGATCAGAGAACACTTTTCAGTCTCTCAATTGAAAATCATTCATTTTCAAAAATATAAATTATCATCGGAAAAGTATTCACGTGGACTCGAAGGCGGGGCAGACCAGTTGACAAATTTGAAATTGTCATCATTTCAAAAGTATAAAATGCTAAAATTCTTCCCTTGTTCTATCGCAAAAATGGCTGGCCGTTTCGGAGGAAAAGTTGCAATTATCACTGGCTCCTCTAATGGAATCGGTAGAGCAACCGCTCTATTATTCGCTAAAGAAGGTGCCAAGGTTACTGTAACCGGAAGGAATCCAGAACGACTCGAGGCATCCAAACAAGCACTTTTAGATGCAGGAATCCCGGAATCTCATTTTCTGATTGTCCCCGCTGATATAACCTCACCTTCCGGACAAGATGATCTGATTGCTAAGACATTGGAGAAGTTTGGAAAACTGAATATTCTTGTGAACAATGCCGGTGCTTCAATCAAGGACCCCGAGAACAAGACGGGAATAAATCAGAGCCTTGGGACCTACGAGGAGACTATGAAGATAAATGTGGAGAGCGTGATCCAAATGACACAGAAGACTCGTCCACATCTGGCAGCAACCAAAGGGGATATCGTCAATGTTTCGAGTATTGTAGCGGTGAAAGCTGGGGTGAGTAGAATATTAAATCGTACTTGTCAAAGATGGCCCTTAGGCCTGGTCCGAAGACTTTAAAAAATTTTTTTGAATATTTTCCAGAAAAAGTCAAATTTTCGCCTATAATTCAGAATTAGCAAACACAGGCCATCCGAGCCTGGTCGAAACAGGTATTTATCGGCCCGGAGCCCGGGTTTAAAATTCAAAAAAATTTTGAACAAAACGTTGAAATTGTTCGATTTTTTGACTACATTTCAAAATTCAATCAAAAACTATTTATGCACCAGGAAATTGGATTTTTTTAAACGAAATTTGTTTTTAATTCAAAACATTTGGTTTAAAAAAGTCCATTTCATGAAACCGGGCCGAGCAAAATCTCAGCCCAGCCCGAAGTTTGACAAGTTTGAAAATTCGATGAAAATTTGAAAGATCATCAAGAAAGGTTCCACCGAGATGAAAGTGAGATGACACATATGATATAACTTTAAAATTTTGTGATTTCTGCTTTTTACAGACAATTTTTATATATTTTTCAGTGGTCCCTCCTTGCGTACTACCCGATGGCAAAAGCTGCGTTGGACCAGTACACCAGAAGTGCTGCAATCGACCTCATCGCAGAAGGCATCCGTGTAAACACTGTGAATCCTGGCATCGTGCAGACAGGATTCCACGAGTCGGAGTTTGGGTTCACCAAGGAAGAAGCTAAGAAAGTAGGCTATCAAATTATAGTAATGGTTTTCGAAAAAAAATTATGTTTCAGTTCTACGACGAGATCGGATCCAACCGGTCATCCATCCCAGTTGGCTTTGCTGGTCGCCCGGAGCATATTGCGAAAACAATTGCATTCTTAGCTGACCGTGACTCCTCAGAATACATCATCGGACAGAATATTGTGGCAGATGGTGGCACTACATTGGTTTTGGGTATCCATGCGAATGTGGCGAACACTTTGAAAAATTCTTCCTTTGCTAAATAATCATTTTCTGTGAAAACTTTCTTTATAATAAAGGGAAATACCGATTTCTGGCAATGAGTAATTGTATCTTCTCGATATGTATCTAAGTCTAGAGAATTGTAGCAGATAACACACAAAAATTTTCATGATACAATTTCCGTTCTGACGGAAATTATGTCAGCTCTTCATATCGCATGACGCCTACCAGAGATTTTGGGAAGTGAAAATTTCTTATCTGGAAATCGGAGGTCGGGATTTTTTTCGAGTCACAACGCGTACGCGTCGCGGTTGTGCTAGCTACGCCTCAAACGTTACGACAAGTAAACGTGAAAGCCTTTGGCACTGTGCCAAGTCTTTTTTGGCATCGTTCGAAGCAGTGAAGTACATTTCCAAGTTCTCAAAAAAAGAAAATTCTCGCTGATTGTAATATAAGAACAACATTCATTCCCCAAGATAGTGTTTTCGTGTCAATTTCCATTTTGTAGTTTTTCTGAAAACTGAAAACGCCTTCTGAATTCCTCGGGGGAGGGAAATGAGTACATTTCGATTGTACTCGTGGTCTCAGTTTGTATCGAGCTCATTAGCTGCTATTTCTTTGTGTCAGGGGGAGGAGCTCTAGAATTTTTCATTTTTTATCCATATTTCCATTAAGTTATTTTATTTTGTGTACTGAAAACCCGGAAATTGAATTCATACTTTAAAAAAATGAGTTTTCAAAATTTCTTGTAGTGTTGGCTCCAGGACTTTTGAAAACTGGACATTTTCAGGTTCAGCTCGTTAAAACGCTTCAGAAAAGTATAAACAAGACTAGGTTGGCTCTCACCACGAAAACTACAGTAATCTGAACTACGGTAGTTTTCGTGGTGAGACCCAACTTGCTCGGTACATGGACTTGTTTATACTTTTCTGAAAGCCCTTGAACATGAATATTGTTCCTAATTTTCATGAAAATTCGGAACAAAGATTACATCAGAAAGTTTATAGGCACTTTTTTAAGCTCATTATTTTTGCTCATTATAAATATTTTCTGAAGAATGTCTAGTTAACATGAACTATTAAAAAAAGGTCATTTCAGAGAAAATTTTGTTTCCTCAAAGCGACCAAATTTCCTTTTTTCCTCCGTCATAATCCCTCAATCTAATTTTTGAAAAAAATTTATTAAGTTCAAAACTTTCCAGTCCAGTAATCCTTTTATTTTCACTCCTCCAATGTTTTTACTCTTTCAATGATCAAAGATTAGGACCAATTTTCTATTGAATCAGACTTGATTTCACTTTGAATATCCAAAATCAAAATCTTTGCTACAACAACTAAATATGTATTTCAATATTTGGTAACTCAGAAAAACATTTTTTCACCTGCCTCAAAACACCCAGTGCATATTCCAACACCTATTCTCATGACTCCAGTAAATATATTTTATCACTCTAATCCAATAACTTTCGTGTTCTTTTTTTTTGAGTTTTTGATCTCAACCTTATAATTTTTCTTAACTTCTCATTTCAGGAATGCGACCGGAAACCTTCGAACTGCTCAAAACCAACACCCAAATAGCTTCTGTCATCTTGTCAGTCCTATTCAACTCTTTTCTAATTATCCTAATCATCACAAAATCCGCCAAAAAAATGGGAAACTATCGTCATCTTATGGTGTTTTTCTGTTGCTGCTCTATCATGTTCTCATCGATGGATATCTTCGTGAGACCCGTGATTCATACACATAAGAGTGCATTCTTTATGATTATGGATTTGAGGAATAGGGAATTGTCGATGGATTTCGCTGGTGTTATGATTTGTAAGTCATCAATTTGTTTTCTCACATGACTCACATACAAACGTCACCTCTAAGAAATTGAGTTCACCTGCTGGCGGGTACTGACCACAGTGTTATATTTAGTATATATGAATTCAAACATAGAAACCGGAAGTCTAGTGAAACCAATTTTCCAATTGAGTCGCCGCTCAGCCAAATCTCGTGCTCATAACGTGGACGAACAATAGGGAGTAAAATTTTTCCAGGCGCTATGGCTGGCTGCTTCGGTGTCATTATCTACGGTATCGCTATCCACTTCATCTATCGATACTTTGCACTGGAAAGACACGGAAGGATCAAGTATTTTGACCAGAAATTTCTACCTATCTGGTTTTCCATTCCAATACTTGGCGGAGTCAGTTGGACCCTGGTCTCTTGGTTTCTGTTCCCAATGGCACCAGTGACATCAGCGTATATCGGGTAGGTGCAAGACACCTTTTTGTTCACTGGCCTTTTTATGGCTCAGACATTGTAAAGGGTCAGGCGGAAATACTAAATGGCGCAGGTGAAATATGTACATACCTAAACATGCGGAAATTGAGTGAATGAGACATTGTCTATAACGAACATCATCATTGTAAGGCATGTTCGTAATACATACTGTGAAAAAATAACGTTTTCCCGAGAATGTTCAAAAAAAACTTTTTTCGCGGGCTGACACGCAAGGGAATTGTGGGCGGGGCGTAAACTGTATGCGCACATTTCCTGCCGCAAATGCGTTTTAGCCTGCAACTTTTTTTCGAAAATCTTTGGCAAGACCCCTAGAGATGGTCAGTTTAAGACGGCAGCTCAAAAATCAAACTCTCGGGAGTACTGCCCGTACAAAAAGGCTGTCAACTACAAAAATGCAGCGCTGGTTTTGATCTACAAGACTAAGTTAATCAGAAACTGGAAAATCAAAAATTCAAAGAAATCGACCCCAAGCGAGATCGAACTTTGGTACCTATTCTCATAGTTCTCACCTTAACCAACAACTACTCGGTCAATCTCAGATTTTGCAAAAAATTGGTTTTCTGGCACGGTAAATACAGTTTTGAGGGAATGTTAATGTCAAAATTGCTTTTTGACATTCATTTTGATGTAAAAATCTGCAGGAGTGGGTAGCGCTATCAAAATCTTATCTTCACAATTTACAGTAAGAAAATTCAAGACAATTTTCAGTCCCGCTATCCGCGAAGCCTTCGACATGGATATCAACCGCTCTGCATACGCGGCCGCTCTCTTCTACCCTCTTGACGAAAATGGTCAAAAACTGTTCAACACGAAATGTGGCATTGGTCTTGTCTTATACCTGCTGATCATGGCTATACCGTTCTGCATTGTACTCTATGTCGGTGTGAAAAGCGCGGGAAAAATCAAGGAGTTTCCATCTTCAAACTATGGAAAAGGGCTGCAAGTGCAGCTACTCAAAGCACTGATTGCTCAGGTTTGTTCAGTGAGAGTGGTAGAGCGCACTTGCGAAATTCTAATTTCAGACAGTGATCCCAGTTCTTCTGCTCTTCGTTCCATTTGGTGTTCTATTTCTCTGCCCGATTTTCGAAATAGACTGCAAACCATTGGCTACTGTATTGACATTTGTCTACGCGATATACCCAGTGGTCGACCCGTTACCCATATTTTTTTTTGTTCAAAGTTATCGGAATGCTGTCTCAGAAATATTCGCTTGCTTCCGCTGTCGGGGAAAGTCAAGGGTCCATATTGCCCCAGAAGAAGTTTCCAGAGATGCAGAATCTCAATGACCAATAATTTTAATTCATAAATTTGTTTTTTATCTACTAAAAAAATGAGGAATTTCTTCCTAGTCATAATAAAAAATACTTTTTTCCAAAAGGTCACATCTTACAAAAACAGGTTTTTACCGACAAGGAATAGATTGGCGAACATTGCTATCACTAACAACGTCTCCACAGGAAATGAAAGATATAAAAGTGTTCCCCCGTAAATGAAAAATTCATCAGTTCCCTGATATTCTTGCAGCATCCAATCTTAAACTTTTAGATACAATGACTGTGAGCCAAGCAGTTGCTATCACTAATGATTGCTTAGGTGTAGGAGGATTAGTATTCGATGAACTCAAGAATAATCTTTCGATTTTTGCTGGTGTCGGCAACCTTGTGACCCATCTGAATGATATTCATAAGGAAGATGCAGTAATGAACGGATTGAAAGAGTTGGAGAGCAAAATTAGTCAGTTGACGAATAAAATGCAATGGCAATTTACGGATTTGAAGGCGTTCATTGTGGAGAATAACTTCTATACGGTGAGATTCTGGTTCATGAGATAGGCATAACTCAATTTTATTTCCAGGAAATCGCTGAAACTGCTAACACTCTGATGAAGTATCAGAATGATGTGCTGAAAAACCCGAACGAACATAGCATTGGTCTATTCCGTCAAGCTGTTGAAAGAACTCCGCCGTTGCATTATGCATACGTAAGTCCCAGAACTCACAATACATATAGCCTATATTAGAATATTTTCAGAAATTCATCAGTCTCTTCGAGCAAAATGAAACGAATCCAATGATTTGGGCGATGAACGCAGACCCTTACAAAACGGAGGAAACTTTCGAGCGCTGGAGGAAAATTATCGACGGAGTCCTAACTCAATTTGTTGGTTTTTAAAAACATCTAAAAAATCTATTGATGTTTATTTTCAGCTACTTCTTGAGACTTTTGTCAATGGAATGTTCTGGGATAAAAACATGTATGGACCGAACGAGTTGAAGGATAAAATTTACGGAATTTACGGAAGAATTGATTGGTTGAGAGGAAATTATAAGGTAATGAGATTCAGAAGTTGTAAAACAAACACTGTGTCTACCTAACCACTTCCAGAGAACCTACTGGCCTGGCGCTGTTGAAAACATCATTCATGACGTGCAGGACAATGGAAATATTAAAGGAAACGATGCAAAAGCGCTGGAGATCAAAAAGCATTTGATGTCAATTTTGAATGAGTGAGTTTTCGCTGACACTGACTGATTCGTGTAACAGAGTTGTTCGAAATCCCGGTTATTTTCATTCCGGTTCCGGATTCCGGAAAATGAAAATTTTATTCCGATTCCGGATTTCGGTTTTTTGAGTTTCCTTTTCCCGGAATTCAGAAGTGGAAATTTGGAAATTGTTTTGAGTTTAAAAGGCAGCTATAGTATGTATTTTTCGGTTTTGATCCTCAAAAGTAGTTAAAACTTTATATATCATCGAAAGCACTCAAAAAAATGACTTGGCTTTGCAAATTTAACGAATCATTCCGAATTCCGGATTCCGAAATTCCAGATTTCCGGGTTTTTGTCATTCCGGCTCCGGATTCCGGATTCCGGATTTCGAAAATTTGATTCCGGTTCCGGATTCCGGATTCCGGAAATCGAAAAATGGCATTCCGTACAACTCTGATGTGTAACTCTGAAATTTTCAGCCACATCTTCTACATCATCGTCTACGATCATTGTGGAACTTATGAAAACCACGCATTCCAAGGAAACGAAGATCAGTATATGGTGTCGTTCAGAAGAGGTGGATGCAACGTTGTCGTCTATCGCAGTTATCACTTTTTACACTGTGATGGCAACGCAATAGACCGAATTAAAGATCAAGTGGAGTCATGTCGTCATGGAGTGATTAAAGGGTAAGTGTTATTTATAAAAGAGGATTACGGGAAATTGAGAATATGTTTCAACGTGTGAAGAAAACGTTAAGAATAATCCCGAAACAAACGGGGAAGAACTTTCCGTGGCCTAGAAACACAAAAACGAAAAGTTCGGTCAGCAGTTGCCAACTTTTACTATTTACGGATGAAAAATTGCCCATATTTTCTACACACTTCGTAATTCATTCTTCATTTCTCGAAATCCCTCATTAACGGAGGTAAGAACTCCACAAAAAAATTTGGCTCAAAGTTCTATAAGTGATCGCTCTGTGGGTCCCGAACTCATGATCAAACGTGCATGGGTACAAAACCGCAACCGACTGAGCTACGCGGTCGAAAACGCGGCCGCCCACTCGGGGCTGTGATAAATGTGGATGCCTCCTGCTCAATAGTATAACTTTCAGAAGTGGACACTTGGAAGATATACCTGGAATGATCAGAGACAAACATGTTTCGTACACTGGATTTGTTGGACTCATCAAAAAAGAGTACAATGTGGTGGTCCGGTCTGCCAACAGTTACAAAGCTGAATGGGGTCCCGGATGGTGGATTACAGCGAAAGGAAAATTTTCTAGATCGTCAAATTATTCTCGGGTTGCAGCCGGATGGGAAGAAAATTTCATTTTGATTGCAGGATTTCATTGAGAATCTATATACTCTTCGAACATTTTTCAATTGATTCAATACATTTTTCGCCGCTTGTTGTTAACTGTTTCAAAATTACATTTCACTTTTCCCCCAGTTTTAATCCAACTTCGGACAGAAAATTATGAGTGAATGCGAGTAAATTCTGAAATAAAATCGATAATTTGCTGGTTTGGGATTCCTGTCGAAAATAAATCACATTCATAAAGGGGAAAAACAAGCGGAGAATTACAATAAAAAGTGCGGAATAAATGAGAGAAGTGAAAATTGACGAATACATGTGTGTTTGAAAAGGAATAATAAACAAATAAATATATCATTACATAGTACAATTAGACAGGCACATTCCAAATCTTGATGTTCGAGTCCTGGCCAGCAGACACGACAGTCTTCTCGTCGAGCCAGATGACAGCGTTGACTGATGACATCGGGTGCGCTCCTGGAAACAAAATTTTATATTTCTGTGTCAGTTGGTCTTACATACCTTTAATAATAACCGGGTGCTCCGCCGGCTTCGTCATGTCCCAGACAATGACGCTATTGTCCAGGGATCCAGTGGCGAGGCGGGTGTTGTCAGGGGACCAGGCGACGCTGGTCACTTTCGCCGTGTGGAATGTCCATGAGTTGGGGGAGGCCACCGAGAAGTCAGAGCCAACGGAATAGGGGATGACCTGGAAAAAGATTCAATCTTCTATAGGTTGTCAACTGCAATCGTAAGCGTAAGCCTAAGAACGTCAGGCTAAGCCTAAAGACCGTTAGCCTGAGATCGTCCGGCTAAGCCTAAAATCGCTAGTAATTATTGTAAGCCTAAGCCTGAGACCATAAGTCTAAAACCGGCAGCCAGAAATCGTAAGCCTAAGCATAAAAGCCTCAGCCTAAGATCGTAAGCCTAAACCTAGCTTTAATCGTGTAGTTTTCTTTGAAAAAAGCTTGAAACTTGAATTTTTACTCGAAACGCGCCAATGGTACGCCAGTTTGCCCGAAAACCGCAAAAATGCGAATTTTTGTGAAATGTTCACATAAAAACTGAGATTTTTCTCAATTCCAGCCCCTCCACTAGACCTAAAGACCGTTCCTTCTACTCTCCCTCCCACAAACCTTCCGCCCAAGATCCGTCGCCACTAGGAACTCTCCATTATCCGAGAAGGCCACCGAAGTAATTTCAGCAGCGTGCTCGATGACCTTGATCTGCTCCAGAGCTCCATCTCCATTCAAATTGTACACATGAACCTTCGCGTCCTTTCCTCCCACCGCCACAATCTTCTTATCCGCAGAAATGGCGACACAATTCGAATGAAACTCGATCGGGTTCTCCTTGAGAGCTCCAGAGGCTCCGGACCAGACTGCCACGTGTTTGTAGCAGGCGACAATCGCCACGTCATCAGCGAGCGCCAGCGAGCACGGCTGCGATGGAAGGGAGAAGATTTTCGGAGAGTCTGAGGAGGCGGGAGTGATTTTCAGGTTGTCATCCCAGCTGACAGTGAAGAGATCTCCGTTGGCGGCTTGCTTGATGCCAGTGATCATTGTCGAGTGGGGAGATGAGCGGGATGATTGACCGCTGGAGATTTCCCAGGATGCTGAAAATCACAAATAATTAACGTGTTTTTGGCTGAAAATCCTTTACTGATATGTCCTTCAGCGTCGGAACTGAAAATCCTGTGCCCATCGGAGCTCTTCGCCATAGCGGTGATTCCCTTGTTGTGCCCCTGACGAGTGTCCTCAACGACGCCTTCATCCGGATTCAGAATATTCAAGAATCCATTCGCCGACACTGAAATCAACGCCTTCTTCGTCCAAATGATTCCAAGCTGCTGATCCTCGATTTTCGCGCCAATCACAATGGTTTTCTCCAGTTTTCTCGAAGAAACGTCCCAAATTTTCACAGATTTGTCAGCTGACGCTGTGGCGATTCTGGCGCCGTCTGGGGACCAGGAGAGGCCAAAGATTGTTCCAGAATGGGCGACTCCTTTGACGTCTTCGAGAACTCCGACCTTCTCGCCGTCGACTCCGTTGTAGAGAATCACTTTTCCATCGCTTCCACATGAAGCAAACAGCGATCCGTCCGAATTGTAACGAGTCGATTGGACGAATTTCGAGTGCTCGTGGAATGTCTGAAAATTGAGATTTTGAATGATTTCCAGTGTAAATTTCAGAAAAAATTGAGATTTTCTCGTTTAGAATGCTTAATTTATCGATTTTTCGGTGATAATTTTGATTTCCGCTGATTTCCAATCTAAAAAATGGTTCCATCATCACGAAATTGAGTTTTTAGCAGTCATTTCAGCCGTTTGAGGGGAAAATTGTGTGTTTTTCGGCAAAAAATGATACAAATCGGTCAGAAAATTTAAAAATTTTCTGATTCTGGCATGTTTTTTGCTACTTTTGCTGATAAACCTTCCGAATTTCTGTCGGAAGTTGAAGAAATTGCTCTCATAATGGCAAAATTTGATTAAAAAACTAGTTTTGGTTGAATAATTATTCAACCAAAACTAGTTTAAACGCATTCAGAGAGCAAAAAACTGCTGAAAATGCTAAATCTGTAATCCGGATTCAAAAAATGAATGATGAATAAAGCGAACATTTGGCTTTTTCGCGAAAAAAATTGCAAAAATTCGAAAAGTTTGAACTTTGGCGCCAAGTACCCGGGCCAGCCTTGATAACTCCTCAAAAACCCATTTTGAGAGCAAAAATACTGCTGAAAGCGCTTAATTTTCTCCGATAATCTCCTTTTCCAGTTAATTTTGCTTCACTGACACTCTTGAACTTGAACGGCGGTCCCTCGAAAATCGCAACCGAGTTGTCGTCCGATCCCGAGACGATTCTAAACGGCCGCGTCGGCTTAAAATCCACGCTGTTCATCGTCCGACTCTGTCCGGTCAGACTTCCATTCGAAGTCGTCGTGTCGAGCAGGAAAACGTGTCCGAATCGCTCTTTTCCCTCTCCAACAGCGGCGATTCGTTTGCTCTCGGCATCCCATGCGATATCTTTCACTGGACCGGAGAAAACTGGGATGGTGTGCTTCAGAATGTGAGTAGATTGAGTAGTGTCCCAGATTCGAACATTTCCTTGGATATCGCCGGAAGCACAGTAGAAACCGGTCGGCGACGTCTTCGCGACGGTCGTCTGATGCGCGTGCTCGGTGTAGATGTCGGCGGTGTTGAGGGTGTCCAGTGGGATTGTGTAGACCGAGTTGCCGTTGCAGTATTGGAGTTTTTGGCCGCAAGGTGTGGTTCCTGAATAAAAATTCAAAATTTTCGATGATTCGTGAAGAAAAATTGGGAAAATTCGAATCGATTTCATAATCCATTCAATTTTCGGTGAAAATCGATGAAAAATACCGTTTCGTAGTAACTTTTATTGGTTTTTCTGTAATTTTCAACTCAATTTTCATATAAACTCACCCAAAACCACTGCAGAACCCCGCTGGGTCCGCGGCAACGACGGGAAAACGGCGGTGAGTGAGAATTCCGACATTCTGCAAGAAAACGAGTGGAATTATGAGATTTTTGAACATAAATCGGTTGGAATATTTATTTGAAACAAATTTAAATCGTTTTTAGAAGAAAAAATGGAGAAAAACAAGAGAAAACACCGGATTTTTGGCGCGGAAAATGCATTAAAAATTAAGTTGCCGCTCATTTCTCTGCGCTCTCTCATCTCTAACGCGTGACCATGGAGCGCGTTTGCATTATTTTTTTATTAATGAAAAAAATTATTTGCCTAATTTTTGTTAATTAATCGAAAATATAATCCAGCCAGTCTATTTTATAAGCTGATTTATTGATAAAGAAAAAGAGAAAGAGAGAAAATTTGCAAATCGATACACACATTTTCGATTATTTGCGACGCAGCAATATCGATGAGTCATCCGTGTCGAAATAGAATGTTCCGGAGATGGACGAAAAAAGAAAAATTTATTTATGTCACAAACAATTCTTGCTATTAAAAAAATTCTCGGTGAAATTCTCGGTTTTCCCTGACCCATCTCATCAAATTTTCCCATTCTTGATTAAAATTTGGTGGTATTCGTGGTTGTAGTACTGCAACTTCATTGACGCCTTCTTCTTCTTCAGAATCAGAATCAATTGGAAAACGTCGCATATTGCGTTCAACCGAAAAGAAAATTGATTCTCTTCGCGGAAATCCACCGTTTCTCGTATATGCCACTGTTGCCACTGTCCGTGCCACCACTGCCATATGTCCAGATGTCTTCTCTCCGGGCTTCTTCGAGAAACTGAATACCAGCACCGTTTCCTCGTCCTTGTTGTGTTGAAATATTGGACGTGTTAAATGATAAAGATAACGATTTTTCCATTCTGGAGAGAAATGGGTGTGTACTAGAGCTTGTCCATTATAGGGCTCCAGATTGAAATGTTCTCCAAAGTTCTTTACTTGTTTCTTCGTCCAATCCGGGATTCGTGCTACCAAAACTTCAAAATTCGGAGATATCTTTGATGCCATCAGGTTCTTAATGTATTTTTTGATTTCTTGGTTATCTAGAATGGAGAAATCGAGACTGGCCATTTTGTAGTCCATGGAGGATAGACACTCGTAACTCAGGTCTCTCGTAGGGTTTTCATACTCCACGTCATGGATGAACGTGCGCTGAAAAACTCAGAATATTCTAGACTCCGAGTTGAGAAAGAAACTTACGAATCCTTTTGCATGTCTCGCTGGCAAAAGATCATTCAAAAACGCCGAATAATTGCATTTGTCATGCACCGATACCGTCTTGGCGTTCTTCAGCGGGTGCCAATTGGTTAGACACTCTTGTACCATAATGGTAGTATAGTGAGTGTCCACTTTGTTGACATTGCATTTGAACAGCTTCTCTAGCCAGTCCACAACATCGATGAATGTTCTGTGGAACCCAATCATGAAGGAGTGTAGAATGACTGGGTCGGAAGGATTATTAGGTTTTTCGATTCTGGAAAAAAAGAAATATTACTTTTGTCATCAAAAATTAAGTGTACTTACTTCGTGTACAAACCATGTTTGCCAATTTTCCATTTTATCCTAGTACCACAAGTTTTGGAAGTATTCGGCCAGAGGTTCCAGATGAACGAGTCATTATCCGCGAAGGCCATCCGGATCTCCCAATGGTCATGCAATTTGTCACCGAATGAAAGGAAATCGACGGAGAAATTGGTGGGAACACTTGAGAACTCGGTCAGCCAGTCAGTGGATTGAGTAGCTTGGGCAATGTTCATTCTGAGAATTTTTTTTTAATTACAGTTAAATGGAAACTTGAACATTTACAAATCAACAACAGATGCATGTCTGAAGAATTGTCGACCGGCAATCCATGGAAGTTTTGCGAATTTGAATTCAGGATTCAGTGACATGATTTCAAGTTGAAAGCAACACAGAAATAACACGAAAGTCACCGGAAAGAACGTCCGCAGGCGTTCGTGTCGGTGTTTGCACAAAACACAACGACAAGTGAGAGAAAATAGAAAAGAAAAAGGGGGAGAATAGAAGGTGAGAACTTTGGCTAGAAGAAAAGGGTAATGAATCCCTTTGTTCCCGTTATATAGTACCAGCCATAAAGAATTCAACGATTTGTAGCAACGTTCCCTGCCGAGTTATACTTACAGTACCGGTCAAACAAGTTGTAAACTTTGGCCGTTTTTAGTTGAAATTGGCAAACGTTGAGAGTGTGTCATGGTAATATTGATGTAAGAAAGTTTTTGATGGATCATATAGATCAAAGGCAGAGCTTCATTTTTGTAGTTTAAACCTTTTTTGTACGGACACTCCCTAGAGAGTTATGGACAAAAATCGCACTATGAAATCGGTCGATTTGTGGGAGAAATTATTTTGCCGTATATATATATATATATATATATATATATATATATATATATATATATATATATATATATATATATATATATATATATATATATATATATATATATATATATATATATAACTTGCTAGACACTGTTCGTACCAAAAGTTGTCCACTACAAAAAGGGAGCTCTACTTTTGATCTATATAATTCATCAAAAATCTACTTGATGGGGATCTTACTGCACGGTACTGTAGTTAGTTCAAAGTCAATTTTCCTGCATCGTCAATGTTTTATTCAAGCTGTCATGGAAATCATGAAGAATTTCAAATGTGAAAGTGAGAATCATTAATTTTTAGAAGGAAAATTATTTTATTCCAGAGTGGGCATGCATACTTCAAATATAATTCAATATCAATGACATTTCTTTATTAAATGAAAAAAGTCACTGCCACCCAGCAACCAAGGTAAACTGTGTATCCGTGTTCTCCAGTGTGGTTGGATCATAAAGTGTCGCAGTGATCCACCACCCCGGTCCCCATGGGTTGTTACTATTCACTGATCGAACCACCGCATTTCTCCATTTTGCTATCATCCCAACGAAGCAACTATTCTGAATTCGGTATTTCATAAGCCATGCTGGAAAATTTTCGTATCGTCCGAGTCTGAAAATAAAACGTTTTTCATTGAAGAATCTACTTTCCAGTTTCAGTTACCTTGGAATCGTTCCATATCGACATGACTCTACTTGCCGACTGATTATATTCAGGTTATCATGTCCTCCGGAATTCCATTCCAAGCTACGGTAGATCACAACATTGCAGCCGCCACGCCGATATGAGTATATCGTTTGATCGGTTGCAGCGTAGAATGAATGGTTTTCATAACCACCGCATTCATCGTACACCATTATGTAGAGAGAGTCACTGAATTGGTTTTTGTGAAATCTTGTTAAAAAGTTTAAAAACTTACTTCCCACAAATTTTCTGTAACTCATCCGCAATGAGATCCGCTTTCTTATCATTCCACAGGTCTTGGCGGTTGTCTTGAATACGATGAACAAGATTTTCAGCGTCGTCTGGCCAGTATGACATGATTAAAGACTAACGGGGTTGTTAGATTGTTTAAATAAGAGTTCTTCCTTAGAGGTACCTATTGACCAAAGTGTTGACTCATTAACAATTAACAATTAGCAAGATTGCCGTTATTTTTTTCATATCCACTAGGAACCCCCCACTCTAACAGACTGTCGTAGAACTTGAAAAAAAACTCGAAAGAAAAGCACAAGGGGTGAAAAACGGCATTTTCAGTGCAAAAAATAATTATCTCATTTTTGTAATTTGCAAATGCGCTCTAATGAGAAAAGTTCTGAAAAATTCCATTCCGACATTTGGAGCACCCTGCATGCAGTATACCAAATACCTCTAAAAATGTACAATGGTCATGTATGAAAATGCTGACAATTATGTGTTTTCGGAACAAATAACAACACTCTCCATCCCCCTCATGCCCGTCATCTTCTCTCGTTGTCTGATGTGTGTGAACAGTAGCGACCAAAAGATTTTGTATGCATTTTGAACTTTTTCATCATTTTGCACCCGCTATATAAGCAGATCAAAACGTTTCAACTACAGTGTAATACAACTTTTTGGTCATCATGTCTGGAAGATTCCATGGAAAAGTGACTATTATTACCGGTTCCTCTAGTGGAATCGGAAAAGAAACTGCACTATTATTCGCTAAAGAAGGTGCCAAGGTTACTGTAACCGGGAGAAACCTGGAGCGTCTTGAGGCTCTGGAGCAGCAACTTTTGAATTTGAATATCCCTAAATCCAATTTTCTAGTAGTCTCCGCTGATATCACCACGTCATCTGGACAAGATGAGTTGATTGGTAAAACATTGGAGAAGTTTGGAAAACTGGATATTCTTGTGAATAATGCAGGCGCCTCGATTCGAGATTCAGAAGGGAGAACTGGTGTTAGTATGGGTATCGATTCATATGAGAAGACAATGAAGATCAATGTGCAAAGTGTGATTGAAATGACACAGAAGTCGAGACCCCATCTGGCAAAAACTCACGGAGCAATTGTGAATGTTTCAAGTATTGTGGCATTGAAGGCTGGGGTAAGATCTAATTACCCTAAAGGCACATTTTTATATGTTCAATATTCCAGAGGACTGTTCTTGCCTACTACCCGATGGCTAAGGCTGCAATTGACCAGTATACCAGAACGGCCGCAATCGATTTGATTGGTGAAGGGATTCGAGTGAATGCAGTGAATCCTGGATTCATCAAAACTGGTTTTCATGAGTCGGAGCTTGGATGGACACCGGAGGAAGCTAAAAAGGTGAGAGTCTTATGTAGATAATCTATGCAAGTTTCAGTTCTACGAGAATATGGGTGCTAACCGTTCTGCCATCCCATGTGGCTTCGCGGGTCGTCCAGAACATATCGCTGAAGCTATCGCGTTCTTAGCGGATCATAAAACTTCTGAATTCATCGTCGGGCAGAATATCGTGGTGGATGGCGGGACTACAATGGTTCTTGGGGTTCATGCAGGAGTCAATAACTCGTTGGTTAGAACTGAATAATTTTTAAAGTTCCTGTTTTTGAAAAATCTTTTTTATTGCTAACTTTTTCCGATGACTAATAAATCTGAAATGTTGTTTACTTTGTGACTTGATCTATGAGGAAGGCCATTGCTAATGATAACATAGTATATAACACAATGAACAACATTTGGGTAAGCCTGTATTTTTTCTATCAACAATGTCAGGTAGGCTCGGCCAAAAATACAGTACCGTGCAGTTTAGAATGTCCAACTTTGTGAGGGTGTTACGGTATGACAGCCTGTCCGACAAAGTAAATTAGGTATAAACCATACAGAACAAAAGTAGAGCTGCATTTTTGTAGTCGACAACTTTTTTGTACGGACACTCATTAGCTAGTTACATATCGACGAAGTACATAATTTCTCTCTGAAATCGAGCAACTTCAGTGCAAAGTTGAGTGATTTTTGAGCTGTCCCCTTAAAATGACCATAACTCTCTAGGGAGTACTCGTACAAAAAATTGTCAATTACAAAAATGGAGTTCTACTTTTCTGTTCGATCCCATAAAAAGTTGTTTTGTTGGACAGTTAGTTTTACTATGGGACACTCTCAAATCATTTTCATTTTTTTTTTGTCATTTTCAACTAAAAAAGACCAAATTGCATATCTTACTGCATGGTACTGTAAGTTATTTTATATATCACTTTTATTCCAGGCGAACAAATAGTCTCCGATATTATCACTATTATCAATGATGGCTTGAACATTGGAACTTTTAAATTCACAGACATTGCTGATAAGCTTCTCCTTATCGCAGGATGCGGGTCATTTCTGAAAGACATGATTGGAATTCTCCATCCAGACCGCCCGGATCCAGTTATGCTCATGTTATTCGAATTGGATCGGAAAATCAACCAACTCTCGGATAAGATGTCCTGGGAATTTGATAGTTTGAAAGCGTTCATTGTGGAGAACGAGTTTTATGCGGACCTCGCTCAAACTGCTTCCACTTTGATGAAGTTTATGCAAGACACTATCAATAACCCTTGCGATGATAGCTATGGGATTTTCAGAGATGTCTCTCAAAGAACACCACCGCTACAGTATGCTTATGTGAGTTTTTCTGAGTTGAGGGGGCCATATAGTGTACCATATTGGTTTCAGAAAATGATAAGTCTACTCGAACAAGAATCCACCAATCCGCTAAAGATGGCAATGAAAGCGGATAAGTTGAGATCTACTGCCACTTTTGACAAGTGGAGGACTATCATTGATGCAGTGATAACTCAATTCCTCTTCCTGGAAACCTACATCAATGGAATGTTCTGGAACAAGAACATGTATGGTCCAAACCAGTTGAAATCTCGAATCGAGGCATTGAACAAAAACATGGATCAATAGAAAGAAGACTACAAGAATTCTTATTGGGATGATATAGTGGAACGTCTGGTTTATGACACCCAAGATAACAATACCCATGTGGGAAATGAAGAGAAAGCGCAGATTCTTCAGAATTCTCTGGGTGCCGTGTTGACTGAGTAAGAACCATTATAATTATATTCAAGCTCATTTTGTTATTACAGTGACTCATTCTATGTAATGGTCTACAATGAATGCGTTGGATATGAGAGTCACGCATTCTATGGAGTATCCGATCAATACTTTGTGTCATTCCGTCGTGGATCTTGTAATGTGGCAATCTACCGTAGTCGATCGTACAATGGAGCTGGAGAAGCGGCTCAGAAGCAGATTGAATTTGATGTGGAGTCATGCAGATATAATACGATTATGGGGTAAGTGACAAATTTCTTTATTTTCCTTCATAAATCTGAAAAAAAAACGACAAAGGATACATTTTCAGGAACATCAGCAACAAAGAAGTGACAAAATGGTTGATGGAAAATCGTATTGGAAACTGTAGATTTGTTGCGATGATTGATGCAGGCTTGAATGTGCAGATTCGAGGAGTCAACACTCCTGGACATGAATGGGGACCAGGGTGGTGGATTACTGTACAGCCAGTGCTTCGATATGTTGATTATCGTTTGATTGCTGGATTTAATTGAGAATTTAATTGATGAATTATTCTTTTTGAAATTGAATTTGACTTACGCACTAATAAAGTTTACAACTAGCAATAAGCTCTAAAGCGTAATTTCCGTTTCCATAAAATTAGCAATATTCCATCCGTGCAGTTCAATATCAATGATTCGCCAAACTGATAACACACGCAACATTTGTTGATAACACAATTGTTCTACCCGCAAAACAATTGAAACGTGATAAGAAAGTTTTGGTTGAGAGGAGAGATATGATAGCAATGAACACCGAGAAAGGTAAAATGAGTCATAGCAAATGAAGAAAACTTCATTTTCCGAAGGGGGGGGGGCGAAATCCGAACGAAGTATAAAACGATGTGAGGTTCTACCTCATCTGAAACAAAATAATGAATTCTGAGTTTTCTATTCACTTGAATCTTCCCGAACGGACTATTATTCTAGCTCGACGGGTACAAATACAAAATCCTAACGAGCTGGAGTTGTATCCAGTGATCCAGAGATTTGATTTTATCGATAACGATGCGAATTATGTGCAAAACGTCACGATAAACCTCCGATTAACCTTTGAATCAGTATTCTTCGTCTGTTTTGGAGTTGTGCTCGGCGTGCTCAGTATTTGGCTCCACCGGTGGATTCGAGACTAGGATGGTTATGCCGGGAGAAGATTTGGATGGCGGCGGGGTCCTCCCGAAAAACTTATAACTATGTTAATATTCTATTTATAATGATCTCAAACGGTTCTGCAATTTTTATCGAATTTTTAAAAGAAAATAAACTATATAATTTTGTGCCCTAAAATTTTTTAGAAAAACGTTACTTCACCCCTTGCCAAATCTCATTAGGGAAGGCCATGGAGTCAGCTAGGACCTGACCTATATCATTGGAAAGCTAGTTCAACTATATATTCAGTTTTTGACCTCGAGAGGTCTGGTGCTCGAGAAAAACAAGGTCAAAGTTCTGTAAAATGACAAATTTTTACCTTTCTGACACATGGAAAATTGAACAAATACTTTTTTTTTTGCATTTTTCAGTACTTTTATATTGTTTTTCTCGAATACCAGGCCTCAAGGGCAAAAATTGATTATATATTGAGAATCAGCGTTTTCTCAGCTTTCCAATGACCTAGGTCACGTCCCATAACTCCAAACTGACACCATGCCTTTCTCTAGTTAGTGTTCAGACGTTTTACACTAAATCAGAATTTTCAAAATATTCTCAAAGTTCTCTTTCCCCTCAGAAACCCCACTTCTCTTTACAAATTTTCACAAAATATCACAAACCCCGATCATTAATCGTCCAAACTACACTATCTCCGATGATCTGTCACTTTCAATCAAGTCACTTGATCATTCTGTTTGTTTCCTTGTTTGGTTGATTTTTCTTTCTTGTGGCAGGGAATTTCATTCGTTTACATTAAAAAAAAACATCATTATTCACACCTGAAAAATCTAAATCTTTAACCTAACTTTCAGTTTTTAAACTTTTAATTAACTTGGTGGAAACTATGACTCATTCATTAGCGGTTCCTCAGTTCCTTTCAAGTATAAAACAATTTCTATGTCCCTCTCAACCAAAATGTCCCTCTACCATTCCGTTACAGTAAATTCAGATTCTGAACCTGTCATCGTTGAAGTTAGTAATGTTGCTTGGAAGAATGCTCATAATCAACGAGAACGAAGAAAGAAAACGATTGGATTTTTGTTTTCCCTGCTAGTATTTTCTGGTTGTGTTGCATTTGTTTGGACTCATAAGGATCAGTGGAAGACGAGAGGTACGGTTTTTTATTGCCGAAATATTGATAAACTTTTTTTAGAAACTAAAAAAATTGTTCGTTCGAAGTTGTTCTTGGAGGATTTCACTACTCCACCTTGCACTGCTGACCTTCGAGTAGTCGGGTACTGTAATCTAGCCTCCCATCGAGCAATCACTGAACCCCAAGTTTCAAAACTTACCCATATCATATTTTCATGCCTTGTTATCCAGTCAGATGGGTCTGTCTCATTTCGAAATGAGAATGAGAAAACACGATTTTTCGATTCGAAGAATAAAGTAAAGACCTGGAATTCTAATGTCAAAATGATGATTTCAATAGAAGAGCATGGTGTGAATTTTGATTTTTTGAAAGTTGCAGATAATGCGAAGCAGAGAAAATGAGTTGTTTAATTTTGGTCTAATTTAATTAATTTATTATAAATGTTTTCAGGAAATTTATCGACTCTGTATCATCTTTTCTTCTTGAACACCATCTTGACGGAGTTGACATTAATTGGGAATACCCATACAACGAAGATCTCCCTAGTCAAGTTACTCTTATCTCGGAGCTTAGGGAACATCTCGATATAACTTCTACTCAAAAAAAAAGTAGAGCGTATTTGATATCCTTGGTGACTCCAACTCTTGGAAGGACTCTGGAAAATTCAATCGGAAAAAATTTGAAGAACCTTCTAGAGTTTGTTAATTTTGTTAATGTAGAGTCATTCAATTATTGGAAGTTTTGGAAGAATACCACAGGACCATCTACCCCACTTTTCTCTGGAGTGGAGCCTAGTGTAAACGACACAATTTCATATTATATCAAGGCAGCTGGAACACCTGAGAAGTTAAATCTAGGATTGGCGTTTCATGGAACTTATTGGAACAATGTCTATAAGGAATATGACTCTTTGAGCATCTTTAAACCCGTGGATACAAACAAAGGTTACATGGAACGAGGACAGGTTGCTTGGAGGAATATTGAGAAAAATGGTTCTAATCAATCATGGGATATGGAATCGAGGACTCCATATATTTATGATGCTGAAGTGAAGAAGTTCTTTAGTTTTGATAACCCGAGGAGCTTAAAGGAGAAGGTGGATTACGCAGTGGATAGGATGATCGGAGGGTTGACGATTTGGTCGATGGAGATGGATGATGATCGGGGAAATCTTCTGGGAGCAGTGTCGTCGAACCTTTGTGAAAATTTATAATATTGTTTTTATATGTATGTACATCTTGAAATCCTTTTTCTAAAAATGCATTGCCTTCATTTTTCATGACATCAGAAAACATGGTTTATTGACAATAATTGGCCGAAGCGTAACCTGCCTAAAACGCAATATTGTGAGTTGAAAAATATACCAAAATGTAGATCGCGACGAGTTTTGTGATTCACTACACTACGAACCGAATGGATATTTGTTAACATGTTGCGGGTCTAGCATGAATGGCTTTTTTGGTCACTTTCGCTTTTTTTTTTAATTTTTCCTGGCCCTCGGCTCATTGACGTTCAGGCTTTCAACGGTCAAAATATACCAAAATATAGAACTCGCCAAGATCTACATTTTGGTATATTTTTCAGCTCATAATATTGCGTTTCAAGAGAATTACCCGCAGGCATGTGTCGGCCCGTTTCGGCTCATCTTGCAAGTATACTAGAAAGGATGATAGATTTGTGGTAGAAAAGTAAAAATAGATCATTTCAACTAGCCCTGGGTTCCCAGCCATTCCCAAATGTAGCAATGAAGTAGTGATGACTCACTATCATTCCTCTAACTAACCTTCCTATTAGCAGATTTTCAATCATTCCTCATCTCAAAATACGATATATAAAAGAACCACTAGTTGTTCCTATTTGTTTCAACAATGCCATTTTACGATTCAGTTTCTATTGCCGAAGAAATTATTAACATCCCTGCTGTAAACCGGAGCAAGCGAAAACAGACTATAGTGGCTTCCCTGGTCATTTTCCTGTTGCTTTCTGAATTTTCTACACTGATATGGTACTGCTATACAAATCCAAACATTAGTGAGTTCTACATACTTCAGGTATATGAAGTCAATATGAATTTCAGACCCGGCTCGATGCGGAAAACGAATAGTCGGATACTATCGTGGATGGGGCGGCCGGAAGGTATCTGATGGACAGTTGAGAAAATTAACCCATGTTATTTTCTCATCCGCGGTACTGGATTCACAGGGGAACGTGACTTTTGGAAGTAAATCAAGGGAAGATGCCTTCTCCGAGTTGGTTGAAAACTCAAGAAAAGTGAATCCAGCGCTCAAAGTCATAATTTCGATCGGAGGTGGTTCTCAAAAGTCGGTAGATTTGATGATAGAATCTAATAAAGCCCACGAAAACAGGTATAATTAGATTTCAGATAAACACAAAAATTAATTGACTTCTTGATTCCAGCACAGTTCCCCAATCGATACTGTCTTTTCTCGAGCGCTACCAAGCCGATGGTGTGGAACTCCAATGGAAGCACTGGCCGAAAGATGAAACTATCTATAAGCTTCAAATTCTAAAATATATACGAGAAGCTCTCCCTGCCAGATACCTACTCTCACTTTCTCTGTCTTCCTCAGAGTTCCCGACCACTGATTACCTGAAACTGGATGACCTTCTGAGTATAGTAGATTTTGTCAGCCTCACATCGTTTGATTATTCAGCGTCACCCGGTCCGTTTGCACCTATATATCCTGATAGCAAGAGCTCACTGGAGCACACGTTGAAAAGTTATTATTGTCAAACCAAGCAATGGGAGAAGATCAACATGGGTGTTGCATTTTATGGAAGATCGTGGGAGAATGTTCTGGAGCCTTCTGTACATCCGATGAATGAAACTTGGACTAATATGAACTTACAAGGAGACAGTGTTCAGTGGAGGAGAATTCAACAGAATCTGAAATTCCCAGCAGCCGATTGGGATGAGGAAACCAAGACATCTTTCATTTGGAATCCCGATGAAAAGGAATATTTAAGTTTCGAAAATGAGAAAAGTCTGCTGGAGAAAATGAAGTATGCGGTGGAAAAAAATGTTGGGGGAGTTGCAATATCAATGTTAGATTTCGACGATGATAGGGATACTCTTCTAAATACAATTGTGTCAGTGGATATGTGTGATGAAGCAGAGAGAAAATTGATTTATGATTGTAGGGATTTGTTTGTTGATATATAATTTTAATTGTGTACCTGCTATCTGTTATCAGTCTTATGTCAAATAAACATATGTACCTGATTCAACGTTTCGCTAAAATATTTCTGAAAGCAGCAAAAACGACTAGACCCAACACCTCTCACATTTCAGTCGTCGCAGATGCTAGCTTTTGCGACCTGCTCACTTGGCTTTTAGGCCAGTATTAGTTTTCAGCATGACAATTTTTGAATCAGTGTCGTCCATCATTTATTTGAGAAAGGAGTTAGTCTCCGGCCGGTATCTTTGCTGTCCTCTCTACAAAAATAAACATTCGGTAGTTCAATTATCTGTCGTTAATTAACGAGAGACGGCGACAAATAGAAGAGAACCACGTTGAAAGATGATTCTTTCCTCAGTCTTCCTCATTTCAAAACTGATCGAGCGGTGCGTGAGGAAGAGACGTGTATAAGAGATACACTCAAAGATTGTGTTAGTGATTTTTCTCATTTTACAACAGATTGAGCGCCGTCTGAGGAAGAGAATTAGACAGTGAAAGGCAAAAGGAGTGTATAAGAGACCACACTAGATATTTCTCACTCTTGTTCTCTTTCCCCCACTCCAGTCGTTTACGAAATGTCTTCAATGACAGGTAAATTTTAACCGTTTTCAAAATTTTTCATGAATATTTTCAATTTCAGAGCTCCAAATCATTAACAACGCGACGCTTCTTATCAATGACTTCCTCAACACCGGCCGATTCTCATTCGAACACCTTTCCACCCGTCTACCGGTGATCACTAAACTCGGGTCGTTTATTGGAACCCTGCAAAACGACGTTCCACAAGAAGCTCGTATCAAGGAGGCGTTTCTGAATCAGGAAGATCTGATGGTTCAACTAACAGATAAAATGAATAGAAATTGGGATGTGCTGAAATGGACAATGTCTGGGAACTCGATGTTTGCGGAGGTTGCACAGGAAGCGGGGACCGTCACTAATTTCATGTTAGATGCTATCCGTCATCCATGTGGTCATAGTATCGGATTGTTTGCGGACGCATGTAACAAATTGTCTCCACTTATGAATGGATATGTAAGTGAAGATTCTATTGCAAAGTCTTTTATTCGGACATTTCAGAAACTTATAACTCTCCTCGAGCAAGACTCAACTAACCCTCTGAAAGTCGCTATGAATGCAGATGACTATAAACGAACGGACACTTTTGAGAAGTGGAGAGGAATTCTAGATGGGGCAATGACTCATTTGGTATGTAAATACCAGTTTTTTATTACCACCGCTTCATTAATATTGAATTCAGCTATTCCTCGAAACCTTCTCGAATGGAATGTTCTGGCAACAGAACATGTACGGACCAGAGAATTTGAAACGAAAGATTGAGAGGATGAATGTGAAATTTGATTATGCTAGAGACGAGTACAAAATTAATTACTGGCCGGACACAGTACAACAATTGCTTTTCAAGGTACAAAACCAGAATCAAAACTTTGGAAACTTGGAAAAAGCGAAAAAAATTCAAACCATATTGGGACAAGTTCTGACGGAGTGAGTTTTGAACAATAAAATGGAAATGGCAATCTTGAGAAAAAATATTTTTTCTAGCGATGTCTTCTACATCATTGTTTACGACTCATGTGAAGGCTACAGAAACCATTCCTTCCACTGTGACGATAACCAACACATCACTTCTTCCTGTCAAGATGGATCAAATATTGTGATCTACCGGAGTAAAAAATGGGGGAATGTCGAGAAGAGAGATGTGGAGAAGATGAAGGAGGAAGTGGAGAAATGCAAAGAGAAGGCGAAAGACTGGTGAGTTTTTCTAATTCAGTAGGGCGCGATTGCTATGTGATTTTCAGGAACATGCGCCTGGCAGACCTTCCGGAATGGATCATGACTAATCAAGTCAGAAATTCTGGGTTCGTGGGGTTGATCCGAGAAGACAACAATGTTCAAATTCTATCTGCTAGAAACTTCAATCAAAAATCAACTGGACCAGGACATTGTACCAATGTTTCCTTGGGAGAAGCTGAAGAAAAATTTATTTTGATTGCAGGTTATAAATGATATCACATTTATAAAAATGTTTTGCGTTTCACACATCTCGTCTATAACAATTTTTCTTTGGGTACCCTTTCATTACGCGCAGGCTCAAGTTTCAAGCTTTTCAAAATATATATATTCACTCACTTCAAGTTTTCGCTCCCAACATGCTAGATTTCATCTTCAAATTCTGGCTATTTTACGGAATCGCATCCCTCCTTCTCATGGTTTTTCTGATAATCCTACTGTCAACTGATATCATTTTTACTCACTCATTCTATCGAATCATCACCATGGATATCCTTCTCAACATCTTCTTCTGGCTGAACACCTGGCCTCTGCGAGTCATTTTCAGGGGAGAAGATTCAGAAACCCTCTTGTGGATTTACGAGAGTTCTCCGAAAATTCTAGATATCGTATCATTTTTGGACATTGCATTATTCCATATCCAAACGATGAGCTCTATTATAATCTGTGTTCATAGACTGAGTACTGTTATCGTGGAAAATTCGAATAAATTCTGGAAGCGGTGGTATCTATTCTGTTATCTGGGGATAGCTGTGTATTCATGTTTGGCGGCAAAGCTTGTGGCGCTTCCGGAGATTTCATATGACTATGAATCGCGCGTTTTCCTGGAGCCCACTATAGTGAAAGGTGAAAACTCGCTAATCATCGGTGGCTTCAGCTTGGTTTATATCATTTTGAACGCAATAATCGGTACAGTAACCCTGCTGAAAATCCGCAACCGACTACTTAGCCACGCCCATCATAACACCTTCCTACTCAAGAAAATATCAAAAATCACAATTGTCAACTCGTGTGTCTATGCAGTTTTGGTGCTTAGAACGGTTTTTTCATCGACTTGTAATTTCAAATATCGAAATCAACTTGTGATGACTATATCGGATGTGGTAAGTATCTTATGATGTTCTGTAAACTCAAGTCGTATATTCCAGATGATATTCTCCATTAGCTACATACTAATATTTCTTGACTCAAATATCCAAATTTTGATAAAAAATGCAATCATTGGAAATCTGGGAGAGCTGAAGTCTCGTGTGAGCAATTCCAGGATCAGTTGAGGTTCTCAATGGAGCGAATTTGTGTAAATAATCTTCCCGCATTTCTTGTTTGTACTCCGTGCTAGGTGCTAATCGACGAGGCCTTGTCATAAGGAACACCCGTATTATCGATCCGTGTGCCTCTTGTTACATTTTTCCCTTCTCCATCAATCTATTTTTCACAATGAAACTGCTACATTTTCCATATCTCATTCGTAAAAATATACTGGAAAATATGGAGATCCACTCGCTATTTTTCCTATCTTTTGCCTCCAAAAAAACCAAAGAAATGATCAAATCAACGTCAAACAGAACATATATTTCACTCTGTATTGATACGTATAGTGTGACTAGTCGAGTCAGTTTGACGCTGAAAGTGAATGACACGTACAAGATAATTGTGATGTGGTCGTTTATAAGACCACCTCTCGCTCTGGAAATACTGCCGCCAGTGGTTTTGAATATCGACGGACTGAAAGTGAAATGCTGGTATGTTTTTTTTTAGATATTAAGTAAAATTTGAGGTTTAGGGCATTGTGATGTATTTAGGTTTTACAAGAGATGTCTTTGGAGACGCCACTTTCAAACGACCTATACATTTGGTAATAGATATTTTCGACTACGGGGAGTCCATTTCCGCAGCCAAAACCTGCTAAATGTTTCTGCGAGCCGAGTTATGAGCTCTCAAACTTTTCATTTGGCTAAGCTTTTTCACATGGAATTTCAAATCGACAAGTAGTATTCGCATGATAATCTCAATTTTGCGACAGTACAGGTTGTACAAACCGTTGGGGAACACAAATGTAACCGCGCGGTGGCGTATACACGGCCGAATTGGAATTCCATGTGAACAGGCTTACCCACATGAAAAGTTTGAGAGCTCATAACTCGGCTAACAGAGACATTTAGCAGGTTTTGACTGCAGAAATGAACTCCCCGTAGTCGAGAATACCTTTGATCAAATTTATAGGTTGTCCGAAAGTGGGGTCTCCAAAGACTTCCATTGTTAGTAGGTTTTAGCATTGTCATTCGAAAAATTCAATTTTTCTCAATCGGATCTTGTTACCTTTCAGCCTTGGCTTCGACGCCGCCACATCCGCCCCAACCATATTCTGCAACCAAAACATTCGCAAGAAAATTTGCGCCTCTGTCCATAATTATGCCTGGAATCTCTTCGGCCAACCCCCTCATATCATTGTCATGTGCAACAAAGAACTCCAAGATATTGGTATTAACGGCACTGCGAAGCTATGTTATCTTCCTGCACAATGTTTCGATGGAAGAATTGTAGACCGTTTCGTTCGAAATTTCAATGTGACCAACACACTGATCATGGGATCAGTGGCTGGCACTCACAAATATCCAGTTCCTGGCGATTCTCCGTTTTATAGAACTAACAATCTAGGTTTTGGAAATTGTGCATGGGTGCCGAATATTTTGAAAAAGTTTCAAGGAAGGAATGGAGTATTTTTGGGTGCGACCGTTGAGAATTCCGAAGTTTCGGATTTTTTAAAGATGTGGAGCAACGGGGAAGGGAATATGGAGTTGGAGTCGATTGTGGTTCGGAAACGTGTGGGGATTCATGGGGATAGGCCATTGGATAGAGATTTAATACTGGAAAATTTTGATATGAAGCGATGGGATCCATTGCGAAGACAGGCGGTGTTCGACTTTCAGATCGAGTGAGTTTTGACATGTTTTCTACTTCTAATATTTATGTATTTTTCAGTATGAAACACTTTCTGGCTGCTTCTAAAGTGGAAATCTCTTTCGACTGCAGTGATAAATTCGATATCGAGAGGAAAACCGATGGAATACTGGCCACTGTCGTTATAAATACTGGTGGTTTTGACTTTTTTGTTTGGAAGAATTCGGCTGAATAATATAACTAATTTCTGTCTTTTTCTGTTTTTTTAAAACGATTTTGTTTCAATAAATCTGTACAAAAATGCTCAAAAAAATTTTTATTCGCAAAATAAAGAAATAATGCAAACGCGCTCTGCGGTCACGCAGTAGAGAGTGCGAGACGCAGCGTTTTTCTCTGCGTCTCCACTTTTCTCGTTGTCTCTATCTGGTGTTCTCTTCACATTTTTAATTGAATAATTCTGATTTTCTCGATGAATTCTTCTCTAAAAACATCAAAAAAGGCTGAAAAAGAGAGGTAAGGCAGTTTTTATTCAAAAATAATATAAAAAGTTTCAAAAAAACAGTGAAAATCTCAAAAAAACCAGAAAAAGTAGATTTTCTGTGTTAAAAAATTCAAAATAAATAATTTTTCAGGTTTCCAAGTGTCAGCTCGAATGGTAACAATACAATCACAATTTCGGAAGTTTCGCAGGAAATTCGGTTCGTTTTGAAATAGAAAATTGTTATAAAAAAGAAAATTTTTTTGTTTATATGAAAAAAAATTTAATTTTCAGCTCAACAGCTTCGAATTCTGACAGTGACGATGACAATAGTGTCTCGCAGGTTTCAACAAGAATACAGTAAGTTTGGAGCGAAGAAATTCTTAAAATTAAATTTTTTTTTCAATTTTTCCAAAAAAAAATCCATTTCTTTATTTTTCAGCTCGTCGAGTTCGAGTTCCAGCGATTCCGATGACGAAATTGACCTCACAGCGATCAAAAAGCCTAATCAGTTGAATTTTCCCATTTTCATAATGAAAAATAATGAAACAATTTCAGAAAACCACCTCGAACCCGTTTTGGAGTCCTCCTCCAACACCGGATAAAATTAGAAGAGGATTCGAAAGAAATAATTCGAAAATCGGGTCAAAAAATGGACGAAAATTTCTTTTCATTCACCGCCGAAGAAGATCGAAAAATCAAAGAAAACTGGCAGAGATTCGCGGAATTTCATAAATTCAGTGGTCATATTTTTGAATTTTTGGGATTTGACACTGATGGATTAGAGCTGAAAAAGGGAAAACGACCGGAAAATGTGTCGATTCACGTGTATAATAGAGAGCTATGGCCTTCGTTGTGTCGGGGATTGGATAATCGATTTGCGAAACTTGTTCGGCTCAGAATTTCGTATATTTTCCATCCGTACTTTCGGGAAGAACAGGATTGGGATATTGGGGAGGTGAAGAGGTGAGAGTGATGGGTGAAAAGTAACTTTTCACCTTGAAAAGTAGAAAAAATCAAATGGAAATCTTGATTTTCAAGCGGAAACTCAAAAGAAATGAGATTTTTTCAACATTCCTTTGAAATATTAGCTCGGCACAGTTTTTACAACTACGCTACACCGAAATACCCTTGTAAATGCCACTTTTCCTCTGATTCTCTCGATTTTGCACACGATTTTCTTCGATTTCGGTAGAGCGCGGTTGTAAGAAGCGTGCCGTGCTAATTCTTTCTCGAAATTTTTTATGAATATTTGGACACGGCACGGTCTCCCACACAGCGAATAAGAATTGTGAAGTCAATTTTTTCACGTTTTAATTCAATTCTTCCACTTTTTGAATTGAAAATGCAGTACTTTTTCAGGTTTTCAGGCGTCGCAATGGGAGAAAAAAGGTCACATCCATCAGAATTGTGGAAGATGAATGTCTCTATCGAAAGAGCCAAAAAACGGAAATTTTGGTCAGAAAAATACACTTTTTTGATACAAGAAAACTGATTTTCAGAGAAATGAGTATAACTTTTTCGTCTGAAAAGATTTTCTAATAATGGCACATAATGTACTTGAGGAAATATTGGCTGAAATTGCTGAAAATCAAAATCGGTTTTTCTGTATCGAAAAAGTCAATTTCAGACCAAAATTCACGTTTCCTGGCTCATTCGATAGAGAATTCAATTTTCAACAATTCTGATGAATGGGACCTTTTTTTATCCATTGCGACGTCTGAAAACGTGTAAATACTGTATTTTCAGTGCAAAAAATACAATAATTGAATCGGCTCTACATGTTCTTAGAAAAATGATAATTTGTGGCGAAAAATGCTAGATAAATGGAAAATGAGGTCGAAAAGCGATACGTATTTAGCGAAAAGTTCAATGTTTTTCGAGTAAATTCCAGAATTTTTAAAAATGAACAAAATAACGATTTCAATTCTAGAATCTTTGTCGTTCTGATAGATTTACACAATTGATTCATTTTCAGCCAGAATAAGACCAAAAAAAGAAAATTCTTCATAAAGATTTTGCATTTTTTCTTCCAGACGTCTCGACAACGATGAATCCCTTGCTGAAATCTCTGAAACTCTTCGAATTCCGCCACGTTTTCTCGAGAGAAAATTCGCGAAACACGAGAAAGTGGAAACGCCGTATTTGGAACCGAAACAACGGATATTCATGTTGAAAATGTTATTCGAATCGGTCATCGAGAGTGCGGATAACAAGTTTTCGCCGAAAAATTTCGATTGGAAAGTGTTTAGGAATAAGTTAGTGTGTCTAGGAAGGATTTAGGTGTCGGAAAGTGAAACAATACGAATTGAACACGAAAATTCGGTCATTTTCGTCGTAAAATAATAATAAAAACACACAACTTTTTGAATATTTTCTACTTCACAGTCTCCCACACTTCGAAAAAGAACTGCAAGAAACATGAAATCGATTTTTATACGTTTTTATTAAATTCTTTTATTGCTTGCACTGAAAACAGTATTTTCAGGTTTCTATTGCGACAATCGATGGAAAAAAGGTCCCATTCATTAGAATTGTGGAAAATTAAATCCTCTATCGAACGAGCCAAAAAACGTGAATTTTGGTCAGAAATTGATTTTTTTGATATAGAAAAACCGATTTTCAGCAATTTCAGTCAACAATTTTTTTCCAAAAAGTGTGACAGTTTCAGAACATCTTCAAGTACGTTATGTGCAATTTTCGTTTGAAACAGTTTTCAGCCAAAAAAGTTATACACATTTTTCTGAAAATCGGTTTTTCTGTATCAAAACAGTAAATTTCTTACCAAAAATTACGTTTTTTGGCTCTTTAGATAGATAATTTAACTTTACAATATTCTGATGGATGGGACCTTTTTTTTCAAACATTGTGACGTCTCAAAACCCAAAAATATTGGATTTTCAGTGCGAAAATATGAAAGAATTGAATGAAAACGTGAAAAAAATCGGCTTCAAGACCGTGCTCCTATCAACATTCCAATGAATTTTGACTTTTTGACTTCAGATGCCGCGAGAACTCAATCGATCCTCCAGAACCTCGAACCGTCAACGAAACGTTCCGAAAACGTTTCGCTGGTGCTGAAAAAGCGATTTTTCAGCATTTAGACCCACCAGCAACACTAAAGAATAAGCTGATCTATGTATATGAAGCATATCTTCGATTTTCGATTAAAGTTCCCTCGAATAACCAACGGAAAAGTCAGGTATTTAAAAACTCAAAAAAGTTCTATAAATCTGAAATTTCACTGAAATTTCCAGCTGCCACTCATCCGACTCGACACACTTTTCACCATCGTCTTCGAGGATTACAATAAAAATGGAGTGTGGAATCCGCCGCCGTCGCTGGAACGATACGCGAAACAAGTGGATTTGGAGAAGGTTCGAGAACGAGTGACTGCTGTAATTCAGAAGAGAAAACGATTGAATGAGACGCCGACGGCGAAGATTCGGGTGGTTGTGAAGAAGAGATTGAAGTTAGAGGATTTGAGAAGGGGATCGGCGGGTTCTAGAGGAGGCGACGATTCGGAGAGAACGGAGGAGGATCAGGAATTGGAGGTAGGGGACATCGGGATGGATAGATGGAGGGACAGACAAAGTCGATAGAAATCAGAAATTTTGATTAAAATATTCGAAAAATCGGCATTTTTCATATAATTTTCGTGAAAATCAGATATTTTTTTCGATTTTTCGCGGTTTTTTTCGGTTTAGCAAAGGTATTAGCACGGCACACGTCTTACAACCGCGCTCTTTCGAAACCGAAGAAAATTGAGTGCGATATTGAGATAGTCAGAGAAAAAAAAAGACATTTTTTGATAGCATTTCGGTAGAGCACAGTTGTAAGAACTGTGCTGCGCAAAAACGCGTCAAAGGTGCGCCAGGATTCCGATTTTCCCATTCTGAAAAGTTTTAGAAACGCGCTAACAATACGCCAGCTAGTGTTCAATTTTCCAAATGCGTCAACGGAACGCCAGACGATTTCTTTTCAAAATTTTTTTCTTTTGAAAGAAATCGTCTGGCGTTCCTTTGACGCGATTTCAAAAATTAAAATTGAACACTAGCTGGCGTATTGTTAGCGCGTTTCTGAAACATTTCAGAATCGGAAAATCGGAAGCCTGGCGCACCTTTGACGCGTTTTCTAGAAGTTTATCTCAAAATGACATTATCTGGGGCACCTTTGACGCGCTTTGAAAACCCGAAAGTACAAAAAAGCTGTCAGGCGCATCTTTGACGCGTTCTTCCGATTTTTCATAAAAAATGCTATTTATTGGAAAAATCAATTTCCAGATCTCCTCAATCCGTGACGACGCCTCCTCCGTCACATTCGACCAGACAGAGAATCCAGATGACCCGCTCACCGAATTCGAAATGTCCACAATGGATAACACGTCAACGATAAATGAGACGATTCTGGCTGGTGGAGGTACTGGAGCGATTCCGAGAGAAAATGGAGACGAATCGTCGTTGGGTGGAATCAACCTGTCGCAGAGCACACAGCCGGCGAAGAAAACGAAGGAAACGGTGCAATTGGACATGTCGCAAGATATCTGGTCACAACTCGTCGGATCTCAGTAGAATTATTTGTTTTTTTCTTGAGTTATTTGAACAGAAAAATGTATTTTATTATTAACAAAAATCAATTATTACATTGGTACCGTAACCCCTCTGAGCCCCCACAATCCTCTGTCGTCGTGATAGCCTCCAGAAGCGAATCCACGTCATCATCCATTTCCAGTGTCCATATTGTCAATCCCCCCAGATTTTTATCGATTGTATATTTCAACTTCTCCGCGACACTCTTCTCATTCTCGAATCCCAAAAACATGCGATTCCTGGCATCCCAAATATAGGGGGTCCTTGATTCCTGGTGCCATGTGGCCGATGACTTTGACCACCCCTCCTTCTCCATATTCCGCCAGAATACCGTTCCAGTTGCCACGTCTTCGCCGGTAGTCCTCCACATGTCATCCCCCTTCTCCACGGCTCCATTGACCCCTTTCCAGTATCTTCCATAGAATGGAACGCCCATATTGAGCTGAGAGGGTTTCCCGGTTACACATGACAGATGTCTCATTGTCCAGTCCACGTTGAATTCCTTGTACTGTCCAATTTCCGAGAAGAGAGGGGCTGGCGCGCCGGTGAGCGCGTCGGTGGTCCGATCGGTCTCCACATTCACAAAATCCACGTATTTCAAAATTCCATTCAAATGGAATCCGTCCATTAGCTCAAGACCGACTGACGGCGTTACGATTGAGAGGATTTTGGGATTCTGGAGATCCGGATTCTGGAGATCCAGATTCTGAAGTTTCTGTCGGAGCTCGCGGAGCAAGAAGACGTAGTTTGCCTTGTCTTGACTTGTCGGCCATTTCCAGAAAATATCGACACCGTCGAATTGGTTTTCTTGGAGGAAAGAGACGATGGAGGTGATGAGAGTTCTGAAAAAGGAGGAGTTATGTATGAGAGATGAGTCGCTGCGCAGTGAAGTCTCTGGAAAACTGAGACATCCCAAACCGGGACACAAATAACTGAACCGATTCGAAACTTGGGACATTTCGAAACCCCAAATTGTGAGTATTGGTTTCAAAGTGTCTCGGTTCCGAACTATTCCGCTGCCCCGTTTAAAAACTCACTTTCTTGTTTTAAAATCCGCGTTCAACTTTCCAAAAAACTCGGAATTATACTTTCCGACAAGTGAAAACATTACTTTCAACTCCTCGTTCACCTCCTTCGCTCTCTTTTTCATCTCCAAAAACAGCAATTTCTTCTCGTCATTCTCGAAAGAAACCGTCCCGTTTTTATGGATTTTCATGAAGGCGAAAACGAGATGAGTGAGTTTTTGAAGCTGCGAATCCGACAGCTTCTGACCATTCCATCCGTTGTAGTAGCCGACGATTCGCTTCCCACAGGCGATGGGTTTGGTGAATTGGAATCCAGAGTAGGCACTTTGAAATGAGTCGAATGTGGTGGTTTTGGCAGGGAACAGGGTAGCAGCGGCTGAAAAAACTAGGAGTCTAGAGTAGCAATGCATCAAAAATCCTTACTTTCAGTCCGTGGCTCTACCGTAGTCGTTTCAGGTCTCTGGAATCTTAGACGCATTGACTCAAGCTCCAAATTGTCCTCCGGGTGACTTTTATGGTATTGTGAAAACCAGAAGAATAAGAAAAAGAATCCGAAAATGATCAGAAGAACATTACAAATTGAAACTGCTGATCTCTTTCTGTGGTTCATGTCATGGATATTAGGGAGGAGTGGTTGGTAGCAGGACATTTGGTAACAAGACGAATAAATGAAATCAAATTGAACATCATGTCGGGAGTTATAAAGTGAAATTAACTCTGAGCAACATTTTTGCGATAAAAGAGGCGGGGTCTATGAGTAAGAGGAACCCCCATTTAGCTCCACCCACTTCCCGACAAGATACACTATTTACCCTTGGCCGCAACAACTATTTTTCTCTCGATAAATAGACGGGACTGTCGCTGAGGAATATAATGATCTCGCTGCAGTAAGACCAGCGATGAATCATGTGATTATTCCTTATCATTAGAAAAGCAAAATGTTATTCTATATAAAGTTTTTTGAGTCTGTGGTTCTGACTGTCATAACGGATTTCCACACATTTTTCATAATTTTCATAAAAATTGTGATAATTTCATCAGATAACTGCAACTGCTTCGTCGGTGTCCCCAATGATGATAATTGATCTTCATCTTTTTATTTCTGCGTCTACTCACTCCGCTTAATAATGCCGAGTGAAACTACAAATGGACCGAACAATAGACGGTTTGTTAGACTAAAGGTGCCATAACAATCAACATTTTTTAATAGGTTCGCCAATCCTCTCTGCTCTCAAAAAACCATATATACCAACTTCTTGGTGTTCTTGTTGATTTGTGTGGTGTGCGCTCCTGTCGCATATTTTCTAACTTCTATAATACCTGGTTGGCTGGATTTAGGTAAAGTGGAACTCTAACTTATTGAAAATAAAAAGTTTCCAGATTCTCTCCCCTCCACTGATTCCACGGCAACATGTGCAAAACGAGTGGTAGGATACTACACATTTTGGGGATTTTTTGATCTTCAACCCTGGCAATTGAAAAATTTGACGCATATCATTTTTATGTTTGTAAGAATTGAAAAAGATTTGGTTTTGAAGACCGATCAGACGTATGCTGAAACAAAGATCTGGGACATGAAAAAAGCGGTCAGCGAGGCAAAACAAAATGGATTGAAGATGATGTTTGCCGTCGGTGGTTACCAAGCGGATTCAGAATTCCGGCAGGTAACTTCGCTGAGAGCAAGTGAAGAAACCAGAACGTAAGAGATTTTCAAGATAGTGATAGGATACTAACATAAATGTTCATTTTCAGAAAATTCTTGAATTCCCTCACCGCCGTTATCGATCATTATGACATCGATGGAATTGAAATTTCATGGATGTGGCCTCCTTTTATCTCCAGAGTTCCCTACTTAATGTTGATTCGAGATATTCGGGAACATCTTGAAAAGCACAGAATAGCCAAAGGGAGAGCAGATGACTATGTGCTGAGCATCACTGCTCCCAGAAATATTTCTGATTTGAACAGTTACTATTTCAATGAAATTCTGAAGTATGTGGATTTCGTGAATCTGCTTACTGATGAATACCAGTACAGTAAAAAGCTAATAGGTCCGATTTCACCTTTATTTGGAAATCCGGAACTCAGTTTGGATGCAACAATGCAGTATTTGGTGTGTCAAACGAAACGACCGAGTAAATTTAATTTGGTTGTACCGCTATTCGGACTCTTCTGGATTAATGCAACATTGAACGAAGCGTTTCCGGTACCTAAACTAGATGCTCAAGGACCGTACGAGCTGGCGTGGAGGCTATGGAAACGGGAGCCATGGTCGAATTACTCAGTTTCATGGGATGAGAAATCAAGGCTTCCTTTTGTCTGGGACTCAAGTTCACGGATGTTCGCAACTTTTGAAAATGAGAGAAGTCTTCGAGAGAAATCCCTTTATGTAAGAGATAAGAATCTGGGAGGGATTACAATGCATTCGCTGGACAAAGATGAAGAAGGCACTCTGGCTAACGCAATAAAGACTGTTCAATTGTGTACAGATGATGAATTGGATGATATTAAGTATGAATGTGATAATTAATAAATATTTAACTCTAATTCCTGTTTGTAGTGAGTGTTTGCTCTTGATTACTATACATCCGTGTACGTGCAATGTCTTGAATCGGAGGTTGGTAATACTTTTTACAAAATTTCCTGAAAGATAGATACTCCTGAAGATTTCTGAAACTTCCTAAACTTACCTCACAAAAAACTGCCTATAAGGTTTGACGAACGCAAAATAGGTCAGTGGAGACACCACTGGCATCAGAATCGCTATAGAAAACACCAAGTGCTCATAGATTTGACCGCTGAAGATTCCGAGTCTTACTGTAATTTATAAGTACTTTTTCGGCGATTCATTGGATGTGAGTATAGACTTACAGCCAATGAATAGGTAGGATGTTCCAAAAGTAGTAGCAGGTAGAATAGCTTGTAGGGTAAGCACTTTCAGCAACTGGGAATGCATAATCTTTGTGTCTTGCGACATGAAATCCGTCTTTTTTGTTAAAATCTTCACAGTTTTCCAGCGAATTATGAATACTGAGATATAGACTGGAGTGATTGGAAGAGTGGTGTGTATCATTCCATAAACTACAGACACCGATGACAAGTCTGTAATTCCAGTAAGGAGACCCACGTCCTCACTGAAGTCATAATCTGGGTGCACTCTTTTAACGATAGATAGAATTTCAGAGCGTTCCACAAAGTTGGTCCAGTAAGTTATCTGAAAGCTAGCAATATGATTATTGATTGTGATAGTAAAGCTACCGTACCGCCTGTAAAAATGAAGGAAAATAAAACGCTAGAATAACCAACGTAACACTGCTGCATTTCACGAATGAAGTGTTGAAAAGAATCAGATATCGGTAGCCGAAAGATATTAGTAACGACCAGATAGAATGGGATAAGGTGTGAAGGTATAGACTGAATCTGAAAATACAAAAAAGTTATTAGAGAAGAGTTTTCCAAACCAGTACCCGATTACACAAGTGGTTAACCCAAAATTTTTGCAGACTCCATTCATAATATGTGCCATGGAATCTTCATTTGGGTAGGGGAGAACTCTGAATCTAAAAGTTGAAACTTCATTCAAATGTTTGCTAACCTGATCTCAATAAAAATGTCTAGAAGACAAGTCAAAGCATCTGTTACAGCGAAATTAATTATAAGTGTGGAATACAAACGGATAGCTTTCGGGGTTTGGAAAATTGCGAGGTATAACAAACAGAGATTTAGAATAGAACCAATACCTCCGAATATTAGATGAATTACGCGGAAATCTTTGGCCAACTCGACGTCGGTAATCATTTTTGGAATGAAAGTAGGAAGGAAACTATAAGATGCCAGACCAAAAGATCGCACGAAAAAAAACTTTTCTAATTATTAGTTGTCTTATAATTGTGTTTACTAAAGGGGACAACTAAAATTTAGTTAGAAAAACAGAGACATCACGAAGAGAATCTTTTTTCATTCAAATATAAAACCAGGATTATTTATATATTCCGGTATTTAAAGGCGTATTGTGGTCTGTTGTGATGTTTTCATATAATAATGTATGAGTTTCGGTGAGTTCATTTTCATAGTTCAAGAATTTTTTAATTTGGTCCACAACCCGCTGAGAGCGAGCGCCGGAAAGTTTGGTCATTGAAAGGGTCGCAGAAAATTGGTGGCCGTGGCCTAGAAATTCTACTAGAAATTCGTTGATTTTTTATTTTTTGACGGTATTTTAGATCGTTTTTGTTGCATTTCTTCAATAAATTCGATAGAATACGGCAAATATTGATAGAAAAACACTAAAAACTATCGAAAATAACGCCAGAAATAGCAGAATACTGAAAAAACAAAGTTTCTAGAACATTCTTGCTGACCAAACTTTCCGCTGGTTTTTTCAGTATTCTGCTATTTCTGGCGTTATTTTCGATAGTTTTTAGTGTTTTTCTATTAATATTTGCCGTGTTCTATCGAATTTATTGAAGAAATACAACAAAAACGATCTAAAATACCGTCAAAAATTAAAAAATCAACGAATTTCTAGTAGAATTTCTAGGCCACGGCCACCAATTTTCCGCGACCATTTCAATGACCAAACTTTCTGGCGCTCGCTCTCAGCGGGTTGTGGACGGAATTAAAAAATTCTTGAACTATGAAAATGAACTCACCGAAACTCATACATTATGATACGAAAACATCACAACAGACCACAATACGCCTTTAAAGTTGATAGCATATCTCATTGCGAGCAAACCACTAAAAAAAGAAATTGCGGGGCCGTCAAAGAGCTTTGTCAACTTCGGAGTGTCTCCAAATATGGAAAATTACTGGGTATACATGAAAAGTGCACACTTGATTATAGAATACAGAAAATTCATCGAAAATCGTTTTCTTGTTTATAGTCGACTCATGTAAGGTGGTATTTTTGCATCTTGAAAAATGGGCCTGGTTCTAAATATGGAATCCGTCCCTGTTGGGAAGAGTCTCCCTTTGAATTCTTATTCCAGAGAAAATATTTTACGAAAAACTCAAAATTTACAGAAACTCCCTTCCATTTTATTCCGAATCGCTTGCCGTCTCCACATTACTACTTAGAGCTTCATGAATGGACAAGAGCTGACTTCCGACCTCCGACTTCCTTTTTCGAAAATTTCACTTCCGCACAGCAATGTAGTGCACATCTGAGCTCACTTCAAGACCAGGTTCTTTTATTTTAACACTTCATGACGAAATTCTATTACTGGATGTATCTAATATCACCTGTTTATATATATATATATTTATTGACAGAAGTAAAATAACGAAAGGAATACATTAAAAAGGGGGAGACTAGATACATCCCTCACGAGATGGACTAGTAAAAAAAATGAAGGAAAATGAGTGAGAATTGGAATAGGGGGTAAAATGGCCGGGAGAAAAATTAATGGAGTTAGCAAGTTGAGGAAGCGAAGAAAACCGGGGGAGAGTATGACAATTAACTAAAATACTAAAAACGGGTAATAGAGATGTTAAGGAGAGTTTCGAATTTAGATGGAGAAAGGAATTGGGGAACATTAGCAGTAATAGCATTCCAAATTGGAATGGAGGATGCGAAAAAATCGGGGATAGACGGATGGCAACAAATTAAGGACATGGGACGTCTAAGTGATTGAGAGATTTTGACATGAAATTTAAGGTTGGGGAAATAAGTGGCACCGCTAATAAAGCTATAAAGAAGAAGGAGTTGGGCTTTGAGACGGCGATGACGGAGGGAGACTAAGTTAAGGATTTCGAGCCGGTGGGGGTAGGAAGAAAATGAAATATTACAACGTTGAAGGACTTTACGAGAATAAAGACGGAGGGGTTTTTCAAGAGAGTACGAAAGGATTCTAGAGACAGGAGGGGAATATACAGTGCAACAGTACTCCAGGAGAGGGAGGACATATGTTTTAAACAAGGAAATGTAGAATTTGGGAGAGAGAGATTTAAAGGATTTAAAAAGTTGGTTGGACCTGAGAAGGGAAAGATTAACAGTGCGGGTGATATGGGAGCGGAACTTGAGTTTAGGGTCGGTAAGAAGACCGAGATCTCTAACAATGGGTGAATCGGGTATGGGGAAGGAGTTAATGTGATAAGAATGGGAAATGTTATGAGAACCAAGGCGAAGCATAGTGGTTTTGGAAGGGGCTAGAGGAAGAAGGTTAGAGTTGGCCCATGACACTAAAGTGTCAATACCAGATTGAAGGAGTGAGGGGTTGTGGGAAAATATTTTGATGTCATCAGCAAACGAACAGAAATGGAGGTCGGGAGGGAAGGAGGAGAGGAGGTCATTGATAAAGATGAGAAACAAAAGGGGACCACTACATGTGCCTTGTGGCACACCGGAAGGGATGGGAGAAACAGAAGGATCAATATGACCATTAACCATGACAGAGTAGGAACGCTTACAGAGGAAATCAGCAAACCAGTTGATGATGAGGGAAGGAACACCAAAGGACAGGAGTTTAGCAATAAGTAGTTGGTGATCAACCTTATCAAAAGCTTTTTGGAAATCAAACAATATATTATCAAGGGTTTTATGGGACTTGAGGATGGATTTGTAGGCCGATATAGAGTAAATTAGAGAAGACGTACAAGAACGACGGGGAAGGAAACCAAATTGATAAGGACTAAATTTATGGCTAAAGGAAACGCATAAATATCTACAGATAATACGTTCGAAAATTCTGGAAAATGAATTCTGGAAAATAACAAAACCTCTGGCAATTTTTTACTTCTTTTCTTCTATTTCCTAAAATGAGTATCAACTTCCAACCCAGTACGTGGACCCTTGTCTACTTTTACACTGTAGGTGTTGTATCCTTTATTCTTGGAGCTTTCACAGTTTTATTGATCATTTTTAATGGAAACTATAAAGATGCAAGATTCACGTCATTCATCCTTCTTTATCAAGTAAATAAGTTAAAAAAAATCATTTTTCAACGTGAATGTTTATAGTTATGCAGCGCTTGCACTGTTCTTCAATACACTATTTTCACGCAACCAATATCATTGTTTCCAATTTTGGGAGGTTACTGTAATGGGTTTCCCGCTAAGTATTTCGGTATATGGCTCCATCATCTATTGGGGTTCTTGCTATCTTCTATCATTTTTCAAGTAGGATGCCTTGTATTTTGTTTTATTTTCAAGCATCAAAGTATTGGATTGATTCTTAAACACAACGTTATACCTGATAATATTTATAATGTTGGTTTTACTCTTCTTGCATTTGCTACTATGGACGACTCCTCGTTTTCGCAATCTTTTTTTCAGGTGGGTTGCCTAGGTTTCACGTTTAAATCATCTTTTTTTTTCAGAGATCACTTTTCTACCGGTTTCGGCGTATTTAATGTTAAAGAGGTAGGGACTTTTGCGAAAAATATCAAAAGATGTTGTAAGAAGAATACAAAGAGGAAGTACCATAAATACTACCTCGATTAATATGATTATGGCTTCTTGAATTAAGCATAATATATAACTAGTCATATTTCACTCAACGCTATAAAAACCTGAGGAAAAATATCCACTGGTACATACAGAAAGAATTCAGAACTTACTGAAAGTATGAAAACTGTGAAACGCCTCTGAAACGTAAAGACTCCATTAACTTCCACCCGAGAGATGTGCAAAGTTCCTTCTTTCGACTTTCGTCTTCCGACTTCTTTTTCCAAAAATTTCACTTCCGCACAGCTTTGCAGTGCAGATCTGTGACTAACTCGCTTTAGAAGCAGATTCTTCTATTGTAACACAAAATCCTATTACTGGATCTATCTAATATCACCTGTTTTTAACAACAAATTCACAAACGTCTCCCAATTTTTTACTTGTTTTTTTCCGTTTTCTCATATGAGTATCAACTTTCAACCCAGTACGTGGACACTTGTCTACTTTTACATTGTAGGTGTTGTATCCTTTATTATTGGAGCTTTCACAGTTTTATTGATAGTTTTAAAAGGGAACTATAAAGATGCAAGATTCACGTCATTCATCCTTCTTTATCAAGTAAATAAGTTATTTTTCAACTTTTTAAAAACGTAAATATTTCTAGCTATGCAGCGCTTGCACTGTTCTTCAATACACTATTTTCACGCAGCCAATATCTTTGTTTCCAATTTTGGGAGGTTACTGTAATGGGTTTCCAGCTAAGTATTTGGATATATGGCTCCATCATCTATTGGGTTTCTTGCTCTGCTCTATTATTTTTCAAATTGGATGTCTCGTATTTTGTTTTATTATCAAGCATCAAAGTATCGGATCAGTTCTTAAACACAATATTATATCAGATCATTATTTCGAAGTTTGTGTAACATTCTTTGGATTTACTATCATTTTCACATATTTCTGTTTCACCAAAATCGGGATGAACAGAGAAGAACAGCTGACTTTCATTCGTGGCAAATATTCGGATTACATTGTTCAATTCTCAGACCTTTCCAATTTCGTTGTTTACGAATTCAACAGCTGGTTTTATGTATTGACAGTTTATGGTATTTGTGGTATCGGATTATGCGGTTTTTTGTATATTTTTACAACAATTGACATGCTCAAAATGTTGAAATCTCTCAAGAAAACCGTGTCAGCCACTAGCTTTCAAAGATATCGCTCAGCAGTCCGCAGCCTGATTGCTCAATTGGCGGTGTCTGCTATATTATTGTTACCTTTGATTGGATTCATGTTTCTGTCGTTTGGTCGGTTCGAAAATGCGCAAGTTTTCTCACAAATCACACTTAATATCTGCGCACTTCATTCCTCAATGAATGCGATAATTTTTATATGGACGACTCCTCGTTTTCGCAAACTTTTGTTCAGGTGGGTAACCTAGGTTACATGTTTCAATCATCATTTATTTCAGAAATAGCTTTTCTACTGGTTTCGGCGTGTTTAATGTTAACGTGGTAGGCACTTTTACGAATATGTCGGAAGATATCAATTTTCAGCCTGATGTAAGAAGAATCCAAAGAGGAAGTTCTATTAATAATATATCCAATAAGATGATTGTGGTGTCTTGAATCGAAAATAATATTCAATTAAACTAGTTATATTTCACTCAACGCTATGAAGACCTGGGCAAAAAAATTCACTGGTACATACAAAAAGAATTAGGAAGTTACTGAAAGTATGAAAATTTCTCCATATAGTTCCACCTGTCTGTGTGAAAGCAATGCAGAAACGTTTTTCTCTGCACTAATTGTAAATGGATTTCATAGTACTCTCCACAGTTTTATCCGTGCCCCACAACTAGGCAGAATTCCTTCCTTCGATTTCCGTCTTTCGACTTCCGACTTCCAACTTCCGACATCCCTTTTTCAAATTCAAGCTGTCTGTGTGATAACAAGCGTGCGGACACTTTTTATTTCTCTGCACTAAATGGATATCAGCTCTCCAACCCTTTTGTAGTTCCTCATTTAGTTCTGTCCGTGATCTCATAGTTTTATTGATAATCTTGAAACAAATTCACAAAGATAAAAGATAAAAGATTCAAGTTAATTGTTTAACTCTATCACTTCTACAGTTCGTATCTTTTTTTCCTATATTGGGAGGTTACTGTAAGTGGTTTCCAGCCAAATATTTGAATACAATTTAAACTTATTCCAGCACGTTTTATTTTTATTTATAATTCCCACATAATTGTTTTCTGAATTTTGCGCCGTGAAAACGAATAAAAACAGTTGCATATAATCACAAAATAGTTCTGACTGTGGGCAACTTGATTTGTCCAGTAGCTTGAGAGGTGCTACTGTTTTTTGATCTGAACACTCTTATCGCCTCGTTTAGCATTTCTGAAACAAATTATACGTGTAAATTATGAACAACCACAATCTATCCCACTTTTCGCAGCAATTCTATATTCCGTAACAATAATTAATATAATAATTGAATCCATTGCTGGATATATATTGAACAAACTCATTATCGCACCGGCAGGGAGACTCAATTCGATTTCGAAAAATGGGAGATTAACAAAGAAAATCAGAGGGGAAAATAGGAATATTGTGGGAGTACTGATCTGGAAAAGAAATTGAAAGGATACTCTAAATATTTGTAATTTCATACCTGGAACACTAAAGCTTTGAATAATTGCCTATTATGATGCTTCCGTGTAACAGAAAAGTTGGCAATTTTCTCTTCCATTTTCGAATGCATATTCCATCCACAGAAAATCATTACTCCGTATTGAACGAGCAATATTGAGTTCATCAAAAGTGAATCCGAAACATTTTTCCACCTAATCGAACCATCTTCTGGCTCGTAAGCTAGAAAGGTTTTCGCTGGAATTTCTTTGACTGAAACACTATATCGAACGAGCATTTCTTTTTCAAAATATTTTTCCGTAACGTCATCCATTTCCAGTAAACCATAAGCTCCAATCCACCACATCGAGGCTGTGGTGAATCACATGTGATATTCAAGGTCAATGCGACAAGGAACAAAAGATAACGTTTTTATTTCGAAAATAGAGAAATACGAAAAAAGTATAGTGACCGCGAAATAAGTGTGTTTTAAATTGTGATAGTGATCGGATATAACATTATGTTTTACATAATTGACACAACACTTTGATGCTTGATTATAAACCAAAAACATGACATCCAATTTGAAGGAGGAGTGAAAAAAAAACAATAAGCACCAGAGTTGCGCGGAAATAATAATTTTTATCTGGATGCATTGTTGTCGGCTCTGTAACCTAAATTGTTCAAAAAAGCAGGAAACATGTATAATCTTCTGAATACGCTTTCAGATTTAATCGCGAATTTATGGATATTTGACAGTTTTTGAAGTTTAAGCACTGCTGAGATAAATGATTTTTCGCAAAAGATTAGTTGTTAGAAAACCTTCCTCATTACTAAATGTTATATTTCAGAAGTCTAACGATGGAAAATTCAATATTGGCTAGACGGAAGTATATTCAGAGGTCAACAAGAGTATTTCTGTGAAAGCTCTCTGTTTCCCAGCGTTGTTCTACTTGGTTTTCTAAAAAATTTCCCCATATCTATTTCGTGAAATCACAATGGGAATCCACATTTCATAGTTCACGCCTATAACTTTTTCTAGCCTTTCTCATGTTTCCCCATTCCCGACGCATCCAGAATGGGTATCCACGATTAGTTCACGGTTTTATTTTCTTTACGTTTCAACTTTTGCTTTTTTTATATTTCCCCAGATTCGTTTCATGAAACGAATCTGTGATTTTGCGACGTTTCATTTATTTTCATTCCCGCATAATTTCTTGCTGGAAATTGCGAGAACCTGAGAAAGCGAATGGAAAAAGTTATAATTACAACATAGTTCTGATTGTGGGCAACCCAATTTGTTCAGTAGTTTGAGAGGTGCTGCTGCTCTTTGCACCGAACACTGCTGAAGATTTTCTCATCACATCACTTAACATTTCTGAAACAAGTTAGAGATATCAATTATTATAAGCTACTATCTATCTCACTCCTTGCAGCATTTCTATACTCTGTAAGAATAATTAATATAATAATTGAGTCCATTGCTGGATACATATTGAATAAACTCATTATCACACCGCCAGGGAGACTAAATTCGATTTGAAAATAAGGGAGATAGATAAAGATAATCAGAGGGGAGAATAGGAATATTGTGGGAGTGCAGATCTAGAAAAGAAAGATTGGAAATATATTCTAGATATTAAGAACTTCGTACCTGGAACACTAAAGTTTTGAATAATTGTCTATTATGATGTTTCCGATTAACAGAAAAGTTAGCAATTTTCTCTTCCATTTTCGAGTGCATATTCCATCCACAATAAATCATTACTCCGTATTGAAAGACCATTATTGAGTTTATCAAAACTGAATGCGAAGCATTCTTCCATCTAATCAAACCATCTTGTGGCTCGTAAGCAACAAAGGTAAGAGCTGGAATTTCTCTGATTGAAACACTATATCGAACGAGAATTTCTTCTTCAAAATATTTTTCCGTAACGTCATCCATTTCCAATAGATTATAAACTCCCATCCACCAAATTCCTCCGAAGAATATGCAATAAACAGCCCAAATAAGAGATTTGCAGCCACGGAAGTATGTCAGGTGATTAAGACTGCAATATATTTTATCAAGGCTAGTTTAAATTTAATAAATACCTAAACAACGCCCAATACCGATAAATAAATTGTACAGCTAACAGAGATATAGTCACAGAGTAGACTCCAGTATACATTGCTAGAATAATTGTCGAATTGTTTTTTTTATCGGCAACTTACATAAAATAACTTTCAAAGTCTCTTTGCTCAAGCCAGATGGATAAGACAAATAGAAAAAAACATATCCATTATTATAAAAGTGAAGACATGGATGAAAAACTGCTTCCAAGCTTGTGAAACCAATACCGACAGTAGTAAAAGTCACTATAAGGTATTTGTACGTTCCGAATATTTTTCGAACACCAAAAAGTGTCAAAAATATCACAATAATTCCGAAAAATAAGCTGATTAAAAACGCAAACGTTCCAACTGTTTGAGCTATAGAATTTAGGTGAAGAAAGCTGGTAGACATTTTGAAGACTGAACAACGTTGATTCGTATTATTGTACCTTTATCACAAGTTTTTCAATTTCCGGAAAAAAAAGAACAAAGAACAACGATTCTTGTATAAGTAAAATCATGAAATAGGCTAGACAATATCTAAAGAAACGGAAATGTATAGTATTTCCTGTCATGACTTAGATTATGTACCACAGTCAACGTGAGCCTATCTTCGCCACCAACATTATCACCATATTATAATTTAAGGTCTTGTTCTGAAACAACACTTACGATATAGTCGAGTATGTTGAGCCCTCCAGGCTTATACAGTCCAGGAACATTCATTTTCTAGCATAATTTCTTGCTGAACATTGCGAGAATCTTGCAGGACAAGAATGTCCCTTCATTCACATAAAAAAAGGTAATTCTGGCATTTTTATCCATTTTTTCATACAGATTCTCACGAATTGAATGTTGAAAATATGTAGCAGAGAAGAATTCGCGTTCATCTCGGAAGATTCTCGCAATGCCCAGCAAACATTTATGCGGGAATAAGAACTAATTAAAACGTACAGGAATAAGCTGTAACTGAACTATGCTGAACGAGAATCTGCAGAACATAACGAGACAGAACGAGACAAGAATATGCTGGATTTAGCTGGAATTTCAGAAAAGTGCTGAAGCTGATTCTCGCGAGACAACACTCTAATTATCGTATGTGGATTGAAAAAGTTTCCGGGATCAATCCGAAGGAGAAATATAATTGTGCAGAGAAAATAATTGAGAAACTCCCTCTTGCCGCTCTTCGACTGTGTCCCCGCTATCATTTTGACAAGGAGAATATTGAAACAATTTATGAGAGAACAACTTTATTTTTGAATTTAATGTCCAAAAAAGTCGGAGAAGCAAATGAAACAATTCAAATCACAAAATAGTTCTGATTGTAGGCAACTCAATTTGCCCTGTAGTTTGAGAGGTGCTGCTGCTCTTAGCTCTGAACATGCTGAAGTGGTCTTTAGCACAGCATTTATCATTTCTGAAACGAGTTATAAATGTAAAATATTATAAACTACTATCTATCCCACTTCTTGCAGCAATTCTATACTCTGTAACAATAATTAATATAATAATTGAGTCCATTGCTGGATACATATTGAACAAACTCATTATCGCACCGGCAGGTAGACTCAACTTGAATTGAAAATATGGGAGATTTACAAAAACAATCAGAGGGGAAAACAGGAATATAGTGGGGGTGCTGATCTGGAAACAAAATTGACAAGATGTTCTAGATATTAGGAATATCAGACCTGAAACACTAAAGTTTTGAATAATTGTCTATTATGATGTTTCCGATTAACAGAAAAGTTAGCAATTTTCTCTTCCATTTTCGAATGCATATTCCATCCACAAAAAATCATTAATCCGTATTGAAAGGATAATATTAAGTTCATCAAAACTGAATCCGAAGCATTCTTCCACCTAATCAAACCATCTTGTGGCTCGTAAGCCAAAAAAGTTATCACTGGAATTTCTTTGATTGAAACACTATATCGGATAAGCATTTCTTCTTCAAAATATTTTTCTGCAACGTCATCCATTTCCAATAGATTATAAACTCCCATCGACCAAATTCCTCCGAAGAATATGCAATAAATAGCCCAAATAAGAGATTTGAAGCCACTGAAGTATGTCAGGTGATCAAGACTGTCAAATATTTTATTAAGCGAGTTTAACTTTGATAAATACCTGAACAACGCCCAATAGCGATAAATAAATTGTACAGCTAACAGAGATATAGTCACAGTGTAGATTCCAGTATACATTGCTAGAATTATTGTGAAACAGTTTTTATTCTAATTGACAACTCACATATAATAACTTTCAAAGTCTCTTTGCTCAAGCCAAATGGGGAGGACAAAGAGAAATAAACAAATCCATTTATATAAAAATGAAAATTCGGATGGAAAACTGCTTCCAAGCAAGTGAAACCAATACCGATTGTCGTAAAAGTCACTATAAGATATTTGTACGTTCCGAATATTTTTCGAACCCCAAAAAGGGTCAAAAATATCACAATAATTCCACAAAATGAACTGATTAGAAAGGAAAACGTTCCATCTGTTTGAGCTATAGAAACTAGGCGAAGAAAGCTGGTGGGCATTTTGAAAAGTGGACAAAGTTGATTTATATTATTGTATCTTTGTCACAGGTTTTTAAATTTCCGGTAAAGGAAGGAGAAAGAAAAACGATTATTGAGTGAGCAGAAATAATGAAATAAGCTAGACACTGTTCAAAGAAACGGAAATGTATAGTATTTCCTATTATGTTAGACCATATTACTGTCATACATTTTCTTGAACTTATGTATTTCGCCGTCACTATACTTTTTTCGTATTTCTCTATTTTCGAAATAAAAACGTTATCTTTTGTTCCGTATCACATTGACCTTGAATGCCACTTGTGATTCACCACAGTCTCTGTATGATCGGGAACGCGGAAAGAAAAGTGGCAATAACAAAAATCTCATGAGAAAATCATGCACTTAATGTCCTTGAAAGTTGTAAATTTTTATATGTTAGAACGAGTAAGGCAATGACAATGATAATTATATTAAAAATGTTAGAACATCGGTTTCTTTGTACCAGTTACTTGTAACAGTTATTAAGGTAGATCAGATTTATTTGGCAAACGCTTCAAGTTGTTTTTGATGTTCAATTGCTGATTCTAACCTTTCCTTGACAGATTCCAACACTCCCTTTGCAAACTGTTGTAGATGATTTTCAAAGAATTTTTCACAATCAGAAAATTTCGGTCTCTTTACTGGGTCCATGTTCCAGCAGGTCAACATGAAGTTATATCTGAAATATAAAAATTCTTTTGAAATTGAAATCTTATCATTTATGTATGTGCTTACATCTCCTGATGACAATTCTCTGGCTTCGGGAGTCTTCTACCTCTCTCCAGATACTTCAAAACATCTTCCACTCCATCATAAGGCATTTTTCCAAGAGTGAATAGTTCATAGAGGCAGACTGCAAAACTCCAGACATCTGATTTTTCAGTAAATTTATGGCTTCCCAGAGTTTCAGGAGCCAACCAATGGAACGGGAGAGGTAAGTCTTTATGAACGATTCTGGAATAGTTTTGTTTGAAAAAGTCTGGAAAAACATGATAAATAAACCTGTAATAATTCTTATCATCATTTCTCCTTGCTAGTCCTAGATCACCAATTCGAATCGTTTTGTCAGTTGTAAGATAGATGGAGCGGAGAGCAAGTTGGCGGTGGACATACTGAAAATCATACTCGTCAATTCTTAATAATAGCCAAAAACTTTACTTTCTCGCGAAAGAAATTCAAAACGTTAAAAAATTGGAACAAATCACTTTAAGCCCGGTACGAAGGCCCGATTACTTGGCGCCAAAATTTAAAGTTCAAATTCGTTTGACTTTTTTCACGAAAAAGTTCAATTTTCGATAATCATTCAGAATAAGAAGACATTCTGTAAATTTATCACTAACGTTTACATTTTCAATCAAAAATTTCCAAAATTTCAAAAAAATTTTCATTTTTTGAAGCCGGGCCTTCTGGTTTTCCGGGCCGGGCTTTGACAAGTATGAAAAATTCGAAAAAGTTTTGAATTTTGAAACTCACATTCAACCCCGCCAAATAATTCATCCCATTCGCTATCTGATAAGCGAATGACAGAAGATCCGACGTACAAATTGAGTACTTTTTCAGCGATTCTTCATTATTTGACATTCGAGGGTTCAGTATCACAAATCCACTGTCTTCCTCGTTCTCCAGCTGGTCTTTGAAACTGTCTTGATGATTTCTGAGAAATTCCAACAGGCATCCATTTTCAGGGTATTCGGAGACAATTGACACGTTGTTTCTGAGAAAAAGGGGACAATGAGCAAAAAATGTGAGCAAAAAACTTAAACGAAAACTTACTCAGTACTCAATACCACTCCAACAAAAGCCAAAATACTTGGATGTTTCTTGATGTTAGTGAGAACTTGGAGCTCATCGAGGATCATTCTCTGTTGTTTGGCATCTTCTTGTTTTGAAGCACTTTTCAAAACTACCGGCAACCTAATGCTACCTTTTGTGAGCTCTGCTTTTTGAACAATATTGAACAATCCTTTTTCAATCACTTCCAGGGGTTTCAACTTTTTAATATCAATCTCAAAATCTTCTTCATGATAGAGATCTGACCCCTCTGCATTGCTCATGTCTGATTTCTAAAATTTTCACAACAGTTTCTAAACATTTCGCAACTAGAAAAAAATGTCAAAAATAGTGAAGAAATAGATGAAAAAGATAGAACAGATAATAGTTTTTCTTTATGTTTGACTTGACGAAATGTTAGGCGGAGATTGCGGGGGAGGCAACTAGCGATAGACTTTGAAAAAACCGGTTATTGTCGGAAAAACCCTCCTCGAGATTGGGTGACATGTGTTAGATAAATATAAGCAATATGGGTTGTTATTGAGTTTAGAACAGAAAAAAAGCTGAGGAACAGCGACATTTTTTCGATTTTTAGGTTAATTAAATCAGGTGTCATTTGGTATAAGGACAAGCTCTGTACTGAAACCTGTTAAAGTATCTTTTCTGTGAAATGAAAGAATGAAAAGGTCGAAAATTTGTCGTCTCAACACCATTAGTCATAGTTTAGGGTGACAATCACTAAATTAACGGAAAAATGATTAAGACGCAGTCTCTGACTCGTTCGATAGGCACACGAAAAAAGTTGACCATCTCCGATTTGCCTATAATTTTGATCAAAGATAGTATCAAGTGTTCTCAACAAAATGGGGTACTTTTTGGCCGGGTCCGTCACCTGGGTACCTAGGAAAATCAAAAAATCGATATTTTTCGAAAATTTTTCCTGAAGTAGTTAGGTATGAAATCTCAACGGGAAGTTATCGCAGACACTATTTTAAGCATTTTTTGTGTTCAAAAGAAAAATCCAGTTCAACACCTTCATTGTGAAAATTTTCAAAGTTATGATTTTTTCGGGTTTTTTTCATGAAATCGTTTTTATCTCGGCGGTGACACGAGAAGACATTATTTTTTATTTCAAATTCGGAATCTACATAAAATTTGGTATCGGAAACATGTTTAAAAACCGTTTATAAAATTTTTGGCTGTCGTCTCTCCGAGTAACAATGTTTTCATTTCGAAAATTCTGGTTTAGACGGAAATTTTAGAATTATTGAAAAATGAATATAAATTATGTTTGTTGCCTAACTTGCTTAAAATAATTTTTGATTGAAAAATGGAAAACCCCGTTCATACCCGATCTAGACAGCTATCTTTCCCATAGTAATAAAAAATCAAAAGGTCGTGTCTTATGTGTTGTGTCCACACGCAGAAATACAAGAGACATAGCTTTAACATGATACGTGTAAAACTAATTTACTTTCAATTAATAATGCATACAAGTTTATATAAATCATTTTTTCGAATCTACCCCCCAGCAACACGTTTCCGAACAAAACACGGCGCAGTTGATGGATTTTTTAATCCTCTGGATAAGAGTTGCCGGGCGTCTCGGTTGCAGACCAGAAAGATAATCCCGTTGGAAATTCCTAGAAAAAAGATTATTTGAGTCTGAGTGACTACGCAGATACCTGTGAGTAGTAAACTCGAATAGTAAAATGGTCCAATCAACTCAAACATTGAGAATCCCATCAACTCGACCACACCGACGCACACACTCGGAGTCGTCAAAAATAATAAAGATGAGAGTAAAACGCAGGTGATGGTTTTACTAGCCTAAATTCCAATATTAAATTAATACTTTATTCTAAAAATTACCTGCCGAAACCTTTTTTCTTGAGACGTGGAAACAACGGAGCCCAATGCTTTCCCATCATCCATCAGGTGTATTTTGACTAGAAGTGTTATTGATAGGATGATGACTATGAAACCGAATATCTGGAAACACAATTTTTGAGAAGAGTTCTCTCATGACCAATAGCTTATCATGTTAGAAATTCCCCAATAATATAAAAACTGATTACTCAAGAAACATCCGGCAGTACCACAATTGGGCACTCGGGTAATTGGAGATAGTGCGAGCGATAAAAATGCATCGAACATTCCCAATAGAACCCCAGTTATAGATACAGATTCCGAAAAACAGTTTTTTTTCAATTTTTCGAAATGTTCCTGGAGAAAAGACAGCCATGCATCTACTCAACCCAACTCCGATCGTAGCAGTTGCGGAAAATTTCAATCCGAGTGGAATAGGAATTTCAGCTACAAGAATGAATAAAGGATCGAATTCGAAACAAATATGGTCCCAGTTCTTCGTCATGTAGATAATATATAGAAATCCTAGAATGGCGCCAAGAAAATGATCAACAGACTGATAGAGGACCAGCCGGAGATGTTTGTTTTCCTGAAGGGAATCTAGTCTGAAAAGCGGAAATTGGTTTGATATTAACTAAGTGATAACTCACTTTACAAAAAGACAAAGAATAAGTCCATTAACGAGAGCACAAATTACTTGTAGAACTAAAGTCAAAATGTAAGTGACAATGAGCATCGTGTCGCAGTTTACTAACAACTATTTTCACAGACGTTAGCTCTGAACATGTGTTGGCATGAGACTAGAACAGAATCACCAAATCTAGACGGAAGTTCATTGTCAGTAAAGTCCATCAAAGTTTCTAATGAATTTTTGGTAAAAAGTTTGTTATGTCTGACGTGGTGTCTCGCAATGGTTTCTTGAACGTTCTGTTTTGAAGAAGAGCCCGATTCTGCTTGACTTGTTTCTCATGACTTGTTTTTGATCTCCGAAATAGACGTTCTCGGCAGTCACCGACAGCTTTAGCACGGAAGTTGGTCGGCTTCAGCTCGGAGGTTGGTCGTATTCTGGACAAGACCGCTACTAAAGCCGACCAAGTAACGACCAACTTCCGACCAACTTCTGACACGGACCGCATGGAACCCCTCGATTGCCTTATTGATTAATTTTTCGCGCATTAAAACAGCTGAATCATAGATTACAGTTTATTTACAAGAAAAAACTATACATAAAGAAGTATACATTTTCAAAAACTTAGAAAAAATACAGAAAAACAAGTATATACAATTATTTTTCGAAGTAATCCTGATGTGCTCGATTTGTTGTCTAGATGTAGACTTCGGTGGAGAATTTCTGTAAAACACATCATCAAAGTATGCTTTTTCACTTTTATATGTTACCTTCTGGACGATACATTCCATGTAGAAAGTTCGCGTTGTTGACTTTTTTACGAAAACCTGAAAAATAATTAGAAATTTTCGATTATGAGTTAAAAATCTACTTACAATAACTTTCCGATTGAGCATGAGCACCTCCACTATTGAAATTCGTTGACTTCCAAGATATTTTTGAAATCTGTATCAAAAAATAATGTGAGACTTGATGAAAACAAGCGAAATTGACTCAAAAAAACGATAATCAGTCATATGAAATAATAAATAGAACTTTGAAAAATGAATGAAAAAACAACAAACACGCGTTGCAAGACACGCGACGCTCTTAAATCCGACCAAGGTCCGATCAACTTCCGAACAGCGGACCGTCAGATCGTAACTTGTGATCAGAAGCCGACCAATGTCCGAGCTAAAGCCGACATTCTCTTAACTTCTGACCAGAAGGTGACCAAGATCCGATCTGAAGCCGCGGTTCCTTTAACTTGCGGGGAAAAGTACCGAAACTGCTCCAACTTCCGCCCAAAAGGTGACCTAGATCCGACCTAAAGCCGAATCATCCTCAACTTCCGGCCAGAAGGTGAGCAAGATCCGATCTAAAGCCGAATCGACCTCAACTTCCGCCCTAAAGTTGCCACACGACTGCCGAGTTATTCTAAGTTGCGTAATCACTGATTCCACACTTTTTAGAAAGATATAACTTTTGTATTTATTTACAACGAGAACTTATGAATTATTTTGTCTCAAACTAATTGGAAAACATTTTCGCTTTATTCAAATCGAAGAACAACATATTTCTTATAGAGAGGTCATGAGAAAACCGGTACAGTAAGAACCCGAGAAAAGAGAGGCTGTGAACATTTTGAGTTTGTTGATGAGAAGTTAAATTCAAAACTTTATACTATTAAAATCGCGGCATGTGTTTTCTGCCCTTCGTTTTCTGCCAGTTAGTTTTGTTCTTTATCGTCTATGTCTCCTGTGTTTCTGTGTGTGCGCACAAAATATAAGACCTTTTCATATTTTATCACTATGGGAAATATCTATTGAATTGTTTATTTGATTATATGGCTAATCATGCAAATATAGGTGTGCCAGAAGGAATGAATGAGCATCCAAGATGAAAACAAAACGAGGATTAAATTTTTAGAAGTTTTGATTTTTGGACTTTCGAAATTCTGCAATTGAGAAGACGGTTCAGAATTTTCTTATATACTTATTGTGATAGATGCGTATTTGAATAAGCAGTGTACAAGAACTGAAGTTTCGAGAATTGGTTCAACATGAAAAAATTCATTGTTAGTGCTTCACTTTTTCATAAGTACACTATGGGCATAGACATAATAGAAAATAAAGTATATTCACATTCTTCTCCCGCTGTTTGAACTGTTGAATAGCTTTTCTCTCTTCATGTGAATATTCATTCGTCGACACGTTTTTGTCGTGTTAGCTGGCTGCCCGTAAAAAACTCTTTGATAACAAATCAAAGTTAGGACCCCTCCCCTCTTATCTGGTTTATACAAAATTCTGAATCCAGTTATGAAACCACGTGCAAAAGCATTATTTTTGTATGGAGCTGTGAGTACTACAATTTTGTTGGTTGTGTTAGTTTTTCAATCCGATAAAGTGAGATCTTGAACTTTAAAAATTTATTTTCGAAAGTTTTCCAGATATCTTACCGCCCATCATTTCCTTCAAACCTTCTCTCATGCTCTAACTTTAAATTATGGAACCATTTTAGAAGAACTGAAGCAATAGGTGACGCTGAAAAAGTGGAAGAAGTATCGATCGACAAAAATTGTGAATGCATATCCAAGAAGACACAAAAATCGTATGATTTTTGCTACAAGAATCCCAAGAACTCATCTCTAATTGGTCGAAAGTTTAACTGCACCTATCTTAAAATATTAGAGGATTTGAGTAAGTCTAAATACCTAAATCTTGTTTCACTGTTCATTTTGCTATAATTTCAGAACTTGTCGATGCTCCGGACCAATCTTTAGTGGATCTTGCTAATCCAGATAGAAATGAAACTATGTTTGTATCAGCGATATCAGACAATCATTTTGGAAATTTCAAGGCAATGGTTAGTATGTTTTGCAAACCACTAACCTGAAATCCAATGTTCAGTACAAACTAATCAAACAACATTGGCCGAATCAAAAAGTCATCCTTTATTCCTTAGAACTATCAGCTATCTACATAAATGAGCTGAAAACCGAGCGAAATGTCGAAGTAAGGGAATTCAATACCTCGAAGTATCCGAAACATGTGAAAAATTGGGCAGAGTATCGGTTCAAAGCATTAATTTTAGCGGTGAGTGACATATATTTTTGTAGTTTTTGAAGGTTTCTTGCCAGGAAGCAATCCGTGACTTTCCTAATGTCTGGTGGACAGATTCTCATAATCGATGGAATCAACCGAAACCGCTTGCACAATTCTACGGGGAGATTGCGAAATGTATGGGAGACGTGGATTGCGACAAGGTATGTATTTGTCCCTGGGAATGACAATGACCTGAATTTTCAGAAATCATCGATATTCATGTTTGTCAATGCAACGCATAGCAATTATGCAGTTCTCACCAAAGGGCTACTCGACTATTTCCCCACTTATGGTGTCAACACTTTGAAATATAACGATAAAGGGTTACAGCTATCTGCTGCATTCGTGTACCTTGCCAGGACACCAATGACACTAGAGATTTTGAAATGGTATGTAGGTCAAACAAAATAAAAAAATAAATTGTACTTCAGGCACACACTCTGCGCTCTTGAAGAAAGATGTATGAATCCACCGTCAGCAAAACTGAAATGTGACCGAGAACCACAATGGGATATTTATGCAGGATGCTTCCGGTACGATCAGTCTTCTCTCAACTTGTTGATGTTCAATTTGTTTCGAGATCATAATCATTATTTTATGGATGCTGGAGAGGTGTCGAGAACTTATGGGCATTATTAATTGATGTTGTTAGGGTACACGACGCGTGTTTTAGAATTTAGAATACGAGGATGTTATTTTTTGAAACTGTGAAAATAAGTTTTATGCCAAATAAGTAACCATTGAAAAAAATCATCAAAAACTATAAAATAAAGTTAAAACAATAGAAATCAAAACTCCGATTGCCTTTGCTGAATTTCCTTTCTGAATTTCAAAAGATAGCCGCACGTCAGCTCCAACAGAAGCGGACAACCCAACTTGCATATAGTTCCCATTAGCCATCACTTGAGAATTGGATGTCTGATCTCGTGGATATCTAGAAAATATCTTTAATTCACCTCTCCGCACATTCTGACTCACTGTTTATTCACTGCAGGTGTCCCACTTCCTGATCCAATTTTCAGTGTCATTTGGTCACTGCTAGCGGGGAATGACATCTTTTGCATGTTCAATGTGAAATTGAAATTCTGCGAGTTGTCACGGAACTCATAGGTGAAATTGTTTGCGACAGAAGTCCAAAGACTTGGAGAGAAGATGTACCCCTTGCGACCAACGTAAGGTCTCTTCCATGCAGTGTCATCATTGATTGTATTGAGATTGCAGTCAACTTTTCCCCTATAGATATTCATGGTGAAGACGTTCGTCGGCAGCATTTGAGGGAACTGATTGGCGGTCAAGGTGTTTGAGCTGTAATAATATTAGAAGTTATTTTTATTCAGAAAAAAAAGAACTCACTCATATTGAATTAGTTGTTCCCGTTTATGAGTTGGTGTCTGCCCTTGTAAAGTGATGTACTTGTAAAGTGAAGTAGAATCGTAAAAGATAAGTTTAGAAAGGTAGAATGTTGAACAGTCTACACAAATAAAAGTGTTTGCGGTTCCTTTGGCACTCGTCGTGGTATCATTCAACGTGTTTGTCATTATATTTCCTCTGGATGTGACAAAAACTTTGTACTCTCCAAATCCATTCAGGGCGGATGCATCATTTCCGAGAACATACGATCCGGATAATACATCCGAAAACCGAACAATTGACACAGATTGACCAGTTGACTTCACCATTTGAGATTTGAATTCCGAAAGTCTTCCTAGAAAATTGGAACCAGTGATGTTATCTCCATCGTATACGAAATAATGAATGAGTGGACTATCAGAAGACCCAGCTCTAGTGCCAGGTGTCAATATGACCTGAAATGGTTATATTAAAACGGACAATGTTCAATCTACAAACCTTCTCTCCGGCCGTGGGAGACATCACTGTTGTGAAAGTGTTGTCAGCCATAGATCTCAAGGAAATGGGTTCTCCAGTTCTTTTTGAGACTTTTGTGTACTTGTCAACTGAAAACTTTTATTATTTTGGTTATATCTACAACTGTTAAACTTACGGGGTTGGTACACATAGCTCATAAAAAATTTACTGTTCCCAGATTTTCCAACAACTTGAACCTTAGTACTCTTTGCTGGCATCCAGAGCGGTCTATCATACACTGGGTAAGATAATTGATTGAGACTGAATCTGTTGTGACCGTTGTTGTCAAAAATGATTACAGTATCACTTTCCGAAGCAAGAAATGAAGAAAACTTGAGAAGAAGGACGTAATTCGTTGGAATGACAAACTGGAATCAGAAAATAATTTACTTTTAAAGAACATTAAAAGGAAATACCGTAAATGTGCAGTTAGTTCCAGTTGGGACATCAGTCAGGTTAGTCGCGGTAAGTGGTAGATTCCCGCCAAGCATTGCAGAAGTTATTGGTTGGGTGTAACATGCTGAAGACAATAAAGTTTCAAAACCAAAAAAGAAAAATAGAAAATTTAAAAACTCACTGAAATCTACAGCAGCAATAAAGCTTGCCGCTATGGAACAGAACAAAAATAAAAACTTAAGCATTTTGGTTGGTAGAAAATGAAAGACACGATATTTGTAAGGTATTTATTCAGAATGAAACAGCTATCAAGCACCATAAAACCATAGAATGACGTTGCGAGGTGTGCTTGATAAGAATGGTGCATTAGTTCAACAATTCAAGGGGGGTGGTCTTGTCTGCGACAAACCTTTTTTATTGTTTTTTTGTATTTCCTATTGAATTTTGTCGGCATCTCAAAATGAGAGATATTCGGACGTATTAATTGAATAAAAACTATGTTTTATTGCTTAAATTTGTGTACTTTACACAATTTTTGCAATTTGAAGTCAAAAATCCGGCATATCGACACCATCTTACCGTTTTATGTGAAAAAACTCATCTTTCGAACACATTGACAAAAAATAAAAAGTGTGTCCAAATGTTCAAGTCATTAGTACTTCTAACAACGTTTGTCTCATGGCGAAGTGCTTAACCGCAGAAAAAGTTTGATGGCTAAACTCGGTCCACGGAAACACTTTGCAGGTTTTTCTTGCAGATTTGGAATCCCCAGTGTCGAAATTACCCATTGTCAAATTTATAGAAAAAGTTTATCTCTCCCTTCTATTGTAAGACGTTTCCCTCTCTGTTCCTTGCCAGCTGATATTGTGTATTCCCTATTTTCACTGGAAACTTTTGACTGATGTCAAAAAACAATTTGAACGTAGGTTTTTTGAACTTTTGGTTTTCCTGGTGGCTGAGTCAACGTCTCATGTTTGCCAGCAACATCATAATAAAACAGACAGTCAGAGAATCAAACAGAACTTTCTATATTTTTTAATGTTTAAACACCGCTGTTATCAGTTTGAATTAGTGTCTTCATATCAAAAAATCAAACGAAAAAGTCAATAAAAAGTTGCACATTTTTTCATGCCTTCATTTCAAAATTTCGTTTGTACAGGCGGGATTCCCGGTTTTTGAAATATTTCATTGCAAAAAATAAACCACCAAAAGAAAAAAAACTCTAATTTTCTTCAGTTATACATTTTGGAGTGGCGTTTTTAATTGGACTTTGTCAAAATCAAAAGTTCAGATGGTTTTTCTGGTGTATGAGTCAACAACATCATCAAATTTTATATGAAACAGACAGTCATACAATTGAACAGAGCTTTGAAGGCGTATTGTGATCAGTTATGATGGTTTTATAGCAGAATGTAGGCGTTACGGCGAGTTCATTTTCATACTTTACACAAAATTTTTTAATGAAACGTTAGGTATTCATAAACATTGCTGTACAACTGACATGAATAAGTTATCACCCATCCTTTTACATTAACAATTCATCTACCCTTCACGTGTTCACTATTTCAAGCCCCCCCCCATTGACCTTTCCACGTATTTTCACGTACGTATTTTAAATAAATAAATAAATTCGGTGCACAACCTGCTGGAAAGTTTGGTCAGTGAAACGAAGACAATTGGTTTTCATTTCGATGATTTTGGATGGTCTTTTGTGTTTTTTCATCAATATTTGCCGTATTTTTTCAAATTTGCTGAAGAATACAACAAAAATGATTAAAAATACCGTCAAAATTGAAAAAATCAACGCTGCCGAAGTCGAATTTCTATACGACCAATTTTCTTCAGCCATTTCACTGACCAAACTATCCGGCGCTCGCTTTCAGCGGGTTGTGCACCGAATTAAAAAAAAAATCCTTAAAATATGAACATGAAATCGCCAGAAATGCACATTATGAAATTTCAGTTTATTCCTCAGTCGAATATGTTTTTCTTGCATATCGGCAAAACAATAAACCTGCTTTGAAACCGAACTTGTAATTCTTGTCGTTACTGAAAAAAGTCGTCACAGTGGGGATCAATGAACAATCGCGGTAACGGAAAGATACACAGCCACTGATAAAAACACACTTTGATACCGGAAAATAAGTACCATGAACAAATTATTGGAATGACTCAAACATGCCACAATTCTGAACTATTGGACTTTCCTTATCTAAACTGCAACATCATTTTATTCAGCGTCATGTCCTCTTTTGATTGAATAAACAGATAAAAAAGAAAGTTGTGTGTGTATTGCCTGAAAACTTTTGAACCCACTTTTATTATCCAGTCCATATTGTTAGTGTCTGAAATGACATTGCTTACAGTGTTTCTATTTTTTGTATTGATGTCAAGTAGAACAATGGGTTTCAGTGAGTTTTAAAGGAGCTAAAAATAAACAAGGAGAAATTTTCAGCTTGCCCAACCACCTCCATTACTACGGTGACACTTTCGGGAAATTTATCATTTGGTGTCACTAATGTTCCTCCAGGAACTAACTGCACATTTATGGTTTTCACCACTTATAATTGAAACTCAATGAAGTTAAAGAAATTTCAGTTTAACATCCCAAACTACTACGTACTACTAATCAACCTTTCTGCAACATCCGGATCCAAGGAGGATACTGTAACCATTTTCGACAGCAATAATGCTCCAATATTCGAATCGTCCGACAATTTTTCTTCTAATTTTCCAATATGGATTCCAGCTGGGAGTGCAAAAGTTGAAGTAATCGGTGTTTCTGGTTCAAGTCAATTCGTGGTCAGCTACACATACAAACCTCGTAATTTCATTGAGTAGCACCGAACACAAGTTACATTTAAAAAATTTCAGTCGATAATTACCAGCAAATAAGGAAAATGACTGGGGAACCCTTTTCATTGAAGTCAATAGTGGATAACACTTTTGTCACAGTTACATCTTCTTCACCCGAGGAAAAAGTTTGTGGACCAAACCTTTTCCAATTTGATATAATCGTTTCTAGGTGATTCTCAGACCTGGAATGAAACAAGGAGAAGTTGATCCCACGCTTCAAAACTATTTCGTATATGATGGAGATAATATCAACACTGCAAATTTCTTAGGAAGACTCTCTGAATTCAAATCTAAAATCAAGAAATCATCTGGTCAAAGTGTATCCATCGTTTCGTTCTCAGACGCAAAATCGAATTCCTACGTTCTCGGAAATGATGCGTCCACACTTCAGCATTTCGAAAAATATACTGTTATCTTGACATCCAAGGGGACAGAAAAGCATGGAGTGATGAATGACATCAGTGCCAGGGAAAGTGCTTACACTTTTATTTGCACTGATTGTTCCACGTACTCCTGGACGCAACTCGCTTTTGACTTTGTTGGAAATATTCAGTACGGTGGGCATATCATTTTACAAAAACTAACACCAACTCATAGAAAAATGAAGATGGCTAAATATGAGTGAGTATAATGATTTTCAGAATTTCTACAAAAAAATAACGTTTTTCTCAGCATGATGACATTCACGAATCAATACTTCTTAGAGGTTTTGCACACCGAGACTAGCGTCCCCCGCCTGCCGGCGGGCTCCGCTATGCTTCCCGAGTCTTTAAGAGTTTCAGGGCCTGCGGCCCTGGACCAGAGTAGAACCGGGCCTTCGGCCCGGTTGCACTGCTAAAATGAACCACAATGTTCAACCTACTGATCAAGTGACAGCCCTTTGTCGGTCAATCAGACCTTATTACAACTGGTTCATTCTCCAATCGTTTCTGTAGAGAACACACATTTCAATGAATCCGTCTGCAGTTTTTCTCAAACTCGACACACTTAGAACTGCTCAAGCTCTTTGAATTGAACCGAAGAGATCCTCAATATTTTCAACCTACTGACCAACCTACTGACCAACCTACTGACCAAGTTACAGTCTTCTGTCTGTCAGTTACGCCACATTTCAAATTGTTCAAGCCCTCCGGCGCTGAACCAGAGTAAAACAGAGTCTTCGGGCCTGTTGCCCTGCGTCAGAAATGCTTTCCGGGTCTCCAAAAGTTCATAAAAAAATGAAAAAAACTGGGCAGAATCCGAACCATAATCCCACGGGTTCTCACCCCAGCGCACTACCACTGCGCCACCGATGCATGGAAAAACGTCCTTATGGAGGGGGTAGAGAAGAGAGGGCGCGCTTGTTCTTTCACAGTGACACGTACAGTGACAAAATGGTCAGTGTATTCGAAAAAAATGTCAGTGGAGATTCAGGTTTCTCCACAGAATCGTCCGGTTTGAACATTTTTTGATCGGACTTTTTGGTTCCATTAGATCTCGAAAAGTTTAGATCGGTCACAAAAATTCAGAGTGATTCAGTGAATTCTGTTCCAAGGACAGCGAATGGAAAAAATCCCACCATGACCGAGAATTCCCGAAAATCACAAAAAATGGTTTCCTGAAAGTTTTACCAGCTAAAAGTACATTGAATTTTACATGGTTCGATAGAGATTTTTTTTCTACATATATTTTTATTCTCTTATCCAGAAACTTCTCCAAACTGAGCGAGTTACAGCCGGTGAAAGAACTGCGTGGGAATTTCGGGGTACTGTAGTTTTTTCGATATTTTCAGCAAACCATCGGCCGTAGCTGGCAGGGAGTGTCTCAAATCACAATTCTGACGTAACCAAATGATTCCCCGACTCATTTCACATCTTGTTACCAAATTTTAAGAAAATCTGTCGGATAGAACTTGAGATATGAAGAGAGAAATGAAAAAAATCGGAAAATTTTGAAATTTTCATATTTTTTACTTTCTGGTTTATAAAAAAGTTTTGAAGAGAGGTATCGACATAATTCTTTTTTCTTCGCTTAGCCCTGTTTTTTCTCTACGTACTGATAGAAAAATCATAATTTATCACCCAAAACGAATCCCACAGCAAAAACCCAAAGTCAAAAAAACGCTAAAAAACCAAAACTTTTCAAGCCAAAAAAAATGACTTTTACTCTACGGCTCATAGCTCGGCTATCAGAAATGATATCACTACCAAATTTTCCAGAAATGGCGGGACAGCGATTTCCTAATTGCCAAAAAAAGAATTAGGTGAAAAGCTCAAAAGCGGACAAAGTTATTAACGCTGAAAAAAGGGGACAAATTTGGGCCGTTTGCGCAAAATTTTTTGGACAATGCGCCTTTAAAGATTTCCCCCCCTGCATACCTAGTGGGGTTAGAAGAAGAGGTGTGCAGACTAGCGTCCCCCGCCTTACGGCGGGATCCGCTAGGCGGCGTGGTGCCAAGCAAGCTTTGAATTTTTGTTCTACGACCATTTTGAAGCAAGTTATGAGCGTTTTTCTATTTTATGTGACCCAAGCAAAGAGCAAGTGAAGAGCTTTCGAATGGTAGTAAAACCAAGTCTGTACGACAATTTTGAGCCGAGTTAGAAGCTTCTGAAGTTTATCAGCGGGTCATCACACTGTGGGGACGCATCTGAATGCCGCCATGGCGCAACTGTAAATCGACCACCCTGTGGGGACACTATATGACGTCATGGTGGGAAGGTGAGATCCTGGGTCAGAATCCACCCTTCTAAGGGTGTCAGGGACATCAGGTGACGGATAGTTGAATCCCGGGTCAGAATCCACCCTTCTAAGGGTGTCAGGGACATCAGGTGACGGATAGTTGAATCCCGGGGCAGAATCCACCCTTCTAAGGGTGTCAGGGACATCAGGTGACGGATAGTTGAATCCCGGGGCAGAATCCACCCTTCTAAGGCGTCAGGGACATCAGGTGACGGATAGTTGAATCCCGGGGCAGAATCCACCCTTCTAAGGCGTCAGGGACATCAGGTGACGGATAGTTGAATCCCAGGTCAGAATCCACCCTTCTAAGGGTGTCAGGGACATCAGGTGACGGATAGTTGAATCCCGGGTCAGAATCCACCCTTCTAAGGGTGTCAGGGACATCAGGTGACGGATAGTTGAATCCCGGGGCAGAATCCACCCTTCTAAGGCGTCAGGGACATCAGGTGACGGATAGTTGAATCCCGGGTCAGAATCCACCCTTCTAAGGGTGTCAGGGACATCAGGTGACGGATAGTTGAATCCCGGGTCAGAATCCACCCTTCTAAGGGTGTCAGGGACATCAGGTGACGGATAGTTGAATCCCGGGGCAGAATCCACCCTTCTAAGGGTGTCAGGGACATCAGGTGACGGATAGTTGAATCCTGGGTCAGAATCCACCCTGTTAAGGCGCCAGGGACATCAGGTGACGGATAGTTGAATCCCGGGGCAGAATCCACCCTTCTAAGGGTGTCAGGGACATCAGGTGACGGATAGTTGAATCCTGGGTCAGAATCCACCCTGTTAAGGTGTCAGGGACATCAGGTGACGGATAGTTGAATCCTGGGTCAGAATCCACCCTGTTAAGGTGTCAGGGACATCAGGTGACGGATAGTTGAATCCCGGATCCGATAAGAGTGCCAAAGGACAGTGGGTCAGGTCACCCTCCCACACAAAAAATCGTAACTAAGGCCTATTCGCACTTTGAAGCGAGTTATTGCGTTTTGAAAGTTTGAGCACTTGTAACTCGGCTCAAAATCAATATTTTCTGAAACTCTTTTTTTGCCCATCAGATAAGTTCAATAACAATAACATATCCAAAATTGGAAACATTCTCACCACAACCACCTGAGAAAAAAGCGGCAAACGCGCCCCAGCCCGAAAACCCAGTGCAAAAGCTGTTTTCTCCACAGCTCAGCTCCCACCGGACCGATTTGGCTGAAACTTATATATTCCATTAGATAATTTTAAGGTGACCAACATATCAAAAAAACAAAACTTTTTTAGTGGAAAAATTTTTCAGAGCAGGCCAAAAACACCTAAAAAACCGCCTGCTGAAAAATTTTTTCACTAAAAATATTACAAATTTTATATCACTCGATAGAGATTTTTTTTCTACGTCATATATTTTTGTCAGAACCAGAAAATTCCCAAAACTACGCGCGCTACAGGCGCCGGAAAAAAAGGAGGGAAGGTGTCGGCAAATCGTCTTTTTTGTGTATTTTTCGCGTTTGACGGGGTGTCCTGGGAAGACGGTTATTCCGATCAAAAATCTTTTTATTTCACTGTTTTCCCCGTTTAATTTTACATCTACTTACCAAGTTTCAAGAAAAAATCTACAATACAACTCGAGTTATAAGAGGGAAAGTGAAAAAAATGAGGCAATTTTGACATTTTGAGAAATTTTTACTTTCCGATCTGTAAAAAATTTTTGAAAACAGATATCGGGATAATTTTTTTCCTCCTTTTAGCCACGTTTCTCTTCTACAAACCTATATACTTTTGAAGGTCATAAGTAAAAAACTCATCTCACCCCGAGCAAGGAAAGTAAAAAAAACACTAAAAAACACAATTGTTTCAAGCCAAAAAAATGACTTTCACTTATCACTTCACCACTCAGCGCTCAGTAAAGATACAAATACGAAATTTTTCAAGAATGATGGGACAGCGGATTGCTATTTGCCAAAAAAAATTAAGTGAATAGCTTCGAAATGAAGCAAGTTATTAACGACGAAAGTGAAGGACAAAAAAAGGTGGACACGCTAAGCCCCGCCCCCAAACGAAAATTTTGACACGTGCGCCTTTAAAGATTTCCCCCCCGCATACCTAGTGGGGTTAGAGGAAGAAGTGGGCAGACATCAGGTGACGGATAGTTGAATCCCGGGTCAGAATCCACCCTTCTAAGGGTGTCAGGGACATCAGGTGACGGATAGTTGAATCCCGGGGCAGAATCCACCCTTCTAAGGGTGTCAGGGACATCAGGTGACGGATAGTTGAATCCTGGGTCAGAATCCACCCTGTTAAGGCGCCAGGGACATCAGGTGACGGATAGTTGAATCCCGGGGCAGAATCCACCCTTCTAAGGGTGTCAGGGACATCAGGTGACGGATAGTTGAATCCTGGGTCAGAATCCACCCTGTTAAGGTGTCAGGGACATCAGGTGACGGATAGTTGAATCCTGGGTCAGAATCCACCCTGTTAAGGTGTCAGGGACATCAGGTGACGGATAGTTGAATCCCGGATCCGATAAGAGTGCCAAAGGACAGTGGGTCAGGTCACCCTCCCACACAAAAAATCGTAACTAAGGCCTATTCGCACTTTGAAGCGAGTTATTGCGTTTTGAAAGTTTGAGCACTTGTAACTCGGCTCAAAATCAATATTTTCTGAAACTCTTTTTTTTGCCCATCAGATAAGTTCAATAACAATAACATATCCAAAATTGGAAACATTCTCACCACAACCACCTGAGAAAAAAGCGGCAAACGCGCCCCAGCCCGAAAACCCAGTGCAAAAGCTGTTTTCTCCACAGCTCAGCTCCCACCGGACCGATTTGGCTGAAACTTATATATTCCATTAGATAATTTTAAGGTGACCAACATATCAAAAACAAAACTTTTTTAGTGGAAAAATTTTTCAGAGCAGGCCAAAAACACCTAAAAAACCGCCTGCTGAAAAATTTTTTCACTAAAAATATTACAAATTTTATATCACTCGATAGAGATTTTTTTTCTACGTCATATATTTTTGTCAGAACCAGAAAATTCCCAAAACTACGCGCGCTACAGGCGCCGGAAAAAAAGGAGGGAAGGTGTCGGCAAATCGTCTTTTTTGTGTATTTTTCGCGTTTGACGGGGTGTCCTGGGAAGACGGTTATTCCGATCAAAAATCTTTTTATTTCACTGTTTTCCCCGTTTAATTTTACATCTACTTACCAAGTTTCAAGAAAAAATCTACAATACAACTCGAGTTATAAGAGGGAAAGTGAAAAAAATGAGGCAATTTTGACATTTTGAGAAATTTTTACTTTCCGATCTGTAAAAAATTTTTGAAAACAGATATCGGGATAATTTTTTTTCCTCCTTTTAGCCACGTTTCTCTTCTACAAACCTATATACTTTTGAAGGTCATAAGTAAAAAACTCATCTCACCCCGAGCAAGGAAAGTAAAAAAAACACTAAAAAACACAATTGTTTCAAGCCAAAAAAAATGACTTTCACTTATCACTTCACCACTCAGCGCTCAGTAAAGATACAAATACGAAATTTTTCAAGAATGATGGGACAGCGGATTGCTATTTGCCAAAAAAAAAAATTAAGTGAATAGCTTCGAAATGAAGCAAGTTATTAACGACGAAAGTGAAGGACAAAAAAAGGTGGACACGCTAAGCCCCGCCCCCAAACGAAAATTTTGACACGTGCGCCTTTAAAGATTTCCCCCCCGCATACCTAGTGGGGTTAGAGGAAGAAGTGGGCAGATCTTCACTTTAAATATGTATTTGGCAAAAGCTGAGTACAATGTGTACACAACGCAAGATGATAATGAGTCTAGGAACTTTATTTCTGGGAGACACTTACCAAACTTGTGGAATAGCAAAAATGAAATTGGTGAAGTTTCGAAATATAATACTACTGCCAGCAAACCAAAGACGGCGTTACTAGCCAGCAGTGATCACGTGTCACCAAAAATTGGATCCAGAGAAACTTCTGCAGAAACAAGAATACGTCTCTCATTCGAAATTCAAAAACCCAGGTCGGCTTCAGATGGGTACCCTTCATCATTTTCGATAATTCGCATTTTATCTTTTTACATTAATAGTTTTTTTGGTTTTTGATATTTCATTTGGTTCTTTTTGATGAAATATTTGTACATTGAACGTTTGAGTATCAAACGTGTTGTCCCTCAAAAAATTACCGCCCGTCTGCAAAAAGTGCCGACGTGAAAAATATTTCGAAACCATCGGATTAAGAAAAAATAGAGGATTCAAAACGTGTCGTCCGTTTCCAGATTGATCCACGTCATAAAAAGTTACGACGTGTTTTGTAAAAAGTGACGACGTGAAAGATTCTTCGGTATCATCGGATTCAGAAAAAATAGACGATTTCAAACGTGTCGTCCGTTTCCAGATTGATCCACGTCATAAAAAGTTATGACGTGTTTTGTAAAAAGTGACGAATTGAAAGATTTTTTGGTATCATCGGATTCAGAAAAAATAGACGATTTTAAACGTGTCGTCCGTTTCCAGATTGATCCACGTCATAAAAAGTTATGACGTGTTTTGTAAAAAGTGACGACGTGAAAGATTCTTCGATATCATTGGATTCAGAAAAAATAGACGATTTCAAACGTGTCGTCCGTTTCCAGATTGATCCACGTCATAAAAAGTTACGACGTGTTTTGTAAAAAGTGACGACGTGAAAGATTCTTCGGTATCATCGGATTCAGAAAAAAAAGACGATTTCAAACGTGTCGTCCGTTTCCAGATTGATCCACGTCATAAAAAGTTACGACGTGTTTTGTAAAAAGTGACGACGTGAAAGATTCTTCGGTATCATCGGATTCAGAAAAAATAGACGATTTCAAACGTGTCGTCCGTTTCCAGATTGATCCACGTCATAAAAAGTTACGACGTGTTTTGTAAAAAGTGACGAATTGAAAGATTTTTTGGTATCATCGGATTCAGAAAAAATAGACGATTTCAAACGTGTCGTCCGTTTCCAGATTGATCCACGTCATAAAAAGTTATGACGTGTTTTGTAAAAAGTGACGAATTGAAAGATTTTTTGGTATCATCGGATTCAGAAAAAATAGACGATTTCAAACGTGTCGTCCGTTTCCAGATTGATCCACGTCATAAAAAGTTATGACGTGTTTTGTAAAAAGTGACGACGTGAAAGATTCTTCGATATCATTGGATTCAGAAAAAATAGACGATTTCAAACGTGTCGTCCGTTTCCAGATTGATCCACGTCATAAAAAGTTACGACGTGTTTTGTAAAAAGTGACGAATTGAAAGATTTTTTGGTATCATCGGATTCAGAAAAAATAGACGATTTCGAACGTGTCGTCCGTTTCCAGATTGATCCACGTCATAAAAAGTTATGACGTGTTTTGTAAAAAGTGACGACGTGAAAGATTCTTCGATATCATTGGATTCAGAAAAAATAGACGATTTCAAACGTGTCGTCCGTTTCCAGATTGATCCACGTCATAAAAAGTTATGACGTGTTTTGTAAAAAGTGACGACGTGAAAGATTTTTTGGTATCATCGGATTCAGAAAAAATAGACGATTTCAAACGTGTCGTCCGTTTCCAGATTGATCCACGTCATAAAAAGTTATGACGTGTTTTGTAAAAAGTGACGAATTGAAAGATTTTTTGGTATCATCGGATTCAGAAAAAATAGACGATTTTAAACGTGTCGTCCGTTTCCAATTGATCCACGTCATAAAAAGTTATGACGTGTTTTGTAAAAAGTGACGACGTGAAAGATTCTTCGATATCATTGGATTCAGAAAAAATAGACGATTTCAAACGTGTCGTCCGTTTCCAGATTGATCCACGTCATAAAAAGTTACGACGTGTTTTGTAAAAAGTGACGAATTGAAAGATTTTTTGGTATCATCGGATTCAGAAAAAATAGACGATTTCAAACGTGTCGTCCATTTCCAGATTGATCCACGTCATAAAAAGTTACGACGTGTTTTGTAAAAAGTGACGACGTGAAAGATTCTTCGATATCATTGGATTCAGAAAAAATAGACGATTTCAAACGTGTCGTCCGTTTCCAGATTGATCCACGTCATAAAAAGTTACGACGTGTTTTGTAAAAAGTGACGAATTGAAAGATTCTTCGGTATCATCGGATTCAGAAAAAATAGACGATTTCAAACGTGTCGTCCGTTTCCAGATTGATCCACGTCATAAAAAGTTATGACGTGTTTTGTAAAAAGTGACGACGTGAAAGATTTTTTGGTATCATCGGATTCAGAAAAAATAGACGATTTCAAACGTGTCGTCCGTTTCCAGATTGATCCACGTCATAAAAAGTTATGACGTGTTTTGTAAAAAGTGACGAATTGAAAGATTTTTTGGTATCATCGGATTCAGAAAAAATAGACGATTTCAAACGTGTCGTCCATTTCCAGATTGATCCACGTCATAAAAAGTTACGACGTGTTTTGTAAAAAGTGACGACGTGAAAGATTCTTCGATATCATTGGATTCAGAAAAAATAGACGATTTCAAACGTGTCGTCCGTTTCCAGATTGATCCACGTCATAAAAAGTTACGACGTGTTTTGTAAAAAGTGACGAATTGAAAGATTCTTCGGTATCATCGGATTCAGAAAAAATAGACGATTTCAAACGTGTCGTCCGTTTCCAGATTGATCCACGTCATAAAAAGTTATGACGTGTTTTGTAAAAAGTGACGAATTGAAAGATTTTTTGGTATCATCGGATTCAGAAAAAATAGACGATTTCAAACGTGTCGTCCGTTTCCAGATTGATCCACGTCATAAAAAGTTACGACGTGTTTTGTAAAAAGTGACGAATTGAAAGATTTTTTGGTATCATCGGATTCAGAAAAAATAGACGATTTCAAACGTGTCGTCCGTTTCCAGATTGATCCACGTCATAAAAAGTTATGACGTGTTTTGTAAAAAGTGACGACGTGAAAGATTTTTTAGTATCATCGGATTCAGAAAAAATAGACGATTTCAAACGTGTCGTCCATTTCCAGATTGATCCACGTCATAAAAAGTTACGACGTGTTTTGTAAAAAGTGACGAATTGAAAGATTTTTTGGTATCATCGGATTCAGAAAAAATAGACGATTTCAAACGTGTCGTCCGTTTCCAGATTGATCCACGTCATAAAAAGTTACGACGTGTTTTGTAAAAAGTGACGAATTGAAAGATTTTTGGTATCATCGGATTCAGAAAAAATAGACGATTTCAAACGTGTCGTCCGTTTCCAGATTGATCCACGTCATAAAAAGTTACGACGTGTTTTGTAAAAAGTGACGAATTGAAAGATTTTTTGGTATCATCGGATTCAGAAAAAATAGACGATTTCAAACGTGTCGTCCGTTTCCAGATTGATCCACGTCATAAAAAGTTATGACGTGTTTTGTAAAAAGTGACGACGTGAAAGATTTTTTGGTATCATCGGATTCAGAAAAAATAGACGATTTCAAACGTGTCGTCCGTTTCCAGATTGATCCACGTCATAAAAAGTTACGACGTGTTTTGTAAAAAGTGACGAATTGAAAGATTTTTTGGTATCATCGGATTCAGAAAAAATAGACGATTTCAAACGTGTCGTCCGTTTCCAGATTGATCCACGTCATAAAAAGTTATGACGTGTTTTGTAAAAAGTGACGAATTGAAAGATTTTTTGGTATCATCGGATTCAGAAAAAATAGACGATTTCAAACGTGTCGTCCGTTTCCAGATTGATCCACGTCATAAAAAGTTACGACGTGTTTTGTAAAAAGTGACGAATTGAAAGATTTTTTGGTATCATCGGATTCAGAAAAAATAGACGATTTCAAACGTGTCGTCCGTTTCCAGATTGATCCACGTCATAAAAAGTTATGACGTGTTTTGTAAAAAGTGACGACGTGAAAGATTTTTTGGTATCATCGGATTCAGAAAAAATAGACGATTTCAAACGTGTCGTCCGTTTCCAGATTGATCCACGTCGAAAAAAGTTTTGACGTGTTTTGTAAAAAGTGACGACGTGAAAGAGTTTTTGTTACCGTCGGATTCAGAAAAAATATACGATTCCAAACGTGTCGTTGGTTTCGGATTGATCCACATCATTCAAAATATGAAAACTTTGGTACGCTTCCTCGAACTTCAAGATTCTTTTTGAAAACCCGAACTGTGCCTCCCTGTTTCCAGCATACATACCTCGAATGCCATTAGATTGCTCTTAGGTGTCATTTTACTGTTTGAAACCGTGCTCGAACAAACCTATTACAATTTTAATTGTATTTCTGATACTTGCTCGAAACGTTGTGTTGACTTTTGTGCAAAACGTGTTAAGTGGGCGTGGTCTATTGCACTTAAAAGGCCGATAAGACGGTCAAAAAGTAGTCAGATTCCTCCGGTGCATAGTTTTCTGGAATTTGAATATGATTGCGAATTTTAATGTGTGTTTTTTCATTCTGCTAAGTTTTGTATTAACACTGACAGCACAAGATTTTACTGAGTTTTCAATATACTTCCTGTGTTAAGTTATTTTTGAATCCCAGGTTGTCCAACAGCTCCAATCACGAAAGATGCTGGACTGACAGGAGTGTTACCAGCTGGTGCAACAGGTCAAGTTCAAGTTCCTGCCAACACAAAATGTGTATATACCGTAAGCAATTCTGTAGGGATGTAAAGTTCTTTTATAATAAATTTCAGTTCCAAATCCCAAAAGGATTCGCTCTCCGTGTTGACACCACCGCAGATTATGAAGTTTCGATGGAGAATTCTATAAACTTTGACAATATTTTGTGAGGATGAATGATTCAGTCTGAAATCTATATTAATTCGAGTTTTACAGCATCTCTCCTCCAGCTGTCAACGTAGTAGACTACGCGATGAACACAGAGGTCCCATTTGAAATTGTGTCGAAAACTGGAGACTTGGCATTCTTTACAAAGTATAGCTATATCGACCGTAGGTGTTTTTCAGATGGCTAGTTTAGAAATTTATAAGATCAATTGCAGTGTCCAACTACCAGCAAGTAATAATTCCCACTGGAACTCATTTGAACACCACCCTGGATTCTAATAAGTATTACACTGTGAAAGCTAGCAATGACAATGACCAAGTCAACTTGCAATACGGATCCCGGCAAAGTAGCGTTGCCGACCTGACTCTTTCTGAAGTATTTATGTTCGATGGGAATGATATTTTCAATTCGAAATATATTGGCAGAGTGCCAAGTGTTTACGAAAAGCAAAGCCTTTTTTATTCAACTTCCAACACTGTCACTCTCATCAATTTGTACGGTAACCCGTCGAGTTCGCTGTTTTTGGGAAATGATGCATCGGGTTTGACCTGCATACTGTAATTTTTTTTCTTTACTGTCCAGTTTTCAGTCATCAAAGCGCTGAACAACTATGGAGTACTTGTGATGGATTCGGATAAGGAGTACGATGATTGGATGTATCTTTTGAAGGGTGCAGCAGTTGTGACAGATTCCTGGTATACTGTAATTTGCAAGGATTGCACCACCTTTTCGATTGATTACATGTTGTTCGATACGGATAAGGACTATTCGGTATTTAACAATTTTCTAGATATTTTTAATGAGTTTATATGTTTAGAATGCTAACGGCTTTGTTGAAGTCCAAGGAATGACACCATCTCATAAGCTGCAAACTATGCTTCATTATCAGTATGTCTCTGGAACTATGGGTTCTTTTGAGATTGCCTGAAATTCCAGATACTCCACCTCTAACAACCAAAGCTTCCCACAAATCATCCCCGCACCAATGGCCACTTTCCATCTCTACAACTCATCCTTCCATTTCAAACTTCGACCTGGTACTCTACAAAAAGATTTCGACACCTCGTCAGGAGCGACTCGATACGTTTCATCCCCCCAACTCTGGAACCCTGATGCCAAGGCATCGTTCGAATACACGTTCTCGGATTTCAACAAGTATTTCAACTTTTCCATTAACCTGCAGAGTCTCAAGTTAGAGAATGATAAGGACTCATTTAATGTAGAAGTGGGATCAGCTGATGGGGACAACAGTTTGGATAAGAAGTAGGTCAAATTGGAGAAAAAAGTCTATAAATGAAAATCTTGTTCCAGGTACTCCAACACTAGTCTGGAAAACCAACAGATTGCAGGAGTAGGAAGTTATCTCAAGCTAGTGTATGCTGGTTCAAAAGATTCAACTGTTTTGTTAAACTTCGAAATGATAGATTTGACAGCAGTGAGTTTTAAATTTTTAAACTCACAAATTTTCGAAATTTACATTAATTCCAGACTACTGTATCAATGGAGACCACCACAAAGGAATCCGTCCGTTCTCTGTCGCTTTTGGTGCTAATTGTAATGACATTGGTTTTTAGATTGTAATGTATAATGACTTTAATGAAAACTGTATAAATTTTTTGATTACCAATTTTAAAATCCTGCAAATTTTTATTTCAGAATTGCCATTATTCCAATCACAAACTATACTGTAACCTTATCTTTCTAAAAATAACTTCAAAAGTGTCGGCACGTTCTTCTGACGCACTTTCGGCATAGGGTCATTTTGTTTTTAATAGCGGTTCTCCCTCCCGGAAATGTTTATCAGTCATTAGATTGTTATCAGTCAGTTGGAAACAAGCGAGGAACACTAAAAATGTAGCGTTTCTTTAAATTCTCACACCTACGAAATCAGTTTATAGTCATTTTATGGCAAGTTGCGGTCTTTGTTCAGTGAGAAATCGTAGTTTGGGTGCGTTGAGTGAGGTGGAAGGGAATCAATTTGTACTCGAGAATCAGATGAGCTTGAAAAATGTAAGAATGAGCAGGCATGAAGATATACATCTAGCTGAATCATGTTTTAGACTTCTTGACTTCTAGATTATCCAATGCACCGGAAAATTGACAGAATTTCAATTTATTCTAATGAGCATTGCTGAATTTATTAATAAATCTTTTGAATTCTGCTTAAAAAAATGCATAAAATCCAATGCATGTGTGAAAAATTTGAAATTTTTAACCGAAAAATCTCAAAATCGAATTATTGTTTTATTAAAATTTAATTTGTTTATTCTGTTTTACACGGTCTCCCAAACTGCTAAAAATAACTGCAAATATCGTGAAGCCGATTTTTTTCACGTTTTAATTGAATTCTTTTATTTTTCGCACTGAAAATACAGTATTTTTAGGTTTTTAGGCGTCGCAATGGATAAAAAAGGTCCCATCTTGTGAGCCAGAAAATGCGAATTTTGGTCAGAAAATAACTTTTTTGATTCAGAAAACCCGATTTTCAAAAAAACATGATTTTCAACAACTTCAGCCAACAACAGTTTCAGAGCGTCCTCAAGTACATTTCCTGCAATTTATATTAGAAAAGGTGTTCAGCCAAAAAATGTTTACTCTCGTTTCCGAAAATCGATTTTTCTGTATCAAAAAAGTCAATTTTCGACAAAAATTCACGTTTTCTGGCTCATAAGATAGAGCATTATATTTTCTACTTTTCTGATGAATGGAACTTTTTTTTTCATTAATTGCGACGTCTGAAAATCTGAAAATACTTAATTTTCAGTGCAAAAATAAAAGAATTGATTTGAAACGTGAAAAAATCGGCTTCTTGCAGTTCTTTTTCGCAGTGTGGGAGACCGCGTGAAGTGTTTAAAATCTAAAAAATCCGAAAATCGAATTAATTGTTTTATTAACTCATTATTTTTATATTCTGTTTTGAAAATTATACCACAATTATCTTGATGCCCAACACCCTCTAACTGATCGGCATTCAAATGAGACACACCTCTAAAAATACCAGCATGTCGGACTATCAAAATTGGTACAGGACTCTTTGCTACATAATATTTTGAGCCGAACGATGCAACATGAAACTGAAATATCTCATAACCAAGTTGATTCAAAATTACAGTCAAGAACAACAAAATTCATTTTGCTTCTTTTTACAAAATAATATTCTTTTTTTCTCCCCGATATTAAAGCATCGCTTCAAAATTTTTGGATTTCAGTGCAATTGGTCTTCGAAAATTTTCAGATTATTTTGTCGTTTGTAGTTTTTGTTATTGTTGTTCAGGATTCCACAAAATTGTTATTCACTTGGATTTTTTTCAATTGTATCTGATTTTATAAGATATCATTTTGCTCTTTCTTTTATCATGTGTTGTTATCCCTGGATTACTAAAGCTTCCAATTTAAAATACAATGAGTCAACGAAGATTCTGACTTTTTGAAGGCACTTGAGTATAGTTTGAGATTTTTCATTATTTTCCTTTGACTTTGAATAATACCTCTGACCAGATGTTTTGAGTTCAATCCTAAATGGCAGTTTCTGAGAAACAATATATTTTATATTTTATGTACCCAGACAACTTCTAAGCATTTATTTTTTTGTTTTGAACACTCAAAACACACATTTCTCATTTTTTCAGTATTTTCTATTGTAGATTTTTTTACAATAAGAAGTTGATGAAGTTGTATAGATGACTCAAATGTTACTACGTTCGCATATCTTTTTTTGTTATTATTCTTCATCAAAAACATGAAAAATTTTAAATGATTTCATAAACCTATTCTTCATTTATGCATTTTTTTTTAAAATCTCCACAAATCCGTTCTTTTTTTCTCATATCACCAGGATGACTCGTCGAGTATAAATGCTCCGTCTTTATAAAATTATTCACACTTTTCATGGTTAAAGATCATTTGCTCCAGACAACCGAAATCTCAAAAAATGTATCTTTCTTGGAAATACAGTGTACTTTGTTCATTATTTGCTTAGTCTTACGTCTTGATAGATACAACTGTAATCTAGTCAATTGACTATAATATTTGATTGTTTTGCAGAGAGCCATATAAAAGAGATCAAGGAAAATCAGAAGTGTGTACTTTTTGAAGCTATGGACGACATTAATCTGACTGCTTACGCCTTGCTTCCGGTCAGTGATATTTTTTATTTTTAATGTTTTTCTAGTCAACTATTGCAGGCCGCTCTGGTGGGAACCGTGCTGAACTGGGCAGTGTTTTATTCAATTCACAAGTTGAAATCGTTCAATCATTCGTTTGGATTCTTGCTCACCAATCAGACGCTTTTTGATGCACTCAATTCAACGTCTTTCTTGTTCTACTTCTGCCCAATGGTCTTATTGTAAGTCAGACCAATGTTACGGGGAGAATCAAGTTGAGAGTTCACATACATATTAACAATAGCTATCAGGTATTGTTGCCAGTCTTATACTGTTAACTTTTTTTTAGAATGTGTTGATAGACTCTGAATAATTTCTTACCAAACCGTAATCTCCTTTGTATGAACAACCACAGATAGATGTTTCTTGAAATTATCTGATTCGAGGGCAAGGCTGTCTAGAAAGCCGTGGGGCAAGCACAGCCCATCCGAAAACTCTCTCGGAAGCCGGCTGTGCCACAGCCTTGCTTGAAGGGATTAAATTACTATACAACAGACTCGTGTCTAGTAGGATCGGTTTGAAAAGTTTAACCGGCACGGCCTTACAAACAAAAACAGTACAAAATATCTAGATTCAAATTTGTTGGAAATTGTTTGAGTTTTTTGATCAAAAAAGTAATTTTTTCAAAAATGAGAAATTGAAAAATTGGTACATTTTTTGAGTCCTGGCCGGCCAGGATTTCTTCTGCTTTTCAAGTTTCAGAACACACGTACAGAAAAGTTTTCAACTAAAAAGTTTTAGTCTAAGTTTGATCTACACATGGTGACACTATCTCCAAGAAACCCAACTAAAATTTCAGTGATGTACCAATCATGAAGCAGTATTCCCATCACTGCGGTTTCGTTATCCTCCTCTGCTCTGAAATCTCCATCATGACTCATTTGGCAATCTCGTTCAACCGATTTTGCGCAGTTTGGATCCCTTACAGCTACCAGAGTGTATTTAGCAACAAGAATACCAAATTTTTGATTGCTGCCATTTTGCTATTCTGTGTTTCAGTGGCTTTGTTCTTTTATGAAAGTGAGCTGCTCCCTCTCTGAACATTTCGAATCTCATTTTTCTAGAACTCTGCTATCTTTACTACGATGAGAAGATTCATTTCTTGACGTTCAGTACTTCGGATTTGTGCAGTTTTATTGGTTGGTATGGAGACTTTCTGAAAAATGCGTCGATTGTTGCATTTGTGGTTTTTATGGATATTCTGACCGTTGTGAAAGTTAGAATGATAACGAAAAAGGTAGTGTTATAAAAAAATCAATTAATGACCTATCCAATTTATTTTGCAGGTGGAGTCAGGTATCAATGAAAACGCTCAAAATAAAATGTCCTCCCGTGAAATGCGTTTCTTGAAGCAGACCGTTGCCCAGGGCTCCGTTTTCATGATGGAGCTCCTCGCATACTTTTTTGTTCCACAGTATACCAGCAATAAAATGATTGTCTTTTTCTCAACTTCATTTGCCTGGGTGGCCATGCATGCAGCTGATGGGTAATTTGGATCTAAGAGGATAAAGTTGTTGAAAGAAAACTTACAGAATGGTCGTGTTGATTTTTAATCCAGAAGTGAGAAGATTCTTGTTCTGTCAGGGAAGCAGTCACAAGATCACGTCGACGAGCCAGATTACAGTCAACTTGAATCATCAATGAATTTTATGGTCTGTTTTGTATCTACTGTATTTTTTCAGTCATGTTCGAAGCCTACTATCTTATTCATTATTTTCATATATTTCCAATAAAATTATTTTGAAAAAACATAATAAAAAACGAATGAATTTACAAAAATGAGGCTTGAAATGGTTAGACAATCTATAATAAGTTTACTATCAATTATAGTACGGTACAGTAAGATATACAATTTGTCCTTTTTCAGTGGAAAATGACCTACTTTGAGAAGGTGTTACGGTATCACACAAAGTCAATTATGCATAAACCATACAGAACAAAGGTAGAGCTTCACTTTTGTAGTGGACAACTTTTTTGTAGAAGTAGAGAGTTATGGTAATTTTAAGGGAATAGCTAAAAAATCACTCTATTTTGCGCTGAAATGGGGGCGATTATTTTGTCGATATGTATTAGGTTGTCCCAAAAGTTTTCGAACATAGTTTTGGTACTCTGCTATAGGACAGAGAGCAAGAATCAAACCAAACAGTGCATGTATTCCATTATATAAGACGTCGGGTTTATTGACAATAACATTCATTTCTTCTGGCTGCCTCCTCTCAATGAACGCTGCACCAATCTTTGTCCCCGACCGACTTCATATTCGTCATGTCATTTTATTTTTGCTTCTATCTAACTCCGAAATCACTGAGATTGAAGAACGTATGGTTGAAGTTTATAAGGATAATGCCCCTCAACGGCAGACAATTAGCCGTTGGGTCCATCGTTTCAAAAATAATGATTTTTCTTTGGCCGAAGAAGCACGTTCTGGAAGACCAGTGGAGTTCGACATTGACAAGTTACGGGAGGAAGTGGAAAGTGACCCATTTCAATCCATTCGTAAACTGGCAACAGTAATGGGCTCTACTCACTCTGCGGTAGAAAGAGGACTGGGAGCTCTTGGCAAGTTAGAAAAAATGGGAAGATGGATACCACACAAATTGTCTAACTTTGACCTTGAGCGCCGAGTGGACATGTCACTGCAACTTCTAACCCTCCGTACTAGTTTCAACTGGCTGGATCATTTGGTTACGTCGGACGAGAAGTGGGTCTTATACGAAAACCACCACAGGAGATCCCAGTGGGTTGATGCTGATAAACAGCCAGAGGATGTCATCAAACAGGAGTTACACCCTAAGAAAATAATGCTCTCCGTCTGGTGGTCTGTTCATGGAGTGCTTTATTGGGAACTGCTTCCGGATGGAAAAACTATCACCGCCGACTACTATTCTTCTCAATTACATAAGGTGAAGTCCAAACTGAAAATCCTCCCCTCTACACGGTCACAGAGTTCACTACCTCCATGACAACGCAAGACCACACATCGCATAGACGACCAAGTCTCTCCTGGCTACATTCCACTGGGACAGTCCTTGCCCATTCTCGGTACAGCCCTGATCTTGCCCCTTCGAATTACCATATGATCAGCGACATGCATCGATCCCTCGAAGGACAGGACTTCAAAACAAAGTCAGAGGTCGAGAAATGGTTGAAGAAGTATTTTGACTCGATGCAGCCTGAGTTTTGGCGGAAAGGTATTGAATCTCTACCTACTAAATGGCAAAGACTCGTGGATAAAGGTGGTCGCTATGTTTGATTTTTGTAATACTCTGGCTTTGAATAAATTTGATTTCAATAATGTTCGAAAACTTATGGGACAACCTAATAAAGTAACCTCCACTAAGATTTTCATAAAAAAAAGTGAGATCAAGATTCCATGAAGAACATCCAATAAACCCATTCTAGGTGCGATTTGATTTCAATCTCCGAACTATCGTATCTCTCTTTTCCCTCCCCTCCATCTTCCTAAACTTCCCGATTTTCCCATCGCCAGTTCATCATGTTCATTCAAACAAGACACGATATTGCACTCCGCCCACTTCCACTTTTTCAGTGCAAACCCAATTCGAGATTCAGATCAAAGCAGGTTGAGTACACTTCTGCCCTTCCGGTCTTCTTCAATGTGCCCATTTGAAGAAATGATGGAATCGTCAGAAGGTTCTATAATCTTGTCCTCTTCAAGTTCTTCCATGTCTGTTAGTCCGGCTCCTTCTTCTTCCAATGAAGTCTGTGAAGTCTGTGGAGATCATAAGGTTAACAATAAAAGATACGGAGCATTCGCCTGTCTCGGGTGTACTGTATTCTTTCGGAGATCAATAACAAAAAACAAGAAATACAAATGTTTAAAACATCAAAACTGTTTTATTTCCCATTGTAAGTTTGAATTTATCTGTTTCAAGTTTAAACGAATTGTTTTCAGCATACCGATGCGCATGTAGATACTGCAGGTTCCAGAAATGTCTTCGAGTTGGGATGAGAGGAGAAGCTATCCAGAAAAGAGATGTTGTGGGTCCGCGGAATTTGATTATCAGCCCGGAAATTATCTTCGTGGAGGGTAATAATCAAATAAGACTGGACTATAAAAAATGATTGAAAGTTTTTAGAAACCAGTTTCCTCAAGCCATTGGCTGCATTCCAGCGAGTGCAGGTTGCAGAGCATCTTCCTTATTTTGAGAGCCATCAAGTGGATCCAGCATTTTATAAAGATAGTTCGGTAAGTTGTCCCCCTTGAGTGCAAGTTCGGCAGTGGGGAGACTAAAAACTGAAAAATCTTCGTGATCATTCATGTCATTACACTCCCGTGAGGAGACACCATTCAAAACGGAAAATCACATTATTCACCGTAATTAGTCCGGGCCGGAAGATCAAGTGAACGCGGGTAATCTCGGTTTGGAGGAATAGAAAAAGGAGAGAGATAGAAAATTGATTAGCAATACGTAACAATATCATATGTACTTCTTTTTCCTCATAAGCATGTCGAAAAGTTCAAAAAATGGGAAAAATCCGGTCATACCAAAAAGTAATTTCTCAACACTTGTGAATGAGGGCACTTTTTTTTAACGCCTAATTCTTGGTCCGATATTCGCAGACACTGTTTAAATTTACTGCGAATTTTGAGAATGTTTTTGGAACTTTGAAATTATGTACCTAATTCAAAAAGTTGCATAAAACATATTGTATTTTTATTTGCTTTCTCCCAATCATCTTTTGTTATGTGTGTTGAACGTGCTGTTATGGTGTGTAGCCTCATCTCCATTTCACTTTCCCACGAAACAGCCCCCGTGAGATCTAATGGTCTCCATTGTGTTCCGAGGAGATGTTATCAATGATCACGCAGACTTTTCGATCTTTTCGGTCTTTTTCTGCGGAATTCGATGCGTTCTCAACATAAAATTTCAATGAGAAAAGATTCTTTCAGAACAATGTGAAATACCGCCGAAGGGCTCGAGCTCATGATGTGGATATCATGCTGAAATTGTGTCTGAAGCAAGCAACGGCATGGGGTGATCAGTTGAAACCGTTCAAAAAGTTGTCTCCGGTGTCTAAGAAGAATATTTTGGCGGAGTATTGCTTGGCATTTCTGTTAATTGATCAAGGATTCAAGACTGCAAGAGAAGCGGATTCAGGGATTTGGTTGCTTCAAAATGGAAGCTTTATGCATTCCGATTACTTTTTTGGACTACCGTATGCAGCTATTGACATGGAAAGTATGAAAATTAAGACACAGTAAGTTGTTTCATAAATATATCTTTTTAAAATTTCTGGGGGTTTCAGACTTCACTATAACTTTGTGTCGGATCTCCTGGAAACCGTTGCCAAACCATTTCGTAGACTGGAAGTAGATGAGGTGGAATGTGCAGTTTTGAAAATTTTAATGCTCTTGAAACGTAAGATTTTCTTCATTTTTTCAAAAAGTTTCCCAAATATAACTTTTATTTCCAGCTTCTTGCTCTGAGCGAGCCATCTATTGTGGTCAAGAAGGTGTCGTTGCTGGGCTCTATTCTAGATGTCTGGATGAGCTCATGAAGCACACTATGGAGAGGTTTCCTGAAAATGGCGAAGAAAGATTCGGTGAATTGATATTATTGATCAGTGCAATAAGATGTGGGGTGAAGACACTTTATAATCAGACTCGGGTCTCCGATCTTTTTAATTTTATGAAATTCGATAATAGTGTAAAAGAGGTTTTGTTGACTTGAATTAATTTCTATCTTCCTTTTTTGTTACGGATTTCCACGGGTTTGAGACTTTTTATTCAATAAATTTTGATTTTAAAAATAAGAAAGTTAGACTCAAAAAGCCAGAGCATTAGCCTTGAAAGTTCCCTGCCCATTGTGTGCAACTGTAACAATATTCGATGGGGCTAACACTTTCACCGTCGAGTTCACGCTTGCTATCAGTTTCCCACTTGCATCTAATACCGTCACACTGCTATTCCGCATTTCCAAAAACTGTAAATTGACTTGATATGGACCTGGTGCCACGATTCTCCAGGTGCAAGGAGACTGTAATCCTTGCATGCCATATCCATAAGATGTGAAAGTAGAGGGAGACATTAGGAGAGTTGTATTGCAATGAGAGTGGTCTTCGATTGGAGGGAGTGGTATCTTGCAGATGTTAGATGCTTTTGTATCACAGTTGGTTCTACTCCATAGTTGATGTTCTGTATATGTCTCTAAACAGTCTAGAGATTCTGGCATGAAGTCTAACTGATCCCGGAAATCGAAATCCCAGAGAGTACCATCTGCCCAGGCATAAGAGTTATTAAAAACTCGTTTTGCTCCGAGTCTAACATTTTCCGGAATTAGTGCCATCTTGTTTAGAATAAAATCGTTCTCCTGCTTTGAATGGATTGAAACAACATGCCCATTGTTTTTTCGACATTCGATTTCGGCTTCATCGATGGATCCTTCCACAACATAATATGCGGAATTGTTGAAATTGTGAAACCATTTACCATCGGATTTGTATATTGATCCTAAAAAAGAAAAATAATGATTTCTATGCACACCAACAAAACCTTACCATTTTGAGTAGCCGGTAGTTGACAAATAAACGAATAAAAATTGTGATTGCAATTCGAGGAGAACCATCTTCCAACATGCGATCCTTTAGTTATCATGCTAACGCAAGAACCGTCCGAACCATTCACAAGAGGGTTCCCGGGGGCAAAGTTACTGTAGCTTGAGTCAGAGTAGTCATCGTTGTAACAAGACGATGAAGTATTTCCGAAACAGTACGATCCTAACCAGATTCTCTCTTGGCCTTGGTCAGATGCATATTGAACAACGGCTCTATTTTCCTAAAAACAAAACTTTCGAACTGGAAACCAGTTTAAAAAAAAACTCACGATTGCATTATTTATAGTGACAAGTGTCCCTCCAAATAACCGACATTCATAAATTTCAGATTGCAGGTGATTGTCTGATCCGTAATATCGCAAGCACTTATTCATAACTAAATCGTACCCATACATGCATGTTAGGTTTTGCGCTAGGGTGGGTAATATAAAAGACAAGAATAGGAAAACAATTTTCATGTTTTTTACTGAAAGGAAATATGACTAAAAATAATGATATCAGCAACTTTTATAGCAGTCGTTTGCAACAATTGAAAGAGTTGATATTCTGATTTTTGTTTTCGAAAAGGCGTTAAGAACAGATTAGAGTGTTAAGGAGTACTTAGTAGAAATTTGATGACAAAATTTTTGATTTTCGAAATATAGATATGGAAGTTATGAGCACTTGATGTATGTAGTCTTATTAGTGTTCCCATATTGTTTTATTTCAGAAAAAAACGTTGATTATAAACAATATTGCAGAGATAATGTATTCCAAACAAGTTGATTATCAAGCGACCAACACTTTTGCCTTAAACAATCCTCCATCTTTGTGAACCACTGTTACAAAATTTGACAGAGCGTATACTGTTGTCCTTGATGTTGCAAGAGCTATCTGCTTTCCGTTTTCATCAAAAACTTCTACAGTACTATTCTGAATATCCACAAAGTATATTTGGATAAGATATGACCCTGGTGATATTATCTGGTATGTACAAGGTGTGAAAACTTTGGAACCGATGTTGTAGCCATACGATGTAATGGTTGTTGGAGCCATTAGCATAGTAGAGTTGCAGTGAGAATTGCCTTCAATTGTTTTTGCCTCAAGTGGTACTTTGCAGACAAATGATTGTTGAATAGCACATCCGGCTCTCATCCATAACCCAGTATCGGTAGCCATTACTAAGCAGGGCCTCGTGTTGTCAGCAATATCGAATGGATATCGATTATCGAAATCTTCAAACAACGAACCATCGGACCATGCATAGACGTTTGGAAAATACTCTCTAGCGCCAAGCATTAAAAAGTAGACACTGGAAAATGTGTTCTTGATAAAATCGTTTTCATGTTGAGAGTTGATTGAGGCGACGTGACCATTATTCTCTTGACAAATACTCTCCGCAACTTCCAGAGGCGCATCATGTGTCATATAATAGCAGTACCCATCGTAGTTTACACATGACTCTGCTACATTAATTGTTCCTGAAGTTCATAACGGTTGGTCTATTGTCCTGTGTTAATATCTTACCATTTGTTGTAGTCGGCATTTCACAAATATAAGGATTACTTCCATTCACACCATTGCAACTGGAACTATACCACTTTCCAGATTGTGATCCAGTTGTTACCATACTAACACACCCGCTAAATTGGGAGCCTGGTGCAAAATTATTTCCAATTGAGACCGGCCCCGAAAAGTCATCATAGTAACATGAAGAGGTGGAACTTCCAAAGCAGTAGACTCCAATCCATATTTTACTCAAGTTATTGTCACTGGCAAACTTTGAAATTGCACGGTTTTGCTGAAAACAGCACCTCTCACAATTAAAACAAAAACTGAAATGTTATGAAACTCACAATTGCATTCTGAATAATAACCAATGTCCCACCATTACTTCTACATTTATTTTCCGCAAATGTATGATTCTGAGGTTCACTGAAAATCTGAAGGCACTTGTCTAGGACCATAGTGAAGCCAGGGTCACATATTAGGGTCTGTGATACTATAAGTTGAAACAAGCAGGAATAAAGAATGATGAGTTTCATAGTTTCACAATTATTCATAATGATTCTCCTTCTTCATTTATAGTTTTTCCTAACAACGATTTTTTGGTCGATTTTTTTGAATTATGTCATGAGAAAATCCGATTAATAACAAGATAATCAGAAACTATAACGAAATGATGTAAAATGACCTAGTGTTCTATGAGAATGGTCTTCGGAGTTTTAGAGCAAAACACATAATAATTTTCTTTGTTACTGATAACAATTTGAAATGATTATTGTTTAGTATTTGGTTTTCTGGAAAGCTACAAATTGGCTACTGTGAAAAAAATAAAGTTTGGCCAAGGATTTTCAAAAAAAATTTTCGCGCCCAAAACACTTTAGTTCACAAATGCACTAAAGTGTTTTTTTTTTGAAAATCCTTGGCCAAACTTTATTTTTTTCACAGTAACACAGGTTATCGATTGGGAAGCTTTTATTTCAATCGGCCTACTGGCTGGAAGAAATAATAGAAATTAGTAAAATTAAAAACAGAATTTTCATTTATATTAATAGCATAGTTGATGACCTTCAATAACTATTTTGTGTAGAATACATTTAGCAGAGAAGCGTGTGTAGTTTTGTATTATCTGTGATGTGCTGCTCTCAGTTTCAAATATAATAAAAGAAAACATTTTCTGACTCGAAAAAATGATTCTTTGATTTTATTTCATTCTCGGAGCAGAAGTTTGGTCACACAACCTTATCACTGAGTTGAACACGTACGATGGACAAACTCCATAGAGCAGTCGGAGCAGAAATCACATACAGTTTTAATTCTTTTATGATGTCAATGGTTATCACTAACCTGAACAATTGCTGAGTCAACATGTTTGAGTTCGATTATTTACATAAACTCATAGTAAAACAAAAGGTGAATGAGAACTTTCATTCATTTCAAATTTCAGAAGTGAAAATTATACCAAGAATACAATACTCAAAGTAACAACAATCGAAACAAATAATTTAGAAACAGTTGCTAATTTTGTGGTGGTTGCAACTGTTGTAGTAGTAGTTGTTGTTATTGTTGACGAAGAGTTTGTTGCCGGCTGTTCTGGATTTGTTGTTGTTGGTGTTGTCTTCATAGTTGTTGTGGAAGATGACAATGTTGTTGTTGTTGTTGGTGATGCCGATGTCTGTGTCGTTGTAGTTAGAGACGTCTGAGTAGTTGTAGTCAGCCGAGGTGGTCCTTCTGAAATATATCTTACATGTTCAAGTAGCTCTAATCACACCCCAAAAACTCACGAATGATATAAAACTGCGTGAAGATTGCTGAAGTGTTATCTCGTCTTGATTTGATTTCAAGCTTGTCACCAACAAATGGAATACTCCAAGACGCGACTGCATTCCCCGGGATGATTGACGTGCTGTAGTAGCTGTTATCTGGTGGATTATTATAGACCGCCACTTGAACTGAAGAACTGCCTGGAACGGTGGAAACAACCTGAAATTCAATCTTTTAGTTTAAAAGCTTGTTAAGCATTACATTGACACCAGTCACTCCCGTAAAATCGAGTGAGTCTTGCAAAATTCGGTACGTCGCAGAAGATTCTTGATTCGCTTTCTTCACATGTAGACCAGTATTTGTGAAAGCAGTGGTAGCGACTAATTTCTCTGAAAATATAAACTGAAAAACGTTTTCAAACACAACAGAAAACGTACGATTATCTCCTGGCTGAATTCGGACGTTCGAGAAAAGATATTCCAAAATTTTGAAAATAAAGCGGACTGGCAAAAATTTGAGTGTTTGCTTTTTCAGCGACGCTTGACCGAAATCCATCGTAAAGAGTAACCTGAGCATCAAGATCCTGATCCCATTTACTGAATGTCACGGAACTGGAACTATCACTATTCAGAAAAAGGGTAGTTATTGTCGCCGGGTTCTGCGAATTCAATTGATATCTGATAGTTTGAGTATACGAAACATCGTAGACGTAGAAGTAATCTGAATTTGGTCTATGTTCTTTTCATCCGATTATTTTGAATAAACAATAAAAATTACTATTTCGATCTTGATTCGATGTGCTTAGATACATAAATCCAGTCAATGTCTGCAACTGACTCGTAGTAAGGTTTGTGATCAAATAGACTGATATAAAGACTTCGTATGCTTGAAGGGCTCCTGTGATGGAATTTTTATTCAAACGTACATCTTGAGTCTGAAAACAGTTTATTTGTTTTTCTAAATCTCAACTAAACTTACGAAGTCATACGATTATTGTAATCTACTAAATAGATTTGCGAGAGTAGTGATTCATCATCATTGCTTGCAGAAATATAGATACCATACGACGATTGTCCGGGCAACGAATTTGATACATTTCCTCCGATAAAAGTGTTGAGATTGATCAGTTGTTCGACTTGCTGGCTCCCATAAATAAAGCTAGTCAGTAGAACGAATGATAGAAATTTCATTTCGAAAAGTTTCCAAGTCTACTGATTACTATCCCAACTCGCTTTTTATATTGAAATTGTTTTGCAACATTAAGTATCTAGTTTCATAACGATACGCAGTGTGTAATATAAAAATTGTCTTTTTTATTGGATTCTCACCGAGAGACCATTTTATGAGGTGAGATAAGATGATTTTTTGGTTTCATTTCAAATTGTGATTCGTCACTACTATAAAACGTGAATGAGAGAGTGTGCATCACTTGCAAAAGAAAGGAAATGGTTCCACACATTAACTACATACCAATATTGATAATTTCCGAGTAGGAAACGTTTATCTCTGACGAATCGCAATGTCAATAAGGGTGACGATAACTGATAGTTATTTGATCTGATAATTTGGGAAGATCAATAATTTCAAAATGTATATATATATGTACAAATAACGGAAACTTTCAAAACTGGTTCTTGGGGTTTTCTTAATCACTGTATGAAGTCAATAATGATTCACAAAATTCAGTTATCAAACATCTATTTTTTCAATATTTTTATCACTTTTTTATAATTACGGTAAACCAGTAGTTTGGCACATTCGGTATGTGTTAGTTTTTCTTGCATTCAACTGCATTTGAAGTCATTCGCATTGTCTTTTTTTCAAAAAGTGTCAAAATGTTGATCATGTCTAATTTTGAAACGATAAAAGTCAAGAGTATTTATTCATTATACCATATCAAAAACTGGAATCAAATCAAAAACACATAGCTTAAAGAAACAACAATCGAAACAAATAATTTAGAAACAGATGCCAATTTTGTGGTTGTTGCTACAGTTGTAGTTGTAGTAGTTGTTGTCGTTGTTGTTGTCGAAGATTTTGATGTTGGTTGTTGTGGTTTTGTTGTTGTTGTTGGTGTTGTCTTCATAGTTGTGGTGGTAGTTGGCAGTGTTGTTGTTGTCGATGTCATTGTCGTTGTCTGTGTTAATGCCTGTGTCGTGGATGTCTGTGTCGTTGTTGTTGGAGGCGTCTGAGTGGTTGTATTCAAGCGAGGTGGTCCTTCTGAAATTCATCTTACATTTAGTATCTTTAACCACACCCCAACACTCACGAATGATAAAAAACTGCGTGAAGATTGCTGAAGTGTTATCTCTCCTAGATTTGATATCGAGCTTGTCACCAACAAATGGAATACTCCAAGACATGACTGCATTCCCAGGGATGACTGACGTATTGTAGTAGATATTATCTGGGGGATTATTATAGACTGCAACCTGAACTGGAGTGTTGTTCTTATTGTTGATGGCAACAGTCTGAAATACTGTTCTATTATTTTAAATCAAAATATCACGGAGTTCATTACATTGAAACCAGTCACTCCCGTATAATCTTGTGAGTCTTGCAAAATTCGGTACGTCGCAGAAGATTCTTGATCCGATCCTTTCACAAGTAGACCAGTAGTAGTAAAAGAAGAAGTACCAAATAGGTTTTCTTGAATTTCAGTTTGTCATTATTCATTTTGGTTTTTTCAAACTTACGACTTCCTGGCTGAATTCGATAACTTATTCTTCCCAACGACTTTATGTAAAACGTTCTGCATGGCACAGAAAATGTCTCAACTTTCGGGAACAACATCACAATATCTTGAACAGCAAGTGGGTTCGAGAAGATTAGAACATCCTCTTTTTCAGTCGTATGGAAACCATTATAGATGCTAATTCGAGCATCATCACCCTGATCCCATTTACTGAATGTTACAGAACTTTGAGATCCGGTGTTATCTCTGCCAGAATTCAAAAAAAGAGTGGTTGATTGGTCCGGGCCGTAAAGACTTATGTCTTGAATGTCATCACCATCGAAAATGTGGAAATTATCTAAATATATTTGTTTCTTCAAAATCCAATCAATATTTACTTACTGTTACTCCACTGGCTCTCTGTGCTTTGATATAAAAATCCGGTCAATGTCTGTAACTGACTCGTAGTAAGGTTTGTAATCAGATAACCTGAGAGGAAGACACTGAATGGTTGAAGTTGTCCTGTGTTAGCGTTTCTACTCAAACGTAAATCGTTGAGTCTGAAAACCGGTAATTTGTGTTTCTGAATCTCCATAGTTGAACTTACGAAGTCTTTTGAGAATTGTCATTTACTAAATAGATTTTTGAGAGTAGAGATTCATCATCAGCACTTGCGGAAACGTAAATATTACACGGTGTTTCACCGGTAAATTGATTCGTTACATTTCCTCCAATAAAACTGCTGAGATTGAGCAATTTTTCAACTTGATGGCTCCCATAAATGAAACTAATTAGTAGAATGAATGATAGAATTTTCATTTCGACAAGTTTCCAAGTCTTCCGATAAGAATCCCAACTCGCTTTTTATAATGAAATCGTATTGCAACATTAGGCATGTAATTTCATAATGATAAGAAGTGTGCGGAAAATGTTTATTCTTTGATCCTTATTGAAAAACCATTTTATGACTCAAAGACTGATTTTTCGATCCTATTCGCTCCTCTTAGTTCAGATACGTCACTACTACAAAACTAAAAAGTGTGGGCAATAAGAGATTGTCAATGCCAATTTGTTTTGCGGTGCAAGGAAAATGGTTCCGCTTGTTATCTCTATACCATCCTAATTGTTGATAGTTTCCGATTTGAAATTGTTTTATCTGTGAATTTTCGGTATGACGACATCCAATGCTAACAAGAGAGTCAATAATTAATCATCATTTTATGAAACGAAATTCGGAAGAAAAAAATTATAGTAGCAGAAACTTTCAAGCATCGATGCTCGCCATGCACGAAAAATCTTGAGTCTCAGATCGGCTCTGAAAATTTACCTAACTGTTTCCCTCATAACTGATTGTTTCTTCTTTTTAAAATAACTGAAAAGTTGATTATATACCTTCTTTTGTTGAGGTTCAAAATAATTTAAGCATTAAAACATCAAGAAATAGAGCAAGCTGCCGAGTTGAGATGTCCGGGACGTAGAGTATTCGCTTTCACCGTGATCGCGTTTTCAATCGACGTCTCCAATTCTTCGTATCCTTCGATACTATTGACATTCACATCTGCAAGAACATTAATTATTACAGATCCGTAACATTACATACTCCCTTACCTCTCTCATGGTCCACAATCTCCCAAATACTTTTCTTCAAACTTCTCGTCAAAAAATACGTCTCTGTCTGCCCTCTATCCTTCACGTTAATCCTTCCGCGGGGGCTAAACTCAAATCTTCCAGTTTCCATCGCCTTCTCGTATGTCCATTTGCTGCATTGAATCTTTCCAGCCATTCCTTGAGATTCCATTTGAGACGCCAGCGTGACAGTCTCCCCGAATAGACAATATTTTGGAGATTTTGTTCCAACAACTCCAGCGACAATCTTGCCAGAATGGAGGCCGATTCTCAAAAGAAATGGATTCTTCGAAACAGGGTCCACTACACTTCTCGCCTCCCACATCATCCCTAATGCCACGTGACACATATTTTCAGCGTGCTCCGGAGTGAACTCAGTAATCCCTGACACGGCCATATAGCTGTCTGACACTGTCTCCACTTTGAAGACCCCTCGGATCACAATAATACGATCCAACTTTCTAAAGATCTCATTTAGAATTCGAACGATATCCTTAGGAGAACATTGAGGTATGGTTTGTTGGAAAGTTGGTAGATCACAGAACATCACCGTAGCGTCATGCTCTGCTGCTTCAATGTGCTCCCCACTGAGCAACTGTTGAGCAATACGTTTCGGAAGCATATCTTTCAGAATTGAATCAGTCTTGAGACGCTCTTGCTCCAATTCTCTAGTCATGGTTTCAAGCTGCTCATTGTTAGCTTCTAGTTGGAGGCTGGAATTAGAAATTACATATTAAACTTAAAAACTGTTAAATATAACTCACTTCACTTCCACATCCGTCAATCTTTGCTGATTGAGGAGAATCAAGTCCCGTGTAGCATCATGAAGCGGCATGGCGGTCAGTCTCATCCCATACTGCATCAACTCATTTATAGAAGTCACGTATGGAGAGCACAGATAAATAATGTGCTTCTTGGAGGATAATAACATCATTTGTCCTTTCAGTTTCAGATGGTGTCCCTGTGTTAGCTCGTTTGATTTGTCTTCCTCTTCTTCCAACGCTTCCCTGAAATATTCAGCAGTTAGAAGAAATCTTCAACTGACTTACACTTCCTGTTTAAGCTCCTCCTGACTCATTGCATCCATTAATTTCTTCTTCAATGGAGACGTTTTGACTTGGAGGACAAACACCGCATTGATAAAGTTGCAAATGTTTTCAAAATCCAACGGTATTTGAGGACGATTAATTTCGAAAATACGGAGGATTGGAGTTCCCGGTTGAAGGAGCTCATTGGGGATGTGATTGCTGGAAATTCCCGTTTTTTGTTTAATCTTCCAGCAGAACGACTTACTGTAGCTCACTGCCGCATTGAACCAATTTACAAGACTCATCAATCACAAAGTGATAGGGGAGAGCTTTGGAAAAATCGTCAAGTGACATTTGGAGAGTGTCATCAAGAATTTCCGGAAAGTTCGGGTTAGACGAAGCGAGCAGGCCGGCATGAGACCCATCTGAATCTCGGCGGTTTTCTCCGACGTTCTTTATCAAAAACACCACATGCTCCTCCACTCTCTCCCCGTTATTCATGTGCACACTTCTCTGAGTTCTTCCTTGCACCACCAGATTGATATCCAAGTCGAAAACTCGTTTAGCCACCTCTCTCACCACTCCTTTCACAATTGGATACAAACCAGGGCGGCCAGTGAAATAATGCAGAAGGAGATCTCCTTCCGAGTTCTCTTCACACCTGAATGACGGTCCACGTAGGTTAGCCTTGTATACCACATGGTCAATGAAGTAGTGAAGACTATCGAGGCTGTCCAGAAACCCTTTCAGGTTTGGACTCATGCTCCGGACCAGTTCATCCCATCCAATCTCCATAGAATAAGTGATCAAAAAGCCGCCGTACATCTCCCAGACCTGGTCTTTCGTCACTTCTGAAACATCAACATACATACTAGATACTACTTTAATTTCAGTTCTAAAACTCACTTATAACCAGAGAGACACTATCCACCAGAACATAAGTATCTGTATCCGAGTAGTAATGATTCACAATATTCTCTTTTCCGTTTTCAAATCCTGCCTTCTCCAGAACTTGAATCCAAGTCTCTTCTCCATAGTTACGACAGATGAGTTGACGAATACTTTCATGAATGAATCCAAACTAAAATACTTTAACATTGGTATAATTTCTACCTGGGGACTTACCATTACGCAACGAATTTGATCTCCGTATCGAAAAAATAAGGAGAAAATAAACGAAATGAAGTGGCCGAGAGGAAATAGCCCTCCTCCTTCTTTTTCCCCTTTCGTGATATGAATACTATAATTTCTGACGACTTGCTAGCATTACCAAAAATACTCTAATATCTGATTCAGGTGGCGTGAGGAAGTTGTTTATTTTCTCATTTCTGACTTTGACACACCTTTCAGTGTAAACGATGTTGAATTTTGAACAGATGTATGAGAGCTAATGTGTAACCTGAAAAACTTTTTTTTCAATTTTCGAAAAAAAAGTTCCGAGTCTTTGAGATTGAAGGAACATTCAGAAAAACCCTGAAAACTCAACCATTAATATACATACACCTGCAGAAGGCAAATATAGTAACAGGGTATTCATGACACGTGAATGTGTATTTTGATATATTTTTTACTAACGGCGAAAAATGTTTAGAAAAAACAGTTTCCCCATTTTTCTATTATATATTCACAAAACTCTGCCGTTCCAAAAATGCAAAAAAAAGAAGAAAACCAGCGCTGTTAGACCAACAGGAAATTGAGATTTGTAAAACAAATTTCTCGACGAACAAAAGAAAAACAAATAATGTGATAAAAACAAGAACAACATCTATTCAACAACAGTTAACAAATTAGTCTTCCTCCATATTGACATCGTCGTCGCCGCCGTTATCCTCCTCATCAGCATCACCATCATTGTCTTCCTCCATGGGTTCACCGTCGCCGACTGCGTTGAGATTGAGATTTCCGAGCATTGCAGTGATGGCGATCTGAAAGATTAAACTAATATTCAACACTTTAACAAAAATAATTACTCTCAATATTTGTTCCGGTGAAAACACGTTGATCCACTCAGCGCGATCGGCGAAGAATGGCGCGATGAACTGTTCTTGGGTTGCGTCAAATGCAAGGTCCAATGCGTCGAGACGGATTGGGTTAGGTTCTTCAATGTTTCTGATTTCCTCAACATCAGAATCCGACGATTCCGAGTAGGTGTCCGTATCGCAACCAAGAGAGGGAGCGTTGCTCATCTGGAATGAGGTAGGATTAGACTACGTATATAATTATGGATAACTTACATTATTAGACATGACTACAGCGACTCCGTTCGTTGAGATCAAATCTGACAGTGAGGAGATATATGAATTGGAGAACATAAGTTAGTGCAATGAGAAATGTTGAACTGGGTTATTACAGTATGAGCTGCAGTACTTTAAAAAAAAATTTCAATCAAAAATCTGTTTATTCTGGAACAGTAGGCTTAATATTCTCTTTATCTTCCTCGTGATCCGTATTTGACTGTTCTTCGTCAGCGATCCTTTGATACATCAGCCGAAGCATGATTCTCAGAAGTCGCTCCCGAATAACGACACCATTGAGACGAGCAGTACATTCACGAAGGATGTTCTCGAGCATTATTTCACCTGAAAAAAAGAAATCGATGAAAATCATGTAGAAAAGTGTGGAAGCAAAGAAGGAATAGAAATCGAGAAGAATGCAAAACGAAAAGGAGCGAACAACAAGAAACATTATTTTCTCATGAAATTTCATGGGGTTTTGAATGTTCTTTTTTCCCTTTTTGCACACCGTTTTTTGGGAAATGCAAATAAAATGGTTGCATTGTTTTAAAAGAAACTTACAAATTTTATTTTGGGTGTTAGAGAGGGGGACACTGAGTAAATTGATGAAGGCATCATCTTCTTCCATTATCTAAAAAAAAGAATTTATTTCAATTGATAGGTACATACTTGTACAAAAATTATTTTTCAAATCTAGCACCCAGAAAGTTCTTTTACTTCGGATCCTGATTAGCTTTCAAAAATATCAAAGTTTTTCCATGCCATACAAGTCACGTAGCAACTCACTCTCATCACCTCATTCCATGCCAATGTCTGCTCCCTCATCCAGTCCTGATCCGAATCCTTATTCAACTTTGCAAACGGGCGGCGCAATGAATCGGAGTCACACATTTCACAAAAAGTAGTGCAGCAATAAAAATGAAAACCGTGCAATAATGTTATTGAAGTCGGCACGTGTTCAAAAACTTACAAAGTAATAAAGACTTTCTGAGAAACTTGATTCAGGTTCCACTTATGCAATATCCTTTTTTTAATAGAAAGTAATAAAAATCTTAAAAGTGTAATAATCTACACATCAAGATGTTAGTTGTTATTGAGAATGTGCGAAATCAAAGGGTGTCGTAAAACTAACCGGCTCACTAGTTTTTGTACACATCTGTTGCAGGCTTGGGGAGAGGAGGGCGAGAACTCATTTATGTTCATGACCTCGTGATGAGGAGTCGAGGGGAGGTTACTGTCGGAAAAAAGGAAGAAGAAGGCGACGACAGAATGTTTATGTTATGGAAAAAAAGACAAAGGGAACGGTTCGGTGGACCAAGAAGCGACCACTTGTTTATGAAATAGATAGGGGTAGAGAGGAGTCTGTCTGATACAGTAAAATGAGAAAACAGAGCCTGGAGGTGTCTGGTTGGAGGTTTTCTGAACTTTTCTAGTTTTCTGAATTGGTTTTTGGGTGAATTGCTCAAGTTTCAGAATAGGGTCCTTTAGTTTTCACAAACTTATGTTTCGGTCTATTTTCAGAAGGTTGAAGTATTTCAATTATATTGTCACCGTGCTTTTTTACAACAGCTTCATATAGACATATAACACTCAAAAACTTACAGAACAACAAAATGGTCACTAAACTTAACAGACACATCGTATACACATACTCAACAAACTGCTACCTAAAATATGCTCACTGCCCTTGCTGCTCCTCCATCGGCTCTTCCGGATCAGAATCGAAGACGTATTCAACGTCTTCGTCGTCTGTATCCTCGTCGTCTTCGTACTCATCATCCGCATCTCCATCAGAGTCTCTATAATCTTCATCGTCGTCTTCTTCTTCTTCTTCTTCTTCAAGTTCTTCGTCGTCGTCATCCGGGACCGGAGGCGGCGGTGGTGCCAACACCCAAACTCCATTGTTGAAGAATTGAAAGCCATAATTTTCCTGGAATGTTTATTATGTTACACAATTGAAAATGAGTCATCATAATCACTTACTCGAACGGTGGCACGAAAATCCACGGTGTCTTGGCGTTCCTGGTCTTGAATCGAGTCCGGATTTAGTGAAGCCAATGGGCGACGGTGACTCATGCTGAGTAATATCTTAGAAAGTCACGAGGAGGACGTCGATGAGTAAAAGGGAGGGGGGTACGGTGCTGTTTATGAAAGACGTGAGGGGGAGAAGGAGATGGGCGGGGTCAACACCGTTTCAAAGGTCAATTGGAGAGGGTAGGATGAGAAGGGGTAACAACCCGAGTTCCAGATAGAATGCATAAAATCGGAAACGTTTTTATTTCCAAACCTTAAAATTGCATAGTAAATATCACTCAAAACACTTCAAAAAACCAATAACGAAATTATTATATATCAGTTGTTGTGGGATTCCTGAAGTGGCTCTTCCAAGTTGACTTCATCATCGACTTCCATCTCACTTTCAGAATTCTCATCGTCGTCCTCATCATAATCGCTATCGTCTCCTTCGTCATCTGTGGCCGAATCCTCATCCTCAGAACCCTCATAGTCTTGATCCTCTTCATCTTCCTCTTCTTCCTCTTCTTCACCAGGAACCCACAAATTATCCGGCGGTATCTCAACCCAAATATTGCCAAAATCGAAATTTGGCATGTTCTGCTCTTCCAGGCGACGTGCAATTGACGCTCGACGCTCCTGGTCTTGAACCGAATTTTCATTGAGTTGGGCTAATGGGCGGCGACTCATTTTGGAAGAAGGTCTCTGGAAACTGCGGTTTGTAAGCCTTAGTGGTACGAACGATAAACGAAAAAAGGAGATATTACTTTCATAGCAATAAAACCTCCCCATTCCCCCTTTTTTTCACCACCGGTGACACATTAACCCTGAGAAACAATGAGGGTAGAAGCTAACCGTCATGTGGCAAAATGATTTTTTTGCTGTTTTTTGTTTTGTTGTGGAATGAGGAGGCAAGGAGGCAAGGTTAGTAATATTTAATGTTTTATTGGAAAACAATTCAAATGCATAAAGAAAAAGTGAAACGGAAAGAAAACATTGGGAGACTTTGAAAAAGGGGGGAGGTCCCTACGCTAGTCAATAGACTGTAGTACAGATTTTCCATGAACATCTGTGCAGCTGTTCAGGATCCTTCCACTTATGAGGCAATGCAGAGTTTTGAATCTCTGCCACCAGTATTAAGCAAGGCGTGGAAGAAAGTTATGTCATTTTTTGAATTCACAAAATGGAGTTACAGAAGACAAAGACTTCGAAGGAGTACAGGGTTCAGAAAAAATCAGAAAAAGTTATGTCACATAATTAGAAATAAGTACGTGCGATCTAAGATCTGGAAAGCATTTGAAATCCAAGAGCGTCTCTTGCAGCGTGAATGTTAATCGTCCTGGATTAATTTTCTTGAACATTTTCTCGAAAATTTCTCAGAATCTCCGCCTTGATCGTGGAAGCTCCACCGACCCTCTCCCCATGTCCGGTAATCAGGGTGACCGCTGAAAACTCTTAATTAAAGTTCTTCAATAAATTGTTTATTACCTCTATGCCTTGCTTCACTGTTCTCCATTCCTGATTTGATATCCGTGACGTAGTCCAATGCGCCTTTTACGGTGAAGCCATGAAGATCAAAGACAAGTTTTTGAAAAGAGCCCAATGAATGATTTCTCTCCCGCACTAGATTATTAATTACAATTTCCAACATCTTCTTGGCTTGTCTATTGTATTCTTTTTTTGCCCGGCTTCTCTGATTCTAAAAAATGGAAATCATTTAACTTTTTGAAATAAACGTTCTCTTACATGTAGCTGCATAATCATTGACCAGAACAAATGATACCGTTGCAGGTATTGCTTTGTCATCCAGAAATCATGCTGGTTTTCAGCAAATGTTTCTTGCAGCAACGCATCACATATTTCTGGGTGGGTCGGGCAGACAAACTCCTTCTGCAGTTGCTCGAACGATGTTGATTTTTCCATACTGTAAAAGGTCAGACTCAAATAAAGGTTAAAAATTCAAAATGGATAATAAAAAAACAAGCCGCCATGATTGTTTCTATAGGAGGTGCATGAAACAGAGAGTTTAGAAGGACGCCGCCGATGTTCTCTCCCTCCCTGTCGCCTCTTATAATGTCATGTGTAGAGAAAACTGTCGAAGGAGTGTGTTCTCTGCATCTGAAGCATATGTTTGAAAAGCTTTGAGCGTTAAAATTATACATAATTTATTGAAATCTTAAAATTTTAAATTTAGGAATGTTAAAGAAAACAAAATTACAAAAATTAGTCGCCTAACACCAGATAACATCACTATACGTTGGCTTCTTTGGGATTGTGAGTATCAGAACTCCTGGATTGCCCCCATCCACCTTGACTTGGACTCCGTACTCCGTCTGAAGCGCCTCCCGGATGATCGACGTACAGTTTGCGGAATGGTTACCCAAACCGGTGAGCAGCTGGATATCTGAAAATTTGTTCAATTTGTTGGATCTAGAATTCTGATACCATTCCACTTACCAACACTGCGATGACACAGGTGTGGAGAGCCTGAGTTCATCTTCTCCACAATTTCCTTCACGTATCCCAGTGCTCCCATGCAAGTGAACCAATGGAGATCAAACTTCAGATTCTCGACTGGGATCTTGATCAAATCGTCTAGAGAAATGTTTCTCTGGCGGACGATTTGACTAACATCGAACCGGGAGTTCTGAAAATTTGATTCATTTAAAATGTGAAGCATTTATTTTTATTTTTCTAGAAACATACATGAAGGCGTCGGATTGAATGGCGTCGAATCTTGTCCTCTTCCAAGTAGGCTGTCGTCTTGGTCTCGCTTCTTTCGTTGAGCTCAAAGAGATGAGCAATCCAGTAGTTAGCAATCCCATACTTTCCATTTTTACGGTACTTGTCCTGGAGGGCACGCAGTTGATCGATGGTGTCCTAAACCAACTATTTTGCTCACTGATTTTTTGAGATTAAAAAAACTCACCACAGTTCCGAAGGATTCATTGATCATTTCGGCTGTGACACCGTTAAAGACATACTGAAAAAAGTTTTGATTTAAAAATTATCAACTAAAAACTGATACCTCCTTGTTTGAAACATTTCCAACAAAGATATTCCGAAATGGATAATTCGTCTTCTGGAAAATAAATCTATATTTGAAACATTTAACATCAAAAAGTTACCTTGAATCCCAATTCCTTTCTAGCCAAGTCCACATTCTTTTTTGAATCGTAGTAGGTGATCTTCACGACATTGTGCGGATATCCGGTGTCTCTTCGTAGTTGATCGACGTGTCTGGCGTTGAGTTTTGAGTTGTTTTGTCTGCGTGGCATATTGGGAAGACTCTGGAAAAAGAATAATGGAAAATGATGAGTTAGCGGATCGAACAAGGTGAATCTTTAAAATTGTTCGGCATGTCATTCAAATCGAATAGTTTTCTGTTCCTAACGTGAAAATGTACAAAAATTGTCGAGCCGTCGAGCTAGTGGTTTTACGACCTTACTTTCCAACGCCTTCTCGATTGCATTTTGAATTATAACTAGCACAATTATCTTGTTGGGTTATTACACTTTGAATATTATTACTTCTCGGAAAAGGAACAAATTCCATACAACACAAAAATAGCAAGATTTTTGCAAAAAAGCAACGATTATCAATAATCGCAACAGTTTGAAAAAATAGAAAAAGAGGATATTAACCAAATGGAATAAGAAAAAACAGATTGTAGAAAGAGGAAAATAGAAGATCAACGCTTCCTTCTTTTTTTCCGAATGACCAATACATACGTGAGTAATACAAAAATCGTTGTTTCTCCTGTTTCGTGGCTCCTTGTGACAAGTCACCAGCAAAAAAAAGATTTGGAAGGGGACAGTATGGCACCGTGGTTCAGAGTAAACAGTTAGTCATCTCCAGGGGGCCACTCCATTGGAACAAGTGCATTAGTAGATGACAGAAATAGATTTACAAAAAAAGGTAGGGGTTTTGCAGACCAGCTACAGGGAGATTGTACTTTTGCCATCAGGGTTATTTCAAAGCTGAAGTCTCACTTGCGATGGGATTCTGTAGAACTAGGAACGAATTAAAATTAAACAGGAAATGGGAAAAAAAATAGTTCATGTTACTTTGAGTCCACTATAGAAGCCATTTTGAATTCTGTGGAATTTCAATTTAATATTTACATGTATACCCTTTTCTAATTCGACAATATACCCGTTTATTTATTGCAAATTAAAATATATACATGATAAAAAAACATTTAAAACTTAGTTCCCACCAATCAAAACATACAGATCAAAGGCGCCGAACCCTGTTGCGCCATGTGGGTTACGCAGCATGGAGACTTTTCATGTTGGGAGGTCAAGCCGATGAGAAGTAGAGAGTGGGGGACATGATTCCAAATTTTGGCAAAGTAGTGGCAAAATACAAAGGAGGAGAAGCAATGTGTAGCAAAATGGGATGGCTGGGATATGATGATATGTTATGGGTATGGATAATGTGGGATATGATGGTTGGGATATAATATATGATGGATAATACAGTAAAAACAAATTATAAACATAGTTATACCAAAACAATTACTTTCTACTTAAACTTCACAAGAACAACTCCCGGATTGCTCGGATCCTCCTTGGCCGTACAATATTGCAACCATGCCAGTTCTCTTAAAACTGCGTTTTTGATGGCAGCAACGCCATCAACACTCCGATTCCCATTTCCAGTCACAAAAAGGATCTCTGAATAAAAAAATTAGATTTGTTAATGTAAAATCGGGTGGATTACCTTTGTGTTTTCTCTCCTTTTTCTCTTTCTCCACTACTTCAAGAGCATATCTGACTGCTACACTGACAGTCAGGTAATGCAAATCGTAGCGATTCGGTGGGGATCTGCATTCGTTGAATTTTTTCCCGTTTTCATACATTTCCACTTCTATTTTTTGAACTTCAGTGCTGCTGTTCACTTTCTTTAGCTTTTCCTGTAACAAACTGATAATTCTAGTAAAACAGTCGGAAGTCTTACATGGAGTTTACTCATTTCTTGATAATGAGCGTTTTCGAGGTGGGAAGGACGAACATGAACGATTGACTCAACTCCACGGCTCTCCTGAAGTTGGCTTACTGTACAAATAAAAATAATTGCTTTTTACCGTTTGCTCGTGTCCCAACGACTTCAGAGCTTTAGACACGTCTCCTTGATTGTCAAGGTATGCATCCTTGACGGTTAAAGTGTCGTGGCCAGTCCGTTTTCTTAATATTCCAACATTTCTCTGGTCACGATGTTTTCTCGAGGACATCTTGAAGTTTTCTGGAGATTCTGAAACTGGTTTTGATTGTTTTAAGATAAAACACTAATTTTGAAAACATTTATTTTAAAAACTTGTTACAATACTTTGCAAAGAAGGAACACATGTTCTACAACTGTGCACAGAAGCACACATGGATTTCTCTTCCTACTCTACTCCACATAGGTTCCTGAATTCTGAAGAGGTCGGTGACCTACGCATGGATTTGGAATGATGAGTTACGAATTGATTTTATTACATTAAAAAACACATTAAATTATCACACCATCGAGTTGCTTCTCAATGAAAATGCAGTAGTCGAAGGTTCCTTGGATACGTCAGATACTAACCATCGGAGTTGCTCTGAAGAAAAAAATTCGATAATCTTTTTTTTTTTCAAATTTTAAGTTCTCACTTCTAATCACTTTCTTATATTCCGCAACAATAATCATAAATGCAATACTATCGAAGGGTGGATACAATCCGATAAGAGAGAACAACCAGCCAGTCTTCCAATGTACTTGTACATCCAGTAACGGTGCTACAACTGGGGTCAACAGAACCGGTGCAGCTGGCAGAACCAGAAATATAGTGGGACCGAGACTCTGTATCACCAGTGCTTTGAAGAACTGCCTCTGAAGCTTTCTCTGTGGAGCCGAGAACTTTTTCAGCTCCTTTTTCATATTGAAATTCATTTTGATCCCACAATATAAGATAACGAGATAGTGTGAACAGACCAGAAACAAATCCACTGTGATATTCTGAAGGCTTTCTATTTTGATACGACCATCGCTGTCATATGGAGCCATGATAAATCTAGGGACTTCACTGATGACTAGTCCATAGGTGGAGAAAACTTTGTTTCTGAAAAAAAAATTCATGGACACTGTCTGAAAGGAATCTCTCATCTGATATACTTATCTGTATATTCAGTAGGTAGACAAAAATAATAAAAAGCATAACTGTAAATTGCCCCAGGTATAATTGGGTACAAAAACCACACTATTGTTCCATATCTATCGAACTTTTTTGCTGCTTTTATATCAAACAAACTCAGATAGCGATACACAAGCTGAACAGCTATAAAAGCAATGATCAATGAATAAAATCCGCCCCAAATTGAAATAGATAAAAGTAGGATTTCCCGAGGAATATTTAAAGTACTCGAGCTGAAAAATATCAGGGCCCCAGTGAAGTTGTGAGCAAAGGGTCTCGCAACGACTTCCAATCCTGAGAAAAGTATTCCAACAACAGCGAAATAAACCACCATCCGTTTGTAGGTTATGAAAATCTGTTTGACATGAAAAATAGTTAAGTAGATCAAAATGAAATTCGCTAAAAAGCTGATACAAAATCCAGTTTTTGTAAAAACGCCTGCTGTTTCGAAAGGTAGCATATCAGACAAAAAATCGTAATAAATGAGTTATCACTGATATTTTCTTTTGGTTCTCAGAAGGATGTTATGAAAATAACGGAAATTAAAACTAAGCAGCTTGTTGTATGCTCACAAAACTCTTATTCATCAATAATGGAAATTAAAAAAATTAGTTCCTTGTCTACATGTGACAATAATTGATGCATAAATAAGTCAGTTTAACATTTGTATTACAAACAAGATTTTAAAATCAAGAAAAAGCAATTAATTAATTATCACACCATTCTCACTGACAATGCTGTAGTCGATGGATTCTTGGGTATTTCAGTTTCCTGCTTTAGGAACTTTTCTGTAAAAAAATGTATTAAATCCATTTCAGAAATCCCACTCACTCTTAATAATCTTTTTGTATTCTGTCACAATCAACATAAATGCAACGCTATCAAATGGGGGAAATAGACCAATGAGTGAAAACAACCAGCCAGTTTTCCAATGTACTTCCATATCCAGTAGCGGTGCTACAACCGGGGTAAGCAGAACCGGCGCAGCTGGCAGAACCAGAAATATAGTGGGACCTAGACTCTGTATCACCAGTGCTTTGAAGAATTGTCGTTGAAGTTTTTGCTGCGGCACTGAGAACTTTTCGAGCTCCTTCTTCATGTTGAAATGCATTCCCAGACCGCAATATATAATAATAAGATAGTGGGAACAGACCAGGAATAAGTCTACTGAAATATTCTCCAAGCTTTCTATTCTGAGATGACCATCACTATCATATGGGGCCATGATGAATCTTGGGACTTCACTGATATTGAACTCATATGTTGAAAGAATTTCATTTCTGAAAAAAGAACGATAGTTAAAAGACTAAAGAACATGTTCATACCTCATATAGCCATCTGTATAGTCGTTGGGAAGACAGAAAATGTGAAAAGCATAAGTGTAAATAGCTCCCGGAATAATAGGATATAAACCCCACACAATTGTTCCATAACCATCAAATTTTTTAGCTGCTTTTGTTCCAAATAAACTCAAATAACGGTACACAAACTGGACAGCGATGAATGCAATGATCAGTGAATAAAATCCACCCCAAACTGAGATAGATAATAATAGAAGTTCGTGAGGAACACTCAATTTGCTAGAACTAAAAAATATCAACGATCCGTTGAAGTTATGGGCGAATGGTCTTCCCAAAACTTCCAATCCAGCGAATAGTATTCCGATCACAGCGAAATAGACAACCATCCGTTTGTAGGTGACGAAAACTTGTTTGACATGAAAAATAGTCAAATAGATCAAAACAAAGTTCGATAGAAAGCTGATACAGAATCCAATTTTAGTAAGAATATAAGCGATATCGAAAAGTGACATGTTGAATGGTAGAATTGTGAAGAACCGTAAAATATATAGCTTCTTTTTTCTGAGAAGTCTGATAAAAACAGAAGGGAAATTAGAGTTCTGAACAATAACAAAAATATATTGAAGCTACAAAGTAAGAGACACATTATTCATCGATACACGTTAGAGGAAATTAGAAAAAGGGAGGCGGTTCTCGTCTGATAAAACAGTATTGTAGTCACGAGTCTTTTATACTAATAACAAAATTCTTTGTTTTGGATTACACAAACTCAAAAATATCTTCTGAAAGGGAAAGCGTTCTACTCAAGTACAGACCGCATGAAACGACTCAGGAATTTGGCCCCTGATACTTTCAAGTCTGCAGATTCCGAATCTGGAATGAAATTCTGCAAATTCTTTCTGTGAACCGAGTTATGAGCCGCCAAACTTTTCCTATGGTTACCCAGTAAGGCTAACTGTCGGCATTCAAATCTTTTTTTGATTCTCGCATTGATGTAGTACATTGATGGAGGTGTATGCACAGAAAATTGATTTTTTTATTTCTGACCTAACAATGATAACGTGATAAGAAAAAGGACATGTTCTTGTAATACTAATTGAATAATAACTCAATCCGACAACTTCTGCATAATGATCATTTTTGAACTTTTCCTTCTTCCAAATATCAGCTCTTTATCCGCACTACATCCAGGTATCAACCTCCAGACAGCATTCCGATACGAACTATGAACCATTAACACCGATAAACTCCCTCCGATACCATGCAACCCAGCCACTATAACTGCGACATTAATCCATTTCTGTTCCAGATTATCCGTGAAAAAAGCCAGCATAGAATAGGTAATAGGTGCTGCCAAAAACACCACGGGGATTCCGGTTTGAAAAATCAAACCGATGAAAAATTGTCTCTGAATTTGTCTGGTAAGAGCAGATGTCGATTTAGTTGGAGCAATAAAAATGTAGTATACTGTACAAGCGGCATGGAATAAGACATGACCAATTGAATGAAATAAAAGGAAGGGGATAAGAAACCAGGTGTAAAATCGAATTGTATAAGTATCCGTGGTCACTATGAAAACATTTCCAAAGAAAAATTCAGGAGTTGGACATGGGTCCAATGCCAAAACTTGTAGTCTAGCCGTGTCTTGGTCTCCAGGTACACTCCAAAACATACCAAATAGTGATAGATCGAGTATGAAAATTGTAGCATGATAGATAAATCTAGATGATGATTTTTTGAACTTGAATCGATTTTCTTGAAGAGAATTACTCCGACTTTCGAATAAATAAATATAAGATCCAGAGGCGCCTGAAACAAAACAATTTTGAAAAAGATTAAACTTCTCACTCACAAAACGCTACGAGAATTGCTAAAACTATTTGATATAAATATGGAATACCATACCAACTAAATAATCCAACGCCAAGAAACCCGAGGTAGGAAAGGAATATGTATGGAGTAGAGAAGGCGCAAATAGTAAAGTCGAGCCAGGTGCACCTGAAAATTGTTCAGTCTGAAGTGCATGAACCAACATGAAACTCTACAAAAATACTTACCAAAAATGATTAATCAATATCGGCCATTTCACAACACTCATATGATTCGGAGTGTTCTTCACAATAATATAAAACGTTAGAACTTGAAACGGTAAGGCAACACCTTGAAGTATATGACTCGGCCATGCGAGACCTTGCCACGAAGACATAAAATTATACTGTGCGTTACATTTAGGATATTCAAACAAGTAATACTCAGATAAGGTAGAATACATTTGACTGAAACAAAAAATCTCGAAAGAGAGCGGAAAAACTCTAATCGAAAGTGAAAAGTTGCAGATCATAGAGCAGGTGATTAGTAGGGCGGAATAACATAACTTTTGATATCTAGTGATTTCATTTACTCGAGGCCAATCAACAAATATCAAAATATGGGGAACTCAATCATTTAATGTTTGTCTGGAAATTTTTTTTCGTTGTCTAATTTGGAGAAAAATTGATCGAAATTTTTAATATTGAAAAAATAAGTAATTTTAAAAACTTTGAACATGTCAACCACTTTATTAGCTAAATCATAAGATTTTTTATTTTCTCATATCTTTTTGTTATTCAGACCATTAACATCCGTTTCAAACTCACAGATACTTTGGTCGTCTTATTAGTATAATAATTAGGTTTTTTTCAGACTACGAGTCAATTCAGTATTCGCCTAGAAGGACAAAAGGTTTGATGAAGTTGTTTTTAAGTGATAAGGATTCATTTAGTATCACTATTGACAAAGTTAGAAGGTTCTTAAATTTCTCTTTTAGTTAGTGTATTCAGATTAAGTTTTAGACCATGACAACATTTTGGTCGTCTTATCAATACCAGTGTTTTTTCAGACCGAGAGCCAATTCAGTATTTGCTTAGACGGACCAAAGGTTTGATGGAGTTGTTTTTAACTGATAAGGATTCATTTAGTTGCATATAAAAACCACACCGATTCAATCTGAAACTCAACATTTTCTACAATGAAAACTGTAATCATCTTCCTGGCTCTCATCGCTGGCATCTCTGCCCAATTCAGTGCGACTGCTCAACAACAAATCGTTGATGCACACAACAAACTGAGATCTTCTATTGCAAAAGGAACTTATGTGGCGAAAGGAACCACTGAACCAGCTGGAGCTGATATTTTGAAAATGGTACGTTATTTGTAGGTGGGATATTCTATTATGACCCATTTAGAAATGGGATTCCTCCATCGGAACTTCGGCCCAAAACTACGCAAACACCTGTCCAACTGGACACTCTGGAGCAGCTGGACTCGGAGAGAATATCTTCTGGAGCTGGACTAGCGGACAGTTTGGAGCTCTCGATCCATATGTAAGACACCCCATTATCCAGATTGCGGATCAATGATAAATTTTAGGGAGTAACTGCATCCAACTCATGGGAGAAGGAGTTCCAAGACTACGGATGGACTTCCAACACTCTTGACGTGGCCACTTTCAACACAGGAATTGGACATGCTACCCAGATGGCATGGTCGCAGACCGGAGCCCTCGGATGTGGAATCAAGATGTGCGGACCAGACCCATCGGTCAAGAACTACAACCGACTTGTCGTTGTCTGCCAGTACAAGAATCAGTGAGTCATTCTCTTTCTTAAATGTGAGTTCATTTTGTTATTTTTCAGAGGAAACGTGTTGAATAATCCAATATACAAAAAAGGAGCCACATGCTCTGCCTGCCCATCACCAACCAAGTGCGAGACCAGCTCCGGACTTTGTGTCTAATTGGACATCTTCTCTTTTTTGTTTTCTGTAAATTTTTTCAACAAATAAAAATATCTGATGATAATTTTCTAGCTGTTATTGTAGTTATGAAAATTAGAGTGCTACACCTTGGGTTGGCCATAAAGATGATGTTTTCGCATGAAAGATTGTAAGAAGTAGTGTACTGATCAAAAACAATGAGTCAAACGTTCAATATTTCTCACAAAAAACACGTTTGATTTGAATAAGTTTCTTGCTCTATGTATTGTAAATGTTCTATTAAAATTTGTAGGATGTTGTTATGTAAAAGGAAACAGCGCCAAAGTTCTGGTATAAAAAATGCAAAGCCTAGGATCTTTGACACTGTCTGTCCCCTATAAAAGACTGCTCAAAAACAAAAAAAACATGAACAAAATGTACTCTCTGTTTTTCATTTCACTTCTCTTCTCCGTGTTCTATGTCAAAACTGCAACGGCCACTTGTTCAAATAACTTCACACCGTTTCAGGGACTAAACTACGCAGTGAGTTAAAATATTAGACATCTAGATCGTATTAAATCCAAAAGTTTCAGTTAATTCCCACCAATGCTGACTGGAACACTTCCTTAGTGTCTTGTCAAGACTGTGGCGCAGACATGATGGGAATGCCGTATGGAGACAACAAGACATTTGTTGAACGTATTTTATTTTTCAGACTTTAAAGCAGTTGTATTTTATCTGACATTTTCAGAAACACTAGGAGTAAACACAGTAGCATGGGATACCGCATGGGTCAACATTAAAAGTGAAGGCTGGTGCTCATTCTACACCTTCAAATCGAACAAGCAGTTCTTTGGCACAAACTGTGAAAGCACGGCTCCTTATGTTCTTTGTGTGAAAAATTGAAACTGTATTGTTTGTGCTCTGTGAATTTGGTAATATGTGTTAAAGATAAATGTTATATTATCGAGTTTCTTAAAGTTTACAGAACACATAAACCAGAAACGTCTTAAACAGAAAGTCCGGAGCCGCTCTTTCTTTTGATCAAGGTTACAAGAACAGTTAGAAAATTATAATCAGAATTTTTAACAATTTACAGAAAACGAAACAGAGAAGATGTCCAATTAGACGCAAAGTCCGGAACTGGTCTCGCACTTCGTTGGTGATGGGCAGGCAGAACAAGTGGCTCCTTGTTTGTAGATTGGTTTATTCAACACGTTTCCTCTGAAAAAAACAAAATAGACTTGAAAAAGAGAATGACTCACTGATTCTTGTACTGGCAGACTACGACAAGTCGGTTGTAGTTCTTGACTGATGGATCTGGTCCGCACATTTTGATTCCACAGCCCAGGGTTCCAGTCAGCGACCATGCCATCTGGGTAGCATGTCCAATTCCTGTGTTGAAAGTGGCCACGTCAAGAGTGTTGGAAGTCCATCCGTAGTCTTGGAACTCCTTCTCCCAGGAGTTGGATGCAGTTACTCCCTGAAATTTATCATTCATAACAGGATTCGATCGGGGTATCTTACATATGGATCGAGGGCTCCAAACTGTCCGCTAGTCCAGCTCCAGAAGATATTCTCTCCAAGTCCAGCTGCTCCAGAGTGTCCAGTTGGACAGGTGTTTGCGTAGTTTTGGGCGGAAGTTCCGATAGAGGGATCCCATTTCTAAATGAGTCATCATACATAGAATATGTCCTCTACAAATAACATACCATTTTCAAAATATCAGCTCCAGCCGGTTCCTTGGTTCCTTTCGCCACATAAGTTCCTTTTGCAATAGAAGATCTCAGTTTGTTGTGTGCATCAACGATTTGTTGTTCAGCAGTCGCACTGAATTGGGCAGAGATGCCAGCGATGAGAGCCAGGAAAATGATTGCAGTTTTCATTGTAGAAAATGTTGAGTTTCAGATTGAACTGGTGTGGTTTTTATATGCAACTAAATGAGTCCTTATCACTTAAAAACAACTCAATCAACCCTTGATCCGTCTAAGCAAATACTAAATTGACTCTCGGTCTGAAAAAACATTGGTATTGATAAGACGACCAAAGTATCGTCAGGGTCTGAAACCTAAGTTCAAGCGTTGATCTGAATAATAATTAATTGATGGATGCTATACATACTGTTGAACCAATTTATACCGTCGTTCTCTACATTCTAGCTGTTTTTTTGTGGAGTTCCGTCTTTGAAGAGCCGATGGAAAGACTGGAAAAACTGTATTTTCTATTAAAACTTCGATTTAGTGTGAGAATATATTAAATTTATTATGTGAATTATTTTAAAATGTACAAGTTTTTGCACTAGTTTTATGACTTGTTGCGTTGAAAGATTGGAATGAAGAATTCTGCGATAACGTTCTATAAAATAAAAATGATTCAATGGCAAGTCCAACACTCTGCAACACTGCTCCATATGGTCCAACATTCTGGAATTTGAGAAAAAAGTGAAGAGGAATATGGCAGCCAAAAAAAACTCACTTGAAAAGAGAAAACAACAAATTTGCTAACCGCAATTGGTACAAAATCAAAACAAAATATAATTGCAACGTCGATTAATGCGAGACGATTTGCCTAAAAAATAATTGACATAAAGTTTATAGATTGATATGTACCTCAGACAGATGCCGATTTTCACGAGTTTTACCTCGGTTCATCAGAAATAGTTTCAGACAAACAAGAATAGAGAACGAAAAAATAAATGATAATATGATCTGAAAGAAAAGTAAGTTGCTGTTGCATTATATGATTTCTAGGAATCTTACCAGCTTATGAGTGCTCCAATACATGAGAAAACACTGGTTAAAAGCACACCCAAATGCAGCACACGTTTTCGGAATATTAAAATCATAACGGCAAAAACCGAATAGAACTATTGGCTCAGCGAGACCAAACGAGACGGCTATTGCAAGAATTGGAAACGGGGAGAAAATATTCTTGTGATTGTGGAAAAATATTGGGGCGTAGGTAGCCTGATATTGTGAAAGAATTTAATTATTTCTGGTTTGGAATTAAAAAAAAAACCAACCATCATTCTTTCCATAGAAATTGATAAATTCACAATTGACCTTGTCGCTTTAAGAAAAGAACATGAGAGGCCAATGTAAATTATAAAACTGTGATATTCAAACAAACTTTCTGTGAATAATGAATAGAAAATGACAAATGAAAAATAAAAAGTGTGAAAAAAACTCATAAGAAAATCTACAACAAATCGACAGTAGAATATCAGAATTTCATCTTTTTCTCTGAAATTAGTGTATTGTTTTACTGGTTCCCTATGGTTTACCCTACTTTTTATAATTTCTGAACAAGAAAATGTTCATCCCAGAAGTAAATACAGATGACACAACTCCTATTGAACATATGACTACAGCAGAGATATTCATGATTATCATTTTGAAAATGAATTTTAGACTTGCAACAACGAATGGAGTGGTAGAGAAAGGGAGAGTAAATAACAAAAGAATTTTTGATTAATAACATGCTAGTGAAAATATTTATGACAAACGAACATTCGAAAGCGAATTAGGGAACAAAATTTAATTTTTCCGGGTTGCCTTATGCTTAGTTTTTCTGTTCTGACCTTGAAGGGAAGGTGACCTACGTCAAAGTTCAAATGCAAGAATAATAAAAAGGAGTAGAATTGACAGGTTTATTTAGTACCGAGAAAAGGTCACTTTGGGTTTATTGTGGAACCGAAGTCTTGTTCAGAGAAAGTTGGTGGAGCCGTCGGTTGAGAGATCCTGTTTAACAGCGTTGAGAAGATTGTCTAGAGCTGTTTTCGAGGTGTTAGAGAAAGAGTAGCTTGATTTGAAAATTAAGTTTTCCAATAATTAGCAAATCAGGAGCAATCGTTATCTTGGGTTAGCACAATCAGAGGATCTTTTTTCACAGTCGATTCCCGCATGCTTTATCAGTCTTTCAGTCTCAGAAGACGCTATTTTGAAAAATTTGAAAAAAGAAAAAGACTGGCATCATGAGGAGAAAATTTCTGACCTTCTGGTCCAAGTTTGAAGAAAATCGGTTTACTCCGTAGGCGGTCCTTCGGTCACACACAGAATGTTCGCCGTTAATCCGGCGCTGGTCCGGTTTTGGGACTTTGGGGTCTACCTGTGTACACCAAACACGAGAGGTCGGCGCCTTTCGGGAGCGCAGCCAAGAAACACAAAGTCGTTCCTTTTCTTAACGCTATTTAGCGCTGAAATCGTAGTCGTCTCCAGAAGACGTCAAATTTGATTTTTTGAAAAAAGAAAAGTTCGGGCATCAACCAAGTAAAATTTGCAATCTATCTATCCTGATTTCATTAAAATTGGTCCACTACGGAGGGAGTTATGGCCTGCAACACCTAAACAGACAGACGGAATCGGTTGAATATTACAAGTGAAGATATTTTCATTATCATTTCACGTCACTAATCGGGTGACGAAAAATGATCAACTAATGAGTAGGAACTCTAATATCCCCCCCTCCCCCTCCGTTTGAATAAAGACACCAACACGATGGTAAAAGTAAATAACAGATTTGAACATGTTAGTCATTATTTTAAGGTCTAGACCAGCGCTGTGCGGAAGTGAAAACGGAAGTGAGACAGAATTGTTTTTGACAGTATGAAACTGACGGCAAAATTAATTAGTTGTATTGAAGGTATTACTAACTTTTGAGCACAAAAATTCCAACATTTTACTTATTTGGTACCAGTGGACCTGAGATAGCTTTTGGGTGGGCGTTGAGATAACTCGCTTCAAAATGACAATTAGGAATTGATCAGCGTGCGAAATTGTATATCTCGGTGAGCTCTAGACAAGTCTATTTCATTTCTACCTTTCAGAATTCAAGGCGCGGTCACTAAATAGATTTTACAGCGGTTCTCAGTGAAATCATAGTGAAAATGAAAACATGCTTGTGTAGAGCTCACCGAGATCCACAATTTGACAGATAGATCGACTCCCGATCGTCATTTAGAAGCGAGTTATCTCACAAGAAAAGTCTTTGGAGACGCCACTTTCAAACGACCTGGTTATAGGTATTTTTGACCACGCGGGTCCATTTTTGCCGTTTCATATGGATAAGCTTTTTCATACCTAGGACCAAATTTATACGCCCTTTGAAAGTGGCGTCTCCAAAGAATTCCCTTGTCAAGGCCCGGATCTAGCCCAGTTGCAAGAATGATTTTTTTCAGGTTATCTTTATAAATGACTTTCAAATTATTTTATTAACTCTCCCATTCTCTAACATCCTTTTTCTCATGAGACTGGTGATTCAACCCTGTATAATAGCCGTTACCCTGTTGATGTTATGGAGTCGGCCATCCTTCCAGCTTAGTTAGTTCCCTCAGGGGGAATAAACATACGAGCTATAATAGAGAAAAGTAAACATGTAATAGTGAGACCGTTCATTAACACGAATTTAAAAAAGGAGGAGTCACAGCAAGGGAGAGAGTGGACGTAGACAGTGGACACGCCTCCTTGTTTGAGAATTTTACTCGGCTTGTTTCCTTCAAACGAAGTGAATAATGGTTTTAGCTTCTCCCGTATTCTATGCCAATTCTCTTCATGTTTTAACAGTTATCACTACTCCTCTTCAAATCCTCGGCTCTTACTGTATCATTTTCAAAACGCCCAAATCGATGGGCACGATAAAATGGTCATTGTTGAACTTACATTTCTGGTGCATGGTCCTCGACTGGGCACTCACTATGTTTATTATTCCATTACTAATACTCCCAGTTTTGGGTGGCTGTCCATTAGGTATATTGACAACTTGGTTCGGAGTGTCTACCCATATTCAGGCGTATATAATAATAACTCTAATATTCAGTAAGTTTCCAGTGAGTACAGTACCGATAACAAAGATTTTAGTGGCAGGCACTTCCGTTGTGGTAGTTTTCGAGAATCGCTATTATCAATTATACGGTAGCCATCCACACTGGCGGTACTTCCGAATACCATTCCTAATGTTCAACTACTTTTTGACTGTTACCTTCTCAATTCCAGCATTTGCAAAAGTTCCAGACCAGCAGTGGGCACTTGAAATTTCCTATATGGTGAGATTTGCTTACTTTGAAAAAATAAAGTTTCGATAAAAATTTTCAAAGTACGGCAGGGTGTTTTGGGCGGAGTTTGAACTGCAAGCGACGCGGATGAAATTCCAAAAATTTCATCGCGCTGTTTAAGCTCGGACCACAACTCCCTGCCGGACCTGCGTTTCCACAAAATACAACGAAACTTTTCAGAAATTACCAGAACTTCCGGAAGAAATTAAATCCTTGCCATTGTTCATACTAGCCGTTGACATGTTCTGGTTGCTGTTCCCCCTTAGCTCTATGGCATTCTTGATTATTATGGAATGTGTTGTGTTTGTTGTATTGATTAATCGAAATTTGAAAGCCGGTTCGAAACTAGCGACACTATCGGAAGCTACAATTAAAATTCAAAAAAAGTTCCTACGAGCGTTGTATGCACAGGTAGAAGCTATATTATTAAGACTAGTTGTTTTCATATTTTCCATCTCAGGCTTCAGTATCTTGTTTCTATTTTTCCATTCCAACATCATATACCCTTTTCTCCCAATTTTCTGGTATTTATAGTCAGGAAGTCATACATTTCGTGTTGATCATTGCATCTACGCACGGATTCAGCTCTACTCTAGTCATGATTTGGGCTCACAAACCCTATCGAGAATTTTGTTTCAAAATTATAGTTTGGATACAGACAATTTTGAAGATCACGCCTAGTAAAGTGAAACAGGAAATACCGAATCTCCAGATTTCTTCAATTATATTTGCTTGATACTTTGTTGTTTTCCAAATAAAGATTTTCCTAGCTTCTTCGGAAATAATATATTTAAAAAAAATTTAACCGAATTCATAATCATGGGTGTGCAAGTAGGGGAATGTTTTGATTTCAGGGAGGATATGCCTAAAACAATGTGGAGATTAATGAATGACATGAAACAAAGGGAACATGTTTGCTTGTTACATCACATGAATCATTCGCTCACTAGGAGGTAATAAACAAGGAAAACGTGTGGTGGTGTCCCGAGTAATGAGATGGTTTTTCATCAGAGAAATGTTGACAGTCTCCTGGTCCCCGAATCAGGTTCCTGTCCCACTCCAAACTAAAATGCAATAATTGTTCACTAAATTATTCTAATTTAGTTTACATTTATTTCATATTTTACTTTCTGTTATTTTCTCCCTTTCTCCCTTTCTTTAACTTCATTGGAAGCGGAAGTAATTCCCTTTCAATTCAAATCGCCGCCACAATCGTTGTCTGCGTCTCTACAATCAAAGGCGCACTCTATTTACAACTTCATGGGTCTCGCCGCGACACACAGGAAACGAGTGCAACCGTAGCCGACCGACATCGACCTTTGGCCTAAATCATTATTAAATCAGTCTTCTAACTTTCCTTTTGTTGTTAGATTTCTTTGTTGAGTTTTCCCCCATTTTGTTGTAGATTTGTTGGAGAAGTAGTAGTCGAGCACTCGGCGAATCCCTCGGTTCTTCCCCTTTTAGGGCAATCACCTCGGTATTCGGCTAGTTCTCTACGAACCTTTTCCCCTTTAATACTATTTCCGTAAAGGAGATAACCGGTAAAGGTTTTTTATTGCAGTCCCTCGCGGGACATGCTTTTTATCCTTAATAAACCTGTTATCTATAACATGTGTTATTTCGTACATTTGGGCGCCTTCTCTTTACCACTGAACCACCCTAAAAAGAAGGTATAATTGCGAGAACATGTACATCTCACTCGGCTCTTACCGGCGGCCTTCTGTCCCCCCTCGGGATACAGAAGAGATGGCCACATTTGGTGCATCTGACCAGGTTTACTGGCTTCCGGAGGAAATTTCGATGAATATCGATTTTTCCGCCGGCCCAGCGAATCAGTCGGTTTCGCTCAAAATTTGCCCAAAAATCGAATTTTTCGATTTAATTTGTACGATTCACGTGTTTTCTCCTTGAGAATATAGTGTTTTAGGCGAAATTTTATTTCGCAAGTCTCAAATTCGGGTATTTCTCAACGATTTATCGCGGAAATCTTGCTTTATTTTTTGAATTTCGCGCGTCTTTGACGCCGTCCTTTAAAATTTATAGCAAGCGCGCTCTAGTGAGACGCGGCATTTACGCCTCGTTTCATCATTGTGCGAAATTTCTCGCGGTTTCTCGTCACTTTTTTTTGGGATTTCCGTCGGTTTTTCGCGATTTTTTTGCGATAAAGCGACCGAATACCCCGAAAATAGTGCCAGAGTCTCTGAAAACCCCGATTTATCGGCGTTTTCGCGAGGAATTCGGCAGAAATTCCCGAGAAATCGGCGCTGGCCTAAATTATTTCCTTTTCTCCGGAAAAGTTGAGATTTTTGGCCCAGATTCGCATTGCTCGGTCAGTTTCTGTTTCCTCGGCTCGCATTCTACCACTTCTCGTCGTCAATTTGGCTCCCTCGTGCTCATTTCGTCGATTTTCGCTGGATTTTGGACATGATTCGCTCGGAGACCCCTTGGATCGACCGTTCTTGTTGTTTTCATCCCTCGCAGCTTGTTGGCTATCGCCAGGTACCCGTTTCCCCCGGTTTTTTGCTCGTTTCCACCTTCGCTCGGAGTTTCGAAATGTTGCGAAATATTTCGAAAATCCCGAGAGAAGCGAATCGAAACAAAAATCATTCGGAAACATTTGGTATCCTGTCGTATGGTTATAACGTGCTGCGCTCGCTTCGAAAGCAGTCAGTTATGGTCTAATTTCCCTCGTTTTCCACATGGAAACCGATCGGAAAGTCCGAGGAATGCTTCGAATGGATTTCTAGTGCTATTTTTGCTGTGGATTTCAAGGATTGGCTCTATTTCCCTCGATTCTCCGCCGGATTCCGACGTCACTCGCGATTTCGAAATGTTTCGAAACATTTCGAAACTCCCGAGAGGCATGGAAATCGGCTGGAATTGATGAAATTGCATCGTGGATGGTCAAATACGATGATGAGAAGCAGGAATGCAGTCGAATTCCCTCGTTTTGGCTCAACACCCCTCGTTTTTCGCTGAAAAATGTTTTTTCGGCTTAATACGGGGTTATACCGGTCGGATTTGTCTTCAAGGGCTCCCTAGTGTGCGGTCTGTGTTAGTTGCTCCGGTTCTTGCTGTGTTTTAACACGGATTTTTCCGTTTGCGGAACAAAAGAGCTTCTGAGACACGCCAATCACTCGGAGACCTCCGAATTCAAAAGCCCAATCTATCGAATATCTGTTGTTTGGATTTTCGACGCCTCTTTGCGGATTCGATGTGTCGATTAGAGGAATTTTCGCGAGTTTTATTGATTTTTTCAATTCTTTTTGGATTCGCTCGGGGAATTTCGGGAAACCGAAAATCGTTAAGAGTTGCCGAATAGAATAGAAGTCGATAGAAGCTTGAGAAGAGTCCTCATATATTGACGCGAAGGATTCAAGACATTTTTCAAGATTCGAGCTCTAGAAAACTCCGATAGTCACCTCGGTGATTAGATGACGTGATTTCGAAGCCTCGAGTTAAGAGATAGTGTAAATAAAAACTGGGGGCCCCTGGGTCTGCGTGTGGTGCGGATTGAGGATATTCTTCTTGCCCTGTAGGGGAATCAGCAGCTATTGCTGCATACGATCTCCCTCGTGGGACGGAAGTCCTTCCAAATCGGCACAATGTGCGGATCCTCGGGTCGGCTGGTGTTTTGATTGCGTGGTTCTGGGACAGCAGAAGTATTCTGAGGTTTCGAGAGCTACGAGATCGAGACAGAGCAGGCGAGCCCCCTCGTGTGAAGCTAAGGCTGTTCTAGAGCATAGTTTTGAGACTTTAGGAGCTCGTTGAGAGCTGGCGTAAGAGGTGCCAGGCAAGAGACGGGGCGCACCTCCAGAGTGGATGACCCTGTTCCCCGCCTCAAGTGCTCCATCACACTGCGTCAGCTGAGTTTGTGTAACGTGTAGATGCGTCCAGGTTCCCCCTAGCGAACACCATCCACCTCGTTGTGGTCATTTAAGTCGGCAAGGGAACCTCGAGGTGTTTACAAGCGTTGTATGAACTTCATAGTCTAAATGCGAGGGCATGTACAGTGCCCATGTGTCGTCATCCCGTTGCTGAGATTGTGATTAGCGAGTAACGAAGAGTTTCATTAGACGGCAGAATAACTTCTTTCGCCTTATTGTCTCTAGGGAGTTTCGGGAGAATTCTGCGAAAGTGGAAGTTTTCTGGAACAAACTAGTGACGATTCGGCAGTCGTTTGAAAGAAGGGAAGCTGACGTGCTATGCGAAGGACCAGCCGAGGGCTCAGGACCTCATAAGTCGTAGTAGATAGAGTAGCAGTACGCTCGGTTGAATCTGTGATTGCTTACGTTTGAGATTGAGAAGGAATTAGCGATAGTTTCGCCTCGAACTCAAATATAAAAGTGATCCTAGAAGGACCCGATGGTGATAACGCGAGCCTCGGTCATCTGATCTTCCTCGATTTATTTCGAGTTTTTCGGATTCCCGTCACCTCGCCGATTCGTCTCGCTTGTTCTTTTAGTGATTCTTCTGAGTGGACCCTTCGCTTTCAGAATCCCTCGAAAGGATTTGTTGATCAGTCGGTTGATTGATTTTCTTTCGCTCCGTGACGAGTTTCTCAGTAAGGGTTCGGCTGATGCCACAAATTCGAAAACGCGTGATTGAGGACACGTGGGAGTAGAGTGGAAGCGATCGAGCAGTCGAAACCTTCAGTTACTCTAAACGGAGGATTGCTCCAAATCCCCGAAAAGGTGAATCGCTACTATCGCAGAATACTGAGTAATTTCGCACTTGTCTTCTTACTAGAAGACTTAGTTGAGGAGCTGAAAAATGTTCATATTTATATGACCATTTGGATGCATCTTGGCGACCGACATATTCAGTAGCGTGAAAACGTGTGCTGAAATAGTCACCCCGGTTAATCCATGGCTTTTGGAACACTCCGGAGCGAGCAAACCGCAAGGTTTCCTCTCTTCGCGAGGATTCCGGGAGACCCAGGAATAGTCGGCTGTGTTGGTTTGTGAAGTTGTCTTTCATATACCAGTTTGATGTTATATCTGAGGAGGATACTCCCTATGGAGCATCCTCCGGCCCCCCGGAGCGTAAGCAATTACGATCTGGTAAGGGTTTTTAGTATCGAGTCTGGTTGATGAGGAATTGTGTCATATGGGATCAGGTTATTCCGCGATCAGTTGATATCCCTCGATTTTCGAGAGAGACGCTTCGGATCGGGGAAGGACTCGAACCCTCTGGCCCCCCGGAGCATGAATTCTTGAATTCATTGCTCCAGGAGGCATTTGGTACAAACCTCTGAACAAGATTTGATGCTATCAGATTATACAACCGGACTAGTAGATGGAGTACGGGTAACGAGTTTCGATTCGAAACCCCAGATAATTGATCGAATATAACATGGAACTCTGAGTATCTTGTGAAGGATGCCAGCATTCGAATTGTGATTCTTGAAGCACGGTTTCTGTATTGAAACTGAGCTTACCCTAGGGTATCTGGTATATTCTGACCGGACTACGAGCTAGCTTTCTCGTCACGTCGCGTGGCTTTTGAACTCTTTATAGAGTCAATAGTGATTGAGAATTCTATCTTGGAATCTGAAGATTACTTGTAATCGTTGTCAAGAGTATTACCGATCCTGAATCCTACTCGAAACCGCTTGCATCTGGAATAGAGAAAGAGCATAAACTAGCGGTGTATCTGTTTGAGGTTTAGGCAGATATGAGCGATTTGTCGGAGTTATGCTAAGAGGACAGTCGGTTGATCGGAGCGATGAGCTACTACGATTTCGTAGGAGCTCAGACCTCGATCTAAATTCTGTGTGATTTACTCTACTCCACCCTCGGGTTGATCTAGATGAATTATGCGGAATACCGTCTGAAAGCATCTATCATTCGCCTCAATCGATAGATTGAGCAGTTGAGACAGTGCGTTCCTCGTGTGTAGATGAGAGTCGTTGATTCGTCAATGATTCGTAATTTACCTTCACAGGTATTTACTTCTGTCATATATCTCGTATCTCTCAGTGACCATAAGTAGTCGTTTGTGAGCTATGATTCTTCTCTGTCAGTCGAATCTTTTGTTTTGTTGTAGTATCTCGGTGATGGGAATCTAGGTGTGTCTTGGAGTTTCGCCAGCGAATCGTTAGATTAACGGGCCGGCCGCCTGGCAAGCGGAGGGCCTTAATAGGCTAGCGATACCTCGTTACTCCAGGAGGCACATGAGATTTCACTCCGCGAGCTCTACTATAGCCGATGAGTCTGACAGTCGTTTAAGAGAAGATCTAGTTTCAGCTTATGGATACACTAGACTAAGAACAGATCACATCGCGGAATCCGTTATGATTTCAAAGCCTCTTGTTACGCTCTCGTAGCGATAAAACGTTTGATACCATTGTATTCAAACAATCATAATCTGGTAAGAGCAGAGCTCCAACGTTTGTGCCCGTGGTGCCGGTTACTATACCGATGCACCTTTATTGCTCGAAAATTCCCGCGTTTCAAACGATTGTTCGAAATGCCGGAAGAATAAAGCAACGGAAAGAAATAGCGGAGAGTTGTTCAAACCCAGAAGCCTCTAGTTTCTTCGGCAGTTGAATCGGCAACAGGGCGCCCAGAATTTTCGAATGCTGGACGCACTGTTCCCGGAGCAACTTCTCCGTCGGGGAATTTGGTCATCGACCATCTCAGCCTTAACTGGTATTTCTGTTGAAGCTTCCGTATCTGGAATCTCTCGTTTTCCCGAAGGAGAGTTATTTTCTGTCCTCTATTTGGAGAGACTGATAATGACTTTCTTCGTGGCCTGCAGATCGATCCTCGAGTCATGTCTAGAGACCGCTCCTATACTGGACCGTCCTCTCTAGATTATCCTCGAGAACGATATGTTAGCCCGCGTACTGGGAACCTCGAGTAGAGTCCTCCTTCCATCTGGAAGATCCGTGGAGTTTTCGCCATTTTGTCCAATCATCGCTTCGGCTCCTCAAGTGCTCCAGTTCCCATCTCGGATTGATACCAAAGCAAAATCCCGCTTTCTCATCGGGAAAGTTCTCGTTCGTATTTATCCCTCGGATGTTCCTACCGACGATGTCATCACCGACCTCACAACACCTCGCTCCAACCAAAGCTCCAGTAACTATAAAGCTGTCAAGATCACTTCACGTCTTCTTCCATCTTTTTATTTACTCTCGCCTCGGCCTGGATACGAATTCGCATTTGGAATTAGTGGCAGTATTTCCAATCATGTCAATCAATAAGGTGCAAAACAGCTTCGGAAGCCTTCTTCGAGGAACAACGAGTCAAGAATACAACGGAGAAACTCCCCGGCTGACGAAACCCACAGAAGAAATATTTCTTCTGGAGACTTGTGATGGTACCTCAATCCCTCGAACGGAACTAAGGAGAACTCAGGAGAAGGACAAGATGATGGTTTCTCGATGCCTCGGAATTCATTGTTTCAATGATGTCGAGCTCAATCGGAAGCCAAAAGGACGATTGGTAGAAGATTCTCACGTTTCCTCGGAACTGCAATGGACCAACCAGTTTTTTGAGTCAAGGTCACTGATCAAACTCTAATGTCGGGGAATGTTGTCGAAGAGACGTGTTAGTTCGTGAGAGACCTCGGAGACGTGGCCAATAGAATTTGAAGGATTATCGAGCGTAGCTTGAAACTTTTCAAGACTGGGACCTATGGTGACTGGAGTTGTCTGGCTCGTTGGAAGAGTCGGATTTCGGTGAATCTGATTCAGATAATCCGCCATCTGACTCTGACGACGACGAAGATGATTCGGATGAGGACACCCTCATGGGATTTAAGCTCGCCCCAGCTCCGCTGACGGTGCCTTGATTCTCATTCGGTGAACCCAACTGAATCCCTCGGCCACTTTCCCTCGATACCTCGATCCTCTCAGGTTCTTTTTACCCACTGCTCTAAGTGCATCCCACGACAAATCAAAGGGTAGTGCTGGCCAATTCGCCGGGCTTTCCTACTTCTACAGTTAAGTAGAAGTGAAACATCATACTCGACGATTCTTCGGAATCTGCGAGGCTAAAAGGATTTTCATCCGTCTCTATGACCTCGAGTCTGAGTAAAATGATATCTTGCCGGTTAGTCACAGAAGAGAGTGTCTCAGATATACTTGAACACACGATTCGGTGCATTGGGTAGAAGTTAGCAGGCAGCTAACATTGTTTTCCGATTTGGATTCGTCCAGCGCCTACGGGCAAGTGGTGTCTAGTATTCTAACCCACGATCGGTGTACAGACGATTGATACCGGATACTTGAAATTTTCTCGTATCACGCCAGTGGATACGTTCCCTCGGCGACGGGGCTCAGATAGTTGATGATTACGTCATCAAGTGTATGCTATACACAGGGTTCTTGCCCTATATTTGAGCTAAATCGTTATAATTCTCCCCTTCTGATTGAGAGTAAAAGTGCTCAATTGGAGAAACCCTAGACCTGTAATCGGAGCAATGACTCTCGGGTGGCTCCTGGGATAAAGCCGAGATTCAGGGTTATCCGGGTCGGTGATCGCGATGATCTTAAAAACCGGTCCATTCCCTCGGGATAAAGCCAAAATTATCCGGATCTATGATGCTAACGCTAAGTGAAGGAGGAGGATATAGGAATTAATTTGTGTTTCGGTACCTTAATGGAAGTACTTGCATCACTTTCGCGTGATCAATATTTGTTGTAGCTAGGGCGCATTCGGTGCGCACTTGGTACATCAAATATAGAGTCTTCAAGGTCGATTTAGTCGTGCTAGGGATTGACTTCTCTGATAGTTCGCACAAAATTGTATCGTCTAGGCCACATGAGTTGCTGGACAAGCCTCCGACCCCTCGACATTGTTAATCCTTCGTTGCTCCCTCCCTCGGAGATGGAGAATCGAATGACTCACTCTGCCGAGCTGTCTGAGATACTTCCAGAAATTCGGTTCTAAGAACTGAGACTGCATACGCCCTTCGGGGGTATACAAGAATCAGTTCGCGTACGACCTTTTGTGCAAACTGTCTATAATCCGATTTACCAATATATTGGTAGAATTGGAGCGAGAGATAAGAACTGTCCAAAGCGGACAGTTCGAGATAAATCATCTCGTGAATGCATTCATTTAGCAAGATTAATTGAAACACAAGTGATGTCGGTTGACGGGCGGCGCGAGAAGCCCCCCCTTGACTACGTTACCTTGTTTGAACCTATACGTTTTATTGACGATTTCATTTGAAGTCAAGCGACTGAAATGGGATGCCTCTTGTACCGAGATTTCGATCTCAAATTCGTTCATCAACGCATTTCCTTGTGCTCGAAAGACGGAAGTTAATCGTTCATGTTCGGCGGTCTGATTGATTTAGGAGGGCGCTAGCGAAGTATCTCGATTACTTCAAAGGTGTGGTTCTTATAGCATGACGATGGCAAAGGTGCCGGTCACCTCCTTGACAAGTGACATCATCTCGTAGTTATCTACAGATGAAACCTCAGTTCTTTCTAATGCTGCTTGATCGAACTGCAGCGTGTTACGAAAAGCAAGAACCACTCTCCAAGAGGAGTTTTCCTCTTGATACACGCTTTGACGCAAGCTCATCGACGAGCGACCCGTTGATGCGTGGTCGTATCCCCTGAAGATGTCCTCACCGGCAGAAACGCCACCGAGGACTATAAACCTTAGGTCTAGTACGACAGAGCGAGATTATACGTAAATTATTAGTGCGTGTGAACCCTCGTGATACGTCTCGAAAGAACGTCCGACGTCTCGAAAGAACGTCATCTCTTACGTGTGCTAATAAACTTGTCCACGTGGCTACGTGGCTAAAGTGAGCCCGGCGTTTGCGAGCAGTAGTGTTCAGTTCGTGCTAGTCGACACCAACTCACCCTCCTCCTCTCAAACTTCGTCTCATTTTGGTTAGACGAAACGTTTAGCGGTGCTAAATTGTATGCCATACCTCGCTACTCATTTTTAGATTGAAAGCTTGGTGCATGAGCTTCTATGCAGCATCATAGATCTATGCAGCTAGATTTCGGTCTCTAATGGGCGCTCCTATAAACGTCGTGATCAGTAATCAGAGAGATTGAAACGGTCTCGCTGCGTACTTAGCACGATAATCTAGGAGCGAAAATTCTGGTAATCCATATCCCGTGAGGGATTTGGTACATAATGCGCCAGATTTGGTGCATACTGTTCCGGAATTTAGGGGCATATTGGTGCACATTCAGTGTATCAATGTGGTACATTTGACTTTCATCGAATTCCTCGTCAGTGACGATATTTGGTGCAATTGTACGACATACAGAGGGCAACCATTCTTGAAAATAGAATGGTCCGGTAAACGATCTATCGCAAAACCTCTTTAGATGACAAGTCTGCACGTATTGAGAGCAAAGCCCTTCTATGAGCACGAGGCTCTTGAAGGGGGTAAAATGTGATGAAATCAACTCTATGCGATGAGTAGAGAGCAGGCTCGTTACGATCGTTTGAGCCGCCTGGTGGCGAGATCGTACTGCTTTCTAGCGTGTTAAAATCGGCAATGTTCACAGATGTGGTTAGAATCCGAGAATTTGGGGCATCGAATGCTCCAGATTCAAAGGTTCACTGGGAAAAGTGGTAGTTTACGGAAGAAAGCGGCATCTTAGCCAGATGGTGAGCTCCGTAAACAGTAAATCCGCATCGGATCTCGCGATGTTTTCCGCCAGTTGATGAGTGGGTCGAGTCCCTCCTTCGTTCCACATAACCGAGTCTATACTATGGTACTAGTTTAGAAACACGTCCAATTTCATCCCATGTCTCTAGTTCAGTCCTCGCGGTGAAGCCGTGTAGTCGTGAGAGATTGATAAACGGGCAGTTTACTGTCTGGTCAAGGTGGACATATTCGCCACGTCTCTAGGGGATCGTGCAATTTACCGTGTTTGAGATCCTGTTTCCCGCGTGTCTTTGATGCATCAGTGATCATATATAACCGGTAATAGACTGCAACCCGCTAGAGAGGGAGTTGTTTAAACCGATAAGCCTCGGACAACACCTAGTTTCCCTGTCTAGAAACTACTATGACCTTGATCGGGTAATGGAGAATAAGAGCTATCCAAATTACCCCCCTACCGAATAGTAGTGCCCTACCGAAGGGTTCCGAAGTGCCTATTAGCAGATCCAGTTTAATCTGACGGATTACTTCAGGTAAATTCGTAGTGTTTTGTTGGAAGACCCTCGAGTTGTTAAGTGAGAAGCCACTAGGCTGCGAGGAACACGCCCTCGAGATACAGCAATCTTGCTGCGTGCTCAGTTGAAAGAATGATTCACGCTCTACCAGGGCCACCGCGGGCCTGTGTAGATCGCTGTGCTTCATTTGGACGTCTGTAGCCTATCCCGATTTGAATAAGTGGAGCTTCGTTTGGTAACCGATACCCCACACCCCCGATTCAGTTCTCTTCACTGCATTGGACCCAATCTCAGAGTTGCGAGGCTCTGAACGTGTCTAGCTGACGGTACAGCGAAAACACACCCCAGCCACTTCATTTCTAGGATTCTAGTATTCAGACTGTGTCGACTCTCTGGACGGCGAAGGTTTTCTTCTTCCGGAGTGATGGTCGATGAGTGGATGAGCAATGACGAGATTAAACGTTGTATAACATCCATGAGGATGAACTAAGTTAGAATTAGGCCAATTGTAGCTTGGCACTCGTCCTACGAAGCAACGTCTCGGAGCTCATCTGACTCATCTGCCTACTGAGCACAGCTGAAGCTACAATCGGAGTTTTGTTGTGTAGCCTGGTTTTCAGCTTCGGATGTGCACAATTCGTGGATGGACGTCAGGACTCGCCCGAACAGAAGCGGACTTTTAGCGTTTTGTTTCTCCTCTTTTTAATCTTTCTTTTCGTCCCGCTGTCCGGTCTCAATTCTCTTAAAGAATATCTTTTGTAATTTCAGCTTTCGACTTCAACCCTTTTGTGAACAACAACAACATGTCTGGTACCGGACTACAACCCTCGCGGAACGGACTGCCGACGTCTTCTGGAGATGACTCCGCAAGCAATCTACGTTTGCCTTCGGAAAACTTCAAGACGACTCAACGCAACGTCAAGACCGCCATCACCCGTGCAAGCACCACCGGCCTCAAAACCGCGGAGCAGGCACTCCAATTCATGGACGACACCTCGGGCGTCTATGATGCTCTCGGACTCAAGACAATCGACAACTTACGAAAGAAGTTGATTGTCATAGCAGGAATGATCGAAACGGACACTCATTTCTTTGAATTCGTCAAGAATGCAAAGGAGCTTTTGTCCGACAAGGAACGTCAACGTCTGCGTGAAGTGGCTAAGGCTCATCTCGACCTGAAACCACGGACCGACAACTTACCGATCATCAAGAATGCCATCTCGGCCCTGCAAGAAGCCCTCGAGAAGCAGAGTTACCACTATGCCGAAGAGATTTCTCCCACGGAAACCGCGGATATCTCGGAGGATGTGGCAAACTCACCCGTGGAGGAGGAAGAACCATTCGTAGAACATCACTCGAATGTGGAAATTCTCCAACCTACCGATGACGACATCAAGGATCACGATCGTAATCAGCACCCCTCGACTGTCGGATTCAACAACTCTGGTGGAACGCAAGTTCCTCCTGTGGTCATCTCGCACACTCGTTCAAGTGTCGAGGACCACGAAGCCTCTAGTAGTCCTTCGGACAGAGCGCTCACTGAAGCGGCGTCCCATGGACAGCCGATGACGTGCCCGGTCTGTGAAGAAGGACATGAGCTCTTCAGATGTAAGAGCTCGGATCTGCCGCGCTATCTAGCACGGAACGGATTATGCGTGCTTTGCATGTCGAATCGGCATGAGACGCACATGTGTCCTCTTCAGAATGCTGGATCATCACCGTATTTCGCTGGAAGTTTCGTTAAGAAACATCCGGAGAACGGTGGACGTTTCATGACCCAGAATACGAAGATAGTATCATCAACCCCTCGTGAAAGAACTCAGTCGAAATTCCCGTCTCTGTCTGACAGCGAAGGGAAGGAACAAATTGAATCTGCTCGGACTACTGCCCCTCGTGCTCGTAAGGCAGACTCCTCTGATGAGGATGCTGACGATGAGTGTCGTGCGGCAGAGAAAAGCAAGGAAATGAAGACGAATGTTAAATGGTTGTCTTATTACGACCTAGATGCCATTCTTCCGAAATTTTCCGGCGATCCGCTCAGATACAAAAAGTTCATGACGATGTTCGAATCACTTGGAATGAACAACCCGCGACTTGACGATATGATGCGGTTAATTCTCTTGGAAAATAAGCTTGTCGGAGACGCTAAGGGTTTCTACTGCGAACTTCGTTGTCCTCGTAAGTCGATCGAAGTTATCTTAGAAGAGCTTCGACAAACTTTCGAAAAAGACGATTCGGAAGTCACAGAAGTCCTAAAGCGGTTCAGTCAGCTAAGTTTCCACGAGACTGACCACAAGCGTGCAGCTCGGCAGCTTATGGAGAGCAAGTCGCTCATCCGGAGGCTCCGAGAATTTGGGGAGGATGTAAATACCCCCTCGTTTGTTCGCAGCTTCATAGTGAAGTTACCAGCGGAGATGCTTTGTAAAATCAGACCGTTGTTTGACAACGGTTCGCAGCCCTCGTTAGATGACATTATCGATAGATATGATCACTTCTTGAGAGATCATGCTTTCGCTGATCGATTCCGGGCTGCAAAAGTCTCTGAGAGGTTGGAAGAGATACCGGAAGAGTCAGTTATGGCTACTTCCTGATCTCGAGTAAACCTACGAAGTCTAGTGGAAATTTTGCTCCTGGAAAAGGAGGGAAGGGTCCGCAGACTAAAAACCAGGCGGAGGAGTCAGAATTTTTTCGTGGCCCCTTCGGGGGCTCGCAATAATTCTCTAGAGGTTGACTCTGGGCCGTCCTCGGTCTACAGTCCAACTGTTGCCTTGCCAGCAACAGCGCCTCTAGGAGTGATTGAGACGTTAAAATACAGTCCTTCGGGAGAAATCCTTGCAGCGACTGTTAGATTCAAAGGTAAGATCTATGAGCAGCCAGTGTATCTTCTGATTCCCCTCGAAGTCTTCCCCTCGGAAGACGATCCAGCTCTCGAGCTGGTCGAGCATTCTGTTGATCCTCGGGCACCTCCGGATCCCCGTTGCATTGCTACGTTCCCGATCCATTCCAAAAGCCACAACAACAAGTCGAAGATCGGAGTAATAGGACAGAAGTCGCAGAAAGTTCTAGTTCAAGGAGTCAGCGAAGTGTTGGATAAAGCAGGTTCAAAGATTCCGGATGTAGGTGTTGGTCGTTCTGGCACACCTACAGAAGGAATTGGACTAAAGTCTAATGGGGCCGAGCCTCTCATCGCTCCATTGCGTCCACTAGTCTCTGATTCTCAGACACTAGGGGATCGTATGGGGTCAGGAGCGGATCCCCCATCTGTTAAAGGTCCGGACTTGGATGTTAGTCGTTCAGGCACTTCCAAATTTGGCAGCTCGACTGCAGTTCCGTCTCCAGATGTTTGTCGTTCAGGCACATCTGGGGAGGGAGAGGTACGAGAGTCGCCGGAATTGGATACTGGTCGGTCTGGCGCATCCAAAGGAAGGATTGGACTAAAGTCATCTGGTTCCGAGTACTTCCCCGATAGTGGTTCCCCTCGAAAAGCTAATTATTTAGCCTTTGATGGTACACCTCGATCCGGTAGTGCGCAGCCAGTCGAACCAGCCACGGACTTGGATGCTAGTCGTTCAGGCGCACCCAGGAAGAGGATTGGACTAAAGTCATCTGGACCCGAGTATTTCTCGGCTACTCCAGTTGATACAGTTTCGGACGTGGATGTTGGTCGTTCTGGCACATCCAAAAGAAGGAGAGTATCTCCAAGGCCGGTTTCTGATGCTTGTCGTTCAGGCACATCAGAAGAAGGTTATACGAGAGAAGTCCCGACATTGGCTGCTAGTCGATCAGGCGCATCCAAAGCTAGGAGCGTTCCTCCAGCACCGGATTCAGATGCTAGTCGTTCAGGCGCATCTGGAGAAGGCGCTAAACGGAGAGTTCCTAACTTGGATGTTAGTCGCAACACATCTGTTAACGATTCTGTAAAGTCCTATTCTAATCCTAGAGCCCCTCGACAACGAAAATTCAAGAATATGGATGACAGGGCGAAGTCATCAGGGTCCGCGATCTCTCATGGTGAAATTGTACCCCAAGACACTGTTAATCAGAATCTAGGTGTCAGTTATCCTATGATGTCTTCTCGTCCTGACGGCGTCGATCAAGCGAAAGCTCGTTTACCCAGTCACCGTGTCCGGCCTTACAACCCTCGCAAACCGAAAGCCAAGCTTGCATGTTATGCTTGCATAACGCACAGCAGCCGGGCCTCAGACCCCCCGGAGTGTTGACAGTCTCCTGGTCCCCGAATCAGGTTCCTGTCCCACTCCAAACTAAAATGCAATAATTGTTCACTAAATTATTCTAATTTAGTTTACATTTATTTCATATTTTACTTTCTGTTATTTTCTCCCTTTCTCCCTTTCTTTAACTTCATTGGAAGCGGAAGTAATTCCCTTTCAATTCAAATCGCCGCCACAATCGTTGTCTGCGTCTCTACAATCAAAGGCGCACTCTATTTACAACTTCATGGGTCTCGCCGCGACACACAGGAAACGAGTGCAACCGTAGCCGACCGACATCGACCTTTGGCCTAAATCATTATTAAATCAGTCTTCTAACTTTCCTTTTGTTGTTAGATTTCTTTGTTGAGTTTTCCCCCATTTTGTTGTAGATTTGTTGGAGAAGTAGTAGTCGAGCACTCGGCGAATCCCTCGGTTCTTCCCCTTTTAGGGCAATCACCTCGGTATTCGGCTAGTTCTCTACGAACCTTTTCCCCTTTAATACTATTTCCGTAAAGGAGATAACCGGTAAAGGTTTTTTATTGCAGTCCCTCGCGGGACATGCTTTTTATCCTTAATAAACCTGTTATCTATAACATGTGTTATTTCGTACATTTGGGCGCCTTCTCTTTACCACTGAACCACCCTAAAAAGAAGGTATAATTGCGAGAACATGTACATCTCACTCGGCTCTTACCGGCGGCCTTCTGTCCCCCCTCGGGATACAGAAGAGATGGCCACAAGAAATGTTTTTGCTCTGTTTTTACATATGAATGAACATTTTGTAGCACAGCGGGTGTGGTACAGGAATCAAGGAAACGAAGATGACTGGAAAGTCAAATAGGGCCGTAACTCAGACAAATGGAAATCTGGGCATCCAGATATCTGGACCGACATCCGGACAAAAAAATAGTTGAGCTGACAGTAGGAACAGTACTCATCTAGTCCATCTGTTCCAAACGACAGTTTGTGGTGTGAAGAACTAAAACTGCTTCAGTGAGAACGCTCTTGCTCTTGTTCGACCGAATCATGTGCTTGGGTACAGATGAATGAATCTGAAAAAATTCTCAACCAAGACTTTTTTAGGGAAGAATTGGCACCGAAAGTGGTTTGAGTTGGTTGGGTGCCAGGAGCCACTCAACGTACAGCCAACCCACAATTTTTCTGGAAATGCCAGGGAAACGAATTTCAATTTTCCCAAAAGCCTCCTTATTTCTGCTCGAGACGGTTTATGAATCAGCAGCAACAGTCGAGAACAACCCATGTGATGTTGCCATAATCACTGACATATTCGAAATTGCAATATCAAAATGTTTGGTGTATAAAGTAGATGTAAGATAGACGGCTGGTGCCAAGATAACCAGAAATGGTTGAGATATTTGTAGGCAGACTGCTTTGAAGAACTGTCTTTGTAAATGTAAAGTTTAGTTTATTCGATATGTGCAACTCATGATCTACGACTATACGATGTATGATATGATAACAGATGAAAAAATTGTTTTGTGTTTGCATATTTTACAAAAACAGCAAAACAAGTTTTCAAAGAACAAAAAACTTCCTTGTAACATAAAAATGGTGGCATCCATTACGAAAATACACTGCTCGTCATAGGTTTATTCCACTCCCTATATCAGTAGTTTCTGTGAAAACAAAGAGTTTTAAAGCAAAATTGTTAATACCATTAGATTGAAAGCCTGAATAAACCTAAGGAGCTAAATTGTCAGAAATTTATTTCAAATATTACGGTAACGCCACCAAAAAATCACTTTTTAGACCGCGTAAAATGATCTCATTCGGGAGAAGAAAAACTATCCATGAAAAAACATGATGATACGATTATATTGTCATGAAAAGTTGTGGCGTACACACTTATTAAGCAATAGGCTACATATATTCTAAACAGCAGAAAACTGTACAAGATTAAAATGATTTGAAGTAGAAAGAAAAAAAGATTTATGAGGAGAAAAAATTAGTTTTGCGTTGCACAGGGAGGCATTTGAACCACTGCCACCTTGTTACTCTTATAAAATCTCTTGATTCCCAAAATTTTCAAGGTTTCCGTTCTATAAGGTTTGTGAATAAGAAGCATAATAATGGTGGCAAACAATCCGTGTGAAGTTATCATAATTACCGAAAAATTAGTAAAAGCCAAATCAAAATGATTAGTGTAAATTGTTGATAAAATATAGCAAGCTGGAATCAAAATCACCACAAATGGAAGAGCAACTTGGATGCATACGGCTATGAAAAATTGGCGTTGTAGCTGTGTAGTTCGTTGTGATTGAGATTTGATTCCGAATATGAAGTTGACAGTTTTTGCAAAGAAAAAGAAGACTTGAGTCCAAACAAACATAGTGAATAAGCCACTACAGACAAAAATTAGATATTCATTTCCAAGCATGAAAAACTTAGAGTGATTGACTATTTTGAGTGGAAGGCAAGGAAGCTTTTTCAGAGCTATTTCTCTTGCAACTGACTGATCCGGCATATTGAGAAAAGATGGCATGAGTACGTTAAGTGTAATGAAGTAATTAATGAAATAATGAACCGCTCGTTTGAATCTGCGGCTATGAGCTTCGCAATCCAAACGTACCAAATAGTTGTACCGATTTTCGAAGAACATAGTGACAGCTGGTCCATAAACTGAGAACGAAAACTATAGAAAATAAACCGAAGTTCGGAAAACTTACGTAAAAACAATGTAAGTCCGATGTAACATTGGATCGATATGGGTATCCCAATAGATGCAAGTACTCCAATCGAATAACCAGAACAAATTGGGAATATTATTATTGGGAAAGCAAGTGTTGTTGTGTATATGTCATATAAAGCGAATCTGCAATTCATTCTTGAAAAACTGTGTTATAATTGAACTCACGTCAAATGCACTAACAGCATAGGAATTTTCATTTTTCCCATTTCATTTGGGGTTTTCATAATGATTATGTAAGCTCCCAAAGTATGGAGTGGTACTTGAATAACAGACAAACCATGTAAAGATAGTTCCAGAAATTCATCGGATTCGAAATAGTTGTTTCGATATGTGCAACTCATGCTCTGCAACTATACGATGAATGGTGAGATCGGAATGATAAACAGAAGAAATAGTTGTTTTGTGTTCGTATATCTCATTAGAACAGAAAAACAAGTTTTGGAAAAAATGGAAAAAAAAAACTTCCCTAAAACGTATACATGGTGATTCATTAAAGGAGGGCTGAAGTCATATTTTTCATTTCAGATTCTGATACTTCAGAAAATTCTGAGTGACTTTCATTAAAGCATATGATAAGAATTTTCCCACGCGAATCAACAATAAAGGTTTTTTTTACAAAAAAATAAATAAAACAGAAAGACAGAAGGTAGAGAAGAAATTTGAAAGAATCGTTGGTACAGAAAAAAATAGGAATAGAAAAAGAGAAATTCGCCGGTGATAATAATGGGGGAAAGGAAAAAAAAACAGGGGGAAATTAAACCGGAGATTCCGAAAAATTTAAAAATTCTTAGAAGTTGATAGAAAATAGAAATAGAGAAAAGAGTGGATATTGAAAAGAGGTGAGAAGAAAATAAGAAGGGAACAGGATCCGCCCACTATCTGGGTGGAGTCGTAGTGGGATTAATTAGGTAAAGAGTGCAATGAGATGGGCGGTCGGTCAGAGCTGATGGGAACGCGGCTAACTAGGGAATGGCTCACACAATGTTTGGAGATACACAACATGACCTATATCGCTGGAAAGCTGACGTTTCCCTGATTCCGAATCAGTTTTTGCAATGGCCCTCCCAGTTTTGAGAAATTCGGCTCCAAAGTTTGGGTAAATTTTAGTGCTAAAACTCAAGTTGCCAGCCCGCGTGTTGCCCCAAAACGTGAATCCATTCGGAATATAGTTAAATCAGCGGTTGAATGGTCCACAGGTGAACCGCGATGGATCCTATGTGTGAAAGTGTGCATATAGCGTCCTATATGTGTCCCCAAATGAAACGTGAACCGCGCGTGTGCCGTATATGTGCTGTCGTCATTTCCTTATACTGGCCGCGCGTGCATCCATATAGCATCCATATACGTTCCATATACAGTAGCGATCATAGGTGAGTATACCTCCACTCTTTCATGTGTATCTCAGCTGAATCGTGTCCGTTTTGCATAAACTTTTTTTTCAAAGATAGCTGAAACATTCAGCAATAAGAAAATAAGTTTTTTAAAGAAGTTAACATTTTTAATTTTATCGGTAATCGATTTTTCCTGACCGTGATTTGAAAATTCGAAAAAAAACTTTTTATTTTATTTTGAAGTTTTTGAGTTTTTGATGTCAAAATGATGAAACATGTTCGAATAAACAAAAAATTATGTTGAGATAGTTTCTTAGTTCCTGAGCATTGTGCTAGAGCTCCAGAAGTCAAAAGTGGCGCCCTCGGGAAAACCTTCATAACTCATCAAAAAATTATCCAAATTAGCCAAAACATGTACCAAAAGACGTGTTTTGAGTTCTTCTACAAAACAACATTAAAAAATCAAGATTTAAAAAAACAATTTTTCACTTTTTTTTCATTCAAATTTTTTAAAATTCCAATTTTTCCTGGATTTCCGATATTTTCCGGCTATAAAACGGACACACCTTTCAAAATGTGCATGTGAAGTGCTTTATCACGCATAATAAAATACATTTTTGAGTTTTTTGTTCGTTTTATAGCCAGAAAATATCGGAAATCCAGGAAATATTGGAATTTTAAAAATTTTGAATGAAAAAATTCGAAAAATTATTTTTTCTAAAATGTTGATTTTTTGATGTTGGTTTGTAGAAGAACTCAAAACTCGTTTTTTGGTACATGTTTTGGCTAATTTAAATAATTTTTTGATGAGTTATGAAGGTTTTCCCGAGGACGCCACTTTTGACTTCTGGAGCTCTAGCACGATGCTCTGGAACTAAGAAACTAATTCAACATAATTTTTTGTTTATTCGAACATGTTCCATCATTTTGACATCAAAAACTCAAAAACTTCAAGAGAAAAATAAAAAGTTTTTTTTCGAATTTTCAAATCACGGTCAGGAAAAATCGATTACCGATAAAATTAAAAATGTTAACTTCTTCATAAAACTTATTTTCTTATTGCTGAACGTTTCAGCTATCTTTGAAAAAAAAGTTTATGCAAAACGGACACGATTCAGCTGAGATACACATGAAAGAGTGGAGGTATACTCACCTATGACCGCTACTGTATGGTCCATATTTGAGGGTGGAGGCCGGCCGCCGCAACGACACTCCGGAATTACACGTGGGCGTGTTGTTTACCGTAAATCTACGCGACATTATTTTTTAAGTCCGGGCCCATTTTCTCCGTTTCTCGTAGTTTTTCAGCGGATTTCTTCATTCTTTTTGCTGAAAACAGAAGATGGCTAACTTCAAAAGTAAAAATAAAAATATTTAAATATGCGGAAATTTCTTTTTTCAATAGAAAATTTGTCGTTTTCTCAAATAACTTTGAGTTTTACTTTATGTTGAGATGTTCGATGCTTGTGTTTTTCTTTACTTCGGTATGTTAAGAAATCATATGTTTCAGGTGGATTTAAAGGTAAGAAAGTAAGCAGTTGTCATACCGAAGTAAAGTCAAAATACAAGACTTCGAATTTCATCGACGGGTATCGTTTTCTTTCAGAGCTCAAAGAAAAGCTTGAGAATCAATGATTGTGTTATAACCACCAACATAAGATTTTTATAGGAAATCGTGTGTGATTTTCAATTTTTTTAAAGTATTGCCATTATCTGTTTAAAAAAGGAAAGAACTTCGAGAAAATTTAAGTCCGAGAAATGGGAAGTGAACAAGTTGAAAAAGGAAAAGTAAAACAACATTATAGCATTACATAACAATCACAACAATGAATTAGGTCTTTCTAGTGTTTCTTACAGAATAATCAACCAAATACGGTTGGTAGAATTAATGTTGATGTGCTATCCATATACGGTCCATATGCGCCACACGCTTTTCGGCCGACCGCGCGTAGATCCATATGGACACATACTGTCGAAAAAATAAAGTTTCGATAAGGATTTTCAAAAAAAATTTCGCGCGCTGAAACGCGTAAATTTGTGGGCGGAGCTTTAACTGCAAGCGGCGCGGTTCTTAATTTGGAAAAAACAACTGGAATTAGAACCGCGCCGCTTATTTAAGCTTGCAGTTTAAGCTCCGCCCACAAATTTATGCGCTTGCGCGTTTCAGCGCGCGAATTTTTTTTTGAAAACCCTTGTCGAAACTTTATTTTTTCGACAATATAGGACACAACCCTGATTCTTTCTAGCTGCATATACGCCACCGCGCGATCACATATAGGATCCACAGCGGTTCACCTGTGCGAGGGGGTTACAGGTGTGGTAGTAGGTGGACACTCTATGGTTCGATTCCTTGCATTTTTTTTTCTTTTTTGTAATCCTCGTTTTTGGGTCCCATGGACATCACAATGTGTCAGAATTCGGTGTTTGAAGCTTTTTGAGTCTATATTGACTTCCTGCGACGTTTTAAGAAAAATTATTTTTTTCAAGAAATTCAACTTTTCTGTGAACAAGTCCATGATGAGAATGCAGTCGGAATTTTTTCCTAGTCCTAGTCTTTCCTAGTCTAGTCCTTTCCTAGTCCTAGTCTGTAGATCTCTATCATGTAAACATGTTGAAATCAAATATCAAAACGCATTTTCTATTGTTTCTCTAACTTTTAACGAAAATTTTTCAAAAAAAAATTCCGACTGCCTTCTCACCATGGACTTGGTCACAGAAAAGTTGAATTTCTTGAAAAAAATAATTTTTCTTAAAACGTCGCAGGAAGTCAATATAGACTCAAAAAGCTTCAAACACCGAATTCTGACACATTTGTACCATGGGACCCAAAAACGAGGATTACAGAAAAGAAAAAAAAGGAAAAAATGCAAGGAATCGAACCATAGAGTGTCCACCTACTAATACACCTGTAACCCCCTCGACCATTCACAGGTAGTTGGCGTGTGGTCCGCATGCGGATTCAGTCCCATTTTCCGTCCGTATAGAGTCCGCGGCGGAAATGTGGTCCGCTGCGGACTCTATATGGACGCAGTGTGGACTTTGGGAAAAGAGGTTGAAGTGGGCAGCAGATGTCCGCGCGCGGACCGTATATGGACACGCTGGCCGCGGCCGCCGTACGCAGCAGCTCTTCCGAAGCTCTCGGACTTCTCTCGGATAATGATAATTTTTTTAATCATTTACGGACCTTTTTCGTTTCTTTCCCTATTTTTCGAAAGTTTCGCCTTTCTTTATGTTTTTTATATTGAAATTTCGTTTAATTAATTTTTTACGTGAAAAATTCGCATTTTAATGTAAATGATCGAACAATTATTGTGTTTTCAGTCAGTCCGATGATCCCAAAAAGATAAACAGCGGCGATAGCTGAAATGGAATCAATTCATCGATATCCTTGAAGGTTTGTAATAGTATTCAGCATTCCTTATTCAAAATAATTTTTTTCAGTGAGGAAATTCGATAAAATTGGGCAGAACTACTTCTCAAGCACGCATCGTCCTGAGGGAGTAACCCATTTTCGAAAGTAAGTTAACTGAATAATGTTAATTTATTCATCAATTAGTTGATTTTTTTCAGAAACAAAAAGGGAAAAACTGAAATCAACGACTGATATATGCTTCTACCTCAGTGGATTTCGATGGATTTCAAGAACACGACTGCCCGACAAACTTGTGACTTCTATGTCGAATTTGCTATGTTTTCTTCTTATTTTCATTACTTTTAATGTTCCTTTTTTCTTTCTTTAAATAAAATAGTAATTTTATCTCAATTCTTTTTTGTTAAATGACGATCTCAACCGGGAAACAAAAGTAGGGAGGGGGCTGGCGGTGGGAGGGAGAGGAGCGACTTTTTCGGCGCGCGGACCGTATATGACGCACACATTTCGTCCTTAGCTAATTCTTTTGGAGTCCGCGCGCGGGCGCATATATGGTCCGTATTTCGTCGCTGGCCAACTACCTGTGATTCAACCGCTGATTTAACTATATTCCGAATGGATTCACGTTTTGGGGCAACACGCGGGCTGGCAACTTGAGTTTTAGCACTAAAATTTACCCAAACTTTGGAGCCGAATTTCTCAAAACTGGGAGGGCCATTGCAAAAACTGATTCGGAATCAGGGAAACGTCAGCTTTCCAATGATATATATCATGTTGTGTATCTCCAAACATTGTGTGAGCCATTCCCTAGTAAGCGTGCGTTTAACAAAGAAGTTGCGCCTAGTTTTAGGTTTTCCTGCTTTCCAGTGGAAAGTGTTGTTACTCCGTGTTTTAGTGAATGTGTGCTAGTTGCACTTTGAGAATAATTTTGTAGTCTGTTGTTTGTCTGCGGTGCTCCAGAGAGGCTTTTTCTCAAAAGTTGTTGTTGTGTGATTGCAAATGTTTGAAATATAAGTTTACAACAACTCATTTATTGAATTATCTCCTAGATGCCTTTAAAACGTGATTAGAATTGAGGTGAATTGATCACAGGATTGATCTTTTTACGGTTCTTGTCACCGAAGAAAAGAAGAATACAGTGGAAATGTCAAACTTTAGATGTTTTCCACTTGAAATTATCTTGTTTATTATTGGTAAGAAATGGAATGAAAGAAAAGTAACGGAAAAATAAGTTATAGCTTTCTGTGCTTTCTCTAAAACTATTCGTGCTTTTGTTACTGAAAGTATAGTCGTAATTTGTTTTCAATGAAAACTGAAAACGGAGAAAATGAATATGTCATAAAGAATAGAGCTGAACAGACTCGGAATGGAATAGCAAAGTAGCAACACGTTATAATGGGTTGAATTAGTGGGCGAGGGCATCGTACGAGCTGTCGGTAGACATGATAAACGGCAAGAATAACACGGATCGCGCGTGGGTCATGTATGCTTCCCGCTGCACCACATGCTTCAATATACCAGGAATATAACTAGCACATAAGTTTCCTATCACTTCCATATTCGACACCGCGCGAACGCACAATGCTTCCATCGCGAACCACCTGTGTAGTAATCAAGGGATGAAGGTTCGATTCCTCTCCATGGTTTTGTTTTATTATTGGTTTCGCGAGAACAAAACGTCTTGTTTTTGCATCATCAGACACGTTTCATCATGATTTCGGAGTTTTTATAACCGTAGAAGTCGAATTACGTAATTTTTGGAAAAAAAGTTTTTTGAAAAATTATTTGAAAAGTGTTCGTATGGAACCTACAAAAATGGTGGATAGGCCAACAATTGTACATAAGAAAAAAGTAGAGAGAATGGATTTTTGATATATGAAAAATGAGGTCAGATATTTCAAAGTTATTGAAAAATTCGGTTGTTTTCAGTTGATTTTTCAACAATGGATAACTCAAAAGTTACCCAACAGAAATACACAAAAAATTACTGGTGGATTCATAACACGGTTTCGAACAAAACTGAGTGAGCCGATTTTAGAGAAACGCGTTGGTTCTCGAGATAATGGATGACCACTTCATTCCCCGTTCAAAAAAACCCTCACGTGTGAATTTTCTATAATTTTTCATTTTTCGTGACATTCAACGTTTGATGACGTAATCTGCCCCGAAAATCATCCTAGGAGACCGTGCGAGGGAATATTTTTATTGCAAAATAGTTGTTTTGTGTTCGTATATCTCATTAGAACAGAAAAACAAGATTTCATAGAAAAAAACTTCCTTATATCGTACATGGTGTCATTCATTAAGAAAATATGATCTCATTTGTTTTTGTTTCTCTTTCCCTGTTTGATCGATGGATTTGTGCAGATCGGTCAGACCAGACCTGACGAAGCCGGAATTAATCCAGTACCGGGAGTCTTGGAAACAAGCTATTATGAAAAACAATCAGGAAAAAAAGAAGAGAATCTATACGGTGCGAGATTTAAAAGTAGTAAAGATCCAGTACATAGAAGAACAAGTTCCTTGGGCTTAGAAGGTCAGAGAGGAAAAGACAAACTGTTCTCGTTAGCCTATGCTAACTGTTTCTCAATAACCAACTAGCTTACTTATTTGGATTTTCTGTTTTCCTTTATTCGATATTTTATTGTCGGAAATAAAACTAGACACTTCATTTCCACATTTTCTTTTATCATTTGATAATCAATTCTCTGTTTGCCACAAGAACTGAAACCGCCACGTTGGTGGGGTTACAATAATATTTTCTAATCATTTCAAATGTTATCTCTGTGGCTCCAAAAGCTCAAATAATTTTAACTAGTTTTGGAAAAAATGAAAAAAAAAACTTCCCTAAAGAAGTGCTGTTTACATTGACTGTCTGTAGCTTTTTAGGATGTGCCCGTACAAAAAAGTTGTCAACTACGAGAATGGAGCTTTATTTGTGATCTATACATTCCATAAACAATTAATATTATGAGACTATCAGGAAGACTGTCTCTCAGTCACAAAGTTGATCATTTTCAACTAATAACTGCAAGTGTCGCATTCTTTATGGCCAGTACTGTATACGTTTAGGGAAGTTTTTTTTTCATTTTTTCCTGTACATGGTGATTCATTAAAGGAGGGCTGAATTCATATTTTTTTATTTCAAATTCTGATACTTCAGAAAATTCTGAATAACTTTCATTGTAGCATATGCTAAAAATCGCTCTAAACGCTCTAAATTCACGTTTTCCTGGCTCAAATTGATCGTGGATCGTGGAAGAGTTTTTCTACGCGAACTTCTTTCTTCTTGTAAATAGTTCCAGAAAAAAAGATTCCAGACGTGTTGTCAGTTTCCGGATTGATCCACGTCATAAAAAGATACGGGCTATTTTCTGAAAAATGACGACGTGAAAGATTTTTTGTTATCGTCGGATTCAGAAAAAATAGAGGATTCCTAACGTGTCGTCCGTTTCCAGATTGATCCACATCATAAAAAGTTATGAGGTGTTTTGTTAAAAGTGACGACGTGAAAGATTTGTTGTCATCATCGTATGGCCAAGGCATTTGTGACAGTTGCTGGTGGGTTCCTCGGTGTATCCCCTCCAAGGAACTCAATGCAATCCTTGGCAAAACCTCGTAAAAACCCTGAAATTCTTATTATGTCTCAAAATAATTGCGCTCAAATAACAATTCGTACTCTTATAAGCGTTCTTGTACTCCGTGACCCCTCTCAGCACTATCAAAGTGTCCACCAGTGGATAGGCACTAAATCCCAATGCCACAACTCGAGAGTGAAAACTTTTGAAGTCGAGAAATGGGGAAACCAAGACAACGAATCCGGGGAGTTGAAAGAAAATGGTGGGCGCGGCGACCTATGAAAAAAAATAGTAAATGCGCTCCAGTGAAAACCACGAACCTGGAGAATCAACACATTGAAAAACGCTGCATCCTCTCATGTTCAGATGATGTGGCGGTGAGCTTTCCTTGGGTTCTTTGATACATGATGACCCCGGAAACCAGCATGATAGAATACTGGAAAACTAAAGTAGCAGAGACACAGCCGATGCTGACAGAACTATTCAAGCGGATTGTTTTGAGGGGACCTTCACCGTTCTGAAATTTTTTTGTATGACTACAATGCTCACGCAATTAAAAATCTGAATCTGTTTGTAAATCTTGGTCAAGTCCTCACATATGCCAACACCGCGAAATGCGGCACATTTTTGATCTCCACTCCGTAGTTCTGAAGGTCTTCATTTCTCATGTAGCTTAACGTGTCTTCATCCGGGGAAACTAAAAGTGTTGCCAGTAACCACAACATCCCGCTGAGAAATGTGTAAAACAGCCAGAGGATATACTTCCACCCGTCGAAATATTTGGTCCAGGACGGTCTGGGAAAGGTTTTACTTGGAGCCGGATGGGCGGAGGCTCACTTGGAAATCAGACAAGCTCTGTATAGAAATTGAACGGCGAGGAAAGCAAGGATCATTGAGTAGAAGCCGCAGTAGATTACTGAAATTTTCATCCAATATAAATTTTAAACAGTCACTCTACACATTGACTAGATTTGCCACTTACAAAGTCCAAACTCGCTATTCGCTTAGAACTTCTGAATGAGCTACCGAAGGTGAAAAGAATGAAACAACCGTTGTAGGAATGAAATAACGGTCTCACCAAAATATCCAACGTAGAAAATGTAATGCCAATCAACGCAAAAGTGATTATCATCTTCCGATAAGTACACACAATTTGTTTAGTATGGAAAACTGTGAGGTAGATCAAAGATGTGTTAAGAAAGATTGTTATAACATAGAACAGTCTGGAGATGTTATTAGGGAGAGATGTTAATTCGATACCCATGCTTTCATTTGAATGAGATGAGGATTGTTTTTTCAATATGGGCTGTAGACCAAGAGGAAATTGCTGTATCATGTTGTTGCATAGTTAGACTGACAGGTTTCGGTATTAGTTTATAAAAAACCAAAATAATTACGTTCAACTTTTCGCCAACGTCCTAATAACGGTAGTAACTGTTGACGAGGGAGCCATGATTGTTGGTATATTATATCCCGGCATTTCGATAAATCTATTGGCCAACTTTATGAGAAATCCTGAAAGAATAGTGTATGCGCTCAGAATAGAAATGAGAATATTCTCCCGTTTATATGCATTTCGGTATTCTGTGATCACTTTGAGAATTATCAGAAAATCAAAAGTATGTGCAATACCAGTAGATTATGATGGCTCCAAGAAAACGAAAACAGGTCAAGTAATGAAAAGGTGAGTACCTTCCTTATTATTCAAAACTTAGAAACTCAAGGATTATAACCTTAAATCTCATTTCTTTCGACCAACACTTAAAAAGAAGATGACGATGCCGTTTGCCTTATTGATCTCTCGATGATTTCCTACACATAATTGCATAATTATTTACGCTGACGGCTGTTTGGAGCACTGTTTGCGTTCGGAGTTGTATGCTCGGTTACAAATGGTAATGAAAATTATGCTACTGTATTTACGCAAAATTAAATTTATATGAATTATACATTCAGACACTGTCATGTGATTCATGATTTCAGTCATACCCTTGGAAAATAATGATCTGAAAATTCCAAGTTATGTCCTCAAACTGTCACAGAAACGATTTCCATTCTGTAAATAAGATTTTTGATCACCAACACCCCCTCAGCAAAACATAAATCGTTTATATGACGTCTAACCAATTTTCCATTCCCGCAGGACCAATGCAGTAGACAAACTATAGGGTTTGAATCTGTAAACATGTCTGAAAGATGATTCATTCACATGACATCTGAGAGAACAAGAACGAAGAGAGAGAAAAATACTTGAATATAAAAACATAGCTCCTTCCTCATTATTCCGCATTGATAAGCTTAAGGCTTGACTTTTAATCTCATTATTCTTTGCATAACGAAAATGACGATGCCTATGATTATACGGATCTCCCAATATATATATTTGGGTTCTTTGCCACTGAAATATCAACTCTCCTGTTGCTCTGGCTAATAATTAACAAATCCTCCAGAAGACTTGGCTCTTATAAGTATCTTATGCTTTCCTTTTCGTTATTTTCCGTCGTTTATGCGGTCATTGAAATTCTGACGCAACCGGTAACGTACTACAACAATACCACAACCCAATAACTTGTGAGATTCCAGATAATGCACTTGCATGAAGCGAGCCTAATTATATACGCCGACAGCTTTTTGAAGTATCACAAAGAGATCTCTCAGTTGTTTTGTTGTGTGTATTGTGCTAGTTTTGGACTTTGTGTTTCCCTACTGGCCACACATTTTGTGTATAGGTTCTTGGCTATTTGCAGATGAGACTTGAGGCTCAGATAAGACAAACCTTGAAAATTATAGACCAAGTGATCTGAATAAGCTATCCGGCTGCAACCTTCTCAAAATCTATATTCTTCCAATTTTTTCTCCACAATCTGGTTCCTAATTGGCTATATCCCACTAGAACCATCGGACCTAAAAGCGAAGTATATGAGGTGCATTTTTGTCATGCTGGATTTTTTTTCAAAACGTATTTATTCAGAAAATCAGTGTTCGAACATTATAGTGAAGACACCCGTACACTGGGAAACATTGGAGTTCTGTACTACGTGAGTTTAGATTCTTGTGGGCGAGGCCATACTCAAAGTTACAGTATACCGACACATCGGGTGCCACCATTATAAATTGGAAAGATTTTGTATCCAGTTTTGCGGTTTGCGGGATTATGGTACCTGACAAAATCCACACACACAAAACATAATTCAACATTTTCAGCAATTATTCATTATCACTATTCTAGTCTGTGGCTTTAAAACCTATCAAAAGATGCAACGGATTGGATCGTCGATGAGTACCAAGACGAAGGAGTTGAACAATCAGCTGTTCAAAACATTGATACTCCAGGTATGACGTCCGAATCGGATTCTAGGACACTCTTGTATTACAGACTCTCGTTCCAATGCTTACGATGTTCAGGCCAGTTGCTTTTTTACTCATCCTCCTCATGTTTTCTATAAATGTGGGAACATTTTCTAATGCACCAAGTCTAAATTCTGGGATCTACCCGGCTCTCGATGCCTCAATCGCTATTTTTATGATAAGAGATTTTCGGGAAGCAGTGACTTGTCGTCGTGGGCAGAAGGTCACAATCAGCACCAGAGTGCGGCCCCGGGTACCCGAGACCCGGGGCTACCCGGGTAGTTCTACCCGAACCCGGGTTTTGGGACTCGGGTAACCCGGGTATTCGGTTCGGGTACCCGGGGAAACCCGGGTAACCCGGGTCGGGTATTACCCGGACCGGGTAACCCGGGTACCCGAGTACTACCCGACCCGGGTATTACCCGGGTCGGGTACCCGGGTATCCAGGTATCCAAAATGGATTGTTTTGCTCTATTTTAAACGTTTTTTGCAATTTTAAAGTATGAAAACTCGTTTCTCCTCTATTACCCCGTCAGCAGGAAAATTAAAATGATGTTTTTCGAGATTTTTTTGTTCGTGATTTTTTCTTTGGCTCGAAGAAGTTTTTTTTTTTCAAATTATCTTCTAAAACATCAAATTTTCTATGTTTAATGCTTTTGTGATCAATTCAGTAATATTGAAAAAATGTTGAAACTTTCGAAAAAATAAACATTTGAAAAAAAAAATTTCAGAAAAAAAATTATTTTTTCAATTTTGTACTGAAAACCTAGTCCAAGAGAAATTCTAAACCACAATCTTGCAAAAAAAAAAAACGAAATCTGTTGTCACTTGTTACAAATTTGGTACCTGATCAAAACGATATTACCCGACCCGGGTACCCGGGTATTACCCGGGTAATACCCGCCCCGAGTAAAACCCGACCCGGGTAATACCCGCCCCGAGTAAAACCCGACCCGGGTAATACCCGCCCCGAGTAAAACCCGACCCGGGTAATACCCGCCCCGAGTAAAACCCGACCCGGGTAATACCCGCGTCGGGTATCGCTCGGGTAACCCGGGTATACCCGGGTCGGGTTTTGTTCTACCCGGGTAATACCCGACCCGGGTACCCGGGTATTTGTTGAACCCGGATCCCCGGGTATTACCCGGGTTTTTGAGCCCGGGGCCGCACTCTGATCAGCACCACATCGGGAGTGGCGTATTCGGTTTCTACGGATAATTGAGTTTTTTTTTGAATATAAGCCTCCTGTTATATATATATTTATACGAAAAATGAATTATTATTGAAAAATCGCAAACATCAGTATGTACCTTATCGTACCTGATAATAAACACCTCCATATCAAAACGTCGCACTGGCTAAAAATAATTCATCGGGGGTTTCTTTCGGTAGACAAACTGTGGGGTATTAGATGCAAACATGTCTAAAAAATGAAAGATTTGCATTGGAACTTACTTCTGATCTATGTTGGGGCTTTGAATTCAAGTCAACACCCTCGATCAAGTGCTGAATTTCGTTTTTCGGCCGGAAAAATTAATTTATCAGCAATAGAATGAAAGTTAATTCACCGCAAAACCCAAGAAAATCAAAAACAGAAGTTGTAGTCTTATGACTATGGTTCTTTTTCAGCACTTCTCAATGTTTACTGTTTCCTTTTATAAAAATTGATAAAGTACGGAGGAGTAGTACTAACCTGTCCATTTTTAAACGAGCTCCCTTCTCAATGTCTCTCGTTTTCTCACACGGTTTCTGTCGTATCAAATCTGAACCCATTATTATTCGGTCTTGAAGTTTGTTCAAAACAGATCGAACAAAAGCATAACTAGAAACAACAGCTTGTGCGAAGAATGTAGCATTTACTAAGTCTGACTGTTGCTCAACTCTGTTTCGGGTCGTTCAAAGAAGGTAGTTAATGATTTGATTACAAACGAATCGAACATAAACATAACCAGAAAAGGCTGCACTTGATAACAAAAAGGTCTAACTAGGGAAGAAGATGTGAAAAAAGACGGTTTACTTGAGAGTGAAGAAAGTAACTCCCCCTCAACCCTTATTCGAACGATTTGCATGTTTTTGATCGATGTCAGAGCTTCAACTTAGAGTTCAATTTTCTCCATTCCTGAATGCGTTCAGCAAAAATTGAAACAAATTTTGGAAATCCCAACCGTTCCTTTCTAAAAGTATTGATCTTGACGCGTAACTTCATCTCGACTCGGGATCTTTCACTAGTAAGATTCTCCAACTTGTTTCCCCAATCTTTTCATCTAAATTTTCTGCTGTAGATCCGCTGTCTAGATTATTCTATTAGAAAATTAATGAATAAAAATCGGGCCGTTCAGTTTCAGAGATTCTCTGTTTCTGCGATTTATAAGAAAAGCGACCGATGGGATCACAAGTCGAAAAGTATTTCTGGATTGCCATGACGTTTTTGGTCTCATTGAGTGTCTACGGGTTCTTCTATTTTCAAAGTCATTATACAGTTATTATATCTAATGAAATCAGACAAAGATAATTGGAAATTAAAATGGAGAGTTCAGGTGAGAAAATCAGTTAACCAGTTTTTTCGTCACTTAATTTTTTTTTCAGATTTCTCGAGTGTCACTTTTTTGGAAATTGTGGTTGTCACTGAAGAACTCCTTTCTATTTATAACTAGCTTGATCGAGAATAACCTTCAACAATTTACGGGTCAATTGCGGGATTCAATTATGAAACAGTTTAAGCAACTTTCCCCCTGGAAATTTGAGCGATTCGTCCAACATGTGATGTTTTTTGCACTCGTTTCCCTTTCCGTTAATCATATTCTTCACTTTTAGAACACAAAAGACATTTATTGTTTTCATTAATTTTTATTTTTTCGTTTAAAAATAAATAAAATTTATCAAGTTTCTGGCTCTTCTTGGTGTTATTGGCTGTCACGGTCGCCCCGTCCACTAACGCGTTTGCCTACATGATGCCCTCAGAATGCCCAACTCTTGCCGAGAATTCCCTGTGTTCATTTTTACAACTTTTTTCTAAAGGAAGGAACATGAAGATTTAGAAATGTTTATTTCATCTCATATTCTTATTTTTATTGAAAAAATTGACAAAAAAGCAAAAAGGAGTACCTTTAAATAGACAATTTCAAAGTGGATACTTAGTTCTGAAGATCCTTCACCCTATTATTGTCCATCTATGTCTCTCGAATATGCATTTCTATAGCACCACTTGTCAAGTTGATCTCGGATCCGAACTTCCATAAAAAAGAAAAATGGTACTATCAACAGGGTGATTTTTTATAAGCACAAATTGGAATGAATCCACGAACTTCAGATAACATGATTTTGATGAAAAGTATTCAGTCCGAAACATTTCATCCAATTGATACATTAATTGTATCAATTTTCAGACGGCACTGTGATCAGGCTTGTTCGGAAAAAACTTTTCGGAAAATCGGAAACGAAAATTTTTTTCCGATTTTCCTTTTCGGAAAATCGGACACGGATTTTTTTCCGAAATTTTTTTTTCGGAAAATCGGATATCCGACATTTTTTCCGAATTTTTTTTTTCGGAGAAACCGGAAATTTTCGGAAAATGACAGAAACGACTTATTCGGGTCTAAAATCAAGGAATATAATTGAAATATCAATGATATTATCGAGAGTAACCAAGAAAAATAACATATAATTGTCAGGCCCGCTATTCTGATAGTCAAAACCCATCAACCGAATGTTTTGTTTTTTTTCAGTACCTCAAAACATCAATTTTTCGGAACTATTCGAAAAATTTTCCGAGAAAAAAAATCGGAAAATTTTCCGTCGGAAAAATTTTCCGAAAAAAGTCGGAAAATCGGAAAAATCGGAAATTCCGATTTCCAGTTTTGAACAAGCCTGACTGTGATACAGTAGCGATCATAGGTGAGTACACGTGCATACTTTCATATGTATATCAGCTGAAATAAGTCCGCTTTGCACAAACTTTTTTTTCAAAGATAGCTGAAACATTCAGCAATTCAAAAACCAGTTTTTTGAAATAGTTCCAATTCTGAATTATTGAGTTTTTGATGTCAAAATGTTGGAAAACACTCAAATAAACAAAAGATTATGTTGAATCGGCATTCTACTTTCTGAGCATCGTGCCACAGCTCCAGAAGTCAAAAGTGGCGTCCTCGGGAAAATCATCATAACTCATCAAAAAATGCTCCAAATTAGTCAAAACATGTACCAAAAGATGTGTCTTGAGCTTTTCTACAAACAAACATTAAACAGTTACATTTTTAGAAAAAATAATTTTTCTAATTTTTTTCACTCAAAAATTTTTAATTCCCATTTTTTTCCTAATTTTCGATATTTTCTGGCTGTAAAACAAAGAAAGAATGCAGAAATGTGTTTGATTATGTGTGGAAAAACACTGTATCCAGTTTGTGAGAGGTATGTTCGTTTTATAGCCAGAAAATATCGAAAATTAGGAAAAAAAATGGGAATCAAAAATTTTTGAGTGAAAAAATTAGAAAAACTATTTTTTCTAAAAATGTAACTTTTTAATGTTTGTTTGTAGAAAAGCTCAAGACACATCTTTTGGTACATGTTTTGACTAATTTGGAGCATTTTTTGATGAGTTATGATGATTTTCCAGAAGACGCCACTTTTGACTTCTGGGGCTCTAGCACGATGCTCTGGAACTAAGAAACTAATTCAACATGATTTTTTGTTTATTCGAACATGTTCCATCATTTTGACATCAAAAACTCAAAAACTTCAAGAGAAAAATAACAAGTTTTTTTTTCGAATTTTCAAATCACGGTCAGGAAAAATCGATTACCGATAAAATTAGAATTGGAACTATTTCAAAAATCTGAGTTTCGTATTGTTGAATGTTTAAGCTATCTTTGAAAAAAAAGTTTGTGCAAAACGGACTTATTTCAGCTGAGATACATATGAAAGTATGCAGGTGTACTCACCTATGATCGCTACTGTATATCTCGATAATTCGATTATTTCAAACAGTTGGCAAAAATTAAGTCTGTTATACCTTATGTGACGAGGAGGTTAGGCCGGCCGGGTTAGAGTCCGGTAACCGCCTCAATCCCTAAGCTGATGCACCAGTTGTATGTTTGGGTATGCTAGAGAGAGAACACGTTGTACCAGATTACATCTTTATTAGAGGTCTTTGACAGTGAATGATTGGAGTTGGCGATCGGCTTGGCTGGTAGTTGGCTTGTCCGAGAGCCTTCCCTTCTCACCCATAGCCAAAGAATGCTCACTCCTTATACGGCAAGGAGGAGCTACTCTGAGGTAGGGAGCGAAGTGCTCGTGCTGGTATTGGTGGTGTCGTTGACATGTTGTTGATTGTCCGGACGACGAGTTGGTGTTGTGGGAGACGACGAAAGGAGTCGACCATCCAAAGAGTGCGTTTTGAGGAACGACTGAAGAGCGAGCGCTCTTCGTTTGAGTGCGGTGGTTTTCGCGCCACTTTTGGGAATGTTCCAGAAGGTGGCGGCGAGAGAGTATGCGTGCCGCGGAGGAGTTGGGTCCAACGGAGCGCGCTTGCTTCCTTGGCGGTTATTTGAATATGGGTTTCCCGCACTCTTGAGAGATCATACAAGATTGTAGGTCTGCTTGTGGATTTGGTGGAGAGATTTGGCTGTGAAGTCATGTGTGCGCTTCTAAGGTCCGTAGGATAGTCGCGACACCTTAAAATCAAAACGGAAACTCATTCTTTTTATTCCAGAAAGTTTATCATTTGTAGTTTGATGGATATAGGGGAGGTTTCCATTTTCAATGAAAAACTCTCTTTAACAACTTTTTTTCAGATACACCGCACTTCTGATACTTCTGACACATGGCAAGGGCACTTCGTGAAACGGCTTATCAAAGAGAGACACAATTCAGAATATTCTGTGGAGACCGTTTTGTAAATAACAGAATGTTAATGTTCAATTTACAAAGCCAACAATGTCTTTAAAAGTTTCTGAATGAGTCCATTGTATTATAACTATCACTTGCTTTGGAAACATATTTAACTTTTATACACTGTATGAGCTAATTCTAATTTCTCAAACTAAACTTTTAGCAATTTTATGTATCTTTATGAAGTGTCAAAATTGTGTAACTTACAAACATATAGAAATTTTGAAACTGACATGAATAAAAACACAGAATAAAAATTGTGGCACAAAATTACTTCGGAATAGTCCAGAAATTTGTCCGATACTTTTCGTCCAATGCGTCCCGTTTGAAGGGGAATATCAGGTAATCGAAGAAATAGATTTTGTGCAGTAGATCTCTAATAAATGGGTCTTCACGTACTTGTCGTTCAGCTTCAACTCGACGAGGAGAAGTATGGGTGGAATGAGGGGTTTCACCAACTGAAAATAAAAGTCACGAGAGTTTAGAGATCAGTGTTGCCTACCTAAAGAATCCTGTTGAATTTTCTCCACCAAACTCTCATTAATTCCTTGTCTTCTCAAAATATTGGTTAAATGTGAAATCGAAGATTTCCTTTCCTCAAAATCTGAGCCTATCATCAGCAAATGCCACTTTTTTAGGTCTTGATCGAAATTGCAATTCCTGAAAAAGCACATTAGAATTCTCTTTCCAAATATCTGATAGATTTTTTCACCATGAAAGAGGAGCAGCATGTTGTACAATGGGTACGACAGGAGATTTCTGGAATTCATGTCGATAGTTCTGAATATTTTTCAATTCATCATACATTATTTGTATGAAACATCTCATGTTGCCGTCACAATCAAAACAATATAAGTCCGTTCTGTAAAAGAATTAAATTTGGTGGTTCCGAGTTTAAAACTCACCCAAAGCATTTTTCCAAATACAATGAAACAAATCTGTGGATCGGGTCTCGAATGAAAACAAACCGTGCAGTCTCGTAGTCATTCAATAATTGAGGTGTTGGGTTTCGGAACTCACTTTTATCTAAGCAATATCTTAAATGATAATATTTATTTGTTTTTTAGGTATTACAAAACACGTTGTGAACAACAAGCATAACGACGAACCTATGGGTTGTATTTAACCAATTGTCGCTCAAACTGTTATTTTCAGCTCTAAAACTTTCTTCATCATACAATAAACACATTATATTGATTGTCAATTGAGACATTGATTTTGGAATTCCACATGAAATTAATTTTTTATCTGGAACAGCCTGAAACAGATATGAGTCAAGGAGAGACTACCTTCACAAGGGAACTTAAGTTTCCTAGATGAGAAAAAAACACACGTTCAAAGAAATTAAAACTTACAAAAGTTTCAGGAAAATAACTTATGAACGGTTGAATAAAGTTTTCCACTGTAATCAAAGTAATTTAAATATGAAGTCGACAAAACAATTCAAACCTCCCGGGAAATTTACAGCGTGTCCATCTACATAAACTGTATAATGACTTTGAAAATAGAAATACCCGTAGACACTCAATGACACCGAAAACGTCACGACAATCCAAAAATACTTTGGCGCTGGTGATCCCATTGGTCTATTTTCTTATAAATTGACGAAACAGTGAATCTCTGAAACTGAATGGGTTTTATACATGAATTTTTTGGCAGCATAATCTGGACAACGGATCTACAGCAGAAAGTTTTGATGAAAAGATAGAAAAAAACTGGTCGAAGAACGTTTGTAAAGATCAGTTTGCCTGGTTTAATTGAGGTTTAGTTGTTATCTTACTAGGGAAGAATCCCGAGTCGAGATAAAGTTACGCGTCAAGTTAAATACGGTTAGAAGGGAAATCGGTTGAGATTTCCAAAACTTTTTTTAAATTTTGCTGAACGCATTCAGGAATTTTAGAAAATTGAGCTCTAAGATGAAGCTCTGACCTCGATCAAAAACATACAAATTGTTCGAATAGGGGGTGAGGGGGAGTTACTTTCTTCACTCTCAAGTAAACCGTCTTTTTTCACATCTTCTTCCCTAGTTAGACCATTTTGTTATCTTCGCACATGCTGCCTTTTCTAGTTATGTTTTTGTTTGATTTGTTTGTAATCAAATCCTTAACTACCTTCTTTGAACGACCCGAAACAGAGTTGAGTTGAGATTGACTTAGCAAATGCTACAAATCATTCCATTGATAAATTGGGGAATTGCTTTAAATATTGAAACTCCTGAAAACCATTTTTGAAATTTGTTGAAATGTGCCTCGTTGGTGGTTCTAAAGAGTTAATGTATAAATCCTACTGCACGAACTGAATATTTCATTTCTCTTGTTTTTATTTTTCTCACTAAGATGCCTATGTTCTTTTTCTCTAATTCAAACTGTTTTCGGAAGTCTTTTAGATTTACAAATATCTAACCAAACTGGCTATAAGAAATGGTTTGGCACTAAATTTCATTCGTGATACGTGGCCTTTCTGAGGGAATGCTCAACAACTCTCGTTGACTATTTGAGTGCCCTAACATTTGATTGTGCCGACCTCAAGATAACGATCGCCGTCGATTCGCCGCATATATGGAAACGGAATCATTAGTTCAAAAATATTCTTGGAATCACACTCGTGCGCTCTCGATGACACGCTCTGGAAGTTGTGCTCAACGCCGTCGATCGGGATCTCTCAACCGTTGGCTGCACTGTCCTCTTCAACAGATTTTTCGCTCAAGACTAGAGTGATGTGTCGAAAATGGTGTTGACCGAAAATTTCGATGAAAACCGAAATTTTTTGTGCCGAAAATTTCGAACAAAAATCACGAAAACCGAAAAAGTTGCAAAATATTTCCGAAAAAACCGGCATGACATGACTTTTATTTCATTTCGAAAGATTTCGCGGAGTTTTCTCGGCCACTAGGCCACGGCCTCGTGTCGGAAAAACCGTTGACTTTTTTCCGAAACGTGTCGGAAACCGAAACGTCGGAATGACACGATTTTCGAAAAACCGAAAACCGGAAAATTTTCGGTTTTCGAAAAAAAATTTTTCCGAAAACCGGAAAATTTTTTTTTCGGTTTTCGAAATGAAATGAAAGTCATGTCATGCCGGTTTTTTCGGAAATATTTTGCAACTTTTTCGGTTTTCATGACACGCATTGATATATTTTTTTCCGGTTTTCGGATCAAAAATTTCCGGAAACCGTGTCAACACGTCACTCTACTCAAGACACCAAAAAAGATTCAAGTATCCTCCTGGCCCTTTCTCACTATTGAATAAACATGTCAAACTTTTCCTCTCTTATTATTCTCGAGTATTAATTCTGACGAGGTTCATCTTCCCTTTAACATGGTGCATCGAGCGGGAAACGAACCACGTGGCCGGCAAAACCCGCGTGACCCGCAAGCATTCTACTACTGAACCACCGATGATCAGAAGAAGGTAAAATATAATATCCATCACTAGATTTATTTAATATTTTAAAATTTTCAGTGTGTTTCTCGCGAATGAAAGCAACAACAGTAAATTGAACAAGTTGTAAACGAAACTTGTACAGTTGTAGACGGAATTCTTACTCCTGTGAACTCATTATCTGAAAAGTTCCCATGTTATGACGTTTTCAGCACAAAAAAGTCAAAAGTATTTGATCTGAAAGTGTTCAAACTGTTCTTATGAAAGAAAATTTTTATCAAAAAAATAATTCAATTTTTTTTTGATGCAAAAACGTTGAAACTATAAAAACATGTTTTCGATATTTTATCAATGTTCTCAACGTTTTTGCATTTATAAAAGTTGAACTATTTTTTTGATAAAAATTTCTTTCATAAGGGGGGACCCTTATCTGAATTTCGAAATAAATGGAAAAATCTCAAAATGGTCCCCTGTCACTCCCGGATTCCGGAGGGCGCTCTGATAAATGATTGCCTTGAGTGCATAGCTTGCTAGTCTACGATAACACGTGTTTCAATGGTCATCTTTATTGATGGCTGGTCGACGGGTCAATTAGTAAACAACATATTTGAGCAGTGTTCCGTAAAACACCACTCGCGGCGGCCTCAAAAGGAAGAAGTGAGTAAGATTAGGCGAGAGGGCGAGAGGAGATGACTTGGAGAGACGCAGACGACGGGTCTCGCCGCGATTGGTGTACTGTCACTCTCGTTGTGCGTGTGTGTCGATTTACGCTCCTCGACGAGAGATGTGGTGAAGTGAGGAGACGCAGAGATGAGTCGACGAATCTTCGCCATTTTAGGTAGAATTCCGCGGGATTTCTTGGTGATTAGTTGAACAAAGTGAACAAATTGATAAGTAGATGAGTTGATGATGAGTTAGCTTGTCGATGAACCATTTAATTGTTAGTTCCCCAGACGATTATGACGAGTCGCTGTCGGTAGCGTACCTGCGGCTGCGACACCCCCTGTTTTTTAATGATGTCAATTGAACTATATGTTAAATTTTGCGAGGAATTAGGATATCCTTTAAGATTTGAGGACTTCTGTACGAATTATTGATAAAAAAGGAAAAAAACTGAAAAAAATTGGATGAACGGAATCCGTTCAAACACATTTCTGAGTTTTTATATTTTGGAATTGGTTCATTTCGAGGGTTTTATCAATATTCTGATCATTTTCGAAGTCAATTTTTTTGAAATTTTTTTCAAAAATGAAATTTTCATGAAGGGGACCCTTATGTGATTTTTGAAAAAATCGAAATATCTCAAAATGGTCCCCCTACTTTTCGATGTTTTTAATTGGACCTAATAGAACTTTTTGCGGGGAATACGTTTACGATTTGAAATTTGAGGATTTCTAGAGGGAATTTTCGAGAAAAGTTTAAAAAACATGAAAATTAAATTTAATTGAACGGTTTCTGGGGTGTCTGGGAGGCTGGAAATTTGTGTGAAGGTAGCCAAAAACAAAAGTTTTCAGACGTTATCTGGAAAATTGAAATTTTTATGAATTTTGGGTGAAAAGGCAATTATTGGGCATATTTTCCTATGATGACGTCATAGGGGACTGGTGACATATTTTTGTAAATCACTACCATAGGGGTAGTGCCTCTTAAAAAATTTATTTTATTTACGAAAATGTTTAGTTGCTAAATTTTCATTTTTCCCACATAGAGTTGTTTCCTTTTTGTGATCTATTTCGATTTAACTTCAAATCCAGTTTTTTCGAGCAGAATAGGGATGTTCAAGCTGAAAAAATTTCATAAGAGTAAGATACCCGAGTCTTCTTTTTACCAGTTGGTGCAAATTAAGGTATGTTATACCGTAAAATCAAAACGAAAAATCATTCTTCTTATTCCAGAAAGTTGATAACTTGTGGTTTGATAAGGGTGGTGGAGAGATTGATGATGTTTTTCGATATCTTTTACAGAAATGAAGGATTTGAAGACACATGAAAAATTCATGCACTTTGTGAAACGGCTTATCAAAGAGAAACACAATTCAGAATATTCTGTGGAGACCGTTTTGTAAATAATAGAATGTTAATGTTCAATTTACAAAGCCAACAATGTCTTTAAAAGTTTCTGAATGAGTCCATTGTATTATAACTATCACTAGCTTTGGAAACATATATAACTTTCAAACACTGCATGAGTTTAAATTGATGAAATAATTTCTGAAAGAAAATGTTTATTAATTCTATGTATCTGTATGAAACGTCACAATTGTGTGACTTGCAAACCCAACGAAATCTTGAAACTGACATGAATAAAATCACAGAATTAAAGTCGAGGCACAAAATTACTTCGGAATAGTCCAGAAATTTGTCCGATACTTTTCGTCCAAAGCGTCCCGTTTGAAGGGGAATATCAGGTAATCGAAGAAATAGATTTTGTGCAGTAAATCTCTAATAAATGGGTCTTCACGTACTTGTCGTTCAGCTTCGACTCGATGAGGAGAAGTATGGGTTCCGTGAGCAGTTTCACCAGCTGAAAATGAAAGTCCGGAAAGTTTCAAGATCAATGTTGCCTACCTAAAGTATCCTGTTGAATTTTCTCCACCAAACTCTCATTAAATCCTTGTCTTTTCAAAATATTGGTTAAATGTGAAATGGAAGATTTCCTTTCCTCAAAATCTGAGCCCATCATCAGCAAATGCCACTTTTCTAGCCCTCGATCGAAATTGCAATTCCTGAAAAAGCACATTAGAATTCTCTTTCCAAATATCTGATAGATTTTTTCACCATGAAAGAGGAGCAGCATGTTGCGCCATGATGCTGACGCCAGATTTCTGGAACTCATGTCGATAGTTCTGAAGATTTTTCAATTCATCATAGACTCCTTGTACAACACATCTCATGTTGGTGCCACAATCAAAGCAATATTTCTCCTTCGATCTGGAAGGGAATGACATTTGGTGGTTGCGAGTTTAAAACTCACTGAACACATTTATCCAAATACATTGAGATAAATCTTTGAATCGGATCTCGAATGAAAGCAAACCGGACAGTCTCGTTGTCATTCAATAATTGAGGTGTTGGGTTTCGGAACTCGTTTTCTTCTAAGCAATCTCTTAATTGATATTATTTATTAGTTTTTTTTTTCAGTCACTACAAAACACAATATGAACAATGAGCAAAAACATTGATATAGAACTAATGAATTTCAATCTATAGATAACAAAAAAACAAAAAGTTTCTGAAAAATCATGTTTCCGTGTATGGTTATCTTACCGTTTATTTACCCAAGTGTCGTTCAAACTGTTACTTTCAGCTGAAAAACTGTCTTCATCATATAATAAACACATTATATTGATTGTCAATTGAGACATCGATTTTGGTATTCCACACGAAACTAATTTGTTATCTGGAACAGCCTGTAACAGATTTAAGTCAAGAAAAGGCTACCATCACAAGGAAACTTTAGTTTTCTAGATGAGAAAAAAAACACATTTTGTTGATTAAAAACTTACTAAAATCACAGGAAAATAGCTTACAAACGGTTGAATAAAGTCTTCCACTGTAATCAAAGTATTTTAAATATAAAGTCGTTAAAACAATTCAAACCTCCCGTAAAATTGACAACGTGTCCATCTACATAAACTGTATAACGACTTTGAAAAGAGAAGAACCCGTACACACTCAATGAGACCGAAAACGTTACGATGATCCAGAAATACTTTGGCGGCGTTGATCCCATCGGTCGCTTTTCTTATAAATCGCCGAAACAGAGAATATGAAACTGAAAGACCCGATTTTTATACATGATTCTATTGGCAGAACAATCTAGACAACGGATCTACAGCAGAAAATTTTCATGAAAAGTTATAGAAGAAACTGGTTGGAGAATCTTACTGGGGAAAAATCCCGAGTCGAGATCTTTATTGTTAGAAAGAAAATCCGCTGGGATTCCCTGGAACATTATGTTCCAGATCCCCGTAAGATTAGGTAATACAAAAATGCATGCAAAAGAGCAGAACACACGATTTCGAGACAACCGATGGTTCTCTGAAATGAATATTTGCTGGAAACATTGTGCCCGAATTGTTTAAATTCTGTCTTCACCACTACCAAAATCAAACTCGCATAGCACAGTATTCTTGAGATCTTAAATCATAGAGGTTGTATTTATGCTAAAGAGACAAATGACAGTCCCTTGCGCGCACACCGTAAAATTAGGAGTAATTTGAAGGTGGGATCTCAAAATATACGAGCGACTCTCACTTTATAATATTTCCGAATGCATTTCAATAAAATTCAATTAATTTTGAACTAGATTATCTTCAAACGCTCTTCATTTTGTTGATTTCAGTAAAAGATTCTTAAGAGTTTATTTAATGCTCCAAATTGTTTACTAATGTTTGAGTTGGTTTAAATTTTTATCCTTTACATTAAATTCATGCTGGCGTCATTAATCTTGCCGTGGTTTACCATCAACAAACTTCTTTTACGGATACGGAATTTTTTTTCTGCAGTACCGGTTTCACAATCAGTCCTTTGAACGATACTATCGCAGTATTTTCTTCATGCCGATTTTTGTATTTATCTTTTTTTAATTACATTCTGGAGTGTCATCAGAAAAAAGAATGTGATACTAATCACACGGATGTATCGGGGAAATTTGAAAGTGATCTAATGAGTAACGCCAAAAAAGTACTTTCCAGCATAATTCAAAGAAAATTACAATTTTTATTCTTTTGTCCCACTAATTCCATCTCCCAATTGTCCTATGTTCTTTTTCTTTTTTTTTAACCTGTAAAATGGTATTTTCAATTAGAAGATAGTGGCATACAACAAGAAATAAGGCGAATAGTTACATTGAAACCGAACAAGTGCCAGCAAGACAAGATTTAAAAAGAGATTACTGTTCATCTAAGTCTTTCGAATATGCATTTCTGTAGCGCCCCTTGTCTAGTTGATCTGTTTTGTTGTTCCCCGCCAATGTTGAAAACCAAGTATTTTCTGAACAGATATATTGGTTCCAAGAGAAAAAGAATATTGTTGATATGCTTGTTAGTTTATACTGGTTAGTTTATATGACAAAACATTTATGAAAATTGAAAATTTTAGCTTTGCTTATGAAAATGTGGGAAAAAGACGATTTTATACAATTGTGAGTTAGTTGGATTTCTAAATAATATTCTTGAAGGTTTCATTGAATTTCAGAATTTCGATAGGAATGCTGCAAAATTCCATGTCAAATAGAAAAAAACACGAGGATAATCAAAAGTATCTTTCAAGCAACCTGGCAGCGTCTTCTCGTTTGGGAAATCATATTTTTGAGCTTTCTGCACTTTTAGCATTGTCAAGAAAACTGAAAAGGAAACCAACATTTTTTATTCAAGACCAATATCACGATCAAATGCTGAATGACACGGATGTTTTGATTCCAGGACTGGTTGATCACTTTTTGATAATTAACCAGACAGTGAGCCAAAAATCCCTATTCTGTAAACTATCTGATATTTTATAGCTGCCAGCTTCGATATTCCCTGTTGAATTCAATATGAAATGCTGCATATTCGACAATCCAGAAAGATTAATGAAAAATACTGATCAGTACTTGCATATCAAAGGAATGCATTTTCAGGTGAGCAATTTTGTTTTTACACGAAAAAATACGAGAAGGTGTTTTCAGAGCTGGAAATATTTTCCTCGTATGCGAAATGAGTTGATTGGTTATTTGAGAGAACCAACAAACTTATTCGACAGTTTGCCAAAATCAAATAAATCTACATTCGTGTTAGTTAATTAAGCACACAAAACTATCAAATAACAGATTTTCAGCACTTGTGTACATGTGAGGCGAACAGATTTCGTGGGAACTGGGTCTCATGTCCCGGAAAAAGAATTCATCATAAGCTCAATGAAATTTGTTGAAGACAAAGGTATTTGGAATAAGTTTGCGAAGAACATTAAATGATCGTTTAGAAAAGAGGAATACGCGAATGCGTACTGTATTATTTGGGGACGATTTGAGTTATTTGGAAATGCTGATAAACGAGACGATAGTTCTCAAAAATGGCAGGAGAAAGGTGAGCATTGTTCTCACTTGAAAAATGTTCAACTTTCACAGGTTCTTAAAAATGAAGCGTATATTTCAAAAGACTCGCCATCGGATAGTCTTCTCTACTCACGATATCACTGTGATGTGGTCTTATTCTCAGGTTTTTAAAAATTACTCATTATTATTATTTAACTGTAGAACACATTTCCAGCTCCTCACTCAACATTCGGTTGGTGGATGGGATATTTTTCAAAAGGAAATCAAGTTTATTACACAGATATCAAGTATACAAATGACACCAGCATCGTAAGCTATGAATATTTCAATTTGAGATCACACAGATCAAGTTCTTTTAGCCGCAAGGACTTTTCAACCCGGACGATTATTTTCCACCTCATTGGACACCTGTTAAATATGACAATGTGGATAATGCAACTGTTATTGAAACTTTGTAGTAATAATTGCCGTATAGAATACTGTGACTCAATAAATCTTTTTGTGGAAACATCGAATTTAATAGAATTTGGCTATGATGAACGGACTTCAAAAAAATGCTCTTCAATCAGAGAAATATAATTCATCTTTAACAATCAGCAGATACCGCCTGATTGTTTATTTGTCGCCAATCATATCTCCTTCCATATTTGACCTATTTTTAGGGGACCTAGACGGATTGGTTGGAAATTTGACTCTGTTGATGTCCGAACTATTTATTTTTCAAAACAGTAGGTTTCGAATCTTCTAGAGACGATAACGGCTCTAACGCCGAATGGCGTTGAGAAAAGGAGGGAGATTCTGTGTTTCTTAACTCTTTCACTGTACACGTCATTATCACAAATGAAATTGATTTTGAAAAATAACTTTTATAATTCTCTAACACGAAACTACGAAAGAAAACAATTTTTCACAAATGAATCAAATTTAGAAACATCAAAATTCACAGAGAGTTTTGTCTGATTGTAAAACACTTTCACAGCACTCCGAATCGATCTTATCAATAAAATAACTTCTCCAAATCGTACCATTCCGTTATCGGGGCACTTCTTAAAGGAGTAACTCATCAAATTCGACATACACTTCGAAATCATCTTTTCAGAATCTTCAAGTTTCACTCTACCAGGAAATGAAGCTGAAGTCAAATAGTGAAGGGTTTTATGAAAACAGTTACTTACGCGTCAAAAGTAGTAAAATTTTCAGTATGACGCATTCGAGTTTATCAATTTTTAAGATCGAAAAAGGCTGTTTAATCGCTCCCAATAAATCGTTGACAAACTCCGAATGATACCTATAAAACTGTACATACGATTAAATATTATAATTATTTATAAACATACGTGGATTGTAATAAATCATTCTCATTTCGAACATCTTCAACTGTTATACCAAGAAAATAATCGGAATGTAAAAAACTGTCATTTTGAAGTAGCCAAAATCCTTTCTCAGATTTACATGATGTTTTATACGCTTGATCTATCAGTAAAAATGCAATACCAAATTCCGACATTACCAGCTTCTTTTCCACGTCATTCAAATTCCAGAAACAGTTGAACTGTTTAGCCCAATCAATTGCATTTCGGAAACTCAATTTGAGAACCAAATCAATGTCGTATGGTTTTGCACGACGGTAAAGCCTATGTTTTATCTGAAAACATGTCTAAAGGCTATAATTGAAAAAAACCAACCTTTACAACTCCACTAACGTTTTCCTTTTTGTTCGAGTTACTGTATCTTTGATGGAGTTCACGCTGCTTTCTCTGCAACTTTAGTAAACTATCGAAATCTGTGTCAATATTGTCCAGAATCTCGTCCAATCCCCTTGGTTGACGAGGTCCGAGTTTGTCTCGATTTTGAATAGCTTAAAATGTTCTTTCTTCATTTTTTTTGCTAACTTCTTTTTCAAGAGACAAACCATTCGGATTCATTCCAGCACTGAGACATTTTTGTAGTCTACAACTGCGACAACATGATCTTGTGTCTGAAATATCAAATTAAGGACTGTACAAAATAAAATACTCACCGAGTCCAACTTCCCGCCAACACTGTTTTTCGCAATGTTGCAGTTTTCCTTTCTGAATTGCCCTCCGAAAAAATACAATACATCCGAGGCAGGTTACTGGTCCGTACCTACTCCCGTTTGGTGTGCCACCGCAGACAGCGCATGGTGTATGACGAAGAACAGACATAGTCTATAAGATTAAAAAAGAGTTGGCGGTGTAAAATAGAACTGAAGTTGTGTCGTGTTGAATATGATAAATCAATTCGGGAGGGGGTACATAATTTCAATAAAAAATGTGAAAAGAGTAAGAGCACGTTTTTACTTTGATTTTTTTTTAGCTTTTTCTATTTTGATACATTTGTTTACGCATGCTCAAAAAATATTGACAAAAAAACGCAAAAAAGAGATATTCAAAAAAAGTGTTTTTATTTAAAGAACATGACCAAAGTTCCTAAGAATGAAATTTTGTAGCTTCTAGGGAAGAAAAACTTTTGATCTTTATCTCGGAACAAAACTTTATGACGCGGCAAAGAAACAGTAGATAGATAATCTTTTGAAAAAAAAATTTGCGTTATCTTATCATGAAATCATTGGAAAAACAGGAAACTTTGGAGGAACGAAAAATGACTAATGTGACGAAGAGATAGCTACTGGTGTAATACAGCAAGCAGGAAAACATCGAGAATAATGGAAAGAGGATAACATCTGTCAGATATTGTTGGTCTAGTTGACTGTTTTTGTGGTTTTTGTTTACCAGATAGATAACATCTTTCCAATCTTAACATGTTGGTTGGAGTAAAGTAGAGCAGTTTTGAAGTTAGATGAGAAGATATGTTTTCTCGTTCTGATGTTTATGATGTCGTTGCTTATAGAAATCAGGGATTTGCTGCCGACAAGGCATAAAAAGGTTTTTTCGGCTAGCCCGTTGAAAGTCTCATTTAAAGATGAACGCGCTTTGAAAGGAAATTCTCTGGCTGTTCAAAGAGCAGAGCTGATTTTTTCACGCACTTTTCCATATGAGTTGTTTGCGTTGTCCTAGTAAAACTCGTTAAAAAAAGATTCTACAAAATTTTCAACTACAAATTTAATTATCAATTTACTAGTGATATTGTGATACACTTCAGAATTACTAGGTTTAACTAAAACTGCACGTGCCGCGATTATTACGGCCAGCACTTTTTGTCTTGTGTCTTTTTATGTATGAAGTTTGCCTTTTAGCATAAAATACGAGTTTTTCCTCGTTCCTGTAGAAAACACGTCAATAAAAAGTAAAATTTATTGAGGAACACAACCAATATCAGAGGTAAAAAATGGATCAGTAGCAAAATGAAAAGTGATAGGTGACAATGTTTTTCTCCGTATTTGAGTCGCGTTAACATGGATGCAGTTCACCCCGTATATTTTTTTGAATTTGCATGCTTGGGGGCCGGGACAAGAAATTTGTGCAAACTGTCTTAAATTCAATTTTTTGTAATAATTATTCATGAGACATTTTGAAATTGAAACGGAGTAATGATGTCGTTCCGGTAAATCCAATAACGTGCTCTCGACCTTATAATCCATGACCATTTTACCAAAATCAGCTTCAACTTTGATTGAGTTCTCTGTTGATATTAACGGCTCGGTAGTGTTCTTATAGAAAGGCATTGATTTAAGATAATTGTAATCGCTCTGAAATATATCATTTTGATTGTGGAAATCTAAAAATTGCATACCCATCGAATAGTTTTCAAGTGAGTTATACTATTTTGTGCAACCTTGAAGTAATTGTTTCCGGGTTTGAACGATGTTGGATGAATCCATGTAAAATTCATATATCTTGGATTAACAACTATTTTTCCATAACTTTGTACCTCTGAGATTTCTTTTTCCTGGAAGTAATAATATTTTGCCAAAGCTATTTTGTGCGGAGTTGAAACCTCATTCTTGAAACTCAAACTTCTCAGCATGCGCTTGATTGAGTACTCTGAACTTTTCCTAAGTCCAACTACTCCATAGTTATCTTGTTTGTAGATGAGGTAAACTGGTTTCCGTAATTCGGAGATTATCTTTTCAAACTCTTCAATATAAGTTGGAGCTATCCTTGGTATCAATATATCTTCAATTTCAAAAAAAGCCACGTAACTAGCAGATTCCTGTATGAACTATTATTTAAAATTCTGAAACAACTTCATACCTTATACTGCAGAAGACAATCGGTAAACGCGGCAGCCTCATTTTCGAACTCGATCCCCACAAACGGGTCAACAACATATGACGGAATGTAGGGGAAATTCACGCGATACCAGGGTTGAATTTTCAAGTATCCCTGTTGCAATTCCAAGTTTTAACAATTTTCAAGTTGCTTCCTCACCGCGCTCTCGTATTTTTGCATCAATACAAAAATAGATGTTATGCTGCTGATCAGGTAGATATTCATGAAAGCACCAAAACTGATTGTGAAATCTTTTTGTTTAACAGATTATAATCATATAAGCCTTACGTTTTATGCATATGAATTGATAGTAAGAAATTCTGCCACTGTTCAAAAACGTATAGAGGAGAAAAACAGATCACAAAATCCACTTTTTTATATGATGGTAGTGAAAAGGGGATCTGAATTAATCTAGACTTATTTCCTGTTACTTCAACCAAGTTGATACCTCGGTGGAGCCATCATCAGAAAGTAATTCGATTTTCTCCACATTTGGCAGCAGTTGTGCGGTGGCAAATACCGTGATCATTTGACAATAGTCGTGAGGAGTAATTCTTTAATTTTAATGTCAAACATGCCGCTATAAAATCCTCTCTCACCTGACATAGTTTGCTCGTACTATCTTTCTGGATGTTCCATTGTCGGCATATATTGTTAACTCGGCGTCATCCATAATCTTTCCACCCTGTATCGCCATGTAATCCTTTTGACTTTTAGCCACATTAATACTCATCACCAACGCAAAAGAGTTGTCACCCAAGCTAAAATAATAGTAACCAAAGTGTTTTTAAAAAATTACATACCTTTCAGACTTTGGATAAAAATATGATGACGTGATAAACGCTTTCAGCTCATTGTTTTTAGGTGGTTGATACGGTAATATAATATGAGCTCTGAAAAAGTTCATGTTACTTCTGTCTTTTTGACAATATGCTTACATTCCAAATAATAAATTAACAGTTTGATCTAAACCAATATAAAACGTGAATATAAGTGCAAAGCAGAACAAAGTTGTTTGGTATCTCCAGAATATACGCATTGGAACAGTAGCACGGAATGAATGAACAATTAGATCAGATATAAGATTGTCCGATTTAACTGACACACGCAGATGGGAATCGTTGCAGGCAGTTTACTACAAAAAATCGAAAGCCGTCTGTTTGATCGGAAGCGTTTTTCAAGAAATAATAATAACAAAACAATTTAAATAGGTTTTTATTTTATAAGAAAGCAATGTAAGATTTGTGGAAGATCAAAAATAAAAGTTATTGAGCATAACAACCAATGTCAGCTGTGTAATGATGTTCAGTTGCATAATAATACGTTATCGGTTCAATGGGTTCCATAAAAATATGCGTTGCATTTACATGTACACATTCAATCCTCGGATGCTGATAGAATCCACACATTTGTGGTCCTGGGCAGTCATTCTTCACGGAGTTAATAGTATCTTGATTTATAAACCGATAATACTTCTCTTCAAAACATTTGTTCACTAAATCATAGAAATAATAAAAGTTAGGCAATGTCCCCAAAATTTCAACAATTTGCGGTTTTTTCAACATTCTCTTTAAGTCTTCCTCAATGTCACCAAAAAACAACTTGTACATGTTATCAGTACTGTTGTCAAGGTTGAAAAACTCCAAACTTGCGATTGCTGTTTCTTTGTTCTCCTGAAACTTTTCACAAATTGGCGATGCAGAGGAAACTATGTAGTACCCAAACAACACTGTCCAAATGAGTTATAACATTTGAAGTAACGTCCATAGATCGCAATCCATTAGGAATACAAAGTGGGCGATTTATGTATGTATAGTTCAGTTTGTGAGGATCTATAACTATTCTCCCTGTTTGCCTCTGGAAACATACAAAGCATATGATTAACAAAAATTGTCAAAGTGATCGTTACGGTATTCTTATCGATAAGACTGTTCATCATTGATTGAATTGAGAACCCCGTTTTATTATAAACGGTTGCTTCATAGTTTTGTCGAGGATATATCATGTATGAGACTTGAGATTGGCCAGACATCAGAATTTGAAACTCTTCCACTAAAGTTGGAGCCAAAGTTGGTATTAGAATGTCATTCAGATCAAACAATGTAATGAATTTCGCCGATTCCTGGATCAAACTAAAGTTTTCAAATAGACTTTAAACTACCCAACTTTGTATTGAAGGAGACAATCAGTTTGGGCTGCTGCGAGATTTTGAAACTCCATCTGCTGATAGACATCTGCTATGTCACCGGTTACATGTGGAAACTTAACACGATCCCATGGTTGCATTTTTATGTAGTTCTGAAGGAATAAAATCAGTTTTCAAGCATATTTCATTTGTATAACTTACATGTTTTTCATATTCATGCATTAGTTGGAAAAATGAGGCCACCGCGCTAATGAAATACACGTGCAAGTGGGCACCAAACCTAAAAATGAATATAAGATATCTATGTTTCCAATTATCTTACTGTTTATATATGTGAGCTGCAAGTAAAAAGTTCTGCCACTGCTCACTAACGTATAATGGAGAAATGCACACGACAACATCCCGTTTTTTATAACTTGGGATTTTGAATGGAATCTTTAGTTAAAAAAAACAATATTGTAAAATCTAAATGTTTTTCAACTCACTTCTGTAACTACGCCGTTTGATTCCATTGAAACTTTGATAGTATTGGGTAAAAGTTGAACAGTTGCAAAAATTGAAATCATTTGGCAATTCTCGTGAAGGGTGATTCTACAAGATTTAGTGTTATACATTTTAGTAACGGTCATTGGTGGTTTATATTTCTAGACAAGAGAATTGATTTGATTTGATTATGATTATCGACAACATAAAAAAATTATTGTCAATTCCGTCAAATGTCAAAAAAACATTGATATGTTGACAAAATTAATTCCTACCAATAATAGAGAAAAACAACATTTATCATTAGTAAGTTTTAATATTTTGACAGCCACATTTAATCCCTTTTGAAGGAAATGACAAATTCTAACTTGTTCAAAATTTGAAAAAGAAACATCAATTAGTTTGCACTCTATATGTTTCTGAAAATGTATTGTATACATTTAAGTGCTTCTTACCTTTCGTAATTTGTACGCACAAGAACACCTGACGATTTGTTTCTCCCCAAAACGGATATTTCTGTCGTATCCATCAAATCTCCAACTTGTAGCCTTTGATAACTATCTTTCTTTTTTCCTAAGTTTATGCTCATCACAAGTGCAAGTGCATCTTTACCCAAGCTGAAGTTTAATTTCTTACCCCAATTTCAGTAAAATATCAAAAACACACCTTTTAGAATAAGGATAATAATATGCAGATAATATGAAAGCTTTTATTGGTCGTTTCAGTGGATCCGTAGCACTTCTGAAATACAAATTTGCTCGTTGTGTTACAGTGCTCAAACATTACTTTGAATTGTTATGCTTGTAATTAGTAGAAAAAATACACACGAATGCTGTACATGACAAAATAACTATCAGTGAATACACAGTGTAGCTACTAAACTTATCAACAGCATACATTTTTTAAATTTAAAACTATTATTCCCGAATAAAGAGCGATTCTTGACGAGAAGTGCTGAGATACGATCTTTCGCGTAGAACAAGTCTCGTTCTCTTGGTTTTGGTTGTTGCGTTCATTTTGGGTGAAAATGTATTCATGACATGTTGTAAGTTTTAGACCTCAAAGAAATGGGAAAACCTGAAATTATATTGGGTGGCTTATTTTAGGTCCCCCAAGAACCGCTAACCCCTGAGTATTTTTTATTTTGAATTCTCATTTCCTTTACAGACCAATTTGTGCTACACAGAATGAAAAGATTAATTCAAAAATACCAAAATTAGCCTTTTTGTTTGGTATAATCTAAGAAAAGATGCAAAACCCATCAACGGATTCCTGTATCATTTGTGGCCTGATTTTTTAAACCGTAATTCAAACCCACAAACAAAAACTAGACATGCGGGAATAGATAGTTATCTCTTCTCGAATACATTGGTCAACCAAGGAACACTTCGTTAGTTAGTGAGTAGTTTGTCCTGTTTTCATGCAATCTTAACTACAAATCTACGTATTCAATGTTTTGCTGAATAGTAATCTTACCCTGTTCTCGTTTTCCGCTGATGGGAGATCAGAATACGGAGACCCTAAAAGTCATCAAATTATTTAGATTGAGAAACACACAATGGTGTCGTTGAGACTGTTTAGAATTAACTTTTTCCGATACCGGAAATTTTTACTTTTTCCTGTTGTCACAATATTAATGCTGTTCATATACTACAATAAGAATAGTATGGGCGACCAAAATATAACCGATGTGTTTCATGAAAAACCGAAGATTGTACCTAAAGTGTCGCAAAATTTAATACCGAAACTTCTTCCTGGTGTGCTGAACGACCCGACTAGGATATTGAGCAGGAAGCTTCCAGTTTCTCATGTTTACATAGTCAGTGCTTATTATTATCCCCATTCTCAGGCGTTTGTTTTCTTCGCATTAAAAACACTTTTTCAAATTTTTTTCAGCCTCGGAAAAAACGCAGTAGTATTGAATAGCATTGTCGACTCTGTCAACTTTAATATCGAAAAATCTACTTTCAACGTTGTCGGATCAAATGAAACACAAGAAAAATCTTCATCGGCTATTTTACAGAGGTATGAATTTTTCTTTTGAAGTTCTTATCGTTCTATTTGAAGCGAAGGTAGTGATGCTTGCCGATATGCATCAGTCGTTGCTATAACTAACACTGTAGATAAACTAAAAAAGCTACAACTAGAGTCGGAAGGTTCAATAATAGAGGTATCTTTAAACTATTTATATGTGATTGCATGTCACCTCTATTTTCTCGCAGATTCCTTTCAAACTGGCGCGCTACTCTGCTCCAAAACCAGTTATCATATGTATTGCCCCTCAATATGTTGCCGAGCAATGGCAAATTTTTATGATACAAGCACACGTAGCACATCGGTAAGGTCGACGATGAGAATGACGGATACAAAGTTTTTTGAAGGTTTGGTGCTCATCTCCATATATACATCACTTCCATGGTAGAGTCCTATTTCAAATTTATGAAAGAATATGAAAGACAAGGCTATATCACTATCGACTTATGGCTGAGAATGAAGTTCGCTGAACCGGTCACTTCATATTTTGAGCCAAATATCAACTCAGAGTTCAAAAATCAAGCAGGAGCATATACGGACTGTCTTTTACAGTACAAGGTCTTTTTGTTCTGTTTTCAATTACATGTGTATATTGAAAATTTCAGGAAGCTGCAAAATACATAGCTTTTTTTGAAATGGAAGATATTCTGTTTCCGACAACTTATCCCAGTTATCTGAGGGAGTTTCACTTTAGATTTTCACTGAATGATAATACATCGTCTCTTTATTATTTACGAGAAAAACATGAATTCGTAAAGTGTGAGTTTTCAATTCAATAAAGATAGTTGTTTGTTTTGCTTCTAGCTCCACACATATTGGAATTCAGCTTCTATGATGTACTTGGAAGTCTGAGGTCTTCCAAAAAGTTTGGCTATGGAGCTGTTGTAGTCAAACCGTATTTGCATAACTCTATTGGTATAAGTGGAAGTCGGAACGAAATTCTGGATAACAGGTGAGATTTGAATTTAGAGCACACATTGCTAGTGATTTTTTTTCAGACAAACGATTCACAATTCACACATTACTCATATTCAGTGGCCGCTTGAAAAAAATCGGAATGCAAAAATAACAGAGTTGGTTGAGGCAAATTTCGGACCGTTCACGGGAAAAATTCGGCCTGCGGATATAATTGCAATTGAGAAAGATATAACGAGAATTAAGGGAACTCCAGAAATATATTCAGTTGCACAAGAACTTCCCAGTGCTGACTATTATTTTCCAATCATTTTTCAGTGCAAGAACAATATTTTATTACCTGAATCAGAACCCAATGAGAGAAAATGCCCCAACACTGAATCATGCGAACTGTCACAAAATGAAGATGTCAAATGCGTGCATTCGAATGCAGAATATTTTTCGGGACATCATATGGAACCGTTCACTTTTCATTTTTCTAATAATTCATTTTGGTCATATGAGATAGGATGCTATCAATAAATCAATTTCAGACTCTATTATTGGGAAAAGCAAATATTGCATTGTAAAATAGTTTGGCTCCCCAAATCTTAGAAACGCGGTCGTTATTAGGATGCACATCTCCGGTTCCTATGAATATCCATTGTCAAGATTTTCAAAGATATTCATAACGAAACTTCATTGAATATAAATTCTCACTAAAACAGCAACTTATATGATGATTTACAATCAAAGAATACAAAAAAAAACAGAGGTTTCGATGCGTTTTCAGGAACTCATTTTATATTCACTTCACACTCCTGTCTCATTTTTAAATCGACAATCAAGAATTCCCCGTTTGAATCTGGTGAAAAACATTGGCGGAATTTCTTCACATTGAACCCATCTGTTGTTGTAAACATATTCAACTTTTTCTCTCACTAAATTAGCCAGTGTTTTCTCAAAACTTGGCGTCAATCGAGTTTCCTTCAACGTTCCGTTATAATTTTCGAGCCAATTCCCGTTCAAAGCATCATAATCAACATTTCGATAGTGTCTGGAATTGTAGTTTTCTTCTAAAGACAAACAACCTCCGATCCACTACCTGATATGGGCAATTCTTTTGGGAACTGACATGACACGTATTCCTTCTTCCTGACGATATGACCAATGGTAAAACAGGACAAAAACTAGGTCCGGGCGTATGGCACCTTTCAAATTAAACCAACTCATTTCGGTAGTTTTGTTATATTTCAGAAACATTAACTCGGATTGCAAATTCGTTGAATTAGTAAATCTCTCTGGATTCGTGTTAGTTTTTAACACTCTGTTGATTATGAAACTAATTTCTCCGATATTTGGAGGTAATAATCTGAATTTTAATATTTTAAAACGATTCCACAAAATAAATGTATGTACCTCAAGTAGTTAAGAAAACTCTCCGGGCCCGTGTACACTACACGTTCATCGATATCAATATTCAGAACCCACTTAGAATGATAACGGCTTCGATGATGACACTCCTGAGAATCCTCAAGTCAAAAATTATTGAAAAAGTGAACGCCACCTGTGTTTGTATTAAGTGAAACATCCACCCTAATCGATGAAATTCAGTAACATACGGAGTATATTCTGCATATCCTAATTTTGTATAATAGTCCACGATTTTTCGATCATACTCATTCAAGTTGAAAAATGTGAAATAGAAATATGAAACGCCCTGAAAGACTTCGAAAAAAAAGTCGGGAACAACATTTTGTATTACTAGAAGTTTATGGTGCTCCACATATTCCACAATTTGCAACCATTTACTTTCGTTACCATATAGCGGTCCAGCACAAACTGCCAGCTCGTGAAGAGGATCTGAAACGTTTTTACGATTTCAATTTAAAAAACATTTCTCACTGTCATAAACGCGAAAAATCAATGGAATAGGAGCATGAGCCTTCTCTGTTTTATTGAAACTAGCACTAACATATTCAGTGCCTATTCTACGAGGACATCTTATAACTGTCATTGGGAAAACGATAGTTTCGAATTGAGAATTTGGAATTTCTTGACGATTGCAATCGTAATATCGACATGTCGCATTTTGTCTGAAAAAAAAAATATATATATATATATATATGTATATCATTTGCCTTTCAAGAGAACTTCATTAACAAAATATTATGAATAAAGTCATGAAAATCTCACCCATCAATATGCTGGGATGTTGTAATTATGGCGATTTGATCGTGATAAACAAACGCTGAAAGCAGTCTAGCTTCGGCTTCCATTATATTTTTCTTAACAATGTTTTTGTACTTTTTTTTAAATTGCAGACTCACAAGGGCACCTAAATGAATAGAAGACCATTGTTTAAAATCGGCAGAATGCGGCAAATCATAGGTAGTTTTAAGATTCCATTCTGGAACAACACAACTATCCGACAGCCCGCTAAAGAAAAAATACTTCATTCACATTTCATAATAAAAATCGACTCACTCTTTACTAACTAAATTGTCATATTGTTTGATAAAATTTTTTATTTTTTGATAATTGTATAGGGTACCAAATGTTGACAGCAAAAATATTAAAAGCCCATAAGCTTGTGATTGACGAATCATCTCACTAATTGATAGATTTCAGCTACAACAACTTCAATGATAATTCGAATAGGTGTATTCAATTAAGTTTTTATTCAATCTCATTGAACAATCGACCAAAACTCTACCAAGAAACGGAAGCAACGAACGAGATAACTGGGAGAGATAACCGCAAAACTGAACACAGTAGAAAAAATTATCTCTTTGATCACCGAATTAGATTGCTGTTTTGAAAGTTAGAGTGAGAGTAATAGAAGCAATGAAAACAAGTCTCCTACTGATAACAACCAATACTTGATGACCAGAACGGTTTCTTCGCGTAATGAAAAGTGTACGGAACCATATGAGGACCTGAGTGGTACTCGGCGTCGGAGTGAATGCACTTGAAGTTTTCCCTTTGAGGTAGTTCACAGGAATCTGCATTTGGACATAAAAAACCACCAGGTTGATTGTCGAATGCGGCACCATAAAATGATTTATAGTAACAGTCGAACACGATTGGTAGGTAGAAATCTGATGCTGGAAGTCTTGGGGAAATATCAGAATGGATCGATGAATCATTGCGAATCTTTTCGATTTCTCTTTGAATCGCTGCGATATCAACTGATTTAATTGTTTCATTTAGTGGCCCAAATTCCATTTTCCACTTTATTAGCATTTTGTTGTCTCCATGTTTTTGAGTTGGTCGTTGAACATGAATCAAGTTGGGCGATGCAATTATTCGGCTGAAAACAGGAAAAAATTATGAAAATGCAAAACACAAATGATTACCTGTTCAAGTCATGCCAACTGTAGTGAATCCATGTGGAATTGTAACGGTCTGGTCTTACCACAACTTTACCACGTTTCACAGTCGATGAGGATCGTAAACTAGTGACAAGATCGGGGAAGTTGAACTCCGAAAATTTTTCAGCTGAAAAATCAATTAAATATGATTTTCGCCACCTTCGTGACTCACCTTTCACAAATTCGTGCTCTCTCCGTCCATAATAAATAGAATTACTTAAAGGGTCCACACTCCACTCAGCTTGAAACTCCTCTATATATCTGGGATAAGTTTTTGGGAATAGAATATCGTCCATATCGAAAAATGCAATATATTCAGCTGCTTCCTCAAAAAGCGACAATGAAATTATGAACCAACTTAACAGCTGAGTCAAAAACCTTATACTGTAACAAGCAGTCGATTTGTGCGCCCGCCTGGTTTCTCCATTCAACATTTCCATTTGGTTCGAAGAAAGGTGTCTCCGTCTTGGAGAACTTCATTCGAAGCCAGAAGTCGATAGTGATGAATCCAAGGAGCTCATATTTTTTCATCAATTCAAAATAAGAATCTATTATCGATGTTAAGTAAATGTGTAGGTGCCCTCCAAATCTGAAATTTATGCTACAATTTCAAGATATTTTATCACACACAAAGATTGCATTAAATAATCTTTACTTTTAACTGTGAAATTATACCTATGTGATACGTGCACTTGCATCATAAAAATCTGCCATTGCTCTGCTACGAATTGCGGTGAGATACATACTATAACAGGTCTTGGAGCAGAGTAACGAGCTTTTTTGAACGGGATCTGATACAAATTTGTTGAATATTTATATTTTCTTGAAACACAAGTTTACCTCTACAGTCATACCATTAGACTCCATTTCAAGCTTTGCCAGATTTGAAACGCTATTTGTACTTGCCATTGCTGTTGTATACCTACAATTTGGAACGCCCTCTCTGAAATAAATATTTTCAAGTTGATGCAACATTTAGAACAAAGCAAACTAACACTTGAGATGGTGCGTTTGAAATTACTCGATGTGTCGAATTTGATCCAACAACGCTGTACGTTGCGTTATCAATATTCAGACTTTTACTGTCTACAACCATGTTCAATGCAACTGCATTTGGACCTAATCTAAACCAATTTTGAATTTGATAACAATCAATTAGAAAAAAACCTTACGATTTAGATGTAGGATAGTAATAAGCGGAAACCAAGAATACGTGAACGACTGGAAGTTTCAGCACTGTCACATTAGTTGTGTCCTCTATCATACCAGCCTTGAATGTCATGGAAGGATCAATAACACTGTTTTCAGACAACCGGCTTTTCTTATAGATCCAGAAAAACTGACAGTAAAAACAGGTGACTGTGAGGAAGTATAGAATAGTTCTCGAACGGCGAAGTGATGCCATTTTTTGAGATTATTTTGAAAAGAAAGGAAATGTTCAATCAATTGTTCATACTATACAACTTCTCAACAAATTTTATCGATCTACGGGATCTTAGTTCCCTGAACCGGAACGTCACATTGGTCTCGAAAATCGAAACAAAAACTTGATTGGTCTCCAAAATAGTTCTGGAAATATATAGGTTCTATGTTATCGAAAACTGAAAGTGCTAGAACACTTTAACGTGTGTATTGCAGAGCTCTGTGAAGGGCTTTTTTATAAAAAGTTTCTGAACTAAAAACGTAGAATTTTTTATCACTTTGTAGAATTTTTTATCACTTTCTTTTTGTGGTTAGCAAAATTGTCTTTCTTTGTTAAACATTTTAGTTTTCTTAGATTATTTCAAATCCCTAGATCAAAATAATTCACTCCGATCTAAACCAAAATAACAAAATATTCGACAGCATCAATCTTTATGATTCTAATCTTTTTCTCCCGACAAAAAATTAGTTTACTACGAGGGTGTTGTTTTCAAGATTTCTTGGAAGATAAATTATTGCTTCACATCAAAACTTGAAAACAGCAATATAACAACAAACATTCTTAATTGGTTGGTTTTGGTCTCAAACCGAAGTTTTAATAATGAACAACTCATTTCCAATTAAATTCCAATGATTATTCTCAGGAACAAGCGGCGGGGAATGTGCGGCAGAGCAAGTATCGAGAGACTCTGTAGTCGATGTTTAATTATCTTTCCTGTAGTGGCAAGCCTCACTGTAATCTGGACGATGTGATCCTTTCATGGGTAAATGAAGAAAATTATATATTTTTGAAGGTTCATTGCAAGTAACAATATAACGCCATCTCCAATTCCTCTCCTCAAATCTTTAACTCAACCGAGACTCGCTGATATATTGGCGGAAGTGGATTTGAATGAAACTAATGTGAACACACATAAAGGTTACATAACGTTAAATGAAGTTAATGAAAACGTAAGTATTTGAAAAAATTTTAACAACTTATTTGATATTAGTGTTTACATCCATATTTCCAGGTTTTCAAACCGTTTGGTTACGAAATTATTGAGGCTTCACTCCCTGTGCCAACTGTGCACATGCTGGATGAACCATCGTGTGGCTTCATTTTTTCTGAATGGCTCAGAGTTTCCCAAAAGCCACAGCCATCAATTCCGCCAAAAGAAATTCCAGAATCGTTGTCTGAAGAATTTTTATTAAACGGTTACGCTGGTTTGACTAAGGTGAATACATACGATGAAACTATTTTTATAGAATGATTGCAGTGGTACTTCAACGATCATTCATCTACTGGAGACAGCCCCAGAAACTGGAATCGAACTTCGGAGTTTATGAGTTTTTCAAAAGCCGAGCTGGGAGCTTTAGCTTATAACAAAGAGTCCGGTGAGTATATGTGACTTCTCAGAATTGTATTTAATGGATTACAGAGTCAATGTACCATGCAATGAGCGGTTACCCCCTCAGAAGCAAAAGTGGATTGGTGATTGGAAGTATGCAGCCTTGGGTCGAAGTTATGGCCCTCAAACACGGTTTGCGTAATACTGTAAAATTGTTTTACATTAAAGTTTTTAAGGTGTACGCAAAGTTCTCACCGTGGAATACAATTCATTGACTATTCCAAACGAGTTTAGAGGCCGATTATCTGCAATCAAACCAGTGGAATTTGCAGAAGACTGGCAAACGTTAGTTCATCTTCTTTGAAAAACTAAAAAAAGTCTAGTGCACCGGGATTAATCAACCAATTCATCTCACTTTATTTCAAATTTAACGTGTCAATGACTTGCTCCTTCGTTTCTTTAAATAAATAACTTGTCACGTTTTAGGTACGCTGGAACATTTGACTTTGCTGCGTCATTCTCATCTATAGAACACTCTGGATTAGGACGGTATGGGGATATTATCGATCCCATTGGTGATTTGAGAGAAATGCTAAAAATAAGATGCTTACTCAAAAAAGGAGGTTCGTCATGAACGGAAAGATTTTCTGACAATTAAATATTAAAGCTGAGAAATATGTCGCTTTCAGGACTCCTATTCCTTGGTATACCTTTTGGAACTGACGCGATTCAGTATAACGCTCATCGAATATATGGATCAATTCGTCTTGCGATGATGTTTTACGGTTTTGACTGGCTTGCAACGTATTCAGGAGAGACCGAGTTACCAATCGATTTGACAACAACTTTACTTCATTCAAAAGGACCTTCTCAATATACTCAATATACAGTTGTTTTGAGAAAAATTTGAATATTGAATCATTTATTTATTTTTAATTACTCATAAATTAATTTTCATTCATTTTTATGATTAGTAACAAGAAAATGCTAAATTTGTTTATTGGAAAATATACACGTGGAACAGAGCTGTGCGGAATTCCTTCCTTCGACTTCCTTCTTCCTTCTTCCGGGCCTTTTTTCACTTCCTTCTTCCTTCTTCCCTCTTCCTTTTTAAAAATTTTATTTCCTTCTTCCTTCTTCCTTCTTCCGTTTAAAAGTTTACTAAAATTTTGTAATTTTCGACGGAATTTTGGCTGAATTTTGGTGGTTTTTGACGGAATTTTGTATGAAACAACATCAAAATTCCTTTTCAGAGATGACTAGAAAAAAGTTTCCTCAAATTTGTCATTTTCAAAATTAACTTCCGATTTCTTCCCTTTTGAAAAAGTTATTTTTTTCTTCCTTCTTCCTTCTTCCCTTTTCAAAAAGTTTACTTCCGCACAGCTCTGACGTGGAAGGTTCATGTAGAAAATCAATAATTGAAAATCTCGCACTTCCACTGGTTCAAACAAACAGTATGAATCATGCTAATCTCTAAATTCAGTTTTATCAAAAACTATCATAACACAAAACACAATTCGCAATCATTTCAAGCCAAAAACAAAAATTTTCGTATAAAGAGCGTTTGAAAGAGTCTTTGATCACAATCTATTTTACGGTAAAATTGATCTCAACAACATAGGCCTGGTATCTCCCATCCCCCATTTTTGTCTTTTATAACTTCCAACGTTCCACTAAATTAGAACTGTTTTATTACTCTCCGACTGACCAAAGACAGCATGTTTTATCTGATCTGTAATCGGTTTCTAGTTTCTAGGAAAAATAGGCTTTATCTCAATCGGGCTTTCGTTTAAAATTGACCCACATTAACAAACCGAGTAAGGAAGATTGGTCAACAAGATTGTTTTGTTGGCCAAAACCACTTTTACTTGGAGGCAATAATTGTTTGTTCTCAAATATATTTTCTTGTTCAAAAGCTTCGAAAACAAAAGAAAATGAAAAAACTGCATGTATTTATATTTTCTGCTATTGCTGGATCGATATTGCTTTTCCTGCTGTAAGTTTGTTGGATCAAACCAACAATTTTGTCAACGTTTCTATCAATGTTTTCAGATCGCACAAAAAAGAAGAGATGTATTTGACAAGGCTGAAATTATCAAAAGCATCCAATAAAACTAACAACGAAGCTCATAACTCAACATCTTTTGATTTACAAGATTTCAATGTTTATACCTTCAAAGGGTATATTTCTTTGTCAGAGTTGAATGAAGATGTAAGTATTTTGTAACAACCATAATTAAATTTTCCAACATTTTAGGCTTTTAAACCTCTCGGATATGAAATAATAAAACCAACACTGCCGGTGCCTACTCTTCGTATGCTCAACGAACCGACATGCGAGCAAGTTTTCACAGATTGGCTCAAAATTTTGAGCGAACGGCAGCCAGAAACCCCACCGGTTCATCTACCAATCATCCATGCTGATGATTATTTAATCAATGGGTATTCAGCGTTGAGTTGGGCATATATGAACAACCACACAAAAAAAGAGATGAAACCGAAGAATTGGGATAGAATTGGAGAGTTTTTGAGTTTCTCAAAACAGCAGTTAGCTGCTCTGGAATATCAGAAAGAATCAGGTAAAATACATAGACAATTTCCAAGGATTGTGGAAACTTTGGTTATTCAGAATCGATGTATCACGCAATGAATGATTCCAAAATCAATGGAATGACAGGGTTCGTTGTTGGTAGTATGCAACCGTGGTTGGAAGTAATGGCCCTTCAACACGGTGAAAAATGTCTGTGAGTAATTAATCATTTTAAATGATTACAGGTGTAAAAGGAGTTTTGACTGTAGAACACTATCCTCTTGATATCCAAAACGGCTTTGAAGATAAGTTGGCATCAGTTCATCCTGAAGACGTGGCAAAAAATTGGCAAATGTTAGTTTCCAGAATTTTACTTTTTCAATTCATTTTTTTAGATACACCAACCAATTCGATTTTGCTGCTACATTTTCTATTTTGCAACATGTCGGACTCGGAAGGTATGGAGATCCACTGGATGCAAAAGGAGACTTGAGAGAAATGCACAAAATTAGATGTATGCTCAAGAAAGGCGGTCAGTTGTGAACGTACGTTTTTCTTTGATAAAATTATTATTTAACTTCAGGTTTACTTTTCCTCGGTGTTCCTTTTGGGACGGACTCAATCCAATACAACATTCAACGAATTTATGGACCACTTCGAATGGCAATGATGTTTTATGGTTTTGAATGGATTGCTTCGTATTCTGGAGATAGTATGAAACCATTTGAGCTTCATTCGAAACGTTTGCATAAGCAATCATTGTTCTTATCCACTCATTATACATTAGTTCTGCAGAAACTATAAATCACTGTATAATATTATTGAAACCTGATAAACTGACTACAATCTACACTAAATCTGCATACATATATGACGGTTGAAATATCTAATTTTTTTGCTAGCGAATTTATTTTCTTAAAAATTGAGAAAGTCTATACTAGTACATATTCATTTCTCAGTTTTAGATTCGGTTCAAAAATGTGTGAAAAATCGTCATGTAGACACAAATTTGCCTCACTTTTCTCTGTTCACGTCAATTTTGTTCTTTTTTTCAAAGTTTATTTAAAAGTACAGAATCGGTATCGATACCGTTTCTGTACCAAGAGATTCTCCCTGATTCGGTATGCATACCGATTATGTACCAAACAACAACATTGTAAATTTTGCATAAAACGTCACGTGAAAAAATGGAAATCCACGGTTTCGTATTGTCAAATTTTATTTTTGATCATTTTTGCTTACGTGGATTCAAATTTGATGTTCATCAAGTGGATACTCTGACAAAAATGACAATATTCGATGAATAATCACCAAGATTTTGGAATTTAATTTTGATCAACTTAAACTTTTCTTATTTAGAAAGCAAACTCTTTTAAACCTTTTTTGCCAAGTTCATCAAAACGAACTTGCATCGTTGAATAAGAAAAGGTGAAGTAGATCAAAATCTAATAACAGAATCTAGGTGATTATTGTCATTTTTGTCAGGTTATCCTTTCGATGAACATCAAATTTGAATCCACGTAAGCGAAAATAATCATAAATAAAATTTGACAATACGAAACCGTGGATTTCCAATTTTTCACGTGACCTTTCATCCAGAATTTACAATGGTTTGGTTTGGTACGGAGTCGGTATCGGTACCGAATCTATTCTTTTGAATAAAATTTGAAAAAAGATTTTTTTCACGTGACCTTTTATGCAGAATTTACAATGTCGTTGTTTGGTACAGAATCGGTATCCATACCGAATCTGGAAGAATCTCTTGGTACAGAATCGGTACTGATACCGATTCTGTACTTTCGAATGAACTTTTTCGAAAAAAGAACCGAAAATGACGCGACCCAAACGAAAGGGGAAAACTCTGTACTTCCTGGGCAACTTTTTTTCCACTTGCCAGTTTATTGCAATATCTTTCAAATTAACAGAAATATTGTGTTTTCAGTACAGGTTATTCACAGAAAGCCATTTCTTAATTCGCTAGCAAAAACATTTGAAATTTCAACCGTCTTATATGAATTTTATTGCTGCAATTTGGTAATTCCCTAAAACCATACCATAAAACTGGCCTGTTTAAACTTAGTTGTGCCACAAGTCGGCGCCTAATTTTGTGCATGCCACAGTCAGTGAATGTCACCAATGCTGGAAATAACGTAATAGACAGAATGCATACACTTTCAAAGAGACTATCGCGGTGTACAGCATTTGATAAATTCATTGAAAGAAAAAAAACAAATTCATTCTCGATTTGGAAACAAATTTTTATTTATTTTACTTCTATTCTTATTTTCTCATTTTATTTTTTTTGTCTTGTAAGATGTGATGTATAAACATGATGTCAGTGTTTCTTTATAAACTCGGACAATAACCATAAAGTTTTCGATAAACATGACTGCAGCATGTATGAAAAGGGTAAGTAAAAAAGGATATCACTGCAAACTAGATTTGGAATTAAAAATAATTATAATTTTCTCAATACTAATGTGTACTGGGTCAACTGCGAGAGTCCCTTCGAGTGTAGTCGTATGGAATCAAGATCTATCGGTTGCTCCTGTTCACCCGAATACGAAGCGAGCCAATCAAAACCATAAAACATCATGGCGAGACGAATTGATCCGTAGATACGATGCGCATTGAACTGCATTGCATCTGTTCCGTAAGGAATTCCCAGGAATAGAAGTCCTTAAATAATTAATTAATGTTGCTGAAAAATTTTTCCCAACCCACCTCCTTTTTTTAGCATACATTTAATCTTAAGCATTTCTCTCAAGTCTCCGATTGGGTCGATCGGGTCTCCATACCGCCCTAATCCAGAATGCTCAATCGATGAAAATGATGCAGCAAAGTCAAATGTACCAGCATACCTACATGAAAACGGAATCAATCCTTTTGCCTTTTTTTGAAAATTTTACTCACTGTTCCCAGTTTTTAACGAAATCGATTGGGAGGATTGACGATAAACGGTCTTTGAACTCCTCTTGAATTTCCAAAGGGTTATATTCTACCGTCAAAATTTTCTTGGCGCCTTCAAAATATTATTTTGGTTGCAAGCGGAAACATGAGCCCTACCGTGTTGCAGAGCCATCACTTCAACCCATGGCTGCATACTTCCCACTACAAACCCATTCTGTCCATCAAGTGGGTACCCACTCATAGCATGGTACATTGATTCTGAATTATTTTTACTTTTTTAGTATATTGCACTTCTCTATAATAATTTACCCGACTCTTTGTTATATGAATAAGCAAGAGCACTTAGCTCAGTTTTGGTGAACTTCATAAACTCTCCAATCCGATTCCAGTTTCTTGGTTTATCACCTGTTGTTGAATGATCATTAAAATACCACTGAAATACAGAAACTTGGAACATGGAATTTTTTACTTGGAACTCACTTCACTCAGTGCAGTGTAACCGTTCAAAAGAAATGCGTTCGTATCATCAACTGGAAGCTGTTTCGGAGGTACATCTGGCTGCTGTTTTTGAGAAATTGAGTGCCATTCAGTGAACACGGTTTCACACGTAGGCTCATTCATCATTCGAACAGTGGGGACCGGGAGAGTTGGTTTAGAAATTTCGTATCCGAACGGCTTAAAAACTTTCTCATTCAACTCATGCAAAGAAACATATCCTCGAAGTGTTTTCACACTGTATTCGTTCAAGTCATATACAGATGACGGTTCTGCTGCTGCCGACTGTAAGTTTTTCGAATCGGTCACCGAAATATCACGATTCTGATTTGGATTCGTTTTTGAATCTGGGGATCTCTTGGTTCTGAATATATTTAATTTTTTCATGATAATAACAAAACTCAGAATACTCACAAAAATATAAGAAGTGTTAATAGACCGATTAATATAATAATTGGCAGAAATCTTGACCACACTGCAGTCGGAAACGACGAACTCATTTTTGATTGAAATTCTGGAAAATAGGAATTTAAATATGGCTTTGAAGTTTAAAAAAATTACTGGGCATGTAATAATGTGTTTTGACAATCGCCATTTTCACTCCATTTTTTTATCTAGTCAGTCTTTTTATACTCAGTTTGGTTTTGTTGATCGGATAATTTCTTAGAAGTTAGTGAAATTAGTCAGAGATAAAATCAGCGTCGCCACAAAAGTGAATTATCGAAAATGCGCGATCCGATGTCTCGAATCATGTTTTTTTGTTGAACCAAGAAAGCAGTTGTCTGATCATGGTAGTTAGATAGACTTAAACCATGTAGATTTTAAATAGATTTGGAATTGTTCAAACGGAATAATTGGAAAACTATAGTGCCCCAGAAAATTCCGGTTTCAAATTTTAATAGAATTTTTGAATAACTTTTCAAACGACTACCAGGAACACAATGCTAAACGCAATTTTTGAAACCGAAATGTTTACTAACTTTGACATTCAAAAACCCGACGTTTCAAAACCAGACAATTTGAACCATTTTGATACAAAGTGTGAAAAAAAATATTTTTGCGATTCACGTGAAGTTTAACAGAAAATTATCATGTTTTCAAGAATACGGTTTATGTCAAAGTTGTCAGATGTTTTGATATCCAAACGCGTGGCTTTCTAATGTTCCAGAACCTTGTTACCTGGTTTTCTAAACTCTACATTTGTCATAGTGAATAATTTTCCTTTACAATTTAAGTCCCTCGTCAAAAATTTGTTTCGTTTTTTACTTTCACATTTGTTTCCGCAAAATAAACTACAAGATTTTATCTTATTCTTTCCATAAATTTTCCTGTTTTCTAAGATGTTTGAATCGAAAACTTTAGATTGAATCTGAATCATTGAATCGGTTTGCCTGATCAATCTAGCAATTTTGACCTGGTATTAGTCAGATCAAATCTTGTGTTTCCGACAAAAAACAAAATTATTCAGACTTTTGACAAAACTGCACTACGATTACTTTTTTCCAAAGACTCTTTTTTTAAGCAGAACTAATATAAATTTGTATAAATTTTTTCAGAAAACTACATAAGAAATGATAGTCACTCAAGCTATCCCTGTCAATAACGGAAGATTCCATTGTTTGAAATATAATTGCAAAAGATTAACGAAATCGTTCAAGATATGTTTCCTATTGCTCCTTATTTACCTCGGTAAGTGATAAAATGGAACTTTAGTAGAAAAATAAGTCTTATTGCAGTATTGCTTCTCATAACCGAAAAAATAAATTTGACAGCAATGTGAGTTAATTTTAAGCATAATAATATATCCAATTAATATCAATTCACCTCACATATTTTCAAGCACGAGTCCAGCACTACCCACAACAACTTCTATGGTTACTACAAAGAAAGTTAAAAAACCAAACAAATATGTTTCAAGTAATCTCGCCGCTTCCTCTCGTCTTGGTAATCATCTATTCGAATTGTCGGCTCTTCTCGCGATCGCTCGAAAACTCGAAAGGATCCCAACTTTTTTTATTATCGATCATCATTATGATCAAATGTTGAAAGATACCGACTTTGTAATCCCCGGGCTGTTAGATCACTTTTTGGTAATTAATGAAAGCGTAAGGGAATTTTCGGCCCGAGAGATGTTTACTGACTGAACTTTCAGGTGCCTGTATCTATAACTCCAACCGATTTCCAGTTAAAGTGTTGCATGTGGGATGATCCAGACAGACTGAAAAACATAACAGATGAATATATTCATATACGAGGTACACATTATCAGGTAACAAGGACTTCAGAAGTCCCAGTTAGTCTCATTCTTTTCAGAGTTGGAAATTTTTCCCTCGGCTTCGAAATGAGCTGATGGGATATTTGAAAACAACTAAAAACAAGTTTCCCAACCTGCCCAAGTCCAGTAGCAGCACATTTGTGTGAGTTATTCTGACTTTCTTGACAATAACCAATGAAAAAATGTAGAACATGCGTCCATATAAGGAGAACAGATTTTGTGGGATCTGGGTTCCACGTTCCGGATGAGAAATTTATTCTGAGTGCTATGCAATTTGTTGAGCAAAAAGGTTCTTAAGAATTAATCAAGCAGAGTTAAACATAGATTTTTTGAACAGAGAAAAGAAGAAAACATATAAATATGTCCACAGTTTTCTTTGGTGACGACCATGCGTTTATGGAAGGTATTTCAAATCAATCATTTACACTATCAAATGGTCGAGTGAAGGATCTCAAGTTAGAATCATTTGTCTCATACGACGACCCCGCAGATAGTATGATATATTCTAAAACTCATTGTGATGTGGTGCTATTCACCGGTATGTTGTTACTTTTGCAATACTTTTGCTAGAAAATCTCCTTTTCAGCTCCCCACACTACTTTCGGATGGTGGTTAGGATATTTATCAAAAGGGAATCAAGTGTATTACACTGATATAAGATATGTCGATGATAATAGTATTGTAAGTGGTGTATTTCCTGGAAACAACAAATATTCGTTTATTCAGGCATCGGGACTATTTGATCCGGACGACTACTATCCTCCGCATTGGACACCATTCAAATATAATGAATTTGATAACACAACTGTTGTTGAGACGATGAAATGAATATTTAAACAGTTGTTTCAAAATAATCGCATAATAACACAAAACGCACAACAACAAAAATTACTTTCTGAATAGAAAAGAGCGGAACTATAAAACCATTATCCTCGTCCTTTTATGTGCATGGAAGATGGGTTCAGAAAAAATGGATTCAGATAAAATTACAAATTTCCGAAAAAAAACGTTGAGCCTCCAGCTGAACAAACCTTCTAAAATAAAGCTGGCAGTCTGATAGAAAGTAATAAATTGATTTAAATCTAAGAAGTAGCTTATCAGTAAACCAGTGATGTGAAATATCTTACATTTAAAACCTTTTTTTTATATTACATCTGAAAAATCATAGTTGTCTTGAAAACTACACACCAGTCGTTTTTCTAGTTTTCTTATCTTAAAAAAGTAACTTGTTGGTCATGGAAACTGTTAGAATAATGCTGATTGATCAATTCGTCGGAGAGATTTGATCAAAATCAAAAAGGGAATGAAACGGAACAAACATTGATGTAATCTAAACATTGATGTAATCTAATGGTATGAACGCCAAACTGATAATTCTATTATGACAGACGATAAGCTCGAGCTTCCGCAGCCCAGAAAGTGAAAAAAAGTAATTCTGACGATTTCTACTTCCGCAAATGCACAAAATCATGTTTCAGGTATCTCAAGCTGTGAGTTGAAACCTTATTAGTTTGTCAACAAACTTTTAAAAAAAACATTTTTGAAAAAAATTTAACACAAAAAAATAACTTTATTATAAAAAAATATGTGGGGATAGGCTTCTGATTTTTTCCATCCGGCTTTTACGATTTTTCCTTACTTCTTTATTCGAGACTAAAACTCGGAACTTTCTAATCTGTTTTTCGACTATAAGTTTTCAAAAAAAAGTTTGTCTCCCTCATTATTCTAAAACAATAAATTTCTGAGATATTTGTCGTGACCAATTTCACAAGATTCGTCTCACGCATCTATAGATTTTATCGAGAAGACTTTCACATAAATAGGGTTTTCCAAGTTTGGTCAAGCTGCAGTTTTGTTGGACAATCCGGCTATTTCCGCTACTAAAATCGGATGGTGAAAGTGAAAAACCATTTTCCAATTCGACATTGTTTATCATCAAAGCTATTATTGAAGTGTAACTCAATTATGTGCGTTTTCCGATTTTGGAAGTCTTTATTATGTGTCACAATAATAATAACAATTACTTTATTTGCCTATAGCAATATCTTTATGAGTGAAAAACACTTGAGAATATCTCCTCTGGCTCAACCAGTCGGTTCTACAACTCCACCAGAATCAAACACATCAACTTTTCCATTTCATAGTTCTTATTGGTCCAGAAACCGAACTTCCGTGACTGAATCAAGTCCTTATGAAAAAACGGATGCATATATAATAAGCACCTATTACTATCCAAAGTCAAAATCTTTGGGAGAAAATGCAATTGGAATGGTGCTTTTAATGAATCGGTTCACTCAAGAAGATATGAGAAAATATCAAATCCAATTGGTGGCATCGAACAGTTTCAATCAAAGTGTGATCGCGATTCCAACTTTATTAGAGTGAGTTATTCCTTGCAAGTATGTATTTGTACACATGTTTTTGCAGAGAGTCTTATTCAAACTGTGCCTATATTAACATGGTTGCTACAGGAAACGGAGTTTCAAATATGACAAAACTGGAAATCTCAGACGGACAAACAAAAATGCAGGTATTTCACAATCAATCTTATTCGAAAATTGGAAATTCTCCACAGATTCCGTTTAAAATGGCCAGGACTGCAGCTCCTGCGCCGGTTGTCATCTGTATGTCGCCACAATTCGCCGCAGAGCAGTGGCAATTATTCGTGGTTCATGCACACGTTGCTCGTCATTTCGGTGCTCATATTCATCTCTACATAACCAGTCTGGTAGATTCATTTTTTGATTTGGCAAGAGAATACGAAAAACTTGGATATGTGACACTTGATTTCTGGCTTCGATTGAAGTTTGCGAATGCGTCGCGGGATGCAGTCGAGCCAAACTTACACTCTGAGCTCAGGAATCAAGCTGGAGCAGAATCAGATTGTCTTCTACAGTACAAAGAAGCAGCAAAGTTCATAATGTTCTTCGACCTTGATGATATTCTTATTCCACGTGGATTCGACAACTACTTTGATGAGATCACTTCCTTATACAAACGGCATCCGAGCATTATAACATTTCAATACACAAAAAGAGAACTACTAACTTACAACAAGCCTACAATTGAAGACATTAACATTGAAGAGATGCTTGGTCACACCTGGTTTGTCAATGAAGAGGATTACGGAAAAATAATAGCAGATCCGTCTAAATTGAATTCGATGTGGATTCACCAATCTTGGAATGTAGAGAAGAATTTTATCAGCAGAACAAACTACATTATTCACCTACAAAAACCTGTCGATTCGGATTCCCGTGATCCAGTTGTTTACAGAAGGAGCGATTTTGAAATGATGGAAAGCATGAAGTTTAATACTTCGATCTTAATTCCCATTCAACATGATTTCGAAAGGTAGACAACTGTTCACTGGTTACAAAAATGTGAATATTTTTAGAGTGTCGAATTTCACCCACATTCGGGCCATTGCCGAAAAGTTACCCAAAACCACATACTATTTTTCTATAATTTATAGATGCTACTTCGAAAAGTTTTACAAAAAACCAAAGAAAGATTCATGTCCAAATGGGGAAGGTTGTCAGGTTAGTTCATTCTCCATTTTTACCCTGCGGAAACAATGATCTCAGATACCCCAACGCTCGGATAGGAATTGTGTGCACTCGAATGCGGAGTTTAAGTCAGGACCACCTATGTATCCAATTACTTATCATTATCACATTAATACACACTGGACGAGAGAAACAGGATGCCACGCATAAAATTGAAGCTCTCGTAAACCAATCTAAAATTATAATTTTAACATTAATAAAGTATAAGTTCCTCGTATTGTTTCAAAAATACAAGGGTGTACATTTGACTTCTGAACGGCAACTAACATCAGTGCCTGCATAAAATTTATAATGCTCTATAATTCACTTTTACTCAATACTAGTTTTGTCGCTCAGTATTGTTTAACCGCTTCAATAGAAATAATCCATTGTTTTTCCAAAAAAATCAAAAAAACAAAATTATTTGGAGATTCTCATGCAAAATATTCAAATTTTTTGCTCCTCCTCTGTGATTTTTGACAAACTCACGTATAAAAAGGTTTGGTAAAATATTCAATAAAGTTTGTTTTTATTGCTGTAACAATAAAAATGCATGTCATTGCTTTTATAGCAGTTCTTGTTCTTGGTAACTAAAGTCATCTCTACTTTTTTTCACTTTTTTTACTTGCAGGTACACAAGCTCAGTTATCACTTCCTGGGCCTTCGTCTGACAGAATTGTCAGCACTCATTTGAAGATGAGAAGAAATTTTGCTCAAGGAGCTCGATACATTCAAGGAGTCCGACAACCGTCTGCGACGAATATGATGAAAATGGTATCTGGACAAATTTAGTGTAAGAATCTAAAATTTGAACGTTTAGGCTTGGGACTCTTCTCTTGCAACATCCGCTCAAACCTATGCGGCCACTTGTCCAACTGGGCGGTCTGGGGCTACTGGTTACGGAGAAAACATACGTTTTGTATACACAACTGCTCCAATATCTCCTCTAGACGGATATGTATGTAACTATTACAACACTTTTCAAAGTTTTTACCGAGTTTTTAGGCAATCGATGCACCAGTATACTGGGATCAGCAGTTTGGCAACTATGGGCTGCCTTCTCATACTATGACCAGCTCAATTCTGGCCAGTGGTGTAGCAGACGCTACTCAAATGGCCTGGGCGAAATCCAAGTTAATCGGTTGTGGAGTCACCAATTGTGGACCAGACGAATCACAGAACAACAAGACAAAAATTGTTGTTATCTGTCATTACTCGCCAAAGTGAGAGCATCACATATACTACAATAAAACAATATTGGATATTTTCAGAGGGAACATCATAGGAGAAACAATATACGAAGCAGGAATAACTTGTTCCAACTGCCCCTCTCCAACCGCCTGTGAATCTGACATGGGGTTTTCAACAGGAATGTGTGTCTGAACTTTGAGATCGACTATTTTTAAAGCCCTTTAAAAAAAGTTTTTTTGATGCAACACACATGATGTTATTAAATTCATTTACTCTATAAACAAAATGATTTAATGGTATGCAAATTAAACTTTTGAAAAACAAAAACGATTAAAGTTGTTTTTCTCAATCGTTCGGCTTAAACCGCCTGTGGGCTGTCACAAGACACATACTTTTCGTTGAAAACTTCCCGGTTACCTGAGGACACACACCACTTCCAAATCGGTATTCAACACAGAACTACGAGTACATCACAGTTAGCGGAAACGCGTCTGCATTCCGATAAATGAATAAGCAAACACAAAAATACAAACAATTTTTTTTCATATATTAGTGAGAGTAAGAAAAATAATTCAGTTTTTACAGCAGAAGGATGAGCATCAAAAAAAAGGGCTGTGCAAAAAATTTTCGTTCATAACTTGCTGCACAATTCCTTGATATCCGGTCGAGCGATTTCCAACGCAATGGGTGTCAAATGAAGGCCTGACGTGAAGTAACTTAATCCGATATCATTGAAATATCGAACTGTATTCGTTTCGGGGTTATGGAATATTTTGGTATAATCTATGTAATCGCACTTTGCACCGCATTCTTTCAACAAAATATCATATCTCTGTTTTGCTATATTGTACCCTTTCTCGAATGAATCGACGATGAGTTTCTGAAAACAAAAAAGTTGGTAAAACACAAATAAGCTCAAACTTGCATCTATTTCTTCAGGTGTCATTTTTTCTCTGAAGTGTTGTGCAAGCTTCTCAACTTCCTCAATGACTGGTCTTGGAAATGCGTGCAGAAGTATAATTTTCTTTGAAACGTGTTTCATATATTCTTCTAATTGATCTCTAGCAACAGCAAGAAATGGATCAAAATCGATATTTGTGATGTTCTCTGCTAGTGGGTCTCCCATACTCATAAAACGGCCTCCCATTAAGAGATAGTCTGGTTTTTCATCACGAACAGCTTCGAGATACTCGCCGAACTGTTTTGTGCAATGCCAACTTTGGGTGGGAAACACCGGCTCACATGCTATAAAACGAGAAGTTAACCTTTAAAGCATGGTTGGTATCTACAAATACATGGAAATGTTACTTGCGAAATCTCCTTGGCTTTTGGACCACATTCATCTTGTATCAAAGGCGCTAGATTAGCCATTGTACTACTACCCAATATCATAAACTTCAATGTTCCATTTCCTGATGAGCCCTAAACTATTTTCATAACGTTAGGACAATCGGCTAAAATATAATACCGGTCGATGATTTCTGCCGACCCACACTCCAATGTTTGGGATTGCAAGCTGTACGAAATCATTCTTTTGCCATAGCCGGTTTTGTATCTCTACTTGATCTAAAACGCAGTTTTCATAATTTCAAACTGGTTTCCAGTTTTTTTACTCACCATAATTTGTGAACGTCTTGTTCAGTACAACATTATAGATTTCAAATAATCTGTTAGTAAAAGACACATTTTAGAACTTATGTCATTAAAACATACGTTGATTTCTGAGCGTTTTGGAGTCTGATAAGTATTTCGATTTCCTCCTTTTCCAATGCTAAAAAGTTGAATGAGCCCAAAAACGCAATAAACAATATTATTCGTTTACAATCAAGTTTCAGAGACCATTTCTCGAATGTTTCATGAAAAGCTATTGCAATAAAAATTGAAATAATTAACGTGAAGAATAATCCTGAATTAATGTACTATTTCTGATTTGTTCAAAGTTCAGTAGCTACCAATATGGCTATCATTGCCGATGATTTTCCAATATGCATATAAGGGCCAGTGTACGAGATAAAGTGAAAATGAAATATTGCCAGTGTAGATGAGCAAATTATTAAAAACTGGTACATTATTTGACGAAGCGTATATAAAGACAGCCGTTAAAATAGTAACTGTGACTCTGAAAAATGAAGACTGTTTCAGAATAGAGGATTTTAATAATAATTCCAAATTCAGTAACAATAAAACCATACCTTGCAATCAGTGGATTGATTGGTGTTGAATAAAATGTGATTGCAATTGTTATAATTAATATTGAGTTACTGTAGGTTTTGAATAGATTATTGTCCCATTTGAGTTTCTTGCTGCTTTCTGAAGTGTCTAGAAAGATAGTTTCCTCTTGTCCATGGCCACCGTCACGGTTATCAATCAGTATTTTCAGACATGCGATCATCCCGAAAGTAAACTGCCATATTCTTGCAAACACGTGATTGAAAGAAAGATCAGGCCGAGAAGTGAATGCGTGGAAAACAAATGAGGATATTCCTGCAGAAATCTGTTTTGTGTCGAAACTGCTGAATCGTTCACCTAAAATTATGAAAACAATCATTTGACTGTTATCAGAAAAATGTCTCGTTAAAATAAATAGGAAAGGCACCATCAAATAAAATTGAATTTCGACACACAATGACCAAGTATGTGTGAACAAGTCAGTCGCTTGGGACAACTGAAAAATCAGTCACATAATTTGAATATTATGTTTTTCAAACCTTTTCAAAATAGTTCTTAGCTAGAATGGATTCCTGTTTGTTAGATGTGAATGTCAGTGATTTTTCAGCTGAGCGAATGTTCGAGTCCAATTTTGACAATGGCAAAACCACATGAATGGAGATTAATACAAGCAGAATAATTAGAAAGTACAACGGCAGAATCCGTTTTAATCTCCGATAGTAGAAATGTGTCAGAATAGAGTACCACGAACCATTCTCTACTTTCTTCAATAGCATACACATCAAATATCCTGATATCACAAAAAACCTTGAAATAAATTCAAAATTGGTTGCACAAAAACATAGAAACGTACTGATCAACTCCTAAGAACCCGTTTGGGAAGTTATTCGGGTAAAAATGAAAAGCCAATACGGCTATGATAGCAAGTCCGCGTATTACCTGAACATCTTGTCGAATAGCCTTAGTCATTATTGGATTTGACTAATGTGTTTCTTCAAAAACATGGAAGTTTGGTCATGTAGATACAGAACTGTTGAACACAAATCTTTGCTAGTACTGAAGTTTTATTGAAACGCGAGATAAAATCTTTTTCCGGTCTTGATTCTGCGTTGTTTTGAAATGTGGCATATGAAAAAGACGTTTGCATAATTGAGATAAAGGTCAAGAAGCCACTAACACAATCACAATAAAGAAAAAAGAAAACGATGGAGAGCTACTCGGCTACTTTTCGCTACAGTTGCGCAGCACTAACGCAGCAGTTATTCGTAGAGTTTACTCCTGCTGCGTCAGAGGCGCACAAGTGTTGCATGAAAGCTGCATAGTTGCTGCATTAGTGCTGCCGGCGTGCTGCATACGCTCATTGCTTCTCGTTTCTAATCAGTATAGTTAATATGTGAACAGAATAACAGAAAGAACTAATAATATTTATTTTAAGAAAGTTAAAAAAATTTCAGAAAAAATTTCAAAAAGTAAAAGAAAAAACAAGAAAACTTAGAAACGTCATTGAAATTCCATGGTGGGCGACAATCGGTGAAGTATCCAAGTTCCTATTGTCTGTAGCCTCAAAAAGTCCACATTTTTTATCGAATATGCTGATCAGCTACATTGTTGCACTTTTTCTGGTAGTCTGAAAGTTAAGAACAAAAGTAAAGGTAAAGGGTTTCCTTCAAAACTGCCAACCTTTCGTTTTGATTCCGATTTGCCTTTCTGTGACTCGTTTTTGCCATCCAGGCACATATCCTTTTTCTGAAAAAATTTATTTTTTTTAATAGAATAGAAATAAATGGAAAAAATTATAAAACTTGTCAAATAGACGAGAAATAAACATTGGAAAAAATGAAAAATTCAGCCAAAGTCCAATTTTCATTGGAGCGAATATACAGTTGCCGCGCAACTGTTGTGAGATTGTTGCACAACTGGTGCGCATCCCAAAAACAAGGGAGCCACCAGTCGCAATACCGTGAATGCTGCATAACTGTTGCAGATGCGCTGATTTGTCGTGATTGCAGTGGAACTGTAGCAATCTTGTCGCGTAACTGTTGCAAAAGGTGTGAAAGCTGCGCAACTGTAGCGGAAAGTAGCCGAGTACATAAAATTAGATTAGTAGGCAGACATACACTGAAAACCAAATTCAGAGTTGTTAGACAAAAGAGATCTGATGTGAAAAGAGTGACAATCCATCAGTTTTCAATGTTTTGAAATAAGATTAACATCTATACGTAGGTGAATATATCGTTAAACCATCAATAATAGGTCGGATAAAACCTCCTAGCGTTTATGACTTCAAATACACTTCAAATACTGCATTTTTAAGAATAACATATTGATTTGACAATGAGCTTTCTGATGCATGTCGATTATAAAACATTGCTGAACTATTAAAATAATTTTTTATGATGCACAAAAACAAATTCAACATTGAAACGTTTATAAACAGTATTTATTTCAAACTTTCAATCAATGTTTTATTGCCAAATGAGTCCTGTTTAATAGGAATCCAATGTGGAGGATAATAATCATCTGGGTCAAACATTCCAGAAGCCTGAAAAATAATGTAATCAAATAATCGGCACATAAAACCTTACTATACTATTATCATCGACAAATTTGATATCAGTGTAATACACCTGACCTCCTTTTGACAGAAATCCCAGCCACCATCCAAATGTTGAATGAGGTGCTAAAACAAAGATTCACGACTTTTTGTCGATTTGAATTATTTTACCTGTAAATAAAACAACATCACAATTACTACTTGAGTATAATATACTGTCCGAAGGATTGTTGTGAGAAATAAAAAATTCTGAGCTAATGTTCTGGAACAAGACAAATAATTGATTAGCGGATATACTGTAAATGCAAACTTTTTCTGCTCCATCACCAAAAATGAAAGTCTGATTCAACAAACTTTCAATATATGGGATATCATCTCCGAACAACACTGTCAGCATATTTTGATCTCTCTTCTCTAAAATGAATGTTAGACCTGACATTGAACAAATAACTGTACCTTCTAATTCAACAAATTTCATAGCTTCCAGTATAAAAGTTTCGTCAGGAACAAAAAAACCAGATCCCACAAAGTCGGTTCTCCTTATGTGCACACAAGTTCTGAGAAAATGATATCATCTTTTAAAATAAAACTAAACCTACATAAAATTATCATCATTCGATTTCGGAAGGTCTGTGAAGTTATTGACAGGGGTTTTCAAATATTCCATAAGCTCATGGCGCATTCTTGAAAAATATTTCCAGCTCTGAATAACTTTGAAAAGTGGTTTATTTTTCTAAATAGGTAACTCGTACTTGAAAATGCGTTCCTTTGATGTGCAAGTACTGATCTGTATAGTTCATCAACCTTTCGGGATTATCCCATGTACAACATTTCATACTAAATTCAACATGTGTTATTGAGTCAGGAATCTGTAAGACAACGTAATTTTTCAAAGATGACACGTTAAATAAATGAAAAAAAAACTAACACTCTGGTTGATTATTAAAAAATGATCCAACAACCCCGGAATCAAGAAATCTGTATCCATCAACGTTTGATCATAATGGCGGTTTTGAATAAAGAATGTTGGTATTCTATTCAGTTTCCTAGACACTGACAGTAGAGCTGACAATTCGAATAGATGATTTCCAAGACGAGAAGAGGCTGCCAGATTACTTGAAAGATACTTTTTTCTGTCGGGAATCACCTCGATATGAATTCTTTCTTTTGGAACATCCAATGGAGTATCATAAGATTCGATGAGAGTTCTCAAAGTTTAAAAATGAAACAAAATTACCGATTATTCACAAACTCACAGTTTCACAGGCATTCTTTTTTCCCATAATTTGTAGATAAATGCTATAAATTCGTACTTTTGTAGTTTTAATAATTGAAATATATACTTACCCAAATAAACCAGAAATATTAAGAAAATTACTTTTAGAGTCGAATTTGTATTCTCGAACATACTTTTACTCTCACTTACTATTTGGTTTGTTGGCCACCAATATATCTCTAATCGAAACCGGAAAGAAAAGCAGGCCGTGGATTTATAGATATCTGCGAGTAGAAATCAAGATTATGCGAGAACTTTGTATTTTGGTAGAATCCGATAGATTGGTTCATGAGATAAACGATTTTTACTACTTTTTGCAATATACTACGGGATGATATATTTGATTTTCGTACTTGATGTGGATTTTCAAGAAAAAAATGATATGGCACAGTCATTCAGATTGCCCTGAACTGGCAGAATTAGAATCTCAAATCTTATTTCCAATTGTTAGTAACATTTTGAGCCAAACTTTTCAGGACGTAATACATCCTTGTGTGACGAGGATTTTATATTTCATTACATTTTATTTAGAAATCATGCAAAAATCTTTTTTACATTTTAAAACAACTCATGCATCAGAGAGCTCATTGCTGAGCTCAATATGCTATTTCTGGAAATTCAGTATTTGAAGTGATGCCTAAATTCTGAAAGGGTTTATCCCATCTATTATTGATGGTTGAACGATATTTTCACATACGCTTAATTGTCTTATGAAGAAAATGGTATCTGTGCAAACATCCTTTATTTATAGGTGCTCCAAATAGATTAACTTTAAATATTTATTTTATTTCGAAACATTCGATACTTATGGACTTCCATGTTTTCCACATCAGATTTCTTCTGTCTAATAACTCCAAATTTTGTTCCCAGCATTTTCCTAACGCAGAACCACGACCGGAAAGAGATTTTATCTTGTGTTTCAATAAAACTTCTGTGTTAGCAAAGATTTGTGTTCAACAGTTCTGTATCTACATGACCAAACTTCCATGTTTTTGAAGAAACACATTAGTCAAATCCAATAATGACTAAGGCTATTCGACAAGATGTTCAGGTAATACGCGGACTTGCTATCATAGCCGTATTGGCTTTTCATTTTTACCCGAATAATTTCCCAAACGGGTTCTTAGGCGTTGATCAGTACGTTTCTATGTTTTTGTGCAACCAATTTTGAATTTATTTCAAGGTTTTTTGTGATATCAGGATATTTGATGTGTATGCTATTGAAGAAAGTAGAGAATGGTTCGTGGTACTCTATTCTGACACATTTCTACTATCGGAGATTAAAACGGATTCTGCCGTTGTACTTTCTAATTATTCTGCTTGTATTAATCTCCATTCATGTGGTTTTGCCATTGTCAAAATTGGACTCGAACATTCGCTCAGCTGAAAAATCACTGACATTCACATCTAACAAACAAGAATCCATTCTAGCGAAGAACTATTTTGAAAAGGTTCGGAAAACATAATATTCACATTCTTTGGCTGATTTTTCAGTTGTCCCAAGCGACTGACTTGTTCACACATACTTGGTCATTGTGTGTCGAAGTTCAATTTTATTTGATGGTGCCCTTCCTATTTATTTTAACGAGACACTTTTCTGATTACTTTCAAATGGCTGTTTTCATTATTTTAGGTGAGTGATTTAATAGTTTTCCTCTAAAACAGATTTCTGCAGGAATATCCTCATTTGTTTTCCATGCATTCACTTCTCGGCCTGATCTTTCTTTCAATCACGTGTTTGCAAGAATATGGCAGTTTACTTTCGGGATGATCGCATGTTTGAAAATACTGATTGATAACCGTGACGGTGGCCATGGACAAGAGGAAGCTATCTTTCTAGACACTTCAGAAAGCAGCAAGAAACTCAAATGGGACAATAATCTACTCAAAACCTACAGTAACTCAATATTAATTATAACAATTGCAATCACATTTTACTCAACACCAATCAATCCACTGATTGCCAGGTTTGGTTTTATTGTTACTGAATTTGGAATTATTATTGAAATCCTCTATTCTGGAACAGTCTTCATTTTTCAGAGTCACAGTTACTATTTTAACGGCTGTCTTTATATACGCTTCATCAAATAATGTGCCAGTTTTCAATAACTTGCTCATCTACACTGGAAATATTTCATTTGCACTTTATCTCGTACACTGGCCGTTATATGCATTTTGGAAAATCATCGGCAATGATAGCCATATTGGTAGCTACTGAACTTTGAACAAATCAGAAATAGTACATTAATTCAGGATTATTCTTCACGTTAATTATTTCAATTTTAATTGCAATAGCTTTTCATGAAACATTCGAGAAATGGTCTCTGAAACTTGATTGTAAACGAATAATATTGTTGATTGCGTTTTTGGGCTCTTTCAACTTTTTAGCATTGAAAAAGGAGGAAATCGAAATACTTATCAGACTCCAAAACGCTCAAAAATCAACGTATGTTTTAATGACATAAGTTCTAAAATGTGTCTTTTATTAACAGATTATTTGAAATCTATAATGCTGTACTGAACAAGACGTTCACAAATTATGGTGAGTAAAAAATCTGGAAACCAGTTTGAAAGCTTGTAATCTACATTTTAGATCAAGTAGAAATACAAAACCGGCTATGGCAAAAGAATGATTTCGTACAGCTTGCAATCCCGAACATTGGAGTGTGGGTCGGTAGAAACCATCGACCGGTATTATATTCCAGCCTATTATCTGAATGTTATGAAAACTGTTTAGGGCTTATCAGGAAATGGAACATTGAAGTTTATGATATTGGGTAGTAGTACAATGGCTAATCTAGCGCCGGTAATACAAGATGAATGTGGTCCAAAGGCCAAGGAGATTTCTCAAGTGACATTTCCATGTATTCGTACATTCCAAGTTTTAGAGGTTAACGTATCGTTTTTTAGTTTGTGAGCCCGTTTTTCCCACTCAAACTTGGCATTGTACAAAACAGTTCGGCGAGTATATTGAAGCGGTTCGTGATGAGAAACCGGACTATCTTTTTGTGGGAGGTCGTTTTAACAATATGGGGGACCCACTAGCAGAGAACATTACAAAAATTGATTTTGATCCAATTCTTGCTGTTGCTAGAGATCAATTACACGAATATATGAAACACGTTTCAAAGAAAATTATACTTCTGCACGCATTTCCAAGACCAGTCATTGAGGAAGTTGAGAAGCTTGCCCAACACTTCAGAGAAAAAATGACACCTGAAGAAATAGATGCAGGTTTGAACCTATTCGTATGTTTTCAACTTTTTCGTTTTCAGAAACTCATCGTCGATTCATTAGAGAACGGATATAATATTGCAAAACAGAGATATGATATTTTATTGAAAGAATGCGGTGCAAAGTGCGATTACATAGATTATACCAAAATATTCCATAACCCCAAAACGAATACAGTTCGATATTTCAATGATATCGGATTGAGTTACTTCACGTCAGGCCTTCATTTGACACCCATTGCATTAGAAATCGCTCGACCGGATATTAAGGAATTATGCAACAAGTTATAAACACTAGCGATTAACAAGTCTTGTATAGCAGTTTGGCAATATTTTTTAGTAAATCCTCAAACAATAATTATCATGAATTACTTATTCACAATGATTGACTGTAACTGTACCTGTAGATAGATAGCGTCCAAAACATATCATGTATAGATGCTATGTATAAATGCATAATTTAGTTTATAAATTTCAGAAATTTGGGAACTTCGATCCTAATGATTATTTTAAGCCGAACTAATTTCCTATCAACTATGAAAACTATGATAATGTTAGTGTTGTAGAGGGATTAAAATGAATAAAGTTGCTTATATTCAGGTTTACTTGCATAGTAGCAAGTACTGCGCATCTTTCGGACAACAATTGAGTAAATCAGATCACCGAGTGCTACATGAACAGTTGAATTAAGATCTATTGGCTTCGAAATGGCAGTTTTGTTTGGGGCAGTTCTGATCAGGGCGGTTCTCATTAGACTGGCTTTCATTTGAGCATTTCTCATTTAGACGGAGTTCCGGAGAGTGATTTTTCACCAGTCAATTTTTTACGGTGCTGAAATTTGACTAATTTCCTGGAAATTAACCTTGAGCAGAAAACAACAATCTTTCGTAAACACAAAAAATGTTTTTCAAGGCACACATCTTATTATTTTTCTGAGGGTTACGCTTCTCTGAATCAAATACTCATGTTTTAATACTGAATTCCAATTTTTCAGAAAGATAGTCCTTCTGAAGGTTTTTTGAAGGTTTTTTTGAAAGATTGAAAGTTTTTAATGATGTGATACAAGAAAAAACAAGCAGAAATCTTCAGTATCTCATATATTTTGTTGTAACGAAACATGAGTTTCACATTTCGAGACAACTATTTCGAATCAAAAGAATTTTTCGAATTCGCTTTACATACTTTGTCTTTTGTTCAAGTATCACTCTATACGTTGGGAGCTTACATTATCATTATGAAGACCCCAAATGAAATGAGAAAAATGAAGATTCCTATGCGGTTGATGCTTTTGACGTGAGTTGAATTCTGAAGCAGTTTTTCAAAAATATATTCCAGATTCGCATCATATGACGTGTGGGCATTACTTGTTCTCCCAATAATGGTGTTTCCTATTTGTTCCGGTAATTCGATTGGAGTACTTCCATCTATTGGGATGCCCATATGGATTCAAGGTTACATCGGACTCACATTGCTTTTTCGTTAGTTTTTCGAATTCCGGTTTATTTTCTACAGTTTTTGTTGTTCAGTTTTTGGACCAGCTGTCACTATGTTCTTCGAAAATCGGTACAACTATTTGGTCCATTTGGACTGTGATACTCATAGCCGAAGATTCAAGCGAGCAGTACATTATTTCATTGATTACTTCATTGCCCTCAACGCATTCGTGCCAGCTTTTCTCAGTATGCCGGATCAGTCCGTTGCAAGACAAATAGCTCTGCAAAAGCTTCCATGTCTTCCACTGGAAAAAGTTAATCACCCGACGTTCCTCATGGTTGGGAGTGAATATCTAAACTTTGTCTGTATCGGATCGTTCGCTATTTTTAGTTGGGCTCAAACCTTCTTTTTCTTTGCAAAAACTGTCAACTTCATATTCGGAATCAAATCTCGATCACAACGATTTACACAACTCCAACGTGAATTCTTCATAGCAGTATGCATCCAAGTTGCTCTTCCATTTGTGGTGATCATGACTCCAGCTTGCTATATTTTATTAACAATTTACACTAATCATTTTGATGAAGCTTTCAGCAATGTTTCGGAGATTATGATATCTTCACATGGACTGTTTTCCACAATTACTATGCTTCTTATACACAAATCTTATAGAACGGAAACGTTGAAAATTTTGGGAATTAAGAGTTTTTACAAAAGTAATAAGGTGGCAGTGGTTGGAATGTCTCCCAGTGCCACTCATAATGGATTGTTTCCTGAATAAACCGCTCTTCTTGATATCATTGACTCGATGCAGTCTTATGCAACTAATTAGTTAGAAATATTGTTTTGTTGTTTAGTTAAACAGACACAAAACAACTTTTTCGTCTGTTATCGTTCCGATATTCAAGTTCCTCTTCACGTTATTGGAGCCTCCATTATTACAACAGAAACTCCCAAAGAAATGGGAAAAATGAAGATTCCAATGTTGCTAGTCCATTTAACTTTAGTCAGTTAATTTTGGTATTTTCAGTTGGAACGAAAGTAGCAGATGTGCCGCTTATGATGTTTGGACAACAACATTGGTTGTCCTAATAGCATTTTTTATTAAGGCAGAGTTCCGCGCAGTGATTGATAGACCAGTCAGTTTTTTTTACGTTGTTGACATTTCACTAATTTCTTGAAAATTAACTTTGGGCAGAACACAGCAATCTTTTGTAAAAACGAAAAACTTTTTTCGTGACACACATCTTATTAAGTTTGTGGGTTATGCTTCTCTGAATCAAAAACACGTGTTGTAATACTGAATTCCTGTTTTTTCATGAAAGATAGTTCGTTCAAAGGTATTCAAAGATGTGATACATAAAAAAAACAGCAGAAGTTTTCAATATCTTCTATATTTTGGAGTAACGAAACATGAGTTGTAAATTTCGAAATATAACCCGTTACTCAATAACTATGGACGCGACAACTTTTCATGAAAATATAATCGTGTCATATTTTTCATGAAGAGTTTTTTTCTCCCAAATGAGATCAGATTTTCATAATGACCATGTCTGCGTTTCAGGGAAATTTTTTTTCATTGGAGTCTTGTTTTGCTGTTTGAATGAATTATACGAACACAAAACAACTCTTTCGTCTGGTATCATTCCGATCTAACCATTCATCGAATAGTCGCAGAGCATGAGTTGTACATATCGAAACAACTATTTCGAGTCCGACGAATTTTTCAAACTTGCTCTACATTGTTTGTCTGTTGTTGAAGTGCCCCTTCACACTTTGGGAGCTTACATTATCATTATGAAGACCCCGAATGAAATGGGAAAAATCAAGTTTCCCATGCTGTTAATGCATTTGACGTGAGTTGAATTATGAAGCAGTTCTTCAGAAATGTATTCTAGATTTGCTTTAAATGACGTATATGTAGCAATATTTGCTTTCCCAATATTATTATTCCCTATTTGTTCTGGTTATTCGATTGGAGTACTTTCATCTATTGGAATGCCCATATGGATCCAAGCTTACATCGGACTTACATTGTTTTTCCGTAGGTTTTCCGAATTTCATTATACTTGCAATAGTTTTCCTTGTCAGTTTTTGGACCAGCTGTCACTATGTTTTTTGAAAATCGGTACAACTATTTGGTACGTTTGGACTGCGATACTTATAGCCGCAGATTCAAACGATCGGTTCATTATTTCATTAACTACTTCATTGCACTAAACGTGCTCGTGCCATCTTTTCTCAATATACCCGATCAGTCAGTTGCAAGACAAATTGCTCTGAAAAAGCTTCCTTGCCTTCCACTCAAAATAGTCAACCATCCTAAATTTTTCATGGTTGGAAATGAACATCTAAACTTTGTCTGTCTTGGGTTATTCACTATCATTGTGTGGGCTCAAATCTTCTTCTTCTTTGTAAAAACTGTCTACTTCATATTTGGAATCAAATCTCGATCGCAACGAACTACACAGCTACAACGTGAATTCTTCAGAGCAGTATGCATCCAAGTTGCTTTTCCATTTGTGGTGATCATGATTCCAGCTTACTATATATTATCAACACTTTACACAAATAATTTTGATATGGCTTATACTAATTTTTCAGTAATTATGATCACTTCACACGGATTATTTGCCACAATTACTATGCTTTTTATACACAAACCTTATAGAACGGAAACCTTGAAAATTATGGGAATTAATAGATTTTGCAAGAGCAATAAGGTGGCAGTGGTTCGAATGTCTGCCTGTGCAACGCAAAACTGATTTTTTTTTCCCTGAATAAACTTTTTTGTCTTTGTGCTATGGACTCGGTTCAGTCTCATGCAACTCATTAATTAATGAATCTCAATCTTAGTTTTCCGGTTTTTAGAATACAGACTGTTGCTCAATAAGTGGGGGCGCGACAACTTTTCATGACAATAATACCGTATCATCATATTTTTCATGGAGAGTTTTTCTTCTCTTAAATGAGATTATTCTACGCGGTTTAAAACGTGGTTTTTCGGTGCTGTGACTATAATATTTGTCTAAAAGTTTGATTTCGCAGGTTTTCTCAGGTTCTGAATCTAATGGGATTAACCAGAGCTGTGCGGAATTCCTTCCTTCGACTTCCTTCATCCTTCTTCCAGGCTTTTTTTCACTTTCTTCTTCTTTCTTCCTTTTCAAAAAATTTTACCTCCGCTCAGCTCGCTTTTTGTTTAAAACGTTTTGTTTTCACGGAAACCTCAGATTTAGGGAGTGAAACTTATGACGCGCATTGTATTTTTGTAACGGAGCCTCCATTTTCATGTTACAAGGAAGTGTTTTGCTATTTGAAATCTTGTTTTGCTGTTTTAATGAAATATATAAACACAAAACAACTTTTACATCTGTTATCATACCATACATCAAATAGTGGCAGAGCATGAGTTGCACATATCGAAACAACTATCTCGAATCCGATGAACTATTCGAGATGGCTTCACACACTTTATCTGCTATTCAAGTTCCTCTTCACGTTCTTGGAGCCTACATTATTATAACAAAGACACCGAAAGAAATGGGAAAGGTGAAGTTTCCAATGTTGCTGGTTCATTTAACGTAAGCTAAATTATTTTTTTTAAATTTAAATTTTTAATGTAAAAAAATAAAAATAAAGTTGCAGATGTGCAACTTATGATGTTTGGGCAACAATATTGGTTGTCCCAATTATAGTATTCCCTATCTGTTCTGGTTATTCAATCGGAGTACTTTCATCTATTGGAGTGCCTATCTGGTTCCAAGCTTATGTTGGTCTTTCACTGTTCTTCTGTAAGTTAGAACACAATTTCTAAATACGGTCAAATAACTCATTTTCAGTATTGGGACCTTCCATTACTATGTTTTTTGAGAACCGATTCAATTATCTAGTTCGAGACGACTCTGAAACCAGATCTCGGAAAATAAAACGAACGGTGCAACATACATTCAACTTTTTCATCACATTCGTCGCAGTTTCACCATTTATTTCTAATATGCCGGATCAGACAAACTCCCGAAGAATAGCGCTTGAGATTTTACCTTGCCTACCATCTCGAATTGTGGACAACCCCAAATTTTTCATGCTTGGAAATGAATACCAGATATTCATTGCAGTTTCGCTATATCTCATATTTATTTGGTCACAAGTATTCATATATTTCATTAGAACAGTCAACTACACATCTCGAGCGAAGACTGTCTCCAAGCAAACTTCACATTTACAAAGACAGTTTTTCAAAGCAGTCTGCCTACAAATATCTCTACCATTTCTGGTTATCTTGGCACCAGCGGTCTATCTTACGTCTACTTTATACACCAAACATTTTGATATTGCAATTTCGAATATGTCAGTAATAATGGCAACATCCCATGGGCTGTTTTCAACTGTTACCATGCTGCTTATTCATAAACCGTATCGAGCAGAAATATGGAGGCTTTTGGGAAAATTGAAATTGGTCAAAAACGAGAATTTAATTACTGTTAAGATATCTGTTCAGGGTACAAGTAATTGAATGAATATATTTATTTGGTATCATATTTTCTGTTATTATTCCCAACACGAAGTTTTCCCGAAAACGATATTTAGTTCCCCCGAACACAATCAATTCTTTTCCAAAAGATGAAAATTTTAACATTTTCCCAAGCACATTTTTCACATTCTGATTAGTCAGAACCTAAATTCACAAAATTTTTATTTTCTTGGAAAATCAAAAAACCAGAATTTCTCCAAATCAATTATTCTTCAGAATGACGAAAATAATGAGAATCGCATGTTTTGTTTCGTATAAAATGTTGTGGGTGTTCAGAGTTGTGACATATTTTTTAGCCTTTAATGAACCCGTCATTTTTTTAAAAACTTAAAAACAGAAAACATATAAAAAGTATTTCAGAAATATTAGAAGATCAAAAATGGACGAAATGCACATTAGCCTCTTTTCCAACGAGATCTATCTGAGCAGCTACTTTATCATACTCGTATTGCAATTGTTCTGTGCTGGAATAAATGGAATCATTATCATTATGTTCTGGAAGTAAGTAGTCCCACAACTTTTCATCATCAAACAGTCCAATTTTCTTTTTTCAGACTTCCAGCTCTCCGCAAAAACAAAAATCTTCACCTCGTCTTCTATCTCTCAGCTAGTGATTTCCTAGCGGCAGTATTTGAAATACCGTATATTATTTATATGATATTGGAATGGAATAATTATCAACTCGATTTCGACCCAATTGTTATTTTGATCTCTTCCACACCACTGCCTCTGCAACGTAAAGTTTCGGCGATCATTACTATAGGAATAGCGGTTAGCAGGAATCTGGCCATATTTTTCCCTGCCAAATTTCGAAAACTCGAACAAAGCTACTACTCTGAAATTACTCTTGTCATTGGTATAGCGTTTGGAGTATTTGATGTCGTTTTAATGTTTGTATCATCCCCAATAACCAGAATTCCGAATTGTGGAACTAGTGGATGCTTTGTCGGTAAACAATTCCGATCATATTGGGGAACTTCGAACATGGTAGACTTTTCAAAAATTATAATATTTTGATTTAACATGTTTCAGATCCTTGGATTCATTGTGGTAATTTTATCGATCAGCATTTTCTTTAAAATCAAATCAGTTGGAAAAGAGACATCAGTTATCCATGCTCCACTAAAACATTGCAGTAAATTTCAGCAGGTAATTTAAATTTGAAAATTTTTGTTCGGTTTCTCGGAACATTACGTCTCTGATTCAGGCGAACCGAACAACCACTGGAATTCTGATTTCCTCTCTGTTTTTCCTAACAATTCCCAGTTTGTGCGTGGGAATTCTCGAGTCTATGGGATACTCGATATTCAGACTCGTTGGACCTTTTTATTCAGCAAGTTTGATGTTGAGCGGTTAGTATTTCGAGCGAAGAAAAATATGAAAATTAAATTAAATTTCAGGAATCAGTAATGGAGTCATATTTATCGGTTGCAACGGTGATGCACGTCGAATGATTTCAAGTAAATCAGGACATTCGATGAGTCATACTAATTCGGCGTGCCATCGACCCGTTGTTTTGAAGATATAATTTTTTGCCAGTTTGTTGCCGATTCGTATAGCTAATTACTACCAAAACGTTATCATTGTAATTCGCTTGTCACAAATCCATACATGTAGAATTTCTGATCTCCGAATAAATGTCTTTCTTATTTTTCTGCTTAAAATAGGATAATTATATATTCTGCTATAAGCTCAGGGGTCCTAATTTTTCACCTTCTTTCTCCGCCAACTCTCATACACTTACTCCTAATGTCTGCCTCACCGAGTTTTCAATGCGAAGTCTGTAAAAAGTTTACTACTTTATTCAACTATGGCGTGAGTTTTTATACTATCATTGTTATCTCGAACTTGTAAAAAATTTAGGTGCCAAGTTGCAATGCCTGCAAGATGTTCTTCCGAAGAGCAATAGAGTCAACAAACTTCCCACAAGAATGCCAAAACGGAGGAAATTGTTCAAGATGTCGATATTGTCGATACCAACGCTGTATCACTGTGGGAATGAATTGGATTGCTCCAAGCCAGAGGACTATTCAACTTCCCAATATTCTTCAAAACCTCCAGGCACTCGACTCCCACAGAGAAAACGTGTTTCTGACAAGAACTGCTATAGATGATCTCCATTTGGATGAATACATTCTCTCAGATTCCATCAACTACATTCAAACTCCTCCAGATTTCCGCCCAGGTTTCTACGACTGGGCTCTTTTGAATCAAACCACTTCTATCGAATACATGAAGAAATTCGAGTTGGTTCAACAACTTTCACGTGAAGAACTCAAAGTATTTATCAAGAACACGTACATGTCACATGTTATGTTCTGCAATGCTTTGAGATCCTATAGTAATAGACAAGAAGCAGCGGTGTATCCTGGAGGAGTTGATGTGTTCCCCGAAGAAATCAAACAAGTTTTTCAACACCGTCCAGTTGTATTAAACAAGGTTCGCTGCTCATTAATTGCGAGATTGGTGGAGTTGCGTATTACCAAAGAAGAGTTTTTACTTCTCAGCGCAATAATTATTTGTGATCCAGGTAATCTCTTTCTAGTTTTCCTCCAAATCCAAAATAAATTATTTTATTTCAGTTTCCATCCACTACTCTGAAGCAACTCGTCAACTTATCAGTAACCATCAAAATGTTTTTTCATCAGCCTTATTGGAATATTGTCAAATCAAATATCAACGACATGGCCCTACGAGATTCATCAATCTGCTGTCTCTATGTCATATAATCAACAAGACATTTTTCGATTTCGGTCATATAATCATTTCTTTTTCATGTGTGCAGCCAAACCCGCAGATCAAGAGAGTGTTCATTGACTTGTTTAATTATGTCATGAATTGACTTAAGAAAATATCAATTTAGATAAGAAGACTTTTTTAAAACTATGTACGACGTTTAGATATTTTTGTAGCTGCACTTTTTTAAGACGTTTTTTTCAAACAATTTTTTTTAAATTGAAACTTTCCTTAATAAAATGTGTTACAGTCTTAAGCACCTGACATATTTCCGTGGCTGAAAATCTTTTATTTGGGTTGTTTATTGCACATTCTTTGGAGGGATCTGGTGTATTGGAGTTTATTATTTGATGGAAATGGATGACGTCGCAGAAAATATTTCGAACAAAAAATGCTCATTCGATATAGTTTTCCAGTCAAAAAAATTTCAGCGCTAACCTTTCTACGACCCAGAAGATGGTTCGATTAGGTACAATTTACCCGATGTACTTTGTACTCTGCTGTTCATTATAAAATTGAAGATAGAGAGTTCAAAGTTAGCCTACTCAATCTGCTACACATCACATTGTTATTATTACATTACAGCGACAAACGGAAAAGAAAACGATTAGAGTGTACAAAGTTGACAAAATGTAGCTTAACATGTAGTCAGTCCACTGTTCATTATAAAAAGTAAAATAGAAAAAGAGATAGTGATGTTTTCGTCTTGACTTATTTGTTTGACGGTCGTTGTAATTAGTTTTTGCAGAAGTAATGTCTGAGAAAAAACCAAAATGGCCGTATCCGAGAATAGCTTACCATCCTGGAAAGTTCGAGAGGTTTTCTTACAGAACATATGTATGTTGACTTCTATTGAATTAGTGATTTTTTTTGACCAGCTAAATGCTTCTCCTTGCTAGAGTGTTATTGCGAGATCCCAGCTGAATTCAGCAAATTCTCGCAATTGTCTCATTATGTTCAGCATAAAACTCAGCATATTTCAGCAAAACTTCAGTTCAGCAAAAGTTTAGTTACAGCATATCCCAGCACGTTTTAATTATTTCTCATTCCCGCATAATTTCTCTCTTGAAATTGCGAGAATCACGCGAGACTAACGTTGTCCTTCTTTTGTACAAAGTAATGTCATTTTGACGGTTCTGTTCATTTTTTCGTGTCAAAATGATGGGAAAATTTACTGATTCACAGTGAAAGGTCACGGAAATAACACATTTTTATATTTTTCCCACAGAAACAGAATTCACGTTCGTCTTGCGAGTCCAGCAAGAAATTATGCGGCAAACGTGCTAGAATATGCTGTAACTGAATTACGCTAGGCGAGAATATGCTGAACTTTATGCTGGACAAAAGCAGACAGCAAAAAACGAGTATAAGGATTCAGCTGGAATTCCCGCCAAGCGCTGAAACTAATTCTCGCAAGACAACACCTCTTACTCATTTTCACTTTCAGAATTGGTTTGAAAATCGTCTCTGGCCAGTTCGACCGGTTCCATTCCTCGCTCTAATCACTACTGCTACTGGTTATCAACTCAAAGACAATGATGTTCAAAACCTTCAAACCAATCTTCACGTTATTCTAAAACCATTGGCAATCTCTATCGGTTCAGTCTATGCTTGTGTTTTCCTTCTCCGTCATGTTCTCAAATATTTCTTCTTTTCTTACAAAGGATACCTAAAAGAGAACCCGAAGAAGCCATCAAACTTGACCATTATTTGGGGTGCCCTTCGGAAGGTTCTTCTGAAAATAGCACTACCTCAATTATCTTCATGTGATTGTCTACTTCCGAATCTTCCACTTCCAAGTCTAGATGATACAGTCGAAAGATACTTGTGTTCGATGAGACATGTCACAGCTGAGGTTCGTTCTTTGTACTTTCTAATCAGTTCTAACCTGTATTCTTATCAGGAAGACTACATTCAGCTGATCAAAATATCAAACAAGTTCTTATCTTCTGAAGGACGAATGCTACAACGATTCGCGTGGCTTTTGCATAAATTCAGCGAGAATTATGTGACTCCATTCTGGGAAAAGTATATCTACCTTGCAGGAAGATATTCTTTAGGAAGATATTCTTTAGATATTCTTTAGCTATCAATAGTAGCATTGCTCATATTGTTATGTATGGAGACAATGATCTGACACAGATATATCAAGTGGCACGAATACTGTATATTGAGACACTAGCAAATTTATCGTTGGACAGACAGAAGTATTTGGCAGTGGGTTAATGTAATATTATTTGATACCTTATTTTTTAAATCCAGGTTGGAGAAGGATTATTATCAACAAGACACTACAGAAACATCTATAATGGATGCAGAATTCCAGGTAAAGAATGTGATCATTTTCAATGGAATCCGCCAAGTAGGCACGCACTGGTCGTTCATAAAGGAACATGGTACAAAGTGGACACTTGTGATGAAAATGGGAAGCTTTACAGTGTCGACGAATTGGTGAAGTGAGTTTGTTTATTGGATTCTGGTCACATTATGCATACAAAGAATAGTTGTTTGAAATCTTGAAAAAGGGGAGAACTAAGCGATGATTCTTCGAAAAAAGGTTTAGTAGCGGGGTCAACAAAATCGTACACTTTTTATTTGTCTCTGAAAATTCGGATAGAAAAAACAACGCAATCAAATTTTAGTCTTTTCATGATGAAAATGATGTGAATGTTTCAAAAATATTAATTGGTTCCAGAATTGTCTCCGAAATGATGAATCGAAACGATAAATCAACTGGATTCATGTCAAAAATAGCTAGTCTAACTACGGATCGGCGTACGGAATGGAGCATCAACCGACAGAAATTTTTCCTGGAGAACCGAAACAACAAGAAACTATTGAAAGTCATAGAAACTGCTCAGTTCGTTGTTTCAATAGATGAAACGGATGCCTGGGGTGTGGAAACAGTGGAGGAAGCATCTCGATACATGAAAGATACGCTAACAGGAGATGGCTCAAATCGATGGTTTGATAAAACAATGAATTTTGCAGTGTGTGCCAACGGGAGAGGCGGAGCTACTGGGGAGCATTCTCCATGTGATGGAGCAGAACTTGGCCATTTATGTGAGAATTTTTTGAACATTGACAAACAGATTCTGGAGTCGCCGAGTCGAGAGGAACAGTTAGAGAACGAAAAAGTATTGGATGAGGACAGAAATACTTTGAAATTAGCAGAGAAGTTGAATTTCGAAATTGTGGATGGAATGGAATCGGAAGTTGAAAGATGCTTTGAGTCCCACTTGAAAGCAACAGAAGATCTTCATATGCATTCAATCATATTTTTGGATTTTGGAAAAGGAAAACTGAAAACTTGTGAAATTTCACCAGATGGATTTGTGCAAATGGCTATTCAGTTGGCTTATTACAAGGTGAGAGACATAGTATTCGGAAATGCAAATAATAGATTTCAATCCCATTCAGGACCAAGGAAAGTTCACTCAGACTTATGAGTCTGGATCAGTTCGATCATATGCCAATTCCAGGACGGAAACATTGAGACCAGTAACTGAAGCTTCTTGCGAATTCGTAGAAGCTATGCTCGACGAGAAATCCGAGGTGAGTAGACTTATTATTTTTTAGATCTTCAGATTCTCAACTGAATTGTTTTTTGAATTCAGAAAAAAACCAAACGAAAACTTCTGAAGGAAGCATGTGAAGCTCATGTTAATAACTGCAAGCAGATAATGATGGGAAACGGAGTTGATCGTCATCTCTTCGTATTGTGTGTTTTGGCCAAAGGTCTTGGATATTCAAGCCCATTCCTAGATTTTTATTCCAGTCAAAAATGGCTTTTGAGCACGAGTAATGTAAGTTCCCACTTCGAAGATTAGTGGGCGGTACACGATTAGTTCTTCCAGGCTCCCAACATGACAAATTCAATTGATGAAGACTGCTCGGTGAACAATATAGTTCTCGGTGGATCATTCGGAGCAGTTGCACAAGATGGATATGGAATTTGTTACAGATTTGGAGGAAACCAAGCTATTTTAATGGCCATCACTTCGTATCACTCATCGGAAGTGACGGATTCCGATCGAATGGCTCAGCACATTAAAGAATCCTTCCATAGTTTGGTTGCTCTGTTTGATGAATAACTTATTGTCAATTTCTCCAGTTTGTTTGAACTTAAATTTGAAAAGAATACAATTATTAGAGAAACCATAAACTACGAAAATTGGATATTGAAAAAAGTAAACCGAAACCTGAATTTCTCAGACTTCAAAAGCTCCAAGCACTGGACTTTCATAGAGAAAACTTTTGAATTTTTTCACATTAAATTTTCTTTTGTGAATGATTGTAGTTTTTTCAAATTCTGATCAGCCAGAACTACATTCCGCAGAACTTTCATTTGGACAAACGAAAATTCCCTTCGAGTTTCCTGAAATCAATTATTTTTTAGAAAGGCAAAAATTATGGAAATCGCATGTTTCATAAAAAATGTTGAGTGTTTTCTGAGTTGTGAGGTTTTCTGTAAGATTGAGCACCGACTTTGATGTGAAAAATAATAATTAAAACACCTAATAGGAGACTTTTCTTGTTTTTGTCTTTTATTCCATAAGAAATCGTTACAAAACAAGACTATAAACACTTAAATCCACATTTCAGACAGATATTTAATAAGCTTCTTGTGTCGTCGGATGAGTTACTCTAGAGCTCGCTTCAGATCTTCCACTTCTCTTCCAACACGAAATCCAGATTTCTGTAATAAGATATTTCACATCACACATTGCCAATTCTAATGACTCACTTTTAGCAGCAACTCTGTATTCAGTCACTACACACATGACTATGATCACATCCATAGCTGGATAGAAATTGAACGCACAAACTGTTGCTCCGGCGGGAAAACTCAATTGAATGTTAAAGAATGGAAGATAAATGACCATGATAAGTGGGGAGAAAAGAAATATTGTGGGGGAGGTGATCTAAAAAATGTTTAAAAGTTTTGAATAGAAAAAACTCTTACTTGGAAAACCAACGCCCTGAACAGTTGCTTGTGATGTTTTTTGAGTGCAGATGAAAGATTACGAATCCTTGCCTCCATTTTCAGATTCATTGTCACCCCACAAAATATCATAACACCATATTGCACTCCCATAATTATTGTTATATTCAGTGTGAACATCCAATTCCGAAGACGAATGGATTCAGTGGTTGGGTCATAAGCCATGAAAGCTCGGAGAGGAACCTGGTTGTCTTGGATACTGTACCGATCTAATATTTCTTGTTTGAAATAACTTTTGGTAGTTTCATCTGGGATCAACATATAATGAACACCATAGAGCCATTGAACAGCAAAAAATAGACAGTAAAACACCCAGATGAATGATTTCCAGCCTCGGAAATATTTTAGGTAGTCGACACTGAAAAAAGTTGAAAAAAATTGAATTTTTGCAGAAAAGTTTAGAACTTACCTAAAAATGGCACAATAACGGTATATAAACTGAACTGCAAGTAGAGAAATGTTCACGCAATAGACACCGGTGTAAAATGCTGAAATTTTTGAAGAAAACATTAAAAATCAAACAAAAAAAAACTTACAAACAAAATACATCAATGTTTCCGGATCCATATCAAATGGTTTGGCAAGCGAGAAAAATATATAGCCCATATTATAAAAGTGCAGATTCTGAATGCCATTTTATTAACTCTTTTTTCAATACAAACGAATACCGGATGAAAAATTACTTCTAAAGTGGCTAAAAACATTCCTAACGCTGTGAATATTATCATAATGTATTTATAAGTCCCGAATATCTTTTTAACAGCAAATAAATTGAACAGTATAAGAATGACACCAGAAATAAATGTGGTGATGAACGCAAGTCTTCCGACTTTTTGAGCCAGTGACACATATGGCAAATAGCTTTTTTCCGACATTTCAAAGTTATCAATGATGTCCTCTGATTTTTTCTTTTATAGGCACAGAGTGGTAGACTTTAAGAAATTGGTTTGTAGTCGCAATATCGTTGTTTTTGGTTGGACTGCGTTCTAGAAAATATTTGTATCCATGATTCATTATATTTTCAATTTATGATCAGTTTTCGAGCGGAGGTGTTACACAGTGTGAACTTCCGGAACGTTTCGGTAGAATTCACCGGTAAATTTTTACCGAATTTTACCGGTAATTTACCAGTAAATGGAATGAAATTAACACTTTTGGATTTTTTTCTACGTGTGAAAAATTCCAAATATTTTTAAACGTCATCTGACCTTTCACGCGCCCTGATTAATTTATCGCCCGAATTTACCGATAAGTTTACCGGTATTTACCGAATTTACCGGTAATTTACCGGTAAATTACCGGTAAATTCGGTAACTACCGGAAGTTTACCGGTAAATTTTCGGTAAATTTTTATCGGTAAATTACCGGAAAGCGCATTTACCGGAAAGTGATTATCGGGAAGCACACACTGGTGTTACACAATGACAATTGGAGTGCTTTCAAGATCATGTTGTTCATCGGGGTTCTAAGATTGAAATACCTTAATAGGGTAAGATAACCACTCTGTTGTTTTCCGAGAGAAAAACGCAAGAGTGTGAGACACAGAGCCAATAGATCACGTTCGATTTTGTAGCGAGACAGAGTTTTGTTGGTTTTATTAGTTGAGATGAATTAAAAATCTCATAACAACAATATCAATTTTCGGGAATGAGATTGTATTATAGAATGAGAAAGCTAGGAAAAACACATTTTAGAGAGAAATTGTTGGAGTATAGTTATTTAATGATGTCGAAAAGTTATACAAACATTTAAGAAGGTCTATTACAAATATGTCATTATCTTATCTGATGATCTTTCAGTAGGGAACGTCAACGTTTTTGAATGATGAAATGAGGAAATTTTATTTTCAGTTTTCACAGTTCCACTCATCTTGCTGATGAAAAATAACCCATTTATTGATAAAAACATTAAAGTATCAAAAAAACTTAGGAGGTGCCAAAAACTGATTAGATTTCTCACAACACCCCACGTTATTTGATAGATTAACGGGCGGTGCAGCTTTTCGGAATTCCACTTCGTAATACTTTGATGGTGGCAGATTTCCGCATGATATCACTATTTGAGGAAGGATGAAATTAGAGCAATCTGAATGATTCCATTTTAAGAAGAACCTTGAATTTTGTTCTACCTTTTAGCACATTGTTTTCATTCGAAGTTTTCTTTAAAAGTTTATGAAAATATTGTGATTCTTGAACAAACTTCAGAATATAAAATAGTATAACAAAAGCTAATATCAAGATGACTAGCATAGGAGATGGTGAGCCTGCCATGGTTGAAGAGTGATATTAAACTTCTGAGAAATAAAAGATATGAAAAGTTGTTTTCTCGTTGTATTAGAAGTTTTCTGAGGGATAGATAAAATGCGAGGATTGTGTGGATACATGTTCCAATAAGGCCGCCAAACACTCGGCGGATAAGCTAAAGGTTCACGTAAGATTACTGATGTCATGACGGTTCAAGATTACGGTATTGTGTTTTGAACATTGTGGTCAACCAATTAAGTAATTGAATAAATAATTGGTTTTAGATTTTGACATCTTCAATTTTAAACATGTCACAGAAATTTGTGAAAATGTTCGGACAAATTAGAAACCTTCTTATTTACAACCGCTGTGAAGTCTTCAAGTAGATATAATTATTTGTGTAATGTCGCGTCCACTTGAAGAATCTGAAAACTTGAATTTTCACAAACGTATCAGTAAAAATAACTTACAGTCGCCGATTCTATTTTTCCTGTTGCCACCAACCATACCGAAATTAGTGCGATGTTCCAATCGATCCAATTCACAATGGTATTTCAGAATATAGAAACCAGAGACAAAAACTAAAACTGACATGATCACAAATATGATTAGAGTGCAAAACGCAAGATAGTTCACCAACAGAGAGGACATGACCTGAAAAAATAATAGTTGTCAGGGCCCGGACCGGCAAGCCCGAGTTCAAAAAGTACCATTTTTTGAAAAAAAAATTCAATATTTGGTGATTTTCCAGAATTTTCTCTAGTTCTGAATCATATTCGAAATTTTGAGTTTTTTGTGAAGAAAATTCGAAAAAGTTCAAAAAATTAGAAACTTTTGGATTTTGAACTTTAGAGCCTGCATCCGGGCCGGGATGGGCCTTGACAACTACGGGAAAAATGAACAACTAGGAATTGTAAAAAAGAAAATGAGAGTGAGAGATTGTGAGATCAGTTGTCCTGAGCCGGTTATCCGTAAAGCTCTCGCTGACGGAAATATGAACCGGATGATGTTTTCTTCTTAAGAGTTAGTCAATAACTCAGAATAGTGATCCGGGAAAAAATATTCATGTTATGTTTCCAATGCACATTTTCGGTTGATTTGCAGGTGATTCGAAGCATCACAGATTCATTGAGTAAATATCAAAATCAAAAAAATTTAGGTGGTGACAGAAAATTGTTGCTTTTCTCTGGATACACGATTTGTTTCAACAACATGGGCGCAGCTTTTCTGAATTCAATCTCATGATAAACCGACGGTGGCATGTGTCCAGAAGATATTACAATTTGGGGAATGTTGAAATTTGAACAATCTGGAAAAGTTTACAGCTTTTTTCCAGCTTGAGTTGTTTAAAAATCTTACCTTTAAACTACTTCTTTGAGCACTTAAATTTCAATGAAAACTTTCTGACCAATTCAAAATCTTGAATGAATTTCAGCAAATAAAAGATGAAAATGAAAGCTAATACTGAAATAAATGACAACATTGAGTATGGGATCGATGAGTTGATCATCATCAAAGAATGGAATGAAATCTTATTGCACAAGGTCGGGTGAGAGGGAATGCTGCATTTCATGTCATATTAATAACTTTGAGAAGTCGGATAAGATGGAGGATTGCGGAGGATATTGGGGCAGCCAAACATTCGGGAGACGAGAGGAAGGTTATCATGGAATTGATGATGTCTGCAGAGAACTGATACTTTTCCTAACATGTAGTAAAAACTCATCAGGTTTTCAAACTCATTTAAGTGCGTTGCTCGTTAATTGGTAAATCACATGATTCCATAATTGTTCTTATTGAAAATTGTTTTTTAGTTTTTGATCACGCTCCGTATTTAAAACAGATTTTCCCTTCGGTTGTTGACTTCTATATAAATCGGATAAAATCTTCTTCTTATAATCCTTGAAAGACTTCGTCCACCTCGGATTTCGATGCATTCTTGTATTCCTCACGTTTACATTAAAGTTGTATGAAATTCAGTTTTCTGTATCGACCAAAAGTAAGAACTTTAAATGAGAATTGATGTAATATTTGGTTATTTCAAATTCCGATGTTTTAGAAAATTCTAACAAACTTTTATTATTGACACATGCTGAAAATCGCTCTGCACGCCACAATACTCGTTCTCCTGATTCAAAAGGAGCATTGGTGGAAGAAATTATCCGCACTGCCGTGTAGTCCTCTTGGGCAGGATTTTCGCTCAAATTCTCGTTTCCTCGCTTGTTCTCACAAGTTCAATTTTTAAACAATGTGGGGGGACGAATTTATTGTGTTCAAAATTAATTTCAGAGAGCTTAATTAAAATAAATGCAACTACAATGTTTCGATGTTTTTCTAGCTATGACTTCCAATTATTGCTTCCAACATTGATAGAAGCGCCGTTGAAACCAATCTAAAACAACATGCAATGAACCAGCGTCCTTTCAAACAGTTACCTCACTTTTAAGCATCCTGACTATTGTGAATATATCGTGAGTCGTAATAAAACTTGAAGATGTACAGCAAAATGAAAGATACAAATAGAGACATTGATGCAAAGATGGAAATAGCCAGCCACGTCATCGGATCATCAAAGTCAATTGGAGTCTCGTCGACTAGTGAGAAGTCAGCATCTGGGGTAGATGACATGTCACTGATTGAATGAATGGAAAGTTGTTATATAAAAGATATTCATGAATGAAAAGGGGCGGAGTTCAAAGTTGAATTCGGTTAATTTGTTTTTATACCCATTAAGTAAAATATTACACTTACAAACCAAAAAATAAATATGTCATAATTCATAATCTTTGTTCCTAAATCTAATCTGAGGATCGTTCAAGCGTGGGAAATTATTTTGGATGCCTACTAACGTCATACTTGAGTTAGTAGTTTGAAAAAAATTACGAATGATTTCATTTGTAAATGCAATTGTTCATTTAGACATTCATGTGTCCAGAAGATATTACAATTTGGGGAATGTTGAAATTTGAACAATCTGGAAAAGTTTACAGCTTTTTTCCAGCTTGAGTTGTTTAAAAATCTTACCTTTAAACTACTTCTTTGAGCACTTAAATTTCAATGAAAACTTTCTGACCAATTCAAAATCTTGAATGAATTTCAGCAAATAAAAGATGAAAATGAAAGCTAATACTGAAATAAATGACAACATTGAGTATGGGATCGATGAGCTGATCATCATCAAAGAATGAAATGGAATCTTATTGCACAAGGTCGGGTGAGAGGGAATGCTGCATTTCATGTCATATTAATAACCATGAGAAGTCGGATAAGATGGAGGATTGTGGAGGATTTTGGAACAGCCAAACATTTGGCAGACGAGAAGAAGGTTATCATGAAATTGATGATGGCTGCAGAGAACCTTTTTTAGCATGTAGTAAGAGTTTATCGGATTCAAAAACTCATTATAAGTGTTACATTATTAGCTCGGCATAATTCTTAAAACTGCGCTCCACCGAAATTTCCTTGAAACATGTCTACTTTTCTCTGTGTCTCTCAATTTCTTACACAATTTTCTTTGGTTTCGGTAGAGCGCGGTTGTAAGAAGCGTGCCGTTCTCATTGACAATTGCTTTTTTTAGTTTTTGATCACGTTCCATATCTGAAATAGATTTTTCCTTCGGTAGTTGACTTCTATATAAGTCGGATGGAATCTCTTTCATCTCTTCTAATCCTTGAACAACGTCGTTAACCTTGGATCTTGATGTGTTCTTGTATCTGTCATGTGGACGTTAAAATTATATGAAATTTAGTTTTTGTGTTGACAAAAAGCAATAATTTAGTTAAGGGTTTTATCCAATCCATTTGCACCTTAATCATTTTTAATATCATTTTTGTGTCATTTTTTGAATTTGTGGCTATGTATGTACTACATTCTGTGCAAAGAGTGCAAAGCGAACTAACTATGAAAGATATGAAACGTATCGCTATAAAGTTAAGTTGTTCACATAATTGTTTCTAATTAAAACCACATTCATAAAATTTGTTCTCACAAGTTCAATTTTTAAACGATGTGCGGGGACGAATTTATTGTGTTTAAATTCAAATTCAGAGAGTTAAATTATCATATATTCAATGCAATTACAATGTTTCAAAAGATTTCTAGCGTCGACTTCCATTTAATGATTTCAAAATTGAAAAAAGACTTCGTTGAAACCAATCTAAAACAACATGTAAACAACCAGCGTCCTTACAAACCGTCACCTCACTTTTAAGCATCCTGACGATTGTGAATATATCGTGCGTCGTAATAAAACTTGCAGATGTACAGAAAAACAAAAGATACGAAAAGAGACATTGATGCAAAGATGGAAATAGCCAGCCACGTCATCGGGTCGTCAAAGTCGATTGGAGTCTCGTTGACTAGTGAAAAGTCTGTATCCTGGGTAGATGACATGTCACTGATTGAATGGATGGGAAGCTTTTATACAAGACGTTTATGCTTAAAAAGGGGCGGAGTTTATGTTTGAAACCACGATGATTAGTTTGAATAAATGTTTATTCTGAGAATCTTCTTAAGTAGAAGTGTTAACTTAGGAGATAATAGTAGATCTACTGAAAGGTTTAGCTTTTTCAACTCTTTCTTATCAATTTAGAATATTTTATACCGATCAAGTACATTATTACACTTCCAAACCAAATGTGACACTATTCATAATTTTCCTGCCTAAATCTTATCTAAGGATCATCCAGGCGTGGGGAATTATTTCGGATGCCTACTAACGTCATACGTGGTTATGTGGTTTAAAAAATTGCGACTATCTGGAAAAAAACAAATCACGAATGATTTCATTTGTCAATTCAAGCGTTTTAAAGTTCATTGAGACTTTGAATCATCAGTGACTATTTCTGGTCGCCTGGAATTAGAGTGTCTGTTACCTGCACTAAAGTCATTCGTTCTCTTTTATTTGGAATTCAGCTTTCCGGCGAAATTTTTTATTTCGCTTCCCGCCATTTCAAAAACCGCACTCCGCTCTACTCTGTTGCACGTTGAGTATATTTAATGATACATGTCCATTTCATGCAGACCAAGGATACCTTGGAGATTGCTGGTTGATTGCTCCGTTGATGACAATTGCAAGAAGACAGAAGTTGAAAGCACTGGAAAACTATTTTTACAAAGAGACACTATACAAACCAATTTGTATTGATTGTAAAACGGTTGCACTAACTTTGAAATAAAAAAGTTTTATGCAGAATGCGAATGTCAACTTATTCAAATGAAAAAGCGAAACAGTTCTTCGAAGAAGCTGAGAACACATATGAAGCCATTAATTAAACTCGAAAATAAGGTCAGCTGACACTTTTTTCGAAACTAATTTTTATACAGGGCTGAGCGGATTTCCGTCTTTTGGTTTTCGCCTTCCGCTTTCCGCCAAAGTCAGCCTTGTACCGAAACGTTTTTCATTTCGCTTTCCGTCTTCCGCTCAACGCTTCTGTGTACGTTCAGTGAATTTTGTAAGAAACGAAAACTATTATAAACATAATGAAACTAAAATGTTATATATATATACATCTTCTCTCGAGCTACGTTCCAGCCACACGTTTAACAAAAATCGACGTCACTTGCGTGGAATGATTAGTTGGTTGTCCGGCTATAACCCGTCGAGCATCATTATTGGATACCAGGAACACAATACCGCTGAATATTCCTGCAAATTATTTCGAATATATAGCAAAATTATGAAAATTAATATCATACCACTGAGAAGAAGACTGGTGTAGTAAAACGGTCCAATCAGTTTGAAGAATGAAATCCCAATCAGCTGAACTATACCCACAAAAAGACTAGGAATTGTAAAAAATATTAAAGATGATATAAGAACTCCTGTAGTTGTTTTATTAGCCTGAAATCGAAAATAATAGATAATTAGCACGCAAGATATATATATGCACCTGCTGAAATTTGCTCTTCTGAGATCCTGTAACAGAAGAAGTCGAGGATTTCCCATCGATAGCTTTCATTTTGAGTAGGAGGCTAGCTGATAGTGCTATTACTACCAATCCAAGGAACTAAAAGTTAAAACAATATTCATAGGCTTAACTGGAATTTCAAAAATATGTACCATATTAGAAATTCCCCAATAAAACAAAAAACTGCTTCCTACAAAACATCCGGTAGTTCCACAATTTGCTATCTGGACCACTGGGGACAAGGTTATGGACAGAACTGCATCGACTAGTCCCAAGAAACCCGCAATTAGTCCCACAATTTCTGAATAATACCCCTGCTCCATTTTACGAAACAACCCGGGAAAACAGACAGCCTGAAATATAAATCACGTCCGTTTCTGAAATTCTCTGAAATTCCTCTCCCATACCGTGTTTCTACTCAACGCGATCCCGATAGTGATAGTAGCAGAGAATTTTAGATTCATTGGCAGAGGAGTCGCAGAAATTATAATGAATAATGGGTCGAAATTCAATTGTGTTGGATTCCAATTCAAAATCATATACACAAAATAAGGGAGACCGAATATTGCAGCGAAGAAGTGACCGATTGATAGATAGCAAACTAGTCGCAAATGTTTGTTTTTTCGGAGTGCTTGTATTCTAAAAGTCTCAACTTATACAATAATAACTAAGAAATTTCCATGAATACTCACTTCAAAAATAGTGTTATAATCGTTCCATTGACAATGGTACAAACAAGTTGCAAAATAAATGCAAAAATATATGAGCCAAGATACACATTGAGAGAAAAAGCGTTCATGTATGAGTAAATGTTTTTCTTTTCCTTGTCTCGGAAGTGTTCCCATAGACAATTAATTAGAGCGTGTTCGTCACAACAAAAACAGGAAAGTTTTGGAAGTCAGAATGAATGAAACTGGTCGTTCTTTAGAATTTTTAGAGAAAAAAAAGGGCCTGGTAAGTCTAGGTCTATCAGAAATCTCAGATTAAGATTTAGAAGACTTATTATAAAAACTTCGCAGCTGTTCATTTCGCAACTGCGACATTTCGCAACTACGATGTTTCGCAACTAGTAATACATAGCTTGACCTGTTTTTTTTCCAAGAACCTAGTCAGATAACTTGTTTTCAAATATGTCCCCAGTCCCAAAAGTAACCGCAACATTTTAGCCCAAATATGCAAATGCGGTGGGGTTGCGAAACTTCGCAATTCTGAAATGTCGCGGATCCCTGTTTTCAATGTTGTGTACTGCATACCCCAAGAAAATTTCTATGTTTCCCACACGTTTCTTCATCGTCTGAAGACTCAACACAATTTTATTCCTGATGAAATGACCATTGATAAGACCAACATGACTTGAAACTTATTTATGGAAGTTAGGTGTAGCTGTGCCGAAGGTAAACAAACAAGCCGACTGATAACGGGAAATGTTGCGATTTTCGGTGCTGATAAGAGACGCAGACTCGTCCAGAGAATCATAGGCAGGATCTTTGTATAGGAGGGATGTATAGGGTTACGGTGTGTTTCAGGTTCTTGAAAAGGTTGGTAAAACATGTTCGGATACCGACAAGTATAGAGAATTTCTCTTTCCGAGATCGCCACTTCAAAGCTTTGTCAAAATCCTCATCATTTCAAATACCCACATGTCCCCAAAATTTACGTAGTTTAAACGAGACGACGCTGATAAAAATGTGTGATCTAAGGCACGGGGTATGTCTGAAAATGTTGCCAATTGTTTATTCTGCATGCGTTTTACACTCTCCTAGTCGTTTAATTCCAAGTTGTATAAACATTATCAGTGGGTGACGCCGAAGCGTTTTTGAAGTATAGCGATGGGTACGGTACAGTGCGCGTCAAAAAGATAGGAGACCTCTGAAATTTGGCGTTCTAAAAATTCTGCGAATTTATTAAAATAGATGAGTGCAATTCAATTCAGCTGCCCTGAAAATCCTTGGAGACAATTGGTCGTTTGGATTGACCAACTTTGAGCAGCTCTGTGCAAAGTCTCTTTGGAGGCTGCGTTATAAAGATAGAACACCCCCAAAATGCAATACTTATCCACTCGTGAACTAAGAAAATGTGGATTTTTAAATCAAATATAATCTTGAGTGTGTTAATATAGTCTTTTTTGAACGCTGTCGCAAAAGTTATTGGTAAAAAATTAGTTTGAAAAATGCCCAATGTCTTTGTGGGCGGAGAATTGTGGTTATGAAAATGGTGGTTGTTTTTATGCTTTCAGAAAAGTCTGTTTTAAATTTTCCGTACTGGTAAGTATGCGCTTTTTGAGGTCCATAACTCTCTTATGGCTAACTTTCAGACCTACACTCAGGAGAATTTATTTCCCTGTTATGGGATTATTTCTTTATCCACATTTTTTAAAAATTCCAATCCTTATTTTTCTTCTCAGCCCACACTTTGACAAACTTAGGAAATGATACATGTTACATGTATACAGTTTACTTTAACACTTTCCTAGTTGGCGAAAGTGTGATTTCGGGAAGTTCCTGAGAGTTTATTGAGTCTTTTTGCTTCAGTTGATATAGTTGCATTCTCAGAATACTATTCACATTTCTCAGTTTTTTCTTAACCAGATGAAGTAATAAAGATCACAAAAAACTAATTTTTTCAGATCACAACCATGCTGAAAACTTCAAACTTAAAAACATTTTTTGAAACTGTTCATGTAGCTTCGTTGATTAAACATAAATATTCAGATCTTTGAGTTCATTTATGGTACATATACAAATGACAGAATGACACAAAAATAGATTTCCTAAGATCGATTCAAAAAGCGGATTACCGCCATTCTCATGAATTCCGGGAAGTGACACTGTACATAAACTGTCATTAGGAAAGAGGTGTCTCCAGTAATTTCTTCCAGTAAGAAACGCTCCACCCACTTCTCTCCGAGAATAGGCCAACAGTTTTCCGAGTGGTTTGGTTTCTGGTGGCACAACTCGTCATGATATTCTCGGCGGTACTGTTTCTTGCTATCTGTCTTGCTACGACGGTAAACGGTAGGGAAAATTGTGATAATTGCCGTAATTCAAAAATGGGCGGTGCTTAACTTCAGGCCAGCAATGCCAAAACGGAGGCACTCCAATCAATTCGACTCTTTGTAAATGTCCAGGTTACGTTGGTGGGGATCTGTGTGAAACTGTAAAGTAAGTTTTTACTAGGGAAGGTCACCAAGTGACCGTGTAGTTATGGAGCGTGATCTATACAGAAAGCCCAGAAAACGCTAATTCCGAAAATAAAATCATATTTTGCCCTCGATGCAAAAAAAGTTCAGAATTTGGAGAAATGACAACTCTGGTACGCGAAAAACGCTTTTTTCGCTAAGCTTAGTCTTGTTTTTTTTTCAATGCCAAGCCTCGAGAGCAGAAAGGGAATATCCATTTAGAACCAGAGTTTTCTCCGCTTTCCATTTACATAAGTCACGTCCCATAACTTCAAACTGACTACATGATCTTTGTTACTTAGCTTTTCGAAAGTTTTGTGGGTTACGGTAGAGTTCTAAAAATCAGAACCTATCGTCATTCTCATAGTGCATAAGTGTCAAAAACTCTGTCACCGATGAGATGATGATCAAATTTGATTGGCACTGAAAAGTATCATGTATTAAACTTTTGATCCTACGGTTTTCAGATGCATGCGCTTCTCGGTTCCTGACAAGAATCGATGTGCCTGCGCTCCCGGATGGTACGACAAATACTGTGGATTACGTGGATGTATGCCACCGAATGAGGATCATGTGAACATCGATCTACGGTCCCTCATCATAGTGTTCAATACGAAGACTTCAATGAAAGGTCAGCTTGATGCCTTGAAGACAAATTTCAAAGAAATGGTCTCAAGAATGACAAAAGATGCGAATGGTGTTTATGACAACTGGATTGAAAGTTTCATTGTCTATGGTTTCGTGAATGTCCAGTCCCAACTTAAAGTCCAAAGCAAATTCATGTACTCTATTGACGACGTGGTGAACTTCTTGAACAGCTTCACCCTCTATGACGGAGATGACACCCAACCTGTGATCACAGCAGTCCAGGCTGCTCAACAAACATTCCCTAAACAGAGATCTCATGCTACAGTACTTGTCTTCACAGACTCTCCGTCTTCTGACGCAACACCATGGTCACACAGATTCACTGACCAGAATCCCGAGCAGCTCGTCCTTCAGATCTCGCTTCTTTGGAAATCAAGAGTAAGTCTTACTATTAGAATTAGTTACTTGTACATATATATAAAATTTTCAGTACACATTCTTCCTCTCCTTACCAGCTGGAACTGATTACACATCAAATGGTGTCGATGTCTATCGCCGTCTTGCTCTCACAAATCATGGAGACACATTCTTCATTGGGGACATCAATGACTTTACCAAAGCACTCCTATCAGTGATTGGATCCCAATATTACTCTGAAAATGTGGCAGTTGCTTATGGAAAAACGGATGATGAGACATTGACAACTTATGTGGATAACGAAGGGGACACGGTTTACTTTTTGATCACAATCGACCCGTCAACTAGTGAGTTTTGATGCGAGTTCCATTTCGATTGTTATTTTTTAGAATCCACTTTACCCAGTATGATTGGACTGAACCTTTATGCGGAGGGACCATCTTATAGGGTATGTATCCTGAGAAGTGTGTGGCTATACTACATAAATTTCAGCTCTACACCAGACCCAGTAAAATCGGCGATACCGTAACCATCTCCAATACGCCTGGCTCCAAGTACAACTACAGAATGTTCTTGCAATCTAAGCGGACTCTCATGATTTTCTACAACGATGACATGTACATTGATGTTGGCAACGGTATGCCGGTTATCGGTGTCGGAATGTCTGCTACCATGCAAACATATAATTTTCCCGATTTTGAAAGTAGCTCATATGAATTGAGAACTTTTGATGGGCGGTTCCTACGAGAGAAAATTTACTCCTATGTGAGACCCCAACTGGATTGCACCTTTCTCTACGGATTCCCATCTTGGGACTCTGGAAATTGTCCTCCAGGTCCAGCGACGTATGTTAAATAATTAAATAATTTTGAAATACTGATAATACAAAAACATTTCAGCTCTGTCCACGTGTTCTATTACAATGGTTACAAGCAACAAAGAGTGTCGACGGCTTACTGTATCACTAGTAACCACAATCCCCAGGACACTTACTTCCACAACATTCTGAAGTCTCCTCAAGATATCTACTCAATGGCCAGAGAGAAACACGAACTTCAAATGGTTAATGAAATCTCTCAAGCTGATGTTCTCCAGTGCAAAGAGAGAAGTATTGATGCTATCAATGATCCCAGATTGAAGGAAGCAAAACAACTCATCTTCATTTTGGAGCAACACATGGACAATGCTCAGATTTATAAAATACTGGCGAAGGAAATCAATCAAATAATCTATTTGACAAATGCCACCAACGCTGACACCTACGACTGGGAATTCACATTGATCTCTCATGATTCAGCAGAGTCTCATGTTATTCTGAGTGCCTACAACCCAATAGACTTTGGGGAGAAATTCCAGAAATTTGTGACTTCCCTTCAACTACTGAATAATCTGCAGAACACTATGGGCCTGTTATCTATCGTTCAAGCCCAAAAGATCACATTAAGACCTACAGCTCAAGTGTATTATTTCACTAATCAAGCTGTGAAGAGTGTGCAGAATGTTGCGAGAACATGGGATATTGTGAGCAGAAATATGGAGGTTAATTTCATTACTATCGCAGATGGAGTTACCACTGAAATTTTTGCTCTGCCAAAGGAGTTGGAGCTTATCCAGAAAATGACAAATGGACGGATTATTCCAATCACCAAAACGGAGACCACGTTGCTTCCATTGTTTGCAGATATGATTGGTGTGACAGCATTGACAACGGATAATGAGCAATATGTAAGTTAATTTCAGACATACCTTCCATACCAACAAACCGTTGCTCAGAACTGCCACGACACCCCTCTCAACATTGATGGTTTCTTTGAAGACGGCGCGGATAACTCGGTGGTACAAGTGGTCGGAACGGGACTGAAAACTGTTCAGATGCAAGACTCAAACGGAGCAATTGTCGGTGTCACCGACTACATCACTTATCAAAATCCCAACTTTGTTTCCATGAGAGTTGATAAGTCGAAATTCGCTAGTGGAGTCTGGAAGATTTCTGCGTTGACTGCCATCGGTGGTTGCCAGATTACAGTGAGACACAGGACTACAGTAGGAATGATTCTCGGATTCACTTCTTCCAATACCGATGACGCCACTGTGACGTCACAGATTATCACTCAGAGAAGTAGGATTGAACTTAACTTTTTTAAATAAAAAAAACATTATTTAATTTCAGGTAAACTGGATAGTCTCCCTCTTTATGCTGCAATGAAAGTCACCGACGGAATTATTCCAACAAATCTAGAAATACGTGAGTTATCTTTCAACAAAGTCTTAGAAATTATTTCAAAGGTTTCAGAAATCGTTAACAGACAACGATACGATCAACCACAAAGCTATACAAACTCAACTGTCATCCAAAGAGATTCCAATTCTTGTACCTACAACTTGTTATCAGAGAGCATTGTGGTCCCGAAGAATGAGCTGACAACGTGGACAGTCACTGCATACAACAATGCTGGAAAACTGTTGCTTCACAGAATATTCTATTATTATCAACACCTCCCTTCAGGTTTTCTATCTATGTGAGACACCTAACTAAACACAATGTTTCCAGACGCGTCGGTATGCCACGGTGGGGAAACTGATAAGTTCGGAAGATGCATTTGTCCGTATATGTACACTGGAGAGTACTGTTGGGATAGATTATGTGTGCCACCTGCCACTTTGTCGACTGGAATCTGTTGCTGCACTTCTGGTGTGCATGGCGACTTTTGTGAAGTTGTGATTTGGTTCCAGGCAGATAACAGTACCCAGCAACAAATTCCTGCTTTACCTACTTCCAATCCATCTACCACAACAATTCAAACTACAACAAAAGTTTCAGCAACCAGTTTCTTTATCCCTTCATTAATCTTTACCTCCCTTTTATCGTTTTTACTTTGACCTTTTTACTTAACATTTTTGCGAAACTCAATTAAAAGTTCTTAATAATATTGCAATTCGTAATATTTTATTTTACAACGACAGGAGAGGAGAGGTGGTCTGATAAAAATATGCATGTGTAAGAACTAAATTATAGTTTCGTGCTTACATGTGTATTGAGACGGTACAATGGCAATAGGGACGAATGAAATTTCTGATAGCAAAGTTAAAATAAGTCAAAATGCAATCAAGGTATAGTTTTATTATAGAGGGGGTCGAGAGGCAATTTGAGAAGATTATATCTAATTTTGTACAGTAGAATGGTTTTAGTGAACAAAATACAAAAATACACATTGCTGGGATCGTGGGTCCTTTGCAGTATTATAAAGTGGTTTTCACTAACTATTTTAAGGTGGGCGGTCCACTGAATTATACATGAATTTGAGAATTTTTTCATCCATACTACGATGAGCAAATTCGTTTTTACTATTAACAAACACCAGATTCTGTGTGAATGTTTGAATATCGCCTATCCTACCGCCTGAGCCGATTTTCTTCAAAGTTGGACCAAAATCTCAGAAGTTCTCTCCTATCATCGGATTCAGAAAAAAGTAGAGGATTTCAAACATGTCGTCCGTTTTCGGATTGATCCACGCCATAAAAAGTTATGGCGTGTTTTGTAAAAAATGACGACGTGAAAGCTTTTCTGATCTTGTCGGGTTCAGAAAAAAATAGAGGGCTCCGAACGTGTCGTCCGTTTTCTGATTGATCCACGTCATAAAAAGTTATGACGTGTTTTTTAAAAAATGACGATGTGAAAAAAATTTTACACGTTTTTTTTCCGTAAAACACTCTTTTCAGTTCATTTCAACAAAACATTTCCTTGCCGCGCACGTGAAAGTTTATTTTTCAGATATTTTTGAGGCCGCATATCGCTTCAGACGCATTTTCGGGCATGGCTTACATTTCTCATCTTTTTTAAACTGTTTTCTACACAAGCATGTCGAAAAAATGCAAAAAAAGGAGGAAAAATGCCGTTAGACCAACGCTAAGCCGAGATTTGTAAAAAATAGTTTCTCTTTGCTCGTGAATAAAGAAAACATGTATTTGAATATATTTTTACATGTCGTGAATAACATTAATGGGAGCATAATCTTGAATGGATTTTCTTCGGTTTTTTCTTAGATTATCACTGGAATGGTTTAAAAAATTATTTTTAACATGAGGTAATATCTGAAAAATCCCAGTTTGAAAAATCAAAAAATGCGGAAAGAATTCAAAACTAATAAGGTGATACCAACAGTTCGGAAATGGTTCAAAAGCCATCTAGGCTCTGAAAAATCGTATTTGCGCAAAAATTATTTTTGACGCAATGGTAAGATGTAACCTTGGGAAATGTTATTAATAAACATGTAGATCTTGGTATTTGTGCTTGATTGTACATAAATAACTCATTTTTGTTTTGATTCTCAAATTTATTCACAATTATTTATCAGAAATTATTCTCAGTTGTCATAAGGAATCCAAGTGTTGATCACATTCTCGCTGAAATTTTTTTCCAGATTTATCTTTTCTCATTTTTTCGCTATAACTCACTCCTCTGTAAATGCTCTGAACTGGAGCACCTGACTTCTTCGTTCAGTAAACTCATAATTGTAAGTCATATTATAGACATAATTCGGCTCGGGCTGCCAACTGAGTTCATAAAATGTTCCGTTTCCCTGAAAATATACTTTGAACTCATAACATTTGAATGTGTTCCTTACCCAAACCCATCCAAAGTCCCAAATGTTTTCTGCTTCGCCGCCAGACAAATCCGTGCCTACAGCATTCCAATCAATCTCCTGTCTTATAAACGAGTTGAGTGGCCCTAAAACTTTTTTTTTCAAAATTTCATTTTGTTGGAGACCAACCATGATCTTGAATCGTCATAATTAAATAATCAAGTTTCAAATCTGGCACTGTCATTAGTGGTAGCGCAACAGTCCCATTTTTTCCAGACACTGGAATATTAGTTGAGTAGAAAAGGTAGTGGCTGTAATACGCTCCTCCGTTGGTGGCAGCCTGAAAAAATAAATTTCAGTTTTTTTTTCAACAAAGGTTCTATTCTTACATATAAAAAGTTTTGATCCATTCCAAAAGAGCAATATCCATTAGTCCTCGTTGCAATATTATACATAGTTTGCGAATATAATCCTCCTGACGGCACTTCATGAGTTACAACATAAATATAAATGTGATGTTTTTGAAGCTTCGCTACTATATCGTCGATATTCTGCTCGTTCGGATAGCGTTTCAATAGGATCAACATTGCAGATCCGCAGATTGGAGCTTTTTGGCCGTCGTTCATAAACTTTTGAATAATACTGAGAATATCACTTCCAGTACCAATATCGGTGAATCCGAGGTCGGAATCCGGGAGGTGAGCTTCGACTGAGTCCATGACGTCACTGAAACAATTTTAAAGAACTTTTCATATGAGAAAAGGGTACCTGAAGTTAGCATGATAGAAAATATCCTCTGCCTTCCGCAAATCAAATCTAACATTAGCAAATACCACGGACTTGTTTGAAATTTCCTCTCGATGCCGATCAAAATGACTCCACACTTCCAGCACTTCAGTCGGATTCAAGTCATTAGAATATGCAAACAAGAACGTCGTTGGTGACGCTGGGCTGCATGACTCGTCATCTGGTACCAAGCTAGACGGAGTTTCACACACAAAACTCAATGAGACCAGATAACCATTAGCGGAGATCCATTTACCAGTAGAACTGCCGCTCACCAACATGTACACGTTTTTTCCAGCAGAGAGGTTTGGATTGGCTGGAAATTTCGGGGTTCTTGGATTTATATTTTGAAAAAAAAATAGGATTACCCTTAGCAAAATTGTTATAATAACTTGCTGCACCACTGTTATCGTCCCATGTACATGAATTCGGATTTGTTGCTTCACAAGTGAGTCCTAACCAGATTGGACGGACAGAGTGGTGTGAGTTAATTAGGTTAAGAAGTGCTTGATTGTCCTAAACTTTTTATTACCAGATTCCAAAAGCTTTTCTTGAGACCTACTGTATTTTTGTGCACTGATACTATATCTCCTTTGATAATACTTCTACATGTCTTCACCGCCTTGTCATAAGTCATCGGAGTCTCATAGAGCTGAAAAATATATATTTTGTGTAATTAATTTCATTTTGTAATTACCTTAACACATTTCAAATCATTCAGCAATGTGAAGCCATCCGGACAAGTAGGCCCGGTATCTGTTGCAGAAAGATTTCCAAATAAGTTTAGTAAAAGAAAGCCGAGAAGGAACATTTTTCAGAATTGGTCAGAATTCTCAAACGATAACCATTATTTATGAAAACGAATGCGGAAGCGCACTTTGCTCTCTTATCAGTTAACGCCTTTTTTGAATTTGTGATCTTTTTTATGATTTGAGAAACGGAAATCGAAAAATCAAAAGTGTTTGATACCGGAGATGATGAATGGGCTTGTGCCAAAGTTCCGGAGAGAACATTTTTTCCCTTCAATAGGTTTTAAATATATTTTTATTTCATAGTTGTCACGTAACTCGCTTAAAACTCAAGATTATGATTTGAAAAATATATCAAAATGTCGATCTCTATGTCTGTGACCTACTACGGGCCGATTGTGTAGTCGTTAATGCACCACGGGCCGGGATAAAGTGCCAAAAACGCGAGAATGGCTAATCCAGCCCAGCCTCCGCGGTACAGTAACGGCAGAAGAAGATTCTGGAAAAGTAGTCATGATTGAAATACAGTGACCAAGTTACACTAACAAACAAGAACTTCGGGAGATTTTCCGGATTTTCACATTTCCGGTAATTTGGAAATCTGGAATATCTCCTGAAAATCCTGTCTGTCAGTGCAAATTGGTCTCTGTAATCTGGTCACTGTATTTCAATTATGACTACTTTCCAGAATCTCCCCCTGCCGATAATGTGCCGCGGAGGCTGTGCTGGAATAGTCATTTCAGAGTTTTTTGACACTTTATCGCGGCTCGTGGTGCATTAACGAATAGCCATCCGATCTGAAGTAGCTCACGCTCCGAGATCTACATTTTGGTATACTTTTCAGCTCATAAACTCAGTTTGAAGCGAATTTTGCGCCGGCCCGGTTGACAAGTATGTTTTAAATTAATTAATTTTATTATCGTCGTTCTTCCATAGCACAAAAATTCAAATGATCATACTCTGTTCAAAATGTGCCGGAGCGTATCGGAGGAACAAAACATTTGGAACATATGCGTGACGTCTTACTCATTCATAAGTCATGTTTTCCCCCAACCAAAAAAAACAAAAAAGCGTGATTCAGATGAGTTGGCTAATGAAGATGACATCTTCGTGAGTTATTCAGTTTTTCCTTTTTTCTTCATCTCCCATTCATTATGACTGACAATAGCAGTTTCTTATATGAATATTACAAAACAATTTATCCATCGAAATGCCTTCGGGACGATTGATACTTAGCATCGAAGGATGGATTGGTCTACTGGTCCCGGTTAATCACACTATTTTCACTTCCTATTCAGCTCCTGACCACGTTTTGTATATTAAGAAAGACTCCGAAAAGTATGAGTTTTGTGAGAACAAGTCTTCTGAATTTAAACTCTTGGTGTATTCTAATAGGACTAATCACTTCATTCGTAATCACCCCGTTTTCATTTCTACCGTATAACGCTGGATTCACAATTGGATTGGCGACTGACCTGGGAGTTCCATTGGCTGTTCGACTGTACTTCAGTTTCACAGCGACGTTTGGTATGTGCTGAAGATTATCTGGTCTTCATTATTTATAATTTTTCAGTTATTCTTATATCTATAACAATCTTATTCGAGAATCGCAGCAGTATGATTTCCTGTAATATTTTCGCAGTCAAAAGGTCTGGAATTCGAATCTTCTGGATTTCATTAAATGTGCTGATGAGTATACTTCTTCCATTACCAGTATTTCTGAATCTTCCGGAGCAATCAACCGCTAAATTAGAAATATTAAAGGTACGCCCTCCTTTTATATAAATGCCATCCAACTTTTTCTTGTTTAGGTTCTACCATGCCCGGCTCGAGAATTCTTCACTGACCCATTTCTCGTCATGGCTTCAGACCCATCTTGGGTTTCCTACTTCACTTATTCTTTGATGACTGTCTACTTGAGTATGTTACTCCAAATACTATTCTTCTCTATATGTTGTATATATTACCTTCTTATATCCAAAAACTCCAAAATATCAAGTCAAACTCGTCGTTTACAAATCCGTGCATTCTTCGGGCTACTTGGCCAAACTTTCATTCCAATACTGTTCGACGCACTACCAATGACTTTTTTCTTGAACCGTCAGAATCCTGATCAATACGACCAATATAACAATAACTTGATGTCCCTGTCAGTTGTTATACACAATGGAGCAACCAGTTTGTGTATCCTGCTCGTTCATCATGCATACAGAAAGTTTTTGGTGTCTTTCATTTGGAAAAGCGATCAAGTCAAAGTTACAGTAGTTCAAACGGCTAGTATTATTTCTGGTAAAACTTAATCGCTGTTTCAATAAAAATTTACTGATTGGTGCAGTTTGTTCTGTTTTTGCATAGCTACATTTCCAACTACCCCTACATCCCGAAATATTTTGAAAATCAAAAAAAATATCAGCATCAAATCGTAAAACTCCAGTGACATAGTTCTCGTAATCTATTGATAAACTAGATTGAAGCGTCAATGCTTTCGTCAAGCTTTAGTTTGTATTTCTACTTATGTGGCAGTCGGATTAATCCGTGAGCTTGGTATCTGTTTTATCCTCTTTTTTATCTGATGTTTGATTATTGATTGGTTTTGGGAATGTCGAAATTCTGCATCATTGAATTTGACACACTGAAGTCGGAAGTGGAGACTTTTCCAGGTCCACCGGTACCAGATGAGTAAAATGTTTGGATTTTTATGCTCGATGAGTAGTTATAGATTCAATACAACTAATTAACTTCCGCACAGCTCTGGTACAAAAATATTTTATACTATCGAAAATTTTGGAATATTTTTCAGAAAAAAACCTGCACTAGCGACAATCGATACCACACTTTTGCTCACTAGGGAATGGTCAGGACTGACTTTGGAGTTGAGCAAAGAGACCTAGTAGAATCGATAGACAATCGAATTCTGATGGGAAATCAGTTTTCAAAAATTGCTGACGACCTTCCAGATTCCAGATATTCTGGTCTGAAAATAAAAATTAAATACATGTGATTAACTCGATTTTCCACCTAAATTTAGCCGCGTTTCGCCCCAAATATCACGGCACGTGACGACACCTTCCGGTCAGCGATTCGTCACAGGTGGTTGGCGTACGGACCGCATGCGGATTCAGCCTCATTTTCCGTCCGCATAGAGTCCGCGGCAACAATATGGCCCGATACGGACTCTATATGGACGCAGTGTGGATTTCGGGAAAAGAGGGAGATGTGGAGGGTGGAAGTTCGCGCGCGGACTCAGCGCGGACCGTATATGGATTTGCGAAATAGTCCGTATGGACTGGCCGCGGCGGCCGCTTGCAGCAGCTCTTCCGAAGCTCTTGGACTCCTCTCGGATAATGATAATTTTTGTAATTATTTACGGAGCTTTTACGTTTCTTTCCCTATTTTTCGAAAGTTTCGCCTTTCTTTATGTTTTTTATATTGGAATTTCTTTAAATTAATTTTTCGTGAAAAATTCTCGCATTCAACTGTGAATGATCAAAAATTAGTATGTTTTCAGTCAGTCCGATGATCCCAAAAAGAGAAACAGCGGCGATAGCTGAAATGGAACCAATTCATCGATTTCCTCAAAGGTTTGTAATAGTATTCAGCTTCCTCTATTCAAAATAAATTTTTCAGTGATTTTTTTAAATTTTTCACTCAACTAAAATTGGTCGGAACTCCTTCTCAAGCACGACATCTGTATTTGTCTAGGGGAGGAACCCAACCACAGGTAGTTGGCCAGCGACGAAATACGGACCATATACGCGTCCGCGCGCGGACTCCAAAAGAATTAGCTAAGGACGAAAAGTGTGCGTCATATACGGTCCGTTTCGCGTCCGCGCGCGAACAAAGTTGCCTCCGTTGCTCCCACTGCCAGCCCCCTCCCTACTTTGTTTCCCGGTTGAGATCGTTATTGAACAAAAAGAATTAGTGATAAAATTACAATTTTATTTGAAATAATGTAAAAGGAACATTACAAATAATGATTAAAATACAACAACAGGGGAAGGTCACGAATAATAATCGATATATCTGAATCTTTTTTGCAGTAAAAAACCACGTGACCTTCCTTTGTTGTAGTCATTTTACTAATTTTCCACATCGTCGTGTGTTGCTAGTCTATTCTTCTCAATAATTTTTATCTGGATACATTGTTGTCGGCTCTATAACCGAGATTATTCAAAAAGCAGGTAACATGTATAATCTTCTGAATACGTTTTCAGATTTAATCGTGAATTTATGGATATTTGACAGTTTTTGAAGTTTAAGCACTGCTGAGATAAATGCTTTTTCGCAAAAGGTTAGTTGTTAGAAAACCTTCGTCATAACTAAATGTTATATTTCAGAAGTCTAACGATGGAAAATTCAATATTGGCTAGACGGAAGTATATTCAGAGGTCAACAAGAGTATTTCTGTGAAAGCTCTCTGATTCCCAGCGTCTTTCTACTTGGCTTTCTCCAAATTTCCCTATTTCCATTTTGTGAAATCACAATGGGAATCCACATTTCATAGTTCACGCCTATAACCTTTTCTAGCTTTTCTCATTTTCCCCATTCCCGATGCTCGCATCCAGAATGGGTATCCACGATTAGTTCACGGTTTTATTGTATTTAAGTTTCAAACTTTTGTTTTTTTATATATTTCCCCAGATTCGTTTCATGAAACGAATCTGGGATTTTGTGATTGAACTTTTTTCACGCGAATAAACTGATTTTGTGATTTTCACGTTTTGTTTAAAGGATGACTGTTTCTAGAGTTTCAGGAATAATCCGATTGTATTGTCTGGTTCCCAAAAAATTCATTGTTTCTCGAAAATCTTCAAAACATGTGGAAATTCAGCAATAAACTACATTTTTCCGATAAATTTTGAAATGCTAAGAAAATCTGTGATAATGTCCCATCATTAACGAGATTAACTGCTACTTCCGCTCAGAAGATGAAATTTTCAAATTTGGCCTGTCTTATATGAAGAAAACGTAACAAATTAAACTTAGAAATCAGAAATTTGTCCGCCAGTTGTGTCCTTCAAATTCATCGAAATCCAATTGTGGCAGAAACATTTTCAGTCGTTGACTTCTGTTTTCTCTTTGTATTTCTGAAAAGAAAATCAATTAATTGCGGAATAAATTTTAATTGTTAAAAGTTAACTTACTTTCGAAAATGGATTCCTCCCTCCGGAAAAATACAATGTTGTGCTTGAGAAGTAGTTTGGGCCAATTTTATTGAATTTCCGCACTGAAAAAAACTATATTTTGAATAGAAAATGCTGAATTCTATAACAAACCAGCTATCGCCGCTTCTTCTCTTTTTGGGGCCATCGGACTGACTGAAAACACAATAATTCTTTGATCATTCACAGTAAAATACGAGAATTTTTCACAAAATGATTAACTAAGAGAAAATTGAATAGAAAAAACATTAATTCTTACCTGACAAACCGAACCTTCCGAGTAAAGATAAAGGACGATTTCTCTTCAATAAAAAGTATAAGCTGTGGAGTACCTCAAGGGGCGGTCTTCTCCCCATTACTCTTTTGTATTTTCGTAAACGAAATTGCCACCACCCTCCCCAAAACAGTAAGAGCGATGCAGTTCGCCGATGATCTAAAAATTTTCACTTCATTCAGTAAGTCCCAAACCGATAAACCCCAAGATCTCCAAAAAGCGATCGACTCCATCACCAAATGGTCCGATAATGCCAAGCTAGAATTAAATAAAAGTAAAACGTATGTGCTGAGTCTAGGAAAAAATCCCACCAAAATAGAATATCGGCTCCAAAACGAGCCAATAAAACGTGAATTAACAGTTAGAGATCTCGGATTCATACTCAACGAAAAACTTGACTTTAAACTTCACTGGCGCATAGCTATCAAGAAAGCGAATTTCGCGATTTACTCCATATTTAAATCATTCTGTAGCTCCAACGTTAGGTTGCTCTTGTTGCTTTATAAAACGTTTGCCAGGCCATTCTTAGAGTATGGGACGGTCGTTTCCAACCCAACGGATATGAAAACAGTCAAATCCATAGAGGCGGTGCAAAATACTTTCACTAGAAGAGTAATGTTTAGAGTGGCAGGTAAAAGGATTCTTAATACGGATCCAGAGTATCGAAGTGCTGCTGACCGTCTTATTGACTACAACCTACAAACTCTTAAAGATCGGCGGGAACACTTTGACGTAAAATTTTTCCAAAACCTCTTACTAGGTAAAATTGCAATCGATCACAACAATTACTTTAGCTACTCTCCCACAAAAACCCGGCGTGGCCACTCCTACCGATGGAAAAAATCAAAGACTAAAATAAGTAGATTATTTTTTTACAAATAGAGTGGTGAATAAAATAGTAAACCAAAGGTCTAGTTGAAACACGGATTCTGACATTCCTTAACTTGACTTCCCCTACTCTTTTTATTGTACTTTTTTATTGTATTCTATTTTTTTGATTGGTTAACCTTCACGTATCAAGAATGCGTAAATAAATAATAATAATAATAATAATAATAATAAGAAAAGCGAAACTTTCGAAAAATAGGGAAAGAAACGTAAAAGCTCTGTAAATGATAAAAAATTATCATTATTCGAGAGAAGTCCGAGAGCTTCGGAAGAGCTGCCGCGGCCAGCGTGTCCATATACGGTCCGCGCGCGGACTCCTGCCGCCGACTTCCCCCTCTTTTCCCGAAGTCCACGCTGCGTCCATATAGAGTCCGTATCGGGCCATATTGTTGCCGCGGATTCTATGCGGACGGAAAATGAGTCTGAATCCGCATGCGGTCCGCACGCCAACCACCTGTGACGAATCGCTGACCGGAAGGTGTCGTCAGGTGCCGTGATATTTGGGGCGAAATCTTAGGTGGAAAATCGAGTTAATCACATGTATTAAATTTTTATTTTCAGACCAGAATATCTGGAATCTGGAGGGTCGTCAGCAATTTTTGAAAACTGATTTCCCATCAGAATTCGATTGTCTATCGATTCTATTAGGTCTCTTTGCTCAACTCCAAAGTCAGTCCATTCCCTAGTCAGTCACATCCGCAACGAATTGAACTTTCATTTGAATCCTTTCTAAAAAATAAAGATTACTTGTATGATCACAAATATTTTATCCGTTAATACCACATTCTAGAATCATACATAGTATTTGCGAGGGAGGGACTTCTTCAAATCTTTTTTTTTCTTACTCCTGCATGTTAATCCTAAAGTAGTAAAGTTGAAGTATAAAAACAGACTGATTCTTAAAATCATTTCAGTTTCAAGAGATTTTTTACCAGGATCTGAGTAGCCATGTCATTCGGACACTGCGTTATTTGTGAAAATGAATCAAGTGATAAATTGGTCCGACCCGGTGTCTGTTATAAGTGTAAAATGTTTTTCTTGCGAAGTGATCACGCAAGAAAAATGAAAAAGTGCAAGGAACAATGCAAAGAAGACTCAGGTTATACTTTCGTGTCTAATTACAGTTTCTAATAATTAATTGCAGATCCAATCAGGTTCTGTCGCAGTTGCCGATTCCAGAAATGCATCAATGCTGGAATGGTTTTCGAAGGTTTTTAGTGTCAGCCTTTACGTACATTAATTAAAATCTTCTTCAGAGTTTGGATGCTCTCTAAAACCACGGAAACCAGCGGTAGTAACTAAAAAACTACCAAAAATCATTGAGATGGATTCACAGTTCAATTGTTTCGTGCAACTTCAAACTTCTCAATGGGACACAAATCAGAAATATACTGTCTACAGTAGTGATGTTGGTGCAGCAATAGTAAATTAACCTCTTCTTTTTACTAATCTACAGTAGACCTTCCAGATCAACCAGAAACTGTACACGGCTGCCACTCCATTTGATATAAATTTATCTCTCCATGTTGGGTTCCGTAATGCAATCGACTGGGCTAACCGAATTGATACATTTCGTGGTTTAAACTCAAGAGAGAAGAAATGTGTGACCGGAGAATTCGGAGTTGGTTTCATATTGATTGATCAGGCTTTTAAAAACGCTCAAAGAGGCTTCGCTGGGAATACATGGTTCCTGCAAAATGACACGTATATTTCTGACAACTCAAAGTTGATGGACATCACCTCACAGGAAGAATCAAGGTACTCACTAAATAAATTACTATACCAATGTTTTTATTTTCAGAAATCGTTCTGAGTTCATTCAGGAGTTACTACTCATGCTCAAGAAACCATTCCAAGATCTGAAAATCGACGCAATCGAATGTGTGCTTCTGAAAATTCTCCTTCTGTTGACTCGTAAGTGTGTCTTCTTCAACCTTTTCAAATTTTCTTAATTAACACGTTTCTCATTACGGTTCGTTTTGCAGGACACCGCAGAGCTAGTTCTCCGGGTTTACAGAAATAACAGCGACAGTACGGTAAGACTGTTTCGAGGCGTTCGGAAACAGTATCTTTTTCTTTGTTCATCATACTTACTATCAACGTTTGTCCATCTGAAAGCCAAGATTATGTCATCATGAACACGTCTAAAAACTAAAAACGTGCATAGTGCTGCGGACTAAAAAACCTTGTTCAAAAGTTGGACGGATGGTATAAAGTGTCGCAGAAACTAGGAATTGAATGACGGAATGGAGTTTTTTCAATTCAAACCTACAGTACCCTTCAAAGATACTACATTTTCTTTAGCAGAAAATCTCCAACTTATGTCTCATGGTACATATTGAATAAATTTTCGCACCGGCACTCTTTAACATGTTACAAAGTAATTCCTCCCTCAAATCGGCGCTAGTTGAGCAATCCACCTCAAATAGCCACAAACGTTACAAAAACCCATTTGATACATGGAGCTTTTTTTAAATTAATCTACTTTCAAATAATAAAAATTATGAAGCAATCAGTGATACTATGACACGTTTTCAAAGTTCAGCATTTTCTACTGATTGAAACAGACAAAGCTTAATAAATATATTTGGTACAGTTGCTTCAGGAAAAATTGTAGTTTTGCTAACAAATTCCATTGCGATCCATATTAAAACATGCCTAGTTTCGAAACGTCTGAACATCTCGCTTTCAGATTAATTTATATCAAAGTCTCCACTTTCAAATGAGGAGTCGTAGAAGCCCTCTGTAATTAATGACGAAGTCAATAGGTAGAAGATCTTTATGTCGAGAGGAATACTGTTTCAATAAACAGGTTCTTTAACACCTTATGAGAATCCCAATGTAGATTCTCAGGATCGAGGCTATCACCAAAAGACTAGAAACAGAAATAATACTACAGTGTAACCAATACCGCTGAAATTTCAGCATCTTACCCACGAAGAGTGACTGTTGAAGATAAAGATGAAATGGTTCAAAGATGTATGTTAAATCTGATGAACTACTCAATCGATAAGTCTCCAGAGGACGGTCACGTCCGATATGGAGAAATCATTTTACTGCTTGGTTCGATTCGATCTGCAGTCAAAGTGTTCTATAATTATACCAAAGTGTTAGACATTTTGGATGTGTCTCAATTCGATATTTTTGTCAGGAACTGTTTTCTGACATAAAATAAGATCTCAAAAATCAAAATTATTTTGTTAACTCGTTTTATTTATTTTCTTCTTACTCTAAGCTCTTTGAAAAATGATTTTAAGCATCGTCTGAGCATCATTCTGAATAAGCATACTGTAGCGGATATATATTCCGATCTCTTCGACACAAGTCTCAAAAATCCATAAGCTTAGCTTCCTATCTTCCCACTCAAATATTTTTTTAAATAAACTTTTTATATGAATAACTATGAAACTTCAACTTACAAGCATATTAAGAAATCAAACATTGTCCTGAATATATTTCCTGTTTGATTTATTATAAATTTAAAATTTTCGGTGGTCGCGTTCATTTCTTGCGGCAGTGCTCGAAAATTGAACGCAGCTGCGTGGGCACAGAAAATATGAATTTTTGGTAAAAATTTTTCAAATCAATGTCACGCAGGTAAAATATTTCTGCTATCAAGCCTAAATGTGTCAAAACTCCAAAATATAAACTCAATAACTTTCCAATGAGTTGTACATACCGTGGAAGTTTTCTGGAATCCGATTTATTTTTCGAAATGACTTTTCATTTTATGTCAGCTATTCAAATTCCGATTCATATTTTTGGAACTTATATTGTTATTGCGAAAACGCCAAAGTCAATGGAAAAGGTTAAGTTTTCAATGCTCTTGGTACACTTTACGTAAGTGAGACGTTTCGTAATTATTGTAAAAAAATAAAGTTTGGCCATGGGTTTTCAAATAAAAATTCGCGAGCTGAAACGTAAGTGCGGCAGGGAAGCGGCAAAGTTGAAATTCCAGCTGATTTTTTAAAGAGCAGCATTGAGATAAACTCAAGTTGAAGTTTTCAACGTTTTTCGTGTATAATTGCATATTTCTTTTTCATTTAATCAAACTCAGTGTTGCTCCTTAAAAATCTGCTGCGTAGCTCCATGTGAAGTTCAGCCCGCGGAAATATTTTTGAAAATCCTTGATCAAACTTTTTTTCACAACATGATAGTTATAAAAGGTTTTTGTTTCAGATCTGTGTTATTCGACATTGAAATGTCAATTTTTGCTATCCCAATTATCATATTCCCTATCACATGTGGTTATCCATTAGGCGTTTGGTATTACATGGGTGTGCCAACTTGGTTAATGACGTACACTGTCTTAACTACTCTCGCTTGTATGTTCTAGCAGATGTTTTCAAGAAAAAGTCATGTGTTTTCAGCACTGGGTCCCGCAATAGTCATGTTTTTCGAAAATCAATACAATTATCTGGTCCGCGTTGACTCGGAAACCCAAAGCCGTAAAATTAAAAGAGCATTCCATTATTTTATCAACTACTTCCTGGCGTTTACCATGTCTGTTCCTCCCCTTTATCTGAGGCCAACTCTTGAAGAAGCACATCACATCGCACGTGAAAAGTTACCGTGTCTTCCATCACGAATAGTCGATAACCCCCGGCTCATTATGCTTGGAAATGAGAAACTATTTGGGACATGTGTTGCAATTTTCCTAATCATCAGCTGGTCCCAAGTTGTATTGTTATTCTTTGGAACCACTCGATATCTATTCAAAGCTAAAATTGTGTCTCGACAGACTTCTCGACTACAGAAACAGTTTTTCAAAGCTATCTGTCTTCAAATAACCATCCCATTTATTGTAATTACGATTCCAGCAGTTCACGTGGTGTCAACAACGTTTACTGGAAACTTAGATTTAGTATATTCACATCTTTCGGTGATAGTTGCTACGACTCATGGATTGTGCTCAACTCTTATCATGGTGTGGATACATAAACCATACCGTGATGAAACTATGAAAATTCTGAGATGTAAAAAAGTCACAGTTGCAAAACCTTCCCACAATTCACGTGTTCATAATTATAACTGAATGAAATATATTTTTTATTTAAATTATCTTCTCAATCACTGAAACAGTAGCGCATGACATTGGAACATCCTTCATTTGCTCGTAGAGCTCTAGTCTCGACAGAATTCTCGACAAGAGGTACTTTTTAAAAATAATTTGTCTTTAAATGTCAATTTTATTGGTTGTAACTACAATTTCATTCTTGGTTGCGATGTTCGTTGAGTTATGCTCAAGTCGTATCAAAGTCGGGATACATTTTCAGACTTTCCACGTGATTTTTCAATTGAAATTGCTTATTTATTGGTGGTCAACAACAAATAAAACAAATTTTTACAAATTCTAAAATTACGTTATCATCGTTATCTACTCCTGTCTCTCTAATTAACAAATCTTGCAAGTGGTTGCACAATACTGTCTTCTCTGTGCATCCGTATAAAAATCATTGGTACAATAACCATTGGCAGCCCACGCAGCACAAGCACTAGAAGAATCTCCGGGGTACTTGGTGCAAGTTGGTTTAGATGGGTTACTTCCATTACATCTGCCACATGTCTTCTTACAGTATTGATTCACAAAGTCTTGCATGATAACATTGGTACAGATAGTGATATCGTTCGCACAGTCGGTTACTCCATCAACGCATCCTCCATCGTTACAGAATCCACAAGCGGCTGGGCAATTCTTAGCGATTAGCTCACGCCAGATTGGTGACGAGCATTGGGAAGGGGTGATCGAGTTGCAGTCCATACTTGGGACTATAAAATTAAGTTTTTTTTAATCTACCCGAAAAATAAACTTACAAGGAGCATTTGGACAGTTGTAGGCTGGAGTCAAGCAGCACATTCCACAAGTTTTAGGACAATTCGAAATTGCTGCCTTTTTCATATCTGCACTAACAGATCCTCCGTTTGCATTCACACTATAGCATTTGTATGGTCTTTGAACACTATTTCCGGGTAGAGGGAAGCCAGCATTTGGAGACGATTCTGGGTAAAACACTGCACAGGCTTGATCGGAGATGGTATTGGCGCAAGCGGTAGCGGCGGAGGTGTAGACACCCTGAAATCAATTCATTAATTTCAAAAACAACTCGTTGCATGAAAACTTACATTAGTGGCACATGAGAAATCATCAACAATAGCAGCCAAGGCTATTTCCATGAAGATAGAAAAAGATGCCAAGATGAAATTCATGATGAGAGGATGAAGTGATTATCTCAAAACCTTAGCCGCCTTTTATACCAAGTCTCTATTCGATCTCTATGAGTTTTCCGGATATTTGGACAGCTTTTGAACTCTATAAGTTTCAACACTATATTTGATATTTTATGTTTATAGATCATATTTTTTGTTTTGACAGCTGTTACGATGTGGGTGTGAGAACTATGTACGTGGGAGAAAACAGGGAGAGTTTTCCAAACTAGATAGATAATATCTACTGTATCCCGGATGCCAGGAAGTTGAGTTGTGAAAAAAATGCAATATTTTTTTCGAAACTTTTCCGATTTTTCTTAGAAAAAACTTCTTAAGAGTTTGAAAATGATTTTTGTTGGTTTCAAAGGTTTTGACTAATACGCTCCAGAAAAATTGTAGGAAATTTGATCTAAAAAAACATTTTCACAACAGTGCGTGGCGTTAGCTCGCGGAACCGCAGTGCGGAAAAAAGACTTGGCTGAGTGCCAAATTCAAAAAACTGAAATCCGTGGCACAACTTTTTTGGTCCGGCTGGACGCCCCGGAATTTTGCAAGTCTGATGTATACATATGAAAATTTGCGTTTTAGCCAAACTATTTATTGAAAACAAAGTGTTTTATGTTTTTTATATTCAGAGTATTACAAAATGACTTAGTACAAAAATGACATAAAATATTTTTCATAAACTATTGATTCACAGCAACGTACAAACAACATCATAGCGTGACAATTTCCTTACTGAAGCTCTACTTGGTACAGATGACTTATCCATCAATGAAAATTCAAATCGGTTAAAACAAATGTGATGTACTATTTGTAAAACTTGATCTGTTTGATGTGTAGTCTTGAAAAACCATTGTTTCTTGTTCCGACCTGTAGAATTAGGTGAGTGATATGGGTTGCCAAGAAGTTCTAGCAAATTATCATCTTTCTTGAACATCCCGTATTCGATATTAAACTTTTCGAACTTTAGTGAAGTGATTGCGGACTGAAATGTCGTTTTATTAATGGGTTGGCACAAACTGCACACAAAAACTAACAAACTTCAAAAGATCCACATCTTCCGCTGTGATCTCCGAGAACAAGGCATTAATTGTTGTGAAATTATAAAAATGAAACATAGCAGTGGAAATTGAGAAGTTTCGAACGCAAAATTTCTCGGCATTATCAAATTGTTTCAGATCCACTACTTGGTCTAGATTCAATTCTTGATTTTTATAGGTTGTGTTGAAAAATCGAATTTCTTTTAAAACATTGGAATCAAGACAAGGGAGAACATAGTTAATTGCGTCGCTGTGGTGGAATCCCATATCAAAGTATTTGGTTTTGATTTTCAAACTTTTCTTCTTGGAAAATTCCAGAAAGTTCACTTGGTCTGTGGAGCTGTTTAAACAAAGATGAAATCTCTCCAAGGATGTCTTCTGATTCTTCAAAACTATAGAGAAGTCGTTCCAAAACGCATCAATATAGTGTGAGTTCTCCACAATTTTCTCTTTATTCTCACAGCTAACCATGAAACCATTCTCATGTGGGGAGTAGCAAACAAGAATATTTTCAGATGCGAGAATCCAGTTGGCACTGATCTTGTTGGATTCTATAGTGACATCCACTGATTTCAAGTCAAAGTCCGGGCAAGCATCATCAATAAAATAACGGAGATTTGAACTAACTTTGCGGAGGGTTAGACTGGAATTTTTATTATTATTAAATAGGTTTTGATTTTTTTCAACTCACATTGCAGGGAATCCAACGTGGTGCAAAATTTCATTCGTGGGAACAGTGGGCAATTGTTCCATGGAATTCAATAAAGTTTCTCAGCTGAATAGGAGCACTGTGGCCTTTTTAAACAAGTAATGAGTCGGTCGACTGATAAACAAAAAAAAGATCGATAAGGAATGTTTATCTTGGTTTCGCAACATAATGTTACGGAATTCTTTTTGTCAATCATACACGGATGGTTTTATTTTGATAACCAAATTAGGCTTACGCGCCTTTTTCTCGCGGCTTCACCACTCGAGTTCACGTGAAAACTTTTTGATAATTTGAAATTTTGGAAATGAAAATAAAATGCGGACTTCCTGAAAAACGACTAATCCACAACTAGGGCTCCGCGACAATTCGCAACTGTGACATTCCGCAACTGCGACATTTCACAACTCACGTAGGTTTCGCAACTGCGACACTTCGCAACTGTTCATTTCGCAACTGCGACGTTTCGCAACCATAGAACTAGAAATAGTTTGACCTAGTTTTGTCTAAAAATGGGTCAGATAACTTTTTCTTCGATTTAATGTTTTCAAATATGTTCCCAAGCACTTTGGTACACTCAGCATTTTTAGCCGTACACTCAACATTTTTAGCTCTCAAAGTTAATCATTTTCAACTGGAAAATTCAAAGAGAACATTGTGATTAGTTCCGTATCGAAATTAAGTACCTATACTGCTTGCTTCCCATAAAAACTTGTGTCTACATAAACTTAGAATCTTCTTGGAAAGATAAAACAGTAATCGCGACTTTCGGATTGCATTATAAATTAGTTTCCGTTGTGACTCATCTATGAGGAAAGTGATACAACTGTAAATTTTTCCCCAATATGACGCCTTTACCTTATCAGTAGGTTTATTCATTTATTTCCTACACTCTATACGCCTGTTTCAATTCACAAACACTCCGTTTCAGAATAAAAATGAAACATGGAATCGTGATATCTGATATGCCTGATATTGTCCTACAAACAGTAATGAATAACTTGGATTTCCGGTCTATGTGAGTAGATCTTTTTTTTAATCTTCACTAAAATTACTTCAGAATGATTCTACGAAAAGTGTGTCGACGATTTCAAAGTTTCATTGATGAAACATCTCCACCGTCTTCTATCTCTGAAATGACACTAGCTATAAATGCTAGAAGATTCCGAATAGAATTCTACGATCCCTGTGCAATTGCAGAACAAAATAGGATCAAAATCAAGTACAAACACTCAAAGAGAGGATGCTTGATAGCGAAAGAAGTGAGCAACAAGACCAAAGAAAGGCTTCTACAGAATCAGAATTTCTTTGATTGCTTTTGGAGAGACTTTCAGTTTATTCTGAAGCACCAGAAGTCAGCACTGAGACATTTCTCTATTTCATTCGAACACTTTCAATATGAATTGGGTCACTTGGAAGCAAACAATTTGTCAGAAATTTCTTTGAAATTTATTCAAAATCTTGAAGAATTTTTTGATTCAAGGAGAAAGTTGTTTCCAGTAAGGTATCTCGAGTTAAAAGTCAGCGAGGCATCTGAATTGCAATCGATCTTACATCTGATCTCTCCTAATTTCTTGAAAATAATTACAATAACTAAAGGAAAAGGAGAAACCAATAAAGTGTTGGAATTGGATGAAGTGGCCGAGCTACAACAATGGAAAGTTGCAACTGGTATCGAGATAAGTCACCTTGTGACATTACCAATGGTAAATTTTGCTCATTTCTCAAAAGTAGAGATTTTCCTCGAAACAGTTTCACAGGAAAACTTACGATCTGTTATGAAGGTGGGTGGTTTTCATAGAAATTTTGCTGTTAGTTTGACAATTTCAGATACTCCTCGGCACACCAGCACCGGAGCTTTTTCTGTTAAACCATAAAATTAATGGTGTCGATAAAATTAAAGAAGTATTTGGCAACCCATATGCAGGAAATATAGAAGATTATGAGAACGATAAATGCTGGTTTTTCAGAATCCCTCGAAATAATGATGAAGTTTTGTTCGTTTATTCAGTAAGACGTACACCAAATTCCGAAGAATTAGATGCAAGACTTAGCTAAAACACACGAGAAAATACACAACCGAGAGAGAAAACGACGAGTTCAAGAGAGAAATCAAGCGCAATGATGTCAAAACACTTTTGACACTAGCGAGAAACCTGAAATCGCGCACCAAGACTCAAAACACAGCTTTTTTGAAGGAATAATCTATTTATTCCAAGCCAACTGGCTAAAAATCAATAACCTAAATTAATAAAACATACAATTGGTTGAAAACAACCCAAATAAGAGGTAAAACAACAACAAATGGCTCAGAGAGCCAAAACCAGAGAAGGAATCTCTTCTCTCTGATGACTTAACAAAAACACCACCAACGCGTCAAGGCACGAGTTTCGCGCCAGCTTTCTCAGAGGCGTATCTCGAGTGTCATAGACTTTCGCGAGGGAAATTTAAAATTGTCTTTTCCTTAAAAAGAAAAGACGGATATTGACAGAATTTCCGGTGAAACACCGGACATCCCCACGTTTTTCAAGTCCCTCTTAACGCACTGAGAATTGAATGGCTCGTTTGTGGTTTCAGGTCTTGTCACTTTGAGATGAGAAAGATACACATACACAATATGAGAGATCAATGGGAAATATTAGGAATTATGAGAAGATCTCAAAAACAAAACGATAAAATTGGTATGCGGGGGATTCTTAAAGACTAATATGAGATAAAACTTTGAAACGATAAAACGAAAAATACATTATGGCATCCAGTAACCTATCAGCAGGTGATGACATTCCTCATAGGAGACTGAAGCGGCGTGACTTGACAACATCCAATCAGGTTTTCATGATGACCATAACATTGAGATGATGACATCGGAGGGTCCTTACGAGGTCGATGTTCCTCCTTTGTGCGTCTCCATGTGTCATTGACCCTCATACCAGAATTTGGAGGATCCTTCCGAGGACGAGGTTCTTCCTTGACTCTTCCGGTCTTGGTGTCACTCCAATTCAACACGAATGCTTGTGGTGGATCTTTCCGCGGACGTGGCTCTTCTTCCACTCGCACCGACTTGTTCTCACTCCACGTCGATTGATCCGAAGTGCTTTGTGGTGACAGAAAGCTATTCTGATCACGAGCAACAGTAACTGAGAAGTCATCATAGATGATCTCATCTTTGAAATAAGTCATTGAAAGACTTGGTGGATCCGTTCTAGGACGGGATTCCTCACGTCTTCGACGTTTTGTTTTCATCTGAAAACCAACGCCACAGGCGCCATCTCCCTTTTTTTTAAGTCCGGGCTTTCCGGGATTGGGAATCTTGCAATCAGAAGGATAGTTCCTTTTCACCACATTTTCTGTGTTATTTCCTGAGAAATTTTGCTGTTTGGTGTGATCAGAAGTGAAAAAGCTACTTTTTGAATTCAGTGGGGGACCTGGACACGTCACAGTGTCTTCAGCTTTCTGGTCCACTTTCTTTCTTTTCGCCTCATTTTCATTATTATCACAATCCATACTACTGACACTTTCTGCATTGTAATCATGATTTGTGTTTTCTACTACAAGCATATGCTTGAGCAACTGCATTGACTCTCTTTCAAGTACAGTATTCTGAACCTCATGTTCCTCTTGATCTTTTACCAGATCCACAATACTATCAATCACATCAGAAACTACTTTCTGCTGGACACTTTGCTCATTTGTTTCATACTGTGTACACATGGAAGATCTCTGGGCCGTCCCAGGTGTTTGATCTCCACTACACAACTTGTCATCAGAAATATTGGGTTTTGTGCACCTCTTGGTCACACCAATATTCTCATCCATTTCGTGTGTGCTTTTTGTGCAGGAGCTCTGAATCTCTTCAGCCTTAACATCCTCACAACACAACACCTTATTGGACTTCATAACAAAAATCTCCTTGGCATTATCAGCTTTCATAGACACCTTGTCTTCACTGTAACCCAATTCATTTTCCAAAACAATCTTAGCAATATCTTGCCCTTCACACAGACTTTTACTTTCCTTTTTGTAATCAATCAGTTTGTTTTCTGATTCACTATCATCTGAACACATTGTTTCAGTACTTACTGTAACTTTCTCAACATTACTGTTTGAGATATGCATTTTCTCAAAGTATTGCTCTTCAGTTTGAACACCTTTCATGACCCCAACACTTTTTATCTCGTCTTCTTTTCTCTTTTCAGCAAGCAATTCGTGAAGAAAATTTATCTCATCTTGAAGTTGCCAATTTTCTCTGATGAGTTTCCTGTTTTCATCCATTTCTCTATCATTCTCTTTTGTCAACTCTTCATAGTCTTTTTCTTTAGCGTCTAATGTTTGAAAAGTCGACACAATGAGATCAATGAATGACTTCATAATGCTCTCGTGTGTACTGGCATTAGCTTTTGCATAAGTTTTTAGCATTTTACGTGTGTCATCTTTAGCAAATCTCAGGAACATTTCTCGAGATTTTCTCATAAACTCAAGAAAACTCACATTGTCTTTCAAAGAATCGGGATCTCCATCGGAAACCATTTTGTATTTACTGATTGCTCTAGTTAGTTGTCATCAACCAATAGAAATGAAAACAATCGCTGATTACCGAACGAGTAGACTTGAGTTTCTGTGCGAAAATGACTTTTCGACACAAAAATCGATTGACAATTTTTGAATTTCAACAAATTATACAGAATTCTGTTCCAATTGCAATGAATTCTCTATTGCGAACTATTGAAACCGTGTATTTTTGCTAGAAAAACTTTCTGCCACACAATAAATACTTTACGACTCACTTTTGTGAATTTTGACGAATTATTGTAATATTTTCTCAATTTTCTTAGAAAAATTGAGAAATTCGAGACAACAGTATTACTGGAGCGATAAAATCACTTCTTTTCGCTTTCAAATTGCGAAATTTGCGAAAATATATGTGTTTTTGGCACTTTTCAGAACTTTTCTGTCGAGAAAAATCGATAATCTCTGTCAATTCGTGAATTACACGAAAAGGAATCGAATTTCTCTTTTGTTTTGGTGTAAAATCGAGGAGTCTCTGGCAATTCGTGAATTACACGAAAAGGATCCGATATTACAAAGCAAAACAATCTCTAACAGTACAATTCTCAACCTTTAGAACAAGAAAGTCACGTTTCGGTTTCGCAACACAAAAACTTTTGGCAATCGGCCCCCAAGTAAGACGTACACCAAATTCCGAAGAATTAGATGCAAGACTTAGCTAAAACACACGAGAAAATACACAACCGAGAGAGAAAACGACGAGTTCAAGAGAGAAATCAAGCGCAATGATGTCAAAACACTTTTGACACTAGCGAGAAACCTGAAATCGCGCACCAAGACTCAAAACACAGCTTTTTTGAAGGAATAATCTATTTATTCCAAGCCAACTGGCTAAAAATCAATAACCTAAATTAATAAAACATACAATTGGTTGAAAACAACCCAAATAAGAGGTAAAACAACAACAAATGGCTCAGAGAGCCAAAACCAGAGAAGGAATCTCTTCTCTCTGATGACTTAACAAAAACACCACCAACGCGTCAAGGCACGAGTTTCGCGCCAGCTTTCTCAGAGGCGTATCTCGAGTGTCATAGACTTTCGCGAGGGAAATTTAAAATTGTCTTTTCCTTAAAAAGAAAAGATTGACAGAATTTCCGGTGAAACACCGGACAATTCCACTATTTTTTCAAGAGTTTCGTTCAAGAGAGTGTCGGTGATTGAAGTGCCTTTTGATGTTGTTTTCCAGAATTTTTATGTGTAAAAAATAACTTCTTCTTCTTATTAGATTTTCATGCTGGTGAATACAATAAAGTTTTTTTCTGTAATAATAACTATTGCGAAATCCCCCACAACATGTGTGTTTGCCCTAACCTTCTATTCTCACGCAAACAAATATTGAATTTCCTGTGTCTCTCTATCTCTTCGTCTTGTGAATTTTATCACATTCATTCTATCGATTTCCATTTTATTCTTCATATTTCCAACATGACAACTGAAATTTCGCTACCACAACTTCCTGATATTGCCCTATCCGCGATAATGGAGAAGCTGAATTTTCGTTCTTTGTGAGTTTTTAAAAAAAGTTTATAACTCATAGGGTCATTTTTAGTTCATATGAATTCAAATTTTTCCCGCGAAACCGGAAGTCTAGTGAAGCGCGTTTGCACACCACTTGGCAGCTTGCCAATTGAGTCGCCGCTCAGTCAAATTTCGTGTTCATAATGTGGTCAAAATATATTTAATTCATCAAAATAAAAAACAGATTAATATAACCACAAAATTATTTCGGATAAGTTTTTTGAATTTCCCGATTTCTAATTTTACGCTTATTTCTTTAGAGCGCAGATGCTTCATTTGGAATTTCCATGACCCTGTGGTAACTTGCTTGCCAACAGAGCGCAGTTGCATATTAAAAACAACATAAATTTTCAGAATGTGTCTCCGAAAAGTGTGTCGAGCCCTTCGCAACTTCATCGATGACACGGTTCCAGCAACATCACTAGAAGATTATTGCATTACTGTAAACCCAGAAAAACTGATTCTGGAAATGACGGACTCAGATGCAAAATATATAAAAACAGAGTATACTGTGAATCCACTATCTGTTGAGTTGACTGAGAAGATGAATCAAAATTCAGTTGAAAATTTCTGGAACGACATCGAGGTTATAATGAGGCATCAAGTGAAGGTTGTGCTCACCTCACTTGTTATATATTTGGAGCTGCCAGAAACTTCGATCTCAAAATTGGAACTTGCCATTCTTGAAAAAAACCACTCCTCATTTCTTGCCAAGTTCCAAAATCTTCTAAAGTCTCAGCACAAACTTCTCAAAGTCAAGCATATACATTTCTTCGTCAGATATCAAGAAGAAATTATGTCCCTCCTGCCGTACATTCACCCAAAATATTTGGAGAAAATCACAATTAATCCGAAGCGAGGAGAGTCCACGAAAGAGTTGCAATTGAGTGAAGTGGTCAAGTTGGAGCAGTGGAAGGCAGCAAAAGAGCTGGATACCATCAGTTTCTTTATGATGGAACCATTGGAAAACTATCTTCATTTTTTGAGAACAAAGATCCATATTGAAAACCTCACACCGGAAATTATACAGCAAGTGAAAGAGGTCAGTTTGACTCATGAAAACGGAGAACTGTATTTAAAATTCCAGAAATTCTTCGAAAACCCTGCCATGCAAAACTTCGAGCTCCACCACGAACCATGTTACAAAAGTCGGGAGTTCAAAGAGATTTTTGAGAAAATATTCGATGGAGAATATGGCGATCAGAACTATGAGCATCGCTGGTTTTGTCGGATCCCTGGAAATAATGAAGATGTGATTTCGATTCGAACCACTTATTTTTCATGGATCATTTTCACTCGTATCAAGTTGGCAGAAATTTATGAAACCAACCAAGATTGATAGATTTTTTCGAGAACCGTTGAATAAAATTTTGCCCGTGATTTCGATGTTTCATTTTTTGAATCATTTGTTCATTGCCATCTGTAAATACCTAAATCATTTGGTTTTTCAATGCTTGTTAAACTTTTTAAATTCAAGAATGGACTCTTCCCTCGTCAAAATGCCTGATACTGTTCTAAACACAATTATGGAAAGTTTGGACTTCAGATCAATGTGAGTTAATTTTTTTACTCTTCACACCAAAATTGACATAAAATCATGTTGTTCTAATCACAAAGACTATGAAACACGTATTGAACTCATGCGTTCTTTGGAACAGTTTCTGACTTCATTCGATTAAATAAAAAGATTTTTACTAAATTCGAATTAATTTTGAAAAACCAAATCATTTTTTGTTCTTTTATTCTTCATGACCAATCTGCCCAATCAGATGTTTTGAAAATGTATTGGTCCCCTCAGCTTCATTCACAATATCATTTCAAAACTATTCAAAAAAAACTGTGGCAAAATTTTGACCTTTATCCGTTCCTTTTTATTCTCGACGCCTTTGGTCTACATCTTGACTTTCAACCAGTTCTCATTATTGGAAAATTTTACAATTTGAGCGTATTTGTAGATAAATTTCTGCGATAGAAGAAGTCGAAATGACTTCGTCAATGAAATACCGTAAATCAACATTAGGTAGATAATTGAGAGAAACTTCGGACGACTAGTAATAAGGAAAAGAAATTGAGCTTTGCAATTGCGGTTAATAAGAGATGTATATTTATATAGATGATTATCAGGCATATAATTTTGTAGACGATCAATCATTTTCTTCGTAATTACCATTGCAAAATTAACAACTTTGACTCAAACTTTTATTTCGCAATAAAGCCTTAATCAACCTAAAATATCTGCATCATCTGGAACCTCTTCTGGCCTGATCCGTTTATACGAAACCATTTTTTCACCACTTGAATCATTGCTTAATTGGAAAACATTATCTGCTCCATCATATTGGAAAAACCATGTACTCCTTGAATGGTGTATTTCATCTTTGTACGGTTCACCAAGTTTCTCTATCAGCTGTCCAGTCAACGACCCACTTCCCATGCTTTCATTGTAGTAAATTTCGAAGAATTGGAAGACAGATGAATTGAGGAATTTCTGAAAATAAAATTTTGTTTAAAAAATTGTATTTTTCCCTTACCGATCCCATAGAGACCACCGATCCTCCATCGAGTGCAACCAAGTGCAACTTTCCAGCAATAGTTTGATCTACACTATCACTCGGTGAAGACAAATCAACGCTCTTAAAAATTCCAGAGCGCGTTGAGTTTTTCCATTGCTCCAAATTCAAAGTTTCCGGAATATCAAATTCGATTTCAGCCGATCCTTTTGCACTCATTATTGTCACTCTTTCTACTTTCTGTGAGTCGATAAATGGAAGAATCGACATCACTTCATTCTGATGGAGCGCATTTATTTGAATGAATTTGGTTTGTAAAGGGTGAATTCTGGCTGATAGATTTGCTTTAATGAGTTCCAGGAATCCAGTGGAAACTTGGTAGATTTCTTCGTCTTTTTGAAGATTATTTTCAGCGTCAAAATGCATAAAAACGATAGTGAACTCTTCCAAAACAGATTTCTGATGCTTCAACATTTCCTCGAAGTCATTCCAAAACATTCTAGCAAATTCTTGCCCTTCCATCAGTTTTTCGTTCTTTCCTCCGCCAACCACAACGCATCCTTTTTCATGATAACGATATTCAATTTCCATTAGAACTCCACACTCGATAAATTTCAAAACAATAAATTTCGAGTTTATACGAAGAGAGATTTTGATGATTGAAGAGCATGGAATGACGTCATCAATGAAGTTTCGTAAATCCCGACAAACTTTTCGTATGGATTGTCTTTAACGAAAAAATTATTGAATCCACTTAAGAATAACTCACGTTGACTTGTAATCCAAGTATGACAAAACATTATTCAAACTTGTATCCGGTAGATTGATTAGAGACAAGTTGGAGGACATTTTTCACTAGGCATGAATACAAAAAGTGATTGCAAAATAGGTCTATATTGGGGAAAGTGATAAGAAAAAATGCAAACATTTTGAAGGTTGACATTTGTCATACTACTCATTTCCGAACAATTTTTCATTCTTTGACTTTTTGCTCTGATGTAATTATGATCACAAATAAGTAGACCTGCAACGGGCCGGGCCTGAAAAAATATTTTGGACTAAAACTTCTTAAGACTTATTTTTTGAAAAGTTTCAAAGGTTTTTGAGAATTTTTTAAGAAAATTAATTTCAGACTAACCCTCCGAAAAGTATGCCGAGATCTCCGATACTTCATTGATGACGTCATTCCTCCATCTTCCATTTCTGAAATTTATCTTCGAATCAACACGAAACGAATCTTGTTGAGAATCGTAGATCCCAAATCTCCATCTGATGACAAATCTGCTGAAATCAAATATAGAAATCACAAAAAAGGATGTTCCACTGTCAAAAATAGCGGATTGAAGAAGAAAAAACAATTGAGAGGAGACGAGGGTTTTGTGGATTTCTTTTGGAATGATTTTGAAACTATTATGAGACATCAAAAGCAAATCCTGCAGAAATTTAGTTTTGTACTGGAACACTATGAATACAAATTCGAAAAAATGCAGACTCTGAAACAATTCTCGTCTGGAATACTGGAAAGGCTCAAGACGTTATTGGAATCTAGAGCAATCCCCCTGAAAGTCAAGGAAATCGATTTTGGAATTGTAGACCAAAATGAGATGATGCCAGTGCTACCGTTCATTGATTCGAGTACACTTGAAAGAATATCGATTGGAAATTCCAAAGGATTGGGTCCACAAAACTTGAAAATTGATCAAATTGTGAGATTGGAGCAGTGGAAACATGCAAAACAGGTGGAAATCAAAAACGAGTTCTGGGTATCCGAGCCAATTAACAGATTTGCTCATTTTTCAAAAGTTGAGATTTCAATAAATACTATCAACACAGAAACGATAAGTGTTTTAAGAGAGGTATGTTGGTTTTCAAAGTTTGATTATTCAGGTTTCTTTCAGATATTCAAAACCTGCCCATCTATGAACCACTTCGAAATCTACTATGAACCACAAAACCAAGATCTGAGAACGCTTTTCGGACACCGATTCGATGGAAGTTATGAGGATGAAGACAGTGGAGCCAGATGGTTCTTCAAAATACCGGATAATGAGGAAGATAAGATTTCAGTGCAGAGTAACTTGTTTTCCTGGTTGAGGCTTACTCGGGTGAAGTGTTCGGATCTTTCGGAGAAACGGGATTGAGAAAACTGTAATTTTTTGTGAATGAATAATTGAATTATTGAAGATCAGAGTGTTTTTTAAAGACTTTGAACAGGCCGGGCCAAAAAAAGTTCGCTAATTTTTTGTGGAAAAAAAATTTATCGAAACAGATTTTTTGTTTATGGGGAATATACATGGAAAATTTAAAGAAAAACAGAATTTTGCATAAAATTGTTGTGAAAACAGTTGAATAATTCAAATCCGCGCTTGCCCAAAATTTTGCAAGTCTGGTTTTTTCCAAACTTGTAAAATTTAGACCTGGCCCGGCATTTTTTGAAAAAATTCGAAAATTCAGTTCAAGAAAATCTTTTAAAGGCGTATTGTGGTCTGTTATGATGTTTTCATATTATAATATATGAATTTCGGTCAGTTCATTTTGATACTTCAATAATTTTAAAATTCGGTCCACAACCCGCTAAGAGCGAGCGCCGAAAAGTTTGGTCATTGAAAGGGTCGCGAAAAAATGGGCGCGCTGGCCTAGAATTCTCCACTTCGGCCATCTCGATTTTTGAATGCGCACACGCTTTTCAATTTAATTTCGATTGTTTCCGATCGTTTTTTTCAGTATTAAAAAGCGGTTTGGAGAAAATAACATCAAATTAATATTTAAAAGTTATTTTATTCATCAAATTATTATTAAAGTATATAATTTATTTTAAAAAATTGAGCCAGGAACCGCGAGGATGCAACGAGTATTTTTTGAGTTGATCAGAATTTATGAATATTCAGAAACTTTGTTTTCAACATAGAAATCTCATTTCTAAACTCTGATTCACCCTAATAATTGCTCGCCGCCACTACACGGTACTAGACTAGCTAATTATATATAAAAAGAAAAAATTATATCCAATTCTCGCGACGAGGGAGGACTGACGGCGGAGAAGCAGACGGGGCGGACGATTGGATGGTAACCTGGAAAATGAAAATTCTTTATGTGAAAACTATAAATCTTAAAAATTTCCGTTTTTTTAATACTTCAGGAAGTTCCGAAAAGTATTTCATTTCAGTTATTCAACATCTAAACTATTTCTGAAAAGCCTTCGAAAAGGGTAAAAAATGCCAAGATCGAAATGTGCTTTTTGTCTAGATATCCGAATGCAATCCGACATGACACGAGTTCCACGGAACAATGAGGCTCTTCAAATGTGGTTTCGTACATTGGGAAACGAATTTGAAAATCGAGTATTGGGAGCAACGTCTCGAGTATTCATCTGTCGGGAGCACGTGCCGAATGCTGCTCCGCGCCGTTCGAGATTCGGAATTCCATATGAAACGAGAGGTTTACACGAAGAAAATGTGTCTGTAGACGAGAACCCTGTGTATTTGAACTTTGAAGATGATATGTTATTGGACGATGATTTCGTTGTTGTTAATGAGGAGGTGTTGGAAGACAACAACGATTTTGTGAGTTTTTTTTCCGTGGAAATATGCAGAAGAACTTTCAGTGGAACATATAGAAATCGAGAAATTCGTAAACTATGGAAAAAAATATAATTGCTATATTTCTGAATTAGTGGAAACACAGGAAAACAACTGAATGGGTTTTTTTTGTCTTTGTAGGAGTACATTCCGACACAAAACGAAGAAAAGGAACAAGAAGACGTCGATTTGGCAGAAAAAGATGTGAAACTCATCGATTATATCATTATCGATCATTCAATCCTTCTAAATGCAATTCTCTACTGTAGAAATTGTCATTCAGCCGATGTAGGATTTGATCAGGAACGTATTTCAGGGGCCAACATTTCCGTACGTAAAGCTGACGAATTCTCTCGGAAAATAGTGTTTCAGATGAATCTGACTTGCAACAGTTGTCAGTCTACATGGAAGTGGTGCTCATCTCAGAGAATGATCGATGGAAAATCCTTTATGGTCAATCGAGACATTTCTACAGCTTGCTCTGTCACAGGAATGTCTTACCATGTCCGTAAAAAATCCTAGAACTGAAAGTTAAATAAGTTATTCAGAAATTCTCAACGTGTTGTGAAACGCTTCGTATTCCAATTCTCACTGAATCAGAACACTGCAAGATTGTCAAAAATCATGTAGCTCCTTTAGTCACGAATGAATACAATAAACTGCAAGAGGAAGTACTAGAAATTGTTGTAGACGAAGCTGAAAAAGTAGGGTGATGAGAGAAAAATAAAAAGAAAATTGACTTCAGAGAGGTTCCCTCGACCTATCTGGAGACGCCCAGTACGATTCGCCAGGATTTTCAGCCTTAAACTGCAGATACGCATTGATTGATGTCGCAACCGACTTCGTGGTTGATGTAGAGCATGTGAAGAAAAGCTCACAGAACGGCAAGTAATTTCAAGAAAACTAAAGGCAAACCGTTTTTACTCTCAGAATCTTCAAAAAGTCTTGTGCCGAAATCACTAGATTTATCGCTTGATAGATTTGTCAAAACCCTCGCAAACGCAACACTGAATGTCACGGTTTCGTCTATAACCACTGACAGAGACCCCTCCGTTGGAAAGCTTCTGGCAAAAAAGTATCCGAAAATCAAGCAAATGTATGACAGTTGGCACTTCGCTCGTAACTTGCAAAAAATTCTCTGGAAAGTAAGAGTTTTTTGCAACCGAAACATGAAAAAAAACACATTTTATGAAAAAGAAACCTAAGAAAGCAGAAAAATTCTTCAGAAACAAGATCAAGTGCAAATGAAACCCGCCAAACGATGGATCGAACCATTGCACAGCACCCTACGCCCCCAATGCGCCAGAGAGGCGCTGCTTTTCGTGCGTCAGAAATGCCGTTGGCGCGTAAGGCGTGCATACCGTAAATTTGACATTTTCATAATTCGAAAATGATATTTTCGTCTAAAATTTCTGTAAAAAATTATTATATTCGGAAAAATTCATTAATTTATCGGAATAGGCGTTCAAAGGAAATGAGAAAACACTGGATTTCGGGAGAAAATACGATAAATAAAGAGAAATAGATCAATCCGAAGGAATTCATTCATTTTTTTCCCAATAGTGAACAATAAACGTCGTCATTTCTTCCTGCATGGCGTTCGTTGTGGGAATAACCTGAAAGAATATTCGGCGGCGAAGTATTTTCTGAAATTCTTCAACTAACCGCTTGTTTCGATATGTCTGACGGGAAATATCTGGAATGATTGAATATTTTATAAACGATTGAAGAGTTTTTTATTATTTTAAATTCATAAAATAGAAAAGAAACGCAAAAATTGCATTATAAAAGCAAAAAATTAAAAAAAATTAAATGCTGAAATACGAGAAACACTGCGTAAAAACGAGAGACGCAGAGACACCGCTAAAGCGCCAATGCACGGATAGTACGCCTTGTTGACAGATCCACGTCACAAAGCTCCCCAGGATTTTGGAAGCGTAGGGACCTGTGCCATTGAGAAATCATTTGTATTGGTCGATTGGAACATCAGGAGGAAATGGAAAACTAGCCGTTGAAAAATTCCTTTCGTTTTTCTATCACACTCAAAACATTCATGATAATTTCAAAGTAAATACACCAACTGCAGGAAATTGTCTAGTTGAACTTTATAGGAAATCGGAGGTTATCAGTTTTCGACAGTATTCCATTGTGATCACGGGAATATAAACGGATCGGGATACTTTGATTTAGCGAATCCGCATCATAAGAAAGCTTGGGAACTTCTTCTTGACATGGCCACTGAGAAGAAAAGACTAAAAGACTTGGAGCACGTGTCACCGTTCTTTTCGACAAGTCAAGTGGAAAGCTTTAACAACGTGGCGTTGACTTATCATCCGAAAAACACGTTTTTGTACGTTCCAGCACATTTTTTCGTAAAAATTTCGAAAATCGATAATTTTTCAGCCGAGCAAAGTCGTTTTCACTAAGAGTCAAGTTGTCGGTTATTCACTGGAACAATCTGAAACTAGAAGAAAAGAGGGGAATCCGTCAAGTAGCTGGAAAAAAATCACATTTCAATAAATCGCTTAAAAAGGTTACTCATAGAAAGTTTCTTTCTCCAGGCAGTTTTGATTGGAGAAGACGAATTCTTGAGTTTGCAAGAGAGCATCGAGGTAAATTGTCAAAATAAAAATCTAGTTTTTAGTTCAAATGTTCAGCAGAAAAGAATGAAGAAGAAGAAGAAGAAGATGATGATGATGATGAACAGGAAGAAATATGTATTGATTTTTTAAATAGCTACAACGCGGATTTACGGGTATGGGAAAAAAGAGACGATTGCGACTTCTCGGATGAGTTCGACGAAAGTTACGACGAAGGAACTGATAATGCTACTTAAGTTTTCAAAATTTTGTAGAACAGTTACCTGCATTTCGCATTCTTTCCCTGGTTTCTTACCTTTTATCCATCCGCTTTCTCCGTTTTCGCTTTTCCGCCGTTTTCGCTTTGCCTTCGCCGCCACAATGACCTTGAATTAACATTTTTTCTGTTGAATAAACTGTTTTTTAAAGAGAAAAAACAAAGGTAATACAGCGAAAAACTGAAAAAAACGATCGGAAACAATCGAAATTAAATTGAAAAGCGTGTGCGCATTCAAAAATCGAGATGGCCGAAGTGGAGAATTCTAGGCCAGCGCGCCCATTTTTTCGCGACCCTTTCAATGACCAAACTTTTCGGCGCTCGCTCTTAGCGGGTTGTGGACCGAATTTTAAAATTATTGAAGTATCAAAATGAACTGACCGAAATTCATATATTATAATATGAAAACATCATAACAGACCACAATACGCCTTTAAATATTAAAGGGACAGACCGAGAAAAATTATATTACAGTTTTTACGGTATTTCTCTCCAATCTTGTGAATTTTCATATTTGCGGAAAAACCCTCACATATTTTAATCTTTGAAAAATATACTTTCTGTCACACATTTTTGTCATGACTAGAGTTCTTATCAGTTTGTCAACATTTCACTCTACACATTCATTCGAATTTCCCACATTTCTACAATTTTCTTGCTTCCAAAATGTCGTCTTCGGAATCGGAAATTAAACTAACAGATATGCCGGATGTTGCAATGAAGGAGATTTTGAGCAAATTGGATTTCATTTCTATGTGAGATAATTTTTAATTTAAAAAGAAAAAAACGTTATTTCAGTCTATCCCTTCGAAAAGTGGCTTGCAGTCTGCGTGACTTCATCGATTCCAATAAACCAGATTTTGCGATTCCTGAAATTTGCATAGAGTTTCAAATGGATAGTATAGCAGTATGGACAAAAACACTCAACTATCGATATTTTTCTGAAAATGGCGAATGCAAACTTGCATATCGAAAAGGAACAAAAATCGATTTGGTTTCAAAAGTTTTGAAATATGGAAACGTTCTGGATGCCGCTTACAGGGATTTGTCAATATTGTTGAGCTGTCAAAAATCACCTTTGACTCATTTGAAGTTGGAAACCAAGTTCTTCATCGGAAAAGAAAATCAAGAAGAAAATCTACAACTATTTCTGGACTACATCAAAAATATGTTGATTGGTCGAGACCATCCACTTCAAATCGTCAAACTCTCTCAAACAATTCATGAGGAAAAACAATTGATGTCAATTCTACCGTATATTGATCAAAACGCTATAAAGAGTTTGTTGATCTATCATTACGGTAAGAAAGAAGAATTGGACATAACCGATCTGACAGCTATGGGATTGTGGAGGAACCTAGAGGAGGTTGAGATTAGTAATTTCTATATTCCTGCTGAAACGCTTCAAAATTTCAAGCATTTTTCTAAAGCTGAAATCACTGTGAAGACTGTAAAACCAGAAGATTTGGAGATGTTGAAAGTGGTATGTCTTTTCCTAAGGACCTAATTCTCATCCGAAACATTTTCAGGCACTGTTGAATTCTCCACATTTCAAAAGATTCACACTTCACTATGAGATAGGTAATGATGATGAAATGTTCGAACAATTTGGAGAGCCGTATATTGAAACTGTACTTTGGGGAAGAAATCAAAAAATTTGGTATTTTTGGAATCGCAATACGAATTATGCGTTGTCTATGACTCCATCAAGAGGATTCAGAAATATAATTGCTTTTGCAAGAATTCCGTTTTCTTCGATTCCAGAGAGTTATTTGATGCAACATGGGTTGCAATTTTGATTACTCATCATTTATGGATAGTACTCTCATTTTAATTTATATCAGTGGAGAAACAATAAAAGAGTTATTAATTGTTCTTGTTATGCCTTATAGAAAAATATGACAATTTTATCATTTTAATACTTGAACACTTCATTTTTGGTTGAGTGATAACTTCACATACTAATAGTCCAAGATCATTATGAATATATTTTTTGTCGGTGATTGTAATGCCATTTGATATGGTTTTCCAGAACTTTTGTTAAATAACTCTTGCTTTATTTGTAAAACTTATAAAATTTTCATCGAAAACTTCAGTAATAATAACTATTGCGATATCCCCCACAACATTCCATTCTCTTCTCACGCAAACAAATATTGTATTTTATGTGTCTCTCTATCTCTCCGTCTTGTGAATTTTATCACATTCATTTTATCGATTTCAGTTGTTCATATTTCCAAGATGATAACTGAAGTTCTGCTACCACAGCTTCCTGATTTTGCTTTATCCGCAATTATGGAGAAGCTAGATTTTCGTTCAATGTGAGTTTTTTCTCGAGTTTTTTTTGGGAATTTTTCAAACTTTCTCGCAAAAATAATTCAGAATTTTTAAAAAAATTCGAAAAAACAAAATGTCCACATTTTCGATGAAAAATTGAAAAAAATTTCAAAAAGTTTCCTAACTATCGGATTGTTTTAATGCCGGGCCTTGATAAGTATAAGTCATACTTGTCAACCGGGCCGCAACGGGCCGACACGGGCCGGCTCGTAACTCGCGTCAAAATGAATATTATGAGCTGAAATATATACCAAAATGTAAATCTCGACGAGTTCTATGTCCGTGTCCTACTACGTGCCGGGCTATAAAGGCTTTTTTGGAACTTTTTCCTGGCTCGCGGCACATTAACGAATAGCCATCCGGCCCGTAGTACGACACAGATATAGCACTCGTCGAGATCTACATTTTGGTATATTTTTCAGCTCATAATATTCATTTTGACGCGAGTTCCGAGCCGGCCCGTGTCGGCCCGTTTCGGCCCGGTTGACAAATATGAGTTTAACTATAATTTTTCAGCCTGTCCCTCCGAAAAGTGTCACGAAGTCTTCATTCCTCCATTGGCAAGCTGAAACCAGATTTCCCTGTCACCCATCTCCTCCTTTCATTCGATTTTCTTCGAATTTCTAATTTCATCGACATCAAGTATGAAGTTCAGACAAAAGGACTACTCCGGACATTTGAAAGTTTTGAGAATGGTGCTAGACCTCGCGAAAAATTAATTGAAGAAGAGACAGTCTCGAATGCTTACTCACAAGATTTGGCAAATATTCTGAAGTACCGAAAGTCAGTTTTGGAGGAAATCTATATTGACACATATTACCATGATTCAAAGACCAACATTTCAAGCCATGACAATATTTTGTACAGTGTGGTGCTGAAAGTTTTTGAGAGTTTGTATCGTCCGATTCGCACGAAAATTATCAGAGTGGCGGTGGTAGATCAAAAAGATGTGATATCTATTCTCCAATTTATCGATCCCAATTGCTTGGAAACTATAACTATCAGCAATGCTGGAGCAGAGAAACAAATTCTGAAATTGGACCAACTTCTGAATATGGATCAGTGGAAAAAAGTTGAGAAAATCAACATTTTTGGGTTTAATATTACTCCCGCGGATCTGGAAATGTTTGGTCAATTCAAGATGGTCACTGTGGCAGTTGGAGAGATTCTAATCGCAGATCTCATGACTTTAAAAGATGTGAGTACATATGAGTTCAGAGTTTGTTTCATACATTTGAATATTCCAGACACTTCTCAATGCTTCAAAATTCAAGTTTTTAAAACTATACTATGAAGTCTGCGACCTTGCTGAAACTTTCAAATTTCTCGGTGAACCAAATCATTCTTCGAATTCCGGAGGACTGACTTTCAAGTCATGGCGTTTTCCAATCCCGAACTCCGAGGAAGATCTGTCAATGGCATTTGACTCAAATAAGAAGATTTGGTTTTTAAGGGTCCCGTCATCTGAATCGACTAATCTGTGAATTAATTTATGCAAATTATATTTTTTCTTGAATACTGTAGGCGTCAAAATGATATAGTCTTGCTATCGTGCAGATGCAGTTTTCAGTGCTTTTAGAGAGATTGAAATCTAAGAAAAACGCAATGACATGTTTAGCAGCATCAAGATCCAAAGAACACTTTACTCATTTTTTCGATTAATCTATCAAAAAAATTCCAACAAAATTCATTTAGATAGCAAAAACAAGTAATTTTTTAATGACTCAAATTGACAGACGGCCATGAGTTGTTTCCATTCGCTCGAAAGTTTGGGAGCACTTGGACAGAAGTTATTGAATCTGAGAACTGTGTGCATCCAAAAAACATCAGAACCATTGCTTCCGATAACAATTGTAAACTGTTAGAACAGTTAAGCTGGCAGCAATACCGTAAAGCTCTATAATTAATATAGCCAAATTCATAATATCCTGACACGCACAATTAATTGAATATATCACAGCCACTATGGCAACTGGCATCGCAACAAAAATTAACGGAATTCCAGTCTGAAAAATTGTTCCAATGAAAAACTGTCGCTGTAGACGTTGAGTTTGTGGAGAAACAAGTTTTGAAGGGAAAATGATTAGATAGTATACAGTACATGCAGCATGAAATAAAACATGACCAGTTGCATTTGATAAAATAAAAGGTCCGAGAAACCAAACATAGAAACTTATAAGATTCCGATCAGTAGACACTATGAAGACGTCGGACTCAAAAAATTCCGATGTTGGGCAGGGATCCAGCTCTAACACGTTAAATTTAGCAGTTTCTTGATCTGCCGGTGATTTAAAAAATATGAAAAATATAGAACTATTGATGAAGAAAATCAAAGAATGATAGACGATTCGAAAACACTTCCGAGTGATTCTAAACTTGTTTTCTTGGAGAGAACTGCTCCGACTTTCGAATAAAAATATATATGAACTAGTAGCACCTGAACACTTCACGGTCTCTTTTGTATAGTGAGTTATTATTTTAATGTTGCCTTACATGACAGAACAAATAATCCAGTGACAGCTTGATCCATAAAAGGCACACCTAACCAGCTGAGCAGTCCAACTCTAAAACCGCCAGCGAACTTGAGGTAAAGATAGGGCGTTGCAAGAGAACAAACAAGTAAATTGACCAATGTGCACCTGGGAAAATACCATTTACAGAAGATATGATTTATTGGGATTAATACTTACCAAAAGTATCCAAACAGCAATTGGTAACTGAAAGTCTTCATTTGAACTGGAGTTTTTCTTATAATCACAAAAAAAGTTAGAACTTGAAGTGGAAGTGAAACCGACTGAGTAACATGGCTTGGATATGCCAACCCTTGCCAGGAAACTAGAAAACGATATGTTACATTACACTGAGAATAGTTCTTGAGATAATATTCTTCTAGAGTCATAACCATGACAAAGAGGAAGTTGACCGAGGGATGGAAATGTAGGTTGTTTCGTAAGGAATATGCCAAATCACCTGTCTCTGATTGAATTCTAGACTTGCAATGCGGTTGATGTAGTACACTTAAAATAAAACTCAAGGAAATGAGAGATGTGCATAAAACACAAAAAATTCAGCTGTTTCCGTGTTATTTTTATCTATGAGTGAAATGTCGTATGAATTGTGTCAAGTTGCATTCTTAATGAATTTTTTATCGTCATCTTAATTAAAAAATTTTTTTGCATTACAGACTCAAAAATTTATGAAATAAAAAGATAGAGAACTTTTAAGAGATAATCCATATAAAACGAGTATGAGTCGGCACAAGAATTTTCGAAATAGTTTATCTTGAACAGTGTTTTGATCGCTTATAGTCCCAACTCCTCTAATTGTGATGCCAAAAAAATAATTAAACTTTTCCAGCGAGAGAATAGGATTTTTAGTCAGGAAAAAAAGGAAGTTAGCTAAAAAAGCGCAATGACACGTTTAACAGTATCAAGATTCAAAGAACACCTTTATCATTACTTGGATTAATTTATCAAAAAAATTTCAATTAAATTCTTAGCCAAAATAATTAATATTTTTAATGACTCAAATTGACAAACGGCCTTGAGTTGTTTCGATTCGCTCGAAAATTCGGGAGCACTTGGACAGAAGTGTTCAAATCTGAAAATTGCATGTATATTTTAAAGCTCTCAACTCTTTCTCACTTTTCGAAAAACATCCAAAAAACATCTGCACCATTGCTTTCCGATAAGAATCGTAAACTGTTAGAATAGTTAAACTGACAGCAATGCAGTGAAGCTCTACAATTAATACAGCCAAATTCATAATATCCTGACACGCACAATTAATTGAATATATCACAGCCACTATGACAGCTGGCATCGCAACAAAAATCAACGGAATTCCAGTCTGAAAAACTGCTCCAACAAAAAACAGACGCTGTAGACGTTGAGTGTGTGCAGAAACAAGTTTCGAAGGAAAAATGTATAGATAGTATACAGTACATGCAGCATGAAATAAAACATGACCAGTTGCATTTAATAAGATAAAAGGTCCGTGAAACCAAACATAGAAGCTGATAAGATTCTCATCAGTAGACACTATGAAGACGTCGGACTCAAAAAATTCCGATGTTGGGCAGGGATCCAACTCTAACACTTTAAGTTTAGCAGTTTCTTGATCTGGTGGAGATTTAAAAAATATGAAAAATATAGAACTATTGATGAAGAAAATCAAAGAATGATAGACAATTCTAAAACTACTCCGAGTGATTCTAAACTTGTTTTCTTGTAGAGAACTGCTACAACCTTCGAATAAAAATATATATGAACTAGTAGCACCTGAACATTTTTATACGGTCGTTTTTATATATGTTGCCTTACATGACAGGACAAATAAGCCAGTGACAGCTTGATACATACCAGGTAAACCTAACCAGCTGAGCAGTCCAACTCCGAAACCGCCACGAAACTGGAGATAAACATAGGGCGTTGCAAGAGAACAAACAAGTAAATTGACCAATGTGCACCTGGGAAAATACCATTTACAGAAGAGACGATTTATTGTGTTTTACTGAAACATGTGAGCAACAACTTTCAATACTTACCAAAAGTAGCCAAACAGCAATTGGTAACTGAAAGTCTTCATTTGAACTGGAGTTTTTCTCATAATCAGAAAAAACGTTAGAAGTTCAAGTGCAAACGAGACCAACTGAATAACATGACTTGGATATGCCAACCCTTGCCAGGAAGCTAGAAAACTATATGTTACATTACACTGAGAATAGTTCTTGAGATAATATTCTTCTAGAGTCATAACCATGATAAAGAGGAAGTTGGCCGAGGGATGGAAATGTAGGTTGTTTCGTAAGGAATATGCCAAATCACCTGTCTCTGAATAAATTCTTGACTTGCAATGATGTCGTGCTCATTGAATATAACTCAAGGAAATGAGAGCAGCGCAAAAAATATATATAAGCAATTCAGCTGTTTCCGTGTTATTTTTATCTATAAGTGAAATGTCGTATGAATTGTGTCAAGTTGCATTTTGCATTACAGACTCAAAAATTTATGAAATAAAAAGATACAGAACTTTTAAGAGATAATCCATATAAAAACGAGCACACAAATTTTCGAAATAGTTTTTCTTGAATAATATTTTGATAACTTCTAGTCCTAACTTCTCTAATTGTGAAACCAAGAAATAATTAGATTTTTCCAGCGATTAGGGTTTTCAGATAGAAATGATTTTTTATCCTGAAAAATTAAAGAACACTTGTTTTTTCTTTCATTATTTTTCTTCCTAATCTTCCAAGAATCACTACAATCGAAGTTTACAGACCAATCCCGTGCAAAGTTAAAAAATTCGATCCGTCACCGTGGGCTGATTTTCTCAGCTTGTTTTCGAAATTTTCTTTTCAAGGAAAATAAAAGAACACATTTTTAACAGGGCTTTAGCAACATTATTTGAAACATTTTGTATTGGGACCTCTTGTAATAAATAACATTTTTATTGTCTATTTTAGACTTTAAAATTGTGCAGTTCTACTGCTATATATTGTAGAAGTGCCTCGATTCGAAGGTTCCACAGATGTTCCTCCTTTCAAACCGAAGTCTTTCGTAAAACAACCTGAAACTCTAAATGTCATATCATTCTAAACCTCTATGGTGCCCCTCACCTCTTATAGCTCGCCTATACGGTCCAATAATCAACAGACTTGGTAAAGGATCGATTGCAGGGAAAAGTGATATTGTTACAGTCACAATTTTCCCATAAACTGGATAAGCAGCGTCGAAAAAAGTGCTGATATAAATTAATGTAGTAGGGAAATGAATCAGAATGACAGGGATGATAGTTTGAATGACCAGAGAGTAGAACAACTGAGTCTGTAGGTTCTTGGAGGCGCCTGACACGGAGTCTGTACTCGGCACTTCTCGGAACTTTCTCATTGCGGAGTACGTCTTCAAGCCAAAGTATATCATAGTGAAGAATGAGAGACTCTGAAAATTGATTCCTGTGACTCACAGGCTTGCCGGTTACTCACCACAGTGGAGCATAAAAATATGACTCCATAAATTTGTAACCAATCCAATTCAATGATTTCTGACTTTGGTATAGTTTTGAATAGATAAGATGAATAATAGATGAGTTGACTCTTCGAAACTCCTTCGGATTTTTCTAACGCAGCACTGAAATCAATTGTTATTGCATGACACGAATATTCATCGTTTTCAAATACCTCACAAAAGTATCCATAACTTCACTGAGCTGCCAGAAATAATGGATTGCAAACACATAAACGAAGCCAGAGAGAATAGGGACGCTTATCCATAGGAGTATTGAGGAGATACCGGTCGTCCACTGTTTGTTTCTGGAAGTTCTTAACAAAATTTTGGATTCAAATGTCGTTAGTGGGTACCCAGTGATAATCAGGTAGCGGTAAACGAAATGAATACCGAAACTGGCCAAGGCAATGCCGAAGGAGCCGCCCCACACAACTGAAAATTTGAACAAGTGTTGGGACGTTTTGAAACTCGTCGTTTCAGCCGGTTTCGAAACACACTCACGTAACAAGGGATAAGCAACGCTCAATGGTAATACAGATCTCTTCGCACTTGTCATAGATAACCAGAATGAATCCATTGTTACTACTTCCTAAACCAGAAATTTTTAAAAAACCATTTTTTCATCCACCTACCGGTTGTATAAGTAAGTCAATAAATGCGTAAAAAATCTCGAAACTTGACATGAAAATCATAAGATATTTGTATGACCCCATGGTATTCGGCGACTTCGTAAGTATCAAAGCAATCAGTAAACAGTTCATTAAAAAAGAGATAACAGCAAGTACTTGCTGGACAACCATCATTTCTGTGGATTTTTTCGGAACACTAAAGCCACTACATACTCTACTAAGAAAGAATATTTCTTGTTTTTCTCAATTTCCTGTTTTTATATCTATTGCTATAAAAGGAAAGTGAAAAAATTGTGATTTTGTGAAGAAAATGTAGTTTTAGAAGAACACGAGGGAAGAATGAAAACAAGAATCAGATTTTGGTGAGTAATCTGTGTAATGCATGTTATTGTAACTTCTTTTGGAATGTTCAATACGAAATGTTCAATACAAAAAAACGCACATGCGGCAGAAATACTAGTAGTCGAAACCGTACTTGTCATTTGACGGGCCGGCCTTTGTGGAAATTTTTTTGAAGTTTAATAAAAAACAATACAGTAGATTGTATTGAAAATATATTCTGAGATGACATTCTTCCAAAGTTTGAACCATGGCAAAGCATCCTATTTTCAAATTATATTAATGCTTTGTGATGGAAAATTTTTGCAGAATAAAAACTCTTAACGAATTCAGCTGTCGTCAATTATTCATTCACGTTAAATGAAAATGTCTTCGTCATACCGCACTCATTAAAATTTTAGTACTATTTTAAGAATTGAGTTTTTATGTCTTCTGGAATTTGTTCTACTTTTTATCATCTTTTTCCATCTGTGTTGTTTCAGTATAGGATTCGTAAAAAAGACGACATGAGAGAATTCGATTTTTGTTTTTATATTTATCTGCGTTTCTATGAAAAGTAACATATTGTCAAGACATATCTGATGAGTGTTATCCTCAAGTTTTGGCAAGACTTCTCAAAACTGAACCACATGAGAAGTATTCCTTCCACGCTTGAATGATATTCGCGGAACGTTTCTCATCATTTCCACGACAGCTTTTCGATAGACATTATGAACAAGTAGAATAGAAATACTTGACATTAAACCGTGTGAGCCAATAATAATCATGGATAAATTCGAGATTTCTTGACATTGACAGTCAATGATATGAATGTAGGCAATAGCAAAAAATGGGAATGCAATAAAAACAAAATGAACACCTGTCTGGAAAACAATTCGGACAAAGAACTGACGTTGAAGACGCTGGGTGTTTTCAGAAATTACTGTGGATGGAGCAATATAGAGATAGTAAATGAGACAACTGACATGAAATTGTATGTTACCCACAGTATTCGATAATATGAGAGGTACTTGGAACCAGATAATAAAGTTATTCAAATCTCGATCAGTTGTAACTACCAAAACATCGAACTTGAAGAATTCAGGAGTTGGACACGGGTCCGCATCTAATGCTTGCATTTTGGCTTCTTCTTGATTTGTAGGAATTATAAAAAACATCAAGAAAATAGTAGAATTTACAAAGAAAATCATGGAATGGTAAATAACTCTAAAGACTTTCCATGTAATCTTGAACCGATTACACTGCAGTGAACTACTTCTGCCTTCGAATAAAAACGTGTAGCAGGAAGCTGTGCCTGTACAAAAAAGGTACATTCTATTTCAAAAACCACTATGAAAAAGTACCCAAGACGGCAGAAAAACCAATAAACACAGTTAATTGTGTTGGCACTCGCAAATAAGTAAATAAGCCAACTGTGAATATAGCACCCATACGATGAAAGTAATAAGGTGTTTGAAAAGTGCAGAACAAGGAGTTAAGAGACAATGTCTCGCTCAAGCCACCAGGCCATTTTACACATGCGCCAAGTTGATCCGTTTTGGCTGATTTTTTGATATGTTAGTACCCTAGGAATTCTAAGAATTTCATACCATACCAGATTAGGCTCCGCCCCCTTTGACCTACCGAAACGATCGATTGAAGTTGAAAAATGAAAATTTTTCTTTCGAAAGATAGGATCAAAATCACTTCAGAAATGGATTGCCAGCCTTAATTTGTGCATTTTACAAAATAACTACTTTTTTCTAACTCTCCTGCATCATATAGAAAAAATCACTTTTTGGAAAAATTTGTCAATTTTTTCATGTTTTTTGGATTTTTCGGGTGGTCGAAGTACTGTGGTCCGAAGTATATTTATGAGCATTAGATACATATTTGTGTTGGCGATTTGAAAATATAATGACTTTTTCCAGATTTTAGTGGCTAGCCGAGTTATGATCCAAAAAGTGACGAAATTTGATGCATTTTAACGTACCCCCCTCCATGGTAAAAAATGGCTGGGTGACAAAAATCAAAAATATTTCTCCTTTGAATTATTCAGAGCTAAAATAGTATTTCCACAATTTTTCAGACAATTCTGTCCATGTTTCAGCGAGTTACAGACATCTCCTCGATTTTTTCAAGTCAAAATATTTGAGCTCACGTAACTTTACAGATCATGCCTCAAACCTTATGAAACTTCGCGAAAATACTGGGACATACTTCAAAAACACAAATGAACAGTTAAAAGTTGATTATAAATAAGAATTCTAGTTTTTCCGGCGCCAGAATACCTCCCTATCGAAGACCCATGAAGCTATCAGATATGAAGTGAAACGAAAGTTGAACCAAACGACAGAAAATGACATTTATCTAATTGTTTATATTTTTGAAGGGTATTCCAGTATTTTCTCAAAGTTTCATAAATTTTGAGTCAGGATCTGTAAAGTTACGTGAGCTCAAATATTTTGACTTGAAAAAATCGAGGAGATGTCTGTAACTCGCTGAAACATGGACAGAATTGTCTGAAAAATTGTGGAAATACTATTTTAGCTCTGAATAATTCAGATCTAAAATATTTTTGATTTTCGTCACCCAGCCATTTTTTACCATGGAGGGGGGTACGTTGAAATGCATCAAATTTCGTCACTTTTCGGATCATAACTCGGCTAGCCACTAAAATCTGGAGAAAGTCATCATATTTTCAAATCGCCCACACAAATATGTATCTCATAATCATAAATTTGTTTCGGACCACAGTACTTCGACCAGCCGAAAAATCCAAAAAACATGAAAAAATTGACAAATTTTTCAAAAAAGTGATTTTTTCTCTATGATGCTGGGGAGCTAGAAAAAAGTGTTTATCTTATAAAATGCACAAAATAAGGCTGGCAATCCATTTCTGAAGAGATTTTGATTCTATCTTTCGAAAGAAAAATTTTTATTTTTCAACTTCAATCGATCGTTTCGGTAGGTCAAAGGGGGCGGAGCCTAATCTGGTATGGTATGAAATTCTTAGAATTCCTAGGGTACTAACATATCAAAAAATCAGCCAAAACGGATCAACTTGGCGCATGTGTAAAATGGCCTGTAGGCCTATGCTCGAGCCAGTCAGAGATTGTCTCTTAAGAAGTGTAGACCTCAAAAACTTTTTAGGTGAAACGGAGAGCATACAAGTTTTGGTAAAGCTCACCAAAAATGGCAAATTAACATAGGATATTTCAACGATGTCATTTTTTTGGGTGTCTTCTTGATAATAACGTAAAAACTGAGAACTTGAAATGGTAGTGCAATAACTTGGAGTACATGACTGGGATATTCTAGTCCCTGCCATGAAGCCAGAAAACTATTCTCCAGGTTACACTGTGAATAGTTTTTAAGATAATATTCTTCTAAAGTCTGAACCGTGACAAAGATTATAAAGGAAGTTAATCGAGGAATGGAAATGTTAGTTGTATCGAAAGGAATAATCCAATGCTGAATCACCTGTCCATTTAACCAAATAACATTCGAACATTTTCCCATTATGCTAATTATGCTCAACATGCTATAAAATTTGGTTCAGATTTCAAACCGATAACTAATGATTTTCTAGAAGGTAGAGCAATTACAAAATCAGAGAAGTATTTTGTAAACAAATCTGGATTTTCTATGTTTTCAAATTACGACAAACAGTTTAATTTATTTGAGAAGAAAAAAATAAAAATGAAAGTCTATTTACGAAATACTTTTCTACATTTTCCACGGACCGTTCATAGTAATACATGCTTGCGGTCACATACAATTTCATGTCAGTAGTCTTGTTTACTATCTCATTTTGCACCATCCACAGTAACGTCAATTCTTTGTCCGAATTGTATTCCAGACAGGTGTTCATTTTGTTTTTATTGCATTCCAATTCTTTTTTATTGCCTACATTCATGTCAATGATTGCCAATGTCAGGAGATCACGAATTTATCCACGATTATTGTTGGTGTACACGGTTTGATGTCAAGTATTTCTATTCTACTTGTTCATACTGTCTATCGAAAAGCTGTCATGGAAATGATGTGTGACTTAGGAAGTAAGAAAATATGAATTATACAATATGTAAAACATAATTTTTGTTCAGAGTTCAAAAACGTTCCGCGAATATCATTTAAGCGAGGAAAGAGTATTTCTCATGTGGTTGAGTTCTGAGATTTCTAACAGGAACTTTTTGAGAACACTACTCAACATATATTTTTGAAACTATGTTACTTTTTATAAAAAAGTCTTTCTTTTTTACAAACCCTGTACTGAAACAATGCAAGAGGAAAACTGATGATGAAAAGTGAAACAAACTCCCGAAGGCATTAAAGCTTAATTCTTTTAAAAAATCTTTGTTACATGCAAATGTCCGTTGAGTAAGACCCAAAGGACATTTGCATGTAACGACGAAATGGCCAGTGATGGTATGCAGAGGACTCTCCTCCCCAGGTCGAGAAAAAGGAGTGCCGCCCGCCGCCTGCTCGCATGCATCGGCGGGCGGTAATATGTGTCTTCCTCTTTTCATGATGTACCGGATTATGGGGTCTCCTGCTGTGAAAACAATAAAAAATGCCATATAAAGTTTTCCAAAAGTTTAGATATTTTTAACAATAATAACATTATTCAATACATACAAATCCAAAAATAATGATACATTTGTAAACGAGTTTGCATTTTTATCTCTGGATATCCACAGCTAGGTCATTCGAATGCGCAATGGCAATTGATTCTTGAGAACCACCCACTTGTGCAGAAATTCCGAACGACCACATCATGTCCCTACTCTTTTTCATTTCTCTGTCGAAATCAGTGATTCCAGTTTGGATCGAATTCCAGTCAAATTGGATGTTGTTCAGAGAAGTGTTGATATAATTGTAGACGTTTACATGACCTTGAAACGCATTTAGATCCAACCAAGCAGGCCATTGATTATGGAACCCTTTGAAAGTGAGATGAAAGTTGTGGTGTATCTGAAAATACAAATTTTGAATGTGTTTGAGAAGTCGTGCAGATTACCGTATTTTTCCACCAATTCCAAGTTTCAACTAGACTTTTTCCTTCTTTCATCAACATCTCCTTCACTTCGAAGTAAGTGAGACAATCCAGTTGCAGTTGTGTCTCTCTAACCAAATTAGCTTTTCTGCGGTTATAATTCTCCGATATTCCTCCTAGCAAATCCGCTTCATAGGTTTTAAGTTTATCCGACCAGACTTGTCGTGTGATCATCCAATTCTTCAAAACGTTCATTGTCCTTCCGATGTTTGCTCGGTACTCCTGAACAAACTGATCAGTCGATGGAACCTTGAACAACTGGTAGATTTCCAATGGAAGCTGCAATTTATACAGAATTGCGTCCTCGAAATTTTCGACAGCCTTCGTCACGTTTTCTTCTATAACTTCCATTTTGATTACATCAGTTAATTGCGAGTATCTTTTTATAAATTTTTTGGTCTTGTCCAGATAGTGCTCGCACGCTTCTTCACTTGGTGGACGATATTCTTTTTCGATTTTGAGCGGGACGGATTTATCGAGGTTTTGCGATTCAAGGCAAAGTTGTTGCAGGTTCTGGAAAATATTTAATGAGTTCGTGATGAATGATGAGCGTTGAAATACCTAAGTACATGTACTATAATTTTCAGACTTTTCAAATTTCTCAAAAGTACAAAAAACTTCTCAAAACTAATTTTCTATCAGAGGACACTACTTACCATTGTTGTGATATCCATAATTTAATATGTGGCAAAGTCAACAAGAATTGAGAAAGATCGTATGTGTTATGAGTACCTGAAAACAACAAAAATGTATATAAAATAAAATATAGGTAACTCTTATTTATGTACAGTAATGGCCAGAATTCTAACTGGCTTTGTAGTTTTTAGTTGAATATGTCCAACTTTATGAGGGTGTGGTAACCCACCATGTAAAATTTTTATGGATCATACAGATCAAAAGTGGAACTTCTTTTTTGTAGTTGACAACGTTTTTGTGCGGGCACTCCCTAAGTATCTTCTATCTCAAATCCACCGATTTCAGCGAAAAATAGTGCGAATTTTACGCTGCCGTCTTAAAATGACCACAACTCTCTAGGGAGTGTCCGTAGAAAAAAGTTGTCAACTACAAAAAAATGAGCTCATCTGTATGAGACATTAAAAACTTTCTTGGTAGGGCAATTAGTGATACCGTAAAACATTCTCATGCTGGAAATTTTCAACTGAAAATCGTCAAAGTTGTTAGAATTATGGTCAAACAATAAATAAGGAGTGTGAGGAAAAAACTGAACAAAGAGGGACGAATGGTCAGTGATGGGCGGTATGCAGATGGTTCTCCTCCTCCTCCCCAGGTCGAGATAAAAGTCTTCCTGCCGCCCGCCGCCCGCCCACTTGCATGCAATGGCGGGTGGTAATATGTGTCTTCTTTTTTCATGATGTACCGGATTAAGGAAGGACCCCCTGCTGTGAGTATTAGCTACTGACTATTTTTGTGTGTATGTGTGTACACAGCTGAGAACACATTGTATACGATATAAAACTCACTGTTTCTGAGCTTTCGACAATGAATTCACTCTATACTCTGGAGATAGTTGAATCGAAATTCTGGGTTCTGCAATTCCCTGTTATATTTTAATTACAAGCCGAGCTTTGCTCACTTTCCCGTTTCCACTCGTGAAATATACGAACGACTGCTCTCCTATAACAACTGTAAACAGTGAGAATTGTAAGACTCCCAGCTATTCCATGTAGCTGAATTATCAAAATTGATAGATTTATAAGCTCCTGACATCCACAATCCATTGAATAAACCACTGCAATATTAGCAAAAGGACCTCCAAGAAAGACAAAGGGAATTCCGGTCTGGAACACTGTCCCGATAAAAAATTGACGTTGTAATCGTTGAGTTTGATTAGAGATAAGTTTAGAAGGAGCTATGAAAAGATGATAAACAGTACAAGAGGCATGGAATAGAACATGTCCAGTGGAATTGAATATTAGAAAAGGGCCAAGCACCCAGGCACAGAATCTCATTAGGTTTTTATCTGTAGATATTATAAATAAATCAGATTCAAAGAACTCTCGAGTTGGACAAGGATCCAGTTCCAAAAGTTGCAGCTTATAAACTTCTTGATCTGAAGGTGAATCGAAGACTACAACAAGTATTGAGCAGTTTATAAGAAACATGAGAAAATGATATAAAATTCGAGAATATTTCCCTTTTATCTTAAAGCTATTTTCTCGTAGTGAATGGCTCCGATTTTCAAATAAAAATATGCAAGAGGAAGTTGAGCCTGAAGATAGGTACATTTGTTGAAAATATCAAAATTTTAAGTTAAACCAAAAAGCGAAAACAATCCGAGTAGTGTCTGATACATAAACGGAACACCTAACCAGCTGAGCACACCGACTCCAAATCCCGCAAAAAATCTTATGTAAATATAAGGGGTTGCAAGTGTGGAGGCTAACAAGTTTAGCGATGAGTACCTAAAACAATTGAATTTTTGAATTCATCGTTACGTATATTTACCAAATGTGACAGTGAAGCAAAGGTATGCTGAAAGACTTCATGTTAGATGGAGTCTTTTTCAGAATGACGTAAAATGTTAGCACTAGAAATGGCAGGGATACAGACTGAATGACGTGGCTTGGATAGGCTAATCCTTGCCAAGAAGCTAAGAAACTATACTGTAGGTTGCATTCTGAATAGTTTGTAAGATAATATGCATTGAGATCTTCAGCCATAAAAAAGAGGCAAAGAAGGAAGTATGCGTGAAAAATGATGTAATTTTACAATTTCCGTTTGAAAATGACATCTTACGTTTGTCAAATGTCAGTCTGATTGTAAATGGCGGGTGTCGACGAGTAATATTATTACACGGTTCATAATGGAATAACGCACTTGGTTCCTACTCTTTAGTCATAAAATTTGTTTTACTCCCGTTTGTAGTTTAGACGCTTTTAGCTTTCTGAGTACTTTTATTGAGAGTGACCAATTTATTGAATAAATAACAGAAAATCGACATTTCTTTTTTTAGAAATCAACACAAATAAAGAATTACAAAACTCCTGGTTACACGACAGGTTACCAAGGCCATTCTGGACTAGCCAGTGTTGTGTGTTCCGGTTCTTCAGGTTCTGGAGTTCCAGTTGGTGCAGAGGCAGTCGTATGATCATCATCAGGAATTCCTGGGTCAGGGAGTGTTGTGTATTCCGGCTCTTCAGGCGTTCCGGTTGGTGCAGAGGCAGTCGTATAGATAGAGTTGTCTTCAGTTGTTCCAGTTGGTGCAGAGGCAGTCGTATGATCGTCGTCAGGGATCCCTGGGTCAGGGAGTGTTGTGTATTCCGGCTCTTCAGGAGTTCCAGTTGGTGCAGAGGCAGTCGTATAGATAGAGTTGTCTTCAGTTGTTCCGGTTGGTGGAGAGGCAGTTGTATGCTCAGGTTCTTCTGTTGGTGATGGTCGAGCTGTTGTGCCACCTGATACAACACCACAAGCTTCGGTGATTTTTTTCAAATCTTCTGCAGACACTCCAGGACAAGTCAGCTCTTCTGGGGTGCACATAGAACTCACTCTGTAGCATGCACTCGAGAGAGTGATAGGATGCTTCAGAAATGGGATAGCCCCTTTGACAACTGTTGGGCAGAAGTATTGTGCTTTAAACGTATCACAAACACCATCCTGAAGACGAGAGTATCGGAAGACTCCTGGAGAAGAATAGGTAGGAATAGCGAGACCCGCCAGAATCGTTAGGAGTGGACGCAACATTTTTGTTATAGAACTGACTCGAACTCTTTTCTTATATACAGAAAAAAGACAATGAATAAAAAAAAGGACAATTGAGAGGGTTGGTTGTTATTTTCTCAGTTATTGTGATGAGTTTATTGATAAATGGTTCAATTGTTAGAGTTCCCAATCACCAATCAACATTCCTAACTTTTATTTTGGTCTTTTGACTTTGAGGGGAAAACTATAGAATGACTAATAGAAACTCAAAAACTTGAGTTTATTCGAAGAAAATGATTTAATAGTTTCAGCTTGATTTTGGGAAAAATCGGTAATGGTGTGTCAGTTTTTTTTTAGATGTCAGTTTTCATAATTTTTCACTAAATGAGAGCTCGGAAATTCGAATTTTTTAAAAAGTACATGTCAGTTAGCTATATTACTGTTTGAATTTCGAAACCACGAAACCCTGACCGAAGTTCTGAAAATAGTTACAGAAATTCCAAAGCTTCCAAATAAGTTTTAGTCTTACGTTTCCGTTGACTTCTTTTTCCAAAAATATAATTTCTTTCGAAACTCAGGGTAGGTCAACACGACAACAATGGAATTGAAGACGGAGTGAGTTGGCATGCACATAAATGCAATTCGGGATATTTCTAAAACTGTTTATGTTCTGAAAGCTTTCAAGTTATTTGGAGATTACGTTGTGAGTTCTCGTTGGGAAACCATATTTCTATTGCAAGAACACAAGCAGGAATGAATGCAATTGGTGCTGTCAGAAACTGAAATTCATCAAGTTTTTTTTTTCAAAATGAGACTAGTGAGTAACTTGTAAAATCAAGCATCGCAAAGTGACCCTGTGACGAGACAACGTGTTGGTAGACAAACGGTTTTTCACTTTTTTCAATCCATTAATCATTCTGAGTGAAAGAATATTGATTATAACTCCAGTTTTCAGAGTCCCTCCAAATATTAATACATAACAGAACATCATTTTTTCATTGCTGACGAAGTAAATAAAATCTTCGAGTGCGTGGAAATTAGCAGATAGTGATGGGTAAAGCTCAAATATAACATTAAAAATAATAATTTCCCAACTTGAAATAAGTATTACCTTGTCCAAAACTCTCAGTTGTTCCTCTCGAGTCTCTGCACTTATAAAAATAGAAGTCGTCATAACACACGTGAAAAGAACACACATTGCATAAAAACATAAGTATACAGCGCTTGATGATCCCAACGGATTTGCCAAATTCATAATTGCTTTGTGTTTTCTGAAGAAACAAATCGTGAGCACTTCGATTTGTCCACTCAACAAAAATGAGAACATTGTAGACATTGTATGTGATGAGAATAAATAGTGCCCGATCCCATAACCATAGCCGGCGGGAATCGGGAAGAATCCAATTGGTTGAGCCACTATGGAAATATGAAAATCCGATAAAACGCATGACATCTGAAAAAAGAGTTCAAGTTCAAGGCAACTTTTTATTAATCTACCTGAAACGCTAACAAGTAAAATCGGTAGGAATCAAGTTTTCCACTGTGATAAATAATCAGATAGACTACGAATAAGTTGAGTATAAGCGAAGATATTCCAGTAATGTAGTAGTGATCGATAAGGTAAGAGGGAACATCGAAAGAGATGTGAATTTCTGACATAAAAAGTATGAGAACAAACGAATCAATAAGGAAAAATTCAAGACAATCCATGTTTTGTCAAAGGGTGTTGAAAGGAGAACAGGTGAATTATCAGAAAATACACATGCTTTAATAGCTAGTGACATGACACGTTGGACACGTCAGAGCTGTGCGGAAGTAAATTTTTGAAAAATGAAGAAGGAAGTGAAAAAATCCCGGAAGAAGGAAGAAGGAAGTTGGGTCCGAACCCGGAAGTCGGAAGTTAATTTTGAAAATGACAAATTTGAGGAAAACTTTTTCTAGTCACTCTGAAAGCGAATTTTGGCGTTGTTTTGCATACAAAATTCCATTAAAAACCTCCAAAATTCCGCTGAATTTTTACACGGAAGTTGGAAGTGACCAGCAATTTCAACGGAAGAAGGAAGAAGGAAGAGGGAAGTGAAATTTTTAAAAAGGAAGAAGGAAGAAGAGAGAGGGAATTGGAAAAAAGCCCGGAAGAAGGAAGAAGGAAGTCGGAGGAAGGAATTTCGCTCAGCTCTCGGACCCGTCATCAAAGTCTAATTAAAATTGCGAGAAATGTAATCTAAAACTTGGTTGAATGGACAGGCAATTGTTTTGTTAGGCATATTCGTAGCAGCAATGTGTCCACCTCAGGCGTATCCCTCTTGAGTTGTTGGTGGGGCATTCGGATCACGTGTTGTAGTTGTTTGAGGCAGAGGTGTGCACGCAAACGGGTCGATTGTTGTTGTTGGTGTTGGTGTAGTTCCAGTGGTGTGATCGGAGTCAGGGTCTTCAGTAGTTCCAGTTGGTGGAGAGGCAGTCGTATATTCTGGCTCTTCTGTTGATGATGGTCGAGCTGTTGTGCCATTGCCTGATACTTGAGCACACTCTTCGATAACTTTATTCAAATCTTCTCGGACAGTCCAGAACAAGGCATCTTTTCAGGAGTGCATCTATAACTCAACATGCTGCATGCGGTCGTGGGCATTTCACGAACCCGCAGAAAGAAAAAAACAATTTTTACGGCTCCTGAGCATATGTATTTTGCATTATACGTATCAAAAAAACTATGATTAAGACGAGAATATCGTGTGAACCTCTTAGAGGAATAGGCAGTAATAGCGAGAACCGCCAAAATCGTTAGGAAGGGGCGGAACATTTTTGTTGTAGAACTGACTCGAATTCATTTTTCCATTTTTTTTTCAGGAAGAGGACAATTGAGAGGGTTGGTTGTTATTTTTTTACTGTTATTATGATGAATTTGTGATAAAAGTTGAGGGAGTGCACGGTCTCCTAGGATGATTTTAGGGGCAGATTACGTCATCGAACGTGGAATGTCACGAAAAATGAAAAATTACAGAAAATTCACACGTGAGGGCTTTTTTGAACGGGGAATGAAGTGGTCATTTCTAAAATCGGCTCAATCAGTTTTGTTCGAAACCGTGTGTTATGAACCCACCAGTAATTTTTTGTGTTTTTCTGTTGGGTAACTTTTGAGTTATCCTTTATTGAAAAATCAACTGAAAACACCCGACTTTTTCAATAACTTTGAAATATCTGACCTCATTTTTCATATATCAAAAATCCATTCTCTCTACTTTTTTCTTATGTTCATTGGCTACCATTTGCACTCATTCATTACGTGTTTGCTTCTCAACTGACCGGGTTATAACAGCTATTCCAGTTCTGACAAGAAAATAGTGTCAAAGCATAAAGTGATATAACTTGGCCAGTTGAGAAGCAAACACGTAATGAATGAATGCAAATGGTAGCCAATGAACATAAGAAAAAAGTAGAGAGAATGGATTTTTGATATATGAAAAATGAGGTCAGATATTTCAAAGTTATTGAAAAAGTCGGGTGTTTTCAGTTGATTTTTCAATAAAGGATAACTCAAAAGTTACCCAACAGAAAAACACAAAAAATTACTGGTGGGTTCATAACACACGGTTTCGAACAAAACTGATTGAGCCGATTTTAGAAATGACCACTTCATTCCCCGTTCAAAAAAGCCCTCACGTGTGAATTTTCTGTAATTTTTCATTTTTCGTGACATTCCACGTTCGATGACGTAATCTGCCCCTAAAATCATCCTAGGAGACCGTGGAGTAAACTTTTGAGCAATCATTCAAAAAAGTTCAGTTTTCTGACACTAGTGGGAACAATGTGAGAAAGTACAGTCAATTACTTCATTTTCATAATAACGATCGTAAATTACAAAAGTAGTTTACTTCTCCAAATTCCACAAAAAATTTACTGATTCTCAGCTTTTCTTGCTGCAATACGAGATTCAAAATCAGCCTGCTTCTTGGCAACAAATGCTTCATAGGCAGTTTGATCGGCGTCTTGATGTACTCAATGACCTTATCAATGAATTGGTGCACATCTCCGCCGGCAACGACTACAACAGGTGATCCGAATGCCTCACCAACAACTCAAGAGGGATACGCCTGAGGTGAACAAATCAATGTTACAAATATGCCTAACTAAATAATTGTCTGTCCGCGCATTTCGTGTAATTATAATTGAATTAACGTTAAATGATGGGATGTCGCATTGTTTCAAAAAGTGAGCTTCAGAGCTGATGTCACTAGCTCTTAAAGCATGTGTATTTGCTGATAATTCACCTGCTCTCCTTTCAACACCCTCTAACAAAACATGGATTGTCTGTCTAGTTTTTTGCTGATTGGTCCGTTGTTCTTCGGTTTAATTTTTCATGTCAGAAATTCACATCTCTTTCGATGTTCCCTCTTACCTTATCGATCACTACTACATTACCGGAATATCTTCGCTTATACTCAACTTATTCGTAGTCTATCTGATTATTTATCACAGTGGAAAACTTGATTCCTATCGATTTTACTTGTTAGCGTTTCAGGTAGATTAATAAGAAGCTGCCTTGAACTTGAACTCTCTATTTCAGATTTCATGCATGTTATCGGATCTACATATTTCTATAGTAGCTCAACCAATTGGATTCTTCCCGATTCCCGCCGGCTATGGTTATGGAATTGGACACTATTTATTCTCATCTCACACAATGTTCAAAATTTTCTCATTTTTGTTGAGTGGACAAATCGAAGTGCTCACGATTTGTTTCTTCAGAAAACATAAAGCAATTATGAATTTGGCAAATCCGTTGGGATCTTCAAGCGCTGTATACTTATGTATTTATGTAATGTGTGGTCTTTATACATGTGTTATGGCGACTTCAATTTTTATAAGTGCAGAAACTCGAGAAGAACAACTGAGAGTTTTGGACAATGTAATATTTAGATAATTTGTTAAATTATTGTTTTCATATTTCAGCTCTACAATTCACTGTCTGCCAATTTCCATACACTCGATGATTTTATTTACTATGTCAGCAATGAAAAAATGATGTTTTCTTATGGATTAATATTTGGAGGGACTCTGAAAACTGCAGTTATAATCAATATTCTTGCACTCAGAATGGTTAATGGACTGAAAAAAGTGGAAAACCGTTTATCTACCAACACGTTGTCTCGTCACAGGGTCGCTTTGCGGTGTTTGATTCTACAGGTTATTCACCTGTCTCATTTGCAAAAAAACCTGATGAATTTCAGTTTTTGACAGCACCAATTGCATTCATTCCTGCTTGTGTTCTTGCAATTGAAATATGGTTTCCCAACGAGAATTCACAACGTAATCGCCTACTCAGTTCATAGTTTTCATAACATAAACAGTTTCAGAAATATCCCGAATTGCATTTATGTGCATGCCAACTCACTCCGTTTTCAATTCCATTGTTGTCGTGTTGACCTACCCTGAGTTTCGAAAGAAATTATATTTTTGGAAAAGGAAGTCAACGGAAACGTAAGACTCGAATTCATTTGTAAGCTTTAAAATTTTTGTAAATATTTTCAGAACGTCGGTCAGGGTATCGTGGCTTCGAAATTCAAACAGCTAACTGGCATGTGTTTTTCTGAAAATTCAAATGTTTCAAGATCTCGTAAAGTTTTTTTTCTGAATTTTTTCAAACAATGTCACACATCGGACCTGCCATTCAACGTTTATTACAATAAAAATTACACGAAATACAATATAAAACTTTGGTTGAATGTACATGCAATCATTTAGTTAGGCATATTCGTAACATCAATGTGTCCACCACAGGCGTATCCCTCTTGAGTTGGTGGTGGGGCATTCGGATCACGTGTTGTAGTGGTTGGAGGCGGAGATGTACACGCAAATGGGTCAATAGCTGTTGTTGGAGTTGGTGGAGTACCAGTGGTGTGATCGGAGTCAGGGATTCCTGGATCAGGAAGTGTTGTGTGTGGCGGTTCTGGAGTTGGAGTTGGTGGGGTTCCAGTGGTATGAATAGAATTGTCTTCAGTAGTTCCAGTTGGTGGAGAGGCAGTTGTATGATCGGAGTCAGGGATTCCTGGGTCAGGAAGTGTTGTGTGGTGCGGTTCTTCAGTTTCCGGAGTTGGAGTTGGTGGAGTTCCAGTGGTATGTTCAGGTTCTTCTGTTGGTGATGATCGATATGTTGTGCCACCACCTGATTCAATAAAACATGCTTCGGCAACTTTTTTCGAATCTTCGGCAGATATTTCAGGACAAGACAGCTCTTCAAGGATGCAAATAGCCCTCACGTTGTTGCATGCGCTCGGGAGAGTTTCAGGATACTTCAGTAATGGGATAGCCCCTTTGACAACTGCTGGACACTTGTATTGTGCACTAAACGTATCACAAACGCCATCACGAAGATGAGAATATCGGAAGACTCCAGGAGATGAGTGGGCAGTGAGCGCGAGAACCGCCAGAATCGTTAGAAGTGGACGGAACATTTTTGTTGTAGAACTGACTCGAACTCTTTTCTTATATACAGAAAGAGGACAATGTGTGAAAGAAGAGGACAATTGAGAGGGTTCGTTGTTATTTTTTCAGTTATTGTGATGAGTTTTTTAATAAATGTTGAAGGAGTGAAAAGGATATTTTTCTAGTTCAATTGTTAAAAATTTAAGTGACCAATCAACACTCCTAACAATTTCCATTCAATAGAAAACTCTTCTGGAACTCGGAATGACGAATCGAAATTTTCAACCATTTCTTCAGATAACTTTTGAGCTATCAAAAGTTTAGCAACGCTTCAAAAACTTTGTTTAAAAAGTAGTTTATTTCTCCAAATTACTCAATAAATTTACTGATTCTCAGCTTTTCTGGCAGCAATACGAGACTCGAAATCAGCCTTTTTCTTGGCAACAAATGCTTCATATGCAGTTTGATCGGCTGTGGATTGTGTCTTGATGTACTCATTGACTTTATCAATGAATTGGTGGAATGCAGCACGGGCAGCTTCACGGTCGATTTCAGTTCCTTCAGCTGGTTTGTTGGATGCGAAGTCAGTAGCAATCTTCAAGATTCCATCAGCAGCTTGGGCAGAAAGTCCTGATGCTTCCATCTCGGCTTTGGCTTCCTCGGCTGGAAATTTCTAGAGTGTAAAACTAATGAAAGCGTAAAACATACCAGTTGGCCATCCTGGTGGAGCACACAAAACAGCGAGAGTGAGAGCAGAGAGGGTGATGAAAACCTTGAACATTTTGAATGATGATCCCTCCATATCCCTCTCAATCCTTTTATACCATTTTCAAAACTGTGACTTGGTATATTGAACAGTATTAACAACTGATCAAATAAATTTTTCAAATGGTTTGTCTTTCAAAAACCGTGACTCTCTCTCCCTAGATAGTATGGAAAGTTCATGAGGGTCATTTATGATTTGTGTTTTTGTGTCTAACCGGTCACAAATGCAAACAGATTTTATGAATTGTCTGGTGTGTAGCGGGAAGTATTAGTCACATACTTTGTGCAGAAAACACAGTTTTTGAACGCTATAAAAAGGGATGACAGATCTGGTAAAGCCATCCACTCAACTAAAAATGTTCAAGGTTTTTATCACCCTCTCTGCTCTCGCTCTCGCTGTTTTGTGCCTTCCACCAGGATGGCCAACTGGTATGTTTTACGCTTTCATTAGACCTACACTATAGAAATTTCCAGCCGAGGAAGCCAAAGCCGAGATGGAAGCTTCCGGACTTTCTGCCCAAGCTGCTGATGGTATCTTGAACATTGCTACTGACTTCGCATCCAACAAACCAGCTGAAGGAACTGAAATCGACCGTGAAGCTGCCCGTGCTGCATTCCACCAATTCATTGATAAGGTCAATGAGTACATCAAGACACAATCCCCAGCCGATCAAACTGCATATGAAGCATTTGTTGCCAAGAAGAAGGCTGATTTCGAGTCTCGTATTGCTGCCAGAAAAGCTGAGAATCAGTAAATTTTTTGAGTAATTTTGGAGAAATAAACAACTTTTTAAACAAAGTTTTTGAAGCGTTGCTCAATTTTTGAGATTTGATTTATACAACAAAAAAGAAGCCACCGTTCCGATACTGGAACCAGAAGCAAAATCCTGTGTACGTGGGTATACACAATATATTTCCAAACTCGAGATTTAAAGGCGTATTGTGGTCTGTTGTGATGTTTTCATATCATAATGTATGAGTTTCGGTAAATTCATTTTCATAGTTCAAGAATTTTTTAATTCGGTCCACAACCCGCTGAGAGCGAGCGCCGGAAACTTTGGTCATTGAGAAGGCCGAAGAAAAGTGGTGGCCTAGAAATTCGACTTCAAAAAAGTTGATTTTTTTGAATTTTGACGGTATTTTCGATTATTTTTGTTGTATTTCTTCAATAATTTCGTTAGAAAACGGCAAATATTAATAGAAAAACACTAAAAACTATCGAAAATAACGCCACAAATAGCAGAATACTGAGAAAACAACTTTGCCGAAGTGAAATTTCTAGAACATTCTTGCTGACCAAACTTTCCGTTGGTTTTTTGAGTATTCTGCTATTTGTGGCGTTATTTTCGACAGTTTTTGATGTTTTTCTATCAATATTTGTCGTATTCTATCGAATTTATTGAAGAAATGCAACAAAAATAATCGAAAATACCGTCAAAATTGAAAAAATCAACGAATTTCTAGTAGAATTTCTAGGCCACGGCCCCCATTTTTCTGCGACCCTTTCAATGACCAAACTTTCCGGCGCTCGCTCTCAGCGGGTTGTGGACCAAATTAAAAAATTCTTGAACTATGAAAATGAACTCACTGAAACTCATACATTATGATATGAAAACATCACAACAGACCACAATACGCCTTTAAGTAAATCGGCTGTTGATTCTTTATTTGTTTTTAAAATATTTGCACTATTGATCGGTATATTCTCCAGAAATTTCAAATTGTTTTGTGAATATGATTTTTTTAATGCGATGACGCGAAACGATGCGCAGGGGTCCGGGTGGGTTGCGGTTCCATTTCCCTGCCCGGATGGAAACCCTAGTACCTTAGTACATTATTAGCGTGATCACCAAGTTTCTTTTAACTACTATATATTAAAAAAGGAACACGGGCCTCAATAAATTTTTTATTTTTCGAGAAAGACAACAAGAAGAGAAAAGTTGCAATCCGAGAGGCGGGATCCAACATCACAATGAATTGGTGTTCGTCATCAACTCGCTTTTTTGAATCCCATGCTACTTCTGGAATTACGATAGTTCATTTTCCAACACACTTCTGAAAAATAGATAACCTTACCTACTGTGGATTTGGAGTACTACTTTACACCTTGCAAACGGTTTATTTTTATCCAATTCTTCCGAATCTTGCTTATTGTCCCGACAGCTTTGATCTTCTATCGCTCGTCTATCCAAGACCAATCCAAAGAAGAGGGAGAGGCGGTTACATTTGTAAACTGACTTCTTCCCGCTGATTTCCCTCCTTATATGCGATTTCTTATCAAGATGACCTCTGAGATTGACGATAAAAAAATGAGGAGGGTCATACGAGAAAAAACTTGTTTTTAATTTATATGAAACTAGTTTATGGGAAAGTTTTGAAACGTGAAGGTCACGGTTTTATTTGACAACTTTCTGCCACCTTCTTCCTCTAACCCCACTAGGTATGCGAGGGGGGAAATCTTTAAAGGCGCATTGTCCAAAAAATTTTGCGCAAACGGCCAAATTTGTCCCCTTTTTAACTTTGTCCGCTTTTGAGCTTTTCACCTAATTCTTTTTTGGCTATTAGGAAATCGCTGTCCCGCCATTTCTGGAGAATTTGGTGTTGATACCATCATTGGTGGCCGAGATATGAGCCGTGGAGTGAAAGTCATTTTTTTTGGCTTGAAAAGTTTTGGTTTTTTAGCGTTTTTTTGACTTTGGACGTTTGCAGTGGGATTCGTTTTGGGTTTAAAAATATTATTTTTATATGACTTTGTAGAGGAAAAACAGAGCTAGGTGGATAAAAAAGAACTATATTGATACCTTTTTTCAAAACTTTTTTATAAACCAGAAAGTAAAAAATATGAATTTTTCAACATTTTCCGATTTTTTTCATTTTTCTCTTCATATCTCAAGTTCTATCCGACCGATTTTCATAAAATTTGGTATCAAGATGTGAAATGAGTCGGGGAATCATTTGATTATGTCAGAATTGTGTTTTAAGACACTCCCTGCCAGTTACGGCCGATGGTTTGCTGAAAAAATTGAAAAAACTACAGTACCCCGAAATTCCCACGCAGTTCTTTCACCGGCTGTAGCTCGCTTACTAGGGAAGGCCTCCAGGTGACCGTGGAGTTACGGGACGTGACCTATATCATTGGAAAGCTGAAATTACGCTGATTCCAAATATATATTCAGTTTTTGCCCTCGAGCCCTGGTATTCGAGAAAAACGAGGTCAAAGTTTGGACCCCTAACAAGTCATTACCTTACCGACGTGATAAAAATATCGGCAGCGTGCACAGGTGGTTCGCGATGGATGCTATATGGGGCATATTCAAAATGGAAGCATATAACCTTCTATGTGCTCGCATAAAACTGTGTGGTTCGCTCGGGGAAGTGATATACTTTGAGGCATGGTGCTTATGTCACGGATCTCGCCGTGCGTCCATATAGCTCGCATATAGGATCCATGTTTTCACCTTAAACTTAAAACCCGCAACGACACTCCGCCGTTACACCTGGGCGTGTTGTTTACCGTAAATCGACGAGACATTTTTTTCAATGACTTTTTCATCGTTTTCTCCGTTTTCGAAGAGTTTCATGCTCTTTTCTATCAAATTTTGCTGAAAACAAATTACGACTAAATAAAAATTAATTTTTAATTGAATTTCGAAAAGTATAATTTCCATTTTCAAGCGAAATCGCGATTTTTAGGAGAAGCACAAAGAAATAAAATGGCAAAGTTCTTTTGTTACGTACATGAAAGTAATGAGCTTCTTTATTTTTCTTACTTCGAATTGTCTATAATAATTAATTTTAGATGGAAAAAGGTAAGACGGTGAGTTTTTGTCAAGACGAAGTAAGAAAAGTAAGAAGCTCATCATTGTGCCAGACGGCTTTCGGAATACATATTGTCAAAACAAACTTTCTTGACATTCGGTGTTTGCGGACCTAAGTTCCCGAGCTTAAAATAAGCCACGCCCACTTTCCGTTGTCTCGGATATATATTCAGAAAAGATCGGGGAGTTCGACTAATATCATAGCCGAGACAACGGAAAGTGGGCGTGGCATATTTTAAGCTCGGGAACTCAGGTCCGCAAACACCGAATGTCAAGAAAATTTGTTTCGACAATATTCATTTTATTGATAAACTAATTTAAATTTTTTGTGATTGATTGATTGATTGATTTCTTTTCTTTAGTAAAAAATGAAATGAAAGAAAAAAGGAACGAAAAAATAAGTAATAGCTTTCTGTGCTTCTCGAAAACTATTCGTGGTTTTGTTTCTGAAAAGATAGTCGTAATTTGTTTTCAATCAAAACTGAAAACGGAGAAAATGAAAATGTCCTAAAGAATAGAGGTGAACAAACTCGGAATGGAATGGCAAACTAGCAACACAGTATAATGCGTGGAATTAGTGGGCGAGGGCACGTACGAGGTGTGGGTAGACATGATAAACAGCAAGAGAAACACGGATCGCGCGTGGATCATATATGCTTGCCGCTGCGGTATGCTTCCATATACCAGGCATATAACTCGTCCCTACAATTCCTATTAGTCGCATATTTCACACCGCGCGAACGCACATAACTTCCATCGCGAACCACCTGTGTGGCGCAAGTGGTAGTGAGGCGGTGTGGCATGGGGAAGGGTGTGGGTTCGGTCCCCGGCCACGCCAAATTTTTTTGCATTTTTTGTTATGAACTTTTCAAACTCTCCGACCAGGTCTGTCTCACTTTTTCAAGATTTGGATAATGTTTTATTGATTTTCATGTAAAATAACTATTCTTGAACAAAAAAGATGAAAAAATTTTCCGAGTACTTCATCACTTTTCGACCATCAATTGATGGACAAGAAATTTGAAAAAAATAAATTGTTCAAGAATAGTTATTTTACATGAAAATCAATAAAACATTATCCAAATCTTGAAAAAGTGAGACAGACCTGGTCGGAGAGTTTGAAAAGTTCATAACAAAAAATGCAAAAAAATTTGGCGTGGCCGGGGACCGAACCCACACCCTTCCCCATGCCACACCGCCTCACTACCACTTGCGCCACGCTGCCGATATTTTTATCACGTCGGTAAGGTAATGACTTGTTAGGGGTCCAAACTTTGACCTCGTTTTTCTCGAATACCAGGGCTCGAGGGCAAAAACTGAATATATATTTGGAATCAGCGTAATTTCAGCTTTCCAATGATATAGGTCACGTCCCGTAACTCCACGGTCACCTGGAGGCCTTCCCTAGTTAGTTTTGGGAAATTTCAAGATCCGAGAAAAAAGAAATATGTAGAAAAAAAATCTCTATCGAACCATGTAAAATTCAATATACTTTCTAATGAAAAATCTTTCAGAAAACCGTTTTTGTGATTTTCGGGGATTTTCGGTCAATGGGGATTTTTTACATTCGCTCTCCTGGGAACAGGATTCACTGAATCGCTCTGAATTTTTGGCACCGATCTAAACTTTTCGAGATCTAATGGAACCAAAAAGTCCGATCAAAAAATATTGACACCGGACGATTCTGTGGAGAAACCTGAATCTCCACTGACATTTTTTCGAATACACTGACCATTTTGTCACTGTACGTGTCACTGTGAAAGACCAAGCGCGCCCTCTCTTCTCTACACCCTCCATAAGTACGTTTTTCCGTGCATCGGTGGCGCAGTGGTACACAGGTGAACCGCGATGGATCCTATATGTGAAAGTGTGCATATAGCGTCCTATATGTGTCCTCAAATGAAACGTGGACCGCGCGTGTGGCGTATATGTGCTGTCGTCTTTTCTGTGTACTGGCCGCGCGTGGGCGCATATAGTATCCATATACGTTCCATATATGGTCCATATTTCAGCCTAGCGGCCGGCCGCCGCAACGACACTCCGGAATTACGCCTGGGCGTGTTGTTTACCGTAAATCTACGCGACATTTTTTTAATAAGCCCGGGCCCATTTTCTCCGTTTCTCGAAGTTTTTCACCGATTTTCTTCATTCTTTTTGCAGAAAACAGATAATGGCTAACTTCAAATATAAAATGAAAGTTATTTAAATTTAGGGAGACTTATTTTTTCAATAGAAAACTTGTCGTTTTCTCAAGAAACTTTTGAGTTTCACTTTATGTTGAGAAATCCAAGTCTTGTGTTTTTCTTTACTTCGTTATGATAAGAAATTATAGTTTTCAGGTGGATTTAAAGGTAAGAAGGTAAGTATTTGTCATACCGAAGTAAAGTCAAAATACCGGACTTCGATTTTCATGATGGGTTTACCAGCGGGTGTCATATTCTTTCAAAGTTCAAAGAAAAGCTCGAAAATTGTTTTATAACCGTCAAACTAACTTATCATTCTTTATATAAATCGTGTGGAGTTTTAAATTTTTCACGAAGTATTGCCATTATCTGTTTAAAAAAAGAAAGAACTTCGAGAAAAATGGAGAAAATGTATAAGTCCGAGAAATGGAAAGTGAACAAGTTGAAAAAGGAAAAGTAAAACAACATGATAGCATTATATAACAATCACAACAATGAATTAGGCCTTTCTAGTGTTTCATATACAATAATCAACCAAATACGGTTGGTAGAATTAATGCTGATATGCGATCCATATACGATCCATATGCGCCACACGTTTTCGGCCGACCGCGCGTGGATCCATATGGACACATATAGGACACAACCCTGGTTCTTTCTAGCTGCATATACGCCACCGCGCGATCACATATAGGATCCATCGCGGTTCACCTGTGGTAGTGCGCTGGGGTGAGAACCCGTGGGATTATGGTTCGGATCCTGCACAGTTTTTTCTTTTTTTATGAACTTTTGGAGACTCGGACAGCATTTCTGACGCAGGGCAACAGGCCCGAAGACTCTGTTTTACTCTGGTTCAGCGCCGGAGGGCTTAAACAATTTGAAATGAGGCGTAACTGACCGACAGAAGACTGTAACTTGGTCAGTAGGTTGGTCAGTAGGTTGAAAATATCGAGGATCTCTTCGATGCAATTCAAAGAGCTTGAGCAGTTCTAAGTGTGTCGAGTTTGAGAAAAACTGCACACGGATTCATTGAAATGTGTGTTCTCTACAGAAACGATTGGAGAATGAATGAGTTGTAATAAGGTCTGATTGACCGACAAAGGGCTGTCACTTGATCAGTAGGTTGAACATTGTGGTTCATTTTAGCAGTGCAACCGGGCCGAAGGCCCGGTTCTACTCTGGTCCAGGGCCGCAGGCCCTGAAACTCTTAAAGACTCGGGAAGCATAGCGGAGCCCGCCGGCAGGTGGGGGACGCTAGTCTACAACATAGTTAGTCTAGGTTTTAAAAATTGGTTTAAATCTTCAAACTGACTAGGGAAGGCCTCCAGGTGACCGTGGAGTTACGTGACGTGACCTATATCATTGGAAAGCTGAGAAAACGCTGATTCCAAATATATATTCAGTTTTTGCCCTCGAGCCCTGGTATTCGAGAAAAACGAGGTCAAAGTTTGGACCCCTAACAAGTCATTACCTTACCGACGTGTTAAAAATATCGGCAGCGTGGCGCAAGTGGTAGTGAGGTGGTGTGGCATGGGGAAGGGTATGGGTTCGGTCCCCGGCCACGCCAAATTTTTTTGCATTTTTTGTTATGAACTTTTCAAACTCTCCGACCAGGTCTGTCTCACTTTTTCAAGATTTGGATAATGTTTTATTGATTTTCATGTAAAATAACTATTCTTGAACAATTTATTTTTTTTCAGATTTCAAAAATTTGTCCATCAATTGATGGTCGAAAAGTGATGAAGTACTCGGAAAAGTTTTCATCTTTTTTGTTCAAAAATAGTTATTTTTACATGAAAATCAATAAAACATTATCCAAATCTTGAAAAAGTGAGACAGACCTGGTCGGAGAGTTTGAAAAGTTCATAACAAAAATGCAAAAAATTTGGCGTGACCAGGGACCGAACCCACACCCTTCCCCATGCCACACCGCCTCACTACCACTTGCGCCACGCTGCCGATATTTTTAACACGTCGGTAAGGTAATGACTTGTTAGGGGTCCAAACTTTGACCTCGTTTTTCTCGAATACCAGGGCTCGAGGGCAAAAACTGAATATATATTTGGAATCAGCGTAATTTCAGCTTTCCAATAATATAGGTCACGTCCCGTAACTCCACGGTCACCTGGAGGCCTTCCCTAGTGAATCAACAGCAATCTCGGTATGATATGTGTGCAGAGAGACCAGAAGCAATCAAATAGAAAACAGCAGCACTGATAGAAATCCACGCGGAGTAGCCCAACTGAAAAATTGTCTTTGATTGATATATATTTTTTCAAACAACACTTACATTATATGAGCTATAATAATCATTGTATTGTGAGAAGTTTACTCCGAGAACGGTAACTGCAGAAATAGTTAACAGGACAACCATCAATGCGCAGCCAGAGATAATTATGAACCATTTTCGGGAGCCGCAGGAATAACCGTGACGGATGACATCAGCTCTGAAAACACCCGGAGTAATTAAAATGAGCTAATTAAAGTTTCACTTACTGTACTTTAAAGTAAGCAAGAATAGTTATTATTGTGAAGGCAACTGTGATGAACATTAACCAACTAGATGCAGCGTACCACGAAAATGTGGAGGAAAGAATCTAAAAACATTACAATCGTGGATTTTTATAAAACTAAACTAACGTACCGAATTATACGGCACAATTCCAATACAGAAGTAATACGTATTTTCATAGCTTTCAGAAAACCAACATGGCGAGAAAACTCCTACCAGATTCAGAATTTCAGCAGCAAGAATTAGAATGCCTAAATTGAATAGTTTAGTGGTGTACATAGTGCAACGTGAGAATGAAGTGTGGATAGGTTTCACTATCTATTGAAAAAAAGCTTATCAGTGACGATACTTATTATTTTATGAATCTGCAAACAATTCGAGAGAATAAAAAAAGTTCAAAAAACTGAAACCACTTTGAAATGTTTCAACAAATCACGGGAATCTTGTGAACTCAAAACGATATACCTCATAAAACGGAAAAACCCCTGCAAGTCGTCCTAGAACATTAAATACTTTCAAAATACAAGCTTTTTTAGTTGAGTGGATGGCTTTACCAGATCTGTCATCCCTTTTTATAGCGTTCAAAAACTGTGTTTTCTGCACAAAGTATGTGACTAATACTTCCCGCTACACACCAGACAATTCATAAAATCTGTTTGCATTTGTGACCGGTTAGACACAAAAACACAAATCATAAATGACCCTCATGAACTTTCCATACTATCTAGGGAGAGAGAGTCACGGTTTTTGAAAGACAAACCATTTGAAAAATTTATTTGATCAGTTGTTAATACTGTTCAATATACCAAGTCACAGTTTTGAAAATGGTATAAAAGGATTGAGAGGGATATGGAGGGATCATCATTCAAAATGTTCAAGGTTTTCATCACCCTCTCTGCTCTCACTCTCGCTGTTTTGTGTGCTCCACCAGGATGGCCAACTGGTATGTTTTACGCTTTCATTAGTTTTACACTCTAGAAATTTCCAGCCGAGGAAGCCAAAGCCGAGATGGAAGCATCAGGACTTTCTGCCCAAGCTGCTGATGGAATCTTGAAGATTGCTACTGACTTCGCATCCAACAAACCAGCTGAAGGAACTGAAATCGACCGTGAAGCTGCCCGTGCTGCATTCCACCAATTCATTGATAAAGTCAATGAGTACATCAAGACACAATCCCCAGCCGATCAAACTGCATATGAAGCATTTGTTGCCAAGAAGAAGGCTGATTTCGAGTCTCGTATTGCTGCCAGAAAAGCTGAGAATCAGTAAATTTATTGAGTAATTTGGAGAAATAAACTACTTTTTAAACAAAGTTTTTGAAGCGTTGCTAAACTTTTGATAGCTCAAAAGTTATCTGAAGAAATGGTTGAAAATTTCGATTCGTCATTCCGAGTTCCAGAAGAGTTTTCTATTGAATGGAAATTGTTAGGAGTGTTGATTGGTCACTTAAATTTTTAACAATTGAACTAGAAAAATATCATTTTCACTCCTTCAACATTTATTAAAAAACTCATCACAATAACTGAAAAAATAACAACGAACCCTCTCAATTGTCCTCTTCTTTCACACATTGTCCTCTTTCTGTATATAAGAAAAGAGTTCGAGTCAGTTCTACAACAAAAATGTTCCGTCCACTTCTAACGATTCTGGCGGTTCTCGCGCTCACTGCCCACTCATCTCCTGGAGTCTTCCGATATTCTCATCTTCGTGATGGCGTTTGTGATACGTTTAGTGCACAATACAAGTGTCCAGCAGTTGTCAAAGGGGCTATCCCATTACTGAAGTATCCTGAAACTCTCCCGAGCGCATGCAACAACGTGAGGGCTATTTGCATCCTTGAAGAGCTGTCTTGTCCTGAAATATCTGCCGAAGATTCGAAAAAAGTTGCCGAAGCATGTTTTATTGAATCAGGTGGTGGCACAACATATCGATCATCACCAACAGAAGAACCTGAACATACCACTGGAACTCCACCAACTCCAACTCCGGAAACTGAAGAACCGCACCACACAACACTTCCTGACCCAGGAATCCCTGACTCCGATCATACAACTGCCTCTCCACCAACTGGAACTACTGAAGACAATTCTATTCATACCACTGGAACCCCACCAACTCCAACTCCAGAACCGCCACACACAACACTTCCTGATCCAGGAATCCCTGACTCCGATCACACCACTGGTACTCCACCAACTCCAACAACAGCTATTGACCCATTTGCGTGTACATCTCCGCCTCCAACCACTACAACACGTGATCCGAATGCCCCACCACCAACTCAAGAGGGATACGCCTGTGGTGGACACATTGATGTTACGAATATGCCTAACTAAATGATTGCATGTACATTCAACCAAAGTTTTATATTGTATTTCGTGTAATTTTTATTGTAATAAACGTTGAATGGCGGGTCCGATGTGTGACATTGTTTGAAAAAATTCAGAAAAAAAACTTTACGAGATCTTGAAACATTTGAATTTTCAGAAAAACACATGCCAGTTAGCTGTTTGAATTTCGAAGCCACGAGTTGGAGTTGGTGGGGTTCCAGTGGTATGAATAGAATTGTCTTCAGTAGTTCCAGTTGGTGGAGAGGCACCGACGTTCTGAAAATATTTACAAAAATTTTAAAGCTTACAAATGAATTCGAGTCTAACGTTTCCGTTGACTTCCTTTTCCAAAAATACAATTTCTTTCGAAACTCGGGGTAGGTCAACACGAAAATACACTGGGATAATCATATTCATGAATCCTGAGTATAGATGGGTGTCGTTCTATTAGAGGTGTCGGTCTAATACAGTTTTTACGGTAAGTATTTAAAGTTAAACTTATTAGAGCAAAGAATTTTCAGAGTTCGAATATCAGATGTTCAATTTTAATGTTCATTATACAAACACCAGCAGGGTTAATGACGTCACTGGTATTTGTTTTCTTAAAACACAATGTGCAAAAACAATGGATAATCTTTAAAAACAAAAAAAAAGTCATTACTTCCCTCTCTTCTGTTCGCTGTCTTTAGTGAGATGTGCTCGACTGCATGGTTGGAAACCACCGACTATCTGGAAACCATTGGCTTCTGTTTGTCGACTCCATTGAATTTGATTCTGATAGTTTTAATCTGGGAGATGCCAATCCAGAAATTTGGGAACTATAAATATTTGATGCTATCATTCTCATCTTTTGGGATCATGTACTCAGGTTTTAATTTTTGGAGTAAACCAGTAAGTTCGATGAATGATGAATTTTTTCCCGGTATTCTTTTAACTGTAATATTTCAGATGGTCCACTTTGCCGATGTCTCTTTCATTGTCTTCCATGTTCTAAAATCCAGAGACTACTCAAAATTCATTGCGGAAATATTCCTTTGTATACTCACCCTGTACTCAGAAATCCGATTTCCCAATTTTCAGCAATCTATTGTAGCTTCTACGGAATGATGTTACTTCTGTTGACCATCCACTTCTACTACCGCTACCTATCTGTAATTGGATCATATAAACTCGCCAGATTCAATCTCCAAATCTTGGCAATGTGGACTGCATTCTTTATCTTGTACAATTCCGTTTGGTTCATACTCTGTTATTATTTTCATGGAGAATCTGATATGAAAAATCAAATAATCGCTCCTGATCTCTTGAAAATATATTGTTTGAAACCGGAAGAGTATACTTATACTGGACCTCAATACTTTTTCAAGAACAACGCAACTGGGAAATTCGAGTGCCATCTTTCCTCATTTTTCTCTGCTGGAACGATTTGTGTTATCATGTCCGTCCTTTTTTCTCTTCTGATTTATTTTGGAGCGAAAACATACTATCATTTGTATAAACTTGGCCAAATTGCCCGATTCGATTCTCAAAACCTTCAGAAGCAACTGTTCCAGACCCTTGTAATCCAAACATGTATCCCATCGGTTTTCATGTATTTCCCTGTCACCTGTTTGTTCTTATTCCCACTTTTTGGAGTCACCGATTATGGGCTGTCTAACTTCATTCCGATCTCCGTGGCGATATATCCTTGCTTCGAGCCGTTAGTCGCTATTTATTGCATCAAACCGTTCCGGATGAGAATAATCGGTAATTTATCTGTTCCAGACTATAATGATGATGGTTTCAGGTGTTTTAACATGTCGTATTCCTTCTAAATCCACAGTGGATATACTCGTGCTTGCCACGTCTAATTTTCAGATCGAAAACTAAAGAAGATTTTTTTGAAAATTTTTTGATTTCATGTTCTGAGTTGCATTGTCGAACGTCATTATAACTTTTTTTTTGAAAAATAAAGAGTTTTTGTAATGAATGAAACAAAAACAGATGACGATGCAATAACAACCTGAGATTCAAATCTTGAATTGAAATTCAGAAAAAAACATGTGAGAAAGAAAAGAAAACCCACAGGTAAGATAGCATGTCTGCGCTGGTCACCATTTTTTTAAACATGATAACATCTTCTGTGTCGAAATTTGTTGGTTTAATATGTTTTGTCGAGACAGATTTAATATAAGGAAAAAAGTATTTGTGAATGAAATCTTCGTTGTATTGACTTGCAGACCAATTATAATTTTTCATAGTTGTCACCGGGCCGATAACGCGCTTCAAAATGACAATTAGGAGTCGATCAACCTGTCAAATAGTAGGTCTCGGTGAGCTCTACTCGATTCTTCTTTCATTTTCACTGTGAGTTCAGTAAGAGGCGCTGTACAATCCATTTAGTGGCCAGGTCTTGAACAGCCGAGCCTTGAGTCAAGGCCCGGCCACTAAATGGATTGTACAGCGGTTATCACTGAACTCAAAAAGAAAGTGAAAATAGAATCGAGTAGAGCTCACCGAGACCTACAATTTGACAGTTTGATCGACTCCTAATTGTCATTTTGAAGCGAGTTATCTCAAAGCCCGCACCAGGCCCGGATCGGCCCGGTGACAACTATGTTATTTTTCGAATTCCCAAAAATTGATTAGATAGCGTTCTATGTAAAACAAAAAGTTCAAAACCAAGCAATGGAGATGATCTCTTGGAAACGTATAATCATCTTTTGCTCTCTCTCTCAAAAAGTGGTAAGTGTTGATCTTCATCTGTGTCCTCTGGTGTATTCTGCAGTATAAATACGTTCATCAACTTAGTACCACCAGGTCGTAAGCGCAACGTGCTCTGAAAAAACATTATGTTTCCTCCTGTTTCAGCAGGAGTAATCAAAGCGGATCTTCTCGCTGCTGGATTATCTGAACAAGCTGCCGATGGAGTATTGAAGGTCGCCTCAGAATTTTTTTCAGCTGCCAAGTCAGCGGCGGGTGCTTTTTATTGATTTTTTATACGTATTATTGAAAGTAATAATAACAATATTAATCATCGAATTCGGTGAGGATACATTTGAATGGAACGCGCCCGTGTACTCCTCGTGGACAAAGTAGAACAGAATAATAAAGAAAACTTGTCCTCTAGGAGTACACGACGCATTCTTGGATTTTTGGATCAGAATTACAGCATACTGTGACATCAGGCGTGCTGCGTAGTGATTCAAACTGTAGTCAAGGAACACGGAGTTTTTTTTTTTCTTATCTTCATATGAGACTCGCCAAAGTTTTTTTTAAGATATGGACACAGCTTTATTCAGTAGCAAAAAATTCACATATTTTCAATTTGTCAATGGATTTTAACTGCCAAATGAGCTTCGAAATCCGCTTTCTTCTTGTCTGAAAATTCTTTATAGGCTGCTTGATCTTCTGCAGATTGTGTCTTGATGTAGGTATCAACTTCCGTGAAAAACTTTCCATATAGAGCATTCCTCTCTTCAGGAGTTAGCTTGACACTTGGCTTGTTGGCTGAGAAAAACTGTGAGGCGACCTTCAATACTCCGTCGGCAGCTTGTTCAGATAATCTAGCAGCGAGAAGGTCCCCTTTGATTACTCCGGCTGAAACAGGAGGAAACATTATTTTTTCAGAGCACGTTGCGCTTACGACTTGGTGGTACTGGTTCTTCACTGCTATCTGGGCAACTATCACTCTATTTATATTGATAGAAAAGAAGTCGCCAAAAGAGTTCGGAGGGTACAAACACTTTTTGAGAATTTATTGTTTTTATGCGTTCGCATTTTCAATCATTGACTGGTTGACTCAACCGGCTGTAGCTATTGACATCCATGGATTTGGTTACGCATTTTACTCAGAAAATCGATTGTTTGATCTGGGGTATACCGGTGGTTTATCGGTCCAAAGTAAGTCAAAACTTAGTGTTTTGTCACAGTTTCAAATATTGCAGTTCTCTACTGTGGATGTTTTCTCGCTAGCATATCATTCTTATCCCTCAATTTCATTTATAGATATGTCTCGATTTGCAAGTGAGTATATAGCTGTCAGAGATATCAACATAACGTTTTTTATTCAGACCATACTATGTAGTATTTTTTCAAGGATGGCGAATCATTCTCCTCTTCCTCTATTGTACTCTTCCATTTTTCATTTGGTCCATGTTAGTTTACACCCTGATGGCGCCGGTTCCAGATAGAACTGCTCATTTGAAGTGAGCATCTTTCTTTCAAAAATTATTTAAATAAACGTTTTTCAGCATTACCACAATGCTAATGGAGAACGTGAATCTCGTCAACAAGCCATACGTGGGCGTGTTGTGTCGACACGTCACAAACAGTACTGAGCACTCCTACGGGGATATTGAGTGGGGTACAATGAGTGCGTTGTTGGGCTTCTTTGGGTTCCAGGGCTTCTTTTATACAATATCCCTTGTCTGTGGAGTTTTGACTTATCAGGATACCATGCAGCTTTTTAAAATGGCTCAGATGTCGAAGGAATTGTATAAAATGCAAATGCAATTGTTGAGAGCTATTGTTCTTCAGGTATGGTAATGAGATTTTCAGGAAAATCGGAAAATAAAACTTCCAGGCTTCAATACCACTGATCCTTGTCTACATCCCACCTGCTATCATGATTGTGGGAGGGATGTGTGGAATCTATGTTGGTCAAATCGGGTATTTTGTGGTAATGAGTATTTCGATATACCCTCCACTGGACTCTCTGGTATTCTTGTTATCTATACGATGTTATCGATCCGCCTTGTGTTGTCATAACGGATCGGAGGGGAGTACAGGAAACACGTCGGTAGTTCCCGTCAAGATTTTGGTGAGTTGAGGAGGATAAAGAACTGAAAACTTGAAAACTTGATTTTTGATTTCAGACAATGGAGATGGAGAATATATGACAAGGAATTAATATTCTGTCGGTTATTTATGAAACACAACTACTGGTCAAAATCTTCTGTACGGAAATTATCAAGTTCACTCAGAATGTTAAAGTTCCTCATTGTCTACATCACTTGTATAAAATAAATTTGTTCAAAACTAGGCAATCGTCATGATCTACATATCATGAACTTTTGGAAACATATACTCATCTTTTGTTCTCTGCCAAAAAAGTGGTTAGTGTTGATCTTCATCTGTGTCCTTGCTGTAGTATATATGCGTTCATCAAATCTGCATTACACTCATTCAACATGTTCAAATTACTCCTCGCGTTCCCTGTTCTAATCCTTGCTGTTGTTTCATTCCCAGTACCACCAAGTCGTAAGCGCAACGTGCTCTGAAAAACATTATGTTTCCTCCTGTTTCAGCCGGAGTAATCAAGGCGGATCTTCTCGCTGCTGGATTGTCTGAACAAGCTGCCGATGGAGTATTGAAGGTCGCCTCTAGTGAGTGTTTCTCAGCCAACAAGTCAGCGACGAGCGAAGAGGCGGGCCCTCTACTTGAAAAGTTCCAAACTGAAGTTGATACCTACATCAAGACACAATCTGCAGAAGATCAAGCAGCCTATAAAGAATTTTCAGACAAGAAAAAAGGCAGATTTCGACGCTCATTTGGCAGATAAATTCCATTGACAAGTTGAAAATATGTGAATTTCTTTGCTACTGAATAAAGTTCATATCTGAAAAAAAACTTTGGCGAGTCTCATTTGAGGATAAGAAAAAACTCCGTGTTTCTTGACTACAGTTTGAATCACTACGCAGCACACCTGATGTCACAGTATGCTGTAATTCTGATCCAATGCCAAGAATGCGTCGTGTACTCCTAGAGGACAAGTTTCCTTTTTTATTCTGTTCTACTTTGTCTGACTTGTCGGCTGAGAAAAATTCTGAGGCGATTTTCATTACTTCATCGGCAGGATGTTTCAGAGCGAAAGATCCGCCTTGATTACTTTGGCTGAAACCGAAAACGTAAATGTTTTTCAGAGCCCGTTGCACTTACGAGTTGCCGGTGGCAAGGTACCCTCATAACCCTGCAATTCTCCGAGTCATCACAATAAATACGCAACGATACTCCGCTAAAGCTTAACGCGCCTACCGTAACCTCAGCGCATCGATTCACGTGGACAATTGTACTATCTTCTTATTTTTATCAGAACCCTATTACCCCGTATACATACGATGGCAACTTACGACTAGGTGGTACTGAGCCTGAAACAACAACCAGGATTAGAACAGGGAATGCGAGGAGTGACTTGAACATGTCGAATGAAAGCAATTAGAATTTGATGAACGTGTATATACTGCAGAATACACCAGAGGACAGAAGATCAACACTGACCCCTTTTTGAGAGAGAACAAAATATGAATATACGTTTCCAAGAGATCATTTTCGTACATGGTAGATCATCCCCATTGCTTGGTTTTGAACTTTTTGTTTTTCATAGAACGCTATCTGGTAAATTTCCAGGAATTCGAAAAATTATAATTGGTCTGCAAGTCAATACAACTTTTTATACATTAGAACACTTTATTCACAAGTACTTTTCTCCTTATATAATTATGTCTCGACAAAACATATTAAACCAAAAGTTTGTCACAGAAGATGTTATCATTGTTTATAAAAAAAATGGTGGCCAGCGCAGAGGTGCTCAGTGTGTTTCTCGGATGATAACATCCTGTGAGAATCGCTGAAATCATGAATTTTGTTGTCATAAATTCTAGACGATTTTATTTTCTGAATTTCAATTCAAGATTTGAATCTCAGGCTGTTATTGCATCATCATCTGTTTTTGTTTCATTCATTACAAATACTCTTTGTTTTTCAAAAAAAAGAAAGTTATAATGACGTTCGACAATGCAACTCAGAACATGACATCAAAACATTTTCAATAAAAACTTTTCTAGTTTTCGATCTGAAATTTAGACGTGGCAATCACGAGTATATCCACTGTGGATTTAGTAGGAATACGACATGTTAAAACACCTGAAACCATCATCATTATAGTCTAGAACTGATCAATTACCGATTATTCTCATCCGAAACGGCTTGATGCAATAAATAGCGACTAGCGGCTCGAAGCAAGGATATATCGCCACGGAGATCGGAATGAAGTTAGACAGCCCATAATCGGTGACTCCAAAAAGTGGGAATAAGAACAAACAGGTGACAGGGAAATACATGAAAACCGATGGGATACATGTTTGGATTACAAGGGTCTGGAACAGTTGCTTCTGAAGGTTTTGAGAATCGAATCGGGCAATTTGGCCAAGTTTATACAAATGATAGTATGTTTTTGCTCCATAATAAATCAGAAGAGAAAAAAGGACGGACATGATAACACAAATCGTTCCTGCAGAGAAAAATGAGGAAAGATGGCACTCGAATTTTCCAGTTGCGTTGTTTTTGAAAAAGTATTGAGGTCCAGTATAAGTATACTCTTCCGGCTTCAAACAATATATTTTCAAGAGATCAGGAGCGATTATTTGATTTTTCATATCAGATTCTCCATGAAAATAATAACAGAGTATGAACCAAACGGAATTGTACAAGATAAAGAACACAGTCCACATTGCTAAGATTCGGAGATTGAATCTAGCGAGTTTATATGATCCAATTACAGATAGGTAGCGGTAGTAGAAGTGGATGGTCAACAGAAGTAACATCATTCCGTAGAAGCTACAATAGATTGCTGAAAATTGGGAAATCGGATTTCTGAGTACAGGGTGAGTATACAAAGGAATATTTCCGCAATGAATTTTGAGTAGTCTCTGGATTTTAGAACATGGAAGACAATGAAAGAGACATCGGCAAAGTGGACCATCTGAAATATTACAGTTAAAAGAATACCGGGAAAAAATTCATCATTCATCGAACTTACTGGTTTACTCCAAAAATTAAAACCTGAGTACATGATCCCAAAAGATGAGAATGATAGCATCAAATATTTATAGTTCCCAAATTTCTGGATTGGCATCTCCCAGATTAAAACTATCAGAATCAAATTCAATGGAGTCGACAAACAGAAGCCAATGGTTTCCAGATAGTCGGTGGTTTCCAACCATGCAGTCGAGCACATCTCACTAAAGACAGCGAACAGAAGAGAGGGAAGTAATGACTTTTTTTGTTTTTAAAGATTATCCATTGTTTTTGCACATTGTGTTTTAAGAAAACAAATACCAGTGACGTCATTAACCCTGCTGGTGTTTGTATAATGAACATTAAAATTGAACATCTGATATTCGAACTCTGAAAATTCTTTGCTCTAATAAGTTTAACTTTAAATACTTACCGTAAAAACTGTATTAGACCGACACCTCTAATAGAACGACACCCATCTATACTCAGGATTCATGAATATGATTATCCCAGTGTATTTTCTTGGTTCTGATTAGAAGCAGCGTGAATAGTAACCTCTAGATCAACAAATAGAACTTTCAAAACAGTGTTTTTCCGTTTAACTTTAATGTGTTTCTGAAACCACAAAATTTTTCTGACAGGCGGTTGAAAAATAGAGCAACATGTCGCTCTAATACAGTTTTACGGTATCTTATTTCGATACTTTGGAAGCCTACAAACTTGTGTCATTAGAACTCCGTCGCTTAATTACTGATCTTGTCTATTTATACAAAATACTTGGATCTAAAGAGTTTCACTCTTCCAAACGTATTTCAACCTCTTTTCCCAACTTTCAGCCTTAAAGACCCCATCCTTATCTTATCAAATCCATCTTATCTAACAAAACCAAGTTTGGTTTACAGTACTTACCCTTGCAGAAATTTCCTCCCCGTGCATGTGTTTCCTGTTAAATCTCCCTCCCTCTGGTTCAAAAATAATGTCAAACGGTCAAATCTCTCTAAGTGTTTTATTCTCAATTACTAATTTTCTCTAGCTCTTAAATACAGTACCGGTCAAAATGGTATCATATTTTGCCTTTTTCAGTTGAACATGTCCAACTGTAAGGGTGACTATAGTAAAATTTCCCACAAACTAAATTTATTATGTATTAATCAGACTAAAAATAGGGCTCCAATTTTGTAATTATCAACTTTTTTGTACGGGCACTTATTAGAGAATTATAGTCATTTTAAGACTACAGCTAAAAAATCCAAATATTTTGCACTGACATGGCTCGATTTGGGAGAGAAGTTACTTTGTCGAAATGTAACTTCCTAACGAGTGTTCGTTCAAAAAAGTTATCTTTTTGACCGGTACTATAGTTATCTTTGTTTATGTTCCCTTCGGTTGTATTCTTATCCCGTGCTTTTAAAAATAACCTTATATCGCTTGACTTGTCAAAACATTTAACCCTCTCTCCTCTCAATTATTAACTTCTTTTTCTTTTTTTCTTTTGTACTATATTCTGATCTTGAAGTATACAGTAGCGAGCATAAGTGAGTACCCCTAGGTACTTTTATGTGTAACTCAGCTGAATCATGTCCGTTTTGCCTAAACTTTTTTTGAAAGGAAGCCAAAATATTCAGCAATACGAATATATGTTTTTTGAAAAACTTCCATCACTGATTTTTTTGATAATCGATTTTTCCTGATCTTGATTTGAAAATCCGAAAAAAAAACTTTTTATTTTTCTCTTGGAGTTATTGAGTTTTTGATGTCAAAATGATGGAACATGTTCAAATAAACAAAAAATTATGTTGAATTGGCTTCTCAACTCCTGAGCATCGTGCTAGAGCTCCAGAAGTCAAAAGTAATGCCTTCGAAAAAATCTTCATAACTCCTCAAAAAAGGCTTCAAATTAGCCGAAACATGCACCAAAAGACGTGTCTTGAGTTTTTCTACAAACCAACAGCAAAAAAATTACAGTTTAAGAAAAAAAATTTTCCTATTTTTTCACTAAAATTTTTTTTAATTCCTATTTTTTCTCAATTTCTGGAATTTTGTGACTACAACACGAACAAGGAACGCATAAATGTGTTTTATTATGTGTGATAAAGCATCTTGCATGCAGTATTTGAAAGTTATGTTTGTTTTTCATCCAGAAAATACCAGAAATTGAGAAAAAATAGGAATTAAAAAAAATTTTAGTGAAAAAATAGGAAAAATTATTTTTTCTTAAACTGTAATTTTTTAATGTTGGTTTGTAGAAAATCTCAAGACACGTCTTTTGGTGCATGTTTCGGCTAATTTGAAGCCTTTTTTGAGGAGTTATGAAGATTTTTTCGAAGGCATTACTTTTGACTTCTGGAGCTCTAGTACGATGCTCAGGAGTTGAGAAGCCAATTCAACATAATTTTTTGTTTATTTGAACATGTTCCATCATTTTGACATCAAAAACTCAATAACTCCAAGAGAAAAATAAAAAGTTTTTTTTCGGATTTTCAAATCAAGATCAGGAAAAATCGATTATCGAAAAAATCAGTGATGGAAGTTTTTCAAAAAACCTATATTCGTATTGCTGAATATTTTGGCTTCCTTTCAAAAAAAAGTTTAGGCAAAACGGACATGATTCAGCTGAGTTACACATAAAAGTAGCTAGGGGTACTCACTTATGCTCGCTACTGTAAGTGGCGAGAGTCCTTCTCAAGTACAAATAAATCTAAATCAGTGGATATCTCCCCTTCATCTAGAACCAAAACAAACTCTTAAAAGATAAAACGATTCGGTTTTTACAACCACGCTCAAGTTGCAAAAAGGAGGTATTATGAATTCATTTTTATCTGTGCATGGGAAGACCGCGTCGCACTCGCGCGGCGGCCACGCACACTCCCATTTTAACGCTGCGTTCCAATTTTGAACACTGCCGCTAGAAATGGGCGTGGCCGCCGCGCGAGTGCGGCGCGGTTTTCCCATGCACAGATAAAAATGAATTCATAATACTCCTGGAGGACAGGTTTCCATTTTAATTCTCTTCTACTTTGTCCACGAGGAGTACACGGCACAACTCTTCGTTCTCCATGGAGCGCGCCCCCTTCATCCTGTTTCAACCGAATTCGATGGTTAATATTATTATTATTACTATCAATAATACGAATAAAAAATCAATAAAAACCACTGCTTATGCATCAACAAACAGATAACACATCGGAGAAAACTTAAAGAGAAATGAAAAAAGAAGAAATTCCAGATTGTACTGAAAACATTGAATTGTGTGAGTGAGTGAGGGGCAGGAGCATCTAAAAAGCAATTAGAGAGGGGCGGGGCCAATAGACACGATTCGAGAGGTATTGCGAATTGGTTGGGGGGGGGGCAAAAGTGATAAATACTAATGGGGGAAAATGCACAACGAGGGGAGAATTAAGGGAACATCGATTGATTTTTTGAAGAGATTGGAAATGCTAAACCATACTACGTATTTAATGGAGATTGGGCGTAAACTTCGTGATTTTTTTGTTGAGAATTTTTCATCGAAAACTTTTCAATTTTCGAATTTTTTGTGACTGAAGAAGATGAAGATATCCTGAATCCATATCCATAGATTACGACTTGACGAAGTCTCGACATTGGGAAAAGTGGAGAGTGGGGGGGAGGGGGTGCAGCTATAATAGAGGAAGATACGAAAAATGATTAGCGAGAGAAAATACTAAACAATGAGACTAAGCGGCTGCTTCTTGGAATAAAAATGAAAAAATTTGAGCAATTCCAGTCTTCGAGATTTCGAAAAGTCGAGTTTCGATTAGGATGGATTTGGTTTAGAGAGAGAAGGAGAAGAGAGAGGATGAAACAAAAATAGATTAAATTATTGAGTGATTTGGGAACGGGTGACTGGTCCCGAGAAGCTGGAAGAGGAGGATGGAGAGATGATTGGTGGAGTCGCGGTGGCGGTGGTGGTGGCTGCTGGTGATTGCTCCTCGATGCGAGTCTGGAAATGATCTCTGCATTCTAAGAATATATAAAGTCAGTCTGAAAATCATGGTAGATTCTTCTATTCTCATATCATTTCATAGTCAGTGATCCTACTTTCAGTTAGAAGAGATCAGCCACAAAAACTCGCAATGAGATATTTCGTAACTTTTTGCAACTACGCCGTGTTTTTCGTATAAACAGAGATCCTAGAAAACACAGGTCATTTTGTCATGTTAGCTGCAAAACGTTTCAGTGTCCTCGTGCAAACTACATGCAAAATACCGTTAAGCCCATATCGCCTTTGCCACCCCTACTCAACATCCAACTTCACAATTTCAAAATTTAAATTATATGAATAGAAAGCTGAAGTTTCAAGGATTCCAAAACTATATTCAAAGTTTTCCTAGCACAAAAATTTGCAGAGTTTCAGTGGTTAACGGTCAGAACGCGTCAGCTTCCATAACGATTCCCAGAAACATAAAGTATATAATATTATTTTAATTTATATGATTGAGAAGCTGAGGATTCTGAAAAGACTATTCTAGCGTGCTCACCTGAACCATCTTCTCAAAATCCAGACAGGGACGATGACTATTACGTCGTCCTCTTTTTGGCGCCGGCGCCGGTGGCATCAGCTCAACCGCCTCGACTTCAGCCTCAACATGATCGAAACGATAGGCGACTGGAAGTGGTGGACGATTGATGAGCACTTGGACTGGACAACGACGAGCCGCCACTTTGACGGCACGATCGTTGTTGAATGAGCGAAGACGCCAGGCGATGGGATGGTCGGCCATCGGATTCGACTCCTCGTGTCCACGTTTTCCTGGAGATGGAGAGCTGTCGTCTTCACGGAGACGACGACGGACTGGAGTTGGTGTTGCCATGCCGTCGGTGTCCGAGTCGTTGTCGCCAGTCATGATTCCCGATTCGCGGCCGAAACTGTCCCAGCTGAAAATATCATTTGAAATAAAAAATATAGTTTATATCATCTGCTAGAAAACTACAGTACCCCCACACTGCTTTATTCATAGATTCCTCTAACTTTTAATGTTTCTCGTGGACAACATTATAATTGGTGTCTCCCCATAAATAATACGATTGTCGGGAGGAAATTTCGAATGTGAGAAGTATCTGTACACGTCAACAAAAAGAGAATTGTGTAGGTTGGGGAGGTTGTCCGGTCAATTATCGAAAAAATCGGAGGCGGAAGAAGTGGTAGAGTGGTCTGTAGATCAAGGACAGAAGGTGCCACGTCATCAAGATGACGTACATATGCCGAAAAACAATAAAAATTACTGTATCATCAGAATAGTGAAAATGTATGTCTTACGTTCATAGGCAGCTGTGTCATTCAAGCGGTTTCAGTAACGCGTCGAAGTCACCGGTTTTAAGTCCTTTGTTTCAGGTTCTCCATTTTAGTAATTGTTTTTCAGGCCTTTCCTTTTTGGACCATCCGTTTCAGGCCTACAGGTTCAGTCTTCCGTTTCAGCCCTTTTGTTTTAAGCCTACAGGTTCAGGCCTCTCATTTCAGGCCGTCTGCTTTCAGTTTTTTGTTTCTGGTTCTTCATTTCAGACCACCCGTTTCATGCTCTTCACTTCAGGTCCTTCACATAAAGCATGTCTTTAAAAACCTTCCGCCTTCCTCATCTGAAACGCGTCAACGGCACGCCAGATGTCTTTTCTAGATCCCTCTCACTAGTCAACTTGTTGCTTTACTCCCAATCCACCTTTCCATCTTCTTCTTTTTCGAAAATGTGTCCATCTTTTCCCTTTCTATACGATTCCTCAAGATTCAAAGCCACGATAAATCTGCATTTTGTCTCTCTTTTTTCTCTGTTTTGCTCTTTTTCCGAGACTCGAAATGCAACAAGTCTTCGTCGAGCACACAAAAATAACAAGAACTGATAATAACAATAAATCTTCTGAGAGGACGGACACATCTCGGCGAGAAAGTTGTTTTGTGGTTTGACAGGGCAATTTGGGAGAGAGTGAGCACAGCTGTCTTCCGTGGAGCCAGATTAAAAATAAGACACAAACCTTTCAGTCTCGTCGAGATCTCGTTTCCACGCTGGGCTCGCCGAGACTCGTGGTGGATTCGAATGAAGGTAGTCGTCGTAGTTGCGAAGGCATTCGAGTGGATCTGGAATTCAGAATTCGTTTTCCAAGGACCGAAGCTTAACACATCACGGATAAATATGTTGTTTGATGAGTTTTATGTATGAATGAGCGAGAGCATGATACATCAACAATTCTCGTGCTTGAGAATGGGGCCTAGACTATAGTGCAAAGACGTCATGGATAATGGGAAAACAGAGAAACATTTTCCGATTTTTCCAGAAGTCAACGGATTTCGCTGAGTAGCGACTCAAGCCTAATTCCAAAGGATACGACGGAGCCGAGGCGATATTCAAAATTGTCTTTTTGCAGGGTGAAAAGTCGTGGACTAGTTTTCCTTGGATTTCTAGGTCATCCCAACTATTACGATAGGATCGCTATTATATGGAAAACTTGGTCAGTGTAAGTTACACTGACAATCCCGTAAAAAATTCGAAATGGGTTTTGGGTCAGTTACACTGACAATTTTATGTAAGTTACACTGACAATTTTTTTTCAGATTTTTGTTTCAGTCAGGCTCCGAGGCCCTCAGGTTGATTTTTTTAACTGTTGTGTTGGTTGTGACGATCGAATTCAGCTCTTCATTTTTGTAGTTGACAACTTTTTTGTGCAGACGTGCGCTAGAGAGTTGCGGCTCATTGAAGTGACCATCATGATTTCCTGCTATGGCTCTCCAGAAAGAGAAAATTGTCAGTGTAACATACATACACTGACCAAAAACCCATTTTAATTTTTACGGAAATATCCTAAATGTTACACTGACCAATTTTTTCTCGGCTAACGTTATTTGAGAGCAGGACACAGTTACACACAGGAAAGTCATTCACTACAAAAATGAAGGTTGATCTCCAAGTTTTGCAAAAGTTGCAGTGACTACAGTAACCCTATTTTAGTTTTGTGCTCCCCCCTCTTCTCCCCGAAACCGATCTCCATCCTCCTACTCCTTTTTTCATCTTCTTCTCCTCCCTCACAACCAAAATGTCACATCAAATATTTGTATATATTTATACACTCTTTCTTTCTCTCTCTCTCACTCCGTCATCTTCTTCTTCTTCTTTCCCTCCCAAACATTTTGTTGCTCAGAGTGAGCTCCTCCCGTATGTGCAGTCTATATGATGTACGCACTCGGGTCTCCTCGCCATCTACGTTGATTCCTTCCCGAATAGAAATTCGATATGTTTTTAGACCACCGATTTTCGGTTGTGTGAAGAGGAGAACCGAAACGAAATGAATCGGGTGTGTTCCTTATCGGTAGAACTCGAGTTGTACCTGACGTGATATCACAGGCAACGACTTTTGATCTACTCGAATGAAGAAATAATAACAAAATACGAAAAAAGGTCTCGTGGTTTGTAGGAGGATTGCAAAAATCTTTTTTCTCGCCGATTTTATCTCAGAGTGAGAAAGGTATCGGGAGGATGGCTGGAGGGAGGGGGGGGGAGTGATCAAGGAACCAGGAATGTACTTTGGACAGATGGTCAGGTCTGGGCGATTTTTTAGTCTGACTGATCAAGCTAGCCTATCAGAGAATGTTGTTAAAGGAAAACTCCAATAAACTTTTTTTCGAAATTTGACTTTTTGGAAAGCTGAAAATGTCAGGATTCCGACTCTATTTTCATATTTTTTCCAGCACAAAATTGAACATAGTTACACGACGTTAAACCTAATGGCGCTTTGTATATCGGTAAGTTTGGTTGCTAGGATAGTTTTGAGAACAGGTTTGGAATCTCCGCGTTGTCAGCTACTCATCGATAGAACATACAACAAAGCTGAAATCTCAGGGATCCTGAATAAGTTCTCAATTTTTCTGTTCTTGAATCCCTATCTCATCAAACCGCTTTGCAAATGTTAGCACTGTTCTCAGCTCGCTGAGAGCTTTCAGAAAAATACCCACAAGCCCAAGTTCTGACGACTTTGGATTTCACCACGAAAACTACAGTAGGAAATTTTTGGATTACTGTAGTTATCGCGTCGAGACCCAAATCACTCCAAACATAGGCTTGTGGATATTTTGCGGAAAGCTCTGAGCGAGCTGAACAAGAATTCTACATTTTTGGAAGTTTGGGATACGAAAGAAACGAAAACTATCTAAATTCCAATAGTGAAGTTCGAAGTAAGTCAACTGGAAACAACCTAGATCATGTATCTCGGTCGATTTTGCTTTCAGACAAAAAATTTCAAAAATGAAAGCCTCAAATCCTCACCATAAAATCTCGACGTGATCGTCTGCAACTCCTCCTCATCCGACTCGGTTCCCGAGTCATGTGGCACAATTGATCCATCATTCTCACTATTTGGATCATACACCTTGTGAAGACGAGCACTTTTACGACGCTCCTGTGATCTTGCTGCGTGTGTTGGTGGGAGGAATGATGACGGAGGTGTCTGGGTGTCATCTGAAATTGGATTCTAGTTTTTTTTAAAGACCCTGTGCTGAAACACACCATCATCTTTCTGAGAGAGCGCTCCCATCGCTTTGGTTAACTTGCTAACCATCTTGTGTTTTTCTGTGTGACCCGTTGTGTTTCTTTTCGTTCTTCAGATTTCCAGAATTTTCGGAAAACTTTTGTGTTTTTGACTGTGAGGTAGTGTCGATTTCTTTTTGCTCTTTCACAAGCTAATCCAGTTAGTTGTGCAGCATTCCTGAAATTTTGAAACTTTTTTTTTGAGAATTTGAATTCTGAAGGTGTATACTAAAAGTAGCAAAGCCTCGGAATGAAAAGAATAGGAAAAAGGCGATGAAGAAGAATAAGAAAGAAAAAAGGAAAAAAAAGAAAAGAGAAGAAGAAGGAGCGGTTTGTTTGTTGGCAACGCGCCAAGAAATGGATCATCACGAGGAGAAAAAGAGAGTGAAAAGGGGGGGAGAAGAGGGCGTGTAGTGTGTTAAGAGTGAAGAGACAACCCGAGAGACAACAGAAACATTCAGGAGAGACTGAGAGAGAGATGGATGGACACTGATCAACAGACAATTCAGGGTGTCGAGAACTGGTTTTGGTACCGAAAAAAAACATTTCAAGTGGAAGAGGAGGACGGAAACAGTTAGTTTTACTGGAAACATTGTGTAAGTTCGCTCTATTGAACTCTAGTCTGAAAAATCCGAAATATTCATTTGTTCAGTAGAGCGCGCTTGCTCCTGCGACACAACAAAATTTCGGTTTGTGCGGTAGAGCGCAGTTGCATCTCCGCTTTTGAAAAATTGCATAATTGTAGAGCCCGAAGACCCCGCTTCAAAAATTGAACGAATTTTTTTCGAAACTTTTTATTGAAATTTTACAGTTTTTCATCGAAAATGTGAGCATTGAACTTTTTTGCGAAAAAAATTCAAAAAATAGGAAATTTGAACTTTGGCGCCAATTACCCGGGCCTTGACCAATATGGAAAATATTGATGTGTTCAGTAGAGCGCGTTTGCTCCCGTGATCCACAAGCTATGCAAAATTTCGGTTTGTGCGGTGGAGCGCAGTTGCATCTCCACTTTTTAAAAGTTGGAAAAAACACGAAAAATTGATTTTTTTTAGGTACCGAAAATGCGCATTATTTTCCATACTTTTTTTTGTAAAACTTTCAGAAAAATTTTAATTTCTCTTTTAAATGAAAACCAAACTACAAACTACAAAATTTTCTACTCAACCAAAGGCGCGCCAGCTTCCGTTGTGAAACGGGAAACAGGTTCTTATGATTTTTTTTTCGAACAAACATCTTCAACTGTACTGTACTTCCGGCGATTCTTTCATTTTCACTTTTCACGCCAAAACTCGTATGCAGATGGGCGGTTCCAGCCATTTTCAGCCGACTTTCTGAACTCCTTTATTTTCCACCAATTCCCTTCGAAACTTATATCATTCGCATCGTCTAGACCTCACGAATCCACTCACAAAATTTCAACCTCATCGCACAATTTTGAAGGGTACTTCTGGACCTTCACCCGCCTCCAGAATCCCTACCGTAACCCACGCTTAGCACGTCGTCGATAAATTTGACACCACTAGCGTTTCGCTTGCTGCGTCTCTCGTGTCTAGCGGTGGTGGGGAGGAGAGAGTGCGGGGAGGCGAGAGACGCAGCAACATCGAGAAAGTGGACGAGTGGAGTGTTGAGGCGAGGTGGGTGGTCTAGGTATTGCGCGGGGGGCCTTAGGCCCTAGACTTAGGCCGAATTCAGGCCTGTAGGCCTTTCCCGAGGAAAGGTTGTAGGAAAGCAAAAATGAAAGGGAAAGGTGCGAAAAAAACTTCCGCATCGATGAATTTTCAAAATTTTACCGCATTAAGTTGAGAAAATCACCTCAGGCTCAACTCAGGCGTGGCTTAGGCTTACCAATTTTACGCTTAAAACTTTTCGGGCTTTAGGCTTTAGGCTTTAAGGCTTTAGGCTTTAGGCTTTAGGCTTTAGGCTTTAGGCTTTAGACTTTAGACTTTAGGTTTAAGGGTTTAGGGTTTAGGCTTTAGGGTTTAGGCTTCAGGGTTTAAGGTTTAGGATTTAGGATTTAGGCTTTAGGCCATTGGCTTTAGGCTTTAGATTTGAGGTTTTAGGCTTTATACTTTAGGCTTCAGACTTTAGGCTTCAGACTTTAGGCTTGAGGTTCGATAGGTCTAATTTAAGCGTTTCTGTGATCTGACTTATCTCAGGCCTAGCTCAAATTTAGCTCCATCTAAAAATGCATGTTTTAGACCATTCTTTTCCGTATACTACCGAATTTTTTGCTTATTGGTCCCAAGCAACCGAAATATGAAAAAGTCGAAAAAAATGAGTGAGTGAGTTTTTTCTGTGAGTGTTCGATTCACTCACTCCCCAACACTCACGCTTTTTGCGGTCGAGTAGAAAAGAGTAGGCAAAAAAACACGGAGGAAGAGGCAAAAACGAGGGACGAAAATGTCGGTTTTCTCTTCTTCTTCGCCCTCATCGTCTTCTTCTTCGCTTCTTCTTCTGTGTTGCCACCCCTCTAGGCCTAAGGCCGCCCATTTTTCGACATGACGAGGAGAAAAAGGTATGGACCTTTTTGGAGAAATAGTATATGAAATGGTGGAGGGTGGGGCCAAACAAAAAAAACAAGGACCACACACTTATGAGTTGAGCCATTTCGACTCCTCTGTTTGTGTTTTTTTTCCACTCAAAATCGCTCCGGAGCAAAAAAAAATGGAGGATGTTTTTTTCGAAAAATGAGAAGACTTGGCCAAGTGCCAGAGGAACCACTTGAAACTAAAATGTTCAAATTCAGCGTGACGAGAGCTTTCAAAAAAGTATAATCATGGCCCGATTTGGTGCAAGTTAGGTCCCGCCACGAAAACTACAGTGATCTAGTATACGGTAGTTTCGTGGCGAGACCCAAACTGCACCGAATTGGGGCATGATTATAGTTTTATGAAAGCTCTCGGCTAGCTGATTACGAATATCTTATTTTCAAAAATTCAGTCGTTCTGTAGAGAAAGTTATCGCTGGAGCGAGATCCAAATTCTCACAATCCGAGTTAGAAGACCCTAATTTTCATTTTGAAAATAGAGAACCTAGTATCTCCAGAAAGCTGAAGACGTGAGGATTCTGAACCTGTCGTCCAAATTCCTCTAGCGTGAAAATGAACCAAGTTATGAAACTTTTTGTAACCCGTAACCACAAATACCAAAACAAATCCATCAGACTCATCGGCGCACCTATTTTCTGTGTCTTATCAAACCAAAAATATTATTTGATGTACAAACGCTCCCATTAAGAAAAACGTGATAACATCTTGGTCAGCAGAAACCAAAAATTATCAATAGAGCACAATTGCTTTTCCAAAAAAACTTTAGTATCAAAAAATTGTTAACCCAAAAACAATTTTCGTTGCGAGACCCAACGACAACAACATGCATAAATCATAATAACCTCCCCAGTCGCCCCCTCTAATTTCTATATATTTCAAAACTAACACATTGGTGGTCAATAGAGTAGACATGGACGGTGCGCATTCTCTCGCCTCGCCTCCCTCGCCTGACGTTATTATATCGATTTTCTCTTTTGAAGAATACAACTTTTCCTAGATTTTTCAACGGATTCTAGTAGATTTCGACGCGAGGAATCGAATGGTGCCGGAATTTTTGAGTTTTAAAGAGTTTTAAGCCGAGAAAAACAGGGTTTTGTATGAAAAACTAGCAAAAAAGACCTGAAACCTGGCCTAAAATAGGTTAGAATTGATGCTAGAACACCGGACTTTTTGGGATACCTGCATGGAGTTGTCAGCTAGCCAATGGAAATAATAATTTGGCATTTTGCCAGCAGCAGATAGCAAAACGAAACACACTTTCACACTCACTGACACTCACAGACAGAAAACCCGACGCGGGGCCAGAGGGGGGAAGACGAAGAGGAAGCGTGAGAGGCGATGGGGGCTGAGACAGTGAGAGAGTGAAGAGACGAAGAGAATTAGAGAATCAGAAATACACACAACACTCGGTGAGATAGTGTTGAAAATGGAGAGACGGTTAGAGAACGCGGTATGATGAAGCATGCGGTGGGCGGAGTGTGGCGAGAGAAGCAGAGAGAAAATTGGTGAAGAAGGCCGATCGAAAGGCCCGGTTGAGGCCCTCTTTTAGTACCCAGACGGAGGGAAAAGACGAAGAGGAAGAAGATGGGAATAGGAGGGAAGAGAGTGGGGGGGGGGATGGAAAATGAGAAGAAGAATAATTGGGAATATGAGTTGTATGAGGTTACGGTAGCAGGGCTCAAAAATTCCAGCGAAAATTGGCAAAAGTCCAGTAGTCTGTTGCTCAAAGAGACCTCCAACTCCACCAACCACTCCCTTATAATCTCTGTGGGAGCCCCCCTCCCCCCTTTTTCCGAAAATGATCTTTCGAACCAAATAGCCCCATAATAATTAAGTCATGGACAATAGGAAACCCCTCCCCTACTCAAATAGAAACACATTTATGAGAAATCACAGGTGTCTTTCCTGGCTGGTCGAGAGGGTAACGACGCAGCTGGTGCATTAGTTCGGAAGCGGAGATGGTACGGGGGCAAGCATGAGGGATTAGATGGGATATTCGGCTTGACCGGTCAGAAAAAATAGTCTTTCAAGCCTTGGCAATCAAATTTCTAGAGCTCACAACTCGGCTCATTTTTATCCCCGAGAAAATGTAAGAGCAGATTCAGAATCCTCTACTCATTAGCTTTCAATTCATGTAAACTTTTTGAAAGATTTCTCCCAGTGCACAGCTCTTTTATGCTCATTATTAAAAGGCTCTGGCGTCACAACACTCTCTCATGGTCTTCAAAACGGCGTATCTTCGAAAGAAGCAGAGCTATCAAAAAGTGCCAAACTAGAAAAATTTAGAAAATTTTACGTAGATCATTTTTGTAGTTAAAAACTTTTTGGTAGCTTTTCCCATTTTTGTGATATGAGCTTTTTGCTAGATGACAAGCAGGTGTCCCAAAAAGTCCGGGTTTCCACACAAAACCCTGTTTTTCTCTGTTTAAAACTTTTCAAACCCCAAAAATTCCGGCACCATTCGATTTCTTGCGTCAAAATCTATCAGAATCCGTTGAAAATTTTAGGAAAATTTGTATTCTTCAAGGGAGAAAATCGATATAATAACGCCCGGCGAGGGAGGCGAGGCGAGAGAATGCGCACCGTCTATGTCTACTCTATTGACCACCAATGTGTTAGTTTTGAAATATATAGAAATTAAAGGGAGCACTGGGAGGTTATTATGATTTATGCATGTTGTTGTTGGGTCTCGCAACGAAAATTGTCGGAGGGATATACCTAACAAGGGAAGTTCATGACGAGGGGAGTTGAAATTTTTCTAAAACTTGGACCCCTGGTACTTTCGACCCTGCTGATTCCAAAAATGCAAAAAAAAATTAGCGAAATGCTCACGTGAACCGAGTTATGACCCGTCAAACTTTTCAATTTGTTCACGTTCTTAACCTTTTCACATTTTCATCGACACTTGTGCTGGAGAATTGCAAGTTTGACGGCTCATAACTCGGTTCACATGAGCATTTCGCTAATTTTTCTTGCATTTTTGAAATCAGCAGGGTCGAAAGTACCAGGGATCCAATTTTTAGAAAAATTTCAACTCGCCTCGTCATGAACTTCCCTCGTAAAATAATTTTTTCGGGCCATCAATATTTTGGACGACATAGTGTTGTGTCTAAATATATTCTACTAAAGTTTTTGGAAATGTAATTGCGGTCTATTCATAATGTGTTCCATTTAGAGATTTTTCCCAAGAAAATTGTCGGGTCTCGCAACGCTTGGGTCAAACATTGTCAGTTACAGTATCTCACTAGAAACGACTGTGAATTTCAGCGACCTGATTGATAACAAGATTCAGGTTTTAAAAATTTATTTTTAGAGCATCGAAGCCTCCTAACTCCAAAAGTGAGAATCTTTTCAAAAAAGAAGAAGAAGAAAACGAGAAAAAAGAATTATTGTGTGTGCGTGTTTTGTGCAATTTCTTGCTCAATTGCTCTGTGTTGGAAGACGACGGGGACGGAGAAGAAAATCTTGCTAGAAAAAAACATTTTTCCTAGTAAGATGATGATGTAAGAGAGGGGGAGGATCCGAGACTAGACTTTTCAGAATATTCTCATTCTTAATATTCCTAATGGAGTCCCTTCCAGCAACATTTGTGCCGATTCTTGTAGCCCTATCGCCTCTGCCAAGTGGACTCTTGGGTCCGATTTATCAATCTATTAGTTTTGATTTGTTGGCTTTACCCTACATCCTTTTTTGTATCTTTTTTCCAAAACTAGACGAAAAATATGTGAAAAATATTCTAACGGAACATGCGAATAGATTGATACATACATAGGGAAAAAGAAGGAGAAGAAATTTGAGAAGATGTGGGAAAAAAGTAGAAGGAAGAGGAGAATGGAATGATGAGTTGGTGATTTTTGATGTTTGATATTAAGCAGCGCCGTGGGGGGGGAACGGCTTAGAGATCTAGCGGTGCTGCTTAGAATCTTGGGAGCGGCTTAGCAAGATCACAGCACAACGGTTACCATGGTGCCAAAGAAGACTTGGCTGAAACCGCGACGCACACGCAACGCGACTCGGAAAAAAATTCAGTCTGAGGTCTAAGCAGCGCCCTGACTAACTAAGCAGCTCCCTCAACCCGAACTCACAGTTTCGAAATTTCCTCCGACGATTCTTCTCTCTCTCTCTCTGTTCCAACGATGTTGCCCTGAAGAACGGAAACCTGAAAAATCGAAAAAAATTTAACCGGAAACCAAGAAAAATCTTATCAAGTGATTGATTTACAAGGAGAAAAATTTGGTATCAACCGAAAAAATCTCAAAAGAAAGCGAAAAACGAGAAAACCGCATGAAGAATGACTTGGTTCCCCTCCCCTCTCCCTCTTCGAGAATAGGCTCCGCCCACTTTTGGCACAGTGCCAACGGGGCCGCCCATTCTTCGTCTAATTTGACGTCAATCTTAGGACCTGGGATCATTGATAGGCCGGGGACTAGTTTGAGTTTTCTAGGCCACAGAAATTTCTAGAAGTATTTTTTCAGAGTCGTAACGGGCCGGGCCAAAAATTCAGTGTAGAATTTTTTGAAAAAAATACTCTAATTAACGATTTTTGTAGATTTCAAAAGTTTTTGAGGAACTTAAGGAAATGGGGCCAAAATCGAACCAACCCGAAATTTTGCAAGTCTGGAATCTAGGGATCATAAATAGGTCGGTTTTCTAGGCCACAGAAATTTCTAGCAACATTTTTTTTTGTCATTTCCCCTTCAAATGTATCCCAACTTGTCATCATGTTTACAAATAGACCTCTCCCCCTCCAGAAATTGGTACCGTCCGTGTTGAAGAGAGTGGGGGGTCGCCTGGTTTTTGTGTTGGCATGATGCCAAGAGGTGCGACGAGTGGGTGGAGAGAAAGAGAGATACACTACAAACAGACAGATGTGAGAATAGAAAGGGGAAGGAAAAGAGAGGAAAGTGATAGAGAAGGACATGAGAGCGGAGAGATTCTTGGACCGGTGCCAACTCTCTGTTGGAGAGAAAGGGGGGGGGATGGCAACTCGGAGGGGGGGCAAGAGGGGTTTTAGGTTTGAAAATGGGGATTAGGTGGGGAAATTCGAATATTAGGGGGGAATAGGATTCTGATTCTGATTTCAGATGTTGCAGGCCCGGTGCGATTCAAACGATAAGAATCCTGATGTCTTCAGCTCAAAGCCGAAGACGTCAGGATTCTGAATCTGTTTTCAGAATTTTCATAGCTTCAAACTACGAGAAATTGCATAACTCGCTTTGTTTTCATGCTAGAAAAATTCTGATAACTGTATCAGAATATCTGGAATTCCAGCTTTCCAGCAATGTCAATCATAGTCATCGGATCTTCACAAAAAGCCCAAAACGTCAGAATTCTGATTCTATTTTCATATCTGAAAAAAAACAAGTTATGAAAGTTTATGTAACTCGTGTCATTTTGAAGTTATGAAAAATTTGGAGACAGTTTTAGAATCCTTGTAGTTTTGGCTTTACTGTCATATAAATTTCAGTCGACTGCATAGAATATTGATACATCAGATTCAAGCTCATATAACTCGCTTCATTTTAAAGCTGTGAAAATTTTAAAAACTGTCCATAAATGCTCATTTCTTTCTCTTCTTAGTCAAATAATTTTATTCTAATGCGTTAAATTTCATACCGTAAAAATGAGGTTAAATGAGTATGCTCGCTGAAAATCGACGTCAGTATCTTACAATTAACTTTTCTTGGAAGTTACCGTATCACGTTTTGTATAATGATGGGAATTTAAGAATTGCTTCAATTCCGCAACTGCCTTATGTCCCGAAAACGCGCTCCGTTGCACATCGGTTGGCACGTTGCCGAAAAAGACTTGGCACCATGCCAAATTTAACTTTAACGTTTATTTCTGGTATCTTTTAATGAAAACCGTGACGCGCACGCAACGCGACACGGAAGAACAATTCAAATATTTTGGTTTCAAAACCAGGACGTAACCCCCCCGAGTTATAAACCAGACTGCTCAATTTCCTTTTACAACCGCCTCCACAACAATTAGTCAATGCAATTTTCAAGAAATTTCGTCTATTCCGCTCTATTTATGAATAACTTACTCTCCGACTATAATTGGATGGGTTTTTGCGTGGAACGGACACATGATCTTTTATGTTTATTTATTTTCAATTTTTGTTATTGGGTATAATGAAAGGTTCTGGAAAGCTCAGCCAATTTGCATAAAAAGCAGACGGTGCCAACTGTTAAAATATAAATATAAATCACTAAGCGTTGGCACCGTGCCAGCTTCTAGGACCACGCCCACTTTTTGTTGATTCTGATCGTCAGACCTTATGATTCGGCTCTTTGAGCGTACAAATTCATGGAAGGATTTCAAAGGATAAAAGTCAGATTCTGAGCATTGACGCACTTGGAAAAGCGGATTTTAGATGGAGTGAATGAGTTACTGATAGGGAGAAAACTGGAATTTCAACGGGGATCATACTTGGATTGAGTCAAATATTGGAGAGGTGACATCTATTGGATACGTTCACCAGCAGTTACTGTACCGCTCATTTTTGTAGTTGACAAATTTTTGTAGAGACACTACCATGAAAGTTACAGGTTGTCGAAGTACCAAATTTCGCTAACTGACACTGAAATTTGTTATTTACTTTGACAACCTGTAACTGTCAAGTTAGGCTTCCTACGAAAAAGTGGTCCGCTACAAAAATGATGTGCTCTTTTTGCTCTGTTCAATCCATACAAAATAGAGTTTATGGGACAATCAGATGACACCGAAATACACTGTCAAACTCATTGTCAGTCATTTTTCACTGAAAACAGCCTGTGAGCGGGTTCTGTATCTCTCCAGGAAGAGCTTCCACAGAAAAGTTGTCAACTACAAAAATACAGATCTTGTTTTCTACTTTTTTGGTCAATATAAGTAAAAAAATTTCAAATGAAATTTCGCACTATTCCACCGTCTCAAAGTTCTCCATATTTCAAAATGGCTGTGAGCTCAATGACTCAATAGCAGTGAGCAATCTGGGACTAGATTTCCATTTGTTTTTTCTAGGCCACCACTCTGTCATCATCTACATACACAATAAAAATACAATCCTGACGTCAATTTTGTGTTTTGTAGTATGTTCTTCTTTCCACACCCCGCTCGCACAATTACACCTACACATCCCCATTTTCATATAAATTTTCATATAAATTGGAAATGGGAAATTGAGTGCATGAGTTCATTGTAACACACAGCTATTCAAAGATTAAAAAACCGGGGGGGGGGGCTACTTTGGGTTTCTAGGCCATTTCTTTTTGATTACTTTTTATTTTCCTCCCAACTGACATGTTTTGCCTTCTGCCATCCCCCCACATCTCTCATATTCATAAACATGTGTGACAAATGTGAAAAGGATGAAGAAAAAAGAAAGAGAGCAATATAAACGAAGAACTAACTTCTTTTTTTTCGTTTTCTCAACGACTTTTACTTGTTTTTTGAAAAACTGAAATTGAGGAGAGAGTGAAGATCAATTTTTAGGATTTGTTTGGGAGTTAGAAAACAATTTTTATGGTGTTTTCGTGGTGTAAGGATTAAGAAAAAGTGCCAAAAATCAAGTTACCGTAGTCAAGCACTGATTCTGTCTCTGATTTTTGATTTTGTAGAGAGGACCCTCTCAGTACTATTCAAACGATTAGAATCCTGATGTGTTCAGCTTTTCAGCAAGCCGAAGACGTCAGGATACTGAATCAGTTTTCAGAATTTTTGCATGAAAACAAAACGACTTGTGAAGATTCTTGTAACTGATTCAGAATCCTTGAAATTTTAGCTTTCCAGAAATGCCAATCATGTTCATCCTGGGTTTTTGGTTTTCACAAAAATCCCAAGTCTTCAAAATTCTGATTCTATTTTCATATTTTCTCTAGCGCCTGCACAAACCAAGTTATGAAGTCTCTTGTAACTCGTGTCATTTTGAAGTTATGGAAAATTTGGAGACAGTTTCAAAATCCTTGGAATTTCTGCTACAAGTTTCAGTCTATGAAAAGATGCATCAGATTTAAAGTCATACAACTCATTTCATTTCGAACCTATGAAAATTCTAAAAACTGTCCCAAAATATTCATTTATTTTTCTTCTCAGTCACAAAATTTTTTTCAGGTACAAGAAGTGGTCAACTACAAGAATAGAGTTTTGATCAACTCGAGAAATGTAAATTATCATCTCAAAGTTTGTCGTGGTTTCTTGGAATGACTGGCTACAGTAACCTAAATTCGTAAGAATGTAACTCCCTAGATTCCACTCGTATCAAAAAGTAGTCAACTACAAAGCTGTAGTTTTAGAGTTGCTTGTTACTAAATACTAAAAATTGATACACCTTGAACAATACCCAATACCGTACCAGCCTTTTAGATTCTGCCCTTTCAGTCACCTTCGTTAATTTAGATAAGCTATAACTTCCTAGGTTCGAGTTGAGCAAAAAAGTTGTCAACTACAAAAATGTAGATCAAGACTTGTTGAATACAGAAAACTACAATTTGAATTTATTGCCATTTTAATTATTTCCGAAATTCCCTTCGAAATGGTAAAAACCGTATCAAACTACAATCTAGACAGTCTAGAAACGTGACAAAACGGAAGACAACCGACAGGAAAGGAGACAGAGAAGTGGTTTTCTTTTCGCAAAAGTGCAACTATTAGCGACGGAAAGAAGAAGAGAAAATGATGATGATGGGGCAAGGAATCTGTACGAAACAAACTACTTTGGGAATTGGTTTTGGAATAATGATGATGGATACGGTGTGTACTTTTGAATAGGATAGGACAAGGACCTACATGACAAGAGGGCTCGCAGCAGGGGGGGACCGCCCGTATGTGGAAATTGAAATTCCGGCACAAAATAACATAGATCATACATCGTATGGGAAGTACGCTCTACCGTAATTCCCCTAAACTTGAAAATGCGCACTTCTCACTTTTTCTCCCAGACAGACCACCCGGTTAAGCTAGACAGACGATACAAAGTAAATATGATCTACCTCCCTCGGGGGAGGATGAGAGCAAGCAGTCACTCATTTTTTTCAAGAAAAAATAAAAAATAAATCAATAATAAGAAGATCAAAAAAATAAATAAATGTTCTTTTTTGACGAGCTCTTTTCGCCGGCCAAAAAAATGAGCGATGAGAAAAAAGAGCTGGGGGCACAGGCACAGAACGAGAGAAAGGGAGTGGAGTGTTCTCGTATTACATTCGGCGCCGCCCGGTTTTTTTTGGGAGAAAATTTTCGATTTCGTCGTGGGTGGTCTAGGGGAATGGGGAGTGCTTGAGAATATGGTAGAGAAAAGTTGTTGCAAACGCGCTCCAATCGGAAGAAAACCGATGTGACCATGGAGCGCATTTGCATAGTGCAAAGCTCGCCGATGCAAGTGCGCTCTACTGAAAAACTTCTGAAAATTTGCTGGTTTTGGCTAAAACTGCATCTATAGAGGTTTCCAAGCACGAGGAATTTGAAAATCATAGCCTTATTTTTATGTTCAAAAAACCACAGTTTCTCTTTTTTGAGCAAAATACCCCAGTTTTTACAGCTTTTCACATCTTTTCGACACGATTTTGCGTTCAGAACGGCTTCACACAAGTTTTCGAATAAGCGTAATCCCGGGTAAAACCAAATTTCAAGAATTTAGAATTTCGCAATGGAGCGCAGTTCCAACTCAGCGAAAATAAAAATTCCTCAAATACGAGCGGTTCCAACTCGAAAGTGTCAATCAATCGGGTTCCTCTTCCCTGTTACTTTATAGCCGTGATCATCAAGTTGTATATTGTGCTCTCAATTGCCCCGATGGACGCGGTGATAAAAATGACACATGGTCTCTCTTTCTCTCCCTCCGTTTCGTCGCAAGATAACTGCTGCCCTTTTCGTTGTCTTTCATTTTTATCATTTTTCGACCTTAGATTCCTCTTTTTCCTACTTTTTTCTCGCTTTCTCGGTGAAAATTCCACTGAAAAAACTAAATTCAAAACTCCCTCCATTTTTCTCTAATGGTACGGTGTGCAAGTGTGCAAACACCAAGAGTGCACTTAATGCATCTCATTTGACGACAAATAATTTTTAACTTATTTTTAGCGCTTTCGACGATTTTTTGAGTAAAAATGACGGAATTTTTGACAAATTTGTGTGAAAAGAACAACAGACAACACTTAATTCAGACAACAATCTTCCAATTATTGTACATTGATCACTAGGTTGGCGGCGACCGCGTGATTTGAGAGAGGGCTGGCTATGTGAAAAATTGCGACCGAACTTTACAAAAAGACAAAAAAAACAGTTGCCAGGAGAGATTGCAGAGAGAAAGAGTAATGTTCATTGTAGCCTAGTTTCTTGTCAGTACACTTTTCCGTCGGACGAAAGAAGAAAAAAATTTCGGCGAAAATTTTTTTTCGCTTTTTATCAGTTATATTCTTTGAACCCATTCGCATCTTGTACCGCTAATCTTAATTGCAAAATTTGATTTATTTAACAAAAAAAAACATTAAAAATCCATATTTTCAGACCGAGAAAACACAAAAAATGTCGGATTTCTGGACAGTGCTGCTACTATTTCTGTTCGCCGTATTCCTAATTCTATATAATTTTTCGACGGCTTTTCACTATTATTTTCGAATTTCCTTCTTCTATTTCACAGTTTTATTGCATGGAATGGAAGTTTGTGTGACGATGATTCCGTCCTGGTTGGGTGGAAAGGTAGGGAGAACAAAATGCATTTTTGGAGAGAAAAAAACAAAAAACTATGGAAAAATGTACTTTTCCTTAGAAAATAGTGACGAAGAACAATAGAAAAAGAAGAAAATGGGCTTTGTGAAGAGTAGGGGCCTCATGCATGTCGGAACAGACGTTACCAACAGAAAAAAGATTAGAAAATGGGAGGGGAAGTTTTTTAGTTTCGAAACATTGCAAAAAATCAAGAAATTTCGAGAAAAATGTTGAGGAAAAAGCGGAAAACGTCAAATTCAACAGAATTTATCGAAAAAAAAACACACAAAAACCTTGGAAAACAGCGGTAAATAGCGATTTTTAACAAAAACTACCCAATTTTCAGAAAACAAAACTGATAAAATAGCCAACAAAACCTTTTTTCATCAAAAATAAGACAAAAATATTGAAAAATTACAGTTTTCTGACATTTTCCAGCCAAAATGGCACTAAAAATGGGAAAAAGTACATTTTTTCAGTCTAAAAATCAGATAAATCCGGTATTTTTCTGTCAGAAAACGAGATTTTTGTCTTTATTTCAAATATTTTTCTCAAAAATTCCAAAATTGTCGAAATACACACAAGAACATCGAAAAATTGCAGTTTAAACTTTTTTACTTTTTCAAATAAAAATTCCAGCCAAAATGACGGAAGTACATTTTCCGGTATAAAAATCCAATAAATTCTGTATTTTTCAGCTAAAATTGTCAGAGAAACTATATTTTTTCTTCATTTCAAAATTTTAACCAAATTCTCAACGAAAAATGTCAAAAATTCGGAAAAACCGCGTTTCTCGCCGTTTTTTCCAATTTTCAGTTAAAAATCGGGAAAAAATTGTCGAAATACACACGAAAATCCCAAAAACACAAAACGGCGCTAATTTCGATTTCAAAATAATAGCTCGGCACAGCTCTTACAACTGCGCTTTACCGAAGCCGAAGAAAATAGTGTGTGAAATTGAGAGGCTCAGAGAAAAAGAGACATTTTTCAAGAGTATTTCGGTGGAGCGCGGTTGTAAAAACTGTGCCGAACTAATAAATTTGAATTTTCCATCCGAAACTCCCCAAAATATTCCCAATCTCAGGGCGCCGACTACGTGTTCCACTCGTTCTACTATTGGTGTAAATGGACGGGAATTCATACGACAGTCTATAATTATGAGATCACTCAAGTCGACGGACCCGCCGTTGTCATCTGCAATCATCAGGTGAGTTTTTTGAAAATAAAAAAAAAAATTCAACTTTTTGAAAGTGCGCTCTATCGATAATATCGGCTCCTAAGCACCAAAAGTCAAAATTTTCAAAAAGTCCAAATGCACTTTCTCCACATTTCCGACTAATGGAAGTTTTCCTTCTCTCTTTCTTCTTTTCCGGCGGTGCCAGTGGGTGCCCAAAAATTTTTTTGGGAAAAAAATGTTCCCTTCTAATTTGTGAGTCTTGTCGACGACGGACTCCTCAAAAGCGACCACACCACCACCCGCATAGAATTTTAATCATTTTTTGGGGGAAATGGGGGAGGGATGCACTTTTTGAAAAAAGAGGGATCAAAATAGATGGATGAGTAATGAAGGGGGGTTCGTGGGGACTAGAAATAGCTCAGTCCCCGAACAATAGTCCGAGGTACTTTTACTTGGACAGGTGGTTTTCAAAGGTTGGACAAGTGGTTGGGAGGTTTTTCGAAAAAAAGAAGCAAAATCCGTGAAAAAAGGAAAAATTTTTGAACACCTGACCACCTCCACTCTTCAAAAATTTTGACTTGGACACATGGTTAGTCCGGAGCTCCGGACTAGTTTCGGGGACTGGAAATAGCTTAGCAATTCTCAGACTAAGCAGCTACCAGAATATGAGGCCGTGTGGTTAAGCAGCTTCCAAGATAAGGTGTACTCAAGATAAACATGCTAAGCAGCTCCTAAGATACGCCGCTACCGAGACTTGTGGCAAGCTGGTTGACCAGCTACATCGGAATCTGGTTAAGCAGCTACAGATCGAAGCAACCTCCTAGCCTAGGAGTCCTAGAATCAGGAACTGGGAACTTCCGAATTGGAACGCGATCTGTACCCTCGGTATGAGATCGTTTGGTCAAGAAACTGCTGTCATAGGCAGCTCCTTTCTAGGGAAGGCTCCCGTGGAGTTATAGGACGTGACCGATATCATTGGAAAGCTGAAAGAACGCTGATTCCAAATATACATTCAGGTTTTGCTCTCGAGGTCTGGTATTCGAGAAAAATGAGGTCACGAGATTCAAACTTTAATCTCGTTTTTTCTCGATTACCAGGCATCGAGGGCAAAAACTGAATACATGTTTGGAATCAGCGTTTTCTCAGCTTTCCAATGATATAGGTCACGTCCTATAACTCCACGGTCACTCGGAGGGCTTCCCTAGTTAGATGAGACGTCACCAGACCAAAAGCTACCAAGTCAGAGACTCCATCTGGTTTTGAGTCAGCACAGGGGAACCGTCTTCCTCGAACATTCCACCTCAATTTTTCCTAAAAATAGAAAGAAAAGCAACAGACACGCAAACGACGGCGTCAATATGCAACATGAGAGAAGTCGTTGAAGCAGCAAAGAGTGAGCTCTCTCTCTCGGGGGAAATCAGGAGGAGAGAAGTGAGTGAGCACCCCCTTCTCTCACTTGGCCAATTGGCTCTCTCTCTCTTTGGGTGTGCTCATCCAACTGTATACGAGGATGAGCACCTCATTAGACATGATTGGGAATAGGAAGGAGGAGGACGAGGAGATTTTGGAATAAGAGATGATGGAGTAAGATGTGCAGGAGGAGGTGTGGTGGGGGTACTGTAGCAGAGATCATTTGACTTCTGAGAATCAAGAGAGTGTTTGGGTTACTGTAGCTACAGTATTTTTTCAGAAATTCCAGAAATTGGGATTCTGGAATGATCACTGTAGTTTCAGAAGTCCAGAAACTGAAACCGGACTGAAATCATACCCGGGGAATCGGCGCCAAAGTTCAAAATTCAATTTTTTTTCGAGTTTTTGAAATTTTTTTGGCAAAAAAGTCAAATTTTTGCCTATCCTTCAGAAATAGAAAAAATCTGAAAAATCAGCAAAATTAGTCACATTTTTTGATAAAAAATTGGGTCCTCGGGGCCTTGCTGGGTGGCCCGGGCTTTGACAAGTACTAAAACCACTTCCCGAAACTACAGTAACCCCAGAAAGGAATCGCACACTTACCGTACCCCTATGCACACATCAACCCTCGAAAATCCAGAAATTTGCAATAGAGCGCACTTGCACACCCTCCGTTTTCAAAACTCCAAAATATCCTTATTTTCAGAGCTCCCTGGACATAATCTCAATGTCGTCAATCTGGCCGAAACACTGTGCGGTGATGATGAAACGAATTTTGGCATACGTTCCGTTCTTCAATCTCGGCGCCTATTTCGTACGTTTTTTATTCAGAAATAGACAAATGTTGTCTGACGTCTCTCAGTTTTCTGTGATATTTCTTCGGTCAAACAAATAGCTTTTGTTTGCCAAGAGAATTTACATTTTTTTAGTATGGGTGGGCTCTCGGAGCTCAACATAGAGGTGGACATCCGGACAGACATCGACCATATTTACAAATTCTTTTTTTTCAGTCCGGCACAATCTTCATCGATCGCTACAACCGTGAACGTGCGATGGCGTCCGTCGACTATTGCGCCAACGAGCTGAAAAATCGAAATCTGAAATTATGGGTGTTCCCAGAGGGTACCAGAAATCGGGACGGCGGATTCATCCCATTCAAAAAAGGAGCATTCAATATCGCTGTTCGAGCACAGATCCCAATTATTCCAGTCGTTTTCTCAGATTATCGCACGTTTTATTCGAAACCTGGAAAATATTTCAAGAATGACGGCGAGGTTGTGATCCGCGCGTTGGAACCGATTTCTACGAAAGGGGTAAGCTTAAAACATAATAAAAAAAGGAATGGGCCGAACCGGGGATTGAACCCGGGACCTCTCGCACCCAAAGCGAGAATCATACCACTAGACCTTTCGGCCACAAGATCTCCTGGATATCGAAGCGGTAGACAAGCAGAATGTAGATAAAACTTGAGACCTTATCACTCTCCTCGTTCCTCTATCGTCACCTTCTTCATTTCAAAACGCGGCCGAATGGTCTAGTGGTATGATTCTCGCTTTGGGTGCGAGAGGTCCCGGGTTCAATCCCCGGTTCGGCCCATTCTTTTTTGTATATTTATTCATATGAATTTCAGCTAACCCTTGACGATGTCAACGAGTTATCCGACAAATGTCGTGATCTCATGCTCGCCGCCTATCGAGAAGTCACCGCAGAAGCATGGAAACGGACTGCCGAACGGCGTGGCGAGACAGTTTCCGGCAAGAAGATCGAGTAATTTGTAAAAATTTACATAAAAATAAAATCTGGAATGTAAATATGTCCCTTTCATGTGTTTGTGCCCTTGTCTTCATTTTTCCGGGTCTCTTTCTCTCTTTTTTACTGTTTTTTGCCTTCTTCCTAACATTTCTCTGTGTTTTTGTTGCTAAATTTTCTGCATTTTTTGTGTCTTTTAATTACAATAAAACGTACATTATACGACAATTTGGGATGTGGGAAATGGGGGACGATGTGAAAGCAAGCATTATATAAAGAAGGACCTATCAAAAGGCACATTTTCTTGGGAATGGGGGGATGGGGGATTATTTCTTTCTACGACAAAGAATTAGAATTAGAATTGATTCAGCGAAATTAGATAAAAGGGGCGGGGCTTGTGTGTGGTGGCGATAAAATTACTGTTTTATATACCAGATCAGAAATTGGGTGGGGGAGAAGGATAAATGAGAGAAAATAAGCAGAGTTGGATAAAACGGATCAAATTTTATAAAAGAAGGGGTGGAGCTTAGAGAATTGCACACCGTCTCTTCTGTGGAGCTCCTTCAGAACGAGTCGAACGAAGAGTGTCGGTCTTGTTGTTTCCGGAGCCAGATTTTGGTGATGGAAGAGTGCCCGTTTTGAGGTTCTGGAACATATATTGATAGAGTTAATAAAGGGACGTCTGTCTGTGTGTTTGTGCGTCTGAATCGGCGAATTTCAGCGCGAAAATTATGATTTGGGGCTCAAATGAGGAAAAAAAGGCATTTTTTCCAATTTTATTCGAAATTTTTTCAATTTTTCATCGAAAATATGGCCATTTTCGACTATTTTTCAGAACTTCAACTAATTCTGAATGATAGTCGAAATATTGGTTTTCTCGCGAAAAAATTGAAAAAAATTTTGATTTTCGCGGCAATTTGCCCGGGCCTTGACATGTATGATAGTGTCTTTTTTCTCAGTCTGAAAGTCGTTTGTACTGTGCAATCGCGCTCTATCGGAATATGATTATTATCTGGAAAACGCGCTCCATTGACAAGTATCGGAAATTGTCAATAGAGCGCACTTTCCTAGGATTTTCGCCGATTTTGTTGAAAATTGCGAGTTTTTCGTGACTTTTTGAGTGAAAACCAGCAAAATCCCTGATTTATAGATGTAAAAAACTGATTTTTCTATCACAGACATGCTTTGTTAGTGCTCGGATTCATAAATTCTCCATTTTATTCACAAAAACCATCACATATCACAGCGTAAAGCATTATCCAAGCAGCGGGAGCGAAAGATATATTCACAAATATTGATATCGTCATCCACGTGGGGCAAAGCATAGAAGTGTTCTAGTGTAAGTTCGCTCTAGCGACAAATTCCATTAGAGCGCGATTGCAAACATGCAATTTAAGCCAAATCAATCCGCAAGAAGCCCAATTAAAAATGTGTCTGTCTGTGTGTCTGTATGCATATTCAAGCCTATACCTCGTCGGCCTTCTTCTCCACGTGTTCAGCAGCCTTCTTCACCTCCTCGGCAGCTTCCTTGACAGTCTCGGCAGCCGATTTCTGAAAATGAAAATGGTATTTAATAAGTCTGAAAATCTGAAACAATTGAAAAATGTAAATTTTTGATTATTTTTTTTCGGGCGATATTCAGTAGGGGGCAGTTACAGTAAGACGTTCAAAAAAGCGATTAGTATAAACGGTGAGACACGTGGAGATTACTGTAGGGACTTTATTAAGGACACATATGAGGGGGCGGAACCTGAACCTTTGCAGTCGATGGCGATGGAAACGTGTAGAAGTCATCAGTGTCATTGGATTCAGAAGTCGTCGTCATCGTTGACGTCGCCAGTCTTCCAGAAACTTCGCCAATCGCTTCGCTCGTTAGTTGAGTGGCCAGTTGAGAAGCAAACTAGACTAGTTTTTAGTTATTTTTCGAATATAATTACAACAGTTATCAATGGAGCGTGCTTGCTGAGTGTCGTGAAACTAAAGTAAACCTAGAGCCGTCGAGAGAACCGAACCGATCCATTTGCCACGTCATCCATCAAACCAAAGAGAGTGCTATTAGTGAAACCCGGAAAATCAGTAGAAATGCAAGTGCGCTCTACCGAGGATTCTCTAATTCTCCATAGAGCGCACTTACCCATATATCAAATGAAGATAAGAACCAAGCCATTCCCCGCCCTTACCTCAACCTGTTCGATAACCTCTTCAACCGAGCCAAAAGCTAACTGCTCTGGCTCCGCCTCCTCGAGTGGAATCACCGGAATTTGCGAAGTCTTCTCGGGTGTCGAATAGAAGAACTCACGCTTCTTCTCGTGCAACGCCGCGGCGCGTTCGCTCAAAAATTTGGTGGAGGAGACGTCCGGAGAGGAATTCTGTGTGGGAAGGAAGAAATGAAGAGGTGGGGAATAAGATGTTGGTTGATGAGGTGGTGTAGAAGTAGAAGCAAAAACAGAAGAAGAAGTGGAAGAAGAGATAGATTAGAAGACGTTCGAAGATTCAGAAGCGGATTCAGAAGACGTGACGACTACATGGGGAAGCGGAAAAGGGAAGGGGGAAAAGAAGTCCAAAAACACGTTATGGTGCAGAGAGCGAAAGTGGGTTAGTAGAGAGCGGAGATTCTGAGATTCTGACGACGATGACGTGGATTCAGATGATGCCGAAATTCAGAATCTCGACGGAGACAACGGACAAGAAATGGACAAAAGACAAAATCACAGGGACAAAGGGGGAGAGCACACACACACACATTTTGAAAAGGAAGTTAAAGCCACACTAGAAAATTTTTAAATTATTAAAAAAGGGGAAAAATCAAAAAAAAAGAACACCGAGCCACTCAAAAACTGTTCGTCTAGCTTATCGAACAGCACGAATTGCAGCAATTCTTGAGACGTACCTCGACTTCGGCGGCCTTCGAACTGACGGCTTCCTTCGTGTCGTGAGCGGTTTCCGAAGCGTTTTTCTGCAAAAAAAGGATTTTAATGCATTTTTTTGGCAAAAATAGAAAAATAAAGAAAATTTCCGACGAAATGTGGAACTTCTAACTTTTGTAAGTTGAAGGTACGCCAGAGCCGACAACTGCATTTTTGCTCAGAGTGATCAGCCAGAAATCGGATCTGGCGCGCTTTTAGAGCGTTTTTCAAGATGAAAAGTGCCAAATGGTTGCAGATCAGTTTTTCATCGATTTGGTGTAAAAATCATGAAATTCAAATTTTCTCTGTCTGTGTCTGGCGCGCCTTTGACGCGAAATTACGGAAATTGAAACGCGTCGAAGGAACGCCAGATTCTAACTGGATTTTTCTTTGAGTCTGTTTTGCGGCTGGCGTGCATTTTTTTTTATAAAAGCGTCTAAGGCCTTCCAGCTAGACGAAATTGAAGAATTCGAATCTGGTGCGCTTTTGTGCGTTTTTCACGCTGAAGAGTACCAAAAATGCCGTTTCCTAGCGTTTTTTTCAGAATTTTCAGCTAAAAAGAATAATTTTTGCGAAATTTCCGGAATATTAGGAATAAAACTACCAATTTTGAACAAAAATAGGCTTTTAGATGGAAAATTTATAAACTTCTCGAAAAAAAACTTTAAATTCCGAACAAAAATGGTAATTTCCAGAAAAAATTGTCAATTTCTTGGGAAAAAAACAAGAAACCCGCCCTACCTTAGCTCCATGAATATACTCCGAAGCGGCCTCATTCGCATCGTGAAGCTTCTCCTCAACAGTGTGAACAGCCGACGAGAGCGTATCAGCGACAGTGCTCACAGCCGACGCCGCAGAGTCATTGACGTATTGAACAGCGTCAGAAGCCGTCGATGCGGCACGCTCCAACTTCTGCTCAGCAGCATGAGCGTACTCTTTGGCAGTGTCGACAATCGAGTGACGTGGCGATTCTGGAGCAACCTCTTCCTTGACGTCTTCAACCTTCTCCTGAACGTGCTCCTTGACGTCTTCAACCTTCTCCTCACCATCCTTAACAGCAGTGTTGAGTGAGTAGTTAACCTTCTCAAACGTCTCCTCAGCCTGAGCTTTCTCCTGCTCAGCAATCTCCAAAGCTGGTTCCGAAGCGTCTTGAGTCAACTTCTTAGCAGATTCCCATGTCTCCGAAGCCTTCTCAGCCGCTTGATCGTAATATCCCTTGGCGATCTCAGTGACAGCTTCTCCTTGTTGTTTCGCAGAATCCACAAGATCCGAAGCCTTCTCCTTAGCCTGCTCGAAGTATCCCTTGGCTTCCTCCTTGGCTTCCTCGGTCTCCTTTTCAGCAGAATCCAAGAGTTCCGAAGTCTTTTCTTTGGTGGCATCCCACACTTCAGCAGCCTTCTCCTTGGCCTCCTCGAAGTACTCCTTGACAGTTTCGGCAGCTTCTTTCTCTTGTTCCTTCGCAGATTCCAAGAGATCCGAAGCCTTCTCCTTAGCCTCTTCAGCCTTCGCATCAGCGGCATCCCAAGCGTCGGATCCCTTAACCTTGGCCTCGTCGACGACTTCCTTAGCGGAATCAGAAGCTTCCTCTCCGTGATGCTTCACCGATTCGAATGCTTCAGAAGCGGTCTCCTTGACGTCTTCAACAACATCAGAAACCTTATCGCTTGCAGCATCGATGACCTCGGTGACATCATCCTTGACCTCCTTAGTCTCCTCCTTGATAGCGAAAGCTCCATCGTCAGCGTGCTTTTCAGCTTCCTCATAAGCCTCTGTGACAGCTTCCTTCGTGGTTTCCCACGCGCTCGCAGCAGAATCCTTCGCCGATTCAAACGCGCTGAGAATAGCGTCTCCAGCCTCCGAAGCCAACGATCTGGTGCTGTCAGTGGCTTCCTTTCCATGCTCTTCAACAGATTCCTTGGCATCTGACGCAGCCTCCTTCACGTCTTCAACAGCGGTGGTGCCCGAGTGATGAAGCTTCTCGAAAGTCTCCTCAGCAGAATCCTTGACGTCTTCAGCCTTCTCTTCGGCGGATTCTTTCACTTCTTCAGCCTTATCCTTGGCAGCTTCGACGACATCTTCAGCTTGTCCCTTGGCGTGTTCAGCGTGCTCGTGGACGGCTTCTGAAGCGTCTGACGCTTTTTCCTTGGCGGCGTCGAAGGTTTCTTCAGCCTTGTCCTTGGCAGACTCGTAGAGATCGGTGGCGGAGTGCTGAAAATTAGAAATTAGTGGATTTTTCGTTTAAAATAGAGAAAAATCAATGGAAAATACTCAAAAACCTGACGAAAACCCGTAATTTTTCAAATTTCGCGGTGGCCTGGTGGCCGTGGACTAGAAATCACTAGCTAGTCCCCGGCGGTTTTTCGCTTTTTTCGCACTTTTTTCAGAGAATTTTCAGGAGAAAAAGAGGTTTTTTGCGACAAATGATAACTTTCAATCTCAGAAAATTTGAAAATCACAATATGGGTCTAGTTTTGCAGCTAAAAAATGAAAATAGTTGCTTCTAAAGACATTTTTTCAACCTAGAAGCCTTCAGGAAGCTTTTCCGAGAATATTTCAGCTTTTGGCAAGTTTTCAGCAACATATAAGTAAAAAATAAGCAATTTTCATTGATTTTTAATACTCAAAAACCAGAAAACCATCGATTTTCCGCCCTTTTCACTCAGATTTCTCACCTCAGCACTGTCCTTCGACTCCTTCAACGAATCTCCAACTTCGGCGGCCTTATCCTTCGCGGAATCCCACAATTCTTCAGTTTTATCCTTAGCAGATTCCAGCGCGTCTTGAGCTGCGTCTCCAGCATCAGACGCCTTTTCCTTGGCCGATTCGAGAGCTTCTTGAGCGACGGCGATTGCCTCGGCTGCCTTTTCTCTGGCCTCGTTGATGGCAGTCTGGGCGTAATCACCGGCGGCTTCGACGGATTTGTTGTCCATGATGGAGGTGTTCTGGAAATAAAATATATTGATTCGGGGCGATTTTAAATGGTATTTTCAGAGAACAAGAGGATTTTTGAGAAGAAAATGAGCGAAAACATCAATGGAAGAAGAGAAAATTTGTAACTTGGCGCCGGAAATCAAAACTGGAGGTCAAAATTTAGAGTTGTGGGTCTAAAAATGCAAGTTTCGCGATCGGGCCCAACTTTTTGTCGGACTAGACTTATGAAAATGTTTCAGGCTTCGAAAAGACCAAAGTAAGTAGGCTGAGACCATTTATTCTCTATATCTGAAAGAAGAATTGAGAGAACTCAAGAACAAAAAGAAAACACGGATTCGAACGTATGTACAAAGCTTTATTTACAAGATTAATTATTTTCAATAATTAATATTAAGAGAAATTAACGAATAATTAGCTTATTCAAAGTTGCTGAATGCGTTAAAATATCGATGATGGGTGGGCTCCTCGAAGTCGACGTCATCAGTGGCGTGTCCAGTGAACGCTTCCTTGACTCCTTCGGCTCTGTCCTTGGTCGCTTCCCATGCATCGGAAAGCTTTTCACCGATAGTCTCGGTGAAAGATTTGGTGTTGTCCTTGGCAGACTCAGCGGCATCACTGACGGCATCCTTGGTGTTGTCCCAAGCGTTACCGGCCTTGTCCTTAGCAGTCTCCCATGGACCATGTGGTTGACCGAGAGCTCTGTCTTTAGCTTCGTCAGCTCTCTCCTTGAAGTCGTCGGCTTTGTCGGAGGCCTTGTCCTTGTAGTCCTCAGCCTTGTCTTTGGCCGAGTCCCAATAGTCAGCAGCCTTGTCCTTAGCCTCTTCCGCCTTGTCCTTGGTTGCCTCCCAAGCATCAGATGCCTTTTCCTTGGTGGCGTCGATGGCTCCGGCAGTCTTTCCCTTGGCCTCGTTGTAGGCACCGGCGTGGCGGTTCTATAAAGAAACATAATGAGGTTAAGTTCAAAAACTGAGAAGGCATCCAATGTTAGGAATCATTCCAATGGACATCTTCAGTGTTCAGAATCCCTTACCTCCACATTATCCTTGGAGTCGGTAGCGTGGCCCTTGAAGGAATCGGCAATGTCAGAGGCCTTTTCCTTGGTAGCTTCCCAAGCTCCTGAGATCTTGTCTCCAACCGTTTCGGTCATAGACTTGCCCTCGTGTTTGGCGTCCTCAGCCTTATCCTTGGTCTTGTCCATGGCATCTCCGGCAGCATTCTTAGCTTCTTCAGCCTTGTCCTTGGTGGCATCCCAAGCGTCTTGAGCTCCATGCTTAGCCTGGTTGTACATGTGAGCGGCCTTGTTCTTAAAATACAGAGAAGTTTATTTCATTTCATCTTTTTCAAATTGATACTCACCTCGACATGGTCCTTGTCAATGGTAGCATGGCCCTTGAAGGAGTCGGCGACGTCCTGAGCCTTTTCCTTGGTAGCCTCCCAAGCGCCAGAGATTTTGTCTCCAACTGTCTCAGTGAGAGATTTGCCCTCGTGCTTGGCGTCCTCAGCCTTGTCGTTGGCCTTGTCTTTGGTGTCCTCGACCTTGTTCTTGGTCTTCTCCCAAGCGTCTCCAGCAGCATCCTTGGCATCCTCAGCCTTGTCTTTGGTGGCATCCCAGGCGTCTTGAGCACCATGCTTAGCCTGGTTGTACATATGGGCGGCCTTGTTCTCAACATGGTCCTTGTCGACAGTTGCATGTCCCTTGAAGGAGTCAGCGACGTCTTGGGCCTTTTCCTTGGTGGCTTCCCAGGCTCCAGAGATCTTGTCTCCAACAGTTTCAGTCAAGGATTTGCCTTCGTGCTTGGCGTCCTCAGCCTTGTCGTTGATCTTGTCTTTGGTGTCCTCAGCCTTGTTCTTGGTCTTATCCCAAGCATCTCCGGCAGCATCCTTGGCGTCAGCTGCCTTATCCTTGGTGGCATCCCAAGCATCAGCAGCCTTGTACTTAGCGGTGTTGTAGGCGTCGGCAGCCTTGTTCTGGAAAGATAATCAATTAGATATCATTCTCCAGATATCAAGACTCTCTAATTACCTCAACAGTGTCCTTGGAGTCAGTAGCATGGCCCTTGAAGGAGTCGGCAATGTCTTGAGCCTTTTCCTTGGTAGCCTCCCAAGCTCCAGAGATCTTGTCTCCGGCCTTCTCGGTAAGAGACTTGCCATCGTGCTTGGCGTCTTCGGCCTTATCCTTGGTCTTGTCCATGGCATCTCCGGCAGCATTCTTAGCTTCTTCAGCCTTGTCCTTGGTGGCATCCCAAGCGTCTTGAGCTCCATGCTTGGCTTGGTTGTACATGTGAGCGGCCTTGTTCTAAAAATATGGAAAATTCAATTTCAGTTAATCTCTTCCAGATTTATACTCACCTCGACATGGTCCTTGTCAATGGTAGCATGTCCCTTGAAAGAGTCGGCGACATCTTGGGCCTTTTCCTTGGTGGCCTCCCAAGCTCCGGAGATCTTCTCTCCAGCCTTCTCGGTAAGAGACTTGGCCTTGTCAGAAGCCTCTCCAGCCTTCTCAGAAGCAGCCTCCTTGGCATCAGCAGCCTTGTCCTTGGTGGCATCCCAAGCATTTCCGGCACTGTCCTTGGCCGAGTTGTATGCATCAGCAGCCTTGTTCTCCGCGGCATCCTTGGAGTTGGTTGCATGAGCCTTGAAGTTGTCGAACATCGACGAGGTCTTGTCAGCGGCCTTGTCCTTGTACGACTTGGCAGTGTCAGCTGCGTGTCCAGCGTTCTCTTTGACGTTGTCAGCAGCATCACCAGCGAGTTGTTTAGCGGATTCATATGAATCGGAGATCTCTTCACCAGTTTGTTTGGCAATTTCGTTGGCCTTGTCAGCAGCCTTTTCAGCATTAGCCTTCGCGGCGTCAGCATATTCTTGAGCCTTGTCCTTGGCAGTTTCCTTGGAGTCGTTGAAGGCTTGTCCGGTCTTGTGGGCATTGTCTCCAGTGATGGATTCCTTCAACGAGCTGAAAGCGTTGGAGATCTTGCTTCCAACAGTGTCAGCAGTCTCTCCAGCCTTCTTCGATGCATCGTGAGCATAGTCTCCAGCTGCATCAGCAGTTTCCGAAGCGGTTTGCTTGGTGCTGTCGTAGGTTTCGCCAATCTTTTCACCGGCGCTACTGAACTGAAAAAGCACAAAATAAGGAATTGTTAGATGATAAATAGGGGCAAACTTACAGCTCCGGTGACTCCGTCCTTGGCGTTGACGGCAGTTTCTTTAACTTTGTCCATGAAACTCATTTTGTTTTGCGGTGTATTCTGAAATAGGAATATGTGTTATGAGTTTCAGTTGCTACTTTAAGAGTAGGAAAAAGAGAGAATAGGGCAATAATTGGCTGGAAATCTGGTAGAAATGGAAAGGAGAGACTTCAATAAGTACCTAGAAACAAAGAGGAGAAGTGATAAGGAATGATAAAAGTCGAAGACCTATATATACAAAAAACTATTCGACCCTAGACGCCATAGCTCACATGACGTTTGCGCAATGATATGTGGATTCAGGAAAGTTCTCTACTAGCGCCGCCCTCCCCCTTTCTCCGTCTCTCCACTAGGCTCCGCCCCTTTCCCATCAAGCGAGAGGGGAGTTTCCCCATGTGACAAGAGAAAGATACGCAGAGAAGAGGGGAGCGCGCCCGAGGCGTAAACAAAAACATGATCATTGGTGCCTTACTCGCCTTTGAGCTTCTACCATGTTGTTTTCGACTTATTTCCATTTTTTTCTCTCTTTGTGTTGTTTATATGGAATGGAGGGTACTAAGAGAACGCTAAGAGATCAAATTGGAAATAGTGGACAACAGTTTCAGAGTCACTGATTCTTTCAGTTCTCTGGTTATCGATGGAATGAGGTCACCGAACAAAGTATTATGTTATTGTTCCAGAAGGAATAGAGAGGATCGAAAATAGAATGACGAGAAGAGTGTTTCAAACAGCGATGGATGATCTTTCGATTTCAGCATTTAAATGACTATTTCTAAAGAATCTGAAGTTGTCTTCAGAATTTTTCTTGTTCGAAAAAATTTCTCTCTCCATTATGTACCGAATTTCCTAGCTGAAAAAGTTTTAGTCGGTTAGAAGCACGCAAAAAATCCAAAACTATCTTATTCCCCTATTCAAGACATTCAACTAAACTATTCTTAAGTAAAAATATATATATATATATTCGCCAACCTCAACAAATCGCACCGATGTTCCAGCTTGCTCAACTATCAAAATTTGAGCTGGCTTCCACTGGCTCACAACGAATCTTTTGAGATTTGGATTCGAAAGCATAGTTTTTGAGGGCAAAGTTGTGTCAAAGTAGTAAAGTCGAAAGTGGGGTTGTCTCAGTGGAAAATTTGAATTTTCTGCTGAGAGGAGTGAAGAGAAAAGTGTGTTGACCACTAGTGGGACGCGTCGCCCTTTTATACGCGAACAGCTACATGTGGTGATTGGTCTTTGAGACCTTACCATCTGGCGAGCCATCTACATGTGGATGGTTCCAGAAGACTCCGCCCCCTTTTTGGCCTTGTTTACTGTCCCGCCCATCCAATTTGGGACCTCAAAAACCGAAACAACAACACCCTTCTCTAACAGTCTGTGTTCTCCTAAGCTCTCACTACATCGGAAAACTCCTCAGTACTTCTTCTAACCGACTGTTTTCTGGTTCTTGATGCTTCTCTCTCTCTCTATTTCTTTCTAGTCTTTGATATATAAGCCTAACCAGAGAATACCTTTCAGAATAAAAACACAACAACCGAAAACAAGTATAAGAGAGCATCTCGCGGAACAAAGCTCTCAAAACCCTAAGGCTCCTCCCCAACGACTCAGTGTGGTGTCTTACCAAACAATTTTCCAAAGTCAGCCGTCTACTACAATTCCCTTTTTGAATTCTGCTTTCTGAGCTCTTACCGAAAAAGGATAAACTAAATAAGTAAGTCATGAGACCCATCTATATTAGAAGCTTAGAAGATGTGACTAAATCTAGAATTCTTAGAGAATCTTTTACTAATTTTCCTAACTTTACAGAAATGGATCCAACCTACAGCAAAGAATCGAAAGCCGAGCAAACTCTCGAGCAACTCGCTAAGGAATTCGACAAGCGAAACCCGGAAGAACTTCTCGCTGCTCGCGGAGCACCAGCCGCTGTGGAGAAGACGTTCCCACCGACTTCAAAGCTTCCAGAGAACGCTCCAGGAGCTAAAGAGGAGGTCGAATTCTGTATGTTCTCTTCCAAAAAACAACAATAAATCGATGACATCATCCCGTCACTTTTGATTTCGAAAAGTTGTAAATAGAAAGTTCGAATGATCGAAATTTTTACATTGAATCAATGTTTTCTCTCTGTAGTCTTGATCTGTATCTTAGAAATTACGGATGATGATAATGTTTTTGTAAATTTCACCAATTTTTGATGTAAATAAAGTATTTGTCGAAAAAATGTTCGAATTTTGGGAAAATCGCGTTAGGAGAGGAGGAAAACTGCGAAAATTGAGGTCTTGTGCGAATTTTTGGAGCATTTAGCGAAAAAAATTAGAGAAAATTTAAAATTTTGAGGAAAAACTGAATTCTCGAAGGTTTTTTATCCGAAAAGCACAGAAAATCCATTTTCCGTGAATTTTTGAGGAAAAATCTGAGCCGAGAGCGAATTTTGACCGAAAAACGACGTTTCGTCTCTGCAGTTGACGGAAAGAGGCCTGAATAGAGAAAATTTGAGAAATTTCGGAGGAAAAGATAAGAAAATGACTGAAAATCTAACGATTTGGGTAATTTTGAGTTGAAAAACCGGAGAAAGGCGGTCGGAGGGATCGGAGAGGACAAAAACGAAGAAAAGGTGAAGCCAAAAAATAACGGTTCGCCTCTGAAATTGACGGAAAGTGACCGAAATAGGTCACTTTTGAGAAATTTCGTAGAGAATTCAGCAAAAAGAGAGAAAAACCTATTTTGGGCGATTTTGAGTAGAAAAATCGGTGAAAGGTGGTCGGATGTATCGGAAAGGACGAAAAACGAACGGAAAAACCTATTTTCTGCAGAAAAATGAAGAAAAAGGGAGTTTTCTAGCTAAATTGAGCGCCTTTCGACAAGAAATCATAAAAATGAGCTGAAAATCAGAGTACCGCGCAAGTTTTTGGGGAAAAAGAGATAGGAATTCTGCGCGGCTTTCCACCAGAACCAACCTTCAAATGTTGCGAGAAGTCGCGGCAAACTTGGAACTTGCGGAACATCTTGAATAATCGAAGAGTGCTTACCACAAAAGGGAATGGGTTGATAGCAGGAAGATCGGTTGATCACAATTTGAGAGCAAATTGAAGTGATTGAATGACGAGAAGATTTCGAATATCCAAGGAGTAAACATGTTTTTTCTTTATTTTTTGTTGTTGTTTACTTCTGTTTTCAGCGTAAACAATGTCAGTTTGTAAACAAAATCGTCCGAGAACTGTACACGCGGAGAAGTGATAGAGCGCGTTTGCAACATTTCAAAGTGGCGCGAGTTTCAAAAAAAGTTTTTGAGCGATTAAAATTGGATTTATAGGTAATCGATAGCGATTTCTCTGTGAGAATCGGTGCGAAATTCGATAAAAATTTGTATTTCGCTCAAAAATCGAGAAAATATCGAAAAAACGTGGCGAAAAGTTTCGAAAATTGTTGTTGTTTACTTCAAACTTGAAGTAAACAAGTGCCAAAGTGTAAACACTTGTCCGAGAGTTGTCCGAGAGGAAAAGATGAAATGGCGGGAGTTTGAAATTTGGTTATTTCTTTTTCGAAAATTGTGAAAAATCCCTCAAAAAAGTTAATGTTCGAGGTCATTTCCTTCCGATTGACACACTTAGAAAAAGTGGGAAATAGAAATTTCCAAAGTGACGGAAACATTTAATGAAGCATGAAATTGAAGGAGTCGAAGAACATAAAAAGTCAAGAATTCAAAGAAAAACGCTCCATCGACAACTTTATCAATAGAGCGCGAATGCTAAAATAGAGTATTAGTGATTGGTTTAAGAGAGTTTTAACCTGAAAATGAATGAAAAGAAATTAATAAATAGAAAAAAATCGGAAAAAAGTTTTAAATTTTTTTAAAAATCACAAAAAAGAAAAAAAATTCTTCGCTGGCCGAACTCTTCCAAGCAGTCGAGATTCTAGGCCACCGCGCGGAATCCTAGGCCATCGCGCGTATGACATCACTTTCGTATTAGTAATGACCTTTTAGCCCACTGTACATTCGAACAATCTGGGCGCCTTGATCTATGAACCCTTAAGCAGTAAAGGACACAATTTATGAGATGGTTGTTTACGCCTGTGACACCGGACAATTCAAAAAGGGGGTCAGGGTTGGCATAGTGCCAAGAAAAAAGAGGGGAGCGAGGAGAGGGGAACGTTCGAGAAAAAGGGGGGGGGGGCAGCTGTTGTGGGGGACGAGAGAAGCTTCGAGAAGACCGTTTTTTGGGTGATGGATAAAAGGGCAAGGGGTCTAGGAGACAGTTTCGAAAAACAAGATGATATGAATCTGAAGATGTGGGGATTCTGAATCCGTCTGATTCAAGTCCTAGAAAAGTTTTGAGAACGGGTTCAGAATCCTCATTTTCTAAGCTTTTGAAGGATTCCAGTATTCTGTATTTTCGAATTTTCGAATTTTCGAATTCCAGAATATTCTCAAAACCTTCAAAAAAGAAGAATTATTGCAAAACATTGTAGCGATGAAACCGCTCATGACAGATTATGTCGTTTGCATAACTGGTTTTTCTATGTTTCCAATATGATGAAATTTTGGAGAATTTCAGAGAGAGGGGGGAGAAAGGGTATGTTTTCGACTGAAAAGTGCAAATTTTCAGAGGGGAAAACATCAGGAGCTCAGAGTGCTCAAAAATTCAAAAAATGGGGGAAGAAATTCTTGAATTATTCTCAGACATGTTTGAATTTGAAACTGATGAAAAATGACAGGAGTAGAGTTGAAAAAACGAGTCTTGTCTCGAAATTTCAAAAAAAAGTAGCTCAGAAGGACTGAAAATTAGATGTTTCCAGACAATTCTCAGAATCATAAAACCCATGAGCTTCCTGGAGTTCCACCAAAAAAATCTGGAACTGGATTCAGAAAATATCGGAAAATTTTAGAATATAGAGATTTAGAAGCCAAAATTGTCTCAAAATGTCTAAAAATGAGACTTATGCTGAAACTAAGAGAATAAAACACTAATACATGAGATTATTAGGATTTAGAGAGGATTAGTTGGAGGATATGGAGTTTCAGATTGACATAGATCGTGGATAAGCTTGAAAAGTATTCAATAAATTTGAAATCTGAAAATTGGAAAAAATCTGAAAATTGGAAAAAAAACATTTTCCAAAAAGTCCGGATCCTACTCTATCTGGAAATCACTGGTCCAATGCAAGTATTTGAAAAAAAACAGAAAAATGCTTCTAATTTTTCAGAAAGTAGAATTCTGATTATTCAGAAACTGAAAATCAGAAGACATATCGAAGAATCTGGAACTTGAAAATCTTAGAATGTTCAAAAGTCGGAAAAAACTGAAAAAAATGGTTCATGAATGATTGGGTTCAGGCAAATTCTAATCGGAACGTCTAGAAATTTTGGGAGAAAAAACGGACTTTGAGATACCAAACTTGTCAAAAAAATTTTTAATGTTGAAATTTTTCAAGAAATTGAATTTTTCTTTTAAAAATTCAAAAAAAACTGGAAAAAAATGGATAGTTTTCTTGAAGCTGGGCCGAGATTAGACTAGTTTGTGAAATACTAGACTTGGAAATAATCTGAATTTCAGCAAATTCTAGAACATGAAAAATAAAAATAAAAACACGAAACTTTTCTGGAATCGAGATTTGTTCGCAATGACCTGAAGCTGTCGCGTTCCGAAAATATAAGTTTGTACCATAAACGGTACAAAAATCTGTCTTTTCTAGACGCTTCCATGCAATTTTCTTGTGGATGTAAACCTTATTTTCTATTATAATACTATCTTCTAGACAGTTTGACTTGCAACGGACCGGGCCGGAAGTTCAGTACTGGAAAAGTTCACTTTTTTTGGAAACAGGTTTCAAAAATTTTTGAGGAATATACTTGAGAAAAATATGGACAATTTTCAAGGTTCTTAGATCCAATCAGACTTCAAAAAGCCATTACAAACTCCAAAATTTGCCCACAAATCGCCAAAAAAATGTCTCTATTTAAAACTGGGCAACATATTCTCTCCTACTTCCAACTGACACAGAATGAGAGAAAAAGTTGACGAGTTGTTCGAAGTATAGGGTGTATGTGTGTGTGTGTAAAAAGTGGGGGGAGGGCATCCGTTTGGGCCCCGTTTTCTCTCTTTTTTTGCCTCCTTCTGATCAGTGGGTGACACTGAAAAAGAAGAGAGGGAACACACAAACAACTTGCTTTTAAATTTTGGACACGATAAGAAGTGAGAGAAGGAAATTTCGAATTTTTTAAAAATCGATGAAAAAAAACGAAAAGTAGTAAAACACTTTCATGTGATGATACGTCGTAATTTGAGGAGGAGTAGGTTGAAAAGGGGCGGGGCTTAAAAAAGAAAAAGAAGAAAAAAGAGAGAGGTGATGGGTTCAAAAATCTCAGTTTTCATGAAGAATGTTGCCGAGGAGAAGAAGAAGAAAAAGAGGAAGATTCGGGAGAAAAAAGTTGAGTCTTGGAAAAAAATTTCGGTCTGTCTGTGTGTCGGTAAGTATGGATGTCTGTCTGTGCGTCCAATTGTCCGAATGTCCAAAATCTGGATTACTGTAGCATAGGATCCAAAGTTTCAGTTTTTAGTATCCGGATTACAGTAGAATCCAAACTTTTAGATTTCAGAATCCGGCTCACTGTGCCTAGGATCTAAATGTTCAGTTTTTAGTAAATTGAAAGTGTTACGTCTGTCTGTATGTCCAGATCTCCAGACTTTCAAATTTTAAGAATCCAGAACGTTCTATCAAAGAAACAAAAGTCAACAGGCGAAAAGGTGGAAAGTCAAACAAAAAAGAAGAGCACTGTCCTCGGCCGCCTCTCTCTCAAAAATGTTTTTCATCTGGTCAATGCATGGAGTAGGAAAAAGAGAAAGAGAGGAGGTTAGTCACCCCGCCGAAAATGTTCCTCCTGTTGAAAAGATTGTACATTTTACATTTCGACATGAAACAAAAACGGGATGATTTCACAATATATTGCTTAGGCTTGAATCATCGGTGCTGATGTGTTGGGAGGGAAGATAGCGGGAGCTGGAGGCAGCGTTAACGCAGGTGAGTTAAGGAGCTAGGCGCAGTGAGGTACGCAGGTGCGTCCACGCAAGCAGATAGTGACAACGCAGGTAGCGTCTATGCAAGAGGTCAACGCTGTAGTAGTGATAACGCAGGTAATGAGTTCGACGCTGACCTCTAGATTGACGGTGATAACGCAGTAGCGTTCAAGCAGATTAGCCATGATAATGCAGGTAGCGTCACGTAAGCAGATTGGTACATGAATGCTGGTTGTCCGGTACATGAACGCTTGGTCCATGAACGCTGACGCAGGTGCGTTAAGCTTTGCGTAGACATGATTTTTAACGCCTTGACCTATTCGCCTATTCACCCTCCCATCTGGTTCAAATTGGTCCCCTATCATCCCCTATAGCAGATAAACTAATTGGCTCCCCCACCACAATGAGGGGAGCCGCAATGATCCGGGGGTCATCTCAAAGAACAGATGTCAAAGAACATATGAACACAAACAGAACCACCGGAAAATCATTTTCAATCGGTGTCGTGCAGAAGGAATTGAGAATTGAAATGAGATGAGATGAGGGGCATGGAAGAAAAAATAGAGGAGAAAGGAGAGGAGAAAAATAAATGACCCCCAACGAGAGGAAATTGTCCGGTGGTTGGCGGCGTTGGAGAGGGGGTAAAAAAGACAAAAAAGAGAAAAGAGAGGAGCTTACGCTGGAGTCATCAGTGTTGATGAGTTTCGTCTCCTTGTCGAGCACATCGTCAGCAAACGAATCATTCAGTGAGGATGGTGGAGTCTTCTGATGACTTTTTGTCTCCTTTTCCTCCTGCTCTAAATGGTGTTGAGCCGATGGAATGGCCTCGTCGACGAGCTTTTTGCTCAACTCGTCGAGGAGGTGGTCAGCGCTCTCGGACATTTCGTCTTGCTGAAAATTGTTGGAATTGGAATTGAAAAGTGAGAAAATGAGGATGCAAATTGTCTCCGTAATTGGCAAAATAATCTCGTAAATCGACACAAAGTCCCCGTAAACCCAAATTTGAAAATCAACAATGTCTTCGTAAATTTACACCCAACTCTTGTAAAACCACATACGAGCTTTGTAAATCTACAGAAAAGCTCCCGTAAATCTACACTGAACTCTCGTAAATCCACACAGCCTACGTCAGGTCATGCGATAGAAATCTCAACTGTTTCCATGTTTACAGTACATATTTTCTAAAAATAGAAAACAATTCAATCATATTTTTCTTCAACAAAACAAAAACATATTTTTCTCTCCCCCGGTGTTTTCTTTGAAGTTTCAAAACAAAATAGAAGAAAGTGAAAGTCAGAAAAAAAAACCGTTTTTCCTTCCAAAAATAAGAAAAAAACAGAATGATTCAAAGAATGCAACATCATCTTCGACCGCCAAAAAGTGATTGACTTGATATCAGTACAATCTGTTATCAGGAGTGGAAGAGAAAGAGGTTGCAATGCTAATTGGTAGTGACAGGAAAGAACAGAAAAATGATGAAATGATATGAGAGATTGCAGGAAGTTACGACAGAAGTGAATAGTTGAGTGAGAGAACGGTGGAATCGGAAGCGATACGATTTCCGGTGTATTCCTAGTTTGGCACAGTGCCGACCGACCTGAGACTGATAATAGGAACCTGGTGCTACAATTGAACTAGAAAGTTCTAAATAAGCAAATTTGTCGAATTTCAGCCTGGCCCGCCTGTCAGCCGGCCCGGTCCGGCCCGGTCGGCCCAAGAAAGAAAAGGAACCTAACTTTTACCGGATTTTTTGCATTTTTCAAAGATTCTACATAAAAAAACAAACAATTTCTTGATGCATAACTAGATTTTGATTGAATCCACAAATATTCGACATTTTTGGAAAAAAATTCAGAAAAATATCAAGAAATTTCAACAAGTTTGCAAATAAGCTCATATAGTCAGAAAGAACATGAGAGCATGGAAATCGAAAATGAATTTCGCAACAGGTCAGCTGGTACGTCTGTTTGTCCTGATTTCCAAGTGTCTATCCGTTTGTCTGTCTGTCCGGATGTCCGCCTGCTTCTGTTTCGCCTGTATGTCTCCCCGGATCCAGGCTTCCCGGACAAAATTCTTGTTTTTTTTTGATTTTTAGTGGTTTTCGAAAAAACTTTCAGACGAAAAATTTCGGATAGTTTTCGAAACTGAAATTTTCAAATAGTGATTTTTTGATTTTCCTGACATGTTTTTTCTAATTTTGTACTAAAACCAGGTTTCTGGGGGTGTGTGTTTGAAATACTTACAGTTTTCATGTAGATTCAAGATTTTTGTGTCCGAAAAACTAATTTTTTCAAACGGTTTTCTTGGTTTTTTAGTTAAAAAATTTTCCGGAAACGTTTTTTCGCATAGCCCAGGTCCGGATGTCTGTCTGTGTGTCTGTTCGACTAGATGTCCGAATGTCCGAACGTCTACTTTTGTTTGTAGCTCCCAGTATTTTTTTGGTCCCGGGTAAGAAATTATTACAAAATTCCCTGTGCCGCTCTAAAGTTCCTGTCTGTCTGTCTATCTGTTTGTCCTCCACATGTGCTCCCCGTTTTGCAACTTTCCCCCACACACCCCATCCTAATCACCCTCCCATTCCGTCCATATGTGTTGACATTCCTCAACTCAAGAGCTTGCTCTATCCCTCCTAAACTCCACAGCTGGTGAGTTCAAAACCGAAAGCACTTTAGATTTCTTCTTCGCCCTCTTCTTGTTTTTAAAAGAAATCTTACAAACCTGAAGAGTGATTTTTGGCGGCGACGGTGATCTCGATGACATTTTTTGTAGGTTGGTTGGTGTAGTTAGAAGAATGAGAATGGGTCTGGAATTTTAAATTTTAAATTTCAGAAAAATGTACGTGTGATTTTCCAAGAATAGAAGATCATAAAAAGAATAGTCAATTCAAACTATACGAAACTCCCGTCGATTCATTAGCTAGACACTTCTCAACTTTCTTTTAAAAACTGAACGATTTTAATGTGAGTAGGACGTACACACTAAACCAACTGACTCGTCTCGTTTTTTTCACACTTTAGCTCTCACTTGGAAAGTGGACCAAACTATTACAAATTTAGATTTCGGGGAGGAGAATTGGAGCTGCTTATGAAAGAGCGATGGTTGAAATAAAACAGTTTCAAAACGGAGGATCTCTGGTACAAACGTCTCCGGGTGTTCAAGAATTGATGTAGAAAACTGGCGGTTTTGAAGCGGTTTGGTAACCGCAAGAAGGTGTTCTACAAGGTTTTGGAATAGGAAGTTCTAAAACGGTCGTTTTTGTACAAGTTGTTTAAAAATAAGCAATACATGGAAAGGTCTAAATGGGTCCAAAATGGTCCAAAATTGGTCCAAAATGAGCCAAAATGAGTCCAAAATGGGTCCAAAATGGGTCATGGAATAGGTCATGGAATGGGTCACGGAATGGTCTTAAACAAACAGTTCTAAAACGGATGGTTCTTAAACGGGTGGCGGTTTTCAAACTTGAAAACGGCGGTTACGGTTACGGTTACGGTTACGGGCGGTTAGAAACGGGCGGTCACCAAACTGTGCACAGAATTAGGCGATTCCTTTATCAGCCGTTTTGAAATGGGTGGTTTTAGAATGGATGGTTCTGTTACGGTTGGCGATTCTGATGGTTTTTATACTGGCGGTTGTGAAATGGAGTCAGTTTGGAGTTATGGGACGTGAACTATATCATTGGAAAGCTGAGAAAACGCTGATTCCAAATGTATATTCAGTTTTTGCACTCGACGCCTGGTATGCGAGAAAAATAAGTTTAAAATTGGAATCAGCGTTTTCCTAGCTTTCAAAAATGTTCCATAACTCCAAACTGACTCCATGACCTAAGGAATCTAAAAGGCTCCCGATCAATTTTCTTCCTCAAAAAGTGTCTCTAGAAGCAACAAAAAAAGCGTCTGCAAAGAAGATGAAAGTGCAAGATCCGACAGAGAGAAAAGATATCTCTCCTCTTCGTTTTCTTCTTGCGACCCCCCGCAAAAAATCTCGTCGGTTTTTGATTGCGGGAGCACGAGACGTGAAGACACAATGGGATTTGTGGAGGGTGAGATAGAGAGAAAGAGAAAAGGAAAAAGAAAATTCGGATCTAGTGAAAAGCATTGCGAAATACAGAGAAAGGAGGTGGTGGAACAAATGAACAGCATGTGGAAATGGTTTGACCACCAGCACCACCGATTCTAGGAGGATGAGGGATTGACAGATTGAGAGGCGGAGACACAACGAGCATCGGAGAGGCTCCGCCCCTTCGAATGTTCTGGAAAACGGTAGGAAAGTGATTCAGAAGTGAATAACGGGGGGTGACGTGGCAGAATAGAGGGAGCAAAAGACATAAAATTAAGTGAGGAATGAATGAGAAAAAATAGTACGATTTTGGCATTTTCAGCGAGTGGATGATGTCAAGATTAACTAGAAAGAGTGGGCGAGAAATAGGAAGATTTTGGACGGTTTTGAAACTGGTGGTTAGTTAACTGAGTTCGCGCGTAGCTTTTTGGAAAAGCTGTAACTCGCTAGGGAACGCCCGTACAAGAAAGTTGTCAACTACAAAAATATAGCCCGTAAGTTGTTCTATCCAACGATATAAATTTTGAAACAAGAAAACGAAAATTGACTTCAGGGGGAATGTTTGAACTTCGACAGTTTTAGAAAAATTGAAATTTTTTGAAAACTTTAAACCATTATAGCTTTTGTAATTTCAGCTTTCACGTTTTGAAATTATTATTTTTAAGATCAGTATCTTAAGGCGCTTTTAACAATAATAAACATGTCTAGGTAGACACGCAGAGTAGCCAGACGCTCTAGTTTCTCTGCGTCTCTTCCTTTCGACACCATCCGTTTCAGAATTCACGGAAACTCTAGCGGTTCTAGCGGTCTTGTTGGGAAAAAACTTGAGCCGTGTAGATTGGTACGGGTTAGAACTGACTGTTTCTAAAACCGTCCTGAACTAGTTGTAGCCTTCTCATCTCTAAACAAGTCTTGAAAAAAGCGAAACCTACCTAACCTCCGTAAGAAAAAGTCCGCTACTCATTCTTCCGCCAATAAAAATGATGATGATGATTTGCCCGCATAATGCCCTCACCCGAATGTCAGAACTAACGACCGGAGTGACGGATAATGGGAATCGACAAAAATACCAAAAATACATACTTTGAGGAAATTGTTGAAGATTTTTATCGGTGAGAAATCGGGATGATTCATAACAAAAAAAGAACAGAAAACAAAGAAAAATTCCAAAAAAGTGGAAAGAATTCTAAAAGCGAAAGAGCGCCAAAGATTGAAATCTCCTCCTCCTTCCCTTCTTCAGGATTATTCAATGAATTTAGAAAACGAACTCGAAAGTGTGGGGGGAGAGAAGTCAGAATGATGAATGAATTGGAGGAGAAAGAGCTCCCACTGCTGCCTCTTTGCAGGAATAAAAAGAAGAGGACAAGGGGGAGAAGGGTGAGGAACAAGATATGTGTATTACACATACCTTGAGAAGACAGAGCACTCAATGATGATTCAGAGATAGGAGTGGTCAGAGGGGAAGGGAGAGAATGAATTACACTGATTGAGTTCTTTTTTCTATTGTAATAAAACAATTTTTGGATGGTAACGATGATTAATCGGAGGAAGAGGAAGGGAACAGAGAGCAAATACAAGTTAACAAGGGGAGAACATGATTGATAGTATGGTAAGTTGGGGAAGGTGTTAGGGAAGTTAGGGAAGGAGGTGAAGCTGCTTAGTTAGACAGGTAGATGTTTAGCTGCTCCTGAATAGTGAGAGCAGCTCGGAATGTAGCTCCATAGGATCAGTGGGAGCAGCTTGGAGCCAGTTTGGAGTTATGAGTTGTAACCTATATCATTTGAAAGCTGAAATCACGCGGTTTCCAAATATATATTCAGTTTTAGTACTCGAGGCCTGGTATTCAAGAAAAACAAAGTCAAAATCCGGTAAAACAGCGATAGAGGTCACGCCCCATTACTCCAAACTGACTCTATAATTTCCCCTAAAACTGAATGGTAGCGGCTTAGAAGAAATGTGGAGCAGTGAGGAATTGATGGTAGCTGCTCAGAATAAGCGGTGTGGCTAGTTAGAGCATTGTAGACGCTCAGAATTATGGATAAGGGCTCGGCAAGACTGCTATTAAGAAAACAGTACCGCCTAAAAAGTTGTAAACTTTGGCCATTTTCAGTTGAAATCGGCCAACTTCGAGAGTGTGTCGTGGTGATACTTATTGTCCCATCAAATAGATTTTTTGTAAATTATACAGATCAAAAGTAGTCCTTCATTTTTGTAGTTGACAACTTTTTTGTACGAACACTCGCTAAAGAGTTATGGTCCGTTTAAGACGACAGGTCGAAAATCGCACTTTTTTCATTGAAATTTGTCGATTTGAGGGAGAAATGACTTTGTCGATATGTAACTTGCTAGGGAGTGTCCGGGCTGTCCACTACAATAAAGCTCTACATTCGTTCTCTATAACTCATTAAAATTCTACTTGATAAGACAATAAGAATTACCATACCATACCCACAAAGTTGGCCAATTTCAACTGAGGACGGCCAAAGTTTACAACCTTTTGGACGGTACTGTAAGTGGTGGTCGCTCAGGGAAAACAGTATATCAGCTGAGTTCAAAAACCAGAAAATTTTTGACCACGAACGATGAAAAAGCATCTTTTCGAAAAAAAAAACAAAAAATTATTTTCTCAACAAAACAGAATACGAACAGAAAACAAAAGAAGAAGAAAAAGACGGGGACGGGAATAATATAATATTAGATGACGTGGAAACAATCGAGATTCGAAAAAATATAATGTTATGATGTCGTCTCGGGGAATTGCTTCTTCTTTTTTCTTTCTTCCCACTATACAACAATGACCTATGAGGGGTAGCAGATAGTAAGAGTTTGGAAAAATATGAAATAAAAGGGGCGGAGTCATAGGGTGCCAGGCAGCGCTTTGTTCTAGAAGACTGTCGAGGAGAGAGGGAGATAATGATGATATTGGGGAGATGGTGGGGATGGATGGACAAAGTGGCTTCAATTTGAGGAGCCGATGTACTGTATAGTTTTTTGAATTGGAAAAAAAAGCGTTTTTGAGCAGAAAAAAGAAAATAAAACCGAGGGAGAGGATCGAGAAGGGTTCAGAAGGTTCGGGAAGGATCTCAAAGGGTTGGGAAGGGTCAGGAAGGCTCGAGAATGTTCGAGAAGGTTCGGTATTAGAAAAATCCGAGTGAAAAAATGGGCATTAGAAACATTTTGAAGGCCTGGCCTGGCTACAAAAAATGAACCAACATTATATTTTTTTTCAATTTTTTATCGAAAATGTGTACGTTTTGATGATTTTTCAGAATTTCTTCAAATTCCGAATGATAGTAGAAAATTTTACTTTTTTGCGAAAACAAGTTTAAAAATTTTTTAAAAATTTGAAAAATGAATTTTGGCGATAAGTACCCGTTCCTTCGGGCCGGGCATGAGGCCCGAAGCTTGTCAAGTGTGCGCGAGCCGGAGCTGGTTGGCACCGTGCCAAGTAATTAGTACTGGATTTTCAGATGGTTTCCGTATGAACAATTTAGAAAGTCTACGCAGTACACTAATAAGTACCAAATGATCTAACCTGGAAGAGCCATCTCTGGTGTGGATTTACGGAGCTCTTCCCTGCGAGATCCATTTGATCTTTTGAACAACACGATTCCTGTGCTCACTAAGAAAATGCTCCCGAAGAAGTATAGGGAATGAATGTGCAAGAAAAATCAAAGTGGCTACAATTCCACCCAGCCTCCTTTCCCCCAAAAAATTCTTTCCCTCATTTTGTGTGGGAGACAGCGGACAGTGTACTATTTCTTTGCAGAAAAGGGGAGAAATTGAAAGATTGAACGGAGAAGAAAGGACCAGAAAGGAAATAAGGGGAGAGAGAGGAGAAAATGATTGGTTTGTTTCGGGGGGACACCCACTAGTTGAGCATGGAGAAGAGGAGATGAAGGAGAAAGTGTGAACAGCAGTTTGAAACTAATCGGAAAAGTGGAAAGAAGGGGGGAGGGGCAGGTGGAAAAGAGCCCAGCTCTTTTTTTCCTGGAGAAAGTATTAAATATAGTGAAGTGTCCAATATTGACTAAAGGTTTGATTGCTTTTTGGGGGTAATGGGAAATTGTTACTTGGAACTTTTTATGGAAATGAGTATTTCTTATTAGTTGAGTTTGGAAGTGGTCTAAAGTATTGTAGTTGATTTTTTTTTAAACATTTGAAGTTTCTGCACATACGTACACAATCAGAAAGTGAGAAGCTGGTCATCCGAACCGGCGCTGTGCAAAAAAACTTTTTTTTCGAAAATTTCGTACCGAAAAACCGAAAAAAACTGTCTGAAAAAATAAGTACTTCGGTGGCAAAAATCTCAAATTTGCATGAAAACTGTAAGCATCTCAAGAACAGACCCCAGAAACCAGTTTTTGAGTACAAAATTAGACAAAAATCAGGAAAAATTGAAAATCCCTATTTTTGTTATTTAATTTTGAAATTTTTCGCAGAAAGTTTACCGAAGGTTTTTTTTCGAAATCCACCGAAAAAACAGAATAAAATATAAATTTTTCCGCAGCCCTGATCCGGACATCTGGATGCACAGGATGGACGTTTCGCTTGAATCCGTAACTTTCGAAATAAGAATATTCTAAACCAGGACGTTTCGAAACAAGGATATTTCAAAACCAGCTATTTTTTAACTGGTCAAACATGGGTAAAACCATATATTGTTATCACAAAAACTTATAGCATGATATTGAAATATACGATACCGGGATATTTCAGAATCGGACATCTTAAAACTGAGTGAACTAGAACATCTTGGTTATAAAACGTCATGGTTCCTCACTGTCTAGTATCAAAATGTCTCAATTTCAAAAGTTTTGAGATTTCAGACATTTTGAAATTTATCATTTAGTTAAAGTAGAGCGTAATTATGTACATAAATTCCCTCCTTAAAACCTTGTAAAACAGATCCCAAAAACCAAAAAAAACCCCAACAATGTGTTCATTTATTTATCGCAAAAGCCCCCTCCCCCTCTGAATTCCCACCCGTCTTTCCATTTATAAACAGGGGAACACTTTCTCATTTGTATTCTGTTCTCCCTTTGCATAATCTGCTATGTTATTAATTGGTGCCGTTTTGAAATGCATTTCTTTTTTCGTCAATTCACTTTTCAGATTTTTATAAAATTTTTTATTAGAAACAGAGAAAATTGAAATACATGATAGTGAGATACCGGTGTAATTGCTTCGAGTTGGGGGAGAAGTGATAGGAAAAAAAGATTTGAACTAAGTTTTTTTGATTTTTGATCATAACTGTTATATACACGTTTTTGGAATTTCTTAAACTTGTGAATCCTGATGATGTCCTGATTCTTTATGTTCCACTGAAGTCGTTGTCATCTGATGATCACTTCCCATCAGATCTCCTCTTCTCAACTGAACTCTTCCGAATCCTCCTCCATAAATATCCGTATTCGATTTCATAAATGTGGCGATAGATCTGACAGTGAAGTTGTTCAATACTTCATTTGTGTTTTCTCTCTGAAACATGATTGTAGGTCTGAAAATCAAAAAATCGAGAGGAGGTACCTGAGCAGCCACGTAGTCCTCTACACTCAGCGCTCTTTGAATATGAGCTGGTGTTCGAGGAGTAAGTTTCGGTGGTTTTTGTTGCTCTTTCTCTTCTGGGAGCACTTTTCCACGACGGACTATTCCGTCGAGTTTGTTTTCGACAAGGGTGAGGACTCCTGAAAAGTGAAAGTGGTAAGGGCGCTCTAATGATAATTTTAAATTTGGGGGGAGTGAGCCTAGGTTCTCAAGCTCACGGGTATACCATGTCGGTCTTTCTGGGTATATACTACGCTTACTTCTGTAGGGGTCCTACAGGCCCCGTCCACAGAGCATTACCTTAACAGCATCGATACAAATATCAGACTTTCCTAACTAGGGTAGGTTCCCGAGTCAGTGTTGAGATATGGGTCGTGATCTATACCATCGGAAAACTGAGAAAACGCTGATTGCAAGTTTATATTCAATTTTTGCCCTCGAGGCCTGGTATTCGAGAAAATCGAGGTCAAAGTTTGGACCCCTGGCAAGTCATTACCTTTTTGACGAGAGAAAAATATCGGCAGTTAACCTCCGCCCACATGGTACAGATCTCCTTATAACAGACACCTACAGATCGTGATCCCCAGAAGAAGCCGTTTTTTCATGAGTAGTACTTTTTCCCCTTGAAAGTTATTGTATGATCCCATCTCTCTGGTGATTTTTAGAAATCATAAAAGGCAAGACCCGTGTTTACTAATACCTATATTTAGAAATTGCATTGAAATGACTATTTTCCTTATTTTCAGAAGTTTTTTTTTCAGTTTTCCCCACCCCTTTACTCACCAAAAATTCCATTCTCCACCGCAATAAAAGTGTTCCTATTGACGACCTTGGTGAGTGCCATACCGAAGAAGAACATTATCGAAATGATTGGAGAGAACTGACATCATTTTCATTTCCACCTTTTGCAATTTTTGATCTCACTTACCGTAGCATTGTTTGGCATGATATCACCGAGACCGATCGTACTCAAAGAGATAAATGAGAAGTAGAAGCAGAGAAACAGTGACATTCCGGTACCCGGTTGTTGGCCGCTCAGTTCATCGTAGAGATTTATGAATAGCGTGCAGAAGGCTAGGTAGAGGGCTAATAATAGGAGACAGGACTTGATCGGGATTTTGATAATCTCATTGACATCCAAAGTACGGTCACCGTTGAGTTCTCTGAAACAGAAGACATCAAGATGAACAGACACACATAAGGACTCTATACCTCATCCGCTGCTTCAACTGAGCATAAAGTTTCGTCAGGTGCACCAAAAAGAACTGTCCCAAATCACGAAGAGCCACCAGTGTAACAGGCACAAAAATGAATCCATAGAGGCAAACCAAAAACTGTCCGAGCGTTGATTCCGGCGCAATCGACCCGTATCCAGTGGTTGTGTAGACATTCATACTGAAGAAGAACGCACTTTCAAACGTCCATTTCCAATTTCTCCCGTGGTCTTCTAGCTTGTAATACGTCGACCCTTTGTACTGTCCCTCCAGTCTCATCAGTGTCACATAGGCTTCCTGAAAACTGAAAAGGTGTTGGGGGAGGGGTCGTCGGGGTTGAGGGCTTACTCTAATATAGACTTTCATCTCTGATTCCGTTGTGTTTGTATTCGGATCGTTCACTATTTCAGTAATGTTTTCAGCAATTTTTCCAAGGAGTTCCTCGAGATTGGTGACTCTTTCAAGGGTGATCTGAAATAAGATTTCAGATAAAAAAGGAAGGCTTTTATAATTTGAAAGCGGAGATGGATGTGCAAACCGCAAAAACGGGCGAAAACGACCAAAAAAACTCGCTTGAAACACAACCTTATGAGCTGAAAAATATACCAAGATGTAGATCTCAGCGAGTTCTATGCTACTGGCTTACTAGGGGCCGGATACCTATCAGGTAAAGTGTCGGCCGGGAAAAAACCATTCTACGGCCCATTATCGAAAAGACATTCGACCCAAATTATATCAGTGGCATAAAACTCGCCGAGATCTACATTTTGGTATATTTCTCAGTTCTTAAGATTGCACTTCAAGCGAGTTAAGCGCCATGTCGATTCATGTCGTTCCATTTCGGCACGGTTTGAAAGTATGGTTAATTTTTCTGTCTGGCACTTCAGATTTAGAAACTTTTAGCTTGAAAAATTGCGGCATGATGTATCGGTATCCCCCCTATGAGTAGATGGTATTCTTTGTAACTCTAGCGAAGAGAACGAGAGAACGCAGACAGTCTGACTGTCTAATTTCTCTTCCTTTAACTTTTTCATGCTCAGCCCTTCACATCTCAAAACATTGCAGTTCTGCAGACCTATCAACTCACCGCTCGTTCATATCTACTCTCCACTGTCCAAAACATGAATGCTCCGAAAATCGTGTACGACAAGACCATAAACGCCACCAAAATATGTCTCAATCCAATCTGTTTCCGATGAAATGCAAACCAATACATCGACCTATCGAAGTGTCGTTTCGTCGGGATCACAGTATCCCCCAACGCTCCAGGACTACTGAGCACACTGACTCCATCTTGCTTCGGTTTGTATCTCCGTTGGAGTTGTCCAAAAGTATCATGATTCTTGTGAATCCCTGAGACAGTATGGGCATTTCTCTCGTAATATTTTTCAACAGCTTCCGCTTTTGAGAGACTTGTAGAAGAGTTACTACGGACTAGATTAAGGTTTTGCATTGTTGGGTGGACACGTGGCTTCTTTTTTTCTTCTCGCTTTTCTTCTTTCTTTTCTTCGGCAGGCTTGGGCTCTTTGCTAAACATTTTGGTAGAAAATTCAGGCAGAATCTAGTGAAATCTAGTACCTTTCATTGTTAACAGCTTGAGGGATATCTGGATTCGATGATTTTATTCCGCCATCTTCTTCCTCGTCGATTTCTGAAAATTGGAAGTTGTAGTTCTCAAAATTAGCAATATTGACAATGAGTAAGTTTGACAGTGTATTTAGGTGTTACCTGATTGTCCGATAAACTTTATTATATATGGGTTGGGCAGAGCAAAAAAAACTCAGCATTTTTGTAGTTGACCATTTTTATGTAGAGACACTACCATGAGAGTTACAGGTTGCCAAAGTGAAACGTTCCAAAACTTCGGTAATATGCACCGAAATTAGTCGGTATTAGGGAGAATTGGTTTTGATTGCCTGTAACTTTCATGGTAGTGTCTCCACATAAAAATGATCAATTACAAAGATGGTGTGTTGTTTGTGCTCTATCCACCCCATACAAAATGATATTAATCAGACAATCAGGTGACACTGAAATACACTGCTAAAGTTGATAACCTCTTGAGCGGTACTGTAGACAATCTGACTTCTCTTCACCGTTCTAATCATTGTATCTCAAAACCTTGCGGAGCTATCAAAAATTTTTCAACTACAAAAATGAAGATCTGAGTTTGATCTACACAACGCAAATACATATATTTAACATGATAAAACACCATTTAAAGTTAATAAACTCTAAAATTTAGCATATCCCTCACCTTCCAAAACAGCCGAATGCGAGTTCCCTGGGCCACCATTTCTAATCTGGGAGTTTCCCTGAAATTGAACTTTTTTGCAAAACTACAGTACCCCTTTCTTCCCCCATTCTCACCTTATTCGTCATTTCTCCAACAACAGATAGGCACGTCTTTGACACCACACCAACTGACCAAAAATGCAAAAGAAAATTCTTTTATCGAAAGATAGTTTGAAATGAAATGAGAAGAGATATGCGTTGACAGATACAGAAGGAGAAACGAAAAAATAACGAACCGCGCAAAAAGTGACAAAATGATGATGATATCATTTGAAGGAGTGAGAGAGAGAGAGATAATCTTAGACACTTTTCATCTTTGTTCTCATTTCCTCATAAAGAAAATGTTGAGAGAAGGAGACTAGACTAAACTGGGACTATAAAAGTGACCAGTGGTGCTCTTTGTTACAGTTTTTATTCGTTTTTTCAGATCACGAGGGGGGAGAAGTGAACAGTAAATAGTTTTGTTTTGGATAACAATTCCTTGAATTGTCGGATTGGATGGGTTACGGTACCTAATTGTCCACGAGGGTACTGTAGTTTGGGTGTCTAATCAGAAAAAACCCCAGTAACACATACCTAGGTGCACCTTCAAATGGCCTATAGATAAAAAAAGGATCCGGACATCCGGAGACATACGGACAGACCGTAGTCTGAAAATCTGATTATTATAGGAAATTTTGTAGATTAGAAGTCAGGACGAACAGACACAAAGACAGACAAAAAACCAGTATCCAGACACAATCCGTGTGTATAAATCAGATAACCAGGAGATATGGACATCCGGACCGACAGACAAACGGACAGATAGAATATTATGAAAATAGGATCAAAGTGAAGTTTCATAGGATCTGCCGAATAGTAAAAGTTTGGACGAACAGACACACAGACCGACGAAAAATCAGTGAGGATATCGAGACACACAAGCAAAACAGTAAGTCGCGGACATCCGGACTTACAGAAAAAACAGATTTTGGAATCCTGGGTCCGTCTTAGTGATACGAATCCGTAGCTCTCCTGATTACCGTATTTCCCACTATTCATTTCTCAAAGTCGCTTACGTTCCTGATCTCTATCCAACTTCCCCATATTCCTTCCCAAACCAAATTCAATCTCGACTGATCCAATGACATCAGCGTAAAACCTAAAGAGATAAACTACGGTTTTTCCCTTCTCCTCCTCTCTCTCACACCTTGAATTTTGATCTTGCGTGTCTATCAAACAGCTGATAGTTTCTTTCTTCGGCGGGTACTTTTCAAAAGAATTAATTTACGATTCTTGAAGAGTACTAACCCCCTAGTTTCATGAAATTTCACGAAGTTTGTAGATAGTTCAAATGGCGTGAGATTGATGACGTCGTATAGTCAATTTTCCGGAAAATAGCAATAATAGGTTATTCATGTTCAACCAGTTATGACCATTATGGTCATCGTTTGCATTCAAGAGACGACGTCATAAAAAAAGAAAAATCAATTTTCAACAAAAAAAACGAGACTGAAAGATACATAGATTGCGAGACTGACAGACCAATTAGCGATAAGCTTTGACAACTGTCTCAGTTGAGAAGAACAGACTGTTTAGAAACCGAAGCGACGCAATTGCGATTCAAAATTCAAAACTATAAAGTTCAAAGTCTCTCAAAAACAATAACAAAAAATTGGTAGCGGTTCAAACACACAAAAAATGTTCAGGGTGGACAATAAGGTTTACGTTGTGGAAGTTAACCGGTTTGACGTAAATTTTTAAATAAAAATAAAAAAGTAACAAGTCTGTGTTGAGTGTCATAAAATATCATCGTCAATTATTCTTTGTTTTGACTAGGATTTCTAATAGGATTAGGAACATTTTTAGGGTATCCAGTTTCTCAAGACCTTGAAAAATGACAAATTGAGTTCTTGGAATCTTGTAAGACACTTATTTTTGAAAAAAATCTGAAGTCAATTTGTCATAAGAATATTGGCACAGTGCCAGGAAAAGGGTTCGTTGTGAGACAAAGACAGACGAGACGGTAAGCTTGTCATCAGTCGGTTTGGTTTTGGCACTGTGCCAAGAGTAGAAGAAGTTGTGTCTGATATATACCTTTCTCAGCTCCGTGCCTCACTTCTGTACTGGTCAAAACTTTAGCGTTGAAGATTTTTTAGTTTCGAGTACTCTCGATGTCACGCTAAGGAATTTTCGCTTTGTTAGTTTTTTGAATTGTTTAATGTATAAAAGTATTCGAAAACGTATGTAATCATCTTCCTTCGATAACTCATTCCCACCCAGAAAAAATATTGTTTGTCAGACATTATTTATCGTTCCGCATTAAAAAACACATTCCCTTTATTTCTTGCTACTATCGCAATTTTACTAATTGGTCTTTTTCTTTAATTTGTTTTTTTCTACTTAACGGAATGTAAAGGTTATTTTGTCTTATTTCAGCGTGCACTATGCCTTCTTTCAACAAACAACAAACTTCAATCGACCGAGCGCAATGACAGCACAGTAATGTGATGCTATAATTTCGTTATCTTATTCATGTCAATTATTAATTAGAATAATAAATCAATAATGGAATTAAACTCTCAAAAAATCATTCATCTTTTTCGCATCCAAATCCCCAGCTGATTGTCTTCTCTGTCGATCGTAAGCAGGGTCAGAGTCCAATTGTTCGGCACTTCGGAACATGGCTGCCAAGTTGGACCGGGATTTCTGAAATAAGCTAAGGTCTTTCAAAAACAAGAACAAAACTAACCACTTCAGTCATATAATCATCCTGAATATCTTCTCCACCACCTTTCACTTCACTCGTCGGACTCTTTGTGTTCATTTCAAGCAACTTTCTATCCAACAAGTCACTAAACAGCGAGTAAAGAGAATCAATATTCTCTCCAGAGTTCATAAACTTTTCTAATTGTAAATGCCGTGGTGTCACTGTCTTCTGATTTGATGAGCTGTGCACTGCCACCGTGCTTTCCAGTCTTCCACTTTGGATAGTAGTCTTAATACTGGCTAGTCGTATCGCATCTTCCAGAGTGATTTTCTCGTATGCCCTGATAATTTTCGAAGCGTCGAAACTCTCCTTCTTCTGATGTCTCATCAAGATCGGTTTGATTCGTTTTGCATTGAATCTTTCGAAACTGAAAGTACAATAATTAAACTGTGAAAACTATTCTTGAATAATCTAATCCTTACTTCTCAATAAGGGTATACGGTCCTTTCTTTCCTGCAATATCCTCGACTCCTGACATCATATAATCCAGATATTTATTATAGACACTCTCCACCATTGTAGCATCTCTCTCTTCTCTCTTCTTCACTTTCAGCCAATTCACTAGTGGTCTAACCGTGATTCCTTGAAGGAACACTGTGAAGTAGATCACTGCAATCGTCGCAGTGACAAACATTGGTTTAGCAGTGATCGACGCTGGGATAGAGACAACGAGACCGTAAGCAATGGCGCCACGGAGTCCTCCATAAGACAAGACGAACTGATCCACCACCTCGAACTTTTTCGCGCGGAATCGGTTCAAAATGAAGCATTGAACAATTATTCCGATAGCTCTGTATAGCAGACAGAAAAATACGGTAGCAATAATAAAGTTGAGATCAAAGTGATGTTGAGATGTGATTGTGGAGAGACCGAGAAACATGAAAATGACGGTTTCGGAGGATTGAGCGAGCATTTTGATGAAGTATTTGACTGAGTTGGCGGCTGCTGGGGTGATGTTTCCTTTGATGTATTGTTTCATAAGCATTCCGCAGACAGCGATGCTGGAAAGTGCTTGGGTGGTGGGAGTTCTGGTGCTAATATTAGCTCGGGACAGTTCCTACAACTCCACCGAAATGCTCCTCTAACACTAATTGTAAGTCTCTCAATTTCGCCAACAAATTTCTTCGGTTTCGGTAGGTGGTTACACTGACGAAACATCCAATATGGTCAGTGTATCTTTTGGTCATTTTACATATTATTTTTGTCAGTGTAATATTAGAACGCCTAAGATTTTAACCAATTTTTAAAAAAAAGTTTTTCGTTTAATTGACGGGAATTTCTAATTTTTTGCGATGTGAGTTCAAAGAAACTTTGATTATTGACCCATTTGCTAAAAATCGCTCTGAACCCCACAATTCCCGTTCTCCTGAATCAAAAGGAACCTTGGTGGAAGTTTTTCAGCACAGCCGTGTAGTCCTCTCGGACAATTTTTTTCTGAGTTACTCGTTTCCTCGCGTTTCCGTTGTTTTTTCTATTTTTTTCGATTTGGAATTGAGAAAAATTTGTCCTAGAGGACTACAGCGGCCGCACGGAAAAACTCTTCCTTTTGGAGTCAGAGAACTAGAATTGTGGCGAATTATCATTGTTGTTGCAAAACGATATAAGAAACTTACCCAATAATCGAAGACAATGACAACATCTCAGCAGTCAGGTATGCCATGTAAGGGAGCACGAATATGAACACAGGCGCCAAAATCCTCACGTCATATGTGTACCTGGAAAAATTTCAGTCTTCAACTTTCATCCACGTTTACTCTTACTTTGTTGTCAAACTAACTGCAATCGCAAAAACGACACCAATCACTGCTCCACCCAGAGCCACTATGAAGAACGACAATCCTCCTTTTGCATAATCCAACGCCGACAAATTTTCAGATCCAATTAATGCGAAACTTTTGAACATTTGGTAGAGCACCACAGTGACACCATCATTAAAAAGTGCTTCTCCGAATACATTGATAAAAAGGAACTCATTGACATGAATCTCCTCGAAAATTGCAATAACTGCAACGGGGTCCACTGCGGAGATGAGAGAAGAGAAGATGAAAATTTCGAAAGTTGAGAAAGACATAGTGAACAGATCATAATGAGACATGAGTAGGAGTGAACCTCCGATAGCGAATGTGTTCCAGAGTGTTCCAAATACTGAGAAGACCAGTATAGAGTCTAGATTTTCAAATAAAGCTCTGTTAGGCATGAAATAACCCGCGTCGAAAATGATAGGTGGTAGAAGATAGAGGAAGAATGTGTGAGAATCTAGGGAGGTTCCGATAAGTGTGGTTTGATGGAGTACCCATCCGAGTGCTAGCCCAATTATAATGAGCAATGAGGAGTCTGGCAGCCACTTGGATATTGGTTTCATCAAGTTGAATACTGAAAATTGATTAGTAGGTGCGCTCCATTGAACTTTTTTCACAAGCTTACAAATTTTAGCCAACGCCGCTATAAGAAGCCATACTGTGATCAGATACACTTGGTCAACTTCCTCCCATTTCCAGGTGAACAACTGAAAAACGTTTTTTTTCGGATTTTAATGGATTTTTTAGAAAGCTCACCTTATAACCATCTAATTCCGATTCCTCGATTTTATCCGCCGTCGCATAACATATCAGAATAAAAACGAAGAGACGAGAAGACATTTTCTGAAATTGATGTAGAAGTACAAAAAGTTTAAGAAGGGGCGCATTGAAAAGGACAACAAAAAATGTTGATAAAAGTTATAAATGAAAACGAATTCATTCTTCATGAAAATTCATTTTCCATGAATAAAAAACTTGAATAGAATGAATTTTCCTTCTTATAGAACACGAGAATCGAATTCTGTCTGTCTAGTTGTTTCCTCCTTCTATGTATCAATTTCAGATTATGTAAATTTTCAAAAATTCAGAACAATACATTGTTCTCTAATCGGCTCAAACATATTCGATGTCAAATGTATAATTTTGTGTCTTCTCTCGTACAGAGACGAAAAAAATCAAAAAGGCCAGCGATTGGAAAAACCGGTTTCTAGCTGAGGTGTCTTGGCTTTTAAAAGATTTGGATGATATTTATTAATCACATAATCAATGAGACAATACACAGAAAAAACATGAATTGAGATTGATAGTGAGAACTGAAACTATTCTACACAGGGGGCTAAATGGGCGGTACCGGTAACATCTGCGTCGCTCGAATATATGGCGGATGGCCTAGAAAATTTTAGTGACTTTTCTAGGCCACCTATTTCATCCAGTAGTTTCTAACAAAGGTAATTTGACCTGATGACAGAACATTTATCGACAAAACATCCGATGAATCTGGATATTGAAAATGCCAAACTTTTTCGCATTGCTCCTTTGAACATTTCCCCAGTTTTTCCTCTAACAGCGACAAATTGTCTATCGAGTTATACTTGATGTAGAACATTTCAAGGGGTTTGGAATGAAGAAAGTTCTGGAAATTGAATAAAGGGTAACCTGGATAACTAACTTCACACGTACTTGCTTTAATGAAAGCAAACTTTTCACGGAAACGGCTTCCATAAAAACTTCAACTTTTGAAAAATCCACTAGCTCTTCTATTGGTGTCTGCAAGTCAAACTTCCAGATTTTCAGCTCCTTCGCATTTTTAAATTGCTTTAACTGCATTAGTTGTTCGATATCTATCTGGTCCATCTCGTTGCCCTTTTTTCCTATTATTCTTATCTTTTGAATAGTCTTTGCATCTACCAGTTCCAGAATTTTCTCAATTTGATGTTCACGATTTGATAAACCAATACAGAAATCTTGAACTTGTAATGAAGTTTTTCTTGCTTTAAGGATTTGTTCTATTTCTCTGAGGACATATTCAGTAGCAGCCTTATTCAGATTCTCTTGATTCTCAAACTCCAGTCGAAACATTTCCAGCACAGTCTTCCACTGATGGTTCACCAAAATCTCAAAATCTTGCATTGCAACTTCCAAAAAATTGATCTTTTTCAAAATCCTCTCCTCCATTTTTTTTTCCTACTCTGCCATTCAACAATGCACCCGTTACCAGATTTTCGATATTTGATCGAAAAACACTGTTTCCCATCAAATGATGTGTACTCGGTGCGAAAGAATAGATCAAACGAGACCAGATCCGGATGTACACTCACAAAAAAATTTGTCACAGGTGACATCGGTCTGACATCATCTATGAAAGTTCGAAAACCATGGGAAACTTTTCGGAGGGTCAATCTGAAATAGGGAAGTGTTGGGAATAAAGAAATTCTTACATGATGGCTTACATTGATCGAAAGTCAAGTTTGGCAAAGATTTCATTGAGAACGACATCTGGCATTGTAGACAGAACGTCAGGCGGAGCAGGTTTTGATCTGAAATTGAAATATGAAGGTTACTAAGAAACTCATGTACAGTACCATGCAGTAAGATATTCAATTTTGTCTTTTTCAGTTGAAAGCGACCAACTTTGAGAGGGTGTTACGGTATCACTGATTGTCCCACATAGTAAATTATATATGAATTATACAGAACAAAAGTAGAGCTTCATTTTTGTAGTTGACAACTTTTTTGTACGGACACTCCTTATACTTATTTGTAGACGATTTGCACTATTTACACTGAAATGGGATGATGAGGGAGAAATTACTTTGTCAAGATGTAACTCTCTAGGGAGTGTCCGTACAATGAAGTTGTCAACTGCAAAAATGAAGCTCTACCTTTGTTCTATATAGTTTATACATAATTCATTTTGTGGGACAATTAGTGATACCGTAACACTTTCTTAAAGTTTGTCATTTTCCACTGAAAAATGGCGAATCGTACATATCTTACGTGTAGGTACTGTACAATTCTTTGATGACTTAGGTTTGTACTGTATATTGATTGAAAAAAACAACGCTCTGGGATAATCAGTTATACCAAAACGATGCTTCTGATTCCCCACAAGAAATACACAGTCTCAATATACAACATTTTTCGAAAAAAAAACTTACTTTGACCCGAAAATCATGTTCTTCAATTTACCGAACATCAATACTTCTAGACTGGAATCAAGTTGAATGACCTCTACGTGAATTTTTAATTTTTCACTGTTGTGTCGTACTTGTTCTGATAACAAAGAATCACTTTTCCTTTGGTATGACGACAATCACACAAGCAGTTTCTACATATTTTTCGTCAAGGATCTTATCAGGAAAAATGGAAAAATGCTTTTATAACCAAACACTACTGGGTAAATATTATCACATGATCTCCGCTCACGCCGACGCAAAATGTGTTTGAACTGTATAATGACTTGCTTTTACAGGTGTGCTTTTACAGCACACCAACCACTAAACTTTTTGATCTTTTTGCGTCGTGTCTTTTGAAAATTCAATACTTCTATTCAAGTTTATTATATATAAAAAATATGTACAATACAAAATCAAACATTCTCTTTTTCGAGAAGAATCTAATTCAAGAATCGAATCGACATTTTCTCCTCAATGTCGGTTTTCTCCATTGCTCCACAGAACTCTTCAAACGAAATCTTTCCATCTCTATCCTTATCCGCCTCCTCAATTGTTCGATCAGCAATTCTCTCCAGCTGATCCGTCGTAATATTCGCACCAACCATACTGTTCAATATGACTTTGAACTCTTCGCGTGTGATGTAGTTGTTCTTGTTGAGGTCATACATTTTGAATGCGACTGGAAAAAGGGTATCATATGGAAACAGGGAGACGAAGTATAGAAAACAAGTTTGTATGAGGCTATTCACGCACGGAAAAAACGTTTATTTTTCGTTGTTTTCCGGTTTCCTGGCGTGAATAGCCCTATTTGAGATTCGGTGCCTAGAAATGTTCAATGGCTCAGATTTTTTGAGCATATGCAGTACTTGTCAAGATCTATAATTTTTAGTTGACAACTTTTTGATAGTTGATGAGATTAGATTACTTAAATCTGGAAGTGGACATTGGATTGTCTTCTCTAATCAATGAAAAGTTAGAAAATAGCTTTCAACTACAAAATTATAGTTCTAAACCAACTAGAGTGTCGCCTTGCGAGACGAAACTCGCAAAATTCCCGAATTCCCGGTTTCGGCTCGACTCGGTTCGTCCCGGTTCGTCTCGCACTCTGTCTCGGTTCGGTTCGGTTCGTCTCGGTTCGGTTTGTCTTGCATTCGGTTTGTCTCGATTCGCAAAAAGTTCGGAAAGTTCATTTCCCGCAAATTACTCGCAAAGTTCGCAAGACAAAGTGAACTTTTCGCAAGTCACGCGTTGGTCAGTTTTACCGTTGATTTTCTGAAAATAAAAATTTGGTTATTAAAATCGTGAACTTTTTCTACTCTCATTTTCATTTATTTTTCCAAATTGATAATTTTATTATTTTGGAAATGTTCACGATTTTAACAATCAAATTTTTATTTTCAGAAAATCAACGGTAGAAATGATCAACGCGTGGCTTGTGAAAAGTTCACTTTGTCTTGCGAACTTTGCGAGTAATTTGCGGGAAATGAACTTTCCGAACTTTTTGCGAATCGAGACAAACCGAAGGCGAGACAAACCGAACCGAGACGAACCGAACCGAACCGAGACAGAGTGCGAGACGAACCGGGACGAACCGAGACCGAATTCCCGCGGGACTCGCATGAACTCTCGCTACCCGCGGGACAGGGTGTCTTGCGAGGCGACACTCTAAAACCAACTCACAAAAAAGTTTATCCCTCCTCGAGTTCAGTGAATTCTTCTTCACCCTGGACGTCGGTTGGAAATGTGCGAGAATTCTAGCAAACTGTCTGAAGTTCAACTGCTGCTCTTCTTTATTCCCTTTATTTGTTTCAGCCACTGTGAAGAATGCATCAATTATCCGATCACCGAGGGGGTTCACACCGAGCTCAGGGACATTCAGAAAGTCGTCTCGGGATAGGTAACCTTGCCCTGGAAACCTTCTCAAATTGTAACTAATTCCTTGAATTCAGATCCTTACCTTTCTTATCCAACGACATAAATCTGCTGTAGAGTCGTGTGATTTGTTGCTTGTTGACTGAAAATAACACAAATATTTGCACAAATTCAATATTTTTTTGTCTGAAAATCTTACATTCAGTTTCATCCATCAGCTCCTTGATCTCCTCCTCTCTCAAATTCTGTGAATTGTTGCTTCCCATTCTGAAATAACTCATATAAAATCAAAAAATTTACTAAAATTCAAAGGGAAAGGAAGGCGTGTCCGTTTTAATAACACCTAAAACCAGCGAATCGGAAAACGGTTGTGTTCGGCATATGTATTAGCACAACATTTCAAAAACTGGTTATTATGTAACCGTTTCGACCAAACTTATATATGAAATAAACCCACGAATTCTCAAAACCCAAGGGGTTTCCTAAATGGCACGCCTACAAAACTGAGCGAAAAATTTTGCATAATCGGATCTAAAAAACGGCAAACTGCGAACTAAAAACCAGTAAGTCAGCACATGACATTGATCAATGAAGGTTATGAAAATAAACAGATAAAGGACAATGATCAATTTTCAAAGAATCACTATCTTATCTTTATGAAATATGGCTGTAGGGTTGGGAAACATGTTCTGTGAAACTTGAAACAATGAAGGAGTGAAGAATTGAGAAAACAATTTTTTGGGGGGAGAAATCGTTCTAGAATAAGGAAAGAAAGCTTAAAAACAGTTTGAAAAAGATAAACAGAGCCATTTGAAAAATCTTACCTCTAGCATTTTCAGCCACATAATTACAGTACCCCCAGAAAAGGCATCATATTTTGCCGTTTTCAGTTGAAAATGCCCAACTTTGAGGGTGTGTAATTCTAAAACTAACATTCCCACAAAGTTAATTTTTATCGCATTCAACAGACCAAGAGTAGAGCTTCAATTTTGCAGTTGGCCATTTTTTTGTACGGACTCTCCCTTGAGAGTTATAGTAATTTTAAGAGAACAACTCAAAAAACGCACTATTTTTCACAGGAATGGATCGATTTAAGGAAGAAATTACTTTGTCGATACGTAACTTGCTAGGGAGCGTTTGTACAGAAAAGTTGTTAACCACAAAAATGGAGTGCTACTCTTGGTCTGTTCGATCCCATAAAAATTTGATCCCATAAAAACCCCATGAATATTCCCATAAAAAATATGACACACTCTCGAAATTGGGCATTTTCAAATGTAAAAGACAAAATATGATACCTTTTTGGCTGGTACTGTAATTTACAAAAAAAAATTTGAAAAGAAACTTGTTTTGCGGATCCAGAAGTTTTCAGAGAGGTCTCGAACAAAACAGTTATTAACTACAATAGTGAAACTGTGATCTAAAATCCCTGTAAAGATTGGAATCCATGGGGCAAGAAGTTTCACCCCGACATAATCTCGAAGTTGATCATATTCCAGAAGCTTGCAGACCGACGTTCTAGATGGCAGATGTAATAACTTGTTTACAAACTTAGACTATGATCTACAGTATCGCTCAAAAAGTTATCCCGTTGGCTGTTTTCAGTGAAATATGATTTTGATAGCGTACTTCGGTGTCATCGCATTGTTCCATAAACTCAATTTTTGTATACAAAAACATAAAATAATTTATGTAGCGTTGTAGGGGCACAATTTTAAAAGTGACAGGTTGTCAAAGTGCAACGCTTCAAAATTTCGCGAAGGCTTCGGGGAGAAATGGCTTTGACAACCTGTAACTTCCATGGTAGTGTCCCTACATAAAAATGATCAATTACAAAATTTATATGCTATTTTTGCTCTGTCAAAACTATATAAAATGAAATTAATTAGACAATCAGGTGACACCGAAATACCCTGTCAAAGTTGATATTTTTCACTGAAAACAGCTAAATTTGATAACCTTTTGAGCGGCATCGTATTATACAACTGCTACCACAAGTGATCAATAGTTGATTTCAACATAAAGTTGCTTTTCTGAAATTTTCGTTCTTCAAACTTTTGACTTTGTCCTCCAAAATTCCAATGTGTTAGTTATTCTTTGAAACTAAAAAATGAATGTTTGCAAACAATTATGTGTTTTTATTCTCGTGTAGGTATTCAACGAGGTATGTCCATAACATGTTTTTCAATGAAATGTTACATAAACAAATTCCAGTAAAAAAGAAAATTCGGGCTGTAAGGGTTTTCAGGACTAGTTCATTATCTTTACAGTAAGTCTTAATCCCTCGAACGGTTCAGTTAAGGTATTCCAACAGTTCAACTTTCCAGGATCACGACAGATATACGACGTCATCTGTGCAAAAACCATCACGTCATCACAGTTCAAAAAAAAATATCCAATTTCGAGTCATCCCTCCAATCCCCTCACATACATATCTTTATTTTCTCCATCCCCGTCTATTTCTCTTCTTCTAAACATCAAGTTTTGCTTCGACACAGAGAGACCAACACGTTTCTCATTTCTCTCTTTCTCTATCGACATAAACTTGCATAATCTGTCCAAAAAGTCCAAAAAGGCCAAACAATATCTAATGTTTGATGCGTATCGGGAGATCTACATAAGTGATTTTCTAAGAACAAAGATTGTCTGTGTGTCTTTGAGAGAGTGAAAGAGATATGTTATGATAAGAAGGTGGGGGGGGGGTTGACGCAAGAGGTGAGAAAAGTCACAGAAATCAAAAAGGCCAAATGCAAAGAATGGTGAAGAAGAATTTGATCTTTTTAAATAGATTATTTCCAAGGGGTTTACTGTAGTTACAGTATTCTTAAGGATTATCAGAAATCTGAAATGGGAAGAACTGTCATTCGACCAATCTCTATTTGGTTTCATAGCCTTATAGCTCAAAAATTAAAAAAAACATTATCCGCCAGTACCTAAAGTTTTAGACACAACATTGAATACATTTTGGTAAAGGGTCAATTCTGTCTAGCTCTACTAGATATGGGGCGATCTAGTTGCTCCATTTCATCTTGAAATCTCAAAGACTGAAATTTCAAAATTCTGTCTGGAATAAAAAATATCAGCATAAAATTTCACACTTTTTGTTTGTTGATCTTTTTTTCCAGATTGAATAGTGTCGGAGGTATGAAACATCCAAGATGTGACTTTTATGAACTACTTTTGAGATACTTTTTATACACAAGAAATAAACAGAACAAGACATAGAAGAGGTATCAAATGAAAGAGCGAGAAGGAATCCATGAGAAAATAATAATGAAGCTTCGTGGCTAAAGTTGTTCCCTCGGCCACGAGTAACGTCACGCCAATACTCTGTAAGACTGCACAATTAGAACATTATAATCCTTCTGTAGTTTCTATTCTTGCCACTGTTGCCTCCCACTAACCTTTTCATCATTTTGCTCATCAAAAACTATCTGCTTCATTGAGCAATGGATTTTATACGGGAGCCCGCTGAGGCATGGCAATTGGAAAAGTGCGAGGACTTGAATGTTGTCATCAACTTTTTGTGTGAGATGCTGAAAACAGTTTTTCCGCTTTGTAAACGACTATAGTTACCTCAAGACTCGGAAGTAACAGGAGAATCTTGCTTATTCTCATTGAGATCTGTTGTGGAGTGAAGTCGGGGTGCTGCACCTGAATGTGCTCATACAAGGCATCTATACACTTCTCATGCGTTTGCTTGGTATGCGCATCCCCATGTTCTGATAATCGGCAGTCTGAAATTTCAGAAAATATATTAACGAGTAATTCCATGACACTACTCACAAGCCTTGAACAAAACTATAACTTTCAAAATCACAAATTCTCCCTCATCCATCTCCAGCCCTCTCATAGGGATCACAAGATTCTGCATCAAGTGTTCAGAGAGTACTCGGAAATAGTTGTTGCATCCGGGGTCGAGTGATGTTTGAAGTTGAGGATCCCTAGGGTACCAGGTACCATTTACAAGAACAATTCCGTCACACCCAGCTTTGAAAGTCTGAAAATTGATGAAATGTTTTTTACGCTGAATAAAATCTACCTTATAGGCATGGCAGAACCAATTCAACGCCACAACTCGATTTCTTAGAAGCGTAAACTGATCAGCCTCCTCTAGCTCCCGGAAATCACTCAAAGCCTTCGCATAATCCACACATAACACAAATGATCTACACCAGGTGACTGGAATATCATTCACGGTGGCTACCCGTTCCATATCCCCCCATCGCGGCAAAGTTCTCTTCGATACTATTCCAGGCTCTCTGAACGCAGTCTCGATGATCACCGATGTGGAAAATATCGGGTCCATGTTCGTGAAGTCATAGCTGATATCCACCATACCATCCGTAGATTTTTCCAAGTCCATTAAGTACTGGACAAATGGCACATTATATTGAGGGGTTGCAGATGACTCGGCAGCTGGTGTGGAGGGGAGTGAGTAGACCTGAAAACTTACAGTAAGACACTAGAAAGCTACCGTAGAATATACAGAATATGGAGTCGATCGCTCTGTTGGCTCTTGTCTCGATGAGTGTTTCATCTTCCTCATACTCTTATCACGTTCCGATTGAACTGCTCTTGCATCCATCCCCACCGTAAAACATTTTCTGAATCGACATGCTCTACATCGGTTACGATATTCTTGTACAATGAGACACCTTCCACCATAGCGACAGACATAGTCACGCTCTTCCCAGATGCTGAAATTAAAAATTCAAAAAAGTGTTAACTAGATCAAGTATACCTTCTCCTAAAGAACCCCTTGCACCCATTACAAGCGATTGTTCCATAGTGTCTATTGGCTCTCTCGTCTCCGCAAACTCGACATTTCTGTCCTGTCATGTCTGTCTCAACACCTTTTCTCTTCCTGGATGCACATTCTATTGGAGTGTCGTCGACCTCTGTTTTACACTTGAAAAACTCCGAGGTAGATGCTTTTGGGGATGGTGGTTTTTTGACTGCTCTGGACATTCGGGATGCTCCGGTAGCAGTTACAATCTTTGGTTTGTTTGACATATAGGCATGGAAGGCATCGTGGACAGATGGGTCGACTGAAACGTAAAATAAACATTTTTGATTGAAACGAAGTTAATGATGATCAACTTCCCCAAGTGGTACAGAAATTCCCTTGCATGTTACGTATCGACAAAGTAATTTCTCACTCATTTTCAGTGCAAAATAGAGTGATTTTTGCTCTGTCCTCTTAAAATGACCTTAACTCTCTAAGGAGTGTCCGCACAAAAAAGTTGTCAACTACAAAAATAAAGTTCGACACTTGTTATGTATGATTCATACATAATTAACTTTGTAAGATTATCAATGATACCGTACCACCCTCTCAAAGTTGGGCGTTGTCAACTGAAATAGGCCAAATTGTAAATCTTACCGCGGTACTGTATTAATGACTAAACAATATAACATTATATTATTTTTTCTGACTTACTTACGTTTATATAAAAATTTTCAAAAATTAACTTCATGAAAATATAGAGCTAAATTTTATCTACATATACATCGGCCACTTTTTTAGTAGGCATCATCAATAAAAGGCTGAAAACCAAACTCACAATTCGCTTGCATTTGCTTGTCCAGTTCTCACAATTGTCAACTTTGTTGCGAGTGACTGAAACAAAAGAGAAAAAAGTTGACAGTTTAGTTTTGCAAAACCAGAATATTTTATATCAAGAAGACAGAGAAAAGAGAGAAAAAGAGATCAAATAGGCCAAGTGGGGTGGGGGAAGATATGACTACTGACCTGATAAAACAATTATATGTTTATACAAATGATCTTTACACAAGAAATGTGTCTTCACAGAACAGAAAATTCTGGTATTTATAAGGAATACCCCTTCGATACAGTAATCCTCAGTCAAGTGACATCATTCTAACAAAGACCGATTCATGACGGAGAGAGAGAAGTGAGAAGTGACGTTTTGGATACAAAATGTGTTACGACAGTTCATGCATTTTATTGGTGCGGGGCAAGTTTTCAAATATCTCCTGCTGTTTTGGATGACATCAGTAATATAGTCAAGGGAAAGTATCTAAATCTGGCGCGCCTCAAGCGCGTTTTCCCGTGATTTTTCTGTAAGGACAATATTAGTTAAACACAATGGTTTTTAAATCTGAATCATAGTCGAAAGTTTGACTTTTTTGCCGAAAATTTTGTTTAAAATTTTGTAAAAATCTAAATTTTAAATTTTGGCGCCAATTATCCGACCCTCAATATTGCAGACAAGGCCTGACCAGGGCCTTGACAAGTATGGAAATAAAAACGCTGACAAGTATACTGTAGCCATTACAATCCTACAGTAACCTAACTTCAGAGAAACATTTTTTGATCTCACTCTCTCTTCCCGAGGAAAACGGTAAATCAAAGAAACATGCCAAATTCTTTCATTTTTTGATTTCTAAACTAGACGACAATTTGAACTTTGATTTTGGGTGTAAAGGAATATATTTAGAGAAAAAAGAATACAAAAATTAATAAGCTTCATTAACAATATCTTCCGGAATAGTAGAATTGAAAGCTTCCGAAAGTTTGCTCACTGCTTCAGTAATTCTTTCCCGAACATCCTCTGCAGCATCGTCCGCCTTATCCTTCACTCCTTCCGCTACATTTCCAGCAATCTCCTTCACCGCATCTACATTCTTTTGAAGGTTGTCTCCAATGTCACTGCTGGGTTCATTGAGAGCTTCTCCGGTTTTGTGGGCAGAGTCACTTGCCATGGAATCGGTGATTGAGTGGAAGGCATCAGAGATCTTGGATCCAGCTTCAGACGCATTTTCCTTGACAGATTCCACAGCGTCTCCAGCTTTTTCTTTGGGGTCTTCAACTGACTCCTTAGCGGATTCCTTACCAAAAACGAATTGCTCCTCGATGATCGAGTTGATCGCGTCTGAAACCATAATTGAAGAATGTGGTTGATGTCTATTTTTGCTCACCCATTCTAACTACTGGATTTGAATAAAAAGAATTAATAAAGTAATTAACGTTGGCAAAATAACATCATTTTAAATTGGTACACGTTGAATTTTTTTGCAGTTTTTCTGAAAAATTCAACGTTGAATGAACTTTTGTTTGTTAAGTTTCTCCGCAATCAAAAGAAGTTCCAACAAGATTTTTCAAAAAAAAATTTCAACATTTTTTTGTTGTATATTTTCATATGTTTCTTGTTAGTTCAATTACAATACCGAAATTATCTTGAAATTCAAGGTTGATTGTAAAACAATCAATTAGAATTTCATCGCTTGCAGTTAGAGCTCGATCCCACAACTCCCTGCCGCACTTGCGTCTCAGATTTTTTTTTGAAAATCCTTTTTTCACAGTAACTTGATTGCAGACATCTCAAATTTCCGACTGCAAAACGTTCCTGATCACTTTTGATTACATCAGAACAACACAAGTGCTACCTATCTTCTCTTCATTTTTTTGTCGAGTTCTCAGTTTTTGAAACTTTTTGAAGAATTGAAATTTATTTACAAGGTTCAAGTCAAAATTCGCAAGAATTAAAGAAATACAGAAAGCAAACGGTAAACTACCCACAGTTTCGTGTCAGAAAAAAAATTAAAGAAAATTGAAGAAAATTGTCAGATAAAATGAAGAAAAACTATACACAATTTATAATACATCAGTGTTCTTCTCAAGGGCTTAAGCACTTGTATTGATGGACTCAACGATCTCCTCAGCCTTCTCCTTGACCTCGTCCTTCTTCTCGACTGCCGCATCAGCTGCGTCACTAGCCATCTCCTTTGCCACGTCGACATAATCCTCAGCTTTCTCCTTGAGAGTCTCATTGTCTTGATTCAAAGCTTCTCCAGTCTTGTGAGCATTATCGTCATTGATTGAGTCGGCAACTGAGCTCAACGCATTTGAAGCCTTTCCTTCGGCTTCTGAAGCAGCTTCCTTAGCAGAATCCTTGACGTCTTCGGCCTTCTCCTGAACGGTGTCCTTAGCTGACTCCAAGTTCTCCTTTGCAGAATCCGCAGTCTCTTCAAGGTTTTCCTTGACGGCTTCAGCATAAGTTGGTGCGTCCTCACTCAACGCTCCTCCAGTTTTGTGGGCTCCATCGTCGGCAATTGAATCAGTGATGTTGCTGAAGACGTTGGAAACCTTGCTTCCTGCCTCCGAAGCGCTCTCCTTGACATCCTCAGAAACTTCCTCGGCCTTGTCTTTCACTCCTTCAACCACATTCCCAGCTGTCTCCTTTACCGCATCCACATTCTTCTGGAGGTTGTCTCCAACATTACTGGTGTCATCATTGAAAGCTTCTCCAGTTTTGTGGGCGGAGTCACTTGCCATGGAATCGGTGATTGAGTGGAAGGCATCAGAGATCTTGGATCCAGCTTCTGACGCATTTTCCTTGACAGATTCCACTGCGTCTCCAGCTTTTTCCTTGGCGTCTTCAGCGGACTCCTTAGCGGCTTCCTTACCAAAAACGAACTGCTCCTCGACAGTATTAGTGGCTTCAGAAGCTTTTTCCTTTGCGGAGTCAGCCGTATCTTCTACTTTGTCAGCAACATCACTCAAAGCCCCTCCGGTTTTGTGGCTGGCGTCATCAGAGATTGATTCAGCTACTGAACTCAAGGCATCCGAAATCTTGCTTCCAGTCTCCGCAGCTTGTTCCTTGGCAGAGTCAGCAGTCTCCTCAATGTTCTCCTTCACAACTTCAGCATAGGTTGGAGCTTGGTCCTCGACTTTCTCCGCGGCGTCCTCTACTTTCTCCTTAGCAGCATCAACAGTTTCCAATGCGGATACCTTCACAGCTTGATACTTCTCTTCGACGTCATTGTGAAGAGCCTCACTCTCATCCTGAAGAGCTTCTCCTGTCTTGTGAGTGTTGTCTCCAGTAATGGATTCTTTCAATGCATTGAACGCATTGGTAATCACATTTCCGGTGTTTGAAGCGTGCTCCTGGGCGGTTTCAGCGGCATTCTGAGCGTGGGACTTCACAGAGTCAGCGAATTCCGAAGCCTCCTTCTTAGCATCATTGAAAACTTCTCCAGTCTTGTGAGAGTTGTCTCCAGTGATTGATTCAGTAATTGAGCTGATCACATTGGAGATAGCACTTCCTGCATTCGAAACTTGCTCTTTTACGGCGTCAGCTGCATTTCCAGCGGTTTCTTTCGCAGATTCAACATATTCTTGAGCCTTATCCTTTGCCTCATTCTGTGTTTCACCCGCAGCTTCTCCCGCCATATGAGCACTCTCTCTATCGTCATCAAGAGAATCTAATAGAGTATTGAAGGCGTTATTAATAGCACTTGCAGTGTCCTTAACTCCTTCCTGTGCAGTTCCAGCGGCATCTGACGCGTGTTCTTTTGCTGCTTCCAAATTTTCCTTGGCATCCTCACTGAGAGCAGCTCCAGTCTTATGTGCACTGTCGCCTGCCATAGAATCACCGAGAGAATCGAAAGCTTTGTTAATGGCACTTGCAGTGTCCTTCACACCTTCATGGGCTTCTTGCTTAACTTCTTGAGCAGCATCGGAGGCGTGCTCCTTGGCAGCCTCTACATTCTCCTTTGCCTCCTCATTGAGTGCCTCTCCGGTCTTCTGAGCATTGCTTCCTGTGATGGAGTCTTTGAGGGAAGTGAGCGTATCTGTAACTTTGGTTCCAGCATCTGATGCAGTTTGCTCTGCGGAATGGAATGCGTTCTTGGTGCTCTCCATGACATGATCCTCGATCTCTCCGACCTTCTTGCCGGCATCCGCGGCATAGTCTCCTGCAGCTACGACGGTGTCAGAGACGTATTGTTTGGTGCCTTCATAGGCTCCGCCTATCTTTTCACCGGCTGTGTTCACCTGAAATCAGAACTCTAAGATTAAGTTAAGGAGGAGGGTAACGCTTACCGCTCCGACGACATTATCCTTGGCTCCGACGGCGGTGTCTGTGACGGTGTCATAGGCATTACTGACCTGGAAAAGAGAATTAATGAAGATGATTTTCATTTAAAAAGGAAGTTTGCAGGTTTTTCTGTTAATCTAGAGTATAAATTTTCAGAAGGCTTACAGTTCCTACGACAGTATCTTTGGCTCCGACGGCTTTGTCAGTGACAGTGTCGTAGGCGTTGCTGACCTGGAAAGAAACTAGGTTGGGGACTGAGAGTAGGATATTCTAGACTATAAAATTTTGAGGATAGCCTTTCCAGAAACGAATTCGGCAAAAATTGAGAAAGTATGTGTGTGTGTTAGTTATACATAATGTCAACTTCCTTATTAATCACTATCATTTATAAAAATTGAAAGCGTGCAGGGTGTCAAAAAAGATGCAATAGCTATCAAATTTTTTGAATTGCAAGTTCATCTCAACGTCTTACAAGGGAACCTTTTAAGTGGTCCTTAATGCCAGCAAAAACGACCTATACAGGTCGAAAGAGCATGTTTCAAAACCTATAAATCAACTTTCAAAAGTTGCTTCCGTGACCTGTAAGTGGGTGAAATCTCGACCTGAAAATTAATCAATTTTACCATAGATTTGCTGTTTCTCCTACCACGTTTGTAAAGGCTACGGCGACAATATAAAAACGTGTTCGAGTGGCGCAGGTGGTTAGCGCCTAGGAGGAGAACAATTTTGCGCTGGTTCGATCCCCTCTACTGTTTTTTTCGTTTGATATATTTTTTCCTTTTTTTCAGTGTTTTTTGGAAGTTATCATTATATTATAGTTTTTCGGATTCCACCATCAACGTGATTCCCATCTGAATCCCTTTGAACTGATGATTATAAGAAAGATGTTCCGGTTGAAAGGTGCCACCAGGTGGAATCCGAAAAGCTTTAATAATAACTTCCAAAAAACACTGAAAAAAAAGGAAAAAATATATCAAACGAAAAAAAAAGAAAAAAACAGTAGAGGGGATCGAACCAGCGCAAAATTGTTCTCCTCCTAGGCGCTAACCACCTGCGCCACACAGGTAAAACGCCAGCATGTCAACTATGGGGCATCAATGGGTGTGCCAATGGGCGTAGGAAGAACATGAAATGATGTCAAAAATGACCCATTGATGACCCATCGCACGCCCATCGGCGTCCAGGCATTTTTCACCCACGCGCGTACCCATCGATGGCTCATCGGCTACCCATTTCATTCCCCTTCAAAATATGAAAGCTGCTTTATAAAAAAACGTTTTATTTATTGAAAAATAAGAAAACAAAAGAAGATGAAGGGAAACAACTTAATTATAACAGTTGTAGAGGGTAGAGGTGAAGAGCTCTTCGAAGAGTAGTTGTGGAGGAGTAGTGGAGAAGTCGAAGTTGATGTTTATGTAGAGTTCTGAAAGCACAGTGGTTTGAGTAAAATTAAATTGGAATGATTTCCAGATCAAAATTTAGTTATGCATCAAGAATTTGGACTTTTTTTGAAGTAAAACTGGAAAAAACTCAAGAAATTTGTTCAAAAATTATGTGCAGTACCAGTCAATAGGATATGAACTTTGTGCGTTTTCTGTTGATGTTGTCTAACTTTGAGAGTGTATCATGGCAATACTAATAGTCCCATCAAGATGATTTTTGATGGATCATACAGATCAAGCCTAGAGCTTTATTTTTGTAGTTGACAACTTTTTTGTAAGGAAACTCCTTAGGGAGTTACATATCGACAAAGTGATTTCTACCTCAAATCGACCGATTTCAGTGCAAAATAGTGCGATTTTTGAGCTGTCGTCTAAAAATACCATAACACTCTAATAGTAAGAAGTGTCCGTATTTTGCACTGAAATCGGTCGATTTGAGGTAGAAATCACTTTGTCGATATGTAACTCCCTAAGGAGTTTCCTTACAAAAAAGTTGTCAACTACAAAAATAAAGCTCTAGGCTTGATCTGTATGATCCATCAAAAATCATCTTGATGGGACTATTAGTATTAGCATGATGCACTCTCAAAGTTAGACAATTTCAACAGAAAACGCCTAAAGTTCATATCCTATTGACCGATATCGGATATACTGTACATAATTTTTGAACAAATTTCTTGAATTTTTTCCAGTTTTACTTCAAAAAAGTCCAAATTTTTGAGACTCCATCATTAAGTACTGAATTTTTGAAAATCTCAACTCACAATTTTTCTTTAACTCAAAACCGTCTTGAGGTGGTCCATCTTTGTTATCAGTAATTCACCACGATTTCTGAATTAAATTTTATGCATTTATATACTCAACTGAAAACTACCTTTTCTTTCAAACCGCACTCCATTATCATCAAAATCGCTCACTTTTCTCCCGATTAGTTTCTGAAAACTCGTTCTATTATGAAAGTTGCAAATATGAATATGAAAAACAAAATATGGGTAAAATTAAGTAAAACAACGACAAAGTGAAAAGAAAAACAGAGTGCCAACGCTGCAAACCACGCGTTCTGGTTTACGATGACCCATCGATGAGCCATTTACAACCCATCGAAAAATAATTTTTCCCCAAAAATCAAGTTTACGCCAATGTGTTAATAATGGGTCATCGATGGATATCCAGATGGGCCATTTATGGCACATTTTTTACTTCATCCATTTTAGACCCATCGGTACCGATGGGTGAGTGAATGTGTGAAATATGGGGCATCGATGGACCATATTTCGCCCATATAGCACTTTAGCCATCGATGGCCCATCCATGACTCCCTGGCGTTTTACCTGTGCCACTCGAACACGTTTTTATATTGTCGCCGTAGCCTTTACAAACGTGGTAGGAGAAACAGCAAATCTATGGTAAAATTGATTAATTTTCAGGTCGAGATTTCACCCACTTACAGGTCACGGAAGCAACTTTTGAAAGTTGATTTATAGGTTTTGAAACATGCTCTTTCGACCTGTATAGGTCGTTTTTGCTGGCATTAAGGACCACTTAAAAGGTTCCCTTGTTAGTCCAAACATTTTTTGTGCGAGATGAGTTATAGAGGACTGGCGTTCAAAAATTGGGGGCCCAGTGACCATACTAGAGTGAGTCATCCAGAATCAATTAAACCTAAGCCTACGGTCTTAAGCCTAAGTCTACAAAAAGTTTGAAAAACTTACTGCATCAACAGCTCCATCCTTGGCTGCAACGGCGGTGCCTGTCACACTCTCGTAGGCGCTGTTCACGCTGTCCTTGACTTTTTCCAGAATATTCATTTTGTAGTTTTGAATTGATTCTGAAATATGTAAACTGAAGTTATGAGCAAGAAGAAAAGTGAAAGAAGTGAGAGAAAGCAGCGATAATTCAGTTATGAGTAAGAAGAGAGAAGTGTAAAGTGAAATCTGTGGGAGGAGGGGGGCGGGGGGAAACAAGAAATGTTCGAAATGTCATCCAGATGTCAAGTTTTTCCGTTGTGGCTCAGAGATCCAAGCTTTTATATATCAAAAACATGTGGTCCCACCTCCAAAACGCCCTCTCTCAACTAAAAGATCACATGAGTTTTCCAGAGAGATAGAAAAGTTATTTTGAAATCAAACCCATCTCTCCTCTATGATCTCACGTGTTGGTGCGTGATGATAGTCGTCCACTTGGCGCTCACTGTCAACAAATGGGGTGTCCCCTTCGGCTCCCCTTGTGACAAAACTCATTTGATCGGAAATAGTGCAGAGAGGTATTGAGGAGAGGGGAGGAAAAGATTGAAATCAGGAGGGAAAAACTTAAAAAACAATAAAATAAAATGATGCAAGTTCAGACTTTCGAACAGGAAGCGGTGAGGAAATCAAACTGGAAAATAAGATCTAACTTGTTACGGGGTCGGGATACAAAATTCAAAAAATTCGAGTAAAATTTTTTGAATTTTTTCCGAAAATGATAAATTTTCGACTATACTTCAAAATTCAAACAAAAGCTAGTTATGGGGCCAAGCAAGGCCCCGTCCGACCCGGTGTCGAAATTTGAAAATTTTGAAGAAAATGAAGAAAAAATCAAGGTATTTCAGAGTTATCAAAAACTCAGTATCATGAAATTGATTCAAGCAAAAAATGTTAAATATAAAAAGATTTTTATTTCCATTATTTACAAAACGACGAAAAAGCTACCCATAAAACAATTTCTATAATGGCTTCGAATCAAGAGCATCTTCTTTATGAATTGAGGATACGTAACTAACTTCGTCTGCAGTATTTTGTGGTGGGTCACCGGATGATTCTTCTCCGTTGGCGTCGGCAGAATCTGAATCTGATTCCTTGCCTTCACTCTCAGATTTCTCATCTTTGGAACCTTGATCATCATTTTTCATTGTGTCATCAGAGTCCTTCGAATTGTGTTTCTTGTCTTCTTCCTCAGACTCCTCTGACTTCTTTCCTTCAGAATCCTCTTTCGGCTCCTTAGATTTTTTGTCCTCAGAATTTGGATCTTTCGAGTGGTCACCAACTTCTTGGGCCTCGCTTGCAAGCTTCACTCCAGAATCCTTTGAACCTTTCTCATCATTTTTCTTGGTGTCATCAGAGTCTTCTTTCTTCTTTTCTTCCTTAGACTCCTCTGACTTCTTTGCATCGGAATTCGTGTCCTTCGAGCGATCTCCTATCTCTTGGGCCTGTTTCTTGTCTTCAGAATCCTGGCTCTTCTCATCCTTCTTCTCTCCGGATTCCGTTTTGGAGTCGTCCGATTCGCCAGAATCCTTTTCTCCCTCATCACTTCCCTTCTTATCATCTTCCTTTTCCTTATCAGCGTCATCTGAAACTTCAAAATTATAGAAAAACTTCCCTGTTTGGGGTTACCTTTCTTCTCCGAATCCTCCTTTTTCACACTTTCAAACTGATTCTTTGCGGTATCCTTCGCGGCGTTGGCATCCTTAGCGGCCTGGTCCTTGGCGGCGCCTGAAGATGACTCCTTCTGAAAATTATAAGTTAGAGGAAATTTTGAAAAAATGAATGCAAAGAATAAATCTTACTTTGTCATTCTTGGAATCAGGTTCTCCAGATTTCTCATCTTTCTTGTCTTCTGAATCCTTTTTCTTCTGAGGCTCCTCAGTTTCAGCATTGTCACCCTTCTGGTCCTTTGAGTCGTCAGAGCCCTTCTTCGTTTCTGAGTCCTCCTTGTTATCCTTCGATTCCCCTTCTCCGGTGTCCTTAACTCTCTTATCACTCTGCGGTGCTCTCTTCTTATCATTATCATCTGTAGTCTTATCACCCTCTTCTTTTTCCGAATTCTCAGCTGAGATTTCTGCATGTTCTTTAGTATTGTCTGGTGGGTTTTTCTGGAAAAAATGCACATATTTTTATAAGAAACAAACTCCTTTGCAGTATCCTAGACTACAACTAACTCGACAAAATCTCACCTTCTCTTTATCCTCCGAACCTTGCTCCATATCCTTCTCCGCTGCTTCCGAGTGAGCCTTATCCCTTGCATCCTCATCATACGCCAAACTTTCCTCCGCTCCAGGTCTCTCAAACGGCATCTGGCCAGCCTTGGGTACTTCTCGAGCCAGGTCCTCTGCAGCATCATCCGGGTCGTCTTCATTTGGAATTTCCTCGTCTTGATTTAAGAGAGCTTGCCCTGTCTTGTGGGATGACGCGCCCATCATGGATTCCCTGATAGACGAGAACGCGTTGGATAATATACCACCGGATGTTTGTGGCGGCTCCAAAGCGTTTTCATCAGAGTTGTCAGAAGATGCTGATTCCAAAGTCTTGTCTCCAGAGCGATCCGGGACCATTGTTACCGTCGGCATTTCTTCTTCAGGCTCTTTTGTATCATCAGGTTTGTCGTCTGGACTCCCGAATATCGATTCTTTGAGATCTTTGATAATACCTCTAGAATCATCTTTCATTTCTCCGAAGGATCGTCGTTGTCGACCTTCCTCTGCTTGGGATGCTTCTGGGGCTTGATCTTCAGATGGCTTTTCCACCGATTGGTCTTCTTTAGGCTTCTCATTTTTATCGTCCGCGCTTCCAAAGACTGATTCCTTAATCGATGAAAATATACCTCTAGAATCTTCTTTCATTTCTCCTTCATCCGCTTCTGAAGCCACAGGTTCCGGAGCCACATCTTCAACTGGCGTTTCTTCTTTTCTCTCTTCAGATTCTCCAGATTCTTTGGAATCCCCAAAAACTGATTCTTTGAGAGAACTGAATGCACTTGATATCAGACCACGTGACTCATTCTCTTTTCCAGAATCATCGAGTGGATCGAGCTTCGCCTCAATGACATTCGCACTGATGTTGTCCTCGATTTTGTCAAGAATGTTCATTTTGAATTGATTTCTGAAATAATAAATAATTGGGAGAGGATCGGATAGATTTAACTAAAAAAAAACTAAGAATTTGTAAATAGAAAAGTCCTAACTGACTTTTAAACACCATAGGAGAAAAAGAAAAATGGTGAATAAGATGACATCTTATATAAGACTGTCTGATGACCTCCTGAACATATGATGTGATAAATGTTTATAAGGGGTTACTGAAAGAATTTAAAGAGAAATGAACGTCCACATGTCTAGAAACAAATAGACAAAAGAGGGAGGGGTCGTTCCCATGTGACCGATGAGAGACGCAGAACGAGAGAGGAAATAAACAAAAACATGGTCGATGGTGCGTGGTCTGTCGTCTTTGAGAGCTTGTCTGCGGTTATTCTGGAAAGTTGAACGTACTAGTAAATAGAAATCAAAAGATGGGGACCGGAAAGTAATTGATTTGTGTGGAAATAAGGAGAACAAATTAGGTCAAAGGAATCGAGGGTTTGCCAAAAACTTATTTGAGTTTGAGATGCTATCCTAATTTCAGAAACTTCAAAAATATTGAAATTTTTAACCAATTATAGAAAACCAACCACGCTCTTTATTTTTATAGTTAGCAACTTTTTTGTGAGAGCACTCACTGGGGAGGTTGGAGCATTAGAAGAAAATGAGCTCGACAAACGGGGTCACTGGCTCGCTGTGCTTTAACTCGCCGGGGAGAACTTATATCAAAAAGTAATTAACTACAAAAATATACTTTGTGACTTGATCTACAATTTTGTAGTTAAAAACATTTTGATAGCTCCGACCACTTTTGAAATATTCGCCTTCAAAGTTGAGGCGTACCAAAGAGCGCCCTCGAGGACGCATATCTCGAAGGTGGGCGGAGCTATCAAAAAGTTCTAAATTACAAAAATGTAGATCCAGACTTGTTTTGGACGAACACTCTAATATCGAGACTTGGGTGTCATCCACAAAAAAGTTGTGAAATTACATAGGTTGCAGAATGTTTTTGAAAATTGAAAGAGTTTTTTTCGGAATACTTTGGGCCAGATTTTCACAACGGGTTTTTAAACTTCTACAATAAAACTTCGAGTTGAATAAAACGCTAAAATTGAATATTCTAGTATTTATTGCTTGCAATTTTTAATCCTTCAGTTTTGAAACGTCTTAGTTCCAAAAAACTGTAAACCTCAAAAAATCCTACCCGAATTCGTTTTCTGGAACCTTCCTCAACAAAAATTTCAACCTCTGATCTCTTATGACAAAAAAGAGAAAACACAATGAAATGGTCAGCTGTTTGCAACAGCCGGCCGGTGGCCTCGCTTGGCACTGTGTCAAGAGGGGGACAGCTGCTAGAGGGAGGTGATTCATTCCCTTCGCCCCCAAAAATGAAAGTTTTCGAAAAAAAAACCAACTTTATTCAGAATTTGTAAATTCTTCACGCATTATTTACAATAAAAGGGTTATCTTGAAACATCTGCCAAATACAATAAGAGAGTCACCATTCCTTTCCATCCGATGACATCTTTCTCATCTTATCATCATCATCATCCTCATTGAACGCTTCTCCCGTCTTATGATGGGTGTCACCATGAATCGCGTTGCTCAGGGAGATGAATGCATCGGAGAGTCGGCTTCCTCCATGATAGTGTTCTCCAGTTGCGTGCTCCTCGGCATGGTGCTCGGCGGTGTGATGGGGTTTCTCAGTGGGATCGAGTTTGGCGTCGACGTAGGCGTTGCTCATTTTATCCTCGATACGGTCCATGAAGCTCATTTCGCGGTTTTGGGAGGTTGGGGTGTGTGCTGAAAAAAGAAATTATTGCAAAATTATGTAGAAATCGGTTTCTAGAAAACAAGAAGCGGAAGCAGTTATAAGAAAATCCAAATTGTTGGACAAACAGACACACCGAAGGACGCTTTGTCCTGGGGCCTCCCCGAATTAAAAAAGAACACTTTCTCTGGAAATTCTCCAAAAAAAATTAAAAACTACCCAAGATAACACATCTTGCAGTGTTTTTTATACCAAAAGTCTGCACTATCACTTCGAACACAACACTGTCTTATGACTTTTCTGCAGAATCTTCACTGTCAACAACTCTGGCTTCCAGCAGATTCTATGCCCTCTTTTTGAGACGGAGAGGGAGGCGCAAAGTTATTTATAGAAAAGAAGAAGAACGTGTGTTTTGATATTTTATGTGCGGAGGGTATGGGTACTTGGAAGACTGTATGCCTGGCCTGGCCCGGCTCGGTCGACCCGGATTCATAAAATGCGCACAATTTTTTGATTTTTTTGGAAACTTTTATCAAAAATCGTCGAAAGTCTTTTGTACTTTTGAGTTTTTATCGATATTTAAAACAGGGTCGAAACCCGAACCGCGTCGGTGAACAATCACAAATCGACCTGGCCCTGCCCAGCTTGTTGCAAGTCTGATTATGGGTACCTGGAAACTCTTGAAACCTTGAAAGTACGCATTAATCTTTATTTACACAATCATAAATACAAAACTACAAAAGAAAAAGCTGAGGGATAATGTTCCACATGTTAACTTTTCACATCTCCTTATTATTCACATCCGACTCTCTTCTCTTATCCATTGGCTCCTCCTCCTCACTGGAATTCAATGCACTTCCAGTCTTATGGGAACTATCCAGGGACAATGACTCCTTCATGGCATTCAGAGCATTGGCCACACGGTGTCCGGTCTCACGGTCCATCTTCTTGTTGGGGTCGATGTCGTCAAGAGGGTCGAGTTTTTTGTCAACGACGTTGTCGCTGATGTTGCTTTCGATTTTGTCGAGCACATTCATTTTGAATTGATTTTAGAATTCTGAAAAAAAGTTTCATTATTTTGAAATCTTCGGTTTATAAGATGAATGAGAATGAGGAGAACAAGAATATATTTCGCGAAAAAACCGCCAGACATGTAATGGATGCGGAACCACTAAATGAAAATTTGAAACTTTATAACTCGGAAAGCTATGAAAATACTTTCAACAAATAAAAAATTCGAAGATAATTGGTGAAAACTCATTTGAAAATTGAGTAAAACCGATTTGAAATGAAGGCACCGTCCCTATTAATGACTTTACGGTAATTTATAAAAAATGTATATCCACAAGAGATGGAACGCTGAATAGTCAAAGAAAAAAGTAAGAAAAATTGAATAATTTTAATTGAAAATACATTTTTCCAAAAAAAAAACAGGAAGACTCGGCGAGCCCTTCTCTCTCCTCCTCCTCCCTTCACGATCTTTTATACACCATCGAGTTTGCCTAACGATCCCCGACCATAGCTCACAAGACTCTTCTCAAAAATAGAAAATAGTAAACAGTTTGGTGGGCATGTTCCAGAGAATTCTCTTATTCAGTCAGGAGAAATTCACATGACTTGTAAACATGTCAACAAGAGGGGGTTCCCCACGTGAGAGACGCAGACTTCTATTGTGTTTTCTTTGCGTTCAAAGTGTTGGTTTTTGAGACATGACGGGGGATTTATGAACAGGGAGAAGTTTGAAAGATTAGATCTGTCTGTGTGTCTGATTATCCGGGTGTCCAAATCTTTTATCTGTATGGACAGAGCTGTTGAAACATAGTTTGGTGTTAAAAATTTACTTTAACTAATCTAAATCTTTCAGAAAATTCGATTTCAAAAAGTTACAGAATCAACCAAAAAATCATAAAGAAATTTTACTAGAACAGATAGACAGCAAGATCTATCTTCTTTTTCTTGTTACACTTTAGAGGAAGAAAAGGTTGAGTCACCGCATAGTAGTCACTTTGCCAACACACAGACGGTCACATTGAGCAAAAGCGTATTTTTAGCTACAGGATAAATCCAAAGAGTTTCTGCATTTTTCAAAATCAACTGATGGTCAGTTACAAATAGCTTTTGAGCAAATCTGAAAAAAGTTTCAGGAAATCGTCAGGAACATGGGATTCGATGAAACGGTAGGACTCGAGACAGCGCACAAACTCAGTCACACGTTTATCTGTGGCGAAAACCCCCTAGAAGTTCAACTACAGAATTGCGGAACAGAAAACCCGACCAGACGTTTTAAAGAAGTGAACGAAGTATGTTAAAAATAGAGAAGCATATTAAAATTCGATAATTACAGGTTGCTCCCGCAGGAAACTTTATTCATGGTGGATCAATGTTCGCATTTTACGAACTGCCGAAATATGTGATCTACACAAACGAAGGACCGATTTCGGCAGCCTACTGCGAGCCATTCGGGATGAATTTCGGGTGTCACACGGCAAAAGGAAAATGTGGATTTGCAACCTACCGCAAGTGCCCGGTTAGTCAACATCACACACCGGATGGAATCTTCCTTGTGGATTTGGGCGATGCAACAGTGGTATCCAGCACCATGAATGTAAGTTTGAGACCTTCTAAACTTTTAAATCATTCAACATTTTAGCACTACTCGCTATTTGTGAACGGCTCAAATACCACCTTCACCATCCACCGTTTTCCAGCAACGGGCCGATTCCTTTACCGCGCTCCCCATTCAACAAAAGTGAAAGCTGAATAACGAGTGGTTCAAGGACGGCACAACCACTTTGAGCTGAAAGAGGTCCACGCAGCTGAAAGCATTCCCCATCTAACTCATGAACAACTAGAGCTGTGGTTCTACAGTCACGGCCATAATCTTATACCGCAAGGGTTTTTGAGCCCTAACTTCTTTCAAATAGGTCGGATTGTCCTGAAACTTTGAGGAAACATTTATTGTAAAGTTTTTGTCATATTTAATGAAAGTTCAGGGTGAAAAATCATGTTTCACAAGTTTTATGTAAAATTTTGCGACACATGAAGAATGCGACACTTGCAGTTTTCAGTTGAAAATTGTCAACTTTATGGTGTGGCACGGCCTCCCTGATGGTCTCACAATATCGATTGTTTATGGACTTTACAGATCAAACATAGAGCTTCATTTTTGTAGTTGACAACTTTTCTGTACGGGCACATCCTAAGAAGTTACAGGCAGTTAATGTAAACAGTTCAAAAATTTCACCTTTTAGCACTGAAAAAAGGCAAAAATTGCGAGAAATTTCTTTGACAATTGATAACTTCTTAGGATGTGCCCATACAAAAAAGTTGTCAACTACAAAAATGAAGCTCTATGTTTGTTCTGTAAAGTCCATAAACAATCAATATTGTGAGGCTTTCAGGGAGGCCGTGTCACACTCACAAAGTTGACAATTTTCAACTGAAAACTGCAAGTGTCGCATTCTTCATGGCTAGTACTGTTATTTAGGGGTTCATATTGAGGTAAAAATGTTACATGAACGTTTTCCACATTATTTTGATTACATTGGTAAACTTTGATACTGTTTTCTACAAAAATACAAGTTTTACAGGTGTTTGAAGTGTAAAACTCCGTATATTAGTACTACCAAACTTTGACAGCCCGGGAGACATGGGTAACAAGTCAAAAGTAGTGGCTCAGTAGTCAAAAAATGAACATCAAGTCTGTTTACATTAAACAACTATCATAGACACTAATAAAACACTCTATTTTCTATACACTGGTCATGGAAGTGAAAATATGTGATTTCTCGAATTTTTGAGATTTTTGAAAATTTTACATAAAACTTGTGAAATATGATTTTTCACCCTGAACTTTCATTAAATATGACAAAAACTTTACAATAAATGTTTCCTCAAAGTTTCAGGACAATCCGACCTATTTGAAAGAAGTTAGGGCTCAAAAACCCTTGCGGAATAAGATTATGGCCGTGACTGTATTTAAGTTCTCGATATTTCAGACAATATATTTCAGACAAATTGCTGTAATCTGAACACCTTATATGTCTGTAATACCGTCAGATTGAAAAAAAAAACTCATAAACTTATAAATTTCTAAATGTTTATTTGCATCAAGAAGTTATATGAGTATCTTTTTTCACAAAATACGGAAGAAGAATGAAACTTGTTCAATACATTAATTTAAATCTCCTTGCTTCTCACATCCGACTCTCTTCTCTTCTTCAAATCCTCCTCCTCACTGTTCTGACTGCAACAGAATCCTTCCTCACACTGATTCTTGTCTCCACACGGACAATCATTCTTACAGCACATTCCATTCTTCCGTTTACACTCTCCTTCTCCAGAAATTTGGGTCTTCATACCATCAAATGCGTTGGAGAGTTTTCCAGATTGCTTGTCGAGGCGCTCAGTGACATTTGCATTTTCCATGGGGTCCATCTCGGATTCCATATGGCGTTTTTTGTTGAGACTGTTCATCATCATCATTTTTTGATGCTGGAATTAGAAAAGAATAAAAGTACAAAAATTCAAGTACGAAATATTGAAAGAAAAGAATTCAAAAAGTAAATTCAAAAACTAGTTCCCATCAACTTTCCAAACCCCCCATCCCCCCTTTTATATGCATCACATTAGAGACTTAACGACTCTCTTCCTGGAGACCACAGCTTAAAACAACAACAAAAACAGGAATTCCAGAAGGTTCTCTCCCTGTGTCCAAAAGCCCGTCTTCACGTGCTGGTGCATCAACAAAAACATTAAAAAAAGGGTCCCTCTTTTATAGGAGACGCAGAGAGATGGGGGGCCAGTGACCAGAACAAAATATGAATTCGCAGATGTGCCTGGGGTGTTCCGAATAGAAATAGAAGACGACTGATGCACCAGTTATTGAAAGTCTCAGAAGCGAAAGCTTAGCTTGTCTGGAAATCAGAAATCAACAAAGTGAATTGAAAATTGGGAATGCTTATTCAGGGGTCTGCTTAACGCCGGTCTGCCCGGATTCACCCTGGAAACCCAGGTCCTGGAAGCAATGTGCACAATTTTTCAATAACTTTTTCGACATTTTTGAAATTTTCATAAAAAATTGCCGAAATATTCTCTCCTACGCTTTAGTTTTTATCGATATTCAAAAACATAGTCACAAAGTGTACTTTTTTCGTAAAAACTTCACAGAAATTGAGCATTTTTAATGAAATTTTTTCGAAAAACTTCCGGTCGGGGCCGGCTCGGAATTTCTCAACCCTGATTTCTGGAGATGCTTACTCGAGGGGTCTGCTTAATGAAATTGATGCGTTGCTTAAGATTTTAGGGTTGTTTCTCATTCAAAACGTTGGTTTTCTTCACCAATCCGAAAGGTTCTGAAAAAAAGTGCACCAGTTGAAAAATTTTGGTGCTGCTTTGGGTTTCAGAGGCGCTTATCTAGAGACCTGCTTATCGAAAGCGTTGGTTAGTCCTGAAAGATGCTGAAAAACGCCGAAGTCATTGAACTTGAAAGCCAATCTATCAATATACATACACAGTTTATTATAGAAATAGAGGTTGCAATAAATAATCTCAAAATATAAAAACATTTTATGAATTATAACTTTATCCAATCAATTCTTGTTGCCACAACTGGGACAATCAGCCTGCCAACACAATCCTTGCTTGCAATCACACTCCTCCTTTCCATCTTTCTTCTCGATATCATTGAAGGCAACTGCGATTTTCTCACTCTGCTTATCCAATCTTCCCTTAGAACTGGCATTTCCCATTGGGTCGATGTCGGATTGCAGGTTGGGTTGGGTTATGGTTTCCTTGGTTTTGTTTAGGTTATTCATCATCATCATCATTTTGGCAAAAGATATTTTTGAGTTGGGGGACTCTGGAATGAGAAAAAATTTAGAAGGTTCAGAAAATGAGTTTAGGAGGAAATGAAATAAGAAGATTTAAAAACAAGACAAGCAAAATACAATTCTGAACAGTCTTATTCTAGAACTAAAGAGTGGTTCTGAAAAGGAACAGTTCTTAAACGGAATGTGGAAATTCTAACCGATTCGACAGAAACTCCGAATATGAAAACTTCAATATTCAGCCTTATATACCCCTACAGTACCCCCTAATTGCTCAGTTGACCATAGCCTAAAGAGCAAGAACAAAAACTGAGATTCTAGAATGTTCTCTCCGCAGAAGCCGTCCTCATGTTTTCGCTTTTTGTGGTAAACAGAAGGGAGGGGGTCCCTTGTCAAGAAGACGCAGAAAGTTCGTTGACCACAAAATTTATGTATTCAGGGGGTACAAGGATGCGGTGTTCTGAATAGAGGAGATTGTTAAGGCATTAGTTGGATGATTAGAGTCCAGAGATTCATACTGGAATCTGAAAATGTCTGAAATTGCAGATGTCTGGTGGAGGATCGTAAAGAAAGTTTTTACACGAATCATACTAAACTGTTTCAGAAAGACAAGAATTTTCAACAGTTTTCAACAAGAAACGCGTTAAAGGCGCGCCAGACGCTCAGTTTTCGATACGACGGATTTTTAACACACCGCGCGTCGAAGGTACACCAGCTTAGGTAATGTTTCGAAAATGCGTCAAAAGAGCCCCTGACTTGTAGCAAATAGGGCTTTTGACAACGTTTGAATAAAAATTTCAAGCGCGCCAAAGGTGCGCTAGAAATCACTAACTGTCTCAGATTTAGCGAAATCGTGTGTTTTTAAGCATTTTTGCATAATTTTCGAACGAAACATCACATTTTTCAGATCCAGAGCGCCATATTTTCAATTTCCAACACTGGAAACTCTTCTACGCATTGAAGTCTCTGAAATTTCACCATGCCATTCTAATAGAGGTTCACGAGCATCAAGTCTTACGATCTGCTCTGAAATTGTCTTTTAAATCCCTCCTTTTTCTGAAATTTCAACACATTTTTTCCATTTATATACATTTATTTACAGAATTCAATTAGAGTTCATGATTCAATTTATTCCCGAAAAGAGGTTTATTAGATCTCCTTATTCCTGACATCCGACTCTGTTCTCTGCTCCATCAGTCCGTTTCCATTCTTCAACGAACACATCCCGGCATCACATTGATCCATATTCTTTGGTATCTCATCATTTTTCGGATCGTTGAATTGCTTGGCGACGTCATGACTCTGCTTCTCCAAACGCTCCGTCATATTCGTGTTTCCGAGTGGATCCATGTCGTTGTGCATGTCCGATTCGCAGAAATTCTCTTGCATTTTTGCCATTTTGGTTGATTTTTTGGAAGATTCTGGAATGAGAGAAACATGAAAAAGCTGGAAAATGGGAGCATGTCAAAAGAAAGTTTACGGGGAACAATTGAGAATGGAAATTCTAGAACAAATCTAAATATATGTACCAAAAAATAATATCATGTGATACCAGAATGGAAAATGGGGCTTCATGCTTTTTGTCGTCAACAAAAATAGGAAAGAGAGGGGCTTCGTCGGGTACGAGACGCAGAGAGGGAAGAGGTCATCGACCAGTTTTTGTGTGTACGGAAGGGGTAGATGAGAGTAGAGTGACGTGTCGATCGCTATGATCATCGATAGAGTCGACGATAATCGAGAAAATCATTTCGATTTGATCAAAATTTAGTTGAGTCGATGACCAGAAAATGAATCGAGACTCGACGATAATCAAAAAGTCATGATTGTCATCTCAAAATTATCGATGACTATCGACGATCATGATCACTCATGATTATCGATAATTTATCGACCGGCGATTATCGATAGTCGGTCGACGATTATCGATAATCGTCGATCGTCGCGGCGATCGGCGATTATCGACGATTAATCGTCGATTATCGACGATTATCGACGATTATCGACGATAATGAGCAAAAATAAAACCCTCCGGAAACGGTTTTAAATGGCTCAAACTGGTTAAAAATAGTGTTTTGATAGTTTTGTAAGAGTCCTCTATTGATTTCATCAAAAAAAATTTGAAAAATGAAAAAAAAAATTTTCGAATTTTTCAAAAAATGAAAAAAAATTTTGTTTTAAAAATGTTTTTTTCTTGGTTTAAATTGATAGAGGGGCTTCAGAAGTCTACCAAAACACCATTTTGGACTAGTTTGAGCCATTTAAAACTGTTTTCGGAGGGTTTTATTTTTGCTCATAATCGTCGATAATCGTCGATAATCGTCGATAATCGCCGATCGCCGCGACGATCGACGATTATCGATAATCGTCGACCGACTATCGATAGTCGCCGGTCGATAAATTATCGATAATCATGAGTGATCATGATCGTCGATAGTCATCGATAATTTTGAGATGATTATCATGACTTTTTCATTATCGTCGAGTCGCGATTTTTTTTCTGGTCATCGACTCGACCACCTATCGATTGTGTTCCTTTGACTATCGATTCAAAAATCATCGAAAATTTGGTCGACACGTTACTCTAGATGAGAGTGTCTGGGCTGAGAAAAATTTGACCTTAAAAATAAAAGGAGGCCGTGCCGGACCTTGTCAGCAGAATTAAGGTCCGGTCTCGGGGCGAAGTCCCGGGTAATTGGCGGCAATATTCAAAATTCAAATTTTTTCAATTTTTTTTCCGAAAAAGTACAATTTTTGACTATCGTTCAAAACTATAAGAATTTCTGAAAAATCATCAAAAATGTTTTCATTTTCGACAAAAAATTGAAAAAATGACAAATTTTTTAGTTCATTTTCTGAAGCCGGCCCGGGACTGCAAAAATTTTCCGTTTTTTTTTTTTGGACTCAGAAAATTTCAGAAACTTATAGAAAATGAGAATTAGGACCGGTTGGACTTACAAGACTGTTTTCCAAATTTCAGATACTGATATCAGGAGGACCTTAACCTCTCTATTTCCAACACTCAAACTTTTTTATACATTATACTCTTTATTGATTGATTATTTTTACCTTTACAAAAAATACAAGAGGTAGATTTAAAAAAAAGCACTTAGAACAAAAACATCTGAGCAATGAGCTCCGGATCCATCGACTCGGTTCACATCTCCTTATTTCTCACATCCGACTCTCTTCTCTTCTCCATATCCTCATGACATCCGAGACGATCGTCACAGTTTCCCTTGTTGGTATGATCGATGCCTCCATGAGTTCCTTCTCCGATTCCATGGTGGAGCTCTTCGAGTTTCTTGTCGCATTTTCCGTCCTTGTCACACTTTCCATGGGAATGACGGAGTTGGTCGAAATTGGTTTCGTTGGTTTGGTTCATTTTGAAAGTAGCGTTGAATTCTAGAACAAAAATTATTTTTAAAGCAAGAGAAATGAAAATGAGACCGAAGAGAAGAGAAAAAGTAGACGAGCGACTGGCAGTCAACAACAAAATGTGCGCACACCACCCCTCCCCGCCGCAGCTGGAGATGGGCGGTACTATAATACAAATGGATCTGATGGATAACATGAAAACAGTATTCAGATCTCTCCTTTTATAGAAAATCAAAAAAAAATCGTATATATTGTTTACACCTAGCTGACCACCACTAACCAAGACAACAACAACAATGGTATTGTCCTCCGCTAAATCTGGATGCTTCTGAAGTGATGTCACAAATATGTGACATCACCACCAGACACTGTTATTCGAACTGTCTGTTGATCAATCTATGAACTTTTAGTGGGAGACGATTGTCTGCGTCTCTTATGGGGAAACCCCTCTCTTGTGGGGCACGGGGGTCTTTTATTATGAGCTGTCATTTGATAAGGTGGCTATAAAAGTGGCGCTGAAATAAAATTTAGTGTATCAAACTTGTTATCATTTTCTTTAATTTTAGAGTCTAACCCTTCAGTATTTCGATTTTCAGAAAAGAAAACCCCTACAACCTAATATGGATTACAAAAACAACATGGAAGTGAACATCTTCGACTCGAGCAAGGAACGCAACTCTGCTGAAAACGTGTTCAAGATCGGAAAGCCAAGTGAGAAGGATAGAAAGATTGCGGAGAAGGATAAGGAATGTTGTGATAAGAAGAAGATGGAGTGTCATGAAGATGAGCCGATGGAGAAGAGAAGAGAGTCGGATGTGAGAAATAAGGAGATGTGAACGGAGTCGATGGATCCGGAGCTGATTGCTCAGATGTTTTTGATGTAAATATGACTATGATTGTGTAAATAATAAACATTGTACATAACTATCAACATTTTTTGAATTGAGAATGACAATATTCTCTATAGAATTCGACTCCGCTTCGTCCAAAGTTATGATATTCCTCTTTACCATGTCCTGGTTGATTTCACATACCCGAAAAGATATTCGGACAATAAGTTTTTCTACTGAAATTTTCAAATATCAAGTAACAAAAATAGTGATTTTTAATTTTTCCTGAAATTTTGTCTAGTTTTGTTCTCAAAAACAGTTTACTTTAAGTTTTTTTAAAATACAAATTCAAGCTGTTGCCTCCGGAAAACTTATTTGTCAGAAAGTTATCTCGGTATTTTTTTTTCGAAATTTTCGGTTATTTCGGTACGAAATTTTCGAGAAAAGTTTTCGAAAATTTTTCGGAAAATTCCTGGAACTTTTGAACACCACTTGAACCAATGATTTATTCAGAAAAATAGCCAACATTTCAAATTAAACGTATTTAAATCAAATTAATACGGCAAAACAACCGCCCGGAATCCGTGCCGATTATAACTCGGTGTATCATCTGTTTGAAGATGTGTCACAGTTGCAATAGTAGTCGAAGCTAATACAGAAAACGGTTGAAGATTTCCAGTGGACCTAGCGATTGTTTGTCCGTACTGGTCCTCTATATTCATGTTGAACCAAACCGAAAAGTCTGTGAAGTAAATTCCAACTTTATAAGCCCCAACGGCAGCTACTCTCCAGTAACAATAGGTGTTAGGAAGTGGGGAAGTACCATATCCAAATGATGTGAAAACTCCAGGAGCCATCAGAAGGGTAGTGTTGCAGTTGGAGGGGTCCGAGAGGTCGAAATGCTTGATAGGCTGGGAGGGTTCCTTTATTTGCTCCATGACTCCAATTTTCCTTTTACACAAGAAGGTATTGACTGATTGACAACTGATCTCCGACCAAAGACCTCTGTCAAACCGATAGGATAAGTCCATTTGTAAACAGTTTCCAGTGGAATTCACCAATGGATCGAAGTAATTATAGTCGAAGTTCGACCCATCCACCCAGTTGAAAACATGCAATTGACTAGCCACAGCACCCAGAGTTATTTGAGAAATTTCATTTGGATTTGTGTAGATACTCTTGATGTAATCGACTTCTTGTTGGGAGTGGATTGAAACGAGGTTAGCAGAGTTTGCCTTGCAAATTGCTTGGGCTTTTGAGTAAGTGGTACTGGAATCAATTCCAGGGATTTCATGTGATGGTAGGTAACAGTAACCGTTGTAGTTGTGAGTGCAGGTGGGATCTGAAAATGTATGACAAGGTACTGTAGCATACTGTAGAAGACTCACCGGAAATCGTAGTAGGAAGTTCGCACAGGAATGGGAGACTCATCTGATCCCTGTAACCAGTATGCCATTCCGCACCATACGTTTGCATGTATACGCTTTGACCAATATCAAAATCTTCTTTAGGGTAACCAGGGCGAAAGCTATTGTAAGATATGACTCCTGTGCTGTCATCGTGATAACATGTGACATTGTGAAGATTATAGCAATAGATTCCGATCCAAATATTTTGAAGACCGGCGCTAGCGGCTATTGTGGAAATTGCACGATTGTCCTGAAATAAGGAAGAAGAGCCGAGAACTCATTGAGAACGGGACTGGGATAAACTCACGATAGCATTCTTAATAGTGACCAGGGTCCCGCCGAGAGAAGTACATTGAGTTGTAGCATCTGATCGTTTTGCACTGGATGTAAACACTTTTATACATTTACTCTGGTTGATCAGAGAGAATCCGGCAGGGCAGGAAGGTCCGGCGGACAAATAGACCGGTAAAAGAAAGAGAGTAACGAAGGAGTACAGATTCATCTTTGAGAAATAATAGTTTTTTTCGTTTTTGAGTGCATTTTAATACTACAAGAGAAGAGATTAGTGGGAAGTTGAAACGCGTGGGGGTTGAGTGAAAGTCTAGATCTTATCAAGAGACACACCCAGGAATTAATCTTCTTTAGGTTTCGGTTTTAGAGCAATTTCCAGTTTTTAAGGGTTTAGAGCTTGATAGTGATCTTTGTTACGAAATTATTTGTATAGATTGTTTGGTAGGTGCAATGAATTGACTGCAGGCAACCTATTGTAAAAAATCTGAAATCCCTTTCGAAAATTTTTTGGACAAGCAATCAATAGTTGAGGATAATTGATTTCAAACAATCACAGATAAAACATTCAACTAAAATAAGGTGCTGACTGCCCAAAGTAGAACTTGTATGAATCGGAACTGGTTGTTACAGAACCGTCTGATCTTGGTCGTATCGGATGTGCACCACTTGGGATCCGCCTGCGCTAGGCTTCGAAATTTGATCCGAATTGCATTCTTAACCAGATTTTCCTGGTGATTTTTATCTCAAATCATCAGTAACTTATTCAGTAAAGGGTCATCAACCCACACAACTTTTTAAAGTTGTCACTCTCTGTTTGTTTTTGCAAAGCACAAAATTTATTGAATTACAAAGAGATGTTCCAAATCCATTCAATTATACACAATCAATTTACATCTCCTTGCTTCTCACATCCGACTCTCTTCTCTTCTTCAAATCCTCCTCATCACCAGCATTGTAAGCCATCCCTTTCTTTGGACACGAACAAAATCCATCTGGACACGCGTCTCTCTCCCCGGTTACAGTATCCTTGATATCCTTGAATTGTCCACATTCCTTAGTAGTACTTGAGTGGAGTTTGGTTGTAAACGCACTTAATTATTCAGGAACATTTCGCACCATAATCTAATTAATTATGCGTGCTGCATATTAAATGAGTTCGGTAATAATTAATGAGCTTATGGTTGAAACTGTGTTTCGGTAATTATTAATGAGCTTATGGTTGAAAACTGTATTTCCCCCAAAATGTAATTAATTATGCGTGCGCGCGGTAAATAGCTGGCGCGCCGTCGGCGCGTGATAATTCTTTACACATTTTCCGACAAATTTATTTCATATTAAAAAAAAAATTTAATTATTATTTTCAAATCCGCCATCCTCCACACCCATTGCTCCTTCCTTTTCTCCTCCATTCTCTGCTTCTTCTTCCTCTTCCCACCACGCTTCCCCACCGCCACCTCTGGCGCGACTCAGGCGCGGCGACGGCGGCATTTTTTCCAAAACCGAATGCGTAATGCATATCTGGTAATAATTAGAGAGTACGGTAACCGATGCGAGAACGTTAAGCATTAGGGGTACGGTATCTGCCGGTGTGATATCTGGTGTGCCTGCGGCGCGAAAATACCAAGCGATGCATGGGTTCAATACACATTCTTTACACACTTATTGCGAAATTCAATATTTTTACAAATATATTCCATCATTTTTCTTCACAAACTTTTAAGAATTTCTCGTTTTTTCCTAATTTTCGTCATATTAGTTAATGCGTATTCAAGGAGGTGTCCGGATTTTCTGGCACGTGTTAACCTAATTAATTATGCATGGTATTAATGAGGGTGTACGTTATTTCAATAACATGTAAGTAATGTCTAGTCTAGCCAGTTATCCCCCCTTATCTTTCAATAATTTCAGAGTAGTTTTAGCGTTATCACCTAATAATTGAACTGTTTACCACTTTTCGACGTTAGTAATATCTTTTTTCTTTTCCATGATTTACATTATTTTTTCCACTTTTCCATAAATCACGTGTTTTTCTCCAACTTTTCGACAAATCAACGCCCCAAGGCGTAAAACAACAGAATAGCGGTGTGTGAGCCGGAGCCTCCCAACAAGGGAGGTGAAGGTGAAACAAGGAAATAGATGGTCATCGTCTCCTCTCTGAGGCGCCGGATGCGTACATCTGTGTGTCCGGATGTCCTAACGAAGAGGAGGCCTATGTGCCTCCCCATCCCTTCCCTTCCCTCCCTATAGAGCGTCGAAGGCGCACCAACTGTGTCCCTCCCTTCCCTCCCTATTGAGCGCCAAAGGCACGCCAGAACGTATATGTGTCTCCCTTTCTCTTGATCGTCGAAGGCGCACCATATCTGTGTGTCCGGATGTCCTGAAGCAGAAGAGATTGTCTGTGTGGTGTCTCCCCTCCCATAGAGTGCTGAAGGCGTTCCATATCTACCCATTACCCATATCTGTGTCTTTTATTAAATCACAATTTATCTCTGATATTTAAAAGAATCTGTACATATTACACTTTATTACTTGAAATTCCTTTGTGAAAATTTCCATAATTTCAATAAAAAAACTTATTTGGCTAATTTCTTTTCCAGCTCTCGCAGTTCCTTGTTGGCTTTTATAAGCTTCTCCCAGAGCTCCTCGTTTTCCAATTTTATTTTGGTGTTTTCCTCCCAATATTCGTCGGTCAGTTGCCAAGCTCTTCGGCGATGTTCCGACACAACCTTCCACTGGTGTCTGCAGTGGTCTACTTCCTTTTTGAGACGGAAAATCTGAAAAAAACAAAGGAATAATTAAAATAGAAAAGTAAAAGTACCTCAGCCTGTTTCTTTTCGCCCTCTAGTTTGAGCTCCTCGATTTCATCTCACCTCATTAACGATATTAACACCTTATATGAAACTTATTCAACCCATACATCAAGATTTCTTGTTCTGATCTTATCCAAAGGGACAAAAAACTCCAACTGAAAAATGCCTCTTCTTCAATACTATGCGTTCCTGGCATGCCTTAGGTTTAAACCATTAGAATACTGAAGGGTTCTAAAAGGGTACACTGAAAAAAATATCATTCTGAAAGAAATTAGAACAAAGGCTGTCTCAAGATTCTTTGTAGTTCACTCGCCAGCTTCCAGCGAGTCCTTTGAAAATTGCAATTATGTCTCTAAAATACTGCTACTTTTACACTAATAACTTGTGTATTTTGTCTAGTCTAACCATCGACTACCGCTAGTTTTCAATAATTTGTGAACAGTTTTATCATTTTCATCCAAATAAATGAACTGTTTTCCACTTTTCACTGAGAAAGCTTTTCTCTTACTTTCCGATAAATCATCAACACATATATTTTACTTTTCTCTCAGATACATGCTTGTTTTTCATTTCTCGATTTAAAAAAGTGGTTTATACCAAATTTTTCAACAAATTAACACCAAATTTCTTCTATTCTTCGCTGAGAAAACATAATTGTATTCCTCTTTTCCACAAATTAACAACACATTTCTTTTACTTGTCGATTAGAATCACTATTTTTTACTTTACTTTTCGATAAATCAACGCCAAATTTCTTCTATTCTTCGATGAGATAACTGAACTTTCTTTTACTTGTCGTTTAGAATCACTATTTTACTTTACTTTTCGACAAATTAACGCCAAATTTCTTTCTACTTTTCAATGAGAAAACAGAATTTTTTTTCCACTTTTCGACAAACTAACGCCCCAAGGCGTAAAACAACAGAATAGCGGCGTGTGAGCCGGAGCCTCCCCACAAGGGAGGTGCAGGTGAAACAAAGAAATAGTTAGTCATTTTAAAAAAGATTTCTTCTTCTGTTTATTGATGATATGAACCTTATCTACACGTGTCAAAGATGTGTTCAATACGAAATTTGAGATTCCCAGTTCAATGTGTGTTTGTTGTTCAATATTTTAGACTTTTTTTTACAACGGTCATGGCTATTCCGTAACTGAATCTCTGGTATATGTTTTATTTAGGCATATTTTGAAAATGGAGGCATACGGAGTGCTTACGTCATGCATAACTGATTGATATGCATCTTAACCAAAAGACGGTATTCATCATTCGAAACACACTAATATCAATTATTTATGCTCTGTTCTCGGCTATTGACAGTAGACTACATATTCTCATCATTTTACACAATGGGTGACTACTCTGATGACTCTCAAAATGTACCACCACAAAATAGTAAGTTTTTCTTTTAATCTATCTTTGTTGTGTCTTTTAATGTTCAATTACTGAGAGTCTCCTGTTTTTAGAAGTTGATAATGGATTTCCAACAATCGAAACATCGATTCATACCGGAGAGTTGCTTCCAAAGACAGATCTGTCGACGGTCTTTGCATTTCCGGAACATGTGGAGTATCAAGGAGAGACACCGCAGGGAATCGTACTGGGAAAATCTTATCGTCTACCAAAAGCTTTGTTTCTTGGAAAACTTTGGAGCGATAAACACACCTGTGAAAATGCCAAGGAGAAACAATTGCTAATGAACAAGTACGCAAACATTCTCCGATCTGATGTAAGTGTTTTTTCCAGTTTCGGTCATTTTTTCATTTGTTTTCAGAGTACATGTAGCCGCAAGTCTCGACATCAACTAGAAGGAGCTTTGAACCTTTTGACTGAAGCAGGAATGGACCCAAGAGTTTCAACACATGATGAAGAAGATTTCAAAATATTGGCTGCTCATTTAAAGGATTACCGCATTTGTGTGTGGACAATACAAAAACACACTCTTCGGCCGGAAATAATTCACCAACAAAACGAACAAGCTCATGGTATGATACCACTTCTTTGCATTGATGGCTCCTATGACTTTTTCATCCCCACTGTACCAAATGTAAACCTATCGTACTGTTTCAAATGCTATGAATTTGGAGGAAGATATCACGCGAGAACATGTTCTGCCATTTGCAAGAAATGTGGATCTGAAAAATGTTATGCCAATCCAAACGTTAACATATTCTGTGAGAAATGCAGAATCTCCTTTCATAGCAAGAAGTGCTTTGATGCTCACTCAAAACGAAAATCCAAATTATCACTCCCCTGTTGTGAAAAATATGAATGGTAATAGACAGTCCTGATTCATAATGTAATGATTCAACTTTACAGGTGTCAAAAATGTCGTCGAGCCGTTCATCGTCAGTCCTATAGCAAACGCATTCATAATTGCCGTGTCTACTTTTGCCGTTATTGTGATGAGAAAGTCAGTAAAAGATACGAATGGGCACATATCAAAGCCAATCCAATCTGTAGGAAATTGCTCGATGAAAGTGAATACTCTTCTTTAACTGTTTGATGCTCTTTTTGATTTTGTTATGATGTTTTTGCTGTAAGAATTGCCTTGATTTTTTCATTACTTCCTCCCACTCCCTTTACAATATTTTGTGGTCATCTCCAACTATTTCACTATTGCAATTAACTTCTCTGAATAAAATAACCTTGTCACTGATACTGTACTTCTCCAACTTTCGATAAAAAATAACAGAAGCATTACAACATAAACGGGAAGTGTGAGTCAGAGCCTCCCCACAAGGGAGGTGAAACATGAGGAAAAACAAAACTACTAGACTCTACTTCCCACCTTCCTGCCAAACACACAGTGTTACGAATCGTCACGTTGATTGACTGCATCAAGAGCTCATATATATCAAGACGGAAAGCTGTTTCTCGAGTAAAATTTGTCTCTTTATTTAATTGGTCGAATCTTGTTTTTTATAAACTGCCAGTCATTCTTGATGTCTGATGATATCTTTTCCATAATCTACAGAAGGAAGACGGACTCTAATCTATCTATCATTCTTTTCGAGACAGATATGATCATGGAACCACAGAAAAACCCTCCATACATCCGTGACCGGCTCTTTATCAAGATTGCTACAACGCATAACACGAGAGGAGAAATTTGTATTGGTTACCGAAGAGCTTCCATAATTTCCGTTGTTATCCTATTTCCCCAGGCTATCTATGCAAGGGATCATTACCTCATATATCTTTCTGAAGAATTTTCTCCCAACATTATATTTTTCTTTCTTTACATCTTGTTTTTAGTGTGTTTATTGCAGGGTTTCCAAAAACAGACTACCTACTGAATGGTTTGGTCGACAACTGTATCTGATTTTATATGAATTGTGAGTTTTATCAATTTTTAGCTGAAATACCCGTAATTAAGTGTGACTTTAGTTCAAAAAGAATGTATAACATTCACCCCAAAGTATCTTCAGAAAATGCTCGGATTCAATCAAAATGCTCGGATTTCAATCATAACATGGTCCTCTCATTAACGACGGATAAGCGTTGGAGCGATATGAAAAGCTATAATAACTACCAAGAAAAGAGCAAACTCTCTAATAAGCTGAGAGTTATCACAAGAAAAGAAAAAATGTAAGCTTTTCAAGAAGAGAACAACTTGAAAATAAGAAATTTCAGCAAAACAATAGATTCGAAACTCAAATGGAACTTGCTGGCGAAAAACAAAATATAACCGTCCGGAGAATAAGGATGAAACGTGGATCAAACATTCTAGATGGGGTCACTTTGGAAGTTGAAAAGAAGAGACTCCAACCAGTGATGGATAAAGGAAAATCCAATGAACATGGAGTCCTCGAACCGTTCGGCCTGATGGATTCTACGACTACCGTCGAAGATGACTACATGTATTAATTGTTTCTTATCTATTCTCAATGTATTATTGTATATTTATCAGTTTTTTTAATAAAAAAGGTGTCAACTACAAAAATGTCGTCAACTACAAAAATGGCGTGTGTGTGCATAAGAAAGGGGTATGCATGGGAAGAATATCATCTCCCCTCACCGGGAGATTTTTCCACAAAGGGTTTCAGTTGTGTGTGTGGGGAAAACAACAAATGTACATGAAATCATTTTCTAATTGTCCACTCTTATCAATAACACGTGAGTATTGTCTAGCCTTATCATTATCACCCCTTTAGTCTTCAATAGTTTATGTAGAGTTTTCGCAAAGCCATCAACATAATGTATCACATTTCTTCTTGCTTTTTCGACAACACTATTTTACATTACTTTTCACAAAATAAAACCAGATTTCTTTGCTTAAACACATAATTTTACTTATTTTCACACAAATATAGTGTTTTTTCTCAAACTTTTCGGCAAATATAGCGATTTTTTCCACTTTTACATGAAAGTTCACTATTTTACTTTACTTTTCAACAAATTAACACCAAATTTCTCATATTCTTCAATAAGAAATAGGATTTTTCTCCACTTTTCGACAAATCAACGCCCCAAGGCGTAAAACAACAGAATAGCGGTATGTGAGCCGGAGCCTCCCCACAAGGGAGGTGAAGGTGAAACAAAGAAATAGATGGTCATCGTCTCCTCTCTGAAGAAAGCGTACATTTGTGTGTCCGGATGTCCTAACGAAGAGGAGGCCTATGTGCCTCCCCTCCCTACCCCTTCCGTTGAGCGCCTACGGCGCACCAGCCGTGTACCTCCCTTCCTCCCACTGAGCGCTGAAGGCGCACCAGCACATATGTGTGTTTTCCTCCTTATTGAGCGTCGAAGGCGTGCCAGAACGCCTGTGCGACTCCCTCCCTACCCCTTCCGTTGAGCGCCTACGGCACACCAGCTGTGTGCCTTCTCTCCCCCTCTCATAGAGCGCCGAAGGCGCACCACATCTGTGTGTCCGGATGTCCTAACAGGGAAGAGGCCTATGTTCCTCCCCTACCAACCCATCTCATAGAGCGGCGAAGGCGCGCCAGCATGTCTGTGTGTCTCCCCTCCCCTTTCCGGTTAGCGTCTAAGGCGCGCCAGGCCTACGTATTACCCATCTGTGTTGGTCCACACGAAGAGAGGTCTCTTCTCCATCCATATAGAAGAAGGATCTCCTGAAGAAAGGGATCTTCATTTCACAAAGAGAATGTAACCATATGAAGAGATGTCTCTTCATTTTACGAAGAAGACCATGTCCTGATTTTTGTCTGTGTCTCTGCTTGCCTACTATCAATTTTTGTTATACCACACATTGAGTTACTTCCATTTTTTTTTTGTGAAATGTCCACTATTTTTACTGAATATAATGGTTTTAGTACTATAGTCGGTTTACTATGTTTATCATAACGCTGATTTTTGGAATGAATTTTCTAATTGTTTCCTACCCTAACATTAGGAATATCAAAAGGTACCGTTATTTAGAAGATCATTAATCATTTCCCAGTAGTGCGCATGTGTAGACAGCAAAAATAGATATAATCATGGATGACATTATAGGTGTCAATTATTACATTCTTGAAAAAGGGTGTAGATGTAAAGTCTGACATTGAATACACAATACGAAAAAAAAAGAACGATCATTCCCTCTTCTCTGATGGACAACAACAAAAAACGGTATTTCAGTGTGGGCGATCACATATATGTCTCAAACAGCCTCTTTTTTAATCTAGAACATTCGGTAATCCGGTAATTTTGTGTATGAGAAGACCATGGAGGGGGTGTCTTATGTAATACGTAGAGGGGTACATGGTAGATATTATCTATCCTTTTGTCGGTGTATGCCTATCCATCATAGACCACGGGGAAAACGAATATCCAAAAAAAATCTCTTCACATTTCATGTACATTTAGTGTACAATTGTAACATTTAATACACAATTTGTGCACAATTACAAAAACAGTGAAAAACAATGAAAAACAGTGAAAAATTACGAATTTCAAACATATCTTACTGTTATAATGGGAGCATACAAGGGGCATACATTTTTTTTCCTATGGGGGCATATCTTTTTTTTCTATAGGAACATACATTTTTTCTGTATGCACATGTGTTTTTTCTACAGGAAAATACATTTCTTCTACATGCACACGCATTTTCTTTTTCTACATCCATGGATGCTTTATCACGATAGTCTCACAATAAGATGTTATGTATGACTTTAATCAGAGCATGTCCCTACAATTTTCAAGAATATGCCATACATAGAAGGAATCTGGCTGTGTGTCTGTAATTTCATACGAAGAAGGGTATCTTCTCCATCCATATAGATCTTCGGCATATCTGTCCCCCTCACATAGCGCGGCGAAGGCGCACCAGCATGTCTGTGTGTCTTCTTCCACCCTAGAGCGCCGTAGGTGTATCTGTGTGTCCAGATGTCCCAACGAAGAAAGATGCATATGTGCCTCCCCTCTCTTTCCCTTGAGCGTCGAAGGCGCACCAGCACATTCGTGTATCCCAATGAGCTTGTCTCCTTTACTAGAGCGTCGGAGGCGCGCCAGAAAAAAGGGGTTATTAGTTATGCTACGCATTAAGTATGCTTCTTGAAGGAAAGAACGAAAATCAGCGAAATCCATGTGTTCAACAGTAAAGATCTGTATGGTATAATACCCGAAATTCGACAGTGGTGCTAGTCAGAACAAGGGCGATATTCGTTTTTGCATGTGGTCAAATGTAAACTAAATGTACTCACTAATGTTTAAGGCTAAAATCTTCTATGTTTCCCAGAGTAGATATGACAGACCCGGCTTCTTTTGGATTTGGATACAGTGAATATATTGTTTTATTCCGCATTGGTTGGATACATGTTGGTTAGGCTACACATGGTTGGATAGCCACTATAGCTTGATTTCAATCCGTTTCAACTTGGCCTGTATACATTCTTTCCAGTTTGTGAATTCACAAGGAAAATACCCCAATGCATTTTCGAAAACCATGAGAATCTACACAACTCAGGACGTCTATATATATAATTTTTCACCTACTGGTCATGTTTCTGTTGCATTAGAAAAAAGGCATGGATTAGAGGCAATTAGTTTGTCTATGACTATGATACCTTCAAAAACACTAGAAATGTTAGAAAATCCTTAGCTAATGCAGTATCTTGGTGTAAATCGGTACTATCACATACATTTTCTGCCGTGAAAGACATGCATTCACTTGCCTTTGGATCTATAAGAAACACGAATTAGAGGGTATTGGTCTGACAATGACTATCATTCCTTCACAGAACACTGAAATTTTCAGAAATTCTTCAGATAATGCATGAACTCTGCGTGAATCGACACTTCTACATACTTTTGCTTGGAAGAAACCATGCATTCGCCAGTCTTTTAAATCGATGAAAAAAGCACAATGGAGAGGAAAATCACAAAATAATAGGATAATACTTGTATTCAAGACACATACTTGCTCTATGGCAGACATGTCAATGTTGGCCTCTGAATCAGAAAAAAATCATGATTTCAAGGGTAGTGGCCTGATAACCTCAATACCTTCAAAACACTTATAATTTTAGAAAATTACTAAAGAAATCAGACAGTATCTACCTAATTCGAGATATCTGGGAATACTTCTCTCTATAGAGGACATGTGTTCGCTGGCCTTTTTCATCAGGAAGGAGCAAAATCAAGAACAAACGACACAACAATGGAGATTTTTTCCGAAAAACAGCAAACATCAATAAAAAAATCATCTAAAAACTACATATGGTTGTAGAATGTAATACAATAACACACTTTTTGTTAGCATACACCCGTCTTAGAATCAAGAAAATACGTAACTGAGAAGCAAATCAGTGCATTATTTTATACCAATGTATCACAAAAACTCTTTATGATCTCTGCAAATCACTAAATAATTGGAAAATTGTTGTGTGATTCATGACATCTACACACTGTTCACTATAAGATGGGGCATGTTTTTGTTGTCCATGTATCCCCTAAGCACAAAAATACATACTGATGTTTTACATAACATTCATAAAATGCAGGTTTCTTCTCCAATTTTCGATAAAAAATAGGCTATGATACTCTAAATTTCAGGAAATATACTAATTTTACACTTCTTTTCAATAAAAATGCGCCCCCAGGCGTATTACAACAGAATAGCCTGCGTAAACCGGAGCCTCCCAACAAGGGAGGTGAGGGTTATACGCCCTGTAAATATGCTATTTTCTCTTCATTTGTATCCCAAATGTTCGAGAATTTGTTGTTTTCAATGTTTTTTAATTTGCTCGTTTCACTCACAAGTCTATTTTTTAATGTGTAGGGCTCGTTTTACTCGCTAATGTTTCTTTGTAGATCTGGTGCTCATCATCGCTCACCGCGACGAATCGCTTACCAGATCGGTCCTGTGTTGTGTGTTGTGTTCGTTTTTTCATTATTTTTTTTTCGCGAATGATCTAGTCGTAGCATCATTCCTTTTACCAGATGAAAAGTTCTCAAAATACAACCTTTAAAAATATTGTATTTTACATGCATTTTGACCATTTTTGTTGAAAATGGGCAAATTTGCCAATGACAAAAGAAAGATATGGGATATCCGTAACTAATGTTTTCGATACAACAAGCAAGGCTGTGTATTTCTTATAACGTTTCCATTATTGTTATCTTCTATATAAACAAGAAAGAGTCCAATTCTCACACACTATTCTATCTTACGTTGCTACATAGATTTAGAAAATTACTTCGATTTGAGAGGAAACATGACACAGTTCTCTTATCTCATGACTCTATACCTCATTTTCAACAAAAATGGTCAAAATGCATGTAAAATACAATATTTTTAAAGGTTGTATTTTGAGAACTTTTCATCTGGTAAAAGGAATGATGCTACGACTAGATCATTCGCGAAAAAAAAATAATGAAAAAACGAACACAACACACAACACAGGACCGATCTGGTAAGCGATTCGTCGCGGTGAGCGATGATGAGCACCAGATCTACAAAGAAACATTAGCGAGTAAAACGAGCCCTACACATTAAAAAATAGACTTGTGAGTGAAACGAGCAAATTAAAAAACATTGAAAACAACAAATTCTCGAACATTTGGGATACAAATGAAGAGAAAATAGCATATTTACAGGGCGTATAACCCTCACCTCCCTTGTTGGGAGGCTCCGGTTTACGCAGGCTATTCTGTTGTAATACGCCTGGGGGCGCATTTTTATTGAAAAAAGTGTAAAATTAGTATATTTCCTGAAATTTAGAGTATCATAGCCTATTTTTTATCGAAAATTGGAGAAGAAACCTGCATTTTATGAATGTTATGTAAAACATCAGTATGTATTTTTGTGCTTAGGGGATACATGGACAACAAAAACATGCCCCATCTTATAGTGAACAGTGTGTAGATGTCATGAATCACACAACAATTTTCCAATTATTTAGTGATTTGCAGAGATCATAAAGAGTTTTTGTGATACATTGGTATAAAATAATGCACTGATTTGCTTCTCAGTTACGTATTTTCTTGATTCTAAGACGGGTGTATGCTAACAAAAAGTGTGTTATTGTATTACATTCTACAACCATATGTAGTTTTTAGATGATTTTTTTATTGATGTTTGCTGTTTTTCGGAAAAAATCTCCATTGTTGTGTCGTTTGTTCTTGATTTTGCTCCTTCCTGATGAAAAAGGCCAGCGAACACATGTCCTCTATAGAGAGAAGTATTCCCAGATATCTCGAATTAGGTAGATACTGTCTGATTTCTTTAGTAATTTTCTAAAATTATAAGTGTTTTGAAGGTATTGAGGTTATCAGGCCACTACCCTTGAAATCATGATTTTTTTCTGATTCAGAGGCCAACATTGACATGTCTGCCATAGAGCAAGTATGTGTCTTGAATACAAGTATTATCCTATTATTTTGTGATTTTCCTCTCCATTGTGCTTTTTTCATCGATTTAAAAGACTGGCGAATGCATGGTTTCTTCCAAGCAAAAGTATGTAGAAGTGTCGATTCACGCAGAGTTCATGCATTATCTGAAGAATTTCTGAAAATTTCAGTGTTCTGTGAAGGAATGATAGTCATTGTCAGACCAATACCCTCTAATTCGTGTTTCTTATAGATCCAAAGGCAAGTGAATGCATGTCTTTCACGGCAGAAAATGTATGTGATAGTACCGATTTACACCAAGATACTGCATTAGCTAAGGATTTTCTAACATTTCTAGTGTTTTTGAAGGTATCATAGTCATAGACAAACTAATTGCCTCTAATCCATGCCTTTTTTCTAATGCAACAGAAACATTACCAGTAGGTGAAAAATTATGGATAAACGTCCTGAATCGTGTAGATTCTCATGGTTTTCGAAGATGCATTGGGGTATTTTCCTAGTGAATTCACAAACTGGAAAGAATGTATACAGGCCAAGTTGAAACGGATTGAAATTATGCTACAGTGGCTATCCAACCATGTGTAGCCAAACCAACATGTACTGGGGTATCCAACCAATGCGGAATAAAACAGTATATTCACTGTATCCAAATCCAAAAGAAGCCGGGTCTGTCATATCTACTCTGGGAAACATAGAAGATTTTAGCCTTAAACATTAGTGAGTACATTTAGTTTACATTTGACCACATGCAAAAACGAATATCGCCCTTGTTCTGACTAGCACCACTGTCGAATTTCGGGTATTATACCATACAGATCTTTACTGTTGAACACATGGATTTCGCTGATTTTCGTTCTTTCCTTCAAGAAGCATACTTAATGCGTAGCATAACTAATAACCCCTTTTTTCTGGCGCGCCTCCGACGCTCTAGTAAAGGAGACAAGCTCATTGGGATACACGAATGTGCTGGTGCGCCTTCGACGCTCAAGGGAAAGAGAGGGGAGGCACATATGCATCTTTCTTCGTTGGGACATCTGGACACACAGATACACCTACGGCGCTCTAGGGTGGAAGAAGACACACAGACATGCTGGTGCGCCTTCGCCGCGCTATGTGAGGGGGACAGATATGCCGAAGATCTATATGGATGGAGAAGATACCCTTCTTCGTATGAAATTACAGACACACAGCCAGATTCCTTCTATGTATGGCATATTCTTGAAAATTGTAGGGACATGCTCTGATTAAAGTCATACATAACATCTTATTGTGAGACTATCGTGATAAAGCATCCATGGATGTAGAAAAAGAAAATGCGTGTGCATGTAGAAGAAATGTATGTCCTGTGGAAAAAACCCATGTGCATACAGAAAAATATATGTTCCTATAGGAAAAAAGATATGCCCCCATAGGAAAAAAAAAACGTATGCCCCTTGTATGCCCCCATTATAACAGTAAGATATGTTTCAAATTCGTAATTTTTCACTGTTTTTCGTTGTTTTTTTACTGTTTTTGTAATTGTGCACAAATTGTGTATTAAATGTTACAATTGTACACTAAATGTACATGAAATGTGCAGAGATTGTTTTCGGATACATATTCGTTTTCCCCGTGGTCTATGATGGATTGGCATACACCGACAAAGGGTAGATAATATCTACCATGTACCCCTCTACGTATTACATAAGACACCCCCTCTCCTTCTCATACACAAAATTACCGGATTACCAAATGTTCTAGATTAAAAAAAAAGAATGTTTGAGACATATATGTCATCGCCCACACTGAAATACCGTTTTTTTTTGTTGTCCATCAGAGAAGAGTGAATGATCATTCTTTTTTTTTCCGTATCGTGTATTCAATGTCAGATTCTACATCTCCACCCTTTTCGAGAATACAATAATTGACACCTACAATGTCATCCATGATTATATCTATTTTCCTGTCTACTCATGCGTACTACTGAGAAATGATTAATGATCCTCTAAATAACAGTACCTTTTGATATTCCTAATGTTAGGGTATGAAACAATTAGAAAAATTATACCAAAAATCAGTGTTATGATGATGAACATAGTAACCGACTATAGTACCAAAACCATTATATTCAGTAAAATAGTGCACATTTCACAAAAATGGAAGTAACTCAATGTGTGGTATAACAAAAATTGATAGTAGGCAAGCAGAGACACAGACAAAAATCAGGACATGGTCTTCTTCGTAAAATGAAGAGACATCTCTTCATATGGTTACATTCTCTTTGTGAAATGAAGATCCCTTTCTTCAGGAGACCCTTCTTCTATATGGATGGAGAAGAGACCTCTCTTCGTGTGGACCAACACAGATGGGTAATACGTAGGCCTGGCGCGCCTTAGACGCTAACCGGAAAGGGGAGGGGAGACACACAGACATGCTGGCGCGCCTTCGCCGCTCTATGAGATGGGTTGGTAGGGGAGGAACATAGGCCTCTTCCTTGTTAGGACATCCGGACACACAGATGTGGTGCGCCTTCGGCGCTCTATGAGAGGGGGAGAGAAGGCACACAGCTGGTGTGCCGTAGGCGCTCAACGGAAGGGGTAGGGAGGGGAGTCGCACAGGCGTTCTGGCACGCCTTCGACGCTCAATAAGGAGGGAAAACACACATATGTGCTGGTGCGCCTTCAGCGCTCAGTGGGAGGGGAAGGGAGGTACACGGCTGGTGCGCCGTAGGCGCTCAACGGAAGGGGTAGGGAGGGGAGGCACATAGGCCTCCTCTTCGTTAGGACATCCGGACACACAAATGTACGCTTTCTTCAGAGAGGAGACGATGACCATCTATTTCTTTGTTTCACCTTCACCTCCCTTGTGGGGAGGCTCCGGCTCACATACCGCTATTCTGTTGTTTTACGCCTTGGGGCGTTGATTTGTCGAAAAGTGGAGAAAAATCCTATTTCTTATTGAAGAATATGAGAAATTTGGTGTTAATTTGTTGAAAAGTAAAGTAAAATAGTGAACTTTCATGTAAAAGTGGAAAAAATCGCTATATTTGCCGAAAAGTTTGAGAAAAAACACTATATTTGTGTGAAAATAAGTAAAATTATGTGTTTAAGCAAAGAAATCTGGTTTTATTTTGTGAAAAGTAATGTAAAATAGTGTTGTCGAAAAAGCAAGAAGAAATGTGATACATTATGTTGATGGCTTTGCGAAAACTCTACATAAACTATTGAAGACTAAAGGGGTGATAATGATAAGGCTAGACAATACTCACGTGTTATTGATAAGAGTGGACAATTAGAAAATGATTTCATGTACATTTGTTGTTTTCCCCACACACACAACTGAAACCCTTTGTGGAAAAATCTCCCCGGTGAGGGGAGATGATATTCTTCCCATGCATACCCCTTTCTTATGCACACACACGCCATTTTTGTAGTTGACGACATTTTTGTAGTTGACACCTTTTTTTATTAAAAAAAACTGATAAATATACAATAATACATTGAGAATAGATAAGAAACAATTAATACATGTAGTCATCTTCGACGGTAGTCGTAGAATCCATCAGGCCGAACGGTTCGAGGACTCCATGTTCATTGGATTTTCCTTTATCCATCACTGGTTGGAGTCTCTTCTTTTCAACTTCCAAAGTGACCCCATCTAGAATGTTTGATCCACGTTTCATCCTTATTCTCCGGACGGTTATATTTTGTTTTTCGCCAGCAAGTTCCATTTGAGTTTCGAATCTATTGTTTTGCTGAAATTTCTTATTTTCAAGTTGTTCTCTTCTTGAAAAGCTTACATTTTTTTCTTTTCTTGTGATAACTCTCAGCTTATTAGAGAGTTTGCTCTTTTCTTGGTAGTTATTATAGCTTTTCATATCGCTCCAACGCTTATCCGTCGTTAATGAGAGGACCATGTTATGATTGAAATCCGAGCATTTTGATTGAATCCGAGCATTTTCTGAAGATACTTTGGGGTGAATGTTATACATTCTTTTTGAACTAAAGTCACACTTAATTACGGGTATTTCAGCTAAAAATTGATAAAACTCACAATTCATATAAAATCAGATACAGTTGTCGACCAAACCATTCAGTAGGTAGTCTGTTTTTGGAAACCCTGCAATAAACACACTAAAAACAAGATGTAAAGAAAGAAAAATATAATGTTGGGAGAAAATTCTTCAGAAAGATATATGAGGTAATGATCCCTTGCATAGATAGCCTGGGGAAATAGGATAACAACGGAAATTATGGAAGCTCTTCGGTAACCAATACAAATTTCTCCTCTCGTGTTATGCGTTGTAGCAATCTTGATAAAGAGCCGGTCACGGATGTATGGAGGGTTTTTCTGTGGTTCCATGATCATATCTGTCTCGAAAAGAATGATAGATAGATTAGAGTCCGTCTTCCTTCTGTAGATTATGGAAAAGATATCATCAGACATCAAGAATGACTGGCAGTTTATAAAAAACAAGATTCGACCAATTAAATAAAGAGACAAATTTTACTCGAGAAACAGCTTTCCGTCTTGATATATATGAGCTCTTGATGCAGTCAATCAACGTGACGATTCGTAACACTGTGTGTTTGGCAGGAAGGTGGGAAGTAGAGTCTAGTAGTTTTGTTTTTCCTCATGTTTCACCTCCCTTGTGGGGAGGCTCTGACTCACACTTCCCGTTTATGTTGTAATGCTTCTGTTATTTTTTATCGAAAGTTGGAGAAGTACAGTATCAGTGACAAGGTTATTTTATTCAGAGAAGTTAATTGCAATAGTGAAATAGTTGGAGATGACCACAAAATATTGTAAAGGGAGTGGGAGGAAGTAATGAAAAAATCAAGGCAATTCTTACAGCAAAAACATCATAACAAAATCAAAAAGAGCATCAAACAGTTAAAGAAGAGTATTCACTTTCATCGAGCAATTTCCTACAGATTGGATTGGCTTTGATATGTGCCCATTCGTATCTTTTACTGACTTTCTCATCACAATAACGGCAAAAGTAGACACGGCAATTATGAATGCGTTTGCTATAGGACTGACGATGAACGGCTCGACGACATTTTTGACACCTGTAAAGTTGAATCATTACATTATGAATCAGGACTGTCTATTACCATTCATATTTTTCACAACAGGGGAGTGATAATTTGGATTTTCGTTTTGAGTGAGCATCAAAGCACTTCTTGCTATGAAAGGAGATTCTGCATTTCTCACAGAATATGTTAACGTTTGGATTGGCATAACATTTTTCAGATCCACATTTCTTGCAAATGGCAGAACATGTTCTCGCGTGATATCTTCCTCCAAATTCATAGCATTTGAAACAGTACGATAGGTTTACATTTGGTACAGTGGGGATGAAAAAGTCATAGGAGCCATCAATGCAAAGAAGTGGTATCATACCATGAGCTTGTTCGTTTTGTTGGTGAATTATTTCCGGCCGAAGAGTGTGTTTTTGTATTGTCCACACACAAATGCGGTAATCCTTTAAATGAGCAGCCAATATTTTGAAATCTTCTTCATCATGTGTTGAAACTCTTGGGTCCATTCCTGCTTCAGTCAAAAGGTTCAAAGCTCCTTCTAGTTGATGTCGAGACTTGCGGCTACATGTACTCTGAAAACAAATGAAAAAATGACCGAAACTGGAAAAAACACTTACATCAGATCGGAGAATGTTTGCGTACTTGTTCATTAGCAATTGTTTCTCCTTGGCATTTTCACAGGTGTGTTTATCGCTCCAAAGTTTTCCAAGAAACAAAGCTTTTGGTAGACGATAAGATTTTCCCAGTACGATTCCCTGCGGTGTCTCTCCTTGATACTCCACATGTTCCGGAAATGCAAAGACCGTCGACAGATCTGTCTTTGGAAGCAACTCTCCGGTATGAATCGATGTTTCGATTGTTGGAAATCCATTATCAACTTCTAAAAACAGGAGACTCTCAGTAATTGAACATTAAAAGACACAACAAAGATAGATTAAAAGAAAAACTTACTATTTTGTGGTGGTACATTTTGAGAGTCATCAGAGTAGTCACCCATTGTGTAAAATGATGAGAATATGTAGTCTACTGTCAATAGCCGAGAACAGAGCATAAATAATTGATATTGTTGTGTTTCGAATGATGAATACCGTCTTTTGGTTAAGATGCATATCAATCAGTTATGCATGACGTAAGCACTCCGTATGCCTCCATTTTCAAAATATGCCTAAATAAAACATATACCAGAGATTCAGTTACGGAATAGCCATGACCGTTGTAAAAAAAAGTCTAAAATATTGAACAACAAACACACATTGAACTGGGAATCTCAAATTTCGTATTGAACACATCTTTGACACGTGTAGATAAGGTTCATATCATCAGTAAACAGAAGAAGAAATCTTTTTTAAAATGACTAACTATTTCTTTGTTTCACCTGCACCTCCCTTGTGGGGAGGCTCCGGCTCACACGCCGCTATTCTGTTGTTTTACGCCTTGGGGCGTTATTTTATCGAAAAGTAAAGGAAAAATAGTGATTCTAAACGACAAGTAAAAGAAATGTGTTGTTAATTTTGTCGAAAAGAGGAAGAAAGTTCAGTTTTCTCATCGAAGAATAGAAGAAATTTGGCGTTAATCTGTCGAAAAGAGGAATAAAATTATGTTTTCTCATCGAAGAATAGAAGAAATTTGGCGTTAATCTGTCGAAAAGTTAGGTAAAAACTACTTTTTTCAATCGAAAAATGAAAGAAGGCTCATGTATCTCATCAAAGAATAGAAGATATGTGGTGTTGATTTATCGGAAAGTAAGAGAAAATGTGTGCTTTCTCAGTGAAAAGTGGAAAACAGTTCATTTATTTGGATGAAAATGATAAAACTGTTCACAAATTATTGAAAACTAGCGGTAGTCGATGGTTAGACTAGACAAAATACACAAGTTATTAGTGTAAAAGTAGCAGTATTTTAGAGACATAATTGCTATTTTCAAAGGACTCGCTGGAAGCTGGTGAGTGAACTACAAAGAATCTTGAGACAGCCTTTGTTCATTGTTCTAATTTCTTTCAGAATGATATTTTTTTCAGTGTACCCTTTTAGAACCCTTCAGTATTCTAATGGTTCAAACCTAAGGCATGCCAGGAACGCATTGTATTGAAGAAGAGTTTGATCAAACAAACACATGTAAGCGTCCGTCTCGAGTTTTCTGATTTGGTTCCTTCTGGTGGTTTGTATTGTATTGTATATGCTGAATTCGATGGACTCTTGTCCATGGACCCCTTGAAAAATCCCCAAATTGATATGAGTGTTTAAATTGTAATTTATTATTCTGTTTTCATTTGTAATTCTGTGGTTAGATAAACAAATTTATTATTCCAACAATTTGTTAATACTTGGCGACATATGTTGTACAAGAATTCAAATCAGAGACCCGTCCTCTGCTTTCTGACTGCGCCTTCCATTTCAAGTATTACTATTTCATTCTTGACTGCTTTCAAAGTCAATATTGCCGTTTTTCTCTTTGCAATGGCTAACGCACTTATCAATGATGTGGATAAATCTGGAGTTTGTAAGCCGAATCCGTTGCTCATCTGGAGAGAGAACCGTAATGTAAGTGCTTTTGTTTCTATCAGTTTTTGTATTTTTTTTTATTTTTAGAAGTATCTTGCCGAAAAGGCAAAAACTGTTCGTATGCCGACTGACGAGTCTACAAAGCTGAATCCCGTATTCATGTTCGATGACCCCATCTTTATGGTTCACATGTGCACCGAATGTAGAAAGTTGAATAGGAGTGGACTGGTTACTAAGGTCGGAAAGGGACATCAACAAGTTTGTAAGTTGTTCTAATGTTAATATTATGAAAATCTCTTTGATTTTCTAGGTCTAAAACTCTGTAACATTTGCTGCGCAATGTTCAATGCTCAACGTCGAACAAAGTTCTTCAACCATGATCTATTGTGCTTCAAACGTGGAATGGAACGCGGAGAAGAGGAGCCGACTGGAAGACCAGTCTAAGTTTTTAAAACTATGTCTCAATAAACGCTACACAACCCACTCCGTGTTTTGTTATATTTCTTGGTTTACCAACCAACTCTTATCGAGTATAAAACCCAATTTCTTGTATGCTCATTTTTTTTAGTATGGATTATTTCTACATTGGAACCGAATTGGTCGGACGTCATAATTTAGAAATGGTTCGAAGAAACGTTACTCGAGATTTGGTCTCATGTGAAACACAAATTCGAGATCTTCTGTGTGAAAAGGATGTTCTAACAATGCTGATTGAAAAGGAAGGACAGACGCCGGGTCCAATTGATTACACTGCTTTCATCACCGGCGATATAGCAAACCGACGTTTGGAGGCAAATCGATTGCGAGGATACTTGAAAAAGATTCAGATTTTGGAAGAAAGGTAACTTATATTCTGTGATGACTGGCATTAATTTGTGTTTTTCAGATCCGAATCGCCTCCGCTGGATCAACTTCTCACAAAGCTGTCCCTAATTGATCAACACTAACTATGATTTTTTGATTGATATTCCGTGTAAATAGTTTTTGAAATTTTTTAATCTGAAAATAAATATTAAAACTATAAAAAATGTGTAATGAATGTGGAATTATACTTTCAGCCCCGCCACGTTCCGCTTCCGCTCACTACGCTCGGTTTTTTTTTTCTTTTGCGCTAATCCTCAGAATGCGCCAAAGGTGTATCTGTATGTCCGGGTGTCCACCCCTGGGCCACCGTACTCTCTAATTAGTACCGCAGCTCATTAAATATGCAGCACGCATAATTAATTAGATTTTGGGGGAAATACAGTTTCAACTGTAAGCTCATTAAATATTACCGAAAATATTTGGCGCCGATGGCGCCGCGCCCAAATCCGCGCTCCGAAGGTGCGCCAGCTATTTACCGCATAATTAATTAGATTTTGGGGGAAATACAGTTTTCAACCATAAAGTAATTAATTATTACCGAAACACAGTTTCAACCATAAGCTCATTAAATATTACCGAACTCATTAAATATGCAGCACTCTATGCGCCATGCATAATTAATTAAGTTTACAACCAAACTCCACTCAAGTACTACTTTCCTTATCACACATCTCCTTTTTATCACACTTTCCGAGGCTTGCAGTTCTCAGAGGGTCCAGGTTGGACTCCATACGCATGTCGGTGATTTCGTTGTCGGACTTTGAAAGTTTATCCATTGTACACAGTAGATTCTGAAAAACCAATTTTTTATATAAATATTCAAAAAAGAGAAAATAATAACACAAAATTGAATTTCCAAATTGAATGCTCCCGACCTTTTATACACAACTCAATATTTTTTATCACTCTCTCCCCGACCATACCTCAAAATAATGATGTGTTCCAAAAACAGACTCCATGTGAGAGACAGAGAATAGGACAACAATTTGTCTGATTTTTGTGGTCACCGAGAAAAATAGACGGGGAAAAATATGATGGCTGGAATCGAAGCATCAGCGATGAATGGTTTTTGAGATGTAAGCTGAAACTGATACCATAAATATGTCTGGTGCATTGTTTTGAATTTTAAAAATGATTAAAACTAATAAGAATCAATAAATATAGTTCTTGAGGTCTTCTTTTTCAGGAAGAAATAATAACTTCCCTGGTGCGTCTACAGCGTTCAGAGTAGCTGGATGTGGTGTAGTGATACTGTAATTAGGAAAATATCATCTCATACGATTTCCGGTTTTTGAATAACGTACTTCCAGTAGTCATCACGCTCGTGAAACTGTAAACTTAAAAACATGAACCGCTCTTTTACTTGTAAAAAAGACAAATTTGTATGAAAGTTGTTGTCCAGATACCCATCCGTTGTCATAGACAGATGGACGGACATCTGCTCTGACGCGTCTGTTCTGGCGCTCCGGCGCTAAAAAGATCTAGGTGCACTGTAGTCATAAAAATGTAAATTTCAAGTGTTTGAGTTACTGCAAGTATAGTACTTCTAAATTTGTCTGATATTTAGACGGGAAAGAAAATTAAGGAGTCACATAAAACCGCTAAATGGAAGCTCGGAAAACTGTAAATTTAATTCGAGTTTTTTTTGTCTCTATATCTATCTGTCGCCACAGACATTTTCAATCCTTGTGGAAGAATAAAATGATCTGTATTCCTTTCAAACGTAGCCGCCAATGAAAAATGTCCCTCACAAAATTGTTTTGTGAATTCATCTTTTCTAGCACAAAACCTCGTCACAATTGTCTGAGAAGAATCTGAAACGCTTTGAGTATTCTATTTTGCTATCCATCTGTCTATCCGGAGGTCTCCACCCATTTTCCCTTCACCAACAACTAAAAACAAATCATTTGCCATTGCTATGTATAAATTTATTCACAAGTTGTTTTTAATAAAAAGTATTCCATTATAAAAGTTTCGTTCATTGAGCTCGTTCACATCTCCTTGTTTCTGATGTCAGACTCTCTTCTCTTCTTCAAATCCTCCTCATCAGAGCACTTGTTCTTCATGTCACATTGTCCTCCCTTTCCGCATTCCATCTTCTCGTCTCTCTTGATATGACCGAATTCGGTGCAATCCTTGCCGAGAAGCTTCTGCTCCTTTCCGTCGCATTCCTTGCGGAGGCAGTCGTCTTTTTTGTTAATATGGTCCATGGTTGGTAGCGTTGTAGATTTTTGTTCGGTAATCTGGAATTTTTTAATTTTTTAAAATAAACTATAAATCAGAATCTTCAAAACAAAATAAATGATGAATGAGAAAATGTTGTATGAAAACTACCAAACAGTGGTCCCCTTTATATCATTTCCTTTCTGCCCTTCAACCGACCACACGCCAAAATAATACGTCGTACGATAAAAACACTCATTTTCAGACCCAGAAAGATCTCGGGTCAACAAAAAACAGAAGGCAATGAACAACAATATAATGACGATTGTTTCTTAAAGACCTGAATTGGAGCATCACTTTTTGGTTTTTGAGTTATGGTCGGGAAGTGATAAGGGTGATAAGGGGCAAACAGATATGAGTATATAAGAGAGAGGCGTCGGAGGGTTTTCAACAAGTTCATTTTGGTTATTTTCTTTTTTTTACTTAATTAGCCTAATTAGATAACTAGTCCGTCTCTCAACTTTATATTTTTTTAGAAACAACACCAACCAATTTTCGAAACAAAAAAAAACAACCATGTCTGATAACTTCGACAAGATGAACGAAAAGATCACCGACGCTCCACGCATGGATTTCGACATGAACCCACACAAGGACGAGAAGCACTGTGACAAGGGAAAGTGTGATATGAGCAAGTGTGACAAGGAGAAGGCCCGTGACCAGATGCAAAAGTGTCCAGTCATGAAGGAGTTCGTCGGTGAGAAGGAAAGCTGTGGTGGAAAGGGAGGATGTGATAAGAAGATGGGATGTCATGAGGAGAAGGAGGATATGGAGAAGAGAAGAGAGTCGGATGTCAGAAACAAGGAGATGTAAATGATGAACTCGAGGACCGAATATTTTTTCTTATTCTTTTTATGTGAAATGTAAATTTTGCTTTTTGTAAATAAACATTTTGTGTAAATTAGTATTCATGAGCTTCGGAAAGATTAAAATTTTTCAAAAAGCTAACGTTTATATTATGTGGTACAGGGCAAGCACGATATTCCGAGGTGGACCTATGCAAACGCGCTTTGTTGAGACTACGTTTTTGAAAAAAAAATGGCCTTTCTCGACTATATTTCTCCTAAAATCATATGCTCATCAAGTTTTTTATTTTTCGAGAAAAAAAGATTTTTCTCAAAAGAGCACGTTTGCGTAGGTTCACCTTGGAATATCGTCGTCAAGTAACGACATTCCGACCATATAAATTTTTTTCGAAAACTTGACAATTTCAGAAAGTCTGAAATTGAAAAGTTATTATGATATCTATCATGCTGCTCCTTATAATAACAGTCCACAACAAAAAAGGTTCAAATCAAAACCGACTAAAAGATAGTTGAGTGTTATGTTGATGTTGTTAGACCTATATTTGACGGTTCTGATTTGTACTAGTTATAATCCGGGCGGTTTTGATTCGGGCCCAGTTTGTTGATAAGGCCCGAGATGTCATTGTAATTGTAATTGTTTGTTACGACTTCGCGAGTCGTGAAACCACAAGTATAACAAAGCCATCTTGGGAAAGTCTAAAACTGAAATGTTAGATGTCTCTTTATTGCAGTAGAAATACACATTTATTCATTTTAAATTATTACACACAAATTACAATAAAAGAAATCTCTCGGCCATCTGCTCTCCAACGACCGCATTCATCTTTCATATCTCCTTATTCCTCACATCCGACTCTCTTCTCTTCTTCTCCTTATCACCATCCGGATTTCTATCATTTCTGGCACACATTCCCTCGATACTTGGCTCTTTTCCTCCTGCCACGTCGTCTTTCATATCATTGAATGCATTGGCGATTTTACCGGATTGCTTGTCGAGCTTCTCGGTATGATTCGCATCTTCAAGAGGATCCATTTGAGGTTTATGGTGGGAATCGTTAATGTTCTCCTCCATATTGTTCATTCGGTTCATGGTTTTGGGTTTGGATTCTGAAATGAAAAAGTGAAAAAGATAATTGAAAGAATACAAAAACAGGTGAAATTGAATCGTCATCATGCACTTTTATACACCTTCCCAGTAAATCTAAAAGATCAACAATATTATTCCACAAAAAAGAATTCTCCTTCACATGTCTCACTTTCTCCAAATGTCAACAAAAAACAAGAGAGGGATTCCCTAGTGAGAGACGCAGAGAGTAGTTCATAGGACACATTGTGGTGTTTATTATTGGAACAAGGGGAAATGGGTTATCAAAATAAAATGACGAAGGGATGGTGTTCCAAATTAGTGGCTTAAGCATCATTAATTGGTTATTGATGCTCTGGAAAATTCAGTGACATTGAAATTGATAAATGAGATGATTGAGAGAGGATGTTTCAAAAAATTGAAATTTTTAATGTAATGCAGTGCTGTGAAAGCCAAAACTAAATGTCATGTACAATTTATAACTGAGACGAATTAGAACCTCGTGTTTCAAAAACGGTATGGAATGGAACCGAGACGGATCAGAACCGCCAATCTCCAACTTTCACCTGCTCGACAGTGTATTCAAGTTTTGTCCATATTAGTCCGGATGTCCATCTGTCTTTCCGTACAGCCAGATACCCAGATGTTCATAAAATCATCTAGTGGATATTAGTTTTCGAATTTTCGAGTTTGTGGGAAAGTATATTTCTCAAAAAAGTTGTATTTTTGTTAAAATTTGTCTTAAAGGGGATTCCAGAATCAGGTACATATATGCATATTTGTTAAGGCCCCGGCCGGAAGAGTCCGGTACTTGACGCCAAAGCTCGAAGTTCGAATTTTTTGAAAATGTTCGAAGTTTTCCGAAAAAAAGTCACATTTTCGACTATCAGCGAGAGTTAGAAGAAATTCTGAAAAATCATCAAAAATTTTCACATTTTCGATGAAAAATTGAAAAAAAATTTGAGAAAAAATCGGGTCTTGACAAGTATGAATATCTGTCTTTGTGTATGTTTGTCCGTCAATCTATCTCCATCTCTGTACCTCTGTGCGTCCAGATTTCCATATCATGTCTGTGTATCTGAAAGTCCGGATGTCCCAGAGCCCCTCTCTACAGGGTGGCTAATAAGTATACAACGCCATTGGGGGTTGAACATCCGTTGATAATCGGCGGGAAACCGATTGAATCAGCGGAGAAACGTTATTAATAGTTGGAATATACGTATTAGATTTAGTTTACAACAGGAATTCGAAGTTGAATACTTTGGCTTTGATACAGGCCTTCAGACATAAAACGCCAAAATTGCCTGTGCGCCGCGTATCGGGCGTAATCTAGACTGATGATACGATTTTCACTACTGAACCATTTTCCAAGTGTCAAAAGCAGAAATTATCGTTGTCACAAGCTGACAGAAGGTTCTTAAAACTTTTCTAGGCCCATCCCCGCCTTTTTCCTAAAAGTGTCATTGTATGGGCCGGGGTTACATCTGACGGTAGAACTCTGTTGATTTTCATTGACAGAGATGCCAAAATCAACTTGGGGTCAACCAGAACTTGGTTTTGAATGACGTTCTGTTTCCCTGTACAGCTCAGCAGTATGCTGGCCGTTTTTCATGTCTCAACTAAATTAGACCACGTCACACGGTTCAAAATCAACAAAAATCGCCCTTTCTTTTATTTTGCTGGCTACCGGAACAACGACTTTAGGCCTTCCTCATCGGCGGATCTGAATCCGATGGATTTCATCATATTGGAATATTTGAAGAGCAAGTTCTCAGGAATCTCCTACAACACGGCCGTTGTTCTCAAGACCGTCCGCCAGAAGATACGGTACGAAGTCGACGTCGACTACCTGCGGCGCACAGGCGATTTTGCGTCGTTCGTCTGAAGGCCTGTATCAAAGCCAAAGTATCCAACTTTGAATTCCTTTTGTATACTAAATCTAATTTGAATATTCCAACTATTAATAACGTTTTTTTGTTGATACAATCGGTTTTTGGTCCAATATCAAAGAAATAGTGGCGTTGTATACTTATTAGCCACCCTGTATGTCTAGATATCCGTAGATCTGAAAATGGAAACATTGAAATCCAGACTTCCGAATTCCAGATTTTTGTTCATACTGTCAAACTATGCATTCGGATGTCTTAGCTCGATTCAAATGTAAATATTTATAATGGTATATTTTTACAATAATATTGAAAATATCAATTAAAGATTGTAGATCAATTAAAACTGAGGAATCAAATGACAATTCACGACGAGCTCCCTTCACATCTCCTTATTTCTCACATCCGACTCTCTTCTCTTGTTCAAATCCTCCTCGTCACTGGAGTTATAACTCATTCCTTTCCTGAGACCATTCCCGAATCCATCCGGACACGTATGCCTTCCTCCGTCACAGTTTCCTCGACTGTCACAACAGCCTTTATCAGAAATATCACAATCTCCAGATGGGTGTGGATGAGGGTCCTTGGTTGAGTCGCTGAGAAGGTTGTCTTGCATTTTGCTGTTCATTTTGAAAGTTTTTTTGAAAGTTGAATTTTCTGAAAACAAAAAAAAGTTGCTGGGAGCTCGGAGAAAGAAAACAAGACTCAATTTCTAATTCTGTTGGGTCTTTTATAAGTAAGGCTCGACCAGAGCCCACATTGTGATCCAAGAGAAAACATAAACAAGTAGTAGCTCTAGAAAATTCTCTGGGTTTTCGAATAGTCAACAAGAGAAGAGAGGCGAGAGACGCAGAGATCAGGTTGTATGTGTGTCCGTTTGTCGAGATGTCCAGATGTCTGTCGATGTATGAAAATGTCTAAATGTCTGTCTGTGTCTGTGTGTTTGTCCAAATGTCTGTCCAGTTTTTCACTGTGTACTTTCATTTTTCCAAAGGTCCAGATATCGATCTGTGTGTTCAAATATCCAGGTGTCCCAATGTCTGTATGTGTATCCATGTGTCCAGATGTCCCTATTTCTGTCTCTCTGTCCTTCTATCCCGACATTCTTTCTCTGAATTTTTCTTCAAAAAATCAAGATTTTTTTGAAAGTCTAGTTTATTTACATCAAAGGAATTCATATTTTTACAGAAAAAAAGATGGTAAGAATTGGTTTGTTCGTGTGTGAAAGGTGAGTATTTCGGAAGACCCATGGCAAATTTAAAGTATAGAGAAGAGGAAAAATTAGGCAATTTCAGACAATTAGGCGAATTAAATTCGATGAATTTACAACTCGTTGACGGCATCCTTGACGGCGTCCTTAGCATCCGAAGCCTTCTGCTTAGCGGCATCCCAAGCTCCGGAGGCCTTGTCCTTGGCGGCGTCGTAGGCTCCTGAAGCCTTGTCCTTGGCGTTTCCAGCGGCATCAGCGGCGGCGTCCTTGGCTTGTCCGGCCTTATCCTTAGCAGAGTCGACGGCTCCGGCGGTCTTGTCCTTGGCGTCTTGGTATCCCTCGGAGGATCTCTTTTGGACTCTATCCTTGGCCTTCTCATAAGCATCATTTGCCTTGTCCATGGTCTCGGCAGCCTTGTCCTTGACAGCGTCCTTAGCGTCTCCGGCCTTGATCTGAAATTAAGTTATAAGGATCCACATCTTGGTATTTTCAAGTTACCTCTACTTTCTCCTTGGTCTCCTCAGCCTGTTCTTTTCCAGCTCCGACGAGTCCAGATGCCTTTTCCTTAGTTGCCTCCCAAGCTCCAGAGATGGTGTCTCCGATTTGTTCAGCATAAGATTTCGACTTGTCCTTGGCGTCCTCGGCGGCATCAGCGGCGGCGTCCTTAGCTTGTCCGGCCTTATCCTTAGCAGAGTCAACGGCTCCGGCGGTCTTGTCCTTAGCGGTCTCATAAGCATTCGAGGCCTTGTCCTGTAAATCGTTTGTTGAGAGAATCTCACTATACTCGTCGTTTAGACTCACTCCAATGGTTTCTTGAGCGTCTACGGATCGGGATTTCACGGAATGGGCGATGTCAGAGGCCTTTTCTTTGGTGGCCTCCCATGCTCCAGAGATCTTGTCACCAGCCTTCTCAGCCATAGATTTCGATGCGTCCTTAGCGTCTTGAGCCTTGTCTTTTGTTGCGTCCCATGCATTTCCAGCAGCGTCCTTAGCGTTTTCATACTTTACATTCGCCTTGGCTTTTACCTGGAATACGTTTCATTGAGGTTTTTTTTCGTCCACATGTCATTCCCATGCGCCTAGTAAACAAGCGACCCCCCTAGAGAGGTATTCCCCCATGAGAGACGCAGACATTTGGTCAGTTGTTGTTGGTCTGATCTCTGGCGCATTCTCTTTGCTCGCTTTTATTTATTTGCTTCTGCACCAGAGATTACCAGAGAACCTTCCAGAGAGACAGGACAACAACAATGTAGTAAGAAAAGGGGGGACTTGTTGTTGACTAGTGGTGGTCGGTGGTGTCTAAGGAGATGGCCTAGAAATTTGAAGGTGAGAAAGTTAGTCCCCGAAGAATCAATGAGCTAGAATGGATAGTTAGACATGAGAAAACCCTAATGGCCTAGTTTTCACTTTTTAGTATTCTAGGTCATTTAGGCGTTAGACATGAGAAAGGTACTCTAGGTCATTTGGGCTCCAAGTGCTAAGTTGCTAGAACCCCGAATTTTCTGGAAGCCAGTTCATGACCCAGTTTTCCCCCTTAGTGGTTTCTAGGCCACAATTTTCCCCTGTTCAAACTCACATCATCTGTATCCAGAGTGAAGGCGGCGGCGATGAGGCACGCGAAGAGAATGGGAGCGAGAATCGTTTTGAAAGAGGTCATTTTGTGTTTTTTGCACTGAAAATTTCTGATGAAATCAAAGGATTATATAAGGGCGAACAAATAGAAGGAAAATAGAAAACAATGGGAGGGAGGGGTCGACGTGAGGTATTAACGTCATTTTTTTCAAAATGTTTTTTGAGTTTTTGGTTGGAATCGAAAGTTCGAAAATTCTAGAGTGGATGTCAAACTGAATCTATGAAAGAAAAATAAGCTCATAGAAAAGAAAAGGGGGATTCCCCAGGCCCCGCCCCTCTAGGAGAGAGGAGTAGAGGTGTTGACTGACACCAAGGACATATTTCTCCATCGCTTTTATACGCGAACAGATGAATGTGGTGATTGGTCTTTGAGACGTTACCATTTGGTGAGCCATCGATGATTTCAGACGGCCTTGTTTAGACTCCGCCCCCTTCTGGGACCTCAAAATATGTTTTGCTATTATTTTTTGAACTATAAACAACTAATGCTATCAGTGGTCGATCAGATCGGGGAGAAGAAGCTAATGGGTTTTGGGGGAAATGGATCTTTGAGATCTGGGGGTACTTTTTTTGAATTTGAAGGAGCAGAAGGAGAATTTCAAGTGAAGAATAGTATTTTTCTAGGTATAGTATGGCTTTCAGATTCATAGAAGCTGTCTGAGCCATGCTTGTTTTTCTTAAAAGTCTTACTTTTTAACAGAAGCAAATGCTTCCCATAATTTCATTTTCAAAGAATTTTTTGACGGTCGAGTGGTAATACATGCGCCAATTGTGCTACCAATAAGAGCTAGAGAATGAATCTGAGAGAAATTAAAGTAATTGAAAAAGTTTATTCCCGTTGAACCTGTGATAAAGGAGTCCTTTGACAAGCTGACAAACTGTAGTCCAAAATTTATTGTATATTTCTGTATTTGTCAAAACTATTATAGATTTCATGCCAGTGCAGATATTACGCTTTAAACGTTGGCAAGTGGATTCGCAGACTTGGAAAATATCGGCCCGGCCCGGCCCAGTCGGCTCCAAGTCAAAAAATGTGCATAATTGCTTCACAAAATCTTTTGAAATTTTTATCAAAAATAGTCAAAAATCCCATATACACTTTATCGATATTCAAAAACAAAGTCACAAATTCGAAATGTTTAATTCAAATTTTCAATTTTTTGTACTGTGACCCGGGCCGTGCCGGTGAAAATTCTCAAATCGGTCCGGCCCGGCCCGGCAAGTTGCAAGTCTGTGGATTTGCCTTCATTTCAGGAGCTACGACATATCATTTTTGAATTCTTCGGCTGAAAACATTTTCAGTTTCAGTATTGGTATCATTGATTAAAATGGCAAAGTCAGATGACAAATGGCGCCCATTAAATGAAAAAGGCAAGGGTAATTATGAAAAGTCAGATTTGCTTGTTCATGTGGCAATATAAGAATGGAGGAAAAGTTATTTTAATTGGGAGTGATTCACATTTTTGTGTAGGTTTAGCAACGTGAAAGCGAGATAGAAAGCTTGAAAATTATCCTGAAGTCGAAAGTTCTCGAATACAAACACGGATCATCTCCGTGTGTCTGTCTTTAATTTTTTTAGTTCTGTTCAAATCATGTACAAGTTTTTATTCCACAGAGTTCAAGTACAATTCTAGGACTGTAACTGTAGGAAAAAGAGGTTTAGAAGCCACTTATTTCCCCAATTCCAAGAGTTCAATGAATATGGGACTCCTGTTGAGTCTAAGATTCCTCAAGTTTGAAAACTAGCGAAATTGGAAAAATTATTCCCGATCCACTGTTAATGTTTTTCATCATATTCGTAATTTTCGTATTTTGAGTGTTTTATGTCAAACTTTTGTCAGTCTCTTAAGATTTTCCTGTACAACTCTTTATGGTTCACAGCTCAAATATGTCTTCATGGTTCTCCCTGAAAAGTGCCATACTCATCCAATTTATTATCTCTGACCATTGGTCTTTGACCATTCCTGTCAAATCACACAACTCCTTCAGAACAATAACACCTTGATTTGAATATTCTCAAGAAGAGACATAACAGAAATCCAAACATCGGTCTCTGAACCTAACCCATCTTTCCCTCTTTTTTGCATGCGAACAGCTGTGGTCATTGCTCTCTGAGACGTTACCATCTGTGAGAAAGAGCCGTACACAATGATGATCTTTGTAGAGAGAGGGTCCCCTCTTCTTGTTGTTTACGATTTTGTTGGATACATTTTTAACTCGAAATTTAACAAAAAAAAGAAAAGAGATCTCTGAGGAGAGAAGATTATTCATCAAGTGTACCTCACAATGTGAATAACAACAATGTGGTTGCATGGATTCGAGAAGATTCTGTGAGTCGATTAAGCTTCATATTTTTGAAATCAAAGATGACTCAATTTATGAAACTGAGCATTGGAAACTCATGTTTTTCATGTGCCCAGAAGTCCGATGATGCGAAATTATTGTCATGGAACAATAGGCGGCACGTTCGAGACACCAAGTTCGTCACAAAATCTCAGAAACAAATCTGTTTTCCGAAATCAGCAATCTTACAAAACAAAAAAGTTTCCTCTGTACATGGATATTAATACTAAAAATGATTCATCGTACCGACCAGGGCTGGGCAAACTATTTGAATTCTTGTTTTGAATGTTAGATATCTTTGGTGAAAGTTGACCAAGCTGTTCAAAACTTTCTCGACTGTTTTTAATTACCAATTCTTACATTAGGTATTTTGCGCAGTCCTGGTACCGACACATTGACTTTTCTCTTTTTGGTATAACTTGACAGTACCTGAAATTGTTTAAAAAGGGAATTTAAAGACAACAAAAGAAATGTTCAAGCTCCTCTACTTTGAGTACTAACTGGAATCCTAACTAGCAAAATATACAGAGTATTCAACCAAAGAAACTGAAAACGGTGTTACACACAGGAGGGGGGATGTGTACAAACATGGTGCATTATTTTTTATAGCCAGGGTGTGACCACTGCCTCGACTCGCTCAATTAAGTTCTTTATTTCCAGTGAGCAATTAATCACTCACATACAGATAGAGAATACAAATTCTGAACAGTTTTCTGAACCTTCACAATAAAAACCTTCGCAACGACGTCACCGACCTATTCTCACCAATATTCTTTACAATGTTGACTTTGACTACCGTGTAGCCAAAATATAGTCAGTGCGACAAAAGAATGTAGTTCATTGTTCACTCAGCCTGTTCAATACTGGGAGACTGTCTGTGTTGTGGGGAAAATTCTCTTGTACACTTATTGTTAGAAGTAGTATTCTACTGAAAAATGGGTAATGCTTATCCAGTTATGTAGTTTGCAGTGTAGCCAGGTTTTTACAAAGGGCATCTGCTTTTTTCTTCCATCCTGATGACCTTCTACTCCAAAACTAAACCAACATGTTCATTGTTCTCCCCACTTTCTATTTTTTGCCATTCTCTATTTACTATCTTTTTCTCAACCAACCTCCGTCTATACAGTCGATAAGACACTCCAACATAGACATTTTCCTTTTCTCACTTTTTGTTTTGTTGGTTTTACAAGTGCCAGGGCGAATGAACGTACTTTTGAAAAATTATTTTTTTTGTTTTGTTCCTGAAGCATAAGATGAAAGCCCTGTAGGTCAACAGATTGCTGAAAAGTTTTTTTTGGTTTCAGCCAATTTTTGAGAAGCCTATGTACTTTCATCTGAACTTCATCTGAACTCAATATTTTTCTCATAATTTCAAAACTAATTGCCCTTGATCTTTAACTTGGTCATTTTTTGATCTATGTAAAACAGGTAGCAATACAGTGTAGTCCTTTCCCCAGTGATCATTGATGTTATCAGAGAAACAAGTGATAGAGAAAAGACAAACCATATGACGGAAGTGATACAATCATTGTCTATTTTCACTTTTTTTTCGTGAGAGATTTTATTTTTTCCATTTAAGTTTTTAAGTTAAAAATGCTAATTTTGGTAAAACGTTCCATAGTTTCCAGAAAATTGACTCTATGTATTTTCTGAAAACCATTAACTTTAAGACTGGGTCTTTGTGTTATTTGTAAGGGCACTAGTCCGTTTTTCTTTTTGAGAAAAAAAAAGTATGGACACTTTCATTTTGTTAGTCGACTGTTTTCGCTTACAACGAGATACCTCCTTGGAAATCCTATGAGTTCGCTAAGTCCATTTTCGAGAGCTCGCGCTTTTACAGTCCATAACTTTTTTCAAGAAGAGTTACAGAAAAGTTGTCAACTATAGAAATATAGCTCTTGGTTTGTATTATACAACCATTTTGATTTTATTGTTTTAAAGTTTACCAGTCTTCATTTACAGTACTGGCCATAAAAATGCGAATTTTGCAGTTTTTAGTCGAAAAGATCAACTTTGTGACTGTGACACGACCTACCTGATAGTCTCACAATATCGATTCTTTATGGAGTGTATAGATGACAAATAGAGCTTTATTTTTGTAGACAACTTTTTTATACGGGCACATCCTGAGAATTTATCAAGCTTCAAAGAAATTTTCGCAATTTTCACCTTTTTTCAGTGCTAAAAGGAGACATTTTTTAGTTGTTTACTTTGACTGCCTGTAACTTCTTAGGATAGGCCCGTACAAAAAAGTTGTCCACTACAAAAATGTAGCTGAACTTGTGATCTACATACTTCATAAACAATCATTATTGTGAGACTATCAGGTAAGCAGTGTCACAGTCACAAAGTTGAGCTTTTTCAACAAAAAAACTGCAAGATTCGCATTCTTTGAGGCCAGTGCTGTAAATCGTGTACCATTTTGATCCTGTTATCAATGTAAACCCATTTGCTACCAAATCGGCATATCGTATTCAATCAGACACAAAACTACTCTCGTTGTCACAAAATTATATTATCATCATCATCATCATATCTCTTCATTACTTCACACGAAGACTACACTCACTACGTTTACTCCAATCTCAATTTTCTTATATAAACGAGACCGACTTCTTCACTTTCCTTCTTCAAAGTTACAGAAAAATGTCATCCTCTCATTTGATCAATGGATTCGAAGGGGTATCCACAGCTCCCCAGTACTGTCTGATATGTTGTGAGATAGCGGATGGGTATCATTTTGGAGCGCCGGCGTGTAGGTGGGTAACACGCTCTAACGAAATCAATTTTTGTACTGTTTCAGTATATGAAGTCCTTATTTCACAGTTTTTTCAAAATTTTTTATCTATTTCAGAGCCTGCGCCGCGTTCTTCCGTCGAACTGTTCAACTTAACAAGATCCATGAATGCCCGAAGAATAATCAATGTTTTATCTTGTCGAGTAAGACTACACATCTAGTCCTTTGTAGTCTCCTCCTCCCTATCTTCCAATTTATTTACAGACGTGCGCAACATGTGTCGAGCGTGCCGATACGATAAATGCATCGATGTTGGAATGAAGCGATCAGGTGAAAATAGAATACAGTCAGAAAGACCACCCATCAACTCACAAAGTTTCAGCGGTACAACAGAGACGTGACCAACTCGGGAAGAGAGATGGAATTCGGAGTAATTCAGAGAGTTTTTCGAGTCGTGGAGAACCGGTTTTGGATACGATGAAGAGGGCGTACGAGAAGTTGTTGGCAGTCAGGAAGAGTGTCCATAATCGGGTGGAGGTGGGTCATGGGAGTTGGAACAATACTGTTAAATTTTTTAAAGACACCTCGTTCTCCAAATTTAATACGGTACTTCGCATTTGCTGAAAATTTAAAGACTTTGTGAAAGCATCTGCATAGGAACGATCAACAATCATAATGTCTTCTGATTCAAGCCTGAATTTCCAATTTTCTAGATAATTTCTTACACCAAAAATGATACATTTCCGGGACGTTTCAAAACCATCTAGAAACCATAGAATTTCAATAATAGACATACTGCCACTGGACACCTTAAGAAGAATTTTCAAGTGTTTTTTATCACGAACTTCACTGTAGAACTACTTCACTTAAAATCTTCGTTTACTCAAAGTGTTGCTCAAAATGCTCCAAAACTCCTTTTTTTAAATAACTGTTGGGTAAATTCAGGTGAAAAGTTGGAAGTCGGCCCGACCCCTCCCGTGACAAGTACGATTTGTACAAAGAGACGTCAACTTCAAAATGCAGACTTGTCGGGTCGGGCCGAAATCTAAATTATCTTAATGGGATGCGCATGGAGAGTTAAGCACTTTTACTCGGAAATTTCGAGAAATTTCAATATAAAAAATCATATTAAAATCCTGTCATACAACTCTTCTTAGCACCGTGACTGTGTCTCAAAGTTAATTAATTTTTCATTTTCCAGAACCAACCACCACGCCCGATTTGCTTCAGTGAACTCCAACAAGTATACCTCAAAGAAATGACCGTAGTCTACCAGTTTCTTTGTGAGGCATTTCCAGAGTACTATGAATTCTTACCCGATACGAAACGATCTCTTTTCAAGAACTTCTTCCTGCCATTCACCCTTCTAGAGAGTTCCTTCAATGGGCATTCGACTAGTAAGATTTGAAGAAATTATTGTAAATTTAAAGATATAAAAATTTTCAGACAAACAAGACGTGATGCTGATCCCATCTGGCGACTACATCGACTTGGAGCATCTTGAATCTTATTTCACGAATAACCACGACAAGTTCTCCCAAGAAGAAACTATTTCAATGTTCGCTCAACAATTCCAAGAGCTCAGAACATGTATAACTCATCCATTACATGCTGAAAATGTGGATACTTATGAGTTTCTGGCTCTCGCTGCAATTATTCTATGGGAATCTGATTTGGAAGCAGATTTAGACAGACAAAATGCCCAGGAGGAAGCGATTCAGATGAGAAATGCTATCATTCGAGACTTACTTTTCTATTATCAATCAATGAATTTATATGATGACGTGGCATTGAGGTTGGGGACAATTCTATCGATTCTTCCATCTATACAGGTTTGTCAGAATATCATTTGGGAAAATTGAAATGACTTGATTTTCAGAGAGCCAGTCACCGATTTCACGAGTACATGGAGATTAAAAATTTGCTAAATTTGTATGCTCTACCTCAGAATCTTTTTGATATGTTCTCACCAGCTTCTTAAATTTTTGTGATTTTTAATTTTCATCAAGTTTTGTTAAATTGAGTAAAATTTTAAGGTTTTCTTTGTTGGAAACTCAAATTTCTTCGTAAACCAAGAAAAAATGATATTGCTTCTGAACAGTTTATCGTTAGTGGAGAAACGTCCGGTTTTGAAATGTCTGGTTACAAAATAGCACGGTTGCCAAATGTTTCGGTTTCAAATCAGCCGGTTTTGAAATGTACCGGCATCTCAAAATACTGCGGTTTTCGAGTCCGCAAGAACCAAATATCAATTTTTATTTCGGAAATTCCAAAAATGTGATTAAATTATTTACACTGAAAGTATTTATTGACAATCAAAGTAAAGCTTAAAATTAATGTCAAACAAGGTCAAAAACACGTGACTGAAAACCCAATACCATTTGTTCATCTTTGTCTTCTGATTGTATCTGAAACCATCCGTTTCTATTGTTGTCTACTGCAATCGTTGCAATTCTCTCATCCGATCTTAGAATATGGTATCCAGTACAGGTTATTGGTCCCCGAGTAAGCATGTAGTGCGTGATAAACCGGTTTAATTTGATTGGAGAGTTTCTGAATATTTAATTACTAATTGATAGATAGGAAACTTTTTTTCAAAAAACTCACCTGTAGACTTGTGTCTTATTCCAGTAACCAGAGTTAGGTGGCAGTTGAACAAAATCTCTCTCAACACAGGTATCAATATTAACGTCTTCATTGAATTCAATCATAAGAGATTTCCAATTCGGAGTCCATCCATCTCTCCATTTTTTAGTCATTATTTCAAAATCCGTCTGCAGAAAGTAGGACCTTGTAAAGTACAAATTCTCATTTTTCAACTTCAAAATTTGTTGAAAAGTAATCCAATGTGAGTATGAAAAATCCATCAGTGCTGGAATAATTTCTATTTGCTCAAAATCAAATGTGAATCCTGGGCTTGGATTTGAATACAAATCAAAAAAACTTGTTGTCTTCTGACTTTTCAAAACATAGGTCAAACCATCGCTCTTGAAAGCGTCAATTGTGTTTTGTCCAGATAGTTTGACTCTTTGAGTAGGCTGTTGGAAAAATGAATCCATAACCAATTGACTTTTTTCAATACTGAAATGCCGATAATCAAATGAAAAATGTTTCATTTTCACGTTAAATATGTCTGATATATAGCTGTATATTTGCTTTGTAGCCGATATATGGTCTTCAAATGTAAAGATTTTGAGGCAATAACTATGATCTAGTCTGAAAATAGAAAAGTTAAAAAGGTTTCAAAAAGCTCATTTACCCAACATCCGAATCCTTTGAAACTGTATTTTCTGTTGGATTCCAAGATGAAAACATCAGATTTTCCAAGGTGTCATTCCTTGCATTTTTTGAAACAACTAATCTTTTGAAATCTAGAAAAAATAAACGAAGCTTATGAGGTATCAACTTCTCTAGTCGCTGCTCTTTAAGCAAATGAAAAGACCATTCATCCGATGGGAAGTGAGTAAATCGAAGACGAATAATGCTCCCGTTATAAGAAGTTGAGACATCAAAACAACTGAGTGCCTTCTTGCATTGAGACACTGCACGAATCGATTTGCATATTGATTTTGTGTAATTGCTACATAAGGAAAAGGAAATTCTGGGAAAAAGAAAAGAATCGAATTGGAAAATTATTGTTCAGAAACAACTTACATTTCAAATGGAGTGAATAGGGAAGGATGTGCAGACAATGAGGGAATTAGGGAGATGGGGAGAGTCACGGTCGGCAAGGTCTTTACTCGACAAAATAAACATAGTGGTTTTCTACAATATCGACCACCAGGTCTTCAGAAAAGACCCAAAAGGAACTTATTCCATTTTATAGAAATCTGTTTTCAGAATGTGATTACAGAACAAAAAGTGAATATTTGTATACGACATACATCACATAAAATGAGGATCAATATTACATAAACATTTCATTTTTGATAAATCCCTCGCTTTCTGAACGTCACACAGCCGTTGGATGAGGTATTGAACTTTCAAAATATTTTTTTAAAAAAGTATACAGATTTTATTGAATTTTCATTGATTAGAACGTTTGGGAACATCATACCGTAGGGGATTTTTGCGACATCTGAAATGGGTTTTCGGTAATGTAACACGTTTGACGGTGTCTTTGAAGTATTTGGTTCGTAATCTCTGCCTTTCCTTGCTCAATTCCTCGTTCACTAATTATCCCTGGGCAGGTGCTTTCACATCTGCCATATACCTCACTAACATCCAACCCGACGTTCTATTCCAATTATCCGTTTTCCCTCTCCCTTTTACCCACCAAGAAATAGCAATGTCCCTCTCCAAATTCCCTCTTTTAAAGCTTCCTACCGTCGCTTTAAATGAAGTTTTGAAGCTATTCACTCCATTTGAAATGTAAATTTTCAAGAATATGTAGTCTCCATTATTTCTATTTTTACAGAATCTTCTTCTCCTTCTGTAGTAAAAGAACAAAATCAATATGCCAGTCGATTCGTTTAGTGCCTCGCAAAAACGCCTATTTTTTCTTTGGCCTTTGGTTCAAAGCTATTGATCATATATACCTTCAATTCACTTTTCATCGATTTGAAAGATGGGCAATTTGCTTGAAAAAACGCCCAGAACCAAAATACGCAAAGGAGAACAGATGTTGGTCACTGTTCTCTAGAGGGTTCATGAAACTGTTCCATTTGAGAAAATCGTCATGGGAGAACATAGCAAAGCCGATAGAAAATATATACTTCCCAAACTGGACCACTTCTCTCAGTGAAAAAGAATATGACTACACGGGTGATGGGTGAGTTTTATTTACCTTCCAAAACAGCGTGATCACATTACTTTTTTCAGAAAATCTTCATATACTACTCACATACTCCATGTGTATACTTCTGAAAATCTGCTATCTGCTTCAAAAAAACTGGCCGATTACATTTCTGAAATATTGCATGAGAATGTAGATTGTCTCTTTCTTAAGCAGAGCTTATACAGTAGTGAAGAAAATCAAACGATTGTAAATTCATTCTGTCGACAACCGATCAGTAGCTTTGAATTAATTTGGGATACTTCGAACGACTCTTCTCAAGATGATATTTTATCTTCTACTTTGAAAACACAAAATGCCACACGTGTATTGGATTTGAGAATTAATCCAAGCCCTGATTTCACTTTTGACTTCGGGCAACTCACTATCAAGAACTCATTATATTCCATGCGTATTTGGTTTTCTCACTGGATAACTTTTCAACAAGTTTTGGAAATGAATGCGCAACATTTGTTCCTCACAAAATCAAATTTTCTGCAAGAAGATTTTATATTGATTATTGATAAATGGAGAGATGGGTGGAATCCAATCTGGAAGGTTCTGATGATTGAATTCGATGAAGATGTTGATATTGACGAATGTATCGAAGGAGAATATATTGAATTGGAACCAGAAGATTGGAAAAAGAAAAGTGAGGTCTACAGGTGAGTTATTTATTTGTCAACTGTATATCTATAACTATAAGATTGCATTCAGAAACTTTCCAATTCTACTCAATCGATTCGAAGGATCATTCGAAAAAACATGGGGAACAGTTATCAGAACTGGATATCATATCTTACGACGAGATGGAATCATTGCCTCTATTGGAATAGAGACCGGTAGATTCGGATGGTTTCATATTCAATCGGACAATGAAGATCCTGAAATTCAGATGATGTCACATTACAGAGCTTTTGGACTTGAATAAGACATTTGTATTTTTTCATTTGGTACAGTACAAATGTAATCTGCAATTTTGAAGTTATGTACAGAATGAACGTGTTCTCGCGAGTTCTCTAGAATACTACTTTTTTCACATGATTGATTTGCAAGGGTGTTTTATAAATGGTGATAAATACACCAATCGTTGACTGAAATATAATCTACTGCTAAAATGTCGGCTAATTTTACCTAGGTACAAAGGCTGGGAGTGAGTACTAAAATATACCGCGCTCCGCCGAAATCAGCAAAAATTGTAGCGCAAAATTCAAAATGAACTTTTCATTTGAAAATGTTAATCATTTTTTAATAGAACTGATCTCAAAAACGCGAGAAAATCAACATTAATTGGCTCAAAAAGGACTCGCTTGAGCTGCGTTTCAAAATGCCACAACGAAAAAGCGAATAGAAAACAACTAAATTTTGAATTTGTCTCCATGTCTAGTGGAGCGCGTTTACCCTGGGCAGATAGTGAATCTGTCTAATACCTTTATCATCTGCTAACCTTCCCGGGGCACTCATTTCTATATACCCACGTCTCATTCTCTTCCATTCATCCACCAAAACCAGCAATGCCCCTATATAAATTCCCTCTTCTGAAACTCCCGAAAGTTGCTTTAAATGAAGTTTTGAAGTTATTTACTCCATTTGAAATGTAAGTTTTATTTCCGAGAATCCCTACTCATTAACTGTTTTTCTTCCCAGAATCTCCTTGTCCTTATGCAGTAATTACACAAAATCAATAAGCAAGACCATTCGTGCCGTCACTCAATGCAAGGAGACACTCACAAAATTCCACGTTTTTATTGATTCCCACTATGAGATACATCTCCAATTCTCATATCTCCCAGCTCATGACTGGGTTTTTTATATGAGGAAGAAGCGTCCGGAATCAGAGACATCATGGAATCCACGTAGTATAGTTGTTGAACATGGAACTGGTGGGCGTGGGTAAGTGACAGACGTTTCAGACAAGAGGACTAACTTATCTGTGTCTTCCAGAACTATTACAACAACCGAGTATAGTCTCCGTCTTCGCACATCAGATTGCTTGATACTGGCTACCAGGAACTTATGCTTCCACCTCTCTGAAATATTTCATATTGAAATTCAAGCGTTTGCATTTGATTATAGCATGTTTAGCATCGAAGAGAATCAGATGATATTGGATTTATTCTGTCAACAATCAGTTCAACAATTCCAATTATGTGGGGACACCTCAAATGATCCCTCGAAGAATGAAATTTTAACCAACATTCTGACCTGACAGAAAGCGACAAATCGGCTAAATTTATGGATTAAGCCAAGTGCAGATTACTTTTTCGACTTTAATCAGTTGGAAAATCGTTTAGATAAACTGAATATTTTGCATTCTCACTGGTTAACTTTTCAACAACTGCAGGAGATCAAATCTGAAATGGTGTATCTCTCGAGATCTAACTTTCTCCAAACTGATTTCAAAGCATTGATACAAAAATGGAGAGATGGGTGGAGTCCGAATTGGGAAGCTCTTATGATTGAATTCAATGAGGATATCAATATTGACAGATGTGTTGAGGGAGAGTTCATTCAATTGCCAACAAAGGACTGGAAGAATAAAAAAGCTGTTTATAGGTAAGCTCCTTTAGTTGAACTTGTCCAACCTATTATTCAGAAACTCTCCAATCCAACTGAATCGGTTTGTTGGGTCCCACAAACCTTCGTGGGGGCGACTTACCCGGACCGGTTATCACATCTTAAGATCAGATGGAACTATCGCTTCAATTGGGATTGAGAAAAAAAGAATCGGATGGTTTCATATCCAATCAAATGATAATAACTCACAAATTAGAATGACTCTTCATTTTCGAGCTTTCGAAAATAATTAGAATTCGATTTACACTTTTTTCTGAAATTTTTCCATATTTGTTCTCAAGTATACTCTTCAAAATCCTTTGAATCGTACAAGAAATCAGTTCTAAAAGGAAATTTTTTGAAAAAAAATTGAATTATTCATCACTGAACTTTATTTCATTTTGACTTTCTATGTTTATTGGAATGAAGGTTATTAACACAACATATAAAAGATAAAATACAAAAAAAAATTACTTTCTTTCCAACTTGCTATTAGTTGGCTTCTCCGCTCTATAATCCACATCCCAAATAGCGTTCTCTGCTCCGTCCCACTTGTTCGGTCCATTCAATCTGAAGATATAAGGGACACACGGGCCGAAGTATACTTTCCAAGCGAGCATTGGTTTCCACATCCAGAGACTTTTCATATCGGGATTGCATCCGATAAGATCACCGAGTTCATGCATATAACTGGCGTAGTCTACTTGAATAGTGTGGCGACGACTCTCCACGTACCGGCGACTCATTTCTTCGCGTTTCTGGATAATGTTCGCTTTCATCTGTAATTATTGCTAATTACACTAATTAGTTAATAGATATCCAATTCCCCGCCTGTGCTCTAGTTGGTAGTTGTCTTCCAGCCGCAAACGATTCCATGTAGACTCTTGCTTGCATTTCACTTATAGGCATGATTGATCCGATTGGTTGAATCAACCCGATGATTGCCAGAGTATTATGATCCGCAGTCGCCAATGGGAACACATATTTGTATGCATCCACCTTATTCTCATTCACTTTTACCAATTCTCCTCCCTCGACAAGATTGAAATGAAATGAGAATCCGGTGGCTAGGATCACTTCATCCACATTCTCAACTACAGATCCATCTTCGAATTGAATAGATTTCTGGTAAAATTCTTTGATTCCTGGCTTGACTCGAACAGTTCCACACGCAATACGGTTTGGTAGCTCGTCATTGATTGTTATGTGAGCTCTGAATCAAAAAATTTCGATGGGGTCACTAAAAAAAACTCACCCCAATGCAGAATGTTCCGGTTTGAGTCCATACTTTGCATGATCGAATCTCTGATTCAGAAGTCTTTCGAAACTCCAATTGAGGATTGGAGTTGGAACAACTTGAGAGAAGAGCATTTGGAACTTTCTGGAATAAGAAAAAGTTGAAAGCTCATAGACTAGAAAATCTTACGTATTAAAAACCATATCCACTGGTTCTCCTCTATCAAACAATCGATTGAAAACCCAACTGCCACGTCTTGTGACCAAATAGACTTGCTTCGCAACTCGACTCAATTCAACTGCACAATCTCCACCAGAGTTGCCGAGTCCCACCACGACGACGACCTTATCCTCATAGCCACGATGATCTTTATAATCGTGAGAATGAATAATTCGTCCTTCGAATTGTTTCTGTCCTGGCCATGGATTCGGAATGTGAGGAAGTGCGTGATGGCCAGAGCATAGCATTACTCCATCGAAGATTTTTTCGTGCTCTTTTCCGTTCCTGGAAAAAACGTTTTATTCGAAAAAATAACTAGGAAGTTTGGATCATTCTATCTCGGTTGTTTTTAGAGATATGAAAATGTTTTCAACTGAAGAAATATTCTATGATTATTAAGCTAAATTGTGTCAGTTAGCAGTTTTTTTTTAAGAACCGAGATATTCCACTGCGAACAGGCACCACTAGGTAATTTGTGTAGTTCATCACTTTTTTCAGCAGTTTCTCCCTTGAGCTCATTGAAGTTATTATGTCAAAGCAAAATTATTGATAAGCTGTATTCTATATAGTGGGGAGAGCTGAAAATATTAGCAACAGGTTTTTTAAACTTCGCCTGGGTCTAAAATGAACAGAGTTATGGAGGAGTTGTTTGCTAATTAGTTATGAAAAAAACTTTGCTATCATAATACAAAAACTCGTAGAAACCGGAAAATTTTTCCATTTCTCTCATGCTAATATCTATGAGGACATCCCCGAAAAGATATCATAAGCCTTACAGTTTCAACTTTCCAATAATCTCATGTAGTTTTCAGAAAAGCCTGTCCTACTAAACTAACCCATCAGTATATCTGACTCTCCACTTCCCGGTCTCCGCATAGTCATCATTTCGAACAATCGAAACAACGGCATGATTCAATTTGATGTACTTCGTGAGCCCGAAATTCTTTGCATAATTCTTCAAATATCTACACATTTCTGTGTTATGCATGAAGTTGGCCATTGTGTCTTCTGGTGGAAAGTCGGAGAACGCAGTCATTTCTTTTGATGAGTTGATTACGGTGGACTTCATCACAGTGGACACTGAAAATTATGTTAATGACAAATTGAATTCATTCTCAAGTAAACTTACAATCTGTTTGATGAGGTTTGTAATTCCACAATCCACCAATATCATTTGACTTCTCGAAACAAGTCACCTGGACATTTGGATACAGTAGGGCATGTCTGGAATTAGAGATTTGAAACAATGAAGACTTTTTATTAAGAGAACTTACCGGATAGACGGAAGCCCTGATGCTCCAGCACCCACGATAAGGAGTTGTTTCTTTTCAGAAGGCATCGAATACAACTAATGAAAATGCTCTCCTCACCCGTCTCTTTTATAGGGTTGGGTAGAGATCAATTGGGGTAGACTGGCTAGAGTGAGAGAACACACGGAGTGAAGAGACGCAGATGATTTGATGATAGTGTAGCCACAATAGAGATGTAGTGATCAACTGTTCGAATACTTTGGAGGAAGAAACACACGCGGTTGTTTGCATTTTTTGATACGAGCAGGTTAATGGAATACAGTCTAGCCAAGCAACAAATCAAGAAGTTCAATTTTATGATACTAGCTATAACTTGTTAGGAAAAGCTCGTACAAAAAGATTATCAACTAAGAAAATGTTCAAAATTTTATTCTTATCAGTTTACTAGTCAATCACTTTTTTGTTCCTGTCAACCCTGGACTGTTATGACCGATTGAAGTTAAGCGACGCAATTTTTAAATGAATCATACTTTATGAACGAATATACTTTACCGAGTCATGCACAATTTGTATCTGAAACAGAGTTGAGCGGGATTCCGCCTTCTTCCGCTATTTTAAGATTTTTTCCGCCTTCCAAAATTTGTTCGCCTACTCAAATTTACTGAAACTTTTAAGGATTTTTTGCAGCAAAGCTATAAGTTTTTATCGAAAAAACTAATTTTAACACAAATTTAACCTTTTAAGGGCTCTTACAACAAAATAAGATCAACATTGTCTTCTAAAAAATTCATGTTCATTTCGCCTCCTTCCTTTTTGGCACTTTTTTCATTCCGCTTTCCGCCTTCCGCCGAAAAATGTTTGCTTCCGCCTTCCTAATAAAATGTGCAACATTGTATTCTGTTTACTTTTATATGAAGTTGATCGTTTTTATACAGTAGCGATCATAGGTGAGTACACCTGCATACTTTCATTTGTATCTCAGCTGAAATGAGTTCGTTTTGCATAAATTTTTTTTTGAAAGATAGCTGAAATATCAGGTAACAAGAAAACAAGTTTTTGAAAAAATTTCAGTTCTGATTTTTTTCAATAATCGATTTTTCCGGATCGTGATTTGAAAATTCGAAAAAAAACTTTTTATTTTTCTCTTGGAGTTATTGAGGTTTTGATGTCAAAATGTTGGAAAACATTCAAATAAGCAAAAAATTATGTTGAATCGGCATTCTACTTTTTGAGCATCGTGCCACAGCTCCAGAAGTCAAAAGTGACGCTCTCGGGAAAATCATCATAACTCATCGAAACCTGCTCTAATTTAGTCAAAAAATGTACCAAAAGATGTGTCTTGATTTTTTCTACAAACAAACATCAAAAAGTTATAATTTTAGAAAAAATTTTTCAAATTTTTTCACTCAAAAATTTTTCGATTCCCATTTTTCCTAATTTCCGATATTTTCTGGCTGTAAAACAAAGAAAGAATGCAGAAATGTGTTTGAATATGTGTGAAAAAACACTTTGTATCCAATTTGTGAGAGGTATGCTCGTTTTACAGCCAGAAAATATCGGAAATTAGGAAAATGGGAATCAAAAAATTTTTGAGTGAAAAAAATTTGAAAATTTTTTTTCTAAAATTATAACTTTTTGATGTTTGTTTGTAGAAAAACTCAAGACACATCTTTTGGTATATTTTTTGACTAAATTGGAGCAGGTTTTGATGAGTTATGATGATTTTCCCGAGAGCGTCACTTTTGACTTCTGGAGCTGTGGCACGATGCTCAAAAAGTAGAATGCCGATTCAACATAATTTTTTGCTTATTTGAATGTTTTCCAACATTTTGACATCAAAACCTCAATAACTCCAAGAGAAAAATAAAAAGTTTTTTTTCGAATTTTCAAATCACGATCCGGAAAAATCGATTATTGAAAAAAATCAGAACTGAAATGTTTTCAAAAAACTTGTTTTCTTGTTACCTGATATTTCAGCTATCTTTCAAAAAAAAGTTTATGCAAAACGGACTCATTTCAGCTGAGATACAAATGAAAGTATGCAGGTGTACTCACCTATGATCGCTACTGTACATGTTTTTACTGACTACAACCTCACTCTGAAAAGTAATAACTTTTTGTAATGAAGTCATTCGAATTGTTGTTACTTCTGCGAATCAGCTTATTCAATAAAATTTTTATTCTATTAACTCGTATTTTTACAAAAACTTGACCCAATAATACAAACACCGTGGCAGTAAAGTCCTGGACCAAATTCGTTTTTAGTTTCCCCACACAAAACAAACGGAAAGTTCAGATGAGTGTTTCGCGAGAGTTTCAGCAACTTCGCTATTTTACAGGAGCGTTGATAAAGGAGGACAGTGTTTTTTAAGATAACACTATTATTTATTTTCATTAATTGGAGTTACACTTGGAAAAGACGGTAAACGGAAAAGCAAATGGTTATAATAAATGATAAGAACGTAACAAAACAAGTGCATGAATCGGAAAAAGATTAAAAAGGAAAGATAATAGGACAATCGAAGAATGACTATTGGAATTTAGAGGTGCAATTTCTCTCGAATTACTTCACGGAATTCCGAAACAGATCCATCCTCATCCCGCTTTGCACTCCAATCAGATGAACCGTTCGAGTTTTTAGAGAAAACAAAGCAATCTTCATCCGAAGTGACGTTCTTTTTGACAAGAGTTAACAGAGAAAATAATTTGCTTTTCCCATCTTCAACAGTCCATTTATTATCACTATTCAATAATTTCGCAGCTGCTTCTTTTGGCATTTCAAGAACATTCATTTCTGTTATCTAAAACCAATTTTTAAATTTTTAAATATTAAAACAGGTTTTCTAAATAATATTTTCAACAAATTACATACCCCATGAAGAAGATAAAAAGCATATTCCTTGGATTGTCTCTTTTTTGTTCGCAAACCAACTATCAACGATAAACAATTTCCAAAATTCGCTTGCCAAAACATAGAGCAACTTTTATTCCAAAAGTCTTCTCCCATTACTTTTCCGCTGTTGGTTTTTAGTTCGTAGTGACGATAATTGCCTACAAAAAATGAACTAGTCGCAGTCCCTTGAATATTTGCTTACCATTTTTATATTTTTCCACACCATCTATTTGTCCGGAGTAATAAATTCTGAACGAGTCACCTCCTTCACGTGAAACTGTGGCTTCGAAGACTCCCTTTCTTTCAATTCCATCGTTACCTTCTTCAGTCATAAAATGTTCGAAAGCAGTTCCATAATCGAGGTTGGTGGCAGTAGTATCTTTTTTATTAATCATGAAGATTACTCCGTTCATACGACAGGCATATACTAGATTGGTTTTTGAAGCTGCAACACATGCCAGAAGGTTCTTGTTAGTGACAAAATCTGGTTCATTACTCCCAATATATCCTTTTTGACGAATGTAGTCCAGGAAAGACTCTAGTTTCTTCTCATAATCTGGATTCGGGACGTTCAGCTTCAATTCGAAATGAGGGAATCGATCGTTGGGGTTTGTCTTCAAATACTTCATCCTTTCAGCTTTCAGTTCTTTTGGATGTTCCCCTCCACTTGATACCGGGTGGGCAACTCTGGAAATATATTTTCTTGTGAAGGAGTGGAGACAGTAAGATAAAAACAAAGCTGAGATTCAAGAAAAAACCAACCCGTCCGAGCCATGATGGTAGTAGTCAACAGTTTTTCTGTCAATTTCATAAGCCATCGGGAATATATGCGTATGGTAGAGTTGGTTACAATGTGAATATATGCGTATGGTTGAGTTGTTTTTATACGTTAAAATTTTTGCTCTGAGCAAAAACTGTGCAAACAATGAAGTAAAACAGTTTGTAATGGGTTTTAGGAATCACATCTTATCGCCTGGTTCAACTTTCACAATTTTTAGTCTTGATAAGAGTGAAATTCTTTTAAAATATCAATTGAGTCATCCACTGTAGAAAACAATTGAGAAGTTTCAAAAGAGAGGAGTTCATTCTCCGCATCCTCTCCTATCCTCGATTAATTAATGAGTTAGCTCGTAGTCCACGACATCATATTCTTTCTGTTTTTGTTATCACAAATCGTTTCACTTCATTGTTTGCTCAGTGAGGAAATAGTAAAGTGTAGTCATTTATAATCAACTCAAGTATACACGTTTATTCACGATGGCGCTGAAAATAACTGTCAAAAAAGTTGTCTCGTGTTCACAAGAGACTTTCTATCTAAAGTTGCCTATCATGCATCTAGTGGAGGAAAATATTCAACGAAACTAAACGGATTGGTTGATAATTTGAAGCCATCCAACTATTCGGGACTTGAAGTCGATCATTCAGAAATTTATTGTTATGGTGGTTTTACCATTAGGTCAAGAATTTATTCTAACAACAAAAGGTTAATTTTCATTTCATTTTTCAGAAACTCTCCGATTCAACTCAATCGACCGGGTTTTATTGAAAATTAATTAATTTCCTTCTCCCATTAAAGAAACGAATGCTCCTCTCTGTTCTGCTCAAGATCAACTCTTCTCCAATAAACTGGTATAATTTTGTTTGCCGGTGTCTTTGATGTATTTGGTCCGTAATCTCTGTTTTGCTCAATTTCTCGTTCACTAATTATACGTGAACAGGTGCCTCGACATCTGCCCTATAGCTCAATAATATGCAACCCGACGTTCTATTCCGATTATCCGTTTTCCCTCTCCCCTTTACCCACCGAGAAATAGCAATGTCTCTCTCCAAATTTCCTCTTTTAAAGCTTCCTACCGTTGTTTTAAATGAAGTTTTGAAACTATTCACTCCATTTGAAATGTAAGTTTTCAAGAATATGAAGTCTCAATAACTTCTATTCTCACAGAATCTTCTTCTCCTTCTGTAGTAAAAGGGCAAGATCAATATGCCAGTCGATTCGTACAGTGTCTCAATGCAAGAAGGATCTCCTTGTATTCAATGTTTGGATTACTTCAGTTCATGCGATATATCTTCAATTTTCTTATTTTCCGTCAGAAATATGGGAATTTAACTTGGAAGAATGTCCTGAAACAAAATGCACAAAGAGAAACACATTTTGGTCAGTACTCCAACAAGTGTTCTTGAAAATTTGCTATTGGAGAAAACCTACAAAATCGTTATGTCAGAATATGACAGAACCGATAGAAGGTATTCGTTTTCCTAACTGGAACCCTTCCATCGACACTGCTCATACCTACTCCTGGCCAACTAAAGAGTGAGTTATGAATGCACTTGAACACACAGTACCTTATGATTTTCCCAGAACTACTTCAACAAGTCGTCACTCTCTCGATCTGTATACTTCTGAAAATCTCACATTTGCTACAAGACAGCTGGCTAACTACATTTCTGAAATATTCCATGAAGCAGAGAACTTCTTTGGGCTTGAATGGAATCAATACAACGGCAAAGAAAATAAAATGATAATGGATGTGTTCTGTAAACATTCATCCGAGATTTTCTGTTAACCGGGGACACTTCGAACGACTCTTCCCAAAATGATGTATTGACTTCTATTTTGAAGAATCAAAATTCCAAAAGAACTATGACCCTGTGGATTAATCCGAGTTCTGATTTCAGTTTTGACTTTGGACAATTCAAGAATTCCTTAGATACCTTGGATATTGCATACTCACATTGGATTACATTTCAAAACATTTTGAATGTCAGATGTGAAAAATTATACCTTCATAAGTCAAACTTTCTCCAAACTGATTTCAAATTATTGATTGAGAAATGGAGAAATGGATGGACTCCGAATTGGAAGACTATGACTATTGAACTCAATGAAGACATCGATGTGGATACATGTGTCGAGGGAGAATTTATTGACATGAAACCAGAGTATTATAATAATAAAAGAGTAGTCTGTGGGTAAGTAACTAAATAGTTAATTTTCTATTTTTACTACTGATTGTGTTCAGAAATGTCCCCATTCGATTCAAAGGAAATTTCGACATAAGTTGTGAAACTACCTTTATGCATGGATATCATATTTTACGATCAGATGGGTTTATCGCAACTATTGGAATATCAGAAGATAAAAATCGAGTTGGATGGTTTCATATCAGAAAATAACGATAATTGTTCAAATACCAGTCGGTTCTCGTCGCCTACCGGCGACTTAACCTCCTTTTCTACACCACTCTTCTACTTGTTACAATGCTTCCCACGCTTTTTTTTTGAGACAATTTAAAGAAATGAAGTCATTTGCAGAATGAAAAAGTCCTACAATTATTTCCCCCGTGAACTCCTATTTCCCTATTTTGGAAATGGAAGCCACTGAAAGGCTTGAAAACCACGTTTTTTTCACCTAGTGACCTAGTCGAGACCTATTCTAACTAAAAAAATAGACGTGCATCATTAAGAGAAAATTTCTGATCTTTTGGTCCAAATTTGAAGAAAATCGGTTCAGTAGGGAGGGCGGTAAGATCGGCGACAGACACACAAACATACAGCCGTTTGCGTTTGTTAATAGTAAAGATTATACTTGAACTAATTTATTATCAACTGTGACTATGAACATTTCAGTCTTTTGCTACTCTGTAAAAATAAATTTCTCAATAATTTGTTTTAGTTAAGTGTGAATATCTTATTAACTGGTACTGTATATTTTTCAAAAGCGGATACCATGTTTTGAACTGAAATTTAATGTTCAAACTTACCACGACAGCTGAGAAATCCCACTATTTAGAGCAGATATGGGTCGATTAGAGAGTTTCAGCCGAGCAAGCCAAAAAATAGTATTCTTTTGACCATCACGTAGGTAGAATTTTGTGACGGAGACGATCACCACGCCGAGGGAACACCACCATCATCCTACGGAGTGCCACTTCCTGCTCATCCTCCCCATTCTCCCGGTGCTCCTCTGCCGTATTCAGGCTCTTCAACAACAAAATGCCGTGATTGTTCATTCAAGAACCGAACAAGGTGAGAACTTTAAATATAGGAAACTAAAAAGTTGCGATACTTTCCAACTGCTTGCCAAATCTTATGGTCTCCGGGTCTCGTACTCAAACATTCTTTTTGAATCCATGAATTGTAGTAAAAGGATGATTATCTTTAAAAAATGACCTCAAGAAAAATAAATAGAAAATAAACTCAGCCTATCAAATGATTGATTATCGAGCTTTCACATAAAGTATTAATGAGCAATATTTCAATTCTCCGTGTAAACATGAAGCGTATGGATGTGTTTCAGGTCTTTCATATCAGACAACGTTTCACATCCTTTCTGATCTTTCAAACAGACAATAAATTGTAAAATGAAATGACTATTATAGTAATTTATTTATTTCATTGATGGGCGGAAACCACTGACACGAACGAAGGGATAAAAACCCTATATTTTCAGAAGAAACAAACGGCAAAGTCATGACGAACAGTATGTGATAAAATCTCAAAACAAAATATGGATGCTCTTCATTAACTTTCGAAAGATAAACTTCATTGACCGACAATAAAATGAAAATAAAACGGGTGGCATTATATCCTCTTATGCTGGAGTCGTTGTGGTTAGAAAGCGGGTAGCTTGGACACAGGTCCAATACTCGCCTTTCTCTATCCCATTGTCTACATTTGACCACTGTTTAGTTTCTCTGTTACATGTCCGTTTTATTATCGGAATTAACTGAAAAATATTATGTGTGATGCCTAATACATAGACAAGGCAAACCGTGTTCCCATATGGCATTGTAATGTTAATTCCGTCAAATACATACGTCATATCGATTATATGTTTTTCTGTATCATGACATTTCGCTGGTGTTGGAGTACAGTTAGTCCAATTTAACTTAGGCAGGAATGCGAGATATCCCTCTTCAGAATCAGGGAAGTAAGAGTTGTGCCTCAAAATCCAATCGTTATCAATCGTATATCTTGGGCAGCCACAACTTTGATCACAATCTTTTGGATATCCGTTTTCACAGTCTAAAAATTATTTAGAATCTGTAATTATTCAGAAATTATTTAGCTAGCTCATGATCGTAGTAATGAGAACATGAGTGCTTCAACTGCAGAGCGGTAAATGGTTTACAAACTTAAAAATCTTCAGAAACTACTGAAACATTTGATACGCACTTAATTCAACTGGTTGCGTGGACGCATAGTTCGATGTTGATGATGGAGTTGAAGAATAGGAAAGGGTTGATGTTGATATCTCATCATTCGTAGAGGAAGATTCTGGAATTGTGTCATTTGAGCTAGCCGTAAAAGCAATCGTGGAAGACGAAGAGGATTCAGAAGAAGTTGTCTGATATTCGGTTGTTGATGAGACTTCGTACGTTGATTCGGTAGAAAATTTTACACTAGACGTGGCTGGAGATGTTGTTGATCTCTCCGTAGACCACGGAGATGAATTCATTTCCGATGTACTTTCGACTGGAATTGCTGTAGATTCTCTGGGTTCAATTGATGTCGAACGAGATGATGCTTAACATGAAGATCATTAAAAGCAACCTACAGAAATCTTACGTGAAATACTTGTCGTAGAACTTGTTTCAGGAACAATCGAGCTTGAAGATGATGTATTTTCGATTGGAATCAGTGTAGATTCTCTGGGTTCGATTGATGTTGAACGAGATGATGCTTAACAAGGAGATCATTAAAAGCAACCTACAGAAATCTTACGTGAAATACTTGTCGTAGAACTTGTTTCAGGAACAATCGAGCTTGAAGATGATGTATTTTCGATTGGAATCAGTGTAGATTCTCTGGGTTCAATTGATGTCGAACGAGATGATGCTTAACATGAAGATCATTAAAAGCAACCTACAGAAATCTTACGTGAAATACTTGTCGTAGAACTTGTTTCAGGAACAATCGAGCTTGAAGATGATGTATTTTCGATTGGAATCAGTGTAGATTCTCTGGGTTCGATTGATGTCGAACGAGATGATGCTTAACATGAAGATCATTAAAAGCAACCTACAGAAATCTTACGTGAAATACTTGTCGTAGAACTTGTTTCAGGAACAGTCGAGCTTGAAGATGATGTATTTTCGATTGGAATCAGTGTAGATTCTCTGGGTTCGATTGATGTTGAACGAGATGATGCTTAACAAGGAGATCATTAAAAGCGACATATACAAAGCTTACGTGGAACACTCGTCGTAGAATTTTCGGATATTTCAGGAACAATCGAGCTTGAAGATGATGTACTTTCGATTGGAATCAGTGTAGATTCTCTGGGTTCGATTGATGTCGAACGAGATGATGCTTAACAAGGAGACCATTAAAAGCGACATATACAAAGCTTACGTGGAACACTCGTCGTAGAACTTTCGGATATTTCAGAAACAATCGAGCTTGAAGATGAAGACGTCAATGTTGACTGTTTTGTAGTTAGAATATCCTGTCTACAGTATCCAGAAACGAGCTGGATTTGTGGCGAAATGATCAGAATGAAGATAAGAAGTGGGTTCATTCTGTCGATTGGAAATAAATTCTGAATGTTCAACAGTTTGAACTCAGTATTTAAACATATTTTTGTAATGATATTCAGTTTGCATTGTTAATTATGAATTTTCTATTCGCTCTTTGATCGTTTTGTACTTTGATCTTGTTCCCTCTTCCGGCTGATTTCTGGCCTTGGAGGCAAATATAATTTTTTCAGTTCGCTGTATCGTTGTGGCATTTTGATAAGTAGCTTAATCAACCACTTTTTTAGTCCATTTAGGTTAGTTTTTCAACTGTCGCGTACACGCAGACAAACACAAATCCAACAAATTACTAACTTTCCTGTATTATATTTATTTATTTATTTCATTTCAGACAAATATACCGTACAAAAGAGGGATCTCATAAAAGTCGGGAAGAGCATTCAAAAAATTGGCATTGCAAACTCAAGAAGCAAAACATTATTAAAAAACTTGTTTTTACAGAATACCAAAATTTGATAATAAAATAGATTATAATATCTGAACAATTATTGTTATTGTGTGATACGGAACCATCCAACTCTGTATTCATCGTCTAATGTTGAAATTGATGCGATCATTCCATCTGATCGTAAGATATGATATGAATGCATAAATACTGTTTCACCATATTCGTTTTCATAATATCCTTCGAATCGATTGAGTTGAATTGGGAAATTTCTGAATACAATCAGTTATATAAATAGAAACTAAATAATTTAGTAACTTACCCACAGACTACTTTTTTACTCTTATAATGATCTGGTTCCAGGTCAATAAATTCTCCCTCAACACATGTATCAACATCGATATCTTCATTGAGTTCAATGCTCATAGTCTTCCAATTCGGAGTCCATCCATCTCTCCATTTATCAATCAATAATTTGAAATCTGCCTGCAGAAAGTTTGACTTATGAAGGCACAATTTTTCACATCTGACATCCAAAATGTTTTGAATAGTTATCCAATGTGAATGTGCAATATCCAAGTCTTCTAAGGAATTCTTGAATTGTCCAAAGTCAAAACTGAAACCTGAGCTTGGATTCATCCACAGACCGACTTTTCTTCTGCCATTTAGATTTTTCAAAATAGAAGTCAACACATCATTTTTGGAAAAGTCGTTCGAAGTGTCTCCGGTTATCTCAACATCTTGGACTGGATGATTTCCAAACCCATCCATTATCGTTTGAATCTCCTTGCTATTGTATCGATTCCATTCAAGTGAAAAGCCGTTTACATTTTCATGGAATATTTCTGATATGTAATCAGCCAGCTGTCTTGTAGCTGATGTGAGATTTTCAGAAGTATACAGATCGAGAGAGTGGCGACTTGTTAATTCAGTTCTGGTGAAATCATAAGGTATTGTGTGTTCAAGTGCATTCTTAACTCACCCATCGTTCAGCCAGTGGCTAATAGTTTCGACGGAAGGGTTCCAGCTAGAAAAGCAAATACCTTCAATCGGTTCTGCCATTTTCTGACATGATGATTTTGTAGGTTTTCTTGAATAGCAAGTTTTCAACAATTTTTGAGGAAGTATTGACCAAAACTTGTTTCTTTTCGTGTGCTTTGACTCTGGGTACTTTTCCAAATAAAATACCCATAATTCTGACGGAAAATAAGTGAATTGAAGGTTGATCGTATGATCTGAAGTAATCCAAACAGAAAAATTATAGAGAGCTTCTTTGGATTTAGTGACTGTACGAATGAACTGGCATATTGATTTTGTTCTTTTGCTACAGAAGGAAAAGAAGATTCTGTGAAAAAAGGAAGTTATGGAGACTTTATATTCATAAAAACTTACATTTCAAATGGAGTGAATAGTTTCAAAACTTCATTTAAAGCAACGGTAGGAAGCTTTAAAATAGGAAATTTAGAGAGAGACATCGTCGTTTTTCGGTGGACGAATGGAAGATAATTGGAATCTAACGTGGGATTGAGGTATTAAGCAGATGTGAATCCACCTGCTCAGGTATAATTAGAGAACGAGAAATTGAACAATTAGAGACAGAGATTACTTAATAAACCAAGGCTGTCGTACGACCGGCCGCGGCTTTTTCTTGAACATCTCAAATAGTCGCGGTCGGCAAAAAGAAGTGATGGCACCAGTGGGGGTCGAACCCTGGCTGTCAAATTGGTACCAAAAAGTCAAGTCATTTTTCCCTTGAAAGCCTAGAAAGCCGCGGCTGCTTGAAAATTTCAGGAAAAAGCCTCGGACCAAACACATCAAAGATACCGTTAAACGGATTAGGAGCAGGATATATGTCGTTGTATTCATGTGTCTGTTAACCTTTATTCCAATAAACCTAGAAAGTCAAACTAAAAAATTCCTCTTGAAAACCACAAATGATTTTTGAAGGAATTATAAATCAGACTTGCAACGGGCTGGGCCAGGCCGGCCCAGTCAGTCCAGAAGTTCAGTACTGAAAAACAATTAGAAAAGAATAATGAAAAAACGCCGCACACTGTACTTAACTTCTAATTTGCTGATTACATTTATACATGTTATTACACACATTCTTTTAAAATTTTGGTAAAAATTAAAAAAAAAAAAAGTGTCATTCAAGTCCGAAAGATCTATAATGTGATAACATCTGAATTTCGGGTCCTTCATTGTCTGATTGAATATGAAACCATCCGAATTTACCGGTCTCTATTCCAATTGAGGCAATGATTGCATCTTGTCGTAAAATATGATACCCAGTTCTGATAACTGTTCCCCATGTTTTTTCGATCGATCCTTCGAATCGATTGAGTCGAATCGGAGAGTTTCTGAATACAATTTTATAACTACTGATATAAAAAAGGAGGAAACGAAATAACTCACCTGTAGACTACACTTTTCTTTTTCCAATCTTTTGGTTGCAGATTGATGTATTTTCCATCGACACATTCGTCAATATCAACTTCTTCATTGAGTTCCATCATAAGACACTTCCAGTTTGGATTCCACCCATCTCTCCATTTATCAATAATCAATTTGAAATCTTCTTGCAGAAAATTTGATTTTGTGAGGTACAACTGTTCAGTATTCATTTCCAAAACTTGTTGAAAAGTTATCCAGTGAGAAAACCAAATACGCATGGTATCTAAGGAACTCTTGAGTTCACAAAAATCAAAACTGAAATCTGAACTTGGATTAATTTTCAAATCCAGTACACATGTGGCAGTTTGTTGTTTCAAAATGGAAGATAAACTACCATTTTTAGAAGAGTCGTTTGATGTATCCTCAGTTAACTCAAAAACACTGATCGGTTGTTGACAGAACGAATCCACAATCGTTTGATTTTCTTCACTACTGTATAAATCCTGTTTAAGAGTGAGACAATTCACATTCTCATGTATTATTTCAGAAATGTAATCAGCCAGTTTTTTTGAAGCAGATAGCAGATTTTCAGAAGTAAACACATGGAGTATGTGAGTAGTATATGAAGATTTTCTGAAAAAGTAATGTGATCACGCTGTTTTGGAAGGTAACCAAAACTCACCCATCACCCCGGTAGTCATGTTCTTTTTCAATGACAGAAGGGATCCAGTTAGGGAAGTATATATTTTCTATCGGCTTTGTCATGTTCTCCCATGTCGGCTTTCTCGAATGGAATATTTTCATAAGACCTCTAGGGAAGACTGGCCTAGGGAAGACTGGCCAGCACTTGTTTTCCTTTGTGTGTTTTGGTTCTGGACATTTTCTCAAGCAAAGTACCCATTTTTCAAATCGGAAAAAAGTGAATTGAAGATATATCTCATGAATATCTTTAAACCAAACTCCAAAAGTAAAATGAACGTTTCTGCGAGGCACTAAACGGATCGATTGGCATGTTGATTTTGTTCGTTTACTACAGAAGGAGAAGAATATTCTGTAAAAATAAAAATTATAGAGATTTCATAGTCTTGAAAACTTACATTTCAAATGGAGTGAATAGCTTCAAAACTTGATTTAAAGCAACGGTAGGGAGCTCTAAAAGAGGAAACTTGGAGAGGGACATTGATGTTTCTTGGTAGATGGATGGAAGAGAGAAAATGGATAATTGGAATAGAACGTCAGGTTGCATATTATTGAGGTATTGGACAGATGTGGATTCACCTGCTCAGGTATAATTAGTGAACGAGAAATAGAACAAGATGTGACCGAGATTACGGACCAGCCCATATCAAAGACACCGTCAAACGTAATAGTACCAGTTCATTGAAAAAAAGAAATTTCTAGCAAAGAGTTTTCTAAAATATTCGATCTGCCCAAGATTACAGTTTTAAATTACAATTTAATTTCAGGAGAAAATCAGGAAAACACAAAGCATTTGCTTCTGCATCCATTTCTCTTTCTACTTCTGCTCATGCATCCAATTCAGATTGCTCCGTTGACACGTCTTCACACATGACTTTCTCTTTTGCAAGCTGAAAAATCGTGAATCTCCACTCATTTTTGGTGGGATTTTTCCCATCTTGATTCTTCACTAATTATACCTGGGCAGGTGCTACCACATCTGCCTAACACCTCAACCCGACGTTATATTTCAATTATCTACTCCCCCTCTTCCATCCATCCACCAAGAAACGACAATGTCTCTCTCCAAATTTCCTCTTTTATTGCTTCCTAGAGTTGCTTTAAATGAAGTTTTGAAGCTATTCACTCCATTTGAAATGTAAGTTTTCGATAATCTGAAATCTCCATATCTTTTAATTTTACAGAATCTTCTTCTCCTTCTGTAGCAAAAGGACAAAATCAATATGCCAGTCGATTCGAACAGTCTCTAAATGCAAAGAAGCTCTGTATAATTTTTCTGTTTGGATCAATTCAGATCATGCGATATATCTTCAATTCACTTATTTCCCGTCAGAGCTATGGGTATTTAACTTGGAAGCATGTCCGGAATCAGAGCATACAAAAAGAAACAAGTTTTGGTCAGTACTTTCCCATGGATTCTTGAAAATGTGCCATTCGAGAAAACCTACAAAATCGTCATGTCAGAATATGACAGAACCGATAGAAGGTATTCACTTTCCTAACTGGAACCCTGCCGTCGACACTGTTGATACCTACGCCTGGCTGACAAATGAGTGAGTTATGAATGCACTTGTACACACAGTATCGTATCTTTTTTCCAGAACTACTTTAACAACTCGTCACTCTTTCCATTTATATACTTCAGAAAATCTTGCATCTGTTACAAGAAAGCTGGCTGACTACATTTCAGAAATATTCCATGATGAAGAGAACCTTTTTGCACTTGAATGGAATCGATACAATGGCAAACAAAATCGAATAACTATGGATTTGTTCTGTAATCCAGTCCTAGATTTTCTGTTAACCGGGGACACATCGAACGACTCTTCCAAAAATGATATGTTGACATATATTTTGAAGAATCAAAATTCTAAAAGAACTATGACCCTGTGGATTAATCCAAGTTCAGATTTCAGTTTTGACTTTGGACAATTCAAGAATTCCTTAGAAGTCTTACATATTACATACTCACATTGGATAACATTTCAAAACATTTTGGATGTCAGATGTGAGAAATTGTACCTTCATGAGTCGAATTTCCTGCAGGCAGATTACAAGTTATTGATTGACAAATGGAGAAATGGATGGACTCCGAATTGGAAGACTATGACTATTGAACTCAATGAAGACATCGATGTAGATACATGTGTCGAGGGAGAATATATTGACATGGAACCAGAGTATTATAATAATAAAAGAGTAGTATGTGGGTAAGTAACTAAATTATTTATTTTTTAATTTTCTAACTGATTGTATTCAGAAATTACCCAATTCAACTCAATCGATTCAAAGGATATTTTGACATAAGTTGTGAAACAACTTTTATGCATGGATATCATATTTTACGATCAGATGGAATGATTGCAACGATTGGAATATCAGTAGATAAATATCGAGTTGGATGGTTTCATATCAGAAAATAACGATAGTTGTTCAGATATTATACCCGAATCGATTTATTATCATCTGTAATTAGGGACCGCAATGAACGTGGGCGGAGTTTTTCATTTTCTTCTCTTGGGGCGTCATGAGGAGGGTATTGAAATGTTTGGCGGTCTGCCCTGAGAGCCCAGAACGCTAAAACAGAACGCAATCTTTTGACCCCCATGTAATCGAGTACGTAGAATCCGATGAACACACTTTCGTTTCACCCAAATGGTTAGTTTTCTCAGAAAACTGAAAAAACATTTTGCTTTTTTCAGTAAAATGTCACGTTTAGGTTGTTCTAGGTCAGACTCGCATCGTTTTTTTTTACTGTTTCTAGTAGTTCTTGACATACTCTAATAGGTTTTGAAAGAAAATTAAATTTTCGTGTTGTCGAAATTTTTTGGGAGCCAGCTGAACTTCGAGGCATCACTTCAAAAATGTACAGTGATAACCGATCTATTTTCTGACATATTCCTCTTAGACATCTCTTCAGGTACCTGGGGCCAAAATTTTGAAAGCCGTTGATTTGTAAAATGTGGTTTTTTCGGTGTCGGAAGACAACAGGCTCAAAAAGAAAAGTAGTTTTATCGACAGTTCAGGTTAATGCAAGTCAGACTCGCATCGTTTCTCGACGGAATGAGATTCTACGCAAAATTTCGCTCTAGACCCACTTAGAAATTAAAAAATCCGTATTGTAGAACTTTAGATATTTGATGTTTTATCTCGAAATAAGCTGAAAATCCTTCAAATAATTCTCTTCAATTTTTAAAAATCACGTCAATAATATATTTTCCTATTATCAGCGTCACATTTGTACTCATTTAGTTCAGTGGATAAGACGCTGGGTTTTTAATCGAAGGGTTTCTGGTTCGAATTTTCCCAATTTTTGCAAAAATTCGACGGATTGAACGTGAAAACAGAAAATATTTTTTGCGTGGTCAGGAAAACAAAAGAATTCCCCTCAGAGAAATTCAGTAGAAACCATGGCTGACTAAAAGGTCCTGTAACTTCGGAGAGAGTGAATATTTTCAGAAAAAAATTTGGGAATGTACTTCCATTTACCTGAAGAACAGGCCAGGAAGAAAATTTTAATGGAAAATTGAGTTTGAAAAAAATGTTGCGGTCTCTATCTGTAATTATGAAAATTTCAGTCTTTTGCTATTCTGTAAAAATAAATTTCTCAATACTTCCTTACTTGAGTTTGCACTGACAAACACGAGTTCAGCGGAGCGAAAGAAAAACGGAAAAGCTTATTGAACTATACTGTATACTTTTCAAAAACTGACACCATGTTATGATGTAATTTCTCATTTTGAAACTTGTAATGACAGCTCAGAAATCCCAATATTTAGATAAGGAATAATTAGAGAGTTTCAGCAGAACAAGCCAATAAATGATATATTTTTGACCGTATGCATATGTAAATAGAATTTTGTGAAAGAAATGAATCTCTAGGAGATAGATCTGAAAACCAGTTATTATTACGTTTGTCGGGGTCTTTGATGTATTTTGTCCGTAATCTCATCTTGGAAACCTTCACTAATTATCCCTGAACAGGTGCCCCGACATCTGCTTTATACCTCAATAATATGCAACGCGACGTTTCATTCCAATTACCCGTTTCCCCTTTTTCCATCTATCCACCAAGAAGCGACAATGTCCCTCTCCAAATTTCCTCTTTTAGAGCTTCCTCGAGTTGCTTTAAATGAAGTTTTGAAGCTATTCACTCCATTTGAAATGTAAGTTTTCAAGAATATGGACCCTCTATAACTTTTATTTTCACAGAATCTTCTTCTCCTTCTGTAGTAAAAGAACAAAATCAATATGTCGATCGATTCGTACAGTTCCTAAATCCAAAGAAGCTCTCTATAATTTCTCTGTTTGGATTAATTCAGTTCATGAGATATATCTTCAATTCACTTATTTCCCGTCAGACCTATGGGTATTTAACTTGGAAGCATGTCCGGAATCAAAGCATACAAAAAGAAACAAGTTTTGGTCAGTACTTCACCGTGGATTCTTGAAAATTTGCTATTCGAGAAAACCTACGAAATCATCATGTCAGAAAATGGCAGAACCGATAGAAGGTATTCATTTTCCTAACTGGAACCCTCCCGTCGACACTATTCAAACCTACTGTGGCGATGGGTAAGTTGTTGATATTCTTGAAAACAATGTTATCATATGATTTTTCCAGAACTACTTCAACAACTCGTCACTCCCTCCATCTGTGTACTTCTGACAATCTAACATTAGCTACAAGAAAGCTGGCTGATTACATATCAGAAATATTCAATGAAAACGTAAACGGCTTTTCACTTGAATGGAATGGGTACAATGGCAAAGAAAATCACATGATAATGGATGCGTTCTGTAATCCAGTCCGAGATTTTCAATTAACCGGAGACACTTCGAACGACTCTTCCATAAATGATGTGCTGACCTCTATTATGAAAAATCAAAACGCCAAAGAAACAATGAGTCTGTGGATTAATCCAAGTTCAGATTTCAGTTTTGACTTTGGACAATTCAAGAATTCCTTAGATACCTTGGATATTGCATACTCACATTGGATAACACTTCAAAACATTTCGGATGTGAGATGCCAGAATTTGTACCTTCATGAGTCAAATTTTCTGCAGGCAGATTTCAAATTATTGATTGATAAATGGAGAGATGGATGGACTCCAAATTGGAAGACTTTGAGCATTGAATTCAATGAAGATATCGATGTAGATACATGTGTTGAGGGAGAATTTATTGACTTGGAACCAGAGAATTATAAGAGTAAAAAAGTTGTCTGTGGGTAAGTTAATAAATTATTTAGTTTCTATTTATATAACTGATTTTATTCAGAAATCTCCCAATTCAACTCAATCGATTCGAAGGATATTTTGAAGACGAATGGGGAACAACCTTCATGCATGGATATCACATTTTACGATCAGATGGAATGATTGCATCGATTGAAATATTAGACGACGAATACAGAGTTGGAAGTTTCATATCAAATAATGAAGATTTGGGTCTTTAAATGGCCACAATTTCAAAAACCTTTTGAGAATAATCTCAATTTGTTTTGAGCTTTATTTCACTTAATTACGTATAATCTTATAAAGTTATAAAGTTATTGAACTGTTATTTGTTCGTATTACATTATCTATTTTGTACTGTATTTTTGTTTCTACCTCATTTAGTAGTATTTTCGGCATTTTTGTGTATTGTTGTTTTGTCTTTTCCTGATCTGCTTCTAAATTAAAATTGTAATTTGAAACTGTAATTTTTGACACGTCGAATAATTTAAATTGCTAGCAATTTCTCCTTTACAATGAACTGGCACTATTAAGTTTGTCGGTGTCTTTGATATGGGTTGGTTCGTAATCTCTGTCACATCTCGGAATTCTTCACAAATTATACCTGAGCAGCTGCTGCCCCATCTGCCTAATACCTCAACCCGACGTTCCGTTCCAATTATCCATTCTCTCTCTTCCATCCATCGACCTAAAAACGACAATGTCTCTCTCCAAATTTCCTCTTTTATTGCTTCCTAGAGTTGCTTTAAATGAAGTTTTGAAGCTATTCACTCCATTTGAAATGTAAGTTCAAGAAAAATGAAGTCTCCATAACTTCCTTTTTTCATAGAATCTTCTTCTCCTTCTGTAGCAAAAGGACAAAATCAATATGCCAGTCGATTCGTACAGTCTCTAAATGCAAAAAAACTCTCTATAATTTTTCTGTTTGGATCAATTCAGTTCATGAGATATATCTTCATTTCACTTATTTTCCGACAGAACTATGGGTTTTTCGTTTGGAAAAATGTCCGGAATCAATGCGCACGAGGAGTAACAAGTTTTGGTCAGTACTCCCTCAAGGATTCTTGAAAACTTGCTATTCAAGAAAACCTACGAAATTATCATGTCAGAAAATAGCAGAACCGATAGAAGGTATTCATTTTCCTAACTGGAACCCTCCCGTCGACACTATTCAAGCCTACTATAGTGATGGGTAAGTTGTTGATACACTTAAAAAACATGTTCTCACATGACTTTTTCAGAACTGAATTAACAAGTCGCCACTCTCTCAATCTGTATACTTCTGAAAGTCTCACATTTGCTACAAGACAGCTGGCTGACTACATTTCTGAAATATTCCATGAAAAAGTAAACGGCTTTGCACTAAAATGGAATCAATACAATGGAAACGAAAACCAAATGATAATGGATGCGTTCTGTAATCATCCAGTCAGAAATATTGAGTTAACCGGGGACACTTCGAACGACTCTTCCAGAAATGATGTTTTGACCTTTGTTTTGAAAAATCTAAATGCAACAAATGAATTGGCTATGTGGATTAATCCAAGTTCAGATTTCAGTTTTGACTTTGGACAATTCAAGAATTCCTTAGAAATCTTGGAAATAACATACTCACATTGGATAACTTTTCAAAACATTTTCGATGTCAGATGTGAAAAATTGTACCTTCATAAGTCAAATTTCCTGCAGGCAGATTACAAGTTATTGATTGACAAATGGAGAGATGGATGGACTCCAAATTGGAAGACTATGACTATTGAACTCAATGAAGATATCGATGTGGATACATGTGTCGAGGGAGAATTTATTGACTTGGAACCAGAAGATTATAAGAGTAAAAAAGTTGTCTGTGGGTAAGTAACTTTATTATATAACTTTATTACTATAACTGACTGTATTCAGAAATTTCCCAATTCAACTCAATCGAATCAGAGGATACTTTAAAAACGAATGGGGAACAACTTTTATGCATGGATATCATATCTTACGATCAGATGGAATGATTGCATCGATTGGAATAGCAGACGATAAATACAGAGTTGGATGGTTTCATATTTGATAATGAAGACTTGGGACTTCTAATGACTACAATCTAAAAATCTTTTGAGACCTACTAATTTTGTTCTATTTCACTATATTCCCTTTTTACTGTAAACAACAAAATTGTTATTAAGTGTCTAATTTCAAATGTTGGAGTTACCGGTACATAAATCTCTAGAGACATCTCTACAAATGTATCTATATGTTATACACTGTATCTCCGAAATAAAACGCACTACTTTCCAACATTAATAGTATTGAATTCTGATGAGGTGAATAAAACGGGTTCTAATAAAAAGATTTAAAAAGTGTGGTCTATGGGAAAGTTAGTTTAACCATTCTGACTAACTAATCACTGATTTATTCCATTCAGAAACTTTTGGATTCAACTCAACCATATTTTAAGATCAAAGAGAACCATTGCATCGATTGGAGTTTAGATCAAAATAATTGGATGGTTTAGTTACTTACGCATCAGAATTCATTCGGTATAAATTAAGACCTTTTAAAGTTTTCAATGCTAATTATATTGAAAATAGTAATGTTTCATAATTAACAAAAATCTTGTTTTTTTAAGTTAACAAAAAATTATTGTTAGAGAAAACTAGTTTTTTCAGACGTGCACTGTTGAGTTGTTTCATGTCTTTCAAGATCATTCTCGTTTGCCCTACTCACCCTCTGCCGGCAAAGTCAGGAACAATATCAGTAGGTCAAATTCCAGGAGACGATTCACTTTGTTGTTTTAGTAGACGGTTTTCTTTTCGTCAGTTCCAGATGTTTTTAGCTGTTTTCTCTTTGAAAAATTTCTGTTTCATGAAATTATAATAACTCATTTCGTTTCAGACTTGGAAATGGGTTGTGGAGCCTCTGAACCAACACCCCCACCATCATACCAAAGTGGGATTCATCCACCAGAAGATTCGCACGGTGCTCCACCCGAATATGAGCCACCAGCCGCAGCCGCTGAACCAGTTGATGGACCAGTTGATGGACCAGTTGATGGACCAGTTGATGGACCAATTGATGCACCAGTAGCTGCTCCAGATGCCCCCGTTCCACCACCACCACCACCATCGGCTGCAGAATTCGTTGTGCGTACGGCTGCTACTGGGAGACCGACACGTGAGTACTTAATATAGAAGAACTTTCAAATAAAAGGGAAATCTGTATCAAAACGGCACTGTCTCATTTATTTGAAACCACTTTTCGAGTTTTTTGAGTTATTAGGCGAGCATTTTTATCACAACCGTGCTCCAACGCAAACGAGGGAGTATAGGCGAGAAACGCAGGCATTTTCTCGCCCTAATTGCAATATAAATTGTAGTCTTTTTTGATCTATTCTCGCTATTTTTCATAATAATTTTCAATCTAACTATGAAAATCAGCAAAAATAGATCAAAAATGGTTGAAATCATAGTCGGCGCGAGAAAAAACTCTGCGTCTCTCCCATACTTTCTCATTAGCGGTGGGGCGTAGTTGTAACGAAAATTCTTGGCCAATAGAGAAGAGTGAAACCTTTTTGATACATATATTAAGTCAATTTCAAATTTGATCGGAATTTTCAAACGAATAGATCAAAAAACAGTTCGCATTTTTTGATCTATTTGTTAGCTTCTCCAGCAAAATTTGAATAAATTCTTGCGCGTTAACAAAAACTAGCTGCGAGGGTAGATCACAATAGATCCTAACTTCGACGTGTGATAATAGATAGATCAAAATAAATCACTCCTATTTCAGCAAACCGCCCGCCTCCAGCCAGCACCTTCTCCAGAATCGAATGAATCAGGAACATCAATAGCCACGAATACTCAAACGTACACAACAATTATTCGGATCGAGTTAATTTATGAATATATCAATTTGTCTCTCATTATTTTAAATTTTTTATTCAATCTATATTTCTGGTGAATCATTATTTTCGATTAGTGTTCCGACAAGCGATCAGCAATGCTCGCCGAGCGCGAGAAATCTCGCATTTCTCGCGGTCATTTGTATCGCATAATTATTTTATTCTCGCGTGAATGCGAAAATATTCTCGTTCTCGCAAATGCTCGCATTTTATCGTTCTCGCATTTCTCGTTCTCGCACGTGATCGCATTTTTTAAGTTCTCGCGTGATGATCGCAAAAAGTTGCGAGACTCGCGAGACTCGCAATCGAAAATAGCATTTATTCTCACTAGGGTAGGATTCCGATTGGAGATGGATTAATGGGTCGAGACATACATCACTAGAACGGAAATTTTGCATTGATTTCGAATATGCATTCCAACTTTGCAAAACGATTTCATGAAATAAGTTATTCAAGGTTTTGTGAGTACTTAGGTGGAAACTTTGAAATCACGTAATTGTTCAGAAAACAAAATTAATCGGGTTGAGTCAAATCACAGTATGTTTCAAACGTCAGAGAACATTTTTAGCCGTTTATTGGGCGAAAACATTTTTGGACATATATTGGAGTTTTAGGTAAATTAGGCCCAAGTTTTTCTGATTTCCAAGAGTTTACAACAGTTCATTGGTAACGTTTTTGCTTAAGTGACCTGAAAACGTAATTAGAAATTAGATGGATTGAACATCGTATTGTATTCCTCATGATTAGAGACCGCAACATTTTTTCAAGTTCAAGGTTTCATTACAATTTTTATCCTGACCTGATCTTCAGGTGAACAGATAACGCGTTCATAGAATTCTACGTACTCGCTTACATAAAAAGTTGTCATTCGGTTTCAGCGTTTTGGATTCTCCTGACAGCCCGCCAAACATTTCAATAACCTTCCCATTACGGCCCAAGAGAAGGAAATGAACAACTCCGTCCACGTTCCCTTTATTTTTATGATTCTCATTATCAAAAACAGAGAAAAACAGTGAAATGTACTGTAGTTCACGTATGATTGCGAGACTCGCGAGTCTCGCAATATTTCTTGCGATCATCACGCGAGCATTAGAAAATGCGATCACGTGCGAGAACGAGAAATGAAAGAACGAGAAAATGCGAGCATTTGCGAGAACGAGAATATGCTCGCATTCACGCAGGACTAAAATATAAAATGCGAGTAATGCGATTGCGAGAATGAGCGAGAGTTGCGAGAATCGTCTCGCAAATCGGAACACTATTTTCGATCTATATTGTTATTGTTGTTACATTTTTCTTCATTTTGAGACAATAAATTGTGATCTACAACAAGGATTCTAGTTTTGAAATGATCAGAAATATATCTAGATTGTCTGAAAATTCCTAGAAAACCAAACTTTCTTGAATAGAATTTGATTTGGGTAACTCAAATCTCTCCATAATGTAAAATCTTGTAGTCTGCCATCCTGAGAAATCAATTTTGCAGTTGACCATCTTTTGATACAAGTCATTACAGCGGATCGCCTAAATTCACACTGCAATTGCTTTTTCAAGTTATATCTCGTCAGGGAAGATCGTACAAAAAAGTGGTCAACTGATAAAATTCTCTTATTTTTATTCTTCTTTTGTTTCTAGTTGACCACTTCTTTGTACAAGCCTTCCCTAGGCAGTTACAGCTGATTGAAGCAAAGTACAGTACTTGAATCGTCTGTAACTGCCAAGGAGGTGTCGCACAGCACCATCTATACCTGAAAACCTAATTTTCACAGCAAAACAATTTCATAAATATCTAATGATACAATAATAAATAATGATCATTTTTACACACATTTTCAGATAAAAAGAGGGGGAAAATAAGGCACTATAAAAAATTTCACAGAAAACAAATAGGGGATTACGGTATCATCTTACATTCCTTCGAAATCGTCCTTCGGCATTTTCAGCAATGCTTCATAATCGATTTCTCCATCGTTCGTCATAAATTGTTTCGCTTTTCCTCCCGAACCGCCTGTCATTTTGGAGAGAGCCAGCTGGGCGAGTCCGAATTTGTCGTAGTCGTAGTTGCTAGCGACGCTAAATTAAAGAAATTCTATTACAAAAAATGTTGAAACCGGAAAATTTTAATTTCTTGAGAAACTTTGATATCCTGTGAATTATACAAAAGAAGAAAATATAATTTAGAAGACAAGAAAAAACACATAAATTATGACATGAAGTGAGTATATTTATCCGTTGATATTCGTCTCCAACCACTCGTGTCCCACAATGATTCGAGGCGGTGTCGACTGGATTTGAGTGCTACAAATATGAGTTAATATGGTGAGTGGAGAAGAGGACAGTGGGGACAGGGGGACAGAGTTAGTGAGGGTGAGGAGAGGGTTACGGTAGTCTGGAATTTCAGATCTGAATGTCTGTCGGTGTGTCGGTGTATCCGGATGATTTTTGTCAGTGTCAGTGTGAACATAGAATGTCTGTTTTTTCTGTTCATCCGGATGTCCCAAATGTCTGTCTGTGTATCCAGACAACCAGATCTTGAAATTTCCGATATTCCTGCATAAAAATGGATGAAAATTAGTAAAAACTGGACAAGTTAATAAAGGTCGTCGTGCTCCCATTCCCATGCTCTCTCTTACCTCGTCAACCACCACATAATCAGCGGTTGAGTGATGACAACGAACGCGACGAGTATCAATTTTCGTTTTCTTCCCTCGTCGGATCCATACGATCCGGACGTGTCGAACATGAAGTGAGAGACCGAGCGGAGCAGGAAGAGGACCAGAACGAGTGAGCTGTAGGCGAGTGCACCGTAGTAGAAGGTTTTGTCACCGACCATGAAGAGGAGTAGACATACGATCATGCTGAAAATTATAATTAGAGATAATCATAGATGTTCTCAAGAGGGAGAGGGGTGGGTAGTCTAGTTCTGACTTGCGGACATAAGACAAAGACATTCATTTTCATTTTGAGCATAGGCTTTGGTTAGCGGCGTTTTTGAGTAGATTTTCAGGTCTTTATGTTATTTTCATACCGAAAGACTATATATGTTGAAAGAGCCTAGTTCGGTCTCAAGCCCTCTTCCAGATCTAGAATAATTAGAGGATAATCTATCGAAGTCAGTTTGGAGTTATGGTACGTGACCTACATGGGAAAGACCCTTTTCTTTTTTGACCTGAAAATCTCTTCTTTTTCCTTTTTTCAATCTGAAAATCCTTTTTTTCTTCTTTTTTGACCCAAAAATGTCTTCTTTTTCTTCCCCGGATTTTGAAAATTTGGGTAAGAAAAAGGATTTTCGGGATTCTCAAAATTCGGGGAAGAAAAGAGATTCTGATATAGATAGCCTCTAAAAGTGAGGATTGACTTCAGAATCTATTTTTCGTTCTTCTTTTTTCTTCCTCGGATTTTGAAAATTTGGGTAAGAAAAAAGATTTTCAGATTTCTCGAAATTCGGGGAAGAAAAGATATTCTCATTTAGATGGCCTCTAAAAGTGAGAATTGACTCCAGAATCTATTTTTCGTTCTTCTTTTTTCTTCCCCGGATTTTGAAAATTTTGGTAAGAAAAAGGATTTTCGGATTTCTCAAAATTCGGGGAAGAAAAGAGATTCTGAATCAGAACTTGTAGATTCTGATACAGATGGCCTTCAAAAGTGAGGATTGACGTCGACTCCAGCAGAAATATACTAGCTGAATGATCACTCTATGACTTCACCAAGTCCACAAAGTCCACTTAAACTTGTTATTCACACTCGCAAATCAGCAATTATCTTTAGACATTCATGACTACTTTCTTCATTTATTTCGTTTTTCATCTGTATTTAACAACTTTATAGATTCTGATTCTAGATGCCTCAATCCACGTGGTCTACCACAACCCATCTTTTCGGCTGGTTCTCATTTCTCATCGCTATCTGGGCGACAATCACTCTCTTCGTATTAATCGAGAAGAAATCGAGAAAGGAATTCGGTGGATACAAGAACTTTTTGAGGATTTACTGCTGCTATGCATTCCTATTCTGTATCGTCGATTGGCTAGTTCAACCGTATGCAGTAGTGGACATCTATGGTGTTGGTTATGTGTTCTATTCAGAGAACCGACTCTTTGATTTGGGTTATTCGGCGACTCATTTGCTACAAGGTGAGTAATGTTCCTTTCTTCGAAGATCCATGCGATTTCAGTCCTCTACTGCGGCTGTTTCATCGCCAGCTCCTCATTCTTATCCCTCAATTTCATCTATCGCTATATCTCCTCTTGCCAGTGAGTCCTTGCTTTCAGATATCGCAAAATAAATTAATTCCAGCCGTCACTGGTTACATCACTTTCAAGGTCTCGGCCTCATAGTTGTCATTCTCTATTGCGTGTTGCCATTTCTGATCTGGTCCTTTTGTGTCTACGTTTTCTTGGGTCCCACACCAGAACATACAGCGTATTTCAAGTGAGTCGGGCGTGCCTTTGACGCAAATTCAACTCATTGATTTTCAGCATTTCCACTGTATACATTGAGCAGTTCGACTTAACAGACAAACCCTATGTGGGCCCGGCGTGCTATGTAAGTCATATATTCTTTAAGATTCTAATTTCATTCGATCCAATTCCAGCACGTCTCCACAACACCATTCCACCAAGTCGGTGATGTCAATTAGGGTACAATGGGTTCACTCATTGGTCTCGGCTGTTTTCAGGTGACTAACTTAGCAATTAGACAGAAAGAGGCTGTAATTATAGCTTCAGGTTCTCTTCTACGGAATTTCGTTAGTCTGCGGTATTCTCACTTATAAGAATAACATGAAATTACTGAAATTGGCTCAGCTTTCAAAGAATCTCTACAAGACACAAATGCAACTGTTGAGAGCGATTGTGATGCAGGTATTCTCTATATCTCCGAAACCAAGCCGTGAATGAATTCCAGGCAATAACTCCATTGATCTTCGTCTACATCCCACCGGCGATAATAATCACTGGCAGTATGGCTGGGATCTATGTAGGAGAACTCGGGCATTTCGTGGTGATGAGTATTTCAATGTATCCACCGTTGGATTCATTGGTGTTTCTATTATCGATTAGGGACTATCGGAATGCATTATTTTGCAATACGAAGACAGATAGTCTGAGTGAGAGCTCGAATATCCGACCAGCGACGGCGAAAGTTTCGGTAAGCTTTTTTGATGTTCGAGGGGCCAAACTTATTGTCGAAATAAGCTTTCTTGGCATTTGGTGTTTGCGGACTTAAGTCCCCGCGCTGCTCGAAATAAGCCAAGCTCTCTGTCTGATATTTCGGCTATATATTCAGAAAAGATCGGGGAGTTCGACTAAAGTCATAGCCGAGACAACGGAAAGAGGGCGTGGCTTATTTTAAGCGCGGGAATTTAAGTCCGCAAACACCGAATGTCAAAAAAGTTTGTTTTGACAATAGCGGTGGAGAAAAAGGAAATGAGTGCTAGTCTGTGTCTCTAGAAGTCCAGATGTCCAAATTTGGAAATTTGACGGACGGATATTTCTACTAGCAAGACAGCTGTTGGGATTTTTGGCAATAAATTGCAGTTTTTGAGAATTTTAATGAGGCCATATTCAAATTTCTATGAAAAAAAACTGCCGACAGGAGAAAAAAATCCATAAAACTTGACATTTTCGAGCTGTTTTATGTAAAAAATTGAATTTCATCGATTCTTTTAGAGAAAACTAGGGAAAACAAGTTAATTATTTCGCTGATTTTACTCGTAATTTTGGAATTTTCAAAGGTTTTTAGTCGTTCTTAGAGTCTTTCTGTGTGTCCGGATGTCCGTACATTTCAAAAATCTCCCAAAAATTGAATAATCCGACTAGAATTAGAAAACTTTGCGGAGAAAGCAGCTTTATGTCAGGATTTATTTATAATTTATCATTTTTCTAATTTTCAGGACGCGCAATCCCGAAGAGCTGACTACCAGACATGAATCCCGTTTTTCCCTATTTTTCTCATTTTTTTCATTCAAAAATCAATAAAAACTCACTGAGCAAACTTATAAGTGCTATAAGCCAATGAATGCCACACCGACAACGCTTGTGATATATTCAGGATATATTTCGAGATGAATATCACAATATTTTCCAAAATCACCCAAATCAACGCATTCGACGTCAGAATTCCCAGAATTTCGGGTGAAAATCGTCCCTGAGTGCCCAATACGAATCCAGAAACGAGGATATATGTCAAAAATGACATTAATGGAATGTAGAGATCCGGAGCGTTGACGTCATCACGAGCAGGGGCGGGATCAGAAGATCCGGCAAACTTCAGAGACCAATCTTTATGGAAAAATGGGAAGAAAAGGATTCCCAATTTCTTTCCGACGTAGGCATTGTCCACGGCGAAATAGTACTTCAGATTGAATGTTCCGAGATATTTCGTGAGCTGAAATACGGAAAAAATTAGTTTTTAACATACTTGTCATCAAATGTTCTTAAACTTTTTGAGTTTTTTTCGCGAAAAAGTCAAATATCATTCAGAATTAGAAGAAATTTTGAAAAATCATCAGTAATGATCACATTTTTCATGAAAAATTTAAAAAATTGGTTCATTTTTTGAAGCCAGATCGAAATCCTTTTGATATACTACAATTTTGACTCAATTGTCTATGAAAACCCTCGAATTTTGTGAATTTCGTGATCTAAAACAAGGGAAACGGCTATTGAGACGATTTTCAGCTAAAATTTGCTATTTTTACATCAATTTTATGTTGAGAACAGTTGAATCTAACTTCCTAATCAATTTTCAGTTTAAAATTACGAATTTCGCCAAAAAAATTACAACAAACTACATGTATAACTGTATAACCGGCTTGAAACTAGGGTTTTGAAAAAACAACGATTTCAGAGACGTTTTCTGTAATAAATTAGAGAAATTTTTCTGAAATTCTGAAATTCAAATTCAAATTGAGCGTCTCAACAGTTACTATTCGAAAAGAAGATTTAGAGTCATTTTTCAAAAAACATATTGTATTTCAGCGGTTTTTGGGGTAAAACTAGACAATTCAGCTAAAAATTTAAATTTTTGGAAAAAAATGTAGTAAAAATTGTGAAGATCAACTTCAAATTTTATTTTCTTGATTTCCGACTCAAGTTTTGATTGAACTCGAGCTTTTTCACTCATCCCAACAGAGTTTACACCAAAAATTTCAGTTTTTTACGTATTTTTATGTTCCAAAAGCTCAATTTCTCCGATTCCCTACCTTCTCCTTCTGCTGCTCGGCGAATTGTCCTCCAAACTGTTTCGCAGCATTCAACATCGGATCCGACATCAGTTGTTGCGGCTGGAATCCTCCAAATCCTCCTGAAAATTGAGAAAATATTTTTCAATTAAAAAAAATATTTTACCATTCTGTGAGTACCCATAACTTTGTTGCTGTTGTTGTTGCCCGTATCCTCCTCCATTATTGAATTGATTTTGTTGGGGACCTGATTGTCCGTACCCGCTATCAAATCCTTGGTTATTGGTGCTCTGTTGCGTATAATATCCGCCACTGAAAATAAAAAATTCAATTTTTTCAAATTTTCAGCAATTTTCAGCGAAATCTCACCCATAAGAATTATCTTGAGCTACTGGAGTCGGTGAGGCTACCGGGGCGGCCGGTTGTTGGGGTTGTGAGTATCCGGTGTTCCAAGTGTCCGTATTCCAGTCGTTTCCCCAGTCGTTTGACATTTCTATGACTGAAATATCGATTTTTATTACTTTTAATTGTTAAAATAATTTTTTTGATGTGAAAAAAATGCTGAAAAATGCTGAAAAACGCTGAAATTCAGTGGATTCCAAGCCTGTTAAAATTCCAACACACTAACTGTGCAAACACCGCGGGGTACGCAAGCATCATACCTTACGACACTTGGTATACCGTACCTTGTAAATTGTAAATCAGCGCGAATTTGAAAAAGATTTTTCACTTTTTTTTCAATAAAAATCAAAGTTCAAACAGAAAAATAAACTATTTAGATGCAAATTCTGAATAAAAATAAATCTGTATTAAAAATTAATACAAAAAGACAAGAACAAGTGGTCAGATGGTTTAAAACGGAGAAAAAGAACAAGACATAATAGAATTAGTACAAATGAATAGAGAGTATCACTGCCAAAGCTATCGAATATACCCCATTTCTCTTCTTTTTCAGGTTTTTCTCCCCAGTTATTCTCTGGTGACGTCGATGGTCTTCCCAATATTTTCGTGCCATTTCTTTTCTTCTGCCAACTCATTATGTTGTAGGTTGTAGTGCTCCTCCTCTCAAATTAGGACCTGGACCCACCCATTCAGGTCTTCGAAGAGGGAGGACACAGGGTCAAATTTTGCCCATATGAAGCAACTGCGCTCTAAATAAATTAGCGTAAAATTAGCGCGAAATTCAAAAAAATTTAACCAAAAATTTTTTTTTTCGTATTCAAAATTTGTATTTTTCTCTTTTTCAATCAATTCGATATTTTTTGTGCGAAGTTTTCTCGAAAATAGCGAGAAAACTGGAAAAAAAAATCGGCTTCATTTGAAAAATTTGACTCGCTATCGTTCGTCTTACTGTGCCCACGTTAAGAGGTCCCGCATTTTGCTGATCTGCGACTCAATTGGCCACGCCCCAAGTTGTGTGCAAACGCGCTTCACTGAGCTTCCGGTTTCGCGGGAAAATTATTTGAATTCATATGGACAAAATTTGACCCCGTGGGAGGACCACAAAACTTTGTTAAACGGGTGGAGAAGAGGAATTGGAAATGTTTTTGGTTCCCTTTCTCAGTGGTTTTTGTTTATTTCTTGTTTGATTGTTTCTCTAGAGAAAAAGGTTCAGTTGGAATCGAAATGGAATTTAAGTTTCTTCTCTTTTTTCTTTATTCCCTTTCTTCAGATCTCAAAGAATACCTGGTTTTTGTGTTTTGCTCAAAGCGCAAATCTCCAAAAATGCCGTGGTTATCACTAGCGGCAACGTGAGTTCTGGAGAGCACAGGTAAAACGGGGAAGCCGAGAGATGGGATGATGGGCAGCCCGGGGGAGACCTGCCGGGGAACAACCAGCAGTTCAAACCCCGGGCCGCCGGCAGCCTGCCTTTGAGCTGCTGGCGGTTCAAAATTTGGGCAGCACCTACCCCCCATTATTGGTATTATACTTCGTTCTGAATACGATTTCTACCTAATTCGTCCTATATTTAGTTAACAATGTGTTTAAATGTAATATTGTAATTCCTTCATCGTTCATTTTCCCATTTTTTCCGGACTTGTGATTTTTCCGATTTTCACTCAATCTTTTTCACATGAAAACAAGTTACGGCAACGGATATGCAAAGTACAAGTGATGAACAGAGTTGTTTTTGGCTAATTTCATTTTTGAAACGATAACTTACCGACTTACCTCATTTCCAACTGAAAAATATTAATTTCGTTTCAATAAGAAAGTTAGCGAAAAAACCCCATTTTCACTTAAAGTGTTTGAAAACTGACTTCCGCCACAAGGCCCAAAAATAAGAATTTTTAACCGATTTTCATTTCGGAGCAGTCTAAACTTACTTACTTACCTTTATATCCACCTGAAATAATATATTAGACTGTTCCGAAATAAAAATCGGAGGGAAACTCTATTTTCTTTTCAAAAGGCCGATTTTCGTTGTTAAAGTCCAAATTTTGTTTCGGAAACAGCTTTTGCCAGTTTTCAATGGGTACATTAAATTTTTCTCTACATTTTGCAAATTGTTTTCAGCGAAAAATCTTGAGTTTAAGCGAAATACGCTCTGAAAATGGGAAATAAAGGCTGCCGGCAAATAAAATAAATGTGGCGTGGATTTACGGTAAACAACACGCTCGGGCGGGATACCGGAGTGTCGTTGTGCTTTACAGTAGAGACTTCACTGCTCGCATGGCAGTAATTCTATCACTTATAACAGAAGAGATTTTAAAGCGAATTTTTCACAGAAAACACAAAAAACTAGAGAAACGAACAAATCATTTTGAAAAAAAAATACATTTGTCTTCAAATGTCGGAAAACAAAGAGTTGTTGCATTATTCCATTCTTATCAAGAGTTCAGTACTGTAACTGGAGTCATTAGATTGATTCATGAATCATTTAGTAATTTGGGCAAAATCTTCAAATATCAGTAATTTGGCAAAACTAAATAGGATTGTAAGTCACAGTGTATAATTTACTGTAACCCCTCTAACAGAGGTGGCCAGAGAGAAGTATGTTCAACGCGGTATATCTTTTTTCTTAAAGTAGATATCAAAAAGTTGCCAACAGACAAAATATAGCTGAAGACTCATAAAACATTTCTTCCGTTGAAAAACATGTGATAACTCATGACAGAGTTGCGATATTGCGCTCCGAACTCTTGCTACTGGGAGCTCCTCTATTAGAGATTTTACGGTACTTAACCGTGTTATACTTATACTTATATATATCTTCATTCTGTCAAAAACATGTTTTTCTTATCTTTTTTCCCCACTCTCCATCTAAAACCTGATTACAAGAACTTGTTGAAATCACTAGAGACACATCTTGAACCACCATTCGACCACCATTGGCCTGCCGACGAACCACCACTGACCAACTCGCGGTTCTTCAGCCGCCGTTCAGCTGCCAATCAGCCACTTTATCAAAATTCTTCTATTTTTAAAAATAAAGACTGTCACTAGACTAGAAAGGATTCTGAGGTATCGTACACAAATTTTTGTCCCCAAAAGTTGCGAGTTTCTATAGAATTATAACAATTTTTACTTTGGACCACTTTTGAGCTGTTTGCGGCCTGCCAGCCACCAGTCGGCCACCCTTCAGCAATCCGCGGTTTTTCGGCTGCCGACCGGCCATTCTTCGCCTGTTTGCGGTTCTCAAGCCGCCGTTCACCCCATTTCTCGGCATCCCCGTTTTACCTGTGGAGTGCGCGTGGTGTCACCGGTTACCATTTTGCCTGTCACCCGAGCAACCGGGGTTCAATTCCTACCCTTGGCAAATCCCTTTTTTCTTTTTTTTTTCTCAAGAAAACGAACTTCTATCAATTTTTCTTAGCAGAATCTTCCTGAAAGCTAGACATGTGACGCAAAATATGTGCACTGCACCGCCGGAAATACATTTCCTCTTGTTCTTCCCTAATAAAAGGGAACTAATAAGGTTAATAATAAGAAGGGATGTGTAGCAAAACACAATATTTTGCAACTTGTGATACTTGGAGGTCTTATTAAATTGTGCATAGCATAGTTCTTTCATTCGAATTTAAAACAATTTGGTCAGTGTTGTTAACTCACACTGACAATTTTGGTCACTGTAGTTAGGATACAGTGACCAAACATTCGAGTTGGAACGCACCAAACGTTGACCTAGTTTTTCTCGAATACCAGACCTCAAGGGCAAAAACTGAATACATATTTGAAATCACCGTTTTCTCAGCTTTCCAATTATATAGGTCACGTCCCATTACTCTAAACTGGCTCGGTGACCTTCCCAAGTTAGAAACCTAACTAAACTAAAAATCTCAGCACTATCTTATGACACATTCATCGTCATCCCTCCATCGACAATTGTCACACGAAATGTGCAAAATGTGTCAGTTTTTTTCTATTTCCTCACTCCTCTAGACCACAATATCACCACACTACTCATTTTTTGTCGCTTCTTAAATCATCTATTCATGTTCCAGACATACGTATTTCTTCTTTTCGTCTCGTCTTTTTGAAGGAATTTCAGAAAAAACACCATAACAATATGATATGCATTTTGATATTCATATTCTTCTTTATGAGGGAAAAATCCATTAAGACGAGTTCGTGGTGTCTCATTTTCGGGTTCGGAGACACCAGAAATTGGTTTGGTCCTTCGGTTTTTTTGTTGAAAGGAATGCTTATGAGTTTTTTTTCTGAAAAAAGGTTTTACTTTTTTTCGTCTATGGCTACTTTGAAATTAGCAGAAATTGAGTTTTGGTTCAAAAATAAATTAGTTTCGTACAACAAAAAAGTGCAGAAATTTTTCAGTAGCTTTAGTGAAAAAAACGTTCAGAAATCAGAAATTTGAACTTTTTCGACCAATTGTTTCATTAGAGCGCGTATGCACAGTTGATTAAAACACCTAGACTTCCCCCTTCTACTACCTTTATGACCACCCTCGCTGCAACTCAATGAGTACTTGAATTGGCGCAGTGGCGTACACTTTTGCCCACCACCCTCCTATACCAAAGTTCGACACCTCTCCCCAACAAATCATTATTTTTTCTTTTTTTTCATTCATCCCAGATGAAAAATACAATTATATTTTCTCCAAAACCAATATATTTCCTTCCTTTTCCTTCCACGGCGGTCTCCTTTTCGAACTACGTTTTCCCCTCCATCCGTATATCTCCATATTTTTCTTCCGCGTTACCACTGGTCCTTCGTCTCATTCATATCAGATTATGGGCCCTTTTCCTTTCCGTTTTGTTGGTCGAATACGTGAAAGTGTCGACTTCTGGAATATTCCCACGAGACGATTCAATCCCTCCCCCCACTTCCACCTCTATGGACCTCCAGACTTCTTAGAATTTCTATATCAACTCTTTTTCTGGGATAGCATACATAGCACATGATTCCGTATTTAGTTTCTTGCTTTTTATGAATCTTTTTCTTCGTCCAGAGAGGTGTACTGTAGCTGAGGTCCAGCGCAATTACTTCCTTGTGCTCTCTGCAGTTCGAAGAATTTCCAAAAGTAGGTCCAAAGTTTTATTAATCTGAGAATCTGGACGGGTACAAAGGGTAAACAAACATTCTAAAAATAGTTGGAGCTGCTTAACTTCTTTTCTCCAAACAGCTCCTTTTTCCAAAAAAAATATTGCAAAATTCACATAATGTCCCGTGTGAATCTGTATGATTCCAGGAAATTGAAACCCGGAAAAACACGTTCCCCTAGCTAGATCAACACTTACATCATAATGAGTAGGAGTCTTTTGTAACTGGATTAAAAATCGAGGAATTTCAGTTTTTTGTTTTGGAATGACGGAGTTTAGAAAGAAGACAAAAGTTCAATGTTTAAATCCCCTTGTACTCTCGAGAATATGTTTGATCTTATATAATTGTTGATTTTGTTCAAATTCATCCATTTTTCAAACACGGCTTGTCACAACTACAGTTAAATTCTTTCCACCTAATTATCATTTTTGTGAAAAACTCAATTACCCCCAATTACCTGAGATAATTACCCGAGAACTTTTCAGTTATTGACGTATATATGCTTGTGGTGACCGATTTTTTGATCTCACAGTAGAAAAGGATTGCTCTGACAGACTTGTCAACTGTAGTGACGTTTCGAAACAATGTATTTTGAAATCAGAAATTCATGAAGTTCATTTCGAATCGTCCCAAATACTGATATCTTTTCAACTTTTCCAAATCTCAAATCTCAATTTATAATCTCTCCGCCACCCATCATAACAGTGTACCATCTTAGATGTCTTCCTTGTTTTTCCTTGTTACAAATTACTATGGAATTGCAAATATCTTTGGAAACATGTGGAAAAAATCAATATGTGTTCTTGATTTTGTACACTGAACCCCTCAAAACACAACAAGATTCCATGTCAATCCACACTGTGGTATGTACGCCCTCTCTTGTAGAGGTCTTCCGGGGTCAAAATTATTTTTAAAAACCCAGATTGCTTAGCCATGATATTTTTTCTATACACACGCGGAAGTAAACATCTTTTTTAACAAAAAACGAGAGCTCGTGAACTTTCGTGCAAAAATCTTTAAAAGTCGAGTGGTACGCAAGACCTGAAAACAAATTCAGGAGGCTCACAACTTGCAGCTAAAAATATTTTTCATGTGGAAGTTCAAGCTAGCAGCCCCAGTCTAATGTTCAAACAGTACCTAACCTACATGACACGGTGCTCACTTCAAACTACGTTTTATGTGTTGAAAAATATACCAAAATGTAGATCTCAGCGAGTTCTATGTCATTAGCCTACTACGGGCCGGATGCCTAGTCGTTAGTGTACCGCGGGCTGGGATAAAGTGCTGAGAAGACCACCGGCCCGGTTTAGGTCACAGATGTAGAACTCGATCTACATTAGATGGTTGGCTAGAAAAGCTTTCTTGGCTATTTCGGCTTTTTTAATCCTTTATCCGACATAGATCTCCCGGAGATCTTCATTTTGGTATATTTTTCAGCTCAATGCACTACGCAGCTTCTTAACCCAATTGGCTTACTAAGCAACTCCCTTACCCAATTCATTCAGACTCCTCCCCCAACGCTCTCTGACCCCATCCACGATTTGATGAAAAACATCGTCGAGGTCCCCCCATATTAAAAACTTTCCCCCTACTGCTCTCTGATCTTCCAGCCCTCCTCCAACTTTTCTCATCCTTCTTTTCTCATATTAACCCACCCTCCCCAAATTTTTTTTTCAGTTTTATCCTCCATTCTCTCTCTTTTATTATTCGATTATTCTTGTGTATGTGTGTCCCGTTATGCATACAATGATCATCCCTCACATATTTTTCAGCACCCAACCGATTCTATTTTCTCACGTTGTTCCCCTTTTTTGCAAAATAATAAAGGGATGTCTGTTTGTCCGGATATCCCCTTCTTTCCCTGAAAACCGGAAGTCCATCTTCTTCTGAAATTGAGATTCTGAAAATGAGAGAATGAAAAAAAAACAGAATGATTCAAATAGGGGGGGGAAACGAGTGTCCATCTTCTCCTCCGCCTTCCAGAACACCAGTTTAAATTTGAAAAAAACGACGACGAAACGAGATTAGTTTGTGTGTTATTTGTTCGTGTCTCCAGCCGCTGCAAGAGTTTTTTGTCGCCTTTGAAGAGTTCACTTTTTCGTCGTAATTCAGTGACAAGTCCTGTCACTTTTCATTTCTATCATTCTTGTCAGTCAAGTGATTGTAGGGTGACGAAATGAAGAGATCAACTTTTGAGATATTAGGTTGATTCATAATTTTCTGCAATTTTCGAGCTTGCTAGTCGTCATTTAGATTTCTCGGCATAGGACTTGTTTTTCGATGTGGTTGTTTTTGTGTTTTGTAGACCTACTTATGTACTTGTTACAGTTTCAAAGTTTCACTTCTCGCTTTTTTTCCCGCCGAGAACGGAGATTTGATTTACACGCAACTTTTTGCGTTTTTGAAACGTAACTTTGTTTTCATTCGTTTCTGGTGTAAAACTCATGTCAGCCAAAAGGAAGTTGCTGATGTATGTCAACAAAGGTCTCCTTGTTTCAACGCGAAAACACTTTGATTCAAAAGATTTTAAGCAAAAAACTTGGATCTGACTGAAAAGTTCTTCTCTTTCAGCTGTCAGAGCTAGATTGGGAGTTATTGCAGGGAATCGTAGAAGCTGATTTGTATCAAACCACCCGTAGGTTGTCAGCTTCATTGAGGGTGACTCATGTAACTATAGTTCATGGACGGGAACCATTTATCTCAATCAGAAAATTCGTCGTTACAAACCACACGCTTTGAATCAATGTGAAATGGTACATCACATGGACCTAAATTGGTTCTCAGTACTTTTCCACCCAACACACGTATGGTCGGGATATTTATCTGTTAGAATTAAGTAGTGAAGTTGTTACTCTAACGATGTGAGAAAGTTACAAAGTGTGGACTAAGATTTGCGCGCTCTGGAAGTTCTCAAACCTAAAAAAGTTGTTTTTCAAATCTGGGACTCACTACTCTGGGTGGAGGGGTGAGAACTTTCCAACAAGGACAGGGACGTAACATTAGATGTTCATGTTTTTTATTTAGATAAATTTAAAATCACGTGACCACAGGACGGGGAGATATAACAAAACAACTTTTTTAGTCTGACAACGCTTGTTCATGTGTTGCGAAAGTAACCCACAACAATCTGTTGTTATCTGGCTGGACGATTATCTTTTATTCATCGTATTGATCCAACATTCTTCTCTTTAATTACAAATATTTAGCTTGACTACAACAACTTTTTAATGGGAAAAAATTCGAATAAAAGAGCTATATCAAAAAGAAGCAAATTTCCTTTTCAAATAATCTCTTATGGATGATCTACGCGGAGAGAATCAGTTAGCTAATAAAATGTTGCCAGAAGACCATCGATGCTGGTTAACAATATTTTGAATTCTAGAAATTTTTCTGGATTTCAAAAAATAGAAGCGAAATTTTGTCGAAAAATTGCAGAAAATTATGAATCAACCTAATAGCTTCGGTGAGGTGTGCCCTTGGTCAATTGTGATACTATTGAGCCGTTCCAAGGTACGCAGTTCCCAGTAATGACCTCTAACAGAATTTACCAGTTATGGACCAATTCACGAAATAGCAAAACAAGCCAATAACTATTATTTATTACTAGAAAAATTGGTTTTTTCGCTACCTTGTGAATAGTCTATTAGCACTGCTTTGAAAAGTCCGCTCTCATTTTGCTAATTTTCAATGAAACATATATGACAAGAAACCTGAAAACGTGGATATTCTTTACCCGTTTTCAAAAATTGTATACCATCAATATGAACCGAATTACACCACATTTTGTACGCAGACTTGCTGCATGATTGCAAAAAATGTTAGTAAACCTCAAGCCGTTGTATTTCTGTCAATTTTGACGCTAGAAAAGTTTAGAGAACAGGTTCAGAATGCCCGAAACGTGAGCTTTTTACTTGTGTAAATTTCAAATTTATTTGATAATCATTACTTTTGAAAAGGCGTCACCTGTGTAAGATCAAAACTAAAAGATTAATTTTCTATGAAATTTTTATGACATGAGATTACCTTTATGATACTGTGCTCGGGCCAACAACAATTTTTTGTTTCTTCTGCAAAAAAGTAGAATTTTTAACTATGTTTTCGACTACATTTGATCAAAATTTATGTTTTGAATCGGGACCAAAATTTTGCAAATCTGCAAAAAAACTGACCCGCTACCAAAAAGAGTGAGCCTGGAAAAAGACCGAATCAGACTGAACATTTCAGTTATCCTCAGACCGTACCTCTCCAGATACCAATTCTACAAAAAAGTTAACAACTACAAATATGTAACTCTAGGTTTGATCTACACAATAAAATTAATAAGTATTTTTTGCCCTGCAAAAGTATTTCTCCTTGATGACCTCCGAGGAGCCCGACCTTCAGCCAGACAACAATTCCCCAATTCTATCCCTTTCCTCCTCTCAAATGTTTACTTTTTTCGATAACATATTTTCTTATTCTTCCTTCTCAAAAGTGCGTCTCCCTATATTTCTTCTTCTGCATCTGAATCCCTCTTTTCGAACTTTTTAAGCCCGTAAATTGTGTTAAACTACCGCCTCGGGAAGGGCCCTTCTCTATTTTCCCTTTTTCATGAAACCCGATATCTTTATATTTTTAAGAAGTGATGAAAACTAAAACTTTTTTGTTTTTCTTTCTGTCACCTGTTTTTCTTCTCACTTCATTCTCTTCGAGAAGAAAAGTGCTCTCTGCTGGGCGGTTTTCACATTAAAATGATCTCGAAGTGCCACCTGACGGTTGAGGTTGTCTAATCAAAAAAGAGAAAAATAAAATTGAAAAAAATCGAGAAGATATTGAGAATCTCGATGAAGGAGGTGAGAAATTGATTTGCTTTGTTTCGAAATACGCGGACTTTTTGCACTTGTCTGTTATAAAAACTAATTTTTTCGAAAATTTCTCTTGTTTCCCGGTTTAGAACTTCAAAAAAAATCCACCATTTCTATAAATTCCGGCGTGGCTCACCTCGATTTATCTAAAATTGTTCTTGGAAAATTCTCGAATTCCCAGAATTCTCTGTAAAGCATTTATCTCATCTTTCGCTTTCTTTGAAAAATATCAACTTTTTGTATGAAGTTTTTAGTCATTTTGAGTTCCAATCCTTGCTCGATTGAAAAAAAAACTGAATCTCCTCTTTTTCTACAGGGTGGCGCAGAATTACCCGCACAAGCTCTAAGTGCTATATCTAAAAAATGAAAAGTCAGAAAACCATGGGAATCAACAAAAAGTTTATTCGTAATCATAACAACAATTATCAGCTAATTTTGTTCCATCCGACCTCCTTTCTTTTCGATGACAGCACGAAGACGTCTAGGGTAGGCATCGATGGTTGCACGCAGGTAATCTGGAGACAAAGCGTCCCATTCCTTGACCAGGGTCTTCTTCAGAGCTTCGATACTTGAGTGGGGTTTAGCGTTGACCTTGTTCTGCAAAACCCCCCAGATGGAGTAGTCCAAAGGATTGAGATCTGGCGAGGACGGAGGCCATTCGTCCTTCGGGATGAATGCAGGCAAATGGGCCTCGCACCACTGTTGCGACAACTTGGCTGTGTGTGCGGGAGCACCGTCTTGTTGGAATACCCAGTGACGACCATTGAAGTGTTTCTGAGCCCAGGGAAGGAGTGTCTTCTCCAAAATCTGCGAAATGTAGACTTCCTTGTTGATTTTGACTCCTTGATCGACAAAAAGCAATGGTGACTTGCCATCAGCACATACTGCTCCAAAAACCATCACACTAGCGGGGTGAGAGGCTTGATGAATTGTCCTTCCGTTGGCAAAAGCTTCCTCAGACGTCTCAGCAAGCACTCGATGATTTTGAGGGTTGAATTCGGCCTGTACGGTGAACAGCTTCTCGTCAGAGAACACTGTAACCAAGTGCTCATCATTGCGCGTGCGCTGAAGGAGCTTTTTTGACCTTTCGAGCAGTTTCTTGGTTGTAGCTTCCGAGATAATGGCCGCTTTTCTTACACGATAGCAGGTAAGCTTCAGCTTGTCTTTGACAATCCTTCCCAACGAACGCCGACTAATTTTCATACCTTCCGCCATTTTTCTGATGCTCCGATGTGCATTTCTTCTGATTCTCTCTTTCACAGCTTTGATCCTATCTGGAGTATCGACTGTTGCTTTTCTTCCTCTCCCACGTCTATCCAAGAATGTTCCGAGCTTTTTGAAACGAGAAATCGAGTCATACACGGTTCTACTTGGGACTCCGAGCCGTTTAATGATGTCAACCGGAGCAACTCCTGCTTTGAAAAAAAGGTTCAAAATGGAAGAGCGATGTGGACTCGGCGGTGCCATTTACCTAAAACAAAACCGATCGATCTGAATTTCGGCAGAATGATAAAAATTTATATAATTAACAAAAATTTATATAATACGCGCACCAGAATTGCGTCAATCGCCTTGCTTTATGGCGTCAAACTTTTGTGCGGGTAATTCTGCGCCACCCTGTAAAAACTTTTTCAAAACAATCAAAGAAAGACAGAAGTCATTTTTTGAATTTCAGATTATGATATTTCTGACAATTCTAGAAATAAACTTTCTACAGTGTAGCATATCCTATAAACTGAGGAGCTTAAATGAAAGAGTTTTCTAAGCGCAGTCCTCTCGGACAAGATTTGAAAAAGTTCGAGAGGACTACACGACCGCAAGGATAAGCTCTTCTACCTAGGATCCTTCAGAAAAACGGGAATTGTGTTTAGCATATGCTCCAATGAAGAGTGTTTCTTAGAATTGTCTGAAGTATCATAATCTGAAATGAAAATATATAATTTCAAGTCATTTTGAGACCCAGTACTTGCTCGATTGATAGTGAGTTCGAATTCTAATCAACTTCCGTTTTCATTTCCTTTAAATCCCGGTGTCCCCGAGATCCGATCTCCACTCGCACTGACATTCACCTCATTATCTCTGTCATCTGTTCCTTTTTTTTCATCTTCCTTGTTTTCCCTCCCGTCCCTCCATAATTATTATTACTACACCCCCAAAATAACTTATTCCCCTCTACTTTTTGACCCCACCACTCCTACTGCCTATGCACCCACTCCTTCATCTTCCCCCCAATCCATCCTGTCCAGTGACAAACCTCTCCGAGATATCCCCAGGAGACACCAAGAAGTAGAAGAAGACGTGGTCGTGTTTTGAAGGATGTTCCATCATTCTCAGGGACCTTCTTTTTGTTCTTCATCCTGCTCTGACTGACCTGACATTTTCAGTCTTGTTTTCATTCCTTTTAAGGATATTTTGATACGGGGGGACCGACTCAGCAAGTTTTCAGAGGAAAAGTCCATTCTAGAAACCCGAATCCTGTTGATCCATTAGTAAGATTGTCGTCTTTGCTCAAAACTGCCTTTTTGAAGAAAGCGGGAGGTTTTTATGGGACCACATAAAATGTCCTTCGCCTTGAGAAGAAGCAGAAGAAAAGGATTAGCCGGTTGTCTCCGTCGCCCCTTATTCATATGTTTTGATGTCTTCCGTTTTTGGTTTGAAATGTTCTCTTGGCAACACTGACCGTTTTACGATTTCCTGATTTGTTTTTGAGAGGAGGATGATAGGTTATGTGACATGGCTTAGATGAGTTTTCAGGCCATATGAGCGAAAAGCTTGGCCTAGAGGGTCCTAGACAAGGTTTGAAAACTCTCGTTGTGCAATTTGAGGGGAATTTAGCAACATTTTACGAGCGGTACTCTAGAAGCATTTTAGAAAGAAGATGGTGGCCTAGTATTCAGGGAGGGTTGTTAGGCCATGGGTTGTTAGGCCATGAGGTTGTTAGGCCATGAGGTATTATCTGGAAATGTTGCTTAGATTGTTTCGTATAAATAAAGTTTGAAACGTCCATTATGAATACTTGGACACTCCGAAACCGATACGGGTAAAAACCGTTTAAACCAAACATCGATTATTGGTAGTACTTTGAATCAGACTTGCCCCGGGCCGGGCCTGGCCGAAATCAAAAACATTCTCGGCCCAGCCCAGCCCGCCCCGCTCAGACCGTTTTGAAATTTTTTTGGATTTTCGAATTTTTTTTTTAGAAAAGTACTATTTTCGACTGAAAAATCAAAACTCAATTGGAAGGTGAATTTGTATGATACTTTTAGCATTGTTACTCTAAAATTTTCAAAATTTTCAAAAACTTGTATCTTATGAATCCGGGCGGACGGGCGGTGCCGGGCAAGCCCCATTTTTGACAAGTCTGTTTTGATAGTTAAACTATTTTTCTGCGTTACGGTATACGAGGCTCCGGGCTTCTGGGTGCAACTTCCTGTTACTAACGGTGGGATGGTTCTAACATAGCTTCCCACTACACAACATCTTCTTATTAAACATCTCGAACACCCCCTTATCACATCATCCACTAGCTCATCCCAGATCAAAAACAAAGCAACGTCATTCGAATGAATCATATTCTCCTACCGTTCCCCCTTTACCTATTGTTCTTCCTTTCGTTCCTTTTCTATTCATTAATGAGCCCTCCCTACTCGCCTAAAAACTGGCATTGTGTGGTGTGATATGAACATCTCTTAGTCACAATGACGGAGTCCAGTGGGGAGAAATGACTGACATCCTCCGAGTTTTTGACACGTTTTGCTCTCAGTAGTCGGAGGAGAATATCTTTCATCTTCCAACTTTTCTTGAAACGTCATATGTATATATTTTATTTCGTCATTTTCGACCTGCTTCTGTTTTTTTTTGCATGAAATGAGAGAGATACAAACAAATCATGCAAAAACAAAACAAGGCAAAAATATCACCTGCGCTCGTTTTTTAAAGATGATGCTTGCTGCCAATTTTCTCGCTAGGTTGGTTTGATATGTTCCATTTTTGTAGAATCAAAAAGTAGTCTTTTCGGTTGAAAAATCACGTAACATGAAGGTTTTTCGTGATGTAGTTTGTGTAGTTTCAGTTCAAACGTAGTTTCAGTTTTTGAACTAGACCAAATTTGTGTAACGATCTGAAAATCCAATATTTGACGCCACTAGACTGTCAGCTAGACAATGACTCTAAACGAAACTCTAAAAATTGGTTAAAATTGGTTAAGACCGTCTAAAAATTCAAATACTTCAAAACATTTCAAAACTATTTTCATTTTAACCGCCTTGTTTTGTGGATTCTAACTATTTTTTTATTTTTATTTTAAACTCAAAACTCGCAGAGAAACGAGGATTTTAGTGTTTTCGTGGCGAGACCCAAAATCCGAAAATACTTTTCTGGACCGTCTTGATTTGCTGATTCCAAAAATATTAATTTTATCCGGATCCTCACAGAGATAGAGAATTTTCAATTTTTCGAATTGTTTCGAAAATCCGCATTCCGCTCAACAGTGCTTTATCCTCTATCTGCTTAACAATTGTACCTTAACCTTTATTTTTTTGATATCTTTTAGCTTGTCCTTCCTTTTTTCACTCGATTTAATTTTTGATTACAATCACCCTTTTGGCTTCAATTTTAAAATTTCAATGATATTAGGAAGTTTGGCACAAAAACGGTACCTTCTCAGGGAATTTTGAGCGATTCGCCCACTGTTTGGGCGATTTGCCCACCAATTGGGCGGCCGTGCCCACCCGGGTTGGGCACTACCGCCCAAATCAAGGGCGAATCGCCCAACGTGTGATGTTTTTAGTGCTCGCTTTCCTTGCCGATTCTCATATATTTTGCTTGTAAAGAACAGAAGGCAGTTATTGTTTTCATCAATATTTATTAAATCAATTAAACAGAAAAAATTTATCAAGTCTCTGGCACTTCTTTTTGTTGTTGGCTGTGGGAGGAGTTGGTGATTGAGAGAAAACCATCGATTCACGAATTGGTTTGGGAGTATGGTTTCATGATGATCCTTATTCATCGGGGAGAAATCTGTAATATGAATTATGAAAGCATGAAGAGTTAGAACCTCTTTGAAATCTTTTTTCACATCAACCGGCGGATCACTTGCAGAAAGAAACGATTGAGCAGAGTGGACATTTTCGAAAATATATTTTCATAAATTTGGCGAGCGTTTTTACACTATCAAAGTACACTAACCTCAATTCGAAATCCATCCTCGGGCATGAGTTGCAGGTTGAGCAACTAACGCGGTTATTGTTCGCAACAAAAAAGGACCCCCTATCCTTTCCGACGAACAATTCTCTGAAATCTTAATCGTGTTTTTTAGATTAGTTTGTGTAATTTTTCACTTACAAACATCTCTTCTTCTACCGAATGGTGTTCTTTTTTCATATTCATAACAGAATAGTGTCTTTGAAACAAAGAATTAATACAGAATAATAATGAAAAACAAATAAAATTGAAATGATTTTTCCAGTACGATAGAGCGCGTGTTCATAAACTGGGCGAATCGCCCTACAAATGGGCACTTCGCCCTGCCCCACCACTCTTATTTTCTCAAATCTCCGACCTAACCGTCGCCCAACCCTCGCCCAGTGGGCGCTTCGCCCAAAACGCCGGCAATACGCCCAAAACGAAGGCTCATCGCCGATACAGTAGGCAATTCGCCTACAGTATGCCCATCCGATGCCCAACCTTTGCCGAAAATTCCCTGAGTTTCGAAGACCAATATTATCCAGGAAACAAAACTGGAAACCTGTTTTAGAATCATGACGTCTCTAGTTTTCTAGTGTCGTCAGAATATTCTCGAACTTTCTGCCAAAAACTAGGAAACCATCTTTGACCAAACCCGACCACTAATAGTTCAAGACGACATGATCTTCATGATGTCAAATTCTGACCAGTATATACTCACAATTTTTGAGAAAAACTTCCTGCTTCTACATTTTAGAAACCTGTCATTTCATCCCGCAAATATCCCCCGATTCTCAGAAGCATTTTTTAAATAAATTTTTAAATTTTATGTGTAGATCAAAATGAAAACATGCAGCAGTACCCATTCTAGAGATCCCATTCTAGAGATCTAATCAACCCTACCGTACCCTTTCCAAATTGTCATTTAACATTTCAACCCAGTAGTTCATTACCCTAAAAGCACTCTCTACCACCACCACGAGATTCAATTTTCATTCTTTAAATTACTCATCATTCAATTTGAATGGTGGGATACTCTCGGGTACATAAATGAATTTTTCATCTCTTCAACCACTTCCACTTTTTTCAACCATTTTATTTTCATTACTTTAGTGACCGCCCATGGAGCGAAAAAATATTCCAATTTCAAAATTGTCATGATTCATAGTAAAAACTTTACATTTTCTCTCTATTTTTGGTCAAAAACAAATAGAAAGAGGAGACACGTGGATTTTAATTATGGTCTGGAGAGCTGGCGGGGTGGTACATAGCACATATATATTTTTCATTTTTATGTCTAGACATTCCTCTCATCCCCAATTACTATCAAGTTCCGGCTTTTTTTTGTGGAGATTTTCATTTTATTTCTGGAAATTGAAAACATCATGTAATTTTTTGAGAAAACCTCCTGATTTCGTATATAATGGCTCTTTTCACAAAGTAGCAAAAATAGCAAAAAATAGTTTTTTGATTCTTTTAATACCTCGTGAATAGGTCCATTAAAAACCTGTTGAACATTTATTTAAAAAATTTTCAGTTCAATCTCTGCTTCCCTACTTAGTAGATCAAACTGAAAACTTCCATTTTGTAATTTTTAGTAAAAAATGATTGTTGACTTGTAAAGATATAGAGGTGGGTGTTAGGTGCTCAACGAGCAATTTTCGATACGGATGAGTTTTTTTTACGGGCGGTGCATTTGTTTTTTAGTTCTTTTAAAAGTGAAGCATTTCTACTGTACATAACTCAGGACTCAATGATCGGAACTTATTCTGTCTGGCGCGCCTTAGGCGCGTTTTGATATTTGTTTTATTTTCTTCATAACGTGACCTTATCACAATCTCAATGTATGAAAAATGTCAATTCTGAAAACCAAGTTGTTCCAAGTTGTCAAGGCCTTGGTTCAAAAAAAGGATCAATTTTTCCAATTTTTGACATTTTTTCAATTTTTGATGATTATTCAGAATTTCCTCTAATTCTGAATCAAAGTCGAAAATTTGACTTTTGCGAAAAAAAATTCGAAAAAAGTTGAAATTTGAATTTAGGCGCCAACATCCGGCCGGTATACTGTAGCTTTCCTACCGTAGTGTACACAATTTGTCGTAAAATTTGATTCTGGCGCACCTTCAGCGCGTTTCAGTTGATTTTCAAACGCATTCATATGAAACTGTGCATTTTGAATCCTTTATTTCGACAGCAAAAAAAAACCAGAAAACTTTTACAAAAGCCACAAAACTTTACTTCTTTCCAACATATCCATATGGGCTTCCATACTCGAATCCACCGTAATACTGTCCTGGATAAGCTGGGGCACCGTAACCTGGATATCCATAAGCACTGCCACCATAGATTCCATTCGTACCGTAGTAACCGCCAGCAGTTGGATATCCACCGTAGTATTGACACGTGGCGAGGGCGAAGACGGTGAGGAGAAGGGTGAGGCTGGAATAATGGGCGGGATGAAAAATTTTGGACTGGAAACACGGGGACTTACAGTTTAGAGAACATGTCTTTTTTTTCAGAAAAGCTAGAGAAATATGATTTGATTTTCAGACAAGAAATTTCTATCATTTTATACTCCCAATTTTTCAATTTATTTACCTTTTTTTATCAAAAAAAAACTGTCAATTTATTTATTTGTTTCGAGAAGTTCTCTTCCGGAGAACTGGTTTTCTCTGTTTGATTATCGAAAAGTAATCAAAATTTCCGTTTTCTCCCGCTTTTCTCTTGACCAAATCAACACATTTTCATCAAACTAGAGGAGGATTCCACTTTTTGTTTTTTGTTATTCATGCGGAATTGAAAGAAAGAAATTGAGAAGAAATCGAGTGAGAGAGGAGACAATATTTGTACTTTGAGACGAATATTTGAGGAGTTCGATGGCAGGACCGGATTATTAATGAGAGTCTGTCTGTGGCCTGGTGTAGACGGATGTCCGACATGGAAGTAATTTATGAGAGACGCAAAGAAGTTAGAGTGTTTGACTGTCTGCGCGCACTCACTCACTCACTAAACTTCAAATCGTTTTATCTCCGCAGCGTTTGACTCTACAAAAAAGTTGTCAACTAACAGAATGTGTAAAAATTTCTCCTCTACAATTTTGGAATTATCAACTTTTTGTGCGGTGTTTCCTAAAGAGATACAAGCAGGAGACTCAGAGAAGCTAGAGTGTCTGACTGTCTGCGCCTCACTCACTAAACTTCAAATTGTTATATCTCCGCAGCGTTTTACTTTACAAAAAATTTGTCAATTAAAAAAATGTGTAAAATTTTCCGTTCTATATTTTTAAATATAAAATATTTTGATAGCGATAAAATCTGTGAAGATACATGCAATTTAATGACCGAGCTTTTCTTAGTCTTTGTCTAACTTGCCTTGCGGATTTTCTTGAGTCGTTGAAAAACAAAACCGTATACCGAGTTGTTCCATGAAAAACTGAGTTCAGAAACAAAATTTTCTAAATTTTGAGATTTTGAGCTTCATTTCAAACTAGAAATCAAAGAAATTGGTCTAATATTGACTTAAATCAAAAAGTCTGAATTAAAAAGTCAAAAATTCTATCTATCTGTGTTTCCTGCTATCCAGATGTCCACCCTCATCAATAAATTCTTGATCTACTCGAACCCCATATCATCATCTTATCCCAATACCCATTACCACCCCTTCTAAATATTTCATTTCGGGTCTCTCCACATCATTCAATTTCTCACATATTCATGTTTGCACTCACTCCAGAGTACTGAATCAATTATTCATCTCACAGCTTTTATTGTTGCGTAAATTCATTTTTTGCCACCCGGAAGAAGTTTTGAGAGGTACCTGGACATCTGGATACCTGGAAATCCAAAAATATCGCTTTTTAATCCTTCAAAAATGCCTTGTCAAAAAACCAATTTCGATCTTTTCATTCGCTTTAAAATATTCAGTCACGAACCCCTTCCCCCTATTCCAATAATTTTTTTCATGAATTTTTGAAGAATCTAAGATCATATTGACCTCATCTGACTTCACATATGTTTCGAATCATTTTTTTTCTTTCCAGCATATGTTTTTGATCTGTTGTCTCTGGTAAATGATAAATCGAATGGTTGTTGTGAGAGGGAGAGCTCACGGAGCTCAGAGAAGACTGATCAATTTTTCATTTGCTGAGAAGCTAAAGAAAGCTGATCGGATTTTGTAGCTTTATTTTTGTAGTTTATATTTTTTTGGTGTCTTAAACTGTTAGTGAGATATCCGATAAATCTAAAAAGTGAGAGATTTCCAGTGAGAAAGAATAAAACGTCTGTATCTAAAAAGCGTTTAATGTTATTGAAAAATTGTTGACTGCAAAAATGTTCAATGTGAAATTTAACACCTTTTGTCTGTTAAAATCATTTTGATAGCATCAAACGCAGTGGAGATACAACGATTTGAAGATCAAACAGAGAGTGATGACGCTGACAGCGAGACATTCTAGCTTCTCTGCGTCTCCGGCTTGTATCTCTTTAGGGACCATTTGCAAAAAAAAATGCCGATAATTACAAAAATGCTCAGCATAAAATTTTTACATATTTTATCCGTTAAAACGTTTTTAATAGCATAAAACCCTGTGGAGATTTAACAACTTGAAGTTTAATGAGTGAGAGAGAGCGACAGCGAGACACTCTAGCGTCTCTGCGTCTATCACTAGACACATTAAAACGCTAAAATCTCAACAGCGTTTAGTGCTAATGAAAAAATTTTAACTGCAAAAATGTTCAGCGTAAAATTTTACACATTTTGTCTGTTAAAACCTTTTTAATAGTACTAAACGCTGCGGAGATACAACGATTTGAAGATTAACAGCGAGAGAGTGGTGACGCAGACCGTCAGACACTCTAGCTTCTTTGCGTCTCTCCCTTTTACTTTTTTTTCAACACCCCGTTATTTTTCTCACTTCTCCAGTAACCTGATACCAGCTCTTACTATTAGATACTTCAGGTAGACCTATCTATTTTTGACGAAACGTATCCAATTCCATCCCTATATTTTCACTATTTTCACGTACTCCAAGCCACGCCCCTTTTCTTACTGTTCACTAAAATTCTAGACTAAATTAAGAAAATCGTCATTTTCTGATCCACCTGTCCGTGCTAGTTCTTGGAACAATTTTCCCATTTTTCACCTGTTTCTATATAGACTTCCTCCTACACCACCCTATTAGTACGAGACGTCCGTCTTTTTTTTCGTTTTGTTCCATTTCGAATTCCCGCTGACGCATATCCTCCTAGTATTGTATTCCAATAAATTTTCTTCTGCATCACTGAAAGTGGGCGGAGCTTAAAAGAGACTTTGCAGAACTCTTCCAAGTACAGATACACTTGCTTATCCCCGGATTGTGATATCATTATTTTTGAAATCTTTTATTTTCTGACGCCTTGATTCTTGATCTACAAAACTTCCGTATATATTCCGTGAGATCTTTCTAAAGATTATTTCTGTTTCAGGCTCAAAATGAGCAGTGTCCCACCGGATATTGCTCAGAACACAACTGATGAGATGCCCGAGTGCTCCCACAATGAATCCTATGATTTCAATCGATACGCGTTGATTGTCTACATTGGGACACCGATTGCAATTGCTGGTGTCATTTGTAATTGGATTCTATTTGTGAGTTGGAAGGTGAAAGGATTCGAAAATATGAAAATTATTTTGTAGAGACTGTTCACTAAATCCAAATCTGCCAAGTCGCCGGCTCTGTATCTGTTGTTATTGGCGGTTTTAGGTAAGTAGAGATTTTATGAAGAGAGACGCAGAGAAGCTAGAGCGCTCTCGTTTCTCTGTGTCTCTCTTTAACTTCAACCGCCCGTATCTCCTCAGGGTATGAAGATATCAAAAAGTTGTCAACTAGTAAAATTTAGCTCTTAAAATTTTGAGTGTTTCACTGGTGAAACATTATTTGATAGCATTACACCCCGAGGAGATACGGGCGGTTGAAGATGAAGAGAAACGCAGGCAGACAGACCACTCTCGTTTCTCTGCGTCTCTCTCTTTAAACCGTTGTATCTCCACAGCGATTAGTGCTATCAAAAAGTTGATAACTAACAGAATGTGTAAAATTTTCTGCTCTACAATTTTGTAATTATCAACTTTTTCGCGTGAAAGGTCCCTAAAGAGATACACGCATGAGACACAGAGAAGCTAGATCTGTACTCGCTCCCTCGCTCACCAAACTTTCAAACGTTATATCTCCGCAGCGTTTGACTCTACAAAAGTGTTGTAAACTAATAAAATGTTCAAAATTTTATGCTCTACATTTTAGTAGTTGACATTTTTGCAATATCAGCCAACCTTTTTGAGATACTAACGTTTAATGTTCCAGACCTCCTAATGGACCTGCTCTACATCCCATTCTTCACCGTCGACGCTCTTGCCATCTACCACAAAAACGAATTCCTCTACCATATCTGGCATGACTACGCAATGTTTGTCTTTGGCCTCAGTCGGCTAGTGCAATTTGCCTCCACTTATATCATCTTATGCGCTACAATTGAGCGATTCATAGTGGTCGCTGAAATCAATTCCTTGAATTTTCTGATCAACTCAACTGGAAGATTCGTCACTATCGGAGTAACCTTCCTGGGTGTCGCTATTCTAAGACTACCTGCATTCTTTGAGTACTACATTACATTCCGTCCGGACTGTCCCATATACGAGAACTATGACTATACACCACTTCTTGCCGGTTGGGAACATTATCAGATGTTCAATTTCTATGTGATGACTGTCCTGCATATATTCGTTCCATTCGCCTTACTACTTATGCTCAACATCTCCATTGTGGTGGTCACCAAGAGAAAACTCACCGGTATTGGATGGGCGGTCACTACTTTTATTGATATGCCGAAAGTTAGTGAGATGATACGAAAAGAATCCATCAATTCGAATAAGCGGAGGAGAGACGAGTTACGGTACGCCACGTGGACAATGGTGTCGATTGCGACCACTTATTTGTGTTGCTCATCGCTATCACTGTTCATTGGAATACTTGAAAATGTGTGGCCAAAGAATACATTGTTGTTTATGGAGGATGGATCGAGGTAAGTATAAAGGACATCTGGACAAACAGATTATTTTAATTTTCAGCACAAAATTCTACACCCTGGCATCGGATACTGTCAGCATACTCGTCGCTGTTAATTCTCTACTTCGAATTTTTGTATACCTACTGTGCAGTCCTAATTTTAGGTGAATAACTACCGCTCTCGAATATTCCAACCAAATCTTCCATTTCCAGAAAGCAACTAGTCAAAGAGTACCCATGTCTGAAATGCATCGCCTGTGGAGCTGACGGTGATGAAAAAACGAAGAAAATCAAGGAGGAGAAGAAACTTTTCATCGGATATCAGAACCTGATAATGGGTGCCAGAGTCGATATGTTGTAATAATTATAACAAGTTTTTTATTCATTTAATTAGAAACGGGTCTGAAAACTATGTGAAACAGTGAGAAAATAAACTTGTTTGATTTTTTTTTGTTAGTTGCAGATTTGATCTAATGGGCTCCGGATGCTATATACATATACCTCAAAATCCAAAAAAATCATATAGAGTCAGCTGGGTAAACGGGCAAACAGAATGATCTGTGTATACATATTTATATATTTTTCGAGGGTTGCGGTCATTTTTTATAAAAAATATTTTTGAGCTTACACCTTTCATTCCCTGTGATGACCATTCTAAAGGCCTATATTATTCTAGTTTTTGTATTTTCAATAAATAAAGTTGCATCGTACCCGCCGGAATGGGATCAAGGTACATATCTTATTTTTTGAATTTTTCTGGAAATTCGAGTTTCAAGTCTAGTCGTCATATCTTTTTGCTGTCATCATTTTGAGCTAAATTTTAAAAATCTTTGTAAAATTTGCAAAATTTTGAGGCCCATATTGGCTATATTCCGTTAACTTTGAGATTTGGTGCCTGGGGTGTCTAAAATATGGACCGATTCTTGATAGTCTCAGAGTATAGTCAATATGGGGCTCAAAATTTTGGAAATTTTACGAAGATTTTGAAAATAATAGTCGTTTGGTGCCTAGGTGATTTTCACGATTTTTTTAGATAGAAGGAATTATTTGGGTAATTTTTAGAGTGATTTTTGAGTTGTCCTCTAAAAATGACCACAACTCTCTAGGTAGTGTCCGTACAAAAAAGTTGTCAATTACAAAAATAAGGGTCTGCCTTCGTTCTGTATGGGTTGTACATAATTTACTTTGTAGGACAATCAGTGATACCGTAACACCCTCTCAAAGTTGGTCATTTTCAACTGAAAACGACCAAAGTGTATATCTTACGGCATGGTACTGTACTAGGAAACCTCAAGGGGTCATATGTTCGGTTCAAGACTCCTTGAGGTTTCCTTGTTTAAACTCTAAACTATCGTTCCCTTCTTCAGAAAGCACCCGCACCGAGCTTCTTTCTTTCGGAGTCTCCCCTGAATCCGTCGACGGTCTTCTTGAAATCGCATCTCGCTTCACATTCCCTCGATACGATGATGATCCTTACTGGGACCGCTACTATGCAAATCAACAGTTCAGCACGTTTATGTCTCTAACAGAAGATTTTATGAAAAATCGACCGGATCTTGGTCAGTATGTAAACTTTATTTTGAGTAGGAGAGACCGGGGAGTGCTGGAGCAGAGTCTGGAGAGAAGAGTGCTTTGTGATGAAGAAAATCGTGGAGGGGATTGTGTGCCGATGTATTATAAAAGTTCATACAACCTCCTGAATCGATTTTATTTTTCAATAACGTTTTTGATTCTTTTTCATTTGTACTTATTATAAAATTAACCCATCTAATATATTTTTATCAAGAATTCAAAAAATTCAAAAATGAAAAGTGTCTCTTATCAACTTTCTGAACTTGAAATGTGGAGCATTATAATGAAAAATCATGAACAGAACCTCCATTTCTTGGGAATTCTTTGTGATGTACTCATATAACGATATCAAATCAGTCATTCGAGTCGGCGCATTCTGTTGATGAGTCAGTTCACAGTATTGGAATAGGGCATTGCAGTAAATACTCTGGTGGTGAGATAGGATGAGTCTCGCTTCGTCGGATATGTCGGGGATGGCTGCAATACGAAAAACGTGAGCATAAAGCGTTATTCATTTTGTTGACTGACAGTTTTGGTAGCGCGAATTGTTGCAAGCTTTAGAAATTGAGAGAGCAACAGACAATCAGACGCTCTAGCTTCTCGGCGTCTCTCAGTCTGCGCGCTCTCTCGCTCACCAAACTTCAAATCGTTGTATCTCCACAGCGATTATTGCTATCAAAAAGTCGATAACTAACAAAATGTGTAAAATTTTCTGCTCTACAAGTTTGTGATTATGAACTTTTTCGTGCAAATAGTCCCTAAAGATATACAAGCAGAGAGAAGCTAGAGTGTCTGGCTGTCTGTGCTCACTCTCTTGCTCACCATACTTCCAACCGTTGTATCTTCGCAGCGTTTGTTTCTACAAATTTTTTTTGTATTGTATTTTATTCTAATTGAAAATTATCAGTAAATGGGGCGAGAGGCTAAGAATGAGTCCCTCACGAGACCATTCAAAGGTTTGGTGAAACCTAAAAAAAATGTCTAAAATTTTATGGTGAATATTTTTGTAATTAAGAACATTTTTGTGCATAGCTTCCCTAAAGAGATATTACTGAAAGACGCAGAGAGGCATCACCATCATTCTCAAACCTTCAAACCTCTGGATCTGCTAATCTATCAATGCGATCTTAATATTGTCAACTAATAAAATACTTGAAATTTTACGTTCTACATTTTTATAGTTATAACATGTTTGATAACAGAAAGCGCTGGGAGGACACGCGCACTAAAAACATATTTCCGAACCGGTTCTTGCTTAAAACTCAATCTTATGAGCTGAAAAATATACTAAAATGTAGATCTCGGCGAGTTCTATGTTTATGAGATAACAAGGGTCGAATGGTCAAACCTGTCAAAAATCGGGCCCTTATTCAAGAATGGGTACTAATTTTTTTAAACAAAAATTTTCAGAAACTCAGAGTAGAAGTGCTTCAATTATCATGCATATTCACGTTTTGGTGGAACTTTTAAATTACAGCTATTCTCGTCCGGCCCGGCGGAACATTAACGGACAGCAAACCGACCCCTGGTAAAACACGGACATAGAACTCGCCGAGATTTACATTTTGGTATATTTTTCATACTTGTCAAGGGTCGGGCCCTGATTTGAGAAGTATGCTATTCTTCAACTCACAACTTTGCCCTTTAAGAAAATAATGGTAGTGTCTTCTTGAAAAAAAGACTCACCTGGATTACAAAAGAAAATCATATTCATCAAACAATACTTCTCATTGGTGACCTTCAACTCAATCAACCTATTCACCGGCTGACAACAAATCCTCGCCAAATTATGAGGATTTGTCCGATACAAATCAATAAGATCATCTGGATAGATCTCCTGTCCTCCTGGATTCAACATTCTCATTCGTTTCTCGTTCAAAGTTCTCATTAAACCACAGAAATAAGTGAGCCTCAGGGTGTTATACTGGAATATTTTCTTCTTATCGTCCATTCCCAATTCTCGAATAAATTCAAAGTTGTGGAAATAGCTGATATGGGAGTAAAGTGCAAGGAACGCCCACTCTTCGGGAGTCACTTGATGATCTGGGTTCTGAAATAAGAGGTGAGGGGTACTGTAATGGGTCAAATCTCACTTTTTTGGTATTTCTCACTACACCAGGAGAAATCAAAATAGCCTCCAGACTCTCATCATTCAATGAGTAAAAAGATTTCAGTTTGGAATGTCTCTTCTTATCCATTATCTTCAAATTTTTCAAAAGTAAGCACAATTTCTCGATTTTTTGATTTGGAGATGTCAGTTCTAGTATTCCATCATCAGAAGAAGCTTCTAGAGGCTCTGACTTCACTTCATCTTCCTCCAACGGCTCCATATACATTCCCTTATCTTGACACTTTTGATAGCGGCATGCTTGACACTTCAGAAGACGTTTCGGACTTCTGGAGCATTCATTGAACCCTCGACATGTATAGGATAACTTCTTGACAACCACACGACGGTAGAACATTTTGCAGGCGTAGCAGGAGAGGGCCTGGAATGGATTGGATTAGAGGAGAGGAGCTAACTGTTGTATCTTTTTTACATATGAGCGCTATATGAAAGTTGTCAACTAACAAATTATGTGAAATTTTCTAATCTACATTGTTGTAGTTGACAACTTTTTTGTACAAGCACTCCTTAGAGAGTTATATGTTCTAAGGCTCAAAAATTGCTCAAAAAGCTCAAAAATCGCACTATTTTGCACTGACCAACGAACCTCAAGAAGTCGCGAATTTGGAATCGTTCCAAATTGCTACCAGGTATTAAGGACAGCTTGAATAGGCATATTCCAAGTTTTTGTTTTGTGTTCGACACTTCTCGCCTACTTTCCGCAACAGTTACGCAGCATTCACAGATTTTGCAACAGTTACGCGACAAGATTGCAACAGTTACACAGCTTTCACGTCACTGCGACTGATGGTTCCCTTGTTACTACTCTACTCTATTTTTTGAAAATATCATTTTTCAGAAGAAGAATGTGTCTGGATGGAGATGATCTAAAAATGTGAGTTGTTTCCCAACCGAATTTCATTGAAATTTTTTTTCAGTTCTAGAGTCGATGAGCTTGGGGCCCCGGACGTCTACTGATATTAGGAACTTGGAAACTTCAGCGACTGTCGGTCACCATGGGATTTCAATGACGTTTCTAAGTTTTTTGTTTTCGCTTTTATTTTTACAAAAAAAGTGAAATGTGTCGAGTTACGGGAGAAATTACTTTGTCGATATGAAACTTGCTAGGGATCGTCCGTACAAAAAAGTTGTCTACTGCAAAATTATAGCTCTATTCTTGATCTGTTCAATCTATAAAAATTTATTTTGTGGGACTGTTAGTTTTACTATTAACATTTGAGCGGTACTGTACATGCTCTCCAGGATCGGGCGGGAACATTTTGAGTTAATTTTCTTACAAAAATGTCTACTAGACCCAAACATATAAACTGACCGGGACCCATTCTATATATTGAACTTTTTGTATTATGTATTTATTTCACTAAATAATAATAATCATGATCTACACATGTAAAATTAGAAAGATACAATCAGCATTGACCCCTTATAGGGATCTTAACATTTACTAAAATTAAATAATTATAGCTTATGTGTTTAAGCTATATAATTTCACGCACATATTGATTTGTTTCTTAATTTCACATGTGTAACAGCTGAAATTTCACATTTTCCACCAATTTCAATATTTCGAACTCACCCCATAATGCTTCCCGAACGCCACTCGATTGCATATCTCACATCGTTTTGTTCTATCCGAAATAGGGCTCCAATCCAACGGAACGAGAGAAAGTGCCATGTCGGCAGACCGGAAATAAGACAGAAATGAAATTATAATCTCGAAATTTCTGTCTCTTTGAGTCCAAAAACAGAAGAAGGGGAAGGGAGCTAAGAGATTAGAAGGTGAGCAAAAAGTGTGCTGGATCTTTGTTCTAATGCAAGATTAGATTATTTGCGTACACTAGTGAGTTCAGCGGATTATGTCAATGTGTTGAGTGGCAGAAACCACAAAATTTAGAACTGAAATTAAGACGTTTAGAAACCGAGACATTTGGGAACCGGAAGTTTGAAAATCGATATGCTCTCAGTTTCTAACTGTCTCAGTTCTTAACCGTCTGGTTTCAAAACGGCTAGTTTCGAAATAAGGTTGGCTGGTCTGATTCAAGATCCCTTGATTTCAAATTGTCTCAGTTTTGAAATATCCGGTTTCAAGATGTCCATGTTTTTGAATATCTAGGTTAGAGGTTTCAAATCGTCTCAGTTCCGAAATGACCTGGTTTTAGAATGTTCGGTTTTTTCAAGTTTCATGGGATCCTAGTCTCATAAAGTACTCGGTTTCAAAATGTTCCAATCTTTAACTGCCTGGTTTCCCTTTCATCCTATTCTCAATACGATCGAAATTTCAAAAACAAACAAATGCTCAGTAATTTACATATTGTGAATTTTCCAAAACAATTTGCATAATAATAGTTACTGTATGTTTGAACAGTCTTTTGAGCCCTCGTCAGCCTTCTGATTTTGTAAAATTTTTGTAAACATGATTCGCTTGTTATTATTCTTCGTTTTCCCATTACTTGTTATTTCTTGCGGACCGGAACTTCTCAGTCAGGATGATATGGTAATTAACTGTATTAATTGCTTCCTTAATTGGTCATTTTCTTGCAGGAACGTCTAGAAAAGTTAATGATCCCTGTAGATCAAATCAATCATATGAATGACTTGATTCGAGCCAAAAAGCTATGGGAATGTGGTTATAATAATTGAATAAAACCTTTTTTTCTATTTTGTTTTGCTTCTTTAAGCACAAAACAGAGATCTAAAAGATCAAAACCAAGAGTTCAATATTGCAAAGTTTATAAAAACACCAGAACGAGAGACACGTATTTTGTGTGTTGCTTGGTTGGCAGAGATCAAGGAAATCTTATAGACGGCATGTAATCAGATAAGGGGGGGATTTGGAAGGGGGGATGTGCCGGGTGGAACAGAAGGGATTACGGTAGTTTTTTTGGCTATGATAAGGCTTCAAGGATACTTGGCGAAGCCCGGGCCGGGACTTGTCAGCAAAGTTAAGGGCCGGATAATTGGCGCCAAATTTCAAAATTTAAATTTTTGACTATGATTCAGAACCAGAAAAAATCTGAAAATCATCAAAAATGTACACATTTTTTTACATTTTTGATGAAAAAATGAAAAAATTGGAGAAACCAGGGAAAAAGTCCATTTGAACAAAGACCCGAAAAACACGCCAAAGGCGCGCCAGTTAGGAGAAATAGGGATTACGGTAGTTTTTTTTTGACTATGATAAGGCTTCAAGCAATTTTTGTCGAGGACATAATCGTTAGATCTTGGTCTAATGTTTTTCAGAACATAATTGCAACTGTTACGCCTGAGGAGGCACTATGGATTTAATAGCACGACACGCTTCTTACAACCGCGCTCTACCGAAACCAAAAAAATTGTGTGCTTAAGAGACGCAGAGAAAAAGAGGCATTTTTCGAGGGTATTTCGGTGGAGCGCAGTTATAAAAGTTTTGACGAGCGAATAGAAGAAATTCCGGATAATCATCAAAAATGTCCACTTTTTCGATGAAAAATTTCGAAAAATTTTGAAAAAAATTTTTTGAAAAAATTTGTTATTTTTTGAACTCGGACTTCTGGCCAAATAACTTTTTCTCGTTTACTTTGAGAAAACACGCCGAAGGTGCGCCAGACGTGTTATTCCAAGAGAATTGTTTGAACGTGAACTTGAACTCACTTTTCATCAAAATTTCAGTTTTTTAACCTCCCCGTGGCAACCCTCCTTCCCCATATCTAAAAGGTCATCATTTTCTGCATATAAGCCCAGAAATTTCCGGAAAACCGTCAGTTATTTCGTCGCTGAAAACTACAACCTAACAACCGTCACACAAAAAAAGCGTTGAAGCAGGAATAGCTGTAATGATTGCACAAGTGAGTCGCCCCGCCCATTTTCAGAAAATTCCAGATCCTTGAAATCTCAAAAAATTCCAGATCTTGCTGTCGTTGATTGCCAACTTCGCTGTTCTCGTATTCGTCGTGAACTGTGGTGGAAAGAAGAAGGGCGGACCGGCGGGAGGCGCTAAAGGCGCGCCAGCCGCGGGAGCCGGAGGAGCTGGAGACGCTGGTGGATCGAATGATTCGAAGAAGACACCATCGAAACAGGAGAAACCAGCGGCAGGTGGTGCTGCTGATAAGAAGGATGGAGATGTAAGTGCGCTCTAATGAGAGTTTTCTTTTAATCAGAGTTTTGCAGGACGGAAACTACGAGGAGCTCGCCGTGCCATCGTAGTCGCCCTCAGAATTGATAGTTCATACAGAAAAATAAAATTTGTTTATTGGATTCATGTTGTTTTGTTTTTCACCGGGAATCGCGCTCTACCGCTGACAGGAGGGTTACGGTAGCTTCAAAGCTCTTTTTGTGAAAATAGCTGACGGTTTTCCGGAAATTTCCGAGAACGGAAATACGGAAAATGATGACCTTTTAGATATGGGGAAAGGTTGCCACGGGGAGGTTTCATTGAAAGATAAAACTTTTGGTAAAACGAACGCGACGCGACCGCAGCGCCTCCTCCAGTCCCCGCGAAATTCAGCTCGGCACAGTTGTTACAAATGCGCTCCACCGAAATCCCCTCGAGAAATGTCTATACTTCTCTGAGTCTCTTAATTTCGCACACAATTTTCATCGGTTTCGGTAGAGCGCGGTTGTAAGAAGCGTGTCGTGCTATTAAATCCATAGTGCCTCCTCAGGTGTAACAGTTGCAATTATGTTCTGAAAAACATTAGACCAAGATCTAACGATTATGATTTTTTTTCACGGTTTGTACAAGTTCTGATCCAGGGTAAGTTCTGATTAGAGAGAATTGACTAGGGAAGGTCATGGAGTCAGTTTAGAGTTACAGGGCATGACCTATATAATTGGAAAGCTGAAATCACGCTGATTCCAAATATATATTTGGTTTTTGCAATCGAGACCTGGTATTCGAGAAAAACAAGGTTATTTCTCCTAATTCTGCCCTTGTTTTTCTCGAATACTAGACATCGAGGTCAACAACTGAGTATATATTTTAAATCAGCGTTTTCTCAGCTTTCCAATGGTATAGGTCAGGTACTATAACTCCAAGCTGACCCCACGATCTTCCCTAGTGAGTTCCGTGGAGTAGCCTCTCAAAACGGGACACGCAGAAAATACAAAAATCGTGGATTCAAATTTTAAGTTCAAACTTTTTATTCCCATAATTCATCCAATGGCGTATATCGAAAGAAAATTCACAACCAGATTCGTTGTTCCTGACTTTTTGGAAACCATTGGGGATGGATCGGAAGAAATCGAAAACGACGAAGAGTATCACGGATGTAGATGGTATTTTTACTCGAGAAGGTAGAAAACTTGTTTTATTTTTTTCTCAGGTACACAACCATTGAAGGTTTCAACCCGTTTTCAAATGACAAAGTCGAATACTATCTTGTCAGTTTATCATGTTGGAATAGTCTCGAGAATAGGGAATATTCGATCGAAGCAATGTGTGAATTGAAGATTATCACAGCGAATGGAGAGGAGTCAATCGGTACTCGAATGAATCGTTTCGTTTTTGAAGGAGACGATGTAGTTTTTGAAATCGATTGTGAGGAGATGGAGAAGTATTTGATAAATGGAACATTGACTGTCGAATTCCATGTTTGTATCAAGAAAATGGCTGGAATGCAACTGTTCGATGAGTCAATGAAACAGTATTCGGATGTTGTGTTGGTAGTGGAAAACGAGAAGTTTTATGTATCAAAGCTGGTTAGTTCAATGAATCAATATTCCAATATATACGGTACCGTCCAAAAAGTTGTAAACTTTGGCCGTTTTCAGTTGAAATCGTCCAACTTTGAGAGGGTGTCATGCCAATGCTGATTTTCCTGTAAAGCAGATTGTTAATGGATCGTACAAATCAAAAGTAGAGCTTCATTTTTGTAGTTGACAACTTTTTTGTACGGGCACTCCATAGCAAGTTACGTATCTTCTCCCTCGAATCGCCCCATTTCAGTGCGAAATAGATTGATTTTTGAACAGTTGTCTTAAAACGACCATAACTTTCTAGGGAGTGTCCGTACAGGAAAGTTGTCAACTACAAAAACAAAGCTCAACTTTTGATCTCTACGATCCATTAAAAATCTACCTGATGGGACAATCAGTATTCCCATGACACACTCTTAAAGTTACACAATTTCAACTGAAAACGGCCAAAGTTTACAACTTTTTGCCCGACACTGTAAAAATCTTTTTATATTTCCCAGTTTCTCGCTTCTCAATCCTCATACTTCGATGCTCTTTTACTCGGAAATTTCGACGAATCGACTCAATCTGAAGTGACTCTCACTGGGATTTTAGCTCGGCATTTCAAGTTGTATCTGAACGCACTTCATGGCCACTCGGTTATTAATGGTAACACTGCTGAATCAAAAGAAAACTGCAAGGAGCCTTATTTCAGGATGTGGATACGAGAAAATATTGGAACTGGCACACATGTACGACAGTCATTTAGTTGTGGCGAAGTGTCAAACATTTCTGATGGACGTGCCTCGTATATCGAATGCTAAGAAGCTTGAATTAGCTGTGAAATATCAATTAGATGACTTGAAGGTATTCGGAATTTCAGCTAAACATTCATATATCAATTACTCCAGAACCACTGCCTCGCCAATATCAAAACTGTTCAAGATATTCGTTCAGTTGTTATCAACCCGTGTAAAACCATGGATCATGATGTATTGGCCCACCTTTTCGATAAACTTCTGGCCCTTAAAGACACCGAAGAAAAAGTCTGATTGTTTTTTGAATGAATGAAGTAGATTTTAACTCGAAATGGTCAAAAATGCCGTCTGAAGCAAAAAAATGAGTGAAAAATTCGAAAAAATCACGAAATTTGGGTTGGTGGCCTAGAAATCCGTTTGGTGGCCTAGAATCCCAAAACTCAGCCACCAAAATTTTTCACTGGTTTTTAGTGGAAATTCGGGTTTCTAAGTCTCCAGATAGCAGAAACCTATAAAATTTGAGTCGGTGGCCTAGGAATTCACCTGGTGGCCTAGAATCCTGAAACTCGGCCATCAAAGGTTTTTACAGGTTTTTTCGCTGCGGAATACAAACACGCCGTCTGCAGCCATTTTGCATGTCTTACCTTTCTTGTTGTTTCTGAAAATGAAATTTTTACATTGAAATCACTTAGTATTTACATTCACACAAAATTTCTACAATTCTCTGGTTATCTATTTACAAATATAAAATAATTTAAAAATTAGGTCGACGCTCTCGTTGTAGTCGGCTGAAGTTTCATCAGCTTATCGAAGAGATGAGCCAAAATATGATGATCCACTCCTGCAGAATACGATGGAACGGCGGCACGAATATCATCGACGGTCTTGATTTTGTGGAAGCAGTCATACTGGAAACAATATAAATTACAAACGAAATATTCATTGGATGAGAAGAACCTTGAGCTCTGATAATTGATATTCTCCAGCGATGCGGAGTTTTTCTTTCATGCTTTTCTTCGAGTGTTCGATGATAAATATTTGACATTTTTGAAGAATTGACGGAGTGTCGTACATATTCGCCACTTCGACTATCCCATTGACAGTCTTATCTGAAAAAAAATATATTTGCTAATTGATTTTTTTTTAAATTAGATACCATCAATAACCGAGTGACCATGAAGTGCTTCAAGGTAATTCTGAAAATCGGCGGCGCTGATTCCAGAAAGAGTCACTTCGGACTGTTTTGATTCCTTGAAATCTCCGAGCAAAAGTGATTCGAAGTACGAGGATTGGGAGGCGAGGAACTGGAAATAGAATATTTATATGATAATCGAATATCGGTTCATTGAACTAACCAGCTTCAACACATAAAACTTCTCGTCTTCAACAATCAACACAACATCCGAATACTTTTTCATCGGCTCATCGAACAACTGCATTCCAATCATTTTATTGATACAAACGTGAAACTCCACTCTCAATTTTCCATCGATCAAGTACTTCTTGAGATCTTCACCTTTGATTTCAAAAAAGAAGCTATCATCAGTATTATCTCTAAATTCGCACGGACAATTTTCTAATGATTCCGGTCCTTTTGCTGTATCGAGCATCAATTCACAATCCGCTTCAATTCGCCATTCGTTCGATTTTCGAGGATTTTCCAGGCACAAACTGATGTAATATTCTTTGACTTCATTCCCCGAACGACTGTAACTTGGGAGAACATTGGTGCGCCTAGAAAATAATCAATTCTTTCAATTTTTCTTGCAAAAATGTTCAGATACCAAGTGCACCCGAAATGTTTCTCTGGTTTTCCGTTCATCTCGTTCCCATCGTTCGTCGACTACACAAAATCAGCAAACACGTGTCTTATTGTGAATTTCCGCTCGACCGATGTCATTTTCGTTTGATTTGTCTGACAAAAATGAATTGTTGAAATTGTGAAAAATTGTGAAAAATCGTGAAAATTGAAACTTCGAAAACTGATAAGAAGGTTCCGGAACTTTTCGCAGCCATGAGCTCCACAGTCTTAATTTACCCATTTTTTCAGTGATAACTTGACTTTTTCAGACATTTTCTGAACCTTCAAACTTTCTGGTTTCACAACTCGAGAAAAACTGTTTTCAGATTTTTCAACAAAAATTGTTTTTGTAGTGATAAATAATTATCTGAAAAAGTCAAGTTATCACTGAAAAAATGGGTAAATTAAGGCTGTGGAGCTCATGGCTGCGAAGCGTCCCGGAGCCAAAAAAGATATGATTACCTCTCACAGGTTTCAAAAGTATTTTTCAATGAAAACAACATTAAACAACAAAGAAAATACATTTACAGACCCTTTCAAACATTTATACATTATACATTTACATTTACACAATATTCAGAAACCCCTCTCTTTTTATTTATTTCCAAAAGTGAATGTGGTCGAAGATGGCTTCCGGACTTCAATCAATTTGTCGAAAAGTTTCGCCAAAATGTGATGATCCATTGATTCAGAGGAGTGAGGACAGACCGCCCGGATCTCTTCGAAAGTGTTGATTTTCGAGAGACAGTCCTTCTAAAAAAAAGTTGTCTCGGTTATTATAATGACACGCTTTTCACAACCGCGCTCTATCGACACCGAGCTAATACCTTGAGGTTCGATAACTGGAACTTCCCAGCCAACCCGAGTTTCTCCTTCATACTCTTCTTCGATTCTTTCAGAAGAAATGTTTGACATCTCTGGAACACCGTCTGCGCATCGTACATATTCGCCAAATTAAGAACTCCTTCGACAGTTTTATCTGCAAAAAATAGGTGATTTATTGACTCTTGAACGGCAAAATACCATCAATAACTGAGTGACCATGTAGGGCTTCCAGAAAGTTCTGAAATTGCGATGCGTCGATTCCAGTGAGAGTAATTTCAGATTTGGCAGATTCTTCGAAATTTCCGAAGAATAATGTGTCGAAATACGAGGATTGGGAGGCAAGAAACTGAAAATTCACAATTTTTTTCTGATAATTTTCATTAAAAATTAAAAATTACTAATTTCAACACATAAAACTTCTCTTCTTCTACAATCAACACAACATCCGAATACTTTTTCATTGATTCATCGAACAGTTGCATCCCGGTAATTTTATCGATCGAAACGTGAAACTCCACCCCCAATTTTCCGTCGATCAAGTATTTTCTGAGATCTTCGCCTTTGATTTCAAAAATGAAATTATTCTCTGAATGAGGGAATTCGCACGCATCATTTTCTACCAATTTCGGTCCTTTAGCTGTTTCGAACATCAATTCACAACTCGCTCCGATTCGCCATTCCTCCGATTTTCGATGATTTTCTAGGTACAAACTGATGAAATAATGGTTGACTTCATTCCCCGAAAGACTGTAACTTGGGAGAACATTGGCGCGCCTAGAAAAATATAAATTCTTCGAATTTTTCTTGCAAAAATTTTCCGATACCAAGTGCACCCGAAATGTTTCTCTGGTTTTCCGTTCATCTCGTTCCCATCGCTCGTCGAGTTCACAAAATCAGCGAATACGTGTTTTATTGTGAATTTTCGTGTCATTTTTGACTGATTCAGCTGAAAAATTAAACTTCGAAACCTGAAAAGATGTGAAACAAAGTGAAAACAATGAAACGACGAAGCAGAGTAGTGTAATTACATTACTGTAATCGTGGCGGGACCTGCGTAACACTTTTGTGCGCGCGCCTTTTCTGTCGATTTACAAGGATACTGTTATTATTTCGAAAATATTTTGGTACCCAAATCCGAATTTTACGTTTAGTACTCTACTCTTTATAAGCGAAGAAAAAAACGAACAATTTTATTAATTTAACAAGAATCATTCCGATTTATCACAATCTTGCAAATCGAGAAGCTTATCGAAGAGTTCTGCGAGAATATCATGATCCATTGTTTTGGATGGACGCGAAGCCACGACGGAACGAATTTCTTCAACGGTGGTTATCCCGGAGAGACATTCTTCCTGGAATGATACAGTTAGGATAAAACTATTGAGCTGCTCCTCCGATATATACCTTTAGATCCGATAATTGATATTTTGCAGCTAATTCAAGCTTCTCCTTCATTGTAAAACCGTAGTGAATGATCAAAAATGAATGGCATCTTTCCAGAACTGATTGTGTATCGTACATGTGAGCCAAATTCAGTATTTTTTCCACAGATTCCTCTGAAAAGAATTGTTTCAAGTTGTTTATTTTTCGAAACAAAATTCAATAATCACCATCAATAACCGAGTAGCCATAAAGTGCTTCGAGATATTGTTGAAAATCAGATGCCTTGATTTCAGAGAGAGTCACTTCAGTTTGAGTCGATTCATTGAAATTTCCGAGCAGAAGTGCATCGAAATACGAAGATTGGGAGGCGAGGAACTGAAAAATAACAACTTATCTGTTACTATATAAATATAGTAACAGAATACCGATTTTTCAAACTCACCAGTTTCGATACATAGAACTTTTCGTTTTCCACAATCAACACAACATCCGAATACTTTTTCATTGACTCATCGAACAGTTGCATTCCCGAAATATTCTTGATACAAACATCGAATTCAACTCCTAATGCTCCATCGATCAAATATTTTTCCATCTTCTCACTATCGATTTCAAAACTTGCATCACTGTTTCCGTCAGTGAACCGATTCATTTTCGCATCGATCGACTCTTTTCCATCTTTTGTTGTGAATTTTAGTTCACAAAACGCTTCAATCGACCATTCTCTATTTCGACGAGGATTATCACTGCACAAATGGACATTATAATTGAAGTATTCGTTTCCCGATTCATTGAATAGAACTTTAGATTTGGTGATAATGATGCCCCTGAAAAATAAGACTTTTTATTTTATTTTCTCGTTTTTTAATCACCAAAGACATGTATAATGATTTTCTTCGTCTTCGTTCGCTTCGAAAAACTTTTTTGATGACAAATCGCGAAAAACTTTTTCGATGACAAATTTCCTGACGATTTCGGTCATTTTATTGACTTTTTTCGCGATAAATCCTTTTTTGAGAATAGAAAATAGACGAAAAACTCAGTAAAACGTTGAGCTCAACACAAAATCCAGTTTTCCTGAAATTATTCCTGCATTCGTTGCGAGACTCGATTTAAAATTTTCAAGTGTGCGTCTTTCGTGTCGATTTACGAGGTTACTGTAATTATTTCTTTATTGCGTTTTTGAAGTTAATTTGCGCAAAAAAATACATTTATCGAAAGCTGTGTAGTAAATAAAACAAAACAATTTTTTTAACCCAAAATCAGACACCCTTCTTCCCATCTCTCTCCTCAACTGCATACAAATCGCTGATCACTCGTTGATGCGGACGAAAGAAGCTGAAACTACAATTTTCACTCAGTAATGTACATTTTATGACCTCATTCTACACGAAACCACTACAGAAATGGAAACAATAATAGTCATGTAAAAGATCGAAATCGGTGCGAGGATAGTTGTGACTGGAAATTTGAAAATTGTGCATTTTTTCGTCAAATCTTGGGTTTTCTGTTCTTACAGTATAACAGTTGCTCGTTATCCATACTGGGGAACATATAGAAATAATACCAAACAGAAAGGATAAGTTGAACCGCCTGGAAAATCAATTTAATCGAGATATTTAAAATTATTTTTCTGATCTACCGCGAAAATGCTACAAACACCGAAGCAACGTGTTTTTTCTGGTTGTATGATGAAAAATGTGAGACCATAAACGATCTAAATGAAATCTATTTGTGTGTCTGTGTGTCCAGAACTCACAGACAGAATGATGAGCGCCAAAAAGAAAGTGAAATCTCCAATATTACTCAGATTTCTCCAATTGTACATTGCAAAAGCCCTAAATACGCTCTATTGATAACCTTATCAATAGAGCGAACTTACGCATCGACCACCATAAGAAGAACTTGGTATATGTAGAAAATTGCAAAACCGACGCCAAGCAACATGTATTGGTTCTGAAAGCAAACGGTGGCCGAGAAATAGAAAAAGAGAAAGTTAGGCCACTCACATCAACATACACATCGAAATAAGTTTCTAGACAGTCTTCAATCCAATCACCGATCACCGACATTTTGAAAATTTGTGGAATAATGAGAGAAATACGTGATGGAATTAGAAAAAAGGTTATTTCACAGAGAAAAAGGTTATTTCACGGTTTAAAAATCAAAATTTTTGAAATTTTTGAGTTGCAGGTACGCTCTACTGCACGGAAGATCAAATATCCCAAACATGTCTTTTTCAGATCCCAGATTCTCTAGACATGTGTTTTCTTTCAGATATTCCTTGGCGATAAAAACGTTTACAGCAATAAAACCGGGGGCAAACAGCCCGTATAATAGGCAAAACAGTGGTATCGTCTCTTCCCTACTTTCAATACTTTCACTCACACTTTTTCACTTTTACTCTAACTTTTGAGAGAGAGAATACAAATGTGTCTGGTGTGTTCGAGGAGACGAAGGATTTTTTGTTTTTTTGATGTTTTCTTTAAATTCTAGTTATTTTCTGATCATTTTTTATAATTTTTAAAACTTTCTCCATAATTTTCAGCTACTTTTCACTAAAATTTCAGCCAAATTCATTTATTTTTTGTTTGAGGTACGGTATACAACATCAAAGTGCACATTGTCCGCATGTACACCATGACGCAAAAATGCACACATTTCAGAAAATTATTATTTTTAAATTAATTTTTCATCAATTTTCTATGTTTTTCGTCTGTTTCCCCGCGATTTTTATGGTTTTTTGGTCAAAAACTTCGAAAAGTATACTCCGCATGTCGATTATACCGAAAATTCCATCAAAAATAGTCACAAAATGTGTTTTTCTGGTTGTTTTTGTTTTTGGCTGATTTCCGTCGGATTGTTTGTCGTCAAATGCTCGAAATATCATTTCAAAGGTTTTTCTATATTTTTCTTCAGATCTTTTGATAGTCAAAGATTCAGTTAACGTATTCGAAAATCCGATAAGAGCGAGAAATCCATCAAAGTAGTCTAAAATTGTATGTTTCTGCTTATTTTTTTTATTTTGGCACATTGGAATCGATTTTTCCTCATCAAAGCTCAGAATACTCCTGCTTTCTTACAGTTCATCAGTCAGTTTCCCCTCTGTGAGCTTCTCATCACTCTCCCTCCGCTCCCTTTCCCAAATTGCACCTTGTCCGATTTCTCCGTGCATTTGACATAAATACGAGGGTGTAGTCTTATCAATTCCGAGCAAAAAAGTGAAATTTCGTCTACTTTGTACCGCCGGTCTCTAAAATTGTCGTCGTTTCTGTTGACCAACCATCTGATAGACGTTATCAGGACAACCACGTGCTGCTTTTTCGTCTTATCGATAATATTTTTGAATTTCACTGCCTTGTTTGGCATATGAATTCAATATTTGTGTTCGAGAGTATAGTTTTTACTTTTTGGTCGTTTTTGTATTGAAATTAGGTCCGGAACTCTCCGAATCTGTAATTGAACATTGTGACGAGTGGGTAGTATCATGACTATACAACGGCGGACTCCCTGAGCGTGTAGCGTAACTTGCTGCATAGCGACTCGAGTGGTAGTCAGTGGATACAGAGTCTAGACTGGGGGTGACAGGCTTACGTCGAGCCTTTCTTCTACGAATTTGTACTTTTGATAAAGCTTTTCTAAAAACTGCAGCCTTTTGTCGATTTTAAACTGTATTGTATCACGCTTCCTGGTTCAAATGGAATACTAACGTGTCCGTTTCGGACCTTCTGGGTTTAAAAGTGTGGCTTAAAGGGTGCGCAATGGGACGTCTTCGAATCGTCATTGCACACAAAGAGGTCAGAAATGGACCAATTTTTGTGAAAATTCAGAAATTTTTCGTTGTCTTTTTTCCGTGAAAAGCTGACTGAAACATCGGGAAGGCTGTATTGCAGCCCTATGGAAGGTTAGATATGTCTATAGCCTTTCAAGGGAAGTCTTCGAAGACGTAGCATTCAAACGAGCTATGAATTTGGTCTCAGAAACTTTCAACCACGAGGAGCCCATTTCTGCAGTCAAAACCTGCTATTGTCTCCGCTAGCCGAGTTATGAGCTCTTAAACTTTTCATATGGAATTCCAAATAGGCAAATAGTATTCTCATTTATATGGCGTATATGTGGCCGATTTGGAATTCCCTGTCAGAAAGCTTGACCATATGAAAAGTTTGAGAGCTCATAACTCGACTCGCAGAGACATTTAGCAGGTTTTGATGGCAGAAATGGATTCCAAGTAGTCAAAAGTCCGCGTCTCCAAAGACTTCCCTTGTTAGTTTTCTTTCTCCTGAAATTTCGAAACTTCTCGAAGCCCCAAACTTATAGAACCCTCCAGAACCCCCATTTCCAAGTCATCAGACCCCAGTGTAATCTCGTTCCCAATCTCTCTCCTCACCACTTGACCCCAAAAACGGTCTCAGCAGTATTGTTTCACAGCAGTTTCAGAAACAAATCGCTGTAACTGACTAATCAAAAAAGAAGAAGGGAAACCTGTTCCTCCCAATTTCTCTTTATTCTCGAGGCGACCTTCTCGAAATAAAGTGACAGAAATGACTTGTTTCAAATGGGCGACTATTACACTCTCTTGATTTGTTTCTCTCTTCTGAAACCATGTTCATTGAGAAAAGGGAGGAAGTCTCTTTTCTTCTGAAAAGGCAAAAGCCGCCACAGATTACACTCAAAAGAGAGGGCTTTGTTGTTCGAGAATCACACTTACTCATCACATCACTTCTTCTTTTTTTGACTGTGGTTTGGTTCCTTTATCTAGAAAGTTCACTGGTGTTTTATTAGAGGAGGTGAACACTTAAAGCATCAAATAAGCCGAAAATGAGACATTGAAATTCCAGTTCCAGTGTGACAAAGAGTATGCAAATGCGCTCTATTGCCCATTGCGGATTCTAGAAATCTGTCTGAAAACGCATTTTTGGACGCTTCCTAATTGAAAAAGCCCTGAAGACCGAAGTACAGTATTATTCTCCAGTTTTCGTGGCGAGACCCTCTTCGTGACGGACGGATATCAAGCTATTAGCACGGCGCGCTTCTCACAACCGTGCTCTACCGAAACCGCAGAAAATCGTGTTCGAAATTATGAGACTCCGAGAAAAAGAGACATTTTTCAACGGCATTTCGGTGGAGCGCAGTTGTAAGAGTAGTGCCGAGCTGATAGCAAAGAGCAAAGTTGAGCTCCGAAATCCCTGTTTCTATAAGAATGCAAACGCGCCCCTCTGTGACAACTTCCTGTTGTTCTCCGTCCGTTTTCAGACTGTCTATAGTCTGATCTCTTACTTTTCCACTTTTGTTTTCACTTCTGTTCCAAGGAACAAATTGTCCCTTCAATTCCAATAAAACAACAATACATTTAGTTCCTCCTCGCTCCCTTCTAGTAAAAAGATCACAGTAATCCACTATAATTCTCCCAACACAGACATCAATTTCCAATTTCCCGAGAAGGCATCTCATTTCCGTCCGTTCCCTCCAAAAATTTGTCTTGTTACCTATTTCCAATCCATAGATTCATTACATGTTCTGAAAGTAATAAATTATTTTCGGTCGTCGTCAGTACAGTCATTACTACTCCGCCAATATGATTAACCGGTTTTGTGACCTTTTTCAAAGAACTGAAAAATACTTTTTTTTTCAATGTCATTTTTGAAAAAAGAGAAATAAAAGTATAACTGAATGAAACGGAAATCTGAATCCGTTTAGCCACAATCCCCCTCTTTTGGGGTAGATCATCGGATCAAGATAACAAAACAACAACAATGGCATCAAACGTAGTTTTTTTTGTACCTAAGAGACGCAGAAGTGAAAAGTCAAAAGGAAGATAGCAGATCACGAGAGACGCAGAGAAAGCAAGACGGCAGTCACGCCTAGTTGATTGAAATGAATGTATGTGTTGAAAAGAGTAGTTGACGGGAGAGAGAGAGATGCCTCTCGTCTCGGCAGTTACCTACTAGTTGCATCATGGTTTCACTCTCTCGCTTTTCTTTTTTCTCGACACTTTTAAAAATGGCTCCGGGGGAATATGTTAATCCAAGTCATGCGAGAGATAATCCCCCGATTTCTTTTTGGGAATGGAATTAGCGTGAATGTCACATTGAGCATGCTAGATTCAGTCGCCTCAGATGACTAGGAATTCTCTCGCTAGACTCGTTGAGCTCTACGGTACTGTAGTTCCCGATGGAGCAGCTTGAAGACCGGGAGAGCCTCCATGATTTTGCCAAGGGATTTCCAAAAATTACACTTTGGAACTATTTTCTTGGAAATCTGGAAGAAAAATGTGATTTTGGGAATATCAGTTATTAGCTCGACACAGTTCTTACAACTGCGCACCACCGAAATCCCCGTGAGAAATGTCTCGTTTTCTCTGATTCTATCGTTTTTGAACGCAATTTTCTTCAGTTTCGGGAGAGCGCAGTTGGAAGAAGCGTACCGTGCTTATATCTGTTACTGCAAAATTCTTATTTTTGCCCGGTTTTTGATCTCCTAGTACAGTAATCTGCATTCTTCTCTATTTTGTGATAAGCAAGCTCTGTGCTCCTATGATCTCAAATTTGAGCTATTATCTTATATCGATTCTGAGAGCTTAAAGTCGAACTTTCTAAAAGCTTAGACTGTTTTTCCACAGTTTTTTGTTATTTCACCATTTTCATTTGCTCAGATCTTTACTCAGAGCTCAGAGTTTTACATAACAGTTTTTGGAAAAATGTCAATATTTTCAACTCCTTCCTCACAAAAACTAGACTAACTCCTCAGATCATATTTCAATTTTCCCAAAATTTTTCGATCAAAACGAACACATAGTAAACTCTCAATTTCTCTAGATTCCGGTCTCTCCTTCTTCTTCATTTTTCTATTTGTTTGGCACACTTTGCCCTCGTGTGTCAGACAGCGGAAGAGATAGAAAAAAGGGGAGAAACGAAAAAGAAGAATAGAATCCATTTGACAAGAAATGAGAAAAAGCGAAAGAGAGAGAATGAGCACTTTTGAGCTTTTAGGTGTGCCCTCCATCTCCCTTTCTGAGTAATCTTTTTCTCATTTTCTTTTTGGAAATTTTAGTTTTCGACACGCAACTTCGCTCCATTGAGGTCCAGTCAGTCTACTGGAGCGCAATTTCTTCTAGACCATACTTGCAAACCAGGCCGACTAGTATTTCATTCAAACTCAATATTATGAGCTGAAAAATATACCAAAATGTAAATCTCAGCGAGTTCTATGTCTTTGACCCACTACGGGCCGGATGGCGAATCGTCGGTGTGCCGCGGGTCGGGCTATAATGGCTTTTTGGCACCTTTTCTCGGCCCGCGGCACATTAACGATCCGTCATCCAGTACGTAGTGGGTCACAGACATAGAACTCGCTGAGATCTACATTTTGGTATATTTTTCAGCACATAATAATGCGTTTTAAGCGAGTTACGTGCCCGGTTTGTTCTAGACCTGTCCTAACCAACACCTCATAAAATGAGACATTAGCACTCATATACATACAAAAAATGAGCTTTCATGCCATTCCGCCCTCCTCCTTCTCCTCCTCATCATCATCTTCTTCCGCGTATCTCCCCTTCTTGCTTTTTCCTCCTCACTTGTACTAGTCTATACCAGCTGTATACATTTGCAAAAAGACCTCCCCCTTCTTCTCTCCTTTTCTTTCCGTTTTTACGGCCGTGGCCTGGCTTTGAGTAAATAACAATAACAACAGGAATGACTTTTTTGTGACGCTTTGAATAGGTTTGGAGTCAATTTTTGGCACTTTTTGACTTGAAATAGACCTTTTTCGAAATTGTAGATCTTGCGGTTTTCAGACAAGCTGTCTTCGTCGAAAAACCGATTTTCTTCAGTTTTTTGTCCATTTTGATAGAAAAAATCTGGATTTTGCGGCTCGGTTAGCCTTAATTTTGTCGTGGAAAACTAGATTTTTGATTAAAATCACAAGTTTTTGGTTTGATAACAAAATAGAGCTGGAAATCCGAATATATGGGTGTTTTCTCTGGAAAAAATATCTGAAAACTGGGTTCTCTTACCTGAAAATATCAGTTTTCTATTAGCTCGGCACAGATCTTACAACTGCGCTCCACCGAACTACCCTTGAAAAATGTCTATTTTTCTCTAATTCTCTCAATTTCGCACACAATTCTCTTCGGTTTCGGTAGAGCGCGGTTATAAAAATGTTGCCGAGCTATTAGCACGACACACGTCTTCAAACCGCGCTCTACCGAAACCGAAGAAAATTGTGTGCGAAATTGAGAAACTCAGAGAAAAAAATACATTTTTCAAAGGGATTTCGTAAGAAGCGTGCCGAGGTAATACCTCCCTGATAATGCAAAGTCGCTCTATTGACAAAACAAAAGTATCAAAACTTTTGACCTCCCCCGCAAAAACCACGATTTCGAACGTCTCTTGATTGTTTTTATGATCTCCAGAACACCCCAATCGTTCCAAAACCTCAAAGCTCATGACGTCTCCATTTATCAAAAAGTATAGTGATCACCGAGCCCCCCAGTTATATAAATGACGTATTGAGAGAGGGTCCACTCATCTTCCTCCGCTCATTCCTCTATTCTTTTGTCTTGAAACGAAGAGAAGAAACAGCTGTTTCGAGAGGAGTTATATGAGGTGATCTTCTTCTCATTTCTTTCATTTTCTCTCTGCTATACTTTAGTCTAAACCAATTCCCGAAAGGTTGAATGAGGTTCGTGAAAAATCGAAAAAAGAAGTGGTCCCATGATCGAGAAATTGGATTTTTGGTCAATTACGTGAAAAAAGAGAATGAGGGAATGGAGTACTAATGAAGTTTTCTAAGAAACACAACTTTCCCCCAGGGAAATTGAACTAATGTTCTTTCTTTTTTTTTGTCGTCTTTTTTTCGAAATGAGAAAAAGAAACAAAAAAAAGTCACCACAAATTTGAAGAGTTTACTCCTCATTTCAAGTGGTTTCTTTCTCAAAAAGACGTTCCTCAAGAAGTCATCTTCTTCAGTGACCTTGTCGACTGTCCTCTGCCAGGCTGAATTCGAAAAGACATGACAAAAAAGGTCTTACTACCTGTATTGGTCTTCTTCGTTTTCCGACGGCGCGTGATATTAACAATGCCCTCTGCTTCATCTCAGAGGGAAATGTCACGCCTTCTGCCACCATTGTCTCTCCGTATCTAACGATTTGATCTCATTCAAGTAGTTATGGTGATCGGCATCTATCTCTCACCACCTCTCTCTCTCACCTCTCGATCGAAAGATTTCAATCAGATGGGAGGGGTCACATTGCCCGTGGTGGTTCGAGAGTGTCATTTACCGTTTTTTTTCATCTGTCGATGATCTTAGTTGTCAGTTCTCACTAATTTGAAGAGGAACTTACATGACCACTTTTCGGTTAAACTGGTTTCGATTAGAGTAAAGGTTGGTAACCCTGACCGATAGTGTACTCCGCTGATTTTTCGGTTTTATCGTTCTTCCTGTTTTTGACAAGTATTTAAGAGAGATCAGTGTCTGTACTGATTGTCTGGTTTTTGTTCAATAACAGTTTCTTATTGATCTACAACCGAAATTTCGGGCGGTTCTTGCCAAAAGTCTGTTTCATTCTCTCTGGCTTGTTGATGGACCTTCATGGAGATACTGTTCTAACTTGACCTTTGCGCTCTATTGAAAACTTTTGTATCACGGCTGACATATTTCTCAATGGAGCGCAATTACCACATTTGGATCATCGGATCTGTTCCGATTTTTCAAAAGTTGTAGCTCCTCTCTCCGCCGCCTCAGATGGCACCCAGAAACGAGACGTGTTCAAACCGGGACGCTCTGAAATGTCTAGTTTCCAAACTGATCGATTCCGAGATGTCTTGGCTTTGTCTTCATTGATTCTTACTGAGAATGTCTCATTTTTAGTGAAAATAGCTTATGTTTTGCATTTTTACTGCCAAAATCATTTCTGAAATCTGATTTTTCTATCTAAAAACTCTAAAATTTCGATTTTTCGCTTCTGATGTCATAAAACGCGCCAAAGGTGGCCCAGAAAATGCGTCCAAGGCACGCCAGATGCAGATCTTAAGATTACTGTAGTTACAGTATCTGGAAGTATACAGTCATTTTTTGAGAAAACTGAGCCAATTGAAAACGCGTCAAAAGTGCACCAGACTCTCGAATCGGTCATTTTTAAAGGTTTCTGGCGCGCCTTGACGCGTTAGACAGAACCTAGCCCTCTATTTCTGATTTTTCGAGTTCTAAATACCCGGATTTCGAACAGTTTTGAGAAAATTCGGTTTGAAGTGTCCTTTTTCAGTTTTCTGTAGAGTTTCACCCATTTCATAACCATCTTCTTATTACCCCTAGACATCCCCTAAGCTCCGCCCCCTGTTTCCGCCTCCTCCGTCGCCACCTCCTCCTCCTCTCGATCTCCTTCAAATATCTGTCCGTCCTCTGACCTCTACCCTGTCTGTCCCCCACCAACATCTGACTCCTCGCAGTATTTCAGATCACTTATCTCACATATGTTTTCTGGTTGGTTCTCTTCTGTATATTGAAATCGAATTTTTGTTGTAAAATTCGTCATTTTGTTTCTTTTCTAGAAGAGGAAATGAGGAAACAAAACACATATGAATCAGTTTACAAATCTCATTCTCTCCCCTTTGCATAATAGTACTGTGAGAACCGCCAAGGATTTTGTAATTTGATCGGTTTTTATTGGGAATTTTTGGTTTTTTTTCTCAGATTTGATCCCAAAATTTCGATTTTTACCCTCTTTTTGGTGTCAAATCCGAGTTTCAGGGTTCAGAATTATAGAAAAAAGCCAAAAGTTCTCCGAAAAACTCGAATTTTCCAATCAATTTTTCCAAAAATTAAAATAAAAGCAGTCAAACTGCAGGTTTCAAGAATGGGCGGAGCTTTGAGGCACCGAATTTTGGCGCAGAAAATTTCAAACAATGACATGCTTTTCGGCCCAGAGTCAATAATGTACACAATTTTTTTTACAAAACTTTTCGAAAAATTTTGGAATTTTCATCAAAAATAGTCAAACATCCTGTGTACGCTTGAGTTTTCATCGAAAATTCGACTTTTTGCAAAAAATTTTCGAAAAAATTCAAATTTTTCCGGTGAGAAATCTTAAATTGGCTTGGCCCGGCCCGTTTCAAGTCTGGTTTCTAAGAATTTGTTTCAGTTCAGACTCATAACAGTACAGTAAATGGGCGGAGCTTCTCTACCTTTTGAAAAGTGGGCGGAGCTTGTTATTTTAAAGAGTCAAACTAGTATGTCCTCCTATTAGCTCGACACAGTTCTTACAACTGCGCTCCACCGAAATACCTTTGAAAAAAGTCTCTTTTTCTCTGAGTCTCTCAATTTCGCACACAATTCTCTACGGTTACGGTAGAGAGCGGTTTTAATAAGCGTGCTATGCTAATAAATTCCAAAATCTTTTCCAAAAATACCCCGACTTTTCCCTCACATAGCAACCCTCCTCTCCTCTCTCTCCCTCCATCTCTTCCTCTATCCTCCCCCCATTCCAACCACGTCTTCTTCTAGCAATAGAGACCCAACAAACAACATCTTCTCTTTCTCTCTATCTCTGTACCCTCCATGCTCTCCACACTCTCTCATCTCGTACTCGTTGTGTTCTCAATGTTTTTCTGGGTCCCCCCGTCGTTTTTTGTCGCCTGGTTTCAGAAGAAAACACTGTTTTTAGGGCATTTTCTGGAATTTTGTGACGAAATTTGCTAAAATTCACACGATTCTAGTCAGATTTTCCAGCAGTTTCCCCCTATTTTCACCTCTCTTTTTCTCTTCTCCACGTGACTTTTTGTTTACATTTTGCTATCTGAAAAAAGCAAACATCAATTTCCTCTTTTCTTTTTTTTCTGCTCATTTTCATCTCCCCTATTTTTGGCCCAATCCATCTGAAAATTTTCTGAAATTTCCAGCTCACATTATGGCGTTATGGACGGTTCATCTAGAAGGTGGTCCTCGACGAGTCAATCATGCTGCAGTCGCAATCGGATCGAAAGTATGAGTTTTTTTAAAAAGAAAAACGCTCAAAAAATGCGAAAAATACCCCGTTGAAACAGCTGTCTTCGTTCTTATCAGAGAGGAAAAACGATAGTTTTGGTCGATTTTTGAAAAGTCAGTTGGCAAAAGAGCTACTGACGTAATTGTTAAACTTTTGGTGCGAATAAGAGAAAAGTTGAAAAAATGTGCCGTTTTTCGGTTTGAAAAGGGTGAAAAATATGCTGTAAAACTAGAAATTTTCGACAAAACGTGACTTTTTTGTGAAAAAAAAACCAAAAAACGAAGCGAATGGAGCCTTCTACATTACCTACTGAAATACAACGAAAATAGCCAATTTTCAAACGAAAACGGACATTTTTTAGCTGGAAATAATGAGAAAGTGACTGTTTTTTGTCTAAAATCCTAAAAAAAAAACATCTCAAAAATTGAAATTTTCGTCGGAAAACCAGCCTAAAACATGTTTTAGTCGCCGAAATTTCTGAAAATTGTCAAAATTTGAAAAAGTTTGAGAAAACCATTAAAAAATGAGCAAAAAAAGTCGTATGAGCTTTTAAAACGATGGAAAACAACTATTTTTGCTTGAAATTCTTCGAAAAGTCTTGTGTTTATCAATTTTCCAGCCAAAATCTCACTTTTCGAGCAAGAAATCTCTGAAATTCCAGTTTTAATGACTAAATTCCCCCAATTCCAGTCAAAATCTTTGATTTCTGAGCTTTTTATTGCTTGAAATTGCGTCTGAAACCGACAGTTCACTTTTAGAGTTAAGAATTTGAAATTATGCAAAAAATTTTATTTTAGACCAAAAAAGTGAAATGTTTTAAATTTCTTGTGAAAAGTGACGATTTTCTAATACTTTTCCTTATAAAAAGCCATTTTTAACCCATAAAACATGATTCAAAAGTTTGGAAATTTGTGTTTTTTTTAAATTTCGAACCAGAAAAAAACAATTAGAGCTAAAAATTTCTGAATTTTCAGACTAAAAATCACCTATTCCCTAAAACCGAGATGGACATTTTAGACGAAAAAAAAGGACATTTTGATGATTTTCTAATATTTCCCCTTATAAAAAGTCATTTTTCACCCCACTCTCTTTGCAGGTCTACACATTCGGCGGTTACTGTAGTGGTGAAACGACGGACTCACACGATCCTCTCGATGTACACGTTTTGGATACTGGTAAGAGTGTCTCTTCAAATCAAACCGATTTTTGAACATTTCTCTCTCTCTATCTTCAATTTCAAAGAGACATGTGATAATTTGATGATAACTGTCTGGTTTCGGACGTGTTATCAATCAAATCGGTCATCGGTCAAATTTTGAAGGAGAAAATAGAAAATTCCAATGTGAAACAAATCGAAAATCAAAAATTCAATATTAGCGTGACATACTACAACCGCGCTCTACCGAAACCGAAGAAAATTTTGTGCGAAATTGAGAGACTCAGGGAAAAAGAGACATTTTTAACATACTTGTCAACCGGGCCGAGCCGGGCCGACGGTTTTTCTCGAATAACTTTTTTCAAAAAAATCGTACAATGTTGGTTGATAGCTCAAAAGATGGGTATTTTGAATTGTCATCCATTAAAAATAAAATTAACTTTCCAAATAAATCACGCGAGTTGCAATCGCTCTCGGCCCGGTTTCGGCCCGGCCCGGCCCGGCCCGGACGGGCCGAAGGCTGTATTGGCTCGCGTGATTTATTTGGAAAATTAATTTTATTTTTAATGGATGACAATTCAAAATACCCATCTTTTGAGCTATCAACCAACATTGTACGATTTTTTTGAAAAAAGTTATTCGAGAAAAACCGTCGGCCCGGCTCGGCCCGGTTGACAAGTATGATTTTTAAGAGTATTTCGGTGGAGCGCAGTTGTAAGAACTGTCCCCAGCCTGTAGTTGCGAAACGGCGCAGTTCTAGAATGACCTTTTATCGAATTTCCAGAAAACTATCGATGGCTGAAACTGGATCCCGTCTACTTCCACGAGAATCGACTTTTCACTCTTCCCGAACTCAATCAACTATCAGAAGTACCTGAGAAGATGGGCGGTACGGTACCCTATCAGAGATATGGACACACTGCTGTTGAGTATAATGGGAAGGCGTACGTTTGGGGAGGAAGGAACGACGATTATGGAGCGTGTAATTTGATGCATGAGTATGATCCAGGTGAGGGAGTTTTAGGGGGATTTGAATGCTGAAAATGTTTGAAAAAAAGGTTTTTGGGTGAAATTTTTTGAAAAATTATTCGAAAACCACAAAATTTTAAGAAAATAAAGGAAATTTCTATGAAAAGCTGTCTTGATGACTACAAATTCGCATTTTTGACAGAGTTTCGGGTGTCGGGAGGCTCAAAAAGTTGCTGAAGTGACATTTTTTATTTATTTGAAGGGGCTGAAAATGAGGGTTGAGGATATTGAAAACTAGGAAAAACTGAAGAAAATTACTGAAAAAACTGCATTTTTATTCAAAAAAATACTCGAAATTTGCTATTTTAACAGATTTCAGGTGTCAGAAGACCTCGAAAAGTTGCTGAATCAAGAATATTTTCAGCATTTCACTAATTTTTAGAATCAATGAATGATTGAATACTTTTTGAAATAAAAAATTCTGAAAATTGAGCTGAAAATCAAAAGTTTTCTACAAATTTTCGAGAAAAACTCAAATTTCCATGAAAACCTGTCAGAATTGGTCATTTTCATCAAAGTTTCAGGTATCAGATAGCCTAGATATAGTCGAAACTGGAAAATTAGTCCGTCAACACCACCAGACGATTTCTGCAATGTTTTGAGCCGATTTTTTTTTTGAATTTTTGACATTTTTAGGACGAAAATGTTCTAATGAATTCAATTTTTACAATTTTAAAAATTCGGCTTCATATCCGTTATTTTCGGAAATTTTTCGAGAAAAAAAACGATTTTGCTGTTAAATTTGCTAAAAAATGATGGTTTTGGTCATTTTCAGTGATAGAAATAACTTTTTTTCATGAAAAAACCTCCTTTTAGATCCTTCCAATTCATTTGTACAATCATATCTCGCCCAAAAACGATCAAAAATCAAAATAAATTTCTCCTTTCTTTGCAGAAAAAAATATGTGGCGAAAAGTGGAAATCGACGGATTCATCCCACCATCTCGCGACGGTCACACCGCCGTCATCTGGAATAATCAGATGTTTGTGTTCGGTGGATTCGAGGAGGACTCGCAACGATTCAGTCAGGAGACGTACGTCTTCGATTTCGGCTCAGCGACATGGCGGGAAATGCACACAAAGAATACGCCACCGTTGTGGAGAGACTTCCACACGGCATCGGTCATCGACGGCGTCATGTACATTTTCGGAGGCAGAAGTGACCATAATGGTCAGGTCGGTGATGAGCACTTGGTATGTGTGCAGTGAGATTGGCAATTTTTTGTTTATTTTCTTTGCTTAACCCCAGTGGAAGGTGTTGGTGGTGCAAGGAGCAAGCAATCGCGCTCTATTGACATTTTGGAGATTTCTGGAGATCAGTAGAGCGCGTTTGCAGCTCGAATTTTGAAGGTTTTTGATGGTGGATGAATGAGAAAAGAGAGGAACCATACACTTTCTATAAATATATTGAGTTGCTTGCTTCAGCACGAAGACTGTTGGCTTGAAAAGAAGGGGTACGAATAGGTATTAGCTCTGCGCAGTTCTTACAACTGCGCTCCACCGAAATACCTTTGAATAATGTCTCTTTTTCTCTGAGTCTCTCAATTTCGCACACACTTTTCCTCGGTTTCGGTAGAACGCGGTTGTAAGAACCGTAAAGTGCTATTAGTCGTAGCATGAAGTACTGTAGAGAGAAGTTTTGGTGACGTTTCGAAACTGAGACATCTCGAAACCTCTACATTCCGATCACAGTTTCAGAACCTCTCGGTGTGGAAATTTCCCGTTTTGAAACCGGAAGACTCCCATTTCGAAACATTGTCGTTTCAAAACCGCCTCATTTCGAAACTGAGATGGTTTGGAACGCCTCGGTTTCGAACCGTCTACTTTCAATACTTTTTGGTTTCAAAACTTTGTATTTCAGCACATTTTGAAACCGGATCTTTTCTGTTTTTGGACGGTTTCGAATCTCCCGAACTGTGTACTTCGAAACCAGAACATCTCGAAACCAAGCAAACCCGAAAGAGTTGGTTTCTTTTTGTGATTTGGCTGAGTTTCAAACCGTCTCAGTTTCGAAAATGAGATATCTCGAAACCTGATTCGTTTCAAGACCGCGAAACTTTGAGATCGAGACTTTGAGAAATTGACGTATCCGAACCGGGAAACATCGAAATTGAGCCCTTTTGAATCCTCCCGGTTGCTATTTTTATACGAATTACAGCAATTTTCAGTCATTTACTGTCATTTAGCTCGAAAAAAGACAATTTTTGTATAAAAATTGACTTGAACCAACCAAGTGTAAGAGTTTTCTATAGTTTTTTGTTGCATTAGGAGACTTTAATCGTAAAAATCTCGAGAAAATGGCAATCCGAAGGTTTTTATAATGTTTTGAGTCTAACCTGCTAGAATTCAAATTTAAAATTCCAAACATTTCAATTGCATGTACCCCTTTTCATAACCATTCTAACATTTGGCTTATTGGAGTGGTGTGATGCGTGATTTGTGTGATAAATGTTGTAACAACTCTCTAATTTATAAATGGATATACATATTAGCTCAGCACTGTTCTTACAACTGCGCTCCACCGAATTTCCCATTGACAAATGTCTCTTTTTCTTTGATTTCGGCAGAGCGCGGTTATAAGTGTAGTGCTAATAGACTAACCACCTCTATCCCTCTTTCTAATCCATAAAATACTCTAACCCCTCTCTATACTTTTCTCTCTTTCTTCCAGTTCCACACAACACAAGATCTCTACGATGACACCCTAATGGCACTGAATCTGACGACAGGCGTCTGGACGAAACAAGAAATTCCCACAGATGCGACGTGTCGACCAGGTGGAAGACGTAGTCATTCCACATGGGTATACGGTGGAAAAATGTATATGTTTGGTGGATATTTGGGAACTCGAAATGTCCATTACAACGAATTGTACTGTTTCGATCCGTCGACAGTCTCGTGGAGTATTATCGATGTACGTGGAAAGTATCCGACTGCGAGACGACGTCACTGCTCTGTCGTATCGAATGGAAGAGTCTATCTGTTCGGTGGAACGATGCCAAATCCGTCGACTTGTCATCCATTGTCATCTACGACTGTCTATAATGGGGTCATCTCACCGAGTGGCCTTGCCGACCTCTCTGATCTACATGTTCTCGATTTTTGTGAGTTTTTTTTTTTAATTTTGGGACAAAGGTGTGGGCATGGACATCCTTGCACACAGACAGACAGAAAGAAAAAACATGAGGACATCCGGATCGATGAACGTACAGACGGAAAACCGACTTGTGTAGACATTCGGACAAACAAGCACACCTACAGATTCCTACAAGTGACAGACGCTGGACGTCCGGACACTCGGAATCGAGAAAAAAATACAGAACAGAGATGATTTTCAACAATTTTCAGCAGTTTTTAGACAATATCCTCACAGAAATTCCTGAATTCTTAGCGATTAGCGATAATTTTTCGCAGAAAATTCTAGAAAAATGAGATTTCAATCTGAAATTTTTAATTTTTAAAAAAATCTCGAAAAAATGACAAATTTAGCTCTAAAAATATCGAAATCCAATTGAAATTTCAACTGAATTCGATTTTTGAGAAATTTTCAGAAATTTTCGTCAATTTTTAACATTCGGATTGCAAGACACACAGACAGACTTGGACATCCGGGTGAACAGACGCACAGACAGCGAGATGGACATCCGGACAGACACGACACATAGACAGACATAAAAACCTCTTCAAATCCGGAAAAACAGACACACAGACTAAAAAATGTCGATATCCGGACATCTGGATTTCCGGACATACAGACAGACAGACATCTGGACATCCGGACACACAATACGCACAGATAGACAGCTGCTGTCCCACCCACCTACCGTAATCCTTCTTCTGCGTTATCATTTTCCAAACAACTCTTTTACTGAAAGATTGCGAAAAATCGAGAATTTTTTTATCAAAAACCCGAAAAATTAGCCAATTTTAAACTGAAAATTGCTGAATTTTCAACATTTTAACCCAAATTTATACCCAAATTTTCAGCGCCATCGCTCAAAACACTTGCGATGCGAAAAGTGCTCATCGACCTGAAGGCTCCATCACATCAAATGTTCTCGTCCCTTCAATACGATGTTCCCGCCGATCTCCGATACGAAATGTATTGTCAAGTGACACCAAACAACGTCGTTTCCGTCGGATCCACCAGAAATGATCAATCTGGATAATCAATATGTATCATATTTCTCTTTTTGTTCCTGTTTCCTATATATACTTGTATCCTGTCTATTACTGTAACTAACTTCTTTTTCTAACCACTTCTATTCTTTTTTTCTCTTGAAACGGGTCGTTTTCTCTTGTTTTTTGTTTCATTTTCTCAGTTTTCTTCCCACCCCGTTGAAACCTTTTATCTCATCATCCCCCGTTTCCAACCCAAAAAATGCATCATTCTGTATCAATTTTCTAAAAATTACCCCATCTTTTAGCTGTTGTTTAGAGATCATCACTCAAAAATCTGAAATCCCTGTGTTCCTTTTCTCTATTTTCTTGTCTGTACATTGTCCCCCTCGCCGAGTTAAGATAAATACATATGTGTAAGCCCCGCCCCCCCAGATTTTTTATGCACAAGGGGGAGAAAACTTAAAATTAGAAGAACATCTCGTACACTCTATGTAGATCAAAATATCAACGAGACATTCTGATTTATGCTTTTTTGTGAAATGCACGTCTTATGAGCAATGGGACAGAGATCGCACACAAAATTGATGGCGCAGATGAAGGATTACGGTAGGTGGGCGGAGTCACGGGTGTTGTAAGTCGGTGTACTGGGTGTCCGGATGTCTGTCTTTGTGTCCGCAAATCCGGATGTCTGTCCTTGTGTCCGCAAATCCGGATGTCTGTCCTTGTGTCCGCAAATCCGGATGTCTGCCTGTCTGTCTGTCCACCTGTGCGTCGTGTCTGTCCGGATGTCCGCTTTCCTGTTTTTTTAAATATCCATCGTCAACCTATCTCGTCTCTCTGTGTGCCGGTTGTTCCGGATTTTTTCAAACCTCATTGTCTGTCTGTGTGGGAGTCCTTTCAGCTCAAAAAATTAAACTAAATTTCAGAATTTATTTTTCTCATGATGAGAAAAAGACACATTTTCGAAGAACTGGTCGCCCCTCCCTGTCTCTCTCCCTCCATACCAATGCAAACAACTATTCTCTTGCCTCCCGGTTTGTCTTTTCCCTGACCTCCTATCGTCTCCGTCGCCCTTATAGCTCAGTGGCAGAGCGCTGGTCTTGTAAACCAGAGGTCCGTAGTTCAATCCTGCGTGGGGGCAAATTGTTTTTTGCAAAATCCACTAGGGAGAATTTTAGAAATTTTATTGTTATTTAACACCCACAGGTAAACCGCGATGGATCCATTATGGATGAAACGCGGATCGCGCGCGGGTGCTGTGGGTATGGCAGATGGATCCATAATGGATCCATTATGGATCCACGCGCGGGCGCCATCCATTTAGCACCCACGCGCGATCCGTGGTTTCTTCGATTCGATTGGGTTCATACCACCACTGATTGTGGCTGTTTCGGATACTAGAGACATAGTCTTTTGCTACTATAAGTTCCATATTGTGTTTATTGTGTTGTTACCATTGTTTTTTCAACTTCTGTTCTCTTCCAACTCTGTTAGTCTACAAAATTTTCTCCGTTTCCACTCACTTTCCATCGAAAACAAATTATGGTTTCACTTTTATGTAATTTTCGTATACTATTCAATTTTTGTTTTTCACTTTTCAAAATGGTCTGTAGGTTTTTTAAATCAATTTTATCCAAAATAAGTTCAAATAATACCCGGAAAGAAGAACACTTCTATAGAGTAAAAGTCCCGATTTTTCTTTTCGCAACGACAGAAACTTACCAATTTACCTTTCATTCCACCTGCAAATGTATTTTATCATGTCGTTCCGAAAAGAAAAAATAGTGGAAACCTCTGATTTTACTTATGACAATAAGAAAAAAATTCCGAAAAAATTCTCAATGACATTACCGAGTTTTTGTAAAAAATGACAGAATTTTGTTTCGGCAATAGTTTAATTATTTTTTATTCAGTGAACCATAATTTATTTTCAACAAAAACTGTATAAAAATTGATGAAAACTTTGGAAAACGGAGAAAATTTCGGCAAACTCCTAAAAAATAATTCGCCTCGATTTATGATAAACAACACGCAAAGCGGAATATCGGATTATCGTTGGAAAGTCAGATCAGGCGTGGATCTATATGGATCCTATATGGATGCACGCGCGATCCGCGGATGTTCGAGGACGACCGACATCCTCCCTATCCATATTCCATCCGTGCGCCATCCACGTGGGGATCCACGCGCGATCCGCGTTCTAAATGTGGACGCATTATGGATCCTATGTGGATCCATATTCGATATGGACGCATATGGGCCCACAATGGATCCATCGCGGTTTACCTGTGCCAAAACTTTACTGAATTCGGTAGAAAAGGGCTGATTGAGTATTTTTTGTGAACTGTATGAAAACCTTTTTGCTACAGTGCCGTGAAAGAATATACGACTTTGGGCGTTTTTAGTTGAAAATGACCAACTTTGAGAGTGTTACGGTATCACTGATTGTCCCACAAAGTGAACTTTTTATGGATCAAAAGTAGATCATCATTTTTGTAGTTGACAACTTTTTTGTACGGACACTTCTTAGAGAGTTATGGTCATTTTAAGAGAACAGATCAAAAATCGCACTATTGAAAAAGGTCGATTTGAATGAGAATCTACTTTGTCGATACGTAACTTACCAGGGAGTGCTCGTACAAAAAAGTTGTCAACTACAAAAATGAAGCTCTACTTTTGATATGTAGGATCCATAAAAAGTTCACTTTGTGGGACAATCAGTGGTACCGTAACACCCTCTCAAAGATGGTCATTTTCAACTGAAAACGCCCAAAGTTCGTATATTTTTGAATGACACTGTATGCGCCTTTAAGGTACAGTAAGAAATTACACTGCCTCGTTGGACGCTAAACGTTTTGTTTCTTTTTCCACCAACCTTATGTATCTTTTTCTCACCGACCCTGATTTTTTCGCTCCATTTTCTCCACCAATTTCTATCAACTGACGAAAGCATACAATATTTGTTTGAGGCATTTCAAGGCACCACCTGATAAACCTTTGCGTCACAAACTAGAATTCCTTAAACCGAAATTTCTACTGTACTTCTGTTAGTGCTTGCTTTCCAAAATAAATATGAAGAACTTTAACAAAATGAAAATTTATTTCAGTTTTTCACAAAAAGTAGTAGGAGTTGTGGGAGTATTTATGTTCATTGAATGGCCTCTTCTCTTTGCTTATTGACAGCACTTGCATCCGGAGCCCTCAGTGCATTTGCAATCTGGGCATTTGCATCCTCCAGCACACCCTGGCTTACAGCACTTCTTCTCACTGGCGGTCTCACAACAGTACATGTCACAGCACTTGGAGGCAGTGCAGTCGCATGGCTGACCGTTGTTGCATGGACAGTTTTTGTTGTTGCAGTCTGGAATTATGCTCTAGGTAGGATAAGGCTAGAATGAACTCACTGCATCTGCATCCCTTCTTCTTCTCACAGTGACAATTGGCACACTTGCATCCTCCAGCACATCCTGGTTTGCAGCATTTCTTCTCAGCTGCAGTGGAGCAACAGTACATGTCACAGCACTTAGTGGATGTACAATCACAGGTATTGCTCTTGTTGCATCGACACTCTTTGTTGTTACAATCTGGAAATTGTTTGATGGAAGATGAATCAACACCTTCTGTGACTCACCGCATCGGCATCCCTTCTTCTTTGGGCATTGACAATTGGCGCACTTGCATCCACCCTCACATCCTGGCTTGCAGCACTTCTTCTCAGCTGCAGTGGAGCAACAATACTTGTCACAGCACTTCGAGTCAGAGCAGTCGCATGGCTGACCGTTGTTGCATGCGCACTCCTTGTTGTTGCAGTCTAGAAAAAGTTGGTTGAGATGGGAGTCTTACTTAATTACTTAGTTAGACTTAATTACTTAATTATTTAGTCTTATTTACTTAGAATGGGAAACAGTCAATACACCAGTTGATAACTTACCACACTTGCAGGCCATTTTGCTTATTTAGGTTGACAGGTTGATAGAACAAAATATGAGATATCTCAGTTTGTCTCCACTCCCGTGAGCTAGACATTATATACCCTTCCTCACCGACCCCGTTCTACATACCTCTCTAGCCACCTCGTTCTATGCCTCCTCTTCTCTAGCGACCCTGATCTATACGCTGTTTTCGACCGACCCTGATCTAATGTCCTCACGAGTTAAGCAAGACAACAACAACTGAATTCTAAATCAAAAATAAAATGAGTATTGTACTGGTTTCAAGCGCTGTTCTCGAAAGTACTTCGCTCAATAAAAGTTAGCATGTTTTGAGTTTCTCAGTATCAATCCGAAAGTTGAAAGTATAGAGAGTGGAGATATGGAATGTGACCTATATCATTGGAATGCTGAGAAAACGCTGATTCCAAATATATATTCAGTTTTTGCCTTCGGAGCCTGGTGTTCGAGAAAAACAAAGTCAAAGTGTGGACGCCAGGAGTGTAAAGATTTGCCTGCACTCCAAACTTTGACCTCATTTTTCTTGAATACCAGGCCTCGAGGGCAAAAACTGAATATACATATGGATTTAGCATTTTCTCAGCTTTCGAATGATATTGATCACGTCCCATATCTCCACGACCTTCCCTAGTCAGCGACACTAGCACATATAACTCCCCTAACCCCTATCCCCAGCTATCACTTACCACACTTGCAGGCCATTTTCAGTAGATGAATAGTATCTTCTTCAGAACTTGTCTATCTTCCCCCTCCGGTGTCCTGTTTTATACTGTACGACCTATGACGACCCTATTTGTGATGACTGATAACACCACAAGCCTATCACAATGTACAACTCTACTAAAATCGCCTGGAAACTTGTTTAAAAAAGTTTGGAAATTGCGGAAACTACGCAGGCGAATTCTACATGACTTTCTGATGATTTTCCAGGTTTCAAATTTGAAATCCGTTGATTTTAAGCGAATCTAGAATAAATCAGGTCTCCCATCACACCTCTAGTTTGTGATAGAGTCTTATCAGGTAGTACCTGGAGTCATGCCTCAAATATTATTGTTTGAGAAACACGCGGTGACAAGCCTACTGTAGTATACTGTACGCTTCTAGAACATTCTTTTTTTTTTGGTCTCATCAAGAATTCTTCTCCAGTCATCAATTATGCTCACCATGACTACGCTCAGCCCACATGTTTCCCCTTCGTTCCATTCCTTATTTCTTCTTTTTCTATGGGGCAAAGAGGTTCGAGGACTGCTCCGGAAGAACATATTGAGAGAGTTGAAGGTTTGTATTTTTAGTACATTTTTTGTGAAAATCTGAAAATTCCAGAAGACCGACATAGTGCGTGGGGGAGCGACATCGATGACACCTTCTGTGGTCCGGGGAAGATTTGTGCAGGTTTGATTTTAAGGGCGTTTCGAAACTGAGACGTTTCAAAACTGAAAAACTACTTTGACACGTCGGTGAGGTAATGACTTGTCAGCGGTCCAAACTCTGGCCCCGTTTTTTTCGAATATGGGGCCTCGGTTGCAAAAACTAAACACATATTTGGAATCAGCGTTTTCTCAGCTTTTTAAAGATATAGGTCACGTCCCATAACTCCTGAGTGTCCCCAAAGTCACGATCCTCCCATTTCCAGACGAGTGGACCCCTATGCACTCCCTAGCCGCCACTCCAGAATCTCAGAGACGACGATTCGACGAAGCAATCACAGAGCAACCTGGAATTTCTGAAACATTTGAGGATGACAATGTCACGAATTTCGATGTGATGACGATTCATGAAGAATTCGATGCTCCGCCTATATTGGTGGCTCCGGTGATGCCAAAGAAGAAGAGGAAGAAGAAATTGAGAAGGAGGAACGGTGGTTTGAAACGGATCAAAAGTAGGAGGAAGAGGAGATCGACTATCAACACAGCTGTGGAAACTCCGGTTCTGAGGAGTTATATTAGTGAGTAAAAGTATATGTGGGTTCGGGTGTCCGGATGTCCGCAGTTTCATTTTTTGGGATTAGGTGAAAATGACCGAGACTATTTATACTGAGAGACGCAGAAAAGCTAGAGTGTCTGACTGTCTGCGCGCGCTCTTTCATTCTCGCTAAACTTCAAATCGTTGTATCTCCACAGCGATTAGTGCTATAAAAAAAGTCAATAACTAACAAAATGTGTAAAATTTTCTGCTCTACATTTTTGTAATTATCAACTTTTTTGTGCAAGTGGTCCCTAAAGAGATATGGTCCGTCAAATGACGCGAGGCTCTCTGAAGTCTCCCAAACTCCGTGGACTGAAGCTATCTTCATTTATCGTTTTCAGGGCCTCAATACTCGGCCAAACTCCGAAAACACCGACCCCGCCATCATATGATATATGTCCGACGTATCAGGTAACCACTCTATTCCTCTTCTGACCAGTTCCTTTTTAAATAAAATTCAGAATCCACCAAGACCCACGCTATCCCAAAATCCCACGTCCGAGCTACAACCAAGATCTAAAATTCAGAAGAGGAGAGACAGATGAAGTGAGTTTTCTAATACTCAACATTTAAAAAATTGTTGAGAATTCCAGACAAATCGTTTCTCCAAAGCAGTGCCACCACGTCATCTGAAGGGACAGCCCATCTCAGCGAGACCACATTTTCGATATCGTGGAATTCGGACGATAATCATCTGAATTTATTATTTTATATAATAAAATCATTTATCTTTTTCACCCTGCCAACTGATGACAGGGTTGCAAAATTGTGCTTGAGGTCTTGGTAAAAGCTCTGCAAGACTATCAAGTAAGGACGGTGCGGAGAAGGCATCAGATGGCTCAAAAGAGGATTTTAAGTAGATCGGAACAATTGAAATCCTTTATCGATAGTGATCAGAATTAGAAAGGAAATTTGACTTCTAGTCTGTGTTGATCTGAAAAAACCACCTGGCGATCAGTTTTGTTCTATGACTCAAAAGTTAAATGGCAGGAGTTTCAAATTTAAAAATGACAACGGGAATATTTACTTTTCGTCCCCCCCTATATTGAAGAATGACCCCCCAAAACGGACCTGGGAAAAGCCCCCCACCTGATTGATTATTGACCCCCACCCATTGAACATTAGCCCCCCCTCCCCCTTTCTCTTTTTCACGCCTGAACCATTGAGTCCAACATAATTCAACTATACCAAAATCTTCAGGCTTAGGAAAAAGGACCCGGAAAGATATTTTCGGCATAATTTATATTTACGATGCTCAAGCTTATAGTCTGAAAACGGGCATCCGTATGTTTCATTCGCAGTGTGGGGTTCAATAGTGGGGCCCTGTTGTTCTATGATGGGGGTCTGTTGTTAAATAATGGGGGTTTTAAAGTCATTAACGGGGGACTGATATTCAATTATGGGGGCCTAATAATCCATAGTGGGGGACCGATGTTCAATGGTGGGGGGCTATCAGTAAATGATTCTAGCTAAAGATAAACAGTGAGCATCAAAATTCCTCTCTCGGTGGGGGGCTCTAGGGGGGTGGGGGCGATAAGTCATGAATACCAGGTTCTTGACCAATCGTCCCCCACTTTGTACTGGGTGGGGGGCTCTTCCAAGGTAAATTTCAACGTGGGGGACTCTATTGATGTGGGGGGCGATAAGTAAAGAATCCCAATGACAACTATAGGAGGCGGTAGAAAACTTTATTTCTCGTAAAAAGTAAAGATCAATTAGTCCCTCTTGTCATCATGTTACTCTCCGCTGAGCCACTCGGTGTCACTTTTATCTGAAAATGTTCACATTATTATCAAAGCAGTTCTGCAATTGGATAAATTACTAAATTTCTCGGTTTCTTCAGTTTCCGAAGAATCGGAAACAATGAGACAACTGCATTCTGATACTGAGACGACACAGCCAAACTGATCAAACAATGTGACATTGTGTTCAATGCGAGAAACAATCGGGAAGGTCCTTGTAGGACGACAAGGAACTCTCTGGAATTGTTTTGTGTTAATCAACTTGTAGTTTGAGAAATACTCACATCATATCTGTGTCTCTTGAAAATTCAGTATAATACAAGAAAAATAAACTGTGAATTCCGTATGGCAACTCGGCCAGCATGGAGACTACTGTCATTGTGGAAATCACTATCGTCGTGTTGTCCGGTTTCGCACTGCAAGAATTACAAAAATTGCTGATGAAAGACACAGAAATGTTACAAGGGAAGTATATGACGGACCGAGTTGAACTTTTTCTATAAATTTGACAGTAGGTAATTTGAACCTTAAGGATTCTACAGCACAAGTTTCGATAGACTATTCGGTGAATTGAAAGTTGACGTAAAAAGCTTAACCACATGAAACAAATTGAAGTTTGACGGGTCATAACTCTGTTCACGTGAGCGTTTAGGATATTTTTATTGCAGTTTTGAAAACTTTTCGAATCCTCAAGGCCCAAATTACCTGCGGTAAAATTTATAGAAAAAGTTCAACTCGGTCCGTCATAAACTTCTCTTGTTCGATTAAAATCACAATCAAAACTAACTTTGCCGCCTGACTTCTCATAAGCTGTCTTCTAGCCATTCGTCCTTTTCCAATTTCTCGAATCAGCAAGAATGCCAAGAACGGAAGTATCATAGCTGGTATCAGCTGAAAATAAGAATTATCATCATCAAGCAACGATTCTCACCTGTGCAAATGTTATGACAATCGTATAGATGGAATAGTAATCGAAAGATTCCTCGAGAAATAAATAGGAAGTGCCGAAATAGTATTCGACCACACTACTATTCGGAGGATAACCACATCTTTAAATAATACAACAATACACATTTTTTTGAATTTCATTTCCCTTACATGTCAGGATAAAACCACTCTCTCGAGTGCAACTTGAAACCATAATAGGTTATAAACTGAAATATGAAAAACGGGATGAAGTTGCATAGGACTGCTTTGACACCGACGCGTAGAGTTGACAAAGATTCAAACGAAGAGTTCATTGCATTTTTGACAATTAATAACCGGAATAGAGCCATTGTCATTGCTAACCATGTAGCTAGTGGTCTTGCAACGTCACCTGTGATTTGGAAAAGTCTCTCCAAAATGCGATACGAAAAGCCCAACGGACCATAACTGTAAACAACTGATGAATTTGTAACTCGTTTTTTTTTGGGATCATATAACAAGGGAAGTCTTTGGAAATGCCACTTTCAAACTATCTATAAACGTTTTCATAGATACTTTCGACCACGGGGAGTCCATTTCTGCAGTCAAAACCTGTTAATTGTCTCTGCGAGCAGATTTATGAGCTCTCAAACTTTTCATCAAGTTAAGCTTGTTCACGTGGAATTCCAAATTGACAAGTAGTATACGCAAACATATTCCTATTTTTGCAACGTACAAGCACAGGTAAATCGCTGGAGAACACAAATGGAACCGCACGCTGGCGTATATGCTGTCGATTTGGAATTACATGTGAACAGATAGTTTAAAAGTGGCGTCTTCACAGACTTCCCTTGTAAGAAACCACACTCTATCGTTGAAACTTTAAAATTACCAGTACGGAGAAACCAACTGAGCCACATCGTAATCATATTTCATAAAATATAATAGAAGCCACGTGGTTTCAGCCATATTGAATATATCACATACGGCAATTCCAGTCATCAACACGTTTATACTACTTGATATCATGGACTTTCTGGTTAGTATCAAAACATGGAATAGGTTTAGAATGAGACTGAAAACACTTATGTAAGTACCGAAATCAAAGAGGGAATTTAGAAATCTTTCTAGCAGGGTTTCTTCTTCTTCGGCCATGTTTGAGTTATAGTAAGTTTCTGGATTGAAAACGACTAGAAAACAGGACAGGTGGAATATTTGATTAAGATGGGCGGGACTTATTAGGGAAATGACTAAGAATCAGCTGGCGGTCATTGGTATTCTATGATTTGAAATTCAGGGGAAGGAATCAGATGACGGGAGTTTGTTCTAAAACTAACAATTGTAGGATTTACAAAGAATCAGTGGAACAAAAAAAAGTTCATGAAGTGTCCTTTGTTGTCGGAATTCTCGCCATCATGTTAACGTCGGATGTCCCACTCGGTGTCACTTTTATCTGCAATTATTTTTCTTTTTTGTTAACGAAATTCACCAAGTGATTACTATGTTTCTTGGTTTCTTCAATTTCCGAATAATCGGAAACAACGTGACAACTGCATTCTGATACTGAGATGATACTGTCAAGCTAATCAAACAATGAGACATTGTGTTCAATGTGACTAAAAAGTCAAGTAAATCTCTCAAACTGATCAGGAAATTTCTGAAATCAATTTCGTGTTAATCAACTTGTAAATTGCCACTCACATCATATCTTCGTTTCTTGAATAATCAGTATAATATAGAAAAACCATGTTGTGAATTCCGTATGGCATTTCGGATAGCATTGAGACCACTGTCATTGTGGAAATCACTATCGTCGTGTTGTCAGGTTTCGCACTGCAAGAATTACAAAAATTGCTGATGAAAGAAACAAGAAATGTTACAAGGGAACCCCGAGAGGTCGCAAGTTTGGAATCGCTCCAAATTGCTGCCAGGAATTAAAGACAACTTCATTAGGCATATCTCAATTTTTTTTGTGCTCATCAATTTCCGCTGAGAAAAACCGTCTCGAAGTTCGACCCCTGTGGTTAAGCCCTGTAAAAGCCTGAAAATGACTTCCAAAAACAGGATTGAAGACAGGTTTTTCTCATCGGCAAGTGACGAGCACAAAACACAAATTTGGAATATGGCTAATCAAGTTGGCCTTGAGGTCTGGTAGCAATTTGGAACGATTCTAAACTTATGACCCCTTGAGATTCCCTTGTAAAGTTACAATTAAAACTAACTTTGTCGCCTGACTTCTCATAAGCTGTCTTCTAGCCATCCGCCCTTTTCCAATTTCTCGAATCAGTGAGAATGCCAAGAACGGAAGTATCATGGCTGGTATCAACTGAAACCAAAAATTATCATCATCAAGAAATGCTTCACAATTCTCACCCGCGCGATAGCCATAGAAATAACATGGAGGGAATAGAAATCAAAAACTTCCTCGCTAAAATAGTAGGAAGCTGTGAAATAGTAGGCAATCACACTGCTGTTCGCCGGATGCCCACATCTCAAACACTAATTTAAACAAGGAAACATTCGTAGAACTCTCTTACATCTCGGGATAAAACCACTTTCTCGACTTCAACGTTTGTCCTATGCAGGATAGAAGATGAAGTAGAAAGAACGGGATGAAGTTGCACAGGACAGTTATGACACCGACGCGAAGAGTTGATAAAGATTCAAACGAAGAGTTCATTGCATGTTTGATAATTAATAATCGGTATAGAGCCATGGTCATTGCTAACCAAGCAGCTACCGGTGTCACAATACCAGTTGTTATAGAGAAAAGTTTTTCGAGAATCCGGTATGATAAGCTCATCGGACCATAACTGAAATAGAAAATCTATAACTCTGTCACATTCATTTTCAAAACTTACCAAGCTCGACTAGGCAACTGTGCCAAGTCGTACTCGTACTTAAAACTCCACAGCAAATACCACACATTTTCAGTCATATGCACTATATCACATAAAGCAATTCCAGTCATCAACACGTTTATACTATTTGATATCATGGATTTTCTGGTAAGTATCAGTACATGGAATAGGTTTAGACAAAAGCTGATAACGTAGATGTAGGACTTGTATCTGCCCATAAAATTGAGAAAGGATTCGAGTGGTGTTTCTTCTTCGCTCATGTCTGAATAGTCTGACTAGTCTGACTGAGGGGATTTTTTGAAGAGGAGTTATTGCAAAAAGCACAGGTGAAATGTTTGATTAGAAGTGATGAATATTAATTTTAATATGATTTCTAGTTTCTGTTGACCTGCAAATGCAGCTGCTATGATTCAAAAAGAAAATCAAAGATCTGAAAAAAGAAGTTTTTGTTGAAATTTTAAACTTTTATTTACACTGATTGTTTGAAACAAATTATGCATCGATCAAACAAATGATAGTTTCATTAATAAAAAGAAGTAAATGGGGTTCCAGAAGTACTGTGTGGAAACGTTGAAGTCGATATTTCTGAAACCGGAGATGTGAACTTGTTCAAAACTGACATCTTGAATAAAAAATTCAATATCTGCACAAATATTCTATTCGTTTTTTACATAGTATCATTTATTTTTACAAGAATTATATAGAGAATAGCAAATGGGAAGAGAGCGGTTCAAAAAGAAGAAATGAATCACAATACAATTTAGAGCAATTAGATTTAATTACTCCCACTTGGATTCAGTATTCACCAAAGACAATATGTGTCCAAAGTCACTGTCGGGTGAGTTGAATCATACTTCGATTCAAATCCAACTTGAAAACTCGTTCAGAATTCGCGATTGGAATTTTGAAAACGCCCGTGTCATTTCCCGTTTCCACAGCATTCCACAATGGATTTCCTCCGTTTCGGATAGCCTTCTTCAGTTCAACGAAGCTATCGTTGTCGATTGAAAATTCTTTCATAACCGTCGATTTAAGAACAACCTGTGATATGTTAAGTAATATCTTTTTTTGTTTTTTAAAGTCGTACCTCTAAGTAATAAAGATAGGTTCCATCTGGAATAGTAGACCGGCTCCACCAACGGTGATGGAGTGTCAGTCCTCGACAATTCGCAAAATACTCGATAGGGAAATCCTTGTGAATTATCGAATAAATTGTGAGCATTTTGGTTTTCTGGCACTGAACCATTTTACTCAATCGTTCCAGTCTTTCCATGCATACTTCCGTACCTAAACGGGGTCTTCCTTCTCGGAGACAGTAATCATTCATACGAATTTTAATTGCTTTAAGGCTTTCTGGTTTCAGATATGATAGAATCATCGTCTCTTCAATTGAATCTTCAGTTGTGATCTCTACTTTTTCCACTCGGATCTTATGACCCAGAGACTGCAGATATGGTTGAAGACCTTTCAATTTCTCTGCATCTGATCTAATGTCCAGAGATTCCAAATGGAGCTTCGGGTTGCCCAAAACGATGGAAAGATCATTGAGAGCCAATTCAGAACGGCTTGTATTCCGAATGAGAATTGATTTTAAAGACTGCATCCAGATAGAAGTCACCAAACAATCGGTGTTTCCTTGATACCGAATATTGAAGGTTTTGTAGTCGATAGTGGTTTCTTGATCTCTTTTTGATGTGAAATCTATTCTGCTGATTTTCGGATCCATTGAATCAATGCAAGATCGTACCATTCGACTCACTTTTCGCATTATCAATCTGAAGATAAAATTTATAATAAGGTAATACAGTACCACTCAAAAGTACATTAAGTTTTGCCTTTTTTAGTTGAAAACCCCCAACTTTGAGAGTGTGTTATGGTAAAACTAGCTGTCCCACAAGATAAATTTTTTATGGGATCGAACAGACCAAGAGTAGAACTCCATTTTTCTAATTGACAACTTTTTTGCACGGACACTTCCTAGCAAGTTACGTATCGACAAAGTAATTTCATTAATGTCATTAATTTCTCCCTCAAATCGACATATTTTCAGTGCAAAATATTGTGATTTTCGAGCTGTCGTCTTAAAATGACCATAACTCTCTAGGAAGTGTCCGTACAAAAAAGTTGTCAACTACAAAAATGAAGCCCAACTTTTGATCTGTATGATCCACTGAAAGTTTTGCTTTGTGGGACAATCATTGATACCGTAACACCCTCTCAAAGTTGGACTTTTTCCACTGAAAAAATCAAAAACTTAATTTACTTTTGAGCGGTACTGTAGGTAAGAACAAGTAAAGTTACCTTTCCATAGGAGTGAAGTTCTCAAAAATGGACAGAAGCATTTCCAGCGGTAGTTCGAGAAGTTTCTTAGGGGTCTCTCTGTAAACCGAATATTGAATTTCATAGTTATGAAATAACTCACCGTCTCTCATAATTCAGATTCATTTCTCCTTGAACGAATCTCCAATACCAAAACTCATAGTCCGGGTAGGTCATCACATTGCCTCCTATTCTTCTACACATATTTTTGTATGCTTGAAATACTGGCACTTTGCCAAGTGCTTCATAAGCAATCAATCGACGAAGAGCGATCGGATCATTGGCGAATGACACATTCATTGGAAACTGGAAGAAGAAGTTCAGATTATTAATTGGGCTAGACGAGTCGAAGGAAAATTTGAAAAAAAAACGATAACGAATAAACAGTAAATGCCCCATATTGATTTCGTATTGCCGGAGTTAGAGACGCAGTCTAGGATGGCCCTCGCAAACAATGGGAGACACAACAGTCATCTGGCCAAAATGGTTGGTGGTATGGAGGAGGAGAAGGCCATCTTACTGTACACATTGCACCACTGAAACACCACGTCATCTGAAGGGACAGTCCTTATCGTGAAAACCTGCACATAATCATTTGAATCTCTTCTAACCGATATACCGTTTCCTTTTTTACCCTACCAACTAAATTCTGATAGGGTTGCAAAAATTGTACTTGGGGTCTTAAAAAAGGCCCTGCACTTTCAATTTCTCTGGTGCTCTCCAAAGTAAGAAATACGATGAAGTCTTCAGTTGGAGGGAGTTGATACCGAGAGTGTCCCGACACCTCCCGGGTTCCGCGTCTCTATATGTTTCTTATGAGGGTAGAGGGCGCAGAGAAAAATGCGGAAGGGGAGCGGCGGCGTGTGTTAAGAACACAGGTCGAATAATATGAAACAACATGGAACTTCATGAAAAGAGGAAAAATAACAAGGTAAAACAACATCAAAAGGGGGAGAAAAATGCTTCTAACAATTATAAAAATTCAATTTCTAGTGATTCTGAATCCGTGTGCGTCGGATAAAAATTCGAAGAAAAGTTCCGTTCGATGGATAGAGAATACATGCGGAGTCTCGGTTTCTCGTAGATCTATAGTTCTGAAGATACCGCCCGTGTCCAGTTGATCGTTTGTATGCACCGTACATTTTTCGAATCTATTGGATCTGGCGAGAGCCTGAAAATATGGAAATGGTATACATGGCTGACTTTATTTCATACTCCTCAAGGCCCGTCTTCAAAAAATGATTCAATTTTTCAATTTTTTTCATCGAAAAAACGAACATTTTTGATGATTTTTCGGAATTTTACCTATAAGGCAAGCATTTTTGTAACAACTGCGCCCCATCGCAAATGAGAGAATATCGGCGAGAGACGCAGAGATTTTTCTCGCACCGTCACGGATTTTCACAGTTTTTGACCTATTTACCGTATTTTTTGGAGTGTTTTTTTGTAAATTATCATGAACAATAGCGAAAATGGGTCAAAAATTGAGAAAATCTGTCACGGCGCGAGAAAAAACTCTGCGTCTCTCGCTGTTACTCTCTCGTTTGCGACGGGGCGCAGTAGTAATAATAATGCTCTGCTACCAGCGCAGCACTGTTTTTTCAACTGCGCTCCACCGAAATCCTCTTGAAAAACGCATGTTTTTCTCTCCGTCTCTCAATTTCTTATGCTATCTTTCTCAATTTCGGTGGAGCGCAGTTGTGAGAACTATATTGAGCTAATAATAATTCCGAATGATAGTCGAAAAATTTCATAAAATTAGATTCTAGTTTTGGCGCCAATTACCCGGGCCTTGACTGGTATCCTCTATTTTTCTAAATCTTACTCTAACTAATCTAGCGAGTGCATCAACATGAATCAACAGAAGATGAACTTCAAACGTGGCAAAATGATAGAATTCCGTGAGACACGACACGATTCGACCATCGAAATACACGTGTTTCGCCCTCTTCCACTGGGGTAATGCGGCGATTCTATCGATAAATAAGATCCATCCATCATCTGCATCACGCATAAATTTCAACGATTTCAGCTCTCCAGGCTTCAAATATGGAAGCACTGCGACCACGTCATTCTGATTTTTCATCAGAATCGAGCAATTTTTGACGGGAATTTTGCGTTTCAATGATTTCAAAAGGGTCTCGAAACGATCTCTCCACGTGTTATGATCTAATTCTGGATTGTAAGAAGTGCTGAGAGAATCCAAGTGAAGTTTCTGATTTTTCAATACAAATGCCAAATCTTCCATAATATATTTCGAATAATCACTCTTGGCGTATTCATGCTTCGTATACTTTGAGATTTTTCCGTTGAAATCTATAAAATCGGGTCCGAAGTCGACGCTAACATTTTTGCATTTTGGATCCAGTAGACCGATCTCAATGTTCAGAAAATAACACAATTTGCGCAGTTGAGCTCTGAAAATTAACAAAAAATATATATTTTGAAATACGATTATTTCAGCAGCTCACTGTGTTTCAGTATGCGCCATTCGAACAATTCGTCTGATGATATCGAGTGGCAAGTCAGAAAAAGTCAGTTTTTTCGAAGCTATTCTGAAAAATAATTAATTACTTTTCTAAAATTTTCAACGAATTTCACCTCAAATTAGACCAATCGAGCCATTTTTCGAAATCTTTCTTATTGATGACGTCACTTCCGAATGCTTCGAGAAGATCAGAATACGAATTATCGATGGGTCGTTGGTGAATCATGTCAGAGAAAACACACCAGTAGATTTGATCTTTTCTGGAAAGAAAAATCGAGAACTTATCAGCTGGGCACAGTTATTACAACTACGCTCCACCGAAATACCGCTGAAAAATGTCTCTTTCTCTCTGAGTCTCTCAATTTCGCACACACTTTTCTTCGGTGTCGGTAGAGCGCGGTTGTAAGACGTGTGTAGTGCTAATAAGAAATAAAACAGACAAAAAACTAACAGTTTTACAATTCCAACTGCTTTCTCCTCGTAAATCTTTCTTGAGTATTGATTGAATAGTGACTCGAAATCTTCGAATGAAATCTTTTCGTTTCCAATTGCATCACATAGTTTTTCATAGTTTTCGTACGACTTTTCGGGAGTTTTCCATTGGTGAATGTTATTAATAATGAGTGGACCGAGATCTTTTGCAGATAAGTGAGGTGAGTCGAGCATTTTTTGAGTTTTCTGGAAGAAACATAATAAAAATAACGGTAGATTTCAGTTCAACGCATAGTCAGACGCAAATTGTTGAGAAAAATCGTTGAAGATATGAACAAAAGCGAACGAAACGCAGTTAAAACATGGCGAAGAAAAATCTAAAATAATTTATTCAGTCTTCAAATAACGGCTTTAATTTTAAGTAGAATTGAGGTGTAGCGTCCGCAATACACTCTGCGTACTTTGGCAACTACAGTAAGAAGTTCGAAAGCGGTACCGGTACTTGCTTCTAAAACTGTTACTTAAATGCATTTCGTAGCAATTCTAAAAGCAAGTACCGCCAATGAAACATGCTAACAAATACAATTGAGAACAACTAGATAACAAAAACAGCAGAACAAATGTAGCTAATTATTTTCGATATACACTAAAATCTCGAATGTTGAAATTATCAAAATGAGTAATTTATCCGAATTCGAAATTGGATGACTATAAATGATTTCTCCGCAGTTGTCATCGTCGATTCCGAGAGCTGTTCTAATTTTCGAAAGATCCATGGCTCCATACAGTTTAATTTCGGCACTTTCGAGATTGGCGAACTGTGAGAGAATCTGAAAACAATGCGATTGATTTTAAGTAGAAAGAAACAATCAACAACTCACATCTCGTAGGATCACAATGTCTTCTGCTGAATCATGGCCCATGTATATTCGAAATGAGGTCAAATGAGACAATTGCTTGAATTGTGAGAGAGAAATTGGTTTACAGACATAACATCCTATCGATTTTAATTGTTTGAATTGATCCATTTTGACAAGTTCAGCAAACGTATCGTCGTCAAATTTGGTATCTTCAAACATAATGTCTTCGAGTACTCCAGCTTTGAAGAGCGATAGAATTGGGATGATATAATCATTGTCTGGCAGTAGCCTAACACGTTTTGCATAGAATATTGGACAGATGTCTTTGGAAAGTGATTCAATCAGTTTCGGCATGATGTCGATGGTATCGGGATGTACAGTTGAAACACGAAAATGATTGATAAGAGATTTCGAGTTGGTCAGCACTGTCGACAGAGCACTCAGTTCAACTTTCAGATGCTTTGCGTTGGCTTCATCGAAGTTGTATTGAAATAAGCAACCATTCTTCCCATTCTTGTAATGACCAATGTAATCCTCAATATGAAATTGCACTTTGTGATTATCAACAAAAAAGATAATTTCGTCATACTCCGACTTGAAGTTGTCGACAACGTTCTCGAACTTTCTTGAAACTTTTCTGACATTGAATCTGCAAAAGGAAGTGTATAAATTCATATATTTAGATAAATATTTTTTGAACCTATTCCGAATATCCAGATATCCGACAATCTCGTTGAGGATTTCCGTTGGCAAGTCGCTGAGAATGAGCGACATTGGGTCGGTACTGAAATTAAAAAGCTTCGATTTGTCATAATTTATTAATAATCTGACCTTCTATCATGATCCAAGTCCAGATTTCCGTGATAAAATCGATAAAACCAGTACTCGAAATCCACGTACTCAATAACATCGTCCCCGATTGCGTCACAGAAGTTTTTAAATGCCACTTCGACGTTTTTGGTTCGGCGACACTCGTAGAAAATACAAGCGCGGAGAGCAGTCGGATTGGTTTTCAAAATTTCGGTCATTCTTGATCGTGAATCGCTGAAAAATAAATTTAATTTCGAAGAAATATGCTACGAAAAGGGAGAAATAATGGAAAACAGGTAGGACAATTTGTCTGCAAAGAGACATGCATTCTTCGAGTAATAAAATAATCGGATAACAAGATTTGACAATGAATATTTATCTTTGAGAACAACTTGACAAGCAATAGGTTAGAAACTAATTATTTTCGATGGTCACATAAATCTTTTCAATTCCGATGTACAAAATGAGTAATTTGTCTGAATTTGGTAAAGAGTGACGATGAGTGATTTCTCCGGAGTTGTCGTATTCGATTCCGAGAGCTGTTCCAATTTCCGAGAGATTCATGGAATGTTCCAGGAAAATTTCGGCACTTTTGAGATTGGTGAACTGTGAGAGAATCTGAAAACAATGCGATTGATTTTAGAAGGAAACAAGTATCAACTTACATCTCGGAGGATCACAATGTCTTCTGTTGAAGCATGGCTCATGTCTACCTCAAAGGAGTCCAAGTGTGACAATTGCTTGAGTTGTGAGAGAGAAATCGTATCAAAGTCATCACTGTTATAAAAAGTGCATGATTTCAATTGTTTGAATTGATCCATTTCCATAAGTTTAGCAAACGTATCGTCGTCAAGTTTTGTATGTTTGATCTCAATCTCTTCGAGTACTCCAGGTTTGAAAAGCGATAGAATTGGGATGATACGGTCATTGTGTGGTGCACATAGTTCAACACGTTTTGCATAGAATAGTGGACACACTTCTTTGGAAAGTGATTCGATGAATTTCGGCACGGTTTCGAAGGACTTGGGATTATCAGTTGAAATATAAAAATCATAAATAGGAGATTTCGAATTGGTCAGCACTGCCGACAGACCACTCAATCCAATGTTCAAATGATATTCGTTGGCTTCATCGAAGTTGTATTGAACGAAACAATCATTGTTCTCAATCTTGTAATGACCTTGAGTGAAATGGTCAAGATGCAATTCCACGTCTTCATCATCAATACAAAGGTAAATCGAGGAGTATGTCAACTTGAACCTGTCGACGACTGGCTGGAATTGTCTCGACACGTTTCGGACATTGAATCTGCAAAAGGAAATTTACTAGTGTTTTGACTAAATGAATTATTTTCTAACCTATTCCAATCATCCAGGTATCCGACAATCTCGTTGATCAGTTCGAATGGCAAATCATTGATAGTGAGCGGCTTCGGATCGGCACTGAAATTCCAAAATTTGCTGTTAAACTAATTAATTCCTAAACTGACCTTCTATCATAATCGAAATCTAGATTTCCGTGATGAAATCGATAGAACCAATATTCGAAATCCACGTAATCAATAACATCGTAACCGACTGTCCCGCAGAAGTTTTTGTAAGCCTTCTCGATGTTTTTCTCTCGAAGAAACTCGTAGTAAATGCAAGTGCGAAGCGTCGTCGGATTGGATTTCAGGATTTCGGACATTTTTTGAGGCGATTTTCTGGAAAAAACACGATTTGTTTCGTAGAAACTTGAAAATTGGACGGGAAAGAAAGTGCGAATTGAGAGGGTGGGCAACGTGCGTGATGTGTCGCGCATTGTCCGCAAACACCAATGCGGACTTTGTGAAACACAGTAACCTGGGTAATAAATAGTAAAACGAACTACAAAATCACGAATGAACCAGCAGAAAGTCTTAGCTGAAATGGCGAGAAAACAAAAAATCAAGAGAGAAACACGACGAATATCACGATGAAACGAAGAGCAGCGAGATAACAATACTCTACTTTATTTTGACACGAACTAGAATCTGAAACGCGCAAAACAACCCAGGACCCAGCTTTTTGATGGAATAATCAATTTATTTTAAGCCAACTGGCTACAAATGCACAATAAAACAAAGCAGAACTATAGAAATGACCTTAAACCCAACGAAAGCGGAAAAATTAACAAATGAGAATAACGGAGCACCTAGCGTGCCTCCACCAGCGCCAAAAAGTGCCGAAATTCTCCATTGAAAAGCGAAATTATCAAAAATAGCGACGAGAAATGCGCGCGTGTCAGTAGGTCAACGCGGCAACACAGTGACAAATACGGAGTGAGTCTAGAAACTCAAGCGGATTTGAAGAAATATTTCGAAGAGCACACGGTGCCAACCAGGGTTGCCGCCGAAAATAATTTGACCCGAAAAAAAATAAATTTTTTCGGTCTCCTGAAAAAAAGCCGAAAAAAATAAAATTTTTCGGCCTCCGAAAAAATACCCGAAAAAAAATAAATTTTTTTTCGGTCGCCTAAAAATACCCGAAAACTTTTTTTTGTTCGCCTAAAGACCCTCAAAAAACCCGAAAAATCAAAAAAATGTACTGAAAACAGTTAGGAAATTAATAAAAACAGCTAAAAACTCGACTTTTTTTTCCAAAACCGAAAAACCGAAAACTTTTTTCGGGAGACGAAAAAAACCGAAAATTTTTCTCCGCTTCGCGGAGACCGAAAAAAATAAAATATTTTCGGCTCCATACACCCGAAAAACCCGAAAAACCGAAAATAAATTTTTTTTTCGGCGGCAACCCTGGTGCCAACCGTGAATAAAAGTGAATAAACCGATAAAAAATTTCATTTAACAGTAGTGAAACCGAGAAGCAGTCGGAGAACATTAGAAAAAGTTACGAGCGAATTGAACAGTAGCAATTAAAATGCGATAAAACAATTATTTCCTCTCGATACGAATTTCGAGGCCATTGACCTGTAATTCGAAGAAATTCTTCGATTTTTTAATCGGAAAACGGATGAGATTCGGACAATTTCTGACATTTTTCCCGCCGATCACAAGAAGATTGTCTTTCACAGTTTCCATTCTTGTATCTCTCTGAGTTTTTAAACGAAGAATTTGCAAATCGGTGGATTTCAGGAAGGGCTGAAAATTAATTTTGAATTTGGGAGCACCGGAATGAATATAGCTTACCAATACAGCATTTGCCAATTGTGCCGAGCTGAGGCTATGAAAATTGATAGTAATTCGGGAGCATTTCATAAATGCTTCAAATGGAAAAGTCTGCTGACCACAATTCGGCCAGACATAGAGCATTTTCACTTTTTTGTACTGTTCCGTCTCAATAATTCTATTCATTCCCTCCATAATCTCATCAGAATTAACCGGGATGTCTCGATGAGCCACTCTTCTCTCCAAAATGATAGTTTTGAGTGTTCCCGGCTCCAAATACTTCAAAACATTGGCTTCTTCCATTGTATTCTCGTATTCAATCAATACACTCTCCACGTGAAGTTTCTGTTTCAATGTATCCATTTTCATCCAGAAAATTTTCATGTTTTTCTGCTGGATCTCTCGAATTTCCAGACTTTCCAGTACGAGTTTCGGGTTTCTCAGGATAACTATCAAGTCATTTAGTGCAGTATTTATATGTTTGTATTCAAGTTTATAATCATTATCCAATTCGAACTCAATCTTCGATGCGGTAGCTCTGATTGAGATAATTTTGAAGCGTGGATCAGCTTTGTCGACGATTTTCCGGAATTTTTTGCACACATTACGGAGAATCATGCTGAAATTCAATACATAAGGAAGCTCCGCCCCTTTTCCTAGACCTACTTCTCTTTTAACCCAGATTTCCCGACGATTTTCTCCAAGATTTCAACAGGAAGAGCCATAAGTGATAACGATTTCGAATCCAATCTGAATTTTTTTATTAGAATCAGGTCAGACAGCTCTAGACTGAAATATCTACCTTCTCTCATGCTCCAAATCGAATGTTCCCTGAGAAAATCTCATGAACCAGAACTCGAATTCAGTGTAATCCATAGCAGACTCTCCCAGCTGTGTGCACAAACGTTTGTACGCATCGAAAACTGGCTTCTTGTCGAGGAATTCGTAGAGAATGCATGTGCGGAGGCACAGCGCATTTTTGCGGATTTCTTCGGTCATATTATTTGAATTTTTCTTGATTAATGTGGATTAAACGGTGATATTCGGTTGGAATTCTCTGAAAAGTACAGAAATTGATGGGAAACAGAGAGGCTTCGAGGCAAAAACGCGCAAAAACCAACACACATTTCTGCTCGTCAAATAGAATGCAAAGTACGCAAACACCGTGCAGACTTAAAAAGTACAGTAACCGAACTGATATTTTTGAAGCGGGACCGTTAGTACAAATCGGCAAGATACGTCAAATTGCGGAGTTCGCCTAGTGACTGTTTCAGAAATTAACGGCACACACTTACACACGTTGAGTCCCAGGCTACCTATGCAAACGCGCTCTGAAAAAGACATGGTCCGCAATACGTGGCGGTGAACATTAGAATCTATTTTCCTACAGAAAATTTTAGGATACGTGAAAATATTTCATTTTCCACGTAGTTTCTCGTTAGAGCGCGTTTGCATAGGTAGCCTGGGACTCAACGTGCTTACATAGTAAAAGCGGAATGGACGCAAACTGTTAAAGCTTTGAAAACAAACAAAAACAGGTTTATAACAATAAAATTAACAATGATTCAAATAACAAATGAAACATTTAGATTTTGGTGATTTCAATCATATCATCAGAAGGTAGGATTTCTATAACCAGATTCGAATTTGGAATCGAAAACACGTCAGGAGAATCAGTTTGTCGAAGATTCAGCACACGTTTGAGTGCTTCCACATCCAATATTTCCATAAATTTTAAGATGCAACTCTTGAAGTTGATGGATGTCTGAAAATGGAAAAGTACAACTTTAAATCTGACAGACTTCATATAACTCTCACCTTGATCATTTCGACAACTTCTTCAATAGAAAACAGTTCAATAAAAGCATCAAATGAAGTGAAATGAGCAAAGTGCTCGACCGAAATGAACAAGTAGTCGGCAATCACGTGTTTTGCTTGTTTCCACTGTTCCATCTCAAATAATTTAACGAGACTGAACAGATCGGGTTGTTCTTGTTCAGTCACCGTCAATTTCTCCAATACACCAGGTTTCAAACACTCCACAAAATCTGGCACATAGGGCATATAAGGGGTTTGAAACGAGAAGTGCTTCACGTGAAGTTGGTGATTTAATGAATTGAAAACATCAAGGATCATCTCCATCGGTCCATTTTCCTCATTTGTAAGATACCAATGGCTAATGCGAAGGATATCCAATTGAAGTTTCGGATTGCTGAGAATCAATTCCAGATGATTGAGAATCATTATTGTGTCTTCCTGATTGAACTCCTCCACATGAAGACCGATTTCTGATCTCAATGTTTCTTCATTGTTCAGTGTAACTTCAATGTAATCATCTCCAACTTCTACAATAATACTACTAAACGCAGGTTTAGAGCTATCGACAATGGCTCGGAGACGACGTGACACGTTTCGAAGTGCCAGACTGCAATAATTATTAAATAGTGATATGTTGTATGTTAGAACGCTTACTATGATTCAAAATTATCACATTTTCCTACGATTTCAGCGATTATTTCATTCGGAAGATTGGAGAAAGTGACGAAAGATAAGTGTCCGTTGCCAAAGCGTTTGAACCAATAGTCATGATTTTCTTTATCGACTTTTAATTCTTGAAAAGCTTTACACAAATCGTCGATCGATTTTTCAGCACATTTTTCATTGATGACATCAGAGAGAATACACCAACGAATATCGGTCACCGGGATATACCTGGAAATAGAAAAAAAGATGAAATTGTTGTGTGGAATTTCATTTTTCGAAAAACTCGATAAAATAGAATTGAAAGAATAAAAACCTCGAGTCACTTTTACTTCTCGCCAGGTAATCTTCCTTGTGATATTGTTTGCACCAATATCTATAAACATCACAGGAAATTGCTTTTTCTCCAATCGTGTCACACAACTTCTTATAATTTTCATATGATTCTCCAGCAGTTTTCCGTTGATAATCATCATAGAGAATGAATGCTCGAAGGTCGATTTGAGAATCCGGAGGTGGTCGAGTCATTTTATGAATCTTCCTGTAAAAAGTTAGTAGTTGAGTTACAGGCTTCAGAAAGTAATTGAAGGCGGATAAAACGCAATAGATGTAGCATTGAGAACAAAACAAAATCAACTTCATCAGATATGATAACAAAAAACAGAATCTTAACAAAACATTAGGAACATCATTATGCATAATGCCAAGAAACAACAACAAAAATTATGGGTGATATGCAGTAAGGTAGCAAACAAGAATCTAAAAATGTAGAACAAATTAAATGGTAATTATCCTCGGAAATAGGTGAGATCGGCGTATTCCGGGAAGCATTTCGCGAGAGTTTCGTTCCATTCAGCTCGCATTTTGTCGTCACTGAAAACGAATTTCAACTACATAAATGCCATATGTCACAAATTCATCTTTCTCACAGAAGATCCATCGGCGGAATATCTCTTCCGTGTGTGAAAATGGAGTGCTTTTTGAATTTTTCTTTCCGCCACTCAGCATAATCACACTCCGTGCATTTGAACTGTTTCATGGGACAATGCACACAAAGTACATGTCTTTTCAGATTTGAATATCTGTTAACTGGCGTCATTTTAAGATGGGAATCACACAGTTTGCAGGCAGCATAGTTCACATTTCTTTCAATTTTATTCGGAAAACACTTCGCCATAGTCTCCTCCCATTCAGCTTTCACGTTATCGTCTCTGAAAAAATAGTAAGTTTTCATCTGGAATTTCTGCTGCTCACGTGATATCCTCCGGCGGAATATCTCTTCCGTGTTGCGTAATCGTGTGATTCCTCATCGGTATTTGGTTTTTATCCCGATAGTCGCACTCTTTACATTTCAAATGTTTCGTGACACTGTGTCTTGCTCTAGCATGTTGTTTCCTATTTCCATCACCACCCCTCACAAAGAATCCGCACAGACGGCAACGATGTTCGTCGCACTTGTGTTGTTCTTCACACACGGGCGGTTCCATTCTGAAAAATAATTGTTTTTTTCAAATTTTCGCTGTTCTCTCACAGCATTCCTAACGAAAAATCCGAGTTTGTCGCTTCGATCAACTCGATTTCATCGGCGTCGAGAGGTTCTGACTTGATTACTAGCGAAGGTTCATCGAGTTTCTGAATTTTTGATGGGTGGGGTTCTCTGAAATAGGGAAGCTCTTACAGTTTCTCACGAATAAAACATTTCGCTAATTTTTCGTGTGTAAAGATCCAGAAATTTTCAAGATAAGAACTTTTTTCTGGCTATTTGAGCCATCGTTTCAAATCAAATAACAGAAAATTTGTGTTTGTGTCTGAATACAAGTTAAGAACCACTTCTTCTATTTTTATTTCTTGAAAAACGACTTTTTTTTCAGGCTTTTCGGACAATATTTTTTATGGCCCCTTTTCTCAAAATAACAAATGTTCTTTTTGACTTTTCGTTATCACTGAAAACAGTTATCACTGAAAAAACGGGAAAATTGAGTCTGTGGAACGCATAGCTGCGAAATTTCTCGCTGCGATTCGTTCCGGAGGCGGGAATCCGCTCACTTAAACTCACTCTTCATCTCCTTCTTCTAGAATCTCCGACCTGAAAACAATATCAAAAATTCAAATTTATTCACTCATTCATCATTAAATTACGTAATCTCGAAATCTGTATCCATATTTCCACTTGAAAATTGCATAAACCAGAATGCGAAATCTGTAAGTGTGATGACGTCATCTCCGACAATTCTTCTGAAATTCTCAAATGCTTCTTCAAATGATTTTCCGTGTAGATATTCATAGAGAATGAATGATCGCACTGTTTTTGAATCGAATCGATTGGATTCTGACATTTTGGGAGATCTGAAATAGAAAAAGGGAGGGTTTTGACTGTCACTGCACACCTGAGATATCCACAGAGAAACAACTAAAACGAAAAAATAAAACTACAGTTCACTGTAAAAAGTTAGTCAGTGACTAGTTGAGTTACAGGCTTCGAAAAGTAATAGGAGCGGATAAAACGCAATAGATGTTGCATTGAGAACAAAACAAAATCAACTTCATCAGAAATTATAACAAAAAACAGAAGCTTAACAAAACATTTTCGAACATAATGCCAAGAAACAACAACAGAAATTATGGGCGAAATGCAGTATTATTAGGGGTTAGGAAAATATGCTAACAAAAAGAATCTATAAATGTAGAACAAATTAAAAAAGTAATTATCATCGAAATCGGGTGCGACCGGCGTGTTCCGGGAAGCATTTCGCGAGAGTTTCGCTCCATTCAGCTCGCATTCTGTCGTCACTGAAAACGAATTTTAAATAAAAATAAAAGCCATAAATTCATCTTTCTCACAGGCGATCCTCCGGCGGAATAGCTCTTCCGTGTTGGAAAATGGAGTGCTTTTTGATGCTCTCTTTTCGAAACTCTGCATAATCACACTCTTTACATTTGAACCGTTTCATGGGACAATGCACACAAAGTACATGTACTCTTATATTTTGATATCTGTTATCTGGCGTCATTTTCAGACGGGAATCACACAGTTTGCAGACAGCATAGTTCACATTTTTTTCAATTTTTTTCGGAAAACACTTCGCCATGATCTCCTTCCATTCAGCTTTCACGCAATCGTCTCTGAAAAATTGGAAGTTTTCATCTGGAATTTCTAGAATTTCGGACGCTGCTGCTCACGTGCAATCCTCCGGCGGGATATCTCTTCCGTGTACCGAAATCGTGTGATTCCTCATCCGTATTTTGCATTTATCCCGATAATGGCACTCTTTACATTTCAAATGTATCGAAACACTGTGCATTGCGATAGCATGTTTTTTCCTATTTCCATTAGGACCTCTCACACAGAATCCGCAAAGACGGCAACGATGTTCGTCGCACTTGTCCGGTTCTCCACACACGGGCGGTTCCATTCTGAAAAATAATTGTTTTTTTCAAATTTTCGCTGTTCTCTCACAGCATTCCTAACGAAAAATCCGAGTTTGTCGCCTCGATCAACTCGATTTCTTCGGCGTCGAGAGGTTCTGACTTGATTTCTAGCGAAGGCTCATCGATTTTCGGAATTTTTGATGGATGGGGCTCTCTGAAATTGGAAAGCGAGAAATGTGGAGAAAAAAAAAAAGATATTTTCCAACTTATTTCTTCAAGTTAAGACCCACATTTTCCACTCTTATTTTTGTAAAAAACTACACATTTTAAAGGGATTTTGATTTTTTACCAACAAAAACGCTCGATTTTTCAAACTTCCGATATGAAATTGTTAAAAAGAGAAATTCTGTCTCACTTTTCGATGAAAAAAACCTAATTTCCTTATTGTTGTATCGGGAAATCAGCTCACTCAAACTCACTCTTCTTTGCCTTCTTCTAGAATCTCTGATCTGAAAACAATATCAAAAATTCATATTTATTCATTTATTATTCATTAAACTACTTAATCTCGAATTCAATATCCATATTTCCACTTGAAAATTGCATAAACCAGAACGCGAAATCTGTAAGTGTGATGACGTCATCTCCGACAGTTCTTCTGAAATTCTCGAATGCTTCTTCAAATGATTTTCCTTGTAGATATTCATAGAGAATGAATGATCGCACTGTTTTTGAATCGAATCGACTGGATTCTGACATTTTGGGAGATCTGAAATAGAAAAATGAAGGGTTTTCACTGTCTCAGCACACCTGAGATATCCACAGAGAAACAACTAAAACAAGGTTGGGAAATTCCGGGCCGGGCCGGGACGGGCCGGGCTGAATTTCGGACATTGTTTTAGAACATCGATAAAAACTGAAGTATACGAGCGTGTTGACTACTTTTCAATGGAAATTTCAAAAAAAAAATTCGAAAAATTGTGCACCTTTCTTAAATCCGGGTCACCCCGGGCCGGGCTGGCCCGGAATTTCCCAACCCTGAACTAAAACGAAAAAATAAAACTACAGTTCACTGTAAAAAGTTAGTCAGTGACTAGTTGAGTTACAGGCTTCGAAAAGTAATAGGAGCGGATAAAACGCAATAGATGTTGCATTGAGAACAAAACAAAATCAACTTCAGCAGAAATTATAAAAAAAAACAGAAGCTTAGCAAAACATTTTCGAACATAATGCCAAGAAACAACAACAGAAATTATGGGTGAAATGCAGTATTATTAGGGGTGAGATATGGTAACAAACAAGAATCTATAAATGTAGAACAAATTAAAAAAAAGTATTTAATTATCATCGAAATCGGGTGCGACCGGCGTATTCCGGGAAGCATTTCGCGAGAGTTTCGTTCCATTCAGCTCGCATTTTGTCGTCACTGAAAATGAATTTCAACTGCATAAAAGTCATGGATTCGTCTTTCTTACAGAAGATCAACCGGCGGAAAAACTCTTCCGTGTGTGAAAATGGAGTGCATTTTGACTTTCTCTTTTTGCGACTCAGCATAATCACACTCCTTGCATTTGAACTGTTTCGCGGAACAATGCACACCGAGTACATGTCTTTTCAGATTTTGATATCCGTTATTCGAAGACATTTTCAGATGGGAATCACACAGTTTGCAGACAGCATAGTTCACATTTTTTTCAATTTTTTTCGGAAAACACTTCGCCATGATCTCCTTCCATTCAGCTTTCACGCAATCGTCTCTGAAAAATTGGAAGTTTTCATCTGGAATTTCTGGAATTTCAGACGCTGCTGCTCACGTGCAATCCTCCGGCGGGATATCTCTTCCGTGTACCGAAATCGTGTGATTCCTCATCCGTATTTTGCGTTTATCTTGATAATCACACTCTTTACATTTCAAATGTTTCGAAAAACTGTGAATTACGATAACATGTCTTCTCTTATTTCTATTAGGACCTCTCACACAGTATCCGCACAGACGGCAACGGTGTTCGTCGCACTTGTCCTGTTCTCCACACACGGGTGGACCCATTCCTGACCAAATATCCGAGTTTGTCGCTTCGATCGACTCATCGATTTCTTCGAGAGGTTCTGACTTGATTTCTAGCGAAGGCTCATCGAGTTTCTGAATTTTTGATGGGCGGGGCTCCCTGAAAAGGAAAACTCCTAGTTTTTCTCAAAAATAAAATATTTCGTGTGTAAAAATCCAGAAATTTGCGAGATAGGGGACGTTTGACTCGAAGAGGATGGTGCCCGTTTTTTTTCTTGTTCTCATGAGAAATGTGGAAAAAAAAGAGATTTTCCAACTTATTTCCGGCTGTTCAAAGCATGTTTTCAAGATAAATAACAGAAAATTTGTGCTTTTGTCCGAATTCAAGTTAAGAACCACTCTAATCTTATATTTGTAAAAAAACTACACATTTTTATAGGATTTCTGGTTTTTACGAACAAAACGTTCGATTTTCAAAATTTCCGATGCGATTGATCAGAAAGAGACATTTTGTCTCGTTTTCGATATAAAAACCTAATTTCACGTATTGTGTTTTACCGGAATTTCGCTCACTCAAACTCACTCTTCTTCTCCTTCGTCCAGAATCTCCGACCTGAAAACAATTTCAAAAATTCATATTTATTCATTTATCAATCATTAAACTACTTAATCTCAAATTCCACATTCATATTTCCACTTGAAAACTGCATAAACCAGAATGAGAAATCTGTAAGTGTGATGACGTCATCTCCGACAGTTCTTCTGAAATTCTCGAATGCTTCTTCAAATGATTTTCCTTGTAGATATTCATAGAGAATGAATGATCGCACAGTCTTTGAATCGAATCGACTCGATTCTGACATTTTGGGAGATCTGGAATCATGAAAATGGAAGGTTTTAACTGTCACAGCACACCTGAGATATTCACAGAGAAACAACTAAACCGAAAAAATAAAACAGTTCACTGTAAAAGTCAGTCAGTGACCAGTTGAGTTACAGGCTTCGAAAAGTAATAGGAGCGGATAAAACGCAATAGATGACTAAAACGAAAAAATAATTTTCAAAAAATAACAACAATTTTAATAACAAAAGCAACAACAAAAAACCAAGAAATAACAAAATTAACAAGAAACTTTCTCAATATAAAAATGGCGTCTATCAATAGAAATTTTGAATTTAAACATCGGATCTGGGTGCTTCACAATGATCGAATTGACAGAATTGACAGAAGATCCAAAGACTTTCGATGCGGCAGAGAGTCCGATTGGGTGGATCATGTAGAAGTCTCCGAAGGATATGTTAGTGGATTTTAGGAGAATCTGAAAATAGAGTGATAGTGTATCCGAAAGATTTTCGGAAGATTTTTCGCATTTTTTCGAAAAATCATTCGAAAACACACATTGGTGTGAACAACTGAAATCTAAAATTGCATCATTAGATTCTCAAAACTAACATCTCGAATCATCACCAAATTCTCATTCGTCAACGTCTTCATATCGACACGAAACGAATCCAAATGTCGCAAATTCTCAATAGAAACAGGAAACTGGGGTCCACCACTGAACTCGAACCGCTTCCCTTCCTTCCACTGATCCGAATCCATCATTCTTCTCATCTCCGCTTTCTCGACCTCTTTGTATTCCATTCTCGTCGACAAATGGAATTTTCGAAGAGTTTTCGGTTCGAGATACGGTAGAATCGATGTGACTGATTCAGAGAGTTTCGAATATACTTCATACCGTTCCACTGGCAATTTAGTCTTCCGGGAATCCAAAAAAGACTGCATTTTGTTAAAAAACGAAATTTGATCCGCGTATCGTGAACTAACAATATCCACAGTGAATTCATCGATTCGAATCTTCATTTTCAGAATTCCGATCAACGTCTTCAATGCCACATCCAAATAATACTTATTCTTGATATTCTCACTCCTCTTTCTGTTATCCACGTGGCATCCATCAACCAATCCTTCGAATGAGATTCTGATGGAACTATCGACAGAGATCACTGATTTCTCCTCGATATTCGCGATGAATGAGATCCGTTTCAAGTGAGAATACGATTGATCGATGATGCTTCGCAAAAAACGACATACACTTCGCATTGAGATTCTGGAAATAAAATTTCTAATTTTTGCATGAAAGTCTGATTTTTTACTGTTTCCCGCAGATATTCACTCAAATTACTCAAAAAATCGGTGTTTCGACCGGAAAACGCAAATTTTAGGTAGCTTTTTCAATATTTTTTCAATGATAATACACGGAAAAAACGATTACAAAACTAAAAATCACTCAATGAAACGAAAAACCTGCCCGAAAAACGACAAATATTTTTTGCTGTATCTTAATAAAAATTAAAAGAGAGAGAATCTGCCTGACCTGTCTCTGAACTCCAAATTATCCGTAATTTTTTCGACGATTTCGGCTGGCATATCTCGTAAAGACATTTTTAGTCGAGAAATAACCTGAAAATAGATTTTTGATTGAAAAAAATCATTGAAGATCAGAAATATTCAACGTTTTGGACGTAAGACACATCACAAAATAGAAGAAAACAGGCAAATTTATTTCAGAAAAAAACAAAAGTTCTATAGATCCAATCAATATTAAAGGCGCACAGACATTTTCGAACGATATTTCGCCACGAAAAGTTACAGTACAATTCTTGAAATGGGGATCAGGTTTAACAAAGTAAAAATTGAGTTCTTAAAAGATTGGATTCATAAAAACTGAAAAATTAATGTTTTCTTTCGATGCAAATCTTCTCCTTCCCAAAACCGATATCGTAGAATTCATTTGTAGATGGAATTAGGTAACGTCGGATGTTTGGAAGACCCGGAACCATCGTTTCAGGTTCAGTGAAATAAGATTTTATTAGTTGGGAGTCGAAGAAATCCGTTTGACTCAATAAATAACACATTTGCAGCTGAGTAGATGGCAGAAGATTCTGAAAATAATTGTAGAGATGCGAATGCGAGAGCGAATATAATTTTACTGTTTACGATAAAACAGTTTATCACTGAAATAACACTTATATTAATCGTGAACCAGTAATATTCATGGACGAACTAGTATAAATGAGGCCGTACCAAAAGGGGAGAAATGGCGGCGCGGCGATTTTCGGGCAGTACTTGTGCAAAAACTGTGCGCAATGTTTTAGAAAAAAGTAATTTAAAAGTCAAATTCACAAATTTCGTCACATGTACTGTCCGAAAATCGGCGAGCCGCCATTTCTCCCGGTTTCGTTTCTCTAGTTCTCTCGTTTCTTCCCGTTCGGTACGGCCTCTTATAAATCTAAAAATACCTTGATGAAACGCGACACATCGTCTTCTTCACAACTATCAAAGAACTTGAACGTTAATCGTGAAAAATTGTAAAGCAGTGTTGGATCACTGGGACAGCGATCAGTACGGATAGTGAGCATTTCCAATTTCTTGAGAATGTCGAATTCATTCAAATTTCTGATGTATTCATCACTTGTTATCACTGCCACCTCTTTCAGTGCTTCATCATCAAACATATGGAGAATGGTCGGCTTTTGAAGAAACTTGCAATCGATATTCAACCGTTTCACATGAATTTTTTGATTTGAGCGTTCGAAGAGTTTTATAATTTCCTTCTTTTGGTCCCACGAGCAGTAAATTGATAGTTCTTCCAATCGAAGTTTTGGATTTTTGAACAAACTGAGCAAATTGTGATAGGAAGCGCTGTAAATTGGTCTGATAATTATCCCCACACACGATTCAAAAGCCTTGAAATTCGTCTAAAAGTCAATTTACTATGGACCTACCCACGAAGAAAACTTGCCTATTCACGAACGCAAAACAATGCATTTTTATGGAACAAAAATGCAAAAAATGTATTAAATTGCATTTGTGAATAGAAGTAAATTGCATTAAATGGTACAAGTTTTCTTCGTGGGTAGATCTACCACCATTGCTCTTTCACTACTTTAAAGCAGATATTCTGGGATATTCACCAGATACCAATCCCAGAATATCTGCTGTGAAGTAGTAAATGAGTGTTAGTAGCAAAAGAGTAGGTAGTGAATGAGTACTTGCTCTAAAATTTCGGCTCCGGCCCAATCCGCACCGAGACCTTTCACAACCGGACGTTTCGCAGCTATCAGACTTGTCAAAACCCGGGCCGGCCCGCCGGGCCAAGTCGGCCCGGCCCGGCCCGGGTCGGGCCGGGCCGGGCCTGGCCGGGCCGGGCCGGGCCGGGCCGTAATTTTGCTCGGCCCGGCCCGGCCCGGCGGCCCGGATTCAAAAGTGGGTACCCATTTTTTACCGATTTTTTTTTGAAATTTTTCGAAAAAATAGAGTAAAAATGCTTAAATTATTGTACAAATTCACATTTTTATTCAATTTTGAATTTTCATTCGAAAGCTATACTTTTTCGAAAAATTTCAAAAAAGTTCCAAAAAAATTCAAAAATTCAAAATTTTTTCAAAAAATTTTTCAAACCGGGCCGAGCGGGCCGGGCCGGGCTACGGGCCGGGCCGGGCCGGGCCGGGCCGAGATTTTTCCTGATTTTGGCCCGGCCCGGCCCGGCCCGGCCCGGCCCGTGACAAGTCTGGCAGCTATGCGTTCCATTGTCTCGATTTTCCTGTTTTTTTCAGTGATAACTTGACTTTTCAGATGATTAATTGTTTGAGAAGTCACAAGAAACATTGTTCAAAAAACCAAAAAATAAAATTTATTTTGAAAAAAATTGAAAACTGTTTTTTTTTCATGGAAGTAGTGGTTTTTATCATTTTCTGGAACTTCAAATTTTGGCTATACGGCTAGTTTCAACATAAAAACAGTTTTCAACTTTTTTCAAAAAAAGATTGGTTTTCTGGACAAAATTTATTGTGGTCCTTTTTATGAAAATCAGAAAAACAAACAATTAATCATCTCAAAAAGTCAAATTATCACTGAAAAACGGGAAAATTGAGGGTGCGAAATGTCAAGCTGCGGATTGTGCCGGAGCCAAAATGTTTGCGTTTTTACAGACATTTCAACAAAAAAGGTAATTCAATTTGATTTTGCTCACTCGAAATTCTCAAAAGCACCCGATTTAGCGGCAAAATTCCAGTTATATCCATCCATACGATTAGGGTCGTATAAATTCATATACTCCAGCGCGGTGACTTCCGGATCCCAACTATCAACAAGAAATTGAATATCTTTCGACACTTTTCGTAGGATAAATCTGAAAACCTTCCGGGTTTGTTCGAACTTCAATTGTTTTGCTCTCACCGATCACTCAAATTCAAGTATCCACCGATTTCCTCAAAGATTACCTCCGGCAAATCGGTAAATGAACGGGTTTTTGGATCCAAACTAAAAATTATTTCATTAAACAGTGAATTCTAGTTTCGAACTCACTTTCTATCATGATCCACATCAAAATTTCCCTGTGCAAATCTCATAAACCAGTACTCGAATTCCGGATAATCCATAAAATCATCTCCAAATTTCTTACATAACTTTTTGAAAGTCTCGAAAATTGGTTTTCCTTTGGAGAATTGGTACAGAATGCAACTGCGAAGAATAACCGGATTACCTTTGATGGCTTCGGTCATTTTGCTGAAAATTCCGTCGAGAAATGGTCTGAAAATTGATTTTTAGAGAGAACTATCGATGAAAATCAGAAATATTCAACGTTTTCGACGTGAGACACATCACAAAACAGAAGAAAACACAAGAATTCATTACAGGAAAAACAGAGGTTCTATCGATCCAATTTTAAAGGCGCACAGACATTTTCGAGCGATATTTCGCCACGAAAAGTTACTGTACGATTCTCGAAACGGGATCAGGTTTAACAAAGTAATTAATTGAGTTTTTAAAGCATGGGATGCATAAAAATGGAAAATTATTGTTTTCTTTCGATACTGATCTCCTCCTCTCCAAAATCGATTTCGTAGAATTCATTTGTTGCTGGAATCGGGTAACGTCGGATATTTGGAAGATCCGGAACCATTGTTTCCGGTTCAACGAAATAAGATTTGATGAGTCCCATGTCGACAGAATACGTTAAACACGATAAAAAACAAACTTGCAGCTGAGTAGATTGCAGAAGATTCTGTAATAAATTGGAGAGATTTGAGAGTGAACGACTATAACTTCACTGTACTATGAATAAAAATCTAAATACAATTACCTTGATGAAATGCGACACCTCTACTTCTTCACAACTGTTGTAGTACTTGATTGTTAATCGTGGAAAGTTGTAAAGCAATGTTGGATCAGTGGGACAGCGCCAAGTACAAATAGTGAACATTTCCAATTTCTTGAGAATGTCGAATTCGTTCAATATTCTGATGTATTCATCATCTGTTATCACTGTCACCTCTTTCAGTGCTTCATCATCAAACACGTGAAGAATGGTCGGTCTTTGAAGAAACTTTTCATCGATATTCAACTGTCTCACACGAATTTTTTGATTTGAGCGTTCGAAGAGTTTCTTAATTTCCTTCTTTTTGCGATTCGAGCATTGAATTGCTAGTTTATCCAATCGAAGCTTTGGATTTTTGAATAAACTGAGCAGATTTTCGTGGGAATCGCTGTAAATTGGTTTGATAATTATCCCGGCATCTCAATTAAAATTCCAAATATCGAGCTCAATGTTTTGCTTGAAATATTTGTTTTTTAAGACAATTCATCAAAAAAAAGTCAGTCACTGTGAGAATTCGTTTTTTCTTACTCGAAACACTTCTGGGAAAATTTCCAACAGCATCTATACATATGTCGACTGTCGTATCCGTGACTATAATCCATTGCTGTGACTGCTGGATCCCAACTGTCAACAAGAACTTGAATATCTTTCGACCAGAGCTGTGCGGAATTCCTTCCTTCTTCCTTCCTTCTTCCTTCTTCCGGGCTTTTTTCACTTTTTTATTCCTTCTTCCTTCTTCCCTTTTGAAAAATTTACTTCCTTCTTCCTTCTTCCTTCTTCCCTTTTGAAAATGTTTTTTTTCCTTCTTCCTTCTTCTTTCTTCCGTTGAAAAGTTCACTAAAATTTTGTAATTTTCGACGGAATTTTGGCGGAATTTTGGGGTTTTTGACGGAATTTTGTATGAAACAACATCAAAATTCGTTTTCAGAGATGACTAGAAAAAAGTTTCCTCAAATTTGTCATTTTCAAAATTAACTTCCGATTTCCCGGTTCGGAACCCAACTTCTTTCTTCCTTCCTTCTTCCTTCTTCCGGGCTTTTTTCACTTTTTTCTTCCTTCTTCCTTCTTCCCTTTTGAAAAAGTTATTTCCTTCTTCCTTCTTCCTTCTTCCTTTTTGAAAATTTCACTTCCTTCTTCCTTCTTCCTTCTTCCTTTTCAAAAAATTTTACTTCCGCACAACTCTGCTTTCGACACTTTTCGCAAGATAACTCTTAAAACCTTCTGGGTTTATTTGATTTTCAACTGTTTTGATCTCACCGTTCACTCAAATCCAAGTATCCACCAATTTCCTCAAAGATTTCCACCGGCAAATCAGTGAATGAACAGGTTTTTGGATCCAAACTAAAAATTATTTCATTAAACTGTGAATTCTTGTTTCGAACTCACTTTCTATCATGATCCACATCGAAATTTCCCTGTGCAAATCTCATAAACCAGTACTCGAATTCCGGATAATCCATAAAATCATCTCCAAATTTCTTACACAACTTCTTGAAAGTCTCGAAAATTGGTTTTCCTTCGGTGAACTCATAGAGAATGCAACTACGGAGAATAATTGGATTTCCCTTGATGGCTTCGGTCATTTTGCTGAAAAATGGTTAGTTTTTTCGGATTATTTGCATGAATACTATAAATTTTGTCATTTTTTGTACAAAAACTTCAATAAAAACCCCTGTTTAAAACAGTTTTCGCGAAAGCAAAAGTAAGCATGAGCAATTCGAAACGGCTGCTCGTAAAATGATGCGCATTGTACGCATTCGCACACTCTGCGTACTCTGAAAACTACCGTAGTCGTTGAAGAGAACTTTCAGAGAGATAAAACCAAGGTTGGGAAATTCCGGGCCGGGCCGGGACGGGCCGGGCTGAATTTCGGACATTGTTTTAGAACATCGATAAAAACTGAAGTATACGAGCGTGTTGACTACTTTTCAATGGAAATTTCAAAAAAAAAATTCGAAAAATTGTGCACCTTTCTTAAATCCGGGTCACCCCGGGCCGGGCTGGCCCGGAATTTCCCAACCCTGGATAAAACTTGCATTCATTCATATCAAAAATTGAACGAAAATTATTGAAAAGAAAACACCAAAAAAACAATCGATGCAACAATATTATATTTTAAAAAAAACTTTATTCCTCGCTGTCGAAGCGGAACCTGACCCCTTCTTCTGGCTCACGGAACCTTCCATCTCGTTGTGGGTTCTACGATTGGAGAATTTTCTGAAATTAAAAGCAGTTGATGGGAACTCTCATTAATTGAAAAAGGGTGCTTACCTCAAATTCTTGTCTAACATCTCTATCCTTCGCTTCATCATACATCAAATTTCGGAGCCATGGTTTACACATTTGGTCACCGCTGACATCCTTGCCGTCTATTGCTCGTCTCAATCTCTCGGGTATCTTCCGATAGTGGACACTTGAAATCTTCGTACAAACTCTGAATAAACATTAATTGTTTTTCAAAAACAGCGTCGGTAACCTTCCGATTCAAAATCTGTCCAGAATGATTCTGCACGAGATTGGTCGAATTCTTGACAGACCGGTACTAGAGCTAATCAAGATACTGTAAATACTGTTTTATAACTGCATGCAGTTATATTTTTTGAAGGATGTCTAAGGAAATGGTTATATTTCAAGTGTCGTTCTATTACATGCCAACTCCTAACCTGAAAGTGACAGATTTCGACTGAAAACCAATAAACCACTGGATTCAGCTTCCGTTCAGAAAAAAAGTATGAGCCATAATTCTAACAACTTCGACCGTCTTTAATGAATGCCAAGTTTGAGAGCGTGTCATGGTGTGATTGTCCTACCTTTAAGACGACATCTCAAAAATCGACCTATTTTACACTGAATGCTCCATTCTGAAAATCTGTTTTTCTTTATCAAAAAAGTTAATTTCTGATCAACTTCACGTTGGGAAAACGTTGTTTTTTTGCAGTTTGCTACAAGAAAGAATTTGTAAAACTTTCATTTGAAAAACCCTTATAAACAAAATAAACACGTGTTCTATTTTCCCTGTGCGCTTGGGAATCCAACAAACAAAAACATTTATATCAATGTCTTTTTCTGTGGAATATCTTCCCAATCGAGAGGAAGTTCAGAAAGAAAGCGACGAGAAGTGTAGAGAGCAGGCAGCGATACTCAGGTACCTTTGTTCTTTGTTTTAACTATAAATCTTTTTTTTAATTGCAGCACCGTTAGCTGGTCATTCGTAGATCCCGACTTCTTTCCAGATGCCAGATCTATTGGAAATAGACCTGAAAAGGAACTAACTAAAAATAAGAAAGATTATGAAAATGTGAATGAACCATGGTTTCCACCTTATCAACTGATGACGTCATGGAGCAGAACCGACGGGAATAAGTGGCAAGTTTGGGATGATCCGTGGCCATTTCATGTGTGTCAGGGAGACACTGGAGACTGTTGGTTGATGGCTGTTCTGATGACGATTGCGAGGAGAAAAGAGTTATTGGAACAGATTATTCCAAAACGACATTACACTTTGAAACATGGAATTGTTCAAGTAAGGTGAGAATGGGCCTGGAATCTGGAATGATATCAGAGATAGAAATTTTCAGATTATTTGTTGATGGAAAATGGCAAGTGATAAGAACAGATTTCCATATTCCACAACAAAATGGAATCGAGCGCTTTTCTCAACTAACCGGAAATCAGACATGGGTTGCATTTATTGAGAAAGCGTTTGCCAAATTGAAAGGTAGCTACGGACATTTGTATGGTGGGCTACCAGAAGAGGCGTATAGGTGTCTTACAGGTAGTGACTAGAAATTTGTGAGATATTAACTCTATTTTCGGAGCTTTTCAGGGGCTCATAGTCGAAGAATCCTGTTGGAGAGAGACTTAGACATTGATGGTTTGTGGGAGGATCTTGCGAAATATCAGTGAGTTCATGAAAATTACAGACTTGCAAACTGCCAATTCACAACTGCTCCATTTTAAAACTGTAGGATTTGAACAAGTCGTAAATCGTATGGCTGTCTTTGTTTTAACTCGAAATTTTCCGAAAATTGTTTGAAAACATTTGTTTGACTCTTTGATTTGATGAATCAACTCAAATCATTTCCAGCTCATCTGGATTTCTGTTAGCTGCCGCTACTCCACTTGTTCATGAGGAAGAAACATTGAAAAAAGTGTTTTACGATTATTACTCAATCGAGGCAAATCATGCATATGCAATCCTCGATTTCAAGAAATACGGAATGCATCGTTTGATACAACTTGGAAATCCTAACAGCGTTCGATGGAATGGAAAATGGTCTGAAATGGCAAGCTATAACGATAGTGAGTGAAACAACTTCAGAATTAAGAAAAGCGCTTTTGTTCTAGCCACTTCCAAAAAGTTCTCCGAGTTGGACAGGACACTTTCGAATGCAAAAGTTTTTTGGATGTCCATTGAAGATTTTGTCCGTTTTTTCTCTGCTATGTATGTTTGTGAATATCAGGAAGGTTGGACTGATTACCAATTCAAACAAAAGATTATTCGAGCTTCCAGACAGGACGGTTTGTGAGTTGTTTCAATCATAATTATCTTAAATTACTCAATGTAATTTTTCAGAATTATTCGCCTCAACATTGAAACACCTACCGATGTGAATATTGAAGCACATGTTGAGATAGAATCTGGAGAAAATGTAGAGGTAGAGCGCAAATTCTTCACTTCAATTAAATAATTATAATATTTCCAGCAAGTATTCCTGAACATCCATCGAGCAACCAATGAAAATCAATGTGGGGAACTGATAAAATCGGTTTACAATCAAGACTGCAAACTGACTACGGGGGGTCTAACGTTAGTCCCTGGTACATATTTAGTCGTTATGGTATTCTGTGAAATTGTCCCAAAGTTGGATGTGAATTGGATGATTAAAAGGTATCAGGCTCTCAGTGTGAAAGTTTCTAACTTATTTCAGCTCCTCACCACTATCATTCCACTTTGTTTCCTGTCCATTTTCATTATTCGTTGACAGCTTACAGCAAGTTATAATGAAACACGGAAAAATTGACAAGGAAGATGAAGAGTTCACTTTTTTCCGGTTGTATCAAGACGATTGTATATACATAATGGCTGAAAATCGGATGAATTACGGATATTTTGAAATTCAGTAGGAGGCTTTCTTCCTTGTGAATAATCAAGTGTCTTTTCAGGGGAAATTTGAAGAATACAGATGCTTACAAGAGCAAATCTAAAAACTGTTTCGATTCTCCCATGTTTCTTGCACCAATGACTAGACGGATAGTCGGTGTGAAACTATTCAACATCGACTTTCATTCGGATGAAACTTACTACGAATATAATATTAAGGTATGATTCATGTTGTGGATGTATGTCTCAAAATGTATTCATTTTCTAGTATTCTCTTCTGTTTCGAATCTGGAAACTGTACGGATCGGTTAATGCTGAGTTGGAGGAAATCTACGAACCAATTAAAGTTACGAAAGATTTGAATCAAAGTGAAGTATAAAAATGTGTGATATTTTTATTCAATAAACAGTTTCTCGTTCACTTGTTTCTATTGTTGAAATAAAGTCGATGTTTGCGTAGATCAAATTTGAACGACCGGTTCACACTTTTTGTCTGATTCACGTACATGGAACTGAGCGACAATTTTAGAGTCAGGCACAAAGGGCCCGATTCCTGTTTAAGGGACGGAGTCTAAGAGTTGAATGAAGAATTGAAGATTGCACACAAATTAAAGGTGAACACAGTGTGGTGTTTTGTTTTGTTAACACTACTGTAAAACAAATATAGTTTGGCCAAGAATTTTCAAAAAAAAAACTCGCGGGCTGAAATGCAAGTGTGGCAGGAAGCTGTGGGCGGATCTTAAACTGCAAGCGGCGTGGTTAAAATTCCAGCTGATATTTTAACAAGCAAAATTGACTTTCAAGATAAATTCGTATTTTAATCAATGTTTTCAACATTTTTTGCTGTTTACTTGCTTATTTTTCCTTTCTAATCAATAAAAATACGAGTTTATCTTGAAATTTGGTCTTCCTCGTTGTAAAATCAGCTGGAATTTCAACCGCACTGCTTTCAGTTTAAGCCTCGCCCACAACTTCCTATAGCACTTACAAATCAGCCGTGAAACGTTTTTTGAAAATCTTTGGCCAATCTATTTTTCACACTAACTTTCAAATATAAACAGTTCTGAAATAGCTGGTCTAAAAATTGAATAGATTCAATGGAGCGCCTTTGAATTTTTAGGGACTACATGGCCTAGTCTCCTGGCCTAGAAACCCCTCTCTTATCTCACACCATACAAAAACAACTACACACACGTCATCTCTTTCACACTCCCATCTGTACACACAATCTCAACCGACTCGGACCATCGTCTTGGAACACATTCATTACTATCTCCTTTCTCTCGGTTCCCCTCCCAATCGATATGTCTACTTTCAAACTTCTTCGTATTCCATTTCTCGCTATCAGAGAAGTTTTTGGAAATTTGAATCTTATTGAACTGTAAGTTATTCCTTATATTATAGATGTTTTAATCAAGATTTAAATTATCTCAGACTAGAACTATCTCAAACCTCCAAAAAAATGAGCATTTTAATTTCACAAGCAGCCAAACGACAGTTTGAAGTGGTATTGGATTGTAGACCCAGATGTATGACACTCAATACACCAAGAACATCATATCATATCAGTTTGGATAAAAATTTGAAGGGCACGATGAATGTTGGAATTTTTAAGAAAAACTCAACGGCTGCTGAAGTAAAAATGACTCTTCACTGGAAGAAACATTGGATTTCTCTCTTTTACCAAATTGTCCGGGTCTTCAAGTGTCCAGTTACTGCATTCTACACTGGATCATTTCTTTCTCTTAATGAATTTCAGTTAATCATGAATTTCATAATGAGAAGACAATCGGAAATTCAACAACTGCATATTAGAAAAAACAACATTGAAGAGAAGTTTATGTTGAAAATTCTAAATACACTGGCAGTCAAGGAGTCTTTATTTTTGAATTCCGATAGTCTTCCCCGAAACTTCTATTACAAATTTGGCCTGAGTTCAATCTCTTTTTGGAGTTGTAAATGGTTCACACTCAACAGTCTATTGGCCACACGCTCAGTTACAATAGAACTGTTAGGGTCATCACTGACCAATGAGGACTTAAATGTTTTTCTGTTGAAATGGAAGCAAGGAAACTATCCACATCTGCATTATTTATCAATTGGAAGTGATTCATTTAATGATTCTGTTCCCATTCTAGGAATGATGCCACCGATAAGAAATGAGAATCCAAATGAGGGCATACGAATGTCGTAAGTTTCAATTGTCGGCCAGGAAGTTCTCTACGAAATCGGTTCATTACAGATTCGGAAACAGTATGTACTCGATTAAAGGAGGTGTGCAAATACGGAGAGACGACGGAACGGCTGCATGGATCAAGTTTGGAAAAGATGATGGATTGTCACCAAATCTGATTAAACTTTCTTTGATTGTTGGTAATTAAAGAACTAGTTTTTTGTTTTTGGGAAGTTTTTTTTTCAATAAAGTTATATTTTTCATAAAATGTTCAACTTTATCTTCACAGTATATCTCCGGGGCGTTTTGAAACTAGACATTTGGAAACCGAAACATTGGGCAACCATGACTTTTCAAAACCAGACATTTTGACACATTTCCAGTTTTATTCATATTCAGTGTTAAAATGCTAACATTATGGAAATAGGTTTCTCGGTTTCAAAGCTTCCTAGAGCCCATAATAAAAACCAAAACCCTAACGACCAGCTGTCTGTTCAGTGATAGGTTCCTCTGCAAACGCGTTCTGTTGACATTATTGATTCAGACGCATAACCTTTCCTCTTCCTCAATCACCCTCCTTCATTCACTTTCTCTCTCTCCATCTACACCTTGGCATATCAATATATTTCTCTATCCCTAACCATGTCCGAATTTCCACTGCTCCGTCTCCCTGCTCTGGCTCTAAATGTGGTGCTGAAAGCGCTGCGTCCACGTGAGAAGTAAGTTGGCTTTTAACTTTTAGTTTTTAACCAGCCCCTTTGTTTCCAGAATAATGCTCTCCTTGTGCTCCAAACGAACCACTCGCCACATCACTCAATCCCTGTACACCTCGGAGAAGGTGAATCTTGTCTTGGATCTTCGCGAGGGAACAGTTCAATTGTCCTCTGGAAATGATCGTTTCGACATTGACATTCATATCAACAGCCCTCTTAATTTGGAAAGTTACAATGTTGAGCGGTCATTCACTATTGCTGAACATTCAGTGCCAACAGTATTTGAGGGGACTCCAGATGATTATACAATGACAACATTCTGGAATAGTCTTCCAGAAGGTCTTCGTTATATTGCTGCCCACATGTCTCGAGTATTCCAATGCCAGATTCATAGTTTCACCTCGTCACTTAGTAATACTCTCTTTCAAAACACTTTAAGTGGTCTCATCGATGAAAACCTTGAAATCAAGAAGTTGAATATCGTTGCCGAAAATTTGGATGAAGATTGGCTGAAGGAAGTTTTGAAGAAACTTAAAGTGACCGAGGATCTTATGATCTCGACAATGATCAATAAAAATTTCAAAACTGAGTTCGGTTTCTGGCCCGAACGACTTGTAATCCGTTTTTCACAATGGGTCACTCGAGATATTCTTGTGACATCAACGTCTGCCAGCATCAGACTTGAAAATTCACTCATGGACAATAGAGCTTTGCAAATGCTCGTTGAAGACTGGAAGACTGGAAGTCTCGCAAATCTGAAGTGCCTGACGATCAACAGGCCCAACAGGTGGGATTTGAAAAATAAAGTTGTATTCGTGTATAAATATGTCATCCATATTTTAGAGCCGGAGGAGTACAAAGCATCAATGGTGTCAAAATTCAATCAAATAGCGGAGTGACGGCAAGTGTCAAATTGATTGGAAATCAACTTCAGATGATTGTCTATAATTGATTTATAGTTTCCCGTTTGCGTTTATGAATAAAGAAATCTCATCGTATTTCTTGTTTTCGTATCACCAAATGAAGGAACATGGATTGAGGTTACGGTAGTAGGATGGGTACTGTAGCAAGAATACTTGGAACAAGTTAATATAGTCTTGCATACTGTACTACAGACAGGTTGAACTCCAACTAACTTTTAGGGTTAGTTGTAGGTGGTAAGGCTCTGGAAAACTCCGCCATTGTCGATGGTGTGCCAACACCCGAAGGCTGTGACATACATAGTTGGTGGAATCCTGATGGGTAATTTTTCTGGGAATGGGAAGGACAATAGTCGAAGCCCGCGTCTACTGACAGCAACTACCTCAAATATAGTTGTGATGAAGGTGGGATCTACATGGTGCTGCCTGAACACGAATCATCCGTACAAGTATCAAAGGGAGGTACTGAAGGATTGACGACTGAAGGTACAGTAACACTCAAGGAATGTAATCGGGCTACTGTAGTGGAAGGAGGTACTGTAGCATAGCATTGATACCTTTAGCTGTGGCTACTGTACTCCCAGATGGTGGTACGCAGCTTGAGGACAGTCCCGTTTCAGAAATAGCGAGTCTAGTTTTTATAAACGTCTTTATTTACACAAAACCAATACCAGACTATAAAAATGAGATCATTCAAACTTGCTGTAAAGTCTCTTCAAGACTTAACACATCCATTCCTGAATATGCCGATTGATAAACATCTCATAATTCTGTTTGGCTCTCAAATTGCACCACAAATTGACTTCTTCGATAGAACAACTGCTGACGGCTGTCAACTTGGCACACTTCACAGCAGTGGTGCCCTGAAAACAACACTTTTTGTAAGAAGACCCCTTTGAGACTAACATTAAAATTCCAAATGGTCTCTGTCGCGTTATCCGTGCACGGCGTGTCCAGCCCTTCCATATCTCTCGCACAGTTCAAGAAGAATCTACTGGTGACGAATTGATAGAAGTCACAGAATCCTTTGAGGATGGAGATTGAGTAAGGATCGAAGTCTGCGCATTTCTCGATGGCTGGGTAGCATGTCTGAAACCGAAAATTGTAATGAAAACACTAAAACTGTGCCACATACCGAAAACGTTTCGCAATACCCATTAAGCCGATCCATCGCCACTGTATCTGTCAAACTCATGGAGCCAACTTCTGCGTCGATTCCTTCTAGTGCATAATAACACTCTCCTGACTGGAATAGTGTGTCCATAGACTGGCAGTGCTGTGGGAACTTGGTGGATGCCTTTGGTGTGGGCATAGTGGAATTCAATGCAGATTTTGTAGTGGCTCCTGGAGCAGCGGTAGTGATAGGGAATAGGGTACCTATTGGGGCATGGATTGGGGGTACTGTAGCGTTGCCAACCGGTGAAACAGTTGCATTAAGAACATGTAATGGAGCTACCGTGGTGAGAGGAGGTAGTGTAGCATTACCAACATCAGGCACTGTAGCATTGACGCCATGAGCAGGAGCTACCGTAGTCATAGCTAGAGGTACTGTAACATTGATGCCGTGAGCTGGAGCAATCGTAGTAATTGGTGGTACAGTAACGTTCAGAGCATGTACTGGGGCCACAGTAGTCATAGGTGGAGGTACTGTAGCATTGGCAGCATGACCTACTGTGGTCATCGTAGCATTCTCTACCGCATGCGGAGCAAGTGTCCCACCGATTCCTACTGTAGCATTGATAGTTAATAGACTCGCGTTTTCACTGGTCATAACACCGAGAATAAAGGAAGTGAGAATTTGAAATTGAAGTTTCATAACAACGAGTAGTTTTTTAGAACTTTTCAGCCATCCCATCCTTTTTATATCTACCGAATTTCCTTGTTTTCTTTGTGACCGTTGTTCAATAGTCTTTTGATTGAGGGTTTCAAAAAAGAGGAGATTTAATCCGGTTGTTATTTGTATGACCACACATATGTCTATTGAAATGATATTTAACGTCAAAGGGAAACTGACTCATTTCTGGGTGAACAATGAGAGAATGAATCCTATTGAAAATGAAGATTTCAATGAGATGTAAGAATTGAGTCACTCATGTTTTTGAGTTTTTTGTAAAAAAAATGTGTGACAAAAAGTTCGACAGCCATTTAAGAACCGAGACGGTTCGAAACTGCAAAATTTCGACCAAGCATCTTTAAACATCGCCTTAATAAAAGGAACTTCCAAAAATACATAGGTTAAATGTTTTTTTTTCTTAATTTTATTCTACCCAATTCATTCAATTTTAGGATGCTATTCCGAATCAGAAGTGCCCGAAATCAAACTGGTACGAGTCAGAACTGCGATCCAATCAGAATCAGCCGAAACGGAACCGCCCGGATCAGAATATGGTACAATGTCGGCCTCCTTGGCAAGTGTGAAGAGAAGTAAACCTGAATCCATCGCTACAGCTGAAAACTATAATCATTGCTTGGTAATGTGCATTAGATTTCTGGTTTTTCACATTCAGAAATCAAATTTCGAAGAAGAAATCAAACGTCATAGAATCAATCGGTGATGGTGATTAAAGGAGAATCGGATGAATAATTTATTTCGGGCAGTTTTTTGAGGCGCATTTCATGTACATATTTACAGAACATACATATACACAGACATTCTCAAAAGAGCGCACTTCAACATTTCAATCGTATCATTTGTCGATCCAGTAGGTCTTGAAAGTCGTTCGCAGACCCCGGGGAACACGTGGAACTTATCACAGATTTCACACAGCTACCATCAGATTTCAGCATTTGGCAACGCTGGGAGCCATCAAGCTGAAGCGAGAAATTTCATTGAATCATGATCAAACCGTTTCTTACCATAAAATAAGGAGAGTTGACTAGATAGTGTTGCACACATGGATCCTGTTGATTCTTGTCAATTTTCACTGCGCATTCGTGAAAGTTTCCAGTGAGGAATTCATAGGAATCACAAAAATCATCGAGCCAGAGGATATCGTCATCTTCGAAGACTGAACAATGATCGAGGAGGTGGAGACAGTTCTGGAAATTTTCTATGGATGTTGTAGGCGAGTTCTAGTAATGTCTGGGTATTGAACCATCTCTTGGGAAAAATAATTTATTGATGTCTCAGGGTCAACATTTCCGAAACTGTAAAAAAAATCCCTCAGAAAAATTGCATTCTCAAGTAAAACGATTTCGAATATCCTAGTGGGTATACAATTTTAGCACGGAGAATTTTGAGTTAGGTCGTTGTGATTTCTATCGGTTCTGCTTAGGAGTAGCACCAACTAGTAGTCACAACTACCGTACCACTCTAAAGATTATCAACTTTTGGTTGTTGTCAGCAACTTTGAGACGTTGTTACGGTATCACCTATTGTCACACAAAGTAAATTATGTATACAGAACAAAAGTAGAACTCCATTTTTGTAGTTGTCATCTTTCTTGTACGGACTGTCCCTAGAAAGTTATGGTCATTTTAAGGGCACAGCTCAATCTTGCACAGAAATAGGACAATTTGAGGGAAAAATTACTTTGTCGATACGTAATTTGCTAGGGAGTGTCAGTACAAAAAAGTTGTCATCTGCAAAAATGGAGCTCAACCTTTCTTCTATATGGATTATGCATAATTTACATTGTGAGGCAATCACACCCTCTCAAAGTTGAACAAATGCCAAATTGAGTATCTTACTGTACATGACCTTTCTTTACAGTGAGACCTGTTTCATTTCTTTCACTTACCATCGCATCATTACACTTCGCATTCAATTCTTTCGAAACATTCGGTTCCAACCATCTGTTCCCATCCACTCTTACTTGCGTATCTTGAAAATCATGCACCGTTTTCGTACACTTTCGAATTTCTTGCTTCACCAAATCGCTCCGACAATTCACCGAATATCCAGTGCAATAAGGAATCAGAGCCATTATAATAGTGACGAATTGAAAATAACTTAGATTGTTGTAGTACATGTTTATTTTCAACAACAAAAAAACAAAATAAATACCAGAAATATGAGTACTTGGATATTTTTAAAGGAAGCCGAGGAGTGTCAGATGGGTTGACAAATATTTACAATGTCGTGGGATGGGGGAAGAGGAGGAGTTGACAATATGACATACATCAGTTTCTAATCAAAATGAGACCAGATCGAAGTGGGAAGTTAGCATTTGTGCATTTTCAGCTCGAGATTGAAGTTCTGAAAAGTTGAAAAATTGTAATATGAATGATAAAAAGTTAATGATTGCTGTCTGGTAGAAATTATTAAAAACTAGAAATAAGTTTTTGTAGTGGAGGAGAGACGCAGAGAAGCTATAGCGTCTGTTTGTCTGTGCTCACCCACTTTCTCATGAAAGCTCAAGCACTCATGTGATGGTTGACGGTATTTGAAAGTATGTGGAATTTCACTACGATAGTCTAAATATGGCCTAGAAATGCTACTATTGAATTTCTAGTCCATTTTAGTTAGTTCAACCTCTGCCTGAACCCTTGTTCTTCATGAACTCAGACATGGTTTTGAGTTGGTCTTGTTGTACAAACAAAGTAGAAGGGTCAAAAAGATTATGATCGGTGGAGTCAGGTCGGAAGCCAAGAGTTGAAGGAACAAAGTAACAGGTTGGGTAAATGTGAAAAGGAAAAATGGTAGATTTCTCAAACTAGGTGGGATTCATCTCCGGTATGAAAATTCGTTCTTAATTTCATTTTGAGACTTACAGTCAGAAAATGGTATCTTGAACAATGTACCAATTCGCATCTCGGAACTATGTATGAGAAAAAAACTCGTCGTCTTTTTTAGCATACCGAACCATCAACAGTTGCAATCATACTCGTCAAATCCCGAAGGCCCGGGTACTTGGCCCCAAATTTCAGTATTCAAATTTTTCGAATTTTCTGAATTTTTTGCGAAAAAGTCATTTTTTCGCCTATTTTTTGAAGCCGGGCTTTTGGGCCTTCCGGAACTTGCCGGGCTGGGAATCTTTGGCAAGCATCCTCGCAATACTATGAGCTGACGCGTCCAATGCACCATTCAATTGGTGTCAAAAGTTCCCCAAGTCATACTCCCAAACCGTTAATGATCACAGTTGAGGTTACATGAAAACTAAACTCATTCATTTCAAAGCTAGATTAACGTGTTCCTATCCGTGCGGTGTAATAACTCTCCCGTCTTTTGTCGGTACTCATAATTCACTCATAAAGCTTAGTTCCTTCTGACAACTAATCCCAACTTTTTTTGTAACTTTTTGGGATTAGATTCTTCGAGTGAGTAATAACTCTTCTATTTAAAATCTCAAAAAACTCGCCTCCTCAAAAATCTCCTTAAACTTCTCGCCGCACGTCTTCTCCACTTCTCCGACAGCACACTCCTTGTGTTCTTTCAAATCTTTGCATTTCTCGTCGGTTGTTTTCTAAAATACATACACGATGAGTGGATAAGGAAAAGACAGAAAATAGAAAGATTCGGATCTCACCTTCAAAGATTTCGGTCCGAAAACCTCATTGACACACTTCAAATTTTCCAGTTTTGGAACACATTCAGTGAATTTATCGATGATGAAATTGAATCGAGAGCACAGGACGTCGAGCTCATTGGTGACTTCTTCAGGGAAGTCTGTGCAACTCGTTCGGACGGATTTGAAGCAGTTCTGAATAGAGAAGTACGGTAGGTCAAGAATACGGTAGCTACCTGTGTCCCTTCACACTTTGCTCTGAACTCTTTCTTCTCAATGTCTGAGAACTTGAAGTCCTTCTCTGCCCATACTGAAATTTTCTGCACTGTGGAGGTCAGATCCTGAATTTTTCCGGGGGCTAGGAATACACTTCGGCCACATCCTTACCTTCACACAAATCCCCAACTTCTCCACCTTATCCTCCGTGCATTGAACTCCTGGTTTCGTTGGAGCACTCTCTATCATAGACGTGTAGGTCATAACGACAAAAACAGTCAAAATAAAATAATTCATTTCTGGAAGAAGAAGCTAGCGCTGAATGAATAAATTAATAGGAAGAAGCAAAGCAACAGAGACAAAATTGCGACTATCTAGAAAATAGCGAATAACAGATTTAATCTGTTTGACCAACCAAGAAACTTGATGGTGAAAAAAGGGAGAAAAAAGGAAAAGAAGAAAAAAGAAGACATTGAATCCAGTTTGGTGAATCGAAACACATCTAGAGACTTCTTTGATTTTAGCAGCCGTTGAGAGTTTGTTCCGTGTTCAGGTGCTGAAGGGATACGGTATTGGTTAGGGATCGATGGTGACAAAGATAGTTAGAAGATTACTGTAGATTAGAAGAGACGCAGAGAAGCTAGACTGTCTGATCGTCTGCGAGCAATCAATCAGAAATCCCAAAAACCTTATTCTTTCCCAAATTCCTAAACTGCGGAAAAGAAGGAAAAAGAGATTTTCCACTATATTCTGTTTTGAATAACCCGGTTAAATCCGAATCCTCAACTTTCGATTCAAAACCTATTTTTCTACCCCGAATTTTGAGAAATCCGAAAATCCTTTTTCTTCCCCAAATTTTCAAAATCTGGGGAAGAAATAAGATGAATGAGAAAAAGAGATTTTCCACTACATTCTGTTTTGAATGACCCAGTCGAATCAGAATGAACAATTTTCAGTTCCGAACTTCCTTTTCTTCCCCAAATTTCGAGAAATCCCAAAAACCTTTTTCTTTCACAAATTCCTAAAATGCGGAAAAGAAGGAAATAGAGATTTTCCACTATATTATGTTTTGAAAGACCCAGCCAAATCAGAATTCACAACTTTTGATTCAGAATCTCTTTTTCTTCCCCATATTTCGAGAAATCCGAAAATCCTTTTTCCTTCCCCAAATTTTCAAAATCTGGGGAAGAGATAAGAAGAATGAGAAAAAGAGATTATTATTCCTAGTGACTCTCTCACTTACCTTCTCCATAACATCAGCCATTGCCTTGGTACAAGTTTTCGTGACACTCTCCAAAATGCATTTCTTGTTCTTTCCCATGATTCTACACTTCTCAACTTGCGGTTTTTCGAAGAAAAGAATACTGAAGAACTCATGAGCGCAGGGCGAACTTCCAGATATTTGACTTATCTGTAACTTGTCTATTTATTTGAGGGACCATTTGAATTCACTTACTTTGCCGGCACACTTTGAAAATTCGCCACTGAAGAAATAGATGCGACGGCACCAAATCTGGAAGTGTTCGGGTGAGGGAAGTGGGAGTTTGCAGTCGGAGGGAGATGGTTGGAAGCATTTCTGAAATATATTTCGTAAAGAGTATCAAACAAGATTGGGAGGCTCTTACCGGGATAAGTGTGCATTCAGTCTTCAGTTTGTCGGTGAGTTGGACGTTGTTGGACGGGAAGTTTGCAGATTCCCAGTTACGGTAGTCACCGTTGAAGTCGATGTGCTTCTGGGAGAATGACGTTAAAGCAGGCATAGAGAAAATGTAGATTTCTTTTTTAAATTGAAATTTTGCGTTTAAGATGGACGCGGAGAAGCTAGAGCGTATGAAAGGCTGAGCTCTCTTTCGGTCTTTGAACAGTCATATCTCTTCAACCATTGGTACTATTAAAAAGGTTTTTAATGATAAAATGTGCAAAATTTTACGCTGAGCATTCTGCTAGTTTACTGTTTCTTGAGAACTCTTGAACTATTTGAGATATGATGGATTTTATGCGCTCACACACAGAATTCATGAGATTACTCGAATTCCCCTCAACTCACTCACCATCGCACACTTCTCCAAATTCGAATCCGGTCTACACGGATCAATCGCCTCGAATCCAAAGTTTATGATTGCAAGACGAATAATAAACAGAAGAGGAATCAGTACAATAGTTGACTTCGCAGCTATCCAGAATATATTCGACCACTTCATCTTGCTCACTTGTCTTTCACAGACAGAAAATGAAGAGTGTCTCGCCCTGGGTTTGGCGGTCCAAAAAGAATGGGGAAGGAATGAAGAAAGAATGACTCCGGTGCAAAAAAGGATGTGGCGTCGGGAAATGGGAGGGGAGGGATTGAGTTGATGAGAAATGAGGGCCATTAAGGAACTCTCTTTCTATAGGCAGTGACGTGGCAAATGGGCTGTACGTCTTTCTTATTCTTCTTTTTGGACGGGGGCGGAGTTACAGATTTTGGAATATCTGGTAGAGTTGAGCCTCCAATAAATTGAAAGCCGGAAGTTTTCAGAACAGAAGGGGGAAGTCCTGAAATCGGAAGTTGTCAGAAATTCTCACAGCGTTTCAGCATAGCATTCTTTTCAGAAAAACCAACAATTATGATGTATATTTAAGAGGGTGTTTTAATTATGTTAGAACTATTGGACTATTTATAAAAAATTACTGAATGGACGGATAATATAACAATGCAATTTGCTCTCTCAAGCTAGGCCTCAAAGGGAAAAAGTGAATATGTGATTGAACTCAGCGTGATCTCAGCTTTCCAGTTAGATATGACACATCCCATAACTCCATGGTCACTATAGTTCTTCACTAAAAAAGCATCAAATCTGTTCATTTATATCTGTTCATTCATAAACAATTCTCTAGTCTACAGTACCGGTCAAAAGGTTGTAAACTTTGGCCGTTTTCAGTTGAAAATGTCCAACTTTGAGATGGTGTTATGGTGATACTGTTTGTCCAATCAAGTAGATTTTAAATGCATCGTACAGATCATAAGTAGAGATCCATTATTGTAGTTGGCACCTTACTGTAAGAGTACTCCGAAACAGAGTGATTTTTGAGCTGTCGTCTTAAAATGATCATAAATATCTAGGATGCGTCCGTACAAAAAAATTTGTCAACTACAAAAATGAAGGTCTTCCTTTGTTCTGTATGGTTTATACATAATTTACTTGGTGAAACAATCAGTATTACCATGACACACTTTCAAAGTTGGACAATTTCAACTAAAACGGCTGAAATTTACAATCTTTTGACCAGTACCTTTGTTCTAGAAATCTGTAAAAATGCATTCTTGGGGTTCAAAAACCAAACATTGTCTACCAGTGTTGTTGGGAAATCCGACTTCGTGATAAGAGATATTCACTCCCCAACATCTATGTTTTATATTCCGGCCACCCTGTATTCAATCGCATTCAGTTTTTCGTAGCGTTTCACACCTTTTCAACGTCCAATCCAACTTAATCCCTTGTCGCCCATCACCTGCAAAACTTTCAACTAACAAAAAAGGTTCAGTCCCGTCGTTCTCTACTTCCTCTCTTAATGTTTTCTGATTTAGAGAATCGGATCTACCGGCTTATTACCGAATCAATTTACATGCTCATATTTATATCATTTATACCATTGCAAAAAGTACAATCTGAACACGATAAGGTTATTATTGATGGATTCTACGTCGGAGCAATGTATAACCATTGGAATTATATCGTTGAAACCAACGACATCGATTGGAATTCATTCACTTTCTATGACAAATCAGTGAATAGAGGAGGCGATTGGTGGGTTCGATTGGATGGACATCGTTATAATAATATGGATCTCTATTATTTGGATATCAACCCGTTTCTAACAGGGAATCCTGAACCAAGAGCTTTTCTACCGTATTCTGTCGCAATGGTGAGTTATAAATTCAGTTAATACTGGAAGCAACCACTTTGAAAAGATATAAGAATAAGCCCCCGGGTCTTGTCGCAATTAGGAAATAAATCACAAATATGTGTGGTTCTTGGATTACTTCTAACTGTGTCGCCATAAATCAAAAAGTTTTTTTTTGAGGATTCATTCTTGGCCGACGATTTAGAAAACGTCTTAAGTACGGATTACGCATGTTTAGTAGATAGATAGTTCTCGTTTTCAGATACTTCGATACAGTGGACGAGGGATGTATCTACTCAACAAAGCAGCTCCAATTTCATTCATTCTCCTCATTGCACAGGACTTTATTATAGTTTGTGAAAAACTGGAGAAATACAGAAAAGCAAGAGAAAGCATACTTGGGAAATCTCGGATTCAGGGCGTCGTTTGGTCCGACGTAAGTATGGAAGTGTTTGCTGTGTTCATATTTTTCAAATATATGTGCACCTGGTTTGGACCAAAACTAACGCACATCTCGGTACTCTCATTCTTCCTGGTATTGGAACATTATTCGGATCTTTGGGAGGAGGAATTGCTAGTAGAATATTGTTTCATGGTTTTTTCAAAGAGATTCCGATTTGAATTATTTTCTTTTTTATAAATCTTTTTTTCACTGAAAAACTTGCTGAGATTTCTGAAATACAGCTCCCCGTAAATCGACACCACTTTTAGCGCTGCTAACCAGCGCTAAAGTTGTATCGGGCTTCTTCTTCTAGTTTTCTGATAATTTTCAGAGTTTTGAGTATTTTTCCGATAGAATATGAAAGGAACTTTATTTATAATGTCGAATTTCTCAGAAAATTCAAGAAAATTACTAGATTTTCGCTCAAAAAACTTTAGCGCTGTTAAGCAGCGCTAAAAGCTCAACTTCCCGAAAAACTGTTGTTGCTAGTGTAATTCGGTATTAAAAATGTTATTAGTGAAAAATTTCAGCTCTATTTACCTATTTCCAACTTTACATTTACTCATTTGCTTCAAAATTATGCTTTTTTCGACAAAAACCCATACTGAAAGTTTGATGTGCAGGTTTACTGCCCCCTACAGTAACCTGCGCCAAGGACATCAATTTTTGTCATCATTTTTCTTTTTTCCTCGTTGAGAACTAACGAATCGCTGGTTTTCGTAAATTCGAATTCTTTTTTCTGAATTTTCAGCTTTTAAAGCGTTAAATTCACCGAAATTTTGGCTTTCCGATCACCAATAACTGGAAAAATGCGAAAAAACGACAAATACAGTCGAAAATTTCTAGCGATACCACGAATTTGATGTTTTCTCAACCTGTTTTCTCATTTTCTGGCTCATGTGGTTGAAAAATGATTTGATCTTCCTATTTTAAACTGGTTTTGATGTTTTTTTGGCGCCAACCGCTGAAATAAAGTGATTACTCGTAATTTATTGTTGCCGATTCGCATATTTCTCCAATTTACGCAGAGAGTCGTATGAAATCATTCAAATTTCTATTTTCTGTCTTTCTCGACAAGTTCTTTGCATACTTGTTCTTCTCTCTGCCTCCTCATTCTCTTTTTCTAGCAATTTACTTTCAGAAAGATGTCGTTTGGCACAATGGCTCATATCGATATTGAACTCAACCCAAATCTCCCTTCGAACGCCCATATTCGTCCACCACTCCCACCTACTTGTGTCGATACTTCTCATGACGACTGTGTCAAATTGACTCGTCTTCAAAATAAGCTTGATCATCTTCAAGTCATGGAGGATTACATTAAACTTGAGACAAGAAATCTCGAAAGAGAACTGCTTCACGCACAGGAAGAGGTGAAACGTATTCAAGCGGTGCCGCTGGTTATCGGTCAATTCCTCGAGGCTGTCGACAATGACCATGCGATCGTCGGCAGTACAACAGGATCCAACTACTTCGTCCGAGTTCTCTCCACTCTTGATCGTGAGCTGTTGAAGCCAGGATGCTCGGTTTCTCTTCACAAATACTCGAATGCTCTGGTCGATGTGCTCCCACCAGAGGCCGACAGCTCCATTCAAATGCTCCGTCCTGACGAGAAGCCAAATGTCTCATATTCGGATATCGGAGGTCTCGATATGCAGAAACAGGAAGTTCGAGAGGCCGTTGAGCTTCCACTGACTCACGGAGAGCTTTATCAACAAATCGGAATCGATCCCCCAAGAGGAGTTCTCATGTACGGACCACCGGGTTGTGGAAAGACTATGCTTGCGAAGGCAGTCGCTGCGAACACCGCTGCATCGTTCATTCGTGTCGTTGGATCGGAATTCGTTCAGAAGTATCTTGGAGAAGGTAATTGAGCAACGAATTTCAAATTATTTCTTTAAAGTCTGTTTTCAGGACCAAGAATGGTGCGTGATGTGTTCCGTCTGGCCAAGGAGAACAGCCCGTCGATCATTTTCATCGACGAAATCGATGCCATTGCCACAAAACGTTTCGACGCGCAAACTGGAGCTGATCGTGAGGTTTGTTGAGATCTGTTAAACTCTGTAAAACTGAATGTCAATATTTTCAGTACTTTTCACTTTATGAAGTTGTGTTCCTTCTAAATTTCACAAATTTCTCTTCAAACAACATTATATATTCCAGGTCCAACGTATTCTTCTCGAATTACTCAATCAAATGGATGGTTTCGACCAGAGCACCAATATCAAAGTGATCATGGCCACCAATCGACAGGACACTCTCGATCCCGCTCTTCTCCGTCCTGGACGTCTCGACCGAAAAATCGAGTTTCCACTGCCGGATCGTCGTCAAAAACGTCTCGTTTTCTCCACCGTCTGTGGTCGTATGAATCTCTCCGATGACGTTGATTTAGAAGATTGGGTCGCTCGACCAGATAAATTTTCTGGAGCTGACATCAACGCGATCTGTCAAGAAGCTGGAATGCAAGCTGTTCGCGAGAACCGCTATGTTGTACTCACGAAGGATTTGGAGAAGGCTTATAAGAATGTCGTCAAAAAGGACACCAACGAGTTCGACTTCTACAAGTAAATCATGTTCTATTCATTGCCTCTTCCCTACCTTCCGCCTCTTCCCGATGTGCTGTGAATAGTATTTTTTACTATAATTTATTGTATTTACACTTTGTCTGATATGAACAAAGTCGATCTTCTTTCAGTTTTACGAGTAAATAATTTTCTCTCGTCCCTTCAGAAATGTGACATTCCTCCCCACTCTTCTAATCCTCATCATTTGAAGTGCTCATGTTCATTAGTGTTTCCTACCCACGCATTTCCGTTTTCAGAATCATCAGTTTTTGCAGAGACCGAGTACACTGAACCTGAAAATAGACGTACGGCACTTGAATAGAAAATTCCATGCTATACACATTTTCTTCATGAAATAATTATCATTCGACCTTTAGTGTTCGGAGAGAAGTGTTTACTCATGAATATTCGAAAAGAGCAAGGATTGTAACTGGATGATGGGTATCACGTAATTTCAATGATTTCATGTCACATTTTGCAACAGAAATCCACAGGAAATTGTTGTGTTGTTCCCTTTTCAGGTCTAATAAGAAATTCAATACACATTCTAAGAGAATATGCAATGGAAATTGATATTTTTAACGTTATCGGCCAAGAATTAAGTGAAATTGAAAAATCCAGATCTTCCACTCAAAATAAGCGAAAACATAGAAGTCGCTGAATTCAATGAAACTAAATTACTTGATTGGTTTATTTTCACAAATTTAATGTATTCAGGTATTATGAATGTTCAGAATTCGGCTGAAACTCCAGAATCATTCTTTTACAATCGGCATCGATTTTCAAAGTTCCCTCTCTTCTCGTTTTCTCTGCGTGTCCTCGTTTCGCACACTCTCTCACCCGAAACAGTGTAATTGCGCGTCGCGGTGTTTGCGTACCACGGAGGGAAATTCAAATTCGGAACCTCATCACTTCGAACTAGTTGCTTCTGTTTTTCCTTTTTCTGGGGTTTTATCGTTTTTCTTATCAGTTTTTTTTTGGTAAATTTCATTTTCAGCGATGTGTGACTCTGTGTACACAACGCCACAATCAGTGACTTCAAAGAAAACTCCGAGGAGGAGAGCAATCTCGCCACGAACATCACGGTACTCTTCGCCGTTTCAGGTAACTAGTTTTAAATCAATTCTCTAGAAAATCAATAATTTCGTATGTCTCCAGGTGGTAGATCTCAGTAATGAGACCCAAGAAGAGCTGAAGAACCGTCTATTGGAGTCGGAAAACGTCATCCAAGACTTGCGCGCTGAACGCGACGCACTACAGGGCACCCTGGTCGATAAGGCGGGACTCAATGAGAGTGTAATTATTGAGCGAAGTAACCGAGTGTCGACACAAGAGACGCGAATTTATCGACGAGATATGACGGTTTTGGAAGACGATTTGAAGCAAAAACAGTCGCAAATTCGCATTCTCCAGGACAAATGTTCAGCACTGGAAGTGGAGAAGCAGCGGATGGCAGAGGCGTTGAAAATGACAGAAGATGACAAAAAGGAGAACGAGGAGCAGCTGATTTCGTTGAGAAACCGAGTTCATGAGCTGGAAAAGGACAAATTGTCGAAAACTGATGAGATTTATCAAATGAATGGAGAGTTGCGGAGGATGACGGAACGGTTGAAGGGTTTGAGTGAGGAGTACAACAGGACGATGGCAGAAAGTTCGAATGAAAAGAGAGCGTTGGAGGAGAAGTTGGAGAAGTTTAGGAATCAATTAAAGGAGAGCGATCGGAAGAGTTTGGAGGTGAATCGGGAGCAAGAGAACACTCAAAAAGTGTTGAGTGAAGTCCGTCAGCTATCGGATCGTCTGGAATACTTGACACCAGTCCGTAAAGACCCGAAGAAGAAGGAACGAGAGGAATTCCTGCAACTATCCGCAAAGGTCATTGAGGAGACGATGAGCGATCTGAAAATGAAGAATGCAAGGTTGGAAAAGGAGTTATTGGCGAAAAAAGAGTTGGTGAACTCGACGAAAGAAGAGTTGGAAGCTCTGAAACACCAGATGAAAGCGGCGATGGGCGACTCGGATCAGGCGACGAAATTCTTGCAGGAGGAGAATATGAAGGTACGGTTTCTGGTTAAACCCTATTGATTCTTACCTATAATGGTTTTGATATTACAGTTGACTCGCCAGAAAGCGGATATTCGTTGCGACCTTTTGGAGGCTCGTCGGGAGCTCAGTGGCTTCGATAAGAAGAGAGAGGAGCTGGAGAAGCAGAGGGATGAAGCGTTGAGTGAGGTTAAACGAATCTCAGAGCTCAAGAAGAATGTGGAGAAGGAGCTAGAGTCTTTGACGAAACTGGCGGCTGAAAGAGAGCTGAAAATCGAGGAATTGCAGACAAAGATGGCTGGACTTGAGGTTATCAAGAGAGAGCATGACTCGATGAAGAGTGAATTGAGTAAGACTCATGAGAAACTAAACCAACTCGGGAAGCATCTTGTGATGGCTGACCAACAATGTTCTCATTTCAAAGCACTCAAAGAGACAGCAGAAGGGTCCAGAAGACGTGCCATCGAACAGTGTAATGATATGGTTGTAAGGATCCGAGGACTAGAAGCACAACTGGAGAATCAGAGGAAAGTGGAGCAAGAGCTGGAGATGTTGAGAGCTGAGAATTCCAGACAAGCACAGAAGATTGATTATATGAAAGAGGAGATTCAGGAGGTTCATCTGGATTATAGACAAGAGTTGTCGACGATTGCGAAGAAGAAAGGAGAGGAGAAGAGGAACGAGGAGGATGCGGAGCATCTCAGATTGACGCTTTCGAAGAGGGATAGTGAGCTGAGAAGTGCCAAAAAGACGATTGAGGAAGTGAAAGCGGATAATCAAAAGGTTCAGCAGATTCTGGAGGAAGTACGACGTCAGCAAGACAAGATTCTCGAGGAGAACGTTCGTTTGAGGAAGGGAATGGCGGATGCACTCGAAAAAATCGTGGAATTCAAACGAAACTGGCAAAACTCGCTGGATAAATGTGAGCGTCTGGAGAGGGAGAATGCGGATTTCGAGATGAAAATGAACAAAATGGAGGAGGATTTGGCGGAGAAGACACAGCAGGTTACCGAGTCGGAGGAGACTATCGCCTATCTGCATACACAAATTAATGCGAAACAGCAGAATAAGCAGCCGAAATTGGGAAGGAGAAGCACGTTGTTGAGTACGGTCTCCGAGATGGATACGACTGTTTATGTAGGTTTAGGAGGCTCCGCCCATTTCCAGCGGATTTGGTGTCCCATAATGCAAAAAGGAACTGCAAGAAACGTGATTTTTTCACGTTTTAATTCAATTCTTTAACTTTTGCACTGAAAATGCAGTATTTTTAGGTCTTCAGACATCGCAATGGATGAAAAAGGTCCTAGAATTGTGGAATATTGAATTCGATATCTTATGAGCCAGAAAACGTGATTTTTGGTCTGAAATTGACTTTTTTGTTACAGACAAACTCAGACTTGTCACGGGCCGGGCCGTTTTGAAACGTGTTTTGAAAAAAAAATTTCTTTGGATAGTTTTTGGCTAAAACTTCGAAACTGAATCAAAATGGGACTATATAAGATAATTTAAGCATGTTTGCTCTATTTTTTCGAAAAAATTCAAGAATTTCGGTAAAAAATGGGTACCCACTTTCGAATCCCATTTTTCACCGAAGTGTATTGAATGCTTTCAAAAAAAATGGAGTAAAAATGCTAAAATTGTTATATATATTCACATTTTGATTCAATTTCGAGTTTTTAGTCGAAAACTATACTTTTTCCAAAAAATTTCAATAAAAATTCAAAAATTCAATTTTTTCAAAACGGCCCGGCCTGAGTTTTTCTGTATCAAAAAAGTCAATTTCTCACCAAAATGTACGTTTTCTAGCTCATTAGATAGAGAATTTAACATTCTACAATTCTGATAAATAGTAACTTTTTCATCTATTGCGAGGTCTGAAAACCTGAAAATACTGTATTTTCAGTGCAAAAAATTAAAGAATTCACGTTTCTTGCACTTCTTTTTCGCAGACCGTTCACTAATCAATAATTTTTATTTATTTCCAGATGCGCGAAGCCGAAGAGGTTCGAGCTCTCGAAGAGCAACGCCAAGCTCTGATGAGCAACCTGGCAGAGAAACGTCGCCTGCTCGCCGACTCGAAAAAGTCTCAATCCACTGCCAACACGACTACAGTAGTCACCACCACAACCTCCACCGAAATCACAAAAACAAGTCAATCGGCGAGTGAACTCTCCGCCCATAACAGACAAGGAACAATGCGACACGATATCCCTCACAAATGGAAAGAATACCGGCATTTGGGTGTGCTCTCCATCAAATGTTCCCTGTGTTTCGTTGGTATTCCCACACTCGGAAAAGCGCGTAAATGTGTGCATTGTGATGTTCACGTGCATGCTTCGTGTGCTCCACGTGTCAATAATACGTGTGGAATGCCGGTGCAATGTGCCACGTATTATCAGGAGAATAATACGAATGTGTCGGCTGTTTCAGAGGGAAGAATGAATGGATGGTTGAGAGTTTATCAGGATGATATGCCCGGATCCACGTGGATCGCCTCGTGGGCTATGATGGATTTGACACGAATCGCATTCTATACAAATGATGGAGCGGACCTGGATAAACCATTCCTCTGGATTGACTTGAATCAAGAGCAATGGGTGCTCCGTACAGGACAAGAGATGCCTATCGACTGTGATGATTCCATGAGAGCCAGCAATGTGCTCATGATCAAAATGCCACGGCGATCACTCTATATCCTGGCTCCATCCCAACCGGCGGCTGGAAGATGGGCGGAATGTCTACAAACTGCACAGAGGAAACGAATGATGCTCAACTCGAAGCCATCGTCAATTGCGGAATTTAGTTGTTTGTTGGTGTTGAATTCGCCGAATAATTTGAAGATTTTCAAGGCAGTGGTAAGGAGAATTTCAGATTCTGATACTTTAGAAAATTCTGCACAAATTTTATCATTGGAGCATATGCTAAAAATCGCTCTAAACCCTCTAAATTCCCGTTTTCCCGGCTCAAATTGAGCTTTCGTGGAAGAGTTTTCCCACGCGAAGTTTTCCCACCGTGTAGTCCTCTCGGACAAACTTATTTCTCGATTTCTCGCTTTTTTCAGTATGTATCCTGGAAAAAGAAGAAAATCACGAAGTTTTATTGAAAAAAGCGAGGAATTGAGAAATAATTCTGTCCGAGAGGACTACACGGTGTGAAAATTCGCGTGAGAAAACTCTTCCACGAAAGCTCATTTTCAGCTGGGAAAACGAGAATTTAGAGCGTTTGATAAAAGTTGCTCAGAATTTTCAGAGTTTTTCCTGCTTCAAATCAAAAAATCCATTAATTTTCTTGAAGACAATCGAGGACTGGATTCTATTCGCCACTCAAACTGGCCTCTTCTTCACCAGCATCTCCCAACCACGAAACCCAATGCGTATCGCCGGTCCAATGTCTGTGACTTGTCTGGAAATAATGTCTGAAATCAACACGGTTGCTATGGTAGTGAACAAGCACAGACATCTGGCAGTCATACCGATGGATTCGTTGACACTGGCAATGCAAAGTACTCAGCCATCGATTCGACCAGAGATTTTGCCGGAATTCGGACATGTTCACACTATTAAATATCATCAGCAAGCTGGTGGAACTGGACACAGATATTTAGTGATTTCGGATGATACTCATTTGTATATTCGAAAGTATAATGCGACGAGAGATATTTTCAGTCAATTTGCTGTAAGTTTTGGGGAATAAAGATGTAGAGAATGCGCTCTAGTGACAACGTTTCTGATACAGGGACTATCATTTTTTCTGCGGACTAGGTTTCCACCTGTGATTTTCTAGTCCAGCAACCTTCAATTCTAGTTTAGGGACTAGGATTTCAGAATAGAGGAAATTAGGCCATTGAAGAGAGTGAAACGAGAAAACGCGCTAAAGACGCGCCAGACATCGAAGTTTTGTTCGAAAACGCGACGAAGACACTCCAGGTTCCAAAGTTTTGTTCAAAATGTCCTTTTTCTACTAGGAAAACGCGCCAAAGACACACCAGATGTCCAAATTTTTCCTCAAAACCGAATTTTTCGACTAGCAACATTTTCCAGAAAATCAGCGTTCCCGAGCCGGTGACATTTGTTGAAAGTGCGCCCCATGGCATCATCTATGCATCTGACACTTTCTACTACGTCCCACTCGATGGACACTCGACGACTCCACGTCAACTAACAATTCCACGTGATGATTATCCAGTCAGTGCTCAGTTGATCTCATCGAATGAGGTCCTTCTCGCATTCCAAAATCATGGAGTTTTTGTGAATCTTTACGGTGAAATGACACGAAAATCGACGATCGAATGGGAGAAAATGCCGATGGAATTCATCTACACGGCGCCGTTCCTCTACATTGTTCACGACGATTCGATCGAGATTCTAGAGGTTTCTGAGAGCTCTGAAGAGACTGTTTTGGATGAGAGAGAAGTGTTCGAATGTGTGAATGCACATATCATTGGACGACAATATCAAGGAGTTCTCATCTCGGTTTCATCGAAAGACTCGACGGAAGTTCATCGATTCTCGACGACTACAGGACACGCGAAGCAACGGAATATGGCGAAACGACGTGGAGCGTCACCTGGAAACACACTTAAACGCACTAAAAATTGAATTGCTATTGAAAAATTATTTTTATTTTTTATATTTTCTCACACTATCTCACTCTTCAAGATATCTCACTGTACAACAATTGAAAACGTTTGTAATCTGCTATAACTCTGTACCATATACCTATTTTTCTTCATTTATTCGTTCTTTTCCTGTCAAATAAATCCCCTGCTTCTTGTCTCTACCCCCCTTTTACCGACAACTTTTCCCTCCAAAACCCAAAAACAGTGCTCACACACACATTTAGAATGCATACTTCGGTGTATGAACATATTCTTTCTGCAACAACAACAAAGTGTAAACACAATATGACACGTATTAGGTTTTGGAGAAGCAAAGTTCATAGGAGGGACTAGTTTGGATTTCTAGGCCACTACTTGAGAGGTCAAACTTTGGGAGGAAAAGGGAAATATAATCCGTTCGGGGGGAGAAATGTTCTATGTTCCCAAAGGGGTTCGAATTTCAGAGTGAGACGTGGAAGAACTTTCTGGATTTGGGAAGTTAGGTCACGAGGGAAAAGAGAGGGGGACTAGATTTTCATGGAGGGAAAGTTAGGCCACCGATAAAATTATTAGAATGGGGGACTAGTTTTCCATCGTGAAGAAGTTAGGCCACAGTTTCTGGCTTAATATTTTCGAATCGAGGCCGTCCTTTTGGTCTTCATTTTGGCAAAACGCTCATTGGGGTAGGTTTCCAGACAGAGAAAGTTAGGCCACCAATACAAAGAGATAGGTGGCCTAGTTTTCGCTCGAAGAAAAGTTAGCCCAGGAAACAACGTCCTAGGATTTTTGAAGGCCCGGCTCCAGAAAATAACCTTTTTTTTCAAAATTTTTTTGACATTTTCTTTTCAATTTATCATTGAAAATGTGAAAATTTCTGATGATTTTTCAAGATTTCTTCGACTTATGAATGATGGTCGAAAATGTTTTTTTCACGAAAATGTTTTCCAAAAATTCGAAAAGTTTGATTTTGGCGCCAATTACCAGGTCCTTGACTAGTATGATCATGAGTTTTCTAGTCCCTCTCTGACCCAAAACTACAAAATTTTGATTTCTGAGACCCTCTCTCTCCAATTTATCACTCCATTTGTATCCCAGAAGACGTTGACGTCTTCTACTTCATCGTCATCATCATCTATATTTGTCTCTCTCGTCAACTTCTTCTTCCTGTTTATTACTCACTTCTTCTCATTTTCCAGAAGTTTCTCCGATTTCTGATTTGAAAATGTGTGTTTTCAGTGTTTTCAGTTGTTGAGTGAGGATATCAGATATCTCCTCTATCCACACTAATAATAAAATCGTCCTCTTTCTCTATCTGGATCATAAACCAAATGAAGAAGAAGGGCACGGCCAAAAGAGGAGAAATATCACATTTCAATTCTTGTTTTTCGGCGCAGATTTCAACGAGTAATTGGGCCGGATGATGTGCACTTATTTATGGGAAAAGTTGTGGGCTCACATGACGTAGGAACTTGATGGACAATGATCAGAAAGTAACAGGAATATGGAAATGAGAGTGGCCTAGAAAACTCAAAGTTACAGGGGGATAGAACTATTTTCTGAGTGATGGATATTTTTACATGAATCGACGCAGAATTCTTGGGGCAATCGAAAACCCTCTTGAAGGTAGGTCCAAAAATCGCTCTAAAAGAAGTTATCAGCGAAAAAAGCCAAAAAGTTTTCTGGTTTTAGCGCTGGTTAGCAGCGCTAAAAGTGGTGTCGATTTACGAGGATATGCCAGCGCTAAAATCTTTTGAGCGAAAATATAGTAATTTTCTGAAATTTTCAGAGAAATTCAACATTCAAAGTAAAGTTTCTTTCATATTCTATCGGAAAAACACTCGGAGTTTTGATAATTATCTGAAAACTGAAAGAAAAGGCTCGATACAACTTTAGCGCTGGCTAGCAGCGCTAAACATTTTAGCGCTGTTAGCCAGCGCTGAAGTCTTTGAGCCAAAAACTAGAGATTTTCTGGAATTTAAAGCAAAATTCAACATTCAGAATAAAGGTTTTTTCATAATATATTTTCAGAAATACTGAAAACGTTGAAAACTATTCTAAAACTGGAAAAAAGCACCGATACAACTTTAGCGCTGGTTAGCAGCGCTAAAAGTGGTGTCGATTTACGAGACTACGGTAGAATACTTTTCCGAAGTTTTCAGTTGCGGAAAATAGTCCTTATGTGATACTTGCAGAGAAATCCTCTCTGGAAACAAGCAAACTGCCTAAAAATCTCTTTTTCAGAAACCTAGTCCCTATAAAATAACCTGAACAACCCTAGGCCTTCATTCAAACATATCCATGGCCTAGAATTCCAAACCTCCCGAACGCCCCCTCTCCCTCCAAACTCCATTCATGGTAATCCGAACCATCGGACCCTCGAGAACATCGGAAAAACCAGGAAATACAATCCGAAGTTTTTTTGAAATAAAAAAGAGAGAGTGTGGGCAGTGCCCATTCAAACGCGCTCTATTGAAATAATGTTCCAGTAGAGCATACTTGAGAACTTTGATCACTTTGTCACACCAAACTTCCTTCTCTTCCTCCCCCATCACCACCCCCAGCTTCTCTAATTTCTAATTCACTTTTGATTCCATTATTCCCCTCCCTCCTTCCCCTTCAAGGGCATTCCCCGTGTTCTCATGTTTCTCTTTTTTTCAATTTTCGAAAAATCCTTCCCCCTTCTTTCCCTCATACCATCACCACCCCCATCCCACCTCGTGATCTCCCCTCTCAAGCCCTCCGAAGCTCCGCCCCCTTCCTGAACTCCGTGACTCCGCCCATTTCTCTAATTCTTATCCCCTTTGAAGCGACAACACATGTTTCATTCATTCGCTCGTTCGACGTTTCTTTTTCCTTTTTTATTTTTAAATTGAATTTATTTTTATTTTTTCCAAGTTTTTTCTTGTTTAAGCTCCTCTACTCAAAATGTCGGTCTCTACTCTCCAAAAGACTTTCGTCTTCATTTCACTGTTGCTCTGCTTGATTATGGTGTCGGAAGCCGCGTTTCCAGCCGAGATTTGCATCAAAAAGTTGGAGAGAATGTGCAGAATTATGAGCGCCGAGCAATGTGCCAACGCCAACAAAATCAGCGAGCTCAGTGAGTTTCTATATATTTCAAAGTGTTTTTCAATTTCTAAAATTAATTTTTTCCAGGCGCTCTTGCCGACTGCTGCACCGGAACTTGCTCATTCGAGGAGATCAAACTCGCCTGTTGCTCTCTTCTGTAATTCCATCGTTTTTCGTTTTTCTTCTTCTCTCTTCCCATTACTTTTCGAATATGTGAAAGATTGAAACAATAAAAGAAGCAGATTGTATGTATATACTTTCGAAATGTTACACATTACAAGAACAAACTACAAACCCAGTTTGAGCAACGCAAATGTCGTATTTCGTTTATTTTCAGAGGGTATCTTCAGATATCTGGTAGTTTTATTGAGTCTAGTGATGTCGGACAGCTAATAGTCTCATTTTTCACCAAAATTGTTTTCAAAAAACAAGAAAAACTCCTGAAACGCATGAAAATTTCAGCCTGTTTGATCGAGCTTAGCGCTGGTAAACAGCGCTAAAAGTTGTGTCGATTTACGGTAAACAACACGCGCAGATGGAATTTTGGCGCTGCTACCCAGCGCTAAACTTTTCGTGCTGAAATTCAGTGATTTTTTGAAAATAACTCAGAAATTCAACATTTTAAATAAAGTTTTTTTTTCATATTCTATCGGAAAAATACTCGAAATTCTTTAATTTTCAGAAAACTAGTAAAAAAAAGCTCGATACAACTTTAGCGCTGTTTAGCAGCGCTAAAAGTCGTGTCGATTTACGAGGAGATGCCAGCGTTTTTTTCAAAAAATTTCCGCGTGGCTCAAATTTTAGCGCTGCTAGCCAGCGCTAAGGTCTTTGAGTGAAAATCTAGCGATTTTCTGAAATTTTCAGAGAAATTCAACATTCTAAATTAAGTTTCTTTCATATTCTGTCGGAAATGTATAGGAAATGATGACAATTTTCAGAAAATGAGTAGAACAAGCTCGATATAACTTTAGCGCTGTTTAGCAGCGCTAAAAGTCGTGTCGATTTACGAGGAGATGCCAGCGTTTTTTTCAAAAAATTTCCACGTGGCTCAAATTTTAGCGCTGCTAGCCAGCGCTAAAGTCTTTTACGCGAAAACCTTGTAATTTTCTGGAATTTTTAGGGAAGTTCAGTATTCTAAATAAAGTTTCTTGCATATTCTATCGTAGAACTACTCGAAATTCTCATTTTGAAGCGTTCTCTGAAAATATTTCGCACATCTGTGAGCTATCCAATAAAATATCAATTCAAAGTATACTTTTTGCTATAAAAAATGATTTCATCCACCATCTGGTCACAAATACGCCCACAACTTTCTTATTTTTTCATAAAAGACACATTCAATCAACAAATTCCGATTGATGTGCACCACCGCTCTCGGTGCTTTCATTTCAATTTGAATCAATCAGAAAGCAGAATTTATGTTTATACAAGGTGAATGTTACACGTGAAGAAAAATATCAAGTGAATGTGAGCTGACTAGCGAGGATGAGAATGTAAAGGGGAACATGTAAAATTTCGAATTCTGACAAGTGGAAAAAAGGGTGCACTTTCGATACCAAACTGATTCGTTACCAAACTGATGCATCGTAGAACCGTTTGTCAACTAGAGCGCGTTTGCATTGCACGTTTGCATTGAGTGTGCAATGCAAACGCGCTCTAGTTGACAAACGGTTCTACGATGCATCAGTTTTACAACGAATCAGTTTGGTATCGAAAGTGCACCGAAAAAAGGCACATATAGGTAAGTACAGTGAGGGGGAAAATCTAAATTCTACAGTAATAATACAAAATTTTAAAGATACAAGACATAAGTACAGTAGATGCTAGACAATGCTAAAAATGATATCGAAGCTGTTGAAATTCCATCTCAAATCAGTAAATTGTCTGAAAATCAAGTTCTAATTCCTGTTTGGCTATCATTATGGCAATAAAGATGTGCCAATCGACCATCCGGATATCGAACGAAGGCGCTCACAGCGATTTTCTTCTCACAAACGACGCATTCACTCGAGAAGTTCACAATGATTTTCGTCGCTTGTGCTCGATTCTTTTTCTCCAATTTCTTCGACATGGCACATTGTGACACGGATTTCTCCATTTTTCTCTGAAAAACAACACGATTTGCTGATGGTTTTATTGTTATCGTTTCTCTCGTTTCCGGTTTCGTGAAACCTTTCAATTTCTTATTTTAAAAGACCGGAGATTGAACGGAAAGTGCATCATGGGAAAGTTTGAAAACTCGAAAACTAGAAATTAATTTGCTTTCTGAACAGAAAAGAAAACGAGTCGATGTCTGGAATCTGAAACTAATCCTATAATTTGTATCGGAAATCAGCTGGTCTGAATTGTTGTGTGGTGATCATCCCCTAGTGATGACAGGAAGTGTTTACCGTTATGGAAAATAGATAATTTACGTCAAAAAAGATAACAGAAAACGGCTATTTTCAGAAAAATGGAATTTGCGGAGTGTGGTTTTAGACTAAAAGTTGAAAATAGCAATGAAATCTAGGGAGAAAATATAGGGTTTCAGAAGATTTTCAAGGGTAAATTGCACTAATTATTTGTGTTTATGGAGTCTGAGCTGTTACATCATATACGTGATAAGCAGCTCTAAAAGTGGATCAAAAAGAAAGCGCCCAACTTTAGCGCGGCTAGCCAGCGCTAAAGTTTTTCAAGCGAAAATCTAGTCATTTTCTGGAATTTTCAGAGAAATTCAACATTCAGAATAAAGTTTATTTCATATTCTATCGGAAAAATACTCAAAATGCTGAAAACTATCGGAACAAAAGAAGAAAATGCTCGATACAACTTTAGCGCTGGTTAGCAGCGCTAAAATAAGTGTCGATTTACGAGGAGATGCCAGCGTCGCCAAATTTTAGCGCTGCTAACCAGAGCTAAAGTATTTTGAGCGAAATTCTGGTAATTTTCTAGAATTTTCGAGGAAATTCAACATTCAGAATAAAGTTTCTTTCATATTCTACCGGAAATGTACTGGAAATGATGAAAAATATCAGAAAACTAGTAGAAAAAGCCCGATACAACTTTAGCGCTGGTTAGCAGCGCTAAAAGTTGTGTCGATTTAAAAAGGAAGCGCCCGGGACCTGAGATTTCCGTATGCAAATATATAAGCAGCGCCACAACTTCAGGCACATCTAGAGGAGCCCAGAATCTTTATCCATCATAACTCACCGTACTCGCTTGTCGTCCAGTCGTCTGAATGACCGCATTTATGGCCGAAAAGACGACTCTCAACGGAGTTTTCGCGGGAAGCATGTTCAACGCTGCGACTGTATCAATCTTATCCGCATACTTCGCCAAAATCTTTATCGCCGTGTTGACATCTGGTTGATATGAAGACGTTGAGTTGGCGAGAGTGGATGTTTCTGAAACATCGTCACGGAAGGATCCAAATGGAGTGGAATCCGGGTCCAATTGGAGTTTCGGATGGTGGTGTTGATTCGGGTGGACGAGAGCTCGGAATAGAAGAAGATACACCTGGAAATAAACAATTTCATATGGGAAATGGAAACTGGGTCATCTCAAAACCTGCGAGTTCGTCTCATCATTCGAATTATAGTAAAGTCTACAGTAATCCTCGGCCGCCGGTATATTCTTCAACGTATTCACATAGAGAGCCAACGCCTGGTCGTGCTGCTTCAACCGTCCCAAAATCAGTGCTCTCTCCTCGAAAAACGCGTGTGGAGCCAACTGAAGAAGCACAGTTTGTGGACTATAAGAGTGAGAAATTTCCAGGAATCGAAGAAGTCGCTTCCGAATGATTCCGAGTTCGCCGTCCTCATCTCCAGCTCGAGTGATGTTCTCATCTGAATAGGCTTCGCGAAAATGAAATTCGATTTTTTCAGAGAAAAAGTACTTACCGTCTGGAAATGCGTGTACATAGTCTTTAAACAACGAGTTCACTCTAGCCACATAATATTCCAAAAGTGTCTCATGAAAGAACGAGGAAGGCTCCTCCCACTTAAAGATGACGTGCTCCAGATACGGTATCATGGCTTCTGGACACTCTGTCTTCAAGAATTCAACGACTGTCTTTCTATTCAGATTCCTCGCCATCTCCGTCTCATCACTAGTGAATATCTGAACTCCCGCGTCCAAATCCTTCGCGAGAACCCATTTCGCATATTTCAGAATCAACGGGAGATTACTGTTGCCGAGACTTTGAAGATACTCAACAATCTGTTGAGTTGCATCATCGAAAAATGGGTCAGCATCGGGGCGACTCGACTGTTCGATAAGGAGATCCAGAGCCATTTCATGCTTCTTTCGTGATTCGTAAAGGATAAAAAGAGATCGAAGACGTCCTTCTGTCTCCAGAATCTTCTTGGCATCTTCGAAAGTGCACGCATTGCTTGAAAGACGGATAAGGGAGTCGACGAGAGCCGGTTTTGTCTGGAAGTAACGGGGTTGGTACATGTGACCGTCTCCCCCACAGCAAAAAAAGAACTGCAATAAAGGTGAAGCTGATTTTTTCACGTTTTAGTTCAATTATTTCATTTTTGCACTGAAAATCCAGTATTTTTCAGGTTTTTAGACGTCGCAATGGATGAAAAAAGAATCCCATCAGAATTGTGTAAAATAAAATGTCCCATAAGATAGATAATTCAGTTTTCCACAATTCTGATGAATGGGACCTCTTTTCATGAACTGCGACGTTTGAAAACCTGAAAATACTGCATGAAACAGCGATTTTCAGTGCAAAAAATATAAGAATTGAATTAAAACTTGAAAAAATCGGATTCACGTTTTTCGCCGTTCTTCTTCGCTGTGTGGGAGACCGTGGACTGTAAATTTTCAGAGCACTAACCTTAATATAGCATCTCAAAAGTGTCGTATCGACCACTCGCAACGTCAACAACAACTTCTCCATCTCCTCCGTATCCGCTTTTTTCGCTTGTCCCGATGCTCTCAACCGATGATACAAATCGATGTGTTTCGCGTGTTCCGTTCGAATCTCCGACAAATAGTTTCCAAGAGCGAGAAGTGCTCGCATCCGATCGTTTGCTGGCATATCACTCACAGTTCCTGCCACTTTCTGGAAACCATCAGGCAACAACTCGGGAAACATTCGGAGAATCGTAAGAACTTCTGTTTTGATCTCTCCAAATAATGCGAATGACTCGTCGAATTTCTTCTGATTGAACAGATTCAACGCCGCTTTTTTCTTTATTTCAATTTTGTGCTCGTCAGCGAATAAATTCGAATTGTCTGCCAGTTGAATAGCCAACTCGAATTCTCTCTCTTGTATCAAATGAGACACATTCTTTCGAAGATTTTGAGAAGTGTCCATTATCCAGATATCAGATATTGCAGCGACAAAAACTTGTCCACGTGATCCACTACAAAGAGTCATTGCTTTCGGGAGAGACATCGTTTGAACAAGTTGTCCATCGAAGATTGAACGGATTTCGACACGGCCTTTGGAGAGCATTCCGACAAGGTAGGGCGAGTCGTAGACTGAAAAAATGAATATTAAGGACGGTTTTGTAGTTTTTCAGAACGAGCAACAAGCTGTAAACCTAAATAATTTTCAGCGCTGCGATGAAGCGAAGCATTGTTAATTTTTCGCGCTGCGATGTGACTAAACAGCGTTAGTTTTAGCGCTGCGACGAGGAATTTTAGCGCTGCTAGCCAGCGCTGAAGTACTATGAACGAAATTCTAGTAATTTTCAGAGATTTTCAGGGAAATTCGACATTCAGAATGAAGTTTATTTCATACTCTATCAGAAAAACACTCGAAATTCTGAAAATTACCAGAAAATGAGAAGAAAAAGCACGATAAAACTTTTGCGCTGGTCAGCAGCACTGAAAATTTTAGCGCTGGTTAGCAGCGCTAAATAGGCTAAACAGCGTAAAATTTTAGCGCTGCTATGAGGCAATGCAGCGCTGCACGCTGTTTCACGTGTAAAATTTTTAGCGCTTCTAGACCACTTTCTTCCCTAAAACTCACTAATTTGCATGGGAACTTCGCTGAATTTGTACTCATCACTGAACCCATTCACCGGCCGATTTCCCCAAATATCCGTCGTCACCACTGTCTCATTTCGAACGAAAGCCACTCGTCGTCTATCAATCATCGGAATAATTCCTGGTTGACAATTGAAGTTCACAAGACTTTTCACGAATCCATTCCATCCTTCTGGAATTGGTGACGTGGCAGATTTGTCGTCTGGCGGGGCGCGAGCGGCGATTTTGTCTTTTTGCATCGTCATCGAGTAGTATATGTTGCGAGCGGAGAAGAAGACCATCTCGCCGACGCATCTGAAAACAATTTTTTCGATTTTAAGACATTTTTTATAGATAATTACCTAATATGGGTGGGTGTATCATGGAATTCTGGATTATAATCGAGAGCCACTTCAATGAATTCCTTGTGACCGTCCTTCTCGCCCCATTTGAACATATGTAGCTTCTTGACCGAGGAAACGATGACGTAAAGGTCTCCAGAAGACTGAAAATTTAAAATTATGGAAACTTCTACAAAACGTGTATACCTTCGGAGAGAATCTGGCAAAAGTTGTTACTTTTTTAATCTTATGAATAAGCGTCTCCACTTTATATTCGGGATCGGAAAGTCGATGAGCCATCAATTGTCCATCAGAAACACAGAGAAGAAGGTCTTCTCGTTGGCATACTTTTAATTCCATTACAGCCCTTTTATGGAATGTTTTACAGATGTTAGTGAGCTCAAAGCCACGACGGTCTGAAAAAATCGAAATTTATTCCAAATATGATAGTTTTTAGTATCTCACTAGCTGAAATTGAGTACGCATAGAGATGTCCTGCTTGTCCGCCAGCCAGTAATGTCTGTTTTGATTCTGAAACTATTTATTTTTCCAATTCGACAAAAAAATCGATTATTACCATGAAAAGCGAGACATGTGACTTCGACGGGTAATCGAAGAGCGACTTCGTTTGGTGTATATGCGTCGTACATGGGGTTTTAGTAGTTTTTTCGGGTCGAAATACCTGTAAATAATTATTTTTAACAAAAAAAGTAAAAATTTTTAAAGACGTCGGAAAAAAGCCTATAGCAAGTGAAGTATTGATTTTCTAGTGTTCAGAGAATGCAATAATAAATATTGGGTAATTTAGAAACAAAAAATGTGAGAAAAATAGCAGGAATCAAGCAAAATTGATAA